>CM039650.1:5401035-10233781 GCA_022405125.1 Anthidium xuezhongi
GAATAATCAGATAATTTTGAAAGGGTACGTTCAGTGTTAAAAATTAGTCAGTTAGGTCGCTTTAAGACGATAGATTGTATCCTCGACAGGGTCTAATGGGAGAAACAATCGTTCGAGGTTAATCTTTCGTTGAGGTCGTTTATTTGAATAGTTCGTATCAGTTCAGCAAAGAATTAGAAAACAGCATATCGTCGATCGTAAAGTTTCAAATTTTGATTAATGAATATCGTTTCCCGCGTTTTAAAGTCTATACTCGATGTAAAACGATCATAAAATACAATTTCGTTATTACAGATAGATTGACGATAGACATTCAAAGATATATATAATAGACTTTGATAATAGGCATTGCGTGATACGTTTTCGTTTTAAGAAGGAATAGTAGGCAAATGCGGTATTCGTTAGCGATTATCTTGTTAATTGCGTATCTCGATGCGACCCTTCGAAAAGGCTGATCAAAAGAACACTTTTAACTTCTCGCGTCGAGCTCGTCTCGTTGTAAAAGTTATCGACGCAGAAGTGAAGAACTAAGTCCTGCGGTTGTCACGCCAGGCCTCCGTGCAACGAGGCCAACGTAATAAATTCGTTAGCAGGTTTCTTGGTTGTTTTTTTTAGACTGAACATTGCATATTTCGAAAGTTACTTCGTGCAGTTAAAGTGGTTTTCGTGTCAAGCTTATCCAACAGATAAGATTACTTCTACGCTTTTAATTTTAACACGTGCATAATACGATCTCTTATAACTATAACAACGATTACGAATCATTGCTAATTGACTGCAAACGATTACTTCTCGTTGCAAAAAGATTTTTTTTTTCTTTCTTTCTAAGTCGCACGATTAAAGGTTCGAAATAGAGAACGTTCTCGTGCCTCCCATCTCTCTCCTCTTTGCTAGACCGTTTATCTCCGAGCGGTATTCGGTTTAGCACTCCTCACCTGCGAAAAGAAATTATTCGACTCGTACACACTCGAGTGATAGTATCGTTATCAATGAGATCTACTCGGAGACCTCATTTATCTTTGATTTATCCACGCCGACGTTGTGTATCCCGTTCCTCAGCAGCGGCGTGCCCTTGTTTTTCCCCAAAACGCGGGAGTTCAATTGGATATGCAACGGGGCTCCTTGTTTGCAGCACATTACTTGTACTTGTTCCTTTAAAATATTTTCCTTATACGCTAGCAGCTCTATTTTTAACCTATTACAGAAAAACAATGAACTTCCTAGGATTTTCATCTTAACAATTGTACAAACTATAAAAGAAAGTACTTGTTTAAATGAAAACCATGCCTTTTAATGTTTTGCTTTATCACAGGTTCAAGATAATATAAATTTAAAAAATATGAGTCTTATTTAAAAGGGCATGATTTACATTTAACATTCTTAACAGAAATATAACTGCTTTTACAAAGTAAGGCGTGTTACTTTAGGCCATCTTTCTCCAATCTTAGATCAATGATTCTACTGTTAGGGTTACGGGGTTCACTCGCTATTGCCGGGGGCTTATTCCCTTCGCCCTTGTGTGTACATTCGTTCCATGGAATCGAGAATTCCACGTGGTATCTAAAAGAAAAAAGAACAGAATAATAAACTAATCGAATTCCTTGATAAAAGATTTGTAAGGTTCTTAATCGTTTCAAAATTTGCCGCCATATTTCAATTTCAAACTGACGCACGACCGCCGTGGACGATATTTATAACAGCGTTATTTTGAATCATTCTTTTGCATGAAAAGACCTGTGATGAAGTTGTAAAAATCCAAGATGAACATCTATTTGTCCATGTCGTTGTGGTTGTATCATAATATTGTTGTCTTTCTCAAGGCTGCTTCCTCCGCTAAAGTGCACGTGATGCTCTAAACATGATTTTTAATTAATACAAAAATAATTAGTACACAAACAGATTTATCAAAGCAAATTCATGATTCGTGGTATTTATAATCGTAAAAAATTCACTAGACGTTCCCGAGAGTTCTGTTTTATCTAAATGTTTCAATATGTAAACAGATTCGTATCGAGTGTTTTTACACTATGTATAACATGTTAACGAAACATTGGTATTAATTCAATTTAATGAACTATTTATACGTGTAACTATGCGATAACTGTGCAACGAAACACTGCATCAACAGTATAGAATTACGCAATTACACGTGTATTCTAACCTATATGACACTACATGTATAAGCTGATGCAGGGCTTTAAATTATACGTCACTTTAAGCATGATAAGATTAAAGAGTTCTGGAAATCGATCGGGTGTTTAACCACGTAAGATTTCTTTTGTTTATACTTGGAAAGACAGACACAATCAAATAGAAACGGGATTCTTTTTTTTCGTTACATAATATGTAATCTTTACTTGTTTGTAACGCTAAGAAAAAACTGTATCAAACTATAAAATATTTAAGAATTTCCGAACGTTTTATTAGATATCGGGGCTGATAGCGACCGGAGGTCGTATATTTCAAAAGGTCATCACAAGAAACGAATTGATTTCGATAAATTAAATGTTAACACGGGAAAACTTCAAAAAATCGAAATCTTCCAAGTGAATAAACAATGAGAGGTCAATTCGATAGGTGACACATTCGAAGTGGCGCGCTTTCAAATGACCCAATTATGAACGTATCCTAACCTATATACGTCAGCCACGAACCGGCTCAGAATCAGCGTTCGAGCGTATGATTCTTGATTGAAACACCAGCCGAGAATGTGTTTTTAATCGTTCGAGCGTATTTATCGGTTCGCATTCGCTGAACATCGACGATACATCATTAATCAAGAAGGTACAGAAGGATGAATATTAATCAAGCTAAAAATGACAGAACGAAATGAAAACAACATTATTGTTAAATGATATTCTGTTACCTTTATCTCCCATGTTCTTTAAGGCAGTGCGACAGTTGTACTCTCATGCTACACACAATAACTAATTAAATATTCCGTGATTCAACGGCTAAGTTCTTCTTCCATGTATTGGTGCGTTCATGTCACACTCGATGCATTCTAGTCGACGCATCCAATAGTTTCATGTGATTTCACAGGTGGCAGCACCGTTTTCCCACCGATGGTAACATTTTTTCTTTTTAAATTTCATTACTATAACTTGTATAAAAAGAAATTACAAAATAAATTGCTTATAATATCCAAAATTTAACTTAGAAACAACGATGATGTACAAAATTAATCGCCATGCAAATAAACAATTATTTTCAAACGCAATAGAAGATTAAACCGCGATAGAAGCGAAGATAATTATTGTAATTAATTCGCGTGATTAGATAAAGTATTCTATTTAAAAAACGATGAGTACGATTTATCCTCCTGTAAATAACCATAATTGCGGAAAAAGGAAATACTATAAGAATCGATTCCCATTTAATAACCTTTTCAGAGAAGTCCCTTGACTGGTCTGGGAAGTAAATTAAAGTGCAACACAAAGTAGCATTTTTAATTGCAATGTGACATAATCACATTTGATTCCCAGCAGCAGTTTCGATTATTCAGCAGTTTCTGTATATTCAACGAGCTATCGAAGTAACGTGAGCTGTATTTAAAATTCAATGAATCGCGATCGTTACTTGCTGATTCTGTTTTCCTAGAATTTGTAAATAACGTTTTTTTTCCTGAACCAATTAACGTCGTTTTATCGAAGTATTTAATTAACGTTACACACATAACACTGTGTATATGTATGAAAAATCTATTTCTAAAAAATGTATCGAATTTTTGCAATGGAAATGTGTGAGATAAACAGTTGTCACTTGTTTTCCATTTCTTTTTTTTTTTTTAACAGTCCAACGGAGACGCTTGCATGCGTTCTTATTGTGTTATCATTTAAACTTATGTTCCGTTACTGACCCCCAAGAAATCGCTTGAACTTCTTATCGTCGTATTTCATATCGAAGCCTCATAGACGTTACATTTCATTACAATATTTTTCTCTTATATACACATTAGATAATCGAGAAAACAACAAACGTGATGTTTCTAATTGACGAAACGTGTTTAAAATTTACGATAATCTCTAATGTTAAGAGCGTTTCAAATTTTTTTATATTAATGATTAATTAAGCTACGACCTACAGTGACAATTAATTAACTTCAGTAAATGTTAACCTTCTAATTTAATTTTTTAGTCTTCCCTTTGGAATTACTAGGATAATTTTAGTAACATTTAATTGGTTGTCTGTAATTAAATAAAACAGGATTTGCCACCATGATCAGAAATTAATTTTTAATCCAGTTAAATTTGTTACTTTGAAGTACTGATACAGTTTTGGCAATATTTCAATTCCTTATTATTTATTTACTAATTCTTTGAAATCGAATCAGATAAATTGGAAACGCTGATTACTGGTAAACCCCCGCCATGGTAAACGAGTTGAAGATTCCAAGAATTAATTTTTAATCTAATATTTAAACTTGTTACTCTTATCTACTAATATTGTATAATATTAGTAACGTTTCAGTTTCTTATTACTTATATAATAATTCTTAGAAAAAAACCAAGATTTCAATGTGCTACTATACAATATCAGTAAATCAATCAAATTTCTAATATAATATTACTATTAGTAAATCAGTATAATTATTATTAATTAATTACCAACATTATATTAGTAATTGGTAACACAAAAATTGCATATTATTCCTGTAATAATTCTTCAAAATCAAATAAGACGAAAAATGAATTCTAAAATTCATTATTTATAATTACTTCCGTCTCAAGGTCCATTAAAAATAAAAAAGAAATTACATAAGAGCATGAAAAGCTATTTATAAGAAAGAATATAATAAATTTATGTAAGGAACTTCAGTTAATAATCGAATTACTTCCTATGGCCGGTTGCGCAACACATTTCCTACCTGCACACCTTACGTTCGACTAATTAAAGGAGCGATTGGTCATCAGAAGACCGTCGACGATCCTTCACGGTCGTACGAGCCAGAACTCTAGATGGTTATAACCTTAACCGTGACCTTCGGGAACGATCACGATCGGGAAGGATCACAAAAATCACGTGCGATCGATTCGATTCCAACACTGAAATTCGATAGCTTGCTAGTCACGAGAGAAATAATACGAGATACACACTGGTCGCTGATGAATTATTCATCTCAGCTCGAATCGCTCGACAAAGAGTTATGCTAATCGATTCTGCTTTATTTCTTTCATTTTTCTTCCTTGACATCAGGAAGAGGAGAAACAGAGTTTTTGGACGATGTAGTTTTTTCCTGTCTTAGAAGAACTCGCTCGAGGCTTGGCTTATTTTGGTACCGAAGATAAAAATCATTTGAGAAAAATTAAACACAGGAAGTTAAGTTTACGTCAAGCTAAGTTATGGACAATGTTATCTAATGTAAACATAGAATCAAGTCTTTGAGCTTTAAGTGTAAATTTAATAACAAAGTGATAAATTACCGGTGTTCAGTTGGAGGTTCTTTAATCGCTGATTACCTTCTATTACAAATAATGAAATAATATCATTTTGGATCACGTTCATTTAGACAAGTATTTTCTATTAAAATAAAATTGTTTAAATTATATGACAGAGTTTGATTGCCACCCCTTTTAAAGTTTGTAAAATAAAAGTCGAAGACGTGAAATGTTTATGACGCTAGTAACCAACGTATCAACCCTCCATAATCCAAATTTTCAATGAATAAATCTTAAATTCTTAAGACACACAAAAGTGCACAAAGGGTTAAACCGACAATGACTTTAGAGCGAATTTATTATGAACAAGAGCACACTTGTAATTATGATATTGGAGATCCTAAGTCTGCTAATTCGACCACACAGATAATGTTACATCCTCTAGTAAGTTTAGTTTACATACGGTTGTTTGGGAATCTTCTGTTGTCGAGAGAAAGAAAAAATCATCGGATTGATACGCGATGACCCGTATATAAAAATAAAAAGGAGACAATATCGCGTTGCATAATCCTCCATTAACACTTTGTACACGAATTTGATTGATTTTGTATCGTTAAAAAAAAATTTGTTCGCCAAACGAGCGATTCTTCGAAGAAGAGGATCCCGCTATCGTGGATCTTCAGAAACTTTAATTAAGTCGCTTAACCCTTTCATCGTCGTTTCAAGATACGATTAATTATAGAACAAAATGATATCAATTATTAAATTCTCTGCCCGAGACGAGATACTCTTCGTTATAAACATTCATTTATTAAATAACTAACCGAACTTATCGTTATAATAAAAAAAAATGTGTATCATGACTGTAACAGCCCCTGTATTAAATAAAGAAGTCAAATTTTTTTTTAAACAATAACAGACCCGTGTCACGAACGTGACACTTCATTATTTTAATCTATAGTGATCTTCTTAGACTTTTAATAATGAAAGGGTTAACAATGGCAAGAAAGCAAAGAGAAGGGTGGTACTTGTACTGTTTTAGCTTTAGTTAATTGTTGTTTTGTAATAAAGTTATAAAAATGACAAACATTTCTGTTCTAAAATTAAACAAGAAATTTGAAATGTCCAAATATATTTAAATATAAAAACTTACAAACACTAGAAATCTCATTTATATTCCCAAAGCAGTATTTTCATAGTTACTTCCAAACCTCACAGTCATGATAACACAATTTCCTCGAGCTTCCTCGAAACAGTATAATAGATGTCCAAAAAAGTTGATAACAAATCTTTACACGATCGTTCCCCATAAATTATCTTAAAAACTCTGATCGATCTCGTACCGTTTCGAAGATACACGTACGGACACGACTCGAACTGTTCCTGTTTTTTTTCAAAGTGAAACACGAGAGTGTAATAAATTTAACGGATCGTTAACATCCTACAGGTCCCCTCGAGGTTCATGGAACGGTTATGTAACCGAGGAGAAATAAAAAAAAAATGATACCTCATCGGAGGCGAAATATCCCCAGAAAATAGACAACCGTTTTGTCGAACGATGGAGGGAGGAAATCTTGCCGCGTCCCATCATCATCTCCCCAACAGAGATCGGGATCTACAACTATAAAAGCTCGTGAAAGATCCGATGTGTATTCAGTTCTCGTTGAACATCCGATCAGACGTTTGCGAAACAAGCGATTTTTTCCAAAAAACAAACAAACCAAAACCATGAAGACCTTCGCAGCTGTCGTCGCCTTCTGCCTCATCGGTGCCATCACGGTAAAGAGAAGAGTCTTTTTCAACTTTCATTATCCTGATCCTCTTGTTTTTCTTCGATTATGAGTCTGGCTGAAAAGAATGATTGGATCAGACAAATAATTTTATTTGTTATTGATAAAGTAAAATATTGATTCATTTGAACCTTAAGAATTTGCAAAATTCTAAATGAAGACTTAATATTACTTTGTAGCTGGAATGTTGTATTTTATTTTCTAAATAATTCTATATATGCAGAAAGTCTTAGTAAAATTTTAAAATAATACTAACTGATACTAAAATGTTAAATAATATTTAAAGTATTTTAACGAAGAAAAATGCTTCTGTAATTATTGCCATTTTGAAATATTCTTGATAAATGTTACAAGATTGATTTGAGAAACGGAAGATTTCTTGTTTATACAAGAAACAAAAGTGAAAAAAATGGAAACTGATTACCGCGTATCTTGCTTCTTCAAAATAATCATTTTTGCTTTTGATTATTCATTAATTTTAAACTGAAATCACTCAGAATCATTTTAATATACTTCTTCGCTAATCATTCTATAATATATGTTTAGGCCCTCACCGATGAACAAAAAGCCAAATTGGCTGCCCACAAGAACGCCTGCATCAGCGAAACCGGTGTTGACCCACGTAAGTCAAATTTATCCAAAAACTGCAAATAAAAGATTGAGCAAGTTTAATCAACCGGACTTCGATTATTGATAATTGGACAAAATCAAACAAATTTATTTGCGTTACTTACCTAACTTGAATACATTTCTGTATTTTTGTTAATAATTCAAGAATTCAGTTGGACAAAGCCTTTAAATTCTTACATTTTTAGAGAATTATAATAATAATGAATTAATGGGTACTGATTCTGTGCAGAGGTGGTTGAGGCGGCAAAAACCGGCAACTTCAACAGCGAGGATGAGAAATTGGGCTGCTTCTCCGCCTGCATGCTAAAGAAGATCGGCGTCGTAAGTGACAAGATCGTTTGATCGTATACGTTCGTGGAATAACTGGAAGGTTTCATTTTATACTTTCATCGTAGATGAACGAGGATGGTTCCATCAACGTTGAGGTCGCCAAACAAAGGGCTCCATCCAGCGTCCCCAAGGAACAGGTCGATGACGTTATCAACAAATGCAAAGACACCAGTAAGTAAATTTCTGTAAATAAAAAATTCCTCTTTTAATTCTTCTACACATCCTTAACATATTTATAAATTTTATATAATAAATATTTTTGAGTAAACCTTTATAATATTATATTTAATATTATAATTTTAATGGAAATGTTCTTAATTGATGAATGAAATTCTCTTTTTCCAGCTGGACCCAACGACTGTAAGAAAGCATCCAACTTGGTGAAATGTTTCGTGGAGAACAAATCCTTCAACGTACTTAACTAAACTTCAAATCCAGAAAGGGATGGAACCACGATTTACCTGTTAATTTTTATTTTTAATTCGCACATCGATTGGCAGACACGCGTGTAAATAATTAATAAATTAATAGCGAGATAAACGACAATACTTGTTGCACCTTTCTTCCTCCCATCTATTGCTCTTCTACTTGTCTGACCAGGGACGAAACTATCTACTTAAACACTCGCGTACGAAGAACAATGATAAATATTCTAATTTTAAAAGCAGAACTACTTGCTGTTGGTTTCTTATTCTAAATTACACAATTTCTTAAATAAATAATTATTGCTAGTGTATTTATTTTTAACTTTGATTTCGGTAGTTCTGAAAATCTAATATTTATTGTTATTACATTTCTGAGCTTTCAAAGTTGTCATATTATTCCAAAGTTTCCAAGTTCTAGTAAATGTAACATCTGACACCTTTCGATTTCTAAGTTTTCATAAATATAAATTTTCAGTTATTAAAACATATTCTCCCAAGTTCCTAAAAATATTAATTTTCTCAAAATGTAATATTTCTTAGTTATTATTTAAGGAACATGATTTTTCGAAGAATTCTACTTAAGTTACCTTTCATAAAAGTTGCCCACTTCTTTGCCACAACTCGTACTATTATTTGAACAATTTTAAACGAGAATAAGCAATTAAATGAATTTATTTACCTAGCAGATCGAGCCGGGTGAAGCGTGCTCCATCGTCTGGCCATTCCAACTCCATTCTGTCGTTTCGAACACAATCGGAAACCTCGCACTTGTCCTTGCCTATTCTAATAATCACAAACAATTATAAATCCTGTTTATTGTTCGAAACGATAAAAGGATTGGAATGTTATCAACAAACGCGAATACCAAAGCTCGGACATCCAAAACAAAGTAATAATCTACGTAAATGGTACGGTTTATGGGGGGATCGTTCAACAACGTCGATATTATTTATAATCGGGGACAACGTAAATAATTCATCCCGTTGCGTTTTCTTATTTTCGATTTACGCAGATACTGTAAATGTCACCGTAAATTCTCGAGGACGAAATCAAATGATCCGACTTGAGAAACAATACGTAATTAATGCCATGACGGTAATGCGTATCAAAGATAACGAAAATTGAACAGTGATATGTATAAAAGGTGTTGCAGCGGGTGCAGTGATCAAATCCTGTTGCAAGCTCGTTCCGTGTTCCGTATTTTGTTTATTTTTCTTTATTTTTACCCGAGGGAACCATGAAGATCATTATCGTCTTCGTCACCCTTTGTATCGCCTCGTCTATGGTAAATCGCGTATATTTCGTACTGTGTGTAACTGTTTTACTCGGTTTATTTAATATTGAATTTGGAGTTTGGATCTTAAATATTAAATATTACAAATTATTTAGAATTATTTAGATACCTTGGAGATTTCACTTTTAAATACTAAATACCAGTGATCCTTTGAAACTTTAGCTCTTAAATATTAAATATTATGAATTCTTCTGAAATTTACCTTTCAAATACTAAATGTGACAAAATCTTTCTCAGTTTACCTTCTAAATATTAAATATTAGCAATACCTTTGAAACTTGACTTCTAAATATTAAATACCAGTGTTTCTTTGAAAAGTTACCTCTGAAATGTTAAATGTTACTATTTCTTTGTACATAGTAACTTTCAAAAATGAAACTAGTTAAAAGATCCTTTGAAATTTCTTCAAAAGGAGGCCTCGAAGATATCTTTGCTAAAGATTTTCGTTACTATTAAGCCAAAACCGGTTAATTAAGAAGACACTGCTGGTTTGAAAAGTGATTAACAATACTCGAATTTTTGCATACAACTTCCAGGCTTGGTCAGCAGCCGAAGATCGTACAACTTTGAGGAGATACGCCGTGGAATGTGCTCGTAAAACTGGGCTTACAGTGGGTACGTGACAAATCAATTAAATAAAGTAAAATAATAGATAATGATGCGTGCATGTCATTCTAGGCATAGTACAAGAAAGATTACGAGAGGGTATCAATGGAGAAAAAAAGAAATTTGATTGTTTCGCTACTTGCGTCCTTAAAAAAACTGGAATTGTAGGTTTCATTTCAGTACTTAATTAGAAAATTATGTTAAGGACTAAATAATAAGATAGATCAGAGAAAATTACCACTGAATTTTTCTAACTTTGCCGCAGATGACCAAACGTGGCGCTATCAATGAACATGTCCTCAGACAGAAGGCGCACGGAGTGACCGATAGACAAATGATCAAAATTGTCGACGAATGCGTTCCATTAAGTAAGTATGATCTTTCCATGGGTCTTACAATTACGGACATCGAGTGATTTTCACTGAAAGTGTCAAATTTCGTGCGGAAAATTGAAGTGATTTTAATTAATGTTTCAGCCGCGCACAAGAGCTGCAAGAGCGCAACCAAATTCATAATATGCATTATGAAAATTGTCTCTCTCGACGGTCTGAAGTTAGCATAATTAACCGATCATCGGTATGTTAGTTTGTACGCGTTAGTCACTCAGGGCAACGTTTCTGTACACAAAATCGAATAAATGAACAATTCACAGTATTAAACGTGTTGTTTGTCATTGACTTTTAGATGCAATATGGCTGAACGAAAAGAGTGAGATTTTAAAACATCGGATTTATTATCGTATTTATGCCTGTTTTCTATGTTACGCAATATTCACACGATACGCCGTGATTGCTCCGTTTAGAAGGATTCGGAATTTTCCTATAAACCCGAGCAAATACTCGGAACTTCCGTTCGAAGAAACCTCGAAGATTGTTCGAATTTGGACTTATTCGTCAGTTATATGATCTCTTTCTCGACCATTAATCGCGATACTGTCAGTGGTTAATTTATACAGCGACAAACGAGAATATAATACTGTTAAATATTAATGAAATAAGGATATCTGTTTATCTTTGAATTTGGATTAGCGCGCGTTTTAGAAGCGACACCGTTAGCGCTACCTTGTAACGAATACGTGAACTATGAGCAAACTAAGAAACTATTGTTACCTTTAGAGCGTTAATTACAGATCAACGTAATTATTTAAATTAATTATTAAATCAATTATTAAATTAAACCATGTTATCTGTTTACATCTTTTACTTGTTATACCGACGCGCTTGTTCATGACCTATCCTAAACGTCACAACTCGAAGCTACAAAACGCTATAGTGTTTTTCAATGTTTTTCCTTAATAAATCAAAAACAAAGCATCATCTAACATTTTTGCAAAGGACATTGTTGTTCAGAATCGTCTTAGCTACCCCTCATTTACGGTTTTTACACTATTTCTGGGATACCGTGTACAAGGATTAAATACTATTTGTAACACTTACATTGGATCTCTGATTCACGGACAACTCGCACATACGATAGCTTCGGACTGCTTCAGGTGAACTGCGTGGTTTAACAAGAATAGAATCTTCTTTATTAATGTTAAAACAAACGATTTGCGAAATTTTACACGTCTTTTGGTCGCGTCCGAAAATGGGGGTCGTTATTAGAAATGTACTTTTTGGCGGGACAGCCAAACAGACGATGATGGCGCCACTGTATCGTTTTCGCGGCGTGCCATATTTAAAATTGAAAAATAATTACAAACGAAGCTCATTTTATTAACATTAATCTTACAATATAGTAAATGCATGCTGCAAAAGAAAGCAATTTTCTATATTGTTATTATTCGCCGTTATTTGGTGTTAAATATATTTTCTTCAGAGTTCACATTGATATAAAGTTAAAGAAATACATATAAATAAGACGTGTATAATATTTTAAGTTGAATAAATAATAATTTCACCGTAAATTAATCGTCTTTTTATTGCTGCATCTGTTAAGAAGTTACAGTATTTTAACGACTGGTTTATCCAGTATTGTTCCTCTGGTTCCACGTTGGACATGATCACAAAGTCAGCAATATGGCCACGAAAGAGAGTAACCTTCCTGCTCTTTACTCGGAATTAAATAAATTAGGACAGAATGGAGAATACGAAAGGGCTATAAAAGTTGCCAATCGGAGTAAGTTCTGTTAAATCTATAAATTACATTAGCACTCGTTGATTTGTCGTGAACATAACCTATATTCCATTATTCAAACACATCATGTGCCTAAAGACGAATTATACTTCAGTTTTAGGTATTTCCCAGGATGAGGAAGCCGCATTTCATTGTAAAATTATTTGCTACATCCAGTTGTCGAAATTCAATGATGCTCTACAGTTTATCACTAAAAACCCCAAATTAGCAACGTATGTTAGTTATTTAATACAGTGGTGAATACAAACATCTTTTATTAAACTTTGAAGTTTTATATTGTTTCTTTCAGTAATTTAGATTTTGAAAAAGCATATTGTTTATACCGATTGAACCAAGTGCCAGAAGCTTTGAAGGTGGTAGAAAATGTTTCAAATCCATCATTAAAACTTAAAGAACTCAAAGCTCAAATATTGTATCGCCTCGAGAAGTATGAAGAATGCTTTTCAGTATACAGAGACATAATAAAGAACTCTAATGATGAGTATGAAGATGAAAGAGAAGCAAACCTTGCAGCAGTGATTGTGAATCTAGCAATTGAGGGTTCTGTAAGTTTGCCTTAGCCAACTTTTTCCACAGAATTCAACTGCATTTTATCCATCATTTTAACAGGATTTAGAGGTTCCTGTGCTACGTGAAGACACATATGAACTAACATACAATACAGCATGTCGTCTAATCGCACAAGGCAACAGAGGGGACAAAGCTACCTTGGTGGAAGCAGAGAAAAAGCTTAGGGTGGCTGAGAAAATGTGCAAAGAAGGTCTGGAAGAAGATGGAGTCGCCGAGGAAGAGATAGAAGACGAACTAGGAATTATCAGAGTGCAGCTTGGATGCTGCCTACAACTTCAAGGCCGTGAAAAAGAAGCTCAAGCACTATACACTTCCGCTTTGAAAGCGAAACCAGACGATATAGCTTTAGTAGCAGTCGCGAGCAATAACCTTGTGTGCCTCAACAAAGATCAAAACGTATTCGATAGTAAGAAAAGAATGAAGAGCGCTACTCACGAAAGCTTAGAGCATAAGTTAACTTCTAGACAGAGAAGAAACATTGCATACAACCAATGTCTATTAGCTTTGTACACTGATCAGGTATGTACCTTTTAAACAATGCAATATCTTGTTATTACAATTCATATTTTATTTACAGGCTGAACAGTGTCAGCAGCTTTGCAATAAACTCGCTAAAGAACATCCCGCGTTAGCTGCAGACGCCATGTTCGTGAAAGCAGTACAACTCGCCAAAGAGGGCAAAGCAAAGGAGGCAGTGAAATTGTTAGCACCGTACGCTGTTGGGGAGAAGGAGCTACAAATGAGATTGGTTTGCGTACAGCTTCTGTTAAGTCAGGATGAAAGAGAAGAAGCGATAAACATTCTCGAAAATCTGAACGACAGAGACAGATCGTTACCTGGTGTAGTCAGCGCGCTCGTGACTCTTCACATGGCTAACAATAATCGCGAGAAGGCGTCGGCTGCCCTGAAGAACGCAGTGAATTATTACAAAAAGAATAAAGTAAGTATCTACCCCTTGCTTTTATTTCTTTAATTCTAATGTTTTATTTAATAATTAGGAGACCACCGCTAACTTGGGAGAGCTGTGGCGCCAGGCCGCCGACTTCTACTTGCGCGGAGGAGAGATCAAAGTGGCGGCAGACATTTTACAAGAAATGGTGGATGCATCGCCTTCAGACACCAAAACGTTGGCCCAACTGGTGGTAGCGTACGTGCAGTTCTGTCCAGAAAAAGCACAGCTTCTCTCTAAGCGTTTGCCACCTCTTCATGATCTCTCTGAGACAACCGACGTCGACGCTTTGGAAAGCAGTAACTGGATAATAGGCACCAAAGTGATCAAGAAGAAAGTAGAACCATCGCCTGGGTGAGTTTATCTCGTAAATCATTTGATTTTGCTTGAAAGATTTTCTACATGGTTAACGTGTTACGTAGCAAACCGGCTGTCGACGTAACTCAAAGCAAACGCAAGAAACGCAAACGCAAGGGAAAGCTACCCAAGAACTACGATCCCAATATTCCCCCTGATCCCGAACGGTGGCTACCCAGACACGAGCGCAGCGGATTCAGGAAGAAACGGGACAGAAGGAACCGCGATGTCGCCATGAAAGGCACCCAAGGTGCCGCTGCAGGAGCTAGCGACCTCTAGTACGTATTACTAAACAAGTTAAAGACTATTCGACGAGCATATAAAAATTATTCATTTATTGCAGTGATATCACTAAAATGCCCACGAACACCAAACCCTCTCCCAATCCGCGACATAGCCCGGCGGTGGAGACGTCTGGACCGCGACAACAGCAACGGAAGGTTCAGCAGAAGAAGAAGAAGAAGGGTGGAAAGTGGTAATGGATACCGTCTGTCGTCGCATTGCATTTGATCGAATCGTGTACGAAGTATATAGCATAGCTCCTAGGCGCTGCGCGTCAGTCGATAATCGATGAACGTAAAAGTATAACAAGAATAACTTTTCCAGTTATACACGCAACTTTTTACCGTTGTACATACATACTGTACATGATACTGCCATTTTTAACGAGACGTAATATACATCAATTTTTAGCTTCTGAATTTATTATTAGGATAAGATGTAAACTGGATTCCAAGAGTAACGGAGAAATATATGGTACATAAAATATTTTTTATTCTTCGCATTTTTTTTTCTTCTTTTTTTTTCTTAAATCCGTTTTTGTCAACTTCTTGACAAAATTCAGTAATATAATATACAATATAGGTAACATGTTTTTTTTTCTTGTGTACATTGACTAGGATTTGGCGCTACATACTTTTTTTTATTCCTCTGTTGGTAACAATTGTATATAAAAATACAATATGCCTTAAGCTTTCTGTTCTTCTGTAATTACGTGTAGATAGATCGTGATTGTGCGTCAGATTTTTTTAACATTTAACAGATTTATATACGTGTGTGTATATATATCTATACAAAGTGGTATGATTTATACACGTGTACGCAATCTTTTTGCGTATAGCAATACAAATACCACCGTTGTATTTCTTTTTTTTTTTTTCATATAGCTTTTATCGTCGTGAAATCATAATTCTGTGAAGACACTTTTTTGATTACATATCACTGCTTGCAAATCGATGTACGTGCACGCAATTGTAAAGGGGATATATATCTTCGTTCTCTACTATTCTAACTTATTGTCTGGTATTATCATTGCACAACACAGCATTGTTTTTATCGTCATATATATAAATTTCTAACAGAGGCAACCGTTCGAGGTAAGAATAACCATGTATCGTAAAACATTTCTACTTCTGTCTCATAGTATTTTTCTTCTTTCTAATATGTCAGAGGGCTGTAAATTGCCCCCCAGTCTAGAGAGTTCCACTTAAAATACTTAATACCCTTTCATTAAAAAATAATGCAACAGGCACGCTTGTTTAACTGGTCTGAACATTATGATATGCATATATAATATATATGTATATATATATATATATATATAATATGTAGAAAATAAACAAGCATTGGAAACTCATTTGCCGGTTCGAAGCAAATACATCCGGTTCCGTCATGCCGCACTCATCTATTGGCAAAAGTTAACCCGTGTTCCCAAAAACCAATCGCCAAATCAGTTCGACAAAAGAATGAGTTTGTCAAAGATGAGAATAGATGAGTAAGGCACAAAATGCATGTAAATGTCATGAAACACTTACACCATGTATGTAAGTAAGTATTCAATTATCACATTACCAACAAACGATGCTACTTCTCGGGGATTATACCCTCCCACGCGTCCTCTCGTTGTTTATTGGCTAACCTACGTTTTTCTGCAACAAAAGAAACACGTATTTATCTTTTTCTATGTTGATTTGTGTCTTTTAATTATTACCTTTCGCCTCGCGTAGTATGTTCTTTTCATGTTCGCGTTCTTGTCTGGCGGTGGCCAATCTGACCCCCAGGGCGCCCGTTACCAGGCGCCTGGCTAACGCGGCGCAAGTTTCTGGACGACTTCTGTAAGGCTGCAGGAATTCCGCGCTCCTCTTCGCTTTCGTTTTGCTCAAAGCCGTGGCCTCGCTTAGCGGCCTCGTTTTGACGAACGGATGATCTGATGCCAACACTTCAGCGGCTAAAATAATAAACAGTTGTCAAGTATCTGTTTTTTACAAGATTTAATGCAACATCGGTTTGTTGGTAATTACCAACAAGAGGACTGCTGAACACCCCAAGGCAGTGGGTATCGTCCACCCATTTCAGTTCGAAGCCGCCGTTCTTGAAGGGGCTGAAGACAGCCGCCAAGTCGCTGGTCTTGAATTCAGACGGAAAATTGTATATTTCAACGACGTGAGCGAATTCGTCGCTGGATACTTCGATGTGTTTGGTGTACGTCTTGTAATCGTTCTTTGGTTGCTCGATCATGACGTCGCCGACTGCGGTTGTTAACTGCAAACGAAATATCAATTTTTAGTCTGTAGGTGTACACGTTAAGAGTAAGTGCTACCAAAAGACCCGTGGCACTCAAACGGTTAAGAAACTATTAAACTGCATCTGTTCAGATAATCTACCTCTTCTATGAGTGTCGGATCCAAGCAGTCGCCATTATCGTCGAACAAACTGTCCCAGTCGCATTCGTCCCTGTTTATCTTCTTAATGGGCGGAGAAGGTGGCGGTGCCGGTTTGCTCTTGTTTCTTACGACTTTTTTCACCTTCTTTTCAGGCGGAGTGATGGAAACTGGCGCGGCTTCCTTAACGATCTGCGGTTCCTTTTGTACAGCGTCTGATATAATCAAAACGTTGGGGACAGCATTATGATGAATCATTTGTGCATTCTTCTGGTTCGTTATCTCATCTTTGTTCGAAACTTTCGCATTCTTCATGTTGTTGTTCGACATCGAATCAGTCACGTTAACATTGTCCTTGTATTCGTCAGATCTGTCTACTTCCTCGTTAATGTTAATCTCCTCGTTAATGTGAATCTCCTCGTTAATGTTAATCTCCTCGCTATATACACACGATTCAACTGAGTCTAAACTACTTTTATTTTCACTACAATTATTAGATACATCTTCTCGTTCCTCGACCGTCTGTGACTGAACTGCGTCGATCCGTTCGCACTTTACATCATCGCTACTAAAATTATTTGTCTCGTTTGGCACGTTATCAGTTAAGCTGTCCGATTGTTCGTTTTCCTCTTCGACGTTAGACTCAATAATAATCTCTTCTGAAACAGACGTAGACACCGTGTCTTTCGAGTCCTCTCGAAGACACTGGCCGTCTTCAGGTTCCAAGTTGCTTTGATCCTTATCTGAACACACGTTGGGTCCCTTTTCCGTGCATTCTGCGCTTGGCTGAACATCGGAATCCGCTTCTTTGAAGCTCAGATTCGATTTCGATTGTCCGTGAGTCGCAGAGGACGAAGACAAAGCGTCCTTAACCGGGCGATTTACGCGAACGGCTTCCACAGATTGGGGGCTTCCTTCGGTTTCTAAACTCCTACGGTGCCTCGGCACGTAAACCGCCCTGTCCGGTCTTCTCTTACGAATGGTTCTGTTCAAAATTACAATATTATTAATCGTTCTTACAGTGTTTATAACAAAGAAACATTGCATTTAATTCTATTACTTTATAGAGGCTGGATCGGTAGGCTGCACTTGAACTTGGTCCACGCTCGTTTGTAGTTCATTTTTAGCCCTTCTGGCGGCTGGCGGTCTGTAAATTTCAACCGTCGGCGTTGACTTGGCTGAAAAGAAGAAATTATTCAACAACTTTGGTAAGGTTTATTATTGATAATTAAAGAACGATTTCTGCAAATCGATCACCTTGTCTCTGAACTCGTACACGTTCTGGCGATGCGGATGGCGATCGACGTCCCTCGACGCCCATCTCGAGCAACTTGTCGCTATCCTTCGTCGCGCAGCTTGACTTATGCTGCACACCATTCAGTTTTGGATCCCTTAAATGTTATAATAAAACAATTTTATTTCAACGTTACTGTTTTGTTTTCTTTAAATTAAATGGACAACTTTCCGATACATTCGGACGGTACGATGCACGCGACCTTGAGCCGGTCAGTTTCACTTTCGTTCACCGCCGCTATGTTGTAAGAATTCAAGTCTTGTAAACCAATTTCGTAATCGTATTAGAGACCTGTTTGTACATTTCGCACGAATCTGATCCAATTGATTACCCGTTCTACTTTTACAACGACAAATCGTGAATCCGTAATTTTGTTCGCAAAATCGGTTGCCGATTTCCTTTTTCTTTTAATTTGAACACGACTGAACTTTTATGTATTCTATGATTCTACACGGCGGGTAATTTAAATGTGTTACTACATTGTTATATTTGTTTCATTGTTGGAAATGGTTATACTTAACTTCTCGCGATTGACTATTGTTATTGATCGATGGAAAATCGATAAATTGGACGTTTCGTTATGGTATCGAACGCCGACACGGTATCGTTAAAATAGCAGAAGCGCAACACCGTAGTACCTTATCACGTCGCTCTTGTAACACACGACGGTCCTCCTGGCGGAACCCTGGCCGATCGAGAACGTGTGCAGATCGATAAAACGATCCTGCACCAGCTGGTGTATGATGTATCTTCGATAGTTGTTCACGGGTGGAAAGACGAGTACTCTGTAAAAAGTGAAAAGCAAAGAACCTGGCGTTACCGTCGTGGCTGAAAGCGAGACCGTACTGAAGACGGCCAACGGTGAACGTAACCACCTTGCCCCGGGCCACGCCGACCGTATCCCGTCAGATGAACGCGCCGTGAACCGGCGACTTAACTTTTACATAATGTTCACTTTCTCCTTCGATGGTTTCCTCGAATTTAGAGCCATCCCCTTGCACTTCGTAATCCGTGCTGCGATTCGTACCGTTCCGTTCTTACGACCTTGTTTTCCCACCGCGTAATCGTTCGATCGTTGGAAACCGGCTGTTACGACGTTCGATCGGTATACAGACGCAAGCGGAATTTATCGCGCGCTCAACATTTACCAGCAGGATATCGACGTAATCGAACGCGTGCACGCTTTTAGAAAGTATTCGGACGATAACGTAATAATGACAGAAGGAACAGGAAGCGGCCGCGCGAGCCCGATACAACGTTTGGAATTGCTCGCGATCGTAGGTAAACGGGAATGATGAAAGCGAGATAGGTTTTCACCTTTACGGATTGTTGAATTACACGCGGACCGTTCGAGTGGAACTGAGCGCGGCGACGCGGGTAAAATCGTGGAGGTTCGTGTACCTCGATCGCACATGCACGCGAATAGAGGGGAAGAAGGGGAAAAAAAAGGAAATCGGTTGAAACAAAATGAGCGTGTAATCCTGTTTCTTTGAGCCGTTTCGTATCGTCGATTCGATCTGTTAATTACGTCCACTGCCACGACCGAATCGACGAGCCTTGAACTACAAAGAAGAAACAGACTGCTGAATCTCGTAAGCGTTGCGTGGTTCACGTAATCGTGTGTATACGTGAGCGACATACGCTAAGGCGAGCATTCGGTAGATTGACAATTATCCATGTCGTTGACTATTCAAAATAACCAGTCCTTTTTTAATTGTATCGGATTTACAATTTATCAATGGGTGAATTTTTTATATATAGCCACCCAGTTACTATTTGCAGTAATTAGCCTAATAATTTAAATTTACTAAAATCAAATATTTCTAAAGTGATTTTAATAGTTATGCAATTTTATTTCAGTCGAAAAAATGTATTAATATTGTATTGAAAAAGAAAAATTAAAAATTGAGTAACTGTATGTTTAACCCGAATTACAAATAATACAACGTTATGCAATATTTTCATTGATAGTTAACTTTAAACATCGCCATTTATTTCATTATTTTCACCGTCATTAATAAGGAATAATGCGTTTCGCATAAATTTTCCTTCATTATCTAACAACGGATACAATTTCCGTGGCTCATAAAGGGTTATTTAACCAATATCCGTGGTTTGAAAACCGGTCACCTTTCATCTACGTAGGTGTACGACGATTTGCCTTAGATTACAATGGTTAGATAATTGAATGAAAAAACATTAAGTCGCGAAACGTATGTACCTTTATTTTCGTTCGGCATGATGCCAATCTTTTACGGCTTTTTTGTATGTTCCACAAAATGCTATGCAGTTTGTTAAAAATAGATACGTTCGAAAAAGAAAAACCAGTCGGCGTTCGAAATACGCGGGCTGTGCAAAAGAAAAATAGGATGTAGAATTTTGCTAGCGTAACGGAACTGTCTAAAGATGTACGTAGTAGCCTCTACGTAGTCTGAAGAACGATGATATCAGCCATTTACCTTTGGCACGAGATATTTATAAACCGTATACATGGGGACAGTAAAACAACTCTATAATTCAGTACGCACTTTTGTAGAGGTTCTACGACACCGTTCCAAATCTTTTGTAATATCTTAAGGGCTTGATTTGTAAATCGTCTTCGAATTCTGATACAGTTTCATGTCAAGGATGCGGATAAATTTAATGCAACTGAACCGCGTCACGTAATACTTGATAAAATTGCTTTGATAAATCGTGATTTTTCAAATGACGTGTATTGTTCGATCTTTTTTTCTGCGCAAATGACAGACGTCAAATATCTTTGGATATTATTTTTAAAGTCGTGAGATCAATGACTTTTTGGAGAAAGCTATGCGATTCACCACGGTACATACTTGTAGAAATCGAAAGTCAAGAGTAATGATCGAAGACCAACAGCGAAAAAAACTACTGATCTAACCTTTAAAGGCGCGTCGTTGCATCAGGAAACGTGATCGTTTGGCTCCTACCTTTTCCGTCTCTTGTCCCTTGAAAATAGAGTCACGTCGTGCTCCACGTCTTCGGAGAAAAGACTGTCCTGCAGGCTCATTTATTTGAGGAACTGCACTTAAAACACATACACAAGGAATGACTAAAACTTAAAATCAAATTCATTGAAAAATTATTCCCTCAAATCACATTAGCCGTGTTGTCGGACAGCAACAGTCTCTCCCTAACGCACATTGACCACAAACTACTTTAGAATCCACTGCGCATGCGCCTTATTGTTTTAATCTAACTGCCATCTGCGCATGCGCCTTATTGTTTTAATCTAACTGCCATCTGCGCATGCGTCGATTCGTTCGACAATTGCGCATGTGTCGATTCGCGACAATTGCGCATGCGCATCATTTTAGGCGGTAGTTGAATGTAGTGTGAAATCTTTTGCCATTTCTTTCTCCGCATTTATCAGTGTAATTAACGTGTTTTATTAATTAAATATTAATTCTATCATGTTATCATATAAAAGTGAGTTGCTTACCTTTCTGTGCAATGTTTTTTCACCGAAAACAACAAGATATTAGTGATTATTTGTGAAATTGAAGGTTCACCGGTTTCTGGAGAGCACGTCAAAGGAGTAAGTACATTATTCTTCTAAAATACTTCTGCAATACGATTTTTGAAGCTTTCGTATTATGATTTTAATTGTTTTGTTAATATAATGATACGTGATAAGATTATTTTGAAGAATTTAGTAGAAATTCGTACGTTAAATTGGTTAAATTAATATTCTATTTTATGGCGCCAAATTTGGGAAGCCATTTTGTATTCAACATGATTCGTATTGTATTCGTATTTGTCCAGTAGTTTTCAAATTGTTTTATGATTTTTGTGCACTGATTAGACACTTATACTGTACAAAACATATTTATTTAATAATTTATGAAGATACACACATAGTGTACAACATACAAGCCCTAGCATTCGTAAAATGCTGCTACTTTATAAAGTCGATTTCATTTCATTTCTTTTTCCCTAGAATAATTATATACAATCACACGGTTGTTTTTTTTTTGCTTTACACTGTTTGTTTAAACTTCATTTACTACAAGCGACAAGGTGCCCCGTGTTTCCCTTAACGCGTCGTTGCCCTCATCAAATCCCTCGAGAAAATATGTCGCATCTGATAAAATTCTGTTATTGGCTCGGCATTGAGAGAAACTCGGGGCCGAGTTAGAATGTGTGTACAGCGCATAAACATACAAAGTTAAAGGGGCCCTGAACCTCCATGTTCGGTGCCGGTATTTTTTTTTGTTTTCTTTCTCTCTAATACAAAGCTGCGTCTACGCGCAATATCATCAGAATTCTGTCAAAAAATATTCTATATACAATCAGGGTATGTATAAAAAAGAAAGTCGCGTCTTAACATTACGAAGAATTGTTCCGTTGTTGTGGGTATACTGAGAAAAGTAACGAATCTTCATCCGCGACACACATTGTCTATCACTTTTGTATCTCAGAAAAAAAAAAAACGTCCAAGTAATTTCTAGAAAAACACACAAGCCGTGTGTCGTGTCACGATCACGACATTCTAACGTTTAAACTAAGTATTCAGATATACAATCCTGCGATATTGTGAACAAAACCGAACGTTTTTTTGTCTTCTCGTGTACAGTGTCGCATTAGTCTACTTATTAAGTGTACATTAAAGAAACCTAACGAAATAAAGGACTGAGTTAATGTAACTCACTCGAGAAACAAACACGTGTAAACGATTAATTACAAAGTAAATCAAACGTAAGATAATGGAATTGTTTTCAAACGCATGTTGCTAACGATTATCGGTATTCTGATCAAGTTGATAGAGTCGAAAGATATTAGGTCTGAAGCGATTCTTCTTTTGTCACGGAAAATCGTCTCTGTCTGAAAATCCTTACTGTGCGGCCATACAGAAATAAGTACTACGACGGACAATACACGGATAGAACTAGGAAACGTATAAAGAAGGTACAATGATTTCCATCGGATACTGAACATAGAAATATTAGTCTTAAATGTCTATTCGTGGTCTATATTGTAGCCTTAAGGGTGGGTCCCGGAACCTCCATCTTGTTACATAAACAAATTTTAATGTGTGATCCTTACCTAACAATTCATCATTGCACAAAATATCAATCTGCAATAAGCATATAGATTAATTAGGATTTTCTTCATTACAAATATCTCACTTCTTGTATACTTACATCTCGATATTTCTCCATTCCATTCAATACCTTTTTTGCAATGAATTTTTTCAAATGAGTGATAGTTGCCTGGGCAGAGCACCTAATAAACCTTCGCTTTAGAGTCTTTAGACTCGTGTTCATACATTCCAAACACACATTAACCTTTGGAAACATTTAATAGTTAGTACAGTAGAAAATTTGAAATACTGGGTCATTGTGCCAAGTGTACTTACTTGTTCATCAGCACGATGGTAGTCTGATTCCGCATGTGCATCTGCACTTGCCTTATCTTCTTCAACTTCCCCAGCATTAGGTAGGACATCTTTGGGGCAAGGTAAACCTCTAGCTCTATAAAATTCTCTTTCCCTTTTAATTTCATCTGAAACAAAAGTTTGATGATGTTAATGATGGTATAAAGTGACTCATTTCTATCAGTGACAAAGTTACTAACTTTCTTGGAGATCAGGAACTAATTTGTAGACAATATCTTGCATAGTTCTGTCGAAACTTATATACTGAAGCGGATGGGATTGATGTATAACTATCTGACATGTCGGACAGGTGTGCTTCTCCTCTAAATGTTTCACTAAACAGCTCTTGCAGAACGTGTGCAAACATTCGGTGACAGTAGTGGCGTCTATCAAATATCCTCTGCATATCTTGCATGTTATGTGACTGTTCAGTGTCTTCAATTTGATTCTCCTCTCCATGACACTGGTAATCACCATTTAATAAATGTCACTACCTGCGATATCATATAATTATCATTAATGAGTATCATCGTATTACATCTGAAGAACTCTGCATATCCCTTTCTATTTGCTAAGAATGATCAGGCAATTTTTGACAGAAGTACTTGAAACAGGGACACTGTTGCAAAAGTGAACTTCCTGTAGATACGGGATTTATTAAAATCGATTCTACCTTTGCATAATTCGACGCGTTTTTTATTCAATGCGAAACGAAAGAAAGGCCAGTGATCAATGAACTGCGTGACGGAATAGATCCGTTGCTCCGTAAAAAGTGGGTTATCGGATTCTAACCTCAATTCGTCGAGTGTAGGTACACAACGGTAACTTTCACTCGATTTATTCGTTTGGAAGTTTCGGGCAAACGGTCCGTACCATCCTCGGCATCTTTGGTCGTGAAATCGAAGCTAAATGGAAGAATACAAACTGAAATGTTCTACTAAAAATCTGTTAAAAACAACTTAGCATAAATGTGGCTGATGACAACAAAACGAACTGATCGCAGCGCCATCGGCACCTCCATAGTCAACTTTTCTCTGAACACGCGGTCTCATAGACTCGGGTGGGGGTTTGATATCCTCTTAATCAATCACGGCTCTTAGCGAAACCAATTTGTCTAATCGTGTTATTATGTTAATCATTACGCCTCTTTCAGAGTCATTAGAACTTCACTGTATTCATTTCTCGTTTTAATTCAATGCTAGAGACGTTAAATACTTCAATGTACAGCCTTTTAATTATATCAGTGAAGAATCAGAATTGTAATGAAAATTCTAATTACAATGGGATTATTCGAATCATCTGAGTTGTTTGAATATTCGAATTGTATGAAAACAAAGAAAAACACTATTAGATGTTAGAAATTAGAAATAATTTAAAAATTCTTCAAGGGTCGTAGAGTTTAAATTACAAGACTTTCAATATTAATAGAAATTAAATTTAAAATTAAAATTATTCAGCCCCTTAGTAAAAAGAAAAAAATTATAGAACACCTCAGATATTTTGTAGAAAAATAAAAAATAGTACAATATAATAATAAATAGATTAATGTGGGTACAGTATCCAGTGATTTATTCGAGATGAAACTCACGTTACAATAATGATCCAATATCTTGCGCAGACTATACAATACAATCCTACCTTGGTAAATGCTGATTTACTGGCTACCTTTAGGTATGTGTGTGTATGCGTGTGTCGGGTAACAAAAGAACCATTCTTTTCCATCATTTTTAAATAAACAATTATCGCCAACTATATACAAAGTTCTTCGATTGTACGCGCGTTAATTATAATATACTCTCGCTAAATCAACGTGATGTGTGTGTGTGTGTTTTTAACTTTTTTTTTATTTTATACACATATATATCTGTCGCTCTGTTTCGTTCGACGTTGATACAAAAAAAAAAAAAAGAAGTAAAGGAAAGAAACCCTATAAACAGGCCCTAAGTAACAATATACAAGAAATAAATTATCTAAGACTAAAACACCACCTCTCGCATGCATCATTTATACATCTTTCAACATTTTATGTACACCTTCGAGCATTGCCGACTTCATTAAAAAATATGACGCCATAGGGTCTCAATATTCTATAAAATTACGTATAAGAATGTTGTCTTTCTTTATAAAATAAAATATAATTATATAGCTTAGATATTTTTGCATTGAATCTAATATTTTATTATTTAAAAAAAGGATTATATTTCCTACTTCTTCAGGGGTCCCTATATAATATTACCTTATTTGAGGTAATATTCATTTTAAAAATAGTTGGTTGGTTTATTAAAAAGGTACAGTCTTTGATAATTTTCCCTATATCGTCATTTTCCGTAGGAAAGTCTAGCATGCTCGACGGTGTACATTTGGACGATTAATATCGTAGATATTTATACAAATCGCGGATTAAAACGATCCTCGTGTCGTTTTCGATAGAAAATTAGAAACTTTGCACTCGAACACGGGCAAACTTACGATTTAACGCGATTCGCTTAGTCCACTGTAAAAATCTTAGAAAATATCGCTCCGTTCGGTGTTCCCTTTGAAACATTTTCGAAACACTTTCATTACTTTAAACGCGACACGATTTGCATTCGTTTTACTACTAATATGTTACAGAGAAACGTAAAACTGCATCAATTGACTAGTTACAAACACGTTTCGAGATGAATCGATTTCCTGTGCAGCCCCTGGGGGGGTTCCCTGGATGGAACTTGCCTTCTTCTCTTCTCAAGGCACTTGTTTTTCAATGGCACGGTTTAAAAATATATAAACATGTACAAAATCCGTCGTTGAAACGCTTCCTCTATTATCTTCTATAAAACAAACGTCGGTTCGTCGACGCACCAAAGTGTTCATTGATCGCACGAACCACGACGAAGGATCAAATTCGTTTCAATTGAGATATCGTTTTCGTTGTTGGATCCTACAGGATAACAGGAAAATAAATACAGTGTTTTCTGTATGAAAATCAGTCTCCTCGAAGGCCTCGAGTTCCTCTTCGTCCTCTTCCTCCTCTCTCGATCATTCTTCTCATCCTTAACACTACAGGATTCGCGCTAACAGGTCAATACTGATTTATATTATTTGGCGTGTTCGTTAGGTCAGTCGATCGACTTCCATACCCCACTGTTTTTTCCTTCGTTGCCTTTTTTTTCTCCGCACGATTCATTTTCTTTTTGTTTCTCTCAATCGTGGAGGGGATTTTTCATAGCAGGTATGGAAACTTTTCTTCGCCCTCGTCGTCGTCCGCGTCGCTGGACTCCTGACTGGAAGGCGGTGTATCTAGTTGCGGAAGACCAAGGTCCAAATATTCCTGAAATTAATGATGATTTTTTCTTTTAGTGTAACTTGAGAATATTTGCCATATTTGCCACTGAATATTTCTTTGCGTTTGTTTAATTTGCTATAAACGCAAATTTTGGTACTGTTTCTTACCTCGTTCGCTGTTATCGTCAATATCCTATCGAGATCTTCGACCAGTTCCCCGAACATTGGTCTTTCATTGGGCTGATAGCTCCAGCAGTCTCTCATCAACATGTATCTGTAACAATTTTTGTTTTCGTTATAATGTTGGTCCAACTTGAATAAATTCATTCTGAAACAAGTAAATGTGTTGTTCTTACATTTCGATGGAACAACAGGGTGGTTTTTCCATTCGATGTCCAGTCCTCAGTAACTGGAACAATTTTTCCACGGATGGTACGGACGGATAAGGGGTGCCACCCAGTGTCATGATCTCCCACAACAGAATTCCGTACGACCATCTGAAACAATAAACAATTACCAATAATTGTTATATTTATTACGAGAATTTGCTTTACAATATCTTGCCACACTCGTGATTATTCTTTATACCTTGATTAAAGCTTAATTGCAAATTTAATTCTAATTACAATTTATATAGTCAAGGCTTGTCGAATGCGAAGTGTAATTGTTTGTCACCAGCGATTTTTATTAAATCGATCAAACTCCTTGTAAGGCACGATTGAATCGTCAATAAATTCTAAATAATTCATTCGGGCTGTCGATAATCGATACTCACACGTCGGACTGAGTGGTGTAGACCCGATGAAACAAAGCCTCGGGCGCCATCCATTTAACCGGAAGTCGTCCGTCTGTGGTCTTCCTGTAATAGTCATGGCAATGGATATCCCTGGCGAGTCCGAAGTCCGCGATTTTTAACACGTATTCGTCGCTGACCAGGACGTTTCTGGCGGCTAAATCCCTGTGGATGCATCTTCTGCTGGCCAAGTACTCCATGCCCCTGGCCACTTGGTACGCGAACGACACCAGGTCCTTTTGCGTCAACGTCTTCTTCTCCTTCGGCTCTTGGCCGATCGTCGGCTCGTATCCCGAAGACGGTCTGTGATCCCGTAGGAAATCTCGTAGATTGCCGTGGGGCGCGAATTCGACCACCACGTACAGTGGCCCACCCTGTGTACACGCGCCCAATAGGTTGATAATGTTCACGTGTTTACCGATCATTTTCATCATCTCCATCTCGGACACCAGGTCCATCATCTCGGCGTCCGTGTGACCCTCTGTAACAAATGATACATTATATCGATAAATTCTCAATTCTTTCTATAAAATACATAGTTTTTTAAATAAATTTACGCACCTTTGAGCATTTTAACAGCCACGACGTTAGGAATGCCAGGTTTGCCAGTGTTCGTTTGTGCTCTGACGACTTTTCCAAAAGCACCCTCTCCCAAAGTATTTCCCAAAATCAAATGCTCCCTGGACAGTTCCCAGGCGCTGTCCACCGGAAGTTCGTATTCAGATATGCTTCCCCCGTTGCTGTCCTCGGCGGCGACCGTTGATTTTTGCTTCTCGATCTTCACCACGGGCATCAGCAAAGGTTCTTGAACGTTTTGAGAGTTCACCAAATTCTGTTTCTCCACGATCACTTTCTTCGTCCATTGAGTGACAACTGCAGCTCTTGCGGTTTCGATTGCTAACAGTTTCTTCATCTTCTCGCGTTTCAATCGATGGAAAATGTATATCACCACCACAACCCCCACGGCGAAGAAGATGAAGAGGACGGCGGCCAAAACGTTCACCAGAATCTGTGGTTTCGCTGTTATTGGCATTTCGTGTTCTTCCAGAGCTAATCGTGATACAAATTTTGGGTTAAAATTATGTTCTGATTATGTTCTTACTCCTAATTATGTTCACACTATAATTATGTTCTTACTCACATTTCACTACTCGAAGATAGGCACTGCTGAAAGTTTCTCCCAAGGCATTCTGAGCGATGCAAGTGTACCATCCTTCATCTTTTTCAGTCACATTGTACAGTTTCAGTACTTCAGGATTTTCTGCGCCCTCAGCCTACAGTAACAAAAAGGGTTAAATTCTTCTCGTTCAAAAATCAGTTCCAATAAAAGGTGTCTACTAAGGCAAGGATTCTAATTACTGTTAGTTCTACTAGCACTACCTACAAATATAAAATATTTACAGAAATTGCAATTGGTGTTGAGGTTGTTAATTAACCCTTTCACTTATAACCCTTTAACTTATTGTTAAATAACTGATTCAATTAAGAAGACATTGTCACCCCCATTTTTCAAAGATTCTGATAGAATAGTAGCTGTAAATTCTATTGCAGAGAAAATAAATGTTGTTACCAGAGTGAAAGGTTTAACGAAACGAAAGTATTAATTACAAACACCGATGAATTAAAAAGGATGATAGGTTTTTGAGATTAGAGAGAAGGTAGAAGCAGAAAGACAGTGGTCGTGCAGTTTCAAATAGTTCTACGTGCCCACCTTGACCTCCACCCGGAAACTTTGATTGGTTTTGTTGACAGTGTTGAAAGAGGTGTGATAACCGTGATACCATTCGAGGTGGCGATGTGCGTCCGATAGTACTTCACAGGTCATTGTTACGTTCCCTCCTATCACTACGGTGGTGTTTCTTGGAGGCCTGGTCAATATTGGCCGATGTTTCACGCTCTCTACAGGAAAAAATAGACCCAACCACCTTTTTTACCAAAGCTCGAGAATTACAGGAGAGTAGAGTCGAGAAGAAATCACCTGGGACCAAGCTTTGTTTATTTTTTATACCCTTCGAATTAGACTTTTGGAATTTGTTAATTCTGAAGTTATTCATTTAACATTTCTTAATATTTGGGTACGACTGTAATAGTGAGTTGTGTATCAAATGGTGATTTCATGACATAAAAGTATCATGAATTATCACTTATGGTATATCAATTCAAAGCTTAAAATGTGACAAAAATGACCATATAAAAGTTTGATGAATATTCTTAACACAAAATGGCTGATACCCTATTCGTAAACTGGTCGATCCACTGTTTGCTTTAACGAAAACCCCTCTATTTTGTATCAAGAATATTGATGAAACGTTTACACAGTTATTTTCCTCAGAGTTTAAGCTTTAAATTGATGTGCCACAAGTGCCATTTTGAGATCCTTTTCTGTCATGAAATTATACCAGACTCACAAGAAATCTAATTTCCAACAAGCTTGATCCTCAAATGGACGTTCCCTCATCCAAGAGAAATTAGAAAGAAAAGACACAAAATTATCAACAGATTACACGGAGATAAATCAACGTTTGTTAAAACGATTACGAGATCTCCCAGCTGGTATCTGAAATTCTAAAAAAAAAAACACGAAAGAGAAGTTCCTTCACCATCGTTAGTCACTACGATATATTTCAACGTCCGCAGCCTTAGCCTGTGTAAATGATCAAGGATTAATGACGAGAAAAGGGTGCGCCGTTTAAATCGATCCAGAAGTGCAACAGGAACCTCCACCACCGATCAAGCCGCAGTTCCTGTACCTGGAGCAGAATTCCATTCGGCGAATTCTCTTGGTCGCCCGGGTACTCGACCACCTTCAACCATTGTATGTACGGCTCTAGATCGGACACTATCGGACACTTGAACGTCACCGTGCTGTTCACCACCGCTGTCACGTTCTTCGGGAAATCCTCGTTGATGTACGGCTTATGAGGGAAACGTTCTACGCATTTTTTGTTTGTTCATAGGAAAAATCGTCACCAATGGACTACGTGTCCAGACCATCGTCCCCATTACAGGACACTGAATTTCAAATTCTTATTGTTCAAAATTGTATTTTAATTGAATACTTTTCGAGGGTCTGAATGTGGACGATGGACTGAGTTTCGGTTAACATCGAAATTTCACTGATATTTAATTAGATGGAAATTCTAGTGCAATTTAATTATCTTTTAAAAGCTAATTTACTTTATGGAACAAGGGCTGGAGAAAAGATGGACTTTATTATTACAGTAGAAAACATTTTACCCCGTCAGGGGGGAATATAAGGGCGCCACAGCTGACTGGCTAATAATTCGTCAGACAAAATCAATAACAAATAAAATTTCCACCAACTTCAGCAAACAATTTCGATTACAAATTTCTTTAATTAATCAAACTCACCAACGATATCGACTTTCGAGGTACGATTGATGCAGCCCAGGTAATTGCACACGATGCACGTGTAATTGCCGCTGTCCTCGGGTACTAAATCTTCCAGTCTGAAGGTCCACTTGGTCATCACCACGGTACCGAGCGTTCTCCTCGGCTCCTCGTTGTTCTTCAACCAGGTGATGTTGGGTCTCGGATTGCCGAAACTCGGACACCTGAGACGCAGCATGTTTCCGGCTGGTTTCACCACCACGTTCGGCATTTCCACGCTTTTGTTGAACGACGGCGCCCGTTCCGGGGCGGTGTTGTTGTGCTCGCCAGCCGTCTCGTTCTCGTTCTTCTCGTTATCCAGGTCGCTGTCCACATTCTCGCTGTCCAGATGCAACGATCGCGTCTCGGGCAGGTCTGCAACCATTAAAACAGCTACATTCTATCTGTGAACCTCGACAGCTAATTGCAGTTCGTCTTCGTACGGTGAATCAGTCGCGCTGGCGCCAAAAAGGGTTGCGTTATAAATAGTCGCGATCCCTCGGCAATGTTCTATCGTCCTTCCAGAAGGACAATCTTAGGATAAATTTAATTGCTCAAGGACACTTTTGGACACATTTTAAACTTTTAATCGAGGGACTTTGAAATATTCGAATAATGGTATCTTTAATGGTATTGATAACAAATTGTAATTAGGAATTTTCTTAGAAATATTATTTAAATTATGAAGAGTTTGAGGCGTAGATCGGATAAAAGCAGAAGATACTCACTTCTTGGTTCGATTTCCAATTCGTTGGTCTCCTCCTCGGTCTTATGGACAGCCAGGGTGCTGGCCAGCTTTTCAGGCTCGTGCTGGTAGCCGTCGTTCTGCAACGGCTCGATTCGTATCGTCACGTTTCTCCATTCGAGCATCCCATTCGATTCGACCAGACAACCGTACGAGCCCGAGTCTTCGGGTTCGATGTACTTGAATCTCAAGGACTGCTTCATCAGCCGTATTCTAGGCAACGACGGCCGGAAGGTTTCGTCGCCCTTGTACCAGGTCGTTTCTGCGCTCGAATTCGAAGGGCATCGCAGTATCAGCTTCTCGCCGACCGACACCATCACCACGTCGGGATGATTTAGATCTGTAACAATAATTAATTCTCTTATGGTATGGTCCAAGGTGATTTGAATTAATCTTTGGTCCCATTAGTTATTTTATTGCTCTTTTCAGCAATCAGAATTTAAAATTCAGAGAAATTCTTTTTATATTATTTTCTGTGCTATTAATAGCCTTCTCGATTTCCCTTTTTAATCTTTTTAAAAAATAAGAACTATTTCTGTTTTTAATTATTTTTATATTTTACGAGGAGCATTGTTTACAAAAGATAGAGTAAGATTTGTCAGATAAAGTAGAATCAAAGTTCAGTTTATTAAAGTTTTTAGATCATAATAGAAGGTGATGAAAGATATAAAAAAAGAACGGTCAAATATTTATCACAATTAATGTTTCTTTCTTCTTGATTCAACACTGACGCAGAACGATGATTTAGTTAGCTAAACAGCGAATCCGCGAAGATAAATCGTAGCTGTTCGCTACTTGGCAACAGTCTTTATCTTCTAATTCGATTCTTCCGCGAATCGTAGTTGCAATAAACACCGGCGAAATTGCGTGAACAAATTGTACCACACGATTTCGGTGTTCCATCATGAATTTCCAGCTTTCGTTCACGTGAAACTGGCCTTCTACCCCTTCTAAAAAAAGGAATCTTGCCAATCTTCGAGGAGGGAATCTCGATCGTAATTGCCTTCAGTTGTCAAAACAATTCTCCTCCAGAAGCGTTGTACGATCAGAAAATTTTGGGTGGAGATTCAGTTCTAAATTTATTAAGCTTTGGAATTCAATTCAATTTTTTAATATCAAATTTCCAAATTACCAAATCCCTAAATATATCGTATTTATTTCTTCAATTTCCATATAAAATATAATACAGCCAAAGGAATGGCTTAAATGGCACAAAGACCCCTATTACCCCCTCATTTTTAGCGTGTACATTTTCATGTCTGACTTAAAACGACCTTGCATCTGTCCACCGGCGGTCAATCCATTAATTACCGCGCGAGTACCAAAGAAACCTCCAGGTGGTTGAATATTAACGACGGTCACAGTTCGTCTTTGAAGTACACGAAGGTACTTCAACGCGTGTAAAACGGTGATCCAACAACGGCGTGGTCTGAATCGTGTCTCATACCCTAGCCTTGAACACGAGCGTGTAACACGTCAGGTTTTGATCGTGCAAAACGACGAGTTTCGATTATTACTTGGCTCCGGTTGCCCCTTTCGTGAAAATCAACAAGCCCGACACGCCGAGGGAAAACTCGTTTTCCACGCGGCTTTCCATTCATGAACTCCTGGTTCAGGGTGTATCGAGGTGTTGGTCGTTTGGAGATCAGCCAGCGACGAATCGCGACACTGTCCCTTTTCGACGTTCCATCTGGAATCGTGGTCGCCCGTTCCCCTACGCGTTCCTTCCTCTTCAACGTCGTTCCTTACCCGTGCCGTGGGCCAGAACGCCGTCCGACTAAATTTAGAGGTCTGACGAGGGCGTCTGTGAGCTCTCCTCTCCTTATGCCTCGAAAGCCTGCGATTACTATAGAAAGCCTGTCTGTCTGTCTGTCCGTCTGGCTTTCGAATCGATTATTCATAGGTGTTGCCGTGAAAAGTTTCCATGGAATTCTCGTAACCTCTGGGCCGGGAAAATTAATCGTGATTCAGACTTGGGAAAACACAGAAGCGCTTTGGTAGATGTTGGGAAATAATTTGAGATTTAGAATACTAATTTGCAATTTTACAAATTTTAGGAAACCTAGATAATTAAATAAATTTTACACCTTCCAATCTTAGATCTCAAATTCTTCAATAATCGATAATGATTTATAATGGTAGTATTATTAGAAATCAAGCTTCCTCGAGCACCCCATTCGCGAAACACTCAGGAGTACTTTAATTCCATCACGTTCTTCGCGTTTCTCGATTTCTTTTGTCCACAATGTCTAAACATCCTTCAACGTTCGAGCACAACAAGAGCGCACTTCCGTCGACGGAAGTCGATCGAGTTTATTGTCTTTGCCGCCAAGTTCCGTTCCCGCTTCTTCGTTTCTTTTTTTTCGGGGCACGTGTCACGTGCGTGTGTCGCCGTGTACGTTTTCAAATTGTTTGATCGGGACACGAGTAAACAGACTACCAAGTTGGTCTATCGTTCGACCAGCGTCCATTGATTTCTCGTTTAAAATGATCATACGATGCAAAGTCCTGGATTCTTGTAATCACCTAAGTACCATTTATTTCACCAACGAGGCTCAATTTATTTTCCACGGTTTCCCCAAGAAATCGATAAGACAATTAAAGCATTTCGAGAAGGCACAATCGGGTGGTTCATTTTTCTCTTCGACATCTTGGATAAAGTTCGATTTCTTCGTAAACATTCACACAGGCCATCTGTTACGATCCAGGCGCCAGGAATACATAGTGATAAACATTTCGAGAGGTTCGCATTCTGCCTCTTTATTCGCCTCTTTGTCGCACTTGCGAGCTTCATCACACGGAATCTCGACCGCTTCTGGCAAGTTTACCCGGATAAAAGACCATTCCACGAAATCCAACGATCGTTATAAACAAATTCTGGCAAGGTTGCACAAATTGAACCTGTGCTCATTCCCTTTCAAGCTTAAACTTTGATATTTCCATTTTGAACTTCAACGTACCATGACGCACAATTGTAATCCAAATTTTCTTCATTTTAATTTCTCTTTATCTCCTTAAATTTTAATTTTTAATATTTCTATTTGTAATTTTAATAAAACTCTGCAATTGTAATTAATTCAGATCAAGATTAATCATTGCACTTATTATTTTACAAAATTAATATATTAATAATACAGCTTAGAATTAAAAAATTATATCAAAATGTTATTTATCTTAACGTTTGAACTTAATCTAATATTAACATCAAAGCTATCAACTTTCTTCCATATTATTATTGAAAGATTAGAATAGGTTCATCAGCACATATTATATTACATTGATAATAATATTGTAACCGGTGCTGATTGTTCATTGTTCAGCTGTTCGGGGATCGAATAGCTGAAATAGAACGTGAGAATTCATAGTAGTTTCGTTTAGGGTGCATTAGCCATTTAGCTAATGGTTCAGACCTGAATCTTCCTCGTTTGACAACGTGGATCGAGCTTCCACGTTTATTTACTCCTGTCTGAACCGGGACGTCTACCTTTTTACGCGTTCTGTCCCGTGGTAGGTCCATTTTCTTTTTACCCTCACCATTAAAACGTGTACACGTAACAACTATTGGACTTTAAATATTTCAAAACGATCATTTGTCGAATTCGAATAATTATAGAAAAATTATAGATTTTGTGATACACTTTGCAATTGACGTATTAATTTCTGTTTTAATTAGAATTATAAATTGTTATTGGTGAAATGATAAAACGTAAGGGAAATATAGGAGATCGAGCATAGATTAGTTCAAAGGCGAGTGCTATGCAGAGCGCTTGACCGAACCGTGTAAAAGAAACAATCAAAATCGATACAGTTTACGCTATCCCTACAATTTCCAGGCACGCTACTGGCCTCTGTTTAGAAACGGCATAGCATTTCGTTACAACCAGCCTCCTCTGGTCAATATACTTTGGTAACTATTTTAATGAACTTAAAACAAGCCGGCGCACACCTTTCTATTTATACGTATGTTTACTATTAACACTTCGGGGGCTGGTACTTCGCGTACTCTAACAATTATTACTCGTAAATTCAAAATTACTAACTTCAAAGATCACAGGTTCAATGACATCACTTACAAATATAAATAATAATTTTTAGGGGGACAATTGAATTATTATATTTAAAATTGTAGGACCATTCAATTTTGATATAAAATTACAAATATAAGTAAAGTTTGGAATAATTTTGTCAAATTTGTCACTCTTTCTTTTACGTAAAAAATTAAATGAAATTAATGTGAATTAAATAATTAGTTTCAGTGTCAGTGTCAGTGTGAGTGTCAGTGTCAGTGTCAACCCATAAAGAGGCTGCATGTTCAAAATTGCTGGAATAACCAATCATCGAACGGTGAGTCATTAATGTACACTTTTCTTTCAAAATCTAATTATAATAAAAATTAAAGTCAGGTTTGTAATATTTGAAGCGTAACTCGTCAAAGTATTGCAAGAGGTTAATAAAAATCGGCTCACATTTAGGCAAAGGCATTTCGATGAATCTTGTACTATAAAATAAAAAATCTGGAGTAATTTTGACCCGTTTGGTAGCTCTTATGTTGATCTCCGTATAAATTATAGTCTTTGAGCTGAGAAGGTTTCCAATTACCGAAACAATTACTCCGGAATCGTAAAATAATTTTTGCAAGCGATTCTTCGCAATTTGACGAAAGAAAACGCACGGTTTCCCTGTTTGGTAGGTCAATTAATCGGTACCGAGTCGCCGGCTATTAATTATTCATCGATAAATGCCGCGATGAACACGTGTATCTCGCCATGGCAATCAGCGTGATGCGATAAGTTAGAAAACGTGGAAAAACGGGGCAAAACCAAATACGGTCAGGCGGTTTTTCCTTTCGAACGAAGAATTCCCTCCATTTCAGGTGGGATCGAGTTGATAATCCCAAGGGAACGAGCACTCGCGACTCGGATTTTGCGCAACCTTCCACGTCCGCGATTTGCCCAAATTTGGATACCGGCACCTATTCATTTTTTCCCCCCCTCTTATTCGTTGCGTTCGCTCGATTCGATCGCGTTAAAAAGGATCCCCGCCATCTTCTTTCCTTTTCGTTTCGATTTAAACAGTCTCGAAACTAGTTACATTCATTAGGTAGCTGCCGCTTAAATTTCATGACATAAAAGTATCGTAAAATGGCATTTACGGTGCATCGATTTGCAATTTAAGGTCTTACAAAAACGATTCTATAAATGCCTCGTTAATATTTTCAATATAAAATCAGTGGTTGTTAATTAAACTAAACTATGATCGATTTTGAAACGAATAAAACCTAACGCGATTTCGTGACAAAAAAGTGTTTCAAAATGGCACTTGTGCTGCATCAATTTACGGCTTAAAGTTTAATTAAAATTCCTCTAGAAATATTCTCAACAAGTTTTCAATCAGGCAAAGCTAGAGAATTATTAAAAAATGTTCAAATTATGACAAACATTAAATATTTTAATTATCTCTGATCCCAGCTCTACCTAATTGGATATTTCAAACAGAAAAATCACGTTTTCAAATGGAACATAAAACTGTTGAACATTTATTGGAAGGCAATTTAATGAATGTTTCGTCAGAGCAATTAGAGGAGTAACGTCGTTGGACGTGTAACGAGGTATCGTAAGGGCTAGTCGTAGGACAGCGCAGTGATTTATACCCCTTTAATTGCATTGCTCCCTTTAACACCTTCCAGTCAAGAAGCTGCGCACAGTTTATTTCTTGACTTTTCTAATCCTCCCATGCCGTGTTGTACGCCATTTACTACGGGCAAGTCGTTTATTCGTATCGGAGCTACGGATTGAATTCCACGGGATTTATGCTGTCTTACGCCCGAAGGATAATTAGATTGCCTTGCAAGGATTTATTCGAATTACGACGGTGATATCCGTTCGAAATAAATTTGAATTATGTAATGATGATTATTACTGCTTTGTACCACCTTCAATGTCTTTAGATACATGCTTAACGCGGTGTTTTCAAGTGTAATTAGATGATGGATCGTTTTACAAACTCTTTCCTTTTCAATTAATTTCAACTCTGATTAATCAGTATAATAATTGATATTTATTTAAGATATTTTATTTAGAAACAACATTAACTTGAATAATTGCTTTGCAATTTTAAAATCTAAGAATCTCGAACCTCGAATCTATTAATTAATTCTCCATTAATCATATCCACAGAAGGTGTAATTACCAAAATACCTTGGAACATTTGTTTCGTCAGATTCTCGTGTAAGTTAATCGCTTCTATGAATCGATATCGATCGTTGATTAACGTGTTAATCGACGTATTAGCGTAATGAACCGTATAGTGCGGCGTGGAAAATTATTTCATCAGATTCGTGTGAAGCGAAAGAAGGAACATGGGCAAAAAATAAAAGGGGTTTGAAATATCGGATTCCCCTGTGTTTTTTTTTTATTCTCCCGTAGAATTAATTACGGATACCGAATCCGCTTGAGCGCGAAAAAGCGTTCCCCGAGTCAGATCGTCGGATTAAGACGATCGAGATACGATCTAAACCGCGTGGGATCAACGTAATCGGAAACCAACGCTGGCCCTTGTACTAGAAAGGCCCCGCGCGCCACCCCCTTTTGTAGCATCGGGCTAGATGAAAAATAGAACCGGCTACGGGGAATTAATCTGACTACTTTGTCGGATACGACGTGACAACGACTAACGTATTTATCCCCTTCAATGTTCCCACTTCAGAGATAATTATCTGCTATTCGACGCCGTGATAATTGCGGAAATTTATCGAAATTCAGTTTTTTATAGCAACTGATTGATCCTCGATTGATAAATTGAATTTTTAGGTAATCCGGATTATTATGGTCACAGGTGATATTGAATTTATAGTCTTATTAAAGCAAAATTTTCATTTTCAATTGTAAGAACTTGGTGTTATATGGGGGTTACCTGTAATAGAATTCAACCCCTAAATCAACTCGAATCTACATCATTTTTACAGCTTTTGAAACTTTCGAAAATGAAAAATATTACAATTTATTCTTATTCCAATTGTTAATTTATTATTTTTCGATATTTTTCTGATAACTCGAATACGTAGACAGAGAGGCGCCAATCGAGTGCAAAGGGATAAAAGGCTTTTTCTTTGTCCAAGTATATCTTTCGACGCAGAAAATTCCGAACAATCAGCCCAAGGGATTAATTACGAATAATTTGTTCAATCTGCCCTGGTTAACTATGGACTTTGATCGTGTCTTTAAATCGCAAAGTACTCGCTTAAGTTTCTTTAATCCTTAACCCACTCGAGTCCGACGATACGATTATCGATCTATCAAGATGGAAATCGGTGGTTCATCGATCCGTCGATAGAATTATAAAAGGATTTCCGTTCAACTAGCGTTATCGTATCGATGAATTAATTTCCTAGTTTTTAATACCGGCTGTAATTTATCGAACGAGTATTTAAGGGGATCAAGGATTTAATGACTCGTTAATGCTCGATAATGGATGGTGATTTATGCTTGAATTAACCCTTTGCTGTATCATTGTTTTCACAGATACTAAAATTAAATAATTGTTGTTGCAATGTTAAAATGTTATATTTAACGATAGTTTATTATTTCAATTATAATTGGAATTATACTTAAAATTAAAAAGGGGTTAAAACCAATCAAGGGTTAATCAGCGTAAATGACGAGGGCAGTTAACTTTGTAATTTATTAATACACTTCATCTCTTGAAAGAAATAATTAAATTGCTTCAATTATTTATCATTGAAATTATACAATGATTATATTAATTTTGTTCATTTCTAGTCGCTATCAATTCTTCCTTTATTGCCAAAGAAGATTAGCTCATTTTGATGAAGCAATTTTCACTCCACGACACAATAAAATTATTGGATCATGATTATTCGCGAATTCATTGTTCTTGTTTGAATAATCCTGATGTTGTTTTTTTTCTGTATTTTTACATGAATCACACGACGCGTCTGTAATAAACAATACATCTCGCGTTATAATAAAAAGCTGTCTGAAGAGGTTGAGTCATTCCGAAAAAACTTATGACGTTTCAAATTAATTTTATCCCCTTATCGCGATCTGATATTTCGGTCGATTAAACAACCAAGTCATTGTACAAAATTTCGTGAAATTTTTCTCATTCTATTCTCAATAATACCAGAAAATATGATAAAAATAAAAATTAGTAATTAGATATTTGCAAGGGTTGAAAACATTATTAGTTGATTAGTTATTAGTTATTTCTCAGATTTGGAAACTTGAAAATTAGTTTCTTAACATTTGTAATCATCTTTACCATACATTATCAGCTAATTATACCTCCTTCAATCAGAGGGTTAAATTCAGCCCCTTCGCTTTGCTTCCCAAAAAAGGGTTAGAACGCATCTATTAGAGACGGACGAGATAGAGTGCTCCAGACATCGCTGGACGTTCTTAATTAAGATTCCATCCTTGCCGTAGGGGCTCGTTGTTTGATATAAAACAACGGTCGATAAACAAAAATAGAGGAAGAAAGAGAAGATGTTCAGACGAATACACGCGACTGACAGATAGAAACGTTGAACGGTTTGACGGCGGGAGATTCAAGTGTCGGGGTTGGTCAGGTACAAAACGAGGCACACGAGGTAGCCTGCATAATTATACCTTGAAAAGGATGATCCCCTTCGAGAGATTAAAGGGACAGTCTGCTCAAGACCGGCTGCTATCTTAATGAGCGTACGCAGCCACCATTCTACAGACGGCCAGACACAATCGTAATTAAGCTCTTCGAAGGCTTTTGTCGTCCGAGGGCAATCGTATACACGTTTTCTTAGCCCCGTAATCGTTCGTTAGTTTCAGATGCAATGTTTTGTAACGAAAGTGTAATCCCACCGGGATTTTTATCGGTTTTTATATTCGTAGATAGTGGAACAGATCTGGGATCGATTTACTTAACGATTAACAATTCGTTTGATAGCCCTAATGACCATCCTTTGAAACGTTTTCTGTTCAGAATTCTATTTGTTTTATGTGCGATGAGTATTTGTAATAATTTAAACTTAAAATAATTATAGATAACTTCGAAAAGTACCAAACTACCCCAAAATTATATTGCTACAGTAAACAATAATAAATCATCACATTATAATTAGCATCAGGGTAGAATTAAAAAATTGACCATGAAATCCTTAAGCAAGGACTCGAATCAGCCCTTAATTCTTATGTTTACTCCTCGTAATCGAGAGGAAGGAGGATCAGGAATCCGTGGATGATCAACCGAACGAAATCTTCGTGTCCTGTTGATGGCCCGGTCGCAAATCGCGCTCCTCTGGCCATCTCTTTCATTGTCCAATTGGTAATATCAGCCGCTATTACCCAGTTGAATACATTTAATAGACAAAGGATTGGCAGAGGTTCTCATTTCGCAGGGAAGATACGATGGTGGATTGTGTGCCGTGGAAACGCGGTCGACGAGGTTGAGAGTATCGTGGTCGGGTTCGCTAATAACGGGCGAGCCCGGGCTTGTACATATGGCATTCAATGACCGGCCAATTGGACAATTGAGCTCAATCATAATAATACACACGTATATACACGGATCGTTGCAACGCTCGCGTTTCGGCTTGTTATCAATAAATTTATTTGCCGGAAAGTAAATTCATACCGTTCGCGTCCTGATTTCAAACCTTTTTCATACCCGCTTTTAATATACAATAAAAATTACAATTAGGTTTTCCCAAACTCACTATTATTTCGAATATTATATTCTACTTTGATTTTCTGACAGTAGCAAATCGGGAACTCTGTAAAAGATCACGAAAAGCATCATAATTGTAAAAGTCACGATACCGTCACCTGCGAGGTTGAACAAAAGGGTCGAGGGATCGCAGTAAAACGTCAGAAAGCTCCCTCAGGTATAAATAACCGAACAATTGGCTCGAAGTTCATCTATTAATGGAGGTAGGACACGTGTGCAATTGGCGGGAATATCGTAGGAAATGTCGGCTTCCAGCAAAATACCGTTTAGAGAAAGCGTTTAATGGCTGGCCAGGGCTGCGTGCCAGATGTTGGGCCGCGTTTTCCATCGGCCGACCAGTGAAATTCGACTTTGACCGGTGTTCCTGGAACCTCGTGGAATAATCGGTGTCCCATTGTGCGTGAAAAACCTTTTAATGGAAGGAAGGCAATGGAAACGGGCCAACGCCAAACGCGTTTATTACGCTTCGGCTGATCCTCGATCGGACGTGTTGGTATTCCCATCGATTTCGCCATCGACTCGTTTTGGACTCGTTTGAATTAGTCAGACATGGAGCGATTTGGGCAATTTGGGTATTATGAGTGCTTCAGATTTTAGATTTTATATATTTGTGTATTGTATTCGAATGAATTTTTCAATATTTCGCTGTCGATTAGGTCTGAACATGTTTGAACTAAATTTATAGAACTTGGACTATCTGAATTTTAGGTTTAATGGTTTTAGTATGTTTTTATAGGTTAGAAACATAATAACAAGATTATTATATTTCGATTAAAAAACGATTCAACATCGATTGAGGGATTGAAATTCAAAATCGATTTGATTCTTTCAGAGATGAGATCAGTGAGGTAATTAATGAAACGATTCGAATCAACGAAATAACAAATCTACGTACATTGTTTACAGAATGTTTATTTTTCGAACAATCGACGTAACAGATCAGCTGTGGGTTATTCCGAAATCTGAGATAAATCAAAAGTGCCGATTTCACGAATCAAGATCTGAAATCTTGATTTATTCACTTCTCAAATACATCGATCAAATTTCCCAATTGACATCGTTACAAAACTCTGATAATTGCATTAACTCAAATGATCAGTTCTATGTTTTAATTTTAAATATTTTTGAAAGTTGTTATAAAAATTTATGGTGCATCCTGTGTAAATTACCCGAAGTCCTCTCCCGTATTTTCGAAAATACATTATTCTCCCCATCATCAAAGCGCGAGGATAAAGAATAAAAATACTTCCGCGGATAGAAGCTGTAGAATAGCGTTTCTTACGATCGAGGCCCGTCGTCTTTTATCATCCACGAATCTCTCCAGGTCCCCCGTCCCTCCACCTCACGGATCTATTTTAATTTTTTTCCCTCCTCGTCTCGTTCCATTCATTCCACCCCGTCATCGTGGCACCTCTCGCCTTTTTCTTCGGTCCGCGAAAATATCCTGACTTTCCTTTATAAATTCGCGAAGCATCTATGCCCCCGAAAGCATCCTGACACTTTTTCTTCTCTCGTCGAGCTTTAAACGCGGCGGACTTTTTGCTCGGGGAAAGAAAAATTTAGCATCAGCCAACGGACGAGGAAGAGCCGACCGAAAGTAGACGTTCCGATGCTATACTTGAATCGAGCCTCTGAAAAGGGATCCCTCGGGATCGTGGGATTTTTCGAACTTCTTTACTTTCCTTCTTTTCGTCAAACAAAGGCTTCCCTAAGTGTTTGGAGTTCCTTGGATTTCCTCTAAGTTGGGTTTAATTTGAATAGAATTTGGGTAAATGGAGGGGATCGTTGAATTTTAAATTAATTTTCTTGATTATTAATCAGATACGGTTTAAGTGTCTTATTTTGACTTTCTGAAGTATTGGACTGAGATTTCTTAAGTGTGTTTTGTAAAATTTGCAAGTTTTGATTTAAAGATCTGTCACTCATCCAGAAGAGAAATGTTCAAAGTTTAGAAATGAATAATTTTTATAAAAAGATCTTCAAAATATGGTTTCCAAGTTTGAGAGATTAAATCGTGTACGATAATTGCTTACCTAATCGAATTGATTGTCCTTGGATGGTTCGATCGATCTTCAGGATCAGGAGTATCCCAAGGATCAAACATTTCACAATCGCCATCCCGACTTCTTCAGTATCAAATAGACAGGTAGCTAGTGGCGCGGCATGAGTGATTTTCTAAAACACAAAAAAAAAATTTCAAAATTTGAGAAAGGATAAGAAGATATCAAAAGTGGGAAATGGTAATGAAACAAGCTTGCATAAGTATTACAAATTAGTTGAATATTTGATACACGGTGAGTAAAATATTCCTATAATTTTCCTAGAATCAACTGATATTTAAAATCGGTTCGTAACCAGCACTTTAATATCCCCATTAATTATCTACAAATGTTATGGCTGAAACAAATAGTATCGAAACTATGCTATTTCCATAATTTACCGCGATTAATGAATATTTAATATTCCATAATCACCACCAGATACACTGTAATTTGCAAATGGCTGCGTGTAACTGAAAAAATATTGTCATAATTTATGGACAGCAGAAAAATCTCCATAATTGCCACCTAATACTCTGTAATTAGATACAAATGTTTATTTGTAACAAGTAATAATACCCCTAATTTCCTATAATTTACCGTGATTAACTAATGCTTCATGTTATGTAATCACTACCTAATACCCCATAATTATCTAGAAATGCCCACTTCTAACTAATCTCGAGTGCTCGGTCTTCGATAATTACAAATCTTTGATACTCGTTATCAATAATATTCCAGGATCTGTTACAATAAACATTATTCCGTGGCCACTGTGTATAACCCATAATCATCCTGCATCGTTGGAATAAATTATCACCTCGGATACGTGTTAAATGGTTAACCTTAGGTAATGAAAACTTTGATTTTTTAAGTTTTGCATTGTTCCATGTAAATTTTGTAATTTTAAATTTATAAAAATCTAAATTTACAAATTTACAAAATTACCTAAGTAATTATAAAATTAATCAAATAAATGTCTTGAGCTGTAAAAAATAAAAATCAACCTAACCTGTTCGCCAACGAGGGGTTAAAATCGAGTCCTTGACTTGAAACTCGACCAAGCACAGATAGTGGAAGGGAAGTTGAAGAAGTTCCACGGTTGTAATGGGTGCACATGATCTATGGGGGTCGAGTGTGCATCGTGACGATGCACCGGACGTGTTTCTGGCGCTCGAGTTCAGGTCTGTCTCGAAAACCATGAAGCCGGCCATGTGTTTTCTAAGGTCTTTGGTCTATTATTTCTTTATGGGGGTAAAAGGACGACACCCGTGCAACCCCTCGGCCGATAGGTACACTCTATAAAATACACGGTCGAGCTGTACATTTCGATCGGATTTATGACAATTCGCCACGCGTGCCGCGATTCTGATGTTGACTTTATGGGACCCCTTATAAAACCGGTCCGTTGGTTACCTTTTTAAACGCCTCCTCTATTTATAAAGTGGCTGACTTGGCCGGCTGCTTTTGTCGATCCTATTCCTATGTACAGTAACCAACAGTTACTCTGTCATGGACAACTCATTACGTACTTTCTGCAAACCTTTTTATTTCATTTTTTATTCTCATAATATCTCTGGCTTCCAGTTCTTTCAAAACTAGGACAATTTTATAATATTTTTTTGGCTCGATATGTCGTTTCATATATCTTGAATATTTTTAATAAAATAAAACGTTTAACCCTTTGATTATTTACCACTCAAAAATACTCAGTTACAAATTATTTTACTATTTAAATTATATTTGAAAGAAAATTCTTTTCGTGTCCCCTCAGAGGGAATCGAGTGGAAAGGGTTAATATTATGACTCCACAAAACAACAATAAAATGTTAGGAAATGAAAGTTACAAACCATCGACAGAATTAATGGTACCAGTAGATACACCATTTATTCTATCGCGGCCGTAATCTATTCGATGAACAACAAACACGATTCCTATTAATGAAGTACTAATAGTCAATTATCCAATTATCAGGTATCTGTCATGAATCGTGTTGTAAAATCGTTCGTCGAGCACTACTCCTGTCAAGATAATTATAGTGCGTTAGATATGCATCATTGAAACGAGCAAACTCGAACATTCTAATTAAACAATATCTATATTTCATCGCTCCACGAAATATCTAATCGAACTTTAATTACGATTTACGAGAATGGCCAGGAGAACCCACGGGACAATTCTGAAACCTGTTTCCAACGATTTATATTGTTGTTAAACGGAGTCCGCTACGCCTCGCGACTGATTGAAAATTATATCGTCGGACATATTTCAACGGGAAAAATCATATTTGCCAAGGTAGAGATCGAGCGTATGAGAAACAGCTAAGGAACGCGTTAAACGACACCGGAAGTGTGTAAAACCGTCCGGGGTGCGTTCAATTTCGAAAGATTTACACGCGTATAATCCCGCCGCGAGCTCGTTTATTTCGTTAAAAAAAGGAACAGTTTATTTCGTTTGTAGAAGCTTTTGAGTAAATTGTCGAGCAAAGTGTGGTCTTCGTGCGACGCAAATTGCTCTCAGCAACCGTGAAACAAAGTTGTATGTGCCATTGTTTCAGGGTAATAAAGCTTTAGATGTTTTTGTCTCGTAGGACAGTGATTTATGGAAGGAAAATGGAGGAAATCTTTGATTTAATTTAATAATCAATTTTTATTAAAAAAATATAATATTTCCCCTTTAATATAAAACTCTCAAAGTTTTATATTAAAAGTTATAATTTAAAAATGAAAATAAAGAGGGGTTGAAGATTAAATTTAAATAAATTCATTTAATCCTTGGATCACGATTCAGATTGGGGTTGGTCTATTTTCCATCTTTTCCATTTTCTATTTCGAACCATCAAGATCACCTCCTGTCCACTATACACGAGCGTAACAATCAGCGATTGACTTACTTCGCTACCACTCCAAATAGATCGTACGATAACGAGCCAGGAACACGTAGGCAATCCAATTTTCCAATTTTCTCGACTTACGACTACTCTCACTCACGCTTTCGTTCCGCCAACACTCGATAACAAATTGAAATTTGTCCATTTTTCCCTTTCCTTACAAGCTTAAACGTTTCAATCACGCGCCAACCTTATTTCCGCGATGCCAAAACCCTCTAACGACTATCTCCAGCCATCTTTCTAATTTTAATTATAGAATTCATTAAATTATTTCTTCATCAATTTTTTAAATCTCAAACCTATTTCAAACATCTTCAATCCAGATATCCTTTCTCAGAAAAAAAGAAAGGAACGATTTCCATACGTAAATTGAGAAAGGCACGTGCAGCAATCGGTCGAAAATTCTATTTCACTTTTGAATTCACATGGCTCCTCGACAAAGCTTTTTTTATTTATGCGTTCACACTTTATCGAAGAGAAGACACGCTGCCGTTCGTTGAATAAGAATAATGTATTCGATCCTGTCTCGGGCAAACGGCATCCACCTTCTATCTGATAAGATTAAAAGCAACGTCTATTCACGCGACTCGAATCGCTAATTTTCGAGGCGTATCGCATGCGATGATCCTCCTTTCGAATCCCAAAGTGGTCCCCCTTTATCGATTAAATTTATTCGAGATTACTTTGTTTTTGCTGCATAGGGGTTGATAAATACTAAGTTAGTAGTATTTTTTGCTATGTAATTTTATAAGTAAAATATCAAAATGATTATTTAAAAAATTATTTACTTAGTGTCTGTGTGTCCCGTGTAATAAAAATTATTATTAGAGAAGTTGTTATATGGAGAATTTTTAGGGGTGGTGGCACACCCTCGTTAATTTTAGAAAATTAAATAAAAATTAATTCAATTTAAATCGCATTTCTTTTAATCTATGGTTGGTGTTTATTGCCTATCGATATGAAACAGATATTGCATGATTGAGCTCGATCAAAATAATTTTAAAAAAAGTTATCTGACGTTGCTTAAACATCGCAACGATGATATTGCGAGCAGAACAGAATCTAATATAAATAACGGATAACGGTAAAAAACAACAACTACGTCCGTTTATTAATGAACATGTTATATCGTCAGCAACCCTGCAACGTTGTTTGAAATTGGCCAATTGTTGTTTCGCGAGGGCGAAAATATCGGAATCGAGTTTATTTACACTGTTTCGCCATTCGCCAACTTTACAGACAATCGAGAAACTACTATTACGACATCGACGTGGCAGACAAGTTTGTTTGCGTTACGGATTCGCTTCGTTCGTGCGCGGTCTAAAAATCGAAACGATTGTTATTCCGGCTTCGTCCGTGAACTAACTGATGCTTTTACGCATTTAATGACCGTGAATATAGAAAACACGTTCGTTTTTAGACTGACCCCAGTTAAAAAAAGAAATAATATATAATAAATTGTTATAAGGGTGCTTAATTAGAATCATGTCGAAATAACTTGCTCCAGATTTCTTATTTTATATGATTAAAAGAGAATCCAAATTATAGCCAGGAATTCAGATAAATTGACTTTCATCGTGCTCGATCATCGAAGCTTTCAATTTGTCGACGATCGAACGTTTGATAAATTCCCCAGCTGGTCGTTAATTGTTGCACGAGGGTGGAATATATTGTAAGAAGTAAAAAAAGAAGGGGGAAGGACACGGTAATCGGCAGCTTTGATGTCGGTCGAATGCGTAAATCAGCCGATTTCCTTCGACAAATCTCGTCGAGTGGTGGTACCTGGCCATCCCCGAAATTTATGCTAAGCGAACACCCTCCGGGTGGTCTCCTCTCTTTCGCCTTTTAAACATCACACGAGGCTGCCACTAAATTTGAATTCCTCCAGGGATGACCGTGACTCTCTCCTCCTGTCATATTATCCTATCGACTGTACGATATATATCGTTCCTCCAGCAAGCGTCAAAGGACCCCCTTATTACACGCCTTAAATCGCACCCTTACGCGGAGGCGTTGCCTCGTTTTACATTTTTCTTTTCTCTCCATCGATCGATCCGGGCGCCGGCTTTTCATTAGCAAACAAAATTTTGAAAAATACTCGATTCATCGTTAAACGATCCCTCATTACGCCTTGGAAGTTTTAAATTTCAATCTCGAGGATCAGGAGATTAAATTTTCATTCTTTTAGAGATCGTGATTGTTACTGTCAAATATTTTCTAACAGTAATACAGATTACTGTAATTTTTATTTATACAAGATTATTTCAAAGCCAGGATCAGAATCCTTTTTCCCCAAAATAGAATTTTGAAGGATCCCTTTAAATTCTCTAAACTACAATCTCGAAATGACAATACCTATACAGCTCTTCAGGGTCTGACTTCGAGCCTAACTTCTATCCACCGGAAATAATCAGAATGTCACGAAAAAGCATGACAAAAAACTTTGAAATATCTCTATTTCAAGATTCGAACGCTGTAACCCAGGTCCTATTAAATCGTCCTTAAAATTCCAAGCGTAGGAGAAAAACCATGGAACCAGGTCCCCTGACATTCTTCCAGTCAATCTGGCGACCAGATTTTTCGCCATCGACTCCCGAGGACCCAGAAGACCCGCAAATTCTGAAACTCGACTCCTTTGCCCGTGTCCTTTTCCCTCGGACATTTTCTCACGAGAATCTTTTTGAGAATAAAAAAAAAAAAAAAGAACGTGAAAAGAAACCAGACATAGGCGTACGTGTGTGTGTTCGTAATACATGTGTGTGGAGGGAGGGAGGGGGGTTGAACAGGTGACAGGATCCAAAAGGGAAATATTTCCCCGAGAAACTCCGTGAGAGAATCCTCTCCCCGGATCCTTCGGGCTGAAACTCCGGGGAATATTAATCGTCGCCCGAGGATTCATAACTCCTTTTTTTTCTCTCTTCTCTTCCTTTTTCTTCGTCCCTTTGACTTATTTTCTTAGGACTCGTCGAAAAGGGACGACAGAAACACCTTCGCGTGTCGTTAGAATGTTTCAAAGAAGCCAACCAGTCGGGACGCGGGATTTTTTAACGGCTCGTTAGGACGGCGATGAAAAAATAATTGTCGAAGGATGAACAGGTATCTCCAGGCTCCGATTACCCTCCCTTTCGTGTCAGGACACGGTGAATAAATTTGCAATTTTCGAACGTTTAACTTGCAAAATTATTTATCAAGTTCCTTTATGGAGTTTTCGATCGCGACTTCAAGGTTTTGTTAATCAACCATTAGTCGTATATTATCATTTATTTTGTAAACAAGGTTTTGCAATCGACTGTTAGCAAAGATAATTGAAAAAAAAATTGACAGAAATCTCGAAGAACTTTCCCTCTCAAAAAAGCGAATCCCATCAAGGCTCCTTAAATTACTCGCGAACGCCATGCTTTCTCTCGAGCATCAGAAAAAAAAAAAAAAAGGAACGACCCCGTTAAATGAATTTCCGCCCAACCGGTTAATAAAAACCGGCACCTGCCGTGAGAGACAAGCGTCGGCGTCGACCTTCAAATTACCACCTTGTCGGACACCATTGAATGCCTGACCTACGTCACCATAATTATGGGTGGTCCACGGTTCGCCACCCCGGCCTGGGCCGTCCTCGAATCGATTTCATTCAATTTGTTTAATATTTTCTGATTAAAAGAACAGATCGCCGGTTCCCCGTACAAATTTGCTTCTAAATTATCGATCTTTTTTTTCCCAACGCTCGACCGTGAACGACAGTTTTATGGAAAGAAGGCTGGTCTCACGGGGGTTCGTGTCTTTCGGGTATCTTTCTCCCCCTCCCGCCTCGATTCTTTGGTACCGGCGCTATCGTGGTCCACGTTTTACACGGAAACAGCATTAGCTTCATTGTCTCGTTAATCGAAGATGCAGAGGATAGGACGGATAAGGGCGCTAATTGAGATTACACCAGATGGAAAAGTCGGTTCCCGTGGATCGAGAACGATCGGTGGCTGGTAGACGTTTTACCCCGGACAAGGTTTACGGATTAACTGGCGCCGTACCTTGGCTGTTGATTTCTCAATAAAATTTGCGTACGACCAATAATATTTCGGTCGAATTGTTCGACGATAAAGATTACGGGTTCGACATTAAACGTACCAAGCGGGGCCAAATGACTCCTTCCAAAATTTACTTTATAATCGTACGTTCGTTGTTATTACGCTCTGTAAATTCTTAAGTATTAAAATATAATAAGATGGAATTTGTTACAAGATATTATCCGATTATTCGATTTCTCGCTTTCTGTTCTTCTCTTAGCTAATTCTTTAACGGGGGGTCGTTTGACCCCTTACGGTAAGAATAGGTACGCGTAAAGTACCGATTAGTGTTAATTGAATAGAATTTAGATCAAATTTGCGAACAACGTACACGATTTTATTTTAATAACCTATAAATAGAAATAAAAATGTTGAAAGAATAATTTCTTATTGCAAATTAAAAGGTAATCTTAATTGTTATTATAATACAAAGAAAAAGGATAAAATCTACCTGCACTTTCGAATGGAGAAACGTGTTCAGCCGATGCTGGCCCTGGAGAAAATGAGAATTCTTGGATTTTACGACGGCAGGGGCGGGAGGGGGGGAAATATTTACTCGGTTTATTGTTGAAAATGTGTAGATCGAGCTTGAACCCGATGGTTTTTTAGCGGTTACGCGTTTTCGAGGCAACTGGCGCCCCGTTTAACGTCGCGTTTTACGAGACGCGTCGTAAACCAATGGAAATTCTTGAAACTTTACGACTGAATCCCGGGGGAAAATTTTGTTTTCATAGCGTGCCCGTGGCTTTCGTTAACTAACGGTTTTAATTTTATATGTTTGGAGAAAATGATGGATTGGCTAAAAGGGTTACTTTTTCTCGTCTAAACATCAGGGCATCGATAACAATGTTGGTTCTACCGATAAACGACAAAGATAATAAATTTTAATTCATTCTACGCCGTTTTCGCTTTGTTTCATGTAAATATGCTTGATTTATTAAGGACCAAACAGTGGAACAATGCCATTTCACACCTAAGATATATTATTCTTTATTATAACAAATATTGAAGCAATAATTATTTTTGTCAGAGTATTACAATAAAAAAGAATTCCTATAATTAAAAGGCAAATTAAAATTGATCAGAATTATAGATAGAAAAGGAATTAAACAACGCAAAATGGTCTTGAATGGATTATGAATAATGGAGGTGTTTTTTACATGTTCATTCGATTATCGATTATAAAAGGATAGAATGTAGTTTATCGCTTTCTGTAATGAAAAAAAGAATCAGATCCCCTGGAAATTACAGTGATTCGAGCGGGTTCTTTCGTTTTCGTGTTATTTAAATGAGACGAGGGTAGAAATTGATAGTTCGAGGCTTCGAATTTGCTACGCTTCCACTCTGGCATTATTTCTTTTCGAACACGTGCATCGTAATATCTGTTCCTTGGATTGTACAAGGACCCCGGTTTCGATGAATTCAAATTTCAAAATAGTTCTCGCTTTCCAGTTTCACGGCCATTTTATAACCTCGTTATTTTACCAAAGTGTTATTTATATTTATAGAATATTTTTATTAATAATTTGGATAACTTTTGACAAGGTTAATTGTTCGAATTTTCGAGTATACATTTATCAGAACTGCTGGTAATTAACTAAATAATTCATGTGTCACTCATTGTCGCATATTGGAGCCAACGTGTCAGAATTGTATCCCACGTTGTATATTTTCGAGAATGTTCAAACGCGTACAGAGGGACGGTGGTCTTTGTTTCGTTTCTTCTGGAAGAAATTAAGAAACAGAAATCTGTTAGGACCACCCACACCGCGAACACCGCAACTTTACACGTAGAGTCTCATGGGGTTGGAACGGATATATTCCCCCGTAAGCGGCTTACTTGAAGGATCGTCACCCTTCCGGATATTTTGGAACCTGGCGTCAACCTGTTTCCAGGATTATTTATCGCGACGATCAATTTCCGTTTTACACAAATTAGGACAAAAAACAGAGAAATACTTCACAGTGAAATTTATAGACGTACAGTTCCTCTTACAAGTAAATATATTCCAACGAAATTAATTATAATTCAAAAATCGAATTTTAGTCACAAATTATTTTACTACCATTTCAACATTTCTTTCAAATGCCATAAAATATACGGCGAATAAAGGGTTAATAATAAGATTGAATAATGGTCCCAAAAAGATCCACCAAATTTTTTCTGGACGTAATTCACCAGCTCGGAGTAAATCTCGCGTAAGGAACCGCGGAGCACCCCATAAATCACGCGCACCCTTGGCGAAAACCGGAAACCGCACAACGGATTGAAATTTTTCGCCCCGGCCGAAGGACAGTTTCCGTGTCACGGCGAAACCGGACGAGTATCGCGCAAAGTCGCTCTGAAAGGACATTTCGAAAAAGCGAGCAAAACTGGCACAAAGGGGAACAAGGAACCGCGAGCACGCGTGGTAAAAGCGTTTGAAGAAAGGATTCGCTTGTTGCGTTGCGCGTTGGCGTGAAATAGTGACACAACGATAGACGGGGCCCGGAGCACGTGCTTCCGGTTTATGGGACTCAAGCCGGTACCGTACGGTTTATGGTGCAAGGATTTATGGGCCAGGAGCGTTGCCTTCCAGAAAACCATGCTCCACCTTCACGAACCCTTTTTTCCCCTTTGATCGAACGCCGACAACGGTGGGTGGATGAGATTTCTTCGCCCTGACCAGGCCTAAACGATTTCGATTAGAACGGCCCTCTCTTAACGCGAGCGAAACGGCCGAGAAATCGGTTAATAAATTCCCTGGGATCGTTTGTCTCGAAAATCGAGACCATTCTTCACGATTTCACACCCAACATCCACCTAACCCCGCTGCGCTGATTCTCTTTTTACCGAATCAGTATACATTTCCATAATTTTTCAGCTAATTTTGATCGTGCATGCCCATCATAATCGAAAGGGGTTTTTAATTAGTAGATAATTAATATTGAGTAATTAAAATACTTTGTATAATCCCATCAATTTTTGTTATTACTGTGTGATTAATATTAGGGCAAATATTTCAAATATCTTTAATAATGATTGATATTAAATATTGTATATTTCGTATACTTTTAATAATAATAAAAAAATATGATTATTACAAGGATTGTTTGATCAAATTGTAGTTTTATAACAGTCAAACGACAACTAATAAATATTTCACACGATCGCTGTACAAACAATCCAGGCTCGTTCAAAGTCCATTACGTAAACTTATATCTTAACAAGTTTCCGATTAAAAAAAAAAAAAGAAAAAAGAATCATATTTATCAAATATTTACCTTCAATATTATGTACATTCTGCACATCCACAACACTTTATCTCTCTTACTACGTTTATGATTGCAAAAACACAGCAGTCCAAGCTCGTTCGAAACCCATTACGTAAACTCGCATCCTAACAAGATTCCAATAAAAATGGAAAAACTTATCGCATCGAATTTTTTACCACGAGCTAGAAAACGATGCAAGTCACGTCCACAAACGACCCATCCCCCATCTATCTCTTGTTTGCATTCGCTCGGCCACCTATTTACCTTCCACTCGACCAGCAGGGTGAAAGAAAACGCGAAAGTCCGTTCTAAAAATGCGCAGAAGCTTAGCGAGGTGGAACCAAAGGTGCTAGAACACGTTCTGGATCATTATTCAACCCTTTCGCGGCGGTGGGCTTTAACGAAGAAGGCATATCGCAAAAATTTATAACAGTTACACACGCAGTAGTTATTCGTAATGAAGAGAAAAATGGAAATTAAATAATTTTATCGATAAATTAATGTTTGGAAAGGTACAATACTTTGTAATTAAATAGCAAAATTAATTACTTGCATATAAGTGCCAGGTTTCATTTGGAAAATTTATCATTTTGCCGATGACTTTGAATAATTGATTAAAGGTATTATGATTGTAAACTCGGTAGCCTGATTGAAGTTTATCGAACCGCGTTTGCATCCTTCATGCAAATTTTGTTTGACTTGCAATTTTAACTGCATTCAGGGGCCTCGAGTTAAAAGAAAAGTTCACTTTACACTTTCCATGTTTGCTAGATTCTTGAGACTTCTCGTGTCTTGTCTAAGACAACGAGACACGGACTTTACGGCTTGTTTCTCACGGGGAACACTTGGGTCATAATTAAGGAATTATTAGTTGATTGTGTACTATCGATTGATTGATAAAATATTATTGATTAAACATTTTCTTTGATATTTTTAACCCTTAACTGATATAATCTGCTAGAAATAACTTAATTAGCTTAACAAATATAATTCAAGATACTATCTTTATTTATTTTTTTCATTTGCTTGCAAATTTCTGCTTAAGGAATGATAATAATTATATAATTATACTTGAACTTTATTATCGTCATAAAACGAAATAACTTATGTTTGATGAACCATGGTTCATGCTGATTGAAAATCACGCCATAGAATTAAAAATCAACGTTGTTTATGCTCGTAGGCTTAATTACTTGACCATGAACTAAATTTAGTGTAATCAATATATTGCTGGACGTTAGACTCTCCGACGAAGTAGAAAATTCTATCACGTTCGTGGTTCTCGACGTCGTTGACGTTTATTGGACATCGATCACCACCTTTTTCGCTACTCGTCTTACATCAAGCTATAAGGAACGCCTTATAGAATTTATCAAATTTATGGTGCTCATGTAATTGCAAAAACAGAAGTGTCCCTTCAAGTTCTTCCTCTTCCAGTACAGCTATGTCTTAATTAATTTCTAGTTCAATAATTAGTGATACGAATTGGTTTATTAGAATCTTGTGGGTGAACAAATTCCTCAAAATTAGATAATTATTAATTTTGGAAGCAACAGTATTTTCTAATTATACTTCAAGGGGTGTCAATTGATTCCTAGAAATTTAATTATGAATAATGCCACTTAATTTTCAATTACGAAGAAGCTTCTATTTTTTCATTCTTTTAACGAATCCTGCATGAAGTGGATCATTATTTTCTAATATCCTTGCTTGCGAATGGACGTTTAAAACGCAGCGAAACAGCGGGCACAAAGGAACCGTCGTCCTGGAACCGGTATCAATAATCCCCTACAAATGGTTCAAAGTAAGAGAGTAAAAAAGTCGTAGAGAAAAGAAATATTAGCAACTAAAGCAACAGCTACAAGTTCGAACCCTAACGTCGAACAATGGAGTTACCTAGTCACGGAGGTGTCTTTTCATTGCCATTCCTCGCGCGAGCTCGAGTCTTCGGTTCTACGAAAAAATGGACTCGCGAACGCAAACAAATAAGAAGGAACAGCGAAAGAAGAAATCTTAGCTAGTAATGTAACAATTTTTAAACCATGGCGCCATCCGATAAAGCTGCTCGGTCACGTACTCTTTTATTACCATTTTTCACTCGAGCTGCGTCTGAATCAACATCCAGTGGATAATATTTATTCCCACAGCCACGTAATATAATTATCCAATCATGAAGGTATTTTCTAATTACCATTTGGGTTTTTGGTATTTATGGTACTATGAAATTATAACAATCTTTGTTAGTGTTTCCCTTCAAAGTTCATAATTACAGCCTTGACAGATTTTTTATTGCAATTCTTCGCAAAAGTAGCCATTTCTTTTCTTTTTCAAAGACAATTTAATCATTTTTAAATCTAACATTTATAAGAGGATTCCTTAATCACCCTTTTATTGCCGTTTTTCGTACAAGTTCTCTTCAGAAGCTCAGATTTAAGAAATAAATTCACAGAAGGTATTAAGTAAGGAATAGAACGAAGTCTTGGTATCAGGTATAATAATTATCAATCCTAGCGCCACTTGATAGAGTTCCCCGGTCACGAAGGCACCTTTTCATTGCGATTCCTCGCGCGAGTAGCCGGCGTTTCCCTCGAAAGCCCGTAGTCCCGCGTGAAAATCGCCTCGGTTCGCTTTGCTAGCGCGAACACGCGATCCGAAACGTACCGTTCGCGATATAAATATTCCAGGTACGCGTCTACCCGTGTATCGTGATGCGCATCACGGTGCCATTCTCTATCGTTGCTGCTCGATCGCGAGAAACACCGAACATGGCGAGCGTACCGCGAACAAGACGAGTCCACGGGGAACACAACCGGGACCAGCACCGGCGAAAAAATGAACAAGACCGTACCGCTTCGAGAACTACCAACGACATGCATTGAAACTGGGTTAGGTTAGATTGCTGTGCTATAGCGACAATAATATCCAACAGGGATATTTTTAACCAAATAAACCAAAGAATTTCTAATAATATAGGCGATAGTTTTCGATGGGAATTCACGTGTCACCCATATGTGGCTGACGTGGGTGTCGAAGCATTAGGACTAGGGTTTGGTTACTATTTCAAAGTAAATTGGTTGATTTAATAAAATTAGGGTACTTAGGGATAACGTCTAGCAAAAGTATGGGGACCTCGAGGCATTTTTAGAAATTAAATCACTGTTTCTATTTCTAAGTTTGGGTCCCAAGCTCGAGGATTAATTTTGCAAAATTTTAAAATTTAGAGGGTGGTCCATATTACCCTCAGCAGTACTAATCTACCATTTCTTTTTTGCAAAAATACAGAAAATTCCGGTTATGGAGGGTACCATACCAGATACGGTAATTTCTATGGTGCCATCAAACGCGTCAAAAGATGTCCATTTCGCGGTTGATATTCGCCGACAAATTCATCGAGTCGACGATCATGAGCTCGTAGAATGGATATATCGTAGAATCACGCGCCTCACTTCCCTGTTTCTCCCTTGGCTGATGTTTTACACACCGGGCACGTTCCATCGGCCTTTTGTTATTCACGCGGGTGTAGCACGAGTGTCCCTTTTTAGCCGAACGATCCAGCCAACCCAGGCTAGGCTCGAACCATCGCCAACGACACGTATTAAACATCTACCGAAGAAGAAAATGAAGTCCTCATCGCCTTGAGACGTGTTTATAATTCTTCCTTAAGTTTTCACGTAGCCGTGATCCTAAAACGTACTTCCTTTATGAAGGAATCGGGCACACGACCACAATACTGATCGTTCGACGTCCCGCCCCAGCCTCCGTTGTGTAATAATCGTAATCTAATCGATAACGCTCGATGAATATATTAATTTCCCAAATTACCACCCTTTTGCGCTCGAGTGGCGCCTAGACTAGCATACGAATATCTTAAAATTGAAGTTTACGATTTATTTATATTAAAACATAGCAAATTAACGAAAGAAATAAAAAATGAATAAAATTTCTTTCACAATATCGATAATAGATTTATTTTAGAACTTGACAGCGACGACGTTTTAGAATCAATAAAATTAGCAGAGGTCTATCGAGTAACTAATGACTCGTTACCTTGATTTGTGCGTTTATAATTCCTCGCCCGTGCATCGAATGAACCGAGCGGTTCTGAATCATTATCAGTGAATGTTTCATCCGTGAGATGTTCGAGTTGTACAATAGCGTTTCAGAATTGCTTCTATTGTAACAGATCGGTAGAGCGATCAATAGGCAACACCCGTTGTCAACTTACGAATCGTAGGGATCCCTATTAAAAATCGTGTCGCGAAGGGAGGATTTCTTTGGTTCGGGAAAAACTTCGTTTCTTGGACGCGTGGCCTGGAATTCTAATCCGTCCAGTGAAAGGACAAAGGGATTTCAATTTTTTCAAACTTTAGTAAATCGGAGAGGGTTGAATTAATTTTTAATATATCACTTCGAATAGAAATTTTGAAATTTAGGACATCGAGTAATAATTGGGAACACGTGACGATCATTAGAGTTTAAATAGTCATCGATCACTTTCAAGCTTTCATTTTCTGAACGATAACGGGACGGAACGTCTCTATCAAAATTTTTTTTTACCTTCGCTTTGCTCAAACACCGTTTATCGTTCTTCGGTTATCAAAGGTACGGTTGCAGGTACCTTTTCGAGTGTGTCCACTGGCTTAGATAAAATATGATATCGTTATCGTTAACCTAGCACAAGAATCTTCGTGTAGACCCATCACGTCACGTTCCTTCAGAGTTCAAGTTCAATCTACGCTGACAAGCTAGCTACACGTCTAATTAGAACGGTATCGTAATTTTCATTCTATTGCAAAAGGTTTATTAGAAGTAAGAAACTAATTCCATATTATAGAAATACCAATTTGCTCATTTTTAAATAATTTTAACTACAAATTCTGATTACAGAATATCCTAATTCCCATCTTGTTGTATAAAATAACAAATTATATTGACTTTGTTATATCCCAAAGAAATATTAAAAGCTTCTTTCACGAGTTTTGAAATAATCTAAGTTTGAAACCGATTTGGGACTCATTGGGACACAAATACGCGCCGAGGAGCACGGAAGCGGGCGTCTTTTTGCGCTCGCGTCGTGTCTATCCGCCTGGGACGCATTTGTGCGTCGAAGCCTCATTCGATTCCGTGACGGCGCCTTGTGCGCCCGTTTCACGGAAGCGCCTTTGTGATCTGGACCCGTTCCACTCTCCTGTCACCCGAAAAACATCTGCTCCACGGGACAGCGAGCGCTAGAAAGATTTTTTCTCGATCGTTCATAGAGCCGATCCCCGTCGAACAGTGAACGCCTTATGTCTTCGCGTCGACCACGAGGAAAAAAGAAGAATACAAATCACTTCGTTAACCGACGAAAATTTATAACTCCTTCCCGATGTGCTCGTTAACGAATCCCTCTTTATTATTTTTGTCCTCTCCGCTCCGCTTTCGTTTCTCCTCGAACGGAATCGCAAAAATTCGGTCGACGCCGGTCGTGTACGGAAAATTAATCGTACCGAATCGGGTCAACGACGGGGGGCTTCAGGAAAGTTTCCCTACAAGACTCAAGAACTAGAAATCGATCGATCTTGATCGTTTATCAGTCAAGGAAAAAGGCGACGAGAAAATCGTGTAGCCGCGCGGCGGCGGTGGCTGTATTTAATTTAACTGACGTTAAGTCGATGATTTACTCGGTCGTTTCGCCGTAGAAAATTCGTATTATACGAATGTTTCGATATTTCCGCCTGGCGTCGAACGCGTTTTATTAACGCGCCACCAGTTGCCCGATAAGAAATGATCGAACGACCCGGGGGAAACGAGAGGAGTGCCGTTAAACGAAGTCACGCTTTTCCACCTCGTTCCGTGTCCATAACCATCGTCGTGAAAGAAATAAAACATACCTTAAGAAACTTATTTCACAAATTTGTAAGAATCCTTCGCCGTCGACATCCCACGTTACGCCTCGTTGCATTCGATCCTCGAAAGGCGTACGCTCGAAACAAACACCAGAAGACGCGAACGGACTTCGCGGCGCGTAATCCGCACCAGAGACACCAGACAGTCGAAAACAGAATACGCACTCTCCGTCTCCGTTGTTTCGACGAGCAAAATTATCGCGGGCACGGAGAATCGCGGGCCGATGTTTATACGGCGGCGGCACGTTTTCATCTGACAGACGGTGGCCCGCCGCGTGTCGTACCTGCCGCTACGCACGCGCACGCTGGCGCGCCGTTCGAGGGACGCACCCTGCGATTGGCTGCCCATTGATCGGACCTGCACGTGGTCTGGTCACGTGCGACGCGCGTAGGGTAAACGGGCCGCGGGGGTGGAGGTCGTATTGTTTTCGCGCTCGAACGTACCCCCCCCTTCTGATTAGCCAATTATGGGGCATTTATTAACCCCTTTTTGGACCTTTTAATCGTTTAAACGTAGAACTGAACTACAGGGAGTTAATAATATTTGTCTGAAATTGGTAATAACTAAAAATTGACTGGCTAGAGATTTCTATCTGGCAAATATGGGATCTATAAAGGGGTATTAGTGTCACGCTTTCGACGCACTTATTTTAATATCGTGATCCGTTAGCTCGGATTAGAGCTAATCCGCAAGGAAATGTCTGTTCGGATTATTGACAAATTCCTTCATTTTTGATATACACGTTCAATTACACAGTTATGTCATATTCGGTTACAGTTGATCGGCGACGAACTGGTCTCGCTTAATTGATCGAGGATTTCTATCGATCCGCTTGGAACAAGTTTGCAATATCTCTCGGTTATCGTAATCGGCTTCTGGCCACCAAAATCGGTCGGTTAGTTGAAACTCGAATTGAAAAAGATTGCGATCGTCGCGCATAAATAAACCGAAACGATAATTAGCGAGCCGGCGTTATCGAAGGATTATTGTTCTGAGGTACTTGGTTCGCGGACTTAGATCATTTCGCGTTTACTCATCACTAAATCCCGTCGCCTATCGTCATAATATCGACATACATGGATGCATACAAGCGACCAGGTTTGTTTTGCAACGACCACGAGTCCCTGGCATGTTTGCAAAGCTCGTCGTACAACTACTTTTATTGTCCGCTTACGAAACGCGCGAACTGTCAATTCCTGGGCGCTGTTCGACGGCGTTGGCGTTCATCTTGACCCAACTAAACAATGCATCCAATCGGTGAACGAACCTTTTCCCCTCACTTTTCTCATCGTATGATTATCGATCGAGAGAACGATCGCGATTCTCCCAGAAAATTGGGTCAATTTTGACGACAATTGATACAATTTTGGCCCCTTAAACTACGATTTTTCTAACGGGTGCTTCAGTTACAGCTAAATATTTCTTGACTATATAACTGAGTTTTAATTAAGATATAAAGAGGGGGACACGATATTGTAGAGCAAGAGGTTAAAGAAATTTTATAATGAAAACACTTGTAAAATTGCTATATCAAGTCATTTTGACCCATTAATGAAATAGTTCTGGCAGTAGAAAGTGTTGCTTCCTTTGGGACCATCCAATATCTCACCCCTTTTAATAATCGCCATCCTCGGATGTTCGGGACCCTGATTGTCCGTTGAAAAATGAACAGCATCCCCCGAACGGGGTTCCCGGAACGCGACTGAATGAAAAAGTAAAAAGGAAAACGACGACGACGACGCACGTGCGCCGTTTCCGGCGTAGCAGCAAATCACGAGGTGCTTCCGGTGGTTGGGCTCGGGTTCGGGTACGATGAAGAAAGCTTCGCCACCAACGATATAATGCCCGACACGAAACGGGACGCGTACTTTTTTCTAAATTACGTGAACACATTCACAATGGACGGTTTGGCAGATCGGGAGGACGATAAGGATTCTGCCGACTTTCGATGCCGACCCGGCTTTCATTGATGTCTCGTTGGAAATTCTGCATCCGATCGTGTCCCGCTCGAATCGATCGGATGCGGGGCTCGTTAACCACTTTCCGCTGGGAACTGATTAACCAACCATTCAAAATTTTCGAAATATACCATTTTTATGTATTCTTTGACGTTAGCAAATTTCGTCATCATAGAAAAAGAAAATAGATATTTTCAAATGGTTCAGTTGGGTCACATGGGGTTAATTAATTCTTGAATATCATTTTAATATTAAATTAATTCCATTTTGAAGAAAAATTATAGTTAGTAATACAATTCAAAGTATAAAATGATGAATAAAAAATGTGAAAGCGTCAATTTTCGACAGAAACAAATGAAAGATGACCTCAGAGAACCATTAACAATCTAAAGGAAAAATGTTATCAGTTCGTTCCATTGGAAATGTGAAAGAATATGCTTGTCCATCGAAAGGAACTTTAACATTCCATTGAAGGTTGACTCATATGTACTTAAACGCGGCTAACATCGTTATTTCTTCGAAATCAAAATGTCTGAGTACTGTTTTCTTTCGATTCTGTACCGTTGACATTCTTCCACTTGAAACACTCGAAGTGCTTCCTATTGACCCCTTTTTGATTGGAGTTCAGGAAAGGAATATTGTAACCTTGGGTGTTTAGAAATTTTGGAATATTATATTTTAGAAACTTGGCAACTTAGAAATATTAAACTCTAGAGGCTTAGAAATATATTTTTACCTTCTATAGAATAAAAGGATGAAATGCTTCTAAAACAAATGTATGAGTCATCGAAGGGGGGTAATAAAAAGGAACTTAGTACAGCCGTTTTCGATTTTTCCATAGACCGGCTATTATTTCCGGTCTCTTTCGAGCATAATTTGTTATGTTCCAAGAAAACTACATCCACCAAAGGTACCGAACGAGACATTACCGGAAAATCATCGTCAACTTGGCCCTTTCGAACGACGCGGAGGAAGTCCTCTAATGAACCTTCTTTCGAATAATGCACAACAGATGCATGTTTCTTGAATTTCCCTTACAATCTTCTTGTTCAAATTTAAATAACTTCCAACCAATTCTATCAATTTCTTAAATTCCAACAAACTTAAATTCAAGGATTAATTTCCTAAATTACACTCTTTCGCAATTTAATAAAAAAAAGTTGCACCCAGATCACTAACTTTTCTTTGTGAAAATTTCTCAATAAAATTTTACGAAGGTTTCAAATGGTGTCCTAATATTTTGTCAGGGCAAGTACGTTTATGCTTCAGTATGATAAAACAAATCGGTAACCGTCATCGTCGATAGTCGATAATCGATCGTCGAAAGGACTCGGTTTAATCGGGCTATGACTTCACGAGGGTTCTCGGTTCGATAAACGCGCGGGGAGAGGCACGGGTGGGTGTTTTATGCTAATCAACCGGTGCGTTTCGCCTTTGAAGGACCCACCACGGAAAGAAAAAAGAAAATCATAAAATCTCCCCCCTCTCCGTACAATGGGCTTGACACGATCGAGCTTTCACTCGGTCGAGATGAAACCCCCTGTCCGTTCTGCTACTATCATCCGGACAATGTTATCCTGTACGGGGTGTTTCAATTGTTATACAGGAAAATGAACAATTTTTATTAATTTTCATTCTCATAACGACATCAATTTTTATTTGAATGCAAGGTTTGTGATAGAAATCATTTTAGTTGTATTATATTGCTGTCAAAAATGACACATTGACAAAATTTATGTTTGGGTTTTTGTTATTTTCTCCATTTCTTTGAAGTTACTCGAAGTTTTTTAAGTAGAAGGATAGTTTATTTTAAAATAGAGGGACTTATTTAACCCCTGGTCAATTTTGATCAAAACTCAATTTTCAATTTAATTCTAACTGTAGCCAAGTCTTATGAAACTTTGCAACATTAGAGCTGTAACTGACTCACCCCTTAGAAAAATCATAGGTGAAGGGGTTAATAAATCCTCAGCCAAAGGTGTAAAACTCTGCCAATGAAGGGGCTTATCCCATAAATAAATAACAGCTATAATCAGCACGAATGGTATCCAACTTTCTCCTATCAGTTTCATATTTGACATCAGCGTTAGAAGTGCGTATATACTTTATTGGAACACCCTATATATTCAAGTCTGTCCCGTGGCGCGGGTATAAATCTCTTCGATCAGGACCGCAGAGACAAATACTGTTGTCACCGGACGACAAGCCGTTTACAAGCAAAGGAAACGAACGTTGGTAGCCTCGCTCGAGGAGATAGCCGCTCCAACAGGCTACGGTCATTTGTCCTGTCGTTCTTTCTAACGCTGTCAAACGCTGCGTCTAGCCTGCCCAGACGTGCCATTTTACCTGTAACCTATGATTTAAGGTCACCTGTAATTTCCTCGTAATGGCCTTTTGTTTCCACGCCTTTAATGCTTGCGGATCGTGGGACGTCCTGTTACGAGTACCGTAACATGCCGTTTTTATTTCGCATCAACTGGATTCCTTTTTGGAATTTTATAAGGTACAGGTGTGCTTAGGCTGAGCTCAGAAATGCAACTCTTTCATTTTTGAGAAACGTCTTAGAGAATTTGATGTTTGATTGTAGTTGGGGTTATGATCGAGAAAATTAATTAATTAAAAAAGGGTTACATATTGGCGATCTTGACAATTTTTTCCATTGCAGAGTCAAAACTTTCTCATATTTCTAATAAGGGAAGGGAATTTTCTAATAATTTACAGCTTTAGTTTCTAAAATCTAGGAGTGAGAATTCACCTCTTAATAATTTGGGTCCAGGTAACTTCCTGAATAAATATCCACCCAATTACCCTTTCTTGCAATTAATTAAAATGCTCCCTGATTTGACAAAGGGTCGGTACCAGCAATTCGAATTAAAAATCGTACAAAGATATCCAGATTTTATAAAAGCCCCAGCTCGAGCGTCTAGGAGCGCGGGGGAAGAAGTCCAGGACTGGTCAGCGTTGAATCAAACTGTTGTAGTGGTTCTTTTTCTCATCGCGAACCCGACAATGAACCGTAAAACCAGGCTTTTACATTAGAATGAGCCCACATGCGACACAAGCATGTACGAGTGCTCGACGTAACGTCGCACAATGACCGATTCACGGTCACGCTACGATGCGACAATACACGCTTGTTTGCCGGCACAATGAACAAACACGGCTGATCCACGGGTTAGGGCAGCTGCACGTGAGAAAATATTTGGGAATTCTGATGCCTACGTTTTCGTGGATATCCCGATTCGCGGACGTTTTCATGGAGGACCCCGTCTAGGGTGGGGGTGCAGATAGTTTCGTATCTTTTTCCTACATTTTTCGTTAAAATTATTCAAATTTTATCAATTTTTGGTACTCTCGAGAGTATAATAAAGAAAGACAGAGAATTTGGCGACAGAGTCAATTCATCTTCATTAACGCCACGAAATGGGAAACGAAAGGTTGCTCGTGCAGAAACGGGAGAAAAAGGAGCACCTCGATCCGGGACGAGTCTTATTCCGACTGCAGTTTTCCCCGGCTGTAACTTCATTAAATCGAGTCGCTCGATTACTTAATTAAATAACTCTAGTTTGTACACAGGATGATCCGATTAACACGATCGTCGTTTACATATTCGATCAGCGTAGTTGTGTAACTCTGTCCGGGGCGCGGGGGGTTTTGTCACAGCTGATATTTCACTGGTTCCTGGTGGGTCCCGTGGGGGAGCAGTAGGTCGGAACGAACGCGTCACCTTCGCGTAACGAGGGCTTATTTATCCGAGTCGCGATCTCCTTGGACCACCGTGACGAAAACTGGTTTCCCTTTTGAATGAGTAAAGACGACACCACGCGACGATGTGTGTACCGGTTTACCGTCTCCACCCTGGGATCCTCGATATCGAGGCCAATCGTACACCGTTCACGTATTTATGCGACCGATACCGAGGGTGATTGCTTTGAATTGCGATCCGCGATAAATTTCAGTTTGTAAATTCATGAAGCGGGTTCACGAGGGTAGTTATGCAGATATAGGGAGCCGGTGTTCTAATGAATTGGATGGAAGGTGTGCCGTCAAGGTTGGATTCTGTTTATTAAAAGGTTATTATCTCAGTTATTAACCCCTCGTTATATTGTTCTTTCCCACGGGTGCGTCGAAGTTAAATATTTATTGCTGCGATGTTAAAATAAAGGGAAAATTGTATTTTTATTTAATTTCAATGAACTTTGTCTATTATTTCCACCACATTTAAGTACCTATTGTCAGTACATTTCTGATTAAGTGGATCAAAGAGTTCCTAATAATAAGGGTGATTCTTTGAAGATTCAAGTGTCACCCACATACGTCAAGGATTAATCTTCCTTGATAATCTGAACGACACAATGACCTCGACTTCCCTTAAAACTTTAAAACCAAGATATTCGTACACAAAGGTACGCGAACAAATATATGAATCACCGTCGATAAATTAGAATTTGCCTGTCCCCATACGTTTTTCCGTTCCGTCTCGTGGCCTCTCGCGCGCCCAACAACCCGTCATACCTTAATATTTACCGAGGGCACAATCACGCTCTCCTTTCTCATGAATCTCTCACGATCTCTCGAACTAATTATCATCCGGTGGCTCCGGCGAGCTCAGGCATAAATCTCAATCTCTGCGCTCTCAATCGGTCCGGCTAAGCCGTCCATTGAATTTCAAATCAGTCCCGACGACTCTGTCAATGAGAGCCAACGAGGGGGAAAGAAAAGCAAAATGTAACGAGAAGTTGAAGAAAAAAAAAAAGAGAGAAGGTAAACCACGAGCAAAAAAGGATCGTATCTTGGTCCACGAAGCAATTATTCTGAATGTTCCCTGTCGTGATCTCGAAAGAGGGTAGCTCGTGTATCGCGATAACCCTGGCCATCTCGCACCTGTACCTATAGGACTTTCCATGGGATATTTCGTGCGAGAATCTTATCGACGAAAGCTGTACGCGATAAACAGCAGAAAACGATTGGCCGATCGCAATCAGTCTCGCGTTATCGAGCCGATTTCGACCGCTTGGAATTATTGTCGTCTTTTACGGCTCAACCTGACTTCGGTATCCGATCGGTCTTTGAACGATCGCTTAATTATCCGGAGAATATCTTATACTACAATTCGAGGTTGCCCTTTTTTTATTCCAGCCCGCTTGATGTATGAGTATGATGTATGATGTAAATGTAACTCTGAAATAAAAGCTACAAAATAGTACTTATATTACACCAATTTAAAGCTTAAAGTTTGAAGAAAGTTTCTACATAAATGCCCCCTCAATATTTTTAATACAATAAGTTTGACAGCCAGTCACAGCAAATAATAAATGAGAACAAGTTGCTATTATAATATATTATTACAAGACAAAGTAAATCAAAATTTTATGACATAAAAGTATTATAAATTGGCACTTGTACCATATCAATTTAAAGTTTAAAGATTAAAGAAAATTTCTACATTAATGCCCCCTCAACATTTTTAATACAAGTTTGACAGCCAGTCACAGCAAATAATAAAGGAGAACAAGTTGCTATTATAATATATTATTACAAGGCAAAGTAAATCAAAATTTCATGACATAAAAGCATAACAAAATTGTCACCTACCGTAGTCAATTCGAAGATTACAATTTTCTAAAATCGACCGTATAAATCCCCCATTAATATTCACAGTACAAACCAGCTGGTAACCAGTTATAACACACAATGACTGGTTCTGATTCGCGAAGTATCATAAAGTATAAAAATGGCAAAATGACACTAATGACATACTAATTTAAATCGTCTCGTTCAAGCAGGAACGGGCAACGTCTCAATTGAGGCCTTGATCGATGCGTCCAAGGATAATACTTCGAAACTCTAATTAACAAAGGAGAGATAAGAGGAATAAAAGTATGAGCTCCGATCAGATTCAGCGCAATCATACATTACATCGAAGGTTAATTATCAAAGGATCCCCCTGGTCGTGCAACACGGTTATTATTTACGGATACGGTTATTACTTCGGCAACTATATTTCTTTCGATCATACGTTATATTATATTATATATATATATGAGCGTCAGAGTCGAGTACTCGGGCCAACAGGCAAAGAATGCAACAAAGAAAGAGACAGAGGCAGTTACGTTCCTCGAGGGTGCACAGGGCGACATAAAGAGATAGGTAACATCGTTACGTTTCCCTGTTACCCATTAGCATATCCGATTATGGTACGCAATGTGCACTGGAACGAGATAATTAGAAAAGATTGCGTCAAGAGTTAGTTTTGCATTACGCCCGGCCAACAACGCAACACCTCGACCATGATTCTTCTTCTTATTCCATTTCTTCTGTTTCTGAACGCCACGGCCTGGCCGTTCAACATCAGGAAATGAATTACGATCGACAGACGTATCAGCGCCGGCGAAAGGAAAACATTATTCTCGTTGCTTTTCGTTAGCTGTTCATGTTACCTCGACTGATCGTAGATGTGATCTTGAGACAACGACGATCCGTCATTTCGGTGAAATAATGAGAGAGATAATGGTGGTTTCGAAGAAATGGAGTGATGGGGGTGAAGGGTTATGAATTTCAAGAAAATTTAATTTAGATTGCAAAAGAAAATTGATTTGGTTGCTATCAATATGTACAAATATGCCATTTATATTTATCTGGAGTGAGTTAATAGTGGAAGGGTGATGGGGGTGAAAGTTATGAAATCTTAGACCTAGTTCCTATAAATTCCTTTTCAATCAAATAAATTCTTTAATTAGCACCTACATTTCTCAGCAATTATTCTAATTACAAAAATATGAATCATCTCCTTAAAATGATACAATTCTAACTTTTAATAAATACAAAAATTGAAGGAAATCCAAAGGAAAGACGCGAAAAATTTGAACTCGACGATCGATCAGCATTTTTAAAATCGTCGACGACACTTTTTGAATACCTCCCAGACGGTTCGCGCTCCTTTTTGTTCCTCATCGGGCATACCTTTCGTTGGGGCGATAAAATCTCACGTTAACCCGTGGACAAGCGAGCCTCTTTTACGAAACAAATGAGAAAAATCAAGATACAAAGAACAAGGATAAACCGAGGGGGTAAGGGGAGGAGGGAAAATATGTCTGGTAGCCGTGGTATGTTATTCGATGCCAATCAAGATTAAGGGAGCACGATCTTCAACGCAGAACAGTCTCATTATTTCGTCGCAACGACTTACATTGATCCTGTATGCGGCTTAATGATGATTAATACAAGTCATCCTTTTAGAAAATGGATAACGAGGAACGTATAGTTTCTTAAGTGAAATCGTGTTCTTCAAATTGGACACGTCGAGTAGATGGACTCGCTTCAAGCCATTTGAACCATTAACTTTTTATAACTTTTGCAATTAATAGAAATTTTATCTTGTATTACACAGAAATAACAGATCTTTTATTGCCATCACGTTGAATGACTATATTATACAATACTTTAAAATTGTAAAATTATCTGATGGATATCATTTGTCAAATTGTAATGTATTGCTGTCAAGTTTCTTTTTTCTAAAATAACTAATATTTAAAAGATTTATATTATGGAGGATGGCAGTGATCGACACCTTATGTGCAATGCAATCGAGTAATTAATGCGTTAAGTACCACAGAAAATTTCGAATTTTAAGGAATTCTAATATTGTAATTCTACCGAATTGCTGGTCCAATCTTGCAAATTATTGGTATCTTGAATAAACGAGTAAAGTTTTGACGTGTCTGGCTACACAAGTTGATTTTCACTGGGCCAATTAACGCGTTAATTAATGGAACGCTATCAGTCGAGTGGTTGGAACGATAAGGCGCATTCCTCGCGTTTGTTCAACGGGTCACGGTGGTTTGTTTCGAGGAATCTTTTTTCAGAATATGCGGTTCGGATCCTTTTGTCTTCTGTTCACGATCTGGTGCGCATCGTCGCGTAGTAATTGGCGGAACGAGCACAACGAGGTCGAGTGATTGGCGAGTCTATCTCTTCGTGAACCTCCTTCGACTTTTCTCGTCTGACATTTAATTATTCCGTGAATTAATTTTCGAACCATCGTCCAGGAATCCTTCCCTAGGATCCTTCAAGTGCTTCGACGAATTATCAAATTCAAACGTCTTGCTACTTGGAGGGGGTAAAATTTGTAAAAATTGTAATAATAGAATCTCAAATAATTTTTTATTAAAACGGACACTTAAAAAAATTTCAAAAGCTGTATACCATTTAAATATTTAAATAACTATTGCATTAACAGGTGGAACTTTTAATCTAAAAATATAGAGAGGCTATTTTTATTTTTATTTTTTTTCTAAGTTATGTGGACATTGGACTTGTTACAAGGGGGAGAAAGTTTTGGAAGGTGATTGTTTCCCTTTAATAATAGAATCGATAGGATTGAGACGACAGATACACACGTGGCCAAAACTTTTTATTACATTTGGCTCGGGTCATCATTCTGCGGATACTACACACGCGATATTCTATTTTTACTGATTTTCTTTCCTCCTTGTATATTTCGCCTGAGAGGATCGCGGCTCGATTTCCAAGCGGACATAAATATCGATGTATTTGTGTGAAAAGAAAGATGGTTGCCTGCTTTTTCATAGAAAACTATACTCATCCCTATCTGAGCTTTTTCTGAATTATTAAAAAACTGCGGGGTATCCATCAAAGTTTTCTATTAATAAAAATAAGAATTTCCTCCTCGACGAGTTCTTTCGAATTATTTTTAAAACTCAGAGGAACTCGAGAGGTTCTCTCAATATTCATCTATTCTTTCTTAACACCTTCAGCATCGAATTTAAATAAAAAATAAAATATTATTTGGAAAATATTCAGACAAATTTTCAAGTATTTAACAAAATAATATTTTGGTATCGACAGAGGTCAATTCTTTAATTATTTATCAATTCGAGAGTGGAAATGGACTAATTTGAATATCTTCTGGTACGATTTTTATTCTTTGGAATCGAATCGAGTACGATTGAGGAAGGATAAAGGGAATGAGTAATGGCAGTGGAAAGACTAAAAAGATCGAAAATTTGTCGGGAAGTCATCGAGGCATCTCTTATTTGTGGTTAACCGCAGCTGCGGTCAGCATTATTATGCAATCAGACTATTAGAAGCTTGTATTATAGTTGGCCGTAAATAGGTTTATAAGGCGTTCCTCGTCGCTGCCGGCTATAAATATTGATGATCTATCGCCAAAGAAAATTATCGGTTCGACGCTTTTGCTAGCACGTTTTCCTTCATCGTGCTTTTTATTTCTCGTTCTTTCGCCCAGCTTTTTTTCTTATTGTTTTCGTGCATCGATAAAGACAATGAATCGTGTTCGGGGTGAAGCCGACTAGGAAGTCGGAGCCGATTAATCGAAATTGATACGTAAATCGTGCAACGCTCGAGTAAGCCTGAATCGTGCCCGTTGCAATGCATTGTTCTATGGAATGTTCCCGTTCATGAGCCGGGGAGAAAATCGTGAGTCCGTTTGGTAGCAACGGGAACGATTTAGTTGGTGCTGTTCTCAGAGAAATTTCGTCAAACTAGTACTTGCTTCGATAACAGTTTCAATTTCCTATTGAAAGGGTTAACCAAGAAGAGTTCATAAAAATCCTAAACCAAGTAGCAACGTTTAAATTCCATCGCGAAGCATTCTGGGCGATAAACCATGACGTTGGTGGTGGTTTACAGCAGCCCCGAAAATACATGGCTCGATGTACTTTCGACGCGGGCTCGTACGAGTTTCGCGAACGATAATTCTTGTCCAAACAAATCGAACGATCCTCCGCGGAAACCGAGCCCGATGTTTCGAAATAAGTCGACGTTTGTTACGTGAAACGACCCCAACGGGAAGGAAACAGGAGAGGATGGGGAACGAAGGGTTGCACGAGCAGGATAGCTCTCTCTCTCTCTCTTTCTCGTGGCACGCGTCGGTGTTTCTTCCTCTTTTTTTCTTCTTTTTTCGGGGCTCGTTGAAAGACGTCCGTGACGAGGCCCACCTGGCGTTCAATGTAGCGAAGCGTGATGATTTAAGGCTCTTGATACACTTTTAACCCTTTCGCCGAGAGAGATCATCCGAATACGTATCAACGTGCTCGTGTCGCGGGGGAAACGTATGTTTGGTGTCGGATGTGTTGATACTTTTATTGTCAGGGATGTTGGTAATTAAGTTTCAAACTTGGACTTGAGATTTATTAAGGTGTCGGTAATTGATTCTCAAATTTAAGCTATTAATTATTTTCAAATTTAAATATTAAGTACCATATGTTATGGTACTTAAGCAATTGAGAATTTTAATTGATCCATTTAAGGTTAATTCGAATGAATATTGATTGTAATATTCACAGTATGGAATGTCTATTTTAAATGTAGATTAGCAACGCTTTTGAAACAGTCTGTAAGTTTATACAAATGATATATAGAACACGAAGCGTATCCTCTTCGTTATCCCATTATATCTCGTACCGTTTTCTTTTTCTTCGGCTTACAACTGGAAAGAAGAAACGTCGGCAGCTCCGTTCGTTTCTTCAGCATCTAAGGATTCCGTTTCGTTAGCCGATCCGCTTTGTCTCGCACGCACGCCTTTGGTGTGCATCCACCGCGGCAATTAGCGAATTCAGATTTCAACCGATAAATTAAAGACACGAGCACGAGCCGGTATGAGAGCACGTGCACGTGCAACAATAAGCATATTGTATACGTATATACATGGTGTCCGATAAGTCAATATCTAATTTGAAATGCTAAAGGATCAAGCTTTCGTTTGCTATGATAGTCGGTGCTGTAATATGGTTTCCTAGGGACAATCGTGATTTACTATTATTTAATATTGAATCTAGGTTATTTGGTAATCTGGTAGTTTAATGAGTTGGTAAGTGGTAATTTGATAATTTAGTAATTTAATAATGTGACAACTTAGTCATTCAGTAATTTAGTAATTTAATACTTTAAAAATATAGTAATTTAGCAATTAACAATTACTGGATTAGGTCAAGGTTAATCACCACACCTAGGAATAAACACCCAACTTAAACTAACTTTAGGGTATAAGACACCTTACACCTTAAGACAACCTTAACCTTCCTTCCCTTACATTGCTAATCTTTCTTAGGCAAACTTATTACATCCATCGACGTATTATCAATTCAGAACTAGGAATTTTAGACTTATCAGACACCTGGTATGCAATACACATCCAGATACCTTGTGCATCCGGGATGCTCTATCATGCGTGCTAACATCGTGCCGCAATTGCGACCCGTTTATCTTTAGTGGAATGGTTGCCGATAAAACGTAGGATTCTAATTCACCTTAGCTTCTTGCCACGCTGATAGCCGATGATTATCTGATCGTCATTAGAATGGATCATTGCAAAATATCGTTCAATTTCGCGTTCACTGTCGCAAACAAAAGGATCTTATAATTTGTATTACCTTACAACCGGTATTACTTAATTAATTTCTTTCAGAAATTGGATCATTTAAATCAATTTCAAATAATTTGCAAATTTTTATTTCAACCTTCATCCAGAAAAATAAAGTACGATGAAAAATTAATATTATAAGAATGTAATTATTTTATTTTATAATTTAAATTATTTGTAAAATTCGAAAAATTGACTATCTTCAAAATTGAATAAATTAACCCAACCCTTACCTCAAATATACGACCATTTCTTGAATCTAATAACACAGTACAGTTCCCGGTGTCGATGAATGAATTCATTCATATTTTAATAAAATAAATAACACCACCTCCATCCCCCCCTCCATAAAATTCCAGGTTCGCCACACGACTGGATCGCGTGCAACGCAATTCGATTACACGGTGTCCGGTTTATTAACCGATGGAATTTGATTTATTCCTTTCCGGAAACCACGCGTCGATCCCGGCGACCTCGGCACCACGATCGGATCCCCTCCCCACCCCTGTCCCCTGGTATCAATTAACGTACACACGCGTCCTTTATTCGTTTTATCGATTATTAGACGCCAACGGTTAGCCGCGTCGGGACTCTATTAACCGATACGAGTATAATATTGTCCGGATCGTTACAAAGTAAGTAGTATTACCTGTATTTGCCGGTCGTACCGGACGGGTCAATAATGTGGCCGGCCGACCACGGTTCTTACGGTTAATTGCTGCATGTTGCTCGCTCCGTGGATGATTTTCAGGCGATAATTTTACGCCGTTGATGGGGAAAGAACGAGCGAACCGGCGACCCGTTCGGACGCGATGATTATTGATGATACGCCGTGTACACCCTGGACGAGATGTAATTACCGTCGTGGATCGATGCTTCCGTGCAACGATTCGAGAAGGTGAACCCTTTCGCTACGCGGGGATTTTTGGTGACGAGCCGTTGATGACGGCGAGCCGGTAATGGGAACGATTTGCTAGGGGGTTAGCCGGGTGGACGGTGACAGGGAATATATTAGGTCGTTTCGTAAATAATCTGCTTCGCTCGTCTCTCGCGATGGATAGCATCCACTTTCGCATTTTTTTATTATTATCGCTGATGGACGAGATGAGAATTTTCCGAAACGCGATTACTGCGGGTAAGTGATTTTAAACCTTTATAGGCAAACACGTTTCTTGGTTCTTTTTTTTTTTATTCTTCGTAGGAATATTTATCAACAGTTCTGAGACACTTGTCGGAGATTCTATTACATTGTATTAAAATTGTTAATAAGGAAACCTTGGATGGTAAACTGCAGGGGCAGTGATAATTTAAATTTTACTTAATTTATTTTATTTCTAGTGAATATTATTTAAAATAATAGCAGAGAATGTGGGAACAAATTGTATTTAAATTAATTGTATGGTTTTTTCGATCTGGGTCACGATTGACCCAGGTACCAGTTCGATTGGATTCTTTTTAAATTGACAATGTCTGGATCTTCAAGCCGGACGATTTAGGCAGAGGCCAGCTACCGGCGATTAATTCGGTTCTAATTAAATCTTTGTCCAGGGCACAGCTGCCACACTTCAATCCTTATTTATCTTTCATGTGTGTAATTAACAAGTTTTAGTTATATTTAATATTAAAAATTTGGATTAAATTAATTTCACCTTTTATTAAAATTAAATTCGCGACTCACCCCTATATTTTATATTATTCAATCCAGTCAATAACATTCCATCCGTGCCACCAAGGGTAAGAAAATCTTCATTCAAAGTTAAAAAAAAAACGTGTGGATCGCGAGTAGTCGGTGTAACATCTTCCCACGAGCTGTCACCTTGGCGCGGAGGCAGAAGTCTCGACCTTAAGGTCTCGTTGTCGATAGTTGGACGACGAAAAGTGGTCCTTAACTGCACTTGACTTTCGAGACGAAGGCCAGCAAAGAACGACAGAAAGAAACAGGAGGGAACGTTCTCGCCGCGGGGTGGGTGGGTTCTCGTCTCCACTGGTCAAAAGTAGAGAGGGGGGAGGGAGGGGATAGAAAACGTCCATTATTCTATTCCGGCGAAGTGAGGCCGGCAATCTGGCCTTATAAAATAAACCACTCTAGCACGGTTGCTCCGTGGTCGGTGCGATCTGTCAAATAAATCGTGCCTCGTTTCTTACCGGCTTTACTCGTACCCCCGCGGCCTCCCTCCTCTTCTGTCCCGATCGTTTTACCGTCTCCTCGTTTTCATCCACCGTTTCACCGTATCCGTGTCTTCTAGGCACCGTGAAACGGAAAAGAAAGGGATTCGTCTTCGACCGAGGTCCCGTGAAGAGGATCAAGAAGGCGAAGAAGCTCGTACGAGCCGAGCACACAATGCGTTCCACTGTATGAGTCCACCTCTTCTTCTCCCTCCTCCTCTTCTTCTTCGTGTTCGACATGGAACGCGATTTTAGTTACGTTGGCCGGCGTGTATCGAGCGTGTTTAATGCGGACCAGATACTTCTCGCGTCTGTTTTTCTTCTTCTCCGTTGGTGCTTTTCAGGGAACGATTTTCTTTGGGCTTCTCTGCGTTTTTCCAATTATCATTGCTGATACGTTTTCTTCTTTTTCTCTGGGTTCTTTATTTTAGTGTTTAGATACCTCTCTTTGTCTTCTTCTGTCTATAAACTTTCTTCACAAGATTCGATTTGGATCTTATTTTCATTCAAAAACTTCTTCCATCTTCCACTGAATCGCGTAATACAATTCCTTCGATCCTCCACCCACGTCGGCAACCGCTGCCAAGGCAAGCTCTTTAAAATTCCCTTCGAAAAGGGATAACTGTACCTTTTAATCAGATCTCAGCCAGCCCATAAACACATGCGTATTGCCCATGAAATATGGTATCTAGAACCTCCGAGTAACGCCCATTAAAAACTGGCGATCAATCTAACGCAGAATCAAATTGTAAATTCAACTCTGTCGCATTGGGAAGTAACGACGAATCCCTGTGGAATCTCGGCGTCTTTAATTAAACGTTGCCTCGTGCTAATGAGGGGCCAGCTAATGATCACGATAATCGACGCCAGCTTAAGCCGAAAGCGTAATAAAACGAGGAATAAACGAATCGTTTAATCGAACGCTGTCGTCGAACGCCGTCGTTCGATCGGGAATAAAGTATCTCGCGTTGCTTGAAACTCGTGAAAATTATTTTTAGCGACGCGTTCGGGGTCCGTCAAAGATGTCGTTATCCTTTTCGTTTATTTTTCTTCTTTTTTTTTTATGTTTTCCCTTTCGGTACCGCAGACGTAACGATGATCGAACGAACGATCCTTATTTCCTGGCCAACAACTCGCAATAATTAGTTCCAGGGTAAGCCAGGCATCCTCGTTTCTTTCTTTCTGTTCCCGATTTTAAATTCATTATTCGCTTAGAATTGTGCAACATAATTACTGAACTGCCATCCATTCTGCGCGAACGTTGCCTTCGACATTGAATTTCTGCCCTGGTGAGCGACCAGGTTGGGTCGTTTTAATCGCCGCCGAAGAAAAAAATAACCATAATTACAGACGACTTACGACCGGAAGTTTCGCGAAAGAGACGTGTAATAACCAGCGAACCGGTATATTAGGAATCGCGTTTGTTTCTTACCGCGATAAAATCATGCAAGTATGATTCCTATCGTATTTACTTTTATTTATACGTTTCTGATACCAGAAACAGCTGGGCGTTCCGTTAAAAAAAAAAAGGGAAAGAAAAAAGGTCGATGTAACATTCCGATATCGTGGATAATGCATAGGTGCGCCGGGATAATTATTTACGACCCCTTTTGTGTATTCGATTCGAACTCTATCGAATTACCAATTTTTATTCAATTAAGGGGTGCTAGGTACAAATTTTGCAATTAAAAGCGTTATCTTTGTCGGCACAAATCATTTGAATGTTGGCTGTGCCTTTGTTTTACATTCATTTTTGTGATTAGAAGTTGGTGTTATTTGATTTGAATTATTTTAATTTTCCTTTGCATTTACAAAATCCTAAAATCTCTGTTAGCTAATTTCTATTCATTTAGGTTTCTAATTAGAATACTTAGCTAAATACGTAGCTAAATTTTCCAAAGTCAAAAAACCCACCCCTTTATTTTTATTCGAGTCTGGAACTCGATCGTCACGATAAAGAGACATCGAATCAAATCGTCGCTTTTATTTCATTTTCGTTTCTTTATTTGCCGTGCCATTACGGGGAGAGATAATCAGGTTAAAGGGAATAAAAGGTGTTGGAAAAAAAAAAAAGAGTAATGGGCACTTCATTACGCGTGTGATTGATGCTCGGCGGCGAGCAGCACGCTTCAGCGTTGTCTCTGTTAATCCGCGAGGCAACGCACGTCCCCGTCCATTAACCGGAAGCTACGAAACCCACGATCCACGCGATCACTTCTTATGCTTGAATACGTATGCACGTACCTACATAAGTATCAGAGGTACGTTACATACACGCGTAATTCATCTCGCGTGTATATTATCATTTGCTCGGCTCAATCCGCTCGTGTAAACACCGGAAGCGGCGCCGAGGCTGCCGCAACACGATGGATTCCGGTAAAATCGTTCGATCGTCGCGACATTTTCACCCCCTTACACCTTTCATAGCCTTTCTTGCACAAGTATTCGTATTAATTTCGTTTACGAGCACTTTTTAACTCATTTCATTGTCCATCACTTTGTTTAAATATTTTCTGTTATTATTACCTTGACAATGAAATTTGTTGCATTTTATTTTGGTGTCTGGATAATTTGTGAGACAAATTCAGATGTGACCTTTCCCTTTGAAATTTGAATTACAAGGGGTTAAGAATTGTTAACACGTTCACTGTCGCAGTGAAATCAGAGATGTGTGGTCAGACACCCTTAAATTTTAATCATTAAAGATTCCATCGATTAATTTTCAAATGTAAACCATTCAAACTTTTATCAATCATTTAATTATATAAAATTTGAAGCACAGGTCGCCACTTTTCGTATTACAGACAATTTTATTCCGATTATCTGAGTTTTATAAAAATCCAGTTCAAGTACACGAACGATTGATGAGGTATTCGCGGGATTAATCTTCCGATCCGGGATAAAACGATTTCACATTTCGGATGCGTTCGCGTACAAATTTTATAGCTTGCACTTTTATCTAATCTCCGGTAATTCTCTATATTTCTTCAAAGATTAAGATCTTCAGTCTCGATTTCCAATCAAACTCTACGAAGGATCGGAACAAACGAATTTCAACGTTTTCACGTTACTTTTCAGCGCGTTTCGTCCTCTGTCGATCCGGAATCTGGATTAAAAGGAGCTTAGCAAGTCGCGTCGCCGAGACGCGAGGGAAGAGATTAAATAAAGCCGGAATAAATTATCCTTCCCCCTCGTTCCCCGGCTCGCTCGTACCGTCTCGTTTCATCGCGCGTTCGCCGTCCTTCTCGTCGACGGTTCAGTCCAGTAGCCCGGTTAAACGACGTGAATTGGGGTAATTTCGCCGTGAACACTTTCCATGCTGACTGAACGACCACCGAAAAAAATCTTACGGACCTCCGTGATCCTCCGTGCTGAGCAAATTATTATGGATTGATCCTTGATTGCGCCAATTTGTTGTCGCTTTTAATGAATCACTTTGATTGAGCAGCTGTGCATCTCGAGCAAAGGGAGATTCGTTGCTTCGTAATAATTTTAAAGGAATTTGCAATGTTTGTTAAATAGTAATTTTTAGTTTCAGTTACTTTGTTTATTTCTTAGGTTTGCAATATTTAATTTTGAGTAGTTGGAAGGTTTCTATCAATAATAATTAATTTCACTATTTTTTGTTAGGTATTAAGGTGAGTTTCAATTCAAGGTTATTTAAATTTTATTGCAAATTATTAATTTCGAAATATTCTCTAAATCTTTGAAGGTTAGTACTTTAAAATTAACATTAGAAACAAATGTTTTATAGGTTTCCAATATATAACACAATGTTACATTTTTATAACATTGTATAAATATTTATTGCCCCCATCCATTTTGATCGCATTAATAATTCTTTTTCTATTTCTCGCATCGATGACGAGGCGTTCGTGCAAAGCGGCTCTCTTTCTGTTCGATCATCGATCGTAGATCAGCGATCGCGATAAATGACGCTCGCGATCGAGAAGAATATAGTGGTACGTCGAAATGACAAACGCGAGATATTCATGAGACTGATAGTCGCAATGTTTACAAGCCGCTGCTTGATTTCTTTTATTTTCTAACCTTTCCACCTATACCTTGTCCGTTTTTGTGGGTTTCTTTTCGCATACGACAGCTCGCTGTTCCAATCGACAGGGACGTTTAACTTCGGCCTGTTATCGATCTATCTACCACCATACTAATTCCTTGTATACAAGAAACTCATGAATTTATTATGGTGAACCATCAATTACCACAGCAGAAAAGATTTTCTATTTTTAGTTACTAATATCCAATTATTTCGATGAATTAATGAATAAAAATTGGGGAGGTAATCCATTGTCAATTATTATTATTATTATTTAAATAATTAAATCTCAAAAATACACTACATAATAGTATCCAGGTTCTATTTCTTATTACCAATTTCATATTTAAAAATATTCTAGTTAATTACCTAAGTCCTCAAAGACACTCTCGAGTGCAAAGGGTTAATTTTCATTGATTACTGAATTTTTAAAATAAGGAATTTTTATCAAAGTAACGGGTAGAGATTGAAATGGTATTAAAGTTGTCAAACGCATTAAAATTTCAATCGACTGTCTGCCGGGTTGACATATTAATAAAGCTACATTAATATTCGGCTGATGATTACATTACGCGTTTCAACAGATCAATCAACAGTGTCAAGGATCATTCGGCTCAATCTATAAATCGTTGTCCGAGTGACGCATGAATTTTCGTCCCATACTCGCGCCTTTCGATCGAGAAATTGCGCGTTCGGGACCGGAAATGCGTACTCGGGACCGGAAACGTGATTTTCGCGCGTCAATCCCTCTCTCTCTCTCTCGCTCACAATACTAAACGACTGATATCAAATTCCATATCGCCAATAAAAGAAATTGGGTATTTGAAAATTGAAAATAATTTGATCTAATATTTTTATATAAAATCAACTCAATTATTATTAATCTGAGCCTTGCAAGAAACGAAAGACTTTGAATTAATTAACAAATGAACCCACTGTATTCCAAATAATTGCAATTGTAATAATTAAATATTGAAAAACATTGTCAAGTGTTTCAACCCTCAGACGGACCCTGAAGAGAGCCAACAATCACACTCTGAACTATGTAGTTTGTTTTCATTTTTAAATTAGACCCTCCTATAAGAAGGTTAAGTCGTATCAAGCACAAAGACGTAAAAGTGTGATGGAAACATACGCGCAATTCGAGGATTGCTCGAACTCAGTAATGTCCCGTGTTATTTTTTTTTTCACCCAACAACTTTTCGAGGTCTGGGTCAGGCTCGAACCTGTCTCCGTTTTGAAAACGGCTTCAGCAAGCGTATTTCTGTACCCAAACAAAGACACCCGCTTCATCATCATCGAGTATTTCGATCGATCAACAAACAGAGCCACCCCTTCTACCTCTCGCGAATTCCTCGAGGCCAGATGCTCGGGTTCCGTGAAACGGCGTTAATTTCACAACAAAAACACAAGAAGGAGAGCGTATCGTACTCACCAGAGTCTAGTATCCTCGTATCTTCGGAGAAAAGCCGGTGTGTGTCGTGTGCTCGTGTGCCCTGGTATCTGGCTGGTGTTGCGCCGGCGTGTGTTCTGGCTTTTCTCACTTCGGTCCTCGCTCGACGAGGATCCTCGTCGATCCTGGAATCGGCGTCAAGGAAATTCGCTTCACCCGCGGAGGAAGCTGATTCACCGCGCGCGCATTCCTCCTGTTATTTCAGGCGAGCACGAACGAGCAGAGCGTCGTTAGATATCCACCTCCGATTCGTTGCCCGCTCGTTCCATCCTCCGTCACGATCGAATAATTACGTTTCACTATCTCTGACAGTAACTTATTCTCTGTTTATCATCGAGAAGAAAAAAAAAATAACACCTGTTCCACCCCGGTGACACCGGCACTGAACAATATTTTATACAAAGTCACACATCGGAGAACGTTGGAAGTTGGGGGGTGGCGTCGAGAGGAGCAACCCTGTTCGAAAAGACACCACCGACGATAACGAACGAGATGAGACGAGTGACTGTGACTGGCGTCGCGACACTGACACGATAGCAACCGCGGCGGTTTCGAGAGGATGCGCTCGAGGAAAGCTCGGGGCGAAGTGCCAGAAGAGTCGTCGCTTGAAATAACCGCTCGTCCGCGGTGCTCCCTCCGCTCCAACCCTCGTTGCTTCTCTCTAGTTCCTCTCCCCACCATCGACGACTCCGTTGCACCGGCCTAAGCTCTCCTCGCCCCCGCTTCACCCTGTCGCCCGTGCCGTACGGGATCGTCGCCTCTTCGTCGTACCTTCGCTCGTCACGGTTAGTAGTGTCTCTGTCGCGGCCGCGTGCGGACGCGCGCGCACGTGCGTGCACCGTCCCGAGTTTTCGCGCCACTGACGCCGAGCCGAGCCGAGCGGAGCCGCGGACTATGGGACATCCACGGAATTTATCGCGCCGCTAATGGGAAATGGAAATGCTACCGGGAACCGATGGTAAGTGGACATTTTTACCCTTGGATTAATTACGTATTTTAAAAATTAATCCCTGTAATTACTGCGTGGTTCAAATTATGCTTCTTCAACTTCATACAAAGATTAAATTTAGATTACGATTACACTTTATTCTAGGGTAAATAGTTGTATTTACAAAAATTATAAGGTTCAGGTTCAATTTTTACGTTCCACATCCTCTTCTTACATACATCATATAATTTGAAGGGTTTCAGCAATTGCTGGAATTCAAACTAATAAATGGTATAAACGCGACAGTCGTACGAAGTCATTAAACTCCGTGTGTATGAAATTTTTATACTGTGTACACAACAGAAGTTAGGATCATCAACAAATGGAAGAACGATTCGTGTTGGTCTGATTACGGGTTCTAAAATGAAAGAAATCAGTTGCGGTGGATAGATTACGAGACACCTAACTATTTTCTTATCAAAGGTACGACATCATCTCAGGTGAAAACGGCTCATTTCCTTGACAGTGATTGCGGGTATGCGTTCAAAGGCTTCTGACAGTCTTAACGAAGAAATATCGCAAGAAATAAAAGGATCGAGTACTCGATCCTTATTCTTCCCCTATTACTAGTCGTAGAATATTCTTCTTATCGCTTAACAAATCACGATCGTGCAACAGTTTTATCTTATTTGTATAATAATTACTCCTTTCAGTACCAAATATTTTTATTCCATTCGAAAATTAACAAAGTTTTATTCAGGGATTGCTAAGTGGTTAATTAGAAAAATTTCAGTAGATTTTTAATTAATTGTGGCAATTACATATTTATTAAATAAAATAAGAATTAACCTTCCCTCAAAATCTCAAAATAATCTCTAATCTTCTAAGAGTTAAAACTAAAAAATTTCCAAACCCTATTCTTGAAATAAATATTCACTTGAAATTAAAATTTATGCAGCTATCACTAACACGCCAAGAGTCTCTTAATTACCCAAACTTATATTTTCATCGAAGAATACATTTCTCTCCCTTAATTAAAATTACACCCTTGTCCAACATTCTGTCCACGCTCTCGAGCATCGCTACCAGGAGCTCCCAGTGTGTTTCGTTGTCGATTGGACACCTATCCCGGGGAAGATGATACCACGCCCCTCGAAAAGAAAACAAAAATATTGAAGGACTCGTGCAGCGCAGAAGATACGTAAATAATTACATTCAGAAACGATGGAAGAAACGTACACACACAAAGATACTCCCGATGATATTTACAAGAAATCGCGGCAAAACACGGCGACAGTACTCGCGGGCGTCCTCGAACCCTAATTAGCCGACGCGACTGTAAAGGAATCCGCCCATTTCCCAATATCTTTTTCCACGAAGTACAAGGAATATTAATACTCGACTCTCGGGAGGAAGAAAAAAAAAATACAAACGATCGAATAATACACGGGGCACGTCGGGGAGGAATCCCAATTACACGTTGTCCGGGTGGAAGCACGCTGGTTATTCAATCGGTAGCCATTTCTATCGATGATCCCACGATCTCGGTGTCTATACATATAATCATGGTAATGATCGGACTGCCGATGGCGTACCGTGGAAAGCACTCGAGCATCCTTCGGTTTGAACAGTTATCCGAACGCTTGGCTCCTCTGCGAAGCCAGGTAATTCCGGATTCCATCATCGTGCAACCCCTAGTTTTCTTCTAGCCGCTGCGAGCCGTTCGCTTTGGCCTTCGACCGAAACACGTTTCGGACATGTGTTAGGGATTCCCTTCCCCCTTCGGGACATTTCGAACACCGTGGCGTGATTTTCACTCCCTTTCCTGCGGCCGGCTGGTTATTTATAGAGGGAAACGATGACTGGTTCGATCTCGATGACTCGCTTCGCACCTTTCGAGGGTGCCGATCGGGGGTGGCGGAGGATCTTCGTTTCTATGAAGGATTATCCTCGTGTCAGGGGGTCCGATCACGAGATTTCGTTTTTTTGATAAAGTAAAATTATTTTGACGAAGTTTAGGCAAGGTGTGACCCTTCTTGGTCGATTGAACCATAATTAATAAGTACAAGTGTAGAAGATTATATACTATTTTAATTTATTGTGCAAATTTTCGAGTATTTATCAAAATTACCTGTAATTAAGCGAATGAGGTTACCTTATTAATATAGTAAACATACTCATTAAAGAAAATTTTATTATTAATTTTAATATTAGGAAATCTTATATTGAATTGGCAACTAAGGCCTGTAAAGCAATGGTAATAATAATTTCCTGTCGTATTTACAATTATTGCTTTTTATCTGGAGTGAAATACAACCAGTTCTAAAGAAATTATTGGAGAACGTGATGATCCCAGTGCCCGGCACAGTAATTACAATGTTTGCTTTTAAAATTGAATGAATCCCGAAGCAGCTATTCAATTTGTTCAATGTGTATGATTTTGCGGAATATCCTGAAAGGTTTTGAACGAATTATCGTTACATTGTGCTCGTCTATTCTCGAACGATTTAAACGGCAATTACTTCTTATCCACCTTTCTCCCGTGCTCCTTTATTGGCCGGGGGAACCAGTTTCTCTTCAGCAACAATGTAGAAAAATGGTTAATTAAGCCCCGGGCACGAGGTACGTGCCGGCCGACCAGCTCGCAATTCATCTGTCCGCTGGTTAATCCCGTTAAATAACCTCGTAATTTACCACGGTGATTCACTGATTTATTTTTACCCCTTAATCCCCGTGCCTAGGATCGATGTGTAGGTGTCACGTGATTTATCCAGGTCGTGTTCAATGGAAAGGGTTCCTTGCTGTCTCCTACGTGAATTTCTCCCGATCCATTGTGTCTGAAGATACCGCAAGAAAATTCGTGAAAAAAGTAGAGTAAATTAACCCCGTCGTCAGGAATCGTTGCGATCGAAAATTAATACTAGGTTCGTCAAAATGACGGATTGTTGTATTATATTTTACAAAAATGTTGCAAAGATTGCAAAGATGGAGAAAAGTTGTTGAATATCTTTTAAAGTAAATTAACTTTTCCGTTAGGGGTAGTTAGGGGTAATTTAGTTAATTAGCTGTTATAAAGTTGATAAAAAATAAGTAAAAGTAATAATTTATTAAATTTAAATTTCGATTGAATTCTTGATGGAAAATTGTTACCAAGTCTATTATCCTCAGATTTTGTAGTATCTTGTCGATCTTGTTGAAGAGCGGTATAGGTAGATAGACGATGTAAAGGATTGTCTCGTAATCTTCCGTGAAATCCGTGACGAAACATGTCGAATCGATTGCTTCCAGGATAAATTGAAAAGAAAATACTTCCACGTTTAAGCTTGTTCGTGTAGTCTCCTTACTCTTGAACAAGACAAAATAAAATAATCTGGAATCGTCTGAGCTTTCTTTTTACGTAGTTCATTCTGTCGACTCATGTTTTCGAACATCAGATTATGCAGCTTCAAGGATATACCTTTATTTTATTCTTATCCTTTTTCATGTACGTGCTTTAATTTTATTCAATCAGCTAAAGTCTCTGTAATCTGTCTTGCATTACTATAAATAGTATTAAATACCATCCTTAATTATTTAATTGTCTTAAATTATATTTTGAAATATTCTACATAATTTATCTTCAAATTTTTACAAAGCATGTTCTGATTTTGTTTAAATATAATAATTGTTCCAGAAATAATAGCAATATTGTGTGTTTAATAGTTAATAATATTGAAAAAAATGAAACGAAACAGGGTAGAATAATTTGTATTTTTGTATAAATGATTATTAGACCATTATTAAAATAGTAGTAGGATTATTTATTAATATTTTAAAAAGTAAACAGACTAAGTTTACTCAAGTTTAGTAGCAACACCGTATGTTTGTGGTTTCAAAGGACAGAAAAATCGTCCGGAAATCTCCGACATAAATTAGGCGAAATTTGACCTAAAAAAATCGCCAAAAAGGACGACCCTCCCGTCACTCGATACATATTTTAACCGCATCAGTATTGTTCGACCGCAACTTACGACTTCCAGCTGGTTTCTAGTAGTCGTGCGAAAAAAAAGGGATGCAGAATTTCCATCCCTCTTCCTCTTCCCGTTCCCTAACTAATTTTTGACAATTATCTATTAATAGTTGAAAATTTTAATTTTTCCCTCAAAATTTCAAACAATTCGTGTTCTTCAACCTGTCGTCCGACGTATTTTGACTTTTCACACCACGGATCGATGCATCAGCCTTTCTGGAAGTTCAGAAAAATCATTCGACGAAACCACATGGTGTGATGGCGGTGGTTAGAGGGCGAGGGACAGGAAAATCTTTCAGTGGTACCGACTCGTAGTCGTTCGACTGTCATCAGGATAGAACCATGAATTGTCTCACGCTGTTGGGACACTCGTTGCTTCCTACGATTTTTATTTTTCCAAGGGGTCGGAAGTGGCCGCGGTTTCTGGAATCCGTGTACATCCACCCACGCTCAATCGAAATAAATCCTTGGTAGAATGATCGATGCTCCTCGTTCTGGGACGAGCCGGTATCTCGTGCGCTTAACACGGCCCTGTTCTACTTACAAAAGTTATCAGCTTGCCAAATAAATTTCCAAATTCTATTTCAGAATGAGAAATTAGCACGAACATCGCGAAAGATTATCGATCCAAGTTAGGATTAATTAATTGTTTCAAATTGTAATTGTTCTTTGCTGATTTTTTCTTTTAATTTAAAGAAGGGTTTAAAGTTTAGTTTAGAATAATTTTGTTTTTTTAGTTGAAATTGTTGGATCGAATACCGGTTTGGAATCGCAGGTTGGAATCGAGATTAGAAACGGAAACAACGGAAGTTTTCGGGCCACGGAGCACTCGTGTTCTGAAACTATCGTGGAAACGTTTCGATTTCAAAGTTGATTCTATGCTCGAACGGATAAACACCGGATTCCGTCACTGAAAATAACTTGGAAAATTGATTGAATTCTTGCTGATAGAAACGGGCTGGCGATTTCATCGAAATCAGTTACGATTCAAATCATTCTTTAAATTAAATATTGAATTGATAACTAAATTATCAAATTATTAAATTATTAAATTTCTAAATTACCAGATTAGCAAAATAGTAAATTACCAAATGACTAAATTACCAAATTAGCAAATTACTAAATTGCCAAGTTATTAAATTACCAAATCACCAAGTTACCAAGTTATTAAATTACTAAAATATTAAATAACTAAATTAACTTCCAAATACTGAAACAGGGGTGAGATTTCCTTCATCTACACCCCTATTTTCCCTAGAAAAGCCCTAGTTACCCAGCACTGTACTTCGTCCAATAAATCTAACAATAAATTTATATTCTCTATTCGATACCCTTGAATACAATTCAAACAATAATTCCTTCCGAAATTTCTAAACACTCGAGGAATGAAATTTTCGTTAATGTTTTTATTCGCATTTCATTGGTAAGTTCGATGTTAAAAACGATTATCGAAGAGGCGTAGGCGAAGTGGCCACTTCGTGCTCGTATTTCCAGCACGGTTCTTTTTCTATTCGCTTTTCAAGTGGTTCAACATCCGCTGTTAATTGCATCCTGCGATCGCTTCAAGGAACGTGCTGCACAATGAATTCCTCTGAACTTCTGCAATCTTCATATTTGCACTCTGATCATTTTGTCGACCGTTTTCATTCATGAAATTAAACCTGTTGCTTCTGAATAAAATCAATGTTTTCTTCCATCATCGTTCGTTTATCCTTTTATAGAAAGCAATCATTTTTCTATTGATTGAAGCATCCACGTTGCATTTTCAACATCTGACAAGTCACTTTGTGTATTCCGATCATTTTCTGCTATTTGTCAGAAATTAAAAGACTATAATTAAACAAACATTAAACCGTTCATGACTTATTATATTTAATATAGTATCTGATAAAATTGCACTTTGTTTAATACCCTAACATTTATTACAGTCTTGTTTAATTAATTTCTTATAATTACCAGTCACAATAACAAAATTTTATTTATATTCTTGTAGAGACTTGTACACTAATTATTATATTTTCTGAAAAATGTCGAATTAAAATGATCATCTACATTTTAATCATACACGTATCTTGTTGTACGTTCGTTTAACAAGCACAAGATTGATGTGTTCAATAATTGAACTTGACAAAGCTTCTCGTCCATGGAAATGCAACGTACGCCTCCGGGTACGTTCGTTCATTCATCATCGCGTTCGATTAACTGAAAATTAATTAGCTATCAGTCGGTACGTAGAAATGTATTTTTCTTTCGCCGTATTCGACACAGAACCACGCGGGGTCTTCTGTAATTAAGATCATGAGCTTAAGCTCGGAACAGGTTTCCCCGTTAATTACTCGCAATCCCGTTGATTAAGTCTACGTGATGTTTACCACTTGCGAGATTTCTTTGGGTATTTGTTTTCAACTTCGAGAATGGTGTTCGTTAAACGTTGGCCAGGGTTCTGTATCGAAAATTGATTAATCGAATAAGTACAATTACGAATAAGTACAAAAATTTGTATAGCTTCTTAATTTTGGAAAATTTAAATTGGAAAATTAGTTATTGGTTAATGATTGAGGCAGGATATTAATTTTGTAATTTACAATAGAATAGTAATTGCACAAAATTAAATTACTTTTCTGAATTAGGACTTCTTTAATCCAATATTGTTATTGGTAATTAATAAGTTTTAAATTACAGTTTTTTTAATTATTACAAATGAAAATTAGGGGGTTTATTAAATAATAATGGAATATTTAGAAAATTAACGATTAATATTACAAATCTGAAGAATATAATTTTAATTGAAATTAGAAAATTAATTTAAAAATTACTTTCGAAGATAAAATAAAAATTTCACTGTAAATTGTCTCTAGGTTGATATTTAATTATTTAAATTGAAAGATGAAACATCCTTACCCTGAATAATTGTAATTATACCTTCCAGCGTGTAATTAAAGTCGAACGCTAACAGCCACCTACTTTGCTAGTAATTATTCAACAAATCCAGTAAATTGTTCACGTTGATTGTCGTATAAATATTGCTGTTAGCCATGCAAAGATTGGTATATTTTATCCAGCTGTTGGCTGGAATTCGTAGTTCAGATCTATTTTCGCGGGAGAGATTGATTGGCGCACGTGTCGACGCGAGTAACCGAGAATGACAATGATCATACTGTCGGCTACGATTTAATGAGCCATGAAATCGTGGCTGATTGCCGGTTACCAGAGAGAGAAGACACTTCTAGTTCACTGACATTTCACTAAAACGACTGCGCGACATTGGGGAACAATTGGCTGGAAAATCGTATAAATCAACTTTATCTGGTTATTCAAAGTAAATGGGAAATGATTGTAACGAGTGACGTTGCAATTAATTAAAAATTAAAAAAACGAAAAGATTATTTAGAAAATTAATTTGGAATATGTAGTAACATGAAATATAAAAAATTATTAATTTAGAAAATAATGAAAAAATTGTAATTTAAAATTGATCTATTTTTAATATTAGTATTGGGTTAAAAAAGTTATAATTTTAATTTTAGAAGATTTATAGTTTTATTGTGAATTGCGAAATTGATTGATATATTGCAGAAATAGTGTAAGCGTCGAATGGTAGGGTTAAAATCGATTTGAAAGGATTCGTCTTGAAAAGAAGTCGAAAATATTCGGATGCATCTTCTTCCGGCGCGTTTGCGATCACGAGGCCTCCGTTTATTATTAACTCTCATTCGAATCGAAACATATACACGTACGGGTACGGTATATTCCCTTTGAAGAACGTTCGTAACAGACTAAACAGCGGTTCCAGGTATCGAGTTGGTGAAAAAGCTCGGTTCCTTGGACTCTTTTTAGCGGACGACCGCGTAAACGCTGTCATAATACGCGGCATCGTAGAAACTCGGAGCTTCTAGCTTTCCAAGAATCTCTCTAGAGGGTACCATCTTAATTATTTTCTTTATTTTTCAAAATATGCACAAAAGTTATTAACAAAAGTTGTACATCATCGCTAAATCTATAAAAAAGTATTAGGGTAAAGTTTCAAAAATATGTGTAGTTTCTGAGATATTTTAGATATAAAACTTAGAGATATTTCATATTGAAAATTTGCAATATTTCATAAGCTGTTGATTTATTTTTCAAGATATTAACAAAAGTTATTAACAAAATTTGTGCAGTATTGGAAGAACTGTAAAAAACTACTAGGGTATAATTTTAAATATATTTAAGATGTGGAAATTGGATGTGTGTTGTAAAAATTGCGAAGATATTAAAATATATATCTTGAAAAATAAAATTTATCGGTCGAGGCGCAGTTTCTCTGCTCGTTTGAAATCCAAGTGGCTGGAAGTTAAAGCAAACGCTCCAAAAAGCATACGAGGAAAGCGGAAGCCATCAAACTGTAATCAAAAAATCAGTCACCTCTCCACTGATCCTTGAAACGGACTAAACCACCAATTCCACGCATCGCTAAACTTCATTTCATCAAGTTACTCAAACTCCCTTAAAAACACTCATATTCATCTAAAAACAGTGGTCCTCAACTCGTGGGTCGCAGTACCCGCAATTTCTATCATTTATTTATAATATTTCCATGAAATGACACTGATTTTTCATAAATAAAAGAAACGAAAACATAATCAATTTGCCTTGGAAAGAATTTGAGGCTAGTTTCTCAAAATGATAAATTCTACGATTCGATATTTTTTAAATATTTTTGCCCAAGTATAATTTGCAAGATATTTTATTCCTGGCTATTGAATTAAAATTAGGTCCTGAAATATTTATTTTTAATGAGTTTCGAATTAACTTCGTGACAAAAAATCGAGAAACACTGATCTAAAGGAGCAAACATTTTCCTATTCGAACATTCGCCAAAAAGAGAACAGAAAATCAAAGGAAGATGATTGAAGCTGAAATTGAAAAACTTTTCAGCTTACGTTCCACCAATGTCGATCCAGAAAAAGCACGGAGGTGCTTTTCTTTGTCGATCGTTTGAGCGTGAAATCGTTTCCTGAATCAATGTACATAGGCTTCCCTAGAGAAAATGGGGTCGTAGGGGGAGGTACCCCCTCTCCCTCCACAAAGCCAATTAGTTAATTTTAGTTCCAATAATAATTAAATTATTAAATTAATAACCTTGCAATTTAATTAGTAATTCAATAATTCATCTAGTAATTTACTAGTAATTATTTAAATTACTGGTTGAATAATTTATCGATGGACAGAATTAATTACCATATCTGGGAATTGGAGACGTCTGGAGGAATTCTGTTCCCCTATACAGCCATTTTCCCTAGGGATCGCTAGCATGCTAGACACCGTACATGTGTACGTTGCATGGTTTTCCCATGGGTCTGGTCGTATGCGATCCACCTGAAGGAGGACGCGATCGCCACGGCTTGAACGGGTCATTAACGATGGAAGGAAGCAACGAGGATGACCGGAAGCCACGCACGGAGATGTGACTCGCTGTGCTGGAGCCTTTATGTCGGCGAGCGAGCTCCTCGACGTGCAACGGTCAACAACCGTCGACTATTCTTGTCGATTTTTATGTACAATATTGACAAACTATTTATTTCAATCGGCAACGTGTAGGTTTTAACATTTTTATTATTATTTATAACATTCTTCTTTGGGATTTCTTCAATTTTTAAAAAAATTTGTTAAGTATCGTTGCTGAAAGTTTAAATCTGCTGAATTTAACTGATTCATTGAACATAAATTTGTTTAAAACAGATACAAAAACGTTTATCGATTCGAACGATGGTCAGTTCGATTAGGAACGGTTAGGTATTTGTTGAATTTGAATAAATTCGAAACTTGAAATTCAACCCTCGAAGGGGACCAGCCGAATATCGAGAATCAAAATTTCGGTGTCTTATTGCGATGCAGTAGTCATATCCTTGGAGATGCATCGCTTCCGGTTCATGTCTCCCCCGCGAAAGCCTGCCTTCTCGTTTTCTCCTGATCGTCGAGAGCCTGAGAGTGTCCTTGAGCCTTCGTGAGGATACTCTTGAAGAGATGTAACGTGCCTTGCTTAGAAGGAAAAAAGGGACTGTTCGATACGTCCTTGCCTTTTTACGTTCATTGCTTGCCTAATTCCGTTTCTGCATTTCTCTTCTTCAGCATCTCGTTTCTTACGTCAGTGATCGAATGTCGACAAATTTTTATCAATATCTTCTTTTAAATCAAAATTATTATTTATTTATTATTCCATATTATTTGTAATTTCAAGCACTTACTGTGCTATTAACATAAATATAGGGGATGAATTTCTATGAAAATTAAAGTATCATCCAGACATGAATAATGTGGCGTTCGAAGAGTTACACATTTTTAATTTGTGGTAATGGTTCGATAATTATTCATTCGATTTACTAGAGGGTTGATTAGTTATCCATTTAAATTACAAGAAGGTTCATTGCTTATTCATTCGAATTTCTGGCAGGTTAATTAGTTATTCGTTCGAATTATTAATTAGTTATTAAAATTGCTGTGGAGTTATTCGTTCAAATCCTCAGGGGGTTAATTAGTTATTTATCCATATTACAAGAGGGTTAGTTACGTATTCTAATTCTTGGGGTGTTAATTAATTTCCCTCTCGAATGTTCAGGTGGTTGATTAGTTATTCATTCATTCCTGTTATAATCTTTCGGAATATTTCATCCCGTGGATTGCAAGAGTTAAAGGTTTTAAAGGAAGGTCATCAATTAGAACACGAGGAACAAGTTAGGAAAAGTTTTGCTCAATTTTCATGGTCCGGACCGTGGGATTTCAGGGGCGTGTCGTGTTCTTCCGCGTGAAAACGTGCCGGAAGAAAATCTTTCCCATAAAAATCTTCGTAGAAGAGGCCACTCGAGCAACCAACTGTTGACCCTGGTTCTGCACCCGGCCGGAAGTCACCCACTGACCATGAAATATTTCCAAAAAATACTGGAACAATCAGAACGTTCTGCAAACGTCTTTTTTTATCTTCTGCAACAACAATTCTATCAAAATTTAAAACATTTTTTGGCATTAATTGGTATTAATTATTTTGGTACATAGAGGATAGATTCCAATGAAAATTAAATTTATTTTTAAATTGTTTTATTAATTTCACTTTGTGGGAATTGAATTTGAATTGTCACCATCTGAGATTGGATCAAATTCATACGAAAGTTCCGTCGTTGAAAAGGGGATGGTAGAAAAATATTATTCCTCGGTCGGTGTCGCTCCAGAAGGTGGAACGTTCACGAAATAATTTATAGAAATCGGAAATAATGCAGGGACCAGAAGGAAAACACGACGAAAGTATAAAACTGTCGCAACATGGCGATCGTCAGCCAGTTGTCATCGCCCGGATACATTTCCCTCGAGTTTTCTAACACCACCTTGTCGTTTTTCACGGGATCGAAGATCCTTTACGATCTTTCACAGTTTTGTCTCCTCAAACCAGAGGGTGTCGAGTTTCAGGCTTTTTATCTTCCAGAAAAATCATTATAATAAAATTAATTTATTCGAATTAATAATTTTGCAATTTAATTAGTAATTTAATAGTAAACCGCTTTTATAGTTGAATAATTTAATTAGTGTATATTAGTAACTTCTTACATTACTAGACAATGGATCTAGTTCTAATTCTAGTTTTTTAAGATTCTAAAATATAAATCTTCTCATTTATTTTCTTTCTTATAAATTCTGTTTCAATCTGTTTCAATTTTAATTTTAAACACACAATATTATTTCCATTCGCAATACATTAATAAAATTAACTTTGCAACATCCGTAATGGAATTGAAATATGAAATATTTCCCGATACGAAACACAGGTGTCCGATTTTAAACGAACAACAATTTGTTTAGAAATTTATGTTCGATAATTTGTAAGTACATTCTCGTCACTTAATTAAGTTTCGTTGGCACAAGCCAAGCAAAATGGTTAATCAGCGTGTTACCATCTGAAGGATGCAGGTCGGGAAAGGAAGCGAGTGTAATATACACTCTTGTAATATTTGTTAAACACGCGAACGGAAGCTCCATGTTGAAACTCATTTTTAATCAATCTAGGAAAGATTAATTGCGGCTTGCCAGCATTTTTTCCACAAAAAAAAACCATCACGATACCATATTTTCCGATACGTCAAAATTCCTTTTAAAATCAATCTAGTTTATTTTTATTTTGAAAAATCTGGGAAAATTCTTTTTAGTTAAAAGTCACCAGTAAATGTAAAACTTTAATTAACCAAAATTTATAACAAGACTACTCAGATGTCCTTTAAAAAATTTGACAAATTTTAACTCGAGCTCCAACGATCGACTGATTTTATTATCTATGTGTTTCATTACTCTCAAATAATCGAGAATAATTAACTCAAGCTCCTTCTCAAATAATTGCGAATGACTTTAATTTGGAAATTTCAACCCACCGCGTGCCACGCAATCTCCCACAGGGTTCATTATATAATAAACGCATAAAAATCCACAGTCTGCTAATCATTGTCCGTGGGGTTGACTTTAAAAAGAGGTAACAAGGACACGTGAACCGGGGAGGGTAGGGAGGATAATTATCGCGTCATGCTCGAGTATCAGGCACACCTGGCCAACGAAACAGAAAGTCTTGCCGGTTGGTTCGCGTGCGATCGCAATTACGCACGTGCGATTACATTTTGACCTCGTCGAGGTTCAGTGTCAGGTTCAGTGTTAATTAGCGACGGACCGAGTGCCGATACCGGGCTTCACTTTCATCGCTCAACGCAGCCCCCTCTCGAAGCGAAGATTCGTCGCACGATAAACACACTTTTCTGGCTGTTGCTCGAGGTCATCGGGCCATCGTGTGTATCCTTCCTTCGGGAACGCAGGGTTTTAGTGGATTTCTTCCTTCCTTTCACGGGTCGGATACCTTGTAAGCTAATTTTCCTTTTTACTTCTGATAACTCGTGATTTAATATCATTTTTTTTGATATTCTGCATGAAATATGTCAGGTGGGTGAGTTCTTTTCCTCGAGGACACCGATTTATGAGACTGGGTGTGCTGCAACCCTAACCTACGTTACCTCAATGCTATCAGCGTATATTTAAAATAAATTAGCATTAATTTCAAGCTTCACCCCTTAAAAAATATTGATACAAAATTTGAATGTTGATGTAGGTCATATTAACCTACAATATAAATTTAAATACCACCAACATAACTTTGAAAAATAATTGCCAGTGGGTGTTATTACAAATTTTAATTGTAATAAAAATTGTCAAAGTTACCCAACATATCAATATCTTAGCATTGTTTCATTTCCCTTAGGTATTAATAAAAGCAGTATTCTAAAGAATGCTGTCAACAGGCATACATTGTGTTCGACAGGTACGCGTGATACACGATTCTCGATTCGATTTACTGCGAGATCGTTCCGTCGATTTTATAAACGGAATGTTGCAGTAATTGCTGTGTCGAAGTTTTCAAGATAAAATCGAACATTGAATTAAGATAATCACCTCATTGACAGCGCGAGCCGCGACCAACGCAATGATTATACAGCAAGTAGTGTGATCGTAAATCAATTGCAATTGCAACCTGTTACCTGGCTTCTGTTCGCGTGTTTTACACCTTGTCTGCTGGGGATGTTACACCTCGCTGTGCTATATTTCACGGAACAAAAAGAATCGGTTGCCGACGATATTTCACCGAGGAATCGTGGGAAAACACGGTCACGATTCTGTTACGCTTCGAGTGAAAACTGCCTCGGGATTTCTATTAGAATTTATTAATTACTCGCTCGAATTATCTATTGATGAATTCTTCACATCAGGAAAGAGAAACTTCTTTCCTTTGAATTCGATACATTATTCAGAAACAATTATCAGTTTCTTTTATTCATTTTTATAATTTCGAATAGGATTATTTAATTATTTATTAATTATTTTCTATGGGATTGATTAATTATTCCTGGAATCATTGAAGAAAACTCAGTCTTTTAATTTTGAGGCAAAATTTCAACAACACAAAATAATTAATAAAATTAAATTTAAAAAATGGAATTTCAATCAATAATTGCAAAATAATAATGGAATATTTTTGATCATTTTTAATCCCACGAATCATTCTAAAAATGACAAAAAATAATTTATGGATTCGTATAAATCCTGAAGAATATAAATGATTGGTCGCGAACGTACAATCAGTTTGAATTTATAACCGAAGTGAAATTGAAGATCGAGTAATCAAACCGGTCAGCTTTCAACCGGAAGTGTAGCAACGTCCGTGACAGTGTCGGGTGGCTGCGATGTTAACCAATGAGCCAAGGAAGTTTTGCATCACGTTAATAGAAATTATATAATAAATCCCGGTTAGAAAGTGCCCAGGGGGGGTCGAAAATTTATTTCAAGGATAATGATCAACAAGCAATTAATTATCGTTACAGAATGACGTATAGAAACGTATTAATGTTCCTCTTTAATTGCATTGATAAGAAATTAATTGAGTAATGATTTTTACGATAAACTTCAATTAAAATTCGTGTAAAGGAAAACTGAATTTTCATTCGTTTCATATCTTAATGAATGAAAAAGAAGGTTGATTATACGGCCAGCTGTTACCGTATCAATTTAACAAGTAATATAAATAATTTACACGAATGTTAATCAACGATAGTCGATTCAGTTACATAATTTATTAAGCGAATGTCTGTTTTCCATCGTGCTTGATGATATGTAGATAATACTTAAGCCTCGCAATCTTAATTGCTTCAGTTACTTTTATCTCTGTAAATTAACTGAATGTATATCTAAACGATTTACATTTTAATGTTACAATATATAATCTAATTATAATGAATATATACAATCACCAGCAATATATAATACCGTAAATTGTTAGATAAAACAGTGATTTTAAAACATCATATTGAAGAAACAAATTTTTCAATTAGCCTCCTGCCGGATGGCTCTAAACTCTAAGACTCGAGGTTTTTTCAAAATAGGGACTTACAAATCTCACCAGAAGTTCCCTAAATTAATTTAAACTAATACTTTCCCCATGGATATCAAGGATCCGTCCGTAAAGTCGGCGACGCACGGTACTTAGCGTCCGATGTCCTGTAATGTACGTTGCATAATTAACACTCCTTGCGTATAGAAATATAGGTATTTAAAAGTACAAATGCCTCGTCTAGCAAAGGATTATTCTTGAAATAAGAATTTCTCAGGACTCTTTCCCCTTTGAGACTTTAATATTTATAAGGACTTCTCGTGGTTGTAATAAATGCTCGATCGATCGATCCCTCGATCCGCCGGTCGAAAATTAAAATCGTGCCGATGCATCAGTATAAAATAGTATCCTTGGAAGCGTGTCTCTCTCAGCTGGCTAAATATAATTCGTCCTTGGGCATTCTCGGTTCGAACGATCTTGCAACGATCGCCTGACGACAACCTCGACGACGACGACGACGACGATGACGACGACGAAGAAGAAGAGTAGAAGGATCGGCAGGATCCTCACGTCGGACAAGTTAACAACCCCTTCGAATTGGAAATCAAGATTCATCGGTTCGTGGAAGGGGTCGCGCGGAGGGCCACTCGAAAAATCAAGATGTCAACGGTGGTCGACGATCGTATAGAATTCGGAATCAGCCTTGCCGGATGCACGGCCATTTTCGAACCGGCTAGAGAACGTTTTTGCCTCGTTTCGCGAGACGATTTCGTGACGTTTTTGATAATCGATAGCTGTTCGACTGATTGATTGATTGATTGATGGTTCCTATGGGAGTCCTCTGGAATTTTTGCATTCCTTCTTTCGTTACATCATTTGCGATTTCTTGTCAGGTATAAATAGTAAGCCATGAATATTTTTAATACAATTTTTATCATTAACACTATTAAAAAGGGTGTCTTTTCACTGTGACAGTCAATGTGTTAATCCTTGAGGGGCCAAGTTAGGTTAATTACAATTAAAATTTAGAAAATGCCACGATATTGCAAGATCTGTGTTCGTCGAACGATTTATAAGCTTCCGGTGGATAAAGCGTTAACATTAAAGGGGTACGCGGGGGGGTGTATGTGATATAGTTAAGATGCGTTTAGTTAATGTTTCAACGCAGGAAGGTGTCAATTGGGATGCGCGAGACGTTCTTGCCAGTCGACGGATACAAACGTCCATCTTTGTTTTTCGATTGCCGAAACGACCGGCGTTAATTAATTATTCCACGCGACTCTCATCTTCGCGCGTGAGCGTTCAAACTGGACATTTCGAAACACATCCCAAATCGAGAGGCTCGATTGCCAAAAGTGTTTGAGCAAACAAAAATTATTCTTAATTAATTAAAAGAAGGACAAATTATGGGGGAGAGGGGGTGCAATTAACTTTATTTCTTTTAAATAAGAACCAAAATATCAGTCGTAAAATAAATTAATTTTCACCATATTATGCCTCATCCGGAGCAATTGTAATTACTCTACGTCTGATTACGTGCCGGCTGTTTCCACCGTGTCTGCGAACGTGTTAACAATCTTCTTTTTCTGAATGAGATATTAGTTTCTGAAGTACGTACCACTTAGAACGTATACGCTCGATTATTACTGAAACAAACTACAAGGTAATGCTTTTCTATAATTAACCGAATGATACAGCCTCCCTTCCGGTCAATAGAAATTACCGAATCATCGTGCGGAATTGCTTCTATCCGGAACAATAAATTGCAAACGTATATTTTTCAAGTGTACCGTAACAGACTGAACGATCTTAAGATAGACCCACCTGTTATTTTCATTTTCTTTCCTCGAATTGTTCAAGCTATAAGTAACCGATAGATAATATTTCTCTTAACTTTGCAACGTCTATATATTTGACGAGTTCAAATTATTTCTCGAAAGAAAATATTCTTAGATCGTAATTTCGTTTCCCTATTTCTTGTCTAATCAACACATCATATTTATCAAATATAAATTTTAATAATTGTACATTTTGACAAAACTAACTTTCTATAATCTTAAATATTATTTTCATTTTTGTTCTAAAATTACTCGAACCACAGTCGTACCATTTCTATTCTTGGCTCACGAGCCCCTATGAAAGTTTGAAAACCTACACGAACAATAATTCAGGATAAGAACTTCCTTGTTCGAATCACGAGCCGCTGCACGTCGCGTTGATACGTCGATCGCGTGGCTCGTGGCGAAAGTAAATCTTTTAATTAATCCGTCGGATCGTTTCTCGTACGGGGGCTGAACAGTAGTTAAGGGGCGAAGAGGGGGGAGGCAATCGGATGGGGAAAATGGTAGAAGGGCGAAGACACATGTCCCGTCATACGAATATGCCTCATTCGACCCGGTTGAATCGCAGGAAGCCTTCCTACGACACGTTCGTCGTACACCTCTTCCTGTCCGTCCTGGTATCTCGCATTTGCCCGCCGTCCTATATTTAGAAAGCGGCCATTACGTCCACTTCCCTAATAAATTCACCATAATTGCGAGCGGCCAAGTGTGACGCGCGCTTTTATGCAAATTCACCGGTTTCTTCTTCTCATTTTTTTTTCTCCTTTTTTGCGACCTGCCATCGCCATAGAAAACGCTCGTTGCACATCGCCGCCGCGTAACTAATTAACGCTGTAATTAACGAACAGGACTCGGAAGATTCGCGACCTGCCCCATATGTGCCCGGTCTCGTCTTCGGTTGTTGTACGATTTCTTAAAAAGTTACTCGGTTCGGGCCATCCTGTGCCCTGGAGCTAGGACACTCTGATTCGAAAAGCTAAGACAATCATTTTCAAATATTATAAATTTTTGATCGAAGATTCAGAAATGAAAGTTCAAGAGTTAAATTATTAATTATGTAGACAAGGGGCAGGAACGATGGACCATGAAGAGAGCCTGCAGTGGCGACTGCACAAAAAATATACGATTCCGTCTGAAAAAGTGTGTTTGACCGAGAAGTTGCTCCGCTCGCAAAAAGAATGTTTATTACCGCGTAACAGCGCCCCTTAAGCCGAGCCACTTTTGTTAATAAAGCTTCTTTATATTTGAAAAAAATGTCCGAGGATATTCAAGTAGTAAATTTTGCTGGATCATCTTAAAAGTTTTCTGACCTTTTTCTGAAGATGGTATCGGGGGTCTATTACGGTCTATCGAGGAAAATGATCGGTTTCGAAGATCGAGCGGAAAAGTTGGTAGATTGTCCACGGCTGATCACCGTTCGTGCATTACCAGCAAAGTATTGCTAATTACACGGCTAGGTTTCGCGTTGTGCACACAGCCGCGGGCGGTAATTAATAACGCGTCCACGATGTCCCTCGGCTCATGTAATTAATCGAGCCGTCCCGAAGACGATCGGTAACGAAACGGTCCGATGATTAAATGCAAATACAGGCGACGATTTAACGATACCAGGGGTTGCTTTTAGTTTTTTAGTGTCGCGACTCGTTTCAACGCTGGAATAGTAATTATTGATTACGTATCGATGTCTGATCTGACACGCGTAATAAAAAAGATGGAATATTTATAGCGTAGATATTTGGTGATTTGGTAAGTGAATAGAAATGTGAAAATAAAGAATGGAAAAGGAATAAAAATTAAATTTTAAGAGAAACCATGAATAATTTTTCTAAATTATTTTGATGGTATTAATTATGTATCATTTAGATTTGAAAAATGAATGGTTACGAATTACCTGACACAAAACAAATTACTGTAGGAAGTGTTAATTAGATATTAGATTTAGAAAATGAGTTACTTGAAATTACGTGAGACACCGTGAAATATATTTGTGTGCCTTTTTGTATAATTACTCGTTTGAATATTGCACGCTCTGAGAAGTGCTAATTAACTTAAAAGACGATTAATTTCAAAAATACATTACAGCACGAAAAAGAGCTTAGACATTCTTAACGCTTTTCATTTGTACAGTCAGTAATTAAAACAATCTATTTTAAATCATTAACAAAGCAGAAATGAATAAATCCTGTAATTCGAAGTAAGGAAGTTCAAGATCTGTCGTTTTGATCCGGTTTAACATTTTCCCTGCTGGAATTTAATTATAAAATTCAATACAATTCATTTGACGGTATTAGGACCGTAATGTCCAGCTAGATTCCTATTATCGAGCAAAAAGTGCACGATAATTGAAGAATTAATTTGAATCGCGAGGCTCCTTCTAATAAATCCCTTCGCGTGTTTCACGGTTTATAAGAGGCAACCGATCCAGCCGATTAGATCTGCCACTAAAGCGTAGCCATACCTTAAAAATAAAGTTAAAAAAACAGAGAAACGCTTATATAGAGAACCCGTTGAAGATGTTATCAGACGATTCGCGATAGATTCACGGAGATAAAAGTCCGTCCGAGAATGGACGGTTGGAGAGTGTTCAATGGCGAAAGGGGTCCCCTTTGAAAAGCGTTTTCACCGCCATTGTTATCCAGGATGATCGTGTCGGCGTCGGAACATGTTCCGTTCGCGCAATTTTAATCGTGGAGTCTTGACCTCACACGATGCGTCCATCAAACCGATTCTCATTCCCGACAGGTGAAGGGATAAAGTAATAATCGTTTATTGCTGGCCGTGATACCGTAGAGGAAACGTGTGTCATCCTTCTCTTTTTTTTCCCTCCTTCTCCTTTCGTTCCGTTGATGATCGATTCTTGTGAATAAATTAAAATGTGCGTATGAAATTGTAATTTTATGGAGGCGGGATGAAAATGTTACGTGAAGTTCTGGGGATGCGGGGGTTGAAATTTTATGTAAAATTATAATTCTAGGGATGTAGAACTAGAATTTATAATTCTATATTAAACTTATATTTCATATAATATCAAAATTCTAAGGAAATAAGATTAATATTTCCTATAATTAAAACAAAATTTAAGCTTTGAAATCTCGAATATTCCGAGGCATGAATTATTCATGCTAATAGGTTATTTAGCCGGAATCAAATCGGATTTGCCAGTAACAAACCGCCGGACATCTGGCGCAACGAGCGAGCGAGACTCGTGATCATTCAAATTACGTTTGCGCCTGTAATTTCCGACTTATAAATTCGAGCGTTTCGCGTGTAATCGTCAGCGGGGATCATCGCGACTTCAAATTGCCTCGAAGCGAAACGCAACACGCTCACCTGCTCCCCTTTATGATCGCAACAATAATTAGCTTCGGTTCTAATCGTAACCGTAATTAGTGGAAACCACGATCCCAGACGTGATTAATACGCTATAAGTAATTAGTGTGACTCGAAGCCGCGATTTGTGGCCTTGTAATTAATGTATTTTCGTGTTCGGACGCTTGGTCAATGTAATTCCATCGCTGTTACTTTATTATTCTTCCATTTCCTTTATTAAGGCATCGTTGAAAACGAAAAGTCGTTTTTAATTTCCTTTATCGTACAACTGTGAACGATTACGGTAAAATGTCAACAATTCTTATGCGATTATGATAACGCAACGATTAGATAATTTAATTAGAAATTCTAAAAAGAAAGAAATATAAACTATCCCCAGAATAAGTCCGAACGTTCCAATTTCCTATTATTTTCTTAATTGCTCTTCAAAATAAATTTTCTTCGTCGTTGTTCCAATATCACCCCAGTATATTGAACTTTATATTTATCCAATCGCGCAGAATTCAGCGGAGAGGCAACCGAAAGTTGCACGACGATGCATAAATTGCACGTGTTTATGTGTTTTTAAGGAAGATCACGCGTTTCGAATTAGCGGGCGAATCGGACCGGGGGTTGATTTGCGATCAGCGACGGGAGGGATCTTCGATGAAAATTCGCCCGCTACGCGGACACCGTAAATTTCACGGGTCCCCTCCCCCGTAAATACGTCCCGATAAAACACAGAATACGGCGAGAATTTATAGACGGCGAACACAACGTTTTCTGCGTATCAACGGAGAACGTTTCCTAAAATAATACGAGAGAGCGCGAAACCGATGACGCGAACCGGACTCTTTTTACGCGGTAATTCGTTTAAATGAGGGATGGTGGCCGAAGACGGGTCGCTGATGAATCGCTTTCTTCGCATCTTCGTTTTATTCCAGCAGAGTGGTGCACCGTTAATCAAAATTAGTTCGAGGGTTGTGTAATTAACACTAGGAATAAAATAATATCTCTGTGATCGTACACGTAAAACTAGAATTTTATAGAAGTAAAATTAGTCTCCTAGAATTATATCAAAATAAAATTAAAACCCTCCTAGAATTAAATTCGAATTCTTGGGAAATAAGATTAAAATCCCTTAGAATTTCGTATTACAAATCCTATTATTTTATATTAAAAAATTGAAAAGAAAATAGTTGTAGTGTTAATGTCCATCGTCCAGAAAATGGATGATAATCCGTTCATTACTCGAGCCCGATCCATCGAAACAAAAGTACGTGGAATGATTTAAAAGTAGATAAAGAAGAAGGCTTCTTAAAGGGGGTCGATATCGGCGCACGCCCCCGGTAAGATCGGCCTTTAATATCAGCCGGCTGGCGAAACACCGGTAATGGGTTTTTATGGCTACGTTTCGCGGTGTAAATTGCACGTTGCATCGATTTACAAGGCGAGCAAGCAATCTCCATCGTCTTTCTAGCCGCCGTACGGCCGTGCACGTAACACGCTTGTACACCGCTTCGCGATAAATACGTCCAAGGTGGATGCCAGGGGTGTACGCTCCGTCTACGCCGCGATAGAAAATTGTCCTTGGGGGAATTATGTTTCCCGTACGGTTCCCCCGGTCGAGGAATACGCTCGCGTTAAAGGTATGCAACGGAGTCCTGCTCGGTTATTCGCGAAGCCATAGCGAAATTGATCCCTGAATCGAACTAGTTGCCTGCAGCCCCGATCGGGTTTCGTGTCAGCTTTTCAAACGTTTCCAGGGGATTGAGCGATTAGGAAGGGAGATGGGACGCGGTCTAAGACCTTGTTAACACCTTATCTACCGGAACCCTATTAATCTGCTTTTCAATACTGGGAGTTGCTGATTGGAAACCATCGATTATTATATTTTCCAATAACGAACACTGTCCGGGGCTTAACTCTTCGACATCTTAATTATTTTTAAGTTGGGAAGTAACAGTACTCGTTTTGGTATTTTAATACGGTGGGTAATTGCAGTGGTAACAGCGAAGTAAGGCTTTTATTAATTAGTAAAGGATCGATACACATTTTTAATTAAACAAATCCACTTTATTGCAATTCCAAATTACGAATTTTAAAATTGTGATTAGAATGCGATTAAAATTATAGAAACTATAGAATTGCAAATCTGGTATAATAATGAATATTATAAGTTTTAAATTAATAATGTTTAAATTAGTAATGTTCCAGGTTCTGTAATAGTTCTAGAATATTTAAAAAACAATCTCGGAATAATTATCTAAAATTTAGGTCCAAGTTAATTAATGTGTTAAAAAAATTTGAATTGTTTCCAGACTGAAGGTGTAAATTGATTTCTCGAACATTCTATTTTTCACTAACGATAAGTCTCGTGGTTTTAACTTGGATAACATCTTTTCGTGGTTTCTCGTTCGTTCATCCTAGTTTTCTATTTTTCTCAACCGTTTCTCCTTCGTCGTGGCAAAAATAGCCTCGTTATGTTACTTGGTCCTCGATATTTTTAGCACGATTCGGAAAATTATGTAACCAATACGGATTTCGTTCGGATTAAACCGTTCCCCTCGATTTGAACAGACCATGATTCGTTTCTCCCTGCTTTTCCTCAACATTTTCAAATCTTTCTTCGAGACCAATCAGATACAATGCAATCTAGTATAAATTTAAAAATTGTAGAAGTTAGATTTTTAACTAATCAGAAACAAGAATTGTATAATTCAAATAGAAAAGTCGTAAAAGTTACATTTCCAATTAATTATAAAAAAATACCAGAAATTCTTCGGTCAGAAAAATAAATCACAAGTCATAGAAAATGATTGCGGTTTGCTTCAAATGATAGCTCTGCAAAAAGTCCTATCAAAATTATTTCAACACACACTTGACTGCTAACAACCCTTTCCCTACGTGATATAATTCCCTACACGTAAAACCTTGCACACCTCTCATTCAGCCCGAGCAACCGTTATCAAATAACAAAATCACATAGCAAATCTCGATCATTACATCGAATGATTCTTTGAATCTCATCTCGTTGAATTCTAGCATTCTTTATTTATTCTCCGAGCAGAATGATCAACCAATGGCACTATCCTGTCTATTCGAGAGAATCTCGACGGGGTTTTTTGTTTCTCTTTTTATGTTTTATTCCGAACGGTTGATTCCTTTGGAATTTTGAAGATGTTCCTTAAGTGGCTTGACGGCAGGACATTTATGCTACTGCAGGTAACAAAAGGCGATGCGACCAATAAAACTAAGTAGCGGCTAATAGAACTATAAAGTATCCGAAGATACTATCGTACAAGGGTCCTTTTTATAGTGTAAGATACAACGATTTGAATTCTTTGTGATTCTTAGTGGACAGTGGGAGGGATAGATGTAGGCATTGTACATAAATAATTCGATGTTGCTCTGAACTCGATGTCTTTCATTTGGAATTCCTGGAACTCGAGAATTCAGAGATTTTGCTACCCTACAGTTTGGAAAGTTTAAGACTCAAGAATTTACAAATTTGGAAGTTTAGACATTTCAAATCCCAGAAATTCGAGCATTTGGGGATTCAGTTGGAATTTTAGGAATTCTAGGATTCAGGAATTTACAAATTCGGTTTAGGCATTTCCAGTGCCAGAAATTTGGGAATTTAGGAATTTCTAAACTTGAAAACTTTAAGATTTGGGAATCCACGAATTCAGAATTCTAATCAACCCTTTCTTTAAATTCCACCTCAAATCCCCCCAAACCATGAAACTTATCTACACTCTTAAAATCGAAAAATCCTACATTCCCTCTGGTATCCTCTGGAATTCTAAGGCAAAAACGATCGAGAGCAAAGGGTTAGGTCGATAGTAAATTATTCAAAGGGGGTTGATCGAGTTTCTTGGATGAGACGGTAGGAAACGTCGAAGGAACGAGCGGCTGTCGGTTCTCCTATTACTTATGCAGTCTACTCTAGCGAATACGTATATATACGGGTTGCATTGCTGCACGACTGCTTGCTTACCCTTCGTAACGTGTACTTTATTCTTTCCAGATGCGCTCGCGCCGATAGCTACTGGCGATTCGCTCGTTTAACAGCGTAACGGCGAGCCAGCAGGAGTCAGGGCCGGTGACTGGCATCGTGGAACGAGGAACAGAAGGAAACAGAAGACAGATGAAGAAGGATAAAAACCGTGGCTGGACCCTAGGAGGGTGCTATGAAGGTGGGTACAGTCGCTAGGAAGAATAAGGAAAACAAGAACTTCCTTCGTTGCTCCTTTTTATACATATATATATGTATACATTTTTTTTTATTCCTTTTCTCGACCACACCCAACAACCAGTCGTTTTTATTTTTATCTTTATTTTTCACGATTTGGAAAGGAACCCTGACCACCCTTGATACAATCCGTTAATCCTTTCGTTCCAAACGACACTAAGCGTGTCAGAAATATAATTGATCTATACTTCTTTTTAAAAATATAAAACATTTATTCAAATTGAAAAGGATTATATCTTCAGGATAGTAGTTGATATCGATCACTCGCAAATACGATTAATTTACGCCCCTTATAAAATACTTTGCTAATAACATCAATATAAATCGTATGAATAACGAGTGTTTATAGGAAGGTAAGAGCAAAATAATTTTACAGATTCAATTTATTTTCTCGTTACGTACGAGCACATTACGCCGCGTTTTAAGATAATTAGTAGCTCAGGTGAAAAAGTGAAAAACGTATTTATTACAAACGGATACGTGTTAAGTTTATCGTAAAATGTAACGTTTATTAATCCGAGTGAGTTGGACATTCCTTCTTACAAGCTTACGGATCCCATAAACGGTAACACCCTCGGCATCGAAAACACGACGGGGATAAAGGAGGCGGGGCGGGGGTCCTTTAAATTTTCAAGTAACCGGGCAATAACATTCCTCCGGCGTTCCGTAATCTATGTAAAATATCAGAATATCGGCTCGGTTTCGTACCGCGAGGCGGTAGCCGTGGCGTGTACTACACGCAGTAAAGATTTTATTGCGCTAAACACACGTCGTTCCTTTCGTAGTCAACGTCGGCCAGGCTAAAAACCTGATCCGGCTAATCATTTCGAGCAGTGTTACCGCACATCCGTAATTGGAAGCGTAATGGGCATCGTTGGCCAGGTGAAAAGTCGCGGTACTCTTTTCCCATCTTATTTTTTCCCTCCTTTTCTTCGAACCAGCTGAATGGCGAGAAAAACGAGAGGAACGGCGCGAGCGTTGGAACAAAAGGAGCATCGAGAATTCCGGGGGAAAAGACAAAAACGAGCACAATCCACGGGGAATTTGATCGATTTGATACTGGAACGATTGTTTTATAGTGTGACGAATAGTTAGGGATCGTAGAGGGTTTTGCTGTATTCTAGAATTCTAGAATTCGGAATTTTGGAAATCCAAGACCAGAGTCTTAGGAATTCAAGAATTCGAAATTTTTGGAATTCAAGAGTCTCTGAATCCTCAAATGTCCAGAATTCCGAATTCTCGAGTACTCGACTTCGAACTAGAATTCTTAAACTCGACAATCCTCAAATACGAATGAATTAATAAAGAATAGAATGGAACTTCAAGAATTACTGCGATATCGTGTTACAACAATGGTATCGGTTACAAATAGGATTTTCGATCGTGTTAAAATCGTTCACGGTCGAATTTCCATCGCATCGTTGAAACGCGTGCTAAGGTAACAAGCATGTTCATGGACGCGTGAAAACGAACACGCGAAACGCTTCCTTCCGTTTTTCGAAGAGAAAACATTTCCGCGCGACGATCCCTTCCCGCGAATCTCGCAATTCGAGCCGCTCGATCATAGCTTTAACTATCTGTACGCTACTATCTTTCGATATTACAAACATCGCGCGGCAGAGTATGATTTCCGAATTAAACTCATCAGGCAAACAAGAGGAAACGATGTTAGATCAGATATCCATTGTACAGGAAATTAGGGTAATTTCTTCTCGGTCTCGTAATTGATAGCGTGGTTGAATAATTCATCGGGGTGGATATGCAAAGATTATAGATCCTTATCGGAATATGATTAGATTCTCATTACCTCGTGATTAAAAAAAAAATATCTTTTTCGGCCACTTTTCCTTGTGCTTTTCATTAAAATGCTAAGAAGACTCAGAAACGATTCTTCGTGTTTTAATTACATTATCTCTCGTTCTTATGTTTATCCCTGATTCATCAAACAGAAAATTAATTCTTTGTTTCTTCAGAATATAACATCGGTAAGTAGCCATTTTTAACAAGTAGCATTGCTAACAAAATTTTAATTTATCTTGTAATAAAAATACGAGAAAATTTATGTTCTTGCCAGCGAAATAATGAAAGATTTTAAAAACTTGAAAAGTTAATTAAAAAAGGTAATCGATAATGAATCACGTGGACGATCCATGGCGTGGATACGCACGCAAAACGAAGCATCAGATATCTCGATCGAGTCTCATTATTCCTCATTAGATTCATTATCGTCATCATTACCCTTGATCGACAGATTTCCCGCTAAACGTGGCCCGCTGATTACATTTATTTAAATAATCGATCGCCCTTCGTATTATGCTAATACACACCCTCTCCGAGACCCTGTCTCTCTTTCGGCCGATACGTATCGATACCAACGCCTGTAATTTCTTCGCTTTCCGTCGCCTCTCGATGATCCATTATGAAAAACCACTTTCACGGATCATCGAACGCCCTCAGAAAATCATTCGAGTTTTCTGACTGGAAAATAACAGGGTTTGGGTTAGTGAGGGATCATTTTGGATCATTTGGTATGTACATCATTAGAAAATAATTAATTCTTTATTAAATTATTGTTTAGTTGTTTGAAATGCGATAGCTTTCTTCTTCGTGTTATAAAAAAGTAACAAATCATTAATAGATGCAATATTCATTATATATAGCACCGTTTACAACTGATAATTCTGTAACGGGATAAATTGGATACAAGAGGAGAAAATAAATCGTGAGAGGGTGGACGTCGATGGGGTTAAAAGTGGGCGGCTATAACCATAGAGCACGTGTCCGACTGGCGCTTTGGAACACCATAAAGATCAAGATCTATCACGATCGATCTTTCTTCTCCCATAAATCCAAGTATCCGTGTTCTCGAACCTTAAACGTCTAAAGTTGAAAATTGATTCCTCCACTGTCCCAAAAAAATAAAAATGAATCATTCTCTAAACCATACGTAGATCAATAATTAATTAACCATAACTCTCATCCACCTTAAATCTCAAAAACAAAGGTATAATCTTTCGTTTTTAGTATCCTCGTTCCCAGGGGATCGATTTAATTATTTATCATCACCCAGAATCATTAACATCGATGTACAAACGGATCTCCTCTTTATTAACATCGGGGTTAAACGATAATGGTTATGTCCCTTCGGAAAGCAGCGCGGACTCCGTGGCGAACATTCAACACCCTCTCGATCCTTTATCGGCCGTCGCGAAAAGGTTGCTAGGGAACCCGTTTTAGAAACCCATTCCGTGTGTCTTTCGAATAAGTGTCCCCCCACTGAAACGATTAGCCTGTTATCGTAATTTTTTGCGGTTCCTTCGAGAGAAATAAGAAGGCATGGAAGTCGTCGCATCGACGGTACAGGGGGAGGTGGGCACGGGGTGTTGGGTCACATTAGAATGATTAAGGCGGGGCTTTGACTATCGTTGACACGCGTGTAAAACCGGTTATCTGCGCCCACGATGCATTATTTCGCTCTCAACGCTGGTGTTTCGCGATAACGAACCGATCCCTCTTCCAGCCGTGGGTCCCCACGGATATACCGGTCGTAGGAAATTAACAAAGAAGAAGAAGAGGGAGCTGGAGGCTCGCGCGACCAACGCTCGTAAACCGTTCAATCAAACGAGCCGGGATGAATCGTAAAGCGTCGGGGCTGGTCGCGGTAGCGCTTACAGATTAAATATGTAGAACTTTTTACGAGGGAAGAGGGAACGAACGAACCCCGGGTCGATTATTTAAAGGTGGACAAGGGACATTCTCATCCGGGGGAATAATGGGCTAACCTGATGCTATCCTTGGCTGGTAGCTGAAAAGGAAATGGGTTTGTAGATTATGGGCTTCCCGGTGATCTCACTCTCTTAAATGGAATCCTAAGATTGCGATTCTCCTCAGCATTTGTAAGTAGAATTGTTCCTGGAGTCGTTCGTTTTCCGTGTAAAAATTAACCAGAAATTAATATTCTCAGACATTCATTTTGCAAACTTGCAATTTTATTCATTTTTACCTTTTCCTCTGCAAAAGTATAAAATATAATACAATATTTTTCCAGCATTATATTATATTTTCTGGTTTTTTTGAAGTACCTTGTTATTAATCGAAGAACGGAAGGGAGTCTCGCGGGATGATAAAGGGCCGCGCGCGATCGGTTCGGCGCGCAGGAATCCGCGGCGCGCAATCTTTTTCGCGACAGGTCCGTATTAATATTACCCCGCGTCGGGTACTTAACGTCGAACACGTATTCTCGCGTACGTCAGCGCGGCAATAAATACGGGTCCCGGCTCGCAGATAAGAGGCGCATTAAAGGCCCACGGGCGGGGCGGGGAGGAGAAACGTTTTCTAGGAGCGCATAACTTCTTACCCCCGTTGTAATTCAACGGTTTATTTCGCCGGGCTCGGCCAGGCGCGCACGCGAGGATAGTTAAATCATCGTGGTACGCTCGCATCGATCATGCCCCGGCCGCCTTGTTACCGTCTCACCGTGAAACTGTTTGTATCTGTCTATCTGACGCAGTAAAGAATCTTATCGGTTTCGTCGATCTGCCTTCCACGTTTTCGAGCCGGCTACCAACCGTTTTCCACGGCTTTGACTTAAATACCATTCGGCTCGGTGTAAAACACCTGAGATCCCCCCCCGTGCAAAGGGTCCCCGCTGCGCCCTTTGTACGCATCTCCACGATACGCTTTTATCGAGTTCCTTTGCACGTTTTATCGCCAGTCGGATAAGGCAGACCGCGCGAACGCACGCTGATTAATCTCCTTCTATCTTGATCGAAGGCGCGCGGGGAACGCGATATCGTAGATTTCGGCGAGCCACGCTGGAAGGACATAGTCGGATAATTTGACGGCTAATGGGTATAATTAGTTAGAGACACCGGAGCCGGGCATTATTCAGGATTCGAGGGTAAACGCTGGGTACGCGGGTTTTTAGCGAACCAACGGGGGAAGACGTAGCTGGATAATTTGATGCTTGATAGGAATAATTAGTTAGAGACACTGGGTTCTGGAGAATCCGACGTTCTCAGGGTGTGGTGGCTTTTGGTGGATCGCGGGGGAAGAGGAATAATTAGTTGATGCTTTGATTAAATTATTTCGTGCGGTTAATTAAAGTACCTTAGGAATTTGGAAATGAACTTGAGGCACTACATTATTTGTTATCGATTATTTTAAAGGGCTGAAGGAGTGATTTATAAAAAATTTGGAAGTGGAAGATGGATTGAGTATAGTATGCAATTTATTTTTTAAACTTTTGGACTTTGTAAATTAATTTTAGAACCTTACAGCTAAAGAAAATAGGAACTTGAATTATACTTTACATCCAAATATTAGGAATTTATTCAATCACTGATTTAATTCACAGAAATAATGAAATATGTTGGTAGGCAACATATTAATAACTTAACGTTTGATTCTTACGCCATAATTTATTTATTAGGAAATAAAATCTGTTTAATTTATGAAATCACTGATTAAACATTTTACTTTGTTGTCAATGGTCGGTTGTCGCGAGGTTTAACGAGGATCGCATAAAATGGCGTTGCACGTGCATAAATCGCTTTGGTAAGAATGTAGCAGGCAGCACTTCCGGCAATCGCATCCGGAAGCAGCTGCGGCGCGTGTTACGTATGTTGGAGCGTAACGTGTTACGATCGCTCCTTTCACGGATTGTGAACGGTGCCTTAAAGTCCGTGTTGTTCGATTAACGGTACGGGGCCTCGATTAATCTTCGTGAATATCGGTTTGATGGATGGTAATGGGGGATCGGTTAATTGACGGCCGGCCACGCGATTAATTTACCCAACGTCACCAGACGTTTCTATATTTTTCCATCCCGACCAACTCACCGAACCTACCAGCATCGTGCTTCCGGTTTGTCAATTGTTTGTTTGCTTCTGTAACTTCCGCTTCATTTGACCCGATTCAGTTGTGCTTTCCAGTTTAATCATTGTTTAATCAAAATATTTATTTCTGTGAATTTGTAACAGATCAATTTTATATCATTTATTATATATTTAATTCACAATAATTATCTAATAATTTTGTAAAAATGTCCTCATTTTGGTAACGTTCTTACAAATCAAATTCAAATGATCTCTTTGTTCTTATTTTTTAAATAAAGATGAATGGTCATGTTTTTGGAAGATGATTCAGCCTTCATACATTCGTATGCAATTGTGTTCACCAATGAGAACCAGTTTGAGCGTCCAATAAACTATCCCCTCAATCGAGAGAATTTTTATAGTGAAGCGTATTCAATGAAACCTGTTTCTTCGTTTTCGAATGAAAAACACACACACGTCCATAAATAACGTGGCTACGATTTTAAATCTCTCTTCTGTATCAAAGATTGTCTAGCTTCTTTAAAAAGAATCCCCTCGATCCATAAATTTCACCCGAGCCTCTCGATTTCTTTTGTATCGGGAAAGATCGATTTCATCCGAGGGATTATACCGTTGGAAGACGTACGTTATCGTTAAGTCCATGAATTTCGTTTTCGGATTACGATGCCGTCGAGGAGTTAATTGCTTATAGCGATTGCGATTGTCCGTCACGAATCACGAACGATTCCTAATGCCGGACACACGAACGAATCGATTTGAGAATGACGAATCGAGTAACAGTATTTTTCTTGACTGATCGAAAGCGTGAAATGTGTACAGAGATACAGTTAGGGTACGTTTCTATGTCCAGCTGGGTCTTAGATGCATCCATGGACGATAATTGCAACTTGGAGGACGACGAGAATTAAGATTTTTCATTCGAATTTCAAATTAGTATGAAATTAGAGAAGTTATAATTTACTAGGTTACTAGACTACTAGAATACTGGAATATTATACCACTAGGATATTAGTTTACTAGGATATTAAAAAACTAGAGTACTAAAATTCTAGGTTACTAATATAATACTGGAGTATTAGAACACTGGGATAGATTGTCAGGATGTTATAATAAAGTACTGGTGTTAGTAAAATACTAGAATACTAGAATGTTAGAATATCAGACCACTAAAAAATGAAATTAATAAAATACTAAATAATGAAATATTTCAAAAAATAGAAAGTTGTATAGAAAGATCAGCAAATGGAGTAACCCGGTAGTTGTCAATGAAAACTCGTACAAACGTTGTACCAGATTAGACGGGAGTGTCCACAATGACTGTATTATAGTTATTGCCTAGTACGAACACGTTGATGACGGTATTATACTGATTGCCATTTAACATAATGACTGTCACTCTCTGCTGTCGACTGACGCGTATACATATGTACATATACGTGTTGTTTCTGGAGGTTGACGACCCTTGACCCCATAGATCGCGGGCACAAGTGTTTCCTGAAAAGAAGAAACAATTGCCTGTCTGATTGTCGTTTATATTGGAAGTCTCTTGTCGAGTCGGGAATAATATCGTTCAGGGGAAATTGGGAAGTGTCAACTTCATCCTCGGAACTCTTGTTACATACCATTCTATTTTAATCCTTTTCTTATATTTAATTAATACCAGTATTGAATTCTTATTCTACAAACAAATCACTGAAACAAAAATATTAAATAAATTTTCAAATTATTACTTAACCTAGATATCAAATGAGGATCTCAAATTACAAAACAAGATAATTAACGTAAATTAAATAATTACTTTCTACCTCTTCTCACAAATGAATAATTAGCCATATTCAATATAAAATAATTCCATACCAGTTGCTTATACATATCCCAGGCAAAATGGTATCAGAAAGGGTTAATTTCGCCCCCTTTTAAAGAATCTAAAAATTATGCAAATTTTTGTGGCTGTGTTCGAACGACGAAGAAGAGTTACTCGGAATCGTGTGCTACAGTCGTCGAAAGATTAGTATATCTGCGGCGATGGTAGCAGGGAAACGGTCGGCGTCGCTCGCGTGTGCTGCACGAGCGGAGAGGTTCTCTCGCGAGCGCAAATTGGACGATGGGCCTGTGCACTCGAGATAAATAAACGCCATAGGGGGTTAGGAGGCCGCATGCGGGTATCGTGGAAGTTAGTCGTGGACGGCAATCGAATAAATTTGCAGAAGCCTCGATCTTTCTCCGTTTCCCCAACCGTCCCCTCTCTCTTCCCTTTTCAGCGGAGGAGAAGAGGCACTCGTTAAAATCGCCTACTTGGCTGGAACTCGCCTTCGGGCCACCATCTATGTCACGGAGTTTTAAGGTTAGGTACGGTTTTAAGAATAGCGTCATAGATTGCAATTTTCAAATAATAATTCCGGCGCGTTGGGTCGCTGTACATATATTGAGTGGGTGATTTGAAAACGGTTGAAAGTCTGATAGAATTTCATGACTGAAAAGTATCGCGGAATGGCACTTGTGGCACATCAATCTGAAGCTTAAAGTTTAATAAAATTGTCTATGTAAACACCCCTTTGATATTTTTAATACAAAATGAGTGGCAGCTAATTGTATTCAACAATGATTTCTAATGGATTAAATTAGTAAAGGAAGAGTTAATTAAATTTTCATGACATAAAAGTATTGCAAAATGGCACTTATCCTATATCAATCTAAAGCTTAAAGTTTATACAAAATGCCTATATAAATGCCCCATCGATATTCTTAACACAAAACGTTTGGTTAATATTTGAACCAAACAATGATCGATTTGGAAAAAACAAGCTTATATTCTTTCATAAATCCACTATAAAAACATATTTTTGCCTTAACCATTGTGCTTCTCTTTCTCTTGCTCGATTCTTTTAATGAGTCTTTTGTACCAAAGTCGTGGTTTGCTTTAAAATCCGCTGTTTTCTTTCCTTTGACTTCTTTATACTTCCTCTATCGCTTTGATCGAATGTCAGCCTCAGTCTCCCCTTTTCTCCTTTATCTCAGTACCGTCCTAAGTCTGCTTCCTCTTCCAAAATAATCGACGAAACAATCAACACCGTAGGTGACTCTATCGCTAATAGCTCGGGGGTCGATTCGAAAAAGTTGACAGGATTTATAAAGACTAAGAAATCGACTGTTTGCCCCCGGGGACCAACACGATTTACGACACCCCGTGTATCATTACCGTATTCCAGCCTCTGTTCTATCGCATCGCGTAATAGAAGGCATCGTGCGATCGAACGATAATTCATGGAGGTTCCACGCGAGTATCAGACGCAATTAATCATCTATTAATATTATTAAAGTCGAGTCGAACTATCTTTGCCTTCAAAACATTGCGCTCTGTGTTTCCTAAACAAATTTAAATTATTGAAACAGTGCATTTTGATTAAAAATCTATTTTAAATTTATTTTTAATCGCAGTTTACATAGTCAAGGCTTGTCAAGTGTGAAATGAAGGGTGTACTGGCACACCCTTTAGAAGAATCCTAGGTTGGGGGGGTAATTGTTCGAAGAGGAAAGTGGCAAAAGGGTTAAGTGTGCGATTGTATCGGTGAATGGGCGCCGCGCCGTCCTGAAGCTGTGTTTACATGGTGGCACGAGCGAAACATCGACCACGTGTACATCGCTGACACGCAAACATAAACGAGCTAAAAAAGCTCCTGGTAGCACGTGGCCGAGGATGACCCTTTATCACGACGTTTTACAAAGAAGGATGTTAAAAGAAATGGCCTTTTCTGGTCGTGTGTAGAATTTCGTAAGGAACAATAAATTTTGTACAATTCGTCTTCAAAGATTATTAACGAGTTGTTTTATGAAGAGAACAACCTGTGTGGTCTGTAATTTATACGGCGGATTCTTAAATAATTAGGAATTTAAGAAAATTCTGAACTGCGTTGATTAATTTTGTAATACATCAAGTGGAAATTTTAAATTACAAAATAACACGTTAAATTATTTAATTAGCTGGAAGGAATTCAAGGAAATCTCGGATTGCATTAATACCGTATTAATTTTGTGATACGAGGTAACGAGTGCAAATTATAAATTAAAAATGATATATCGCTGATAGAAATTTTCGAAAAATTCTAATCTATAACAATATTAGATCAATTTCATGAAAATGTCAAATGAAAATTGCAGATTAGAAGATAACACGTTAAACATCCAACTTACTAATGAAAATTAAAAAGAAAATTTAATTTCCAATAATATTAGTATAATTTCGTAACATACCAAGTGGAAATTTTAAATTAGATCCTAATCTGAAATCTAATCTTGTAATAGAATTACAAAATAGACTGAACCGTAATTAAAATAATTTATCCCTTCGTGGAAATTATAATCCGGCTATTTATCAAATCGTTTTCGATCGTATTATACGATTTTTATTAGGATCGAAAGGGAAAATTCTTTCGATGAATAAAACACGAGACGAGTAACCAGACGGCGGTAAATTTGTTCGGATCGGTACCTGTTTCGTGTAAGATCGTCGTTTATTTTGGAAGAAAATTTCGCGGTCCAATGACACAAGGCGCTGTCGTTTTTCTGTGTGGATGTACGTAAGTACACGTGGTGTTATCATATTTTGTTGCTCGCACCAGATGCCAGACCCTTGCTTTCATATACCACCAGTCTGTGGATATTTTTGATCCATGTCGAGGAGGAAAAAAAGGGTTGAGGAAGAAAGGGGAAAGCCTAATTTGTACACGGGGTTGTTTCAAGAAACACACCCCATTTTTTCAACGGAAAATTATGTGCTATTTCTGTCGACATATTTTATTGCTTCATGATGGTTTATCTGACAAGGAACTGTATTTTATTTTTGAAAATTTAGGAATTTGGAAGTATTATATTTGTGGAAACTTAACTTGAAAATTTAGGAATTCAAATAATTATATTTGGGGAAATAGAGAAAACTTGAAATATTATATTTTAGGAGAATAAATATATTTCAGAAATGTAAAAAACTTAGAAACTTAGAAATACTTTCAGAAATTTAGAAACATTAAGGTATATTCCTACTAGAACCTCTCCAGTATTATATTTTTGACATTGTTAAAGGGTTAAAAATGTATAAAATTTATAAAGATTCAAAACTAAAACCGAGCATCAACTCATAAAAGTCTATTTAAGCTAGAAATTGAGAATGAAATATCCCCGATCGTAAAACCGAATCGTTTTAATCCATAATATCATAGACCCAACGTAATAATTGGCCATCGGGGACTGTAAAAAATTTAAATCCATCGACCGGTTCGTTTGTCCTTTGATTTATCCGAGCGCTCACAGCAACGCCCCTTAAAAATTCAATTCGACGTTTTTCCATCCACGAACAAGATCGTATTTAATCCACACCCTCGTATCGACCCGATACTTTCGTAATTTCTGTCCCGATCTTAATGATCGTATTATTCGTATCCGGTGAATTTAATACCACGAAACCACGGTTCGCCCGGCTAATTTCACCTTTTAAGACGTTAATATCTCAATTTCTCATGTTTTATCGTGACGATATTTTACAAGCCGTGTATGCGCGTGTTGGTATCAGGTTTTGGTTTTCGATTTCACACCAGCGGCTAACGAGGCTGGACTTTAAAGTGTGATATTTCAGTGGCTTAAAGAAAATTTATCTGACAACGTAACGAGAGCATTTTAAATGATTTCGATACAGACATCGGTATTAATGTTTATATTATAATTGAATCGGTGGAAATCGGGTTCTTCGCGGTTCGATAATTCAATATCACGTGCCGGTGACAGAAACGTGTTCCCGGTACCGATGTATCGGCGGACTTAATCTGTCCACGGTTCACAATATGTGGTAACGCATCAGTATCCTTGGGGATTGACACCGATAAATTAGATATCACCGGTCCAGACGTCGACCGGGTAGTAATACCTGGTATCTGTACCTGTACCATTAATATTTCAATTTTTCATGCTTGGCTGGATAAAAGTTACGGGGTATCAACATTGTATGTACGTGCAAGAGTCGATGACTGGGGGGGATGACATCTTGGTTAGATCAATGCGATGGTCTGATATTTCCTGGTACAAGCTGTTGGCAACCCCTGTTTTATTGTGTTTCTTAAGTTAAAGGCACGTGTATTTTAATCCTGTAATTAATAAGCTCGTGTAGTTGTCTTAGGATATAGATAGGGATACAGTTACATATTTGTAAAGTTTGCAAGTTATAAAAATGAGATTTTAAACATTTTTAGCCCCCAGATATATATTTTGAAATTTGTAAGTTTTCAGAAATACCCATAATATTTCTAAATTGTTAAGTACCTAAAATCTTCGAATAGTTAACAGTACAAATGACTTTCTAGCAATAAATAATCGGTCGATCGTTAACCAACGCCGGACGATTTAACAATCCTCGTTAAAGGAGCAAAGAGTTCTGTAAGATCGGTATCCAGCAGGCGTTAACGCGTCCTAACGAGCCTCCGTGTCGTTTTCTCCGCTGTTTTTCTCGTGTTGGTCTAGAAAACGCGATATCCTGGCGAAAAAGAAAGGGAGCAAACAGGACGCCGTGCTCCCTCGCTCGTTATGTCATTTACGAACGAACGGAGGACGCAGTATCACGGTTAAATACAAGCTAATTATTGCGAATCCTCATTTCCTTTTACCGGCTGAAGATCTATGTCATTTACTTATTGTTCGCGACAGTGCCTTTTTATTTCCGTTTGGCTCGAGATGATGATTTTCTAACGAGACTCTTCCCATCGAGGTGAACGTAACACCAGTTCTTGCTGGGTCGAAGAGTACCTTAACCATTTACTTGTTTTTACCTGCTGGAATAAGTATTGCGTGCTGTTTTCATAGCAGAAGGTTTGTTAAAATACTTGACTGCGCTTTTTATTGTTGACAGGATTTCATGACAGAAAGGTATCGCAAAATGGCACGTATGGTGCATCAATTTGAAGCTTAAAGTTTAATACAAATTTTTATATAAATGCCCCTTTGATATTTTTAATACAAAATGACTGGCAATTAATTGTATCCGCTAATGATTCAAAGTAATAGTTTGTGGCATATTATAGCAGTAAAGATAAATGTAATTAAAGTTTCATGACAGAAAAGTATTAAAAGTTGATTAAAATTTCATGACAGAAAATTATTGCAAAATAGCTTCTATGTTATATCAATTTGAGGCATAAAGTTTGAAGAAAATGGCTATGTAAATGCCCCATTAATATTCTTGATACAAAACGTCGGTCTAACGATACACAATTGATACGCCAATTAAAATTCAAATCTCCGTATTCGAATCGTTTATAACGCGTGTGCCAATTAAAATTCGAAAGGTTCTGATAAATAAAGGGCCCCAGTTTGTAATTCATTCGGCTGGAAGTACGGCTCAATTTAATAGCGTGTATCTTAGCGTGGTTCAATTAAAGGAAGAAAAATGACACGTCTACCTACCGGACCTTCGTAGCTAAAAATTATAAATATTAACTAATATCGAGGGTCGCGCGAGCACGCGAGCCTTCATATTTCATTTATCCTTCGGATACGTTTAATATTCGTGCTGGAACAAGGTTGCAAACGCGTTCTCTCGCGACATAGCGAGTCTGATTTATCAAAATTAATTCGGACAACGCGTCGGGGATTAACGCGCGGGAAGGCGCTTTAATTGCGACCATTAATGATGCTGATTAATGATCCTTCGAAAATTCGCCGATCGAACGGCCGATATAAACGTACGATTCTCATTTTTCATCCAAGATGATCACGTCGTGTTAACGATCGGCCAGCACGCTAAATACAAACGTTGGCAAGTTGTTAATTGGTAAAAGGTAACAACCCTTCCGCGGGATCAACGTGTCTTCCTGTCGAAAAGCTGATACCGAAACCCGGTCACGTTTCTGTGCTCGGAGGTGTCACGTGGACGGAAAAGATAAAAAGAGTCGTAACGGAAAATCTGATCCCATGAGAACACCCCGGAAGTGCGTATATAACGGGAGCTAAGGTACCGTCGGTCTGTGGCAGAACAAATTGGTATTTTTCTATTTGCTACATTTCTCTTTTTGAAAAAAGAAAATGATAAATAAATAAAATAATTTATTCGATGAGAAAAATAAAAGCAGGAAACAGCAATTATGTTTTACAATTAATTAAATAATTATTCCCTCTGCTAAACACATGACTGGTTTGCAACATTTTTGCTAATCACTTTGAAACAAATTATAAATAAATTATATATTAATGGTTCGCATTAGCAGAACGTGAACCATGACGATAGAGTTAATTACCGGTGCTTGAATGAAGAGTACAAAGATATAATTCAACGACGTTCTATACGTTAATGAAACGATCGTTAATTAAGGCATTCGCCCCGGATAGATTCGATAAATTAACCGTATGAAAATGCTCGTACCATTGATTAACGATTATTAGCCACGATAAAGTCCGTGGCCCATGAAATATTATTATTGATCACCTTTATTAAACGCTTTAATTGTTGTTGGCCAAGATTATTATCGGGTTACGATGCCAGTTATCGCGCCCATCGTCGTGTTATTATTACCCGTAACGACTGATTTAATTATGCAAATTTATCGTGTTTCCACGCACGAACACAGCTTTTTTTTTTCTTGCGGTTTCAACAAATTTTATTATTATACAAATTACGCACGGTGTCTTTCACGGTGAAACCGTTGTCGATTACCAAAGGTGACATTTATGCGAAATATAACAGAGTATCCTGTGTGTTTGTCCCATTAATTCAAAGGTGATGCTTCACACTTACGGGGAACGCGAAGTCGATAATGATGTTGTTTTAAAATAGCCACGTTCGAACCAAAAACCGATCATTTTATTTTGGTTGAAGTAATTAATATATTATTTTATAGGTTGAAGTGATTAGAATTTTAATTCAGAGGTAAATGAATTTTGTAGACGAATAAAATATTCAAATTACAAACCTTAGACGTGGTAAATATTTGATAAACTTTATATCAATTTTCATTACAAAAAAATAAAGTGGTAAAGTGTTTGCAAAAACAAAGATACAACACAAATAAAAACTGTAATAATTATAAAAATACAATAATAAGTAAAATAAGAAAATTAAACAAGTGCAAAGGTACAAAGGTACTCGAACAAGAGTTAAACCATGCAAATCAATTCCAAATCAATAGGCAACGATTATAAGACGATTTATAAGGTGGCTACGAATCGAGACATCCTATATCACGGGATAATTATAAAAGTATTTGTTACTGGGATGTAACCCAACGAAGACGGCAAAGTGGTTATAAAGTTGTCCGTATTCTTATCGATATAATCCTTAATTATTAACTCCTCGTGTCCTGACGACTAATGGATCCATTTTATCAGCTGGAAATAATTCATACGAGCGATTCACGGCACCTGAACGCCGATCGTATTTTATCGATCAGCTAACTGTTCGTTCGATTAATCGCGGTAATCACGATTTGTCCGGTTTTTTAAAAAAACCAGTGTTTATCGTAATGATGTTTGAACGAGGGATCTCGCGCGGACTTTTAAACCGTGGCCGATAAAGGGGACGGAAAGATGTGTTGGTGCGGGCCAATATTTGTACAGATGAGCAACGTTTTTGTTATCTGGCACCGATTAACGACTCGCGACAGCTATTTCGTGAGAGCCGTCAAGATAAAAGATTGCGACGAGTTGTAAGTTTCTAGCGTTATCTCGTTTATTATTATTTTTGCAGAATGGAACTTTTCGCAGTTTTAAATTAAAATTGCTTCAACTGGGAATATCGTTTTATTTTTATAAAAATTGGGAAAAGGACTACTGTACTTCTGGGAACTTTTAAATTAGAATTATAAGGTGCGAAGTGTACAGAAGTAATTGAATAACTCACACAGTTGAAGGGTGTTCGAACACAATGCCGGTCGAATAGAAAGGCCCTTCATGGTCTATCGATCAAGTTGGTCGCCGTTTGGATCGATCATCGACGATCTCGTTCGATACTCTCGAATCCTCCAACAGCCGTGATCGTCTAGTGGTTAGGACCCTACGTTGTGGCCGTAGTAACCCAGGTTCGAATCCTGGTCACGGCAATGTGTCCAATTGACACATTGTCACGGATGAAGATTTTTATTTTTTTATCCTTCAATCTTCTGTAAAAAAATCAAGAGCAGGTCATTGAGGACCTGATCTATGAATTTAATTTTATTATCGTATCAGATATGTCTGTTTCTACTGCGGCTGATCAACACTGTCTGTTTCTACTGAGGATACCTCTTTATAAAGGTTTTAATTATTAAATATTTCAAAGAAGTATCATTACAAAATCTTTAATTCTTGAAATTTTTAGACCATTTAATGAATATTCCAAATAAACTGAATTGAAATAAAACAAATTTCAAACCTTGCACTTCTCCACCAACAATGAATCAATATAAAAATTCCCATGTTATTTGAAAAAATAAAGGGAAGAATGCCAGTTGAATGTCTGTAAACTTATTCCATTGAACGGAATAAGAAAGTGTCGCGAAACGTTACACAAGAAACGCAGTGTTGGATCAACAGGAAATCCTTGGTTGGATTTTTATTCCCTGTTCGTACAAGCATCGCGAGCCGGTGAACTGCATCGTGACAGGTTCGGTGGAACATGTAGCACGTTGCGGTAGGTCCTCGTCGCCGAGGAACGATAAATCTCCCATGGATTCACCAATATTTGCCACGAAGACAAGATACCGCGCTCTGCCCCCCCTTCGCCCTTTGCCTCGCCTTCTCTTTTTCTGCAACACGGTTTCCTAGAAGCTGTGCAAAAGCTCCTCTCACCGAGTCGCCTCGCAAAGAAGAAACGAAATTGACTGGTTACACGTAGCACACGTAGCAGATAACCGTCGGCAATAAATTCATTAAAGTGTACCCTCGATAATACCACCAACCGGTGGAATGTCATGAATTTTTCCCGTGTACGTACACGTCCGTGCCGCGGACCGTATATCACGACGGTGACCCTGACAGTGTGGGATAATTTGACGAAGAAGAGCTTGGGTGACAACGAGATTTCTCGAACAAACAACCTTAATTAAATTAACCCTTTGCGCTTGACAATTTTGCTGATATCATTTGCCAGCAATTCAAAAATATTCAATTACAAAGTGTAGTAATTAAAAATATTTGGAAGAAAAATAAATGTCCTCTCAAAGGGTTAAGAATGTAGTGGATTGGAATATGACTGTCTGTTCGTAAAGATTTTTTTTTTATTTCAAATGGTACAATTTTGTGGAAGAAAATGTGGCCTCGAACCGCTTGAAAAATTCTAAATATACTTGGCTGTCGATTGGTCTCTTGGTATACAATACGAACGTTAAATCGTGCTCCTTGGCACAGTTCCATCGTTTTTCGTTCCCGTGGCCGACATACCATATTATCTCGTGGAACTCGATTTTCAATCCTGTCGCGTGCACACCATGCTGCACACGATCCTATGGTGTTATGGTGTCATATCCGTGGTATCCTGGACACCTATCGGTACCCCCCGTCCATCGTGACAGAAGGGTTGGGGTTTTCTTATCAAAGTTTCTAAAATTCAAGTTTTCAAATTTCGTGTTCTAATATTTTGAGAAATTGTAATGAAATATTAAAATTCGATTTTAGTTTCAAAGAATATTTATAAATATTTGTAATAAAAATCATAACCAATAATGCAATCGTCGATTACAAGATCTGTCGTTAATTCTCCCGAGGGACTTCGTGTAAAACGTCGTGTAAAAAATCAAGCGAACGAAAAAGGATGAAGTTTGATGATGCAAAAGAGAGAAACGAACAGTTTTATAGGGGTCAGAAATTAATGACGACACTGCTCGAAAATTATAGAGAGCATTAATTATTTACCCAACGTTGGTATCGTTTTGTTTATTAATAACCGTGATAAATAAGTATCATAAAGCAATTATAATACGTGTTGGGATCCTCGAAAAGGTGGGACAGGGGTATGAGGGACAGGGGCGGATCTAGAAACCTCATTCAAGGGGAACAAAAATATTTTTCCATACGATTCAAAATTTCTTATCAAATTTTAGATCAAGTCCCCATCAATTATTTATATGCTAAATATACATAAAGCAATTATAGAGAAGATTCAAATCTAAACAAAAACAATTTCATAGCTGCAAATTTTAATATAAACAGCACTAATCCTTTTAAATTTAACTTTTGGCTTGTTTTTGTATTCATTTTCTGAATTATAATATTGCTAAGAGGTATAAAATAATTCACAGCACTTTAATAAAATTAACACCACGATGAAAAGAAATCGATTTTAATTGTTGGGGTGAGCAATCGTCCCAGCAGTGGACTCGTCACTGGTCGAAGGGTGGTTTTGAGGAACAGAATAAAAGCAAGGAAAAGGGGGCCAAAGAAAGTGATTCGAAAGGAGAGGGCGTTTCGATTTATTGGCATCGCGTGTTGGAAACTGGTGGTGCTTGTTAAATCGCTTTTACAGGCGGCCAGATACCTTTATCATCGACTATAAATTTCGGCAGCGTCCCGATAGAAAGGATTCACGTTTCGTAATTGGCAATAATTCAGCTGGCAGCTAGCGGGAAACGAGTCTGTCGATTCTCGATGCTCGCTCGAGATCGAGCTGAACCGAGCTGATACCCGCTCCTCTTCTTCCTATGTGTATGTACAAATTGAGACGTTTGAACGCCATGCTGATTCGAATCGCACCCTTTGTGCATACAGGGCGATCCATTTCGTACTTTGCGTCCAATTATTTTATTTGAAACATTATAATTTTGGGAAATGATCTCATTTCTTTGCACAAAATAGGGGAAGATAAGATAGTATAGTGTTGGGAATAATTATATTTGCAAGAAAATAAATTAGTTATATTTCCTTTAAAAATCACCTGCATTCTTTTCATGCCCCCTCAGAGGGGACAATTAAGATCACCAATCAAGACCCAAAGATCACAAACATTTTTTAATTAAATCAGTGGATAATTATTTGGGGTGGTATTAATATTATCTGAAGTACAATATTATATCATAATTGACAAATTATTCTTTAATCACACTTTAATCAGTCTCAATTGGAAATTTTGACAGATTAATAGAATTCTTTTTCTTCTGGTGTATTAGAACTGTCATTGAGAAAACGCTGAATTGATAAGAAATTATTAGTGTTCCTTCTATACACGAAATTTATTGACAGAATCAAAATAACGGAAGTCAGTAAATAATGGGAAAAAAGAATCGGAGAATGTTTAAGTATCCTTTAATCATGATATGCGATGTATCGAGAGGTTGGAAAGAAAATTATTATCGGCCAGCATGCCCCTTATCTCATTCGACAAGGCTGTTAACGAGGGTTAAAAATACGAGGCCGACGGGGCGAAAGGCATGGATTAGAAAACCGGATTACTTATGCAGAAATTTCACGCATTCCTGCTCCCGATTCCTTACCTAATCCCCGAAGGATGCGTATCCTGTCGTAAAATCTGGACGCCGTTCATCACGTCTATCTCACTAACTTTATATCATTCGTGAATTCTGTTCCGACACATTCCACAATTTTGTGATTTCAAAACACGGAAGAAGTGTTACATTTTATTTACAATTTTATTTGAAAAACCGAGAAAGGTTTCTGGAGATATTTTTCATATTTTAGATGCTTTTGTATTGTGGGGTATTATACTTGAAAACTTAATTTTTGTAATTTTAATTCCTCTATTTTGGAATTTATATAATTTGTATAACCCTGTAACCCCAAGAAACCACCGAAATTTAAATACCAGGAAAGGAGTTAAACTCAAATTTTAAAAAATATTGAAAAAGTCAGGAACTTAATTGGCAATCTAACACTTACTCAAAATTTAAAGAATTCTTCTTCGAGAAAGGAAGGACGTACAAACACGTCACGGGTCAAAAATTCGTCGTCCCTCTGTTTTTGATCCTCTTTTTACCCTTTTTCGAGCTCACCCCATCCAGAAAGGGAAGGGTTTCAAAGTTGTCTGTCGTTCTTCTTCAGAGTTTTTTCTCGATCGTCTAGGAGGCTAGAACGTCACGTGCCGTTGTAGAATCTGGAAGAACCGGATGTGCAATCCGCGGTGATGGCGCGTAAAAGATTCATTTCTTCCTCGAGGAAGGATCGTCTCGCAGACCTTCTATTTTCAACCGAACCCTTGATTGCCAGGATGACATCGACCCCTTTTATTCACTCTTTTTTATCCTCTCCTTACCCCAAACGATCCTTCCTTTTCCTTTCATTTATTTTTATTTATTTCTTGCCGGACGTGGAAGCAATATCAATTTGTATAATGGCGACGCCTGTCTTATCATTCCTTTATTATAAAAAACAAAATATATGTACACTACGGTCTATACTAACTATGGTCCTCGTTATCCATTAGATTCGTTCGTTTCCTGGATGCAAATCGTTCCATTATGCAAATCGGCCTTTGACTCTTTTCCCCGAGCGAAAAAACGATTACAAGCTTTAGCGATTCGACATAGTCGCGGAAACGTTGTTGCGCGGCCGTGAATGGGTCATTTGCGATCTGAAAACGCGATCATCGAGCATGCAGCCGGCGTTCTAACGATACAAGCGAACTTTTCCGTTAAGTAAACTAGCCGATGATAAAAGATGCGTTTTTGATCACGATTCAAGCGACAGATAAAAACGAGGCAATTGGGCGATGTTTATTCCTTTAAAGAAAAATCAGACCCTTGATAATTCCTGCAGAAAAATCGTGAAACGTTTCAAAGCTCTTTTGAAAGCAAAACAATTTCGTTTAATTAGCTCCGACCCTTTCTTATCCTAATTAGAGAATTATGAAAACGAACAGAACAAAATTTGTTTATAATTCAGCCTCGATATAAACAAGTAATCAATTATTTACAAATTATTAATTATAATTCTGATGCCACTATCACAATGAAACTACTGTACTAAAAATTTTGAAAAATTCAGCTTTGTTTAAACTCGTTTATTTATTTTATCAGGATAATAGATTTAGAAAATAGACTTCTTACACCGGTCGAAGTTAACAGTTGCTATAATGTTAAATAAACTACTAAATAATATAAATATTGCAAGTTTTTGACCAGTGACGTTTACGATCGCGGTATATTTCCACGGCGACTATAGTCGGCGAAAGAATGCCGGCGGTAAACAGAAGCGGTTGACCGCAGAAGGGGAAGCGTACTCGCGCAATTACCGGAAACCTGATTAAAACACCGCCGCACTGCTGTCGTTAATTTCGCGTGGAACAAGGGAAAAATTGAGTTTGCCCCTTCGGCTAAAAAGATTAGCCATATGGCGTGGACGCGAAGAAAGCATTTTCAAAAAGAGTCATTGAAACTTGAAATTAATTTTATTATATAAATTTCAATCGAATATTAATGTAATTATAACGTTTAATGTAAGATATACAGTTTTTTAATTTTCTTACAGAATTAAATATAATACTTTTTTTTTAAATTATATATCGGTTCAGTGATTGGAAATTATTTAAAATTTGATAATAAATTATCCCAGATTCTTTATTATAATCTTAACTATAATTGTCCATCAAACAGAACCTTTTTGTTCAAAAATTTCTTGCATGTGAATATCGTTGTGTTACGACTGACCCCGAAGGGTTGATAATTCGATGATTGTTTAAAATTTACACAACTACTTGAAACTTGATGATGAATTTAACCATTTGTTCGTTTGTGCTTATTATCAAATTAAGCAACAATACGATCAATAATATGAGGATGATCATGACAGGAAATCTTTGATTGCCCGTCGATGTTTCGTTTCGCGAAACGATAGAGAACCGGAAACAGCCGCGGTGGTAGCTCGTGTTCTCTTCTACGTGATTAATTACCCTTGATGGCCGGTAATTAGCTTCGATTAAAGCCGCCTCTTGATTAAACGCAATTATCAGCGATTAAATCTTGATTTTTTTTTCTTTTTCTTACTCAGTCGAATCGATCGATCGGGTCAGGAGGGATATTTCTTGTTTCGCTTTCTACGATTCTCCAACGATCGAAACTTTCGATCGATCGATTCTCGCCTCTTGATAACGATTCGGCGTGGATCGCGTTGTCAGGGATCAATCGAATCACGAAGTTGCTTCTCCAGTATCGACGCCATCGACGACCGTGTATTCTATCAATTTTAATTTAGAAATATTATGAAATATCGTGTTCAATCTTTGAGAAATTAATAAATTTATTTTAAAAAAAACTAAAGTTTTATGAATTAAAGGGTAAAAAAATTCTTTATGCAATAATATTTAATTATACGAATAAAGAATAAAAGTACAAATGGAACATTTATTAACAATAGTTCAGTGGCAAAGAGAGTAGGAACATTGATTGATTGATTAAATTTGAATAATTAGAATGATAATTGATCACTCGATTGATATACCTGCCCAGAGTTACTACCCAGCCCCAGTAAGCGATTAAAGTTAGTGAACAGGTGGGGAGCATAGCAACAATCATCCATGGTACATCGTGTAACTTGTTTTTTATCAGCATTCTTATAGCCAGTGCACAGATATAGCAGGAGAATAGAGCCAGTGGTGTGGTGACTATCAGATAAAGCACATCCAGGAACATCTGCAAGGTGTAAAACTTCAATTTTTTTAGTTTAGTTTAGAAAATTATTATGTCTTCGGATAAAAAAAATGATTATAAATTTATTTAAAGAGGGTACTGATTCGGTTCTGTGGAACTTTGACGATAGAAGAGGTCACTCACCTGTCGGGTCACTATCACGGTACTGAACCATATTACTATGCTGCGAAAGATGTTGTAACGTGGCACCCTTTTGGTCGCGTATTTGTACCCGCAAAGCTCGCACCTCGTGTGACCCGATTCTGTCAGCCATCTCTCGAGACACTCTGCGTGCACCAAAGCCACTGTTCCGCGACACCTGTTCAAGTCGTGATCGGATTAAGGTCAAGGATCGAGAATGGAATGGTATTCCAGCACCAGTAATTTGTCCATCGAGATCATTTCGATTGCCACGTTGAATTTAAAATAGCTTCGAATATCGATTCTGGATCTATGAATCACGAGTCTCAGAATACATACACTTTAATTCTAAATTCTCGACACTAATCACCCACCCTTCATTATAAAACATTCTTTAATACTAAAGTCTATAATTTTTTGTGTCAAATCAATTGAAGACTATTCTCGATGCAATTGACTCGTGCCATATTCTCCCCCCCCCCCCCAATACTAAAATACAATCCATCAATGAAAGAGAAGTGTCGATTATTGTAAAGGATCAAAGAACTCTCGAAGTCAAGTTGCTCGACAGTGGGTTAATCTGTATGTAACCCAGATCCGAGTCGAATCGAATCGAATCGAACCGTGGACTAGCGTGAACACGATCACCGTTATCTGATCGAACGAGATTGATAAATTGCAGAAAACGTTGATAAACTCACTTGCAAGCCGAGATCAAAGGACCAAGATACGAGTAGGACGATAACATGGATGACTCGCTGTCGACTGGTCGTACGGTTCTGGCCTGTCTTGTATTACGGTTTGTCTGATCCTCGTTGTTCGTTGAGTAACCGCCCATATGACATATTCGACAGATATCGGCTGAGATACGAGAGTCTGCAATTAAAACGACACCTTTTTGCAACTAACAGGAATAGCGTATGCATAAATCAGTAAGTTATTAGAAATTTTCTGTCAAACTAAAAATTTATTCAGAACGTTTATTAAACGAATTTGAATCTCCAACATTCGACCGTAAAATAAATTAAAAATCAACATACCATTATTATTCTTCAAATTTTATATCTAATCAACCCCTAAAGTTCCAATATTAATTGCTTACAATCACCCTTGTTATCGATAAAGTTAAAAAATAAAATCGTGCGTCAAAAAGGGATGAAAGACGAAGGTACCATTGTTACTGTTCTTTGATTCCTCCAAATTCTTGATGGCCACGTCCTTCGTCTTGTAAGGCTGTCTTTGATCGGGCGTTACACCTGAAAGAAGGTCCCGATTATCCGTCCAAAGGACGCGATTATCTACGGGCCAATCTGAAACGCAAATTTCAACCCCCTCAGGGTGAAAATTAACGGACGACGTCGATCGTTCGTCTCCTAACCTGTACCGTTCGCGATATCGTCATCAGGCTGATCGGTTGACATCAAAAAGGCGATGGTGATACCATCGTGTTATCCACGAATTCGTTTTTTTTTTCTTTTTTCTTTTTGTCGACGTTGTCTGAGGCAGAACGACGAGGATCTCTATTTACGACGATGCATGGGATCCGATTTCTTGATTTCCAGCTAACGAGGCTCGATCGATGAATCCATCTTCTGGGTCGCCAAACCCCTCCGCAGGCTCTGACAATTGAACGACGGAAGAACAGGCACGAACGATTAATTAAGCCTCGTTCACACTGACAGTTACTTGAAGGTACTTCAATTCGCGAGAAATTGAACGCCTTTAATTATTTATCGATATACTTTATATGTTACATTAAACTTTAAAGAAACTCATATTTTTAAAAACTTGAAATTTTCGAATAATAATTATAAAAATTCCAAAATTTAAATGTATGTATTAAATCTACTTGAGAAATTACAAATCTTAATTTATTTGTATGTTTTTGACGGAAGTTCGTGCACGTATCGAATATAAAACAAAATGAACGTTCATTAATTAGGTCCGTTGATTAGCATTCGAAGAATTCTATATTTAAATGAAATCTTAATCAGTATTTATACGAAAGCTTGTACTCTCGTTATCTGAAACTTCATTACCGAGGATGCTTGTTTTTGCGCTGAAATATTTCGTGTAATTCATGTCGTACGTAAGCAAATATTAATTGTATAAAATTTTGCAGTAATAATCTGATAGTTTGAGCAGAAATGAGAAAATTTTATGGTACGCCATTAAAACGCGATGGTTATTTATCGGATGGTTCAATTCGTCGGGGTTCACCTGTTACCGTATAAAATTATGTTTACGCATGGCAGTAAAGCGTGTTTACCATCTCGACACCCGTTAATTTACATAAAACTCTACAATCTTCATATAAATTTTCAATATTATATATTTTTTAGCATTTTATCAAAGCGTACGGCTTCGTTAAAGGATACGTTGTCCGACAGGGACGGATACGGATGCGTTATGCGAGATGGTGAAAAATGAGCACAATTATCTTGTAACTTGGTATTAATTAAAAGGTAGAAGGAATGGTTCTTCTTATCAATTTGAATACTCTTGAATTTAATAATCAAAGATTTACTCAGTTTTCAGTCAACGACCTGATTAATTAGAATATTTCTAACGTGAAATTTAAGAGTTACTTATATTAGAACGTAATAAATTAATGAAAAAAATGCAAATAAATAGATCATAAATATCTCTCAAAATAGGAATTTGGAAAATTGGAAACTGGAGTGCAAAGGGTTAATCGACTTCCACTCTTACGACTTATAAATGATCTAAATTCTAAATTAAAATACCAGCGAAGCATAAATTAATCGAAAGAAAAATTAATTCTTGCATTAAAAAAGGAGCCGTAGGTACGATATAAATAAAGGTATTTAAATTTCACGCTCGTTGATCGGCGAAACCTTACACGCCACCCTTTCCTTATCCATCACCGCGTCGCGTTAATGTCGCGTTCACGGTTAATGTAAATTTCGGTGCCGTGTTGTAATCACGACGGGGGAATTTTTCTGTTCGCGGAAGTTCGCAACCCCCTCCTCCTCTCCCCCGGGTGATATTTTACACGTATCAATTGGACACGATTCGCCGATAATCACCGGTTGAACGCACGTACACGGTTACAATAGGGCCTCGCGTACCGAGCTGAATCTGGTCACACGAGTTTACCGTCGGGTGTTCGAAAACTTACATCCTTGTCACGTAACGTTTTGATGCTATGCAATATAAACGTGTATATCGGCTTTCATCCACCCGTAGCCTTCGTGTACCGAGACGCGGTTAAATGTTGTAGCACAGCCTCGTCCTGCAATTTCAGCACGTTTGCAGGCGAACCTGCACCTATCATCAAACCACGACACACCCATTACGGTTAATCAGCTATAATGATCCATGATAGCGCGGATAACGTTGCTGTCCTTTACCTGTTCTTTTTTTTTTTCTACACGTATTTTACGATTTAATAATTTGTCTCGATCTGCAATTCTTTTTTTTTTTTTTTTTTTTGCGACTTTGTGATATAAAGTTCTTTAATTAATTCAGGATCTGACGTTTGATATCTCAGATTCGTTAAATGTTATATACTTTAAAGCGAAGATTTATCACCGTCAATTAAAGGTAACAGTCGATGATATCGTAGATAATAATATTTTGTTGCAAGGTGCAACTTCCAGTTTTTTTTTTTTTCTTATTAATGTTACTGTCAACGTTTGGTTTATCATTCGTGGGTAATTGGATGTAACAATTGATGATAAGTTGGGTTTTGAATGTGGAACTTCTTAAAGTTAGATTCCTCAGATTTAGTTAGTATGAAATATTTAAGAAAATTTTTCAATTCTAACCCCAACCAATTTATAACAATTGTAATTGTAATTGAAAAATAATTACCAGAGTGTACGAATTCATCCCCTCTATGGTAAATTTAAATTATTAACGTGAGATAGGATATCATTAAAATTGAAAAAATCGTGTGCAAATGACCCCCGTCGAAACGGTGGCTGCTGAACGCAACCCTCTAAAGATAGCGCGGCTCGGTTCGCGGGTCATTTTCCCTTCTTGTTTTCTCGTTCTTTCGGGGATCGCAATTTATAGAAGCACTCGGCACCTGTCACCTTCCCTGTGGCCAACACGCATTTCTCCACAGGACCAAAAATAGCCGACAAACAGAGGTACAATGGAAAAAGAACGAATAGAGGAACAGAACGATGCTTTCACCCTTGTGCGTTCGATGATTACGGCTAATGGAGGTAGTTTTTAAAGGAGAGCTTTTCAAATTCTTTGGATTATTTATTACGGCATAAAACTTACACCTTTTTTTCCTTTTTATAATTCTATTCCTTTATACTTGGATGTAGATTCATAAAAATTGATTTTTTTTCATTTCTGTAACTTTTGAACCTTATAATTTGTAGAATATTTTAACGGAATTGAGTTGGATCGAAGATTAAGAAATTGGATACTTTGGTGCGAAATTTTGGCAAAAACCATGACCAGGTCAACGGAAGTGGTGGGATCGGGCTTTCGGAAGTCGGTGACCAGCGGTCTAATAATAATCAGCTGGTAACTTAATTTTCAGGACCGGAAACCGTTTTCAAAATACGCCCAGAGATTGCGGAAATATTAAGCGCGATTCTCGGTTCGTTCTCGCGTGGCTCGTCCATCAAGTTACACCTCTCGTGAAACTTTTTGGATGAAAATTGCTGTAATCATCCTAGCCCGTGTGATTTATCGCCGCTTCCTGTTCAAAATACGCCCTGGCACGCGCCTAATTAGCGTTACCACAGGCCCTTCGAACCAGAAACTGGTCTTCCTGGATCGTTTTTGGCCCCTCTGGCGAAATTTCAATGCTCGCCGAGCTACGTCTCAATAAGCGGCTGTTCATTAAGCGAACGGACCGAGACCGTGCCATGAATGGTGATGTGTCTGTTATGGAAATATTTGGGAATGATTAAATCTTCCCGGGGAATGTGGTAATTGGAGAATTTAGATTCGGAAGACTCGAAAGGTGGAAATTAGAGATTAATAGTATTCAATTCTTTGTAGTTAGACTATTTAAGAAATTAGAAGAATTAGGAAATTTAGAGATTGCAAGTTTTTCGAATTAGGAATCTGAATTTTTTAATTTTTTGTAATTAGATTTTGATTTTTCAAGTTTTATTAACTAGAGATCCTAATTTTCCAAATTTTTAATTTAAAAACGCTAGCTTTCAAATTCTCTATAAAATTTCGATTTTCTCAGATATTTCAGATTGGAAATTCTAATTTCGAAATATTCCTGATCCTTCAAATTGCCATGTGTTTGGCTACCATGGTACACTGTCACGCAGGAATTCTTAGCCAAACATCGAACCGTGTTCGATTTCAGCCAGGCATTCGCTAGTCCGAGTTCCATCGCTAAGTTTAGCGTTGGATGTCGTTTGGAATCGTAATGCACCGATAACTGGACCTGTCGAGCAGCTTCGTTTCTTGTTTCTTGCGTTTAGCGAATGACTTTGACGTTGACTTCTTAAACTTCCATACACTTCCATTTCAACTGAAATTTATTACTAAAATTGAATCTTTGTCGTTTAACCAAAGGTTTCGTTAAAAATTGTCAATTATTTATTCGTAGCACGTCAAATTATTTAAAATAACAAATTCTACTGTAAATTATTTTTAGTGAAGAATTTCTATCCATACATTTTTTAATTTTCATACAAATTTCTATAAGTAGTGCTATTATTTACCCATTTTTAATTAGTATTTGAAACTGATCCATAGTATTACATAACATCGCAATATTATCCCTATCATTTATTAAAAAATGTTTGTCTTTCGTTTGCGCAGGACCAGAACGAAAACGCGTAAGATGATTTGCGATGGGTCCAGCTGTTTAAAGGTCATTCACACTGGAGGATCGGTGCTCAATGAATGGATGTTGGCACTGTTGGCCGAATGGGTATCACGAATGTAAGTAGATCGATTATGAATGGACCTCCAGGTTCATTCAGCTTGAACATGACCCAGCCTTGGTCCATCCTCGAGTTTCATTTACTCCGGTCACTTTCATTCTACGATAGCTGGCCTTAAGTTTCTGTTAGAACTGCTCAATTACATTGCCAACACATTTCTTCCCAAAATCCCTTTAACATTCGAATATCACATTAATTAAACATTCTAACAACCCAACATTGCAATTCTTTAAAATATTTGCAACATTTATCGAAACCACTTTAAATATTTGCCAAACATTAATCTACATTCAATCAAAAATAACGAAAGGAGTGTAATAAATTTGTAATATAATATTTGAATTAAAATTTGAATTTATAAATGCAATAAATAACGGAATGACTAATGTTATTCCAAAATGGAATCGAATAAATGAATTAAACGGTGCCTTAATAAGATTAAATGAGCGGAGCGGCTGAAAATACAGGATCGAAAAGGAATGAAATAAAAATTTGAATGTAACGGGGTCGTAACAGCGATCTTAACTCGTAAAGTGCATTCGTTCGTAAAGTGCATTCCCCGGCAAAATGACGAACACGAGGGAAATTAACATCGCATGTTGTGCGAGGCACGAATTGCGTTTGTCCGACAACCGTTCTTCCCCGGTCCCCCGGCGAGACCACGATGGTCAGCGGTCACAAACTATTTCCAGACGGTTTTGATTAATCTTGAACCAAAAACGTCGACCAGGAGTGTCTGGCCAGCTCGCCACCTGGCAGAAATAGCAGGACGTGGAAATGGCTCTTGACGTTTCGCCCTGGACACGAGAGTAACGGGGACAGACCGGGTGAAAAGGGGGGGAGAACGACGAAGAAATAAACATCGCAGTTGGCACCTGCTCGACGAAGGATAGTTCCAGCACCATATTCATCACCGAACACGGAAATTGCAATTTCAAGGATGTTTACTTGCCTTTAAATAAACTGCATTTTTCTTTAGGCTGATTTTGATAAGCGATAAGTCAGACGTAATTTCATGACAGAAAAGTGTTTCAAAGTGACACTTATCCTATATCAATTTGAAGCTTAGAGTGTAATAAAAGTAACCATGTAAATGCACCAAGAAGATTCTTAATACAAAATAACTGGTAAGCGATTTTATCAAGGAATGACTTCAAGCAATAATACAGTATGTCGTATTGTTGGAGACAAAGTTAATTAAAATTTCATGACAGAAAAATATCTCGAAATGGCACCTATCCTACATCAATTTAAAGCTTAAAGTTTGAAAAAATTGGCCAGATAAACGCCTCGAGAATATTATTATTTTAAGATCACCGTTTCTTGATCGAAACCAATTTATAATTCAATATCGTCAACCGACCAATATCCAGGTTCCGCGATGCTGGACGAAAGAAACAACTCGTCCGAGAAAAAATTCGCTGAATAAAACACGAAACATCATGTTACGGATGCGTGCAGCTTGTTAACGAGCTCGGTACTCACGGTATCGTCTTCATGACTGGACAATTCATATGATAATATCGTCGTCACACGTTTTTCGACGCAACGCGGACTCGCCTGAAACTTTTCAACAGGTGAAAACTGGTTCTCGACCAGGCGAAATCCTAGTATCGAATTATTGATGACGGTAGTTTGAAAGGGATTCCCTTGAGAGATTTCAACCCCGGGACGTTTCATATTTTATACACCTGATATAAGGTTTTATCCCTTTTATGCGTCGATACGCTTCTGTTTCGTTCGATACGGAGCATAAAACCCTCGTATTTGTACGCAAATTCTATTTTATACGAAGAAATTTAATTTCATGAAATATCACGAATATAAAAGGTGTGTAAAATAACAGAGCAGTTCAAGTTTTTGCACAGAGTAATGAAAATGTGAATAGCTTGTAAATAATTTCTTTCCTTTGAAAACGATTATATTTTGCAAAATAATGAAATTATAAAATTAAAATAATTGATACAAAAAGAGTGAATGTTACCTGTAATTATCACTCGATATTAAGATAACACGTGTCTCGATAAACGGATGGGTAACGAGATTATTCATAATTAATTGAAGAACACGATTCCACGGTTTGTCGGGGGTTATTAATGAGCCTCTTAATGACCACGAGAAGGCAGAGATCGGTTCATCAATTTCGTTCGTGTTCGAATCGGATTAATCAAATCAGCATGATCCGGTGTTTGAGGAAGGATCCACGGGATCGAGATCGATCGTTGGCGGACGCTGCCAAGGACAGCCTTGAGTGAAAACCAACACCTTGCTCCTCGTGTTAACAAACCAGAACCAATTAAAAGAAGATCCCTCCACCTTTTATCGTTCGCCTTTGTTCGCCGGTTATCGATCATGCTCGAGATCCATCCGCTCGATCTTGGTCCTCGTAGATCATTCGAAACGAGGGACAGACATTTTCGTCGTTAACACGTTGCGGGGGTCATTAAATTTTGTGTAATCAAATAATACACACATTAAGGAAATTATACAAAAATTCTAGTTACTTAAATTTTTATAAAATCCCACAGTATCGCAGTACCAGAAGGAATTCTTTTACAATTTAACTAATTAATCTGTAATTGAAAATTTCAACTCTAAATTCCTTTCCTTGTATATTTTTAACTAATAATGGTTGGATACATTTTGAAAAAATTAAGTTTGGTTTAATTATCGCTAACTAACGATAATATTTCTGTATGGCCGGGTTTTACATTGTAATAACCGAGTGGTAACAAAGCGACGACACACAGAGGCTGTTGTCGGTACACGACGGCAGCGGACGGAACATTAACAGGAAGTGCCTCGGCCACGTGAGCCGGCCGTCTTTAAGCATTAGCGACGGCGCTTCCCTTACGTGATTCAGTTGCTTATTACACGGTAGCCGGCCACGATTTCTTTGGAATATTGATCCGATAATGTCCCGTGTGCATCGATCAACGCGTTAGACTCGCTTGCTTTTTCCATCCTGACTTTTCCCATTCGATGGCACGGGGCAAACGTATCCTGTGGCACGTCTGAAATCGTTTCGATGAAAATACAGACTCGGTATTTTTCATAGAAATTTCATTTAAAAAATTGTAATTAATTTGTAGGGAAGGAAAATATATTACTTGCAACATGCAGATTTAGTGAGTGATTGTATTTTATAACAAAAACGTCCAATTAGGGTTGTTTTTAGGAGAAGCGTGGAGGTAGTTTGAGATCACCCAAGGCTAGTTCCCATTATTCGGGGCGATAAATGCCACCCGCGTGTCGTTGGACATGGCACTCGTGTCGTTTACACGACAAACGCAAACACAGACGGCAAAAAAACGATCGCTCGTAAAAGCGACACCCATCTGTGCTTAGCTCGTTACTTTTCGATGTTGTTCTTTGGGTGAACAGGGGGTGGAGGAGATTGGTACCAGCTCGTGATCTTACCTGAATCTTTTTCATTAAGAAAATTAACCATCAGACGATGTATGGTAGTTCGATCGTGATTCAATTTGTCGAATTTTATACAAGAAATGAGATTTAAGGGTTAAATAAATTTTAAATATTTTTCAAAGCTAAAATTTAAGATACTTCCCAAGTACTTATCAGTACCTTCCAACTTATATACCGTGTCCATTATCCACCAATAACCTCATTGGGCCAGCAATACCATAAAGCATATACGTCGACCCTTAAAAACAGAAGAAACGCGACTGAAGTTGACTGTAACCGTCTCCCGTGAACAAGTACGATAAAATCGAACGATCTCGTAACTATTCCCAGTCTCTGAAAGTTTCCGGTTCTACTACCGAAGAACAATCCCTCGTTCGAGGAACAGTCACGTACCTTTTTTCCCCGTCGAACAAAAATGCAAGATTCCACGAAGCCGGTAGAAAAAGGAACGTTGCAATTGCAATGTTGCAACGCTGTCGATGCACAAAAAGCAACCCAAGGATCGATCGTCCTCTGTCGATCCCTCTCGGTTCCGAGTCGAACATTTTTATAGGTGTTCACTGTGATTTATCTAACTGGCCGTCCCTGGACACGGTTTGAAGAGCACACTTACTCCCCAGACGCCGATAGAAGTAATGGACACGCGAGGAAGAATTGTATTGATCATCTTTTCTTTAGAGAATATCACGATCGGACAGGGGTTTATTGTTTTTCTTACCACGAAGATTTGTTCCGTTTTATACGGACGGTTCAACCCCCTGCGCGATGATAGTCCTTTGATGAGCCTACTTAATAGGAAATCTGTAATTGGCAATTTTACTGAACTAGTACTAATTAAATAAGCAATTTAAAATCAAAAATTTAATATTGGATAAATTTGAAATTTGGCTAAATAAGAAATTTGAAATTAGAAACTTAGCACAAAATAAGAGATTTGAAATTAAGTATTTGGCTAAGTAAGAAACTTAACATTCCCCTTCTCACCTCTTGGATACCTCAGTCGAACCGAATACCTTCAAGAAGATTAGCAAACATGTTTTCATCGAATACTTCATGGACGATTACGCTGATCCTGTTTGGAGGAATGAAACGGAGGTACTGAACCGAATCGAAAACAGACCACCACGAAATTAGAGTTAGCCTCGATTTTCCATGGTTTCGAGCCTACGTAACAGCGGACGATACACGCGACAAACACGACAGAATCCTATTTTTGCGGATGCACCAGACAGTTGGACGTCTCCTCCGGCGATTCTATTTGCGTATCATCGAGGGACCAACGATGACGCCGACGTGCCGGTGTCTTCGTCCCTGGGCTCTGTTGTTTTTCCACCAATCACACGTGCCCGTCTGCGAAACAACCCCTGTCAAAGTCTCAGATTTTTTGGACAAATGAGTATTCTTTTAACTTGAAGAAAGACCTCCATTGCGGTACCGATATCGTCGTAATTGATCCAATTCTTCGAACTACTTTTAGAAGAACACTCGTCGAATGAGTAGTTTCATCTAATGCAATTTCATGACATAAAAGTATCGCGAAGTAACACTTATGGTACGTCATTTTAAAGCTTAAAGATTGAAGAAAATGCCTATATAAGTGCCCCCTCAAGATTCTTAATATAAGATGGCTGGCTGCGAATTACAACGAACAATACACTCAAGGGACTGTCGCTGTGCTTTCTAAGCTTTCTGAAAACACTGTCTGGATACCTCTTTTATCTTCCTAAGAATGTTACGGAATTGCAAAGCATAACTCGAGGCCCGATATACGAGCGCCATTAGGCGGCTGAAACAGGACACAAAGGTGGAAAGAGCAGAAAGGAACATCTACTGTCCAAGAAACAGAATCTTTGGCTAAGAATCAAGCCGAGTCCGCAGAAGTCGATGGTCCAGCTTCTTATTATATTCCCGTAAGGTTCGTTAGAGTGTGCAACGTTTGTTGTACGAGAGAAAGCGTACAACAGCGTGGCCAGACGATGACACACGCTCGAGGCCGCGGGCTGTTTCCATCGGGGCTGCATTTAGAGCCGCTTAGCGTCGTCTATTTCAGATGACGATGAACGTTACGAGGGAACTCGGACATCGTGGTTTGAACCCTGTTCGACTATAAATTCCGTGGTTCACTGGCCCTACGGTTACTCCCGTTCCGCCATGCTTGAATTCCATCAACTTCCCTGCCAGCTGACAGACAACTATTTCAATCGTTTCGTTCATTTCGTTCATTTCGTTCTATCGCAAATTTTTTATTTTAACCAGGCTAGAAAATTATAAATGAAATTTATAATTAATATATCATTCAAATCTACTTTAATAAAAGAAATGATACAACAGTGAATCAAATTTTGTTACAACTACGGGTCGAATTGAAATATTTTTAATTTGAATATTGAAAGATATTAAGAAGAAAAATCGAAAATTGCAGGGAATAAATTTGTAATTTTTAGTCGCGAGTAACAAGCAATTAATATTTATTGACATTAATTACTCGTCGTAGCTCAAGATCATCTCGTGAATTATTGCGTCCAATTGAAATCTGCCACACCCAAAACGCCGGTATTATGGGATCAATTTCGTATCAATTTGAAGATCCGGTTTCATGGTGCGTCGCGTTTGCACCTGGAGCGATACAATAAAGACATCCTGTAAGACGGACCATGTTCCTGGAAATCAAAGGGTCTTCATCGATACGATGTAATTTCTTGTCCGCGGGCTAGATCCCGGATAGTTCTCGTTTTGGTACAAACGTCAAGAGTAATGACGGTAATATGGTCGATCAACGATGATCCGTGAACGTGACACGAGAGCATGTGTCCTTCCTAGTAGAACCAACGATCGGCCGTCCATCGTACCAGAAGAATGGTCGGTCCCAGTGGGGTGCCTTTCAATCGAACGATTCGTCCTGGAACGTTGCTAATCAACGTGATTTAATGGATCGTTCATTTAAATCATCTTGTTTCTAAATAGACATCTACAGGTGGCTCGTGTCTTCTTCAGATTTAATATCTATTTTATAAAGTAAAGTAAATTAGGCTTTGGTTCAATGTTGGGAAGAAATTTAATAGCATTGCGATACATTAATAATCTCGAGTAAATTTCCAATCTTTGAAGATTAATTGGCTAAGCACAGTGACAAGGTTAAATATAACTCTGTCAAAATTAAAATTAATATTCAGTCAGTGTTCATTTAAAAAACAAGAATTAAAATTGAAAGAACAATTGGTCTAGGTCTAGGTTATATTTTTAATTTAATTTGTAAATGATGGTGGTAAAGGGTTAAAAGTACCAAAAGATCGACTTGTAGGCAGGGTCTAAACAAGAACCGCAAATACCGATATTCGAGCAGCATGCAACAGCTCCCGATACCCATGGCAGCTGATCCCAAAAGCCTCGTGCCGTTTTATTTAAAGAACACCGTATCGTATAGTATCGTATAGTTGGTTAGGTTGGTCGGATGATGGCGAACGAACGTTGCCACCGGTCTAAATCCGCTGTCCCGTAAATCATTGGACCGGTTTATGGTGTTGCACACGCGGAACGCCGCTTCCAAGGCGCGTGTCGAATGCTTCTCGCCCATGAAAATCCTTGTATCAATCGGTGGATCCATCGATCCTCTTAACCTTAACGATCCAACAACAGCACGATCGATGATTTACTGACTGTACCGCGGGACTTGTTTGTTTCTCGTCGTAACAGCTTTGACTTGGCGATGATTTACTCGATTTTTCCTTTGGACGACGTTCGCTGCACTAGAGAATTTGAAACTCAGAAACTTTTACCCTAAAATGGTCGAATTCAGAAATGTGGAAACTTGGAAATCTACAAATTCACAAACTTTAGACCCTAAGCAAACAAAACTACCTCCAACAAATCCAGCCCCAAAGCTACGTCCGTCTCCCACAAAAACGTAGACAGCCGTCCAATTAACACCTCCCGCGCCTGGTCCCCGGCATTTCTTTTATCCAACTACACCGGTGGCCCGTTTTCACCCCAAAAGCCAAACAAATGTTTGGTGGCCAACGAAGTTCGTCCTTCTTCGCCATTCTACTACGTCTGTTTTAGCCTGACGGGAACATAATGAGCATACGAGAATAGTTCTTTGGAAAATGAAACGAGAGGACAGGCGGTGAGGTAAGGTGGTGTCAGAAGAGCCGAGAGGTGACTGACAAACGTCCCTAATGAGACTGGGACATCGTTCACGATGATGAAAATTCGACTAACGATATACGGAATGAGAATCTTAACTCGATTAACGTTTATACAATAAGCTTCTAGTTTCTGTACTCTGAATGTTCCAGGAAAGGTTAGAATTAGAATTCTTAACTATTTTGCTAAATAACAAAATAATTCAAGTCATATTTATACTTTCTGAATGAAAATATAAATTAACCGAGAACGGCGTCGCTAATTAAGATTCACGTCCCCTTGAAATTCTCCTGCTACCCCTCGAGGGTGAAACGGGACAAAAAGGAGCGGAGAAGAAATGATTTTAAAGTCACGATACGTTTTCGGTTCTATTTAAGTCGTGAAATACACGGACCGAGGGTGAAACCTTCCCCACTGTATTTTCTCACAATTTTTCTTCCCGCTGTGACAAATCCGTGAAAATATCAGGAACGACGTAAAGGAGCACCTTCTTTAAATATTTCGAAAAACTATAACATTTCTTTATTCTTCTCTAAACAAACTTTTCAATTTCAATTATTAAGCTTTTGTTTAATTAACACTCAATTACGCTGGACATAATAATGTTGAATAGAAATATTTTAAGAAACTCAGAAACCTTAAAGATTTTAATTTGAACGATCCACTGTCTAAGGGTTAATCATTGAAAGATGGCGATTTCGAGACCGTTCCTGGACAGATTGAAACAATTATCAATTAATAAGTTCCAGCCATTCGTGGACGACAAAAAGAAGAAAGCTTGATCTCGTGAAGTCGGACGAGGAACAGGCCCTTTCTTAGAATTCGTCTCCGTCTAAATTCGAACCTGAAGGGCAGACGGGACAAGGTCTTGAACAGACAAACCGTCTAGCGGGTAGATTCGCGACATTAACACCATTTCCTTCGTTCTTTCTCGAGGCTCATAAAAACAACCCTTTCTAACCCTTCATAAATGACACAGGGTTTTTTTACATGCTTCTTAATTCAATTTCAAAGCCTTCTTTAACCCTTTTTGACAAAAAGTAACCCTTTTATTGCTTTGGATGGCCCTTTCTTTCAATTTCTTATTAATTAATTAACACAGCTTCGTCCGTGTGTAATTAATAATCCAAATTTCTTTAATTCGAAACACCCAACGTCCCGTTTAGTCTTGTTAGCAAAAAATGAATTCTTCTTTGGCATTTCAATTAATTATCAATCTCAGCCTTTTCCAATTTCACGAAACCAAAAGATCCACCGCGAACTCCTAGCGCTCGCGACAAGGGCGAAAGGCTTTCGAGGAACCGTTCGCCGATTCCCGAAAATAGAGAAGCGCATATAAATAACTTAGCACGATTTATCGCTAGGCAAAAAGGAAGGGGAAGTTCGCGCATTAAAAGGGTTAACGACAGAAACGGGCTCGCAGCGACACGAATGTGTCCAGGTGCGCGCGGAAAACTCGTCGCTGGGACAGAAAAAGATCGAAAAGTGTCGGGAACAGGCTGCGAACGCGCGTATGTACGCACCTTCGCACGGTGGCACGTGTTCAAATGGGGCACGTGCTGGACGCTGATTTACGCGAACGCGAATTTAGCCATGCCATACCCCCCTCGCGCTTGCTTATTCCGTGCGGCCTGGCTGCTCGCGGGAGAAAAAGGGCCGACGTGTTCTCGACCCGGTTATTTGGTTACTTTGCACGGAGGATTACCCGAACGCGCAATCTGTCGGAATGCTAAGGATATTTCGGGATTACGACGTAAGCGGGGGGACACGGGGGGATTGGAGACTCGTAGCTGCTTTTTTGGCCAAATATTGTTTGTCAAAGTACTTTGCACTCGAATTGAGTATAATTAAGTCGAAAATTCAAAAGCCCTATTTTGATTATTCTTTCTTTAAATAACTCTTAAGTTTTACATTTCAAAATATTAATTTTTTAAATATGTCGCCCCAGAGCAATCTCTCTTTAGGGAATAAGGAGCTTAGGGAGTTTCTAGGAGCAATCTCTTTAAATAAAGAGAAGTTGCTCCTTGTCAATTGTAATTAAACAGCAAACTGAATGCTTAATTGTTCCACAAACCGGTGTTAATCGATGATCGTTAAGATTCGCGAGGAGAAATCGAAATTAACACCGGTATCCGTTAAAGATTCGAGAAAAACGATTTAAGTCGTAAGAAACAGGGGGAGGAGGTCCGTGAAACGAGGAACAGAAGGGGCTGAATCAAAGAAGGTTGCACGCGTCAGGAGGGACGTCCTTACGCGTCCTATTAAAGCGAAGAAAAGGAAGAGGGTAGAAAAAAAAAAGATGAAGAGAAAGCCGAAGAAGGCACGAGCGACGAGACGACACGTGTGGCGACGCCAACCTTCTCCGAGGTTTCCATCCTGAAACCGTGGAAAGAAACTTTGCGTTGGAATTCGAGCAACCATTCGTATTTTCGAATTCTTCGAGTTCCTTAACCCTTTCGGGCCGATGTGCACACTCGTGGCCTTGGAAAACAAATGCTTGCGTGTACCGGTAGAAATATATATTTTGAAATTTTTAAGTTTTCTAAAGCTTATAAATAAATTTTTAAGGTTTATCCCCTGCAGAGAGAATATAATTTATTTAATTACTATTTTTCAAATTTTCTGCTATTATCTTTTCTTGCTATCTTATTGGAAAGAAGTAATGTAAACACTTTTCTTAGAGATTTAACCTGTCTTCCGTTTACCTGGAACCGATTGCCGACCAGGAAACTCATGCATTTTGATACACGATTTTCTCTCAACTTTCACGCGATTTTTCTAACAAGCATCTTATCCCTGCATCGGTTTCACCAGATTCCTCGAAACTGTATCTAGGATAAACTGTGAGAATCGATCGGTTTCGAAAGTTGACCTGGTTCGTTGTATTCCCACGCGATCGAACACTTATTGTGTATTTGTGAAAAAAGGACATCAGTAGATTGGTATTACCATAAATTAGACCATTTAGAAAACTTGGAGCTTGGGTCTTTAGATTCTAAATTTGAAATTGAAACAATTTTAAGTTTAAAATTTAGAAGATTTGGAGGAATTTTTAAATCTACATTTAGAAAATGTTAAATTTGAAATTTGGAATTTTAGAAATTCTAAGTTTGAACCCTCATCGTGTTAACAGGAAGTGACAAGGCTATCGTGATTCCAAATAATTACGTTTATAAATTCCGCTGGGAAATCCCGTCCGGTATTCGCAGCATCTGCACACTCGCGTATCTAGGAATCTTTTTTTTTTCTCTCTCTCCCTTAGCACAGATGGCGATCGTTTCCCGCTTATACGGCGCCGGCTCGTTCATCTGCGATCGCGTTAAAATCGCGACAGGATAAAGATTAGTCGGTGGCCGGCAAAAACGGACATTTTGTCGCGCTCACGGTTACCGTGGAAGTACGCCCAAGAATTCCAGCCGAGGATGGAAGAACATAAAACGCGAGCCGCTTTTGTCTCTAAATTTTCAAACTTCCCGCCTCGTTACGCTCGAATTCCTCGATAATATTAACATTCCTTCTCTACAAGAAATTTTCTTCGTTTCATTTTTCAATTATTATTTCACGAATTGTTATTTGAATTATTAAGCGAGAAACTGTAATAAAATAAAAATTATATTGGGTTGGCAAGAAAGTAATTTCGGTTTGCACAAATAGATAGCGTTATGTTTGCTTCGTTATTCTTTTGTCAATGTTATAATGCTTTTCTTTTGAGATTTAGTTGACACTTTTAGGTTTTCGACACATTATACTTTTTTATTTTTATATTTACTCGTATCAAATCATTTTCAATTTTCCTATTAATTATTACCTTTTACGAACCTTGTTTTTTGTAATATAATTATAAAAGTACACAAAATATTCCTTGAATTCGAGAAATTAATTTGAAGTCACTAAAATTCCAAGAAATGGCACGACGAATACCTCCTGTCATATTATATTCTCCTAATACAATTTTTCAAATTCCAGATCCTTGGTTCCTGAGTCCAAGTTCCCGGTAATTCCTGGAATTTGACGTCACTAAAATTCCAAGGAGCGAGACAAAGGATTTCTCCTGGCGGTTTATATTCTTCTAATACAGAATTCTTGTTCCGAGATTCTGCTTTTAGCAGTGGAAAATTTTTTGAATTCATTTTGGAAGGTATGTTAAATAAATACATTGTTGTTACATTTTATACTTGTTATAATTTATACTATTTACAAAGTACGTACTATCTTTACTGACATTGACTAATAGAAATAAGAATGATAAACCATTATAGCAATGCATTCTATGTACGTAATGCGCTACGATCGACTGTCGATTCATTTGTAACGTTTATCTGTCTGCTCCTAGAGAATGGTGATCAGGTGTTCGCCGGAGTAACGGTTACTGCCATTGCAATGCACCAGGAGTGTCCCCCTTGAGAATGATGACCAAGATAACACAGAGGTACAGCCATGCTATGGCTACCAGGGGCAGTTTTCAAATTTCGGAAACTGGACGCGACGGAACTATTGTCATTTCCAACATGGCAGCGCGGTTTTCGATATTTTATAAAAATTTAAAACATATTATTTTCACAATTATTGATAAATTATTCATGCTTAGATAAGCGGTATGCCTAAAACCATCCTCTGTATCATCAATTGCAATAAATAAGTTTGCATTCGTTCGGTTTAAAGCATATTTGATCACTACATTTCAAGGCCTTTATTTATTATTTTCTTGCATTTTCGCAATTGTTAACTATTTAGAAACATTCATGGTACTAAAAAGCTGCATTTATTCAATAAACTACATGATTCATACATTCAGCTTTACAATAGTTATTATATTATTTATAACTAACGTTTACAATTGTAATTTTGCGCATTATTTGTACAACTTTGTAGAATTTATACAACAACACAATTACTCTTATTTTTACTGTTTATTTAATATTTCAAATTATAAACGCAATCTTAATTTAATCCATCAATAATTTTAAAATTTAAAATTATAATAAAAACATTACATTACAGTATGAAACCATTGCACAATGAATTATATAAAAAATTGTAACATATCTGTACGTAAAGTTATAAAAATAATGAATTCTGATAGATATAACAATAACGTATATAAGATATAATTGTAAAATTGAAAATAATAATACAAATATTTTATAATAAGTTAAGAAGGACATGTGCAACGTATGTTTTAGTAAAGTTGATAAAAATAGTCAACCTTAATGAATTTTACAATAATATAGTTAATAATTAACAGTAACATTGAAAACAGTAATAGAAATATTGTACAATAAGTTAATAAAGAAATGTATAAGAAATGAGAACAATGTAATCAATAAATAATTAAAGAATTAATAATTATAAAATAGATTAAAATGAACTAAAATAAAATAAAAGTTTGTAGGCATAACAATTATTCATTGTAAAACCATAAAATGATAATAATTGTAACAAAATTTGCATAATTATAATAATTATAATATTATGTTGTTAGAGTTTGTAACGAAGGTAAATGAGCGGCATGAAGAGATAAAGCAATTTGTATAATTAAATACAGTCCTGTGGTCATCTAATTTGAATAGTAGAAAGATAAAACATTGTATTATTATAAAATAATGAATTTAATATCGTTCAAGCTTTATTTTTCAATTTTTTTAAAGAGCACCTGAGGACGATACATTGTCGAGGAAACTTTATCCAATAGAAGAGATAGGTACGAATTTTGAAATAAAAATTTTGTAATTATAGTGTAGAGGTATTCATCAGTTAGAACACCTAAATGATTAGGGTTTTTAATGCTAATTTTAAGAAAATTTGTGTATTACAGGAGACTGCATCGAAATTGCAGTGAAATTAATATCGAAATGGCACAAACCCTCGAACACATCAAGCATTAACAGAATAAGAAATGGAAGGATATAACTTGTAATTACCATTAGGAATTATAATTGACCATAATTAATTGAAATTTGTTGAGATTAAAATACTAAAACAAATGTTAAATATACCATTTTTATAGCACTGTTATATTAAGAGAAATATATACTCCCCGTTGTATTTTCTTCATTTTGCAAGAACTAAATGATAAAAAATACTTAAATTGTTTATATTTAATGATTTTTTTCATTAAAATCGTTGTATTTTGCATAAATAATTAAAAATTAAAAAATATTTTTAAATTTTTACCTCTAGCGCCATCTCTTCGAAAAGTGCTGAAACTGCTCAAAAATTGACAGGAATCTGCCGTACCTACAATGATTATTTTTTAAGAAAATAATTTTTTGCTGTTTTCGCGTGTTTGAAGCATCTAATCGCTTCTATTTTACACTACTTATCGATTCCAATTGTCCGATTAATCCTAGAAGCCCGAAATATTGAAATATTAAAGATTAAATCGCACATTGAGAGAGTGAGAGGTGAGATTGGCGGACTAGTGTTCACTCTTTCGCACATTGGTGTTGTGCGCAGGCGCGAGTTTGGCGTAGAGAGAGTGAGAGACTAGATGCTCGGACCTCTCACTCGCACATTGAGAGAGTGAGAGGTGAGATTGGCGGACTAGTGTTCACTCTCTCGCACATTGGTGTTGTGCGCAGGCGCGAGTTTGGCGTAGAGGGAGTGAGAGACTAGATGCTCGGTGCTCTCACTCGCACATTGAGAGAGTGAGAGGTGAGATTGGCGGACTAGTGTTCACTCTCTCGCACATTGTGGGAGTGAGAGGTCCGAGCATCTGGTCTCTCACTCTCTCTACGCCAAACTCGCGCCTGCGCACAACACCAATGTGCGAGAGAGTGAACACTAGTCCGCCAATCTCACCTCTCACTCTCTCAATGTGCGAGTGAGAGCACCGAGCATCTAGTCTCTCACTCCCTCTACGCCAAACTCGCGCCTGCGCACAACACCAATGTGCGAGAGAGTGAACACTAGTCCGCCAATCTCACCTCTCACTCTCTCAATGTGCGAGTGAGAGCACCGAGCATCTAGTCTCTCACTCCCTCTACGCCAAACTCGCGCCTGCGCACAACACCAATGTGCGAGAGAGTGAACACTAGTCCGCTAATCGGACCTCTCACTTCCTCCGCGTCAGTGTAAGAGCGAGAGAGCAATACTTAGCCGCTTATCGGACCTCCCACTCCCTCCACAGCAATCTCGCAAAATTACAATTGTAAACGTTAATTATAAATAATATAATAACTATTGTAAAGCTGAATGTATGAATCATGTAGTTTATTGAATAAATGCAGCTTTTTAGTACCATGAACGTTTCTAATTAGTTAACAATCGCGATAAAGCAAGAAAATAATAAATAAAGGCTCTGAAATGTAGTCTTCCAGTCTCGTAATCAAGCGCAGGTTTATATCGATTTATATACTTAAATGATGTTCTAGGATCACCAAATTTGAACTAAAGGAAGGGGAAACTTTATATTATCATAAAAGTATCAATTTGTCACCGTACAAGCTCTATTTTTTATTATTTTTACAATTTTTTAAATAATTATATTTTTTACCTCTAGCGCCATCTCTTCGAAAAGTGCTGAAACTGCTCAAAAATTGACAGGAATCTGCCGTACCTACAATGATTATTTTTTAAGAAAATAATTTTTTGCTGTTTTCGCGTGTTTGAAGCATCTAATCGCTTCTATTTTACACTAATTATCGATTCCAATTGTCCGATTAATCCTAGAAGCCCGAAATATTGAAATATTAAAGATTAAATCGCACATTGAGAGAGTGAGAGGTGAGATTGGCGGACTAGTGTTCACTCTCTCGCACATTGCTGTTGTGCGCAGGCGCGAGTTTGGCGTAGAGGGAGTGAGAGATTAGATGCTCGGTGCTCTCACTCGCACAGTGAGGGAGTGAGAGGTGAGATTGGCGGACGAGTGTTCTCTCTCTCGCACATTGAGAGAGTGAGAGGTCCGAATGGCGGACTAATGTTCACTCTCTCGCACATTGTGGAAGTGAGAGGTCCGAATGGCGGACTAGTGTTCACTCTCTCGCACATTGGTGTTGTGCGCAAGCGCGAGTTTGGCGTAGAGGGAGTGAAAGACAAGATGCTTGATGCTCTCACTCGCACATTGAGGGAGTGAGAGGTGAGATCGGCGGACGAGTGTTCTCTCCCTCTTACGCATTAGCATACTGCGCTGGCTTGGTGCGAGTGAGAGGGGCGACGCTCTCGCGGAGTCTTTTAATCGTTGCGTTACAATACTTAATAGTATGAGTTATTTGAGGTTCAGACTATTATAGATCGGTTTTTCGTGTTCGAAAATGTAAAATTCGATACCAAATTAGCCAGTGCTTCTACGTTTTCTATTATTCATTAATGGTCGGGTAGTTACGTTCATCCCTTTTGTGTGAGGTTATGACTAAGTCCCTGTAATTTTATGTACAAGCTGCCTTAGTTTAATGATACATAACTAGATAAATACAATTTTGCAAACTCGAGATCCTTGGTTTCTGAGTCTAGTTTCATATTACCAATAAACAATGGGAAGGATTTATCTACTGAGAGTAAACATAATCCATCAAATTCAAACCTGATTGAAAATGATCAATTTTGTCCTATCGTATGTAAGTATAAAGTATTATAATTTTATTCAAGTAGTTAATAATAATGTATTTTGCTGTGTTGCAGATTAGAAGATGTATTCGTTATACATTTCTACGCCACATAAGCTGCACATTAACATCATTAAATCAACGGGAAACTTTCTGGCAGATTCTCAGATATCAGTTTTCGGTAATTTTTGGAATTGGACACTACTAAAATTTCAAGAAATGGCACAAAGAATACTTCCTGTCACATCATGTTCTCCTAATACAAATCTGCAAACTTGAAATCCTTGGTTTCTGAGTCTAATTTCATTTTACCAATAAACAATGGAAAGGATTTATCTACGGAGAGTAAACTGTTCTTCAATAGTTATACTGAATATATAAGTACATATGTAATTGTAGAATCTCTTTATTTCATAAGAATATTGTACTGCGCTTAAGCTATATCTTAAATAATTATAAAAATATGTTGTATGTAAAAATACTGATATCTAAGTTTTACAAGTTGTAGTTATAAGTGCGTTAAAGTTAAGAATCTAATATTTAAGTAAGTTTTACAGTTAGTAGTTATAAGTGCGTTAGAATTGTGAATGTAATATTTAAGCAAATTTTACAATTTGTAATTATAAGTGCATTAAAGTTAAGAATGTAATATTTAAGTAAGTTTTACAGTTAGTAGTTATAAGTGCATTAGAATTGTGTATGTAATATTTAAGTAAATTTTACAATTTGTAATTATAAGTGCATGGAAGTTATGAATGTAATATTTAAGTAAGTTTTACAGTTAGTAGTTAGAAGTGCGTTAGAATTGTGAATGTAATATTTAAGTAAATTTTATAATTTGTAATTATAAGTGCATTGAAGTTATGAATGTAATATTTAAGTAAATTTTACAGGTAGTAGTTATAAGTGCGTTAGAATTAACAATGTAACATTTATGTAACATGTATAATTGAAAGAATTTTCAATAAACATAGAGTTAAACTAAAGCAATTGTTTATTCATTTATAAACCTAACTCCCTTATCCAGCCCTTACAAAATTTCACTTAAACAGCAAGAAATAATGTAGAAAAACATTGCACAGAAGTTTCGAAATACAAAAGTAGAAAAAGAAACGAAAAATATTGGTTTGATACAGAGAAGAACAAAATTCGGTCCAAACGGTTTCCAGGAATTCCTGGAATTCGACGTCACTAAAATTCTGGGAAGTGGCACGAAGAATACCTCCTGGCACATCATGTTCTCCTGATACAATTTCGGGATCCGAAATTCGGTGAATTTAAATTTTATAGTCTTCGATTTGCTATTGTTAATTTTCATTATTTTCTGAAATTATTTATGGGATAAGGATATCAAGAGAGATTTATTTAAATAAATAAACGAGTTCTGGGTTATTTTTGAAAATCTGCATTTATTCAATAAACTAAATGATTTATTATACATTGAGCTTTAGAATAGTTATTAAATTATTTACAACTAACGTTTACAATTGTAATTTTGCGCACTATCTATACAACTTTAATTTATAATCGGATTTGTTATAAAATTGATACAACAGGTATCTAAGTTCCGATTATTAATTAAATCCTTGGTTTCTGAGTCCAAGTTCCCGGAAATTCCTGGAATTCGACGTCACTAAAATTCTGGGAAGTGGCACGAAGAATACCTCCTGGCACATCATGTTCTCCTGATACAATTTCGGGATCCGAAATTCGGTGAATTTAAATTTTATAGTCTTCGATTTGCTATTGTTAATTTTCATTATTTTCTGAAATTATTTATGGGATAAGGATATCAAGAGAGATTTATTTAAATAAATAAACGAGTTCTGGGTTATTTTTGAAAATCTGCATTTATTCAATAAACTAAATGATTTATTATACATTGAGCTTTAGAATAGTTATTAAATTATTTACAACTAACGTTTACAATTGTAATTTTGCGCACTATCTATACAACTTTAATTTATAATCGGATTTGTTATAGAATTGATACAACAGGTATCTAAGTTCCGATTATTAATTAAATCCTTGGTTTCTGAGTCCAAGTTCCCGGAAATTCCTGGAATTCGACGTCACTAAAATTCTGGGAAGTGGCACGAAGAATACCTCCTGGCACATCATGTTCTCCTGATACAATTTCGGGATCCGAAATTCGGTGAATTTAAATTTTATAGTCTTCGATTTGCTATTGTTAATTTTCATTATTTTCTGAAATTATTTATGGGATAAGGATATCAAGAGAGATTTATTTAAATAAATAAACGAGTTCTGGGTTATTTTTGAAAATCTGCATTTATTCAATAAACTAAATGATTTATTATACATTGAGCTTTAGAATAGTTATTAAATTATTTACAACTAACGTTTACAATTGTAATTTTGCGCACTATCTATACAACTTTAATTTATAATCGGATTTGTTATAAAATTGATACAACAGGTATCTAAGTTCCGATTATTAATTAAATCCTTGGTTTCTGAGTCCAAGTTCCCGGAAATTCCTGGAATTCGACGTCACTAAAATTCTGGGAAGTGGCACGAAGAATACCTCCTGGCACATCATGTTCTCCTGATACAATTTCGGGATCCGAAATTCTGTGAATTTAAATTTTATAGTCTTCGATTTGCTATTGTTAATTTTCATTATTTTCTGAAATTATTTATGGGATAAGGATATCAAGAGAGATTTATTTAAATAAATAAACGAGTTCTGGGTTATTTTTGAAAATCTGCATTTATTCAATAAACTAAATGATTTATTATACATTGAGCTTTAGAATAGTTATTAAATTATTTACAACTAACGTTTACAATTGTAATTTTGCGCACTATCTATACAACTTTAATTTATAATCGGATTTGTTATAGAATCGATACAACAGGTATCTAAGTTCCGATTATTAATTAAATCCTTGGTTTCTGAGTCCAAGTTCCCGGAAATTCCTGGAATTCGACGTCACTAAAATTCTGGGAAGTGGCACGAAGAATACCTCCTGGCACATCATGTTCTCCTGATACAATTTCGGGATCCGAAATTCTGTGAATTTAAATTTTACAGTCTTCGATTTGCTATTGTTAATTTTCATTATTTTCTGAAATTATTTATGGGATAAGGATATCAAGAGAGATTTATTTAAATAAATAAACGAGTTCTGGGTTATTTTTGAAAATCTGCATTTATTCAATAAACTAAATGATTTATTATACATTGAGCTTTAGAATAGTTATTAAATTATTTACAACTAACGTTTACAATTGTAATTTTGCGCACTATCTATACAACTTTAATTTATAATCGGATTTGTTATAAAATTGATACAACAGGTATCTAAGTTCCGATTATTAATTAAATCCTTGGTTTCTGAGTCCAAGTTCCCGGAAATTCCTGGAATTCGACGTCACTAAAATTCTGGGAAGTGGCACGAAAAATACCTCCTGGCACATCATGTTCTCCTGATACAATTTCGGGATCCGAAATTCTGTGAATTTAAATTTTACAGTCTTCGATTTGCTATTGTTAATTTTCATTATTTTCTGAAATTATTTATGGGATAAGGATATCAAGAGAGATTTATTTAAATAAATAAACGAGTTCTGGGTTATTTTTGAAAATCTGCATTTATTCAATAAACTAAATGATTTATTATACATTGAGCTTTAGAATAGTTATTAAATTATTTACAACTAACGTTTACAATTGTAATTTTGCGCACTATCTATACAATTTTAATTTATAATCGGATTTGTTATAGAATCGATACAACAGGTATCTAAGTTCCGATTATTAATTAAATCCTTGGTTTCTGAGTCCAAGTTCCCGGAAATTCCTGGAATTCGACGTCACTAAAATTCCGAGAAGTGACACGAAGAATACCTCCTGGCACATCATGTTCTCCTGATACAATTTCGGGATCCGAAATTCTGTGAATTTAAATTTTATAGTCTTCGATTTGCTATTGTTAATTTTCATTATTTTCTGAAATTATTTATGGGATAAGGATATCAAGAGAGATTTATTTAAATAAATAAACGAGTTCTGGGTTATTTTTGAAAATCTGCATTTATTCAATAAACTAAATGATTTATTATACATTGAGCTTTAGAATAGTTATTAAATTATTTACAACTAACGTTTACAATTGTAATTTTGCGCACTATCTATACAACTTTAATTTATAATCGGATTTGTTATAAAATTGATACAACAGGTATCTAAGTTCCGATTATTAATTAAATCCTTGGTTTCTGAGTCCAAGTTCCCGGAAATTCCTGGAATTCGACGTCACTAAAATTCTGGGAAGTGGCACGAAAAATACCTCCTGGCACATCATGTTCTCCTGATACAATTTCGGGATCCGAAATTCTGTGAATTTAAATTTTACAGTCTTCGATTTGCTATTGTTAATTTTCATTATTTTCTGAAATTATTTATGGGATAAGGATATCAAGAGAGATTTATTTAAATAAATAAACGAGTTCTGGGTTATTTTTGAAAATCTGCATTTATTCAATAAACTAAATGATTTATTATACATTGAGCTTTAGAATAGTTATTAAATTATTTACAACTAACGTTTATAATTGTAATTTTGCGCACTATCTATACAATTTTAATTTATAATCGGATTTGTTATAGAATCGATACAACAGGTATCTAAGTTCCGATTATTAATTAAATCCTTGGTTTCTGAGTCCAAGTTCCCGGAAATTCCTGGAATTCGACGTCACTAAAATTCTGGGAAGTGGCACGAAGAATACCTCCTGGCACATCATGTTCTCCTGATACAATTTCGGGATCCGAAATTCGGTGAATTTAAATTTTATAGTCTTCGATTTGCTATTGTTAATTTTCATTATTTTCTGAAATTATTTATGGGATAAGGATATCAAGAGAGATTTATTTAAATAAATAAACGAGTTCTGGGTTATTTTTGAAAATCTGCATTTATTCAATAAACTAAATGATTTATTATACATTGAGCTTTAGAATAGTTATTAAATTATTTACAACTAACGTTTACAATTGTAATTTTGCGCACTATCTATACAACTTTAATTTATAATCGGATTTGTTATAAAATTGATACAACAGGTATCTAAGTTCCGATTATTAATTAAATCCTTGGTTTCTGAGTCCAAGTTCCCGGAAATTCCTGGAATTCGACGTCACTAAAATTCTGGGAAGTGGCACGAAAAATACCTCCTGGCACATCATGTTCTCCTGATACAATTTCGGGATCCGAAATTCTGTGAATTTAAATTTTACAGTCTTCGATTTGCTATTGTTAATTTTCATTATTTTCTGAAATTATTTATGGGATAAGGATATCAAGAGAGATTTATTTAAATAAATAAACGAGTTCTGGGTTATTTTTGAAAATCTGCATTTATTCAATAAACTAAATGATTTATTATACATTGAGCTTTAGAATAGTTATTAAATTATTTACAACTAACGTTTATAATTGTAATTTTGCGCACTATCTATACAATTTTAATTTATAATCGGATTTGTTATAGAATCGATACAACAGGTATCTAAGTTCCGATTATTAATTAAATCCTTGGTTTCTGAGTCCAAGTTCCCGGAAATTCCTGGAATTCGACGTCACTAAAATTCTGGGAAGTGGCACGAAGAATACCTCCTGGCACATCATGTTCTCCTGATACAATTTCGGGATCCGAAATTCGGTGAATTTAAATTTTACAGTCTTCGATTTGCTATTGTTAATTTTCATTATTTTCTGAAATTATTTATGGGATAAGGATATCAAGAGAGATTTATTTAAATAAATAAACGAGTTCTGGGTTATTTTTGAAAATCTGCATTTATTCAATAAACTAAATGATTTATTATACATTGAGCTTTAGAATAGTTATTAAATTATTTACAACTAACGTTTATAATTGTAATTTTGCGCACTATCTATACAATTTTAATTTATAATCGGATTTGTTATAGAATCGATACAACAGGTATCTAAGTTCCGATTATTAATTAAATCCTTGGTTTCTGAGTCCAAGTTCCCGGAAATTCCTGGAATTTGACGTCACTAAAATTCCGAGAAGTGACACGAAGAATACCTCCTGGCACATCATGTTCTCCTGATACAATTTCGGGATCCGAAATTCTGTGAATTTAAATTTTATAGTCTTCGATTTGCTATTGTTAATTTTCATTATTTTCTGAAATTATTTATGGGATAAGGATATCAAGAGAGATTCATTTAAATAAATAAACGAGTTCTGGGTTATTTTTGAAAATCTGCATTTATTCAATAAACTAAATGATTTATTATACTTTGAGCTTTAGAATAGTTATTAAATTATTTACAACTAACGTTTACAATTGTAATTTTGCGCATTATTTGTACAACTTTGTAGAATTTATATAACAACACAATTACTCTTATTTTTACTGTTTATTTAATATTTCAAATTATAAACGCAATCTTAATTTAATCCATCAATAATTTTAAAATGTAAAATTATAATAAAAACATTACATTACAGTATGAAACCATTGCACAATGAATTATATAAAAAATTGTAACATATCTGTACGTAAAGTTATAAAAATAATGAATTCTGATAGATATAACAATAACGTATATAAGATATAATTGTAAAATTGAAAATAATAATACAAATATTTTATAATAAGTTAAGAAGGGCATGTGCAACGTATGTTTTAGTAAAGTTGATAAAAATAGTCAACCTTAATGAATTTTACAATAATATAGTTAATAATTAACAGTAACATTGAAAACAGTAATAGAAATATTGTACAATAAGTTAATAAAGAAATGTATAAGAAATGAGAACAATGTAATCAATAAATAATTAAAGAATTAATAATTATAAAATAGATTAAAATGAACTAAAATAAAATAAAAGTTTGTAGGCATAACAATTATTCATTGTAAAACCATAAAATGATAATAATTGTAACAAAATTTGCATAATTATAATAATTATAATATTATGTTGTTAGAGTTTGTAACGAAGGTAAATGAGCGGCATGAAGAGATAAAGCAATTTGTATAATTAAATACAGTCCTGTGGTCATCTAATTTGAATAGTAGAAAGATAAAATATTGCATTATTATAAAATAATGAATTTAATATCGTTCAAGCTTTATTTTTCAATTTTTTTAAGGAGCAACTGAGGACGATACATTGTCGAGGAAACTTTATCCAATAGAAGAGATAGGTACGAATTTTGAAATAAAAATTTTGTAATTATAGTGTAGAGGTATTCATCAGTTAGAACACCTAAATGATTAGGGTTTTTAATGCTAATTTTAAGAAAATTTGTGTATTACAGGAGACTGCATCGAAATTGCAATGAAATTAATATCGAAATGACACAAACCCTCGAACACATCAAGCATTAACAGAATAAGAAATGGAAGGATATAACTTGTAATTACCATTAGGAATTATAATTGACTATAATTAATTGAAATTTGTTGAGATTAAAATACTGAAACAAATGTTAAATATACCATTTTTATAGCACTGTTATATTAGGAGAAATATATACTCCCCGTTGTATTTTCTTCATTTTGCAAGAACTAAATGATAAAAAATACTTAAATTGTTTATATTTAATGATTTTTTTCATTAAAATCGTTGTATTTTGCATAAATAATTAAAAATTAAAAAATATTTTTAAATTTTTACCTCTAGCGCCATCTCTTCGAAAAGTGCTGAAACTGCTCAAAAATTGACAGGAATCTGCCGTACCTACAATGATTATTTTTTAAGAAAATAATTTTTTGCTGTTTTCGCGTGTTTGAAGCATCTAATCGCTTCTATTTTACACTAATTATCGATTCCAATTGTCCGATTAATCCTAGAAGCCCAAAATATTGAAATATTAAAGATTAAATCGCACATTGAGAGAGTGAGAGGTGAGATTGGCGGACTAGTGTTCACTCTCTCGCACATTGTGGGAGTGAGAGGTCCGAGCATCTAGTCTCTCACTCTCTCTACGCCAAACTCGCGCCTGCGCACAACACCAATGTGCGAGAGAGTGAACATTAGTCCGCCAATCTCACCTCTCACTCTCTCAATGTGCGATTTAATCTTTAATATTTCAATATTTCGGGCTTCTAGGATTAATCGGACAATTGGAATCGATAATTAGTGTAAAATAGAAGCGATTAGATGCTTCAAACACGCGAAAACAGCAAAAAATTATTTTCTTAAAAAATAATCATTGTAGGTACGGCAGATTCCTGTCAATTTTTGAGCAGTTTCAGCACTTTTCGAAGAGATGGCGCTAGAGGTAAAAAATATAATTATTTTAAAAATTGTAAAAATAATAAAAAATAGAGCTTGTACGGTGACAAATTGATACTTTTATGATAATATAAAGTTTCCCCTTCCTTTAGTTCAAATTTGGTGATCCTAGAACATCATTTAAGTATATAAATCGATATAAACCTGCGCTTGATTACGAGACTCGAAGACTACATTTCAGCGCCTTTATTTATTATTTTCTTGCTTTATCGCGATTGTTAACTAATTAGAAACGTTCATGGTACTAAAAAGCTGCATTTATTCAATAAACTACATGATTCATACATTCAGCTTTACAGTAGTTATTATATTATTTATAACTAATGTTTACAATTGTAATTTTGCGAGATTGCTGTGGAGGGAGTGGGAGGTCCGATCGGCGGACTAGTGTTCACTCTCTCGCACATTGGTGTTGTGCGCAGGCGCGAGTTTGGCGTAGAGGGAGTGAGAGACTAGATGTTCGGTGCTCTCTCTCGCACATTGAGGGAGTGAAAGATCTGATCGGTGGACGAGTGTTCTCTCCCTCTTATGCATTAGCATACTGCGTTGGCTTGTTGCGAGTGAGAGGGGTGACGCTAATAAAAGCAAAATATGTAAACTATTATACAATATATTAATACAATATATTTATATAAGTACACATTGCACACGTCTTTATTTTTCTACCTTATCCTCTTATTAATGTTCCCTGTTTGTCTCTGTCCTCCTACAGTTGAGTTCCATTCAATTCTGTAACCAAAACAATTAAAATGAATAAAAGTACGACCAGAATGTGTATTTAAAAACAAATAGCAAAATTCTAAGTACCTAATATGTTACTGTTGATTGATGGGTAAGAATCCATTTCCATGCCTCTTGAGAATGGTGAGGTGCTCGCCGGAGTAACGGCTGCCGTCGTTGCAGTTCGTCAGGGGCAGTTTTCAAATTTTGGAAACTGGAGTCTCCGCGTCACGTACACTTCTTTAAAGTACGCTTTCGGTGATTCCTGAAATTTTATATCACGATAATTCCGATAAGTGGCACAAAGATTAATTTACAAAAGATGTAAAAGCACTACGTGGTTTTTCTTTTCTTTGATGCAGCCCTGGTCGGGACGTTTTATCATGGAAGAACAATTAACAAGTTCATTTTACCTGGACGCGTTGTTTCGTGGCTCTATTAGCCGGCTGTTCCCTGAGGAGACTTCAGGAATCCCTGGTTTTCCGAGTGAAGAGCAGCACACGTGTTCCCTTCGGTTCTTTCTTTTCTCTATCTGCAACATTCCTCCAGTTCTTGCGATCTGTGAGCAAGATGAAAACGGTTTCGCGAACGTTGGCAATCTATTTCAGGTAATTTCATCGTAATTTTAGGAATTCGAATGATACGCCATGTATACTGACTCGACCCTTTCGTCAAAATTCCTTGGATGTTTTCTAAATGCTTTGTTATACTTTATTGTGAAGGATGGTTGTGATGGTTATGGTCTGGACTTATTATTTAAGTGTTAAGATACTTGATGTAGTTATGAAGTACCTGAGTACCCCAGTAACGAATGAGGAAACCACCAATAGCGTGATGGCTATCGAAACTGTTCCTTTCTATCAGGAAAGTAGAATCTGTCAGAAGGTATACTGTTATAATAATCGATATTTGCTTATTCCTATTAAAATGTTGATTATAAAATTTTCTTACGCTATTTTTATCCACATTTTATTTGTAATTAATAAATTATTGGCAATTATTGCAATGACTGTAATTTATTAAATATATACATAAAAATCATTTAATCAATGTTCTATCATTCTGTCTTTTATACTTAATTATTAATATTCAAAGAAGATATGACCACTATCAAATAATAATCTCGAATTTCTCTTGTCTCGGAGCACTTATGAATTATAATTTATCATTGAATCAATTGATTAAAATCTTCAATTAATTGTACAATCTCCATTTACAAGGATGATACACAAGGAAAATGTAAATGGTAATTAAATACAGTGTTTCGGTAAAAATGCACATCTGCTTTTATTGAAAAAAAAAAGAGGTGAGACACAGAGCGAAAAGGTATCTCCGTGTGTACACGCATAATCTGCGGGTGTTTGTGGATCGAACGATTAAAAGCGTCGATCGAAAAACTGTATGCTCTGTTTTAAAGCAGGGGCCGATCGCGATCGTGGCGACGCAATATTTGATATCTCGTCGATACTACGAGATATCAGCGTGTCACCACTTCGTTTTCGCGATCCCGCGAACACGGTCTCGTACATTAATCGAAATGAAAGATTCGCAGAAGTGAAGTCGCACGGAAAAGGATTGACGGTGGGCGCCGTGATCGTTCCCGCTATTTCTAGCCAGGGAGAACCGATTATCGTAGACCAGCCTCGATAAGAAAAATTCGTTCCTACTATATTTATAGATATACATATACATACATACATTCGATACTTATAATATATTATATATACCTATGGGCTGTGTCTCGAGAAAATGAATTGCCGTGCCCACCCTTTTACATTGGTACCTAAAGTGTCCATCTTGTCCTTCCTCTCTATACAAAAAAGAAGGTAATCGCAATTTGTAACGCGTTCTACCGAGAAACTCAACCCTCGCGCCTCAACGTAGCGGATCGTTCCTGACCCATCTATATAATTACAATTTACGAGTCGAAGCGGCAAATAATGAAAATATCCGAACGCTGCGAACGATTTATTCGCAGCTGCGATGACGATCGTTTACGTCGCGACGTGAAACAGAAACGCAAGGCAAGGTAAGTCAACAACGATCCGATGACCGTCGCCGAGGGTCTTGACCGCGTCGTACCACGGTTGCTGCGCTTCTGGTTCGCTCGCGACCCTCTCGTCGAGCTTCGCATCGGCCGTGGCAGTATTACGACGCGTTCGCGCGTCGTTCATCGGTGATTGGCTCGATGCTCTCGGACCGCGTCCATCTTTTTGGTTACGCTTTAACGCGTTCGTCGCGAACGTTTCGTTGATTTAAGCTAGATAACGCGTCGCGGAGACGGACACCCCGAGGACCTCAACGCTGCAGGTCCCTCGAGGGTGTTCGCCCCGCGGCGGGGACTTCAGCGCCAAGCCAACACGCGCACACGCGCGGACGCGGTCGCGGTCGCGCGTATACGGTAACGGTGGTAGCGACGGGAGAGGACGCTCTAACGTTAGTCGAGAAGAGGAATCAATCCGCGGCGAGGACCGCGGTGGCCGCGGACGACGACGACGACGACGAAGACGACGAGGACGACTTCTTCTTCAGCACGATGTCCTTGATGTTCAGGTTCACCTTCTCCTTGCGAGGCGGCGGCACCGACTGCAGGCAGAATCTCTTGAACGCCTCCAGTTCTCGCTCCGCGTCGTCCATCTCCCCGTCCTCGAGGTCTATATCTTTGGGCGTGAATACGCTCTCTGCAAAAGACACGCTCTGAATACGGGCAATCGTTGTGAACGATACAAAAATATAAATAAAGAAACGTCGGGGTACAATGGGGCGATTTTCAAAGTCGTTCAATCGTTTCCATTCCTGATTCTTAGCTAAGGGTACTGACCTGAACCCGAGAGATACCTGCTGATGATGATCATCGAAAGATTCGAATGAGAGAGCATCGATGGAGAACGTGAGAGACAAGATCACTGGTGATCGACAGAGAGGAGAAAAGAGTGAAACAAGAAAGGTCTCGAGTCGCTCCAACGATAATAAAAAAGAGAAACTCTTTTTCTTATTTCTGATGCATACGCATGCAACACGGTTACTCGAATAGGGAGCGACGTGTCCAGTTTTCCAACACAAGGTATAAGAAGAGATCGTATAAACGTTGGAAAGAGAATAAAAGTCAGTTTTATTGATACGTCATCAGATCAGGCTTAAGGAAAAGATTAAATAAATAAATAATAATAAGATAGCTCGTATACTGGTACGTATACAATGGTTCGTTTTTAGTGTATCACCTACGTATTTTATGTACACGTGACGTGACGAAACGTAATCGCACAACAGAGACTTCAGGTACGTGGAGGCAGACGGTCAATGAACCTGGCAAATCGTGACACTCCTCGAGTGATCTACGTATCTTTTCTTTATATTTTCCCATATTTTTCCGTGTCTAACGAACAAGATGCGTCCCTCTCTGTCTCTCTCTGGAAGTAATCGTGCTTCCGTTCAGCGCTCCCGTGATCGACATTCAAAGCGAAACAACTAGAAAGGAAACAGAAAAGAAAATAAAGGGAGAGATATATGCATTTGTACACGCAATGTGATATACGCAATTAAAGACAATCCGAAACGCGTGGACAGAGAGAAGAGACTGAAAAAAAAGCTAACCTAGATATCAGGTACACACGTCGAGCACCGTGGGCATCCCTAGGAAAAATGGCGCCGTAAGGTATGGCTACCCCATCGCTGGTCTTTTCGATCGTTAGTCGATTTAGTAAATTGAATAAAAGCCTGGGTTAAATAGGGTTAAGACGAGTGCTCAACTTAGTAGTTTATGTCAAAGCGAGTTGGTTAACTGTAGTTAACGAGATAGAATGAAATGCCTGGTAAACTTTCGAGGTGTAAGACGAATGATGGGACTTCCTCCTACGCCGCCATTTTTTTTTTCTTAAGAATGTACAGCGTGCTCTGTAGCGTACGGAGCTAAAGTACGAGCTAAGAGATTGAACATTTTTCGACAGTCACCTTGTTGATGGAGTGGACAAAAGCGTGAGAGAAAATAAAGAAAAGATAGTGCTCACTGGCCAGAGTTCTCTTCCAGGCACAATCCCCCAAGAAATTCGTGGCTGCCAATTCGAGGAGATCCCGAAGAGCGTATCCCGGCTTATTTGAAAAACGTTCTCAATCAACCTATAGCTGACCGAGAGACTTGGTCCTAACGCGGTACACTGCCCTCTCCTAACGAAACAAAAACGAAACGGAAAGAAAAATGCCGTCGTCAGTTTCGCTTGAACCTACTTTTTTTCAACTCGTCCAACATCTATTTTATTTTTGGGTTTTGCACACCGTTAAACGGTGTTCTCTACCGTGTTCATTGCTCTTTCTTTCATTTTTCAAGTATTTAAAACAAAATAAAATAGCAACTGTCTCAACACCGGGACTGTGTTAAGGAGAGATCAAGAAAAAAAATGAAAGAAGCAAATTTACATGTTAAACTCTGATTATTGTTGTTTCTCACCAACGAGGTTCCAGTCATCGCCGCACTGCCTCGCCCCGCTCCCGCGCTTTTTCTTTTTCTTGCTTTTCTCGCTACCAGACGCCGCGATGGACGCGTTTATCGCCTCCCTGACGGCCGTCTTTGCGTTCTGAACGTCCTCCATGCTGCTGTCCGTCCTCACTTTGGTCAGGGTCACGCTAGTCCCCTTCAGATTGATTCCATTTTCAGGAATGGGTTGACCGTTCGTCACTTTGCTGATCTGGATGTTAGCCAGACCGCTTAAAGTCGTGCAGTCTGGCGTCAGTCTGCTCCTAAGTTCCGCCAAGCTCGATGGAATGATACCATTCGCGTGCTTCAGGTTCGAGTTCTCCGTCGTCGTCTTGGACGACAGGTCGCCCTTGACTATGTAGTCCGGCTTCGGGGGTGCCGTGAGGCCGGCATTGATGGCCTGTTGCAACGCTGGACTCCGTATCGTCACCATACCATTTTCTGACACCTTTATAATCGCTGCTTGTTGCGTGGGTGGCACTTTCATGGGACCAAACGCGGGGTTCCTTATGGTCACCATGTTGGTGTTCGGATTGTGAAGTATCCTGGCTGGCTCGTCCGCGTGCTCGCTCGCGAATGGGTCATTGTTTTGCACTGTGGCTTGATTCGCTGCGTTGCTGCAGTTCGTCGCGTTCTTATTCTTTTTCTTCTTTTTCTTACTGCTACTGCTTTGGCTTTGTTGCGTTTCTTTAAGCACATCTGCAATAAAACAGATGTAGATTAGTATAATTTAAATAGTGGTATCGAACACCATAGGCTTTCCTAGGGAAATTTTCCCTAGAAAAACCTATCCCTTAACAATGCACGTTGTCGCTCACCTTTCTCTGCGGGTTTGGGCAGAAGGTCTTGCTTCAGCTTCCCCGTGTCCACCACGATTACGTTCCCACCCGCTTGAGGACTCGCGTAGCTCGATTGAACGCCGCTCATAGGCGCAGCGATTATGGTAGTTTGCTTGGGAGGATTCACCGGCTTGGGCAACGGTGCCGATCTGATCGGCAAAGGCTTGGCTGGAGCATCGACCTTTGTTATCGTGATGCCAGGCGGTAGCTTCAGGTTTTCTATATTGATCTTCGAGTTCACGCCGATATCCTTGAACTGGCTGCTCAACGGCGAACTGACCCGATCCGGGGGCGTCGATTGAACCTCCGCTCGCTGCTTCATCGTCGCTTGATTCGACATCTTGCTCTGAACCTTCTGGTTATCGTTCTTCGTTTGTTTCACCGTCGCGTTAGAACTCGCGTTCTTGTTGTTTTTGTTCACCAGATTGTTCTTCTCCTGCTGCTGCACCTTCGATTTCTTGTTATTGTCGTTGGTGATGGTCAAGTTTTGCGACGGCTTCTGCGGAGCCGGTGTCTGGGGCGGGGTGTTCATCTTGTTCTGCTTCTTGTTGGAACCGTTCTGCTGTTGACTTTTATTTTTATTCACCGCGTTCTGCTGCAGCACGTTCTCTTTGTTCTCTGTATTTTTCTTGTCCTTTTTGGACTTCGTCTTAGTTTCCGTGATATTCTGCTGCTGAATCTTCTTCTCGTCCGCCTGCTTTCCTTTGTTCTTCTCGTTATTCGACTGTTTTATGTTCTTGCTGTCGCAGATTTTGTTCTGTACCTGCTGCTTCGAATTGCCGATTTGCTGCTGTTTATTTCCCGACTGCAACGAATTGATATTATTATTATTGGTGTTATTGTTGTTATTATTGTTCGATTTAGATTTCTTCTTCTTTCCGCTGATGTTCTGGTTCTGCTCGTTGTCCAGCTTCAAAGAGGCGACTTCCTTGGTCTGACCGTTCACCAGCGTGAAGAGAACCTTGTCTTCAGCAGGTGTTTGGCCCTTCAAGGTGATCGTGACCGTGGGTTCGGCGCTGTTTGACTCCATGACCCTTTTGATGGTCACAATTTGTGGCTGACTTTCGGTTTGAATCGGTTTCTTCGCCTCCTTCGCCTTCGCCTCCTCGATCTTCTTCATTTCCTTCTTCAACTTCTTTCTCTCCTTCTTCGTCAACTTCTTATCGTTCATGTCAACGGCCAACGATTTCTCAGCGACGTTGCTCGCGTTACCTTTAACATTCATAGCGTTGCTACTCGTCTGCGTCTTGTTATTTTTACTACTGACTTCAGTTTTGTCATTTCTCGCTGTCGTCTTATTCGTCTGGCTGGGAACCATCGTTTTGTCAACTTTACTGGTAGTAATACTTTTGTTCTTTGTATTTGTATTCACAGGTGCAGTCTTCGTTTTGCTATTTATACTACTGTTACTACAACTACTACTGCTGCTACAGCTACTGCTACTGACGTTACTACTATTGCTACAAACATCCTGTTTGTCTTTCTTTTTATTACTTAATTGCTTTACAATCGGCAACGTAATTGGCGGTGACGTAGGTAAAATAGATACTTCGGGCAAATTACACTGTGGCAATAATCTTTGCGGAACGGGTTTCTGCGGATCTACGACAGTGATCGTCACTTCTGGCGTCTTTTTCTGTAGCTCTATCAGCTTTTGCCGTTCCGCCTCTTGCCTGTCCCTTTTAAGCTTCTCTTCGAGCTGCAACAAACCAGCAATAAAGTTACAACAATTCATTTTACTAAAAATTATATCAACCAACCTTCCGCTGTTTCTGCCTGGCCTTCTTCTCGGCCTTCTTATTGTTATCTTTCTTTCCATTTTGGTTTCCCTCAATGAACTCTAGCAGCTCCTCCAAGTCCCTCTGATCCCGTTGATCCTGTTGCACTATGGGGGCAGCCACCACCGGGGTATTCGATCGAAGCGCCGAATTAGTCACTATCTTCGTTTCAGTGCTAGCCACGGTGGTTGTCGGCGGTTCAGAAGGGCTCTTCGACGGACTACACGTAGCCTTACACTTCTTGGCTTTCTTCTTGGTCAACAACTGCCGCAATCGTTCCCTCATTTCGTTATAATTTCGACTAACCGGCGCTACAGAAGGCTGCAAGATAGTGCTCCGTTAAGATAAGAGCCATCTTCTTTATCTCTGTTTGTGACAGAGTTTACTCACGACCCCGTGCCCGAACACTTCGCAGTAACAACAGTCGCAGTGCCTGCTCGAGTCTCTCTGCGCGGAACTGGTGGTCGAGCAGGAATCTTCCTGGCTGCTTCCCGAATCCGAGCAATCGCCATCGCCGGAACTCACTGAAAGAATATACGATTTATTACGAAAGATGATCACACAGTTAACTGTTATTACAAATAATTAAATACTGACAGTCGTTGCACGATACTCTCTTTATGTGCTCGACATTGGCTTGCTTGTGACAAGCGTGCGACGAATGACCGTTGTGTGTATGAGGTCTGTGATTGGGACCCGTGTTTTTTACCAGGTCTGGCAAGGGCCCGTGCGTATGTGAATGAGTGGTACCTATTTAATTTAAAAAAAGAAGATTCATTATTTTTTCAAACATCAATTATTCCTTGTAGGCGATACTTGCCTTGATGCGTTGTGTGATTATGAGTGGTATTTGGTGTCTGCGTCGTAGAATGCCTCGTTTGCGTTTGGGCAGACTGTGTGGAACCTGTTTTCACAGCAGGTTTATTTGTTTCCTGATTGGCCTTCACGATGGGAGGTGATACTGGCTTGGGATGGCCATTCGATACGACAGCTTCAGGCACGGCTAATAATATGAAGGATTATTGCATCGATCAAAATCTCCCGATCCATGAACGAAATTGACGTTTATTTACCGTTGCTTTTCATCAAACAGGGGCAAGTATCGCATTTCCTTTTAAAATTCAACAAACACGGACAGGGAGGGATTTTCAGTACCGATTTCCTCTCCGTTATTTCCCTCGCGTGCTGATACACGCACGAGCAGGGCTGCGGATCGAACGCTCTGAAATCGACATCCTCCCTCACGTCCGTTTCCTTCTCGTCGCATTGCAACTCTTTCGTCTCCGCGTCGTCCGCGTTTTTCTTAACTTGCGTGACAGAATAATTCGCCGGGTCTTCTAAAATCAAACGTTCAACGATCAGGCACCGCGCGCCGCGGCCTAATGTCCGGCTCGTTTAAAAATGTTTTCATTTGTGATGTGATTTCTCTTACCTAAAAAATCAATTGTGAACTGTGGAAAAGAATTTTCTAACGGTAATACTAAACTTTCAGCGTCATTTTTATTAACCTGGCAATTAAACGTTACTTAGCTTAATAAAACCTGTGATATACTCTGTATCGATGATGCATGCGAGAAAAATATGTCTGGAAGTAATAGTGAAAATGTCTCTTACGATTGGAAACGACGAGAATCCTGTACACATGTGACATTCACAGCCTTTCCCCTCCTCTATACCATTCTCCGTACGAGTTTCTTCGTTATGCACCCTTTTGAGAATATATTTAAGTTATAAATAAAAAGGCCCATGAACTTCAGAGTATGTGTATTACAAGTACCTGGTCGATCTAAGTGCAAACTGTGCTAAGTGACACGTTGCGCGTGCATAATCGAAAAAATCAGTGTCATCTTGCCCGTTGGTGTAAATGTCCGCGGTGGTCAGCACACCAGCTATATCGGCCAACTTCTGATGCTGAGCCTTGTTACAATCGTCTAACAACATTTGAACTATCTCAATGTTTGGAAGCATGCTAAACAACTCCAAACTAAAATCTGGAATTGGACTAAGAGGCCTGCTATCTGTTTCTGATGCTGCAACCTTAGACTGCGACGCAACCGTCGAGAGTTGCCTGTCTCCTTCTTGTTCGCTGAAATAAAAATTTCATATTAAAATCTTAGGGTACAACAATGTCTTTAGTTTACATACTTTCCAACATCGAGCGATTTATTCACCACCATCGGCTGCTCTATAAGTTTTCTACTCGCTGTAAATAATTCCCAAGTTTCCCTAATTTGCTTAAGCCTAGTCATCCGAACTGTTTGTTCTGCACTGAAATACACATTGCTCGTTGAATGTTGTTGAATATTGTTGTACATTTCAGTTGATATTGCCACTTACTGATACATGTCCATCCACGACTCAGTCTCTAGCCATAGATCCGCGATTAGTGCCATCTCATCGTAAAATGGTAAATATCGAACAACGAGACTGCGGTACTCTAAGCCTTTTAAAGGCACAAGTTTTTTTAACTGTAAAATCAATCATTTTTATTTCTATGTCTATTGAGAGATTTTTAAGTTGTTAGTAAGATGTTAGTCTACCTGTTCAATAAAAGATGGCAAATTGTTTTGTACCAACGGATCATCATATACATAGATCTGATATAACTTTTTGATAAAGCATTCCCAGGATAAATTAAATTTACACAGATGATCAGTTAAGGGTTTTACAAATTCAGAAATCTTTGATGCTGTTGATATCAATGCGTCGTAATCATCTAAAAGACCTGTGCAAAAAATATGATAAATTAATATCTGCATCAATTATTAGAAATAAGTACTTTAGTTCAGGAAATATTTCATATTAACCTGTAAGGAAAATTTCTGCTAAATTATTTACACTACGATCATGTAGGAGGGCTAATAATCGAACTTTCACTTCTATAACAAATCCTTGCGTCAAATTCACTAGCCTCATAAACAACTGATGAGGGTCTCTTTTACACAGTCTGAAAATGAATGGCTATGTTTAAATCTATCCAAATTCACTGTGGATCCTGGAGAGCGGAATTGTTACAGAAACTTACTGTAAAACAATTTCGCGCACGTCATCCATCGCATAAGAAAATACATTGTGATGGAACTGTAAGCCTCCCGGTATACGGGATGTTTCCAAGGCGACGTTGAAACAGCCCTTTATGTGCTCTTGTATCTCTCTCCACAGATTCCTAAACTTCATTGCCTTTTGTAGTTCCTCTTTGAACAGTTCTCTGCATCAACAACAGGCCTGGTTAAAAACTGTCTCCATTCTCACTGACAAACAACAAGATTACCTCTTCGCTTTGTACGTATCACAGGAACACGATTCCTTTCCCCTGGAAGGATTATCAAAGCTCGTGTTGCCGCTCGGGTTTTCGTCGGCCAGCGCGGTTCGCCTGACGCACTGGGGCCCCCTCGCGCCTTTGATAAACTCGTCGACCGCGATTTCGTCCAGTGTCACGCTCTGCAAGTAGAACGTGTTCATGGTACCGTCTCGTCACGGCGCAAACGTTGCTCGTACGTGTGAAATCATACCGCGACAGAAACGGAGACCGCGACGTCGGACGACCTGACAAGGTCCTCCATGTAATTAACGAGCCGGTCGTCGACGTGCCGTGTCAAATCGGTCTCAGCGTCGATGCAACCGTTGCAGGGAGCGTTGTCCGTGTGTTTCTTGGCGAGAACGTCACCCATCGTTACTGTGTTGCTGTCTCTGCTCCTGTTGCACTGACCGTCCTGGTTGTCGCTGCCGCTCATTCTATCCGCGCGCGGTGCAGCCGCCACACCGATCCAATCGTCCAGCGATACCTCCAGGAAACCGTACGACAATCGATCAGCCTTTTTTCCACGAGTTTTAATCAGAAACCACGTAAACACCTAAACCGCTCAATATGGCGTCTCGCGTGCTCATCCCGTGGTTCGGCGTTGCATCGTAAGGTGACGTGCTCCGGCGATTGCGTGTTTCACGGGATCATCGCGTCGCCCTCGGTTTTTTCTTAAATGCAACGCCGAAAAGAAACTTTTCGCGACGGCCTTGAACGACAGCGTCGAATGCACTGTCGGGACCGCAAGTATGAAAGCAAAATCAGATCGATGCATCGAAACGCCTAATTGTTCTATTATATAAGCAAATACATCTCCTTGTTATCTCAATTGGGTATGAGTTAAGATATATGAGTTTAAGAAAAGTTACTTCGTTGAATAAGTTAAATTTATAAGATGCATTGAATAGAAATAATTAAGGTATAAGAAGAATTATCAGTTGAGAGAAGAGGAAGATGCATATGGCGCCATCTGATGAGTGATGACTGTCAACATGCTGTGGTGTGCGATGGATAAAAATGGGAAGTAAATATGCGCTGATTTTGTGCTACGTGGGACAGCCGGGCTCGTGATACGTGAAGACAAATTGTCAGAAAGATGACAACAAATTATTTAGATTTGGATATTAATAAATTATTCGAGGAGCACACGATAAAGGAGATAGAGGGGATTCAGAAAAAGATTCAGTATGAAAGTGACAGGAAAAAAATTGAGCTTAGGACTTTAGTAGGGTAAATTTTATTTCATTGAATTAAAATATGTTGTAATTTCTACCTTTGAGCTTTTATATCTACCAGCTTCTGTGTATTTTATAAATAATAATTCTCACATTTTCAGGGAGAGATATCGTGATCTTATATTAGCTGCAGATACGATTGGAAAAATGAAATTAACTTCAGAACGTGTCATATCAAGAATTACTAATATTGAAGACAAATTTGGAGAGTTACAGAAAAAGTATCTTATCGGTTTTAAATTAGATCCTATTGAGAACAGGGATGCCAGGTATTTCTAAAGATGATTGCTTTATTCATAGCACACTTCTTTCTTTTATTGTATGTTTCTAATGAGATATATATGTTTTCAGACACAATGAAGAAATTCAGAATTCAATTATCATTCAAATAAAAATTTTAATGGACATACCTCAATACATTTGGTCCAGTATTGAGAACAAGAACTTATTATTTGCCACACAATTATATTTAGTAGCACAGCATATAAATTATAGCTTATTGTTTGAAGTAGGAAGTACAGATTTGTCAAGTAGATACCCAATTGTCTCCAAACAATGGGATGTAATTAGTCAATTCAAAAATATTATACTCAATGAGTGCAATAACGTATTACAGTCACTGACTGTGCAAGCTGAGGTTGGTATCTCAATCTATATATCATGTACTGCATTTTCTGATAAATAATTTTTATTTTAGAGTATAGCTAATTCCCTGGCAGCACTTGTATTACTGAATGGAACAACATTCTCAGAATTGTTGGAGAAGCTAATATCTATGCGCAATCATACAATCCAGACCATTGTCACAGATGAAAATGACAGTAGTGTTAAAAATAAGATAAAACTATGTATTGAAATATTAATTCAAACGATCAATTTAATATATTCCTGTTTCATAAGTAAGCAACTACACCTAAACATATTACATATGTGTTTTATATAAATATAATATCAAGACATTGCTTGCAGATACAGCTGAGAAATCAAAGGGTCTAGTTCTACAGTACATAACAAAAATCCAAGATCAAGAATCATATCTCCTACTCTCTCAGTTAAACTTGGATCAAGAATTACTAAAAGAATTTCTCCCATCAGTCATAAAACAGCATAAACCCTTTGCTGTGGAAATTCCAGAAAACTTTTGCATACCGGATCTCCAGAAAAGTATTAAATCATGGCTTGAATGGGTCTCTGAATTTTGTAACACTGAAGTTACAAAACTTCTGGATCTGGTAATGTCCATAAAAGGCTTGTACTATGTTCGTGAAGAGGCTGTCAGTATCAGTCTACCTGAGAACTGGAATTCTATATGGGAAGATCTTTCTCTTCCAAGAATCACATTCTGGGTGGAATTCTTTCAACCCTTGATATCCCGTAGAGTAAAAAGTACGTAATATAAACTATGATCATTAATATATAAATAACAGCGATTTTAATATTTGATCAGGTATCATAAACGATAAATGGATAGAGAGCACAACCGTGTTAAAGTCAGACGTGGTCGACTTGCTTGGCAAAGTAATTCACGACAAGTTTGAATATCCGGAACACGATTTGCGATGGTTCGTTTGGAAAGATTCTCCCAGTGACATTCCACAGAAGCTCAGCAAAAATGGTGGACTGGACAACAAGCGATCGTTGTTGATGAAGACCAAAGGATATTCACCCAACATACTCAAATTATGCGAGAACTTTGATTCGAGTCTGCAAGCCTTGCTCTCAGACCTGGAACAGTATTTGTACGAGACGGAACGGGTGATGTCCATAAAGGACAATCTGCTGTCCACGAACATATATTTAATTTCTGACACGTTCTCCGACCGTGCAGAGATTCAGGAACATCTGCAAACCGTTAGCAGCAACATGATCGAGAATTTTATGAATTTTGTGAAGAGTACGTGTGTCAACGAGAAACCTGAACATGGCCAACGCGACATCAACACGGTTGTGATGGCAAGATTTCTTCTGGCATTGACGACATTGAGCTCCAATCTGAATAAGTGCTTCACACTTTCGAAGGTGTCTGGGTTAACCATTACCAATGTCAAATGGCAGTCAGTCTGCGATAAATTGAAAGAAGAGAGCGTCTCTATGTGGTCCATTTGGGCCAGACTGTACAAAAACAGGATAAATAAGCTCAAAGAGAAGTTCATATCGAAAGAGCCCCTTGGTGGTTTTCCAATTCACTTGGTCGTCTCCGAATGGGAGAAAATAACCATCGAGGAGGATTCTGGGGAGGGTAAAAGGATCAAATCAGAGATCCTGGTGCCGTATCAGCCGTCCATACAGTTACAGAAATTTTTGACCGCCATCAATAAAGATTTGAACAAGATAATACCACACACGCTTCCAAAGTAAATGAAAGATTATTTAAAAGTACATATATTCAATTTTTGCAGTCACTCAGTTTTGATTTCTGTTTGCAGGAGAATTCTGCATGAAATTATAGAGGACATCGCCGTGGAGTTACTGAATTACTACGTGACTGCGTCGAGTAACGTGAACCTCTCGCAGAAACAAGCCTTTCAAGTATTATTCGATATAAAATATTCTACGTTGCTTATGGTACCGCGGGAAAATAAGAATCTTTCAGATTTCTCGACGAAAGCCTACGACGGTGTGGTGTCCAAAATCGATCCGTTCGATTATGATGTCTTCAACCCTTTTATCTACACCAACGTGAAGAAGAGCGTTCAAAGATCACTAGTGAGTGTCCATATGGTAACAAAATATTTTCTGATAATATTGTTTCAAATGTTTTTCTGTTTTAGCTTATACTAGGGAATCTAGTGCCTCATTTAGAACAGCTTCATTCAATTTTGGGTTCGAGAAGCGAATACAGTAATAACGAAGGCGTGAAATCGGATTTACCATCGGTACTGGCTCTGTGCACAGGTGCACCCTGGTTCCCACCATTGACCGTCACAGCGCCAACCAGAAATTTGCCACTAGTGGCAGTAACAATACCAGAAAAAGTACAGGTAAATAAAGTGTTCGCAAATTTTGAGGATTTTTATTATTCTTTAAAATTTAATTTCATCTGGCACGCGTTTACAGCCATTTCTTTGATTTGAATATGTATATGCTGTTAGATTACCACTGCATTCAGATAAGATAGATCGTGCAATTTAATTGCGGTAAGAAAACGACACTGTATATTGTGTTCCCTGTGTAAACTAATTTTTAACATTACATTAATATCGTTTTCTTCTTGCTTTGTTACCTGATACATGCTTTGGGGTGTGTAAGATGAGTATCGTGATCTGATTGGGATATTAATTAATGCTCTTTGGTATTTGTTTATACAGCGCAAGAAAGTATCGAACAAGGAAAATGCGAAAAGCGACTCAACCAGCTCGTCGATAAAGTCTGGAGCAGCGGCGTTTTTTGGAGCGATGGGTTCTGATTGGTTTAGCAGTAGTTAACTTATTTATTTAATTATAGAATTGTAAATATCATTGAATGTATATATATCCCGAGTACATTTATGTAAATAGTATGTCATTGAAATATTGCCTTTTTGACAATGCTGTCGGTATTGAATAAAATATTTTATACAATCTTTAACAATCTTGGTTACAAGTATGTTTAATCAATTAAATATAACTAAAATTCAGGACAAACTTACTTGCAAATAATCACTTAATTGTTCTAAGTTGATCACAAATCCCGCGGTTTATTGTTTTAAAATACTTTCTCGGGTAAGATTAGGTCGCCCTGCATAGTGGCGCCAAATACGGATCATCTCTGTACTAAAATTCAAATGTCACTGACCGACACCCAAGATTATCTTTAAACTTTCCCAAAAAAACGAACACTTAACAAACAACTATAATTCTACGAATCATTGTTTAACACAAACTCAATGTATCGCATAGATTGCTTGGTGATTTCGTACACGAAAACAAACGAAACCGGTACGACTGGAAACAACTTGTTCCGGCCAAGGAAAACGATAAAAAAAACTTACAAAAAACGCTTTGACTGTTTTTTCATTACACGTTCACAAATCAACGAGTGGTTTACAGTTTATAAGACACTGTGAAATAAACTGCGTGACTCTTGTTTCAAAAATTACAAAGCGTTCGAAGCGCCGCCGGCAATCACGAAGACGAACGCTCTAGAAGAGGATGGGAATAGATGGCGCTTCGGTGATCAGACAAGGATAGGCTGCCTGAAAGTGTCGCGGGCAGTTACGCAATTATCAGAGATAGAGCGAGAAAGATAGAAAGAGGGGGCGTGTGGCAAAATACGCCAGCGCAGTGTAGTACACGTTTTGGTATACGGCAAGATGGCCGGATGGGCCCATCTGTGGTGATAGCCGTCTTGAGACGTCCTCGTACCACGTTTAAGAAAAAGCAACAATACGAAACCTTGCAGCTTCAACAGTACCGTGGCAACGAACAGAATCACCGTCGAAATCAAATGGTGAGTGAAAAATCCCATTGATCGTTTATTCGCTTGTCAAAATAGGCACGCGACCCGGTGCGTGCCAAGTTTCGCGCGCTGCTTTTGAAACTCTAGCAGACTACTCGAACCGGACCTATGGGCCCTGAGCATCGTCTGCTATCACGATTTCGCGGGACTGAAATTCGTATTTTCATCGAAAAATTTACCCTTTCTATTTTCAAATCTAAGAAACTTTTAAAAACAAACTAGAATGTTTTTAAAATACGTCGGTGTACTTAACAACAAAACACGAATTTCCGTAATGGCAAATTTGTTTCATTGTTAATGGAAACACAACAGTCATCGTGAACATTTTTCGACGGATTACGATTGACGTGCACAAACGATAATACCACATTCGTACGATACGACGTTGTAAGAGCTTAATTTTAATGTATTCATTGAAAAGAAAAACATTCTGATCTCGATCGTGCAAAAAGTTTGAATGTTCAAACTATTCGGCCGCGCGTGCGCGCTGCGCAAGAAAGGATATCGATATCACATGATCTTCCTCGGAATAAATCGATGAATTTTTTGAATGTGAAAAATTCAAAACAAAGCTTTAATTATGGCGTTTCGCGTTAATTGAATACCATTGGGTCGAAGAAATTGATTCAACGGGAAATTAACGAGCTATGGTAACAATCACCATGAGAATAAACGAGGGCCGGTTGGACAAAGGCCAACGGCACGGTGGGCCGAATCATGAGTATAAAAAACGCTTTGCACTTGTGATATTGAGCGGAAACAGCCGCGATGCGGCAATGTGCGGTCATTTCCCCGGTGAAACGTAACGTTTCACCTTTTGCCTGAGAAACAGAACGCGCGTCAATTGAATTGCGTACCAGACGACCATTAATCGCTTTGTTCCCTAATTAGTCGCGACATTTTAATAGAAAAAAACACAAAGAAAGCATATTTTCTAAATACCATTCCACACGATTTCTATATCAAATTTAATAATTGATTAATATTCAAATTTAAACTCTCAATTTTATACCTTACATTATTAATATAGTATTAATGTTATTTAAAGTTTCATTTTAATTTAAAATAGAAAATTGAAGAAAAATTCATGTTTTAATTCATTTTCATTTGTATTATTTCCCATTGCAAGTTTCTCATGCACCTGTTCCCCATATGCATTATCGAAAATGATATGAATTACAACTTGCCCCAATGTTATATTTTAAACTGCAGTAAATTACAAGCTATTTGCACACAATGGATTATTTTATGGCCCAGTATTATGGAAAATTGTTACCTTTGCTAGCTATTAAGGATTTCTATTGGATGAATCCGTTCTCTTTCATTGCAGGTTGATTATTTGCTTATCAAAAGAAGATTACGAGGTCAGTAGGTTTTAAAAGGATTCACCTGTATTTTAAATGTACCCACTTAACAAATTTATTCAAAAATCACAAACATTTTTCCTTTGAAAATTTAAGAACTTATTTGAGATCTGGGTCACGATTGATCCTACCATTATCGTTCGAAGGCAACCCTTTCGTAGGCAACTTTGCTTACAAGAAGTTTCTTGTTTCAAATTAAAATTGTAAATAATTTGTGCATGAAGTTCAATTTGTTTTATTACACATGTCTATTTTCACCTTGCCAGTAAACGTGTTATCATTATAATTATCAATGTGCAATTTGCTTTTTAATTAATATACAATTCTTTATCTTGAAAAAAGTTAACATACATTTCAACGAAAGCACTTCGAGGAATGTTTAATATCAGTCAACTATTATATTCATTATCTTATAAAACAATTGGATAGTAAATACAATAAAAATTCGTATATTAAAATTGAAAGTCCACTCAAGGGTCAAATATCAACCCCCATGAAAGATGCGAGCCACGTTTGTACCTGATCGTGTAAAACGGTGAATTTCAATGAAACATTGTCTGACTTTTACTGGTAGCCACGATCAACATCGTACATGAAAGCTTATCACGAACGATGCGTCGTGGTGATAATCCTCGAGCAGCTTTGTCTTTATCTAATCGGTCAGAAGATTGTCGCAGTGTCTAAACGAACGTCACAAGATGAATGGAAAAGTCTTGAAAAATCCGTACGTGATAAATCGTTGCTCCCGTATCGATGACTAATCTCCTGTAGTTATTGAACAGGATCTACGCATTCCGACTAAACAAAATTGTATTTTTATACAAAAATTAAATTTCTGATCCATTGATATTTCGTTCAACCCTTTCATTATAGTCATCGATCATATTTCATATACAAACTGGGTCATTTATGGTATTTAATTATGTTGGATTAAAATATAAAAAAATTTGAAATAATTTTGATTTGTACAAAAGTACATCTTTGTTTCTTTATATTTTTATTGGGTTTTGACTGTTTTATGTTATTCCAGTTCTTTTTATATACTTGCACGATTAGATTATCTACAATTAGGTAAATAGAATCGATCGATATAAATTCCCGATGAAATTTGTGCGTCAATGAGATACGTGTAATACCTGATGATCAATTTGTTATTATTCGTAAATAATGAACAGATTGGTAGATCTCGTGTTATTGTTTTTTAACGACAAACATTATTAAGTAATCAATCAATCCCAAAAATTTAATCCAAAATGTTCTTAATGTAAATACAGGATTTACAGAAAAGTTTCCTTTGGAGAAAATCTGATTTTCACTTTTATTCCCAATTGTTATTACAACTTTGTATTTTATTCTTATTATGTTCCCTCAGGTGATTTTAAAGGGAAATATAAATGATTTATTTTGCTTCTAAGTTTAAACAGAATAATTATTCCCAATACTATATTATCTTTTCGACAATGTTGTTCACTAATAGAATTGCCTATTAATTGACTATTAAAATTACTCATAGTCAGACAAGATACGAAAACAAATATATTTTTATCTCTTTATTGAGTCCTGTCGATTGCGCCATTGGCGGATACTATAAAGAGATCGACGTGTCGATAACGGGTAAACTCATGCAAAACCATGTGTAAATTTAATCTGCGGGATCGTAGATACAGAATCGGATACGATTACGACGACAGGTCCGTTCGAATCGGGACGAAAACGTAGCTGGTTTCGTGTATTTTTGCAACCGGTTAAAGGGGATCGCGCCGACGGTGCTTCTCCGCAAAACAGTATCGGAATAAACCACAAATACGATACGATCCGATCTGGGTTGTGTCGAAGAACGAAACACGATCGTGTTCTCTTGCGTCTCGTTCGATCTTGTCGATTTTAATCCGACGAACGGTACATGGATGGAAAAGAAGGAAAGCGAAACGTGTCGGCTACCTCGCACCTGTTAAACTATTAAACTATTACTATTAACACTTTGGCTGCCACAATCGATTCCAATTTTTCACCCGAAATCCAAACATCCTTATCCAGAAACGCGAGTAATAGTTCAAGGTGACGTAAGAACTGAACGAATTTTATCGACGAATTAAACGGCAATTAATGTTCATAATTAATCCCAACCATCAATCTACTTTATCATTTTTCTGATTTTGGATCAATTTTGTTAAAAAATAATAAACAATCGCTGTTATGTAGCACACAGAATTAGAATTGTGTTACGTTGACGTGGTCCAATTAATCGCGATTTATGTACGGTGTGTGCCAACAGTTGCACGCCTCGTCAAACACACCTTATCATTTGGATTATGGCGTTATAATAAGTGTTTTATTATTAACCCGAAGAACAGCTGTCTGTTACGTTGTCGACTATTCTTTGGTCGTCATCGAAATTGATATACTTAGCATTAAATTAAATTAAAATTGAATTCTTCTGGTACCGATTATAGAAATAGAAGAATCGTGGGTCGTTGGACACGAGGTAATACGACGAAAATCGGGAGTGAATCAGAAGTATCGATAACGAGTGCTCGAAAATCGTAATTGACTACTAGACGAACGATAACGATAACAGATCCGTCGAAAACTTGTTTGCGGAGGCCACTTTCTAAACGCTGTTTTCGTGAATCATTCGATTACTTTTTCTCCAATCGATCAAACATCGGCCCGTCGGCCTAACAAACAAATGTGGCGCCTGATAACACGAATAAAGCGATATTATTCCTCGAGGAAGACCTTTTCTCAAAATTCTTATGATCTCCCAACATTATACTAAATTCTTAAAAATATTAATATTTCGAAGCTCCTAAATTTTTATTTGAAAATGTAAAAAGTTCTAGCTTTCAATTTTAATAAAAACAGATCTGAATTTTTTAAACACTGTTATTTTGTCTTGGAGCAGAGATAACAGAATTGAAGATGAATCTAAGAGTTCGTATCTCAGGTTTCTTTAATTTTTTAAAATCTATCCGGAGATATCGTTTACTCGGAAGTCGCTGAATCAAAACTTTAAAACTACGTAAATCGTTGGATTTTTATTCCTTGGCGGTCGAGATTATCGGTATCCTCCTGTTATCGTTCGGTATCGAGCTTGACCCCGATTAATGGTGTAATCGCAAGCCCATTTGTCAGCTACGGTTATCAACGAAACGCTGTCGGGAGTGTCATTAATAAATAGAAAATATAGAAAATTTAAATCGTCCTAAAAAGACGTACAAAACTCTTTCTAGATTAAATGTAAAAATAGAATTATAACAGAATGTATCTAACATTTGTACATTCTGCTATCTGAACTTTTTACTTGGTACAAATTTTTGTGAAATTTAGCAATTAGTAGATATGTCAATTATTTATTCTTTTATTTTCTGCTTGGTTTTATTATTCAAAAATGTTCTATTTTTAGAAAATTCACTGCAATATTTTTTATATAAATTTGATGGAGTTTGAAAAAGTTTGGCCCTTGGTTGTAATTTAAATGGGTCAAACTGACCTTTCTTAATTTTAACCCCCCAAAGTTCCATTTATGCAATATTACATTTCCCAAAAGTTTTTCAGATACTATCATTCAGATTTTATAATATTATTATTTGTAATAAATTAAAATACGTGTTTTAAAACTAAAGAGTTACATTTCCAAGTGGAATTATTAATTTTGTGGTAAATAAAATTAATCAGAGGGTCTGATAGATCCACTGGGGGTAAACAGACCGTCCTGAAAACACGATTTTCATAATTGCTTAATCAAAATGCAGAATCTGTACAGTAGTTCAACGTACAGTATTTTCCTTTGTAATCGTGGCTGCATTCGAGGGAAATAAATACAGTTTAGGATTAGTCTGATGTAACACGAAGATTACGGTGATTTACGACGGAAATTGATGGTTAAAGACGGTAATTACAAGTCTCGTAACGACCCCTTTCAACCTCTTCGCTATCTTTCGCTTTCGTTTTCGGATGTTCTCCGTTATTCTTGGCGCCGTCTAGATTCGCGTGTTCATTTCTTATTTTCTTTTCATTCGCCAAATGTATTTCATTATCTGGTCATTAGACGGCTATCTGTCGAACCGTTGCGAAAGGTCGGGACGCAGATAGACAGGTTCGTTTGATTAATTGTGAGAAATCAGGTACGATTAGCGCCTCGTCTATCGTGTCTGTTCCATGGAATTGATCGATCTCATAATTTGAAATCCTTCATTGATAAAAATGATTATTGATTGCGGCATAAACCTGTCGTTTTCTCGAACTGAAATTAGCATGCTACGTGATAAATGAAAGTAAATTAAGAATTATCAACCGTTGCGTATCAAAATTACGATGTGTTAAGACTCGAAACTTGACACTGTGTACTCGTAAAATATTTTTTCATTCAAGAATTACATAAAACATACAGTTGTAAATTTACAGGGAACAAACAGATCAGCCTGTGTTATTGTCCCAACGTTTTGTTTAATCGTTCAACAAGAAATCGTGTCGACTGTTTCCAATTCGAACTGGTTCAAGATCTCCCTCAACCCTGCGAGACCTTATGATAACTCTTCCACGCGACGCTTCTGGAATAGGACGCGTTCTAAATCGAGCCACGATTACATTTGTTTTTCAGCGCAAGAGAAAAAAGATGTACCTATTTTTTACCTTCAAGCAGAGATACTAATGTTTATCGTCAACACGAATTATTCTATGTATGTTTTTATAACTAAGACTGGTAGCTTTCAATCACCAATCTCTTATGTGTATTTTTATTTGTTAATAAATTATATTAATTATTTTTATTATTTTTTTGAAATATTCATTACAACAATGGATTGATACTTGCTGAGTATTAGAAAAGTTAAGAAACCCTATATTATTATTTTTAATAATTAACTACTATTATTTCACTTTGATCGTCCACATTCAATAAGGCACATTTAGACTGCCACATTAAAGGTGCTGATAATTCATAAAATAGAAAATTTTATCTATTTCGCGTAATACAATAAAACTAATTAGTCCACGACGGTGTCGAGCATCGACGATTCACGCGGCTTTTCACAGGATATCCAAAACCTTCTTTGTTCACGATGACGAATAAAAGCTTAAGCGGCACACACCTAAGACTTCCACGATTCTTGGAAACGTTCGGCAATCGATACCCGTTTGCTTAACTTCTCCCTTCGGAAATAGTTTGCACCCTGCCTTGTTGGCGAAAGTGGGTCGAAAATAGGCACCACGTATCGAACGTGAAACGGACGTAACGTATTAACCCTTTGTGGACGATCAGGTGTCATCCAATGTTTTTATCACGAAGAATAACTATTTTGTATACTTATGGCTTACGTCTCAAAACCATCCTGTTAAGTACTTAACTCCGTTTAAATTTTATAATTACCCAGTGGAATCATCAACCCTTTGCACTCGAAGCATTCCAAAAATTCTTCCAAAATTCAAAAGCAGCCACAGAGCGATAAGAGTCGCCACAGAGGGTTAACAAACAATAGACACTGATGCACCAAAGATGCTGGAAGGGTTGAAACCGAGTACTTCGATTGGATAAGGAAAACGCGATCTAATTGTCACGTTGCCAGTTGGTGTCGAACGGCGCCAAAGAGTATTTTTTTTCCCCATCGTGGACGTCGATAACGCGCCGCGGATGATAACACGTTCCAGGCTAACCCCGGGCCAATAAATGCCGGGACTTTGCGCCTAACCATCGCACATATTATTCAACGCGTTTCACTCCTCGAGCATCTCGAATCACCATGAAGTGGAACATTATCGCCAGTTGTTACAAGAGTGGTACAGAATAATGGTGATGCAATTGCCATGATTGATTTCTGGAGAAACACAAGCTTCGAAGATACTCTATTATTCTTCTGAGTGACAAGTTCGACACTTTTTCGAAGCTGAGGGCACAAAAGGGAGTAGATTTACGAGGCTGGTCGCTGTGTGAACAGATCTCGAAGAATTCCGATACAGTGATCGATCATGGCACTCTGAGAACGCACAGTGAAAGATTCATTTTAAAGGACTTCCTTTGAGACTCTATGACTATCAGTGCTTTGTGACAAAGGTAAAATAATCAACTTTGTGAAGAATTTTGTCTAAACTTGAAGAAGAAAGCAAACTGATTTGTAGACTTGTACCAGTATTCTAAGATAGTGTATTGGTGAGAAAAAGTGTTAATTAAAGGGTGAGAAATAATTCTATACAAAAACTAGGGTGTTCTATTTCTTACTAAAAACTGTGGGTTTTAGAATGAATATTTTGTGACAATACAATATATAGACTATCTACCAAGGTAGTATAATTAAAGTTCTTAATATAACTGACATTTATGGTTTCAAGATAATACAACGAAGAGTATTCTCGTTATTCGAGAAGTATTTGACGGAAGCACAGTATTATTGAGAATTCAAACATTTGCAAAGTTGAAAAATAATTTTTGTGCAAAAAATGTTGGACCGTAACGTGGTGCTGGTTTTACGCACCAGACAAGAAAGAACCGAGAGACGTTTGAGACACAAAAAGGAGGCTAATCCACCACCGATGGAACCACCACCGCAATTGTTGAACAACAATTACCTGTATCTCGATTTGAACATGAACTTCAGTGAAAATGGCAAACAGCTGACTGCTAAAAAGAAGGTGGGTTCCATTTTGCAGGTCTATGTCTAATTTCATACTTATGGGGTTTAATAATAATTAATGTTATTTAAAAATACAAATAAATTTTGTAAATGGACAATTAATAGCAGAATAACTGACTTTAGGTTTTCTTACATTAAATTACAAAATTTATTAAAATTCTAAGCAGAGTATGTGAGTTATTTTTGAAACAAAAATTTATCTACAGTATCGCAAGAAGTTACCGAATTGTTTACAGAAACGGTCAATAAAAGATATAAACAAAAAGCTAAGAATAATTTGTCATATCAATTAGTTGTTTGATTATAAATCATCACATTATAAATCATCGTTCCGTTAAAAATATGGTTGATTTCACGGACGTCGCAGTCGATTAATGTCAAACCGTGTTTCAGCTAATTAATCAACCGATAAAACGATTGATAATCGCCTCTTACGTATGTACCTACCTCATTATTACATGTCCTGTCCTACCCGTTTGTTTGCATGGAATTTTACGTAAGACTGTTGATCCAATCATTTATGTAAGAACAAATTGCAATGGGGACCATTTTACTTTCGTTCCTGTTCTATGGTTAGATTATGGCTGGACAGTTCTATCAATAGTTTATCGTTCAAAAGTCACCCTCAGCATTGATAAATTTGGAAAATATTTAAATGACTTTAAAATCAAAGTAAGTTGAACAAATTATATATTACGACTTGATGATCGCGGTATCAGATGTCTGATGAAATTTACTGCAACGCTGGCGAGATATTTTATTTTTTCGAAAATATATGATTTACATAAATCATGCGTTATCTTAAGATTTCATGAACCTAACGATTTTTTACGAATACCTAAACAACAATTATATAAACAGCCTACTGTTTATTAAACTGTTTCATGTATTCGGTTAACTCTTTACAATCTACGTTACTAACTAAAAAATATATTATTTAATTTCCAAAAAGATATAAAAATTTCAAAAGTTAAGGTATATTATTATCGATTCATCTAATTTAATTAAAATAATAATTCCTGGTATTGTTGACTATTACTAATTATTATTACTAAATTATAGTGATTAACATTTTCTCTAAAAATGCTGCAAATGTAATGCAATGCCTTTTAATTATATTTAACATAAAAATATCTGAACTATCAAAGGTCTAATTCTAAGGTAAGGGGTTAATCACTCAAACATTAAACGATGCAACAATTTGCGTCTTATCTGAAACGTTCAAGACTCATTCGACGGTAAATACAACGTCGAAGGAAATAAGAGGCTATATCAGAATCGAGCGAAAAGGAAAGAGCAATTGTAGAGCATCAGGTTATTGCACTTTCTCCGACTCTCGCCTCTATAGCAGCTATCTCTATGGGAGAATCTTCTTGGACGAAACCGAACGAGAAATAATTAGATTTACAGGCAGAAGGTACCGGAAACGATGCAACGAGTTTCGTAACCGGCGCCAGTCTCGTCTCCGTAGACGGCGCTCTTCCGGTTTGCTTCTTCCTTAAAGAGCGATCAACCCTTATTTCCACCGTTACTTCTCTGCTCTCCTTGCAATTTAACAGTGCAACATTTTAATAATCACGAAGGAACGTTAATAATCACGTAATTAGATGCAAAATTGAAATGTTAACAATGGTGGTTGAAAGTCAGCCGAGTTTTGTGGACGGTGGGCAGAGTTACGAGCCAGGATTTGCATTTAAACAGGGCTGGTCTTAAGAGGGCGCGAACCCTTGAGGAAAAAAAGGGCAGTAGCGTATAATAACGCAGTGGAAAGAACTTGTAGGATGTCTTGTCAGTCAACAGCCTCAGATATTCATGGGATTCTCCCCTTCGTAGCGACGAGGTTGCACGTCGACTGCAATTCGACTCAACGTCGACTTTTCTCGTCCAGCTTTTTATCGTCAACTATTTCTGCTTATCATTCATAAATCACTCTCCATTTAAAATAAAAGAAAAATTATAGTACAAAATATTACAAGTATAGAAAATTATTGACTCGAACGATAATTACCATAACTACTTAATTAATTAAATAATGGCATCGAATGGAGGTCACGAATTGCAGTCGTCAACCAATCTAGCCTAATTCGATTTTTCTGATAATAATTATCTTGTTTCTTACATAATATTATGTGTCACCTGAAAAGATACGCGACCATGAATCGATCTTACATAAACGCCTACAAAAATGAATTCGTGTAAACAATTTCCTAATCTAATTAATCAACAGACATTTAAATTGCATCGAAACAACAACACGAAATATCCAATATTACGCATACGTGCAATTCTGGTGATTGCATTGTTGATTATATTTGACAAATCAATTGTGAGACGTAAGATCGTTTTCCACGAATCGCGTACCCTTCGAGCTATCGGTTGTTTTCTAAGAATTCACCTTGTTTTTCCAGCCTCGATTGTATTACGCACGTTGTATCCTCTAATTAATTATAAATTCTCAGCACGTAGGTATGCGATTGCACCTTATGAAGTTTTCAGATAATAATTACAGATACTTTTATCGCGAGGGGGTGTGCAAACAGGTAGGCATGTTGTTTCGTTATATAAACGTCTTGAAAGTTATTTGATTTATGAAATCATCGTGAAATTCAAATGGATTTTTTTTCCTGCTTTTTTCCAATCCTTGTAAAAGGATATATCCGCTAATAATAATAAACTGGTCGGAGATTTGAATAAAATATTATTCCCAGTTTCTTCTATCACAATAAACTGCGAAGGCTCGCGGTGGGTATTGCTCATTTTTTTGTATAGGGTAATTAGTGTTATTTTTACTCCATTAACGAATCGATATGCAATTTTTTTCTTTGGTTATAGAGCCTGTGCTAAACAACATTGCACAACAATGCAAATTAATTTTTAAAATAAGAAAAAGGAGATTGCAAGAAACGAAGATTAGGAATTATTTTCATGGTAGTATTTTCTAGAAATTGTAATCAAATATAATGAATAATATTTGTAAAAGTCTGAGGGGATGTTTCAAGGACCAAGATTGCTCGGAGGCAATAATTTTGATATGGAAGAAAGGGAAATAGGTTTCATTGTGCAAGTGGAAAAGCATAATTACACCGACGTAGCGTCCAATTAAAATTGTCAGGGACGAAACGCGCACTCTGTCCGAGATATCGTGACGAATTAATGGGGCGTATGGTAATCACCGCGATCCATCGATCCTCCATTCTCTACGATTTATACTCGACGATCTTTTCTATTCATTTCACGCACCGCAGCTTCGAATGCTAGCCACGATAAATGGCCAATCAAAAATCATTTCTAGGCCACAATGTTCAGCTTCTTATCCCTAACCCTTTCGCTACTGTTCCCATCGCTGAACCACCCCTTTTAAAATCGCTTAACTTAACATTCATTTTTCAAATTAGTTTTATTGTTGTATGAGTGGAAATTAATTAATTTGGAAATATTTATGCGTTCGAGGGTTGAAATCACAAACTATCTGGGTTTAAAAGTGAACCAATTGTCCTATTTTGAGGTGACAAGTACCTGAATATTTGATTCGTCCAAACCTCCCAAGATGGTTCCTGGTATTTTAGAAAGGGGTCAAAAGGTGACCCATAGGAATATTTCATTGAGGAAGGGTATCGATTGAGTTTAAGGTCGTAGAAAGAACCAGTAGGTTATATAAATCAGCCCATAATTATGGGATCTTTGGATCATTGGATCATTGCGCGATTCAACCCGTTCGTTTGCCGCTCAAATGAATTACAAACACCTATGATCACCATTCGATAAAATTAATTACACGGTGGGTAGATTGGAAAACAGGCCGACTTTGTCTCAAGACCGCCTTGACCGGACATACTCGTTCCCTTGTTTGCAAATGTCACTAGTTTTGCGAAATAACGTTATATAATTTTTGTATTATTAGCCCCTAACGGTGAGCTAAGAACCTTGGAATTGCTGGTTAATTATTTGAAATGAAAATTCATAAGGTTTACATTTATTTCAATTCAGTGGAACTTTCAGATACGAATTTATTTTATTTCTATTTTCTATAAAACATTTAATTTCAATAATTAACAAAGAATATAGATATTTCTTGCAAAATTTGATTATTAACCCCCAAAACGAAAACTTTGTTATATTTATTAAATACCCATGATTGTTTCCGAAAATTGCTATAATCTGGAATATTAAATTGGCAATTAAATTCGCGACCTTTGCATGTTTGTTAAAACTCGATAAATCATTTCAGAAGCTAATAACGTTTGAGTGAATTTTGACGCAGATAACGCGGATGCGTGGTGAATCGAATAATTGAAATAACAATCGATGAACAGCGTTCTCAGCCACTGTTTATATAATCATGGTGAGAGGGTACACGGTGGTATGTAGCACGATCGTTGTAAATGTTATGCAACTTGCAAATTCCGTAGAACACGACGTTATCTGTGAATTATCTATGATCCAGTGATCCCTTCAGTCAACCGCAGATCGAGGCCTAATATCTTGAATACAACAACCCGTCACAATTATTTTACCTCAGGTTTCATTACATGGTGGAAAAGAATCTTGATCGATCCCACTGTTCTTGATTAAATAATCTGAACCGAATATTGAAGAATTCTAATATTATTAATTATAAGTATGTATAGTCTATCAACTTTCTTTTTTAAATTTGTGTATAATTCTGAGAAAATTTTGGATTAATTAAGTAGATGATTAAATCATCAAGTTAGAAAATAGAATTGTTTTTCAGAATCTATCCTTGAATTATGTATTAATAGAAATAGACAAAACGAGAACGTAAATGTCAATTAAGATTGCACGATGAAAAATAATCGTAATCGAGTTTGTCCACGTCTAGCTCGACTTCGAACTTTATCACTTGCTCATCCCGGTTCGCTCGTTTAAATTAATTAACAGAATCACGGGGCGCCAGTATAACGCATCCGACGACACTTAGGTAATTAGTGCGTGAAAAACGTCTGCAACATGGCAACAACAGAGAATTACTGACGACCTTTTTGGATAATGGGAAGTCTAAACCTTGTACCGTTTGAAATCATTTCTTGACATTACTTCGAATCGCTTGGAGTTGTTGAAAATTGTTTGCAATCTCTTGGAATCGCTGAGAATTACTCTAAATCGCTTGGAGTTGCTTGGACTTGTTAGAAGTTATTAGAAATCGCTTGAAATTGCTAGGAATTGCAAAGAATTGCAAAGAATTGCCACGAATATCCAGAAAGCGGAATATACTTTGATGACAAAACAATGACTTAACCCTTTCACGATGGCAGAAAATTACCCAACTGCCCAAATCTAGTGCAGACAAATCATAACGCAATTCCAAAAATGAAGCACGGCTTACATAATAAAGTACTCGCTCGGCTAGGTGGAGCCGAACGAAGCGGAGATGGTTCGAGGCTCGCCTCGCACCGGCTGCGCTGGCTAAAGCTTCACGGCGCTCGTGTTACGCCTACGATGTTACGGAATTGTTCCTGTGCGACCAAGAACCGGGTAAAACTTGTCTCCTCTCGCGAGCTGCAAACGTTTCACCATCTCGTGGAGGGGTACAGGTACGCTCCTCCTCCTCCTCCTCCTCCACCTCCTCCACCTCTTCGTGTACCCCTCTTTGGAGCATTTTTAACCGACCTTTTAGTGCGGTTCTGAACGTCGTTTCATTTGCAGTGCCGTGAACACCGGTCGTTCTTCTTCTTCTTCTTCTTTCTTTTTTTTTCGTTGTTTATCGTTGTTTTGTCACGCTTGTTTGCCCGCGTTTCTTCTTTTCATCGTGGGGGAACGACGAACCCGGCCTCGTCAGCTGAGCCGATTCGATTTTTAAACATCGCGCGCCGCCGCGGCGAGGGGTGAAAGTGTGCCCGGTACTCAGTCAACCCTTTTACGAACGTTTCTGATTTGCACCAAGTTAGATGAACATTTTGCTCAGTGGGGGTGATTGTGAAACAGTTTATTTTTCGTTAATCGATATTCGAGGCTCTTTCCACCAATTGACACACATTTTGATGAATGATTGAAATTCGATCCAGTTATATCAATTTTAATTGCTTGGATCAGTGTAACTTTGAGATAATGTATCAAAATTAAACAATTTCTTTATATTTTTATATCGTGTGACTTTAAAAGTGATTCATCAGGTGTGTTATCAAACATTGAGTTATAGGGGGTTGATGTAACTTCATGGTTGATGTACTCGTCTTCTTACAAAAGGGGTTAAAAGGACAATAACATCGTTCAATTTAGTAGAATAAATCATATTCGTTATTATAATACTCTAGAAGTGTCCTCAATTACCAATTCCATTAGGTGCGTGCAAAAATTCCACCCTGTGTTTTAAACACTTATTACAAGGAATTTGAACAACCATCATTATTATATGTTACCCTTTACTATCATTTTGTAATTGAATTCTATCATTACACCTGTTACCATATAAATGATTCTTTCGTTTTTTAATCAAAAAGCATCTTATGTCCTAGTGCCATTTCCAACAAAACCTGAAAGCCTACTTTCTAGACCACGATTTCCACGTGCGCACCTCCACCCAGTCCTCCCGTAACACGATCCCCTGCGCCCTGTTAACCCGTTCCGATCATCTCATCGCTACTTGTCGTCCCACCTCCGACCTCAAGGTTCTCCAAATTCACCAGTTAAAAAGCCGGGTGGAAGTTCAGCACGTACCTAACGCTCCCGCTAGACCGACCCATCGTGGTCAGCGCGTCTGAAAGGCAATGAACCCCGGGGGTATCGTCGAGGGGTTAGAAGGCGCGAATCGAAAACCGCAGACCGAGTCGTAGCCGGTGTAACCGGTCTCCGCTCGGCTCCCAGGCTTCTCCGTTTCAAAAACGCGTCCGCCTGGTCGACAACCGTGCGGCAAGACGTGGAAACGCAGCCAGGGGGGAGGAGGAGGAGGAGAGGAGGGACGGCAGTAGGCAACGTGTCGGATTATCCGTGGCTGGCCCGATCGGACCTAGAAAGTCGCCTCTTCTAAGGTTTCCACGTCGACCAGAAGAAGCCAGGCCGTGGACTGCCGCGTCGATCGACAGAGAAAACGAAGGGAATACGGACGCGTTCTTCTCCTACGAAGAATCTCTCTCTCTCTCTTTCTCTCTCTCCCTTGTCTCGTTTCGTTCGAACGAGGATGGATCGAAACGAGAGCGCAAACGAGGGCGGAAGCTCGCCTGACACGGTGATCGCACGTTCCTCCGAGGGGGAGGCCGAGGAAGAGGAGGACGAGGACCGCGGCAGGTACGCTTGCACCACTTCCGGCGAGTACGTGACCGTGGGCGAGAGTAGCTCCAGCCTGGACACCCTTACCGGTTCCGGCACCACCGAGACGGCGCCCTCCACCGACGACAAGAAGAGGGGCAGATTCGGCGCGTTGAAGAGCAGCTTCCGCAAAGAGGGTGGCCTGTTCAAGATCCGGAAGAAGAGCAGGCCTAGCGACGAGACGGTCGCCGAACTGGAGCCGGATGTTGACGAAAAAGGTTCATTCGCGTGGACAGTGGTGTTGGGGCGAACCTGTTCGTTTTTCTTTCACTCTGTTTCTTTCTTTCTCGCTTCTCTTTTCGTTCTTGTAGTGAGAATTCTTTGTTCGAATGGAAAGTGGTCCGCAACAATCGGATGGAACGTGTTGTGTAACTTTGTTCAAGTTTTTTCTATATACCTTCACTCTTAGAAACGTGGACGAGCTCGACGTCCATTGGGGAGATTGAATTCTTTTTAAAGGTCATTTGTCTCGACTGTCCCGGTATTCGACGGGTGACTGATGGGATCTCTTTAGATTCATGGATTCCTCGAGGTTTTAGTTATCTCGGCGGTTCTTTGGAATCTTGAGCGTTCACGGAATCCATCGAGCCCCTTAATTAATGACCGATTTATGCAATCCACTTGCAGCAGATCATCTGCTATAAGGTTACCTAGTTTTATCTTCTTTTGGAAACCCAAAGTCATTGGCAAATAAGTGTACCTAACTTGGGTTTAAGTAGACTTCAAATCTTCGATTTAGAACTCTCCTTAGCCTAAGTTTTCAAAATTCCACTTTCAAAAGTATCCTTCGAAGCAAAAGAGTTCTTAATTTTAGTTTCAATAACACAGCACTTCAAAACTATTAAGATCCCACGAAACGAAGCCTAATCCTTAGTCCAAACCCTAGAATTTCTCTCCAACTATTCAAACCATCTCCAGAAAAAGCCAAAGTATCATCTTTCCAAACCACGAACCATCAATACCGAGTCTGAAAGTCCCGTATCCCGGCAGAATCGGGCCGCAAACGGAGCCCGGAAGAGGAGAACGAACGGAAGGGTGGCACGGCCACGACCTTGAAGAAGAAGAAGAAAAAGTCGCACTCGTTGGTGCGCAAGCTGAGCCTGAATAAATTCCGTTTGTCGACGGAACAGGAGCCGCGGCACACGCCCGAGGGTGGCGACAGTAGCCGATCGCAGAGCCAATCGTCTCAAGAATCGCCCAGCCTGTCGGACAGCCCGTCCAGGATCATCAGGAAGGGGCAGGAGATCGAGAGGCTTGGCCATCGTGACGGCATCGACGGCAAAGAGAGGGAAAGAGAGAAGGGAGAGACAAGGAAACCGGAGAAGCTGACGGTGAAACCGGTGAGCACCGTGACCGTAGTGCAGCGCAGGTCGCCGTCGTTGACCATCAGGAGCTTCTCCAAGAATCAACCTGGTGAGCCAACCACTCTCTCTCTCTCTCTCTCTCTTTCTCTTTCTCCCGATCTCTTGGTGACGCATACGTTTGCGTCACGAAGATTTATTGTACACTGCTGGACATAAGTGCTAGGATAACCTTTAACCTTTTAACCCTTTCGGTGCTGATAAATATACCGTGCCTTAACGCCGGTTTTTGTCGAAAATCGACAAATTTTGGTCTTTAATTGAACATCAGGTAACTAAACGGTAATTGCACGTCTACGGTGTCTGGGATGTCTCAGTGTTTGCAGACCCCCAGCACCGAAAGGTTTAAGTGTTTATTAACCCTTCCACGACGGACCACGGAGAGAACTAACAATTTGACACTGCTAGAAAGAGTTTGCTGATGAATTATGCTCAATGTGTTCCTTGTAAAGCGCTCCAGTAGCATTGTGGGATAAGGCTTTTATGGAAGATAGTGTTTCAATAGAAATTGCATAATTAAGGCTGCTATTTTTGTATAGCTCTGTGCTTGAATTTGCAGTAAAATGTTAATTGTAATTTTACTCGAATCGAAGGTTGGCAAATCTTTATAACCTGATATTTATTAAACGATTCTTATGCGTAGCTCATATATTATTTTTTTTATTATTGGTGCAAAGTACGGTGATAAATCAGCCGATACTTCCCCGTAATTAAACGCTTCTTTAGTCCAATTAAATGCATTAACAGTATTATGCTTCCCGATTGTACGTGTCGCAATTAAGCGGTTCAAAAACATAATTCCATAAACAGATTTAACGAGCTTCGATTGTTCTTTCATCGCTGAATAACTAAGATTACGCGAGACGTGTGACTTCTTTCTGTAAATAAGTCCACCCCAGGCGTTATCCATTATAAAAATGAAACTTTCCACTCGATGTTGTACAAAATTAATATAATATTAAGAATTTTGCTTAACACGCTTGATGCCTGTGTAAATAATATAGTAAGCTAATGCGATTAAAAACTGTTGCTGCCGACCCCTTAATTTCTGCTGATCAAATTAAATCGCATCGAATTCCGCGATGCTGGTCACCCATGGCCACCACTGCACCCCTAAGCCCCCCAAAAGATTGAAGACACCTCGCCACACCGTGACGGTGCCAGCGAATCCCCATGAACCTGGTGCCGTTGTCTGCGTGCGCAGATCCTCAGCTCGCCGCGGAGAAGTCACCACGACCGGAAGCAGCCCTGTGCAGCTCGACGCTTCCGTACGCGATCTCGAAATGGCCCGAGCAGAAGGCTGGAAAATCGAGCGCCGAATCGTCCAGGAAATCGAAGCTGAACACGAAGTCCGAATCTGAATCGGGGATATTGAAGTCGTCGCCGCACGAGGTGCGCCGGAAGTTGTCGTTGCTGGAGGAGAAACGAGCGATCTTCCAGAGACGGCTGTTCGAGACGACCAGGGAAAAGGAGGACTCTGGGGAGACGGTGATCGCGGTTACCGTGGAGGACGAGGACAAATCGAGCGGCTCGAAGGAGAAACGGGAAGAGGGCGGCAAGAAGAGGGCCAGGCACATCAGCGTGAATAAGTTCGACACGTTCTCCACGTTCGAGGGAACGTTCGACGAGGAGACCGGCGTCGGTTACTTGGCCGGCATCGAGGAGGATTACACGGAGAGTTACGACAGACAGAACGACGGTTACGCGAGCGTACCCACCGCCATGGGACCCATGGTGGGCTCCGGAGACACCGTCGAAAAGGCGAAGGTCGCCAGCCAGGATAGCATGGTGAGAAGACTGTAGACTCGCCGTTTTCTTTTTCTTAATTTATTAGTATAATTAACCTTAATCGTAGAAAATACTCAGAGTTTAAGAATTTCAAAAATGTCTACTACAGACATCTTGGAATGTCCAATTTGCGGTAATTGATCGAAAATATCGATTACGAAATAAGGGTTGTAATAGGAACTTAAACACTGAAGTGTTCAGATTACTCGAATACCCAAATCTGAATTCATAGTTATCCGAATTATTCGCGTATTTGAACATTCCTCAGTTTTTTAAATCCAGCAAGTAGTAAAACCTAGGATATCAGCCACAAGTAGTAAAACTCAATATAAACTCATAGTATCATTTAAGAAGCTATAAAAAGCTTTAACTTTTATAACGATACTACAAAAAATAATATCCTCCTTTTAATCTGAGCCGTTTAGGAGGTACAGCCCGTTCCAGTTGCCTGGGACACCCTGTATATTAATATTTTGTATTTATTTCTATAAACATTTTGTGAAACGTCAAAGGAATACGACACACCCCCGATATTTATCCGTTCGCGATACGATCTAATCTTTGCATAATCACCGGTTCGTCTTTCTCGGGTCTATCACCTGTCACCTGTGCTCGTATTTGAAAGTCTCTAACTGGAGAGAAATCATAGATACAAATGGTTTTGTGGTCCCGGTTCTGCGGTCCTCCTCGGTTTCACTTCGATTCGTTTGCCCCCAGCGTTTTTCTCACGCGAAGAGGAAGTTTCGAGTTTCACGTGGCTTCGCGTGCTTTATCTGTCTCGTTCTTGTTCTTGCGAAGCTTAATTGGAGCACGCTCGACGTCTCGAGATGAAAACGCGGGAAAATTCTGTCTGTCAGACGATGCTTGACCTCTCGAGCGTTTCTTTAGCCTGATAGTGGATGTAACTTTCAGAGTTCAGCAGGAAACTTCAAAGTTTTTATCGTATCGTGTAATAATTTAAAGAATATTCTACGCAAAGTGTGAAGTATAATTTCAGAGAAATTTAAGGGTTGGTTTGCGCCAAAAGTGGAAGAGAAGTTGCAAAGGTATTGATTGCAATAAAAATTGGACGAAGATGGTAGATAAAAGTAGGAGCAAGAAAGTTTTCTTGAAACGTTGCAAGGAGGTTTCTGGAAGTTTATGGTGTACGTGTAGATAATCACGTCCATCACTATGGAATATTTAGACTCTACATTTTACAGTCATGTTTCTTATCACTGACTAATATACGTCCTACTATGTTCGTTAAATCCCAAGATACTTTGAATTACTTTTAAAGAAACTAAAATACAAATTTTATTTGAATTTAATTATCAATGTAATTAAATAATTCAGATTTTTCTTGAAACAAATTTTATTATAAAATAATTGTGAAGTTATAAATTTTCAAAATTTTATGGATTTTTTAATTAATATTTAATTGAAGTGTCGAATATTGGAATTAATACTTTGTTTAAGATCAAACTTAGTGTTCGTGATTCGAATACACGCGGCTTAAATGCCATTAAACACGATATACCATGGAAATTTTATACGGTACAGTTGCGGCTTCTACTTTTACATCATATTATTATTAGCCTGGAGTTTATGGTTATAACTTTACCCCGGGCTTTCACCATAAGGATTTTATTTCGTGCTTTATTACGACACCGGGATATTACTTACCCAAACATCAGGTAAAGGCAATTACTATTTTACCTGAATTTTACCCAGACAACCGTACTGTCCGTTATTACCCAGTATTACTGCAATTTAGAATTCCTCAAAATCAAGTTTTAAATAATTTCTAAATTAATAATGAAATACGAAAATTGTACCCTTCAAATTGAAGGCCTAATTATTTCCAAATTATTAATTAAACAAGAAATGAAATACTATAGAAATATTTATATCGAGTCTTCCAAAATAAAGACCCAATCATTTACAAATTATTAATTAAATAAGAAATGATAAAAGATAAGAAAATATTTACCCTGAATGTTTCAAAATGAAGCGCCAAATACTTCCAAATAAATAATTAAGGAAGAAATGAAAAGATAAGAAAATAATAACCCCGAATGTTACGAACTAAAATTCCAGATGTTTCCAGGTTACTAATTAAAAGAAAGGATAAGAGGATTATTGAAAGGGTAAGCTTTTGTTTTGCACGGTACAATTGTACAGCAGTTGGTATTTAAAGAAGCCGATCCGTTTATTTAGTCGCATTCTGAAACGGCTGTTGTCGGTGAATCATTCACGTGTTGCAAGCCGAACGGTACAGAACGTTAGACGAGCGTCGCGACGCGTACATACGACATTTTTTAATTGACCACGTGCGATGGACGACCTGAAGATTTGCAAAAATTTCCAACCCCTAAGTTTGACAAAATTGAAAGTGAATCCGAAAAAATGGAAGTGGTTCAGGGTTTGTTTCTTATCATTTTTTCATTCTTATCGTTTGTCGGTGCGTTTCTTTAACGTTTCGTGAAATAATGTGATGTTTATAGTATTATATTAATATATTATATAATATTAAATTTATAGTATTATATATTATATAGTATTATATGTAATAGTATTGCGATTATAGTGAAATTATTCCAACTCCTAGACAATACAATTGCATAAGAGTAATAGTTATAAGGGGGGAAGATTGATAAATGAATCTCCAAACAGTGTTGTATTATCACGTACTGAGAACCATTTAGTCAAATAATAATTATTGTGGTTATAATAATAATTATGTGGATCTTATATCCACAGCTCAATAATTGTTAAATTAAATTTCCAAGTAATTAAACATGGAAATTTAAAATAACTCAATCAACATTCAATATTTTATTAATTAATATTGGAGAAAATGGGTGGAAAATTCAGTACTAATTAAAAAAAGTTATTCTTCTGTTTAGACGTCACAGAACAATGCACCGAATGCCGGATTAGGCGAGAAACGAGAACATTTGTATAAAATCCTGGTGATCGGCGAGTTGGGAGCCGGAAAGACATCCATCATCAAGAGATACGTTCATCAATTCTTTTCTCAGCATTATCGCGCAACAATTGGTGTCGATTTCGCTCTAAAAGTGTTAAACTGGGATCCACACACCATTATAAGGCTGCAATTATGGGATATCGCAGGTCAGTCATAATTTAACGTCCCTCCCCTAATCGTGTCACATTGCATTTATCTCCGCGCGTCGATTCAATTATCAATTTATTCAACTGTACAATACGGTTTAATAAACTTTTAATTCGGTATTTAAAAAATTAATAATTCATTACTTTAGAAATGATTAAATTCATAAATCAATATTTTATAAATGAATTGTCACTGTGTTAATCTTCATCAAATCTACTGATCTGTCGATTAAAAATACTATTCTTTTTTTTTATGAATCGTAAAGGTCAAGAAAGGTTCGGGAACATGACCAGAGTGTACTACAAAGAAGCCGTGGGTGCATTCATAGTGTTCGACGTAACGAGAAGCGCGACCCTCGACGCGGTAGTGAAATGGAAACAGGATTTGGACTCGAAAGTACAACTTCCTGACGGTTCACCGATCCCTTGTGTCCTCTTAGCCAACAAATGTGATCAACAGAAAGAGGGTTTGGTAAATTCACCCGCGAAAATGGACGAGTATTGCAAAGAGAAGAACTTTGCCGGATGGTTCGAAACGTCTGCCAAGGAAAACATCAACATTGAAGAGGCGGCGCGATTTCTTGTCAATAAAGTGAGTAACGCTCATTCAACTTTATCATATTATCGTAAAAATTCTTTGAAATTTTTGGCACAAATATTACTTGGTAAATATTTACCCATGGAGTTGCCAAAATTTTGTTAAATATAGAATTTTAACCCACTATGGGTCACATACACCCATTTCTCGAGTACTAAAGTAGGGATTTATTAATTTCTAATTACCAAGTTAGAAACTTAATAATTTCCAAAATATAAACTCACAAATTTATTAATTTTGAATAAAATTCTCATAAGTGTTATTATCTCTAAAAAAATTGATTTCTCAAAGAAAGTTACACTACATTTTGAATTCAAACGATCCCAAAGACATTGTTTTTCAACGAAATACACTTTTCACTATCATTATGACGCACGGACGATTGCGGCTTCAAATTAGTCCGATTGATAAATAAATTATCCCCCTTAAGACGACCATCTTAATACAATAAACGTCACTGATAGTATCAATTAAGCAACGTGCGTAGAACAATTCGATGACAAAATAAAATAATAAATTGTACGAATGGATTTCTTAATCGCAACAGCGACACGATACGAATATTCCAGAAATAGCCGTCAGGCTATCTTAATCGAAGAATTTCGACGCCGAATCGAGGAAAACAATTTTTACTCTTCGATTTCCTTGTTATTCGTTCCAATACGCTCTTTTTTTTCCTACAATCAAGTGTTTGCTACGTTCAAAACATTTTGTAGTAGAAAAAGTTGGAAAAATCTGAACTTGGGGTTTTAAATCTAGAATATTATACAGGTAGCCCTCCTACAACACGATAAGAATCATTCTGTATTGTAATTTACGTTTCATCCCTTATTTAAGTTTCAGTTTAAAAAACTGTGTCAAAAGTTTCGTAAATTTTGTGAAAATAAAATGCAAAATTAACAAATTTAAAAGCCCTACGTTACCTTTGTTTCACAGATACTCCAGAACGATCAACTGATGAAAGGGAACGGTTCCCAGGATCAGACAGACGGCGAGCGATTCGCGCTGAACCAATCGCCGTCCAGCTCAAAGAAATCCTGTTCCTGCTGACGAATCGGTAAATCGCCGATAACAGGGACACCCGGTCCGTTATCGTCCAATCGTCGCCGTATCGCCGTCGGTGCCATGACACGAAAGTCGCCTTCCATTTGGTCCACACCGACCACCATTCTCACGTCTTCATGGACAAACAACAACAACAACAACGCCAGCAACCATCGTTTAACGTGCGAACAACACGATAACGATCGTTGATCGTCGGACAGCCTCGTGTACGTCTTCGACGCGTCTCCTCGTGGATTATTATTGATTTATCGTCGATTATCATCGTCCTCGATCGATCTTTGTACATACACGCCGCGCCGCCTTGGGCGCCTTGGGGGGGATCTTAGGGGGAATGCTGAAGCTTCGATGAAAATAAGGGTGGAGAGGGAGAACGATTTGGAAATTGTTAAACAGAGTAACGAAAGGGTGGAGATAGTTTTACTACGAAATTGTAGAGATAGTTTTACTTTTTTTTTTTTTGTAATTGTCTATGGGAAGTATTTTATTTTTATTTGGTATTAGACTTGCAAATTGTACAATAAATTCTTTAAACTTGAAGCTTTCCTATTTTCTTTCATGGTATTATTGTAAGAAATTGTTTAATAAGGAAAAGAATTTCATTTTTGTTTGGTGAGCATCGAATAGAGAAAAATTTGAGTTTTAATAAATTTATGGGAATATTTTTGTGTATGATAAGGGAAGTGTAGATAAATTGATAAAGTTTTCGAAATTTTTGATTCTGTTCCAGTTTCCTTCGTGGAATTGAATTTACGAGGAATAAAAAGAAAGTTTCATGGGAAAAAGGATTTTCCTTTTATCTGGGAAATATTGAATGCAGCTAGGGAAGCGTAGCCAAATTGAAGGTTGCGAATCACGCGATCAATTTCAGAAATTCCTTTACAGTATTAAATTTAGAAGAAGTACTTCCTTCTTGTTATCCAAAGCTTTCAATTTTCAAAACAATCTAAAAATTGAAAATTTAGTTTCTTATAAATTTTAATAATACATTTTGTTATATTCGTTTAATGAATTGCCCAAATGGGGGTTGAATCGTGGATCTAACTCGCTTCAGCACTCCTGGCTTAATTTCCCCCCAGAATTTTGTACTTATTCTTGAAATGACGAATGGCGAAGAAACCTTGAAGATGAAAAAGGATTTTATCGATTGTTGAACAATCCTTCGACACTTTTTGCCTTCATTGAATGTCACATTCCAGAAGTTGCTTCCAAATATTGTTATTGCTATGGAACATTCCAATACAATCACAAAATTGAGAAAAAATTACTGTTTTAAGGCAACGAGGAAGTAAGGAATGGAAAGAAAAGAACTAACATTTATATTCAACGAAAGAATATTTTTTAAATTGATCGTTGAAAAAGAAACCCACCCTTAAGGAGCAAAAATTGAGAATATTTGGATGTTTAAACAAAAAAACTATCCTATCGGTGTCTAGTATTAGGTTGTTGCAAATGAAATGGCCAGTTCAACTACGATCCTGCTAAAATGATTAACTGTACTTTATAAAAATATTTTATTAAATCATCGACACCCTTCGCTATGTAATTTTAATTGAAATTCGCAATGTAACAATGCACGAGCTTCACTTAAATCGACAACTGCCATTTTGTAATAAAAATATTTATCAAATGCTTAAGCAGTAATATTTGTAAGACTTTGAGCTTCAATTTGATATAAAATAAGTACCATTCTGCGATACTTTTATGTCATCAAATCTTGTTAGAATTATTACGTTTCGAAATTGATCACTATTCGCTATAATTAACAAACAGCCATTTTGTAATAAAAATATTTACCAAATGCTTATGCAGTAATATTTGTAAGACTCTAAGCTTCGATTTGGTGTAAAATAAGTACCATTCATCAAACTTTATCGGACCATTTGATAAGCAACAATCTAATAATTCTTGCATTCCATTCCACGACGCGACAGATGTCTCACGGACACGGCTGTAATTAATGTTAACTAATTTTAATCAAGACTAAAAAAGAAAGAAAAGAGGAAAATGAAAAAAAGGTAGCTAACAGGTAGCTGACTATCGATCGTACCTTATTGATAAGCCATTAGTTGTATAATCGAAACTCTGACGATCCGTCGAAACTGTTCAATATCGAGGAAAAAAAGAAACGAAAAGAAAATACCTATAAACGTTTTTTATACAAAAGTAACGCAATTTAACAACGAACGAAACACAGCGACCTGCTCGTTTGTCGCTGACCTCCCGTTTTTACACCAGGAATTTTTAAACACTTTTGCAGTGCCACGTGTTCGCCACATGTTTTCGTTACGGATACAATTTTGTTCGTGCGTATTATGTATATTCTATTTATAAATATATACATATAAGAAGCATGTTACGTATAATTTATAGTAAATCGAATTCAGATTTAATATAACGTTCAGTTGTGTCAAGCATTCTTCGAGAAATCATTCCAAATCCCTTCTTCAACCGTTTAGCAAATAATGAAACAAAATTAAATAAAAATTAAAATCTTGGGATGATTATTGAAAAATCTAAGTAATAATATTTTCTTAAAAACTTAGAAGAAATAAAAGAGTAAAAATGGAAACGATAAAACGGTGCCAAGCCATGGTAAGTAAAGGGTTAATTAGCTGATTGAAAGCAACTTTGCTTAAGAAGATGTAAAGTTGGCCAAGGATCGAAAGAAAACGTAAAATTCCACATAATTTTTATCTACTTTGTCCACAGAACGGTGTGATTAGGATTTACAGGGGAAGAGATAGAGTTGCTACTTCGGTTCGCGAAGAACGTTAGATAAGAATGATAACGAATCGCGAAGTAAACGTGCGAGTCCTGAAATCTGTTACGTGACTTCGTAGCATCCGATAGTCCCGGGGAAATGAACCGTCCCGACGAGTTCCACGAAACCACGATCCTGTGGGATAATTTAACGGTGGCCGTGTCCCGGAAACGGAAGTTACTGCGAATGATCCGGCGGAGATTCACGAGACTGCCGTTCGACGAATCATTAACGATACTGAAAGGAGGTGTGCAAATGTGACAAAAAGTGAATATGACATAATTAATCCGTTGGAGACTTTTCGATTAGTTGGTGAATAAATATCAATTAATAAATCTTTGATTAATATGAAATTTTGAATAAAAGAAATGTTTCTAAGGTCTGAGCATTTTTTATTGTCGATAAATTAATTAGTCTTTCTTAAATAATTAATTAATGTTCATTACAGTGTCCGGTTATGCAGCGACAGGGAACCTAATTGCGATAATGGGGCCCAGGTACATAAATATTTCAATTTGAGAATTAGGGGTTAAGGACTTAATTAATAAAACAGCTTATGAATCAAATGTTCATTTTAAAATAATATGCGAACAATCATAGTAATTATAAAATCTGTTTAGTAAAAGAATTTTTGAATGATAGAAAATTGATGGTCCCTGAAGTTTAGACGAATATCTCAGAAGTAATCAATGAGGGAATGTATTATTCCAGCGGAGCTGGTAAAACAACCCTCCTGGCCGCCCTCACCGGAAGGGTTGCACCGACCCTAGGCTCAGTGAAAATAAATGGCCAGGTTCTTCCACGAGAAATTATTTCCAGAATATCCGGTTATTTGCCCCAATTTGACGTGTTGCCAGCATCCCTCACCCTCGAGGAACATTTATTATTCACGGTACTCATTTTATTATGGCTCGATATTAATTTCTTACGATTAACAAATACAGGGTTATACAAACTTTTCACAATTAATAACTATTCATTGATTTTTATATACCTCCTCGAAAATTTAACACATTCAGAGTTGTTATGCTTCAGTACGCCTTAAAGACGAACCACAATGCAACACAGAGAAAATTCCAAATCACGAAACTACTGCTCGATCTGGGTCTAATTGATAGCAAGGATACATTGATAACAAAATTGTCTGGTGGCCAAAGGAAACGAGTGTCCCTGGCCACTGAGCTCATCACCAAACCTAAGATACTCTTCCTCGATGAACCGACCACTGGTAATTAAATCTTCGTTTGGCTACCACCTTTGTTCCATAATAATAGTAGCAAGATATTAAATGGGAATTATTGCAAAAATGCAAAATGACACACCTTTCAATTTTTAAGTGAACCTAATTATTACAAATTATAATTATTTTTCTAACAGAGGTAGTATTATTTTTTCCCAAAGAACCAACATTCCCACTGGATCTAATTTAAACATTTCAAATGATCGATCTCAGGATTGGACACCTTCTCAGCGATACAGGTAATACAAGCACTGAGAAGGATAAGTTTCGACACGATCGTGTTCTGCACGATACATCAACCTTGCATGGACGTGTACAATCTTTTCACTCATGTTTTATTGATGTCCAATGGCAGAATAGCTTTTCATGGGACTATCGACGATGCCACGACATTTTTTTCCAGGTGATTTCCCTAAATTTTTTCAAAGAATTATCGCACAGGAATTCAATTTAAACGAATTTGAAATTCTGCACAATTCGCTTGCGGTTTAAAATATTGAACATTCCATGACGGAAAATGAATGGTTTTGCATGCTTTAATATTAACAGTTCTGCGAATTTTAGTAACTTCAATTAGCACAATTAACCACAGCAACTTCCCTTACAAATTTATTGTAATTTAGTCATAGAGAATTTCGAATGGTATTAAAACTTCGAAGAATTTCAATTTGATCAATGCTGCGCTAATTTTCGCCAAAAGTTTCAAACATTTTTGATATTTATTTATTTAATTTGGAATTTAGCCTGGGTTACGAGTGTCCAGTCGGCTTCGCTGAATCCGAATATTACATAAAATTATTATCACCCAAAAATCCTGAGACTTCGATGGACGAATCTGGATCCAAAGAATGCATCGATCGAATATGTCGAGCATTTTTGCAATCTTCCCCGAGGACCATTCCCGAAATCGCAAACACGGGACATCTCGAAATAGAACCTCAAAGGTGATAATAAATTGTTTAATAAATTGTATCAATTGAAATTAAAAAATTGTGTTGATTTATAGGAAGGCTGGTTGCATCGTGCAATTTTATTGGCTAACATGGAGGATATGGGTTGAGAATCGAAGAACACTTTTGGCGAACTGGTTTCCATGGCTATGTTACTTTGTAAGCAATAAAAGTCTTGTTTACGTCGACGAAGTCATTGTAGGCTGTGCTTCATTTGATCCACCATCTGTTTGAATACAGATAACACTTTGAAGACGATTCTGTATGTTAATTAATTCGCTCATAAAATTTCTAAACATTGCGTGTTTGAACGTGGTATCAGAAAGAAATCAGCGGAATATTTTTCATTACAATAATGATTCTTAGCTAGATTTTTAATCCTTGGAAGTTTGAATTAACTTTTCTATTTTATTTCACTTTAATAATTTATATACCTAATTTGTCGTTAAAAAATTGATTGACATTTCATAAAAATATAGTAATAATGTTTCTAAGAAACAGATTAATTATCTAGGGTTAAACTCGTAGCTGTCGATGACGATGGTGGTGATTTTTTACACGGGGATCGATCCATGCACTCAGGAGGGGGTGCAAAACGCAAGGGGCGCGTTATATATGATGAGCTCCGAAATTTCCTTTTCCGTGGCTTATTCGGTGATTTATGAACTTCCTAGCCAACTTTTGATTTATCGACGAGAGAACAGGGTCTACGATACAGGCCCTTATTACCTAGCCACTTTCCTTGGACTGGTAATTATCAAGTATATTAATACTAAATTAATGACAATGTTATCATTCACACCTTCTGTATTTAACGATATATTCTGTTATATAAATTTTGCTTCATTATTTTATAACAAATTTGAAGATTGCTAATTTAATTCCATTAAATTCGATAAAGTTTGATTTTGAAATAAAGTAAAAACTCGAAGCCATCAAGTAACAAAAAATATATTTTTCAGATACCAAAAGCCACGCTGAAGGCATTCGTCTTCACAACAGTATTGTATCTGATACTAATCACCCACGTAGATTTCCTCGATTTTTTATTTTATTGTCTAATTACAACCACTGCTGCTTTTTCTGGCACGGCGTATGGTTTGGTGTTCTCCAGCTGGATCGACGACATCGACGTCGTCACATCCGTCATGGTACCCATCGACATGGTGTTCTTACTAACCGCTGGAATGTTTTATAATCTCAGGTATCCACGTAATTCGATACCGTGCTTAAAATGTTGTAAACGAGTTCCACGTTCTGTTGCTATTATCTTGTCACGTATTTCAAAGAGTATCATATCATGAAGAGTGGCAATTTTTCATTTTATTAAATTTTAGACATTCTTCTTCAAAAATTAAAAATTATTTAGTTCCACTTTCGTGAACCACGAAAGTATTAATTAACAACTTACTGAGTCTATAAAAATGATTATATAAGTAGATAGATGTTGAAATGGAGCCAGATAATAAAAAATGTGACAAGATTAAGATAAATCTTAATATATTCATGGATTTTGCTAATTAAACAGGTTGATCGCATTTCCAGGTCACTGCCGACCTACCTGACTTGTCTCAAATATCTGTCGACGTTCTTTTACCTGAACGAGGCTCTGTCTATAATTTATTGGTCCCGTGTAGACGACATCGGTGAGCATATTGCAACAATGAATAAATTATGAAAATTGCCAGTAACTTTTCGATACATCGAAAACTAACACTGAATATTTAATGCAAAGGGACTTCCAATTTTTCATGAACTTATTAACTCGATCCATCAATCCTTCGAATATTTATAGATCCTTCTGGAAACTCTAAACTCCCCCTCCTTTTTTATTAAACACTGATAAATGTATCTTCCGAAGTAAATATTTAGTGGAATTAATTGATTGGCTCTTGGAAAATTTACAAATATCTGATACCATTCTAAAGTAACAATTTTAACTTCGAAAACTGAAAAAACAAATCTTCCAATTTTCCCATCCGAAAAATTCAATTTGATTGATGGAGATTTTTTTTTCAGATTGTCAAACATCCATCGATTTGCCTTGTGTACGAAACGGAAAGGAGGTACTATCCGAGTACGGTTTCGAAAGTTCCAGTTTCTGGTGGGACATGAGTGGGCTGACGATTTTAACGATTTCGATGAATTTCGTCGGATATTTCGGACTGCGAAGGAGAAGGACGCTCGAAACAATCATTTAAACAAAATCTCAATTTATAATCGATACACGATACAATTTCATTCCTTCGAAAGTATGCCCTTGGACGATAACAAAATAATTTGTACGCGTCGTACATAATTAATCCTTAACAGTATAAACATCGACGTTTAACAAAAAGGTGAAGAAACTTCAAAAAGACTATGAACAAATTGTTCGTCTAATGAGATCGAGGACGATCTTATCGATCAGTTGTTCGCTTAATCCATCGACTTGGTATCAGTTCACAAGTAAATATTGTTAAAGTATTAGAAAAATAAACTCTGCATCTGTCAACGATAGAATTGTAAGAAAAAGGAAAATTAAAAAACGATAGAAAATATGGATATAAACGGTACTACCCCTGTCCCATAATTATTGTAGCAAGTGAATATTTAAATGGGAATTATTGCAATTTTTCAATTTTTGGATTACCCTAATTATTACAAATTATAACTATTTTTCATTTAAAAAAAATAAATGAAAACGCTCGAAATAAAAATTAGGAGTAGTATTTTTATTTTATCGTTTAATTCAATTCAGTTTTTTCTTACTTTGGGATCAATTAAATTCATCGACTGCTACTATTATTACGGAACAGGGGTAGTATTAAATTTTGTGGCGTTTCAACCTTTCCAATCGAATTTATAATGTATATATTGACACAAACGATTAATTGATCGAAGAAGATGGAACTATGAATAATAATAAAATCTAACTTAGTTTATTAATCGACTTGTGCTCGTATCAGTCAGTGTTTCGATTATTCTTAGAATATGAGAAACTTATTGCTATTTGAAATGGATAGTGATCGATGGATCGAATCTAGATAGGATCAATAAACTGGTTCCTGTCGACTTCTGTATCTGATTACCAGAAAACCAATTAAATGACTGAATGAATATATCGCGAAAAGGCCCATTATATCCATGGTGTAGTGAGTTGGTAAATAGCCGTACTTCTCCAGGACGCCCAATCCGCTGGATATGCAAGGTTCCTCAGGATCTGGGGAACAGTCTTTGGAGACAACAAAAAAATTGATTTTTCAACTCAGAATAATTTCTAAAAAAATTACCTATCAGAATGATAAATTCTATAATTCTTAACCCTTTCACTGCGAAGATCATTCTAAGTGTCTGGGGATGTTGAATATTTTATTAGAGAGTAATTTTCTGCCTAATGAATGTTTTATATTTCCAAGTACTTGAGTTACCCAGTCAAGGTGCTAACTTCTCTTAAAAGGTATAATATTCCAACCGAAGTGAAAGGATTAAGTTTCTGAACTAGATTGATTGTTAAATTTATTGAACGAACGTGCTATCAACGTACTTATGTGATCGATTAAGAGCCACTGAGTTAAAGAGACCGCCTCCAGACCGTAATAAAATTGGGATAAATATTTTATCCAGGCGATACCAGATGCTATGTGTCTAAAACAATGAAATACGTTATTCTAAGTCGTTAACAATCTAAATAATTATAAATGTATCATAATTAAATGAAATTAACCCCTCTTCGAATTTCTGAATTGAATTATTCAGATGTTTGGATAAAAATCTGAGGAAATAATATTATTAAATAATTATGTCAACGCGTATTAAGTCTTAAGTATTGGGAGATGATTGCATTCTTTATAATTCGAAGAAAGGTTATTCTAGTCATTCTATTTTAATCCTATTCTAATGATACTTCTCACCCAAGATGCAAGTAGATACCGCAAAACATCAGACCAAGGAAATCCAAAGGCACAGAAAACAAAGAGGCGGTGTTCGGTGATTTAAACGACGCTGATAAGAAACAACCTATTCGAAAGATGTCATTTTTATCATAGGCTAAATCACTAATCATAAAATATATATTTTCATGGAAGGTTGCTCATAAATTGACTGAGACTGTTTAAATGGCAATTTGTAAGCTTTCTCTAATTTCCCTTTTTCCTCACCGAGAGCGGACGCAGAAATGGCACAAATTACTACTGGCAGCGTGAAGTAGACGAAACCTACAAATCCACCCTTCAGACCCGTGATCAAAAATATAAATGCACTGAAGAGAAACGGTTGCACTATAGCCCCTGGTAGCTGAAAATTGCCAAAAATGTTCCAAAACCTAATATCTCATATCTTTATAAAATTATTGTAAAATTGAAAAAAAATTTCAATGACAATTAAAAAAGAAAAACACTTTTAATTAAAAATAGGAAATTCTTTGAAATAAATAATTCATTACTTCATGTTCGACAGGAGGTTAATTATTATTAAATAAATAACGATTTAACGACCGGCTTACCAGAACAACAACCTTGCTGAAGTAGTACGGTGTCGGACCGTAAAGTCCGCTGGCGATGTCGCGTAACAGAAGCGGCAGTTCCCTTGGGAACGTGTAAAAAACGGAATAATTAAAGGTAAAAACTGTCTCGACGACCACCAGGTACAAAAGACCCTGCATATTTTGTATAGCTCCCTGGTTCATCACTTCCCTTGTCACGCCCACGTAGGGCGATGCTATCAGCAGGCCTATGATCTTCAAACACAACGTTTCTCGATTTTTAAGGGGTCGATTGTCGGCCAGGATTCGAGGATAACAAGGAAACGTCATATAAATTAGCTGGAGCTTTTGGGTTTCGAGGTGAATCTAGGACTTCTTTCCAATTTAAACCTTTGAAATACAACTACTTTAAATTTCTACATTTCTAAACTTCCTAATAATTATTCCCAGTAGTATAATGCTGCTCACTACTTTGTAACTAAGTATTTTCGAACTGCTGGTAATAAATTAAAAATTCATAATTTTATTTATGCGATTAGAATCTCATTTTAAAATAAATCCCTTCGACCCAATATTACAAAATTTACAAAAACAGAACAGAATTTTGTCATTTTTATGATACAAGTCTCCTGATTTTTGGAACACCTCGAGGAAGAGAAGAAAATTGAAGAACCGCTGGATTTTGTGCAAAGCGTGGGAAATAAAAGAAAGAAGCGCAACTCGGAAGGAAGTTTCAGAAAGGATAACGACAAAGTCGTCTCACCATGTAAGTAATAAATCGCAAGAAGATGGAAGCCGAGTTCCTTTTGTAATCGATGTACGTCCGCCAAATTAACCAGCGTAATTGAGTGAATCCGCGAGCTTTCTTGAAATTTCTCGGGGTCAAAGAGACGTCCGAGAAGATCAAAGGAAGCTCGTCGTTGCCCGACGTGCTGGCGCAAGAATATTCGATCAATTTCGACACCCTCTGACCGAATTTCGATTTCTGATATTGGTCGCAGATCCAATTCACCTACGAACAATCGTCACGTTCTTACCAATCAGGATTTCATATTTCATTTTTATTCGGCTACCTTTCGATAACTCTCGGCCTCCTTGCCGCGAACGATCGATAATTGAGACACGAAAAATTCGGCGCTGTTGAAAGTCGGAGGACAACGGAGATCCAAACTGAAACAGCGTTTTCAAAACACCTTTTGTTTTTATTTCAGCCTATCTTGTGAGTTTTGACATTTTATAAAAGAAAATTGTTGAATACTATATTTCTAAGGTACGATATCTTTTTTTTTAACATTTATTTTCACTGAAAGGTGGACCCAACAAAATGGATAACACGTACATTTTTGAGAAAGCCACGTCGCCAAGAAATGGCATGGTATCTGATTTTCCCGAAGGGTCACGTCACCCAAATATGGGTGAAACAAGGATCCTTTTAGCAGGACTCGATTTTCATGTCAGATAAAATTCTATCTTATTCTCCGGTGAAACTTTTCTTGCCCAAACTACTATATATGTGACTACCTTAACCAGAATTTACTTTTGACAAAACCAAATTTGTATTCTGCTTTAAATTCAACCAACATTATTTTTATATCTGAATCCTGCTTAAAAAAGAAATTGAATTTTTTCATTTAATGTTGCCAAAAGTAATAAAAGCAATAATATTTTACTCTTGGGGAATTTGTATATTAATTTAATATTTAAATGGGTGATAAATCGAATGAAAATTAATTGTTAACCCAGAAAGGTTATCGAAATCTGATATTTACTTAAAAAATAAGGCACCACTTACGTACCTGTCGAAAAATTCGGTGGCGTTGATAGAGGAACCCTGAAAAGCGACTCTGCCGCTAGAGAGCAGAAGAACCTCGTGGAAAACGTCCAACAGACCGGAAGCCGGTTGCTGAAGAGAGCAGATCACGATTCTTCCGCCGGCAGCGACCTCCCTTAACGTCCTCACCACCGTCATCGCGCCATAACTATCCAACCCCGTGGTTGGCTCGTCGCAAAAAAGTATGCTCGGCTCGGTGAGCAGCTAGAAAAATTTTCTACCCTATGTGCACCTCGTATTAAGGAAATTGCCAGTCAAAAAATTTTGTTCAACACGCGCCGAAGAAAGTTTCCCCTTCGTCTCGCGAAGAGACTTGTAAGAGCCGTTACCCCTTAAGTGTATTTAACAATAAATTAAGAACAGAAATTCTATTTTTAATTAAAACGCGTATCAAATTTATTGCACAGAAAATATTTTATTCGGTCGCCCTTAAAGTGGCAACCGTATCGCACAGCCTTTTATTCTAATTTTAAAAAGAACAAATCTCGAACCACCCCTAAAGTCACCCGTAATAAATTGCAATGTGTTCAAACGAAAGGATTATTTATTTTATTTGCCAATTAACGAACAACCGGTGGACCGCCACAGAAGGGATCATTAATCTTCAGAGGCGACGTAAAATTCAACGAAAGGCCTCGATAAAAGGGAGGGTGAGATAAAAGTCAGCTTACTTGAACGGCTAAAGTGACCCTTTTCCTCTCGCCGCCGGACAAAGCGGACAGCCTCGAGTTGGAGCATTTTCCCAAGCCGAGTTCGCCCAAAAGAACCATTATACGCTGCCTTCTGACGTTCCCCCGGAGCCTTCTGTCCATTTTCATGCAGGCCTTCGTCAAACGGGCACGGAACAATCATGAAGTTTTAATGGCCACGAAACCCAATCATTGCCGGACGTTAAGCGAATTAAGCCGACGGTGACGGTACGAATTGATAAAACGTTCGGCTCGTGTTGCGATACGCGGGCTATTTTATTCGACGGCGCCGCCAAACGATGTCTTTTAATGGGAAATTAAAAAAAGATAATATCGATTTCTTTCTATGCTGAATTGTTATCAGGTTCTTCGATTCTTAGCAAAATTTGCTATAAATCAAATATTACAAATAACAAATAACTTTGGGCCTAAATTTAAATTTTAAGTTCCCATTCCTAGATAATTTACTATACTTTGCAAAAAAAAAAAATGAAATAAATTAATATTTCAATTCAGACACTTCATCGCTTAATTCCGTAATTAGTTTCTAAAATCCACACAATAAATTAGCAGCTTATCGACACCGAATCGGAAAGCGTTAAATTAACCGCGAACAACATTGATCATTTAAAATTGCTAAACTGACACGTGTCCCCCGTTTGATTATTAGATCCGGCATAGCGTGAAGTATACCGTGTAAACGTGTTACGCACGATTCGAATGTAACCTTAGCAATTAAGTGAATAAATAATCGTTGAGTTTACCCTGTCGCTCGACTCAACCAACCATAAATTCCATGTGCTCCAGGACCGTCAACGATTCGATGGCCAAATCCGTTTGTGGAACCAATCCTGATATCCTTATCATCTGACCGGTGTCTATAGGTTTTCCGTTCAATAAAATATCACCTGTGGCTTGACCTATCGAGGAATAAATTCGATATATTCGATTCGATAATCCTTTGACGGCCAAACTGAATTCTTATCGACTCGAAATATAATTCTAGCCATTGGGGTGGCTAAGATAACTGGGTTCGAAAGTTACTGGATAGGATAAAAAAAAAAGAAGAACAAAACTATGGTGATATTTTTCTAATGCAAAATTGTTAAGAAAAGTTATTGCCTCTGGTAAAATTAGGAAATCTAGGGACTCCTAGACAAAAGTCCCTTGATAGGTTAATGATTGTAACTAATACTAGACACTGGGCACTTCTAGGAATTCTCAGATAAAAATCCCTAAATTATTCTAGTAAAATATTAGCCTTAGAAAGTTTATTTTGAGGTTACGAATAATTATTAGCACTCTCAGGTAAGTAAAGAAATATTAATATTGTGTTAGTTAATTGGCCTAACATTTCACGTATCTGGTCTTTCTTTTTTTAATCGTAGATTCGAAAAGGTGTTAAGGGATATTTATAAACAAAGAAGTATATGAACCTTTAATACGTCTGCTGATAGTCGCGAGCAACGTAGTTTTCCCAGCACCGCTGCAAAACGAAAACATTTCTTTTCAGTCGAGAAGAAACTTTTCTCACCCCTTTTCCATCTTGAGAAACAATTAACCCTGGAATACAAGAGCCTCGTAATTTTCACGGTTGAACATCCAGTTTTATCCCCGTTTCGTGCGAATTCTGTTATTAAACGCATCGCTAAATTCTTCCCCTTTAAATGAAGATTAAACGAGATACGAAATAAAATATCATTTAAGATGTTATTTCAATGGAAATAAGAAATTATCCTTAATAATTATCACAATTATCATTTAAGAACAACCAAATTTTCCTTTATTTATTTTATTTTCAATTAGTTCTAGTGATAAGTATAAAGTAATTAAAATTGGGGACGAAAAATCTTTTTAACGAAATATCTCGAAGACTGTTTGTTGTAAAACAAAACTATAAATTAATAAATTATGTATAAGTTTAATTTTCAATAAAAATCTGTATTCCAGGGTTGGAGAAAGATATTCAATTTACCTTGGTCCCATAATAGCCATCAACATTCCAGAATTAACTATACCACTAACTAGAATTAAAATAGAGTATTAATTGATTAATAAATAGCCTAGATTTTCTCAAGATTGCTTTTCTTATCGAATGTACCTCCATTCAGTAATCGAATATATTCGACGTGCTGGAGACCAAGAAACGCTCGAAGGGTACTTCCGTTTCTTTTTCTTTCGACCGTGTAAGAAATGTTCCTCCAAGTCAAACACAAATCCTTCGATAAACTTGTCGGCAGAACGGGGTAATTCATGTTGCGTTTCGTCTAGAAATAATTTATTATTCCCCCACGTTAAACGGTGATAAAGTTTCTAAAACTACCCCTCGGAATAATACTCGTCGCTGTGCTCCTTCGTCTTCCGACTTCCCTTAACCTCAGGGTCAATCGTGACTTAAATTTTCCAAACGAAAAGAAAATTTACAATTAAATTTAAATTCTAAATTATACTTTGAATTAGCGAAGACCTGACTTCGAGAGTTAATTAATTACAAATACAATTTTTGGTTACCGCATACATTTCAAAAGAATTTTAAATCGTTATTGCATAACTTTTAAATTGCCTCAAATGAAAATACTTTTCAGCAGAGGTAAAAATCATCGAATCATAAATGCAAAATATATTCCCTCATTTAATATCAATTATTCAACCTCAGACGAAAAAAATGATCGAAGGTTAACGTTATCTATGAAAAAGAAAAAACGTAATTATTCAAGAATTCTTGACTCAGCACTGATCAACAAAACCCTTCCACCAATACCAAGAAATATGTGCCTGTAGGTCAGGTGCGATTATATAAAATACAGGTCCGGCTTGCTTGTCACCATATGAGTCCATGCAGCATAATTGTTCTGTTTATGTAAGCTAGTTCCGTTCTATCAGTTTTAATTCAAACTTCGATCACACAATGGACAATTTTTATATTTAGCTTTCATAGATGTTTTGATTTTGACGATCCACGATCGGTTGCGATTGAAATCACAGGCATTTCGATAAAATCGAGAAACGAGTCCACTTTTAATCGAATAAAAGTATACATTCATGATATCGTGCGACCTAGATGCGAATGGCGACCGCAAACCTTCGAAGCAGAAAAAATCCCAGATCCCGTAACCTGGCAAAGGGACCTTCGTACGAAAAGTGAAACCTGTCCACCAAACCACAAAACTTTAATCAATCACATTCAATACACTGGTCAATCACTGGACCGTATTACTACACTCCTATCCTCGCTATTATTGTGCGAATTTTTCGATTATTGTTCATGACACTCATCGACTTGTTACTTGCACCCGGCTCGATCGCACTTTAAGGCGAGCGTATTGACAAAAGAACGGTTCGAGCCGATTCCTGGAACGCCCACCTCCCCGGCTAATAAACACTAGACTAACTTGTCGGTCTTCGTCGGAGCACAGCGACTTATAAACACCTTTACGTACTTACAGCAGAGGATCGCCCGGTTAATCGACACCGATAACGGTAAATACAACCGAGCTTCACCGATGAAACATCCGCTCGATGAAATTCCAGGCGACGATGACTGTCCTTGGAGATCCTCCTCGGACCTTGACAATTCCCATGGAGTCGCGTTATGCAATCCTATGGTAGGCGCTTCGTGGAAGGATCGAATGATGCACGAGTCGATTCGAAAAAAATACCGATGGCCTTTCGCGTTTTCGGTCGGGGGAAGATGAGGGATCGAGAGGGGACACAGAGGAAGGGGTTTGTCTGGCTATTACGCTATGGTAACCGGAGGCAAATATCGTTCGCCAAGATACGATAGCATCGCGAGCGGTTTTGCGGAGGATGAAGCGACCGTGTGTGTCTTATATGCGACGAGAGCTCGTTACACAACGAGGGGAGACCGCGAAACACAACGAACATGCTAGCGGCACCAAGGATTACGGAATAATGCCTCGACGCATACCGATGCGGATTTGAAGATGCTCGAAGGCTCGTACAGGTTGCTTTTAAACGGCTCACCGCAAGTACATGGTGTTCCAGAAATACACAACCCTCGTGTACCCGGCTGTTACGAAGGTGCCCTAATGAGTCCTAAATTTGATTGCCTAATTGCTGAGATACTATTTTGGATGTTAACCCTTTGCACTCGGTGTCCCCTCTGAGGGGACATGAAAAGAGTGCAGACGATGTTTAAATGAAATATAACTAATTTATTTTTCAAATATACTGAATCTGAGGTAGCCATCGTCGCGAGTAAATTAAAATTTTGATATTTCAAATGAAAAAATTTTTATTACCTATTATTATTCCATTCTCATAGAGACACACCCTATGTTTACCAGGTACATATATGTACCATGCGTCTACTCTAGAATTAACAGGGGTGCGTATTATATACCTACCCCGCCTATACACAGTGGGTCAATAAGAAGCTATTACGTGATATAACCCTTTATCTAGTATTTTTATCAAATAACCTTTCGAATGAAATTAATTGCGTCTCAAGGGCTTGAGACGATTTTGCAGTATCTCTAAAATAATATTAACAAACTGCAATATTCGATTAACAAACAAAATATAGAATCTTCTCATGAAAAGAAGATCGTATCGAAGCAATAATCAACGATCGATGTACGAATTGGGGTTGAAATCAATCGATGAAGAGAATGAACGATAGAATCGATGATCTGCTGAGGGGGACGGCCGGAATCGTAATAAAACGATGGAAATATTGGAATCGGCGCAATATGATTCCACGACGAATCGCGAAATGAAACGAAACAATGTTTGCGTTGCGCGGAATCCTCTATCCATCTCTCTCTCTCGCTGGCGCCCTTTCCAAACCGTCTCTCTCGCTCTTTTTTCACCCCATCCACCCCAATTTAGGTCTCTCCTCTTCTCAGTTCCACTTGCTTGTTTCTCTCACCCTAGCTGGGAATCGAGGATTTGTTAATATCGAGCGCCTAGCTAGTACCGTGCCAAAATGGCCGACGTTTAGTCGTCCCTTAGTTACGATTTAGCTGAACGTGTCGCGACGTCCGATCTTCTTCGATTTTTCGTCCTCCGGATCGTTCCAAACAATCTGGATCGTCCAGTACAGACACAGACAAGTTTAACGTGGGATTTTTTGGAGGATAAATCAATTCTAAGTGAACGAGTCTTAAATTTTGGGACGTTATGGGGTAACTTGGAAGAAATAAGTGTTTGAATAGTAATCTTCGATATTCAAAGCTTTGGTTAACCAAAGAGAATAGAAATAAATCTTATCAAGTATTTTGTGAATGAACTTTAAAATGATGCAGGGAGAATCTCTAAGAATATCAAATATCCATCGCTAATTATACATAGAATAATTTTAATTAAAGATTTTCGAAAAGAATGAAAAATGTTCAATTCCCTCGCACAATCGTGCCTCGAAACAGATGACTGTTTCTAACCAACGATTAAACAAGTAAACGTGCCACGGGAACGGGAAACAAAACAAATAAACATTAACTAATCGCAACGCGAACGCCACGTGAGCATATCATAATCGTTAAGTCGAAATTAATTAAAGGGGCGAACGGTGGAACCCGGAAGAATTTTTTAATCAACGAAAGAACCACGATCGAAGAACGAAACTGCCAGGGGTAAGGAGGAATGTCCTCGACGAACACCACGACGACCGTGTTGCTGAAGAAGAGGGAGAGGACGCAGAATTGGGTCCCGGAGGAGAAGAACGCTTTGTTCTCGTTGATCAAAAGCCACGTGAACGCGATCGAGAATAAGAAGATCGATGCGGCGGCCTCGGCTATGAAAACTCTCGCCTGGCAACAAATTTATCGCGCTTTTCGCGCCAGATTCTCCACCGACAGGGACGTCACTAGGATGAGGGAGCAGTGGAGGAGGATGAAAGCCCAGGCCAGAATCGAGATGTACACTTTCGCGGAGAAGGTTAATCTGAACAAAATTCTAACAAAAATACGAAAATTCTGATAATTAAAAATGAAAAGAAAGATTTGTCTGGGATCTGAGAACGCGCTGAGATCGATACTCAAAACTCCAAAATATTCGAAATCCTCGAAAGGGCCCTAAGCTTCTCTCGCACGACAGATATAAACAATTTCTAAGGGAAAAAATTATGACTCGAAATGTCTCTCTCTCCCTAACAGACCAAATAAACTGCCTGGCAGTCTTGTAAGAAAAATGTGAATTTCGTTGCTTATTCTTGACCCTTGAGCGTTTTCACGGTAACGAGATTGAATGCAAAAGTTGCCGAAGAGTTTCAGGGTGACTAAAGTTTAACCAGAGTTCGAGTGAATCGAAGTTTTCTATTTTTTCTTCTTTTTTTGTTGCTCGAAGTTGTTTTATAAACTCGATATCATGAGCAGGAAAGATTGATAGACAATCAACTTTCAACAAACTTCTATAAACGTTGATATTTTGAGACATTGTAAACATTTCAAAATTTCAAGATATACTAATTATTTTCAAGATTTAATTATTCATGCAACTATTAAATAATCGTATAAGAATTATTCGAACGGTTCAACTACTAGAGGTTTTCTAATTCTACTTCGAGTCTATTCCGGTCCAAGTTGACGAAATCGAAAATACTCGTGTAGGTGAAGACACTGGGCCCAGAAGAGGCTGCCAAATGTCGTCCGTCGAATCTCTCGATCGAGGTATGGAGATTAATGGAGAGGACGAGGAAAAACGAGGGGGACGGGGATCGTTCGGACGAGAACGTTCAAGAAGACCCGGACAACCCGATGAACCTTCAGACGATCCTGGACAAACTTACGGCGGCCACGCCGGAAGTGACCGTCAATGAAATTAAAGTCGAGGCGGACAGCGACGACTACAACACGGAAGAGGACACCAGCCAGGGAGAAGTTTTCACAAAAAAGTCAGACACGTCCAGAAAGAAACGACCACGGATATCCGAGGACGAACCAATGGACCTGGCTGAACAGAGGATGCACTCTGTGGACACCGCTGCCCGACAATTCAATAATGGTATCTTTAAAATTACCTCAAAGAACATTTTCTTTCTTCTTTTTTTTTTTTTGGTGAGGAAAATTTTCTTTGAGTATCGTGAAAAAATTTAATTCGATAGAATGTGGGAAACCTTTTAAAGTTATTACGACAGAAATTATAGAAATTAATGGTACGTCTATTAATCAAGTAATCTTCTCAGAATCTTTCTTCAAAAATAGAATACCTTTTATAATTATATTACTTTCTTTAAACAGTTATTACTACTTCGTGATAGATTTTTAATGCTAGTTTAATGTGTTTTTAAATAGAAGAGAACACGCCGTTGTTCGACACGAGGGAAAGGATCGATCGAATCGGTAATGATCAGGATGACTACGTTCAAAGGTCAATATGGATGGTCGAGCTTGCTCAAAGGGAACACGAGCTCAAATTGAGAATGCTAAATATCGAATTGGAACGTGCCGAATTGCAAAAACAGACCGCAATTAATGAGCTGAAAACGTCAGAGATTAAAAGGCAACTGATCGAGAATCAAGCAGCCGAATACTACAGGTTACATTCTTGTTCGTTTTAATAATGCATCCAGGCGCTGAATTTTACAATTTCATTATCAAACCACCACGTAAAGAGGTAAAATTAATTTGAAATTTATCAGAGCATAAAATTTGCTTCATGAAAATTGCAAATAATCACAATGACTAATAGTATTCTAAAATTCCCCAAATAACTAATAATTAAAAATAAAGATATTAAAGAATTTCCTAAAAACAATATCTTTCGTGATATTGAATTACTAAGAAAGTTTCAATTTTGCTAATTTTGGACAAAAATTGAATTAATATTGCCGCCAAACCAGCGCCAGGGGCGGACAATGCGCGAACTGCCCGCTGGATTATGTTTAACGCGAACGTGTCAATCTCTTTCGAATAGTAGTACATGGTTTTTACTGGAATCCTCAGAAACTACTGTACTTTGAAATATTCGACATCAAGAACAATGCAACGAGTTATTACTACGTTTTCTCGCAGGATGGCTTCGCTGAGGTACAAACAGAACGATTTTCATCGAATGACTAATACGAAAACTATATAGATTTTCTTTGCTGCGTAGTTTAATCCGGCATCAGCTTTTGTACGTCTTTGCACAAAGCACTGTTCAGAACGTTTATCTGGATCTAATTCTTTTTTCTTCACGTTTTCAGTACAGTATGCGAAACAAGCATGTATAAATTAATTACAATATTTATCTTGTAACAAGCCTTGGGATACATTATTGAATTTTGTCTATATTTGGCTGAATTATGTAATGACCACAAGTTCTGCATTATTGCAGAAAATTATTTATTTGTTCCTTGTTCAATTTCTTATCGACCAGAGTATTTACAGTATAAAGTTAAACTGTTCTAAATTAAATTGTTCAGTTATTTGGTTCTTGGACTTTATAAATGGCCACTGAGTATTTTTAACTCCACTGTTGCACCTGTGCCTTTTTCTTGGCAGCACAAATCATTAAGATGAACATTTTGTGATTGCAGCCAAGCAAGAATGGTTGGTGAACGTGGATCTGGTGCTGGTCAAGGTGGAGGCGGTGGTGGTGCTATTCGAGATGCTGGAGGAGCTTTTGGCAAAATGGAAGCTGCCCACGAGGATCAATATTTTTATAACCAGGTTGATTATAATAACTAACAGCAAGACACCAGATTGTTCAGAGATATTTATAGAAATTTATTGTTTTTAGGATAAGGATAAGCTACGAAAACTGAAAGAGGATCTTCACAATGAAATCTGTTTCCATGAGGAACAAATCAAGCGTCATCAAGAAGCCATTAGCCGTCACAAAAAGAGAATCACAGATATGGATGGTCACTAAGGCAGCTTTTCTCATTCAATATTCCTAATTTTCTATGTGTGAAGTTACTGTTTCATAACATAACTATTATGTACCATGAATAGTATGCTAATAGAATATCATGTGTATACCTTTTTTTAACTGCAAAATATTATATATAAATATAAATAGAAAAAAATGTACTGAACAATAAATAATAAGCTGTTTAGTTTCTTGTACTTAAATAGAGATGCTTATTAGTATATTTCAGATGAAACGTTAAAAATAAAGTGTAAATCAACGATTTTTTGACATTTGCATTCATATGTTTCACTGTTCATGACAGAAAGTTGCAAAATTTCTAAGTTCAACTCTTGAACGATTTTTTTTTTTTTTATTATAAAATTAGTGATTTTTGAAATTATTGGAAATGATGTTTCGATATATTTTACGTACTTTATCGTGTGAAAGTAGTAGGTAAGTATAATATTTAATAATTAATCGGTAAATGCGATATTACTGTTATCCTTTTTGGTTATGCTAACTTCTTGGAAATAATTAGTAGAAAACATTATGACTTTTTCACTCTAGTTCCAAATATTTGAAAAGAAAATACAGTGATTCCAATAAAAATGAAACAACGAACGAAAATATTGCGTTTGAAGCCGAATATTATTACAAACAGGTAATATTACAAGACACCGAAGGTTTTTTCGAATTTTAAAAAATGCTCGTGTTTTTCAGGATAAGGAATTATTGGAAATGTTGAAGCAAAAAATGCAAGACGAGGTAAAATGCATGCAAGATGAGGTTACAACAATGCGTAATAAAATTGAGGAATACAATCGTAACATAAATGAAAATTTACAATTTTTAAAAGATCTCGAAAAAAATGTATCAGCCAGCGACAAAAAATGATATCAATATCGTTTAGATTTGTAATTTAATCATTATTTTTTTCTCTAATTATTTTACATTATTATTTTTTAAATATATAGAATGATTTTAAATACACGTTAACAATAACTAACAGATACGAAACTTCCACTTTGCAAAATACTTTTTATTGTAAATCATATTTTTATATTGTAACATTGAAGGATGATCATATAATAAATATAAATTTCATAATTATTCTACTCTTTTAATATGTTACGATTGTAAATGTTTACAGAAAGCAAATATTCTTTGGTACAACTTACCGTATCGGCGTCCTCTTCGAATGTTCTTTCGCGCCATTTCCCTCCTAACGGCGCCATTTTCTTAAATTTTCTACCGGTTCCACCAGGTACCTGAAATGTGACAAATCTCTATTATAACATCATAATACATTAATTAGTAATGTTTTCCTATCATTTCATAGCCATTTTGTTCGAAATTTTCAATATACCTGTAATTTTCATGATCCAGATCAGAATTTCAAATAGTAGTCGTGAACCATCAGGATGCCACTTTTAAATTACCGAAATACTATCAAAATTGTATTAATTTCGATGAAAAAAATGATTCTAATCGCGCATTAACACTTATATATCATTAAAATTATACTGTAGCTAACTTTAATGCGTGAAAAGCCACTTTTTTACGAAAAATTAGTCAGAGCGGTTCAAATCACTCGCGCAGCGTCAGAGAGTGGCTTGAAATTCATTCCCTCGATGGCCGCCAGGTTGTGCGCATGATCGTCTAAGATGGCGTCACTTCGGCGATGAAAGCGGCCGATCGTTGCGCCCTCAGTGTCTCGCGGTTCATCGATCAGTGTGGTGTGTCGCGTTGTTGCTCCGGTGGATTTTTTTTGGTGGTTTGTTCCTGGTTGGGACGGTACGCGTAATTTTTTTCGTTTTGGTTTCCTGGAGGCAACGCGGTGTTCACCCGAGGGGCTCTTGAACGGGCCCAGGAATAAAACAGAGGAAAGATGCAACCGAGGATATACTGGATTCTGATCAGCACGGCCGTCATTCTCGCGGGATGCAACGCCGCTACCGAGGTAAGTACGGTTTGCTTTTTCAACAACCTTTCTTTCACTTTCGGTTACTTCATCGACAATCCCGTTCGATGATTTCTCGCGTTGTTTCATTACAACAATATGTCGTGCGCAAAGTTGTCGAACATGTTAGTTTAAATTTTCAACGCGCTGCTAGATCGTCTGTTGTTCATCAGGCGTTTCTTCGAACCGCCTTCCACTTATGAAATTCTCGTGACGAAACATAACGATGCATCGCGTTCTCGCACGTATCTAGGTCCGTGTACGTGTTCGTCCCCTAAACAGTCATCACCGATACGATTCGTTGTCGCTTGTTTACGCTTCGTTACGAATTGCACGAATATTGTTTACTCGTTCTATGACACTCTGAGGGGGGAACAAAGATAAGACACGCACGTACAGGACTCGAAAACGATTTAACTTTTAAATCGTTCCTTCCAAATGGGTTCTCGGAAGGCTCGTACCTTGCCGAGAATTTTTACCTGCCGTAATTGTATAATACGATGAATCACGGAAGATTATACGTCCTTTAGAATGCCTGCCACAAATCTGTTATTTCGTGTGCCTGTATTTTTTATCCTGGGAACGTAGACGTTCGATTTCGACGCTTCGTGTTACAATAGACAGTCAGAAATTCTTGCGTGTACTTCGCGTTACCGTAGAACGTTATGAACACGTTGTATAATCACTGGACCGCTGTTTACGTTCGTTCCGGTCCAGCATACCGGAGCACGAGACGGAAGAAAACAGAAATGTCTTTCGCAGTCGTAACAAGTAATCCGATACGTAGCCGGTGTCCGTAGCCCGTAAAGTCTTTAGATTACGATTCGCGTGACCGTAACAGTGGCGTCGTTCCGCCACGGAAATCAAACAGTTCTTGATGAAATATTTATCGACGGTCGAAAACTGCCAAAAAACCGATGAATACCCGTTTCGTGCTCCGTTCCATGCTGCTCGTGTTCCGATAAAAATTTATCGATCAATTTGTGGGCAGAATTATTATTTCTATTTTTTTTTCTCTCTGTTCACCGTGCAAAATAACGGTTCTCGAGAATGCAATGAACGCGGACCGTCAATAGAAAAATTAATGGCGTCGGTTGATTTATAGCGAAACGGAAACGCGCGGTACTCGCGGGAAATTAATTGAATTCATTTTAGTTAATTATTGCGTGCAAACAACGGGTCGTGTCGTGCCAGAGACGAAACTTTCTCGATGCTTTTTGCCTTTGTCCCTCGTTGTTCGACCGATCGACGCGCAATTTGCTTGAATTAAACGGCCACTTTTGTTTACGTAGCGTCACACGTATTATTTGTACACTATAAAGAGCACCACCGGGACGAAACGTAAACAGTGTCTTAAACGGTTCTCCTTCTATCCATTCGATTCGTTCGTTTCAACTTTTTCATTTCACGAACGAATATTTTTTTCCGCTTTTATTTAGAATTTCATGAATTGTGTACACAGTTGGCGTGCACGTTGGCCTTCCCTAGGGAAAATGTCATTATGAGCGTCCCCACCATTCGCCTTGTGCTCGAAACTTACTAACAATTATGTTCAGGTATAATAATTAACCCGTTGCATAGTCTGAACCAATTATTCGATCACGTTTGACTCAATCCACGCCAAATCTAACTTTAATGCCCCCATTAATGCAAATTATCAGAAAATATAGATAATTTTATACGTTTAACTTTTCAACACAATTTTCACTTAAGATTCTGAATATATAAAAATATGAAATTAATATAATATTAATATTGCATAGAATTTTTTTCTTCTATGGATTCCTTTATGCTCAGACAAAAGAAATTGAACCCATTGATTCCCAGGGGAGGAGAAATTATTATTTTCACATATTACTTTCTATTATAAATAAAATTCTATTCAAAAGGGTACGAAGTACGTGTACTCGTAATATTAGAGGTACTAATGCTATAAATATTTGTTTGGGAGCAGTACAGAAAGAAAAAGAAGACTTTACGACCACAAAAGTCGTGGCGAGTTAAACAATGAAACATTCGCGCACAAAAGCTTTTTATTATATTCCTCGAGTGTATTCGAGGTACAGTTTCGTGACGTTGTGGAGCAATAAACGGTCGGTCTTTTGATCGGCGCGATCAACGACGTAATTAGAGCATTGTGAGATTCCGTGAGAGGGACGAAGGGGTTGAGACGTGACTGCAAGAAGTCCGAGGCGAAGCCTGTACCAGGACCCCATTGTCCTTCCCCGTTTATTGTCCTGTAGCGTTGGTATTCCGCGCGGATGCGCGGCCGAAATTCGTCGACTGAAACCACCTCGGGGCGTTTTCGACCCCCTTGACGAATTCCTCGGCCGCGTGGGCCACAATGACCCGCTTCTTTTCCGACGGCCGCAAAAGATGAGAAATTCATCGCGTGACTCACGCGTTCGTCGTCGGGAAACAGCCCCTGTGGCAAATCGAAGACCTTCGGGGACCGAGGATCACACCGTGGCTCGTTAGACCCTGCGAAAGCCACATGGCATCGTTTGTACAAACGGGTACATACCCTCGACTCCCCCGTCTCTTTTCTCGTCCAAAAAGCCTGACTGTTTTTGTCGAGGGTGCGGGCGAAACGAGAGGGGTCAAACTTTCGGGGACGTGTACCAACCACGGCGTCACTTGCGGATCTTCCGACGAGATACGCCTGGGGTTGGATTGTGACTTCTTTATTGGACACAACATTTTTTCTTTTGGGAATTAGTACCTGGGGATCTTTATTTTATTTAATAAAATTGGGAGGATAATCGAATCTATATCATTTGCAGGGTTTACTAGTTATTGAAACTCTTCTATTTATTTCAACAATATTTTTGTGATTTATAATGCCGTTTTGTGGTACGGACATTGGTTTACTGTTGTCTGTTTTGGAAATCAGAATGTAAATCGTTCGAGGAACGAACCCAGCATCGCAGATGTTGGCATCCTGATGACGTAGTGTCAACGATCCTTGTAAAATGTAAACACGAGTGGCAATGAAACGATGCCAATTGAGGATTAAACTGCTCGTGTTTCTAATGTATTTCATTCAAAATTCCAAGCCAAAATATCCCGGTGTCGCCTGACACGAAATTAACTGGTCTTCGGGCAACGACTTCTTGTAGCTATTCCTATCAATTATTAGGCAATCTGTTGTAATCAAAACGTGTGTGACACGTTGTAAAACAAGGGGTTAAAAATGAATTTTCTTGTAAAGATAATACAAATAATTTTTCGATATTGCAATTACAAAAGAACTGATTGGTTTTCGATATATTTATCGCTTTATGGTCTAACAATCGTTGGATATCTGATAAAATACTATATAATCCAAGAAAAAGTTGTCTCGATTTCATAATACTGCTCGTTTTATCGGAATTTATCGTTAATTAATTCCTTGTTGTGGGACGACGGGGACGGTTAAGCAAGCGGTACCGTTTATGTCTCTTTATTACAATCTCGAAAAGAATTTTAAGCGGATACATGAATCGATAATTTGCCGACAGGAAATTTTGTAATCGGTCTGCTCATAAATGGAAATCGACCGTGTGAATTTTGTCTGATTATGGCGTAGGAATATTCTATCATTTAAATAACGCGATCGAGTAGCTAACGCATACCATAATATCATTTTATATCTCCTGTAATTTACACGAGGTAACCCTTTGGACTCGAATTAAGTCTGGGTTTCTTTTCCAATAAAGCTCTCAAAATTCAAAAATAATATTTTGAAAGAAAAGAATTACTATGCTTATGAATTTATTTAATTTGCTATGTTCTAATATTTAAAATATTTTAATAAATTGCATATGTCCCTTAGAGGCGCCACACGAGCGCAAAGGGTTAATTTATAGAAAAATAGACGATTTTTAAGGCCACTGTATACACACCACGTCTCCACATTCACTTCGTTAATGTGCTTGTTTGTTAATTGCCTCTGAACAAATACGTAGTTAATCGCGCGGATAATTTATGCCGTCTAACCGAGCAGTGATTTCGATTCCAGCTGGAAACGTTTCGATAAAACGTCAAACCCGCGTGTCTGCTTTCAATTTTCTACATTCCTTCGATCGGATTCTGTTCCAACAGCAAAATAAAATTATTTGCAGAAATAGAGCCCTTGATCTGGAATTATTTAGTTAATTCCTTGGAATAATATATTTGCAAATCCTGCTTCTGCTCAGCAGTCAACATTTTAAATAAAATAAATTTTTAAAAACGACCACTTCGATTAGTGGTATCTTATCAAGAAATTTGTTGACCAAGCTTTTATCGGTATAAGTCGATAACAAAAATGTTAATGTAACGTCAAATCCGTCAACGTTTGCTATTTATTAGATAATCAGTTGAATGAGCGATGTAGAATTATTTGGCATGATTTAAATTTAGTAGTTTTCCGTCAAAACACGAATCGATGTTCATCTTTAATTCGAGTGGCTTAGAAATAAAATTTGAAATTTCTAAATACATCGATCCTGTAATCCGTTTAAAGGATTCAAAGGGTGGATACATAATAAAAAGCAATTTTCACGATTGTTCTGTTAACCCAGTTTTCCGGCTCAGGCTTTGACGTCGTATCAGGGAAAGGGTGCGAACATCCCCATCGAAATTGGCTGGTTGCTTTCCAGTTTTCGCGCCGAATCCCCGAGGCTCGAGAGAAAAAAAAGAAAAGAAAAATAAAAAAGAAACTTTCATCCATCTTGCTAGGCTTGTCCCGGGGGCGACAACTTTTCTCGTCGTACTTTTACCCCATCCTGTTCCTTTCCTCCCTTTTCCTCGACTCGCTGTGTCTCTGCGCGGCTCCTTTTCGTTCGCCGCCTCCCTTTTCGAGTAGGATCATCCTGTATTTTCTCGGTGTGTATTTTAATGGTGACGGTAACGTCATAATACTTTAAAGAAACAAAATTGTGAAATATCATTTCGGCGAGGTGTGTGCGCGGGATGGAAGGAAGATTGAAAAGGGTAAAGGGGAGTACGCTTTGTAATATCCGAAGTAAATTAGTCCAGGTAGATTTTTATTTTGGTACGAATTTTTAATTAAGATCGATAGGTATTTCCTAGTTTAAATTATAAATATTTCTACTATGTGAATTAGCTTTGTACTATGTGAATTAGCTTTGTATTTTCCCCTAAAAAGGATAAAGATTCATTCATCAAATAGTACAAGATGCTCGATAGCCGGAAGAACGAAACTAATTAAAAATTTGTACAATAAACTCGGTGTCTCGAAAGGATAAGGATAAGGCTCGAAGTGGGTCAAAGTCGTTCGACTACTTATTCGTTCTTTCAGGCGCAACTATCGTGAAAATGGTATCTGAATTTCTTCCAAGTTTCCCTGATCAAAAGCCCCGAGTCTTTTGAAGGAAATTATTGGAGGGGCCAGCTTTTCGTCGAAGGCCTTCTTTCTCTCGTTAACTTTTGCCACGATTCCAGCAGCTAAGGGAAGGTTAGGTTAGCCGGCAAGGGTATATCGTCGGAATCGATTCGATACGCGTGTCATGCTCGATAGAACGTTTTCGATGAGCCGCTTCTTCTTCCTCCTTCTTCACGGTCCTCGGCTTCAATCTTCTTCGCCTGCTCGCTTCTACCCTCCCCCCTGGCTTTTCACCTTTATTTCGTACACGAGGCACGACGATCGCCGTCCCGGGAATACCTTCAAGTTTATACGGCCATAATATAGCGGGAAATTCCTCGTTAGAAGGCGACACGATTCCCTTTTCAGAAGCCGATAATACCGCGGCGAGATTCCTCCTCTTCCTTCGATCCGTTCCGTGCCAGGCCTCGATCCGATAATTATTTCTCTGAAACGGTCAGCATGAATTTTTATTCGATTCCGATCAATCTCGCGTGTATGTTGCTGGAATTAGAAATAATGGGACAGCAGCGATTGGAATATCGAGATTCCTCGGGCTATCGATGAAATTCAACGGAACGAAACGAGGATGTTTTAAAATACATCAAACGTACGGTGTTGGATAACAGAATCCATTATTCGAGCTCGTTTTATTACATACTCGGTGAATTTCCGCTGCTAATATCTGTGGAATTCGTTTGAAAATTTCCTGATACGCGCCTTCGCCTCGTCCTTGACGGCGAAAGGATCGAGTGTACGCAATTTCCGGTCGGGAACGTTTCTATAATCGCTCCTGATAGCGAAAGGGTTAATAGGTGTACGAGGATTTATCCCCCCACCAGGTATCTCATTTTCGAAGTGGGACGTTTTCCACGTGACTTCGTTCCCTCATTTCCGGCCGTCCTCTACCCGGAATCCCCGGAGATATCGTGGTCGTGCACGTGGCCGCGCCTCTTGGTGTACCTCGCGCGGACATCTTCGCTTCAGGGACGCGTGGGTGTAGCGCGAGGCGGGTTCGAGCCAAACATGGTCACCCTCCTTGGACGGGCTTTCGAAACCGTGGAGCGATGCAAATTCGTGGGTTTCTTCCCGAGAAACACCAAAGGGTTTCCCTTTGTTTCGGGTTTGTTGTCTAATCGAGGGTTACTAGTGAATTCGCGTCGCGTAGCATAGGGGTATATTGCGGCCGTTCGCATCGTTTCCAGCTCTGTTCCTGGAAAGCTTTGGGGGTTCATTCGAGAGTTTATAGGGGTTGAAGTTAACATTTTGGGGTAGGAGCGTTTCTAAAATAATTGAAAATGTTCGTACGATTCGTATTATTTCAAGATGGACAAGTACTAACACTGGAACTACTCGTTCCACATTTCTTATTTTGTATATCATTCTGGATTATAATTTATATTTCATCCCTTATTTATTTCCAATCTGAAGTAAACGTAGATTAGGGGTCAGTACTTCTAGTGTTAATTAAAAGTGTCGTATCTGTATTACAAAGTTTGCAAACTGATAATATCAGAAGTGATAGAGAATCAGGAAGAGGGGGTGTCGAGGGTGGTTTTTTGGTTTTTCCTGAATCGGGTGATAAAATTGTCCCGGATAAACTGTACATACAGCGTCGATTTGTAAATTGCTCATTATAAAATTTGTCAACAACCCTTATAAAGTGTACGTACCGGAAGGTCTACGTGTTTATGAATATTGGAGTTATACGCCACCGTTCCGAATAAACTGCGGTCATTAATAAGCTAATAAGGTGCCTGGAACCTCAATTAAAAACAGAAGAAGAATTACGTTTGTTGGAAATTCTTTGATGTTTGATGCAAACAGGGAATCTTTTCCAGCTTCGGGGATAAGATTATTACTTTATCGAGGCTAAACGAGCCCGATAGCAGCGATTCTGTCGAAGACAAAGTCGGAGTCGGTTCGCGAAGGGTTAATTAATTCCGGCACGGTATCGCGAGCACCGTGAACATTTGCATAATGGGAAATTAGGTGAGGAGGAACAGGAAGACTTAGCTCGGAGGCCTGTCTCGCGTATTACTTCAAACTACCTTAAATCACCGTCTGTTGGAGATTTCTCGACGCATATTCCCGCAACGAGACCTTACCTCCTTGTTAAACTTCTAGACGTGGATTACCTCGTAATATCAACGCCATTTTGTCCTCTGTCCTTGTCTCACGCGCCATGAATCTCCTATTCCGTGATTCAATTTTCATTTCTGTATACTTTCGTTGCAGTCCTTCGCACAGAATGCACAATGTTGCTCCTTAATTGCAATTTTGATCGATTATGTCGGTATATGACATTACCTCTACCTAATATTACCTAGCACAAAATTTTATTGTTTGAAAATTGAACTTTAATTGAAATACCATTGGGTGCCATAATTTTTCGACCGAATTAATAGGATCCTAGTTTAAAGTGGCGAACAAAATGGGATTTCGGGAGATGCATCAGTCCGATTGTAATTCCTCGCCATGCAAATGTCAGTGGCCGACTGAAATGAAGGATTAAAACGGTAATCCTGGCTAGACGTTGACCCAGCTACGTTTGCGCAAGGATCCCTGTAGTGTCCTGGATTTACCCCTGGTGGAATCCGTCTTGTACGACACAGGAGCCTTGTTTAATAAAGAATTCATCACCCCTTTGCTTGGAATGTGAATTCAAGGAAACGATGGAGATCCTTTCTAAGAAAAGTATAATTCGTTATCGAATCTTTTACACACCCTTGGGATATGGAATAGTTTTCAAAATCAATTTGGTCGAATTTTGAAACAAAATTAATTCTGTGATTCGTTATTATAACTTTGTAGATTAATTAACTTTGAAATATAATTTAATCTTTTGTTGCGCGTAGAAAGGATGGTATTATCGATTTCCAATGTTTGTTTTTAAATTTGTCGGCAAAAGGAAGCAATTTATAGTTCCATGAACGCGATACTATTTCTCAGACTTCTCTGTTTATCGAAAATTTAGTTAAAACAAATTTTATTTTCTTTTTTCTTTTTGTGCGATTCAACGGGGTACCGTTTATTTTGATTGCTATAAAAAGAACGCTCTCGGAGGTGAAGAAAAAAAAAGGAAGATATCTCCGATGGCCGAACGTTGTATTATCCGTTAAAATTGCGTCTCAGAATGAAAATCCACTTTTGAAAACTTTCCTCATCCCGGGGAAACGATTTCGACGTATCGCAGCTGTTCGATCCCGTTCAAAATACCTAAAATAAATTTCTTCCCCGAGAAAATATATCCGATATGGGTTCTTTCGAAAGATAATCCGAATCCGTCACGGCTTTCCTCGATGACCATCAAACTCGTGTTGTCAATCAAAAATTTCTGTCAGATTCGTCGAAGGCTCATCAATCGACGAAAAATGACTTTTCTTCCAAAATAAAACATTTCGAAAGGATTAATATTTTATAGCCTGCTATTAATTTCAATTTGGTATTACAGAATATACAAATTTAAATGAATAGCATTGCAAGCTTCTTTCTAATAAAATGAATAGCAAGCAATAAAATATTAATCCTTTATATGGACGGTTATAATAACTAGGAAATTTGCAATTAACAATATAAAAACACGTAATAAATTAATCTCGACGCTTGAAATTATTTTATTTCCGTCCGCGTATTAAATTAAACGTGCAACAGCGTTTGGCGACGTCGTTGGCCATAACCATCGAATTTTCTTGAATTTCCACTAGCGGTGATCCATTTAACCCTTTCGGTGAATTTTCCAAAATTTAAAAGCCCTATTTTGGAAGCACAGAATTACAAGTGCTTCCACTCTGTTTACTTTCATTTCTTTTATCAATTTGATTAAAAATAACACTTAAATTTCCCATTTTAAAATACTCTAGTTAATTGCATGTGTTACCCCTGAAGCGCCACTCGAGTGCAGAGGGTTTATAATATAAAAAACGATACTGGAATATTGTTATTTTTCCATTTAACCGATATTTACGTAAAGTTTCGGTGAGTTCTTTCACAGAAACTTTGAGAGCTTCGTAAAAGTTATTACCAGGGGGGGAGAGGGTTGGGACTCGTTACAAAGAGTTGTCGCCTGTTGGAAACGAGCCCTGTTCGTTACACAGGATAACAGGATCCTTTTTGGCGTAGTCAAAAGAGAACAGAGAACTGTTTTCGGTGCATAATTTTCTAGGACAGCGGAATGTTGGATCGTAAACCGTACTCAAAGTAATCGTCCCTTTTTTACGTGTTTTCGTTTTTTTTTTTTTTTTGTCTAATTTCACGTAAGAGTTCCTTGGATTCTTCTTGGCGGAAGATGAAAAAAGTTTGATCCATTTTTCTTTGCCCCGTGTTCGAGTTGATTAAAATTTCATACGTTCTTATTTTATCGGTCAATTTCTATACAGGAAGCAAGTGCTTTCTCGTGTGAGTTCATCTTTTTTTGATAAGAACTCCCGGATAAAGCCAGCCACTTCTTCTCGTTCCCCATTTTCATCGATACCCCCCTGGACAAAATGCTTTTTTCCTCCTCGTCATCCTTTCACCGTGATACCTTGCGAAAGAGAGTTTCTTTAATAGGTATTCGATCGAAAATTTTCACCAATTTACTCTTATAAGTGAAGAATTATTTTGAATTCAATTTCATTTATTTATTATTTTGCTAAATTTAGCCTAATTTTCTTTTGTCAATTAGAAAAATTTCCTAATTTTATTTCTAGGCAAAGAAATTCTTTTTTCTTACTTAATTAGTTGTCCCTTTGTTTCTAATTTGAATTATGGTTGAACAACAGTGTATTGTTTTATTTTTCGTTAAGATTCCATTTGGATAAGTACTTCCTTCGCCCTCTTGTTTTTACCTCCATTTTCACCGAAATTCCTGAACGAAACGTATTCATTCTTCAGCTGGTTTCGTGTATGTTCCTTTTTTTTATTATACTAAAATTCCAAGGGACACGATAGTTCACCCTCCTCAGTGTTTTTTATCAAAACATCCAGGGTAAAAACTAGGACCTGCCAGGGATGAAAAGAAATTTGTAATATATTAAATTTGTGATTTTAAGTAAGTTTTGAATTTTTAATAACATCTTCAATTTTCATCGGCGAAAACCGGGGAAAGTTGGAAAAGTTTTCGTCGAAAACGGCTGTACACATTTTTCAGTACTTTTGTAAAAATTTGAACGCGGAACACCCTCCTTTTCCGTGACGCAGAAAAGGGGGATGGTTTGTCGCATCTCGTTTGAATGTTATTCTCGCGAAAGACCCGTTTTGCTCGGTTACCGTTGGAATTTTCTCATTTTTAAAGGGCGAAGGAGAACAGAAGCAGAAGCAGAAACAGCGGGGCCGGATTTTTAAGCCGTCGCGATTTGTTTTGACGAGCAACTAACGAGACTGTCTCTCGCATGCCCTGCGTGCACCCGAACACCCATCCCTGTTTTCTTCGCTTTTCCGTCTCGTTTCCTGTCTGTCTTGCCGTGCAATTCACCCGCGCTGTCTTCCTCTTCTTCCTCCCCTCCTCGTAACAAAGAAACTACGGCGACACGAAAAATTTCGGTTCCATTGTCGATTCTTTGAACCGTCTTGTATTCAGATCCTAAGGAGGTGAAACGCCTCCTCGACCCTCGTTTCCTCAGCTTATCTCGAAGAAAGCGTGGCGTATCGTGTTCTACGGTCTCTGGATAGCTAGACGAGTTGGGGGATTAAGCAATTTTATTCGTTTTTCAGGGGTAGTTGACTTTGTTAATAAAGGAATCGCGATGACTTTAGAGTTGGAGCTTGAATCTCACTTTGGACTCCTTTGCATTCTTATTTTTTAAATTTTGTGCTGTTTTGTGTTATTTTTATTCAAAAATTCTTAATTTTGTGCTGTTTCTTGAGTTTATTCCTGTTCTGAAATTGTACTTAAGAATTTTTATTTAATTATTCTAAATTTATACCATATCCATTCTGAGTTTCTAAAGTTAATAAATAATATAATTATTTTCAATGCACAAAGCCTTATTAAACGAGATTCAATTTGTCCACGATTTTCATAAACACTTAGCTCCCGAACTTGGTTCAATTTCGTTAATGAAACAGGGAAGAAGCCGATACGTGGAGATTCCACGTGGTTATTTGAAATCGTCTGATATCGGTCGATTTTATTACCGTACCACGGTTCTTCTCGTATCTACGCGTGTATATGTGGTCGGACAGCTTCCGTTTCACTATTCCTTTCGATTTAATGACCGACGAAAACCCACCACCGAGGCAGCGGACATCACTTTCGGGCGTAACGATCTCGTTCACGAATCGTCCACGACTTTCGAACCACAAAAACCACTCCTCGTTGCTTCCGGTCCTCTTGTATTTTCCGATGTTCACGATTATGACCTACGCTTGGAATGTTCGGTGAAATCGAGCTAATTTTACGAAGAATATCGAATTCGCTTTCTCTGTTTAAATGGAGTACAATGTCGAGCATGGTGGAATTCCCTAGGAAAAATAGCGTCGCAGGGCAAGGTTTTCCTGGTTACTTTTTTATTTATATTAAGTGGTGATTCTAGTAATTTCCTAGTATTATACCAAGCTCCCTAGGAAAGCCTATCTGCCCCACAGTATGCTGTTATGTATCATATTTCTGTATCGAAATTAAAAAAGAACCTTCGGATAATGGAATACAGTCGCTTTGTCTTTCGAACGGTTCAATTACTCCCCGGTTACACGAATAAAAATCGACGCGTGTCACCCGCCATAAATCCCCGTTAAGTAGAGAATAAACGATTTAACGAAGAAGGAGCAAGGGAGACGGGACGAAATCGCGGAGAGGTGGAACAGAGACGACGACGGGCGCCAAGCGGCGAGTAGATATTGATAGAGCCGGTGCAGTTATTGGGAAAACGTGTGCCTCTCAATATTGCAGTCTATAATTGAACGCCATCGCACCGCGTTCACGGAAATAGAATAGAAATTGCTATGGAAATGGCCGTGCAAACAGCTGCGAGAGCCTACCGGTGCGCCTCCGCCACCGAACGACTACTTTCATTTTCGTCTGTCCTCGAGTGTTTCGCGTTCGTCCAACTCCCTGGGATCATCCCTTTTTTTTTTTTACAGGCCCTTTTTCACTTACACGATAATGGAAGAGGAGGCCATTGTTGCACGGATCCGGAGCGGCAATTTAATTTCCCTCGACCACACAGCCAAGTCGGTGTTTAATCTCTGCTTCTGGCTCCTCCGCTCGCCCTGCTGGGGAAGCCCCTGGTTAAGCTTCTATCGAAGCGATCTTAATGACGAAACTTGCACCGTGTCCTGGGATTTTCAGCCCGTCCAGGTGTAGACCGGGGCTTCAGTTTCGTCTCGGTTAGGGAAACCAGCCTAGGATTTTAGAACCTTCTGATCGGGCTTGACAGAGCTCCATTCGTACAGAAATATTTGATACGCGTTGACCATCGTTCGGCTACTGTTTAAAAAGTATAGAGAAAAGCTAATAAAGGAATTTTTATCGAAAATACGGTATCTTGATTTTTCCTTTGTCAAGAAATTTTATCATATTTTTGTGTCGATTTTATTTGATCGCTTATGGGGTTGTTCTATTTTCTGTTTCAGGTATGTTTCAAACTACTCCCGGTTCGTTTATGGAACTTCGGTTCTGCTTTATATGTGAGTACAGAAATACATCAGTTCATTTATTTGATATTTATTCGAAGGCATTTTTATATCTAAGAGGAAGGGTCCCCCAAATTTATTTTTTTCAAGGTAAATTTATATAGTTGGACACAGTTAATATTCTTATGTAAAATAAATAATCATTTCATATCATATAGAAAAGTTTACATGGTATAAAAATTCTTTTACTTTGGGGACCCTTAATATATTATTTATTGAAATTCTTAATAATTCATATGATAAAATGTAAGTACCATGCGTCGCCGACCTTCTGGACAAATAAACCCTTAGTTGCCTTGTCTTGCAATATATGAAATATATTTTTAAATTTTTTGAGTAGAATTTTGATCGATTTCAGATTTTCGGTACTCTGTAACAGTGTACGAAATTTTCAGTTAGTATTTCGAGAAGCATTTTCGCGAAATGGAGATTGAACCGAAGTTAAATCTCCCGAAATCAATTAAAATCGGCTCTGTGCTTTTTTCCCGTTTTAATAATACCCGTGGAAACGTACATCGACCACGTGTTTCCGCTCGTCATTTCACGTTCGTCCGGCGCTGTTAATTAATTGATAATATCTTGCGGATTAACGATCCCAAGTGCGCTGAAATAATTCTATATTTGACCGCGAAATAACCGAAACAAATCTCCATAAATGTTCGAACAAAATTCAATCCCGCAATGCCCCGATACCTCCAAGCTATTTTTTCCATTTCAAAATTTCGTTCCCTATTCTTCGTCTTTCTTATCAAATTAATAGTTTAAAAAAAGAATATTCCTAATACAAATAACTCTTGATTGAATTTTAACTCAAAACTTGTCAAGCTAAGTGAAATTTATTATTGCTGAAGAACTGAAACGCTCAATATAATTTTTAATGGAACAAATTTCTATTTCCTACCATCGCGGTATCGCGAGGGAGGGGGGTGATACAAACTCGGCCAAACGTCGAAACAAAGACAGACAGGAAGATGTTTCTTATTTCCCGCGCTTCCGGTATCGTTCAAGAAAGAACGAACCAAGGGGGCGAATGTTGATGGTAACAAGATTCGTTGGAGCGAGATGAACGATAATCGCGGAACCGTCCTCGATATCGAAGGCAACGGGCGGCGAGTTGCAGCGGCCACTTCCGTTCGCCGGATAGAAAAATACTCGACCGGTCGAAGGAAATATTTACGATCGAGCGGTAAACTGGCGTCGACCGGCTACGATTTTACGACTGGCAAAGAATCGAAAGAACGTAGCCGTGTCCAGAGGTATAAAACGATGGGACGGGAGGAAATAGAAGGGTGCGCGGGGGTTAAAGGCTGACTGAGCTTCCGGTTGATCGTTCCTCTCGTTCCTCTCGCTCCGCTCGCCATCGTCAGGTGTGTTTGTTCCAGATACTTTCTGATTATTTGCGAGCTTTTTTTATTCTGTTCGTGGAAAATTGTTTTGATTAATGTAAGATATTAAAATAGTATTTGTATTAATATTATTAAAGTTATTAGAAAAGTATTCAATTTTGGGTGAGTTGAAAATATATAAAATAGAAGATAATAGAGTTGACGACAAATCAACGTATTTTATGAATGGATAAAATAAAGGAAGTCTTGTTGCATAAATGTTTCACCCATTCAAGTGAAATGTTTATTATCCTTGAATAAGAGAAGTATTCAAGTCGGGCATTGAATCGATTACGAAAATGGGTTGACACGCAAGAGGATTATCCCACTGATGATAACATTGATTGATCGAATTCAATTAATAACTGGTATTATCTTGCGTGCTGGTAAATCGTTCTTTAATTGTTCTTCCCCCCTGTAATTTATATAATGCCGTTGATAAAATGAGATTCTTTATACAGTTATCGATACTCTGTCACTTTGGTGTTAAATATAGATTGAACTAGAATTAGAACAAAATTGATTAGAGTTATTAATGTCGTGTTAATTAGAACGGAAATGAATTTTTCTTATTTGTACGCGATAACTTTGTCTCGTTTAAATATAAATCATCTTGAATCCAAATTTTCTTCTGATATTATATTTTTTAACAAATTTTATTTATTATTCTCATATTTTATTACTTCCATTGTTCATAATTTCAACTATTTCAAATTAAAAAGGCGTAGTTGGATAAGGGGTTCAAAGTGCCTCTCAACTGAATAAAAGAACCAAGGTTCAGCTTTGTATCTCGACTAGGGAGGGGTAGTAAAGGGGAAAAATAAAACGTCACATTTTTGCTGAATTCCTTTGATAATTGTTGGAAATGTTTAGATTGAGAATTAGAAATGTTAAAGCTTAAGTTTCGATTTAAATGCCAAGAGTTATCGGTGTTAACGAAAGGCCCTTTAGAAAACATTCTTTGGGAATCTAGGTGGGTCAATTAAAGAGCATTCCGAAGGAATTCCTGTCGACCATTGGACCGATATAAACGCATTCGATTCGTTCCATTTCAGGCGTGTTTCTCCTTTCGATATCGCGTCCCAGTTTCTATCCCGTGAACTAAATATGGCTCGATCGAATAAAGGAACACTCGAGCCACCGAAATTCGTTCTATCGACCTCCGCCAGTTAATTAATTGATAATATCTCGCGGCTTCATCATCCACCGGATCTGGGTCAGGCTTATCCCGCGGGATGTACCGGCGTTATGACGCCTCGCCGTCTCCATTTCCGTAACAACCAGACCGATTTCCGGTTCCCTAACATCGATCCAACGAAACACTTATTTCAGATTAGCTTTCTGCTTTTGCAATGGAAAATGGAAGCGAAAGTGAATCGTTTCGATACTTTTTCAGAGGTGGATATTTTGGGTCACAATCTGAAATTCTTTTGTTTTTTTCGTTTTGTAAATTTAAAAGAGTAAATTGACATAGAGTTTTAATATTTTATTTGAAAATACTGCCAGAATTTTAAATGGGTTCTTGGTATAATAATAATCTGTGACGACCAGGCATGATTTTCATTAGAATTATAAGTAGGTTAAAAAAATCGCAAATAGTTTTCCTGTAAATTGCAAACAATTTTCCTGTGAATTGCAAATAATTTTCCTATAAAAATTGCACCAACTTTAAATATTTTAAATACTTTTTGCCAGCAGTGTAAGTTTCGCATGGTAATTGTTAAAGATCGACCGAGCTCGATTGTCTCGAGGTTGCTCCTTCTTTTTTCGTCGGTTTCACAGTTTCTGAGCAAGCAACGAAAACGGGTTCGAGTTATGAATCGGCAATTACTTTCCATTCATAAAAGAACGGCTTGGTCGAGTAACGCGAACCGGAACGCCGAGACTCGTCCATTTATCGCGCCACTCATTTAATTACGTCGAAACGTTGAACTTAAGCGTAATTAAAGAGCACTTTTCGACCGCTATCCCTCACCTACACACACACACACACACCTGTTCCACGTATCCGATTCGATCTCTTCTATTTCCTTTCGATTATTGTTTCTCTCCTTTGTTTTACTGCTTGAACACACGCGTTTCCTTTTCTTCCTGGTTCAGTCGTATTCAAACACTCGTTGCTTCGTTTCCTACCTTCTGTTTCCTCGATTATTTTCACTTCGTTACGCTGAAACCTTGTGTTCTTCTTACGTGGTTCAGTTCGAAGAGGATTGTTCATTTTGTGCGATTGAAACAGTGGTTCAATGCAACAGTGTTGTTTTATGTCAATAAAATCAAAAATTCGAGTAACATGATACGGATATTAAAGAACAATTCTATCTTTTATGGAAAATTTATTATAATCTTTTAATTTTCTTACATTCCACAATTTTTTTATTGAACAAAATTCACTGCAATAATTACTAACCTCTATTTTTTATCATTAATTAACAATTTTTTGTTGTTTTCACTTTTTGTTCGAGTAATTACGGAATAATTTCTAGAAACAATTAATACAGACCGATAGATCTGAATACTATCTCCCCTCGAATTTAAAGTAGGTTAATATGCAATTAATGCGATAATTAGGATGATCGATGATCGTTAATTAGTCGACTTATCGAGTGGAGTCATGGATCAACGATAAGCACTATTAAGAAACCGCGAATTTTTCGCATTATTGTTCTATTTCTTATACATAGTGTGTATAAAAAATTGCAAATTCTCTTGATTCGTACTTCCATTGCACCCTTGACGTGGTACCTTTCTGGAAGGGGGGTAGAATGAATGGTACCTTAGTCATAAGGTCATAAGGTCATAAACCTTGTCCAGTTATTCCCTTACAAACTGAATCTCTAACATGGATCAAACTCTTAAAATGTAGTTAAAATTTACAGTAAGGGGTTAAAGAAGGTTTAAACATGAATTATTATTCAAATTGGGTCACGAATACGATTCAACGTTTTACAAATTATAAGGCATTAAGAATCATGCAGAGTGCTGCGAAAAAAAAAAGAAACGGTGGACAGCTGCCTGCATTTCGCTCGCTTTTTCTCTGTCTTTCCGCTCGTTTCCTCATTCTTCTTGCTGGTTCCGGGTGCTCATCCGTGCATTTCTCATTCCGACTTCCGGCCCGCCAGCAAACCATTCCCGTGGCTGCTGCTCGAATTTATCCGAAACGGAAATAAAGTCTGCCCATCGCTGCGATACACTCGCTGATTGTTCAACGTTTCATATATTCGACCATTTATAAATTCCTCATCGGGGAACAAAGATTCTTATTATTAACACCTCGAGTGCCGTGATTAAACCAGAAAATCCTTTCAATTTATTATATTTTTATAACATTATACATTTTCAATTGTCTGATAATATTTGCTGGCGCCTCAAATTTCCTGTAATAGCAAAATTGCAATTATTCAATATACTGTTTCATTTTTCTATTCAATACGTTCACTATCGTAGGGTATCACTGGCGCCTCAAATATTGTATAATCTCTAAATTACAATTATTATTTCATTTTTCAATTTAACTGGTTTATTGCCATAGGGGGTCCCTGATGGCTGGCGCCACAGATTTTCTATTACATAATGGCAAAATTGTGATTATTCAATTTATTATTCAATAGATAGAATATTTTGTTACAAAATTAGAACCTACAATTGAAAAAAAAGTTAAAAATTTGTAATTTTTTAAATAGGTATAAGAATTGCACGTTAGAGACCATAAAATTAAAAAAGGTAGAAGGTTATTAAAGAGTGTATTCGAGTTTCGCATTTCTCGAAGATATCGTCGCGAAGTTTCGCGATTGCTTTCTTGACGAGAAGGCGAAACGAACGACAGACCGTAAACAAATTTCACAAGAGCAATCTCCGTTAATCGTGTTACGCAAAATTATCGTTTCGCTTCTGTTTTCCTTATTTGCTCGCCGAAAGACGAGCATCCAACGTCGACAAATTAACGCAAATAGAATTACCCACCAGTCTGCTTTTCTACTAATTTCGCCCGTTTATCTTTCTCCTCCCTGTTATTTTCCTCTTTTGATCAAAGCTGCTGCGAACGAGCCAGTCGGATGATAAACTTTAATTCAACAGAAATGCAAATTCGTTTGATTTTTACAATACATTCCAAATTACACAAATTTCATGTTACGCTAAAATTGTAATTAAGAATTACTACCTTTCTTAATTAAAAATATTCCGTCCCAGATTAAAAGGGTTAATTGCTGTCTAACAAGATTAGATTAAACCAAGTCAACTAAAAATTACTTTTAAAAAATTGACACAAAATATTAAAGTTAAAAAGGTCGAGAATTTACCTTTAGAATTTAAAAAACACACTTCCATTTATAACCACGATAAAAATGAGGAACGTCCCATTTTTACGATTAATGCGAGTATCAATGCGAAATCGATTCGACATTGAATAAAATTTCCATGTTTTCGTGGTACGGGCACAGTTTAGCCCCCGGATCCTGCGGAAGAGGGCCGACCGGAAGTCGGCTGGAAAAATGCATCGTATGCAGGAGCGGGACTGGGTCGCGCAAGTGCACGTATGCTCCGAATTATTAGTAAGCCGGAGAGTGGCCTTTACGGGACTCGCTCACGTTTGACCCATTTTCCCCTTAGCACAATACCTATACACTTTGCTCCACGGAACTACGTACCTGGTTAAAATACATGGAGATCTTTGCGGAGAATCGAGATTTGTTACGTCATAAATGCGCCCCTATACCTTGCAAGGGTCGTCGAGAAATTTTACAACGAACAATTTACAAAACTTCAATCGATGCCCTTTTGACTTTAGCGAAAATCAAAAAACCTTGCAATTTCATCGTTCACCCAACCCTCCGCTCTCGACACCCCCTCTTCTCCCAGAGCAATTTTTTCAATCAACTACCGCCAGTTTTTAATTTCATTTTTTGATACTACCCCTTTACAAATTCTCGAGGCCACGAAATGGATGACCGGAAGTGTGAAATCACATTTGCAAGAACAATAGTAGAATCGTGAAATATCTTAGCCGTAACTGAATCCACGGGTTACCCTAAACCAGCTGCAGAATATTATCTTGGCGTGCACCGGAAGTTGGAAGCCGAAAGCTCCTGCTTCAGCAAGATTAATCCTAGAACCGGCAGACGAGTCGGAATTTCAGATTCCTTGTTTTAAATTACAAAATTTGCAAACTAAGTATCGTGCAAGATGTTAAAACAAAAATGTATTCGATCTTGGAATTTCTGAAAATGTAAGGACAAGGTAGAAGGCAACTCGATAAAAACTATTTGGTCGGCGCTTTTCTGGAAAGGCGAGGGAAAAAAGACAAGAAAAATACCCTCGAGCTTTTAAGGCCACTTCCGGGGCGACTGCAACGATAATCCAATAACTCGATGTATCCGCGGCCAAGCAAATACGTTTATCGGGTTTCGAAGGGAGGCTAAGAGTGTAGCTCGAGCGAGAGGACAGGCTCGATAAGGGCGAGCTGACGGTAAGGGAAATTAATAAACGGACCACCCGTCTTCGAACCCCGTCCCGGCTATCTCTTTTGCTCGGTTTTTCCTCGACATTTCAATATTCGAACCTCGACGCTGTTTGAAAACATTGCGAGCGTGAAACTTTTATTTCCTTGACCCGTTTCACGCCCAGATACGGAAGGTACGGACCGATTACTTCCTTCGAGGGTTGCAAGATTTAACATTAGCTGAAAATTTTGAAAAATTTACACTACAAGATAGAATTGATTTTGCAGTGATTTTTTGATTGCTTTGATTGCCACCAGTCACTTAATTAAAACAAAATTAACATTGCAGAACGTTCAACTTGAAATAAACCGAATTCCAGATTATAGCAGCAATAGTTTAGAGAAAAAAACAGCATCCTGCGTATTTTACTCCGTCGTAAATTTATTCACGGAAGCGAAACCCGTTTTCATCGCGTGCGTACAATTTAATTCGTCTAAACGCGAATGGAGTCTGGAGGAGATAGAACGTCGCCCTGGAGAACCGTTTCTATGGCGTGAATGGTCTACGGCCGCGAAAGGCGCGAGGAAAAACTTACTTTATGGTAATTGAGTCCGCGAGATACAAGCTTGAATCGCGTTCGTTCAGCGCTTAAGGTCTCTCTTAGTTGTACACGTCTAACCGTGAAAACGTCGCTGTTTCTTTCTTCTCAATGTTTATCGGGCATAATGATCGAGAAACGTAACCGGGCAAGGAGCAGGAGGGGGGGAGTCGATGGAAAGACGCCTCGTCAACCCCTTCAGAGGTGAACGATGTAAAAAAGATCCATTAGGGTATCTGCGGTTGAAGGGTTGTCCCGTAGCCGCTATTTATTCTGTTCCATGGTCGTTTCTTCGTGAAACGACTGCTCGCTTCCGGGCTTCGACGACGACTTCCCGTTGAAAAGCTCGTTTCTTCGTACGCCCCGGTACCCGAGGAATTTTAACGTTGAAAATTCTTGGCGAAAAGCGGGTCGCCACCTTGCATTCCTTTTTTGGAAAAAGTAAAATGCGTCTTTTAATGGGGTGTATTTAATTTGGTTAAGTTTGGTTATGTATCAAGCCTTGGAGGGTCACCGAGGTAGCTAGAATGCTTTATTTTCCTTTTTTCAATGTTTGAAGCATTTTTAAACACTGTTGCATTTTTCATGGGGTTCGTTGCTTGGAATTTCATTCTTTTTATTTCACCCTGGATAGGATTATGTAGAATGACCATTGTTCATTTCTTTATTCCGTTTGTGCACTGTATACAAGTGTAATTAATCCTTTGCGCTCGAGTGGCGCCTCTAAGGCGACACGCGTAATTTATTATTGTGAAATTCAAGTATTATTTTTATTCGAATATAGCAAGTTAGCGAATTTTGGGAGTTTCGGTACTTTGACTCCAAAGTAATAATAAAACTCCAAATTATACAATTGCCAATTAACAAATTTTCAGTCACACTGTTGATTAAATTGTTAATATTAATGAATTCTCGTAAATTCCACAAAAATTTGGTCATCCTCTTACTTTAATGGACATTTAAAGGGTTAAGTTTCTAGTTTTATCGGCGTTTGACGAGAGATTTTTTCCCTTCCAGCACACGTTCCCTTTTCATTCGACAACGATGTAGGTTTGAACGCGTAGCCGCCTTTAATTAATCGCGTGGTCCATTGAACCTCTGGGCTCTGGGTGCACGCTCACCGACACGTGTACCTCAGAATAGAGGCACGCGTGGGCTAACCATACGTTTCCTTACCTTTCCGAGCCACCTAACGGTATACGTACACTCGAACACCATGTGTCTGCTCCCACTCGTTACCTTACTTTTTCACCTTGTTTTACCTGCAGTCTGTTTCGTGTCGATCAGAATCACCGGTCTCTTCAAGATTTATTTTAGTCGCGTCGAAAATTTTCATATACTCGCGTCGATTAATATCCAACGAAAAATACTTGAAGTCAAACTATTCAAGTATCAAACTATTTTAAGAATATCATTTAAATTACTATATCAAAATTGATTACAAAGCAATAATTTTGCGTTTATTAAAGCTATCTAGTATTAGATAATATTATAACAATTTTTGTATTAAAATTTGAATTGCCCGAAAATAATTTTGTGTCGACTATACATGCCTATAAAAATTCACATTTTCACAAATATTATAAGAATTTTCATTATAAAATCGACTGAAAAATAATCTGAATCACTTGAAAATAATTTTGCATAGATTAAAACTTCCTGGTGGTTGTGCATGGTGATAGATCTCTAATTCATCAAACCCCTTGTAGAAAAATTATATATATTATAGTTCATTTCCTGCTGGTACCCAGAACACTGTTCGTCACGGTTCTATATGTATAACTCATTCGCAATTTTTTTCGTGGAATTTCATGAGATCATCCTTTCTGAAAAGACACGATGCTCTTTAATGTTTAGTCAGCGATACTCTCTCCATCTCTGTGAAATTCTTTTCACGTGCAGTCATGGCATTTCCATCGATATGGTGTTGTTATCCACTCGTCCTCCATTTGCTGTAGCTGTTAAAAATTTCATTTGGTAATAACTTTAATAAACGATAGAATTCCTAATAATATGGACGACGATTTTTAATAGAAATTCAAATGTCACCCATGTGTGGGTGACGTGGCAGTGAAAGTGTTAAACACCGAGGAAGAAGAAAAAGTTTCGAATCAATTAAAATTCTTTGTTCATCGAACACAGTATTTATAAACTGAGAAGCTTTTACATCGAATTCTTTTTAAATTTGGAAAAGTTCATTTGGAATATTTACTTTCTAATTTTGTAGTTTCTGTGGCATTTAAAATATTTTATATTATTTAAAGTAAAACTAAAAATGATCACGTGGCTTGAAGGGGTTAAACAGATAGATTGAATCTTTTCACGTGGACACGTTACGACGAGACGCGGAGCGTGGTCAAGCGTCGCGACGCGAGATACGCTTTAACGCACCTCATCCTGCTGACCGCCCGTTTATTCCCTTAAATAGATTTACTTGAAAGTGGCTGTTACGTCGTACCTGCTCTCTCGCCAACGCTCGAACCAGCTTCGTTATCTCGCGTTAATGTTCCGCCTCGTCGCGGAACCGCCAAGAAAATTATTATTTCGATCCGTCTTTGAGATACCGGCGGAAAATTTTCGAGAGCTCAGACGATGCTTAACTACCGAACGGGTTAAAATTACCCGTATCGCGTTTCTTATTTTACGTCACAAAATTTATCAGGGCGCTTAATGCAAATCGTGTTTCATTTTTTGCTTATTCAATTTCCTATTTTATCTTCGATTTAAAAGAAGATCGAACGTCGATAATTCCGGCGTTAACAGTTTTCCTCCGAGCCGGATAAAACGGTTGAAAATTCCTTGAAGAAACTTTCTAACTGGAAAATTATTGCCCGAGGATCTTTTGGAACGACAGAAGAATTACTTACACCTTTTTCCTTTTCTCATTTTACTCGGGAGATGATAATAAAAAAATTCTCCTTTTGCGAGATGCCTTATCGTTTAAACTGTATTTTTAATAAAGGTAGGAAGTTCAAGGCTTTCGAGAGTTAAGAAAATTTATTATTAATTTGAAATTTAGGGGGAGGAAAATTGAAAGCAAAATTTCTGATTGAATGAGGAATTTAATATTTTAATTGTGGCTTTGAAAAATTGTCTTGAAAGAAAAATTAATAGTCCAGATTCTTTAATTGGAAAGTAATTTATTTTTATTTAATACTTGTTTGGGGTCGAAAGGGTTCAGGCACTCAAAGGACGCAAAAACTCGTTATAAAATCATAGGCAGATTATCAGAGCCGATTAAATTCTTGGAGTATTAGAGGGAAAGGTGCAACAGCATGTGCATCGAATGGAAAAAGCCGGCGGACACCCAGGTAATTGTTAATGGGGCGCCACCGCCCTTTTCGTGGGCGTTAGAGAAATTCGTGGAGGCGTACCACTTGTTCCATTAACGGCCTTCTATAAATCCAGCGAAATCAGGTTTTCGAGCCGTTTCAACGCCGCTCGATCGACACTCCACGATTTTCCTAAACCCAACCGGTGAAATAGCAAAATCTTTCGATTTACATCAATCGTTCCTCAAAGATTAATTCTTCTTCTGTGTTAAATTAACACAGTTTTGTACACTTTGGACTTATGGTTGTGCCATTTATGTAATTATCTAGAATATTTAAAAACAACTTAACACGGCAAATTAACGACAGAAATAAAAGTAAATAAATCATAAGCTTCCACAATAGGGCTTTCGAATTTTGCTTCGAGGGCAAAGGGTTAATATCACCACTCAGAAATTTCGAGTCGCCCTTCCAAGATATTCGTGCTCGAGCGTCGATGAGGGCGATTCGAAGGCAAAAGATAGTCGATTTCCATGAAACGATTCTTGCACGATCGAGAAACGTTTACAGCATCTTCAGCTTCCGATCTATAAGATGGCGTCCCTGCAAGACCGGTTTCCATCGACGACCTCCATGAAGAGAGGCTTCGCGACAGGTCATGATCCTCTCTTCGCGGGGAATTCTTGTCCCACATTGTGTCTGTTCGTCTTCGAAAACGAATTCCTCCTCGATCGTTCGGTATTCGATCTTCCATTTCTATCTTCAAAGGATATTCCATCCTGGAGATGAAAAATAAATGTCCAAATTCAAAATTCCACTCAAAAGTCGAAGAAAATCTTATTGTTTTCAAGAATTTAATATGTGAGATTTTGTAAATAAGTTTTTATTTCAGTTTTATGATGTTTTTGAGAAAAGTTTGCAGAATTATTGAAAATAAAGATATTTGGTTGCCTTTACGAGGGTTAATTAACCCTTCTTAGTGTAATTTACTTTAGTATTTCCTTTGATGTATTACATATTCTTGATCTTTTAATTAATATTCCTCGTGCTTAACCCTTTCCGGGCTGGAAAAAGGGTAATGCAGGCCGGTCGATGACTCTGACCCCGTGGAAATGATAATTTGAACGGGTAGCAGGTTGAGCTTTCGTTCTGCAAATATTTATCAGAAAAGACGGGTTGGCTTGGTCCGTGAGTTAACGACGGTGACGGTGAATCGAGCACGGAAGGGAAAATCGAATTTCCCCAGAGCTACGGCAACAGAGAACGAGGCATTAAGCAAATTTTCCAAGCCCCACCCTTTTACCCTGAAGCGTTTTCTAAATTGCAATTAGCCGAGATAAGTATTGTTCTCTTCCTTCTGAAAATTCTTGTCAATGATTGTCCCTCCTTCTCGAATTAATTCATAATTTTCATAAAATATTAAACTTTCCATAAAAGTAAATAAAAATTGTTGCTTCGAAGGGTGTCCTCGAATGTTTGCAGACGTTGCAACTTTGAAAATAAATCGAAAATTTATACGTATATTCCGGAACGAAATAAAGGATCGATGATCGTTCGGTAAGATCATGTTATCACTAATCCCTTCGATATCAGCTTAATGTTTCGAAAGCCGGATAATAGCGGGTAAAGTGGGTGTACATTCGCGATAAGTTCAGATCCGACCAAGTTGTCTGGTGAATTGTGTTTCAGGGGAGCTATACTCGAACAGTATATTCCACCGCTATAATTCCAAAATTTAAACATTTTGATTATTCCGATATCAGTTCACCCGCATGTCCTGTAAAACATTCGTTCCATATGCAAATTACGAGCACAATATTCCAGCAGTTCTAAAATGATTAATTTTGAAACATTTTTTAAATTAAACCACAATACAAAAATTTCAATTTTTATGTAAACAGTTTTTTTGTAACACAAAGTAATACAAATTACATCTATCGATACGAGCAACAAACAATAATAAAATAACGTTTACAAAGGATTTCTGAAAGATTTGTATTTACAAAATCAAAGCAATTTCCACGCGGAAAGAGAAGAAGAAACAATTTCGAACAATGGATTCCGAACTAGAGAGTAATTTGGTGATCGGAATCGCGCCGTCAGAAGGTTGGCGGAAAATTCACTTAAATGGGAGGGGGTTTCGTTTCCGAGGGAAAAGCATCGGGGAAACTGTGTGTGTGTGTGTTTCAATGTTTCTCTGTGTTGAACGCGTTCAAAGGTGACTTACCTGGCCCCGGAGGGCTCCCAGGATTGCATTCGTAAGCTGAAACCTAGAGAGTGCATCCTAGATGCATTCCGTTGGAACACGCCTCTGCATTCGCGAACTCGCATCGAATTAAAGGTATTATCGGATTTAAGCGTAGCCAAAGCGAGAGTCTGCACGGGGGGGGCAAGTGATCTGGTAAGTCTGTTAGAAAAATCTGCGAGGAAGGTGTTGAAAGGGGATTGAAGTACACAAAAGAGCAGAATAAAAGTGGCGATAGATAACACGGGGGACGGGAGGGTGATGCGAGGAGGCGAAGAGGTAACATAAGTGGGTGGAGAGAAGAAGGTGGTAACAATGGAAAAGGAATGAAAAAAGAAAAGTGGAAAGGCGGTGTTTCTTCTAAAGAAGAAAAGTATTATCAAAGACAATATTAATGTAAGAAGAAAATATAGGAATATTTGAATATCAAATATCAAAAATCTAGAAAGTAATCAAAATAGATTTTACGAAAGAATCATTTTAATATGGAAAATTCGGTATCATTTCCCCTCGTACAAAGGATACGTTTAACTTTCCGCTATTTTTTGTTCTTTTTTTTGAGTGTACTTACTTTTCTCGTGGCTCATTCACTTTCTCAAAAGTCTCTCCGTTCCCCGTTTAAACAGGGCGTGTTCTCTCTCTCTCTCTCTCTTTTTTTTTATTCAACAGAGCTTGGGAAAACAAGCATGAAAAGGGTTTTGCACCGTTAAAAAATTGTTCGCATTAACAACTTAATGCCCCGGCAGTTTGGGGCATTACCTTCGTGAAAAGTTGTTACCGCGAAAAATTGCGACCCTGTTTCAGAAATTGTTTCCTGGCCGTGCAAGAATTATCGATTCCATTTCCCTGTCGCACCCACACTCGCGTTCCACCTATATGGGTGTACGTACGCCAAATAACATAAATGACAAACCAGTCGAAGGTTCCCTTTGTAATTTTATTGGACATAAAAATTAAGTACCGAATAACGTTTCTGTGCAATGCTATAAAAATATTTATAGTACTTTTAAACCTTCTGTATTGTTACTTTTAAACCTTTGATGACTCAAAAATAATTATGTAATATGCACTGTATAAACAAATATTTGCATTCGGAATTTAACCCTTTGCAGTGGAGTGGTCCCTTGTGGGACGATGTGTGATTAATTAGAATACTTTTACCTTGATTGCAGACAGAAAAGCACTCGACCATACGCGACAAATTGAAATTCAGTCGATAAATTTTATTTATAAGAAAGTTCCGATAACGAGTGGAAGTTTTCTAATTGGTTTATAAGTAAAAGGTAGTTTCGATCGGTAAAAACACAATTACGATTCAATAATCGAGTACCATAGGAAAGCAAGTTCGATGCCGGTTCGATTCTTCTGGTTTTCCTTAACAGCTAACAAAAGACGTGGCCCCTGTTCGTGCGATTTATAGCCACGTTTAAGAACAGCTACTTACGTTGCTTCGGCTCCCGTCCCAGCCACGGCAAATCGAGTTGACCCTTGAACTTCGAAACTTTGTTACGTGTTCGAGTTGGAATTGGCCGTAACCGCTGTAACAAGACTTCCTTTGTAAATGCACCACCCTTCCGCCGTATTTAATTTATCCCCCTCCTCCGATCGTGCAAAATTGCCAACAGACCCCGCTCTTTCGATACGAAATTTTCGGACAATTTAGGAATTTTTCTTCTTTCAAGGCTAGTGGTATCAAAAATTACAATTAAATTTTGCAAGAAAAGTAATTTTGTGTTAATATATTTTATAGTGTCGATTAGGATGATTGTACCGAAGGTGGGATAAAAAAGGGTGATTGAAATTACGTCGTACACGAGTTTTGTTTTTCAATGCAAATACAAGAAGATAAACCGTACACGTTACGTATTCTGGGTAATCATTGCACGTACAAACACACAATTTCAGTGTAATACTGATAAGCTTATCGCTGACAAACAGCTTCCAAATTGATAGCCTTTATTACCGATTCTGTGTCATTAAACGCCGAAATAGACTTATCTTGTTACGCTTTCGAGGAAAGTCTTTCTTAATATCAAACAAATTATCCTCTTATTCAATTATTTTGTTTGCGCTTCGATCGTTTATAAATATTTGCATGACGCATACATTTCATTGGAAATGGTCGTAAATCGTTACAATATGATTTATATTTTCTGAACTTGACATTTTTTAATAATTTTATTATATTTTAAGTGCAGGAGAGGAAAATATTCAAAAGAATTAAATTGTATTAAAATTTTAATTATAGCACGTATAATTGCCTCTGGAACGAAGTTAATTTGAGAGATAATTTCAGCACCTTCAATTTTTAATTAAAAATTCATACGTTACTATATCAGTTTCACGTTTTCCATTTTTGATAAAAATCAGATCATTAAAACGAATGAATTTTTTAGACAGTTATATATGAGCATCTATAAATACGTTTTATTCTTCTTGTTCGTTGCTTCATAACCGAAGAGCGACGATTAATAATAGATACAGGTTTCGGGGACGTTGGGATGAACGAACGATGAATTTTTGAAAAGACCGCAGTCATGATGGATTATGAACGGTGCTGCACTGAAAAAGAATTTTTCATAAAAATACTGTCGAAAAACCCCCGTACATTTAGCTTAATTACAGTTCGATTAAACTTCGATTCAATCTCAATAGCACAATACATATTTATTAAAAGTTTCAAATTTCTAAATTTTACAAACATTTAATTTTCTCACCAAAATGTTCTCGATTTACTCTGAGGCCTCAGCCTCCAATTAATTTCTTTAATCTTGATTAAATGAAACAATGGCGGATAAAATCGGCGATTTTAAAGTTTCGTCATTAGCCATTGGCGGTCAGCCGTCTAATGTCAATGCCACGATTTATTACCGTCGACCGTGACGATTTAAATCACCCCCCGCTCCCAGTTACCGGCAGGGGGTACGCGTTATTGATACCCGGTCGTGTGCGTGTCCACAAAATCCTGAATAATTAGCACACAGCCCGGAATAACCCTGGAAAAGCCAAGCCGTTCGTCGAGGGTTTTAATTAGGAAGGGTGACAGAGGATAGGAGAGGGGTGGTAGGGGTCGGTCGGTGGTTGGGGGGGTTGATTTCTCGAAAAGGAACCTCTCGCTCGGCTAGCCTGGAGTTCTGACCAAATAATTATGCTGCCGCATCCTTTGATCACGCTTTTTTGCAACGCCTCCTCTCAGTTTAATCAAAAGAATCCTGATAAATATGAGATAATTAAAAAAAAGGAAGGGTAAAGATCTGAAATAGTGTTTAAATGAATAAAATTGTGTTTGGAAAATATTTGATGGAATTATATGAGTTGAGCATTAAATAGTGTTAGGCTAGATATATGACAGTCGTTAAATACTCCAGATTTTTAATTAATATATCCTTAATTAGGAATATTAGCCCCTTAACCTGTGTTCGAAACGAATTTTACCGGGAAATCCCTGTATTTTCGCTAACGAAACTGTATCAACAGGGATCGCAATCGATTAACCGGTCTTCGAGGGGAACAATTAAACGGGGGCGGCGGCGAAATTTATCGTTGCATCGATAACATTCCCTCCGCCGCTGACAAATCATGGGCCAGGTAGGTAGCAGATTTATTGAAAGTCGCCGGTTCGACGTCGACGAATCGAGGAGAATTGAATTTCGGCGCGGCCGAATGAGGACTTTTGTTCGATCGCGTCGGTTACACGCTCGACAATCGATGAACGTAGCCCGCCGTTACATCACTGTCCAATTTTATCGCGCCCAGACCCGTTCCGTCCAGTCCGATGCATTATTTCTCACCCCCCTCCTTGTCCGTGGTTAAGCGTTTCCCCCCTCCCCCTTTTCCCTTTCACTTCACCATTCTTTTTTTCTTCTGTCGTTGAATTCGCGAATCTATTTATTATCGCCGGACGATGTTCGATGGCCGTGTAACCGACCGGGGGGTCATTCAGGACTCGTTACAAATGCTTTCGTGACCTCCAGATTCAATTTTTTGATAAAATATCCCTGTTTTGAAAATACTGTCGAAACAGAATACAAAGTTTGTCAAAAATTATATTTTTAATAACCGCGACAGTCAAAGCGTGGAACAATTTTGAAAAGTCATAAACGATTAAATTCTGACGGGGGTAAACGCATTTAGAAACGAATCGATCGGTCGCACGGTCGACGACCATTTCCCCAATCGATTCAGGAAAACTTTTTTCTCCTTCTTCGTCGGACACGGTTTCTATGAATAATAAACGAAGGTGGAGGAGGGGGGACGATCTCGCAATCGGGTGGACCAATTTTTGTGGTGTCATTCGTGTTATCGTGCGCCACTCTTCTTTTTATCGAAGAAGTCAAAGGCGAAAGCGACGCTCGCTTATTTATTATGTACGGTGTTCGTGGTCGATGTAACGTGTTGTACGAAGCTCGAAAACGTAAAATAATAATTCGCTTTTGACCCTTTGACGGCGGATAGCGAAAAAATTGTACACATCGGGGAACGGAACAAAGCCCGTGTTTAAATGTAAATCAATATTATTGATGTCGCAAAAAAAAGCGCAACCTTTGGGAGTTGGCGCGGTAAACTTTGTTTCGCGCATATTCATTTTCAAAAGAATTTTTCCATTTAAATCAAATACATTTCATACGGTTTTTATCGTGAGAGGCAACCGAACGATTTTCCACCGCAAAGGTTAATCATCCCGAAAGGAAAAACACAAAGGTGGATGAAATTGACCGAAAACAACTATTTAGATTTTATTTTTTATTACTTTCAGGTTTATGCAAATACAATCTCTTGCTAAACCTTTATGGCTACTCGATTTCCATCGTAAATATTCTCCAAAATTTGATACTTGGAATTTTGATTGTTGAACAGCAATATTTACAAACGCAAAATCTTTGAATATTGGAATAGTGGAGCCAAAAATTAAAAAAAAAATAAATACTCTAAATAAACTCTAAATACAGTAATTTCGATTACTGTCTCCCTCCATGGTCCGTCGTTCAAAGTCGAAATCTTAACAAAATTAAAGTTTCCAAGTCCAGGGGGTGCCTGAATGGATCTTGAATTTCGTTTCAGCGTCTCACACCTCTCCATATTGTTTTCCACCCCTTGTGTACGTCGACACACCTACCCCTTAAACTTGGCAAAGGGTTCGAATCGAGCAGGAAACATCGATTCTCAATTTGGCAGGAAGCAGAAAAGCGGAAAGGTTGTTCCTTCTTCCTTCGTCCTGTCTCTGTTTCTCTCTCTCTTTGGCCACCTTCTTCACACCCCCTACGTTTCAACCGTTTCCGTCCCCTTCCTCGTTCGTCGATTTCAACGTCACTCAACCATGACATGGTTTTTCCTGGCTCTCCCTCCCCCCTCTCGCTCTCCGCCGGCACGGCTTTCTTCGTCCGTTCCTCCGGTGCCTACTTTTGTTAATGCCACCCCTTTTTCACGCACACCCTCGTTTGTCCTTTGCGTTTCTCACCCCGGACCAACCGTTTCCTATTCTCCTTTAATCTTTTCTCGACTTATTTCGATGCCGTCAAAGAAAATTTCTTCGCCGTTCGGGCATTCGGGCCGCTCGCGAAAGCCTTAATCCTTTCACAATGAGTGTTGCCTTTGCGATTTTCGAGGCTTTGAAGTATTATAATTTCTGAAGTTTGGAAGCTTTGAGATTTTCAAATATCGTAGCTACAGGAATGCAGGAACTTTGAAATATATTTCTAAAAAAACTTCAAAGTCCCCGAATTAAAAATTCATTCGATCTACCATCTCACTAAATTTCAAATATCTCGGTCTGAATTCATTCGCACCCTCTAATCCCAAAAACGGTGTCTTCAAAAAACCACCTGTTACAAATCTGCGGAAGCAAAGAAGATTTAAACCCCCGTGTATCCTCGACAACTCGTAACACCATCGATTACAAGGGTGTCGCGTGTAAATCATCCGTACGGTACCGATCCGGCCGAGTTCCAGCGAAAGCTCTGGTTAACCGGAAGCGGAATCGGTGCGGTCAAAGTCGATCTTGGGGCCACCTCACCTCGAGTACCTACGATACCCGTCGGAGTTGCTGCGTACGCAGCAGTTGCAATCTACGATTCCGGGCGACTTTGATCGGCAATTGGGAAATTGCAGGAATTAGGCCCCGTGACGTCAGTCGAGCGAACAGTATTACCCGTGATTGGACACTTAGAGACGGCTGAAGCGAAGGTCACTTTCGTGATCCTCCATGATCTTTCGGTCTCTCCTATCGACGGAAAACCGTAACCCTTTCGTGTCTCCTCAGACTCCCAGAAGAAACTATCCAGAGTGGTTTTATTAAGCAGTCACTGAATCGCAAGAAGATGTCCTTCGTGGACATTCGTGTTTTTGATAATTCTTCATTTTTGAACCTTTACTGGAGAAGGTATTTAAATTGAATTAGGTTAAGTCAACACATTTCAATTACTTAATTGGACGAAAATAATTTCCCCACTCTTTATCAAATCAGGACACATCCTAGTACTTACAAGCTAATTAGATGCAAGACATTATTGTTAATTATCATTGACGGAATCATACTGCACAAGTTTAATCCTTTGCACGTGACACACCCTCTATCCTTTAAATTTTAATTAAAACTCTATTTTAAATTCAATTCTAATTACAGCTCGCAAAGCTAAGGTTTATCAAGAGTGAAATATATATGCTGTTTCAATTCACTTAAAATCATAGATTAAGGGGTGAAACGCAGATAGCAAAAGTATTATTCGTTCAAGGCTCGGTACTACATATTTCATCGTGGGTCGATCAAGATTCCTACACGAGGAAACTTAATTGTTTTTTTTATCGATGATGTATCCAAGTTCGGAATGTAATAACGCGTACCAGGTTTAAAAGTAACTCGAACGAGTAGCCTACTAACCTAATCCTGACTACCTTTGGTATTCCAGCGATCGTTTGTTGAATCGTTAACACGAATACTGTAAGAGGATTTTTCTTATTAGCTTTGTTTTGTCTAACGATGTAAAGTAGGCTCAAGGCCCGGTAACCCACCTGCGTAGCCTACTATCCCCATTTTTCTTCTACGATTTCCCAACGATCGACAATGCATCATCGAGTTATTACAAATTTTGCAATTAACAGAAAACGTAGTGGTGTTAAACATAGGTGCTGAAAACATAAGGTGGAATAGATTGGAATAGACAGGTAAAGCTCATTGAAATTACCAGATTAGGAAATACCTGGACAGCTGCCTTCTGCACTGCACATTTTTGACTTCAGGTCAACCTGAAGACGAAAATTTGACATTCTTATTTCTGCACTAAACACTCATCCGTCACTTCAATTTGTACACCTAAATTTAGTAATTAATACAGTTTATGAATTTTGAATAAAATTCTTTTGAAAAATAAGCTAAGAGACATCGAATAATCAGATAATATAAGAATTTACAGGAAGTCGGATGAGCGGAAGAAATAAACATTGATTGCACAATTTTAAAGTAAATTTTGAAAGCTTGGTGTTAATCGATGGTAATTAGTAATGGTAATACATAACTTTATAAAAACTTGAGAGAAGCTAATATATCCTTGTGAAATCCTTGAAACGGTGATTCGTTTGGTCAGGATGTTAGATCACCGCGCCAGTGTCTTTAATCTCATCTAAGATTCACCGGAAAGAGTCAAATGAGTGCACATTAGATCATCGTTCGGATCAGAGATTCCCGGTCGGGTCGCAGTCCTTCGGGACGAATTCATTGAATCTATGCTAATTCGAACGATCGCCAGAACGCTTCCGCATTCGCGTACAATATTTTTCCGGATAATTCTTCCCCGAGTCGCAATAAAACAATTACGAAATCGATGATTAAATTCGTCTACGGTGTAGTTTGTTCAAATATCGATTCCCCCGGGGTTAAAATTGGAAGCGGTGGCGCGCGGTTCGCGCAGGTTCCTCGGAGCTTGTATCGGAAATAATATCTGAGGATCGATGTTCGTGAAAAATACAATTACAGATTTTTCTAACGTCTGAAAATCAAGTATTGACAAGCCTTGTAGGTAACTTGCAATTAGAACAATGGAAATAGAAGGATTTTTGTACCTTTTTCATAAACTGGGGGTGATTACTGACATTAAGAAAATAGGGGGTGCTGCGGTTCCACGGTGCAGAATTAAATTTAAAATTTTACACAGGGTACATATTTGTACGTTTTTGGAAAGTAAACTTTGGGCTATGAGCATGTAGGGAGGGTGAGGAGGGGGTCACAAGGTGGTCCAGTATGAGTAATAATAATTAGCTGGATGATGCATATTGTGTACAACAAATATTTGGGGGGTATGACAGGTGTTTGTAAAGATAATTAACAAAAAGATGGTAAAGTTACTTCCCAATTTAATGTAATTTTCAAAATGTTCCAATATATGATTTTGAATGATTCGAATTGTTCTGGTATCAAATATGAACTTTAATTTGTGTTGGTGGGGAGAAAGAAATTTTTCAAAAAGGGAATGTATAAAAATTGGTAGTGAAAAAGCGGTCGATTCGATACCTGGTTAAGAATAATCAGGGCTGTCATTCGCATTGTCGTCGGAGACTTGCTCATAGGTCGTCTGGCGCCTGTCTCTCATCCATTATACATGAAAACACTCGACTCAGTGGCCTGTTGAGTCTTTTTCGTCGAGATTCCAGCATCTCTTGTGTCCTGCTAACGAGAATTCGTACACGAGTTGCTCTTCGATCCTCGATTCCCTCCTCGTTTCTCATTTATTTTTTAAACCTTCGCTGGATGACTTTCACGAACCATCTACAAGCTGTGTGTTTTCAACGGAGGTAGGAATAACCGAATAATTTGGAATCCCCGTTATTGCATATCTGAATTATTTAAATTTCGCTCTCGAATTTTCCTATTTTTGCAACTTCCAAGTTTAATCGAATCTCTTTTAGACTTGGTAGACGGAATTTTCCTGTTTTGCAATTTTTAGATTTTGTATTTGAATTTTCCAAGTGTGACTTTCGCATTTTCTATTTTCCAGATTTTAGCTTTCGAATTTTCTAATTTCTAAATTTGGCATCCGAATGTCTCAACTTTCCAATTTTCCAATTTCCAAATTTGGTATTCAAATGTCTAAATTAGCCTTAAACGTCTTAACTAGACTGCAGTTCCAACGATTCACTCGGTGATCTAATAAAAAATTCTCCGGAACTCAATCAAAGTATCGTTCCTCGCACAGACGCTATTATTTTGTTCGCAGGTTTCATTTATATCGAGATTTCTATACGTGTTCCTTTAAGACGGTAACGTGATCTTGGTTAAGAGTACATTCATGCCGCATTTGGATCGCACAAAGCCACTTTTCATCGGGAACTTCGGTTATTAGGTTGTTACGCAGTTGAACGTTAGCTTTTATCGAGAATAAGTAGAACTTGATGCATTGATCTTTGAATCTCTCGAACTTCTTCAAATATAAATCAGAATTTTCATCGTTTTATCATTAAGTAATTCATTAATTAAGAATTTCTAGAACCGTCACAAAAGTAGACAATCTTAATTCTTAATTGATTAATTAAACAAGATAATTGATCGAATGAAAATGTTTGCAACTTACAAATGAATCGATTCGGCTGGAGAATGTCGAACGATGAGGGGGGGGGTTCAACGTGATAAATTTGAATTTGTTCCAACACGGTTAGCGCACAGTGGCGCGACAACGAAATCGTTCGGGATTCAATACTGGCAGCACGGGGCTGGATTTACATTAAGCCAGTTTGTCGAATCGAATTGACCCCGTGCACCTGATCGCGGGTCAATGGACCGAGAAAAGTCAAGAATTCCTTCGAAAATTATTCACTTCCGATACTATCTGCATTCTAATTCGCTATTCCTTTTTAGCTTCTGCAAATAAGAATGAAAATAAACCGAAGAAACACCTTCGATATGTTGGTGTCCAGCGTGACAATTAATTAACTCTTACGAAATTGGTATTAGATTAGTAGATTACTAATTTAGGGAAAGGTCGAATTCTTTGGAATCCGATTTCCGCTTTAACCAGTCAGCTTCCGCCTGGTCGCGGATTTCGTTTCTTGCACGTCAAGTACGGAAGCATGATCCTCGTCAAGAAAGCCCGTCCGCAGGCACGTACCGGTTTTTCATATGCAAATTACGTCGGTTGCACAATAATAATCGCGGGGCTGTCGTCGACGTCGCGGAAGCGTTCACGCGCCGAGCCGAACCGAGCCGAGCCGAGTCGCGTCGTCCACGAGCTGCATTTGAATTAATGCGCCCGACGATGAACACCGCCACCCCTCCCCCTTTCCACTGATATCCTCCGAGAATAATCCGGATTCGAGCGGGAACGAACAACCGTGAACATCAGACGACTTCCGGTTTCAGGAACGTCCAATTGGTACAAGAATAAGATCTCATTATTTATTAAACGATATTAACCTGAAGCTAAGTTCCTATTATTATTAATTATTGTTGTTTAAAAGATTTAATATGGGATTTGATTATCAGCTGAATTTTTTGGTAATTATTCCAAGATATTTAAATAATATTTATACATAATTTGAGTTTGAATTGAGTTTCTATAATTACATTTATCCAAGATTCTAAATAATTACAAAATTACTAAATTCCTAGTACTTTATTATTTTATCGCTGCGCATAAATATACAAGTTTAGTATAGTTTAATATTCAGTTTTGCTTAGATTTACATGAAAGCAGTAAACGTTGCATAAATCACTTATAGAATTCGAAAAATTTTGAACAAAAGTATTGAAACAGATCCATTTCCAAAAAGTGACACGAACATTCCTCGAAGGACCTAGCGAAGAATAAAAAGAACCAAAAGCGCGGCCGTCCCTCTTAATTGGAACTTATTAGAGCGAGCATCGTTCCCCTTAATTCGAGGTAGCAAAAGCAAAAGCACTTCTTTGTCTACGCGCCGTGTGCGCCTCTCTCTATCTTTTTTGTTTTTCCCCGTGTCTCTCTTCTTTTTTCGCGCAAGAGACGAGAACTCTAGGAGTCAAGGACGCGGAAGAAGACTCGGACGCTTTTTTTTTTTTTTTATTTTTCCTTCCACGTCTGGTTCTTTTCTCCCTTCTGGTCCGTGGTTCTGTCACACGGCAGCCACGCTAACGAACCAATCAAAAGAAGAAGCCAAGTCCCCGTTTCTCTTCGAAGACTGGGCTGAATAAGCGAAATGAGGAAACCCGAGGAGCCACTGGAGCCAGCCGAAGAGTCACGAAAAGCCATCGTTGGATCTTTCAGTAATCAGACTCTGGGACGGAAAGATGGCTGTGGTATCCTTCAAGTTTGTCTCGTTTTTGACAAGAAAGCTTTCGATTACTTCCCTCCCCCCGTCTGAAGGGGTCAGCGATTGTTAGCCCCTCGAAGCGTTTTGGGACGAGCCTGAAATTTTGGAAATTTGAAAGCTCTATCTACTTTTATTCCTTTAGAATTAATTTTAATTGATACACTACTGTATTCCTACAACTTCGTTTCGTAGAAGTTATAAAATATTTTATTTCACGTGTTTATCCCATCGTCATTTTAATCAAGGTTCAGGGAAGCCCTACCGTGCCTAGAAATTTATAAATAATTTATGTTGCACGAAATTTCTATTGACCGCAGAGAACCTTGGGTCCGAAGGGTTAGCGTATTCGTTAACCATTCAGTGGTGTGTACTTGACACATATATTTTCGTGCGCTGCGTGAACTTTGACTTACTAAATTTTCTTAAAATTTATTATACAATTTTCAGAAATTATTAAAATTTCCTGTATGTTATTTTGAAACATCGATCAAGGTAATAAATACCGAATTATATCATAAATTTTGTACCCCTCGGTTCGAGTTTCTTCAAAATCCCTTAAAATCGAAACTCTTGTATAAAAATAAATTTCTCGAAAGGCCAGGGTCGTGTGCGATTTCATCTCGGCAACGTCGTCGTCGAAGGGTGGTATCGAGTTCCATAAGGCATTCGATCCTTTTATTATTCCAAGAAAGCGAAAAACTTAACCCAGCGCACGGTTACCCTTTCCCTTTTTGCCCCCCTCCGGTTTTCAAGGCTTTATCGTGACCCCTCCTTTGTGCCGTTCGGTTTTTAATTAATCCATCCACGCTGTTTATAAACGATCGATGCCCGTTCCCGTTTACGATCAACGCTTCCGTTCGCTTGTAATCGACCGCAGCACGGATTCACCCCCTTCGCCACACCCCCCCCCCCCCCTGCCGCTTACCGACGGGGCTGGTTTCACCGAGCTAAAAGGGAGACCGGGTTTCTGGGGCAGATCGTTGTGCTCGATCTCGTCGGGTCTCCCTTTTTTTATTTTTCTTTCTGTAGTTCCTTCTTTCTTTCTTTTTTTTTTATTCATTTTTCCTTTCTTTATTTACGAAAGAGTTTTTTGATATCGGCGCATTTAAAGCAGGACGGTTTCAACCCTTTCCACTCCAACGACTCGTAGATGTCCCTGTGTGACGCAGCTAATTTTAAAGTTGATGTATAAGAGTCAGGCAGGTAGTATCAATTTTTAGTAGAAGAATATTGAATCGAAAGGGTGACGTCCTAGAGGCGCCACTCGAGCAAGGGTTTACAGACATTTTCTTTAAAAAACAACATAACTATACCCTACTAACTTACAAATGAAACTAGTAACTAAAACTTGTAATATTTAACATTATACAATATTTGTAATTCTCTGACGGGTTCCATGAACTTAATACTATATATAAAAAAATTATTTTGTCATAAAACTGTGGGAAACAAGATCGGACGGGTTAAACTCGTTATAATTCCCGAGCAAGATCGAGGAGCGAGTTTCGTTCGCGAAACCGTTCGGGAACACGGGTGCACGGGATGTCGAGTAGCTCAAAATCCTTGAAAAGACGTCGAGGCAAGTGAAGGGGGGGTGCAGGAGTAGCAGGAGGAGGTGTGTGCGTTCGTCATGAAAATGCAAAGAGGGAACGAACGATCCGTACCAGGACAATGCGTTCCCGTCTATGGAACTAATTAAATTCCAGCGAGAACCCCTCTCGAGTTGTCCTGGCTGCCGTGCTCCTCGAATCCTTTCCACGATCCTTGCCGTAGAGTTTCCAGACGACGATTCCTGGATAACGAGGGAAAGAGCGGGACGGGGAGGGTGTACGAACCAGCTCGAGCACGCTTTTCCATTTCCTGAACCTGGGCGCGATAAGTTATCTGGCCGCGTTCGGTCTGCAACGGGGATGGTTCCTCTAAATCTCAAACGTTCACCAGGACACCCTGTCACTGCCTCTGTCGACGACGTCCCGCTGACAGAATGCAGCTGCATCGTTTTCCATCTCTCTCTCTCTCTGGCCAGGAAATTGGGGAAATGAAAAGTGGCGTCTACCACCACCACCACCACCCCCTCCCTCGTCCTCGACCCCGATTCCCTCGCTGTTCTTCGTGATCAAAGAGTCGAGTGGACTGATACGGCGCTGGTCGAAATGTAAATATCCTGGAGAGTATTTCCTGGAATTCTATTAAGGGCGTGAGAAAATCCTTTGCAAATATTATTGAAATTATATGTCGATGGGAATTCGAGATATCGCACCCTTTCGTAATAAAATGTCCTAAGTTAAGACTCAGAGGTTTCGAAAATGTTTTCTGAAATTTTCGAAGCTTCTTTAAATTTATTTTAAAGATATGTTTGTGGTGGGAGTTAAGGGGTGAGCAATAAAGCACGTGTTGTGGGCGGGCGGAAGAAAATTTGGGTCGCGTTTCTCGTTTCTTTCCGAACGTATCAGCAAGTTCGCAGACACGCGAGCGTAGCGTGTGATTAATGGGTTGAACGAGCCCCGGGTCGGACCGGTTAACGAGATTAAAATTAATCGAGCCGGGAAGACAGGTGTTGGAAACTTCAAGGGGGATGATAAAGGAAAAGGACATCAAACTTTGCCGACGGGATCGTGTTGTAACTTTCCCTTTAATTTCATTCCCTTCTTTTTTTCTCTCTCTTTTTTTACACCATTTGCAGCTCAAACTTCACTTTCTCGTTGTAATTTCGTATTTTATATTACATGAAATTTTAATTGAAAATTATAGGAAAATGAACGTGGAATATTATTATTAACGTGGACAAATATTATTTTTTCTTTTTTAATATTATTGTAACTTCTGGTGCAGAATATGGTAGATATTAACACTTTATTTACCAAAAGATAATTAATCGACTTTTCTCCTTCGACTTTAATCCTTTCGTCTATAATACTGTTGGAATAATGAAAATTGAGAATAATAAAGAATTATTCTTCCAAATTTTAATTACTTTTAAATTACAAAGTGACAGTGTTTAGTTTGTCACTTTACCTCCCCCATGAGGGAATATCCTACTTCTCCTACTACTTATTTATTTATTTTCCAACAAACTAATAAATCAATCTTTTCATTTAAAAATTTCTCCTAAATCCGGGTCCAGAAGAATTTAAAGTATGCGTTTGTATAATAATTTCGTCGAGAATGACGTTAACGAATAGCATTAGCATTAACATGGTCCCGAACGATGATCGGTTTTGTCGTTCTTTCGTCGAAGGATATGTAGCGAGAAAATTTCATCCCCGTTTAACATCGCCTTTAATCTCGTCCAGCAATCTCGCCTAACGAGGCGTGTCACGGCTGCCACGGGACCCTGGATTCCTTTAGTTTGGATAGGAAAATCCAACGACGGGACGAGCTTGACGAAATTTCGTATAACGAGCTCTCCCGCTTTGTCCTTCCAGAAAATCGTCACCAATACGATTATAACGCGACACGTTAATATCTTAACGCTTAAATAATAGGCCCTAATAAAATAATAAATAAATAATATATTAGGATTTTTAATTAAATACAGGTAATAATATTTCTCAGAGGAATATCACTGACAGAAATTCTTTCTTCTGTTTCAGGTAAGCACCGGAAGTAGTACGTTGACGGAAGGGATGAACTGCTGCACAGTCGTAAGGTATACGCAGACGATTAACACGATCGCGATAGATAGGAATCGATAAATTTGAACCGGTAAACGCGAGACTTCGGTCGGTTTGAAACTCTTAAGCAGCTTTCCATCGGTTAGATTTTCTTGCCGGCTTAAGCTTACTTTCCAGAGAAAGTCAAAGTACAATATTGACTTTGTTGTATCAGTGTTCAGGATGCAACGTCGAAATTAACTTTCCAGATATCGGTCTCCTCTTGTCCCCTCTTCGACGACGTTCCTCCTTTGATATCCGTCCTCTCAGCTTTCATCTTGTTTACTTTTTTCTATATTCTTGCCCCTTTTTATTGCAAACATCCAACATGAAAATGATCAACATTTATAGACGCAAAGGGTTCAAATCCTTATAGTAAGGCAAGGGGTTAATTCCAATTAATTTTCAATTATTTCGCATTATTTCGATTAACAATAAAAAGAGGCCAATCACAACATCCCTTATTTTATTTCACAAAAATAGCGAAACGTTCAACGATAAATCCCGGACAGGTTTGCAAAGATTTCCCCGGACGATCGTCGTGGTAAAAAAAGGAGGATTTTCGTCACGAGGGGTATAAGGGGAAGGTAATTTGCAAAAATGGCCAACCATGACCGGGCAAGTTCATCCGGTCTTCTCGCGAGGGTAATGAAATATCGCGGTACATTAGCGCGGTGCAGCGTGTCGTTGATTTGCATAAAACGGGAACAGGCTGGTCCCTCGCTCTGGAATGATTTAATTTGGGTATCAAGGCCTGGATGCGGGAACAAACGCTTTGTTAGCTTAGCTACGGCCCTCCTTCTCCAACCTATCCGTCTTTCTTCGCGAATCGTATTTCCCAAGTTTGTAATTTGTCACCTACTTCTCTCCGTCCCTCTTCGCTACGGTTTCGCCCGGTCGTTCATTAACTTGCCAAGGAAAATAGAGGGAAGGATTAAGGTGCCCGGTTACTTCCTTTCCCTTCCGGCTGCGACTGTTTTCAAATTCCTGCGAACTCCTCCATTTCTCTAAACTTTCACAATTTTAAATACAAAAATCAACATATACCTCTACATCCATAAATCTCAATAATCTTCGTTCAAGATTTGAAATGATTTATGAAATAAATTAATACTCAGTTTCTTTAAATTTGATTCGAATCGAGGTTAACGCGAAAGAGTAACGGTTCGATGGTTAAGGGTTACCTTTCGGTAACCAGGTGTCTGTCTGGGAAGGTAACGAGATGAAATTAAACGAGCGTAGGAGCGAAACACGCGATTCTGAAGGCAAGTATGCGGGGTATCGATCGAGAATAGTTGGCATATTTGGTTGGCAGCCAACGCCTAACAATTTGTCTGTCACAACGAGTCCAGGAGTCGAGGGAAACCGAGTTATCGATCTCTGGATTCGTTGGAACACGTTCCTGTTGTTGCATACAGTTTTCCGGCTGTGTCTTAGCTGCTTTCTGATATGAATTCATGGGAATGGCCGGTGGTGAACGAGGCTCCTCGGAGGATCAATATACCAAGGTGTTCCACCTAATCCATCAATTCAATTTTGTTCGTGACTAGCGAAGAAAATGGATGCTCCAGTATTAGAAAATTATTATATATTTAGCTTGGTTTAGATCTATCTGATGCGCTCAAATTAGTTATCTGGTAGTTATTCAGTAGGTAATTAGTAAAATTAGTAATTTGGTAATTGATGGAATTAGAAATTTAATGATTAGTTATTAGGATAATTTAATAATACGGTAATTGGCAATATCAATAATTTTGGAACAGTAGAACCCCCATTATCCGAACATGGATCAGCCGGGTTAGTTGATCTTGACACTGTGTACCAACATGTCATCAAAGCGTAAACGTATAGCCTTGCCTATCCGATTGAAACGTAAAATAATTAATCGATTGGATAATGCTGAAGCCATCAGCGAAATAACAATATCTTGTGGTATTGGTGAATCCACTGTTTATATTGCCATTTTTCCTAGTTAATTAGTAAAATTAGTAATTTAATTAAGTGTAACACCTTTTCATTTTTAACACCGTACTTAAACCAACAATCGTGTCGTTAGTTTTTAATTAACACGATCAAGGCGAAAACTCCGTGAAAAATAATGAATTTCAAAAAGTAATTACTCGAGGAGCTTGTATCCATAGGGTTAACGAAGATCAAAGAACCGAGACAAAGAGGGAAAAATAGTCCACCAAGTGGAAATCGATAATTGTGTAATAATAACGTCGACATCGAGATGCATGAACCAACTCGTTCAAACTGTGTCACGGCGATACGCGTACGTTCAATTTTGTTCAATTATTGAACAAGTAAAAAATGAGAACAAGATGAAACGATGTCGATGAAAAAGGAAAGCTTAATTCGATAGTTAGACATATTCGATATTTTGAAGTTTCAGAAGGTACTATAATAAACCTATCATACATTTAGGTCCAGAATTTCTCGTTTTGCAATTAAGGAAATTCATTTGAACGTCCAAGGGTGCCTCGGGGGTACTTGTAACAACGAAAGGGTTCAAATATACAGGAAAGTTTTATTAGCACACCTACCCGTAACTTCCTACGCAAATCGTCGTACTTAGAGTGGTGTTAGGTGTAAAAGTGTCGGCTAAGTCTAAGAGGGGGGGAGGTCCAAGTTAGTCCGATGTAACGCCGGTTATGTACGCGTACTAACCCGTATTTGCTAACCGACCGGGGGAAACTACATCCCTGTTCGAGAAACTGTCAAGATTCAGCTGGAGCGACAAAACCCAATTTCCACGATCCATATTCGGCTTAAACGCATTAACGAGCCTTGCAACCAGCCAAAATATACAGCCTCGAGAGTTCTCTCTCTCTCGTTGACGGTAGCTTCTTCTTCTGGCGAGGTAACTTTTCGCGGAGAACGGTAGCCGGGATAGAGATTACTCTTTCCCCGTTGCTTCTTGCCCGCTTTGATTTTCTGCCGGGATTAAACGAGAAGACGCGATATCCTTGCTACCCTGTCCCGCTTTATTTTATTACCAGACCCCGATATCAGACTTTGAAATAGTGTTTGCTCGAGCCACGTCTTACACCGGCCTCTTTCTACGCGAGGATGCGATATCAACCCTCTGTGACGCGTATTTTCTGGACCCTCGTGTTGAAAGAGGTGCTTATACTGGTCGTACATTCGTGCAAAAATAATTTTTAACCACCACTTTATCAATTAACGAAGAATATGAATTTCCTTATAAAATCATATAAAACGAAGCTATTATTTTATTATTAATTCGAATTGATCGCAGAAGAAAAATTCTGTGTATCAAAGGATCGATACAGGTTGAAAGCAGATGGTTAACCGGCGGGACGTACGTTACCATTTCCATAGATTTATTTACCCATAAAGGGAATGTCCATAGGAAAAGGGGTGGGTACTACATTCGGGTAGATAATGGTGAAACGAGTAAAAATCTCGGTGGATTACCATTTTTCTCGCCACGTTATCCGGCTGTTATCTTGGCGCGGCCTTATTTCAAGTTTTGCTGGCCACTGGCCTAAAGGAAAGTCCAACGTTGGATTGTCGATGGCCGGTTTCCCGGTGGAGGCCATAGCTTACTGCTTGGCAAAGGTACTCGCAATTCCCGAAGGTTAAGCATAACTAAGCCAGCTTTATCCTAACGCGGTCCCTAAGGATTTCCTGCGACCAAGCATTATCAGCCTTTCCTCTTTCTCCCTCTCCTCCTCCCCCTCCTACCGATCCGATGGGATCGTTCCGGAAATTTGATTCTGCCCGCGGTGGACCATCATGATCCTTTTTTTTCTCGTTCCTCTTAATTTCGCGAACGTTGAGACTTCTTTTTTTTTTTTTTTTTTTAGAAATTAATCCTTCGTAGTTTAAATATTATTGATATTTGAATATTGTTAATTCCTCGCGGTTGGAATAAAATAAAATTCTAAATTTCGATATTTTTATTTGGAAATCGAACGATCAGAATCGAGAACGAAACGGCGAGAGGCGGATGATGTCGAAGGATCGGTACGTCGTTCCTTTCCAAAGGAATTTTCGAACGATGTGTAGAGCTAAATGAACGGGAATATTAGACGAGGCGCGGGAGGAGGGGAGAAGGGAGCAGGAGGCAGGAGCGCGGCTTTCGTGGTGCAATTAGCGGGATTCCACGTGACGCCGAACTACCGGAAATCGAACCGAAGCCTCGCGCATTAGACTTTAATTAGACGCAATATGCCTGGATCGATCACGCTGCCATCAGCTACCCCCGACCCCCCCGCCTGCGTCCCTTTTCCTGTGCCCCCGTTAATCCGTTTAAGGATCCCCGTCAGCCGGAATTAGGAGAAACGAGAGGAATGCGGAGACGCGTTTTATGAGGAACCTTCGGGACCAAGAATGCGCTCTGATGAAAAATGAAGATCCCTTTAAACGTTTTCCGCCGAACGACGCTCGAAGACATTGAATATTGGAATATAAAAAATCTTTTCTGACCCTTTCGTTAAAACAGTATTTAACAAAAAGTCCTGGGATAGTCCTAGGATAATTATACACTGATTCCCTTAGTGCAGGCAAATTTTAGAATTTAAAGGGTGTCAGGGGAGGGAAATTTAATTATCGTCAAACTGCCTAAAAGACGGCATCTTCAATTTCGAAAGTTTCTCAATAGCAAGGATCGCACCTGTTGTAGTGAAAGAGGGTGTCCAAAGAATTTAGCCCCCAAAATTCGTAATATATTAAAACCCTTGGGGAAGGAAATCACCGAAAGATTGCAAAAATTTCAATTTTTTTTCCACATTGTCCGGAACAACACAGAAACCCCCGAAGCACATGAAAATTATTCAATCGAAAAGAGAAAAATCGAAGGTTTTGTTATGGAAAAATGAATTGCTTTGTACTTTCCGATTCAATGATCACCGCCGGTGTATATTTTTTCTTCTTTTTACACGGTAACCATTCGACGAATCAATAGAATCCAAATTTTTTTCGGCAAGAGAAAGTACCTTTGAACAGCCCTTCACATTCTCACCCCTTTAGTACACAATAAACCAGCCGTGATTTTAACGACCCTCCGCCTCTATCAGGGGGAGGGAGAGAGAGGGAAAAAATGATTCACCGTGCTAGAACAAAAGGAAATTTAAACCGGAGGAAAAGAGAGAACAGAGAAAACACCTGCAGCTTTCGGTGTACAAATTTATTTGGTCAGCGGGAAGGGGTAAAAAAAGCAATGGACAGAGGAGACTCGTCGAAGATTGAAGCACGTGGGACGATAATGGCCCCTCTTCGAGGCTGTTAATTCAAATTGGCAATTTTCGGATTTCACACGGACCAAACGTGTACTACAAACCTTTTTTTTTTTATTTTATCTTCATGGTGAAAAGTCATTATTACTGTTTAGGGAAATAATAAAGGAAAATTTGAAGGCTTGAGCCAAAATGTTAAGAACACCCTAAACATTTTTACGCCGAAGGGGTTAATTAAATAGTCAATCAGAGCTCAAAGTATCGGCTCGAAGTGACACGGTCGCGAAAGACAATCACAAAAAGTCACCGGTACAAGATCTGTCTCCACCGCAAAGCAAAGCAATCGAGAATCGAAACTGTACGAATCCCTCGGGATGTAAGGCTACGGGGAACCCTTTAAGGGTCGCGATCCGTTGAATAATGCAGGCGAACGTCCGCGAGAAACGTGGAACGTGATCGAACTGAAAGAACGCTTGTCCTCGAAAAACGAGAGCAGCTAAGATAACGAGACGGACGTGTCCACGAGGATGAACATCTTCGAGACTTCCGGTCCGCCGTCTCGAAGCCGGAAACCAACGAACCGGCTCCTTTCTCCGCCAGTTTCCGCTTGAACCCATCTGAATCGAGGTTAATTGCCGACGAATCGTCGATCGACGATGATTTTTCAATCAACAATCTAACATATCTATTGTTTTTTCGTAATTTGAAAATTCTATAAAATTTTATTTTATCATGGATCGTGGTAATACCTTAAAATTTAATTTTGCCAATATTTAACCCTGCAGAATTCTTCGTCAAATTTCACCCCTTTTCAAACTCCCAAAAAAGAACTTCAATTATTTAGCAAAAGACTGTTCAACTTTAAATCGTATCTTTAATTCACCAGACTTCAAAATCAAATTTCCTCTCATATTTCCATCCCCAACCCCTTTCGACGACCACACCAATAAAAAAATCAATCTTCACAAGTATGAAGGGAAAAAAAAATGAAGATACAAATTGACCCGTTGAAAAGCCACTCGAACGACACAATCCATCAACGCGTTTCATTCTTGAAGGCAATATATCGGTCGTATACAGCAGGGGGGGATGTAGAAACAAGACCGAAAACAAGGATAAAGGGTCCGGGAGCTGCGGAGGGGGTCGAGAGAGTGAGAGGGGCGGAGACGGGTGGCTGGCTTCATCCTCGATTATTGCGAAATTCGAGATGTTCAAAGGCGAGCATCGAGCTCCGGCGGGGCCGGGGGTCGGTTCTTTTGATATCGAGACAATATTGTCGATAAAAATGGCCGGATGCCGACGTGTCAATAGGTCGATAAAGGGTTGAAACGCGGTGCTCGCGTGCCGGGGCAAATATTTGAGGACCCGCACCTTTACTTCGTCCCTTTTTCGACTGTTGCCGTTCGTAAATATGGATGTCGCTTTGAGAACGAGACCGAAACGGGCGTTTGCGGGGATGGTTGGGAGGGGACAGGTTTCAAGCGTTCGCCAGCTTCTTCGAGGCAACGTCTGAAAACAGAGAGCGAGAAGAGGGGTTGAGGGAACGAAACTCTCTCTCTCTCTCTGTGAAACTCGAAGAAGAGGAAACGGGTGTGTATAACCAGTCGCGAGATTCGAGTATTGTTTGAGTAACGCATTATCGTGTGTGTTTCTTGTCCAAACATTATGGAACGAAACGGAATTCTCCTACGCTCGATTGACGCCGGTGATACACCCAGCGTCGTTCTTTATTTTTTAAATAGCACAACATTGCGATCGTTTTAGACACGGTCTGTTAGAGTGCAAAGTTTTGACTGGAGTAGGGAATTTGTATTTTGTTAGGTTCCTTTATTATAGTGTCAGTTTAGAATTCTAGATTTGTCGCTAATAGCTAAAACGTCCTACCCTCGTAATTACAATAATTGTAATTAAACTGCCCTGCATGTACGTTTTATAAAGAAACTGATTTTCTCAATCTCCAATAAACCCTTCGAATTTATCGCACGAATCAAGAGTGCCAGAAACATAAAGCTGTTGGAAACAATAGTATGGAATAATTTATGACCACTCAGGACCTTCGGGACATTGAGTCCAGACCCTCGCAGGGTCGCGGTAACGAACACTTTTCGACTTGGCCCACCCTCCATTTTTCTGTTTTCTGGAGAGACGTTGATTGAATAAATCACTAACAGCCCCTACAATCGAAACCATGTATATTCGATTGAAATCCATCGAACAGAATTTAACCCTCCTTTTAAAGTGTGAAATTTTAGTCTTATTTATATTAGAAATCTAGACTTAATAATCAGAACCGTAAAAAGAATCTTCCTCGAAAGAATATCATTGGTGCGTTCGTTATCGTGAAAATCGAAGACGCGTCGATCGAAGATAATACTCGTAACGGGCAACAGAAAGAGGCAAGGGGGGGAACGGGTTGAAAGAAGACAAGGAAAGGAGGGAACGGAAGGAGGGGGTTGGTCTGTTTTATCTCAAAGGGAAAGCTCTGCGAACGACGCGTCGCTGACAAGAGAAAAGGAACTTCCTACCCCCTCGGAGTTGCACTCGTCGGAGAAAGAGGAAAAATGACGTCGTGGGTGGGGGTTGGTTCGACAAGAGGGGGGGTGTAGGCGGACTTGAGCCGATAACAATAAGGTGTTAATTAAGCAGCCGGTAAAAGAGGCGGCTCCGGTTAATTCCGGAAGTTGAATGGAAAAACCGGAATACAAAAGGAACCGCGTGCCAGTCCGCCGCCAGGACATCGGCTTCGTTTGTCTTTGCTCGTCTCTTCTCTTTTCGCCTTCTGTCTGGCAAGTCTGCTGTAATTGAAATTCAAGTGAACCGTGCCCGTTATTCCCGCGGATCGAGTCGATGCCGAATTAATTCGTTTGCTTTGTAATCGCTCCGATTCGAAATGGATCCTACGGTACGGCGATACAACAGACCTTCGTACAACGCGGTCAATACGTTACGTACTAGGAAATCGGTCATTTTAACAATCTAAATTACAAAAGAAAATTATTCTATTGAATTGGAGGATAATTACTAGACTAATAATGAACCAAATTTGAATGAACAATTCCTATAAATAATAGGGAACAGATTCACAGCAAAAGAAACTTTTAAAAAGAATTTTGAAACCGGATGATCGACACTGATTCTTCCAGGAATGTCGAACGGATAAAACAGCGAAGAAAATAATTTCGATTTTCAATTGTGCAAATGTCTGTCGTTTTGAAACAACGTACAACCGATGGTCCCGGGGTAAAACGAAGCGGTCCGCGAGCGAAACTAATCCTCTTTTCGGACGATTTTAGCCCCCGGAAGCTGGGAAACAAAACCGTGCCGTGGATCAATGGCCGGCGATGTAACGCGTACGGATCGATCCGACGATTTTCAATGCGTCCACTTGGCGTAATCCGGTTGTTCCAGCTCGGGTGCGGAATTAATAGCACGGAATAAAATGTTCCGTCGATTGCTTTGAAAGACACGAGACCGCAACCGGGATCGATCCGTAATTAGATAGTAATAGCATCCGGTTCACGGTGTGCCGTCCGATCACGTGCGGTTCAATTTCGATTTACAATCGTTCCACGTAATACTTGCTTTTAGGTCCCGCACTTTATTTCACGTATTATTATTAATCACAGGGCGGGGTGAGTCATTTTTTATTTTATGTCAAATTAAAAATAAGCGTGTTGGAAGAATATTTAATTGTACTTCTATTTTTATTTAATATATTTAACAACTAAATTACTTTAAAGTAATGACGGGAAGGAATATAAATAAATCATAATTTATTCATTTATAACTCTATTCCAATAGAAATTGTAGTAGAAATTTATTAAATTAAGGTTACATTACTTACCCTACCTATCATGTTATAAGGGGGTTACTTGTATTTGTTGGAATTTACAATTAGATCATTTATGTGATCCGTATCGTAGACAGAGAATTTAATCTATTTTTCTTTACAAATAAATCGTACGTGTTTACTGAACCGTACTCTCGAACAAAGAACAGCGATTTCCGTTCGCCGGTGTATTATAATAACAAAAGCCATGGCTACGAAAGCCAAAATAATCTCTGAAAAACTTAAACGTACAATTTCAGAATATTCCAAACGTACTTCGACATTCGCAACATCCACACGTGCATATTCAAGTTAATTGGAATAATTGCAATAATTTTTAACGTACCCATAACATCCTTCGAGTATCGAATATTATTTATTATAACAAAATCGAGTACATGGACGAAAGAATTCGTTTCTGTAAGATTAAAGCAACCCCAAAAGATAACCGTACGATATAGCTACACTCGTGGCAAGCTCATCCGGTGGATTCAAAGTCTTCCGGGTCCTCGATTATCCCGCGTTAAGCCTCTCAGAATATTCCAAGTCGAAATGGGCATTGGACCACGGAATGGGATCCCATAAGCAATTCAGATTCCCTCCTTCGTCGGCGAACGCGAGTTGGCCGCCGCTCGAATTTTCTCCTACGTGTCTTTTTTACCATGAACGAACGAAACCGTGGGGGGACAGAGAGAGGGAGAGAGAGAAAAAAAGAGACGGGGCAGAAGATAAAGGAACGGTCGACGATTAACGTTGAGGGAAGGAAGAAAACGCGGAAATCCTCTCGTCGGAGGTAAACTTTTTTAATTTCGAACATTCGCGGAAATTATCCGCTAACTTGGCCCTCCGACGTCCGTCACCATCCCCCTTTTCTACGATTTATCCTGGATAGCTGACGGTATTCAAATTAACCGGGAACTTCGTCCCTGGTGCTCCTTGGATGGGTACACCATCGAATTTCAAGAATTACAGATGGTTGTATTATTGAAAATACACTCTAACTTGGGTAATTCGATCAGACTTTGAATAGAATTAACGTGGTGGTCACTGGCACCTCAAATTTTCAATAATCGAATAATTCGTGTAAATTAATCGACAGAATCCTTAATAATTGGAATTTCAGTGTGTCTGACCACACACGTCTGTTTTCACTTTAAATTTGTAAATAATGGATGTATTATTATTAATAATTGGGGTTTTAACTCGTGTAATCTTGTGATGGGTGTGTTATGCGGATATCAGTAGAATTACCCGGCGTTTGGTCAGACACCTGCCTCGAATCTATTATAACCACGTAAGTAGAATAGGTCGATACAGGGTCTAACAGTGGCAGACAGTAGTAGAGCATGCCAATGTACAGTCAGACATCCTAGATTCACGAAACTTTTAACAATTATATCTTCATTGATACTTTTATGTCACGAAATCGTGTCAGACTGGGTCATTGTTCACTGTAATTAATAACCAACCATTTGTTTATTAATCCTCAGACTTTAAATCGACGTGGCATAAGTGATATCTTGCACTACTTTTCTGTCATGAAATTTTATTTAAAATCAGCTGCACAAAATCAGATCGTTCCTTGTTCTTCTTGGATGAAAGTAAAAATCCAAAAACAGGGATAAGAATATTTCAATATCGAACCGAAACCGGCGATATTTACGCGATACGTCGATTTCCATGACCGCAGAGTGGCACGGATGGTACAATAAGGGCGAAAAACCGGGTGTATAAAGTCAAGATCCACGGATTGAAAATACAAAGTCGGGGGAGTTTCTCGGCTTTCCTCTGTTCGCGTTCGATTCCATTCATCGTTCGCCTCGGCGCAGGAACGGGGCCTCGTAAATTCTCGAAAGCAGCCCCTCCAGAGAATAAACGTTGTATTGTTTGGCTCGAGGGGAGAGAAACAACCCTCTTCTCCGCTCCTTCGTCCCTGCCCCCCCGGTTCCCTTCGTCCGGGAACGTCGAGGGAAACCGATACGTGTGATGTAAATCTTGTCGACGCGTGTTGGATACGTACACACACGAGCAACGGGAGAGGGCGATCGAAGGGGTGCAAGGGTGGTCTATGATTTCCATGAACGCGCAGGGTGTTGCGAAGGTGATCATCGTCGGTAAAATTCTAAGGAATAAAAAGAATAAATTTGATATATTTTGAAGGCATGGGGTTGAACTTTCATAGAATTACACTTACATGGTTTGTCAGATTGAAAACATCTATTCGGTAAATAATTATCACCATGTGTTACATAATTGTATTAAATAATTATCACCATGAATTACAATTTAATTTCGTTTTTATTGAGAAAATTGAAATTAAAATGAAATTCTATACCGCTCCTCCTTTACGGGTTAAAGGTATACGGTGTTTTATTTAATTCAGGCGTTGAATTAAAGTAATTCGGTAACGAAATAACGTCGAATGGAATGCAACTCCAATTTCCACTATCTCAATCCCATTTTGTTAAACGATGAAGGCATTAAAGCGGTAACAAAAGCCAGAAACGAGCAGAGACAGGGGACAGAGACGGAGAGAGTTAATCGCGAAAGAGCATCGTGGCCGGTATGGCTTCTATTCTCCTGAACCCAATGTTCGCAAACGCCGCTAACCTTTCCGTTCTGTTACGTAAAAGGCAACGGTGAAAGTAAAGAAACGTCCACTAATTATCTCGTTCCACCGCGTGTTAACTTGCCATTTCTCTCTCTTCGTCGAACGTTCGCGTTCACATAACGCTTATATACCATAAATGTTATCGATTTTGTAAGAAATAAAATATTTAACAAGCGAAGCGTTAAGAAAGTTATCTAATATTACTGGTTTGCAAAATATAAAAGTAAAAATTATAATTAATTATTTGGTGGATTTTCAGCAATCGTACAATGAAAATGTACGAAGTGTAGGTTTCCCTACGTAATATTTTCTATAAAAATACGCAGTGTTCTATCGGAAACTATGATAGCCAAAGTGCTATTATTAAATCCATCCCCGTGCACAAAGTGTCCGTGTATTGGTTATTGGTAACCCATGACATTCAATATAACCGTGAAATACAACAAAAAAGAATTTTTTTTTTTGTTTCACTATTATCAAATCACTCTCAAATATTATAGAGGATAACGTTTGAAATTATTTTTTTTTTTTATTGTACGATGATTGAAGGTGTCGTTCACAAGTAGGGATAAGAGTATGACGTATCTTTCTTCATTTCTTCAACCGTTGAAGAAGAGACACGTAGCAAGCGTGGTCTGTTCTCTTCGGATTCGAAAACAGTGTACACGTCCGTCCTCCATTTGCGATAAGAAAAATATATGGTCATTGTGGATATAAGAGCGATTTATTTCGCGAAATAAGAAAAGGGGGGTGGAGCCAACGATCCACGCTGAAATTCATTCTTATGTGAATGCTTCTTATCCCCCACGTGAACACGATAACAGGATACAATGGTATATCGATCTTTCTTTCTAACAATAAGCAATATAAAAAAGGGGGCAAGATAGAATTATAATTAAATTTCTTTTTGTAAATCGACAGAAAATGAGAAAAATATTGAAGTCAAATAATATCATTTAAAATTCATTTATCAAGACACGTCAACAGTAATTTAACAATATCTTGTACCAATGAAATGAGTTCAAACACGGGCTGTTTCTTCAGGAAACATCGGTTAGGTCTTCGGGTACAGGAAACGAAGTGCTCTTAGCAGTTTCTGCATTCTGCGAATACGAATCGTATGTTTATGTTCATTAGGATGGAGGAATTTTGCATATTTTTATTAGAATCCTTCCAATTTGTTTTTAATCTCTGTAAAATTCATGTTAGAAAATTACAAAATTATTTTACACAAGTCTGCAGAAGGTTTTTCAACATTTTCAAATAATAATACAAAACTATTTATTTTAGAAATTTGAATTGGAAGACTGCACCTAAAATTTTAGAAAATTAAATTTTTATTTAAAAAACAGTCAGACCTGGAACATTTTTCGAAATACACCGCGTGGTATAGGACGTTAATTGAGTTTGAATTAGCTGGAATGAATTGAATGAAATTAAGAGAGAAGAGAGGGGGTTGGTAAAAAAAAATAGCGATCTCGTTTTGTTGGCTCGCGTTAGAACACCGGATATCGTCGCGTTAATCGCTATGGAACGTCTCTGGGGACTTCTTCCGGTTCCGTAACTGGCCGAGATCACGCGTGCATCGAGGAAAATTAAATTGCCCTTCGATTCGATTCGATTCCACGGCTTTTCGAAAGTTTCTGCGGTTTCGTATCCCTAATAAGCTCATCATGTGATCACTATCGAAATTTTAAGTATAATCAAGAAACCTAATCAAATTTTTCATTTCCAGAAATGATATTATACCTTAGAAATTATTATTTTATGACGGTAGTTCTGGAAATTAAATTTCAACAATTTTAAAATAATTTACAGCAATTAAAAACAAATTATAAATTATTATTATTTAAGACTTACTCTGGTAATTACGAGTATTAATTTCGTACAAATTTTGATCATTAATTAAGACGAAGATCGAACGTGTGCAATTATAATTGAGTTGTCTGTTGATATTGCCTCTTCGATGAAGTGAGACGTTGAAATTCATCGGAAATACCGTTATTAAATTAAACGGTGAAATATGCTGGAATCGTTAATTTAATCATGGGTTTCCATTAAAATCCAGCATTAAGTGCGTTAACGTTTATGAGTTGCGGAGGGCAGGGGGTCGAACAGTTCCGTGATCGATCATTCAAATTCCCCGTTACCACCACTGCGTGGAGAGAAAAAAATCGATTTTCACCGAAGGAATCGTTAAATTTTTCCAGCGAAATTAATTTTATAAATTGTACCGTCGATTCCCCTCTCTCGTTCGGACCGAGGGGTAAAAATCAATCGAATTGATTCGATCGGGCCCGAGAATAACATTAATTAAAGGATCAACAATTGAAACCTGCAAAAATTCGTTTCGTATATCTTTTACGTTAAATATATTGAAGTTAATCAAACATATCGTATACCGTGTGAAACGGATAAAATTGTTAAAAATTGTATTGTAGTTGAAATACGATGAATTTGTCTTCCTTTTTTTAACAATAATATATTTGAACTCTGAGTGGAAATATTATTTCATTTTTAATAAAAATAAAAAGAAATATTATCTTTTTAGGAACTTGAAAAATATACTTCTCTAAATATAATATTCAAAGTTCTGAACATTCCAAATCCTAAATTGTCTAAAGTCTAAATTTATATTATAAAATATTCTAAATATTCCGAATTCCAAACTCCCCAATTTCAAAATATTACAAAATATCATAAATATTTGAGAACATTTTCAAGGATTAATATAAAAGCGTTTTACCAGAAGGATCACGGTAAACGAAAGGGTTAAACGATCTCAGATGCGGGCCACCCCTTTCGCGACAACATTTGTTCTCTTCCGACCCCCATCCACCCTCGCAAGATGATACCGGTTATTTCGTAGTTTCTAACCCGAGGCAGGGATCGATCCTCTCTCTTTCAAGCAGCGCGGCGTGCACGACGGAAGTCAAGATCCTTGCGTGGATCGTCGGGGGATGCTTGATTAATTTATCGTTGTCGAGACCGCAGCCAACCGGGGTGAGGGGTTGTTCTCGCCACTTACGCGATTCCCTTACTACGATTTGTTATATCGGACATACAGAAGGGGCGAGTTTGCTCGATCTAGGGGTTGTTGGTCGAGGATCTTTCGCCATCATCTACTGATTTTTTCGAGCTGAAAATGGTAAATAATTTCACGAACAGAATTACAAATAAACTAAAACTAGTAAATTTAAATTTGGGAGCATCGAAACATCCCTGAAAAAGAAATAATGAATTCTGCGACCCAAATAGTCATCTCGACCGACATTTTAGTCGTCCGTCTTTGACGAGTCCGTGTAAAGGGAAAGTGGACGAACGAAAGAGAGGAAAGCAACGATAGAAACAGAATTGTTTGATACAAAAGGCGTTTGCAGACTAATTTATGCGATAGTTCGACATCCCACGCCAATGTTTAGGGGGGTTGACTGGCGTCCTCCCTTTTAGTCCCGTTTCCTCTCGTTCACCAACCACCCCCTCTGAAAGCCGGTTGCAGGGGCTCGAATAGAACAGGAGAGGGTGGAGTTGTGAATCAATACAAGGACCACCCTTCCTCGACAGTCTACTTCCAGCGATGGCCTCAAGACGCTACCAATTCCTTCTGTTGACGCAAATCTTTACACCTTTTACCATGAAAATATTTATTATTATATTTGAACAGTAAGTCGAAGATTTTTGTTCAAATATTGAAGTTACGGTATTTATACTACTATATTCTGTCATCATTTTATTATTAATTCGTATACCGTTATTAATACCATGACAAAATGTATAATTATTCAAGGGGTGATTCAAAGACTCGTATTAAAATAAATTACAATGGTAATTTAGTTAATACTAGTAATTCTAATAATCTCCATTTAATACCATATCATTTCCTATAGTAGTAATCACCCTAATTAAAAATTTAAATTTAGTAACATTAGTTAAATAATTTAATCAATCACGGATCAACAAACTTGCTCCAACAGCAATTTACAATTTCTGTTCTTTCTCCTCACAATCATATTATTTATCAATCTTTGCGCCATAGTTAGAAAAAATTCGATGAAAGGGTTGAAAGAGAAACGCTTTTCCCTGGCATTTTCCATCCTTGTACACGTCCTCCCGGTCGATCGGATATCCCCCCAAGGACGAGCCTCTCGGACGAAACAATTCGAACCGATAATTAGCATCATTAGCGAGAGCTGCGCCTCGTTAAATCGCACGGTTGCGTATCCAAAAGGAAACAGAAGAACCGTAGAGTGGCGAGGGGGGGCATAAGGAGGGAGAGAAGTGGGGTGAAACGTCTTTGGAAAAGAGGGTTGAAAGGGGGGAGGAAGGCCCTCAGAATCTGCACAATAATCCCGCCCGTTCCGGATTCGCTCGCTGCTCTTCTCCCTTCTGACTAAATCCTTTTCCGATTCTGGCTGCTACTTATCCCCCTTTCCCCCTTCTGAAACACCCCCTGCCCTCTCCCCCCTTCGCTGGTGCATTCGTCCGGAAGCGAAAAAGGGGTGAATCCAGGGTAAAAATCGCCGTTAACCCTCCCCCTCAGTCCCTCCCCCCACACCCACTCTGTTCCATGCTGGAAATTTTTGCGAACGTAACGAAAACGGGGTAAAAAAAAAATTTCGCTCGATAACCTGATACTTTTATTTTTTGTATCTCTCTCTCTCTCTTTTTTTATTTATTTTTTGTTTTCTTTTTTTTTTCGTTCGAATTTATGAACTTCGATATTGGAGGATGGAAGGTTTTTTAATATTTCGTATTTTGTTACGGTTCGATGAAAGTTGGGGAAATTCGAGTATCAGTGTAATTTAGATAATCTGGAATTTTTTCGTTGGACGTCGATTCGGTCGAATATTCGGGTGTTCGGATGTTACAGTGATTCGGATGTTTTCGATTCGGGGTGGTTCTGGATGTTTCTAGTTTTTGATTTGGGTTGGTTCGGGTTTTATTAATTTCTGATTTGGATTATTTCGAGTTTTGCTAAATTCTAATTTAAATCACTTCGAGTTCCAGGTCCCAAATTCGACGCGTTTCAATTTCAAATAGCTCAAAATCTCGACAACTCGAAATTCACACTTAAATTCCCATAACACGAATAATTCGGATATTCCAATCAACGAAACTCCATTGAAAACTCACCGTCGCGTACGTTTCCTGCTCCAACGGGTCAAATACGCTTCCCGGTGCCGATGGTGCGTAAAAAAGTGTGTATGCCTTGAACGAATTCAAACGTTTTTCTCTGTTCGAGCGTACACGAAGCGTAAAATGCTTAGTCCGCTCGATTGAACGCTCATTTAACGCCCAATCACACAACAGTCTTGGCCTACGCGTTGGCTCTTCTTGTTTCTCTCGAAAGCAACGGCGGTTAGCCGGTGGTCTTTCTGTGACTGGTTTCGTTCATTCGTTTCGTGTAAATACCTTGTTCTGCGGTTTCCGTTCTATTTATATATTTATGTAAACAACTTGATACATACAGACCAGTTGTAATAGTAACCGGATGGTTCTTCGATTTCAAAAAATTATTCTGCGTTTTGTAATAAGAATACCGAGGGTGCACTTACATATTCCTTTTTATTAATCTTTAAGCTTTAAATTAACGTGGCACAAGTATTTTGCAATACTGTTCCGTCATGAAATTGTACCAATACATTTCGAAACCTTTTGCTAATTAAACCGACTCATTATTGTCTATCTATATCTCAAATACGAGAAAGGTGCCAAAAAGCTATATCTTCCCGAACGACCTCCGACGCGTGGTCACGTGCGCGCTTAAAGGCCGAGGCGTAATTATTTTTAATTATTTCCTCGTGATCGATAAGAAAGGCGAAAGGATCGGCCGAATCAGCCCAAAAAACGAGCGCCTCGCATTTTTTATCGTCGAACAGCGGGTTCCGATGTCGGTTTTATCGACGGGTTATACAGGACCCAGTAACGCGTCGAGGACACGAGTTTACCGGGGCTTGACTCGATTTTTCGAGATGCTCGAAGGCTTATTAAGGCCAAGTGTCATTTCGCAGCAACGACTTCCTTCGTTCACCCCCTTCCGGCGGACCTACCTTCTTCAAATTTGGTGATTTCCTTACTGTGCTGAGCTGAACATTTTTTTTTTCTTTCTTCTTCTTTTTCGGTTCGACCCTTGTTGGGTTCCTCGAAGCTTGATTGGATGCCTCGTTGAGGGTGAAAAAAGTGTGAGAACGGAGGAACGGGTTGAGACAAGGGGTCGGAGGGATGATGAGATAGGATTATTAAGGTCAGCCGTAATTGGTATAAAAGGTGTATGGAAAATATCAAATATCAAATTTTCGATGGTTTCGTGGGAAATGGAAGGTTTCTCGTTATAGGTGATGGAAAAGTTTCTGCTGTGGGAAATGTAAAATTTTCTACCGTGGAAAGTGGAGAGCGGAGGATTTTCTTCTTTGGGGAATATAAAATATCAAAGTTTTTAGTACGCAAAGTAGGGGGTAAAAAATTTCCAGCCAAATATCAAATTTTCTACTACAAAAAATATCAATTACAAAATTCCCTAGTACATAAAACACAAAATGCAAAAATCCCAGCTAAGAGAAATAAGAATACGGGATACCCAAGTTACGTAACTTCCAAAAAACTGCAATATTTCTCTGCTTAATTTCCTATTTGAAAAATATAGCATCAAAGTTTGCCTGGAAAGAAATTCCAAGTTCCGTCACGCAACCAGAAACGCAAACTATTTCCTCTTCCGTTTCCCCCGTTGCTCGTCGTTCATCCAGCTCTTCATTTAACTCGAAGAGGGATGAAGAAGAAAAACGCAAAAGGGGTAGAGAGAGAGAGAGAGAGGGGGAGGAGGGGGGTGGTAACAAGAGGTAGGGAACGATCTCTCTTCTTCCGCAAACAGAATCCCTTTTGTCCCGTTCTTCCTCTCGGTTATTATGTACTTTAATTAACAGAAAACACGGATCCTCCTTCTTCGTTTCGATCCATTTCTTTCGCTGTCCTACCGCTTGACAGATGAAAAAGACGAATTCTTCCGTTCTCTTTCCTTCTTTTTCTTTTTTTTTCATCCGCCTCCGCCCGTATTACTTTCAATTAAATTGTCCACGAATCTCATTAAACTCCTCCCACGAGCAAACTTTCTTCTTTTTCTTTGACGAATGCGTTCATGGTTTCTATTTCTTTCGTTATTTCCGTTTCTCTTGCCTTTCTTCCCGCACTCGGGCGCGCAGATTAAATCTTTCATCGCTGTTGCCAGCTATGGACCCTGTAAGCGTTCGTTCGTTGTAGTCCACAAACGTGCTTTCACGATTACAATCAACCTTCGAGTCTAAACATTGTTTCGAATGTTTTGTGTTAAGTGCATTAATGAAACGTATATATAGGCTTTTTATTGAACTTCGAGCTTTATATTGATGTATAGCAAGTGCCATTTCGTGATACTTTTCTGTCATGAAATTGTACCAGACTTTGCATGTCTCAGAATTAGTAATTGTTTAATATAATTATTAATCATTTGTTTCTGGTTAATAATATTGTTCAAACGTTTATGTGGTCATTTTCTACGCTCTTTAAGCTTTAATTTGATATACCATAAGTGGCATTTTATGATACTTTTCAGTCATGAAATTGTATCAGACTCGAGGTCTCCGAATCAAGCGTTTGATAAGCAACAATCGAATAATATTAACGATGTTCGTAATTAAAATTTCTTCCCCGTTCGTTGGTGCCTCGAAGGGGTTAAAAAGTGGCGTGTAAAGCTGACGAACGAGCCACTCGGAATTGATTGGCTTCATCGAGCGAGTCGAAGAAAGGGATCCTTTCGTTCCCTTTTTGTCCCGTGGGAAGGACTTCTTTCTCCGTCGGTTCTTTTATTTCTTTGCGACTGCCAATTTGCCCGGCACTTCAACCGCGCCGCTGCTCGCCCTCTCTTACCCAACAGCCCTTTTTTTTTCTTCTTCTTCTTTCCTTTTTTCTTTTTCATATTCACTTGGTCCCTTCGTCCTTTGACGCGGCTCCTTTCGCGAAGGATCCTCCTAGATTGATCCTTTCGTTCCGAACGAGAGGGCTCGACGTGCTGGCGCATTTCTTAAAAACCCTTTACCTTGTTCATATTATTTCATTTTATATCTGTTTGTGTACCTTTGTCGGAATTGTTGTTCCAACCCTTTCGCTAATTACGTTTCCCGTTAAACCCTTCGTTGCGGGTGGCAGCTGTAAACATTCATTTATCGTAGTCCAAAATTTTATGTGTTTTTACGAAGATAACACAGGACTTGAACACTTGACCCTTTGCACCCTAAATTTTCAAATTATTTACCAGCACCTCGAGCTTAATTACAAAATAGTGAGCAACACACCATCGTAGATGAGACGATGTAGTATTAGGAATAATTATTCTATTTAAATTAATAAATTAGTTGTACCTGCATTCTTTTCAGAGTGCAAAGGGTTAAAATAATTAAACAACTATGATAGGTAATTAATCATTCCATGAACACCTCAAATTATATCTAGCAATATTTCACTGTGATTGTTATGGTTACAATTCATTCTTTTATTATCTACTTAAATAAATTAATATTTGATTACCCAGTTTGTATGCAACATTAAAAACAACGGTACATTTTAACCATCAAAAAACGAAGTGCAAATCGCGCTGTACATAATGGAAAGATAATTTTACCTGGTTATAAATCACCACCCCCGCGAAATCATTGTAATCAAATTCCTCTTGGTTCGTCGAATCGCAATTAATTGAAAACCTACGCGTAACTCTTACGATTCAATAATTCATTAGCGCGAAAACAATCGGCTACGTTCTTTGGCCTGTCACTGAATATTTCATCACGGTATTTTCACGATAAATTACAATAAATAATAAACCTTCGCGATGAACACGTACCTTGTACGAACGCTCGTGATAAAATTACGACGGAACAACTTTTAATAACATCGAATTTCCTATAATTACAAGGCTGTATAATACAACGGTTGAAGTGTTAATCAGCATAAAGAAGGATTGACGTTACAATTGGCGATCCCGGAGGGGTGGTTTTATGAAAGATCAAAGGCTCTGGGGTTGACGAACGGGGGGTGCGGGCGATGTTTAAAAGAAAAAATGGATTCTTTTTTACAGATAAAGTATTTGCCTAATTCGTCGCTTAGCATGCGGAGAAGCTGCTCCTCTCGCTCCTTGAACTTTTGATGCCTCTTCTTCTTTTTTTATCCATCAACCCCTTTTCTTGCGGGCTTCGAGCGGCGTTCGTGTGGCCCCCCCCCCCCCCCCTTTTTGATGGAGCAGTTTTGGCAAGGAGACAACGAAGGGGCGGGGGTTGAATTTGTTCCGCGACTTATGAACCCCCTCTTGCGTTTGTTTCTTCTACCACTGTGGTCTCCTGTTGAAGATTCAGACAATTTTGTGTAGAATATTGAATCTGGTTAATAACATAGCAATAATTAAATTAAAAATGTTATTTAAAGACCTTATTTTTACGAATTAAGTTTCTCTGAAAGTACCTCGGGGATAACGCAACAAGACACACGAACTTTCTCCATCCTCGTTAGCATAATTCCTTTTAACGTCCATGCTTCGGGTTAAATATTCATTAGTGTCTCTAACGGTGTATTAACAGTGCTCCATTTTGAACAGCGACTTGAAAAATACACTTTTTGGTTGAAAATATTTCTATTATTAAAATATTGTGGAAAGGGAATAAAAAGTTTATCAAAAATAAAATCAGTCAAAGTGTTAAGGGAAGAATAAAAATTGTAAGATCGAAGAAGTTTAAAAAACGATGTCGCCCGTCCATTTGCTTGGTCAAAGGAGACAGCGGAACGGGTCCAAAGTAAAATGCTTGCCTGATGAAGCATCGGGCAGCGGTTGTTGTGACAGCCAGTCAGCCCAGTCTGTTGCATTGTGACCACAGCATAATTATCGTCGCGATAATTACTGAGACACGCGCGGTGCGTCCGTGCTTTATGCATTTCGACGCAGCCAGCATTCAGGATGCGACCAGAAGCTCGTTAGCGAAATGGAATGCAATTGCAACCCTAGCCACGTTGATGCGTTTCGCGCGGTTCGTTTGCTTGTTTCTTCTTTATCTTCCTCTGTTCTGCCCGCACTGTTTCTCGCCAAAGGATTACGCCGGTTCCATTCTTCTTCGCCCCTCTCTCCCCCACGCGTTTCTTGGGCTTTCGTGTCATCGCGGTTCTCCTGAATTCCCCCGGAGCTTTCCCCGGGTTACTCCTTGTTCGACTTCTTTCTTCGCTTCTTCCTTGATCCTCCTCTTGGGTTTCTCTTTGTTCCTACAGCTCCATTCTCGGCCCGGGTACACCGAATGGAACCGGAGTTTGCGATACAGACGGGGGATTGTTTGAAGACAGACTGTATTCTGCGAGCTTGAAAACGAGATACGAAGCTCCCATTGTGATCTCGGACTCTTTTCGCTCGATGCCTCGTAGACACAGGTTAATTAATTTCGAGGGGTGTTTAATTGCAACGATAAACGAATTCTAATTCCTCCTCTCGTATTTAACTTCAATTTCGCAAAAGGTGGGACTATTAGTACTAAATATCTTTTGCGGTGTCGAATCGGTCGCTTTGAAATAGGGGACTTGGAAATATGTTTCAATTGAAAAATATTACAGAAGGTTTTTTTTGTATTTTTAATAATTGCAGCGATATTCCGCAGGATCTTTTTCCTCGCTATTTCACGCTTTTTAGATTTGATATTTGGACTTGCCGTGGTTCCGTCTTAATCCCGGAGGTTCCGCTGGAGTCCCCTATCTCCTCTTTTTAAAGTCCTCGGTCCGCCACCCGGGTCGCAAGCGTTCGCAGCCACCTGATCTTCCTTGATTTTTCTGTACCTCCCGGGATTTCGGTTTCCCTCAACTTCTCCGCTCCGTTTGCTTCTCCTCGTCATCCTCTCCCCCCTCTGCCCCTTTACTTTTCTCAAGATGTCTCCGCCAATCTTTTTTCTCTCTTTTTACTTTGAGAATTTTGATCCTCCTCTTAGCGCTCGCCCCCCGATTTCTCCTCACACCCTCCGCTTGGTTTCTGTGTCAGTTTCAACATTTTGATCTCCTTCGTGGCTCAGCCTCGCCGTATCTCGCGTCCCGGTGGTTCTTCTTCGGCTTCGCGTTGCTTCTGGAATCAGCAACATCCCCCTGGAGCATTGTACAGGATCTGCTGCACCAAAAAGCTTCCTTTTTAATACCTTGTTGAAATAGAAAAGAAACCCACGAATTATTTATTTCGTTAATTTATGATAACGCACGAGATACTCTCGAATCGAATTAACAATTTTGTTTACGTTGAAGAAAAAATTGTTGTTTTCTGTGATAAAAATATTTTGAATTCCTCTCGCATAGCCCCGTCCTTTTTGCACTCGCAACCTTTTTTCATTTTCCTAAATTATTCCTGCGGTGCCCTTTGATGTCGCGGACGTCCAGTAACAAAGGTCGCGCGGTCGCGTCCAATTTTCACGAAGGAGAACCGCGCGCGGAAATGACGATTTTCACGTTCCATGCGGTTTCCCGTCGACCAGAAGAATATTACACGGTCGCGTTACAGGAAACTGTGAATTCCCTGAAATCATATAATGCAATTAATTAATTATCGCAACAGAAGGTAATTCGTAAGACTTTCCTATTCTAACAATTTTAAACACAAATATTTTCATTCTGCGCTATTTAGGGATTGTTACAGTAATTATTACCCAATTAACGACAAAGTTTCGTCATCCCGGTGTATTTATCGTGCAACAAATTTGTTCGTTATTGTCGTACATTACGCGGCGCTGTACAGAGGAAGCAATTTTAATAAGTAACACCGTGGCAACTCTCTTGTTGTTAAACGTTGTGGTTACGGTTCAAAGCGGTCCGAAATTAACCGACACAAATTGCATTTCATGCTGAACAGGCTAATTCCGCGAAATGGAAATAATGGTGTCTTTATCCACGGTTACAACCGGCCGCGCGAACGTTGGCGCCGCGTTGTGCATTTGACACCTTACTTTACCGACGTGTCGCAACGATAAACCCAGTGCGAAACCGTGTCGCGCGTTTTGACCGATTCTCCCGAGAACCGTGCCCGATGCATCGACGGAACGAGCGCTCTCGTCCTGAGACGATCGTTAATCGAAACGACCGATCCGCTCGAGCGGTTTTAATGTTATGGGAAAACGATGAACCCGGTTACTGCGGGAGGTTAGGTAACTGTCTCCGAAGGGTGATGAATTGAATTGTTTTAACCGGGGTCGATAAAAAAGCAATACATCAACGAACCGGACCGAATTCTGTCGCTGCATCAAAAATCAAATCAGAGAACAAATCAATTTCTCTCGAAGGGTTGCCACCTTATTATAATATAAAATTCCGAGTATTATAAAGTATAAAAACAGGTACCATTTCTATACAACTTTGATATAATTCATTGAAAATGGTTTTCGAAGACACAAGGAGCTCAACCTTGAAGATTTTTCAGCAAACAACGGTCCAGACACGCGAACCAGCAAGCATGAAACGAAGTTTCGAACAACCCCATTGCCGTGAACTCGCGTTTGTCTCCTCTTCAGCTCTATTTTCTTTCACCATCGTTTCCACCCAATTCTCACTGTCTGTATTTGCTCTGTTACGCAGTTAATGAACCGTTTCGCTGCCCCCCTTTTGCGGAGACCAGAGAATCGATCTCCTGCATGGAGGGTCGAACGAAATCTAATCGGTTGAAATTTCGTCCAGGAAGTTCACCTGGAGGAGCAGACATTCGTCCTTTCTCCGGCTGAACTCGCTCCATCGCTACTCCGCAAAGTTTAATTACCCTCTCGTTGCCGATATTTCATGGTTATTATCCTCGAGACCGTCAGTCCAGGTCCATTGACTCGCCGCGTGCGTCATGACATACCTGAGGTAGCGAAAATAGAATTGCCATAAAGGCGACAAGCTGTAAAAGTCTCTCAATAAACTCTCCTATCGACGCTTCTACGCGTCAACTATATCACCCTTCGAGAAGAGCACGACCCATGTCTGGAAATTTCTTTTCCCAGCAAAACAAACACCGGTGAAATTCAAAATCGTGACCGACGACACCGAAGAGGAATCCACGGATTCAGTTCCAATATGAAAGATTTCGATTCGATTCGAGCACGCGACCGGGAACACGTGTAGATACCCAAGCGCAGTCTGGTTAAGTGGATAGATTTTCAATATCCCCGAACCGCGCGCAGATAGCACGGAACGAATCGTCTTATCAGCCGGCTTATCGTGCGCTCGCAAATCCTCTCGCGTATCGATTCACGGAATTCGAATGTGTTTACGGCACGTGTTGCGCGAAGTACGAGATAATTCAACGGGCAAACGTACCGTACGGTTGTTTGCGCTGGGTTCATCGGTTACGCGAGAGACCGTCTAAAAAGCCGATGGCAAGAAGCCTCGATAACTTTCTGATACACGGTATGTTTGTCCGTGCCTGAAAGGCGAGGTTTATTGATTATCGGGTAAGACGAAAAATTTAAATATATCCGGACAGTTGGGTGCTACGGTCCTGGCCGGATCCTCCCGTTTTATATCCGCAGACGAGCTATATAGGAGTATCCCTGGAACAGTGCCGTCTACAGGCTCGGCCTCGTACTACATCAGTGCAGTCACCACTTGCCTGAAAAGCGTATCGTGTCTTATCTCCCCAAAACGTTTCGCTTATCGATTCGAAAAATTACGGGGACATCCTTCCCACGACCTCGACCGCATACCTGTAAGTAACCTGGTGCGCTGTTTGTTCGTCTGCTTCAAGGTTCAGTTTTTATTCGGTTCCGTTGATCGCGTTCGTCGATGAAAAATCTTGGAGAGGAGAGTAAAGGCGGGACCACCTTGACGGACTCGAGAAGGAGCCTTGACCTTAGCCTCGAAGGTATTTTGCGTGTTGTTCCCCCTTTTTCGGGGGGAGGCGACGATAATAAGCGGTGCGAAAGGGAAGAAAAGCGTGTAATGCGACAGTACGCGCGGAAAGAGGTCGATAACATCGGCGCGCCCGCGCAATTCTTGCGTTTCTTCCGCAGATGGCTACGAAAAATAAGGGGGGAAAAAACGAATCGACGAGAAAACGGATCCCATGTGTAGACGGTTGCGTGTCGTGCGAACACGAGCGTGCTTGTAAGATAAGCTCCCTTTGCGTCTTCGCGAACGTGCATCGTTTCTCCCTGTGTGTAAGGAGAGAGAGAGAGAGAGAGGGACGTGGTGAGTAGCCGACCCGGGAGAGGACGAATTTCGTGTTATCGATCAGCTGCGAGGGTCGTCTCTCCCTGATGCACGCACGATCGCGTGCACCCGGTGCATCGCTGACGACCGTTGCAAGAGCAACCTTGTGCTTTCCGTGGAGACATTTCTTGTAACTCGTTGTAACGCTTCGGTATCAGACAACGTTTCGTAAAACTAGGTCGCCGTGGACTCCTGCTAGAAAATTCGGTGAGTGGGTGTCGAGAAGTCGAGGAATCTGGAAGGATCCAACCCTATCGGTACGGCAAGGTTAAGGGTAGAGGTATTTTAATGTAAGTTCTGGTTTGTTTAACGGTTAAGACTAGAGGTGCTATGGTAAAAAGGTTAAAATTAGGTAATTCTTGTGAAGATTTTTGGAAGACGTGGCTCGTAAGGTTAACCCTTTGCACTCGAGTGGCGCCTCTGGGCTGACGTATGTAAAATTGAAGAGTTATTTATATTAGAACGTAGGAATTTAATGAAAGAAAAGTAGGATTTATCCAAAAATGTCTCGAGTGCAAAGGGTTAATGAGCATCCATGTTCACCTTTGGTACCGGAAGGGTTAAGTAGACACATCCGCCGGGTCAAGTTATTTCAGAATCGAGGCACAGAGGCGACTCTACGTATAAATCATTCAAGAAATTGAACTTTTTCTTGCACGCTTTGTTACGTTAACGCAATTTGCAGCAACGGTGGCTGGCTGATTTTAATTAAAAGGAACATCGGTGAAAAGATCGCGAACGGAAAATTGGAATTGTTCCCAAGGACAAAAGCCGTTGGGCGCCGGTGTTTGAGAAGTTGCAGTAATTGATATCCTCGTTAACGGTATTCACCGGCCCTTAATTGCGCCGTTACACCCTGTGTTTCGGATTTGCTCCCGTGCGAGCGCGTTTTCCACGGTTTTCGAAATTAAAAGCCGCCGCGAACGAACGCGGCCCTCTCGCAGCCGCCGTTTTCTGATATTCGCTGCGGGTGTAATTTCCCCCGACCCGTACACAATTTTTAACAACGTCTTACAAATTAGAGGAGAAGGAAAAATGGATCTTTGTATTTTGCGGATTTTTGCTGAAACGTTGGGCAAATTTCTGGGTAAATGTATTGCCAGCTGCTCGACAATGTAAATAAGCGTGCAGCAGATGGCAGTTTGCGACCGCTTGATTAATTCCCTTTGGTAACATTGGAATTTCAAAACGAGTTTTACTGTATTGGCCACGTGGCTGTATACAATTTTGATAATCTTTAACTTGTTTTCCAATATTATGAATTGTTGACTGAAAGGCGATTAACGAACCATTTGTAACACTGTTGAGGTAATGAGAGTCAGAAATGTCACGTCCAAATTTTAATTATTTTCAAGTTAAACAGTGACAGAGGTTATTTTGTCGTTTCAGAGCGGCCAGTAACGTGTTAAGAAACAATACACTGTTTTATCATTCAGAGCAAGAAACGAGGGTCGTTTCTGCAATGGTACCGCGGGGTTAACCAGCTATTTGCGTTTGACCGTACACCGTGTATGTAAACCGTGCATCCTGTGTACGCCACTTCTGGCACTCTTTCAATCGATTGTTCTCCACACTCGTCGGTGTATCCAAGAGATACCATATCGGTCCACGGATTATCCCAGCGAACTGTTGAATCCCGAAAGAGTTTTCATTTCAATGAAAATATTCATAAATGCAAAAACCGTGCACAGGTTGCAATTAGTTATTTTGTTCGTTCCTGCGAAATAACTGTATAAACCATATCTTTCAAGACTAATCAATGTTTTCGTGCATTTTAACGTTACTATAAAAGCGTAGGGAACAGTCCGCGACGGTAGTAAAGTAAACGCGAAGAATTTCGCTGATTAAACAGAAACTAATCACGATAACGGCCATTTATTATTCTGGCCTCCATTTGCACGTCACTCCGCATTCCGGTGGCGTTTGCTAACCGGAAGTCGTTCCGCGAAGTTCCCTTGACGTGTTCTGCAGACCTACCGCTGTTAATCGTTGTCTTTTATTTCTTCTGTGTACAGCAACAACGAAACATTCGTACGTTCGACTCGATAATTATCGTTTAATTTATTGGAAGGTCGTATCGAATCGTTTTGGTCGAGACGCGCGATATGCAAGATGTCGGTCACGTTCGGATTAGTTCTTTTTTGGTCTTCCGTCTCGTTGGAGGCGTTGTTGTATTAGGCGGTCGCAAGAAGAGAAACAACGCTGCGTTTTCACGGATGACATCGTTACGTGCTGTAATTCGATAGCAAAACACGCGGAAACGGGTTCTATTCTGGGATTCTGATGGAAATAAAAAGGTTCGAGGGAACCAGGATACTATTTATACGGTTTTGGTGCACGAGCCTCCCTTGTGTACCTTCTGGAGCTTTTCTTAGTTCCGTTTTGAAGTACAGCATAGTTTTGTGTTAGAATATTAGTTCTATGTTGAAATATGGAAGCTAGGAATGTAGGAATTGTACAAGAAATATTCGAATTTAGAATGTTTTTGTATTGCAATATAGAGACATACAAATCGAGACCCGCAGCATATAAATCTGATGTAATCCTAGGGATCACTAGAATAATATAGGGGATTTTCTTATTGCAGAAGGATCAAACGGAGAAGGAGAGAACAACGGCCGGAGGTTCGAACTTCGCGGACGATTTGTACCTGGACGATCAGCAGGATCCTTTGGAAGGTTCTGGACGAGGCGGCAACGAGGGTCGCGAGGATCTTGAAGCATCCGGAAGTGGCCTTGGTCCCGACGACGAAGACGGCGATGACGATCACGGTAGCACATTCTTCTTCCATTCTTGCAGAAGAAAAATAGAATGAAATATTAACGATTCTCGTTCTTGTTGCAGACTTCAACAACAATAATAGGATAGAATCGCCGCCCAACAAGCCAGCAGAGCCCAAAGCACCGTACTCCGTGGACGAACCAATTGTTAAACCAAAAGAACAGGTAAACCAGGTTGTAAGTTCGTTGAATCCTCCTTTTGAAATATTTCCTTTTGATAAACCGTTTATCTGTAAAATTTGATAATGCCGTTTGTCATCCTGTTAAAGTATTTGCTAGTGTTTCACCGGTGCTTGGTGTTTGCCCCCCTCTCCTGTTCCCCCTTTGACAACGAAAACATACACCGTTTGCACAAAGGGACAGAGAAGAACCCAGCAATGGTTCGGCAAAACGCGCGTGTCGTGGACGTTAAGTCGAGTTTATTAGATTTGTTTGAAAACACGGGCACCACCACCGGTGGCAGCGGTTTGAATTAAACGGATTAAACCGATTAAATGGTATCCGATTGCAGACGAACGTCGAGACTGTAAACCGACTCAACAACGAGGCCGATGTAAACGAGCCCTTAGATGTCGAGGACGACCACTCGGACAACACCGACGACGTTCACGGCGTTTTCATCATGAACCCGAAACACGAGGACCGTGCCAGCTCCTTCTTTGCTCAGCCAGGTGTACTAGCAGGTACAGTTTCATCTAACCTTTTACAATCTTTTTATGACCGTTGTTACCACTATTACTTATAACTGAAGGTTATATACATAGATGTTTCCTGTGTAACTATTAAATACTATTAGTGGCCTGATACTTGGCCATAAAACCTGTAAGGTACAATCTACAGATTGCTTCTGGTCTTGCAAATCTAATCCAGTGAAATTTTGTTACAGAGAATGTAGTAAGAAATGTAGGAAGAGGATATCAAAGTTCTCTATGCATAAGTTTATATAATATTCCATAAAATGTAATGGTTCCAGCATCCCTGGAACGAAATCCCTTTAAACGGCCGAGTTTCACGATCCAAGCTCGACGAGGAAGATTATCGTTATTTATTAATCCGATCCGTTAGACTTGCGGTACGGGGGCAACGCATGAATCAACATTCCACCGAACAGTATTTATTTACGACGGTGTTCCGTAACTTCGTTCAAATTTTGGATTAACCATTCTGAACCGAGGCATAACGAATGCGTTGCATAATTGACTCGTTGAATAGCTTAACGTGCTGCATCAAGGGGAACCCCTTTGTACTCGTACCATGCCACTTAGGGTGCACTACGGGTTTACAATTAATTAAATCTCATAGTAAATAGAATGATACTAGTATTCAAACGTAACAGCGATTTAGATTAATTATATTACATCAAATATTCAAACTATGAGAATTGTCTATATTTGTAATTAATTCATTAATAGTCAAAGTTTGCAATACTTTATTATACCCTTAATTAATTTTGGGATTTACTGGATTTTTCAGCGGTGATCGGCGGTGCGGTGGTTGGATTGCTCTGCGCGATCCTGGTGGTGATGTTCATCGTGTACAGAATGCGCAAGAAGGACGAGGGCTCATACGCCCTGGACGAGCCGAGAAGATCGCCGGCAGCGCAGGCGTTCCCTAAGCCCGGCGCGCCTCATCACAATCGAGAGTTCTACGCTTGAGGCGGCAAGGCTTACCCGGCTTTGATACCGCCCAGTTTTGTCCCACGATACTACGCGGAGAAAGACGATGTCCTTCGAACGAATTAAAGCGCCGACACCGACAAAACATGACACACATTGCAGAATCTCCCGCGAGGGGTCCCGTGAAAACACCTCTCGTGCACTGACCGCAGGGAGAACTTCTTTCACGTGGGGCAATCTCGTCCTTAATCTCTTTATTAATTAATTGAATACCCCCTTTTTAACGATCGCCTCTCTCTCTCTCTCAAGGTGGAGCCTTCCTTAACCCCCTCCCGCGTTTACTCGTCGCAAGGTATCTTTATCGGATTAAGTATCGCCCCATCTTTGAAAAAGTAGAGCAGATTCTTTAAAGGAAATTAATCTACGGTTAATCTTTGTTTCTTTCGCTTTGCAAGGTATATATTTAATGTTTCCACGTTTATTTATGGTCATTGAGTTTTGTTCTGATATCTACCATGTGTTTGTTTAAACTGTAAAAAACAAAAGGACGATGGCTGACGAACCGCCCCAGTGAATGCTCGTCGGCGAGATCGGGCCAAATTCCAGATGCATTTACAGCGTGTGTATTTCATAGCGTATATGTATTCAAGCGTACGTATACGCCTGTGTACCCCCTGCCTCCCCTGTACAGAACTGCGAGCGCGAAAATTCGTGGGCGATAAACGCTGCTGGTATATCGTTAATCATTCTGCCTCGGTGGAAGGAGGGAAAAGAAGAAGGATCGTTGCACCACAACCGTGATTTCTCTTCGACGCCAATCCTGTGAACCACGACCTCGTTTATCAGCGTGCTCTCTTCCTCCCCTGTTTCTGCTTTTCTCTCTCCTCTCTCTCTCTATATATATATAATAATTGCTTTCTTGATTCACAGAGGCGTTTTTTTAATACTTTGACCGTAATGCCCCTTGACCTGTTTTTTTTTAGCATCTTTATTCCCTTTTAACGTGTAAACCTTAAATTATATTTTGTAATGCTTTCTCTCTGTTCGTTTTTGTTTAGAATATTCGTATAATTTATTCTGATTGCTAGCTTGGGCATACTAATGGTAGTATTTTAAGGAAATCTCTAAAGTTTAGAAGATAGAATTTGTCTTAGACAGCGATGACTCTGTACGAGGGGGAAAGAAAACTGATTAGGTAAAATTGTAATTTAAGGTTCTTAATTTTTTAAAAACGATATCATTGATAATACCTAAAGTAAACGCGTAGAGTAATCGAATCATGGATTTAAAAATAATCGTTCTTACGATAAGGGGATCGTAACGTTTGCGTTTCTGGTAAAGGCAAACAGTTCTGCTACCAGTTCGTTTAAGAAAGGAAAAAAAAAGAAGAAGAGTTGTGAAAGAATTTGAAACATACTAAGTCGATAATTAGTTATATACGATTCGAGGTGTAATATTTGGGTCATTGTATCGATTGTAGCGCTATTATCATCTGATGTTACATATCGGTATTCGAGTCGGGTCAAACCGACCCGCGATTCGATGTTTGAGATGTTTTCTCCTTCGTTTTTCACGAATATAATTTATTTCCAGACATTGCAGTTGAATCTTTCGCGCCTGCTAAACATTCGGGCTTTTTAAACTTTCTGCGTCTAATTTATTTATAAATTATTTATAACGCGTAATTGTTACTCTTAGATTATAGGAAAGAACGAACACTTCCTGAAACGTCCGGAGATCACGAAGAAGAGAACATGTTCAAACAGACACTCGTTTTAGCTGTAATTTTAAACGAATAATCAGGAATGTTTACGTTTCTCTCTTGTATTTCGTGTAAATTAGACGTTTGCATGTTACACTCGGGTTACGTTGTCGCGGAAAGGGTTAAACCGAAGCCTCGATGCGGATGTGCCCTCGTCGAACGCGGTTGTGTATCGATTGCCATGCACTTAGCGAATTAAAAAAACTCTCAAGGTGCCATTTTAAGCACAGTAAGCGACCAACATTATTTTCTTCTCTCTTCACAACCGATGGCTCGATCCTTCGCCGAGGCCGATCAAATAACTACGGTTTAACGTCTGCGAAAGAAGAGATTTAACAATACGTTTCTCGAAAGAAAAAAAAAAAAACAATGAAGTACAACGGATTCTTGATGTCGTTCCCTTCTTCCACCGTGAATTAAGAAACATCTTGTATTATCTTAAGGAGAAAGGCTTCTTCTGCTGGTCGAAAGAGATTCTATTTGCCATGAGAAAAAGTAAGGACGTTCAAGTTTCCCGCGTGTACGCGGCAGGAACGGTTTGAATTTCCCGCGCGTCCACGCAGGAAGAACGTTTCTCTTTCCGATTCCGAGAAGAGTAACGCGCGTACCCAATGTTTATATACGTACATGATTTTTCCCCGTCTCTGACCGAGAGACACGCGTATGCCATACTAAAAGAAAATGAAAAAACAAGGGAATACGAGAAACAATCTCACACGTCGTGTATACCTGTTTGTTCCAAGATTTTCATCCAAAGGTATTTGAATGATTCAGAATAATAGTGGTGTAACTCCTCGTTATTGGGTTTTTTTCGAGAACAACAAGCTTTTGTGCAGTTTAAAATTAATTTGAACGCGCGCGCGGTATTGCTCGTGTTTCTAACCTTTTGTGTTTTAACTCGGTACAAAGCGCGCATAGTTTGAATCGGCAGTTCATTCAAAAGAAATTTTCATACTACAGTTAAATATAAAAAGACCTATTGTAAGACTACAACGTTTCAAATAACATTTAACGAATATAATTATTTGCGTTTGTATATTGAGATGAACAATTTAGTATAAAAACGTGGTTGTAAGTAAAAGATTATAAAAGTTGAGAATACACCATCGTTATTCTGAGTCGACACATTTATCTTGTGGTTGATTGATATTGCGATATACGTTGTAATAATTTATTGACTTTTCACGTAGGACCAAGCGATTCCCCTTTCTCCCTACACACCCCTCTTTCCTAAATTCTTTTTTTTTTCTCCTACTCTGTTATTCTTCCGATGATCCTGTGGATCGCTCGATTGTTTGAGATACTTTCAACACATTTTCTCGTTTACCTCTTCCCAGGTAGAATGCGGTCTCAAACGTTTCAGTTTAATGAAAAAATAAAAAAGATATGACATTTTATGCGTGATACGTTGATCATCAAATTAGATAATGTTCGTTCCTGCGTTATCAATTGAGAGTTGGGAATTGTTTTTATAAGAAATGAATAACTGACCGATATCGTCGTATAATTATTGAAATAATAGCGTTCGTAGGCTTGATTTTTAATCGATTTCAGTCTAGATAATTATCGTTTACGATACTGTCTTGTCTACTTTCGAAAGCGATAAAAACGTCTCTCGTAAGATCTAGCGCCATTTTTGATTATATCCTTCAGGCTACCAATATTGATTGACAATTTAACTTTCTGACGAATAAATGTGAATGTTGGAAAAGAAGTACGTTTTAATCCTTCGCAAATCATTTTATATATACGATGTTATACGTTTATAATATCTTATATATAATGTTACGTCATTATTATATCCTTGTGCAATAATAATATGAATTTTATGTACACGAATCGTTGCATTTATTGTCGCCCGTATTGACCAGCAAAAAATAAACATACAGAGTATACTGAATGACTAAATTTCTATTTTTGATGGATAAAACGATTAGACTTACATTTATTTTTCAACGTTTCATAAAAGAAGAAAAATAATATCTCGATGATGTTCTACCTGGGTTGGAGGAACTAAAACGAACGAAAACGATACACATTGGGGTAAACTAAATTATATCGTGCAAATACTGCCATATGATAATTATACGTGCATAAGAAACATCGATTGTGTATAAAAACTCTCGTCATTCCAGTTTGTTCAATCCTCGTTTCAAGCAGTACCGTATTTTTGCCTGATAGTTTCAACGTTACGGGCAAAGCGTTCCAATCCGATCATCGTGCTTAGTCATGCGATCTTTGTAAAAAAATAACTACATTCGTAGATCATTTTAAAAGAGATCATCTTGTACGGTATTGATGTGCGTTCGTGTAGGTAACGTAGGTTACCTCCAATTAAGGAAAGGAGTAGAGAAAGGTGTCTTCCGGCGCACACTTCTTAAGGGAGGTTTCTTCTGACTCTTGTCCTTAAAATTTCTTACATTGGTAAAGTACACTGGTAGATAAAATTGTTTTATTATACACACTGAATAATTAATTACTGTGTTGCTGTACCATTTCCAATTTGAAGTGTTATCTATATAAAATAATACTTGCTATCAAATTGTTAGTGTACTCTACCAACGTACCCTTTGGAGAACCTGCGTTGCACACGAACCATCAAGCATCGTATATCCCAGAAAACGGACAATTATCCATCGACAGATTTTGATAATATTCACAAGCTGCTTCTGAATGATTCTGATCAATTTGTAAAATAACTTGGAGCTGTTGTAAGAAAATTTGTTTATAAAGTGTTTAGACGAGTAGAAAGATTATCAGGATAAACGGTAATATAAAAATCTAAGCGTACCGATGGGATCGAAGTGTAAATTAATTGCAGCCAGTTCGAAGAGCAGGTGTTCGACGAATAAATATTATCTAGCGATCGAAGGTGTCTGAAACGTCGAAGGATGCCCCATGGATGGTACCGTTGTGTTTCAGACTTCACGTTTCACATAAAATTAGCGGACAGGTTTAAACGAAGTACCTAAAAATTTGATGCTTTGCCTTTAACTGCAAGAATTGTAAAGAAACTTCAGCTATAGTTGATACAGTTGACGATTTAAATGTAATTTGTTTCTTCATTTTATTTTCATCCTTAAATATCCGTAATTTATTATTTTTCTTCTTTTTATCCCTCCCCTCTCGAAAGCTCCTTCCTTCGCGCAAACCGAAACGCAAAGGAGAGACAAAAAGATGCAGCCGATTACTTGTTGAACGATGAAAAGAAAAAGTTAATTTTATCACGGGGGGGTCTGGAACAAATACAAAAAGTGAACTTTTTTTGCCAGTGCTAAGTTCAATAGATTGACGTTTTTGTATGAACGTAACATCAATAAAGAAACGATCGAATATGCGATAAGGAGAGATCAATCAATATGGTAATTAATGTACGCTGCATTGTCACGCGCGTCGAATTTAAATACTCGGCAAATTTATGTTCACATTCTATTTGCGACAAGAAGGAGAGAAATAAAAAAAAAAAAAAAGAAATAAATAAATACTAATTGTAATAATAAAATCATATTTTATAAGAGGATGTATTCCGTAAGAGTACTATAGCAATTGCGAAGTCTGTCTAACGCTAGACGAATACCTATTAGACCAGGTGGACGAATGAATAATAATTTTAAAAAATGAATACAATTAATATTTAATGATAACGATAATTAAGAATGTTATTTTTTAAGTGTAATTACTGTCTACCCTTCACCCACTCCTTCTTCTTTCCACCTTCGCTTCGAATTAAGTATAGGAGTAACAATTGTCTACTATTAATTCATCAGCTTCGTTTTAAATGACGCATTTGGTTTTGCATAATTTTTTTTTTCTTTTGAAAGTTTATGGATCGATTATCGAAGTTCCTAGGTTATCTACGAATCGATCGAAATTCGAAAATTTGTCACAAAGTAAATTTTGAGAATTGAAATTTTTCGTTCACGAATAGATCGCATCGTAACGCGGGCGTTTGTAACAATGGTACATATATATATATATAATATATATTGTTTTATTAGCAGAAATCAATAAAAATTCGCACTATGTTATAAAGAACAATTAATTGTATGTGATCGCTACTGATTCTGTAAATAAACACTGATAAACACTGATTTTTTTTTTCCGATGCGTCGATAAAGAAACGAACGTCGATTGCGTTTTTGTATCATTTTATTCGTTGCAAAAGTACAATAGAAAATATATTTCTTTACAACATATCTTTAAAAATAAATTATTCGTACACGGAATGATCGAGACATTTCCTAAGAATATTGTTAAAAACAACCTCATAACGGATTTCATTTGAATTAGTTACAATAATTCTCCATTTGCCCTAAATATTTACAATAATATTCCATAAAGATTGTAGAAAAATATTATTCGTTTACTTTATTCTAAAAAACTTTAAGTCTGCATAAATTAATTCTCAACGATTGCACATTTAGTATGCAACAATTACTTAGTCTCATAAAAAACATTTTTACTACGATTCAAAAAATAGAACTTCGTTCATAACGAAGCAATTTCTTTTTTAGTCCCAACAAACAATGTAACCAATGATTTTCTAACGAATTAAAAATATATTGCACGATAAAGATTTTCAGGAAGAACCTTGGTACTTAAAACACGATAACATATTGATTCGGCTCTGGTCACACAGGTGACAAACAAAAGTATGTTTGTGTTAAAAGATTGCGAGAGAACGCAGTTTGTTGTTGATCTTTGCCCGAGACGGATAATAAATTACATTCCTACCCGAATTCGCCTTCTTAAATTGGAACTACGATATATAAATGTTATCATGTTTGTATACATAATATATATATATCTCAATCGATAACAGTAAAATTAAAAAACAATTCGATTATCACGCACCTGTGAAATTAGATTCTAATCATGTACATTTTTGTACATTCCCGGGCGCAATAAGCTTTTCTACGAAAAAAGCCGCTATAAGAGGGAGATACTGCCCCACTTGTTAAGGTTAAGGCAAAAGTTTTAATCACTTCAATAATATTTTGTTCGACATGCCTAGTATACACGATAACAACTGCATTCCTTCAAATAATCTTTTTAAGTGTGTATACTTGACATGTAATGCGTTCTTTAATATTATGACAAGTAAAGAGATACCTCTTATGGCGCCATTTTCTTAGAGAAGCCTATGGTGCCCAACGGTGTAATTACTCGTATCTTCGAGATTGAAAAATTGCATTACAAATTGCTTTTAAGAAATGGTTTCAAATGATTCTCGAAAGATTCGTTCACGCTTGCCTGGTTCAAAGGGCTCTTCATGGCCTCGGCAAACAGACGCTCGTAAACATTACCATCGTAAGCGCCCAAGGCAGAAGAAAGAAGTTTGTCATCGATGTCGAAGCTGTCGACGATACCCACGGCGTTTGGACGGATCGCTGCTAACAGTTCCTCCAGGCGTGCACGAAGCGACAACACGTTCTCGTTCTTCAAAGAAGTGAACTGAAGAAAAGAATGTTTAAAACCAGTTATTATCAAAACAGTGTTAACCCTAATATCTCTAGACGGAGAAAACTCACTTGATAAAAGTCGCCCAGCTTCTGCAAGATCCAATACACGGCATACAACTCGCAAAGCTGAAACAGTACTTCGCGCAATGGTTTCGATACAGAGTTTGATTCGTGCACAACTTCGATGAATCTCTTCACGATAAATGCTCGAAAATGAGCTTCAGCGCACTGAGTCAGTTCGATGCTGGTTTCATTCCAGGCATCTTCTGGGAGCACCCCTTTACGGATTCTAGCTTCCATGTGTTCCGTGGCCAAACGAATCTTTCTGTGATGAAGTAACATTTCTATTATACTTTATACACGCAGTGTGTAATTAAAGTTTATTACACCCGAAGATTACCCTGCGGCTACTGCCTGATGCGCCTCGATGAAACACTGGAAGGTGTTCGTCCACGGACGTAGCTTCGTGTCTTTTGCAAAAACTGTGAAATACTGCACGGTCGTCGACAGTGGCATGCCAGCGACGGCTTGTTTCCAAACCTTCACCAAGTATCTAGCTGTTTGCAAGAGTAAAACGGTATTCTCCCCCTCGTAGGTACAAATAGCAGTAACAAAACCGTAAATGTTCGGCAAACTACTGGCTTCCATGTACCCGTGGCCACCGCAAGCCAATCGCAGTTGTTCTACTCCGTAAGCTGCATCTGCAGATGCAACTGCTTTTAAGCAACATGATAAAGCATGCAACTATAAAAAAAAAATCGTATTTAAAATTTACAGAACAAAGCGTTGGGTAGCAGGTGCGAGGAGATTCGATACCTCGGGTAGTTTGTCTAAGTCGCCCTTGTCCAATTCGGCAGTGACAGTGTTGTACATGTCCCAGATCCATCTCGAGGTCATTTGAATCGCGAGACACGCAGCAATGTGAGGGAATATTTTGTACTGTTGCGTTACATAATCCATAATTTGTACTTCGGCCTTACTAAAATATACAAATTTTAAATGTAGATAGCAGCGCTTCTTTCGAAGGGGTTTTGTGCTTACTCTGCATTAATTTGTCCTTGGCGTCTCACCACGCTGTATCTGGTCGCAATAGTGACAGCTTTCGACAAGTAATTTACTATATCCTCGGCTATCACTACTCGTACAAACACCATTGTGCCGTACGTTAATTTGTCGTTTAACGCCTTCACGTACGTTCCATCTTCTAGCACCTACAAAAGACACAAGAGATCCTGTTGCCTCAAACAATGAATACGGTTTAGTAACAGTTCTATTTACACGAAGTTTACCTTTCACGATCACCGCTGCATGAATACGATTTAACAAAGAACAAAGATGCAAAAGTGATGAGAATCGATATCATTTAGAATGTTATAAGATATAAATAATTTATGTAATTTGTACTGACGAGGAATAGAACTGTTATTCCTGTTTTCTTACGCAAGAATTTAATGGAGGCAAGTTTACTTTCTCTTTTACCTGAGAGTTCTTCATCAGCATATGTTCACGCGGTATTCTGACATTTTTGAAACCCAGAAAACCATTGTTAGTACCATTCATTCCTAATTTGAGACCGATTTCTCCGATTTGAATACCTAAAATATATTTGATAATTTAGTTATAATTGCTTGTAAGTCATCAAAGATTGTGTACAGACCTGGTAAAGGTTTATGTGTGCTTTCATCTCTTAATTGTACAATAAACGGATGAATTCCTCTGCATTGACCTTTTGTATACAGTTGTGCAACAACCACTGCATAATTCGCAGTTTGGCCCACTAAAAATTCGTACGAATTAATTTTGTTCTTTTATCAGTGATATTATAATTACAAATATACTTACATCCACCTGGCCACCATTTGTAAGATGTTAAAGTGGGACTGTTTAAAACGAATTCTTTCGTTTTTGGATCGTACGTCGCCGTGGTTTCTAAACCACGAATAAACGTTCCATGACCCAGTTCAGTCTGAAGAGCAACAAAACATTGATTAGGCTTATTACAATCATTTCATTGTTTCAAAAATCTTTTTATACTCTACCTGTGCATATGTTCCAACAATATTACCACTCCAAGCTTTGGATATCCAGTATGCTTGTTGCTCCGTGGTTGCTTGTCCCATAATAGTTGGGATAAACATGGCATAGTGGATCTGCAATGGATTTCCATCTTTTAATATTCCAGATCCAACTCTTGCACCCATAATCTGTCTATAAAAGATTTGAAATGAGGCCAGTGCTTGATATCAATTTCTGTTGCTACTAAATACACTTACACAAACCCAGACACATCAACTTTCCCCATTTCTTGTAACTCTCGCATCTTCTGTACCATCTTGCATGCTTTTCGGACTGAATGTTCATAAAGCTCCTTGTGACTTTTATATTTTGCTGGTACTCCATCATTTAATTCTGGATCATTCAAGAAGAATTGTTCTGAAATATAACAAATCATTGATTATATACTGTTTACAATAGAACATCTGTAATTTTCAATTGTCTATTAAAAAAACTATAAAAATTTTAATTAACACCAAAAATTTAAATAAAAAATGTTAATTTGTAATTAATATACTAGAGGAATATGACTTAGCTAACTATAAATAGATATAAATTTATAATGCTGAGTTGTTGCCTGTCATTTTTTAAATTGAATTAGAATAAATCAGCTATAAAGTCTATGTAAGAAGTGCCAATTATATATAATTTCAAATAATTATAATCACAAAAAAATATTTCTGTAATTATTACAAAACAACACATTGTAACGATTCAGCTAACTATTATTTATGACTTTGTAAGCGCATACACGTAAAAATGACGTAAATCATCGCAATTTTTTTTAGATGAATATTTATTATGTCTTAAAAAACACATAAATGTATCATTATAAATACAATGTATAGTTTACGTTCAGTTAAAAAAAAAAATTGAATACGTGTTTTAAACGATTCGATTACAAACTTATTCAGATGAATCAAAGAATGTTCATTTCAAAAAGGCGCCGAATTACGCTGTTTCAGTGGAAACTTACAACACACAGTGTTCCCAAAACAGGTGCGTACGTGTACCATACAACATATTCAATTTTAAATTAATATGAATATGGAAAAAAGATTCGTTAAATTATCACATTTCTGTGACAATATTCATTCATCGATTGCAAAATTTAAAACAGATAAAAAATATATAAATGTTTTCCTCTTTCCCCGTTGACGTTTACTTAAATGTTAAACAAATACATACTTTTCCGAGATGACTAACATCTGCGTCATTTAAACGTTTCAATCAAACTTTTGAAATTAGTAAAATCCTATAAATCCTATAAATTGCTCTGAATTTTTCTGATAGAAAAGTCGGGAGAAAGTGTCACAAGAATGCAGGAGAAATTTCATTAACTAGGAAACAATGAAAAAAAATATTTAAATAACTGTATACCCCTTTCACGACGTTCCTGCGTTTTGTTTGGACCTCCATCCAAAAAATGAGTTAACTCTGTAGTGTCGAATGTGCAACAGTTCCGTTCATGCTGGAGATCCTTATTCACAGTCATTTTCTCTCGATGCTTCATTGACAAGTTGTTCCACAAAATGTTCACCAAACAATCAGTCCTTCTAAACTGCCGTATTTCTCATTGAAGGCAGATATACTTCTTTACCCTCATTGCTTGGAGCGCTAGTATCGCTACATAATCTTTTTCACTTCCGTTTTGTGTCGGTAAGTAGGAAATATAGCGATCGCCATCTTGATGTTCTTTACCAGGGAGGACTCGTAGACTCCATCATGAGGTACACATTTTTCAATGATTTTTTTAATATATTTAGATGTATTAATTAGAAATCAATTTGTATTATTCACAATATTAATGATGAACTTTATATCTATCAAAAAATATATTATTCAGTTCAAAATATTGCATATTATGGTCAATACATCTAATAATTTGTTGACGGCTGACCACATGGCTAATTGTTTAGAATATATGTTTTTCTGATACACTAAGTGATATTTCAGATATAATAGTTACAATTTAGTAAATATGCCGTATAATAGTATACGAAAATAATCGTTTGATCTAATGCAAATAGTAATAAACTATTTTCAAAATATAACCTCACTTTATTTGTTTCAGTTCTTTAAAGCTGCAAAAGAGGCTGGCTGCCTCTGTTATGCGATGTGGTAAAAAGAAGGTGTGGTTGGATCCTAATGAAATTAATGAAATCGCAAATACAAATTCCCGTATGTTTTTTATTTAATAAATTAGATTTCAATGTTTTTATTCATTTATAACATATACTGTAACTGTGTTCTCTTTCAGGTCAAAGTATTAGGAAGTTGATTAAGGATGGTCTCATCATTAAGAAACCTGTTGCAGTCCATTCTAGAGCACGTGTTCGTAAAAATACTGAAGCCAGACGTAAGGGACGTCATTGTGGTTTTGGTAAAAGAAAGGGTACAGCCAATGCTCGTACACCAAGAAAGGTATACACAAATCTTATAATTAATTACATTTTAATTACCATGTTTAAGTTATTGTTTACTATAATCTTTATATGTTTGCAGGATCTTTGGATCCAAAGAATGAGAGTCCTTCGTCGACTCTTAAAGAAATACCGTGAAACAAAGAAGATAGACAGACATCTGTACCATTCCTTGTACATGAAAGCTAAGGGAAATGTGTTCAAAAACAAGAGGGTGTTGATGGAATTCATTCACAAAAAGAAAGCTGAAAAGGCCAGAGCAGAAATGCTTTCAGATCAAGCGGAAGCGCGTCGTACTAAAGTCAGAGAGGCGCGTAAACGCAGGGCAGAACGTATTGCTACGAAGAAACAAGAGTTGTTACAATCTTATCAGCGCGAAGACGAAGCAGCTGCAGCGCAGAAGAAATAAACTACAGATTTCGCAAATTATTATATAAATAAATTGTAAAAAACAACAAAACTTTAAGCCATTTTCATTCCGAATATGTATTACGAGTGCCATTGCCTTCAATCCCATCATATTTAGTAATTGTTTAAAAATTTGTAAAAGAAATGTGTAAGTCGAATTTTGTTTTTTAATGTGGTCCGTAAGGGCATTGAAAGATGATGTTCATTTTTATATTGTTTTAGATAACGTCGTTAAAATATTTAAAAAATTGTTTTATTTATTGTTTTTAAGCTTTTTTAAATTCATATTAAACTGTGTATTAAAGACATTAAGAATTGGTGATTAGAAAATATTTATTTAAAGTTGTCAAAATTAATATAAAATTGCATTCATAGATGGAAGCATTGTTACTTTCCACGATATAGTGATGAAAATGAGTTCATGGTTAAAAATTCAGTAAAAGTGAACAATTATTTTTCTCCGACGTATAGTGTTATTGTCAAACATATATTTATATTTACAAGATAAAAGGTACTTGATCTAAATGCAAAGAAATTTAGCAAAAAAACTTTTTATTACAGTCACAACTAAAAACAGGAGTGTATCATAGGTTAGACAAATAAAAATATAATGTTCATGAAATAAAATTAAATCTTTAGTTAAAAAAGATTTAGAAAAGATTATTTATCAAATTTTATATATCTTTATATTTATATAGAATAACTCAATCATTACTACAACTAATTTGTTTAACAATAAACATTGCCTTTCACAGTGCATTTTGTTAATCCATTTATCTTTTAAAATCAGTAACAGGATACATATTTCAGTCTTCTTATCATGCAGTTTGTGGTATTTCTACATCTCTACTCATAACATGATATATTGTTTATTTTATAAGAAACGTTACTCATATAATGTTTAAAATATGTTATCATTGCATCATCCTGATGTGATAAAAGTCAGTTTATTTAAAAATGTGTCTTTCTTTTATTTCAGAATATAGTATATATTAATTAATAACCAGTTACATGTATTTTATATAATCAAGAGAATTTTTTGACTTTCTAACATTGTATTAATTTTTTCAGCTAAATAATCCTTATGTCCATAATTGAGAACTGATGCGATGATGATGAAGCAAGAGGAACATGTCCGTAAATATTTGTACATTTCACATTAGTACCAGAGTTTTTTATTCTGTTCTTTTTCTATTGTAAGATTATTTTCCTAATTAATCAATACTTTTAAGAATTTATCTATATTTTTAATATACCTATACCTACTGCATGTTTATCATATTTAATTAAAAACTGAGTGAAAGTAACATTTTATTTTATACAATTATTATAATTCTAATATTGAGTTGTATTTATTTTTAATATGTTTAATATTTTGAACCGTTAACATTCTCATCTTTTAGCATTAAATGTTATATAAAATTATGAGCAATTAATTATAATAATTTAATTCTAAAGCCATTCTTTTGTTTTTAGTTAACGGAACAAGATCAGCCAAAGTTTATCACGCGATCAGCCGCGCGACATCTTCGTCGAAAGCGTTTACACGAGGCTCGCAAAGCTGAAAGGCAAAAGGAAAATTTGAATACTCGCACAGAAGCTGGATCTGATAAGGAATTTATTAACGAGAAAGGCAAAGATCAGCCAGAACTTATAACAAAGTCGAAAGCTCGGAGATTGCGAAAGAAAAATAAAGCGCAACAGCCTCAGAATTGTTGTTTGTATTGTGAATCATCCTGTGAAGATTCACCAGTCGTCACTGAATTGATTAATAATCAAGAAGTTGTTATTGAACCAATTATTAATCGAGAAGTTGTTGAACAAAATAACCAAGAGGCTGTTATTGAAAATAATACAAATGATACAAAGGTAGCGGCAAAGTCTAAAGCTTGGCGGTCATGGAAGAAAAATAAAACAGAACCGATACAAAACACCTGTTCCTTTTGCTATAATACCTATCCCTCTACTGTTGAACCGATTTTGATGGAATATATCAACCCGAAAGAGAACAGTTTGAATTGTTGTACCGAGTTTGACGCGGGTATCGTTAATGTTAAGGAGGAGATGAACCGTGTGACGGAGGACGAGGACGTATCCAGAAAGAGCACGCACAGTACGTGATAGTATCAGGTCATCCCGTAAAGTAATAGCGGAAACTCGGCGAATAAAGCAATAAAAATATCGTGTCCCTAAGGCATCCTGCTGGTATAAATGCCGACATAAACTGTAATCATTTACATCACGGTGAAAGCTCTTAGAAAAGCAGAAATTGAGGATAGTAGAAACGATCGAAATCAGAATTAATTGTACAAAAGAAGAAACAAAATTTAAAAGGTTGAAAGCAAAATAATTTAATATGTTTAAAAATTGATTTCATTTATAACAGTTAACAGAGCCTGTCTTGTGATTAACGAATTTTTTTCATTTTGTTTCTTCTGTTCAGTAGAGATGTTGCCAAATACTTATTCTGGGACGAAAATTAATTAAGTTTGTATAATTATCATTGTTACTTCTTGTATTCGTACAAGTATTCTATTATATTTTCTTTGCAGAGGACGTTGAGCATAAAAATTCGATAATTACCGCACCCAAAATGACTGAGAATAAAGCAAACGTCCCGGAAAAGACAAGAGAGGAAATCAAGGCTGAACGCGAGGCGAAGAAGGCGGCTAAAGCGCTTGCCAAAGCGAAAGCTAAGTCCACCAAGGTAGACGATAAGGATGCTTCTGACAATAAAACCGCACTTCCTGATAGTAAAAGAAGTAAGCAAAAATCTGAGGCGCCTGAAAATACCGAAGCGCCTCTCGCTAGTAAGGCTGAGAATACGTCTGCAAAAATCGCACCAACGGAAGGTGCCGTCGAAGGTAAAAGCAAAGCAGAATTGCGAGCTGAAAGAAGAGCGAAACAGGAGGCACAAAGAGCAGCTAAGCAACAAGGTTTGCAAGAGAAAAAGAAAGCTAAGGATAAGGAAGAGAGTCCTAAGCAAGTCACCAGCGAAGCGGATGCCGCGAAGAAAGCTGTGACGCCCAAGAAAAGTATCCAGAAGGATAACTCTCACGAAATAAATCTGTTTAAACATCTGTATCACGAAAGGGAGCAGGCCATCGTTAACGTTCATTTTGTCAATTCGAGCGTGCATCCTGCGATAATCAGACTAGGTACACAGTACGCGAACAAGGTGATCGTTGGAAGCAACGCAAGGTGTGTCGCGCTTTTGTCCGCCGTGAAGCAACTCATTCAGGATTTCGAGCGGCCGTCGCAGGCCGATTTTATCAGAGGTCTCGAAGCGAGCTTGCAAGAATCCATAGCGTATTTGCATCATTGTAGACCTTTAGCTGTTTCCATGCAAAACGCATTGAGACATCTGAAGTGGCAAATGACGCAGTTACCACCTGCATCGTCCGATGCAGACGTAAGTAACATTCGTTTTCATCGTTTAAATTTCCATGAAGTAACGCACTTAATACTTTACTGTAAAATATTTAGGCGAAAAGTAAGTTAATTAGCGCCATAGATGTTTATATCCTCGAACAAATTCAACTCGCCGACAAGGCGATATCGATAACCATTCAAACGAAAATATCCAACGGAGATGTTATTCTAACTTACGGCTAGTGAGTATCTGAACATTAAAAAAGTAGAGTATTTTACACGTTGGTAATGTAATTCACATAATTTTCAGTTCGTCGTTGATTCATAAAATATTGTTGGACGCGCACACAGCTGGGAAACAATTTAGAGTTATCGTTGTGGACGGAAGACCGTTGCTGGAAGGAAAGGAACAGCTTAGACGCCTAGTAAAGAATGGAATCGAATGTTCTTATATTTTAATTAATGCTTTAAGTTACGTAATGCCGGAAGTAAGTATCGATATTGATGTTTGAATCAAATTTGTGATACCGTGATTAACGATGATATTGTTGAATAGGTAAGTAAAGTTTTTCTTGGTGCTCATGCGATATTAGCTAATGGTGCTGTAATGTCGAGAGTCGGTACTGCTCAAGTCGCTTTAATGGCGAGGGCTTTTAATATCCCTGTATTAGTAGCCTGTGAAACTCACAAATCTTGCGAACGCGTACAAACGGATTCTATAGTCTACAACGAATTAGGTAAGTGGAAGAAATTCCTATCTGTTTTATCATTTTTATTAATTATTGATGTTATTGTAGGTAACACGGATGAACTTGCACAAGTTCACGGAAACGGTGCGAAAAAATCAGTACTTGCAAATTGGAAGACTAGAAAGTCATTGAACCTTTTAAATATTACGTACGATGTCACGCCAGCTGATCTGGTAACAGCTGTTGTCACAGAATTGGCCATTTTACCGTGCACTAGTGTTCCTGTGATTCTAAGAATCAAACCATCCGAAATCTGAATTAATATGGTGCTTCGAAATATTGTTTGTTACGTCGTATAACATTGAAATATAAAAAACATTAACGAGAAAAAATTTCCTAAACGCTCCTTCGTATTCGTTTTTAGAGAATCTTTTGCACCTATATTTCCAGGAAATATATACAGGGTGTCCCAGAACTCCTGTAGGAGCCGGAAATAGGGGGTAGCTGAGACTATTCTGAACAACAATTTCCTTTGCAAAAATATCGGATGGGGCTTCGTTTTTGAATTATTAAGCAAAAACACTGACGAATCAGTACCGTCAGTGTAGCGTCGAGCCTACTCGCCCCGGGACAAGCGCCTCGGTAGAACAAGAAGCGTTAAGTCCTGGGATCATCTAATTTGAATAGTAGAAAGATAAAACATTGTATTATTATAAAATAATGAATTTAATATCGTTCAAGCTTTATTTTTCAATTGTTTTAAAGAGCAACTGAGGACGGTACATGGGGTGTTACCGACGAAATTAGCGAAACAGAAAATTGTGTTTTTTCAAAAACCAGGCCACTTTTCGGATAAACTAAAGTTACAGAGACATTTATAACAATAAAATATTTCATGTAATGGTGTTAAAAAGCCGATTTTTAATAAAATAATTTTTACCGACTTTTTATTTTACCCCTGGCGCCACCTGCGAACAAAGTGCTGAAACTGCTCAAAAATTGACAGGAATCTGCCGTACCTACAATGATTATTTTTTAAGAAAATAATTTTTTGCTGTTTTCGTGTGTTTGAAGCATCTAATCGCTTCTATTTTACACTAATTATCGATTCCAATTGTCCGATTAATCCTAGAAGCCCGAAATATTGAAATATTAAAGATTAAATCGCACATTGAGAGAGTGAGAGGTGAGATTGGCGGACTAGTGTTCACTCTCTCGCACATTGTGGGAGTGAGAGGTCCGAGCATCTAGTCTCTCACTCTCTCTACGCCAAACTCGCGCCTGCGCACAACACCAATGTGCGAGAGAGTGAACACTAGTCCGCCAATCTCACCTCTCACTCTCTCAATGTGCGATTTAATCTTTAATATTTCAATATTTCGGGCTTCTAGGATTAATCGGACAATTGGAATCGATAATTAGTGTAAAATAAAAGCGATTAGATGCTTCAAACACGCGAAAACAGCAAAAAATTATTTTCTTAAAAAATAATCATTGTAGGTACGGCAGATTCCTGTCAATTTTTGAGCAGTTTCAGCACTTTTCGAAGAGATGGCGCTAGAGGTAAAAATTTAAAAATATTTTTTAATTTTTAATTATTTATGCAAAATACAACGATTTTAATGAAAAAAATCATTAAATATAAACAATTTAAGTATTTTTTATCATTTAGTTCTTGCAAAATGAAGAAAATACAACGGGGAGTATATATTTCTCTTAATATAACAGTGCTATAAAAATGGTATATTTAACATTTGTTTTAGTATTTTAATCTCAACAAATTTCAATTAATTATGGTCAATTATAATTCCTAATGGTAATTACAAGTTATATCCTTCCATTTCTTATTCTGTTAATGCTTGACGTGTTCGAGGGTTTGTGCCATTTCGATATTAATTTCACTGCAATTTCGATGCAGTCTCCTGTAATACACAAATTTTCTTAAAATTAGCATTAAAAACCCTAATCATTTAGGTGTTCTAACTGATGAATACCTCTACACTATAATTACAAAATTTTTATTTCAAAATTCGTACCTATCTCATCTATTGGATAAAGTTTCCTCGACAATGTACCGTCCTCAGTTGCTCTTTAAAAAAATTGAAAAATAAAGCTTGAACGATATTAAATTCATTATTTTATAATAATACAATGTTTTATCTTTCTACTATTCAAATTAGATGACCCCAGGACTGTATTTATAATACCGAAAAATATTCTGCAATTTTTACTTATTCCTTCTGTTGGGATATCCAGCCATTCAGTCATTCCCTTTATTCTAAGGTACGATTACTCTCATAACATTCATCAACTAAAATATGGTTTAATACACTCAGTTTTATAATTAGTTTTACGTAATTTCATTTTACAATTCAAATTTCGCTCCCTCGAAATTTTTGGTCTGTCAGTCATATATGGTTCACAAAAGTAAGATTGAGAAATTTAAAAAATAACAGATAATTTTTTTTAAAATTATTTGTATATAACTATATGAAATAATATTAATTAGATTGAATTTTAAACAAACTATATATCTAAATGTTCATTTATTTTACTTTTATATAAAGGGAATTTTTAGCTGATATAGGTTAAGGCCTCAAAACGATCATTGGCTTCCGATGTGTTCGTACATCATGTTCATACAAAATACAGGATCTGTTTATATAAAGTATAACCGTACTTAATGCTTTTTTAATATGAATAAAAATGTTCACGTCGTTGTTTCGAAGATCTGTTAAAATATGTTACGGAAATCAGGTTTCGTTTTTATCTACTCAGGAAAAACTTAATATAGTGGTTACACATTTGGATCTCAATCATGATACGGAAAAAATAAATAAATTGAAAGAAATCAATATTTCTAATATATCAGAAGAAAACCTTATTCAAAATTGCAAAACAATTAAAGTAAATATAATTTGCTTAAAATGTTATATAATTTGTTTATTTAATTTGTTTAATAATTTTGATTTTGTATTTTTATTAGGCAATGAATGTGAACATAGATAATGTTAAAAATTTAGAGCACTGTTTAGCACTCAGTCCCAATGTTATAAAAAGCAGAATTTTAACGCTCAAAGAGATGGGTGCGAGAAATTTAAGTTTACTTCATATTCAAAGGTATGTTTAGTTTTTTATATGCATTATTACCTATTATTAAAATATTTATACATTTCAGATTTCCCACAACCATGCGTAGAACAGTGAAGCACTTTAAAAAATGTCATAATATTCCAGAGGAAGAAAATATTATGGCAAACATACTTAATAATGTAGGTTTAAAAGTCGATAAAAGTGTTTTAGATAAATTTGAATACAATATACAAATGGGTGTCTATTATACGTTGTGTATGATGTATTTTAAAACCTTTTGTCTTGAACTACATGGTAAAAAATTCTATGTAACGAAGAAACGTAGATATCAGAGCTTTAAAGAACTAACAGAAGTAATAACTACATTGCGTTCTAAATATGAGCTTAATGGTAGATTTGTAAGTATAATTGTTCATTAATTTTAAAACAGAAGATACACAGAAGAAAATAAGATATGGAATAAATAATATGTATTTTACAGATACACGACCACAATTATTTGATCAACCAGAAGAAAACTAATATTGAACGCTATTTTACTGAGTGTAAAGATCTTAATAATATGTGTAATAAGAATATAATAGAAATGGTTAAAAAGTATCCTCGTCTTTTATGTCACCCCATAGACAAAGTAAAAGAATTAATAACTCTCTGTAAAGAGTTAGGTATATCGTTTCATTCAGTCATAATTTTCATGTCAGTTGTGAACATGAAGAAGGAAGTATTTCTTAGCAGATACATGAGTATATTAAATAATTCTGAATTACGAATATGGGCAGAGCATCCGCGGTTGTTGTATCTGATTTATTACTATAACACTGTCGTAATTCGTTTGGAATTTCTTAAAGCAACTAATCTTGTACATTTAGCTAATATTAGTACGTTTTTGAGTAAAGAAGAGTTTTTCATGAGGTAAGAATTGTAGAGAAGAATTAATAGCATCGAAGGGCGTGTAACTCTGTGTATAAAATTGAAATTTCGTTGTCTCGAATAAATATTTTTTATTTTAGATTCGTACGAGGCGATGCTTTTTATAAAGTATACAGGAGGACTTTATTGTACCTATTGGGCAAAGAATTGAAAACAATTAATATAGACTCGCTGAATAAAATTACACAGCATAGACATTGGCAGCATGTGTCGTTATTGATGGTGGCAGAAACAATCGAATATTTGAAGCAATATTATTCGGCGGACGATATATGTAAAAATATTCATATCGTTCTTTATCCGAAGTAAGTTAATGTTTATGCACGTTTGCTGAAATTTATTAATCAATTGTTTTAATTTTTCACACAGGTCCGCGATTGTGAAAGCATTCGATAAAGTGCATACAGACTATACTTCAGAAGTAAGAAACAGTTTTACCTCTAGTCAGTATTTAGCGTTATGTTTGTACATTTTAGAAAAGAAATATCACTTTAACGGGGATGCTATTTGGGAAGAGAGAGATACTCAAACCAAGAACATAGAAGATATAAACGTAGATAAATTAAAAAAGGTGATAAGACAAAGAGTAGATGATAGCGCGGTAGCTTGTGGTGGAACAGAAATCGCGTGGTTTGTGTATTTGTTAAAATGATAAAGTGTATATATACAATTTTAACAAACAAAACAATGTTTAAACAATATATTAAAAATGTAATTTACGCATAAATTTATTTCCTTTTTATGATTGTTGTCATTATAGGAAGAAAATAAAAGATAGAGGGAATCAAAGGTCTGATTACTTGAAATACATAAGATTTTATTTTGATAATCTGTGATTACATACATTGTATATGTTTCACAACATAACTGATAAGTACATCATAAATACAAAGAAGCGTGTGAAAATATGCGAATAATGATTAGTTTAACGTTATTATTAATATTATCGTGTACCGCTCGTGGAAGAATATCTGAAAGATGCATTCACTTTTGTCTTTACATGTCTTATTCGCGGAGAGTTTCGATTTTCCCTTATGATAATCGTCGATGAACTTTAGATTTATTTTTATAAGTGGAAAGAATCGATAAAATTTAACAAATATTTAACATTAAGAAAAAAAAAAAGAATTCATTCGTTTCTTCCTTCACTTTCCTCCCTATTTCTTTTCTCTTCTTTAGTCTTATCAATAATGTATTCTTGCCATTTTCTGTGGTTCAGAGTTTCAAAATCATCAACTTTAGCTATCAGTCTCAAATACTGAGACAATTTTAACAGCTCTTTGTCTTTCCTTCTGGTGGTGTGGGCATGTCTGAAGGGCTTTATCTTCAATCCTGATTGTGGATTCATGATAAAGTTTCTCCTAATATCATCAAACATTATTGTGTTCTTAGCAGAGAACTGTTTATATTTTCCCCATATAATGGCAAGAGGTTTTGCTGTGATTGTACCATATTTTGATGTGTGTACATTGATCATAGCATTGGAATCAAGATGACATGCTATCTTGTAGTATGGATTGTTAGAGACACCAAGCACCTTCATCTTTTCATTGATCCATTTCATACTAGTTGCAGACCAAATTACTATGTCATAGTAGGGATAAGCTAGTGTCAAAAATTGGTGGAGAAAGGGCCGCATTAATTCTGCACCGGTTTCTGCTGTTGATTTGTTATCAAAAATTGTGTAATCTATATCCAGTACCAATAGTTTCTTTCCTTCCCTGAAGGGATTCAACTCAACGAACTTGTAATAGTCGATTCTGCATTGAATTTGAAACATACATATTTTCACATTCTCAATTTCTACCTCTTCCTCGTCAACCTTGAAATCATTGATCACATCAGGCATATCCTTCGGTGCATGACAAGCTTCAGCTATGTCTTCCTCGCGAGAACCCATCAGCATTAGCTTAAATCCAGGCTTCATGCCCAAGGTCCTCAGGATCTCCTCATCCTGTGATGCTTTGTCTGGTGAAAAGAAAGATTCTATAGACACTTCAAGGACTTTAATAGAATCTGACAAGAGATGCTGATTACATTTCAGAATAATACAAAATTGAACAGAAAAGATATATTTGTTTAAACACGATTTTAATATAAATCAGCGACAAATCAAGTGTCTACGATAAGATAAGAAGGAAAATAAAGGATGAAAAGATCTTGAAAACAGTTCAAAACATAACCTTTGGTTTTCAAGTTCAGAAGTTTCTGACGTTCCGGAAGTATGCCAGTTTCCTTGTGTATTCGTTCTTTCAGACCTCGCACGGTATCGGCCAGATTTACATCTGGTATTTCGATCTTTTGTCTACCCCATACTATTGTAATCTTCCCTACATTCTCCATTTTTTCCCCTTTTGTTTTTTTCAAAAATACAACGACGCGACACCAAACGATAGACAGTACGAAATACCCGAGCGTGCACACTCACATTGTACGTGAACGTACACTATAATATCGTCAACAATTGCGATACACAACACAACTTTATGTCGATATTGTAACGTGAAGTTTCCTCTTCATTTGGGTGGTGTTTTTCTGGATGGTTCTCCACCCAGTGCTACCACCTCTGACATTTATATTCCTATTTAAAAATATTGCAATTATTATGACAAAAATAAAGAAATAACATCGTGTGATTATGAAATAAGTAATTCAGTAAATTGAAAGTATTTTGTTAATATTATATTTGTAAGTTTACATCAATTTACGTTTTGAAGGATACGTTAGCGCCATCTACTTAGAAAATGGAGAACGGAAGTGCAGTACGATCGATAATTTACCGGTACAGTTTAGTATTTTGGTTAGAGCATAATTTTCAATAAAGATGACGCTGATAGTATAATTTTACGGAGGTTTATTTAAAAAAATGTTTACTCAGCAGATACCTACTTTATATACTAACTATAATACTATTTTATATATTATTATACAGTAATATACTTTATCATAAATTACCAGGCATTATCTAAATTTTAATATACTATCACGTACCACGAACATCAACAATTTTTGTTCTCTTTTAAAATTAAAAAAAGATCGGGTATTAAGTTTTACGATATCAGTGGCTCGCCCAATGAACCATTTCGTTTCGTACGCTTTAGCTGCCTGCGCTTTTACATGAATTATCAACAATCCGATAGCGACACAATTATGCGATATTTAACACACATTACCCGACGAAGTTTTTTAATTATCATTTTATCGGTTTCCAGCAGAGTTTTGCTCGTGTATCAGCTCCGTGCAGCCGCGACTAAAGCGTCCCTTTGTTCCCGTATCGGTACAGAAATTCCAATGAAATAATTGCGAGCCTCGCCAAAATAACGAACCTTTATCGTCCTAGGAATATCGATTAAAAAAAATAATTGACGAAAATTATTACGGTATTATCAAAAATCCCGTGCAGCGATGATCACGTAATTAAAATTAATCAGCGCGAAAGGAGGGGGCAGAAATTTCGTTTAAAAGTTTAAGCGAATAGTTGTAGAATTTAGAGACACGGTATTGGTAAATTTTTGAAACGCCTGTAGGCGCGAATGAAAGGGTTGATTTGCCTGCATACGTGGACATCCCGCGTTTACATATCTGGCTGCATCAACGTTATTGCAGCACGCATTCACGATGCAGTTATCGGTGTGCATACTATGCATTATACGCGGGGAACATTGTGCCTATCCGGCATCAATCACGTGGATTTCCTGCAGGTGAACAGCGACTAGAGATTTCTACCTTCGATTCCCATCGAATTTCAATTAATTCTGACCTCCCCCTCCCCCCATTTGTCCAAGAAAATTCAACGAAATTCGTAATTAACTCAGGGACGTCGATTAACCACAGCGAGGGTGCATTTCAGAATTTTATTGGTGTATATTCCTCAGGGTCGGGGGTTAATACATTTTTTAGTTTAAAATGAGGAAGATAGGTTTATGAATTTTTGAATATTTTTCTTTTTAATTCGCAAGGTAGGTAAAAAAGGGTAACAAGAAACACGTACGTCGTCTCGTTGGACAAAAGGGCTCGATGCCAATTGAATTTCTGCTCGCAACATACGTTTGCCGACTCGGGCGAGCGATTTTTGCGCTCGAAACGTAGACGGCTACGTGGATCTTCGTCTTCTCGCGAATTAATTACATTGGCCAGGCCGAATTCGACGAATTTGCTTGATCAAACAAGTCCGTTCGCAAACATTGGCCGAGGTTTCCGTCACCGGTACCGGTGCAAAAATATTTCTCGCTGGAATATTCATGCCCCGGCAGGGCGAGAGAGGGAGTTGATCCGTTAATTAGCCAGCTGTGAGAAAAATGAACTTTCGTTAAATACCTTCGATCTATCGTTCGTCGTTAACGAGGCCCTTGCCGGCACGATTTTCTAACGATTTACTCAGTGTAAAATTGATTTTAAATCATTTCACACCCGACGTATGGAGTCTGATTTCGATAATACTTGATCGAATTTTATTTCTATTTTGCTGGAATTTTAATTTTTAGAACAAGACAAAATTCCAAACTTTAAAAATATTTGAATTGCTGTCTTCTGTGACTAGTATTTTTTAAACGTTTTATTAAAATTAGCCGTCAAAAATTAGCATTCGTACAAAACGTTTTAAAGCTCGAATAAGCACGGTTTAAAATTGAAATTAGTTATTAAAGTGATTTTTAAATGAATTATTCCAATCGTTTGCACCACCCCGGGACACCCAGGCGGCTATTAATTTGTCGCGTAAAACAATACAAATTTGAACGTGCGCGTTGAGCAATTACCTATCCATGGCTTTAATAATTAAAGTATCAGCGTGCAATTATTATTAACAATGCCGAATCGAAAAATGTATCTCTTTGATCAGTTATTCATTTGGATTACATACGGGGCGCGGGTGACCGGCGTCTCCCGCGGCGGCCATCGCGTTAATAAATAACACTATCGGTGCGTTTTGAATATTCCGAACGTGATCGTTCTACAGATGTCTCGTATAAATCGGTGTTTACACGTGACGTAGAAACGAAACGATGGGTTACAAAAATAAAAGAAGGCAATAAAAGGAACGAGACAAGAGACAGAGAGGGGGTGGTGGTGTGGGTGGATGAGGGTGATCGATTGGAGGGGGAGGAGGTGAAACGTGAGAAAAGAAGAGGGATCGTGAATGGAACGGCCACTTTGAGAATCTTCCTATAGAATTCTACGGCGAAATGCCTCGCAGCATTCCAACAAACAGCAACAGCCCCTCGTCCCTTTTCTGTCGGTGAACTTATCGCGAGCTCTCCTATTCTATCCTTTTTATTTAACCCCTCCCCCGCTGACCCACATGGCCGCCGACTTATATCTGCTTCCAATTAAAAGAACGGAATTGGATCGCGTTAAAAAAAGCCGAAAGGAAGCGACGCTGACCCCTCCTTTCCAACCACCCCCCTTCGAACTGCTTTGGATCGAGAGAAAAATCCGCGGGGCGGAGGGACGGCGGACGGTTCTTTCAGAGCTGACCGAAGCCTTCTGGCAACCCCCCTCGACGACCCAACTTACCCCTTACGTGTTCTATCACGTACACGACGGATTCTGTACTGTTACTTATTGTTTAAAATAAATTTTGATGCTAATAGTAAATAATAGTAATAAAAATAATATTAATCAGTAGCCCAGAAATTGAGAAAAATTAATATTTAATGATTTATTCATGTTAATAAATTATTCAGTGGTTTTAATACATAATGCTCGTTTACTGGCGTACCATCCGTATCCGGAATTTTCGAAACACTGTGAAATACGTTGATGTACGTGACCGGGGGTTTGAATACAAACCGAAGGTGGCCATTTCGAGCCCCTTTTAGGAAGATAAGCTGTCATCGATTATTGAAACACAAAAGTGGCTATAACTTTGAAACAAGGCCAAATAGGACGTATGTTTATACGAACCTTTCCATCGTTCTTGTATCCTCTGTTCAGTCCTGAAGTGCTTCTCGAAATGTATATACAGTTCACAATTCAGCCCTTTCATTCCGTACAAAAGCATATACTTTTAACAACAGTCGTATAAGTTATTCGAGACAAAAGATTAATGTTCCTGAAACTACGAAGGGGTTCATCTTAGCTCAAATTAAACTGCGATTAGAAAATTGATAACAGAAGAAACGATCTATCGATTTAGTGTAAATTATGGCGAAATAACGGTTCATTCTGTTACTACACGCTGGAATCATAGGGGGTTGGACAGGTGCGGAGGATAAGGGCGCGCGACGACGCACCTCTCGGCGCCGCTCCGCTCCGCGCCGCGTCACGCCGCGTCGCCACTGCTGCAGCGTAACGTAGAAAGTCAGTTCGACGGCGGCGCCGCAACAGACGTACGCGTGAGGACGCGCCTTTTCGCTTGGACCGCAATCAAACGTTCCTCGCGATCGAACTCGTGCACCCTCGAATTTTACACTTCGAACAACGTGCAAACAATTATACATAAAAAAGAAAAGAAATTAAAGAAAATATACGCTCGATTTAAAAGATACTTTTCCCCGTTTTGGATCCTGGATCTCACACACGATTGATCGTGATTTCGGAACGATAATACACGAGACCGAGTGATCCGGTTTCGACGAAGATCGAGGGAATATTAAGAGAGATCGATTTTTAAATCGGTGCACCGAAAAGTGCCTTTTGAAATATATTTTTTTTTTTCTACATTTCGGTGGGGCTAAGTTGGTCCCGCCCCTCTGGGCGGCTCCTGGCTGCCGGAAGTGTCCTCGACACGAACCGACGGACTTCCTCTCGCAGTACCAGCTACGCGGTACCGGTCGCCACGATGTTTTCCTCCTCGAGGGCTTTCCCGCCGATTCTACTCGCGACGCTCTTCGTCTGCATCGGTGAGTGCACAGTTTTTTCTCCCTTTCATGATGTAACGCGATTTACAGGCGTGCCTATTTTTTCAACGGCGTTCATTAATGTTTCCAATGTTTAAACGATCGAACCCTGCGAGGATCGTTTCAGACGCAACGCAATCGAATAATTAATATTTCGAGTGGCATGTCGCATATATTTAATGAATATTGTGTTACCTACTTAACGAAGTATAAATTATAAAGTAACCATAGGCGTGGACGGTAGGGATTTGTATAATCTAGAAAATTGTTATTTGCTTTAATTTAAATTAATAACATTCTGCGAGTACGGTGTGTTAATTGGGGTACTCGGTTAACCAGAGCGTTCTGCTCGACGCGAACGTGACGCAAATTTTAAAAATTCAAAGAATGTATATCTCAGTAGGATTTTTGTTTCTAAATTTCCTGGGGGTGTACGATGTTTAGATTTAATCGAAGATTACAAGTAATTGTACTAACAAGTATTTAGGTCCACTTTAGTAAAATTGCATTACTTTTTATATTGATCATAAATTATTACATATTAATTTTTAAGAAAATCAAGGGAGGGTGGTTACGAAAATTAACAGAAATTATTTCGAAGTTCTTAAGGGGATTAAAGAATTTAAAAAGGGTTAACCTTAATCTTCTGGACACTGGTGGTTTCGTTAAAATGTTTCTAGAGCCATTTTAGCAAAGACACTTCGATCCGAGAAAGATACTCTTCGAGCATCGAACGTTATAAATGTATTAAACGTCGGAAATGAAATTTTAATGGTGGCATTGATAGGACATTGTTCGACGTGATGTATAAAACAATCCACGGGATTGTTTGCCGAAGCGTGACGACTAATATTTTGATAGCCCCGCTCGTGACATGTCGAGTAAATATTGAACGAAAATCGAACTGGGTTAAATATGCACCATTCCTTTCATTCCCCGTGTTTGATAACTCTATAAAATCTATCAGGGGGCATCAATTATTTACGGCAACGTGGCGCCGTTGCTTAAACACGAAATCCTGGTTACTTTAAGAATCCTGTCAAATTTATCACGTAGAATACTTCCATTTGCAATTTCATCGAAGAACAAAAAAGAGAATTAACATCAAGATAATTATTATTTAACTAATTTGATTACTCCGAGAATTTTTATTCTCGTTTCAAAGACATCGATATTAACGTAGTTATCATTTGATTACCAGCGTTATCAATATTTCGATGGTTACTTGTTACACGTTGATTGACAATACGTATCAAATATGTACGTAACACTTTCAGCCACGATATTTGATTAAATCCTCCATAATCCATTACGGTCCATTAACCGTTTCGATCAGCCTATCATTATTGTTAAATACTGTGTATCAGTTGGTTCCCTGTCGACTGGATAATTTGATTTTCAACCGTGAATCATCCTCAATCAGATTTTCCCCTTAACCAACTCGATCGACCGTACCGAACGATTTAAAATAAATGAAAAGTGTGTGAAATTCACGATTTCAAACTAATCAAATCTTTAACTTTTGCACACGAAGAATTTAACTTTGTGAAAACTTATATCACGATCCAATAATATTTGGTAATTTGTTTAATTTTGAAGAATAAAAAGGAGGAAAATGATAAACGTCGGTAACGATTGCAGAATTTGTCCTTAACCCATTGACCGCCAACTACGAGATATCTCTGCGATTAGGCTGATAGTGCAAAATAAAAATCTGAATGGTGTCTGATCACGCGCGTCTGCACCCACTGTGGCAGTCAACATGTTAATCGTCATGGAAAGTTACGTTTGTCGCGTCGGATCGAGCCGTGTTTGAACTTAAACTTTGATTGAAAGAATCAAAGATAAATGCTTCATTAACCGTGTCTTCTTCAATAGAGAAGAAGGAAATAGATAAAGGATCAATCATTTTTTATATAAATCAAAATACCGCGGATGTCGCCCAGTGGCATCGTCGATCTTTCGATGCCTCCATTTCACCGACAAGCCGGATTTCCGGTTGTTTGTAATCGACAGGGTTGATAATCCGTCGCAACGCGGACCATGAGGATCCGCGAAACGCGTCGGGCTCGCCCGTTAATGAATAGCATTATTTCCAAGCTGAAGTTTACGGCCTAATCGAATTAGTCGCTTAGCGAGCGGATAGGGGCGGGTCTAACTGAATTTTCGGCTGTCCCACATTGCGAAATTGTGGGGGTGGCTTGGAACCAGACAGGGTGGAGAACGGGAGGAATTATACGAACGAACGTGGCTACGACTCCCCCGATATTTCGAGGGAATAAATAATAATAAATAATTATTTATGTTAAGTAAACCGTACCGCAGTTATTTAATTATAATAATTCACTGTACAAGTGGTTATGATAATTGTATAGATTTTCCACTCCTTCGCATTCAATCCCCCACGTCCCACACCTCTCATAATATTCAGCTTCGCAGCAGCCAAAGGTCACAATTTCCCTATAAACTCAATTCCATGCTTTGTATACAAAATGTTTCTTGTTCAAGATCTTTGTGAATCGACCCCGTACAATGCGACGTTTTAACGCCAACGTTTCCCTTTCCATGCGGCCAGCCAATCAGGTAATGGAGACCTCTTGAAAGGCATCATATGTTTTTTTTTCCCTCCATCGGTTTTTCTCCCACGTTCCCCTGGTCGTGCATCTAATAAGGGGATGAATATGAAGTCGCTGGCATTTCCTACCCCTTCGAAACCGTGGATCCCCCCCCCCCCCGTTGCACGAGGCAACACTTTGCTCCCTGGAATTTCTCCATTCAGAAGGGCAATAAAGCGGTATGGCATCGTAAATATGCACGCTGAATCGTTGCAGAAGTTGATCACTTTATTACGATCATTGTGATTCTCCGGTTCATAAAAATTCCAGTCCTTTAAACGTGCTCGATCGTCAACGAAGGGGCTGATCCTTCTCTGGACTTTTCAATTTGGATAATTTCCTGGAAGTTTTTATTTTGTCCGACAAACCTCGAAGGGGTAGATTTGAAACTTGTCTTTCTTCGAACCATCTTAAATTTATTCGGGTCCATCGAATGCCAACTGTCCTGGTCGAAAACAACATCGTACATCTCTGGGAGTTCGCCTCAATATACATTTTGTATGCAACAACCTAATATGCCCCACTAATCTATAGACGCTGTAACCCCTTTTAAGTCCCCAACCCTCGAAACAACCACCCCGTCCCTCGAGAGCCCCAGATAACCAACGTACGATCGAAATATTCGTGTGAATGCTTTAGTTAATAATTTCGGTAGCAAATGCGGCTAAGTTCATTTATTTTATTTTTATCTCACGAATGCTCGTAATAAACAACTGTTACATAACTGGAGGATGTTCGTGGACTGTGACAGTGGTGCATCACCACAGAGATGTGGTTTCTGTTTGAGCTCGATTATTTAACAAAGGTTGTGCATTAAGCAAGAGAAGAGCACTCGATTGCACTTGTGCCTTGATAAGGAACTTTTGATATTGAAATGTTCACAGGAGCAGGATGATTTGCTGGGTCTGTTGATAAAAACTATTTGCATAGCTTTCTTTTATTCCGTATTCCAACTATAGTTGTTGCATTTTAAAAACAACCCCTTTAAGTGGAAGTAATCTTTAAAACATTCTTGTACTTCTTCGATATTTTGTTAACATTAGTTTGAAGTATTATAGGAAATTTTTAACGTAATCCTTTTTCCGAAACGAGATATAAGATTCTATGAAATATGCGATCATCAAAGTGTTAATATAAATTTATAAGACTTATATTAGCCCTTTGCCAGGTATCCATAATGGGATTATAAAATAAATCGTGGATCATGCTCAAAGACACGAATAACCGATCCTCAAACTGCGAGTCTCGAATCGATTTTTATAAAATGCTATCGACAACCAGTGACCTTTGAAACCTGATAAAATCATAAACTACGTTCAAAGAAACGGATAACCTATCCTTGAACTAAAGTTTTATATTAAACTATTACCAATCAAAGAAAGTAGTTCGTTTGCAATTCTCTTTAGTATTTTCGTAGTTGACATTTTTATTCGAAAAAAGGGTGACACTTGAATATTATTATGAATTCTTTGGTTTATTTGGTCGAAAATATTGTTGGATATTTGAAATTGTGAATAATAGAAGATAAAATTATTACCAAATTAAATATTTGGCACCGAAAGTGTTAAAATATAACTACTAGACTAATCCTTTCAGAATTGATGAAGAATTCGTAAACTTCGAAAGAAAAGAAATAATTCATTCTCAATTTCCATTTCAAACTTAAAAAAAAATGACATTTCGTATACACGTCATCCTAATAATGTTTTTTTAAGGCCGTGTCGCGACGTCAATACGTACACGGGACGAAGATATGCATAGAGTCGGGCAGGCCGTTCGATACATTCCTTTCCTGGCGAGCTTTCGACGCGGTTAATTTCGATGAAAGGTCGAGCCGGGGTGGCAGCATGCTTCTGAAAAAAAAAGAAGAAGATAGAAAGAAAAAAAAAAATTTTTTTTCACGAGAATCGTTCTCGAGGTAGCCGTGAAAGATCGTCGATCTTCGCTGACCCAGATCCTCTTCTGCACGAAAGTGTTAAAGTCGATCCTTCTGTTATTCGTCCATCCTGTCTGCCAGGGTGTTGTTTTAGAAGCTGAAAATTGTTTCTTTTGGAAACAGTGTTCCAGATGTTTCCGACGGTGATTTTGGGGAACTCACAGACGATGTTAAAGGGTTATTTATGTTTAAACCATTTTTGCAAGCAGTCGTTGTCCGTGCTACATAATTTTGTTAGTCCAAATGTTCAGAAAACAATCTAGTTAAATATTTATCTTATTTTCTATAATAATATTTTACAATTTAATTTTACAATCTATTTCACAATCTAATAGCGAGAGGAATGAAAAATTCCTTTAATTCCAAACGATCGGACACGCCGATTACCCCTTTCGTAATAGAAAATTCGTCGCAAACGAGGTTTCAACTTAATGATCCGTGTCAATAATTAAATCGTTAAAGGCACTCGAAGACGACGGCACTCGTTTGCTCATTAAATTTTGATATTCAACGAAACAGGGTGCGGTATTCGCGGCCGTGAAAGAATGCTCGTCGGCGGGCAAGAGACAGAATAGTTTGAACGTTGAAAATACTGACCGACGGTGTAATACTTCCGGCGAGTTTGCCGCGCAAAGGATGCTGCTCGACCACCATGAAACTATCCTGGAATTCCTGGACTTAAGTAACGCTATCCTTTCAGCGAATTATTTGAGCATTTTGCGCGAAAGTTAAAACGTCTGGAAAATCTGGATTTGAATTTCGAAGGCCTGGAGAGCGCGCACCGGTGTAAATTATGTAACAGAAAATTGAATTCAAGCTGAATTAATTAAGAAGTAAGCTTTTGCAGGTGACTGCTTTAGTAAACCGGCGGAGAAGTGTTGAAACGTATTTAAATATTTCCTCGTGCCTTTTTTTGTTTTCTTTCATAAATTGGACAACCTTTTGAAAAATGTTATGACTAAAATTAGAGATTCGAGTTGCTTAAATCAAAGACATTCATGTGTTAGAAAAAGTACTCGATAACTATTTATAGCGAGAATGCTTTTAATGATATTATTTAGAAAATTTATTATCTACAAAAATTGGGTAAATGTCAATTTTTTTCAGTACTAATTAACAAAAATACTAAAGAAATGGATTAGCTATTATAGATGTTTACCGAAAATTACAAAATAAGTATTTTAATTCATTATCTTCAAAAATCATAAATTATCAAAAATACATCTAAATTTCTATTCAGCAAAAAAAAATTGGAAAATAGGTGTTAAATCCATTTAAAGGCTGGGGATCTCCCCAAAATAACTTGTCAATTATATTGTGCTATCGAGGGCACGTTAGATCCGTGGTACACGAAATCGTTTCATTAAAGCAACGAGCAATCTTCGTGTCGGTGGTGTCATAAAAATATAATGGGAAGAGGAGGTGGTGGATCGCGAGGTTTCTCGAGTACCCTTACACAGTCTGATGTTTCAAGAAAAGGAAGCTGAAACGTGTGGTCCGGCATCCGCAGTCTTAATTTTTAATACCGTGTGTTCAGTTTAATGGGAACACACGTGTGTGCGTTCCTTGACTGTGGACCTTTCGTGAAAAGCTAGTCCGAAGAGGACTCGAGAAAATCGCCACGAAAGAGTGGTCGCTTCTGCCTGTCATTTTATTTTTCAACCTTTTTTTCCTTCTTCCATTTCTTTTCTACAAATACTCACGATATTATATTATCGAATTTCATATTTATACAATTTTTAATAATTAATATATTTTTTACCAAAAGAAATTCTATTTTATTTAAATCTTTACGCAACATCGATAAGAGTATATCTGAAAGATATTAACCTAGAAAGTGTTCCATTATTCTCAAATAAATTTCTAACAAAATTACGTATCTACGTAATTAAGATAAAAAATAAATTTGCAAAAAATGCAGAATCCGCCCCTCAAATCGCATAACAGAGATTATACGAAATATTTATAAAAATGAACGCTCGATCGAGCTTGTGTGTCGTGGACGAGTGGTGTTTTTGGTTATCTGTTAGATGATGGTGCCTTTTCATCCGTCGACGTCCGATAACGTGGCGGGAATTCGAACGAAATAATAGGCACATTCGGGAAGATTATCTGCGCGCGGGCGCGCGCTATCATCGCGAACAACCGGAAGCGAACAATGGTAGGGGAGAAGGGTTGGTAAGGGGGTAGGGACGGGGGAGGTAGCGCGAAAACACACGAAACACGGGAATCCGGTAGTCGAATGTGCGCACACACTGCGGCCAATTCGACGTCCAGCTCGATTATGCGGCTGCTTGGACCTTCTATCGACGTGCCGATGATATACACCCCGATAGACACGGATTCATCGTGAATTATAATTTCATGACTTTGATGATTACCGACTCGATCACCACGCTGCCAAGTTATTAGCGTTGATCGTCGCGCCCGATACCCGGTTTCCAATTAATTTCTGATTAGAAGACAATTAATGGCCGTTGCCACGATAATTTTAACATCAAAAGGATTTTCTGTTTCCACGATACGACCAAGTCGAATTCATTGAAATATTCATTATCGAAAGGTTGATTTTCGAATTCGAGCCCTCGATCCGTGATATAACGTTTCGTTCGTTTGCTATATCCATATAATTTATATTATTTCTACGCGGCAGAGCTTGCTAGGCGAGTTCCCTCCCGAGGGAGTTGGCCCCATTTCATCCCCTGTCTGGCAGTAGGGTTTTGAAAATTAACCCTTTGCATTTGAAATATTTTCGAAGCAAAAATTAGTCCTTTAGAAATTTATTTATTCTCTAAATTCTTTGTTAATTTGTTATATTGTAATATAAATAAAATTCTAGTAGAGTACTTTAAAACAAAAGTCTTTAAGAACTCTGAAATAAGTGCTGTGAAATCAGAGTTTTAAAGAAAGTAAGAATGTCTGATCATATATTGACTTAATCTACTTGCCTCGAAACAAATGTCTTTCTCCTCCATTTTCTCCTCGCCATAAAATTATAATCCTTCGTTTGAGGATCATAATTATTCATTATACCTTGAAAAAGCCGAAACTTTCCTCGAGAATGATGATGTCTGATCAAATATTTGACTTATTCTACTTAAAAGTTGGTTACTCGGCACCGCTCGAAAACCCGTGTTCGTATTCACACTTTTGCCACGCTTATTCGGACATTATTTATCCCGTACTCGAAGGTTCGTTAAAGGAAATGCTCAAAGCGAAGAACTAAACGAGTTCTCGCGCTTCTAGACTGCAAAATTAAACGGAAATTACTTTAAGCTAATAGACGAGCATCGAGCTGCCCCCGTTTACCATCCCGGCCCGATCCGACGGTGCTACTTCCTCGACTTCTCCATCGACAAATCAATCAAAGAGAAGAACAGAAAGAGTCAAGAAAGTATCGATTGGTAATTGAATAATTCGTAAATGATGATGGATATTTGAAACTTCCCGCTGGATGTTAACGAAGCTTCGAATCATGAAATTTTCAAAAGTTTCCTCTTTGATGCTTTGGTAAAGAATTTGCAGAGTTCTTAGCATCAAATTGTATTTCGATTAAGTTTATGGTCTGTAATAAATAAGATAGACCTAAAAATAATAAATTGAATTAAATTTATACGTAGAAATATTAAATTTAGAATAAATATATTTGAGAATATTATAAATTTTGCTAAAATTTACAATTTTCACAAATTACTGCTAGTGGAAATATAAAACTAACAAATTTCAGTATGGAAAATTTTTCTAAAATTGTAATAAATAAGTTTTCCAAAGAAAAAGTCGCCAAACCTAGAAACCCAAAAACCTCTCATATAGAGGAACTAAATCAGGCAGACTTGGATCGTAAAGAGACAAGGAAGCTCTAAATCCAGAAAAATTAGACGGATTAATCAAGACACCGTAGAATGCAACGTAAAGCTTGACGAATCGAAGCCGAAGCGAAACGTATCGTCGTGATTTTCGTAGATGCGTTCTTGGGACAGCCTAAACGCGGGACAAATTTTACCTGATAACGAAAGAAAATAAAAAAAAAAGAAGAAACTGGGTCGTTTTCGAAAGATCGAACTTTTCGTTCCTTGTAAAGCTTTTAAGCCTGCCACGAACTGTCGATACGTTTTCGCTTGGAGCATCGTAGCCCGTGTTGAAAGTACCTGATCGTGACAGGATATACAGTGAACGAACATTTTTTTTTTTGGGAGGTTGAACAACTTTGTTCTTCCCTTCTAACACTTTGAGCATCGAGTCTTTTGAATCATGGGAATCTATCGTTAGAATATAAAGAATTTTATTTGAGAGTTGTAAGGTTTAGATATTATTATACTACTACTATTATTAATAATAATAGGGACTTTGTTTAAAATTTAATTCTTATCTCTCACTTCTTAACCCTTAATTTTTGCTATGGTTTTCAAGTTGAACAATTAAACTTGTTTCTAATATTTGGTGGCTGTATGATGGGACAGGAGATGGGGTTGGTTTAGACAGCAGTCTCGTCGACTGCAGGATAGTGTTGCGCCATAGTAAACACTATGCTAAGTTCAAATTGCGTTCGAGCGAAACCGAGTTCCGTGTACGTATCATCCCGGCCGAAGTGGTCCCTGTATCCCGAATTTTTCGAGATCCTCCAGCTTTATCCTAAGACCCAGCCAACGAATCGACCATTTTTCCCCTTCTTGAGCTTCAAGAGCGTCTGAAAAGTTCTCCGGGTCTGGTAATTTCAACGAACCGGCAATCTATGCGCGCACGATATCCTCGTCCAATTACACTCGCGACGGCGATCCAAAAAGGATCTCCGCGCAGACAAAATTTATCCCGCGAAGGGTATCGAAACACGTTTCTGGCTGAGCTTTCGACGTCCGAAACGAGCGGATATTTCCGATCCTTCGGAGGGTCGCACGGATTCCTTTGGAGGAAAGACGTCGAGTCGATTGTGCATGCCGGGGACAGGCACAAAGGAAACGCCGCTTTAAAACACGGGCGACGAAATTACAGTCATTCGGAGTGGAACACGGTTTTTAAGGCGCGGAAGATCGCACACGTTTTCGGGTAATCGTTTCCGGCGCATTCTTCTTGCCGCGTTTAACACTTCGAGTGGAAACTAACGTGTGTGGCGGGACGAGGTAGAATTCCGTTTGGCGAGGATGCGATCGATCAGATTGCTAATTTAAGTTTCTATTTTGCGTCCCGAATCGTGCCAAGTGCTCTGCGTTCTTCACGATTAAATTATATAGAAGATATGATCGTTAGATGGCAGGTTCTATACAAATTTAGTAGAATTATTTTATTTTCTAAAAATCGAATTTATTTAATTAGAATGTTTCTAACTTTGAATGTTTTTATGTACCATTTTTGCCGTGACTGTCGACGATTGATCGATGAGGTTAGATTCCATTGTTCGCGTTATCGTATTGTTATTTATGACTGGGGCGTATCGCAAATTATTTACTGGGGCATATTGTAAATTCTTCGATCCAAATTTTCCGCTGTATTTATCTGTGAGCCTAAAATAGAGGTGGGGTGTTTTGTTAACTTATTTCCAGTATTATTAATTATTCTATTATAGAGAATTTGAGGCGTCAATCATTGGTATCAACATTTAAAGTGTTAAGTCTTCTATATTCAGTTAACAAATAATATTATTAAATATTTGAAATTTTATGGAACTCCAGGACCTTAAGAATAGCAATTAAAAGGTTAATAATGTTCTTTTAACCAGTTTTCCTTGTTTGCCTCGACATCGTAGCCACAAGTATTTGACTCTGACTGACGCACCTATAAAACCGAAGGGGTTAACCCAGAAAATCTTTCCTCTCTCGCAAGGAAAACTTGGAAAAGTTTTCGAGGCTGGTCGACTATAATTGATCACCTCGAAGGGGGAGCTGGGAAACGAAGCGACGACGTGGCGAAGAAAAAAATCTTGCTTCGGTGGGCTGTCGCGTGCCTCTCGGCTGCCCGTTCCTGTCGAAAACTTGATAAAACTTTTCGACGAAATTTTCAGATACTCGCGGCATAATCTTTCTCTTGTCAGTCGTTGTCCCATTTCCCGTCGCCAGACGGAAGTCGACGTTCTCCAGCGCGGGGGGGGCTGAAACGCGAAATAATGGACGTCGTGGCCATCGCCAGAGACGAGAAATATCGTTCAGTTCCCGAAACTTGAAAGTAATCTTCCATTGATCAGCGATCCTCGGTTATTTATCTCGGAATCGGATAAAATACTTTGCGAAATTACGAATAAAACGAACAAAGCTCGGTCGAGAACCAAGAACTTCAAAGTTTCAGCAGAAATACCATAAATATCGAGTTCAAATTCGATTTCAAAAAGAAATAAATTTAAAAGACCAGTATATAATAGTAATGCTAATAGCAATATTACTAGACTGAAGACTAAGCACCGTGGAATAAGCAAAAATAATATTAATAGTAATATTACTATTTTTTGAATAAAATTTGAAACAAAATTCCCTTCTTAAGGATTTTCCAAACGTTTCATGGTTTTTCCCCCGAACGGTTTCACGATGATTAAGACACCCCCGTGCACGGCGAGGGATTGAAGTTTCCGTGGAACACACCCCCTCTCCCGAGATATTCTTACGAAACTCCGAATGTAGGTCGGTCGTCGCTTTGACGTCATTACTATCTGTTATCGATGTATATTATATTAGCGTGTCGCCGTTTTTATCGAAGGGGAAACCCTCTAATACGTCTGCGAAAATGGGGGGGTTCGAGCGAGGACGATGAATGAATAATTCGGGGGTTGTTATTAAAACACGCGTCAAATTCAGCCGGGCGAAACGGAAGACGCGTTTCCTTTATAAATAACTCGACTGATTTACCGTCAGACAGCTTCTAGAAATATTTCGGGGGACTTCGTCGTCGACGTCGTCATTAATTTTGCACCGGATTATTGCGACCCGGGGGATAACGCAGACAGGCTATTAATTCCAGATTACGCACGAACACTTAATAATAGCTTAGCTAACAATCTTTTCTCAAATTATGCGCCGCCGGAAACGCGAGATTTATGGAAGGTTCGCGAATGAAAATCCTGAAGCTGCATCGCGATATTTTGTAAAAAACAAAATTTCGATGGTCCGAAGCAGGGCATCGAAATTGGCGAACAGATTATTAATAATATTTTCGCGTTTCGTTTCCCGTCGATTCGAGAATTCTTTAGCGGTATTGTTCGCGTGTCCCGCAATTTTCGTCGTCAACAACGACTTTCTCGTGCACGTTTTCCTCCCGTTCGTTCCTCTTCTTCCTTTTTTTATATTTATTTTTCAAGTAGAAAGCGGTCACCGTGGACCCGTCCAGTTCTAACGAAGCCAGCATTCCGCGCGAGGCAGAACGAAGGGTGATTTCCAGTTGGTTTGCGTGGGTGAGCTTACAAGCTCACATCATTAGAGTCTTTGTACCGTGGCCACCCGAGAGAGGGACGCTTTCAGTTCGTTTCACAGCCTCTCAAACCGGCGGCATAATTTTTTCACTCTCATCGCGCCGTTGCTGCGCCCCGCCATTGATATCCGTATCGCGAGACAGGGAAAATCATTACTTCACGACACACTTCCATTCTCAAACAAATAACCCGACTCGTTTCTCTTTTTGTCCCCCTCCCCCTCTGGCTTCGACTCGAAATTGTCACGATCGTTCTTATTGAAAGCGAATAAGATACGGTTTCACGAGGGGTATTGAACGGCAAATGGAATTTCGTTGACAATTTGTTGATTTTGGGGACACGGAAGCGGATACCTGTAAAAGTTCACTGATCAAACAAGTAGAACGAGGTCGCGACGCGCCAGACACGAAGAACACAGTTCATATATGGTCAGACAAGTAGAATAGGACCATCAAGAGTGATTACGTGTGGTAGGAGACAAATAGAATTGGAAACATTGTTCGGGGAGAGAAACGGTATTGGACCGTACACTTTGAATTACCAGACAAGTAGAATAGGACTTTAAGCAGTCAGACGAGTAGTGTAGGTCTATAGATGTTCAGAAAAAATTGAAGTAGGAATATCCGGTAGTAGGACAAATAGAATGGTGCTATTAAGCGGTGAAATAAGTGGAATAAGACTCTCAGTGGTCAGACAAGTAGTATAGGACTGTAGGTGTTTAATTAAGTGGAATAGGGAATGTTTAGTGGTCAGACAAGTAGAATAAATATTTAATTAAACAGATTTAGAATATTAGGTGGTCAGACAAGTAGTATAAGACCATAGGGACTTAAATAAATAGAACTGGGAATACCAGGTGATCAGACAAGTAGTATAGGGCCATTAAATAATTAGCTAAGCAGAATTAGAAATGTTTGACGATTAGATAGGCTGTAATCTTAGGTAATTTATTGAAAATTCTATTTCTTATATATTTTCACAAATAAGTAAGACGTGAAGATTCCTAAATGGTCCGTTTGATAGATGCACACTCGAATTTCCGAACAAGCGGTTAAATCGTCTTTCCTCCGCCCCTTTCCCTTAACGTTATACCGTCTCCATCTATACAACACACTTTTCCCTTCCGTTTCCGGATAACTACGATTTATCCGGGTCCCGGGCAAAGGAATCTGCAATTCAAAAGGCCGGACTTTAGTTATACGCGAATGGAAGGCTTCATTAACGATTCCGCGGCCTTCTCTTCAGATCCCAGGAGCCCGGGTGTTTTGTCAGGACGGAAATTAAACGGCCGAGCTGGCCTTTAATCCTTCCATCTATCCCCCTCCCACCCATCTCAACCTTTCATCCCCCTCGACAATTTGGATTTCCTTCCGTGATCCGTATCGAACCTGCCAACCGATTCTGAATCCAGTCTTCGGTTTTTCCATGAGGAAACTTTCCTGAAAACCGATCCAACTGTTTCTCATTTCACTTTGCATCTCAATTTACTGTTCCCCCTTTTTTTTTCACGACTTTTTCACGTCCCTGTATCAGCTAAATTAAATTCATGAACCGTCCCTCAATTTTCTAACAAAGGACCCATTCATTCATTACAAAATGTTGGATTATTGCTAATTATTAAGCTAGCAAAAGCAAGAATCGTATTCGTATTCTGTCAGAGTATAAAAATACGATTGTCGCTTCGAGAAAATTGTTAAGGCTCGTTATGAAAAGTAACCGGGGAAGATTTAAGAGCATCGAACCGAGCCGATTAATCGCTTCCCTCCTTGGTTCGTCAGGGAGTGGGAAACAATGGGAACTTCGATAACTAATAAAACTCGACGCGGGCGGATAAGATTTCACCTCTGTCGGATGGGACCAGAGGTGGGGAGGGGGACGGTGAAAAACTGGCACTTTCCTCGCGCCAGATTCGAAGTTTTCCAGCCGTGAAACGAGCGTAACTTAATGGACTACGGTCGAGAAAGTTGGCGGCCGCGTCGTGAATCTCTTTGACGATTACTTCCCGCGAAATCGAGAAAAACGACCAGGGGGGGAAAAAAAGGAAGGAACGGGGCACGCCACTCGCGACGCGTCCCTGGGAATTTCTTACGAGCGCACGATCGGTGAATTTGAATTTGAAGCTCGTTTAATCGTGGAAATCGCCCGGGATTCGGTCAAACGATCGGTTAAAGTGCTTTAATTCAGACCAAACTAGTTTAAGAGCTGTGGCTCGAAAGGTAATAAGCATTCCTTCATTTATCATCGATTCGTGGGATACGTGATTGAATAATATTCATTTTTTAACGCAATCGTTATTGATTTAGAAATATTTTTGTTCCCCCGTGGTTCAATTTCACAGAATTTTGTTAAACGAGGGGAATGCTTTTTGATAAAGGTCAGTGCAGTTTACAGGAATAGAATTTTTTAATAAAATATTGAACCTCCATTTCGGGTCATTTCAATCAACAACGCTGGACGAGGGTTAATTGAACTTTCATAAAGGTCATGCGAAGTCTGTATTAATAGGTCACGTGAATTAACTTCGATGTTTTTCAATTTATTTTAAATAAAATGGACCAAGTATAGCTTATATCTACTCCCTTGTTTCAAAATATAAGAAAACAACCCCTCGACCCTTCATTATTATTTACTTAAATTTCTATAACAGGATAATAAGTAGGATTGATTTTTAAAATAAATTTTGGCTAATCAGAGACATTCACATTTTAATGTTTTTAGAAAAGTTCACGCAGGAGGAATGTAAAATAATTTTCATCTTTTTTCATCTCGAAATTGTTCGATCTGCAGGCCATTAAGGTCATCGTTGAAACAATCGGTGGCCACCAGAGTCCTCATCCAGCAAGAATATATGACAGGGTTCGCGTATTCAGAAAGGGGTCGGCTATCACGTATTCCATTCCTTAGAACGTGACAGCAACGAAAAAGTGCCCGAGGGTCATTTCTGGCCGCCCCGATGACGTCTCTCGTACCCGGCTCCTTTCGTCGAGCTTGAAACTCGCGCGAGGGTTACGCCTCTCTTCCTCTCCCTTTGTGTCGTCGCGCAACCCTCTTTTCTGCCCGCCTCCCTCGCCTCCTCCGCCGTTCCTTTAGTCGACCAGACGACCCGTTAATTAACCTGCCCCTTGATCCCCCGGCTATTGTTGGGAAACGTCCACGTCCACGTGGCCGACTGTCGCGAACGACCCCGTGAAAAAATAATCAGCCCCGAGCTACGGTTCCTGGTGTTTCCCGACTTGTTTCAAGAATGGAGGAAGGGCAGTGTTGCTGTCCGATGAATTACACGGTTTTACGTTGATTCTAGGATCTTATCCGTGGTATTTATAATTACGAGTTAACTTTAACGACGATTAATTAATATTAATATGGACAAATTTTGTGTAATATTCTGCACAAATTGACAGCAAACTGTTGTAGTTTAATTTAACATTAAAAGCGAAGGGGGTAAAATATGATGACTGAGATATTAGAAAATATTTTAATAATTATTCAGAATAACATTGGGTTAAAAATGAGTGCTAATTTTATTCAGTAATTTAGAGTCTTCTATGTGAAGTTCACCCCCACGTTAAGGATGAAAGGGAAATAACTGGGTTAAATTACAGGATGGTATCATTTTTCTATGGGGATGGTTCCACTGTGATTTCATGGTGTATTCACGGTATTAATTTTGTTCAGTAATTCAGAGTTCTCCACGAAGCTTTGAAATTCAACCCAACATTAGGGTTGAAAGGGATATAATATGGTTAAATTATAAGGGCAGAGTAGCAATCTTACTTAAGGGACGATGTTATGATACTCTCAGCTTCGTGTTCTATTCACCGCGGTTTCATGCTCTATTCACAGTATTATTTTTGTTTAGCAAGTTAGAACCCTCTGTACAAGCATATACATACGTCCTTATGGACGGTTGAGCATTGAAATTCGCGTTACGGGGCGAACAGGGTGTAACATAAAATTTAAGGGATACTACCAAGACTCTGCTTTACGATGTATTTATGGGTTCATGGTACATTCACATTTTCTCACGTATCTCCAGAATGGTAAACCAGGTACTTTTATTTCTTGATTTATACAAAGTCTTTTATGCTTCTTGGGTGGTTAAAATTCCATCCACGTCTCAGTTTTATACCGCTGTCATGGTACATTTATATTCCCTTATATGCAATTAATACTACGTTCAAATTTATTTAAATTTATTCCTTTAAATTTCTACGAGGACCTGTAACATTATTAAACATAAAGTATTAGTAAATAAAATTAATTTTTCCAAACACCTTCCAAATACCTTCATGGCCCCCCCTAATTTTAATCACTCGTTCGAAAAAACACGGTAAAAATCACGTGTAAGTGTTACACCCCCTGCAGGGGGTGCCATCGAGGTCCCAGGTCTCAATGGTCAAGGTTTTCCCCAGCCTCGGCATAAATCAATGCAAGCTTAACGAGCGAAGAATAAGTTCTATTTAAAATATAAGATACCTGCATGGCTGGTAACCGCACTCGTCGCGCGCCTCGCTACATAAAGCCATTTTTAATTTGACGGCCGCAGTGTCAAGTGTCCGTTTAAACTATACAGTCGTACCTTGAGAAAAATCAAAAGGATCGATCGAGAAGATGCATTCGAAAGATTCATTGAAGGGGTTGAGCGTTAAAGCCAGAAGGTTAAGTAGAACGAGAGACGGGGGCAAGGGGGGAGGCGGTCCGAGGGTAAGAGGCAGCGACACGGATCTTAACGCCCTCTAACCTCTGTCTCAGGCTCGTTGCTCCATTTCTCAAAAGGGTTTACACACTTTTTTCTCGAGCGTTTGAGCACGTAATACACGGTGCTCGAGTGCCGGTAGTTTGCTTAACAATGCAACCACCCCCGACCGCCCACGACCCCTTTCACAACGTTGGAAAAGCCTCGAGACGAGATCTCGAGGAATGCTACCTATCCCTCTATTTCTTCTTTCTTTTTTTTTTTCGGCTGTGAAATTCGTCGATGATCGACTCGACCAACGAATCTCATCCTCGAATTCGTTTCTGGGAAAGAGGGGAAAAAGGGTGAGCAGAATTTTCAATTGTTTTCGTCGCGTCCTTGTAGCGCGGTATTTAAAATGTGGCCAGGTTTTCGTGCAATTATTTTATAATTGGTTTGCCGCTTTCCGTAGTTGCAAGATCTTTTTTTTTTTTTCAGAGTTTCCAGGGGGGAAAACAAAGGAATTTTCCGCGGAAGTATGTAACGGGTTAAGGGGGTTGTTTGAGGAGGAAAGAAAACGACGTTTCTTGCCCTTTCAGTTTTACAACTGTATGCAGTGTAATCACGGTAATTAATTGCTTCCTCCTCCCCACGGTCTTTGCTTTGAGACTTCCTTTTTTACCGTCGTTCGTCCGAATCGTTTTCTGAATCGCAATTAAAGCTCGGCTTGGAATTAAGCGATAATTCTTGTAGGGTAATTGAGGAAATATATCACGTACGGATAAGGTAACGGGCACGAGTGACGTAATACAATTAACCGAAATGTAAATTAATTTGGAGGCGTAACAAGAAACTTTGATAACTGTTCCTGTAAACGAAACTACCCCGGGTTCCAGTGTATCCAGTCAATTGCGCAGAAAATAGCTGTTAATGTTTGCACGAAGTTAATTAATTTTGTTTCGGAAATTAGGAAAGTTCAAATATCATTCCAAATCCGCGACTTGCGAACTTGAATTATAATTCAGATAAATTAAATTCCAATTCTCAATTTTAATAAATTATTTAACCCTTGGACAGCCAATAGTTTAATTTATTACTTCAATTTATTAAACTTTAGAGTACTTCTAAAACAATTCATACTTTGCATTCCGCAAGCAAGCCCTAGTGAATCCACCCCTACATACCTACCCTCCGAATCGTTATTTATCTTCTTGTCAAGTTCAATCACGTTCCCTCCTGGCCCATCATATTTTCACACACCCCTGAACAGAATTGGTGGCACGACCGTTCCATTTCCATGGACTTTGTGGATCCGTGAGGAAAGAAAATCAAGAAGAACAAAGACGTATCAGGACGAGTGTGCCCGTTGGAGGGTGTAGAAATAAAGAAGAGAATCGTCAAAAGAGCCGACACTCTTTTGCCGAATTATTAACGGTGCCATCGTTCCTGTGGACTCGTAATTATCCGGCCAGAATGCTCAGGGTCATTCCCAGGGTCTCGTAACACCCCCGAAATCCCGACGGGGTCGTTTTCTGGCTGTTCTCTCGGTGTTTTTGTTTTTTCTTTTTTCTTTTTTTTTTTTTTTCGTGGCCACTATCAACAAGGAGAGCGCGCGACGGTGATGCGGTGGCAGAAATAGCCGGGGCGGAGACAGAGGTGAGCCGCAGGGGGTTGGCACAGGGTTGGGAAAAGCGAAATGCCGGATTAGCTGGTCGAAAAGGAAGGGTTGAAAAGTCGACGATGGCAAGGGTGGCTCGCTGGATAGACTATGAGGTCGCGGTGGGGCCAAGGGGCCGGGGCTTGGGTGGCGGAATTGGGCTTTTGAAGAGTCTTGCGAGCAGCCAGTTTTGCTCTTGACACTCGCTGAAATATTAGAGTGCGAGCACGTCCGATTCAGATTAGCCAGCCTCTGTCTGACTTCTGCGTTCCTGAAATTTAAAGCCACGAACCCGTGATACGATCCCTCAGGGACAGATACTTTCCCTATTCCTCTTTGATGTTTCCTTCGTTTTTTTTTTTTTTTTTTTTACGGAAAGATTCAACTTCATAAATTTCCCCAACTCTCATTCTTGCTTCTTTCAAATTAGAGTACGCTCGGGAAGATGGTTCGCGAGTGGGACACTTGGACGAAGTTTGGTTAGAGTAAATCTAGATTCGAAACTTCCATACGTAATTTTCATGAAACTTTAAGTACCTTTCTCGAGCCTGGGACTGACTAATGGGTCAAGAATTAGGATTCTCATTAGATAAGTCAGATGTGGGTTTTAGGGGATCATTCAAGTAGTATAAGGTAGGTGGTCAGACAAGTAGTATAAGGTGGGTGGTCAGACAGCATTGGATCACAAGTAGTATAAGGTTGTACGTGGTCAGACAAGTAGTACCAGACTATCAATAGTTGTCAAAGTAGAATATGGACCGTAGGTAGTCAGACAAGTAGTATTAGACTTAGTAGTCTGGACAAAATAGTATAGTATAAAATAGTATATATTCAGGACAATTGAAGAAGTAGAATATGAAGCACAGATCTTCAGACGAATAGAACAAAGGCACCAGACGGTCAATACAAAATATCAAAGAAAGAGCTTGAGTATTTCAGTGAGCAGAGGCAAGATAAAGATCTTGAAAACATTTTTCGTAGCCACGACGAATAATATATACAATTTCTTCTCTTTCGTATGGAAAACAATGGATTACAGTCAGAATACTGAAAGGTAGGTCTGAGGGAAAGAAAGCCACGCGATTTCTTTTCTTATTTCATTTTCTCCCCTTTGTGTCGAATAGACTGTCTGGAATACAGAAACGAGCCACGGTTCGAATTAGCCCGGGATACAAATACAAGCTAGTAGACCGTGGATAATTATAGTCAGACATTGGTCGTAGTACCATCCAATGTAGCCGATGTTCTTGGTCTTGACACCCGATAAAATACTGACTCGGTCGGATCTCCATTCGAATTAACACAAGTCCCGGACTACCTTCTACTACATCTCGTGAATTTAGATTACCGCAAACGTTTTCGTTACATCGTCACGATTAATTTTCCCCGTTTTCCAATAATTTCATTTAAACATTCCTTTATTAAAAGTATAAAATAATCTTACGTATTTCTGATCATTTTTGTATTCCTTGAAAATATCTAAAAAGATCGCGAGTTTAGTTTTCTGAGGCACATTGAATAAAACATTCAAAGTTAATACTTTGCCTGCTGTACTCTGAAAAGCAAAAGGCTAATTTCGTTCCCCGGATACTCTTATCCTTGCCCTGTAATTTTCCGAACAATTTTCTGTCGTATCGAACGATGATACGGTTCTGCGGGGCAAAGTTTACAAAGAAAATTTCAATTTTTATTCAGTGGAGGCAAGCTGACGTTCTCGGAAAATTTGTTTCGAGTGCACACACCTGGTGCAGACGTTTCTGCAGGCGTTAACGCGCGAACAGCTTCAACGAAGATTAGAACAATTCTCTTGGCTCTCTTGTTTCGTGAATTTAAGGGCCTTGCTTGTTTCTGAGAGTGGCGCGTAAAGCTCTGCAACATGGAACGCGTCCTCCTCTCTATATATATGTATGTACAAATAAGAGTAGCTTCTTTCGTGTACCCAACTAAGTGCCATGTTCTTAACACTCTGATCAAAAATTAATTTTCAAATATTATAATACCCGAGTTTCCTAATCTACAAATATTTTAATTTTTGAACGACCCAATTCCCAAATCACTCAAATTTTCAACAGACTCGAGCAAATATAGATAGTTTTAGCATTGATCTGTTCCGTAGGTTGTTCATCGATTCTATAAATGTTTGATGTCCGGTAAGTTTGTATCGAAGTTTCAGAAGGTTCATAGGCTCTTGACATTCCTACGAAGGTGTCTGCTCCAGGAGTTGAGAAAGCGAGGATGTCAATTGCAATACGTTCATTCAAGTTAAGGAATCGGGTAACCGAGCTGAATTTCTCGATTCCATTCCTATCCTTGCGAATCCTTGCATGAATAATCGATTTACTATGATTCTGACGCTTCTACAGTTTCCCCTCTTATAGAACTGTTAAGCTTGTTATTAGAATAATCAAGTTTTCATTGCATTGTTAATTTGAACTTTGATGAGAAATATTTTTGGGAACATAGTTTGGGTATGGTAATATTTGAACGACCTTATATTGTAAATATCCAATTATTGAAATATTTTTATTTTATTTAATATACGAATGCCCTAATATTCGAGTACCCCAGTGCCTAAACACCCCAGTATTCGAAATTTTGATTTCCAAATACCCAGCAGTAATACTTTATTATACACCCTCGTATTCCCTTGGGACAAACGCTTACGATGTCCTGTCGAAACGCTAATTCTTCTCCACTTTGAAGAATTTAATCTCAAACACGGCACCAGAAACGATAACAAAAGTGTCCGTAGTGACAGTTCGTTCAACAACGTATCCGTACGGTGACAATGGAAGAAGCCATTGACATTCTTGGCCTCATTGTTCCCGTGGCGAACAAGTGGCCGTGTATCAGCCTGTCGAGACAGAAGTTACTTCGTTGGTAGAATAGGTGATGTATACGTAGGCAGAAATACGCGAACGGGACGTGTTTCAGAGACCGACCAACGACGTCCCTCGTCGGAGACGTCGTATTGTTGACGCCAGCCGAGCGAACAATGCTGAATGCCTGTCATTTCTGACACCTACACTCGTCGTGGATACGTTTCTCTTTAATGACGGGAGCCTACGAAAACTGGTATCGTTCGAATGGACCGTATCAGGAAGACCCTTGTAAACCATCCATTACGGCTCCTCACTTTCCTCCAATTGGACACTCATCCAATTCGACGACAATGACAATATTTGCTTTGCTAATGGCTGATCGTACAGTTTCAGCAAATGATGATCTATCAAAAAAATTAACGCTAAACAGAGTCCTGAATCTTTCTAATTTTTCTAAGTAACATTTGTTAATTGCAAGAAATAATTTTTATCGCGATACAAATTATCCAATTATCCTTAATGGTTTGATTTTATTTTTGTTGCTATTGACACTTGATAGGAGATTTTTATAAAATTTCTAAAATCCATTTCTTATTGACAAATATTGTTCAGAGCCGATGAATCAGTTGTTTAACATTCTTTATAAGCTGGCTAGTTTCTTTGGTTATCGGGCGATCAATTAATCTGGCATCTTCTTTCTGTATCGTTGAGAGTACCAAGCCCATCGATCATTTCTTAAACAATGGAACACTCGACAATCATAAATCTTTTGTTCAACGTTTCACCGATTCTGAACCCATTAATCTTCACTTTGTCGAACCACGGTTTTAGAAACCATACACTTTGTATCCTTCCTTTCTTTAATCGGTCACGTTGAAGCGTAAGTTGCGAGCTTGAGTGGCGGAAAGTTTGCTCGGTAATTAAGTGTCTTTGTTACTTGCCAAATCCTATTGCATAATAATTATAGTACAATATACTTTGATACTTTGCTGGAAATTCTGTTATTTTGATTAAAATTCTAATTTCCAAATTATAAAATTATCATTTACTACCCTTAGTATTTCAAAACTTTTAATTTCCCATCAAGACGTTATAAAGTCAATTACAAACGTATGTAACAATGCGAGCAGGATTTCCGGTGATTCCTGCAGACTCGTTTATCCTTGCATTTTACGGATTGCCAGTCGACTGCAATCCACGAAGATCAGCCGGGCAAAAAGAAAGGGTAGCAGACGGTCTGTCAACTTCTTCAGTCATTTTTCATTAACCCTCCCTCCTCCTCGACCCTCCCGCCCCTCCTACGGGTTAGCGAGTAGTCGCTTTTGCCGCGCATGCAACCCTCGGATTTCCGCTTCACGGACCACGGTACAGCTCCGGCGAAAATTTCGCCAAGAAACGGGCAAAAAGAAAAATTGTGTCGGAATCGTCCGATTCCGTCACGACTGACTTTCGGCATTTTCTCAACGGGCTATATCCCTTGAAGTTTCGCTGTTCCTCGCAAGACAGGGGGATCAGAAGTTGCTAAGACGTCGAGTTTTAATGAGGAAAAAGAATAGAATCGACACGTGAGTATTTTGATGTTACTAAAAATCCGTGAGTTTGTAGAATATTGACCTCCTTTTTCAAGAAACTTGCAAAGTGTGTCGTTTAATCTTCCAAAGTTCTTAAATTTTAAGTTCATGTAACCCCAAAGATATTTAAGTAATGATTAAAAATGTACTTTAAATTTTAGAATTGATTACGTTAAGTTAGGATTAGGGTTCTTTTCTCTCTGGTAATTTGTTAACACAACCGTCTTCTTAATTCTACGACGATCAAACGGCCCATTGAATAAATATTTCAATGAAAACTTCAACAATTAGCACCATTCAGGGGTTCACTTTAATCGAGGATCTAAAGACACTTCAATATTCATTTTCTGCCTCGGTCTCTCCCCCTCGTTCACTCGAATGGCGGCTCATTTACAGATCGACCAAACCGCCAATCGAACACTCAAGAAAGCTCGTTCCTTCGACTAGCAACCCCTAAGACATTTCAAAGAAAATATTAAATTTTCCTTTTTCCCAAAATAATATTACTTTGTAATCCCATTTTAATTAAATATCATATGTCACGGGATAATTACTTCCTTCCGTAGCAATTTTAATTAAAATTCTGAGTTACTCGAATTAAAAGGAACCGAGTTCTAACCCTTGATGGCTCGGTGGATTAATTATTACAGTTTCCGCTAGTTAAATTATAAAATTCGTGGTCATTTTGTTTTTGTTTCTTCAAGTGTCGTTTCTAAGAAAGTTAATTAATACCGATCGAAAGAATGGAACCATCCTCGTATGGTTCTGGCGAGAGTGAAACTTTCGAACGAGGGGGTTGCTGAAGAAGATGGCCGCTGTGAGGGGTCGCAGGGGGCGGTTTCGAGAGGCCCGCGGCGACCAGAGATTAAATCGTACCATGGTAAAGAGCTAATCTGTCCGTCTCTGCAGTCCTGCAACCCTTTTCTCTTCAGCCGGCACCCTCGTAACCTGTCTCCTTTATCTACGCCCCTTTCTGCACCCTCTTCCTCCTCGAACCTCCTCGAACCTCCTCGACGATGAAAATGGAAACGTCTAGGACGAACTTCCTCTATGCTCTTCCTGGACGTTGTAATCAAAGCCACGCTCTTCCTTAATTTTCTAAATTCCGTCGTTTTCGAAGTCCTGAAATTTCTTTTTTAAATACTGTAATTTCCTGGCGGATCAAAGGATTGAAATCGGAGCAGAATCGCCAGATAGGCTGGCCACCATCGGATTTTTTCGTTGGCTGCGAATCAACCGCTCAATTTTACACCCCTCTCCTCGCCGTCCCCCCGATACTTCGATTCGCTGTGGTGTACGGGTTTCAGGGGATGGTATTTCCCAGGGTGCGACGACTTTCGATCCCCTTGTTCCTTCGTGCCGCTGAAACGTGGGGTTGAAACGAATGGATCGATTAATGGACAAAGGGGTGGCTCGATTGGCGAGGCGGTACGTTAACGATTATTTTGGGTCATCCGTTAAATGGTTTCGGGAATAGCCTTCTTTCTTTTCTTGTACGAAGATGATTGTCAGGTATTTTGCACTTGGAGCAATTTTTAATTTATTTTATTTGGTGTGCATTTTTTAAACGTTGCATAAATGCGAAGAATAAGAAGGGGTAATTGAATCAGGGATGTTTATTTTCCACGATCAATTTTTAATTCTCGATAAATACCAAAGGGGTGAACTTGGAGTGGACTGAAGAATAAAAATAAGTTACCTTGCTTGATTTCCCACGAGTGCACCAGCTTAGAAGCTTCTCCGCTTCTTTTTTTAACGGCATTAATTCCATCGCTATCGCGGCCCGGTTAACTGCTTGGCGACCCTTTACTTTAACAACACTTGCGGTAATTAGTTTACATCCTGTCACAACTCGATCGTTCGCTAATTTATTAATTTGCCCTCGTCGATACTCAATTTGTTCACTTTGGTCGAATGGAGTTACAACTAATTTTATTATATTGGATTGTCGATTTTATATAAATACTGTCAATTACAAACTGATCTGAAAGTAAGAAACGTTTAAAATTTTTGCGTCCTGAAGGAAGCAAGTATTTTCTTAAAATCGTTCATCTTTGAAGGGAAACCTTTCAATCTTTCCTGCTTCTTCTCCTTCTTTTAGTCAAAAAGAATGACTTTCGACCCTTGAACGAAACGACGTAACACAAAAGCTTACACTTCGACGGACAAAACTTCTCAGACAACGTTCAACAACGACCTTTCTCCTCGTTAATTAATTAACCTTTTCAATTTGGTCGCTAAAGAGCTTATTGGATTGTCAACTAAATTTCTGACCTTTTATACTCCTTTTTCTATTTCAAATATTCATTAAAATTTGATCAGAAACAAGCTTTGATCAAAATAACCACTATTCATATTAACAATGAAGATTAAAATTCGAAAAATGTCAAATTATTTACAAAAGGTTAATATGTAATTTTCTAGTAATTTTTCTAATAATAATTCATACAAAAAATAACGTAATATATGACTCTGTCTATTCTATTATAAAAAGAGCTTCCTCTGTGAAATGTCTTATTGAAATTTACAACCCGAAGAAGCATTAAATCCTTCGACTGGTGGAAAGTCGGTGGCAATATCCTGCGCTTCGATCCTTTCAGGCACTAAAAGAAAATAGATCCCCTAAGTCTGATAATCTACAGTAACACCCTCGGCTGAAAACGAGCCACAAAGCCCTGTCGATAACGTGAAAAATATATATACTTTTAAACAAAAAATCCACGAGATATTTTTCCAAATTCAAAAGCTCGGAACTGCTTCAACCTGCATATTATTTATCAAGGACGTACGCATTCGTTGGTAGGTAAAGGGTTAACGAGCCAAAAAATATTGTCACATGTTTCCCCCCTTCCCCAGACCATCCTCTCCACCCTCTGGAAAAAAATCTGATGCTTCTGTTCGGATCCTTCGGCCCACCCCTCGGGTACGGGGTTGTAAACACGGCTGGCGTGCTTACGCGCATCCCCAGCTAGCTGATTCATATTTCGAAATCGCATTGTCCAGTCCGGGGGCAAGGGAGGAGTGTAGAAAGCATCGAGGCACACAGGGTGGGACACAAACAGACATAGATGGATGCAGAGAGAGAGAGGGAGAAGAAGAAGAGGGTTGGCAGGGTATTTTCTGCAAACCAGAGGCACAGAGCGTCCCCGGCGCGCAGAGGGTGCATTCACTATTCACCTATCTGGGTCAGTTTGCCCAACCCCAGCCGAGGCCTCGACCCTCCTGCTCTTCGAAATCCTGCACTTCGGCTCGGCCAAAGCCTCCACCCTCTTTCGGAGTCGCCAGCCCCACCTCCCCCTCTCCTTCCACGCCACCCTAACGATGTTTTTGTTTGCCAGACCCGACCGGGGGACTCTCGAAAAAATATAAAAAAAAAATGGAGAAAGAAAAAGTTGTTCGTTCCGGATGAACACGCTTCCAGCGGAATTTCCATCGGCTTAATCGGGGAAAGCGGGGGGACTCTGCGCGAAGTCGCGACATTTTTTTTCTAAACCCCTGTCCCTCAGGACGGCTGCGATTCCTTTTCTTCTCCTGCGGAAGGATGATCTTGAGTCGGGATAGGTTTTTGTACCACGGAGAATGAGCTTCTGGGTGGGTTTTAATTGCGGATGGGCGGGCTCGGTATTAGTGGATTTTCTAAATGGAGCTCTTTGTATTTTTCGACGGGGTAGCTATGTGCTCGACGCTGGTGAAACAGAATTTTGATTCGGGTGGTTTCTAGCGTGGTCAATTTCGATTCGTGTAATCTTAAATTTAGAAATTTTTAACTCAGATTATCTAAAATATAGAAAATTTTTACTTCGATAACTTCTAAATTTAAGAAATTTTAATTCAGGTAATATCAATTTCAAAAAATAGTAATATTTTGTAGAGAAAAGTCTCCCTCGCCTAATTCCAAGGCGCCTACGAAAGAGTCCAAGGATTGAAAAATGCCACGGATATCAGAAATTCAAAGACCGCTCGTGTTCGAAGTCGCACGTCCACGTAGATGAATTTACAGAACAGTTCGAGTGCGCTTCTTCGAGGATGACAAGCTTCCTCGAACGACGGTGTTCGGTTATCCTAACGGCACTCCTCCTTGATGGTATTTCTAGCAGCTTAGCAGGTGGAAGGGCGGACGGGTACAAGGACGTAAAAGTTCTCCATCGTTGGTGTTTTACGCGACAGGATTTTCTCCACGGTTTTACGGAGACTTTTGTTCCTGGCTTGCACGAGGATTTTACGATAGAGGCATGGCGAACAGAGAGAGAGAGAAAAAAAAAACAGAGGAACGAAAAAGGACACGAGGAAATGAATTTCCGTCGAAAGGCTTGGTGACGGTGCTTAATTGTCCCGGTCCGGGTTGTCTTTAATTTCATACGAACGGGATGAGTTTAATTTCGACGATTGAAAAATACGTTTCAAAGTCCTCGTCGCTCTGTTTCTTTGTGTACCGTTCCAACTGTATCGTATGATTATAAAAAAAAGATTCCTTTGCACGAGGAAAAGCTGGGAACCCATTACGGGGTAATTTGCTGAACTTTTAAAAACGTTTTCGTCTGGTTTTTTATCAACGAGCGAGAAGCGTGGAGAATTCGACGTGATTTCGCGACATAAAAGTATTCCGAAATGGCGCTTGTATCGCGTCAATTCTAAATTCAAATTTATTATACTAAATATTTAAATTTCTGAAATTTAAAAGAACGATAATAGTCTCGAAACCGATCGAACATTCCAGGTAAAGAAAATAACCATTAGAATGAACGAGAAAGCGAACTCTTCAGGTGAAGTCGATTCCCTTGTATAAACATCAAATGTTCCTATAGAAACCGGATAACTTCGTAGAGTCATCGAATTGAACGACTCGTTTGAAAAAAGTAACGTTAAAAACACCCTTTGCCAAGGTCCCAGACTCGCACCATCGTTTTCGAGGCAGGAAAAAATTGCCCATCTCTTTTATGGGATCTCTTGTTTTGCTGCGAGCTCGTAACATGAATAAATATTACTTCGAAACTGGGTTTCTATTTAAAAAAAGAAGTCCCTTTAAATTTCAATTAATGTACCTGAATAGTTTCTTCAGAAAGGAATTTGTTTATTTAGGATGTTATTGGTCTGGGGATCTTTAAGGAAATCTCAGTTCCCAATTTGGAAATTGAACGGGGAATAAAACTTGGCTAAATCGACAGATTTCAGCCCGCAATCTCGGCAACGATGGGAATCCCCAGTCTCGAAGATTCCATTCTTCGTTTCTGTCCATGTGCTAAGGGTACACGTGTGTGCAAGCCGCATAGTATCGTGCTACCGCAATGACCACTATGCAGGGGTGCTATGTGACCCCATGCTGCTGTGTCATGACACTCACCCTCCTATCTGTTCGTTGGTCAGGTGGAATTCATCGAGACCTGCACCATCTTCGACTAAATATTAATATTTTCCAGATATCTAAGGGTTCTTTCGTATTACAATACTATTAGAGGCAAAATGAGTTTTTTCTGTGATTTTTAATTGATTATGGGATTATTCGAATAGCTACATTTCATAGACATAGAATGCTAAAAGTATGAAATTTAAAAAAATATTATTTGTAGTCAAGTATCTTTCCTAATTAGAATTTTTTATAAATCATCCATAATCCCATAATTCCTTCTGGGGTTCCAATACAAATACACACACGTGTCCATAATCCCGAATCGTTGTCGCAAAAAAATTAATTTCCTTCGAATAAGGAGGCCATTTGGCTCGTGTCAATAAAGTTTCGTTCCAAGATTCTGTTTGATGGTTATTGAAAATCGAAGGGGATAATCTCGAGGCTAGCTTGTCATGGCAGTAGGTAAGGGATGAATGCGGTCAGACAGCAGGCAGGGAATAACACGGCCTGCCAGATGGTATACGATCCAACCGTGGCAGTAGATATGGTCCGTGTATGGTCGGCCAGCATCTTGAACGGTTAGACCTATCCGCTGTTACCTTGATAAGTGGACGCCTGTAAATTAGATAGGGGAGAATTATACGCGTTAAATCGATCGTTCGAGACGCAATAAGTCTTCTATCGCATTATTCCTCAAATATCATTAAATAAATTAACCATTCGAAGTTTAGAAGTTCTAAAAATGTTCGATTATCGTAACTGATATGAATGTGGAAAAATGTTTATTTATAGAATTTTGAATGAATAATTATGCAAGGCGGAAAGACGGAAAGGTCGCGAATTTCGTTGGCAAGTTACTATTTCTGGGGTGTCTTGGAGACAGCGTAATAAACCTAGATAGGTAATTAGCTGGCTAAGCAGCGGGGCCACTCGGTCGGAAAGGATCCTCGAAGCAGAACTCGAGGCTCGTACATGAAGAACAGAAAGGGTCAGATGGATGCCAAAAGAAGAACAAGAAGTCTGCCCACGGCATCTCCGTGACTAATCTGGATCTCTTGCCACGGGTACACGGGACACGGTTGCCACTTCAATATCGTTCTTCAGCGGATTGCTGCTTACCAACGACCACTTACTGCCCCCTCCTGTCCCCCCTCCAACCCTTTATTCGCCATCTTGTCACCAGGCACGTTTGAACAATCGTCGGTTATTATTAGATCGACGATTAACTTCGTGACCTATGCAATCCCTCGCGAAATTCTTTATCAAAATTTGACAATTTTTAATCGAAGCAATTACCATTCGAGTCAATTATTTTTGAACAAATTTTGGTTGGTGCTTCGTCCACACGAAATTATTAACGAAGAGTCGATAGTTTTCAGTCGAACAGATAATGATACGTAGTCGCAGATTTAGTTATCTACTAAATAATATCGTGTCGCGAATTCCCGCTACCTGGAAACAAAGACGGGAGAAGATAACACGACGAGCTTCGTCAAAGCGGAAAAAAACCGCCCCTCGAGAGGGAGGATCTTTTTTTTCGTGGCTCGAAGCTTTTGTTCATTGTTCTTGTTCGTTGCTGTTGTTGCACCATGGTCCGGAATCAGGAATCGTGCTGCGACGATTCTTTTCTGAGACTTCTGTATGACGAACGGAGGTCGGATCGCTCGACAAAGAATTTCTTCTTCTATTTTTGTATCGTTGGAAAAATACAGCGGACGTAGTTGACGATTTTAAGGTAGAACGATGGAATCTGAAATATTCGAACGATCATTAAGTTCGTATCGAAAACATTATCAGATCATTGGAAAATCAATTGGAAAATTTAAATGGAGAAATAGAATGATTAGAATTCGAGTAACAAACAAATTATTCAGCGGGACGTTAATCGAGAAAGCTATCAAAATTGAAAGCTGTAGAAGGGCATTGTTAAATCGATTTTAATTAGCGAATATTAATTTCTGTTTGTCTCACAAACGATTGATCGGCCGTTTAGAGTTGCGAGGCGGGGCAACTTTGTTGGACAAGCCGGTTTATAATTCGAGAAGGGTATCGCTCGTCGAACTACTTAAACCTTCGCTTTGCGTTCCAACGTCGAAACTTTTAATTGTAATCGGCGCCCGGATCGATCGACACTTCCTCCAAGAAGTGAACAAATTGCTGGAACCATTGTGCCGGGAATCGAGGGAAACTTTGTGTATCGAATTCTAACACCTTCAATCAGCTTCTCTTTATTTTTAATTAAACTTGTACTATCCTTCCCCTTAAAAAATAACTGTACAAACTGTTTTATTTCACTTATTACCCTTTGTAATTAAACATTTCATCCGTAACTCATAAATAAATATATAAGGTAAATTTTGCAATACAACTTCAAGTAATTAATACATTATTTACTCAACGAAAAAATGTTTCGAACCAAACTTGTTTGGTTTCCAGAGAAAGTAAGCAGTGTTTTACATTTATTTGAAAAAATTCTTCTATTACGACGAATGTCTTCGTGTCGCGAGCCCGTATATCATCTCTACACGTGTTACCGTAAATTCACACGCGTGCCTAAGGGTTCAACGAGGCGATACGCGGTTTCACAGCGGCATCTGTGAATGGCAGACGCGTCCTCATCGTGGACACTTAGCCGAAGCAATGTGTTTCACCGAACAAGCAGATAAATCGGGGCAAACTGGCCGTGAAATCAAGCCCCGAAGCGACCGAGCTTCGTTTCGCGACGTACTCGCAGCGGTTTCGCGATCGAGCCACACTCGTGCATCAGCGGTGCTCGTATACGCGGCTAAACTGATCGACCCGTCGCTCCGGCAGGCCTCGAAATTGCCTGACTCGTACGGATTAATTCGTTGTTGACTTTGGAAGCGAGCGCGGGCCTCCCTGCATAAGCCCGCTCTTCACTTTTCCAAGCGTTTCCAGCGTTTCGACGCGATTTCATGACAGAAAAGTATTCCGAAACAACGATTATGATACGTCGATTTAAAGCTTGAACATGTACCAAAATTACCATATACGGTTTTGGTGGACATTTTTAATACGAGAGAACTTATAGCCAATTATGTCAGACAATAACTAATTTTGTGATGTATGCAGTTGGACACTGTTTCATGACAGAAAATTATTTCAAAAGGGTGCTTGTGAGGCATCAATTTGAAGATTAAAGATTCACAAAAATTGCTATGTAGGCGCCCTATGGATATTCTTGATACAAGATGGACGGTTGCCAGTTCAATCGTGCTGGATCTTTTATGCCCCGAAATTGGTCAATATTTGCTGCTAACTATTATCCTTCCATCTTATATTAACATTTTTTATGAATCGTTTATAGAGTCATTTTTGCCAGACTTTAAGCTTTAAATTCGTGTAACTTGAGTGTTATTTCGAAATACTTTTCTGTCATGAAATTTTATCAGAATTTACAGGACACAGATTTTACTGAGCTGAGTGCAAATCTGAAATCTTTGTTTGCAAGAGTTCACAGATTTTTCTCATATCTGCCTGAAACACCTCCAAATATCAATTTTTGTTTTAAATTCAAAACACAGCTGGTCACGAAATCGAAAGAAAAGAAGTTAAAATTTGTGGAACAGCGTAGGCGGCGATACAACAGAATCGCAAGATAGAAAAACTGAAACAACCCCTCGCACTTGTTTAAATTTTCCGTCAGAATTCGTTGAATCTCGTTCCGGAATGGATTCAGCTCGGAAGACTGTTTCTTTGAAGATGTTCGACTGTCTGAAGAGTAATGGGCTGCTCGCGTTCACGAGTTCCGCGGAGCGTTCGCTCGAGTTTTTCTATTTTTTCGCCGAGTCAGCCCGGGCGAACTTGCTCGCGAGCCCGGCCCCGTTATTCGCTCGCAAGTTATTCGGAAGTTAGCGAAGCCTTTCGACGCGGGGGAACTTTCGGAATTTCGGCCGAATCAAGACCGGGTTCCGCGATCTCTTTTTCCCCCTCCCCTCCCTCCTCCTCGCGAAGAAATTTGTCGCCCCGGCAGGAAATTTTCATCCCCGGAGAAAAACTTGTTACAAACGGGAAATACATTTGTCCCTGCCCCTTTCGTAATCTCGTTAACGCGCGTTTCATGTTTTCTTGGCAAACGCCCCGGAGAAACGTAAAAATGGTTAAGCAGCTGTTTCATTAACACCGAAGGTGGAATTAACGTGCAGAGTGCTGTTGTAGGATTTGGAGGTGGTGAATGGGGGTTTAAGTACTATTTTTAGGGAATGGTGTGATTGACGAATCACGACTGTATTTGTCAAGAAAGAAAGAGAAGTATAGAGTAGAGGGGGTGAATCTGACAGTGACCCTGGAAAAAACGAAGAACAATTTGTTCGGAAAAATTTGATGTGTATTAGCAGGCAATTGAGAGAAATTAATAGAGAAAAAATTTGGCAAAAAAGGCACCAAACAGAAAGTACGCTTTAAGCAGCATTAGTATTAAGTTAATTAGTTCAAAGAATCTCCCGAAGACCAAATAAATTCTTCATTCCATTAACGAACCATTAAAGAAGCCCCGACCCAGAATTTCAACTTCGTAAACGACTTACCGGCAACGTACTACCTGAAGGGTTGAAACACAGCTTGTTACGCGACGGAGGATTCTAATGAAGCGAAGCCGGCGATGCTTCTTCATTAGGACGAAGTTTGACACGTCGTGGCTCGAATTCCCTTCGCGGGGAACTTCAAAGAATTTTCTTAGCTGCGAATTCCGGCCACGGAATGCGAGCACTCTTCGAGGAATTCGTGTGCCATCGGGAAAAGGTCGAAAGCTTTTCGTGCATCCAACCACGTCGATTTCTCTCTCCTCTTTTTATTCCCCCATTTCCTTCGATTTCCAATCGGTCATTTTGTTCAAAAGGATCTTTCTACAGCTGTACGCTTTCAAATTTTTGCTTTTTTATTTTATGGACAGTCGAGGGGAATTTTTAACCCTTAATCTACGTTCCGATTTTACTTAAACGTCACAATTATTAAAATTGTATCGGAAAGATAAAGGATGGATAATCTTCTTTTTGTGATAATTCGTACTTTCGAAAGATTATTTTCCTCGGTGATTTTTTTCCTTTTCTGGTACTCTTTGAAGGGACCAAAGAAGATTGGAGCGAATTTTTGCGCAAAACAAGAACCGTGCCAGGCTAGCCGCAGGTTTCGTTGTCACGTTTACCTTCCACCACCAATTTCTCTCGTGTAAGCCCGTTGTCGTCCAACTTGGTAACCTCAAATTACTCGCAAACTGTTCGTCGTGTGAACAAAGTTATCGAGTCAATACTATGCGGCTTTCACGGCTATGTGTGATAGCAGGACCGATTTGTATCATCCTGTTCACTGAATAAAGCACAGTGGAGCAGAAATTTCGGACCTTATTCTACTTCAAAGTACCCGCCGTTGCAGATGTTCGAGTGGCCAGCTTCCAATATTATAAAAATTATAAGAACATTATTTATACAAATTCCATCTCAAGGAATAAAATAACACACAAACTACCTTTCTGAAGTCCAACTGAAAATAGAGAAACAATCGATGGCACGGATAACTGGGACAAATCAAAACGCGATTATCTTCGTTCATCAAGCTTCGTAATTTTCGCGCCACCGGATCCGGCAATATTATTCCAGCATTATCGGAGGGACATCGTAGCGGGCAAAGGGGACTTTGATGAGGAGTTAAAAGAGGATCCTGTATCTAACGGGGAAAATTTCCCGGCCGTCTCACCTTCTTCCAGGATCAAGTATTTAAATGGGACACTGTAATTTTCGTTTCCGCCGGACGGCAAACAGATACGATGTCATAAATTCAAGAGTCTCCGAAGGGCAGCGGAGGAAACTAGTTTCTAACAGTTCTTGGAAACCGATGCGTCAGTTACAGGATTCCAGGCTCTCCGGAAAACTTCGCGCGGGGGTTCGAAGTTTCCTCATCCCGCTGGAAAGGCCATTTCCGATAATAAAAAAAAGCCAACCAGAAAACGTACGACCAAGATTTAATTGCAATAAGAATTTATATTTAAAATTCTCCATAATATGACTTCTGAAAATTCCATGGTGGATACGAAGAGAAAAGGAGGCACCCGATTTAGGGGATAAATTTCTGTACAGAAACGAACATATACGATCCATCATTGGCGACGCATTGTTACATATATTATGCGAAAAAAAAAAGGGTCATACGAGGGAATAAAGGGGGTCGGGGTTTTCGAAGCGACGGATAATCGCAGCTTCCATCGTGGCGAAAAAATTTACGACGACACCGAATGAACGAGAGCGTCGCTTCATCGGGGTTATCGTCGAAAATGCGCGAGAAGGAGGGAAAGAGAGAACGTCGAAAAAAAAAAGAAGAACGGAGAAGGGGGGAAAAAATAGGAAGAAAGAAGAATGAACGAGGAGTAAATCAAACGGCGAAGGGTGAGAGGGAAGAGCGACAAGATATACTGGTCCGTCCTCTGGAAATTTACAAGCAATATTTTCCTGGCTGGCGAGAACTAGAAGCCGGGCAATTTTTGCCCCTACACTTTTCACGGCAACGTGGAAAACTTGTTTCGTTCCTTTTTTAACCCGCCACCCCCCACTCTTTGCCTTGTTTTTGCGGGATGCACCTGTCCGACCGGTGTGAAATATTCCAACGTTTACCTTGGCCAGAGATCACTTGCCAATTATTAAAGTGCTCCCGAGACCGATGCTCCTTGGTCAACCCGAGATTTATGGGCTCCCATTTTCAAAGTGGACTTTTGTCGGGAAATTGGAAAATGCCCTTTTAACGCGTTTAAACGTCAGGCTGAAAGAGTTGAAAATTTCATTTATCTTCAATCTTGTCTACCCTTTTTGCAATATTCTGTTGCTTTTGTTAGTGGTTTTTAAATACCTAAGAGGTGAAGCTTGACTAAATTTATAGTATCGTGGCTTTTGTTATCAGAAATATTTAAAGAAATTGGGTACTCAAATTATTTTCACCCAAAAACAGAGCTAGAATAGGTAACGGTAGGATTTAAGTAGTATAGGTCAACGAATGGTCAGACATTCAGCTCGCAATCACTGAAATTCTATCAAAGGAGGGTTAAAATTACTTAAAATTTTGTAGAAGATTATTGATTTAACTAGTAATTGGTTTAATTTGAAAATTTGTACTCGCTGAATTTAAATAAATAATTTATCTAACTTTATTAACCTTCGAATATCGAACTGTTTCATTTTAGATTCTTTTTGAAATAATTCTTTAGATATTTTTGCAACATATGGAAACTTGTTGATTAAAAAATCCTAGTCAAAGTATCCTTTTATAGATTTGAATTTTCAAACACAATTTTTATTTTGTATTTTCTAAGACTAAAACATCCCATAAAATTAAAATATTACACAATCTTCATCCTTTAAAATGCTGGTTGGGCGAACGAGCCAAAGAAAGAATTGGCAATAAGCAAAGGAGGGTGAAAGAATTCAGCTCAATTTCTTCCCGATTACACCGACACCTCCGAATAAAAAGCAACCCCTATTTTCTTAAACAACAAACTTCCCCGGGAGTTAAAGGAATCCGGTGCACGTTCACCAGTCCCGACACGCGTTCGACAACCGAAAGTTCTCCGTCGAGGATGCGTCTTATTCCATTGGCAGAAAACGATACACACACAGACAGAGGCAAACAGACACAGAAAACCGCGAAACAACAGAAGCTCCGCGAAGCCGATTTCCTGCGAACGTTGGAGAAACAAAGTTTTCCCTATCAGTTTCGGTCCTCGATATTCGAGGATTCCAGGAAACAGAAACTCGAGGCTCGGCCGAGAAACGATAGTTTCAACCCTGAAGTGATATAACCGAGGCGGGCGAAGGGGTTGCAAGAAAGAAATCGTAATCGCGGCTTCTACAACTTCCTGCAACTTTCGAGACAATGCACGATTTTTTCAACGATTAATCGTTTTATCGGTCTTTCGTTAACTCATCCTTGAAAGAGCCTTATATATTGCACATTTTATTATTTTTAAATTATTTTTAAACTTATTGACCTGTCCTGAAATTTCTAATCAAATAAATCAAAGAATTCTTAATTCTTCGTTTCTATGGGAATTGCTATTGTTTTTGCTTACAGTATTTGGTACCTTATTAGTCTTTAATTACTGTTAATTGATGAATAATTGAAGGGCAAGATAATGGATTAAAATGTAGGGCGGTTGTTACGATCTTTTTAAATTACCGCTGAGATGAATCGAGCCGAGAAATCAATAAGTATTCATCGCACAAAGAGACTGAATCTCCGAGCACGATTCGCGAGTTTGAAGAAGATAATGGTCGTTCTTTGGCGAACATAATACGTTGTGGGTCAGAATGGTCCCCGGTCGCATAACTCGCGGGAGAACTCATCCTGGCCTCCTGGCAATTAACGTGTTAATTTTCTGCCGACCAAGAGTTCGTTGCTGGAACTGCAATTAAAACTTTGCGGCTACCAAACACACGCAAGTATCAAAGAAACTTCTTATTAAGAATTCAATGACATAATACCAACATTTTTACCATTAAATGCCTAATATTCTCATTTGAGAAAAAGAAACTTTGCCATATTTTCAAATTAACGTCTAGAGAAATTAAAAATTAGATAATTAAAATAAATTTGGGGTGAAATGTAGTTGCGGAAGATAATCGTCTCGTCTCGAAATTTGATTAGAAAAGGGGGTGAAGGGTATCGCGAATCAGTTTAATAGAAATTACATACTATAATAACAGGCGGTGTCAGACTGTTAATGAGCGATAGTTCCGGTTGGAAATCCGCGGGCGTAATTGCGGTATGTTTCGAGAGAGGGCCGGCTAGTCATTGTCTCGAACTACTTGCTACCCAAGTTCAAATGAAGTATTGATTACTCCGGCGAAGTTATGCGTCCGACTAGTTGAATACTTTGATGGAGTTACCTTAGCAATTAGCCACCCCCTAATATTTCCTATTCATCTTTCATACGAGACAATGCCTCCTTGGTAAATTATTGCAATTATTTTATTACCACACCTTTCTGTTTCTGAAATCAGAATATTTTTAAAAATATGTAGGATCCTGTAAATAAGGTACCACCATTTTCTAAATATGTATTTTAAATATTAAACAAAAATTTAATCACCGAGCAATGTAACTTAAAAGATTGAATTTCACCGAAAGCCCATCGGCTTCGATTCACTTCAAACTCCTCCAAACATAAATGTCTCGTATTTCATTTCCAGGCGTACGGATGCTTGCAAGATATTTCGAGACTGTTTCTGAGTTTTCCGAGTCAAAAGTTTTCGATTTCGTTGAAAAGTGTCCTTGTCACGAGCCACAAAGCCGCACGCGTTTCTGGTTTCTACTTTCGCGAGCGATTTTTCCACGGGCTGAAAAAAAGGTACAATACACTCGATTTATCGGTGTGTAACGGGTTCGTTGCCGCTTCTTTTATTAACGCCGATGCCCTCCTTCCGCTTCTATGGTAATTAGGAGAGAACGCCGTTCGCTCGTTCGTTCATTGATTCGCGTGGAAACGCGTGTGTGAAATTCCTCGCAAAGAGGCGGTTTATTTTAACCGCCTACCCGGCCGAGCCTTCTTCCAGTCAAGAAATTAATTATAAACGCGGACAAAAAATTCTTATTTATATTTAAAGTATCTTGATAAATTTTGTAATTTAAAATAAAAAACCTCAAACTATTTAGACTGGTTTTTGGTAGTTTATGTTAAGGGAAATTGAGCGAATTTATAATGAAATTTGATAAGAAACCATCACCATTGTGTCCCTGCATCACCCAGTGGTATAAGACATCCTGTTTCCTATTATTCAACGTTCATTTCCGGTTGTTCCAGGAGTGGCACACGGTATCAGATGTTACAAATGCGGACAGTACAACGAGGGAGTAGGCAGCATCACGCCGTGCATCAATTACACCGCTCACATGCATCTGAAGGAATGTCCGCCATCGGCCGAGTGGTGCATCGTAAGTGCATTTCCTATTTTTCTCTATACAGGGTGACGTTATCACCCCATAAAAATAAAACTAGTGGGTGATTTGCCGTAGAAAAGTCATCCTAATAAGTTTAGAGATTAACAATTTTTTTTTTTAAATTGACAAAGTTAAAAATTGTATTAAAATAGAAAAACTTTGTCTTAATAATATTGCTTCTAATTGGAAAGAAAATTAGGCACCGAAAAAGGAACAAATATTCTGGTAAAAAAGCTCGATGAAGCGAAAAGAACGATCACCGATTGAAAAAAAAAAAAAATAGAAGAGGAAAAAAGTGATGGACGCTCGGTAACGCGGCGCCGGCGGTCGTTTGACACTCTTCCAAAGTCCGCGTTATTCATCCTTGCGTCGATGCGGAATTGAAAAAAACAGATTGGCCAGGACGGTTGTGCAAGCTTGCGTTTAGGGTCGCCAACTTCCGGCGCTCGTAACAAAGCGGACGTCGGAAGTTGACGATCGCATTTCCCGAACTTCTTTGTCTGTTCGTTTCCTTTAACTTTCATTGGCAACAATAAGAAGAGATTTCGTTCCATTTCAGAAGAATCTCTGATAATAGCAGATCGTACGATTAATTGGTATTTTGACTCTTAATTAAAAAATACGTTCAATTATTCTAAAACGATTCAACTTCTGACATTTAAAAATAAATTTGTTTGCTCCAATATTAATTTAAAGAAATTAATCACAGAGCAAGCATATATTTTTAAATGTTTTCCAAAATTCTCTTTGCACCGGCGTATCCTGCAATCGAAAAACCATATTCCACTTTGAATCAACGCGAGAACAGAGGCGTAATCGAAGCGGAAGCCGTTATTTTCACCGTGTTATTGGTATTATCATAGCCGAGTGTGAACGTTTCCATGAAAGGGGCGGTTCGTTTTTGTGCCCTGAACGAATCAGGTTTAACGAACCGTGGAGGATGCTGCCTGTTGAAAAGGGGTAATTATTTGAGCGGCAAAACATTCGAGCTACGGATCCAGCCGGTATTAAAATACATTCAGAACCGTACAGAAGAATGAAGTCGAAACGGTTTTCTCGCGTGTGCCATTTATTTACCAGATGGACGTCGATTGGAACGCGAATCAGTCTCGAACGCTCGTTTATCGGCTCGTAGTCGACCGGAAACGACGAAAATTGCGGGCCTCGTTAACGAATCGGGCTTAATTCGCGACCTGGATGCAGACTTTTTCAGGAATACTTCTTTTTGTGTCGTATTTAGGCATTTGTTTCTAATTTACTTTCGAGGGAGTCGAGATTCAACGAGATTCAAAAATTGTGGCAAGAAATTAGGAAAAATATGAAAAATTCTAAGTGTGACAAGTGGAGATCAAGGAAAATTCTAAACACGTCAGGTGGAAATGGAGGAAAATTCTAATCTAGTCAAGTCCAAGTTAAATAAATTCAAATTCTATCAATCTAAACATAAACTACAGCAATTTAAAAATACTGTGCTTTTGTATCCCTCCAACATAAACTAAAATTAACTTCACTCTGTACCTTTTCTACATATTTTGTGCACGGTTCTTTCAGTTTCCGCTTGATCGTCCAGCAAAAAGTTCGCAATCTCCATTCCCCGAAAACCACGGACAAACATCAGAATCATATTTAAGGTTCATTTTCATTAGCCTGAAAGCTTATCCCACGTGATCATCGGGTCTCTTTATACTTTCCACTGTATCGTTACCGCTATCTTTTTATTCAATTTTCATTTCGCCACGGGCAGCTGACTCAACGTTTCTCCGACCCACCTTTACCATTCTTAATAACCATTATAACAATTGATGTCTATCAAAGATAATTCGGTTAAGTATCCCCCAGCCCCACCTATTGGCTCCGAGCATTCGAAAACAGAGCCATGCGTCTTGACTTTTCATCAGCGTAAAAGCGCTCTTTTGTTGATCGAATTACCAAAGATAAATTCAATTATTCCTCCTTCGACAAGAGATTCGTTTACCTGATTCTGTTGATCGAGCACGGCTACTTGCGATCTCGTCCTACGCTGAACAGTTTCTGTTTTTATCCGATGACCAACCACTTTTATCCTTGCGACTTGATATATTCGTATTTGTAATGCTTTGAACGCGAACAGTAACATAATGCTACTTAATGATTCAAGGAAATTGAAGAAAATTCTGGATGGCATTGAATAAGACACGGAATGGAATGAAACGTTTAAAGAATTTGAAGAATTTAGACAAATTTATTATATTTGCAAATTTAATGGAACGACGTTGTTCAGGTTGATTTCCACGTGGCCTTCAAATTAGTGCCAAGAGGTTGAATCGGCCAGGGTATTAATTAACATTTTGCCGGTCCAATATCGAGCTGTCGAGCGTGTTACACTCAACGATTCCCCGAGGATTGTTACGACGGTGTCGTTGCAACTGTTCGTCAATGTAATTGCAGGCATGCGAGGCTCTTAGATGCGTCTTGGGATTACCGGAAGGTGACAGAGGGGTAGATTCGGTCCTCATAAGGGGTTCGATTGACGTAACTCAGGTTACAGATAACTGAATCAAGGTTTTTGTATGCTGGTATACTTTTGTATGTCAAATTTGACAACTTTTCGAAACATTTTTCTTAGAGAAGCACTCAAAGTTAATATTCTGTAGAAAAATTTAATAAATCTTACAAATTAAAAGCTAGAAATTTGGCAATATTTCCAAAGATTCCACGTAGACATGTTTTACAGAAAAAGCTTTGAATCCAAATTGAAATGAAAAATCAATCGATCCCTTTCTAATTAACGAACGTTCCAAACCCGTGGCTATAAATTAACCCGAAAAGTCATCTAAATTATAAGTACCGCGAGTCGGTTCCGCGACGCTTTCGAAATCGAAATTTCATCGGCAATCATAACATAAAAGATGGAGCTGGAAAGATTCATTGGACGATTATTGGGATTGAAAGGAGCAGCTGTAGCCAGAACGAAGCTACTCCCGGGACGGCCGACAATGCTTCCGAATCGATCTCAATTTTCACATTGAAGTCTGTTCTCCCGTAACCAACGGTGTCCCATAAATATTCCAGATGGTCAGACTCAATTGAATCACAGGGTAGTAGTCGATGAAACCCCGGAATCCACGAGGGCTTGAAATATTTCAAGAAGCATCTCGATACCATCGATCCTCCTTCGTCCGCTAAACTCTGACTTCGCCCGTTGGAATTATTCATGGACAAAAAAGAGAAGGGGTGAAAAAAAAAAAGAGGCCAACGAAAATTTCGAAGAAATCCAACCGCTTTCGATATCTTTGTTCGAGGATTCTTCTCCCCTTGAACGATTGTTCCATTTGGTAAATTAAATAGCTGATATCTTCTGGCAAAGTGGATGAGAAATTAGCAGATTCTATCAATCAATTTTCAAATTTAGCTAAAATCCGTGATATTTACAGTTTATTTTATCTTTCTTTTATTTAATTATTTAGTTGTATTGGCCACTTATTAAACCGCCTTTCGTGGTGTAACAGTTGATATAAAATTCAATCTACTGAAGGTATAATATTCTTTCCGGCTGGAATCTCCGTTCTTGCGAGAGGAATGGGGGGATCGTGGATACAACCAAGGCGATTTCCAGCGATCGAATCGGCTCTTTATCGGTATCAATCGACTATCTGGAAATCTGGCTGCAACGTTGTACCGGTATTCGAGTATTCACAGGGGATAGGAATCCGTGGAATGAATTGTGTCGGTCTCTGGAAGATGGAATCTCGTTCTCAAGTAGCTGGCGATTCCATCATGGGTCGCAGGGGCGTCTGTCGAGCTTTACCGCTCGCGATTTATTCTCCCTGCCAAGATAATTCCAACCTAAATCCCGGTTTAACGATCTTACTTTATTTTTTATTTAACTTTAAGTAATTTTTATTCGTATGCTTTTTATCACGGGCAATTTTTAAAAGTCTGATTGCTTCTCATTTAATTTGCAATTAATGCAAAATTTCTTTCATTCAGGAGAAGCCTTCGAGAACCGAAAAGTCTCGAAAGCGCACGAATCGTTCATGAAATCGTGTTAATCGAGGCCTACAGGTTTCAATTTGCGGCAGTTATCATCGTGTGCCGATTCTTTCGTCCCGTTTCCACGTGTCCTTGCGCGAGCCCGCCGATCGCTGAGCACGTGTACCACTTTTAATCAACGCGTTCGATTGCTTTCTTCGGGCGATGCAGCTGTTGTGGTGGCACCGCAATCTCCGCCCCTATCCGGCCTTAAATCAAACTAGCTCGTTTCGATGTTATTTGCAACGGGGATGCCGACCGGGGGAATTTCTACGGATAGAAATTCCGATGATTTATAGGTCGTTCGATATCGCGGTAATCGCGAAAGAAAACACGAACCGCGTCGCTTCCACTCCGCCGGAACGCGGACGCCTTTGGAACGGATTCCCGAAGACCCGGTAAAATAAACAAAAATGTCTGACACAATATGGGTCCGGGATTGAAGTATGAGCCCCGTTGTCTTCCTCCTTTTTTCCTTCTCTACCCCTTTTGTGCTTTATTCCGTTTTTCCTTCGGCGAAACTTCGATAACTGCTTAATGTTGCGACTGGAATATATTAGGTCGTCTGGCAAGGTTTCATGACACAAAAGTAACGCCAAATGGCACTTGTGGCGCATCAATTTGAAGCTCAGAGTTCGGCCACGAAGATCGCATAAAGGTTTTGTGGAAATTCTTACCGTGGAAAGGCTCGTTGCGATTCGAACAATAAAATTTTATTAACAGCTGCGATGGTTCAAGGACCTGGAAAGTTTTCTAAAATTTCATGACATAAAAGTATCTCGAAATGCCACATATGGTACATCGGTTTCAAGCTTAGAGTTTGATTAAAAAGACCACGTAAAGGTTTTTTAAATATTTTTACTGCGAAAGAGCCGGTCGCCATTTGTATCAGACAATAGAATTTTATGAAACTATTGCAAGGTTTAAGAACGCGGAAGATTCTTCTAAAATTTCACGACATAAAAGTATCTCAGAATGTCACTTACGGCACATCAAGTTCAAGCTTAAAGTCCAATAAAAACAACCACGCAAAGGCCTCATGAATATTTTTAATACAAAATGGCTGGTACCTCGTTAAAGCGAACAATGATCAATTTCGATACCCGCAAAGTCCAACGCAATTTCATGACATAAAAGTGTCATAAAGGAAAGCCCACGACACATCAATTTGAAGCTTACAGGATTACAAAAATGACGAGACGAGCGTTTCATGAATATTCCCGACGAACAAGGAACTAATGGTTCATCGATGTTCGAGCCATCTAAAATTAGAAAGATAAAGTCGTATGTTTCGCTGCATATTGCCGGACGATAAATCAAAGCGCACGACGGCAGGCAGCACGGATCATCGAACAAGAAGATAATGAAATGCACGGCCCTGCAAAGGGCGCTTTATGCAGAATAAAACGCGACCCGTGAACTCACGGAGCATCGTAGGAGCATCCTGAAAGCCCGGCGCACAATGCTTCTTTATCGTCCCTTTGCTCGGCGATACGTTTCATGCGACTTTGTGGAATCGTCGATACACCCACCCTCACGCTTCCACCCCCTTTTTTCCCCCTGCCTTCATTCAGACGCGTTTCTGCACGACGTGTCCGTTCGAAGAACGTTTCCAAACGAAACAATGATTTCCACGAAGTGGTGGTTTCTGAAGAACAAAGTTCGTGTGTTAACCCCTTAACCTGTGATTTTTCTACCTGGTGAAGAAAATGAAGAAAATCGAGATATGTATGTTTCATACTTGGCAAGCCTTGACTATGTAAACTTAAAATTGAGTTTTAATCAAAATTTAAAGGGTAGTGTCCCATTTGAAGGGTGCGTCACGTGTGTGCTACGATATTGTAAGGCAAGAGGTTAAAAATAACGTGTGCATAAAATGTGAATGAATTGTTATAGAAAATTTTGAAGAATACGAATTCATTTTACTGGAAAATTTCACTGTGAGCCTTCTTGGCAAACGACGGACGATTTCTGTGGAACAATTCTCGCTGGAAAAAATAGGAATTGTATGGTATTTGGGTTAATAATAGACAGCGAACGAGTTAAAATAAAAAGGAAAAGAAGAAAGATCGATGGAAATGTTGGTCGTTGACAGCCGGTTGAAAGGTTGATAGAAGGAAGAAAGAGGGAAATGGGTATGGACGAGGAACGATATCAAAGCGGCAACCTCTTTCACGTTTTTTTTTCCACGTTCCATTTCCCGTGTTTTAATGCATAAAACATTTCGATCGTGCGATGCTCGTCGCACGGATTCAGAGTTTGAAACACAGAGAAGACGAAGAAGAAGAAGAAGAAGAAGAAGAAGTGGAGGAGAGGAAATAACCCGTCTTTATGTAGCTCTTTTCCTTGCTCCTTATCGCGTTTCCAACGGGACGTATTGTTTTTTGTCGTTTCCTTCTTTGTCGGCGATCCTCGTGTGTCGCGGATTACCGGCAGCCTTTTGTTCTTTGCGAAACGTTCCCTGCCCGTTCCCAAACGGATCCAAGATGTCGGCAAATCTCTTTGTGAATGTTGAACAGCCGTGAAACAGATTCGTACGGTCGCCACGGCCGCGTTGAATGCGTTCACAGCTTCCACGAGTTATTGGTCGGGGTAATTTTTTGTTCTAAATTAACACCTCACTAATTACCGATCCATAATTTTACAAAATTCCACCTTTAGAAAATAATCAAAATTAAAATAAGTTCCAGATACTTTGTGCCACCGCCTTGAGATAAATTTTGAAATATTTCGAAATTTTGAAATTGTATCAGAAGAATATAATATGCTAGAAGGTATTCGTGTCATTTCTTGGAATTTTTGTGACGTCAAATTCCAGGAACTTAGACTTTATACCGTAAGAAAGTACGAAATTTTCCAAAAAATATAGATTCTTCGTTAAAAGTTTCACCGATGGTTTCTGTCCAGGTTGTACACCGTTGATAGATCGATTATATCCGTATCCAGGGCTTCCTGATGATCGATTATCTGAATAGCCTGGCGAAAATTCTTGTATCAGAGAGATACAGCAATTTCGTTGGAAGGTTTTGCGAGGATAGTCCGAAACACGGTGTATCATCACCGATATAATCCGATTTATCCGTACTAAGCTACTTCGTAGCTTGGATTTGGTTGCTTGATACACCGATACAGGCAAGTCGTTCGTTCTGCTTATAATAAACTGCAGATTCTCATGATTTATTGCTCCGAACCCTACCCTCTCCTGATCCATAATTCGTTTACGATTAAAACGTTACGTTGACAATCGAACCCGCGGTCTCTTCGAATCTTGACCGAATTTAAAGAATCGATAAATGAAAACCACAAACACACAAAGTTCTAAGTTCGAGGAAATAATTTTTTATTCGAAGGCTTCAATTTTTATACGAATCGATACAGAAAGGATGAAAATTCGTGAAAAATAATTTGAAAAATTGTCCAATGGAAGTGTAATGTTTCACTTAGACGTCCCGGTTCGTCCACGACAGTTTCATAGACGCTATTATCTCTGGTGGAAACGCTTTGAATCGCGTCATACAGGATTCATCTTCCTTGATGAAGGCACTCTGGCCGGTCCGAATGACTGCACTGACGTACCAATCATCCCCCTCGGTTGCTCGTCAGTCGGTTACGCGTCTTCTTTGCGTCTTTTACCGGACAGAAAGCAGGAATTACTTTCATGTCGCGGAGAGGAATTTCATCGGTGAAACTTTAAATGCCTTTGTCCCTTGTCTACAGCTTGGCCGACGTTTTCTCCCCTTCCTTTTTTTTCCCCACGAAAATTGCGCACCCTTTAACGCTGCCCAGATGCTTCCTCGAGGTAGAAATTCTTCCCTTCTCTGGCACGGGCGTGTTTGAGGTAGAATGAAAATTGAATTCAATGAATTTTTTAGCTTTCAGTGAATTCTGGCCGATTTATTTTCGACTGTACTCTTCAAGTTGGTAGTCTATTATAGAGGGTGTTGTTAATAATATTGCAAACGATATATTTTACAATATGTGAATGTTTCTTAGTTAAAAAAATTAATTAAACTTTGTAAAAAGTAAGAGAGACATTCGAATACGATTACATTTTTGTCTAAAGGGGGTGAATACTTGAGTATGACTGAAAATCAGTTCGATAGGCGTCCAATAATATATTTTCGTAATATCCTACGGGAAGCCGTGCGTAAATCGCGAGCAGCCTTTTCCCCATGGAATTTTATCGTCGGAACAATTCACGCCGCTTTGATCGCGCCGCGCCGTTTCGAAAATCCAAAGGACCGTGTAATTTTTTTTCCACCGCGATCGTTCTGCTTTGAAGTCGCAAAACACGCGTTCGCTCCCTCTCGTTATTTATACGTTTCACTATATATATATATCCTTTTTTCTGTTTCGTTCGCGCAAAAGACAATTCCACGCGTCCGTAATTGACCCGGTTGGTCGTGTAACGCGTACGATGGACGACGATGGAAAATTCATCGCGGGGGAAACCCGTTTCTGGGACTTTCCGTCGACGATTTCGCGAAACTATCGGCGAACAATTTGGCAAGTTAAATGGACATTTTTCCCGCGAAACTCGTAATAGATTGAAATTTCTTCGGGAAAAGGAGGCCACGTTTTCGCGCATCAAACTCGAAATTCCCCGAGGAAATCGAGCACGAAACGTCTTGTCCTTTCGACGCTAAAAACTTCCGACCGTGTTTGCGAACGGCTAAGGGATGCACGCTAAAACATTATCGTCTCGTATGACGACCTCGTCGAGCTGAAAGGGGCCATCATCGATCGATAAATTCGTTATTTCCACACCAAGGATCCTTAGAAGGGTCCTTTGGGTACTTCGCTAGATTTTTGTCATTACCTTTTACAATTTCTGCAGTTCAAATTTGTCAAAGTTAAACTTCGGTAGAAACTTTAGTTTAAATTAAGAATTAATACTGCTATTTTTAATTTAAGCCCATGGACAAAAGAAATATTACATGGAATGCTCCAACTTTCAATTTAACAGCTAAAATACTTAGTTACAAAATAGTGAACAATGTACTAATAATTATTCTATTTAAATTTAAAAATCACCTACGTTCTTGGCACATCCCCTCAGAGGGTACCTTCAAACGAAAGGGGTTAAACTATTGCCCCTCAGCATATTTTCTTTTTTATCATAAAATAAGAATCACGGCTGAGCAAACACGTCACGACCGCAATTGCATAACAAAAAGATAAGGGAACTCATGTTACCCCCGGAGGTAATTGAACGTCGAATACCCGAGTCACGTTTTTGATATCCAAGTTACCCCTTCGGTGGAAACGATCAAGAAGAACGTCCAATCAATCGTCGCTATCTGTGAAGAGAAATCTGGCCGGGATATATTCGCGACCCCGAAGAAGGATCCGAGCAAACAGGAACGGAACGGAACAACCCCATGTTGTACCAAACGATATTTCCCGTCAGACAGAATCACGTGCGTTTCGTCATTCGACGCTCGACTCGGCTCTGTTTGCGTTTCCCACCCCCCCGTTCGCCACGAGACGTTGCTCGAATGCGTATCCCGAACCAGGACTTCCTCCGGAGGACTGCACGCGCTTTAACTGGCAAACAGGAATCCCGCCTACAAACACGCAATGTCAACCCCCGTCCAAGTATTTCGCAGGAAACGGGGGTTGTTTAAAGGGCGCGCATCCCTCTGTCGCCGGGGAAACTTTGCTTTCGATTAAAGTTCGCCGAGACAAAGGTGGCGGGAATAGTTGTGAATTCTTGTCAGGAATTGTTCTCACTTGCATCCATCCGATCGCGTTATTATTGTCTGTAATAACAACTGTGATACATCGGCAGTTTAATTTGTAGTAAAAAGTATTTAGAAGTTTACTGTTGAATTTTTAATGACAACCAAGTTCCTTAACGTTTGATTTAATCTGTAATTGTCAATTGTTGCAATGTTATAACGGTGACGTTAATCTGAAATTATCGACGTTGCGTCGACGGCCATTGGTTTGTCCGATTTCAATGAAATTTGTCCATTTCCCTGAAGCGATCAGACACGAGGCCGTGCCTGATAGTCGATTGATCAGTGGGTGTTAGAACTATCGACAAGCTGTTGGTGCTTGTCTGCCACTGTCAGTCATTAGCCACTGTTCAGATGTCTGACCAGTAGGCCACCCTTACTACTGTCAATTACTAAACGTTACGCGTTGATCGAACTCTTTCTCGTCCTGATCGTTTTCTCATAAGAGAATTATAATAATAAAGTCTATCAATTGATTTTTGTTTTTTGATTATTATACTTAGTTTGATAATAAAATTTACAATTATTTTATCTTTGGTTTGAATTATTTTTAGGAGAGGGAGAACAAAATATTCAGTACTGAACGAATCACTTTACACTGGAATCAATATTTACTGAGTTATTAGGGTGATTCCAGTCGTGTGCACCCTCTGGATATTCAGCCTTTGAGCGTATTAATTATATTCACGAGCGATTTTCGTGATAAACTTCGATTCACCGCGAAATTCAATGACCAACCTTTAAACTCAGCCGGCTCGGTTCAAATAGAATCATATTAGAGCCGTATCGGGTCTTATTTAAAGTTTCTGAATAAAATTTGTCCCCTGACGAACCGTGTCCGTTTCTGCGGCCTCGAGACTATTTATACACCGTTTTGGTACCGTTATCAGATAAATGATTAATCTCACAAAGTTTTGTAATTTAGAAACTTGAAATAAAAATTTGACTCGATTTAAAATGAAACCCGAAGACACGTTAAACTGTTAGGTGGTTCGAAGATTTTCACTGAAAGGTCGAAGATCGTTCGCGTTTGATATCATCAATCTTAACACAGATTCGAAGCGACTTGTAGAATGAATGTAATAAAATGCAAATTTCCTTGTTGAGTTCTTCAAGGAGGATCGATCTCCTCAAAATCTGACGGCGAATCCCGGCCACGATGTTTGGCTGCGATCGTAAACGTTTCAATCTCACCGGTCCCGGTATTAGAAGTGAGTATCCAGGCCGGGATCCAGCGGGCATCGATAGAATCCACCTTACCAGACTTCGGTTCCTTTGCGTGCCAGATAAAACTGTGCTCCTCCCGTCCCTTTCGCCCCGTCCTCCCTTTTTCATCGGGATACTCGTTCCTGTTCCTACGGCTCGACGATCGACGTCTTTTGCGATCGCGTTTCCGCTTCACGCCCACCCGCTTCCCGTCTTTATATCATCCAGTGCTTTGGGAAACAACGAGGAAACATTCTGCTACGTCTGCGACGATAAAATGGATCACCGATATTTCGGTTACAAGCACGATTGTTTGCTTCCCTTTGAGATTCAAATTACACGGGATAGTTCTTGGATGTACGAGATTCTAGATATTATTCTCTGATAAATTAGCAGAACTTATTACTTGTTTGCTTATTGTCTGTCTGATAATACACTTTTAATTCTTCAATTATATAAAGCACCATCTCTATTTGCCTCGTGGTATTAGACCTCCATTTCCACTTGTCTGACCACGTAGGTTACCTCTTCTACTTGTCTGATCATGTAGGGTATCTACTCGACTGAGCAGATGGATAGTTCCACTTACTTAATAACATATGTCTTATATGTCTGATTACATACGTGGTTAATCTACTTGCCTGGTCATATATGGCGCCGTCTTTATATATTCTACTTGTCTGACCACATACAGTACATATTCTACTTGTCTGACCACATACAGTACATATTCTACTTGTCTGACCACACACAGTGCACTTTCTTCTTGTCTGATCACACAAGATACTCTTCCTACTGTTATATAAAACCATTCGAATCGTTTGACTATGCAAGTTATCGCTCTCACTGACCATCCGCTCCAAGCAACAGCACATTCTTTTTCTATTTCCAAGAGAAACTCCGTCATTCGAGCGACATAACACATGCGGTACACAACCGGCGAGACCCAACTTCCGAGAATTTATTTCACCGCAATTCAACGCGCTACAATAAGAGAATCTAAAGCCATGCAATTGTTCTCCCCCGTGAAAATAAATTCCTCGCAGCAGCTGTTGCCATTCTGCTAATTGTACGGTGGCCGTGGCTTGGCTGCCTTCCTGCGACGTGTTTAAACGTCACCAAGACAGTCGCCCAGAAAATATCTTAGGGTCCATTAAACCGTTTTAACCGACAGTTATCATCCAGCTTTCTTGATACAACAGCTTGAAGACGTGGTCGTGATACCCGTTCCTGTTTGCGGGGTGTTTCTTGTCCCAGCAGAGAGAATTTATTCGTCAACGTGATATCATTAAGAGAAACTGAGGCAATACTTTTTCCTCGACATAAATAAATTGTCAGTTTTATAAACATTCATTGTTAAACCTCGGGGAAGTATTTAATTAATAACCAGAGGAGATCGTTTCTCGAAGGTGTCGGGGATCGATATCGTGAAATCGTTCTCAGCTATGCAGCAACGTTTCTTTGCCGGTTGTTCGTTGGATTCGCAGCCTCGACTGACAGGCAGCTCCCAATTTCCGGTTCCGAGGCGTCCTTTGAACGCTCGTAAAGCACTTAAGAAACTGCGAACACCGCCAAGGGCGACGATAAGGAGCCGTGGATAGGTGCCGGCTTTGCTCTCAGGTATCGATACTCGCATCTCGAATTCCGTATCGAAGCTGGAAGCACATCGAAACTCGAGAACCGACCTTTTCCCGTCCCCCCCCACTCAAACCCCATCTTTTCCGTCTCGATGTTGTATTTTCTACGCTTTATTACGGGAAATTGGAGTAATTTCGTTCGAATTGGAAATAACAGCCCGGAGAAACGTTGGTCGATCGTTCGATTCGACAAATGTGCGCGATTCGGGCTAACGATGAAATTCCACTTAAAAAATGATCGTAATATACCGTATTATTTGTTTTCAACAAATTCTTGCTACGGAATTGTTTATTACGGTCCAGCAGTTTCAGAGAATAATCGTAGTTTCTTTCGAAATTGATCGAAGTGTTACGAGTTTAATTACGGACTTAAAAAATTATGAATTACCCAATTATAGAAAATTTTTGACAAGCTGAGGTTTTAGAAATTTTTATATTGCGAAAAACTTGAGTTACAGGATTTTTTGTTCTATTCTACTGAAAATAACTTTTTTATTCCCTCGTTGAGAATTTTCGTCTACTCGAACGAGAAAATTCGTGGAAATCTAAATATTCAATCTCGTCGAATACGCAAATAGTAATTGAATTCCGTTCACTTGGCGGCCGTGAGATGTTTCGATCGATTTGCATCGATTTTGAAGGTTCCAGGGGCGCTGTATAAATTTTTCAACCGTTTGTTTAATCCATCGATCCTGTCTACCATCGCAGCTTTTGTCAAGTATATTTAACTTAAAAATCAATATGTTAAATATATTAAACGCTGATTAATTTCTGATTAATTGAATTTAAAGGGCGAAATATAATATTTTATTTGCCTAATAAATTTCCTAAACCGTGCGGTAGCGAGAAGTAAAAATGAATCTTCCTTTTTTTTGGCACGTTTAAAGCTTCACTGGCCACGAAAGGGTTAACCGAACCGCGTGGTTAAAGAACGGAAGGATATCTTCTCCGTCGATTATATTTCCTGGAACAAACAGGGGGGGGGGGGGGAGAATCACGATTTCGCCGGCAAGTTTCTGCCGTGTTCCGCTTCTTAGGACTTAATCTGCTTAACTCTCGAATCTGGTTGAACGAGGATGCGAGCTAACAATGAGAACGAAACAGGAGAAAATAAAGGCGGCGAGAACCGAGCGTGGTAAAAAATAAAGGAGAAAGAATGAATATATACCGAGAAAGGGGGATTTCACGAAACGGACTGAGCCGACAACTTTACTAATTGGATTAATTTGATCGCTTAACAAATAACTGAAACTGTTCCTGGATATCTTTCCAGCTAGAAAATTCCTTTAAATTACGAGCTTCGTTAGAAATTACGGCTATCGTAAATGTAACGGTATATTGTATAAATAGAAGACAGAATTAGGATCACGGCTACGAAAAAATAATCTTTTTATAGGTGTATAAATTACAGATAGAACGCTATCACAATTAACGACCCTGTAATCTACGTCAAAGTGATAAATGGACTCACGATCACAAGGTTATACGAAAAGAATTCACGATGCCGTAAATTTCATGTCGGAATATTAATTTTATAACTTTTGACAATGTCGGAGCAGCCTAAATTTGTGGCAGTTTCGAATAATGGTGATACGAGTTATAAATTATTTATCGCGACATATAATATCATATATCGATATTCAAAGCAGCACGGTACGTCCTACAATAAGACAATTAACGCGTTGACTGTCGCAGTAGTAACAGACGTGTATGGTCAGACACACTGAAATTCCACTTATTAAGGCTCCTGTCGATTAATCTTCAAATGCAACCATTAAAATTGTATTAAAATAATGTATCGTGCAGTTTGTAATATAATAAACCCCAGAAAATTGACTAATTACGTGCGACCCAGCATCGAGCCGCGTCTCTTTAAATTCTCGAACGAATAAACATACAAGTATCCAATAGCAAAGTTCGTTCAACCGGCGAATTAACCGGTGACGGTCGATTAAACGGATTAATCGGTGTCAACTGTAAATCGAAGCCTGGGATTTCATTCGATTCGAGCGATTTTCATCGATCAACGAACCGTGGAGACGGGAAACGAGCTGGATCGAACGTTGATTTCGATGGTTCGCCCGCTTCCCAGACGATCGAATTTCTTTTTTTCCTATTTTGTTTTTTTTTTGCGCGGTAGGGATGGAATCGAAATGACCGTGCTAATCCACGCCACGGAGAAAAGGAGCGTGTACAACGGGAACGAGGAAATTTGAATTTATATTGGACCCGTGACGGTCCGTGGCTTCATTCCGCGATATTCAAGCCCGTATACATTAAATGCATATTCATGTCGGCCAGGTTTGTCGGAAAAACATGATATCTCAAATGCCAGGTTTAAGGTTTAAGGTACTCCCTGAAATGGGAAGCTTTTCTTCCGGATGCAATTTTCGAAAATGCGTTTTGTGATTCTATTTCCAATATCACGGATTTCTTTCGAAAATCGTGAATGTGAATTCTTTATTATTGTTATGGAAAACTGTTGTAGCAGTGATATTTTCTTTTAAACAAATTTATATTAACCCCTTGTCCCACAACCCTGTTTCTAATGTAACCTCTACCCTTTATACTTTGAATAAAACTCAATTTTAGATTTAATTCTAATTACAGTTTGTATAATCAAGACTCGTCAAATAATGTTTCGTTAGAAAAATTTTAAAACTTTTTATTAATACAAATCTTGAGCAAGTTTTGAAACGAAAAATTGCGAATGTTTCCCAATTCCCTTTGAGGTTTCTAAGTGAAAAATCCGGAATTTTTGCATACATAAAATATTCAAAAGGAGGAAATTGTTGACATTCTCTTGGATGTTTCAAAATGAGGGTTCCTCGAATTGAAACGAAAATTCTTACAGGAAGTGGAAGATATTATCAAGAAATGGATCGAATGAAAACACGAAGGGGGAAGAGAATAGAATTTTTCGAGGCACATCTATTCAATTCTGTCGAAAATTCGGTAATTCGGAAGCAAGAGCCGGGGCAAGGCCAGAGGAAACAGAATCTCGGTTGAACTCGGCTGTCGAGATAGCCCCGAGTTAGTTTCACTGGTCCGACAAACACGGGCCAATATCAATTTCCGTGTTTTCACTGAAAATATTGAGACTTCTCGTTTCCATGTTATCCACTTTCACTGTCCCACATCGCCGCGAAACAAAGTGGCCAGGATCAAAGATCGGTTTTCACGATTCTGTAAATTGAAACAATTTTAACCCTCTGTTATTCGAAGGTAAATCCTTGCTTTAAATGAGAATTATTTTTATGAAATTTTAAGGGTGTGATATTAAGTACTTAGGTGTCTTTGAATATTTGGAAACTTTTTCATTTCTGAAAATATAATACTTTGAAGTCTCTAATTTTCTAAAAATATAATATTTCCAAGTTAATTTAATTCCCAACGGTAATAAATGAATAACAGGGCCTGAAATAGTCATTTTCTGTTCGATGCACCCGGAACAACGATCAACGAAGAGATCATCAATCGCGGCGATGAATTTCTTAAGCTGCGCGTTGCGTTCACCGACTACGGCCGGATTTCCAAGAGGGAAACAATAGAGAGTCAGCTTGAATTTACATGGAAATCGACTCTGGTGCTGCTTAATTCCTCGCGAAGCCTTTCGAGGCTCGCCTCCGCCCGCGTTCATTTGTCTTCATTATTCTCTCATTATCACATCCACCTACCAACGACCACTTTTCACGCGCTCGATTTCGGATCTCCTGTGCTCGTGAAATTCGACCGCGCCGTCTCCCCATTTTCCGACGATGAAACCGTACGGAATTGCTATATTAATTCGAATGGATCGCTTCGCTTATCGCATAATTCAAATTCGATAATGGACACTCTGCTCCAGCTATTTATTACAATATCAAGAACATTCCTCAAGACCCTCTAACAACCGTTTCATGCCGATAAAAATAAAAAGAAGAGAAATTCGAAATAAATTATTTTATAGGGGTTGAAGAATTATTTAAATTAAAAATTATTTGACTGCCTTGTTATTTTCCTTTTTCGAAAAATTAGAGAAAAATTGTGTCACGGAGTTTTAAGTGCTTTAGAGTGGTGGAAATATTATTTATAAAACTTTTGGTATCCTGTCGCTGAATAAAAAGTCCGTAATTGATGGATGGGTACGTTAGTCGGGCAAAATGGTCATATTTGATTCGTGTCACGTCCAGGAAGGATATAAACGAATATCGCGTCCCGTTTCGTTCGGGAATATCCGGCTTAAACCCGCCTGGGATTCCTGAAGAGAGTAAAAAAGACTGGTTTACTTGCGTGAATAGGATTAAAGGTGTCATAAATTGCAGCGGAACGCTGGTATATATTCCACTTTCCTCTGATTACTCGTGAATGCACCTTTTTTTTTTCCCCTCCGCAAAAAAAAAAAAAATACATCGTCTCTTTTAACCGGAGTTAAAAAAGTGTGGAATTTCGTCCGTAAGCGGACACAAATATTACAATTATTTCAAGCAACCGGTACGTAGAATTTAATAAAAAATTGCCAGAACATTTTTAGCAATTCCATTGAATAATTTAAATGGATTTATTCAAGAATTTTATTATAAATTTAAAGATTTTACAACTGTCTGGACAAATTCGACCGCGATAAAGCTATCTAATTGGCAAAGGATCGGACATCCTTTCTCTCTAAATAAAAAAATGGTAGTGTTATCAGCCTCGAAAGGGGGGAAAAGAGGTATCAGCAATCTTTGTTTTTCAATTTTGCTCACCTTCGACGGGCGTTCGACGTTTCTGCCGATAATCGCGGATCGATCCGTCACCACGTTAGAAGGCGAACCGTCCCTCCTGTTCCTCCCCCCCTTGGTGGAAGTCAAAGGGTGATTAGGAAGGACGAGGTCATCATTCGGTCGTCCTGTGTTCTCTGATTGGACGAATTCGAAGTCCCTCGGAGCAGACTGCGTCATAGGCGGCCAGTGATCGATACCCAACGATTATAACGCCCCGAGGACGTCGTACATATTAAACCCTCCAACTCCTCCGATGCTACCCGTACATATTAAACTCTTCCTGTCCCCGCTTCCGCCCTTCCTCCCCTTCTGGCCTCGTCGACGCGGATCCGAACCCTACCCCCGACTTTTCTCTTCAATCTACCTTCTGCCTGGTATCCCCGCAATTTTTCCTTGTTCCCCGGATCCTCGATGCACCCAAGGATCACCCTCTGGTAAGGGGAGGATGTTTCGGGCTCGTCCTGGCCGGCCCTGTCGTCATATTCGGGGATTGTAAATTGGAGGACGATGGTGACTTGTCGGATGGATATTTTGTTAGATGGTTGTGATAAAAATTTGTAAATTAAAAATTAGGAGGGTAGTAGGGGTTGTTTTTCTATTGGAATTCTTCGGATATTTCTTGAGCAAATAATTGTGATAATTTGTAGCAGTTTGTTCTTCTGTGTTTTTGTAATATGCAAGATTTGAGGTTGAAAAATTGGAATATTATTTAATATAATTTTTGACTTGTAAGCTGCTTTTTATTAAGTTAAGGAATCATTCTGTATTACAATTCATATTTCACCCCTTATTTATTTCGTTTTCTATTTTATTTCCAATTTAAAAGAAAGCCGGTAGTGTTAACAAGTATAAAGTCTTCGGTATCGTATCTATAAATAAAGAAAAAATGGAATCGTTGCTTTAACGAGCCTGCGATCACGGAAGAACGGTGTTACCCCTGGAATATTGTTTAACGTCGCGGCGCGGTTGAAAATCAATCGAGTGTACGCAAACAGCCGGACAGCTTCCGATAATGCAAAGCAAATATCTCGTCAAGTACCACCGAATCTTATTTCCTCTCGATTCGCTTGTGCATCACCGTTGAGATTGATACACATCGTGCTTTTTTATTATCCTTCAATCTAACGCGTAAATAGCTCTATTTCGATCGCAGAAGATTTCTCTCATATCACGCACAATAAATTATTTAATTAATCCTGACTAAAGCTAATACCATAAAAAATACATCGTTCAATTACTTTTAATGCGATTTCGCTAAAGTATGCAATTATTTCACCGGGGATGCGAGATAGTTATTCGATGCCGGCTTAAATAATGATACCGCAGAGGATTTATCGATCCTCATTTGCACACGTTTATTTATATCGCGCAGTGTTTAACGATATTACGAAGTTTATTGCTCGTCCTCGTAGTTCTTTTCGGCGGTTGGAACCACGCCATCGAGCTTTTTTCGTTCTTCCATACAAATTTTCCTACCCGCGGAAGATATACCGCGGAGCGTTTCACATAATAAAATTCCTACGCTTGTTTCGTCGTGGTAAATGTTCGTAATTTTCTTCTTTTACAGAAATACGTCAGCGAGGGCTCGACGGTTCGGGACTGTGTACCGACGTGCGTCGAAAAGGGTGAGTGATATTTTTGGTCGTCGATTTTAGTTAATTATTGTGTCAGAAAATTCAGAATATTATCCACTTATTATCGGCCACATGGTCAGAATCACCGTAACTTTGACCTTAATTACCGTCCAAACGAAAGGCGATATGCACCCCCTCTACAAAATCACCGGACGGTCGATATATTTATAACAGGGGCAAATTATCGCAAGTAAAAAGTGTTCGAGATACGACATAATCGTTTCTTGTCTGGAGTTAACGAACGGGCGAGCAATATTGAAAAGCATCAACGTCGCAGCGACGATTTTAATCGGATTACAATGAGCTAACGCGGCCGATGGAGGGATATACCAGAGGAGGGGGGGATAAAATTTTCTGTTGAAAGGCACTCGTCTCTCGCGGGTGGCAATTAATCTCTCGTTAAAAGTTGTTCTTTGAAACGGGCTTTCCGCGAACGAAAATAACCCCCTCGGGGGTTATGTCGGAACGCGACAGAACAATTTCATTCTGTATTATCGTTACCGTGTGTAATTGCGGCCGGAATTTATCTTCCTAATATGACAATGTGTCCGTGCTCCGTGCCAGAGGGCCGCTTTAACCAGCTCATCCGTTTTCCTTTAAACGAAACGTACATAGATCATATGCGCGTGTATATACGGTACAGCTTGTTATTTGTTTCAACAAGCCTCCTCGTGTCAGATATTTCACGCGTCAATGATGCTAATGAAACCGACCGACAACGAGCATCGTTTTATCGCGTTTAATAAGAGAAACGAGCGAGTTGATTTGCTGACGGAGGTCGCGGATGATCGACGCTTCAGAAAAATCGCGAATAATGGCAGTGTTAACCTTTCGATGCTGAGACAATCAAGACTCGAGCCTCCAAATATAGATTATAGATTGGGTGAAATGGTGGGAAATAATTAATCGAAGTAAGGGTAAAATTACCCAACCGAAGTTACAAAATTTATTAGGCAAGTCTTCTCACTGAAAATATTTTAAAGAAATATTGCAAAGCTTAGAAAATAAATTAGTGCTGGTAATGTTTAGTTTGAAAAATAGGATTAAATGTGAATTTGTGAGTAAACTGAGACTGTTAAATTGAAGAATATTAGGTGTTTCGTTGGGTATTGTAATGAACACTGAACAGCCTTTCGAGAGGACTTTGAATGGAGTATTTTTAACACGTTCGAACGTGACAGAGAAACGGGACGAAGAATAAGAATCCGAATCTTCTTGAACTCATTTCAAAGGCCGAGATAGAAATCGCACCGCAAGGTATTCCAACTTCACCGAGCATCGATTCAATGGCTTATAAATTTCTTGTTCGACAGAAGAACCCGTAGCCAGTTCACCAACTATTCCGGCCAGACCGGAGATAAAAGAATCGGGAACCAGTTGGGGAAAAAGTCCTTTGGAGAATCGTAAAGTAGGTCCCGCGGAATGGTCGGACCGGTAGCCGCTTCAAAGATCCGTCGATCCTCTCCTACCCGCTTTGATATCCGAGTTGCACGCGCGAGCACGTCGAATCGCGTACGCGTGGTTTACCGCACGAACCGCGCTGGAATTGCTCCCCTTTCCGTGCTGCAGCTGCATCGCCCCCGAAATTGGAACAGCTTCTATCCCCGACGACGGAACGATCCGTGATTTTTCACCGCGATACCCCCCGACCTGTCGGTACGACTGCCTTCTGCAGATCAAGTGTCAGGAAAGAACCCATGGTCCATTCTTTGCATCAAACTGTCAGGAGATAAATTTTGTTAGACTCGAAACTGAACCTTCAGGGTTTATTAATTATTTTGCAACTTGGATTTTGAAAACCTTGTTACGAAATGTTGGAATTTTCGAGCAGAATGAGAGTGCTTTGTGGTCAAACAGTGGAATAAGGGTTAGACAGTGAAATAGGGGCTGTAGTAGTCAGACAAGCGGAATGATTACCCTGGGTAGGCGGACAGTAGTATATGGAAGGTGATAGTCAGACACTGTGGTCTGGCCAGTAGTATGAAGTAGGTGGTCAGACGAGTGGATGTGGTCCACCCTCAGATACGTAATCAGTGATATAAAACTGGTGTATGGTCGTCGTTTAAGTGTTTAAGTAGATAAGGCCAGTAGTCAGACAAGTAGATAAGGTCAGTAGTCAGACAAGTAGTATAAGACAGGTATCGACCATCAGATTATTAAAACACAATCTACGATCACAATTTCTTGAGAAATGAATTATATCTGACAGCAATGCTTGAAACAAGACAAAATCAACTTTCTTCTTCAATTAATCCAAATTTGATAGTATACTAAGTTTGTTAAGTACCATTCCAATAATTGACGTAACAATTCTAATTAAAGAACGATCTCCAAACGAATTGAATTGATTACCGGCAGAAACCGGTCGTTATCTTAAATTTCCCCATTAAAATCGAGCCTCCTGAAAACTGTTCCGTCCAGGATCGACAAGACGTAGTTGAAGAGCTCGTTGACTTCAAGATATCCCGTAAACGAGAGGGCTCCGCGGAAAACCGACTGGAAAAACGTCAGCTTACTCGCGTAATGCGATTAAGGGGGCGAAAGTTTCTACTTGTGTTCCAGCATTAAAAATCCTTCGGGAACTTTTGTAATCCTCCGAACTCGCGCCAATTTCACGTATCAACTTTTCAACTCGCGACGTTATTTACCTTCTCGAACATTTATTTATCTCCCTTACGGCCATCGTCGCTTACATGGCGCCTCAAATTTTCCACCATTAATTAATTTGGCAAAAGCGCTTTAAATTTGAAAGTTAATCGGTATTTAGAGTTTAAAGGCGACTTTTAATCACGGCAGTTCTCACTGTCGCAGTTAACGACTTTATTTCTCCATCATCATCCCCGATCTGTTTGAAATTTCCTATTTCCTGCAGCAATTTCTGCGAACTCTTCGTAATATCCTTGTTCCACGAGCGAGGCGTCGCCGGCGTTAATAAACCGTGGAGAAATTAGAAGGATATCAAAAGCGTTCGTAGCCGTTGACCAGCGAGAGGGAAGAAATGAAATCCAACGAGGGACGGACACGAATCGAATAACTTTCTGAAACGTTTCGGCCAACGATCAGAAATTCTTCTCGTTTCCAGGAGATTTTCGAGTCGTTCCACAGCGATCTTCGGCGAGTTCATTTCCCAGCCCCGGTTACTTCTCTCCGTTGAAACCGAATTTCCTGCGCCGCTTCCTCGTGTTTCGACCAGACACAAACGAGGCCGGATTTTTCATCTTTAACGAGCCGAGGATCGATCTTCCTCCGCGGTTATTGCGCCGACGATACCCTCCGCCCGGAGAGCTCCGTTTGCGAAACAATATTTCCCTTAACGGTGGCTGAGTTTCTGGAAAAGATCTTTTCCGCTTCGAATTTTTCATTCCAACCTCGGAAAGTTTTTAAGATCCGTCCGGAAGGTCGGCGACGCACGGTGAGATTCAAAATTTCCATTTTTTCAAGTCTTGGCCAAACTACAGCGGCCAGATAAAATAGCTCCAGTGGCACTTTAATGTCAACTTCCGATCTTTCGACCAATATGGAACATTCATAGTGGAAAATTGGTGCTGGAAAAGTCCAGGAAGGAGTTATGATGGTTTTGGCAATTCTCCAGAGCCCTTGGGGACATACTAAATAGCTTTAAAAAACCGCACGCTTCTATCTTGCCCCGTTCACCCGAAATATTTATATGAGCCAGTCATATAGTGGTTTTGAATTATACGAATTCTTCCGGACGGTCGGCGACGCACGGTACTTTTTCCTCTGACTGCCAAGATATGTCACTTCCAAGATTCATTTTGTTCAAAAGTACAATTATTATGACATTTTGATAAATAACTGTTAAAATGTGAATTATTGTTGATTATTACAGAGGCCTGGAGCACGAGGACGTACTGCTGCCAGCAAGATGGTTGCAACTCGGCCCCCTCGCTCGCGTCCAGCAGCTCGTTCGTGATCCTGGCTACGTGGATGGTACTGCTGGTGGTCGGGCGGACTCTTCGTGGCTAATACGTCGCTAGAGGCGACGAGGAACCGCAAACGGAAGCAACGGGATCCATCTAACGCGAACACAACAAGGTCGGAGGAACGTTGCATCGCCCGATAATCATTCGATTCTGGCCATCTTGTTGCTGACTGGTCGCTGACTGGTCGACCGTTGTCGTCGATCGATCGTGGAATCCATTTCCAACCCCCTTGTTTCTTCCTTCTTATCTTCCAATCAGTTTCCTCAATTTTTCTTTCGTTTAGATAATTCCTGATTCAATAATGAAATTCATGAAATTTTATTTAATTAAAATTATTGAAACACTTTTTTATTTGTACTCAAATGTCAGAAACAATTTTTCTCAAGAAGGGGATGATTTGTAATCGGAATTTTTCAACCCTGATCGATTTCAATTACCGCAATTCCCTTTTTGTAACAGAGAAATTGCACCAGAATCACTTTTCTCGCCTCGCTGCTCCCTTTTTTTATGCACAGTCTCCTTCTCTTTTTTCTCTTGACCCATTATTCATCGTGGAAATAATTTTTTATAGGACCCGTACATTGCCGCGGACGATCGAGTTCCTTTTCATCGTCGAATTTCTTCCAGTCAGCTTTCTGTCCGTCGCTGACGTTCACCACTTCAGCGCCGGTCCTCGAATTCAATTTATTTGAGAACTTTCATCCTTTGACCTCATATTTGTCGTTCGCACCCCTATTCGTTTCTCGTTCAACCGGTTAGACGTGGAAAGATGGATCTTCGATCCTTTTTTCCCTACGAGTATTCATCTCTTCGTTCGCCGAGGATGTCCCTGATTAAAAATTGCTTTCTGACATTTTTCACATATATTTTAACGAAACAGGTCAATTATTTAAGGTTCCTTCAATTATTTTCGTGGACGAAATTTTATTTGGAACTCCCCTTCCAATATTTCTAACTTCCCTCCATTTTCCTTGAAAACCTTCCTTATCGTTTATATTTCTTCGCGCATTCTTCTGCAGACGTCCCAAGATCGGCCAGAATCTCGAAGAAAAAAAGAAACAAAAGAAAAGAAAAGAAACGCAACACGATACGGCAAAAATCGGACCACAAAATTTCGCTATCCGAAACGAGATATCTGTCTTTTCTCGTTGCCCGAATCGTTCGAGTGGTCGTGTGCAACATTTCGTTCGCAAAAATAAAATACACAAAGAGTATTTCAACCAGAAAATAAATAAAGTAGGGTGATTTAAGAAAAAAAAAAAAAAAAAAACAAAAATCGATGGAACCCGCGAAGATCTATTATGTAACCTACTACATACAGACAACATTTTAACGAGGAACAGTGAGGATAATAATGATAAACGTTATTATTATTATTATTATTATTATTACTATTACTATTATTATTATTATTACTATATTGCTACTAATTACTATTATTACCATTATTAAATTACGACACTACACTGGAAGCATCATCGATATACATAAAATATATATATATATATATATAAAAGGAGAAATAAAAAATTATAGTAGAATAACGATGATAGAGCGGCGATCGAGTGAAGAGGAAGAAAAAATGAAATAAACAAGTTTTGTCGATATTATTACCGTATTGTAACCGCTTGAAGTAGCCTTAATAATTGTAATTAAACGAAACGCACGCGTGATGAATAAAGCGTCTTGATCGGTTGGCGTGAGGTGATTGCGCATTGTGCTCCGTTTCCGTTTAAACAATTCTTTCAGTTTCCGGGCCGTTGATTCCGTTCCTTATTTCCGCGAGGGTAGCCGAGAAGTCAATTACCGTCATTCGAACGTGTCAATTACATGAAGATTCGCGTCGTGTCAATTGTTGCGAGAGGTGGCAAGAACTTTCGTTTCTCCGACGGACCTGAATCGACTTTTTATATTTCCGGCGTTGCGAAATTATTCGAATTCTGGACAAATTTCTGCCACTTGTCGAGTTTCTTTGATTTTTGAGCCAAAAATTTGGTATCCGAGGTAATTGAAATTTGAGTACTGCACGAGACGAAGTTAAGGCAATTAAAATTGAAGTTTTACGAATACTTTGCCCTGAGAAATTAAAATTTAAATTTAAATTGTTGAATCGACTTCAATTGTTTGTTCATCGAAACGAGCGCCATCGTTCTCTTCTCAGGCTGACCAACGTCTGAAAAATTCCTAAAACAGTAGCGAGAAAAAGGAAAACAGAAAAAAAAAGAATACAACAGAAACAGAAATTCATCCTAGCCAGTAAGCGACAAAAAAAAAATGCGAATCACAACGTAGGACGAGATAATCTTAATCTATTCACCGATTAAGCAGAGAAATAACAAAAAAAAAAAAAATCGAACGGTAGCGAGAGAGAGAGAAAAAAAAATTCTAGCGAATTAAATTATATACCTGTTCTTCTTGAGATTAGGCGACAGATGATTTTATCTAAAAGTTAGCTCGACAGTCTAGCGTAATACTAAAAAGAAAAAGAAAAAAAATATTTAAAAAAAAAAGGAATAAAGGAATAAGAGAATAAAACTTTAATCTGTTTCCCGTATCTGGACGTCGACTAATCGATCAACGTCTCGTTGTTATTGTTGAACGAATTGCTTCGAGATGGATCCAGTGGCGAACACACACATGCACACATGAACACACGTACACGCAAGGGGTTTGTTCGATTTTCAACAAGGAATTCGAACGATAACGGGATGGGGTCTTTTAATTGCGAGACGCACGATTAAGTCGAGGCTGCAATTAATTCGCGACGATTTTTCGACGGGGAATAACGGGTGGGCGTAGAGTTCCCTGCAATCAGGGAGCCTTCTTTGGAATTTCTCGGTGGAACATGATGGGGAACCTGGTGGTGAAGATGTTCGATCAAAGGGAGACTTTAGGTACCCGGGTGATACACCTATCGGTATCTAAACCGGAAACGCGAAAACTCGTCGCGCACCGATACTCGCCATATAACTTCACCACGAGAAACCATCATATTCTAATATCTATAGTACAATCTTTGCGTAACTGTTCCTAAGATAAACATTCTACGATCTACTATATAATTGAAGCATCAATTTCAACACGATACAACGACACGAGATCACCATCGACATATCCATCTGAGAATGAGATATTAAATCACGTAGAAGATAAGTCGCTTAACCATCATGAAAATATCTCCGAAGGGTACAGTAAAAAGTATCCTTGAATTTAATTTGCAATGCATCATTCGATGGCATGCGCAGAGAAAATATTTCACACCAAGCCTCGACCCTCTACCCCAACTATGGGGGTGGTAACAGGGAAAAATCGAACATTCAGTTTTTGCCCTATTTTCTTTATTTAATAATATTGAAAAATTCTGAAAATATTCTGACACGTTGCACACTTGGTAAGATATGTCGAGGAATTTTTGCAGATTTTTTCCATATCATTAAATAGGAAAAGTAAATCAAAAACTGAATTTTCGATTTTTCTCTGTTACTAGCACCCTAATTGACATAGAGGGTTGAAACTCGATACAAGGTATTTTCTTTGAATATGTTATTGGATAATTCATTGCAAATTAAATTCAAGGACACTTATGACCATCTCGATCGACCATACCCTTTACTACTTATAACATTGAAAAAAATCGAGCAATTAAAGACCTCCCCAAAAAAGTTGACCAAAAAAGGATCACATGAATTGATAATAAAAATTTCTTCAAGGAGCCAGGATCATCGAGGATCAGTTTCGTTTACACTTTATCCATGTATTTTTATAACTCAAAGTGACAAGACAGGGACGAGTCGGATCGTCCTGTAAGTTCTCGATGATCCTGTCTCAAATTTCAAATGAAAAAAAAAGAATATATTACAATAAATGAAGAAAATCGATCGAACTCCTTCGACGACTCCATCTCGGATCAATCTCGTGTCGATGCTATGTAATAAAGCGAAATAATAAAAATGGAATCATTTGCAAGAGCGATATTGACGTTCTGACAGGACGCACACGTTAAATAAAAAAAGAAAAGAAAAGAAAAAAATAGAAAAAAAAAAGGGAGGAACACTTTTTTGGACGACACCTTAAAGATAATTCTAATAGGCGACTTCCTTAGCACGTAAGGGTTATCATTCACTAATGTTCAACGATGGACATCGCTCGATAATAAAAAAAATGATCCTTCGAAGTATTAAATATCTCCTTGAACCGCACGAGTGACAAAGAAAAAAGCTTCCAATTCGTGTTCGACAAAACTGGATAAAAAAAAAAACGGGAAATAAAGAAATTCCAGAGAGAGGATTGAACAAAAAATTATATCGGATAGTAGAAACAGCGTAACATTTTACATTCGCTTCGAGCACTAATTTCGATATACATACATATATATATATAAATATATAAATATAGGTACATTAAAGGGGTTCGAAAAAAAAACAAGTCTAAAATAATAATGCCTATTTTTTGTTTCTTCCTGCACCGATCTTGAGTGCCAGTGTGCGAAACGAACGCGTGAATGGATCAATGATCGTACACGATCAGGATCATTGCGAGCGAGTGATCGAATTAATTAAGTGAACGAATTAACGAAATTATTTGGTCGAAATGTTGTTTCATGTTTGGAAATTGAACAATTGAAATTATTAATATTTTTAAGAAAGCCTTGAAATATTATGTTTTTTTATAAAGATGTTATATATTTTTAGAAGTTTGTGAAATTAAACATTAGAAACTTCAGAATATTATATTTTTATAAAAATTGAATATTACATTTGGTATTAATAGAAGTTAATTGAAATATTAATATAATTACGTGATGTGCTTGAACAGGACCCCGCAAAACGATTCGAAGTACAATAAAATAACATTCCGAGGAAGGCACCCTAATTTCTGTAACAAATTTCAACCAAATATTTCGTTTAATTGAATTAATAATCGAAAGCTTTCTATTGCATGCGCCCGCAGCTTCTTCGCTTCACTAAGGAAATTCACTTCAACCCTTTCGTTGCAAATTTCGGAAACGAAGGAAAAAGGAATGAAATTTTATAATTGCACGCAATCGGTGCCATCGATTAAACCGATCAGAATCAATCTCGAACGATGATAAACGATATTCGACTAACTTTTCACGCCTTTATTTTGCAATGATTTATTTTCGTTGGTTGCCGCGTTTCGCAGCCAATTAACGGGATATTCGGTTAAATTGTTTATCGCGCATCGTCGTTTCAAAACCGTGCTATTGAATTCCACTGAACAATGTGTATTGTTTAAATTTTCATCAGTTGTCAGCCGGTATCAATATTTATTCATTTCCCTTCGAATAATATGACAGTGTTTCGTATATTATTTGTGATTCTCTAATTATTTCTGCATTAATGATTATTCATGCTTCGTTCCGTTAAGGATCGAATCTGTCCGTCTGAAATTTGATTAATGAAAGTACAATGATATTTGAAGAAATTTTGGAACATTGGGTTTATGGTAAGAATTAATTTGTTGATTGAAAATGAAACCTAGGACATATCAATGAATATCAGACACGAAACGAATTAAAATTCTCTATCGATCCACGGAGATTTTAATAAACCTTATTAAATTTCTGTTTTAAATTTATGGTTATTGATCAAACCGTAATTGCCGTGTGCACCGTCGTAATTTGTTTTAAACTTTAACCTTCTATTGAATTTTAATGGAATCGCGATTCAAATTTCTGTAATCAGTTTTTAGGTGATTAATTATGAATACAAATTTTGGTAAACGACTATAATAGCTGCTGCAATAAACAATCTAATTTTTGTATATGATATTTTAACAAATAAAATAAAAACATTGATTGAATATTACAATTTTTAGATAACTAAAGAGGTGTCTAAAAGCAGCAGATTGTTTATAAAAATTAAATTTTGATACTTCACAACATTATTCTGGTAATACATAAATTAAGTGATTCACGGAGGGTTAATAAACCAAATTCACCTGCAGAGATCATACAAATCATTAACAAAAAGGAAACGGATTGAATTACCGCTGAATACACACATTTTAAACACTCCCATTTCAATAAATAAGAAACTTTCGCTGCAATGAAACGAGCCACAAAATTGTAAAACCGTTCAAGAAACTCGTCGCGTCACGGGCGGTTAATTAATGATCTCGCGCGACGAAAGGGTTGAATCGTTAAAAAATATTGAAGTAAAAAATGGAAAAGGGATAAACTCGCGTCCATCAACGATTCGAAAATGGTTCAGCCGTGTTCTTTCCAGACCTTTAGCACCCTCCTTACGAACCTGGTGACCCTTGACACTCGTTAGACCGACCGAGTGCGAAAGAATTTCCCGTTGAATGAAAAACGAAAGCATCCGGCGAGAATGACTGGGGCTTGTAGAAAAAAAAAACGCCGATGAAAAGGAGGGAAAAAATCGGATGAAACGTTCGAACAGGCACGCTTTCAGCAGTGAAAAAAAGAGGCGAACAAAAACAAAAAAGCAAAAAAATAGGGGAGGGGGGGGAGGGGGCGAACTTCGACACCGTCGAGTTGTCGTCGAGTGGGAACCATTCGAGTCTTCGAGTTTCGCGAGACAGAACTTGCCGCTGTATTTTTTTTTTTCTTTCTTCTCGAACCTGCTTTTCATCGACCACTTTCTGTTATTTCATTCTTCGAGGGAAGAAGGAGGCATTAAATGGGCTGGAAGCGAAATTTCAGGTGCGAAGAGGAGAATAAGGAAACGAGGAGGAGACGAGTAGTTGAAACTGTTGCGAAGACTGCTACAGAGAGATGGGAGGGGGGAAGCGTTATGGGGTGAAGAGAAGGGTGGACGTAAGGGAGAAGGGAGAAAAGTTTGTATAGAATGGAGGGTGATCACGTAATGCGATTTGGGTGTATGTAATGATCCTTTTTCTTTCGGTTTTTGAAATTTGGTATTTCTTATTTTCAATATTCCTAGAAATCAAGGATTTCTCATTTTATAATATTCTCAGAAATTTAATATCTTTTAAGTTTAAATACCCCTAGGGTTTTAATAGTTCTGAAAATGTAATACCTTCACATTTCCAATATCCCTAGAAATTTGGGATTCCCCAAATATCCCAACCTCTAATATCCTTCCAGATAACAAATTTAACAATTGCAATTATTTAATTCAATATTCACTAGCATTCGATTACAAAATTAAAACCCTGTCTGCGTAAATATTCGACGCGAGATCGACGGTGACGAAGACACTTAAGAATCTTAACGCGAGACGATAAGGGTTGAAAAAAGGGGTGAATGAGAGCGATGATGTATAGTCGAGGTATTACAAGAGAGACATATATGTATACATATATAAATAAAAATATACATATTATTATTATACAATAAATTGTATCGTATTACGCCAGGATCGCACCGAGAAGCAAGGAAAATCCGCAAAAATAAAAAAGAAATAACAAAACAAAGATACGGAAACACACACCGAGCATTCCAACAAAAAATCTAGGTTTAATAATGAAAAAAAAAGCGACAAAAAAAAAAATATATATATATATATATAAACAATTATATATTATATTATTATTAAATTATATTATACTATATTATATTGTATTAATTAGTCACGTAAGCAGAATCATATATATATATATGTATAACGAGTTGTACATTTATATTAGAAACACACACAGACGCAATAATAAAGAACGTAACACGAACTCTTGATATCGTGAAAAATGATAAAACGTGTGTTCGTAAAAACAAAAATATCAAAAAACATTCACGTCAAATACCATTGATAATGAGATTATCGGCGTTAATATGGAAAGGCGAACTCTGAAAGAAACAAATGGATCTGTCTTGGAATTAATTTAATCTGCGGTCGATAAAGAACGAATTAAAAGTCGAGACGAGATTTTCTGGCGGTGAAACGAGCCGGACGTGTTTGAAATTTTGACTGCAATCCAGAAACGTGTCCTGCATACGTTACAAAAGTTATTCTGTATTTTAGCCTCCTTGTAATGGCCAATTACAACGTACACATCCTTTTCCATTTCTCCTTCTTTTTTCATTTCATTGGTATTTATAGAAAATCGACGAGATTCTACATTCCGCATTTCAAATCGTGAAATACACACGATCTGTTATTACTTTATGCAAATTTAACCTTTCACCTTTTTCTTTACAAAACTTACACACACCGACCTCTTTTTAACCCTTTTATCTTCTTATTTACCGTAATTGAAACTCCCTACGTGTCGTTATAAATTCTAACGGTCCCCTTTAATCTCTACTTTTCTCGTTAAAAGAGAAACGTTTCGCTTTCATATTTGCGAAATAAAATTGTATTAACACCATTAACCCTTTGATCGCGGTACGCTTTGGCAAAAAGTTGTAGTAAATTTTCTTTCCCTTAGAATCAAAGTAAAAAAAATTATGATCAAAGTTAAGGTAACTGTTAGTGATGATGTTACAGTTGATGTAATAAGTCCAGTTTATGTTAACAATAATCGGCCATCGTTAACCAAATAAAAAGATCAAAGTAATTAATTTTTAAGAGTTTGTCACGTAAACTGGTAATTGTTAATGTTGCCTCGGTAATATTTGTAATTAAATATTCCTCCCTTTGATGTATAAAAGTCTTGGCGTCTGATAATTGTATTTATTCCTCAGAAGGGGCGACTTTATACGCGAACGTGACAATATATCATTGAAGGGGGATATTAATTCGACGAAAGCAGAAATACGAGCGACAGAAGGCGGACATAAATCGCGAACGATATTCGTATCGTGTAGTCGCAATCAATCAGTGTCCCACGATTTCATTTCTTGTAAAACGTAATTTACGACGTTCCTAAATAATCGTCCGCTCGACGTGACCGGGACTCGTCATTCCCTTCTACGACGATCGTGCAATTAAAATTATTTTTTTATCCCGACCGAAGACATTACAACATTTTGAAACGCAGACAGAATCGTTTATATTTCCTTTGTGATAATAAGATAACTTTGAATTTCGTTCTACGAAAGTGGAAATTAAAGTTTGTTGGGAAACGGAAAATACCAGTTGTTACGTTAATATCGGGATATTGTTGGAAAATTGGATTACTTTGAAATAAGAAAACCGCTTGAAGTAAATGGGGGGTGGAAAATATGTTCAAGAGTTTCTGCTTGAAAGCAAGAAATACAATTGTGGGAATGTCCCTTTATTGGTTCTCTTTGTAAAAGACAGTAGCACATTTCATGTTAATATTGAAAGTTTTATTCAGAAATTCAGAACATCCGATATCAAGAATTTTACCCAAACATTTATAATAAATCCCCTTCGTTAATTTTTACCCCTTAGAAATTGATTTCTGCCCGATAGTTTAAAATTCTCTTTATCCTCTTCGGTGGCGCGACTCAAAAGAACGATTCCAAATAGTATCAGGCCGGAAATTAATCCAGAAAACAATCTATCCAACGCCATCAATCTTCCGAGTGTTCTCGATTAATCACGTGGCGGTGTTCGAGTGGCAATTATCAGCCACCCCATCGGGACCCGGTGTGGTCATTGGTTAAGCTGTTACCTGGCAGCAACGAGGTAAAGCATGGACAGGAACAGCTGTTCGTTTCGCATGATGCTCTCACCCCCCCGCCCCAGCCCTCTCTTTCTGTACAAGAAACATGGTAGAAGATCAACAAACCGCACGTCTTCTGGAGTTTCCAACGGACCACGATCCGGTGGTTGAAATTTCTGCCAGTTCCTCGTGTACGGGAACCGCATCCATTGTTTCGGGGGAAAAAGAGGATCAACCCTTTCGGAAATAAAATTTTCAATCTTCCCCGTCCTCGAATTTAAGGATAATACAAATTTGCAATCGCATATGGAATTTTGAACTTTTAATGGAAATCCACGTTTGTTGATACTTTTAGTTTCTGGTTTATATATTGAACATTTTTCTAGCTCCCGAGTGGAATTTTCGGATTGAAAAGTGTACAATATTTTAAACTATGCAACAAGATTATTCCATATCCACGCGTTTCAGCGATACAAATTTATGTAAAATTCTTATTTAAATATTGACGCGTCGAATGGCAAAGTGGTCACTGATAAAACCCCTTCGTTTCCGGGGAAAGCGAAAATTTTGATTTCGTATAATTAATCATCGGAATATCAATTTCCCGACCCATTTTTAAATGTAAATTTTCCAGCCAATATATCAAAACTTCGATCCGCAATTGCTCGCCTACGAAAGGGTTGAAATTGCCAACCCCGTCCATCAGGAATACGATTTTCAAGGGGAAACAATGATTTTTTGCAATTAATTAAAATATGTATCATCATTTGTTTTACACAGTCGAGAACAATGTATGGTACATATTGTAGTTGGCGCGAAAGGGTTGATTCGAATCTTGATAAATATTTCTATAGGAGGAGGTGTAATGAATTTAGTTGTTATCCTAATATTATGATATTTCTCTTTGTGAATTAACGAGAATTTTATGAGCGTATTTGAGTTTGAATGGATTTTCTTCAAGGTTTACACAGAGGATACCCCTGGAATTGATGCTGAGATACCACCGGAGGGAATTCAGAGCCGTGTTACGTTATTTATTTTAGAATTTGTACGCTCTGTTGTCATGAACGATCTCACAGAGCGTACCGATTCTTTAATAAGTGTCGTTAACAATTAACACCGCCTGGGGACTGTCTGAGTCGAAGATTGTTGACAATGGAACAATGTAAAAATCTCCCAATCCAAGCTTCAGAAATAAATTAATTGATTAATACAAAATATGTGTGTTTAGTTCAGCTTCCCATGTATCATTATTTTAAGAATAATATTTGTAAAAATAAGACACTAGTCAAATTTAACTAATGTCATTTGTATTTTAATTGAGTTGAAAATAAAAATGATATTTAAAAATTTACCTAATTTTAATTTTATTCATAAGAAAAATCCCTTTTCCCTTCTAACACTAATTTATGTAAATTAATAATAATCTTAGATAGTATTTATCTATATAAAATCTAAATTAAACAAATAAAGATTGATCAAACTCTGGGGTACAGAAATCCAAGAAATTATGGATTAAACTCTTGATAGAATCCAATAAACCACTCGAAAATCTCTTCGTCAACGTTATCTATACCTCGTACGAACATCGCACCCTCGATTTTTCTTCAACTCAACCCCTGGGACTACAATTCATTCCAGAAACGAGGATATACCTTCCGTTTATGTCTTGGGCTGAAAATCCTAAAGGCTACTTTTCAACGTCTATCGAGGTTCTCGTCCATCTATCAAACTACCCTTCCTACCTCAATTATCCCAACTACAATCTTGAAATATTACAGAATGATCTATCAGTATTCAACCCTTTGACCTCCGCATCTTTCACAAAACAAAACAATTGTTTTTTAATGTAATAAACATAAAAATTATTTTCCTCTTCAATCTTCCCCAGGATAGATACAAAGCTGAAACGTGGCATAAATTGTTTTTTTTTTTTATAAGGTACTCAGTGACCCATCTTTGCATTCATTCCATCAAATTTCCAACGCCTTTAAAATAAAGAACGTGTTAAATGAATAAATTAAAAAAATATTCCATATTTCGTACGCTTGGAAAACGAAGGAACGTCAGGTAGGATATTTCACCTAAGTTGGGCAGCGATTGTCCATCGGTGCCAAGAATAATTTCATTAGACCCGGGCCGAAATTGGAGCGGAAAAAGCTTGTCCGTTCGATCGGCGGCGACGGTTCGGCCAATAATCGCGTCGTTGTCTTCTTTCGACGGCCACTTTTTTCACGGGTCAACGACGATTTTCCGACGAATCCGGCCGCGAACCGACGTGCAATAAATATGCTAATAGCTCGATGATACTGCGTGCCACTTACCCCAAAAGCTCCAGCGGATTTAAGGGATGTGATCGACGAACAGGCGGCCGTCTCCTGACGTGAACGCTCCCCTTTCTCTTCGAATGAAACAGGAAGCAGCTTTCTGACAGTCGAGACGACTATCTCGATCCTTAAACTACTTTTCTTTCTGCAAACTTCTGTATTTTTGTAGTACAAAAAAATGATAAAAGAATTACCTAAAAAAATGTTATATCCTTGAATTTCGTCTATTCTTCATAAACAGGGTATCCTTGTTATAAAATTATTCAATTTTTTATAGTCATTCAGTATCCAGAATGCTGATAGGGTTGACGATTGATGGCAGAGGGGGTTGTACGGGAAGGAATTCATCGAACCGCGAATCAGGGATTCCAGAGGATCCATACGGGTCCAGTAACTCGATAATTATCCAAGGACAATGTATCCGTCGATTGGAATTCGGGATCGAAATTACACGGTCATCATTTTCATTCGTCCGATTCGAGTCGCCGCCTTTCCCCTGTCAAGGAATCAGGATCCTCTACGAGGAGGGGGAAAAAAGCGGATCCCGAGACGGGAGCTTGCAGAGGGCGATATTAATGGGGTGCGTTTGTTTGATGGATACGGCAATCCGAATGGCCGAATGGCGAGGATTTTATTCCGACCGAGAGTTGAAACACCAGGGAAACGAGGCTCGTGGATTTGAGGGATGATTTTGTTTCCTTCTCACGTGATCTTCCAATTTGTTTACACGCTGGGGGAGAATTCCCTGGGACTCGTTATTCTCTGATATTTCACCAGTTCACGAAATCTCGGGGGTGATTAAGGATGCTGTTTATAGATTGAGAAAATTTATGAATCTTTATATCTCTGGAGCTTTGAAATATGTGTCACAAAATTACGAAATTTGCAAATTTTCCAAATTAAAATAATCCAATTACAATTACCCTCAAACATTAACATCGACGTAACGTTACATTGCACGGTTAATACGCGGGACGATAACGGGGTGTAAAAAAGATGCGGTAGGGTGAAAATTGTTTCGAATGGGAAAAAGAGGCTTTTCCCAGGGAGATTGAAACGGCCTGAGATCGTAACGGTGCACCGTTGAAATCCGCATTGAACCACGGTCGTTACAAGCACGGCCATTACCGTAAACACGTGGCTGGCAAATTGATTTTAAATCACCGTGGTCACGGCCGGCTTCCAACCCTCCTCGTTCACCGAATATGACGTTGGATTGGCTCATTCGATCGCTCGTTTTTCGCCACCAAACGAGATTCCATACCGGCTCTCCACTTGCTTAAACCACTTGCTACCCTTACCTACTTTTTTTCATCTTTATTTCTCTAACACTAAACTCACCGTGTCGACTGAAAATAATCGTTTCCGAACTTTTGATTAAAAATTTTGCATTCAGTGTTATCGCTTTCATAACTTTCCTCGCAATATACATACATATTCTCGGTCCATTTTTCTTCGAGAAAATTGTGATTATTTGAAACGGAATTAGAAATCGATTTTAATATAATTATAACACAAATTTCTAGGGTATCTGTAACTTCTTTTAAAGTTTTATTTGTAAAATTTATAATTTGGACGAAATACTTGCCTTCTCTCCTCTTCTATTCTAAAGCTGCAAACTTCTATGCTTCTTACCATGGAGCAAAATAAAAGTGAGAACTGAAATATGCAATCTACGAAATGCTATAACAATCTACCAAAAAATTTAATTTTATTTAAAAGACACTTACACTATATGAAAAATTAATGTGTTAGAAAGCATTAAACTTGTCACTCGCTTAATAGAAAAGTAAAACTGAAAACGAGTAACAGAAAATCGGAAGGAAACAACCCTGGTGTTTAGTAAGCAACAAGGAAATTCATTTATTGCTCGTACCAAAGAATATCGTATGAATTCTTCGATTCAACTACTACAAAGATGAACATACTATACAAAGCACCGAATTCGGCGCCACCATTTTCGATTCAAGACAACTCGAAATTGCAACCCTTAACAAGAAATCCCTCGGAGAACGTTCGTCTTCGTAAACACCTTTTGTTCCATCAGAAAATTGCGCTTCTATTGTCTTTCACTCGTTCTTAAATATTTCACGAGCGAAAGAACACAGCCCCTACGTTCGCGGATTGTATTTCGAGTCAAGGGTTGATATATTTTATCATTCAGTCGATATACAACAGCAGTCTCGCTCAGACGGCATCGATGCAACGCTTCTTCTTTATTCGTTTAACGCCAGTAGACAACGGATCTCTGGGTTTTGGAAAAGGGGCTGGTAAAGGGGAGAATAAACAGCCACAATTCAGATACAATTTCACACATTTTCAGACTAAAATATTGTTTTAAATATTTCTTCAAGATATAACATAAATGGCAGTTATGGTCTCTCTTCGGTATATACATAACTTTTGTTGATAATAAATTGTACATATCACTTGCAAAATTAAAATTCAAAGTTCCGAGCATCTTTTCTCAACGAAACGTTTATAATCGAATATCTGGCAAATTGGCAATCGTCCTTCGAAAGTTTCCATCGAACTGTGTAAAATCTAGGAAAAATAGTTTGTCAATTTTCGTTGATGTCTGTTAACGATTTCTGCGATACTCTTGCGACGAGAACGTAGCTCAGGTAGGATTTCAGCCGGTAAACGTGAACCTTTTTAAAAAGCTCTTGGTTTTTTCGTGAGAAACGGGGTCACACACGGGGCCCAGATGGTGAGACGCCTTCGTGCGGCAAATCCAGGATTAACTGGCACCCAAAGCAAAAATAAAAACGGATGATATGCTCGCTTTGCCGTTTTTCTTTTCATTTTCACGGGACAGAACGTTCCTGGAACTTTCGCGCTTTTTTCCCCTCGAGTTTCGTTCCAATTTTCCAATTAATTTTAAAACCGATATCTTTTATTTTTTGCACCGCACAATATACGATGTTTGTTATAAACGTGCAATCTTCCTGGGGGTGCGTTTCCGTTCTGGAGCTAAATACACCACGCTGACCCTTCTAGTTCTTATTAACATTATTCATAGCAACAACATTTATAAGTAACAGATATTATTGGAATTTTCATGCTGCTAATGTTTATTAACGATGCAACTTTTCTTCGATTTCTTAATAAATTATTTACCACTTTCTACGTTTGCGAGATCTGCAATTGCAAGAATTGCGATGAAAGAGGAAATTTAATTTCATACTACTTTGTCTTAAAAGTAAAAAATTCTTAAAAACTTATTACATCGTTTACGTTTAATCGAGAATTAAAATAAAAATTGAGCTCCAGCGGGAAACATCCCTTCTCCCTTTAATCATTCCTCGTCGAACGGAAAGTCGATTTATCCAAAAATTCCTCCTCTTCCGTCCGCGGAGAAAGGCTTAGCTCAAGTCTTTTGGCGTTTTCGTACAAACCAGAAGAATCCTCCCCTCGCAACCCCCGTTCGTCCGCAAACATATCTCGAAACTTTGCCCGCCGATCATCGTCCTCTTCCCCTCATCCCCGTTAATCCAGCCGGTAATATTCCCCGTGGATCGTCGAATGCTATCGTATGTCCACGTATATCCCCGTCGTCGACGCCTTCTTGCCAAGGCGCGTATCCATTTATATATCGCTCTTCGCCGAGCTCGTATCCGCCTCGCTCGATCGCGCGGAGGAGGCGAGCTGGAACACTTCGAACAACAACGAAAGGGACGTTCCTCAAGTGCTTTTTTTCTTTTCTAAGTTTATTTTCTATGTGTTTTGTTTTTTGTTCCATTGCGTTTCGCTGCACTTTGTTTCGAAGAAGGGATGATAGGATTCTGAGAGATGAGGCTGGTCACGTTTTTTTTTAAATGTTTTTTTTTTAGTTTGTTTTATTCGCGGGCTCGTTTACTGCAAGCAAACGGAGAGCCGGTTGTTAGCAGACTGGAAAGATCGATTTTGGAGAAGATGTTTTGTTTCGGCGGACCAGCGGTTCCCAAATCACCCCGATTGCGATTTCCTTTTAAACCAGTGGACATTTTAGGAAATTCTGTCACTTCAAATTTTTTTCTTTTATATATCAAATAAATTTGAAACTGTGCTTTGGAAACCACTGGTTTGAACCATAGTTTTCCAACCTGGATGCTGAAGAGACAGGGTGGGAATATTTAGATATTCAAAGTTCTACCCCAATTTATGTCTACCGAATTCAAATTGCCTACGAAAGGGTTAAAAAATTATCCACCCAAGTATCCTAGAAAATTAAAAGAAAGAATGCAGTGGAAAACTATGGTTCAGATAAAAGTTGTTCAAAGGACGAGCCGATGAACGACGGATAAATGAATACTTGGGAACAAGATCGTAGGCCTTCTTTCATTTTTTTTTATTTGACATTAGGTTCCGGTTACATCGTTCGAACTCCACGAATCCAGGGAAAAAAAATAGAGAAAAAAATGGGGTAAAGAAAAGTTATGTGCATCGCTTGTATTTCTCGTACACAATGTTCCTATTAACTTCACTATTAAATGTTCATTCACCATTCATTGAAATCGTATAGAAATGAAAAATCTGTAAGCACTTCACAATTTTTTTTTTCCTCTTTCTTTTCGTTTACCAAATAATTCGTAATTTTTCACTAGGACTACGACAATCACCAAGAAAGAAAGAAAGAAAGAACTAAATATACGAACGAAGTTTCACGGAATCACTTAAAAACAAAATTGCCCCTAAACAAATTGTGTTCTGTCTTTTTTCCAGCATTCTTTTCTGTTTTGCTATAGGTCGATTGCCTATACGGGTATAAATTTCTTCTAATTTTGTCGACTGACCTTCGAGTCTCCAGCACCGAGGAACACCAAACCCATAGCACCGGCGTACGCTAACAACGTGTTCACGGCTTGTTGGGTCTCCAGAAGGATTCTGGTCTCGTTCATCCAGTCCTTCGCGATGGATCTGGGCGCGCCCTTCAACAGGTTCATGTATCGAAGAGTCATCTTGAAGTCACCACGATCGATCCAGTACCTGCAACACAATATCTCGAGTAATTAGTTTAAACTTGGAATTGAATGAAATTCTAAATCAAAATCATTCTCAGATTTAAATTATAAGGTTTTTATTTGACGAATTCAAACATTTTTAATTGTATCATTTAGAAATATCTATGAAATTCTTTATCCATAACTGATAAATAACCTTCCAATAATTTTTAAAAACCACCCCTCGTTCTCCCCCACGAATTTAACGAACTTTTAACATAGACACACCCTTTTATCTCGTGTCCAGGCTAAACAAGAAATTAATTCCAAAAGAGAAGGAAACAATCGTTCGAACTTTCTAACTCGTTTCAACCCCCCCTCGCCCAGGAGACCCACCCCCAAAAAGTCAACAACACCGACAACCACGTAACCATCGAAAGTCAATCCGACGAGGGATAGAAACAGAGGGAAGCTGCACGTATTTGGCCACTTTGTCCACGAGTTTGAAGGGGGTTGGTTACCACCCGCCGTTTTCTATTTCCCGACAGAACTGCCGTGTTCGTGCGCGGCGAGTTTCAAGGAACGTCGGGACGGTTAGCGACATCCGGTGCACGATTCCGCCGAAAACGCAACCCCTCTACTCGAGGGAGGGGTGGAAACTTTTTCATTCGAGCCTCGAGCCGATTTCCAGGTCGAGGGTTAATGTAACGGCCGTGTCGTCGATCGCTCTCGACGAACTTCTCCACGGTATCGATTAATTGGTTCGAGAAAGGGGGACGGCGGCGGTACGGGGGTGGATATATCTCTGCGCGAAAGTCGAGGCTCGGACCGTCTTGGTCGTTAAACAAAAATGAATCCCGTGCAAAAGGACCACCCTTCCACGTTCTCCTTCCGGGGGATTAATTGAAGGGGATGGTTGTAATTTGAGGAACTGTTTTATCGCGTTAATTGAAATGGAATCGATTTTATTTTTCTCGCGTGAAAACTCGGATGACGAGTTCGAGTAAATTTTCAGAGGGTAAGAATTTCATTTCGTTCCAATTGGCGCCCTGCATTTTATTCCTTCGAGTAAAGCCTCTTAAATGTTTATTCGAGTTTATATATTATCCCAAAATTACATTTTAATTTTTGTTCTCTCTTCGATTTAGAAAGAACAGAAATTGTTTCTTCGGATGTGTTTGAAAAATATTTATATTATGTTCTTTGGAGAAGGATCAAAGAAAACAGCATTAGCGAACTTGGGGGTGGTTTTCTCTTTTTTTTCCATTGAATACGTCTGTGTTTTAACAAGCGAAACAGAGACTGGGAAAAATAAACGAGAACGAATCAAAATCCCGGAGGTGGAACCGTGCAATCTCGTAATTAGATTCCACGAATTAACGACTTAATTAAGCCCGCATAAGGGAGGGTTCTTCTCGAGGAATAGGGAAGCTCGAAGAACTGCGTTAAATCGTATACTGTGTAAATATAATTCTGAATAAGAAAAAAGTATCCGATCTTACAGCGTCAAAAACTTTATCGTTTGATCATTTCAACCAAGGACCAAAATGTTAATTTTATGACGAAAACTAGGATCTCTGGCTCGAAAAATTTTTTAGCGTGTAGCAAAAAATCTTCGTAAATTTTTAATTTCAACCCTCGTTAAGAAAAAAAAAGTATCAAAATCCGCAAACTTTTTCGTTTCGAAAGCTCAACTCTTAGCCAGCATCCTCCTTTTATAAAAAATTTGAAATTAAATTACAAAATTAGAATTATATCAAATTTCAAAAATTAGGAATTTAGACGTAACTACTTCCTTTGATTAAATTTCAAGGCTTCTATGCAGCAAATATTATTTTTATTTATCATTTTGTTGAAATATTAGTAACCAAAACATAGATTATTGAAGAAACGATCTTGGATATTTTTAATAAAAAGAAAATATTACGAGCTGTCTTCGCTTGGCGTCAGTCGCCGTTTTTAAACATTCATTTCCGGGTGGAGGCTAGTTTTTCCGGTGGCACACACACGGAAGAAGGGGGGATGCATAAGCCACGAGAAAACGTGAATTTTTAAACCGGAAGCGCAGTGCGGTTCGCAGGGAGGCTACGTGACGACCGGATACTCTCCTTCGATATTAAGGTTTAATATTTGACGAAGAAGCGCATCGCTTCCGGGATCCCCTTTTTATCGACGACCACCCTCGTCGAAATGATCGTATATCAAAACAGGATCCCCGTCGCAAGCTGTTTTTCCAATTCGTTCAATTCGACAATAAACATTCCAAGATGTTATTTTCAACGAATGAAAATCGATCGTTACTTAACATTTAAAGCATGCAAAATCGAAATTAAGATTTTTATTTTAACCTGTCACTTCCTGAAAAAGAAAACTATACAAACTCTCAAAGTCCTTCTATTGTTAAAAACTTAATAAATCACAAAAATACAATTTCCAGCCTATAATAAGGAAGAATTAAACAAATTTTGTAAAATTTTAATCGCGTTTCAATGATTTTTGCACGAATAAGTAGTACAAGCCAGCGTTTACCAGACACGTGTCAGAAACCATTGACTTGTACTACTTAAACTCTACCTTAACTCAAAAATTTCGCTTTTCGCGGTCGGTTTGAGCTGCATCAAAAGCTGAGCGGTACTTTTACGAGGGAAACAAACAATTTTAACAAGCAAACATCCAATTTCAGTGATCGGATTGCGAGCTGCATAAAAAATGCGTGCATAATTGATGCCAGATACTCGGAATTCTTTGCGTTTCTTTTACGCGGTTGGTCGGGATCGACTTTACACGAACGGATTAAGCAGAATTTCATGCCTGAAAAAGAAAGAAAAGAATTCAAAAGAGGTGTTCCACCGGCGAGAATATTCCGACCACGAAACCGTTATTCCCGTATCAGGAGAAGAGCGTTCGGGGAGGAATCGTAAGCGGGATCGCGATAAAAACGAACGTTTCAGTGCTTGGGACGAGTCAGCTTTAAGTTTTCCGTGAAAAATATTTATATTTCGAAGTGCTTCCCAAGGATTTGTATCTCTCGACTCTTCTTGTTCGCAGAAGTTGTTCCATTCATTGTTCGAATAAAAAAAAAAAACTAAGGAGAATGCATAAGAAAACGGAGATGTACAATTGTCTGGATTCTTTGTGTGCACAGCTCAACCCTTTCATTCCTCCTCCTCGTGAACAAATAGCCTTTTATCTGGCAGAATTATTTTTATATTAATAATGGAATCGTTTAGATTTGCTACAGGGTGAACCAAGTATCCTGTGCCATTTCGATTGTTATTAATTTTTATTAAAATAATACTTTGAAAAGTAATTTGGGTCCAGTTTTATTTTAATTTAAGGAAATGGTTATCGAATATTTAAAGAATTGTATTTTTTAATACTTCTGTGACCACCACTTAGTTTAATGATGGGTGACTGTAATGATTCTCAGTAACGAATGGGTTTAAAAGATCGATCACGTTTAAAATTAGGGGTTTCTCGTCGAAGCGAGACCTAATTGAAACTCTGAAAATTGACTATCTTGTTCGATCGAAACCACCTCGAACTTGACCAGCTAATTAGACCCGAGTAGATTCTCGACTCTGCTCTCGCACGAAACGATCTTGCAGCGAAATTAAAATCGACCCCCCTCCGCCTGCGATAGTTCAAATATTCCCTTGAAAGTATAATGGGATCGAAGAAGTTGCCACGGTAAAATTGCACGAAATTCAATTGGGATTCCGGAGCGAAACCTAACCGTATCCAACCCCCCAACCTGCGCGCCCCGGTTGTGTTTGATGAAACTTGGACGGCTAATTCGGTTTAAATGCACGCGATTCCTCCCTCTGCCTGTACAGCGTTTCAATTATTTCCTAATCACCGACGAAACTAGAGGGCAGCGTTGAAGCAGCCTTGTGTAACACTTTTTTCGAAATCTGGATTAATTTTGCCCAGCAGCAAATGTAAAATATAAATTGGACTGTTCTTAATAATTATCCAAAAATCGATTTGCTTTTCTAAGGGTCGCGATAACGCAAGACTGAAAAGCAAACGAGCGAAAACAAACAAATTGGAAACGAATCTGATCAAACCGGTACATAATGAACGAACCAATTTAACGCTAATCCACAGGCGTTTGGATAGAACGAGGCGATGATAAACAAAGGCTTTAAAATGAAATCGCTTCCCCCTCCTGGGGAAATATGACCTCCGATATTCGATAGTGGGTGGTACTGACACAGTGATTCTTTTTTTTTTTTTTTCAACACGAACAAAGATAAGCCACCAAAAAGAACGTCGTAAAGGTAAACGACTCTGTTCTTTGTCAAGCTGCACGTGACGGATATTACGGCAGGTGTTTCCGTTTTCGGTTCCAAGATATTGCAGACCCCTTCCTCCTTATAGTCTCAACTCGATCCTTGGGTGTCCCGTGAGGATAATTTATGGGGTCAACGAGAGTTGAAGAACGAGCGAGCTGTTTCATGCGACAAGAAAACTGCTGCTTGGGATTTCGCTAGACGACCATTTAATCGAACCAGTGATCATTCTAGCGATATTATAGAGATTTCAACATTTCCAGACTCTTAATCTCGGATTTGTAAATGTTTTAAGTGGAAATTGACGAAATCTAAATTTTAAGTTTGCAAATTTCTACCCCTCGAGTTTCTGAATTTTTAAATCCTGAATTTGCAAGTTGCAACCTTCCAAATTTCCGAATTTCTAATATTGCAATTCCCAAGCTTCAAACTTCCGAATTTCCAAATTCCAAACTTAGTACTCTCAAGTTCCAAACTTCCAAACTTAGTACCCTCAAGTTCCAAACTTCCAAACTTAGTACCCTCAAGTTCCAAACTTCCAAATTTCCGAATTCCAAATTTCCAAACAAGATATTTAAAATATCCGGCCCTTGATTACAGGGAATATTAATATTAGCCGTATTAATGTTCGATTGTTGGAAAAAAGAGACAAATTCATCGAGATCCCGAGCACCGTTCCGGTGGTAGGGATATTAAAAATGCGGCTACATCCGGTCCCTGAAATACGGCGATTTAACAGAGCCCCGGATTTACAGGACGCGTATTGCAACGGAAAAAATACGGCCTTGCATAAACGAACGGATAAAACCGCAAATATGCATACCATGGATACGTAGAGGAGGGGCGGTTGCTGGCTGCGTACACGAGGGAATAAACGAAACAGAAAGAAACTGCGTGAACCGGTGTTGGACTTACTAACTTAACAAGTACGTATCGCGGTTGAATGAAAACAGAGAAAGAGGAACGGAAATGGCCGAGCAAACACGATTCTCAGCTATCCGAGGATACAAATTTGCATGGTGCACGTTGCAGTGGCAGAAATTGCAGCTGCGAAGGTGAGAAACTAATTTGACCCGTTCGTATTTTTCCTTCGTGTTTTCCAAAATTCCAACGTTCCTGTTGCTAATAAAGGTTCAGCTATTAAAGTAAAAATGAAAGCTACAATCTTTCGAATTTAATTTAACGAAATAAAGCGCAAAGTTTAGAGCGCAAAACCCTCCGCGTTCGGCTAGAAATCAATTTCGCAGAGAGGCAACAAACGCGAGAGCCATTGTTAAAATCGCAGCAATTACTCAAGGACGATTGAATTCTCTCGCTAAACTGATTCCCAACGATATTCGCGACGCAAACTAATATTTTCATATCCTGCCGGGATAATCCTTGCTCGCGTTAACCCGTTCAAAACGACGCTTTTCACGCTCGACAATCGGCTGCAAAAACCCGCCAAAGGACACATTCCGGCGATATTATCTCTGAAACGCGCGGGGGCTTATCACCGGGTATGAAATGTACGAATAATCGTTCCGGATGTATTATTTCGCGCGATTATCGTTTACTCTTTCTGTCTGATTTATTTCGCGGCGACCAGTTCGCTTCGGAGAACCATTAGTCGAGTAAATGAGCCCGCGTCTGATCCTACGCGCGGCTATACTACTTGCGCCAAGTGGTCCCTGCTACGCGTCCAATATAATTCTTTTTAAGTGACACGGAACAATTTCCCTCAATTTTTACAGTGAACTAAGGGGATAATAGGGAGCAAGTTTTAACCCTTTAGGAACCTTTGCAATAAAATTTTATTCAATTAAATAAATAGATTGTAGAAAGAGGGTTTAACCAGCAACCCTCGTCGAAACTGATCGTTATCGATAAGACACTTAACGCTCCCGGGTTTACCCTCGTTAAGGGGGGTTAATTTTCACGGCCACAAAGTCACGAGTAAGGAGAAGGAATTATAAGGGTTAGCTCTCTCACTTATTAACGACTGTAAAACAGCTAAGCACGATTATACGAGAGGCTAGTCTCTGGTCGCTTTACGGGGGTCGTAAAACCGGGTCGCGAACCGGGAAACGCTAATGGAAACGCGTGGTTGCTAATTAGACGACGAAAACGATGTTTCCCAGGGAGAGGAAAACAGAGCCGAGAACAAGGAAATTAATTTTCCGGTCGTACCTGTTCGCCCGTTCGTTGTTCGTCTTACGAGTTTGCACAGAGATTCGATCGCCACACATTGTTGTCGGCCTCTTTGTTTATCGACACGTTTCGACCATTATTGAACCGTTCGCGCCCTCAGCTACCGAGGTGTGAAAAAGTCACTGTTGATGATGGAATAATCTTGTGACGATTCGCACCCCTTGCCGGGGGTTCATTCTGAGCGAACGTTTGCAAACTTTAATCAGATTCAGTATATTATTCATCACAACAGCAATAATTAACAAATAATTGAAAATGACAAAATAACTTTATAACTTAAAAATAATTAAAATTTGAAAGAGTAACCCCTTTCAAATATTTGAATATTTTTCTAATTTATCGACGAACTAATGAATCAATTTAATAATTACTAAACGTATTACCATAATGGCAATATCAATCTCGATTCCACCCCCAAAAGAACCTAAGGATCGAATATCTTAAAAATTCCGATAACCGATTACCAAAAATTTGACTTGCTAAACCGCATGATCACCGTACTAGGTAGACTAAATATTTCAACAGGAAACAGGTAACACTTCCGCGGGAATATATTACACTTCCGCGCACGATACGGTGGGGGGGGGTTGAGAAAGAATTCTTCGTTCAACCGTCAGAATAACGTTATCTTTTTCACAGGCACGGTTCCGTTGCGGTATCAGCATTAAGGCTCGTTTGCTGCAGCGTCACACCGTGTCGCAACATTAACCGCATGTACACGCCGCTTAAATTAGAGGAGGCCACAGCTACGATACGCAGTATGCTGCGGTGCAACGCTACCCTCCTCGAGATAATGTTTAACTTACCAATGCCGTTGGAACTTTGCAAATGTTGTGATACGCGAGTGAGCATAATGAAACGCCTGTGACAAGATAATATCAGTGCCTTCTAATTTGGGTCAAAACATTTTCCAAAAAGTTCCAGTTACCTCATTAAATTTTCATTCGTCGGAAATTCTATGGTCCTGACGTTATTTTATCAGTTTGCTTAATGCATCGGTACCATCAGTGTCCAATATTAATAAAGAACATTAATAAAGAATATTAACAAAGAACGATTTAAGTTAAATAAAATAATTAGGTTTCAACGTTGATCCAGCATCGATTTAAAGAGCATTCGTCAAGGTACATAACAGGAGCATCAACGTCGAAGAGCGGAAAGATCGTCCAAGCGTGAGTCAGTTTCGAGCGGAAACAACCCTCTTACCTGGCCCGATGAAGGATGTCGTAGGTGTTGAGGGACTCCACGTCGATAGGATGGTCCTCGATCTCGCTCTGAGGAATGGGAGTGACGTTCTTGATCATCAAAAAGTTTTGAAGGTAGCTAAGGAAATAGATAGGCAGGGCGGCGCCGTGTTCGGGAACCATGGCCAATCGTCTCGCCACCGCTTCTACCTGAAAGCATTTCCACCTCGTAAATTCCTTCTCCATTCTTCAAAAATCCTTTATCTTTCGTCGAGCGGTAAGATTTCTAACAACGAAAAACAATTTCCTGGGAAAGTTGCACGTTCGATTTCATTGCGAAACAAAAGGGGTTGAATTTATAATAAAAATGAAGAATATAATTATGCTGACAATCGAGTTAGATCGATCGATGGTTGAACGAAATTGAGCGAAATTACCTTGAGGAACCTGGCGCGAAGGATGTCCTCGGGGAACACTCCTCTCTTTGCAGCTTCCTTGGGAATGCCTCGAATGGCTGCGACCACCAGAGGATCATCCTTGGCTGAAACAGCACATCACACGGCCCCATTAATAATGTTTAGCCAATCACGCGGAATGGAATTAAAGTTTCAGCCATTTCACCTGTCTGATAACCGAATTGCACACATAATGTACTACAAAGTTCACCTTGCGCGCGATGGAATATTTTATACTTAATAAAAGCAATGAACTTCAAGTATCAAGATGTCAAAATGTAAATAAAATGATAATTTTTAGAAATTTCTTCGACATCGAGCACCATGAAACGCAGTTAAAATTCCACTTAAAATCAAATAATTCAGTGGCGGGCGAGCGACGCAATCATTTTTTCAAAACTTTAACAAATCAATTTCATCCCTCTCGAATTAACAGGTACAGCCGTTGAAAGAGCGTGGAATTATCGGTGAATTTTACGAACCGAAATTTCCGGCCTGAAAATTGATTAACATTCAGCAACACCCTCTCTCTCTCTCTCTCCGTTAACAAACTGCATTACACCAGATGCCGTTACTTCGCCGGGAATACATTACTTTGCAATTTTGCGAAACGCTCGGCAACGAAACGTTGATAAACGACCGCGGAAAACTTCGAACCCGCTTTCAAAACTCTCCTCCACACACCGTCCTGCGCCCCCAAAATTTATTTCATTTTATGTGCAATGCGTATCCTCATAATGCCGCGTGTCCTTTTCCCCGCATAAATCGTCGAAAAATCATGCCGTCCGCTCGGCCAGAGGATTAATCGAGATACATCGCGAATTAGGGCTCTGATGAAAAATAATTCGTATAATTTGGTCATTTGAATATCGGAATGATTCTTAAAAGCAAAATTTAGATCGGTTAATAAGGCAATGTTGAATACTTTTGCCTCGAAATCGTATGAATTATTCGAATTTTTATAGATTTAATATGAATATTCTGGTAAGCTGTTCGATTGGGAATCGAACGAACGGAAGAAATTATAGGGACGATTTGAAGGGATCAAGAACGATAGGATTTAGAATAAATCCAAGGGAAATTTCGATTCGATTATATTGGAAAAATTCCTTCGAGTTATCAGACTCGATACCAGTCTTGGACAAATTCTAAATTGCTCATCAAAATTATTTATTTCTGACTACGGCCAAAGAATTATCGATTCGAGCGGCGTTCGCGTAAAACCGCTAATTTACTCGTCAACCTAATACTGTTCGATGAAAGATGAATCGCTTACGTGCTGCCTTGGTGACGGCTTTGATTTCCGGTTCCAGGGGTCTGATTACTTCCTCCAGAGGGGTGCCAACCGGTGCATTTTTAACAGCCCGTGCCAGCGCCTGGCAGGCCGACCACATAATCTGTGCATTCGACGCCGCTTTTTCCTCCTCCAAACGAGCTGAAACAAGAACCGTCGTACAAAATCAGCCAAAAAAATGAGAGAAACAATTCTGACGCGATACAGTAAAATATCATCAACCCTTACAGCTAAAAATATATTTTAAAGACTTCAAAGTAGTAAATTTAGAACACCCTGTACAGAGACCGAGGGAAGATTTAAGCCGGTATTTTTTTCAATGTACAGAAAAATAAGATGGCGCATAAATCAGGTAAAAAGGGGTAGACAAGAATCGAAGAGAAATAAATAACCCGAGTAAGCTCGCGAACTTCGAGGCCGTTCGTCCCTCGGCACACAATGGCTGCGCCACGTCGAGAGCCAGTTTGACAAACGCCCTGAAGAAACAGCCGATCTTTCTCTCCCCTCACACCCCTACCGTCTCGCGAGCTTTTATTATATTCCTCGAGATTCGATTGGTAAGATCTCGTTATCGGGGGTTGCTTTGGATGACGGACCTTGTACTATCTCTGATTCGATGCAATCAGTTCGGCTAAGGAGCGATGAAGTGTGTTATTTCGGGATTTTCATTCATTCCAGAAGGGCCAAGTGATTTTTAGATGCACAAGATAAATGTATAGGATGTACCACGAATGACCTTGTACACTTAGAGGGATGTAAAAGATAAAGAAGAAGAGTATAATTGAATGAAACCTGACTGTGTATAATGAAAGTATTAAAATTGCTTCGAGGAACGAGGAGAGGGAAAAGCGCGTTTAACTTCTTATAGCTTCGTGCAGGAGCAGGGAAAAAAGGAAGATACATCGTGTCTCAGGTTCTGGACATGAATCGTATAAATTTAACAGTTATTCAATTCCTAAATTCTAGGATAAAATATTGGGAGAAAAACCAGGAATTGCAAATGTGGATCCTGCATTGGATAATTTCTTAACCGATATACTCTTGCTACATCTGTGAATTAGTTTCCAAAGTAAATTCACAAAAAATACTAATTAAACACCTTAAGGAATTTTTACTGAAACCAACACCCTATTTACACTTGGAAATTATTTGCAATATCACTATTTCCAGAATTCTCAAGTACTAATTAAATATTTTAAGGAACTATCATTACTCAACTGCTGCTTATCAAAGTGTCTTGCACCACCCCTCTATCAAAGATATAATACAATAAAAATCGTTTCCAATAACTATCCTTCGAAAATCCTCCAGAAATATTGATTAAACACCTTAAAGGATCCTCATTACTCAAACCCACCCCGGCTCATTGACGTATCGAGCCCTCTTATGAAAAATACACGTTCGCCCACGAACAAGAAAAATAAAACTCTCCTCGTAACACAGAAGATAACAGAAAAACCCGAACCGCCCGAACTGCTTTCGTTCCCGATACCATTAACCCGCCTCCCCTCAACCTTCCTCCCCCCAGAAAAAGGGAAATCGAGTCACCCCAAAGTGAAATTCAACCGTTCGAAAGGAATCGAGTTTGGCGTCGGGGACCGGGAGTCGATCAAACGTTTCCAGAGATCGATGAAGCGTTCGAGATTCGATCGTCACCGGTCGAACATTGCGAAAAACCATCGACAACCGCCCCCGCGGTGTGGCACTTTGCGAACGGGGTTGCCTCGAAGAGAAAGGAGGAGGAGGAGGAAGGGAGGGGTGGAAGTTATCCGGATTGACGCGTATAATAAATCACCGGTGCGAGAGCACTTGATCCAGATGGATCTCGTTTTTCTTGTGACCGACATTAACGACAGGCTTGACCGGGGGAGGGTTAGAAACACCTTGCCACGGATAGTCGATTTGCAGTTCATCAATTACAAATTGCAGAACCGGGGCCCGAGCGTGTTTGTCGAGCCTCTAATTAAACATCGATTACCCTCCCGTGGGGTGCACCGCGAGGGAAAATCAAGAGCGGAGGACGCGAGCCGTGGCGGTGAGAAAAATGATCGTCGTTTCGATATTTTTTTATTCTTTTTTTAAATCAAAATAGGCGATGATATCGTGAAAAATAAGGATTGAAAGGCATTGATATCGAGGCTTTGTTAAAGTGGATACTCGACGCCGTATCGATTTTTAATTATTGGAAAAATATTCGATGTCCTCATTATTTTAATTGTTGCACGTTCACGTTGAACTTATAAATAAATAAAATCCCTCACGAAACAACACAGCAATGTATTCTTGTAATTCGAAACAGAAACAAAGAATTGAACTAAACTAATAATCCAAGGAATACAAAATGAAAGTATGGTAGATTCTTTTATTAGTAACAGAAGGGTTGAAATAGATTCAAGATAAATGCCAGAGGAACCCCTTTATTTGTCGCGTAATTTCTGTGATAAACTTTAACCCTTTTTCCACCTTTTTTCAGATCGGATACATTTTTCTTCGCTCTCGTAAATTCCTACCCCAATTCCCGAGCTCTGTTTATCGTTGTCCCTGTTTACCACCCCCCCCCCCCACGATTTCACCCCCTTCTCGCGGCTGCGTGACCCTGTTCGCATTGACGGCCGTAACGATGCGGTCTCGACGCATGACAAAAGGGGGGATTTGCGGGGAGGCGGGTGGAATTGCGAACGGGACGCAAATCGATTTCCACCCCCCCGTCGATACACGACTCGCGGCTCTTTTTCGAGTCAACGAAACGGCAAATCCCCCGCGGGACAGCACCACGAGAACGCGTAAACCGAACCGAAAACACCATTTTATTCGACCGGACCATCCGACAACCGGATATAATTGTTTTACCGTACCAGGATACGAAACAAAGCTACTAGAGCCGGCGTTCGTGATACCTGTGGCCCGTTTGCACAACCATTTACAACCGTTTCGCAAACCCTTTTTCCCCCAATCGTTCCGTTAATTAACTTGATCATTTTTATTTTATTGCGAGAACTGATAACCTTCGTTACAAATGTTTCAACCCCTTGCCTTATCTCTTCAAATTTTGATTACAACTTAATTTTAAGTTTAATTGTAATTATAGTTAATGCAGTGAAGGCTTATCATTATTATAATTATTCAATTATTCAGGTCTGACTGACGCACCCATTGGAGAAATCACAGGTTGAGAGGTTGATATGAAAATTGAAGAAAATTCTGAGCATCGATTAATATAGACAATTTTTCCATCGCAAGAAAAGGCAGAACGTTCGATGAACGGTGTTTAACTTTCATCAAAAGGATCGTTCAAGCGATACAGTTGATAGATCTGCGCATTGGCGAACGATTAAAGGAGTAATTAAAGTGGCCGGACAAAGGAGGCCAGCCACGAAGTGACTAGAAAACCCATTAACGATCCACCACCTCGAAGGGGTGTTAACTGGACCATCTTCTTCTTCCCGCGCGATCTTTTCTTTTCTCTTTTCTTAAACCATTATCCATCGGACAATTACGCGAAAGTATCACGAAAACAAAAACACGCCGACGTGACGCGACACGGAGATTTATTACGATGTACCCCATTCTCGCCGTATCGTTTTCATCCCTTCTGTTTACCTTCTATGCCCCCCAACCCGTATCCCGTCCTATCTCGTTACGATTAATTAACGCCTCTAACAATAAAGCGATGCGATGAATCTCGTATTTGAATCGGTAATTAATTATCCGCCTGGTGCGTGTGCGAACTTCACCACCACTACCACCGTCATATCATCGTCGCGTCTGCTGTTAACGATTACAGTTTTACCCGACTTGGTTTCTGAACAGTCTCGTCGGATAAATGTAGGTTATACTGGGTGTAAAGTGGTATTTAGGTGTAATGCAATTATCGCAATATTTAAATGTTGATTCCCATAGACAAGGGATGGTTATTGGATCGAACTCCAATTCCTTAATTCTGCGTATTTCGTATTTCACCCAATCTCGCATCACCTAATTTTCGCCTCAAATAATGTTCACGCAACGATTTATCAAAATTAATCGAGCCTCCCTACGATCAAAGAGAAATTGAACACCACAATCGTTATCTATCCGCGATTACCATCGGACGCAATTTTAAAAGCCATTATCTATAGCCAACGATCGGATGCGTTACGGTCGATTTTTGTCGCGCCGCAACGGCTCGATGGAACCGCAAACACATCGAGGGTTGAGCTTCTTTTTTTTTTTATTGTACCGATCGAAAAAAACTGTATGCGGTTTTCCCAGGTGCGATCGGGGTCCGGAGGAAGGGACGTTCCGCGCACCATCCTCGCCAACGCTAATTGACAAACCGAATAATGCCCGTAATTTCTGGACACGGGCCGCTTAATTACTCGCGTAATTAATCGGCGCGGCACGAGAGGGAGAGTAAAGGGATGCAAGGAATTGCGAGTGCGCCCCTCTGGGACCAGAAATTTCCAACCATCTAGATTGATAGATACGCTTACTCGTTATAATGAATGTTTCATAAATTATATTCTACTTTTTAATCCATCTTCGAATCACGCGAACCCCTTTGCGTTAATGTTTCACGGTGGAAATTGACAAATTAAAATGTTAATTACTAAGTATACGATCGATTAATCCTCGAATTCAAGCTTTCATCGTTAATATAATATGAATTCTGTTCAAAGTACCTGTGCTACTTTATCCGATTAATTATTGATTATGCACTTGGAAATATTATCATAGAAAATTATTAAATTACGTTTGGAACAAGATAAATCAGAATAAAATTTTACGCAAACAAGACAAGACTTGTTTACTCTCCTGTCCCCCGTTTACGTTCCGGAGGGAGCCGCAGGATCATGGATCCTGAACACGTCCTACGTTAGATCGTTTGAAGCGTCGCTGCGCAAGAGAGTCGCTAATAGGTATAATGAATGTAATTAATTAGTATACGTTAGCATCTAGAACCCGTGTACCGAGTGCATGAAGCTTGAGGTATTTGTACCGTCGTGTCCCTGTTAACAGCGATTATAATTTCCCTGACAAATTAATGAAACGTTCTGACGTTCGAAGCAAACGTTTCTCTGCAAATATTCCGATAAAACGATTTGTCAAGAATATCTCAAAAATCGTTCACCCAAGTCGATGCTCGAATAATTTTCAAACAGAAACCTTAAGTTTACAGATTAAAAGATTTTCTAATAAATATGGGATTTCCCAATAAAAAATATTAAATATTCTCGAAAAATACTATCCCTAAATAGAGCAGACTGATTATAATTTTGAAATCATTTGGGAGGAAGGAAAATCATCAAAGGATCGAAGACACCAAGGACGACGACACTCGATCGTCGATCTTCGACAGCTCGAACGCGTTGACAGGATCCGACGCGATGATGTGCGCAAAAGGGGGGGATTGGGGAGGGTGGTGAAAACATTTTTGCAAGCAATAAACGTCACTCTGGTTCTCGCGGGAACGTCATAAAGGCGGAATACGACAATCTACGTCGATACGGGCCAATCATTTTCGCCCGCGGCCTCTGCCTCGTACTTTTTTGATTTTCCATCGTTCCCTGGCCGGACGGGAGGGAGGGGAGGAGGAAGGGGGCCATTATCCTCGTCGGCAGGAATTTATCCAGGCGGCCGTAAAAATTCCGTCACGCGATTTCCGCGATCCACTCCCCCCGAAAAAGAGAAACGAATGAAAGAAATGGGATAAAAGTATCGTCGGACGACGAAACCGATAAAAGCCTGGCCCATTATCCGCCATCGAAAGATTAACATCTGATCTACGTTTTCTTTTCGAATTAAAAAATAAATTAAGGACGAAACGCACCCCAGAAAGAAACTTTGCAAATTAAAATAAGTAATTTTGAATTTTCGATGTTCAAAATGTTTTGGGTCGCAAAGAGACTCGGTCACTGTTTGTAATTTATTTGGATTAAAATTATAAATTTGTCCGGAATTGGGTCGTCGATATTTGCATTATATAGATCTTCCTATCCAACTGTTTTTAAGTAAGTCAAACTCGACTCTGTTCGATTTAATTATTCATAGCCGAGGCAAACTGCGAGTTCTAATTAAGGCTCCAAGTTACCACCTGTTTTTCGACGACGATTAATTGTAAACGGTAACGAATGCATTTTTCCCGGCCAAGAAAATGTGCAACGTTTCCCGCATCGAGGATCCGCATCGTACCGCGGCAACAACAATTAAATTCCAAAATACAATATTGCACCGTGCGCTCTGAAATTTGCTTTAAAATTAATAGAAAATTGAAATCGAAGGAAACCCCATAAATAAAATTTCGCGTCGGTGTGTTCGAACAAATGATCTGCATATAAAACGGGGATGATTTCGACTGGATAAAAATCTCTATCGATCATGGGCGGGATGGGCAAGGAAACTGGCACGAAAGTGATTCGAAATACGATAAAGCAGCCGGCGAAATCGAGTGTTTTTCTCGTAAAAAGCATCGTCTCTGACCCAGTGAACGTGTTGTTCCCGACGTTACGACTTCGTCGATCCTCTTTAAGCTCGCGTTCCCGAGCCGATGTCCAGACGACTTGCCCCCAGGAAAAGGGTAGGATGGAGAGAGACTAAGTAAGAGGGAGGATGACACGGGTAAAGGAGGAAGAGGATTCTGGGCGGATCCGTAAATCGCTGGATATACGACCAGGTAAGCAGTTAACTCTGCGTCTCCGAGTTTTTACGCTCGAACTGTAAAATCAGCGTCGGGAGAGATTGAAAAATACATCGATCATGAATCGCCGTAAGAGAGAGATTCTTTTTCTGACTTTGGAATTTTATTTTAGAATAAAAGAAATTTATGTAATGAATTACTATAAGTTTCTGGCGGATAAGAAATGTTGAAATATAATTTTTTAATTCACCACAAAACCCCTGGTTGCAGAATTCATAGTATAAACAAAGAAAAGGGTTTTAAACAGACTCCTTTCCTTCGTCAGCGACCCTTAACCGCCAGCACCGTACAGCAACCCCTAATAACACCCCTCCGAAGAGACGAATGTTGAAAGTTATAATTGCGGCCCATGCTGCATATGTTAGTTCTATGCTGAGCTTGTAAAACCACGACACGGGCCACCTCAAACCCCTCTCCCTACCTCCCTCTATCTCTCTCTGTCTCGTTCCACCTTTACAATTCCTCATTCCACCTGTCTCCCGTCTCTTTATCACTCTCGAACTGTCCAGGGAACTATCAAGCCCTCACTCCTGGACAAAACTACCCCGGAACACCGCCATTATACCCTGGCCACCAGATTTATTGCCGGTGTTTTTGTCGTTGTGCTCGGCTGGTACACCGACTCATTTAGAAAATTTCACCCGTTCGCACTGAATCTACTATTTTGTCTCTTTTCCATCCCTCTGTGAACCCACTGGCGTAATCAGAATTTCTTTTTCTAAAAATTCATGTCCCTTAACTTTTTTTCAATTTGAGTGTTTAATTTAATTTCCTTTTGTTTCAGAATCTAATTGTTTCCTTGCATTCGTTGTACAGAAAGTTATTAAATCATTCCTGGTAAGGGGTGCACAATATTACACTTTTTTATATTAAATTTAAAGAATGCTTGGATTGTAATATTATAATTATGCTTGTCCCCTAATTTATGTCTTCGTACAACTCTCGATTAAATTGTACCAAGAATGTTGTATTTCGAATGGACTGAACACGCTGGTTACGTCAATGCGTAAAACAAAGGGTTGTACGCAAATTGGTACAATACCGTTCGAATAAAATACTGCCTGTATAATGAAAGTTGGTGGTTTTTTTGTGGTTAAACTGACACTAGATTTAATATTTTACTTGTCCATTAAAAACACTTGAATTTCAACTCTCGAATTTTGATCACACATTTAATAAACTTGTCAGAAGAAATAACCACTGCTTTTACATATTACATCATGTTCACTTCGTTTCCGAATAATTGTAATCTAATAATGCATGCGCTTCAGCAACAACGAATCTCGTTGATCGTTCTTCGTCGATCCGTTTAACTCGTTAATCGAACATTAATCACCGAGGACGTGCAAGAGGAGCGATAACGGAGCCGGAAGTGTATTGAGCTCGACTCGAGTTAATCCGGATCAAGGAAGAAGCGTCGGATGCGTCGGTGTTTTGCCGAGAAAACGACTTCTTACCTCCCCATAGATAACGATTAAGCTGTACTAAATATAATAAACTAAACAATCTTATCTTTCTTGAATTCACACCTGCACAAATTATTACAATTTCAAGGCATTAACACTTTGGTAGTAATATTATTCTTGACAAGTTTTATATGCAACAGGAATATTTTCGACTAATTAAAAGAATTTTTAATAACACGAGTGGCAACTCTTTGTGAAAATTCAAGTGTCACCCATACATGGGTGACGTGGCAGTTAAGGTGTAAAACACAAAAATCTTTCATTTAAGAATTTGAATCCGATCTGAGCGCGATAATAATTAAAGAGAGAAACGGGGACAGGATTTATTCAAGGAATCATAAAAATCGAGGCAAATCCTGAGTTCCTCGTTTAACAGTTTTATGACAGAGACGGTTCATTTCGGGATCGAGTTTCTGACCGGACATAATAACGAAGAAACGACGAATCCCGGGCCGGAAAAGCTCGACAAAGTACATAAAACGTTAACGAAGTTAAGAAAACCAAGAGGCAGTAGTTTCCGAGAAATTCGTTTTGCTTATTGCCGCTATAACTTCCCCGAAGGTCCGGAAAGAAACAGAGCATGGAAATGTTGCCGTGGGTCGTACGTGACCGTACCAAAGGCCGTCCAGTTAATATTCCCGTATCGTAGCCTCCTTCGAGACTTCCTATTAGAAATCGTAATATTTTTTCCCGGATATCGCAACTTCTGGTTGCTCTTTTATCCGCGTTCGTCGGGATTACTCGCGCGTTTTGAACAACACCGTGTTCGTTACCCGGAATTATAATTAAAAACAGAACCGATCATTTATTTCGGACTTGCCTTATAAACTTTAGATTCTAATTCCAGTCCTGCTATAAATCCTAGATTTTGGATTATTCGAGTTACGTAGATGTCCCTAGATTATTATACAACCACCGTGGGAACTGTAAACTTCCCTAAATTGTAGATTATCCCCCAGTTCTCTGGAAGAGGTGGGATCTTTATTCCAGTCCCGCAGTAATTTCTACGTCATTGTTCCCTCATCTATTTAACCCTTTGACTGCGCCCAGATATGGGTGACACTTGAGATCCATTAAAAACCGTTGCCTATATAATTAAGAATTCTTTCGTTTATTTGGTTAAAAATATTCTTATTAGACGTTTTAAATATTGTGGAAACAGAATATAAAGTTTGCTAAAAATAAGCAAATCACGTAGGAGCATCGAACAAAACCCGATCGGTATCGATACAGCAGACAGCGCCTAGTTGCAGAGGGGCCAGAATAAATTTAATCGAGGGGGGGATCAATCCCATGGGTGTTTCTCTTTTAATTTCGCAAACAACGTCTTAGGAGAGCCGAGGTCCCGAAAGAGTTAACAAATCCTATCCGATCTAAACTTCTCGCTCGGTCCGTGACGTTACAAAGGGACACAGGCCTGAGAACGTCCAGTCCTGAGGGATGCCCCGGGTATACTTAAGGCGCGAGCTTTTTGCCGTGTAATTAAGAGACAACGGTGGAAATAATGGACAAAGGAGAGAAGACCTGACCCCGGTGTCTCGCGTGCTCGTTCGTTCGTACGTTTCAGGACAAAGGACCCGCCCTTCCTTCCTTCCACCTACCCCCCCTTACCTCGAACATTTACCACTTGCCTTGGCGCGCATCGGCACGGAGATTTGTGGCTACGACGAGCAGAAAATAGCGACGGAATCCGGCAAACGGGGAATTACTCTTTGAATTGAAACCCGGCTACGAGAGCGTGGGGTCCAAGGAGCGCTTTAATTGTCACGGATAATGGCGATGGAACGAAGAGGGCGCGGTTTTTCAGAAAATTTCACGCTCACTCTACCAATTCGTTTGTCTACGAATTAAAATCTGTGTAATGGATACGAATTATTTATTCAATAGAAGATGTTGAACAAAAGTAAAGCTATTTAAATAATTTTGCCTGCCAGCATTTCATTGAATAGAAATTTTATTTTTATCAAATTTCAGTGACAATAAATTCCTAATAATATAGACGACGAATTTCAATAATATTTTAATTATTATAATAATTATTTCTTGAGTTTCTATTCCATGGGGACGAGAATAATAATCTAGAGTTTATTAAGGTATTGGAGTAATGATAATAACTCTTAACCCTTTGCGTTAAAGCACAGTTAATGGAAAGGAATTTGTCCAGTTAGGTAAGAAATATAGTTAAAAAGGAAGTACTCACCCTTTAGGGCAGTTTGAAGACCTTGCAACTTGCCGACGACCGCCGCGAGCTCCGCCTTGTGCTTCAGCGCATCCGCTTCCGATTGCTCGCTAAGCGCTTGCTTCAACTTCCTCTCCGCTTCCCGTTCCTTTAGCGTGAGCATCTCCTGAAGGTGATCTGAGTGAACCTGTTCCTGCAGCTTCAATTGCCGTCGCAAGTCGTCGTTGAACTTCTTCTGTTCCTCCAACATCTGCAACAAACGTACACAAATCGTTATAAAATTCAAGGTACAACTCAGGTAACAATACTTCGATTGTTATTTAAGAGGTATCACGAAAGGGTGCATATTTCATTTTTAAATTTAACCATCCAGAAGTTTGGAATATTGCTTAACGAATAACGCTAAAAAATTTATATATGTACAACGACCAATTCTAAAATCATTAAAGAATCGTAAGAGTTCCATCATCCATAAACCAAAGAAGTATCCGAGAAATCGTGTAAAACAACAAGCATCGGAGAACGTCGTAAAGATCTGAACGATGTGATACAGGGGGTGACAGTCGACGAAACCACCCCTTAATATTTCAAGACACGCTTCTCGACAACGGCAGCGTAAACAAGCACGGAATAACTTCGTTGACAAAACGGCGAACGAAAAAAGTATGTACATCTACACGGTGTTTCAGCTTGAACAATTCAATATTTTTTCGCAACTAATAAGCAAATATTCGTAAAAAATATTGTCGACCATCGATCAACCCTACGTACACAATCTGGGTCATTGGCAACAACAAAGTTTGACACTTCTACATTTTTACGGCTAAAAAATTGTGCACAGTAAATGGCTGAATAACTTTTTTATATTTTCTGACAGTTTATTAAAAGCGACACGGTTTATTCGCGAAACGCGAACATATTTGCCTACGGAGGAACAAATTGGACGGAACAGCTTGTGCACACGAATCCTTCCGGTTCCTCCGCTTTTATTCCGTGTTGTTCTTCCAGTTGGAGATTCGGCGGACTACACAAGTCCGATTTCCTCGAGTTCATAAGACAGGGAGGAAGCTTTCAACAGGATCAGAATTATTAAGCTCGGTCGTCGGAATATGAGAAACACTTTTCCCCCGCGAGAGAAACATCCCTTTTGCTCGCCGCGAAATATCTCCCGGCTAGATTAAACACGACATCGCGTGTCTTGGCTCGAATTTATTCGTTCTGAAGCTACTAGACACCGAATCGCTGGGAATCGTAAATACATTTGTCAGAGAACCTTCTTTCATACCGTAGCGTGCCAGGAAAATTGGTAACCTGACCCTGGCACCACCATAAAAGTCAAAATCAATTTTTTATATTGAAAATTAGATGTTATTAAACACTTAGAATTTATACGCGTTTTACCTGCAATTTTTATTAGAATAAAAAGGAAGATTCTGAAGATAAATCCTGAAAGTTCAAGCCAGGTGCTTGTGATTCTTCTCTAATGAGATCATTCTTAAAGATCCCTGATAGATTGACCAAAGAAAGAATAAATGAACGATGAACGAATCTGGTCAGTGGACAAAAAAAAGTGATCAACGATCTGCTAGATAAAGACCCGAGGAGAACTGTTTCTGTCGCAGAGATCAATCATCGTCTTAGAATTCGAACAATCTCCTCGGTCCATGTTCGTCGCATCGATCTTCGCAAAAACAGAAAAAAGAAAGGCAAATCCCTCGACGAAATCCAATCGTTTGTCCCAACTGAACATTGATTTTTATACGGAATTAAATTGAATTCTACCCCCCAATTTACTACGCTTATAAAATGTGTGAAATAGTTTAACAATTATAACTTTAGAAATACAATTTCAGGGGAATTACCTTTTGTAATATTAACTATTGAGATATTTTACTTATTTTTATTCTTAAAAATTGTTCAAGTTTGTCCAATCGTGAGATTAGTTCATAATTTGTCATATTTACCAATGTTTCAATTTCAGAATAAAACTTTCACGATACAGCCACAGTCTTAAAAGAGAAGTCGAGCAACGTGTCGGTTGAACGCGGCCTGTCCGGGACATTAGCTTAACGAGACTTTGATTAATTATCCCCTCTTAAGGCAGCCTTATTGGCAAGTGACCCAAGCAGAGCCGGCTCTAATCTCAACCTTTCTCATTCTCCGTGGTAAAGTGCTTTGCACGCGCTATAATATACAGTCTGTTTCAGAATACACGAGAAACAGTCTTAAACGCATCTGTCTTCTCTGATCACCTTCAATAATGAAACAATATTTAATGAATTTTGATTCCTGTTTTACGTTAACTTTGCCCATTAACAATTATCCTGGGTTCGATTTAGAAGTTAGAATTAGATGCTTAAAGCAGCTGCTGTTATTTCACAACCAATTGAAATTTCATTCGATTCCTGATTACCATTAAAAAAATCGTGCAAATCAATAAAAACCCTTATTCTATTCCACCTGCAGAAATTATTATACCTCACAAGCAAGAACAAACACACATTTTTACATCAAATTTCATGTTTATCGTTCTTGGATAACCAATCAGTTGTTGGGATAGACGACGCATGTTTTGAAAAGTCCTGTACACGTGCACGCTTACGAATCAATCCTGGTGTTCCCGTGCACGCTCATAAGCATCGTCCCATCGTGTTAAATCGTCTCTGTGTCGGCTGTGAAACCGTCGTGTCAATAATTAACAGTTGGCTAACTTGACAAGACCCGGACACGGGAGCGAGAGAGATCGTCGACACGTTCGCGAACATCAACGAGGGGAATGGAAATCACCGGGCGAAATCCAAAGCAAGGGGGATCCCGTGTCGACGAGGAGACGGTTATCCTGGATTTTCCATTAAGGCGACGATAAGCTATCGGTTAAGAGGATATATCTGCTGATTCACCAGCAACCGATACTCTGGCCTGACCGAGCCAAGTGGCGAACCACCGTCGAGAATCTCTCGATTGATCCAATTTGGATAGACGTCGAAGCTCGATAGGATAATCGAAGTTTACTGGACAGGATGGTTTAAAAAAATGAAAATCTGTTGCAATAAAGTCCAATTCTTTCCAAAGAACGATTCAAGATTTTATATCCAATAATGACACTAGAATTATCGAGCAAATCAAAATTGCTATGGGTTTCTTATTCTAAATTACAATATTTTCTCTATAAATAAAGAATTATTGCTAGTGTATGTTTCAGCCTTCATTTATTTATTTTGTTGGCTAATTTTGTTATGGGTAGATTGCAATCCTGGACAGTGGCAATTTAAATTAACTTTCCGCTGCTCTATTTTGCACTTTTTTTATATTATTTTGAATACTGTTTAACCTTTTTATTTCAGAAATTCAGACAAACTTCCAAACTTAATTTTCTCAGAAACGAAGACGCAAAAAATTGTATTTTACACCCTCTTCCAAATTGTAATCATCGGTTACAAGGGTCCCGTGGGAACCGTGGTGGAAAGAAACATGGAAACGATGAAATATTATAAAAAAGGTATGATTTCTGACACGAACCCAGCACTTCCCACGCCGTCGGGAAATTAAATTAAACGAGTGGCCGCGCGCGATGCGACGGCAAAGAGGAGAATAAAGCAATAAAATAAAATAAAAAAATTGTAGAGTAGCACGAACAAAGCTTGTTTTTTAACGCGCAGTGAAAACGATCCGCTCGTCGAACGAACGATGCTAATCCGTCGCATCGTTCTCTAATCCGTTTTGAAAAATCAAAAACCGTCCCCCGGTGTCCATGACCATCTGTCGTGATAACTCGAACGCCGGATTAGTTGAATTTCTCGATAAAACTAGGACCGGAATCGAGAGGAGCCTCTTCGTGTTACGTTGGATCGATTGTTGAAACGATACTTCGAAAAATTTCCTTTTTTTCTGGTACCATCTTTACATTGTTTTCAATTTTAACACATTGGAATAATTAAAAGAATGCCATTTTTCGCGATGGAAATTATTTAATTTGCAAAGTTTAAGAAACAGTGAAAATAAATTTGAAAGTGCAATATAATATAATAATAATACGTATAATTTTGTTAATATTAAATTATATTTACTGCCATTGCAATATTTAGACCTTTGAAATTAAAAGACTAAATGTACCGAAGAGAAAATACAAACTGCTCCGCCATATTTTAAATTCCTCCAAGGGAATAAAATTATCGCCGAGATTTAGATCTAAATCGAGGAACTGAAGAAAGAGCGGAAACTGCAAGAAACTCGGAATTATCCGGCTTCCTAATTAGAGCTCATAGTTTCTCCCCCCTTGTCTGAGGCGAAGAAGAGGCGAGCCAAATTAAAAGCTACAGCGGAAAACTTTCATTCAAATTCTATGTTTCACATTAGCTGAGAAACTAACGCGTTTATCAGACCGAGATGAAAATGATCGCGCAAAATATGATACGCTATTTTAACCCCATCGGAGATTATCCTCAGCTTCTATTATCACAATTTATTTCTTCAATTGTGCAAATACCTTCACAGTAGGTTCATTTTCAAAACAAACGAAAATTGTTTAAGACCGTATCCTTTAAAATAAATAAAATATGGACGATACAGGTATTAAGGTTCCAATAAAACTCGAAACCGTTCGCATTTTTCTTAAGCTTGCAGTTACGGGCGTCCATCACTGATAACGCGGTTCAAGAATCAATAAATTCCGCCCGCCAAAAAAAAAAAGGAAGAAACAATCGCATTCGATGCGGCTACCTCGCAGGGTTGTCTGGACATAATTCAATAGGATGGTGTAACAAAGTGGAGCTTAACTTGGACAGTTTAACCGATCCGGGAGCTGCTCGATTAGAAGAACGAAGGAGGCGAAGTTCGGGACGAAATCGCGTTTGGTAAAAAAGAAAAATGAAATAAAGGAAGAAATTTTTATAGCAGAAACGGTGGCAGGTATCCTGCGACTCTTAAATTATTCCACGCGTCGGCCATAAAGTTCGGATGGCCCGGTAATGGGACCAGAAGGCACCGGGAATCGATATCTCTCCGCTACCCCCGCGGAGGGGGGTGGGCGAAGATCGAAAACGTTCGATTACATCTGCCTGCAACGTGGGAATTCCTCGATTTACGGACACCAACGTTTTCGGCGATCGAGCAACCCCGTGTCCGACGATATTTTCCACGAAAGTCCCAACGTTTCCGTCCTGCTACCGGATGCACCGCCCACCCCCGCAATCCTTCGACCCTGCGACGAGAACTCTTCAAAATTCCGAGCATAAAAAGAACACCTTTCCATACAAGATTTGTTTTGAAAATGCAAACGAAATAAAAAGGAAACGGAGGAAGCTGAACACTTTATCTCGAAATATTGCCAGATTGTGACGGAAGAGTATTGCAAAATTGCGATTGATTAAAGTAGGACAAAAATGACTAGAATATTCTTGATAGAAATTAAATAAACTTTAAATTGATGTACCATAAGTATTATTTTGCAATACTTTTATGTCATGAGAAGCATTCTATACGCAACGACTTAATACCATAATTACAAGCGTAATATTTTAAAGAAAAATTGACTGATTTTAAAAAGAAAACCTGTTCGAAATCCAGCTACAAATTTAAATAAAGATTCGATCGAAACGTCCAACTTTTTGCTGTATCTCGGAAACGAAACTGCGGATCGCAAAACGGTAAAGAACTTTCCGGTCGGTTTTTGCGCGAAGATATCCTGCACGTATAGATTTGCATGACATTTCCACGTATCAATTTAAAAAATGAACGAGTCAAGTATCCGATGCAACGCGCTGTGGAGGATTCGCGTTTGAAAACGAGAACAACGTCGACATCCGAACCGGTCGAATGTTTAATTCATGGGGAGGAATGTTTTCGGACGAGGTCGTGTGAAGGAATGCAAAATACAGTTCCGCGACGGTGATCCGAGATTCTTAAACCCTCTCCTCGAGATTTATCGCCAAAATAGGTGCCAATCTGATTTTCGTGAATTTTTATCAAAATTTTGTCAAATCGGATCGATAATCGCCGAAGTCGACGAATTTTTGTTGTTTATTTTAACCAGATTTGCCTAAGTTTAGAATTCGAGTAACAAATTAATTTTCTTAATGTCCTCGACAATTATTTGAAGAAACAACTGGTCCAAATAAATAATGAGGCATCAATGAAAATTACTTGAATAACCTATAACGTTTCGTTTCAATTATTTAACAGGGTATTTCAACTCTGGCCTAGAATAGAAAGAAAGGGAACGGAAAAACGTTGCAAGATAAAACACTTGTATAATGGGGGCAATTATTAAACTTTATGAAGAGACATTTCAAAGTATTACCAAGGTAACTCGTCTTCGTTGATCCATGGATCAAGTAACAATTTAACGCGTCCACTTTTCATCTCGACCCCGATGCAATTTTCATACAAAAACAATTCACCGTTAAAACCAACCCCATATATCTCTCCCCCCTAATCTGTCCACCGTTCCTTTCGCGCTCTGTAACAAAATTTATCCGTTATTCGACGAAGATTAACCTCTAAAATCTAGCGATAAATAACGTTCGGAAATCTCGTAAAGTTTTCGTGCGAGCAGAGAAATCGTTCGACGATGCTTTCTATAATCCTCGCGGAGCTTTTTACGATCCGCCCCCTCCTTTTTACGACTCCTGCATCGGTCCACGGCACTAAAGTCATCATCGCCGTATAAAATTCACAAACGAGGCGAAGGAAAGTTGTTGGCTCGTTTTACGGACAAAGCTGAATAAAGTTCGTCAGACACGGTTCAACGATTCGATGAAAATCCCATCGATCGCGCGTAACAACGAAGTTGTTACGTTAAAACGCGCAATTCCGTGCACGTATTCCATCGAATTATCATATCCGCGTATCTTCGACCTCAAAATTCCGCGTGCCGATGAATTAAATGAACGTACACCGGGAAATGATTTCATTACCCCGGGAATTTTAATCGTACGGCCCTTAATTACTCACCCTGGATCGCGTTGTGGCCTTCCATAAGAAATTATCGAAGATTTCTATCACCGACAGGATAATTGTGCTTCCGATTTAAATATGGCCAAAAGTTTAAGTCGAACAAACGTTTTTCCAGCAACTTGTAACAAAAAGTTACAGGGATATTTCAGCGATCTACGAATTTTGTTCCAGTATTTGTGGGGGAAAAAAAAGAAGGAAGAGAGGAAGAAGGCAAAAAATGGCCAACACACGAGAAGTGGACCTCGACGAAATACTTCAGAGAAGCGGAGAGAAATCAGGACAGTTTCGTCCCGAATTTGTTTCACGAACTAACTATAGATGCAACGCGACTCGAATGGAATTGAGGGCAAAAGACGAGTGGAATCAGACAACTATGACGACAGTAAGTCATAGTGATTCCTGAACGAGGATATCTCTCGGTGTGACTAGACGCGTACACGCCGGATATACCACAAGGCTAGCCTAAAGAGATAATATTGCCTTGCACTGGCGAAATATTGGCAACGAGCCAAATGGAAATAGATAAAAAGCCCGAAGGGTGGCACAGGATCGTCCTTCCACCCTTTCTACATCCCTCGTCCCTCTGTCTGTCTGTCTGTCTTGGTGTGCCAAATAGATAGATAGATACACATGCACGTATATACGTACACACACGTACATGGATATGGGATACGCCACACCCCATGTGTAGACACACATAATGCCTTTGTGACGGTGTACGAAAGGCTTTTCCAATTTCAAATTCTATTCGTACCATGAAAGTGTAACCTCCACTTGTGCACATACCATCCACCCGGCTCGCTGTTTGCTTTTATGAGACAAGATATCGATTCGATCCTTCATATTAATTCGAACTTCAGCTTCGTACTATTCCTTTTCGCAAAAGTTATTAGGACGGTACATTTATTTCCCGGACGAGCTTATCCCGTAATTTTCGAACGGGCCAGATCGTAAATCCCAACTTTCGCGTACGTGGATATTATTGCGCTCGTGCTTCGAATCTTTTTCAAAAAGTTCCGCTTTATTTCATTTCGGACGCACGGTAAACGAGTTAACGCGACCGCGATATCGTGAATATTTCATGGAAAGGTGCGATAACACAGTTAATTCGCCTACCTTTTTGTCGAACTGCTGCTGCAGGATCAGCTTCTCTTTGTCCAGCTCCAGGCACACCAACTCGTCCAACTTCTCCTGTGTAGCCGTCTCACCGGACGCCTTGAGAGCAGCCTTCAGTTTGCTCTCGTGCACCGTCTGCAATAAACACGGGGGTTGAACAACAAGGACCCGGTTCGGAAAGTGTTGTAAAGTCGCGAGATATTTACCCGCAGTTTCTCCACTTCCTTCTGAAGGTTGATCACTCTATGATACATGTGTAGGATGAACAGGTCGAAGGAACTATCGTCGATGGTCAGTTTCTTGTCATGAATGTTGAGCGACGGGAAGAGTATTTGTAATTCCTCGTTGAGGTTCTCGCGAGCAGCTTTGACCTGTTTCCAGTAACGCTCCGTGATGTTGCCGCTCTCGATCTCGTCCTCGTACTTCTTCTTCGCGTTGTCGACGTCGTCCAAGATTCTCTTGATGTTTCTTCTGGCAGCTGTTTTCATGTGCGACGGTGCATCGAATTTGGGGTCGTCGATTAAATTGTACATTTTCTTCAGCGATTCCGTCGCCTGGTTGGCGTGCTGTTCCGCCTCCTGAATAGCCACTGTTTTCTTCGCCGTTGCTTCTTTTAGTCTGAAATTCGTGGGCATTTTGTTAGAAATATTAAATCATTATCAAGAAATGTGCATAATGAAGACAATACCTGGTCCAAACAGAACTACCAGCCGTAGCCTGGACACTCTCCACGACTTTAATTACATTTTCGTTATATTCTTGAATAGCGCACGCTGCTTTCTGATAAGCTGTGATAGCTTTAGACGCGGTTAAACCGGACGATGTTTCTAGTTCTACTAGATTTACTGGCATCAACTCCTCAGGTACATCTTTGGAAGGAGGTTCAGGTTTTTCGGCCACTAAAATCAAATTACATCCATTCAGCAGGACGAACAATTGCATAAAATTCATTATACAAAACCATAAATTACATTTTAAAAAAATAAAAAATAAAAAAGCAGCGTACCAACTTCAATTTCTTCTCCATTCTCTTTACTTAACCTTATTTCAGCATAAGGTTCATTAATAGGTGGTTCCTTCTTGTCAACCAGAGGAACAAAGGCTGGCTTTGGTGCTACAGTACACACATGATTGTTATATGTTAGTAAGCAAAGTAAACAGTTCTTTAATTGTATTATTTCTTTCTACAATGATATTTTTAAATTCTTAGTAGGTTTAAAAGGAAGAAGGCAAAAATGAATGTTAAGGGATTAATAAGGGAGCTCACGTATATAATCTTCAAGGTTATCACAATTTAATTTTTTCTGACCTGGTACTTTATCTGAATCTCTTCCAAAAACTGCATTTATTAGTCTAGAATCAAAATGATTAAACCATTATTTAATGATTAGTTGAAATGCATACACATTACAGTTGGACTTACCTCTGTTTATTCGTTTCAAAGAATGTACGTATAAACTCAAAATACGTTGATTCCTCCTGAAAGATGATCTGAATCGTTTTATCTGTGCCAGGTATGTATCCCTCAAGATTGGCACGGAATACTGGATTGTGTTTTGCATAAAATAATACTCCTGTTGCACCTAGTGCCACAGCAGTCAAAGTTAACAGCACTTTTGATCCTCCTTTACCCTTTTCACTTTGATAACAAAAATAATTAAAGTATTAAAGCTATTTAACAATAAATAATGAAGTGAAAGAAAATGATGTTATTTAAATATCAATTTTCAAAATTTAAACAATGTTTGATTCAATCGTTAGTCTATCTATATACTGCTGATACTTACATATCTCTGATAAAATTAAAGATAAAGGCATGCATGAAATTTTGTTACATAATATAACACAATAATGTGCTTAGCTTTAAATTTTGAATACCTTTTTGATGAATCGGTTGAATACCTATGCCCAGATATTCTGGACATAAGTTTGACATCCTTGAAAGTCCTAAAACATATTACTATGCTTATGCAAATTATTCTTACTCATATCAAACGATACACTACATAAAATTGTCACTGAAATTATGCAATAAAATGTAAATCTATTTTAATTATTAATTGCTATACTAGTTATAAAATCATTTTAAATACTAATTATAAGCTTTATGTAATAAGAAAACCAAAATACGTAAATGAAATTTAATAAAATACTTGTGATAAACATAACCTAACTTAAACTTAACTGATCAAATAATAACAGAATTGTTACTTGTAGAAACAGGAAATTTAATCAGGCGAAAATAGACATAATCAGCAAGAAACATTTTCCCTTCAGAAATGATTTGAGTGATAAGAAATTTGACAATTCTGTAAATGTGTTATCAAACAAAACAAAAAATTCATTCACTCACCATTGAGGCTCGCATTTAACTCGTGCACGTGTCTCGTAACACCTAGTTGTCAAATAGAGCCTGGAGGACCCATGTTTTTTGACCTGTAACAACAACAGTGGCAGTGAAACCGCCTGGAATTATGTAAGCTTCTAAATTAAAGCCATCTTGTCACACGAGGCGGTCAACCTTGGTCTTTTTCACAGGAATATTCACTGACAACTTGTGAAAACATCGTCGTTATAAGATAACCACAATTTCTCACATAAACCATGGGCTATTTCTCTCATCGGGACGATAAATAGCAACGAAATATTAAAAATTATTAAGGGAGAGACGTCTTCGACAACAACGTCTAGCAGCACATAGTTGTATGGTTATTTTTGACGTCTCTTCATTTACTTTTCGTGAAATTCATTTGACAAAAAAAACACTCGCTCCCCATAGTTATAACCGTTTGCTTTTTACTTACTTTACGTACCCTATTTAAACCGTTGCACGGAAATTTTAATCCAATTCGGAACATCTTTCGGGTGGCCGGTTAGGCAGCCAAAGGAAAAGGGGAACGACGGCACAAAACAGCTGGTTACCGACGGAACTACAGAAAAGAAGAATGTTGCGTATTGTTAGTACCGCAATTCGAGGTACGTAACATGAATCTTTCCGTTAATTCACCAACGTTTAATTGTGTTAAATTGAACAGCAGTTCAATGGCTTCATTTTAATTCATTATTCGTTCAAATTCGATGAATCGTTATACGTTGGTGCTTCAAAGTTCGTAGGTTATAGGTTATGTTCAGTCGATGAAGCAAACCATTTCAGTTCTCTGACAGAAGGATCGCCATGGAATTGAACTGCTCGCGCGCTTATTGAAAGTCTATAAAAAAAATCGAATTTGATGTCTTATCGCACATTTGAATATTAATTTTATTTTCTAAATCTATATTTTATTAAACACCAATATAATTAATACTTATTTTATATTCTGTTTTTTTTTACAGGAATTGCTGCACGTACCAATGTTAATTTAATAAGCCCCTTAGCTTTTAAACAGCTTCCTGCTGTCGAAAATACGCAACGGCGACTCTTTGGCGCTTTATCTTCAGCTACAAATAATTGGAATAATGTTGCTGGCATTAACCAGGGAGCAATATTTGGGTATGGGTACTATTTTAAATACATTGTGCAATATATTATGTAACACTACACAACAGCATGAAATACTGTTTATAACTTGATTGAAATTTATAGTCAAACACATGCAGAAAGTGTGGTTCCTCCAACTCTGTCACTCATTAAAACTCCTGTAAGAACAGTTATAAAGTTTTCCCTGAGGAAAGGTAAAAGGAAATCTGTTCATGCTGTACCAGATAGATTTTACAGACTAAATTGGTAAGTTTACAATATGGTACTAATGATATTTGTTCTGTATTACATTATATAATGTGTTTTATTTACTTACAGGGGTATATGGATAAGAACTATAGCTGGACGTCACAGTCATAGATGGAAGAAAAGTTTGAAAGCACTTAGGAGGGGAAGATCACATGTTTTCTGCAATGCAACTCAGTCCACTTTATTAGATAAGATGGTAACAAAATATTGGAAAAGACCTCATTTCTATGTGGATGATCCCTATACACCTTATCATACACGCGAAGAATTTCCTATAACAAGAAAAAAACCACAGCCTTGAAGAACATATTTGCATTATGTAATAAATCTTATGTTCTTTATCAATGCTTCAATAAATTAGAAGCTTTCGATGAAAATAACAGTTAAAAATCGTTTAATTCTGAAAAATGTACCTGTTAGTTAGTAAAATAAAAAAAATTAAATCAAAACAGCTGTTATTCGTATTTTTATTCAAAAGTTACCGACTGCATTCATAGTAGAATCATTTTTTATCGAGGTCACGTGGCTTTCCCTACTACCATTCGGACAACGCTAGTGGCGTAATGTGTTCAGTTGTGATTCGCCTTTTGTAGTGAGTGGTGTGTCTTTATAATTTGCCGGCGACATCCTCCTTTTTTTTTATAGTTCCCCCTAATTGAGAAGCCGTTAATCACTCTCCTATCACGTTTACAGACATTTTATCGATATAAAAGATGCCTTACCGCGGCAAACTGCGATTATTTAGCAGAGCCTGTTTCGCCCTGAGAAACTCGTGCGCAGACAAGAGTAACACGCATTTTGCTGCCAGGAATTTTTCTGCAAGCAGTTCACTCGACATGAGGTGAGTCCAGATTTCTAACCGAAACTTTTTTACTGAACATAAGATGATAACATTAAACAACCATACTGCCATATTTTGGACTATGTTCTGAAATAGTCAAATTTCGCGCGGCATATTTGATTGGCTTTCGGTGTTCGATACATTTTTTCTTCAGCCTTTGCGTTTGATCAAAATTAAACGTACGTTGCAAGTGGGCACGATCACGTGCATATTTCTCTTTTACCTGTGAGCCAAAAGGAGCGTGAATTAGGCGGGCACAACTGTGCTAAATTTGAACACGATTAACTACAATAACTTCCTATATTTTATATCGACTAGAGTAGGGACGTGTCAAAGGATAATGGTATACAGGAAAGAGTTCATACGCCGAACGTACGAAATTAACTCCAAACGCGTTTTCATGTGACCGTGTTGGTATCGATTTCGTTAATCGATATTCCTTATTATAGTGTCGTTTGCCACAAAATTGTACTAATCGATTTGTAGAAATGAGTAAAGGAGAATCTCGAGATAATTGATCAACGATTAATCGAATTTGAATACAAAATAAAACGTGTTTGATAAAACGTAGTTATATCATCGTCATTGGACAAGCGTGAATTTATACGCTCACGAAACTGTTCGAGCTGAACGTAGCTGCGTGCGAGCATGCCGGTCGAGGGGGCGTTAATTAACATAACATATAATATCACTTTAATTAAAAAATAGTCGAACCAGAAATACTGCAAATACAACATATAACACAATAACAAAATGCGTTTGAAGAAATTAAATCCTTCAGTTAAGACTTAAATCTAACATAGTTTGCGAGGTATTAACAATAATTAATACAATATCTGTTTATTTTAATAATCATTGAAAATTTAAACCACTGATGTTAAGAAATTTCTCTGGTGATCGTACAAGCGACTTTAATTATAGGATAAGAGAAAATTACTTGAGTAAACCGGTCTTAACAATCATTCGCACAGGGAAAGCACGACCTTAGAATATTGATTTCGTCTGAACTTTACAGAATTATAAAAGACGCAAAAAATAATAATTGTGCAAAATTATATGATTTTTTATACGAGGAGAGAAGTTTATATTTAATATTTTTATAACATATAGTTTTTAACTTCAAAATTGTGTAAACTTACCATTTCATTAGAGCTCGGTGGAGGTTAGCGATTGAACGGCCCAGAATTCCAAAGCCCTAGAATGAATTCCTTTTTCTATATTTTATCAAAATTGGTAGGGTATATTTATAAATAAATTTCTTTATTTACTTGTAATCGACACGATACAGACGACAGCAGAAATACTGCTTATAAAATAATCGAAATGTTTAACCTTGCTTTTAAGGCATAATATTCCTATTGTTTCCATTCGAGTTAATTGCAACGTCATAAAATTATTGCACCGTATTGAATTTGAAATGACATTCTCAGTTTTGCTTTATCGTCTGGGCTGGTTAAACCATGGCATTAATAATGTTGATCAAAATTGATAAGCGCAGTACGTTGGTGTAATTAATTAAAATTAGGACAGGCATATGGTAACTGGTAATATCTTGAGCAGAGCAAATATCGTTTCAGTTATCATTTTTCATTTTTTTTTTTTTTTTATAGCAATATTAGAGAAATTTTGATTTCACTCTTACGCATATTTGCACACGTTATGTAATTATTTATTTATCTCTCTGAATTCATGATTTTTTTCATACTTATTATCAATTAATATTAAAATATACATGATACCATACCTTGTGATAATTTTATGTTTAAGATTAAAGTGCGGACGCAATTAAATCAAATTTATTTACGTCATTGCTGTAATTTCGCATTTTTAGTTTGTTCTTAAATATTTTAAAAATGATCGAACAATTTTTAATCCTTTGAATTAATTTTATTTAAAAAATATTTTCCACAATACAAGTGAAGTAATTCCAGGATTTCCTTAATATTTTTTATTCAACATCGGTGATAGTAGTTAGAAAGTGGATGATCGAATATAGTGTTGCCTTTTTACTTTAATTAACTGCAGGATTTTCCTGTTCGATAGATCTAACAGAGAAACACGGTTTCGATGTTTCCTTTCCCCTTCTAACTTTCACATTTACATGTGCCACTTTCGGAGAGTGCACAAGTCGATGCAACCAAAAAAGAATCGATTTATGAATCAAGATCCCGCTAATTAATGAATGGATTATCTTTGTCTCGAAAGGTATTCCCATCTTTGATAACGATCACGTTGCGTATCTAATCATATTAGCGCCAGACCGACAGAAAATCAGGATTCAGATTCTTCTATATTTAAAATACTTTAAATTATGAATTAATCTTAAGATTGATAAGTGGGATTAATAATACTGGAGGTATTTTATTGATAATTTTATTAATGAGGAAAGGAAATTATTCCAAGTGTTACAGACAACTATACCCTAAAAATTAAGATTAGCGATTAACTAACTAAGATTAATCGTAATTCAACCCTTCCCAATCTCAAGATTCGAATAAACTTTCGATTTCCAGGTTCGTACAATTCACCAGCAAGGATGGCGGACCGCAGCACCTGGGGGTGCAGCTGGTCCAGGGTGGCGACGTGATCGCCGTGTCCGCGGTGGACTCGCGGATTCCCAACAGTCTGAAGAAGTTCCTCGAGGGCGGCGACGATATGCTGAAGAAGGCGAAAAGGTAAAAACGGATGCCGGCACGTTGGACCACGAGCGACGGCGATAACAACGTGTTCCCTGTTATCACGAAGTTATCGCCCCTTGGTCATCGATTGGTCGTGTAAACACGCTGGTGAAATGAATAAATAAACTAGCGAGTTGCGAAACACCAGATTAAAAAATAAATTTAATTGGAGAAAATAATGAGCTTATTATTATTGCGTAGAGTCGGCTGGTTTTTTTAGAAACGATTGATAATTGAAATAGTGCGCCTGGCAATAACACTGATTAAATAACTCAGTGGGATAGGTAAATGGGAAGGCTCATTAGCTTTAGTTATTTCAGGAATTTTCAATTTAGATATTCGATTATCTTGGCTGTGCATATTTTGAATCGTTTCTTTTTTCCCCAGGGAAGACGATGTCGACTTGAAGACCTTAGTAGAGAGGTTCGTGGTATCCAAAGAGTGCCGTGTGAAACTTCCCCTGGTGTCAAATATTCATTAATGTTTAAAAGAAAAAATGTTTATTTTGTTACTAATCAAATTTTTATATCAAAACGAAGCTGAAGCAATTTTTATCTAAGCTCAGGGTGGTTTAACCCTCGAGTCAAAAGAATCTAATTTTGTGATACTTCATTTCAAAATATTTGACAACCAGTGTACTGCAATTTTTGCAACGTAGAACCTTTCTGAGACACCGTGTGTTCTAGAAAATTATCAGTTGTTTTTTTTATCTTAATACCTATGCAAGCAGTAGTTCACGTTCATTGTACTATAACATGTACAATTTTGTAAGATGCAATAATTTTAATACACCGTCGTTCTAGAATTTTTATCTTGAAATGTTTATGCGAACAGAGTGACTACAGTGACCGTAATTGTGAACATTATACAACTGCGATCGAGCGTTACGTAAATCTTCATTGGTAATTACTCGGGAAACGATTTGACATAAAAATACACATTCTGCGATATGGACAATCCCGTAAAAAATCGAGAACTGCGAAGGCTATCAAGCTCGTATTCCCTTATCGTTAAGACTTTTTCCCGCACACAATCGATTTCCGGTAAACGAATACCTTTCGACGTGTTTGTGCGACTGCAATTGTTATGCCTGCACTAACCATGTGTTCCATTGTCTCAGAGTGTAAAAAAACAAGTGTAATGATTGAAGAGTGGAGTTCAATGTTAACTCGAAACAACGGCAGAGTTGGGCGGAATGTTAATTAAACAAAAAAGTTTCGCTCCGTGACTCATTGTTTGAATAATTAAACTGGCGTAACGTTGGACGTCGTTCGAATGAATGAGTAACACTCGAAATATTACAAATGGCGATATAATTCGATGCAAAATTAAAAGTGTTACGTCTTTAGGACTCCAGAAATGATTAAATACATTGTAAGAAAAGTATCGCCCAATTCTGCCACCATAGCCAGCAACAACCTTTAATTGACCAAAGACGTACGTTTGCAGGATAGTGGCCGAAGGACGAAGCGTGATACCGGAAGCAGAGGTGACTTTTTTGGCGCCAGTGACGCGGATGGACAAAGTCGCCTGCATCGGTCTCAACTACATCGGCCACTGCAAAGAGCAGGGCGTGTCGGCGCCGGAGAGTCCTGTGGTGTTCAGTAAATTCCCCAGCAACATTATTGGGCCACGCGACAATATCATGCTTCCCCCGATTTCCGACGTAAGTTCAAGAACATCCACCGAAGGATAAGCCGGCGGCACGAGGCCGTCATTAGCCGTGCGGCTGCTTCTCTCGTAGCCGTGACCGTTTATTTTTAACCCGCGCACATTGCATAACGTGTTAACGGACTTTCGAGCTAATTATAGACGGCGTGCATGCTGTAAAGAGAAATAGATAATCAACTAAACACGTTGGTAGACGGAATGAATGAACTTTAAGGTGGTCGTCCATCTAACGCCACCACTGACAGCTTCAGCAGTTCAACATGATCCGATTGTTTTATTTCTTAGGTGTAGAGCGACTCTCAGTACTCTCAAGAAGATTTACCTAGCACACCATCTTTAGAAATTAACTTAAGATGAATATTACTAATTCTCGAGTATTCAGATGAGAAGTGAGTCGTTCACCTCTGAAAAATATTAAGTAAATGTCGTGCTATTAAATGGGCGACAACTTTTGTACATCGACTTAGCTTTATTAGCCAGAACATCCTTGATCCTTGATCGATTTCATGTTTCTTCTCTGCAGAAAGTCGACTGGGAGGCCGAGCTGGCGATAGTGATCGGCAAAAAGTGCAAAGCACCGAGCAAGGACGAAGTGGAGGACTGTATCTTTGGTTACACGATGGCGCAGGACATTACAGCGCGAGACTGGCAGAAATCGAAGAGAAACGGTGGCCAGTTTCTTCTCGGCAAAGCCATGGACACGTTCTGCCCGTTGGGACCAGCTGTTATCACCAAAGAAGCCATATCTGATATCAATAATCTGTCGGTGAAGACTTGGGTGAACGGTAACATCAAACAGAATGGAAACACCAGCGAGCTGATCTTCAAACCTCATGAAATTGTTGCCTACATTTCACAGTACGTGAATTTTCTAGGGAATTTTAACCCTGGACATAGGAAGCCTTATTATTTGCTGTAATACTAGAAAATTACTAAGTATTAAGTATTAAGAGCACAAGTAACCTAGTTCGACATCCATTTTACCTCGTAATTTAATTATCCAATGCACTTTGAAATGATGACCTAATCTAGACATAAGAAGTGGTAACTTTCTGGTATTATAGCAACTGATGGAGCCATCTTCATCTACTGCATTATTTTCTCTATGAACTGCAGTGTACTTGCAAAGAGTAGTTAACATGGTTATGTAAAATGGTAAATTACAGATTTATGACCCTACTACCGGGTGACGTGATCCTCACGGGTACACCAGCCGGCGTGGGATTTACACGCAATCCACCGGAGTATTTACAGGTATTATAATCTCTAACACTGATACGTTGACTGCCTTGGGGGTAATTAGTAACCCATGCCTCACATTCTACTTTAAGTAACATTAGTAGCTTCAGTACGTGGCAGTCGACGTGTTAATCACTGTTCTCTCATTTGTGATTTAGGTTTACGTTTACCCTTTCGTTGTTTCAGCGCGGCGACGTTCTGGAAACGGAAATAGAGGGTCTGGGCCGTATGAGAAACAAAGTTCTCTGATCTGGCGAACGGGTTGCGCCCATAGAAACTATACACGGGAGCGTTACAAGAAGTAGGAGCCTTCGTTGGAGTGGTCACGGTTCAATGCACGATAACGCGAAGGAAACAGAAGCAGAAACAAAAAGCAGATACACGCGGTTCATAAACGCGTCAACGGCTGTACAAAACAATTTAGAACGACACACACACACGGTTCATGCCTAAGGTTTCGAGGAAACTGAAAGCCCATGGCTACCATATTTTATACGCATCACACACAACGCTGATACACATTTCGCATGCATCTCATGGATTTTACGTACTTGTACAATTAAAACAAGACTGTTTCTAAAGAAAGAGTAACGAATTCTCTTGTCTGCGAGTTTTTTTTATCAATTGCTTTTTTACCAGCCTCTATGAACTTCTATTAAACTATTTTTCGACGAATCGATCCAATGATTTTTCCTTATATTTCTCTTCTTTTTAATTACTCGGGTAAACGAAAACATCGTATTGATATTAAAACAGTAATTTAATAAGGTAAAACTTGGAATTACTTTGATGCTTTTTCTGAATTTTGGGATTTTGATCTTAGAAATGGTATCGCTGGCGCCATCCAGCAATAAGCCGAGGAATACGAAGTTTTTTCGAAAAATAGACCACTTCTAAGATTCTTGGGTACATGCATCGCGTTTTGTATTTAAAAATTTGGCAAAATAATGTCATCAGTGGTATCAAAAAGTGCTAGTTTCTTTTTTCTAAATAAAGAAATATGAAAAATAGAAAGAGTGGTGTTATATGTATGTATTTATTCATATGTAGTTAACCCTTTAGTAGATACTTGACTATTTTTACTATTTTCAGTTGGGAATTTTTCATATTGTTGATAGTTTAAAAAGTTATAAATATTTTTAATGATAATTCCCACTCTTAAAGATATAACCTATCTCAGTCGGTACAGTAGAAAGTAACGAAAAGGTGAGAAGAATTTTACCAGTTTTTTTAATGATACTTAAATTTCTCGATATAATAAAGTTATAGAGACATTTATAACAACAAAATATCGTATGTAGCGGCGTTAAAAGGTAGATTTTTAATAAAACATTTTTTACCGACTTTTATTTTTTACCCCTGTCGCCATCTGCGAACAAAGTGCTGAAACTGATCAACAATTATCGACCGAGAAACTCGAAACATCGTTAGAAATGGCGGGCTTTTTAAAACGAGAAATATATCATTTAAATATTTCTCAATTAAATTCCTTAGAAAGGTTTATTTCTTATAATTCTGTTTTAACTTTGTTTTAACTAACAAACATTGTAATTATTTTGATCAATTTTGCGCCTGATTAAGGATATTTCACAAATTCCTTCTTTAATTACTGTAATTTTATAGAATATTAAGAATTAATTTTTATTTCATAATTATTTCTTAATTAACATGTTACCAACATTGCTATGTTACTGACATCGGTACATTACCGTTCCCTCAGCTTTAGTTCCCCACTAAGCCTCCAAATGGCAGGACGAGTACCATTCGGGCGTCCTTTTCGAAGCGTGTTTTATTAAATTTGCAATTCAAAATTATTCATGATTACATTTCAGATCCTTTAACACTTATTCTTTTCTATATACATATATTTAAACAAACATCGCGATTTTCTATTCTGTTAGCTCCACTTTTCGTTGCTGGATCTCACTGGCAGTACCGTTCCCGAACCGCGCCAAGATTTAAAATGCAGAAACGTCGAACAATAAAGTTTCCTCAAGGAAGATTAATTGCATTTAAACTGTAATTCGATAGAAAATGGTTATTTTATTGACGACAACGGTTTATTATAAATGGCGAACGAGGGGTCGCGCGCTCGAAGCGTCGCTTTCGCGTTCTCGAGTTTCGCGGTGACGGAAATCGGCGGCGATTTCGGTGATCGATGAAGTATCGCCGAAGAATTTCCTAATCGGTGATCAGGACCTACTAGGTCCTCATTATAAACGGTCCGAGCCGGCCGAACCACGCTTTTATCTTGGATCTGACGAGCTAGCCTTGTTAGCAAGCTGAACTATGGACTATTACATTTATCTGACCCGATCCACCGAAGTCTGAAACAGCGTCGTTGGTTTTCTTGGTACGGCAGTGATGGATATTTCACGGTTAACGTCCTGACACTGTCGCACGTTGAATCGAAACCAAACCTCTCCTTCTACGTGGTCCTCTTCCACTTGCTCCGTGGCACTTGTCTCGCAAATTTCATCCTTCTACAGGTGTAATAATCCCTCAACAATAAATAATGATATCGATTTCGCATAAACTGTGCAACATGTGATTACGAGCTCTACAATCAGTTTTCTTTACGAGGTTACAATATAGTCCTCCGTTACATCGATCCAACGATTATCAAAGTGTGAATTATCGAAGAAAAAGTGGAAGGGTTAATGTTCTAGGAAACAATCCAGCGAAGGCAGTTTTCGATGTCGCGACGCCGTTGGACTCGTGGCGAGATAAAGCCAGAATTATGATGGTCTCCGTTTAAGACAATTAAGGTAGAACCGGTTAACAACACGTGTTACAACCAAAGCCCCCCCTTCCCCGTATATCTACTTCGGATTCATAACCTGGCGTCATGTCCTCTAACTAGGCTCGCTTAAGCTACCCTCTCGATCGGCGGAACAATTGTCCGCGAGTCCCTCGTGCGTTCAACGTCCTCGCTGGACAACAGTACTCCGGTCGGCTCGATCCTGCACTGGCAAAATTTAGTCGTCGGTTTACAGGATGAGTCGCTGTCGCTTCAGTGGACAGTACTTGTTCGGGCAGGATCCACGGCAGATGGAAAGATAGCTACTATGCCAGTTCGACGATGTCATTTGTTACCTGGTTATATCAGATCTATCGCGCATGCGCGTTGCGTACGCGCAGAAGGTCCGCCACGTCCGAAAATCGCCAAAAAGACATTCTTTTTCTTGAACATTTTCGTAATTAATCGCCGGTGAAAGGATAATTGTCGGGGGATCGGAAGGTTGTCGTTTAGAAACTTTTAATTTATAATTAATTTTCAAAGATTAGAAAATTTAACATTGAAAAATTCTAAATATTTCAAGAATTTCTCCAAGGATGTCACCAAACTTCGTGCCATCTTTTGATAAAATTGTTACAATCGATCGAGAGGAATTGCAAAATCGATTGAAACGCCTGTTTTCAGAATTATTGTCACACTTGGAGGTTTCTGCGTCCATTAGTGGAACTTCCAACGAATTTTAAAGACCCACGGTAGTGCCCAGAAGATAAGCATCGAGCTTTGTGCCCGTTCTGGGTAAGAACCACTTTTGAAGCCAGAGAACAGAGGTACGAGATTCGAAACGAATGAGGCTTGATAACTGGCACAGAAAGATTTTCGACTGCTTCCTTTCGGCTCCTTTGGTCGAACAATTTTTCTGGATTCAACGTGGAAAGTAAACTGGATTACGATGGGTCAGGTCCTGTCTGCTTTCACAGGACGGTGGGAGGGGTCAGTTTTACCTAGAACAGAGTCAAAGGCCATGTTTAGATGAAAAACTGGTTTACAATTTTGATCACGTGCCTGACACGAAAAGAAAAGAAAAAAAAAAAAAGAAACTTATTACAGGCTAGAAAAGAACTCTACCCATCTCTATCGTGCACAGTGTATCTCGAAACGATAGATGTGTTACGCAGATAAGATGAGAATAAATTCTATTTTATAGTTCTGGTATATAAAAAAAAGAAGAAAAGAAAGGAAAAGAAGCTCGTCCCTTTACGTTTGTGAATATAATTCATTGGTGTACGGAGGAGTAACACAATGCACGCCTTAAATGGATTTTATGGAGGTTCCTTTTATCAAACATGGCAGCCATTTTAATCCTTTGTGGACGAGACTATTAAATTTGATGTAATGCTTGTACTTTTTATTATTCGATGTAATTATAATCGAGATCGGTGTTACAAATTTTTCTAATAACGATATTCATTATCAGTAATCAGGAATACTTGTAATTAGCAATATCAGTACTGGTGATATTGGAAATCAATCATTTTCATACTTGGTTGTATTAATAATTAGTAACGTAAACACTACCATCCAACATTTTTTTACAATAATACCAACCCTACAATTACGATTGTCATTAATATCAGAATAAATGTACCGCAACCCTTTTCTTTATCTTCGAAGGTAAAGGTCAAGAGTGTACAAGAACGAAACGGTGGACACGTTCAGTTTCTCCGGACGAAAATGAAGATCATAAATTAGAACGAGGGATCTTCTTTTTCTTTCACCTGCTCCTCTCTCTACGAGAAAGACCCACATCACGTTTCGTGTATTAATAATGGTTGTATCGTTCGTGGGTCGGAATGCGTCGTAAAACGATTGTCATCGTGTGACACAACGAATTCCTTTGCAGCACGCCAAAAATCCTTTGAATCATTGTTGATCTCTTCGATGCTACTCTGGTAGCACTGTTTTGACTTCTCTATACATCGTTTCTAAAACCTATTTTCCCTTCTTCCAATCACAATCTAATTATAACAATTCTAATCAAGAATACACGTTAATTATATCGATAAAAATGTGCATACATTAAAATACTAATTATCAAGAGTTTGAAATTGAAACTTTCCTGTCGATGCAATACGATCTCGATACGACACGAGGTGTTAATTAGTAAGGACAAAATTAATTTCTAGAAATCAAGCTTTCACTTTGGAAATTAGTAAAGAAAGTCTCGTCTAATTCGAGGTAACAAAGTTCTAATTCTTTTTTTTGGCGAGTTTCAATAGTGTGAAAGTGAGATCGACCCATAGAACGTCTTAATTCGCGAAACGTTTTACCGCTCGCGGCGTTCGAATGAGCAAGACGAATTGCTGGCGATTTGCATTTAACCAACGGATAAAGTAGGCCCAGGGGCAAGACTAATCCCTCCTCTTACTCTTCTTACGGGCAGAATTCATTGAACAAACACAAGGGAATACCGGGCCTCCGGTTTATAAATAAAAATCAAAGGAAAAGAAATGAAACCAAGCACTCGGGGTTTTCGTAATAACCCCGGTCGGTTTGCCTCGCCTTTAAACCGTGCGAGATATCTTCTCGATTATTTCGTAGATTTCTGAAAGTCACGGAATCGCCGTCTGATTGCACACGTTCGGGGCAAATTGAACTATAAGATATACGATACCGGGCGTGCAATAATTTCGTGTCGGATTCGAGGTATTACCATCTAACTTTAATGGTATTATTTTGCATTGAAATAATAACAGAGCCGGCGAAATGACTTTTGTAATAAATTCTTTTACGATCGGTCGACGTTTCTTAACGATGATTAAACGTGTTTATCAAAATTGGATCGTGATGTTTTAATCGCGATTAAAAGCCTGCCACCGGATGCAACTTTGAATTTTATGGAGTTAATGTAATGGTGATATCACTTCTGCTGACTTCGTATTTATTTTCAAAATTGAATTAACCCTTTGGCACAGGTGCCAAGTGACAGAGCTAAATACTTATTGCTGAAATATTAAATTATATTATATTTAACGAGAGTATATAAAAGTTAGGTTTGTAACATAATATTTGCAATTAGTTGAATATTTAATATTTTGAGTCCTTTGGCCCATTAACGAGTCACGTGTTAATTTACACAGATGGGTAATCGAGTATGTAATTAAGTAATCGAGCAGTTGAACGGTTAATTAACTTCAGCGGCCGATCGAGTATCCGAATACTCTTCGTACCACGATACTTTCCTCCGCGTATTAAAACAATTAATGAATAAATAATTCATCAGGTTCTAGTCGATGAACAGCGTAATGAAAGGATTACGGGTTCGGGTACGAATTATCGAAATATTTAATATTCATACCGGATACCTTTCACTTCTTTGTTTTTTCATCAAGTACCATTAATACGACTCTAATTGCAGTATCGTACCCGAGGAACGTAATATATTCAAAGTAATCGTTCCCCCGATAAAATATCGGGATCTTGATTAATAGCGGCCATTAAGTTCGATCGCTAATTTATACATTGATTTAAAAAAAAAAAAAAAAAACAAATAATTTCGTTGCCGATAAAACACCCGTTCGGCATCGTTTTTAATCGACGTTAGATTTTTTCATCGATCCGTCTAATTACGCGCTCCCGGGCAATAGTTGACCGTTCTTTAATGAATTGCCAAAGCGACGCGAAACGCTAGACGACGTTCACTCTATTCGACGATATTTCAACGGGCGTGTCTTTGCGCTGAAAACTCGTTCGACTATCGGGACACTGTTATCGATATCGCGTGTCAATTAAGCGTGACAAGTGCGACAGAAAACAGCGCGAGAATTAAGCGCGACGACGTGAAAAGTAATACGTGTGGGCGAGCATTCGTGCTCGTGACACGAGGCAGAGGTGCCCCTATACGTGGTGCGCAGGTGTTGATTCTTTCTTTCTCTCTTATATTCCTCCATTTTTCTCCCCCCCTTTATCCGTCGTGACATTCCTGTTGGCAGGTCATTACGATCGTTCATGCACGATGATGACGTTTAATCGGTTTGGTCCACGGCTTCCGGTCTTGTCTCCAGCTCCGTTCGCCCACCGTCCTTAATAATTAACAGAAAAATATCCTTCCTTTACACTGTCCACTTGATTATTCGATTATTCGTGCGTTCTTTTATTATCCTATTATTCCGATTGCTGGATCGTTATATATATATATTGCTCGGTTAGTTAAACGCTAAAAAAAAACACGACAAATCCAATTTGTTCGGAATCCAAGTATCGTGGCGGTTGGCTCGAATTCTACGAGGCTCGGCTCGAAATTCCAGCGAAAGGTGACACGGAAACACGAATGCTCGGCGATGAATCAATTCCAGAATGAATTCACCGGGTGTTCGGCCGTGGGTACCGCGTGTTCCTTCGGTAACCAGGCATTCGACTAACCCGGATAGATTCACACCTGTACGCGTGGGCGTAGCTCAGGTTTATCTTGAAACCGAGCATTATTCTATCTTTATACGGCGGGGAAATTCGACGGAAGGGGATGGTTGATTCATTCCCGAGATCGTACGGTTCGATTGTATCCGTGTGTTCGCCGTAATACGATTAATAAATTTGTATGAGCCCGGCTTCCCGGGATAGATCGAATCGATCGAGGGCCACGGAGGAAATTTATAAAATTTCAAACGAATTTTACAGATCGCGTTGATTGATCTACTCATCGGCACAGTTTTATTTTAATTATTTTATATTAGTAACACTTTGCTTCGATGACAGCAAAATATGTACAGGTTAATCACTGAATTTTGCGGCATCGACTCGCAAGAAGTGCTGGCGACAGTTTCTTGTCCGAGTTCTCGAATTCGATGTAACGAGAAAGTTTATCCGTCTCCGAGAAACGCCTGTAAAGAACCAGTTTGACAAAATTAATAAAAGCCCAGGGTTATCGTGCGGTACCCGGGCCGGTGCGGCTCCTCGAATACTTTAACCTGGCGTTTAAGCGTTTTTAAATTGCCGTTGCCCCGCGGAAAATTAATAAAATGTAGCCGGCTCGAAAAGTGGGCGTTGTAATTCCCGTGGCGACGAACTTTGAGAAAAGAAAGGAGGCTGCCACGTTAATAATCGTCTTATCTGGTATCTGCGGCATCGAGCCGCACTGAAATTTTGCAGCCAGACAAAACTGCGCCTCCCCTTCTTCAATTACACTCTGTGACAAAATTATCAGCCGCGGGAGAACGAATTAATTCTAACTTGAAAATTAGTCGTTTCTTGTCAAATATTATTCTTACTCGTTTCTTTCCTATTTAAAATAAAGTCTAAGATTATAAAATCCGTTGGTTTCATAAATTAATAAATGCTAAGGTCACAGCTCGTCCAAAGCTCTAATATTAATATTATTAATTAACTTTCTAACTAAGAAATTTAAATGTCACAGCGTGTAATATAGAATATTTATTAAGATAAGCTCGTGTACAAGTGTCTTATGGTTTTGCCGCGAAGTGTATCCGATATTCCAAGCGTGTATCGTGCGGTTTAAAATTTTCGAAGCGGAAAATTTGAATCGGAGAAAGGTGGGAGGGTGGTATCTCGTATCAGAAACTCGGTTGATTACAGGTATAATCGTAATTTAGTGGACATAATCGCGTCGGCACAACGAGCCACGGGTCGTCCATTGACGCGTTGATATTTCATCCGTCCACGGACGCGATATAATTATATTTGACTCGGCTCGGTAACGATTACAGCACGTGCACGTTATTATTTCGCCTTGAATTATTCATGGACGGGGCCAGGGGAACGGACAGGGCTGTTGGCCGCTATCGAGAGCCACCTCTCCGTTGTCCATCTATCGAGGCCAGAATCAATCTCACCGTCTGATATCGTCGTACCCCCTTCTGTTACTACTGTTATTATTGATGTGTTATTATAGCACTTTTTCCGGAACAAGTTCCATGAAATGAGACGTCGACCGAGTGTACAAAGAAAACGTCAATTTCTCCAGCTCCTGGAACAGCCTCTGGAAACCGCCACTCCGGGGCACCTAATTTTCAGTTTTGTTTCGATAAAAAAGAACCACCGGCTTTCCAGGTAATCGATTATAACCCATTGATTCACCAGGAGGTGTATTATCTTCAATATTTTGTATTTTCAAAGTAATTCGAGTAGACGATACTAGACAAGGAGAGAGACTCTTAAACACGTTATCGAGTAATGAAATGTTATTAAATAAGATTGTATCTGTATTTTGTATTATACTTTCAACACGATTCTTTTGGGACGAACCAAGTGTTTATTCGAAGGACAATAAAGAAATTTGCGATCATAGTCGTGCAATATTCTGAAATTGGAAACGAAGCATTAATATACTTCGATCTGATCCGATATCAATCGACGTCCGATTATTTACGCACGTCTTGTTATTCGTCCGATGAATTATTCGATCTTCTGGCCGATCGGTCGTGAGATTTATCATCGGGACGACTCGGACGCCCTGTAATTTCGTGGCTTTCATTTTTTAACCGCCATGTCCCGGTCAACGAGGACGTTAGCGACGTTTAGGTAAGAAACCGGTGATTTTCGGCGTAATTAAGAGTAATTAACGGGAGAACCGATCTGTTGAAATTCCTCTTCGACGCTCCTCGGTCTTTCGAGGATTGCGCGTGGTATCTCCTCGACAAGAAGACTTTTTGGTAACGTTGGGGGAAAAAAAATGACCTGCTTTAACGACCCGTTCTTTTAAACGACCGATACATTGGCGTTAAACGACCCACTTTCCACGGGGAAATTATTTTGACAAGTTGATTATAACCTGGATCCGTGAGGGGTAACGCCCACTTTCCTCAGGAACGCAACGAAAAACTAAATTTCGATTCTTTCCGTTCCCATGGATACTTAAACGACCCATTACACGCGTCGTAATGGTTTTCGTATACACCTGCTTAATGTATGGTCTCGGGGAAGGTGGCTCACTTCGGGATCAACCCTCATTTTTCACCCCCTTCTGAACCTCTAATCGTTTATCCTTGCATAAATTGTGTTGCGTTGGTCGAGACTTAGGTGTCTTAAAATTGGTAATCGGGTAATTAATAGGAGAAAGGGGAAGGAATTAAGATTAATTATTCATTTAATTCTCCATTTGTTAGAGGAATTATTTGCAATCACCTGATCGTTTCGAAACAGGTGATAGAATATTGGTCCTGAAAGGGTTAAAACTGCACCCTCTACAACACACGTTCATTAATTTCCCGAGGAACCGGGGGCACCTCAACAATTCCTCTAATTTCGATTCATCCATAAGCTGAAATCCCCCGACAAAGGCGACGGATTCACTTTATCCCACGGCCAGGCCTTATAATCCCGATGAGAAACGCGTCCCATTCTCTGCACCGATATTTTACGTTTCGAGTATAAAAGTGGCGATCTTCAACGTGCCACGCTCCGCTATACGAACGCGATAGCCCCTCAGTCCGTACCCCGTTAAAAGTTACCGGTCCACAATGCCGCTTAATGTATTTTTCTCTCCCCCTCTCTCCTTTCTTTTTTGTCGCAATTGATCGTGGATTCCCAGCGAGAGTAATCCTTCCTCCGTCGGTTGGTAATGAAGGTTGGCCTTTCGCAGAGGGGTCCACCGGGCCTGTCCGGGATCCCTCCTCGTAACCGCCTTTTTGCCCGTCCGCGTGGGCATGAAGATGTAACCTACGTGGCCGAGCCGCAATAACGAAGGGAATCGCGATACCCGGACAGATAGGTCTATGGTGATGAATGCTAGCATGCCTGCAGCATGGCGCTATCAATGGCATCTCCAGCGGCTACTCGGTGCCCGGGACCGATTGCAAGTCATTCCCTTCGTTCGAGCGTTTGTCGTTGCCGGATCTACGAGCTGGGGAGACAGCCGGTCTCACGTGGCTGAAATCATAAGCCTAAGGTGTGGCTGGACCACAGTGTACGGCTCTATTAAATCGAGCAAGCGTTATGGGACTCGGGATGGTTACAATCAGGGTAATGGGGGTATCTTCCCGGTATCGCGCGTCGTGGGATGTTTGGATATTTTATCCTGAAGATATCGAGCCTGCTCTCAGGAGCAACGGGTTAGCTTGGCCGCGACGATTTATGAGGAACGCGACGGTAGTTCGGAGTCGACGATGCATGGAAGTTAAGTGTTCTATCCTTGGATTTCAAGCTTACACGGTTTGTGTTAGCAAACTGGAGGACTTTGGAATTTTTGTTAGATACCAAGGAAACGTCCGGAAGGTCGGCGACGCACGGTACTCGGACCCTAAACCTTAGGACTTAAGGTTCCCTAGGCTTATTTTGCTAAGTTGACAAAGGGAATTAGAAATATTTTTAATACCTTTCACTGATGAATTTAAAATTTTCCTCGTCGTCGAAGAAACCTTGGAGAAACTTTCGGTTGTGGGCGATCGAAATTTCACACCGCCTTAAACTGCAGCTATTACAAAATTAGAAAGCGCCCGTTCGTCGTTTGACCCGAATGATAATTAGCGTCTGTCGACAAGATATATCTCTCGAAAGCCCTCGAGTCGCGACACGGTAGATTGCGACACGCGATGGTTTTCCCTATCGATCGAACCAATTAATACCAAATCCAAATAGAGACTGGTGTTGGAGCGTTTGGTACCGAAACGTTTCTCTGGCAAGGCCCGGATGCCCTAACGGCAGTCACGCCCCGCGGCTTTAAACTGTTGGTAGATGTGGGAGCGGTTTGTTTTAGACACGGGTCTAATACACGGTTAAACCTGTAATCATCGACGAACGAATGGGTGGGATCGGATATATATCACGGCAAACGAAACGGAATCGGACCGACAGGGGAACGTTTGTTTCATCCCTTTTGCCTGTGGTTAACCGTACGGCCAAACTTCTATGAAAATTTGATAAAACCTCTTCAAATTCTATTTTATTGTTGCGAGTATTGTGTGTCTTAATGAAATTTGCAATTATAGTTTCTGAGATTCTTTTCTCTTTGCCACTTATATCAGTTTTCGAGCAAAAATTGCACTTGCAACTCTTTTTATAGGTATCTGCTGAGCAATAAAACGATCGACGTCACTGTGTTAGGAATGTTGCTACGCACTGCTTGCGAAAAATGCGTACACAGTCAGGCACAATTTGCGTGGTCGGCAGTGTGTTAAAATGCTTTAAATGTCCTGCGAGGATTGCGAATGTATTCCACGTGTCGCGTAAATTCCAGCAGTGCATTGTACAAATCTTCTCATAAAGAATATTCTGATTTCCAAGAAGTCGATCAAAGGTGTTAGAAGATGTTTAAAGTTCGATAGTGATCGAAATAATGATGACAATGTACAATGAATAATTGAAGAATAAGAAATTTAGGTGTTCGTAACGCTTCGCAATTTAATTTTTAATCAAGTCAAAGAATTATGCGAACGGTTAATTGGTTTAACAAACGAAAGAACGAAGGCCCGATAAGATTCGTGATTCACGAAACGAGAAACGTCAGAGGAAATTCTTTCCGATTTTAATTGAACGACGTACCGAAAATGGTATTTCTGGAATGTAGCCGTCGAACCGAGCGTGCGATCGTCCCGTCGTTTTCTGCATCGTCGGCTTTCGTATTGCCACGAATATTTTTTTTGTTGTTGTTGTTGTCCGGACGGCGCGTAATCGTTCGCAATTTGCTGGCTTATTAAGCGTACCGTTATCTGTCGAACGTGAGAATGAAGAGACACGAAACAGAACGAATCCTCGTGTATCGCATGCGAATTATGGTATACCTGTAATAGCCACGTGTACACATGACACGTGTTTCCATTTAATCGACATCTGTCCGAAGGAGAAGAGGAAAAGAAAGAAAAGAGAACGGTAATGAGCATAATCGTACGTTTTTGGATATTGATTGTTCGAGAAACGAAAGGAAAGTATTATACCTTTTGAATGCTGAATATTTCAATTTCGGGAACGAAGGATGTTTAGAGTATTATTTTTTTTTAAGGAGGAAGACTGAAAACGAGGAAGGGTACAGAAAAAAAAAATGGAAAGGATAGGAAAGGAGCGGAGGATAGTAATTTGCTGTTATGGATAGCTCGAATTATATATTCCGGCTACTTTGTGGCTTTCCTGTAGGAGGTCGGCTCTCAGGGAACCGTTCCGACGTTCATTAATAAATTTCTATTAACCCTTCCCGTTTGATGGCTTTTTAATATCATTTCCATTCCAACATTTACCACTTGTGTTGCATCAACATTTTGCAATATTAATTTATCTATAGAAGTCCATTAAAAAATCACTGATGGCACCAATCAATGGACTCCGGTATCATGTTACAAAGTCTCCTTCAGTAACTAAGGCGTCGATATGATTATCGATTATTAAAACGAAAAAATATCGTCTCCGCTCATCGCGGACGCTTCCTTTCCCGATCCCGTGCCGATAGCGTTCGATAATTTGCCAGGTGTCCGAGGAACTATTAATTTCTACCCGTCGAACCGTTAATTTGGCGAGAACAAGCGACGAACGGGGCCGATAATTGTTTTCTCGCGTATCACGAGAGCGTCGCTGGACAAAGAGACTCGAATAATTTGCACGTCTAGCCGCGATCAACGGTTAGCGTGATCTCGCATTCGCAAATCCCGGCTGATTGATTCCTCGAGAGGTTCGCGCCGGGCAAAAGGCAAATTGAAAGTTTCGTGCCCCGGAGGGGGATGAAAATGAGGGTTCGCGAAATACGCCCTTCCCTCCCCGTCCTCCCTCCTCATGGAAGGCCGAGGCATTAACGCAAATTGTGGTCGAACGGTCTCGCGGTAGTTTCGCCGGTAACGAGTACTCGAGCGTACGAATTAGGGGTTGGAAGAGACGTCGATGCAAACCAGGCAACGAAGGGGAGGCATGTAATTTGGAGGAACGTTAGAAAATATTAGGAGGCTGGGATACGATTAGCCTGATACGTTGATTGCACCTGGACACGTTCTATACTCGACAAGTTGCGAAACTCGGTTCGATTCTTAAACGTATCCATTAGAGCGCCCATTGGTCCATGATGGTACGAAACCAGGCATAGATCCTCTGACTGAAGGAATATTTTACACTTTGATCGCCACGTCACCCATGGGTGACACTTGAATTTATCTGGTTGAAAATATTCGTATTAGACGTTTTGAATTGTGTAAAAAGTTTGTCAGAAATAAAATTATTACCAAAGCGTTAAAGATATTCATTGAAATTTCCAAAATGAAAAGAAAAATGAGCAATTCGGTTTAAATTGTTAGCTCTCGTACGTGGTACGAGGGTTAATTAGCATTTTTCCGCGCGGCCACGACCGATCGAACATTAAGAAACATCGTAAGAGTAGGCGCAGCATTAAAGAAGATGAAGAAGAAGAGGAAGAGGCAACAAAGAATAATTCTCCTGGTAATACGTCCCTGCCAATCGTCGAAACTTCGTACCAGCTGTTATTCACAGAAACTATTAATTTATTCTGCAAGCGAGCCCGCTCTAAGTACGGTGTAAAACGCGCTCGAAGCTATAGGATCGGCCGCGCGGTTGTAAAAGGCGGCGATCGTCCGAGCCGATACAGACGCTGGGCCGAGCGGAATGGAGCGGAGCCGAGCGAGGCGCAGACCACGGTAAACCGAGAAGGTGCGTTGTGTAGGTTGATTGCAGGGTGCCGCACCGGTGTTTGCTTTATAAATCGTGGCCTGGTCCAGGGGTACCGGAGGAGAAAACGGAAGGAACGAGGCGAGGGGGTTCGCGATTGATATCGTTCCTGAAATTGGGTTATGATTTATCGGGATTTCGCTTCTCTTGCCTCGTCTCTGCTCGATTGAATATCCTTTTTTGTAAACAATCGAAGAATCTGTTTCGTTTAAACAATTTTACAAGATTCCTTTACTATTTTTCGATCGAACATTTCGTTTCCAAGATTGCGCTTGGTTTACCTGTGGTGCCCCCGAAGATGAAGATCCGATTTTCGAATGCTATTCTAATTTTTCACAAAATGCGAGCGCTTTATAAATAAAAAGCGAGGACCCGCGCAGGGGGTTTACCATATATATTTTTTTCCGAAATTTCGCGAGCCACGTACAATGCACGTCCCTGTTTCCACTCCACGATACTTAGGTAATAACCCGGTAATGACGGGCTCCGTTCGAACGGATTACTTTTTCTTCGTTCGCGTGTAGGGCTGCAGAGCAAACACGCCAGCGTGGAGGATGATGATGATGATGATAATGATGATGATGACGATAATGATGATGACGATGATGAGGGTCTTCACGCAATCCGCGAACCCCGTACCGCTCTATATACACACTTGCTACATATTTATACAGATCGTTCTGGAGCCGATGAAAATTCCATCAACGCCGATTATAAAGATTACGCGGGGTACGTACGTACGCGCGTACATCGTTCGCGGTTACATCCTTGTACGACAGGCCGGGGGAACGTACGTTTCCCGGCCGTGGCGCGTATAATCGAACGGAATCAATTGAAATTAATGCCTGGAAGGAACGAATGGACAATTTCCAGCGAACTTCTCAACGTTTTCCCCCGGGTTGATTAATCGATTAATTTCCAGAGACTTCTGGAAATACGTGGGCGAGCGTCTTTCGCCGGATACATTATCGTTATTATACGATACATCGAGTCCTTTTGCCGTGGCGATTTTCGAGGGGGGAGAGTAAAAGCGGCTTGCATTCAGGAATTCCGGTGCGTGATAGCCGGCGAGTCGCGTTCGTTCATCTTCGTTTATTGGAGCGAACGTATCATTACGACAGGGCAATTAATGTTCCCGACTCGGGGCCCGAGCAACCCTTAATTGCCGGCTAATTACTTTGTAATGCCGATCTATTAATCTCCCCGCGTAATATCCCCTATCGGATACGTTTTAGGCGGCTTCGGCCGTGATTCGAGCGTGTAATTCTTTAACGAGCTGAATCCTGCACAGGCGGGATCGATATTCCTTTTCCTTCATTTTTCCGCGATAGAGCAAACACACTTTCGCCGCTCGAGCCATTCGATGGAATCCACGATTGGAAATCGGCTCGTTCCCCAGATACGATCTTAATCGAACGGTAGACTCGTACGCGTCGATAAAAATGACTCCTTATTGAAATTGGCAACTGAATTGCCGGGTTCGAGACAATAAAGGCGAACTTTTGCTCACCGACTGAAGTATGGCCCATTGTTGGACGGTTATCAGTGATTTAGAAACTCACCGGCGTTGTGCAAACTTCTAATTTGCTAAATGTGAACGTTTAAACTTTCGTTTAGCGTAAGTCACGTCGCTCTCAATTTCTAGGCATTAGCCGCCACGAATGAAATGCAACGGGAATAGGAAAATGGATAATTTTCCATAGCAATTAAAGCTAACGATAATGATAAGTAATTAAATTGTTATTTAGCTTATCTTTATCTTTGATGTATCAAATTTAAAAATATTAAAAAGTTCTAACCATGGAAATGAAAATTTGATCAAGAATTGAAGCCCATGTTTCCACCCTGATTAAACGAACGACTAACTAATGCAAGTTTCTGAAAAATGGTAAAGGGTTGCAGAGTCCGTCTTCAGCAAGTAGTTGGTGCCGGTTGACTGCCACTGGTCTGCAAGGTACCGCCCCCTTGTTTGAGATACTAAGAGACCAGGCATGCCTGCACGGTTTCACCGTCCCTGCACCCTCTTTCTTCAGCCATCGGAATTCACCTTCCACCCAACTCTTTCCCTCCAACGAGTTGATCCTTTATCGTTTCTCCCTCTTCTCTCCCTCGCCAGCAGGTTCTTCTTGTTCCTCCCTTCAGCGTTCTCCCCTCTGATCGGTATAACTGGAAGAGTAGGAAGAAGAAGAAGAAGAAGAAGGTGTGCTGGTTCGCGAGGTGGCCGGTAGTTAGCACTCCATTACACATGGTTACCTATCATCAGAGCACGCCAGCCACACGATTTGCTCCCCGGGCCCCATGGATATTCATGGTCCATAAGCAACGTGTTTCGTGGACGTGGAGGGTCCTCAGGATATGGCCACTTGTTGATAATCGATTATAATTGCCTTATCGATCCACCCACTTCCTCAGTTTTCGGATAAGACTGCTTCGAAGATGATGCTTTTCATCCCCTTTATCCAGAGAGGACCTTCGAGCCGTGTAATTGCACGTACGGTGGTATTAAGGGCGTTTGAATGGCGTTGATGAAAGACTGTGAGTATTTCTCATGGTAATGAGTAGTTTATTATTCGTTCCTGATTCTTTAATGTGCCGCCATGGCTGGAGACGAGAAGGGGTTTTTAACTCAAGTTGTTCATCTAGATTTCCTTTAGAGTTATGGGGGTAACTAATTAGTATTTCTTAATTTGACGAATTTGGTCATTTGTAATTAGTAATATTGTGAGTGGCAGAGCTTTTCGTTACATCGCCATTTTTCTCAGGGAGGGCTACCACGCTCGTTGATTTACATAAAGTTCCACGAAGTTCTATGAAATTCCACGTTTCAGCGCACGAAACTGTGTTGATCTTGATTTACGTGATGGCTCGATCGTTGTTCGCGTCGATCATCGATCGACGACAATGTTAAACGCGATAGCCTGTTGGAAAGCGTAGTGACGTCCGCATAACTTGGCCATCGGCTATTCAGCGTAATTGGCCGTTTTTTTTAATTGATAAACGTCCGCTGTCACGAGACGATACGAGGCCAGCCGTGTTTCAATTATAATTAAACGAAAGAGCAAGCGATCCTGGAAGTCCACTGGCTCCGAGAGAAGGGTTGTAAAGGGGGGGATAATTCTGTGGTCGAAAGTGGGGCTAATTGCCGGCGTAATTAACGCAAGACCGGTGTGATGCAATGTGCTCACGAGCACTTATGGTTATTCATGGCTGGCATAAACAACCGACGTCCTTCTCTTTGTAAAAGTTGTTCAACGGACAACGTGCAGGTACTAATTGAAATTGAGGCTGGTTAATTAACCGTAAACTCGTTCACGGTTTACTTTATTGTCCCGTTGATGCCTGGTCAAGCTTCTTTTCGTTCCTGCATATCAAAAGTTTATTGAAATTAAACAGATCAATTTATTATAATTATTATTAATCATCTCAATGACAGCTATGGTTCTTTATTTTTGTTATTGTATTAAGAGATTAATTGTATTAAATATGGATGCAATCTTTGTTTTTAATAAATATTTAACATTACATCACTGCATGTATAATAGCCACATCGATTTAGGTATTATAAAATAAATCTATCAAATATCTGCTGCTAACGTTTTATTAATTATCTTAATCCCGTTAACTAGAATTTAATTGTACAATATATTAGTCATACTTCCATTAAAATTATTGTATTTGAATTGTGGCGGTCAACGAGGGCTACTTGGCGCATGCGCTGTCAATCAATTTTCTGAAACCGCGGGCTTTCTTGAATCACGTGACCCTAATCCCAGTCTGCACCGCGGGCACGAGTACGTTGGACGTGAATCTGTCATTGCTCCTGACATTTTTACAATTATTGTAATATTTTGCAAGAAAAAAGTGTGTGCATGTGTTTAATAACAAACAAAAAGTGCTTATCTGCTTCGTATCGCATATGAACGTAACTGACAGTGAAATGGTTAGGCGAAACTTCGATGAAAAGATTTCAACCTACAACGCCCGAGCAACGAGCAAGGTATGTAAATTGAATTTTAAATTCACGATAATTACGATGTGTTTCTTGCTAAGTAAAACACATAATCGATTCGATCGAATAAATATCTATTATATACATGCAAGAGTTTCGCTCTTCTCTTTCGATTGATTGCAACCACGCGATTTTTTACTTGTGAATCTCTCGGTCGAGAACCGTACAGACAGGAAACGACGATGTATTTAATAGATGCATTGCGTGTTCCGTGGATTCATCGGATGTTGCGTGTATCAACGAGTTAACGAACACTTAATGCAGCGTCTTTGTAAATAAACATTCTCTCTCTCCTTTAAATTGCGGCTGAAAAACGAGGCCTGCCATGGCGAGCATTTTGCCTCGAAGCATGGTAAAAAAAGGAGGACGCTTTTAAAGTAATTTTTGACCGCGAATTAACCTGCCCCGTGGTGTAATTTAATGCAAATCTTATTCGTTCAATGATTAATCACTCGTACACCGGTATTTATCAAACGAATTACTCGTTTACCTGCTAGATTGACGAGTGTCAATCTACGGTCGCACGAATGACCACGCATAACCTTAAATGCTCGTCGTACGTAGTCGTATCGATATATTATCGACCGAGACTAGTTAAATATAAAATTACAGTACGGTGCAATCAAACTATTATCAAATTTTCTAATTTATTCGTTTTTTATTTTGTATCAAATATTTCTTATGTATTTGTTTATTCTTTTTTGTTCAAAAAGTTCATTTACAAAATAATTGTATTTCTTAATGTATCAGGTATTTGTAATTACCCATTTATTTCACTGTATATAACAAAATCCATCTCAAATGATTCAATATCGTTTCTTGACCAAAAATACTTCAGATACTTTAAGCATCTTAAAATCCAGGGTGCATTTACCAAAATTATTCGCTTTGCAAATGTTGGACAGTTTCTAACAGGTCTCTGACCTATCGTATCCCATGGATCGTGTGTCCGGCGCTTCCGCCCCTCCTCCTCCCTTACCCGTCCCATCGTCAGGCATTTTACAGCGAGGAGAAAAATCGAGTGCGAACACGGCCGATCAATTTGCCCTAAAGAGTCGTTAATTTTCGGTCGATGCCCTCCTACTATCTCGGTTCTTGTCGAAAATTATATTTCGCCGTGGAGCCGGATCGTGGCCGGTATACCCAAGGGACGAGGAGGTGGTGGTTTAGCGGCACATAATAAGCCCGATCGGGCCCCTTTAATGAGCCATAATGGGCCAGCAAGTATGCGTAATCGTCGATGATGGTCTCTCGGCCACGATTCCGTCTCTTTCACCCTCCTCCGCCACCCCTTTCGCCAGCCTCTCTCTACATATTGTTACACTCTTGTTGCTATCCGGGATTCGAACAGGTACTAAGGGTCCTCTAGGTACATACATTGTACCGGGTAGCCGATAATCACTCCGTGTCACTTAATTTCGGGGTAATTACTTTCGTATTCGTTGGATGACCGGGCCCTCGCTCGATATCGATCGTGATTACAGGAACAGTACCGTAATAACACGAGACCGGGTAACAATTTGCTTGCCACGACGAGACCTGTCGTCGACGATTAAAAATCTGATCGGTCCATTCGTTATTCTTTTTCCTCTTTGTCCTCGGGATCCGGATGGGCCGAGTTGTTAATCACCCGCTCGGTTTTTTATATCGGACTTTGCCATCTGAATTTCTGAATTTCCCCCGGTATCTGATCATCTCGTTCGCCTTCTCCTTCGATCGCCCAGTGCACTCTCTCGTCTTTTTGTCCTCGATGGGAGGAGATTGTAAATTATACCGTTCTCGAAATTTAATTACCCGGTGAACGGGAATCGTTGCAGGAAACTTTGTGTATCGTCTTGAGAATTGTATCGATTTTGATTTATTACAAAGTTTCTATTATTCTGTGACTATCCAAGGTAGCCATTTAGGGCCACAGGGTCAACAGATAATTATAGTTTATCGAATATTCGAGTATTACCTTCGAGAAAGTATTTCCAAGTACATCAAATTGTGGGGGGATATTAAGGTTAGAAAAATCACATCGAGAACGACTTCTCTTCGTGTCCATTCGTTGAAATCTGTTCGCTGGATCGCGGAACCTTAACGTCGCGTCGTCATGCGCTCATTTAAACTTATTTACTTACCGGGGCAAAACGGTGCCCAGCCTCGTTTATGCCTCCCCTTTCCCTCCAACATCCCAGAATATTCGAGCTTGCGAATCAATTTAATCGGGCCGTCGGTCGTTCCGAGAAAATCATAGGTGCTGGCCGGTTATTTAAGATACGGAGACCGCGAATCGTCAGTGACTCTCAGTCGATGCCCATCTAATTCCATTTTTGTCTTTTTTTCATTATTTATTATTTTATCATTATTTTATAAAATAGAAAATTTCATCCCCTTGAACGCAAGACGACCATTTTCTGGCAAGTTTTGCCTGACCGGAAACGACATTACCAGTTTATTATAATTGTAACGTGTAATGGATACGAGCCCCGACAATAGAGACAAGCTCACAATGCAGAAAATACGAGAGGCTATCCTTGGGGAGAGATCACAAAAACCTTCCGTCCCCCCTCACGGATCGGGAACGGCCCCCGTAGCACCACGAATAAATGGCCTGATTAAGCACGCCATTTTGCCTGTAATGTAATCTTTAAGCGTACGCAAGACTTCTTTCGTTGCCATTGTGCACCCGTACGAGATGTCTCGTCGATCATTTCTATGGATACAAGGCTGGACACCTTTTGTACCCCCTCCCCTATACGATTATTATTCATATTTCGATCGTTGCTTCGTACGCTTCCCTCTTGAAGCCCCTCCCTTTCGTTCAAGTATTTTTTTCTGTTTATTTGTAAAAAGGGGTACTTTTCGTTTCTGTAAGAAATAAAGTTTGAAGGTAAAATTCATAAAAATAGAAACGCAAAATTTATGTACGACTCGACAGACAAATATTATAATAATTATGTGGTGGACCGGCCCCATAGAATTGGTCCACAAAGGGTTAACACCACTCGACTTTCGACGGAATAAAACGTTTACCCATAGAAAATTTGCATGCACTTTGTAGAGTTTAAAGTGGCGGAAACCGAATAAGCCTGCGAGCCCCTATTCGTTCACGGTCACACCTGTGAATCCCTTTTCAGGCCCTTTGAACACTCGAACGCCTACGGAGATGATTTTTACTTCCACCATATCGTTCGAAGGGACGAAGGAGAAAAAAGTGCAAACGATACTTTACGTGAAAATCGTTGGCAACAGTTGCGGGTCAAAAGTCGAAGGATCACGCTTCCTTTTTATAGGTTTTTTTTCTGGAAAAAGGAGAAAATCGGGAGCTAGAGGAGAATCCGTTATTTCGGAATTAAAAACGCTCGAATTCGTTAGAGGGCATTGTCGCGACGCGAAAATATAATGGAAGAAAAGAAAAATAATGGCCGAGCGGCAACAATCGACGATCCTGTCGCCATTGTAACGTGGTATTGTTTGAAACCCTTCGCAACAATGAACTCTTTTTTCCCGGTCGCGTTCCTTCCGCTCGAATTTAACCGAAAAATCCTACGAGACTACGGTGTTTCGTTCTCTCGAATGTCGGTTTTTTTTTTTTAAGTTTCTGCGATTTTCAAACGAGAAGCAATCTCATGAGAGAAAAATATTTGACGAGGATCGATCCTTTCGTTTATGGCTCTTTGTGCTCGAACAATATGAAATATAATTGGACGAAGTGGGTAACGATGTCGTACAATGGCTGCTGTTTAATCGAATTATGAATATAAGTATTAACACGTCGACTGGTGCCTCAAATTTTCTACAATTGAATAATTGATGAAAGAGAAGGTGAAAGAAATTGAGGGTGTCGCTGATATTAGGATAACAATGCAAAATACCAATTTGAATAGTTGAATTTGAAGATCAATTGATAGAAGGCTGGATAATTAAATTGGAGTTTGAAAATGTGTTGGGTCTTTTGATTGGGGCTGACTACTGGGAAGATTCAGTAGAATAATTAACGCGTAGAACGCCGCAGTAGAAGTAGAAGTGTGTGGTAAGACGCGGCGGGGTTCTAACGTTAATAAATCACTTAGGATATGAATGTTCAAACTGCGGTTCTCGTGCAATTATAATATTAGTGAAATTTAAGAATTCAATTTTGTATAATTTAATAATTTCACGTCAGTCACGTATGGGTGACACTTGAATTTTCATTAGAAACCATCGCCCATATTATTTGGGTGAAAATTGTCCCATTTGATATTAGAAATAACAAAATATTGCGGAAACAGGATATAAAGTTACTATCAAATGGAATTTTTAGTAGCTGCAACGTGGCAACCAAAGTGTTAATGAGAATGGACGTGTTTAGTAGGACGCGTCGACGATTCTAATTTTGGCGTCGGTGGTTAAATAATTTGATAATTGATGAGGGAAGGCTCATGGAACGGACAGGAAGAGAACGGCAAAGAGCGGAGGAGTGAACATACGAGGCCGATGAAAGAGGAAAGGAGCGGAGAACCGTTGGAACGGGCGTGCTCTGCTCGCGCATTGGTACAACGGTGTGCACGATATGTGCAAAGTCGCCATGTTGAATATCCCTCCTTCCTTTACACGTGTCGTACACCTACACACGTGTTGGAAACGCGATACCGGTCGCGATATTATGGTGTTCCCTATGGGGTGAGAAATCGGCCTCCGCCATGGGTGCCACCATCCAGTCACTGGGGTTGTTACCTTAACCTTCGATCACGGACGATCGATCCTTCTCGTAAAATCTCTTTATTTTCTGGTAAATTGTTCAAACGAATTTCGAGTCACCAGCTGTCTAGCAACTTCTGTGGATATTTAGAGGATTCGTGATTGAAAAATGCAAGAATTTTTAAGGTTTCTTAAGCCACTAGTGATCTAGTAATTTCGGGTGATATTTAAGGGATTTGTGATCGAAGTTTTTTGGAACTTATCCTTAGAAAGTGTAAGAATTTTCAGGTCACTAGTGATCTAGTAACTTTTTCTGATACTTAAAGGATTGTCATGTGAATTTTTGGAACTAGTGTTTGGACAGGAATTTTTACAGTTTCTCGAGTTACCAGCAATCCATTCAATTTTAATAATATTTCAAGAACTGCTATAGTAAATATGGAAAATATAGTGTATAGAAAAATCTTATCTTCGAAAGTTTAATGGAAAATTATGTTCCTCCTTGTTGCTGCAAGGATTATTCAAGGTGATGGAAAAGTAGTGTACTATTCTTGGAAAGTGGCTATCGATCAGTTCTTTGAAAATTAATTTAATATCCTTGAATATTAATTTATTAAAACTAACAATGCTGTAATTATTTGAATAAATATATTTATATCTTAAATAAACTCCAGGGAACCATCTAAGTTAGAAAGTGTAGTAAAAGGTTAAACATTAATTTTTTTTATCATCTCAAGTTTCTATCTTTGGGAGCGTTCATTGACGAACCAAAGAATCGATCGAAAATTGAATTTGGTATCCAATTCGATCACGGGTATTGTAAGCACAATAATATAAAACGTGATTCGTAACGAATGAATCAAGAAACAGGGATACTATCTTAATTATAGATCGGAGAGAGCATCAATGTACCAGTTTTAATATCTACCCTAGCCATCTCGAAACAAGATTTTGATTAAGCCGTTGAATTACTTCTCTTAACACATTAAACAAGACAAATGTGCTGAGAAATATCCAAAGGAAAATAACACAGGTATCAGCTTCTTAAAGTTACTCCTCCTCTCGTGTCATTTGTTACGTTCGTTTCGCACGTTTCAAAAATTCCAAGAATTTTAATCCCTGTTGGACAAACAAAATTATGTATGTTATTTCGCAGTATACAATTTTTTGTTAGGTCGAATATTTAAAAATAGCAATTTTAAGGATTTTATCCTCGTGTCCCAAACTTACAACAAATTCTTAATCAAAAATGTTTCAAACATTAATAAAAAATACTTAACAGAATAATAACAAATTTGAAAAATGAAAATGGAATGAAATTAAAATTCCTGTAATTCGTAGTCCAAGCAATTAATTCGAATTGAAGTTACAAGAACACAAATTTGGAGAGGTTTGGTTAGTACTTGAATGTTTCCCACATTTATCAAGAAAATTAAAATAAAATCAAGTGGGACGTTGTTTATAAAAAGGTTAAGCGCTTTTATAAGATTTCACAACAACAAAATTATGAGAATGACGGCACAATTACTCGAGTTTCAAAGTAGCTAAATGCTTGATTTATTCATGCTAAAATTACCCGTGAGCAGCAACGTTACCAATGAAAAATAGACCTAATCGAAGCCGCGTTCGCACTATAATCTGTTCATCGGCCCGAGAGATAGGTAGCAATCATCAAAGCGAATATATTCTTTTTTTCACCCGCGTCGTTACACTTCTCGTATCGTTTGAAGTGTACGTACGCGGCTAATTACCCAGGTCGCTTTGGAAAAATCAATTTTCTAATTGACGGTCGTATAAAAGCCGGATTTCACCGTTAAAAGGATAATCAACGAGCCGTTTTTACCGATGTCCTTACGAAGGATACGAAATTGCGCAAACAATCGTGTACCAGCGTGTTTCGAACGTGTAATTTCTCGTCAAGTTTCGACACCGTTGCTGTCCAGAGTCTGATCATTAGGGCAGCAACGTGTCTGCTTTAAACACAGCCATTAAAACAACGCACGTCAGTTCGAATCACGCTGTCTAACGGTTCGGCTCGAAGAAAGTGTCATCGTAAGAGCTCTGACACTTTAATTAACATCTGATAATTGCACGGTTTCGTTACGGTCTCTCCTTAATCCGTTGACTTTGATCGGAGATAAAAAAGAAACAACTTTTGGCCGAGATTGCGGGAAGAAAAATTGAAATTAAAGTTGGTAAACGTTCCGTTTGTTAATTCTCGAGTTGAAGCTTTTAATTATGTCGCGCGTGTGCGAGAGTGTTCGTCGTCCAGGAATATTGGTAATTTAGAAGAAAAGATTGTTTGGAGAAATTTCACCAAACATCCTGGTAGATTTTGAAGAAGACGCTGTTAAGTTGTCCTTCACCTCGTGCCAGGAACTTATTACCCCGTGCACAGAAAGGAGCAAGGAGTATGAGGGGTAAAGGACACTTTTCCCGTCGTCTTTCTGGCGGGCCTACCGAGAAAAAGAAAGCTACACCCGAAGAGGAACGAACGAGAGGAGAAAAAACATTGCGTACAGTGCAGGGACTCGGGAAGAGAGAGGGGAAATTGTCCGACGGATACTACACGTTGGAGGGGAATTGAAGCGTAGGAGAGGAAGGGGCATGAAGGGGGAGGGAGGTCCAGACGTATTAATTAAACGACTCATTTTCATCGCACGACAAAAACGTGAGTTTAACGCCCATCGCCGCTTAATGCGTTGCCCCTCTGCAGCTTGTACGCGCGACGAGGATTCGGAGCATCGAGGCTGGGTCGTTCTCCACCTCGTCGAACCGTCCAATCGTGTCGAGGCTGGTGTACGCCTAGTGTCGTCGTTCCTACCGTCCAGAACCCGCCCATCCCTGGTCGATTTTAACCCCCTACCCGTTGCTGTACAGGCTCGTCCTGGTGGGGATCGAAACCAACTTGGAAAACCCCCCACCACCATCCAAGCGCGCCTCGTTTAGCCTGTAATTTGCTCAAACACTAGCAAGCTCTCGTGCCAGGAACATCCGTCAGAGCCGCGGAGAGCTCTGCCCTGTTGGAGAGTTCGAAACACGTCCACGGTTTTCGGTCTACGAAGTGTCTTTTTTTGTTGTTTTCTCTCTCTCTACCCTGTCTTTCGCCGTGGGCACGGCAGCACACGGGTTAATTTCGTGGCCAGGGGCGCAGCTCGATGGAGAGACGCGAACGCGAGATGCCAGTGCGCGTCGCGAATCGACTCGGTTGAGAGGTGTTGACCCGTCGGTTCCGTGATCTTTGTGACAACCCCGGATGCTAACACGGGGATCATCGTGAAACTGGGTGATCCCGCGGATGGTTACACGATGAGCAACAGTGATCGTGGTGCACGAGATTGAACAGTGTTGTAATACCTAAACCAGTTCGAGCCACCGGACGATGTACCCGATCCGTATAGTGTAGACTGTTGAGAGACAAGGGATCGTAAAGGACAAGGACAGCCAGGAGTTTATCAGTGGGTTTAAAAAAAGTGACGTCAAAGTGTTCTCTAGGAGTAATCCGTGGTTCGATCTGTGGCAGACAAACGTACTCGGTTTGCCGAGGGAGCCAAGGTGGTTGCAGGGATGCGGCGGACCTGATCCCCCCGATCCGCTTGGAGTCCGTGCCTGTCGCCAAAGTGGGCCATCCATCAGCCAGGCGTACGATAATCGTACGATGATGCCGCTCGCGCCGACGCCAATTGTACCGGTGCCCTCGAAGCCGAAGATCGGCTTCAGCATCGACTCGATCGTTGGCGGTGGTGGGCAGGGTCGCGAGGACCGTCTGGACCGGCTGGAACGGGTCGAGATCGAGCGGGACGATGGAAGCCCGATGGACGTGGTCGAGGGTTCCTCGTCGCCACGCAGCCGTCGAGTGACCACGAGATCCCCGGGCGCCCATTCCGAGGGATCCGATCGACCCGTGTCCCGAAGCTCCTCCGTCGAGTCGTATCCTAACTCGCGGCGGACGCCGTCTCACCCTGGCAGCCACCACCACCATCACGGCAACCATCATGGGAACCATCATCATCACCTGTCCGCGACGACCCACTTGGACTTCGGTCGGACGACCGTGCACAGCGGTGGATCCACGCCCAACAACAGCCCCAGTCCACCTCACAGGATACCTCACGGCGACTCTCCCGTCGGTTCGCATCCGCAACCGCCGCCAGGAGTGGTCAGACCCAGTCCCAATTACCTCGCGCCACCTCCTGGTGCGGCCACCGCGGCCGCGGTCGCCGCGGAACAGTTGAAATCGTTGTACGGACTTCCGGGACACGGGCCGACCGGGCCGCAGACCGGGCAAAACGAGTACCACACGCAGCAGCTGGCTTTGGCCGCGAACCTGGCCGCTGCGCAGCATTTCCAAGCGGCGAATCTCGCTGTCGCCCTACAGGCACACCACGGTGCGTCGCCCCATGGACCACCCCACGGACCTTATCCCCATGGCGGCGCACCTGGTGCACCGCATCCACCGCCTCATCCGCATCAGCCGCCCAGGGACAGCTACCCGCTCTACCCATGGCTGCTCTCCAGGCACGGAAGGATCTTCCCTCACAGATTTCCTGGAGGTACGTTAATTATTTACTTACACGATACAATGCATGATCTCCCGTTGGAGTACAAAGATATCGCGAGCGTATATCTGTTTCATTTGTCTCTTTCCAAATGTTTATGTTTAAATTTGGTAGCTGAAAGAGCGACGAAACTTTCTTGGCTGCCTGACGCATTTGCTTCGGTTGTTTTTCTTTGAACTTCGGGTCATTCGAATTGTAGGTCAGGTCTTTGGCTCGATTTCGATAATAAAGGCAAGGCTGTCGATCAAATTGCTCATGAATTAAGGTCCTCCTTCTGAGGGCATTGTTGTTTGGTCGTTCGGTCGTTGGATTCCGAGCTGTTTCAAAATCACGTTCGTTGTGCCATCGTGTGCGCGATATCTAGGAGGTTTTTTTAGGGGAGAGGGAGAAAAAAGTTAATTTACGTGGCTAGATCGTAGCCGGTCGATTGTCTGTTTGCACCACGAACCTCACGCGATGTTCCTCGATTTACTCCTTGTACTATATTATCTGAACGAATTGTATATTTACTTTCTTTTTCAATCGTTATTTAATTGCTGTAGAAATTCAAGTGTCACCCAGAGCGTTAATTAGGGAACATCGAAACGTCCAGGTACTATTGGTTTCTTTTTAATTAACCCGCTAATAGCGATTAGATTCCATCGAAGGAGAACAAGTACACCGACTATTACGTGTGAAAATTGTCTCCTTAACGAAAAGGTTACGCAAAGATTTCGTAATCCTGATTTTGTAACGTTGTTGTTGTGTCCGCACGGTGCGCCCTGTTATCGCGCCCACGAGTCCGAGCGAGAAGCAAAACAAGCCACCGTAATTGATTCATACGTTACTGATAACCGTGTCCCGTCCAATTATGAATTATTCCACGATACGTCCGGCTATCTCAGTGATAAAAGCCCTGTTCAGTCATCGCTGATGCGGGTTCATCATCAATGAAACTCTGGGAAGGGACGGTCTTTGATTCGTGGCAAAATTCAAATGGGTGGGCGCTTCGATTTGGACATTTCTTTAATTAGGTGATACAATAGAACAGGATTTATTTGTGCATTTTGTATCAAAATTAATTTGAACGAGGTTACCTTTGAAGATTCTGATTTCTATTTTCTATTTCTATTTCTATTTTATTAACAATAGATTTGTGGAAAACGTCTGAGTTTTGTTAAGAACGATTCGAAGAAATTTAATATTCCATCGAACGAACATTTCTAGTATCGGTTCTGTCGGTTATCGATTACAAGGTGTTGACGAACGGCATTTAACTTGGCGCAATGTTAATTAACGATGAAATGCAAATAAGTGTGTATACCGTGCAAATGAGAACGTCCCGAGATAAGCACTCAATCGGCACCCTGTCAATTTCACGCGTTTACAAGGCGCGAAGGAAAGCGCGAGCATTTCAAATTTTACGGCTTGTCGCTTCGTTCGTCCGGCACGGCTGGTTAAGTTTTATCTACGATCGGGGTCCGATCGTAAATCATCGATCGCTAACCTATGCGTGTTACATCGTGCAACGTTAGAAATGAAATTTTGTTACGAGATGTAATTCGTCTCAGTTTTGTTACGCTGCCTGGCTATTGGATCGTAACGTAAGTCCATCAAAAAGAAAAGTAACTTGCAACAGGACCCTATTCTTTTCGAAATCTCAAAATTATTGTGTAAAAATGGTAGGCCCTTGAGGTGTTAATACGTTGAAATACCTTCACTTTTAATTTTCAGATCGTATATCTTCTAAATTTAATTAATACTGCAACGTATGTGTAAACACTGTTCGAGGAAAAAAAGAGAACTCTATTCAAATTTATTATTCTGATTATTTGTTGAATTGTACATAGAAAGATTTAGATTTGCCTGGCTCTGTTTGCCAACCCAGGTCAAAAAATTGCTTATATTTTAAAAACAGACTTAATTCTCTAGAAACAACTTTTTTCCCCCAGTAATTTATGATTCCAATTCATGGTAACATTCCAGAAGCCTGATAAATATTTCCAATTATTTATCAATCTAAACATTTTGTATCTTTTCCCCTTAGCCTGAACGCTAATCCCCCTTTTATTATCACCGACCGCTAACACAGTTGTCTGTCGACAGAAAAATGGCATCTTTCATTAAAATATTCTGTAGCACGATGGAAGATTAATCGCTCAATCGAAAAATCCCAGGGCAGAGATTTCTTGCTCGAATCGAATCGGTTACCAGCTTCTCCTCGGTTTTCCCTTTTTCGTATTTTATCAGTGGTTAGGGTACGCGGACGCTGCGATACCTAATCGGGTGGCAATCAGGCGTCATCAGGTTGGCTCGATGTTACTTTACGAGGTCAGCTACCACGAGTAAAGGCGAAACGTCTACGCTCCCGGTACACAATTACCATAAATTTACCGCGATCGTCTCGTATACGACCACCCGGTAGAGAAACTCACCGTCTAACTAGTTCCTTCGATGAAAAATACAAAGTTAAAAAAATTAGAAGAAAAGAGACAAAAAAAATCGTCGCCATATGTGCACACCCTGCCATTCTTCGCCACCGTTATGACGCAAGGGGAGAAACTCGAACGGGTTTTATGTGCTTAACAAAAATTTTAATTATCAAGTGCCTATTAAGAAAATTTTTAATCGAAAGAAAAATTTCCATGACAATTTAAACGGCAGTCAAAGCGTTAATTGGGCGTTTTACGAGCGTATACGTAGCAGTGAACACCGCGTGAGATTTCACGCTTGGTCGAGGCAAAAAGAGATAGAGAGAAAGAAGAAGAAGAGGAAGGTTGCTTATTTAGCAATTAGTCGGTATCGATAATTACCATGGTGTAGAGCACTGAATCCTTCACCCTTGCTTATCCGCTGTTCGACTTCGAGAAACACGGTGCAACGATTCGAAGAGGTGGAATCGTTTCGATAAGGAATTCTCGGATCGTCTTTCTGTAATCTATTCCAACGTGGCCTTCGCGACTTATAATGGTGCCAAGAGAACCTCTTTTTACCTATCCCGCAACAGCTCTTCTTCCTCCTCCTTGTCTCTCAAGAGTTGATCTTGTATGGTCAATTCACTTTCGACTTGCTTCGTGCCAGGCTCAGTCTCGTTACAAATGATTTAAAAGGAGCATTCCTCCTTTATTCTCTGTATTTTAATCGGTGGTTTATTGGATCTGTTGCGTTAAGGGGACGAATTAACCCTTGTACGGACAATCGGATCGCTGATTGATCGTTCAAGCCTACGTTTTTTTTTATTATTTTTCGAGCAAACTTTCAACTTTATAGGATATGGAAGTAGGTGCATAAATTTTTATTACAAAAATTTAAATATATATGTAAATGTGTTCGAAGTTTGGAAATTTAGAAGGAAACTAAAAAAATATAGCAACGGGTATAGGGTCTTGTGAGGATGAACGATGGGATTTGGGGATTTCAATGCACGCAAGAGTCAATAATGGATCAATAATGATCGTGAATTGAAAATTCACTTCATTTAACGAAGTAATTAAGAGTCGAAGTGCATTGAAATTATCTACTGACACATCGTTCGTTGTAATTGGCGATTATCGATTCCCTATTAAAAATATTAACTCGGTATTTACGCGGTCGTATTCATCGGTCGTTCAGTCTGAAATTGACGTATCGGGAGTGGTATTTTGCAAAACTTTTATGTCATCAAATCGTGTCGGACTTCGCCGCGTTTCGAAACCGATTATTTGATATGCAACAGCCTAATGCATTATTTATCCGTCAAGTTTTCAATCGACGGCGCAGGATTCTTAATACCGCGAATGAATTGTACGGCCGAAGGATTGACTCGCTGTACGAGGAAGTTCGAAACAATTACGCTAGAAATTACACACCTACAGATAATTATTACGTACGCTCGTTAACAAATTACTCTGACGAAACGGTTTCCCCTGTCTTTCCTCCTCTTGCAGCAACCGATAAACCGACGAATAATTTCTTATTAATTTTCATCGAGTTATTTTTGTTTCGTTTTGATAAAATTTCTCGTATCAAAATTAATCAAATAAAGGAATCACGACGGAACGTGTTTCGCGATAATAAAATGTGAAAGAAAGGTGAGGAGAGGGGGGGGGGGGAGGGTAAAAAGAAAAACGATACGATTGATATTAATGGTAATCGCGAGCAATTTAAAAGCAATTCAGTGCCAAGTTTTTACTTCTTTTAATTCTATTACCTTTTTCCTGTCGGATAGAAAGCGTGCATAACAAAACGTGGCCGTTGCAATTTATAAAACCGCTGATTCAGACGATACGTATCGTGTTTCGTTGTTAATATAAAAAACCCCGGTTTTACTACCTTCGGCTTCCTTAATTACCAAGCATTTAAATTCACGTACGTTGAACGTTAAATTATAACCATTCACGATTCAAACCTCCCCCCTCTCCGCCCCCCCCCCACCCAACCCTCCCTCCACTATCCTTCTACACCGTTTCAACATTGTTTACATATTATTACGGTTCATTATATCGCTCTATAATTAAACCGAGTATAAGGAACGAAACCAACATAAGCAGAGATAAGAAGAGTCTTTAGATAATGAAACGGTTCGATAACGGAAGTTGTACTTCGGTGATTTCTTAATCGTTCAACCGTTATCGCATGATTTTATTTTTCATTACAATATATTAAATCGTGTTATCTCGGTTAATTAGAAGAAAAAATATTTCTGATACGAGCATCTTCGAACAACAAAAATTTTCTTTCGAGCCTCATTCTTCTTCTTCGTACGAATTAAGAGTAAACGTTTCTAATCTGAACGAAGATTAGAAGCGATACTTTATGGGAAGGGACGTGGAAATTTAACGCGGAAAGGAATAATTTGTTCTGGGAATTTGTTTGATGAAAGAAAGTAGATAAGTATAAAATTCTTGGCAATTCAGGAGATTCATAAAAATTGTTCGGAGCTTCAAGTTCTGAAATTGCATTGGGAATTTTTTAAATTTTACATTTTTCATAGAGTTTTCATAGAAATCCGTAGATATATCATAAAAATATTAAGAATGTTTTTTAACTATCCACTCGCCTTACAGAAATATTTCCTTTATTTGTCTCAAAGGAAATAAAACTGAACAAAAAATTGCAGTTTAAAAAGGCTGAGAATCATTTCAGATTTGAGATGTAATATATTTTTGAATAACTGATTGTTCGTTTAACGCGTCTTTATGCGAGTTGGCACGAAGTGATTTTTTAATGACGTCCGCGAATCGGTGAACGAACAGTTGCAATACTAATTACCTCTAATACACGGTTGCGCAAATGGAATGAACGTGATAGCGAATCCCGTTTGGTCCGACGTCGACACTGTTTACGGGGAATTGATATTACGAAAGGGAATTGCCTTTGTAGCTAAGTCACGAGCAATTACCATTAGCCATTGTGAGTAATTACCCTTTTGTTAAGTGAAACTTGTAAACCGTGGAACGGCACGGTGCAGAAACGTTTTCTTCTATGACAAAACGCGTAAACGGGGACCGATTCGTTCGGTTTGGCCTCGCGAAATCTTATCAGAAGAACAGTTCTTGGAATATTAATTATTTGCCCTAATTAAACCGATGAAACTTTTCAAATTTAAACTTCTCAGAAATTAGCCTTCAAATTTTATTGATACTTCTATAAATAGAATTTCATTTTCTTTCATTATAAATTTCTCTACAGCTCAGTATTTATCGTAGAAGATTAATTAATATTTTGTTTTAAATTGAAACATGGAAGATAAGAATTTGATGAAATTTCACGAATTAATTTTATAATTTAATACATGCTTACTTATTCAAATCTTCTCCAAAAACGAAACGCACGGTGACAATTTTGCTTAGAATAAAAATTAGAGAAATCATTAATTCGAATGGATAGCAATGGAAACGATACGAGGGTCTGATTGGTCGAGAACTCGAGGCACAATGCCGTATTAATCAGCATTATTAAAGAGGCGTTTACCCTCGTGACGTATACTCCATGGGGTGTCCACCGTCGACAATGACATTCGGTAGCCTCCCCAATCATTTCTTTCGTTTCTCTTTTTTTTTCCCAAACAACATCATCGATCGAAGGGCTCTTCGTGTCTTCTCTCCCCTCGGTGGCCGCTTTTATTTTTTATCAATGATTTTTCGAGCAAGTCTCCGTCGCCGACAATGGCGAGTAGATTTCCAGTTTTTTTTTTTTATTTTCATTTTCTTTCTCGTCGCTCGTTCGCTTCTTTGTGAATCGGATTGACGTCTTTATTGAACGACTCGTCACGGTCGATCGCTGTTCTCGATCGTCGTGCAAATTGAACAATCGAATGATCCGATTCCCTTCGTGGATCCTGTCTCCTCTTCTGTGTTGTTTGCTCGGGCATCCGTGCCATTGATAGCTGGAATAATCGATCCTGTACAGAGAACGTTATAAGTATAATTATAACTTCTCCTCAATAAATATCTTAGAATTTTTTTCAGACTTGTTTGATTTTGCTTTATATAAAATTGTTGTGTACCAAGGTTGAAGACTTCGAATTAGAAATAAAATAGAAACAGAGGAACAGTGCACCGGGTACATTCACCTGATTCCAATTAATCCTAATTGAACTAGGACCGATAAATCGATAGAGAGGTCGTTTCAATTGCAAAGTGACGGATAAGGCGTCTCGTATCCACGGTTCATTAGAAACCGCGGTACGGCGTTAGATTTTCCAACCGAAAAGTCCTGTTTTTAATCGTGATACGGACGATTAATCGCGGCCGGGGGGCAGCTCGCGAATTGAAATGGTAATTCTGCGCAGCAACGCTGCTCGTCGATTTTACACGCGTTTAAAGCTTTTCAAATAGCATCGCCTGTGTGTGTGTGCGCGCGGGCGTACGCGCGCGCGTCTCTGTTCGTGCATTTCCTTCAGCACCGGCCGCGATTGTTGTCGCGAATTTACATAATTACGAACGCGGCCGGTAATATACGGCGTCCGATTTGCATACTTAATTCCGTAATTGGCGCTTCTTAATTGTTTAGCCGACTGCGTAATTCAAACGAGGCCCGTGTCTCGCTCGATATTTTACCGAGGACGAATTCGTGCCGGACGTTTAACGCGTTCCATTCCGCGGGGGGGCCATACCGGCATCAATTTAATAATTGAAACTAATTGATGTAATATTAGTCGGACGAGATAATAGGTGGAAAATTTAATTATCTCCAGTATATTTTTAAAGAATTTCAGATAATTTCATACAGAATGTTTTATGACTGGCTAATTACGATAACTGGGTCTTAATTATCCATGCGATAAAATTAATAGCGTACCTTGTGTATTTTGTACGCAATATTTGAGAAAATTAGAAGACTTGGATTGAATTGATTTTAAAATTAATTTTCTGGCGGTAATAGGTTAATCGAGCGTATCAGAGGTTATGGTACGCGCAGGCGAGGGTTCACCGAGGCGTTTGTCGAACAATTAAAAATGCATTAGCGATTCGGGTCGACGGCACAGACGCCGCGCCCGTTTCATGTTGTCGGAGAAAACGCTCGTGCGGATCCGCGGGGATATAATTTGATCCAAGCTCGCGATTTTGCTCTTATTTTTCAGTAATTTCGAGTCGCTCTGGGCGGCTCAAGTTTGCAACCTTCCCGTAATTACAGGCCGTCTAGCTCCTTTCGTCTTTTCCTCGGTCGCTCGTCGAGCTGAACCGTCTATTCCCGGCCGTGGGCGACGTCTAGGAAGCGCCTAGGGATCCTCTAATGATCGGCGAACACAGGTGGGAGGGGAGTAAATGATAGCACCGGAAGGGGGGGTTGGGGACCAGATCGAGAGTCGAATACAGACAAATCCTTGTATCAAAAAGGTTTACTATTAAAAAATGTAAAAAAATTAATAAATTCTTAGGTATTTGGTAAAGTGATTCATGGTCCTTTGAAAATTATTAAGAGGAGTTAATTTGAAAGGTAACAAGTTTTAATTCAATGATTATAGGGCTTTTATCTCAAATCTTTTATCGATCGATCGATCTAACATAAATCACTATTTTTTTGGTGTGTCGAAACCCATGAAATCCACGAGACATACAATTACGTACGTTTGAATGTTCTAATGGTATCGTAATTAGATTACGATCTGGAAAAAAAAGGAAGCTTTTTTCTACGTACGTTCGTTTACGATTAATTAATAAATACGAGAGGAGGCAAGCCTAGCGAACGCCATTTATTAATCTGTTAATAATTGCGGACGTCGTTCGATATTACCGGAAACATTATTAACATCGCGGTCGAACGATAAATATCGACTTTTTACGTGGCCAATTGATACAAGTAGATAAACTGATGCCTTTAACTAGAATCATTCGTGAATGTATGGCACACGTCCGTGAAATAAGATTCTAATTAACCCTAATTCATTTTTTTATTCCTGTAATTATTAGAAACAGTAATATTACGATAAAGATACCGAAGAAGATGTAAATAATAATTTTTCAGAATAAGGAGAAGAATATTTCGTTTCGTCGAATTTTGTTGAAATTCGTATTTTTTTTTAATGATTCAAAATGAAAGGTAGTTCATCGAAATTATACGGGCAAGTTAGCCGTCGCAAAGTTTCTTCTTTATACGGGTGGAAGTTATAAGAAGATTATACTTCAACTTCGTTCAGACGCCGGTGTCGCGACCCCGTTACACGATAATTACAAGCTGTCCCATCAGCTGGCTATTACGAGAATACAAAATTTGAAGAGTTACACGGAAAAGGATACCTTATTCCAAACTGTAACTTTCATGCCGCATAATCGGCGAAGCATACGTCATCTTTCATTCTTTTTGTAAATCTTTCCGCCCGATACATCGTCTGTTATTAATTTCATTTATAGTCTCTTTAACTTTCACTTTCTTCTTCATTCTCTATTTCGTATTATTACGATGCTTTTCTTTCAACTTTCCCCTGGTCGCTCCTCGATTTCTTCTTCGATTTCATTGTGTTTTAACGGCGATACTTTTTCTCCATTCATTCGTTCGGGTTTCGAAATGTTCTTGTGAATTGTAGTTTTGTAAATTGCAAGCCTCTAGGTTCTTAAAATTATTATAATATTTTGAAGCTTCCCAAAGCCTATAAATTCCTAGGAATATATTTCAAAGTTCCAATTTTTAAGTTTCTAAAAATACATATTCCTCCATCTAATTTCCATGGAAAATACAGAAAAATTTAATATTGAGCTGAAATTTGGAAATTAATCGGTCTTAACTTTGATAATTGGGGCTCTGGTGTATCTTAATCCCCAGCACTGTGAAATGTCCACGCGACAGTGTGTTCAGAGGATCATCAACCGCGCAAGACATAAGAATGAAAATTGAAAGCGATCGATGGGTTTGCATTATCATGCAAAGACTCTAGGTAAAACGGTTGAAATGTTAACTGGGTCTTTAAGGCGCACGCACTCGCCTCGAGAAGGTCGCGAAGAGGGCCGATTTAATGGCCACATCACGTATGTATGTACGCGCAAGCTTAAATAAGAGATGCGTTTCCACGTGCGAGCCGTTCTTACGATTACGGCTTAACGCGTAACTTTACATCCTTGATGGAACTGCCTGTAAACAAACGCTTCGAGCATACGCCGCTACTCACGATCCTCTTCAACAACCTGCAGAGTAAACACACCAATCGATGAACACCTCAGATATTTTGTAATCACTACTGAAGGATTTTAAACGAATCAATATTCAGCAAATAAAAATCAATTTGAGAAACGTAAGAGGTAAAAAGTATACATTTAGAACGAGGAGGAATTAAAAAATTTGGAAATAAAAAATGGTATGGTACCATCGATGGTAACAAAAGCTCTGGATGAAAATTTCGACTTCGATCGGGGTCAGAACGTTGGCGTGGCGAGTTAACGGATCGAGGATCGAGCGATTTATCGTCTGGAGCTTTCCGGGCAAAGTATTCCGGCCTGACTTCCGGCAGACGTAGGTATCGGTTCGATCGACATGACTCTTTCGAGGCGGGAATACTCAATTACTCGAACGGACTTCTAGGTAGTACAGAGCTCGTGCAGCTGGTTCTTTTTTTCTCCTCTCTTTTCTTTTCTTCGTTTCATTTTCGCCTCGACTTACGCGTAAAGCCGGCTCACACGAGGCGAAATCAGGCATGCGTGTCGTTTCCTTTTACCCTTCGCGACGACAGCCACCGCGATGATACCGTTTAAAAATTAATTAGAGCTTAATGAATTATCGGCTGAACATCGAGATATCTTTGCTTGCATCTTGGCCGAACATTGTCCGACGGAATTGGACGAGTTTCGCCCGTAAGATTTATGCTGTCCTTTTAATTGCCTACGATCTTCTTCAACCCTTTCGGCTCTCTTGGCTTAGCCGGACGAACAACGCTGATAATCATCGTGTATTTAATTAATCTGTTTTCGAGGGTGATTGGATTAGATACGAGAGTCAGTGCTTGGGATAAGTGATATTTGAAGAGGGTTCGTTTCGAAGAATGATGAATCTGGTGATCAGGGATGGCTGATAAACAAGAAAAATGAGCGAAGATCAGAAAATCTAGGTGTTTTGGATTTAAACATCCTGCTTTTCAATTTAAAGATAATTTAGGGACTTCTAGTTTCTACTTTTCTCGAATTCCAACCCCTAATGAGTTGGTATCTTTATTTTAGGTTAATTAGTAACTCCTCCAGATTAACTTTCAGATTTCCGAATTTCTTTAAATCAATTGAAGGATTTCTAATTAAAAATAGAAGTTAAAATTTCTCCACTAATTTTAAGAAAGAGACTCCCAAACTTTTAGGAAGCTCGAAGGTTGCGTTCGAGGGAACCTTTTGAAATTCTTATCGAATTTCAACACCCAGTAATTTGTCTTTTTGCGCCTGTTCCAGGTCCCGACATACCAGGATTCCTGTTACAACCGTTCAGAAAGCCAAAAAGAATAAGGACGGCGTTCAGTCCCAGCCAATTGTTGAAGCTCGAGCACGCGTTCGAGAAAAATCACTACGTGGTCGGCGCTGAAAGGAAGCAATTGGCGCAGGCGCTATCGTTAACGGAAACACAGGTAAGGGTCTTCTCTTCCTTTCGTCAGACATCGTCAACAATATCCATTATTAATCCTTTCTAACAAATTTTTATATTATTCGCAACAAATGTTGGCGATATAAATCATAGAAAAATTAGAAAGGTTAAAACTTCAATTTTTAATTAAAATTCAGTATAATTTAATTTAAATTATTCAATGTACAAATAGGGGTTAATAATGCGCTTATTGTCGGTTTAATGGAACTATTTTAATCGATTCGTTATCGGCCTATTTTAATCGGCACGATTCAGCAGAAATCGTGTCTGAAAAATGAGAAACATCCGTAAGCATGTTGGAATCACGTTGCGGTTAATTACCGGACAATTAGAAACGGTAATTACAAGGAGTACGGAGGGTGCGAAGCGGCATCAAATTACTTCGTTTAAAGAGAACCTGTATTCAATTATCGGGAACATAGACAAAATTCCCCGCTTATCTCACGCACCTCATCTGAAATTACAATTTATTTTTCCATTTTTCTTTTCTTCTCCTTCTTTTTTTAAAGTCAATCGACCATCAACATTCCTTGAATATCGGTATTCCTTTGATGTGAAAGGTTTTTCCTTCCAATAAGGTTCATTACGTTTTAAGATATTAAATATTTGTATTTCAATTAAAATATCTGCAAATTTCTTGGAAATAAGATTATATAAATTTACTGGCAATAATATTACAGAAAAATAATATAACTATCTTAGAAATGAAATTCTAGAGGAAGAATATATTATATTTGTTGCAACCAAAATTGCAAAATTTATTTATCTTCAATATTGAAAGAACTACTCCAATATGCTTATAAATTAAAAAACACCCTTGCAATATGTTCAATCCCATAACCAGTTTCGATGGTAGCTTCGGAAAAAAAGAGTGGCATCAATCGAAGTTTAATGGCGTTCTCATTGAACGAAGAAACAAGTAACGAGGGGATTGATATGCTAATTAACGATCGAGGGGTGTCCGAGGTGGTGTGCGATACACGTATATGTTCGCCCATATGGACGAGGTGCGTGTTGGACGCTCCAGATGCATTACGTGCATACATCACATTATTACGTATTCCATAAGCGTAACACGGTCCAAAAAAGAGAGGGGGGAAGGGGGTAAGGAGAGAACAAAAGGGGGCTGGTATTGTGAATTTGCTCGGTGGAATGGAGGGACGTAACTCGACGCCATTTTGATCGAGACAGGCTTTCATTCTTCCGTACATTTCTCTTATTTATTCCCCAATTTCCTTGAAATTTATTTCCTTCGACGAGAAAGCTTATTGGGATTATGATAAATTAGGCGTTGATTGTTATTTTGTATCCTTATTCATTGCTTTGATTTATAGTGAAACGAAACTACAAAAAATGAGTATACTAAATTTCAGAAAAATATGTTCAATTCATAACGCATCAATTAGTCATTTAAGAGAACGAAAAGGGCTGAATAATAACGTGGCTCTGTTTTTCTTCTTTGTCAGACTCGAATCGCATCGATAAGTGCCGGTTAGGGTGATAAATTCCTATGTAATTTATACGATCGGCGGGGTTGGTTACACTAATCACAGCAATGAGGCGGATGAAAAATCACTGCGCCATTAAGGGTTGTGTTTGGAGCGTAATTAACATCCAGCGAGCCAAGTTAGCTCACTGCTTACATCCCTTTACTGGCGGTGGTCGAAATGGTTGCGTGTTGCACGTTTCGCTGGGCGACCCTTAACGCGAGCTCGTTAATTAAACTTATTATGCACACTCGCTATTCATGCGAGATAAGAAAGGTAAACATTTAAATCAGTTTATGCATTGCTATACCCACGAGCGATGAATGAATTTGACGGCTGCATAAAATTCTAATTTCTCGCGATAATTATTATCCCTACCCTTCGTGAACCTCTTTTAACCCTTTCGGTCTCGTACATTTCTTCGAGAAAAGAAAATTTTCAAATGTTTCTCGGTTTGTACTTTTAATTAAAAATATACTTCAAAGCTTCCGTCACAGAAAAGGGGTTAATTATGCTAAAGATTCCTTTTTAGCCGAACTTCGAACAAATTATTCCGTTTCAAGCGTTACACGATCTTTTTTTCACTCGTTGCATATAGGGGACGAATCGCGCGCACGCTCGCGAGGCGTACAAGCGCGCCGGGCGGCTTGTTCTCGCGCTTGTTAAGATTCATAAAGCGGAGCGTACGTTACACGCGACCCGGTCGCCCTCATTAGGCTCCTAATTACCCGCGATTAGCCCGGCAATTACCCGGCGAATACATTACCCCAATCACGATCGCGATGCAGTTTGCGTTAGTTTTTCCATCCGTGAATCAAGCGATCTTTCCAGAGCTTACACAGGATCTTTGTTTTATTTTTCAATCCACTATTACTTGTAAATTACATCTATGGTTAATATCATTATTATATATTTAAAATTAGTTTCGTTCTCTGAGAGTCAGTTTTTTTACATTGTTGGGTTGGGAACTTTCAGGCTATTAAATATATGGGTGACACTTGAATTTTCATAAAAGGTTGCCTCTTTTATTTATTTAGTCGAAAATATTCCCATTGGACACGGAAAACTATAATTAATAAAAATGAAGTATTGTGGAAATAGAATATAAAACTTGTTAAAAATGAAATTTTTTAACTTTTGGTAATTTATCTAAGGTTGTTAAGTCATTTTAGGAGTTCCTTCACCCCCAAACATTTGTAAACGTGGCTTCATAGTATTCGAACACGGAAAATGAAAATTACAAGACATTGTGTATACAAACTTGAACGGTTTAATTAAATTTACCATTTCTTGTGCGATCTTCTCGGGTTAGAGCACGATTTCTCTTCGAAAGAATATAAAATACGGGGACAGGATAAAAAGAGGATGAACAAGAGTAATTTTCCTCGAGTCTTTCCTTTTTCTTTGCCAGACGAGTACGATTCCTGTTCCTTCAATTATCCTCGGTTAGATTCGTTTTTGCCCGGGTAAAAATGAAACGTGAAAGGTATCCGTGTTTCGTTATCGCGCGTACTGAAATTACAACCTGTGCAAGGGACTAATCGTTCCGCGGTGGTTGCCAACGAGCGAGAAAGGGGGGGTGCGAGGGATGCAAATAAACGCGGTCGCGTTTCTCGCAATTTTTGCGGCAACCGACGGCGCCCTTGCGAATTAACGCGCCCGGGTTGTGTAATTAAAGACGCACGGGCCTGGTATCGGTCATCGTCTGTTCCCGTAGGAGCCGAGATGGGAATCTTCGATAGCTGGACGAACAGGTGGACAATGAACGGTCGGCCGCGTTCCCTTCGGATCGATTTTAATCGTGTTCTAGTCTGTTTGCACGATCGACGCTTGTAATTTCGACGATTCACCTGGTGATCGCTCGAGTCCCTCCCTCCTGACAATTTCTCCCGATCGAAATAGGGGAATTGTTTTAGATTCGCTTGCGTCGCATGGGGATCTTGCAAAATTATCATTTTAGTGAATTATAGGTAACTTGAGAAAATAAGGAAGCAATTTCCTTGTCTATATTTAAATCAGTCAGAGCTGAATGTTTATTAACGTAGCCTTGACTAAATTAACAGTAATTGCGATTAAACTTAGAATTAAGTTGTAATCAAAATTTTAGGAGGAGAGTGTAGAGCAAGGGGTTAATTGCCAAATCTAAATTAATATCGATACTATATCTAATTCAATTAGCACCCGTTGGTATTAAAAATAAATTAGTATTACTACTTTTCTGAAAAACTGCTAAAGTTTCAATTTAATTAAAAATAGTTAAAAATAAGAAATTATCGACGCAGGTTACAAAAGTTCGAGAAGGTTACACGCAACGTTAGATCGAATACCTTGTAATAAGTTTGAAATTAGACAGAACGTCAGAACGTAATTAGGATCAATCAAATTCTTTTCCCTCAGCCCTTCTCCTTTTGTTTTTCATGGCGTTTGTCCGATCGGGTGTCGTGGATTTATTGGAGAAAGTGTATAGTTACCGGGCAGGATCGGTTCTCTAACGAGACGACGCGCGTTTTACAGGGTCGAAATCATCAACATTACAGCAGCATCGGCATTAATCATCTACGCGCAACGTTGATCGAAATCCGTATCCCGAAGATTTATCGTCTTCCTGCTGCTTCGTAATCAATTAAAGTCGTCAGCGTGGTATCAATTTTAAAAGCTTGCCAGTACACCGGGGAAAATGATTCGGCTCGTTAATCCTGCACCGTAGTCTTTGATACTTTTCTTTCTTCTTCTCTTCGTCCACGCGAAACACTCGGGTTAGCTCGGCTCAAAAACCTCAAGCATTCATTTTTTAACGTTTTCTATTGCGTTAATTAATGTTTTTAGATACTTAGGCGCTAACCGCGAGCTTAAAATACGAGTCGATCATTCTTCGAGCTATAAATATTGATAAATTCTTGAAGAAAGTAGCAACGTTTCGACGTCAAGTTTCCATTACGGGAAAACGATCCTACCTCTGGGTCCCGTCGGATATCGGGTATCCGGACAATTATCATAAAGCGGCAAAAGTCGTGGATAGTTTATAATCGGGAAAGTATCCGATTAGAAGCTGGAGGCCAGTCGGCAAAGGGATCTGTGTCTGGTGGCCAGCTACGCTAGCGCCGATAATTAACAACGCGAAACATCAAGACCTGTTACGTGTTTATAAACCGGCCAAACAGATTACCAATCACCAGAAGACGATTGCATTAACGAAGCCAGCTAACCGAACAAGAAAAAAGGACGACGTCCGCGGCCGATAGGATAGCCTCGCAACCTACAGCGACTCGGTTTAATATTGATGAGTCGACGCTGAAACTCAAACACCATTAACGGTGATTGTCTATGATTGATAACGGGACGGGGCGAACGGATCGTTCGTTTAAACGGAAACGATCTGACGCGAGGTACGTGGGACACGGTGTTTCGTATCGCGATTAACACCTACAATTAACAAGGTAAAACAACCGTGCGCCTATCCTTTTTCGTAACGCGAGTCGATAAATCAACGAATCGTACACGGTGGACCGGCGTCGATCGTAATCGAGGGTGGTAAAGTTTCGCGGTGATGAAAAAGCGACGAGAAAGCACACGGAAAGCTCTCTATTAAGAGCGGGGATAATTAACGCGTCAGACCCGCGGGCCGCTGGCCAAGGATCGGAAAAGAAGGTCGACGATAAATCAGACATTCGTCGTCACGGTTGTTCTCATACCTGTCCATGGAGTTTACAAAATAATCGCTCGAGCATGGCCAACGCGGCTCTTACACCGGCTCCGTAAATCATCCGGTTAATTGCCGCTTATCAGCCAGCGACAGAAACCGACGCGACGTTACTTTCGGTGCTCAACGAGGACAACCACGCACGACAATAGCCAGTCGATGGTCTTTCTTTTCCTTTATTTACGATCGAACTAATTTTTTAATCGGAGTATCTGATGGTGGAAGTTCTGTATCTCTAAATGACACGTGAAGTGCATCAGTTCGAAGATTAGGGTTCAAAGAAGATGCCTGTGTGAAGATTTTGTGAATATTTTTAGTGTAAAGTGGTTAGGCTTGGTTAATTTTAACACTTTGACAAATTATAAAGGTAACAAAATACTGCGGAAATGAAATATAAAATTTGTCAAAATTAAAATTACTACCAAATGGAATTTTTAGTAGCTGCAATATGGCAGTCGAAATGTTAACAACAGAAGTCTTCTAGAAATATTGTTAACGAAAGAGTTGTACAATTCTGACACTCGAAATTGTTTAATTTCACGGTGTCGATGATCGACGCGGTTTGCGGAGCGTGCGCAGCGGATCGCGCGGGAAAAATGAACGCGAAATACGCGGTGATATTTACTGCAACGTTATTAGCATGCCGGACTGTATATTACCGCGTAATTTGCATCGGCCAGAAGAGAACGCGACTGCATGCCGTTAACAACCTTATAATCTCGCGAACCGTCGTGGCTTTTTTCGTGGTTCGCGAACCCGGGCGTAATGCCGGGTCCACACGCCCCGGCCGGGGAACATTGTCCAACCGCCCTCGGGCCCCGAGAACGATCTCTTCTTTTATTCTTTTTCGCGTCGGCCGGCCCGACAACGATTTTGATCTGCCAACACCTCGGGCTGAACGGGAACAGGCCGTGTTCTCGATGTCTAATCGAATTCGACTGCACACTGGTGCGAATTGGAGAAAATCACAGGTTGTCCGTCGTTCAGGATGTTTTCTCCGGGATCCTCCGACCGTGGATCATAGCCTGTTGAAATTTCGCTGAACAGTTTGTGTAACATGTTGGCGTTTCGCTTAGGATCGATTATGCAGGGAGAAGCTGGAAATTATTGATATGGAATGGTTTTAATCGACCTCCGTTGTTCCTAAACGGGTGGCGCATAATTAACACTAGAAGTGTTTGGGTTTGACAGTTTGACAGTTTTATAACTCTTACAATTTCATAATTTAATACAAATTTCGTTGCAAATATTATCCTAACTGCCTAAACACAATATTGAACTCCAGGTTTCCCAGTTCTACTCAGCCTAGCTATTTATTATATTCAAATAGTTTTGCGGCACGCTTCGAGGCACTGTAATCAACGTTAGAAAATTATTCATCGGACAGTTACGTCGACGATCTTTTTACTCGTATTTGTTGAACTCTGCCGTGACGAAATCACGGTTGGCAAATTCAGTCGTTTGAAACGAGTTACGCTCAAAGTTAAGAAACAAAATGTCCCAACCAGGTTGGCGGACACGTTGAATATCAAGTAAGTGGCTCGAAGTAACTGGAAAACAATGAAGGTATCAGCCGGCATCGTTATTACTTTTGCAAGGTGATCACGTATCTGGTACTGGATCAAAGATAAAAAGAATCTAATTGATGGCACTATCGGTTACGGCGGATGGTGTTCATCGGTAATCCGGCAGGGTACACGCTTATGGTGGTCATTTGCAATTCAATCATAACGCTTACCTCATTGTTGTACCGTCGTACGTTTACTTTTGTTTATTTTCAGTAATCGCACCGTTTCAGAACTGGTGTCTAGGGGTCCCTAGATCGCGGCGAGTCGCTCGACGTTGCTGCCATCTGGGCTCGATTGTTACTAGATTTAATTTTTAAAGAATATCATTGCAAATTGAATCCTGAGGGAGGGTAAATCGTTTCGATAAAACGAAATTTCGCTCCGTTATTCAGCGTCCGAGCGATACGGCCTCGGGCGTGTTAACGCTGTATGAAAATGAAGATCGTCAAGGCGTTCGACGCGTTAATTCGAAAGATAATTAACGCGTAAGAGAGCGGCGAGGGGTCTGCAGGGGGGAGTTGGGGGACGGTCGTTCGCATAATTGCGCCAGGAAGAGGAGGCCACGTTCACATACAATATCGGATGACAGCGCATTCGCAATGCTTTATTCTCAGTCCAACGACGACACACCTCATTATGCATAGAGAATCCGAACGCGGCCTGCATAATATGCAAAACTTCTCCTCCATTACCGTCCACGGCAACGTAATACGCCGGCCAACAGCGTACGCGATATTCCACGGGAATAATAGACTGTTGATATTATATCAGCCAGCTCGTGCGGTATTTCTTCTCCTTTTTTCTTCTCCTTCCTTCTTCTTTTGGTTTATTCGCGGCCAGCAGGAACGCGGAATTTCGAGAATCGAACGGTACAGGAGTGATTCATCGGTCGGGGACTCGGTGAACGACACGTTTTCCGCGAACGTATCTCCACGGCTCTTTTGTGAATTTAAAACCTTCGCAGAACACCAGATGCTGTACGAAAATTATTCCCGTATTATCCTGTCTTCCTCTCTTTTACTCTTTCGCACATTTTTATCAAAGGATTATAAATACAAAGGTTTCGAATCCGGATTCGAATATTCAAACACGGCTGCAATTTTTATTATCGAATGGCCCATTCCACGCGGTATTTTATTTAATATTTTTCTAATAACGCGAAGGTGTCGAAATATGATACGCAGGTACGAACGACGGTGTCGACACTTGCCTAGATACCGGTAGTGTCCGTCTAAGCAAGTAGCTCGAATTTTTTTTCCCTCGGTTAAGTTTGACAACGTCAAAGTCCTGGTACACGACCGTACAGGAAACGATTAAACGCGGAGATTTCTGTCTGTTCGTTGTTAATCACGGTACAACGTATTTGTCGAGCATTATCGAGGCTGGTTTTCTACGTGAATGGCGTTCGTGCGTGTCGTTCACGTTTTACGAGCCGCTTATCGTTCCGCTAGAAAAACGATATTACGCTAATTGGATTGCGATGAGGGTTGCCTTGTCTCGTTTCTACGCTTCGCGAGTCACCAATGAAACGCGGCTGAGGAAGCAGGGAGGAAGAGGGACGAACAATAGGTAATTAAATCGATGGAATTTGCGTGGTGAACGTTGCGCGACTCCGTCTCTCTTCGATTGTTTCGCTTTGACACACATCGCGCGCCTTTTACATCGCGCGACGGTATCAAAAGGGGGAAAAAGGGAAGAAGAGGAAGGAGAGGGATCGCTTTCAATTAAGTGGGATGGTGTTTTTGAATCGAGGCGGTCAGGTGGGAAACGAAGTCGATCTTTCGTGCTGTTAATTGAATTCTTTTCTGGACGATCAGCTGGACCTTGAACCTTTTTATTTGTGACTTTTACTTTCGTTCTTTATTTGATCCTGGGTCATGTAAAGTTTCGAAGGTACAATTTTCGTGATAAAAATCAAAATTACCCTTCGAAACCAGAATTCTTCTGCCCCTATTTTCTAAGTACAAAATATAATACTTTCATTCACAAAAATTCCCACTTTCCGAAAACTGTGACTCAAGATTTGCTGAAACAAAATCTCATGGATGGTTGTGGAACGTATTACGGATTCAAGGGGGGGCCCGTTTGAAAAATCGGTTATTCCAGGAAGGAAAAAGGAGAAATTTGGCGAATATAAGGGCAAAGTGGGCAAACGATCGGCAAGAATCAAAGCGTGTCCCAAGGTTTGTCAAAGGCGAAGCGAAACCCGGGAACGATATTCCCGATTCGAACGATCGGCGTAAACGATAGGCGCGGGGTGCCGTTCGTCCCTGGTTTCGTTCCTCATCCTTTTTGGACGAAACGAGAAACGAGAGAGGGGAGAGGGACGTTGGTTTTCTCGTCACGATTCTGGCATGTCACTGTCGTGTGTCGTCGACTCTTTCGTGTGCATATACCGTGTGTCGGCCTCCGTTCTCCGCGAATCGATTCGAGATCGGGCGAAGAAATCGTTACACTTTGCGACGAGAATATATGTATTTGTTCTGGGGAGAGATCGGGATCTCTCCTCTGAGATACTGCCTCGACGGAACGAGATTTTATGGTGAAACCCGTGGGCTCGTTAATTTCATCGAGTAATTAGAAAATGGGCAAGCGAACGTGTAGAGGAGAAATTGATGACATAAAAGTATCGCGAGGTAGCTCTTGTGCTACACCAATTTCAAGCTTCAAGTTCGAGGAAAATGGCCACGTAAATGCACCGTCATGATTCTTGGCACAAAATGGCTGACGGTCAATTATAGCGAGCACTGAATCAGAACAATGGATTCTACGATACGAGATTTTCCAAGGAAACCTTAATCAGAATTTCATGACAGAAAAGCATTGCAAAGTACCGCTAATGATACCTTAATTTCAAGATTAGAGAATAAAGAAAATGATTACGTAAGGGCTCTGTCGAGATTCTTGATATAAAGTGGCTGGCACTCAACCGTAGCGAACAATGAATAAGTTAAGTAACATTTGATGACAGAGAAGTATTGCAAAATAGTGTTAATAATACATCAGTTTGAAGCTTAAAGTATAAAGAAAATGATTTTAGTTGTTGAGTATCGAATTTTCATTTCCCTAAGTACAATTCCTAAAGACACAAATTTCCACCCTTATTCTTCAGGAAAAAACAAGAATGATATTGGAACAGAAGCTGAACGATTATTGTTTGCCCCAGTATCGGCGTACAATTTTAATAACATCGAGGACAAATATTTACCGGCGACTGAACCTCAAAGATTAGTATTTGAACAATCTTTCTCCCCCCGCGTATTGATTCAGTGTCTCCTCTTTATATACGATCTCTACCTGGTATTGTTAATCCAGGGGGCAGGTGTCTCGCCCTCTTTCGAAACGTCACGCTTCGTATTCCGTTAACAAAATATCATTCTCTTTTTTAATCCGGCTACAAATCCGCTCGTTTTATCGGTGAAAAAATAGAAAATCGGTGTGGGCCGTCGATAAACACGTGGCGCCTGATGAAAAACGTACGCGTGTGGCCCGATCGATGTCCTATTTCGTTCAATTCCACAAAAAGGAACAAAATTTAAAAAGAGTTTATAGAATTATTATTTTAATAATTTCTTCGATTTCTTAATAATTATGGGTGTTACTAGCAAAATACCTTAACGTCTGGATTCCTTTGGAAACTCGATTAACATAACAATTAATAATTATTCGAAATTGCTGATTGACTACCACCCTCGAATTCGATTTAACCGTGTCGATTCCTCGTCGTCTAAATAAAAATGGCGAACGCCGTTCTGGAGAGGTGGTAGGTACATCCGGCAGGGGTGATCGGCTTCCGTTGGCGTCCGATCACGCTCAATTTCGTCCTAACAAAACAGGAACGCCGGCCGCGAGATCGTCGCACGTGTGACAATTGAAAAATAATATCGTCGGGTTTATTTAGCCCGGGGCCACGTCGCGACGCGCCGAAGAGATTAAAAATAATGTTTCGAGCGTGACCGGCCAACCCTCGGGGGATTACGTCGCAGCCTCTCGTCCACCGCGATTGGCTGGGGATCTGCAACTCCATGGATTTTATTCAGGGGCGTAAAAAAATGAAACGATCCTATTGCCAGGGGTTGTTGTATCGTTGCCTCGTTCGATACTTAACCCCAGAGAACGCGAACCTTTGTGAAACTTATTGCTCTCTCTAAATTTCTATTCTGAATTAATTAACCCCTTGCAATGTTATATAGAATTTGCATTTAAAATTCAATTGCAATAAAAATAAAATTCAGGCTTGTAATATTTGAAGGGTCTGACTCGCCAAAATATGGCAAGGGGTTAACCAACGAGGTTGAAATAAACTCCTGAGATCGCAAAAGGTGTTGAATGGACGTGGAGTCAGCGCGCGTACGAAGGTCTCGCGAAACTCGGTGAAAAACATCGTGGCATGAGAACGGTTCCGCGCTGGATCAAGATAATCACGATCGACGACGAGAAACCTAGTACCATCGTGCTCCTCTATCCGATCGATCGAATTACCACGTGGATTACGGCTAATATCAATCCCGTTGGATCGTCGTGGACGGATCAGGAAAGCCGTGGCGCGTCGATTCGCGCACGAAGATAACGACGAGGTACGCGTGTATCTCGGTTGGAAAAGCCGTGGACCAGAAGCCGCGTAATTGAAGCTGCTCCAGGAGAAGCCGGCTAAGTGACAGGCGAACACCTTATACGCGAACCTGAGGGATCCCGTCGACTCCTAAGACCAACGGTGTCGGCCCTCTTTGGAGGAGCACAGGTGTGCGAGGACGTGCACGCTCATCCCTCGTCACGGCACCTGCACACACGACACACCGTTCCCGTCCGCGTAAGGAGTCCGTAGGCCTCCTCTGTCTGACCATATTTGCGTTTCGAAAATTTCGCTGATTGATAGCGCTCGTATTCATGGGCGTAATTGGGAGACTTTGGACCCTTTGCGGCTTTTTTAAAATCACCGCACCGATTCGATTATTACTCAGCGGGTTTCGTGGATTTGTAGGGGTGTAAGACCTTTTTGAGAAGTTTCAAGTTATGGAACTACTTTCAAGGATATACAAGTATTGGAAAAATAACGAAGCTCGAAGAGATGATCGAAAATTTGTAAGTGGAAGGAAGGTTTAACCGGCACGTAATCGTAGCAATTAGCCGTGGAATGAATGGCGGAACGAACGATCTCGGTGGCCGGTTAACGCAGGAACTTCCAGGGCAGATAGTCGTTCGTGTACCCGGGGGAACATTTCGAGGATTGTGGCACTTAACGGATGATTAAGAGGGCAAATAGAGGAGCCACTTTTCCAACCCCGTCCCGATACCTCACCGGTTTAACGGTTGGCGTAGTTTCATCCCCCTGTAACGTTCCCTGCAGGACCCTCGTTCGCACAGTTTAATCGAGTTACCCCCACCCTCGATCCATTTCGTAATCACCCTCTGTCCCCGAGGGTTGCCATGGAGACCACGGGCGGTCCTGAAAGCCGATTGGCGGGATCTTGACGCACGCGGAAAACCCTGGGCCACCCCACCTCTCCTCTGTTCTTCCTCCACCCTCCTACTCCTCTCTACTTTTCCATCGTACGGGTATACGTGGCCCTATTCCCCAGGATAGCTCGACGTTTCGAGCAACCCCCTCTTCTTCGAAAACCCCTTGGCTCGTCCCAGGCCAGCTGGATTTACACTCGGTTTAACAGGGTTCTCTGTCTCTCTTTCTCTCTCTCTCTCTCTCTCTCTCTCTCTCTGTCTCACCCCCTTTCGCCGACGACATCGAGACGCTCCATCGACGCCAGTATTTTACGGAGGCGCGTTGTAAAAATCGCATAAAAGCTTCCAGCAGCTTGGACGATTTATACCCACCCCCAGCGATATACGACGTAGCCGCGATTTTATTCGACGATACGTTTTACGTATATCGTTTTTTTCTTCTTCTTCTTCTTCTGCTTCTTTTGGGATTCGAGAATGAAAAGGGCGTCTTGGGTGCGCTGAATTTTCAAATAGTCTGCCTGGGATAGGCTCTCATAGGGGCACCGCGATGAGGGTAGTGGAATTGTTTCTGCCGTATGAATATCTGCTCGGATCCTTTTTGGATTATTTAGGTTCTTGTACGAAGTCAAGATCATAAATGACAATCTTTAGTTATGGTAGAATTCAATGAATAACAATTTCTAGTTATAACTTGATAAGTATATATTTTGGGTAATTTTTATGGAAAATTAAAACAAGCACTCTAAATATTTTGTAATAAAAATTGCTCACAAACTCATTGTTGAGAATCATCTAACCCGAAAGGTTATTCGTAAACTGTTCTCCACCCTTAGCGATGTTTCATCCTCGACAGAGGCTAATCCGGGTCTTGTCAAAACCACGTTGGATCGGATGTTAGACAAACATTCGTGCCCTCCTCTGTTTCCATCATCCCCCCTCTACAGATCATAGCCAGAGAGAGAGTCACAATGCTGATTTCACGCGTTGATAGCTCGAAAATCGATCCCATTCAACCCTTTTCTCGCGACGAAGCACCACCATAACAATGTGTATCTAACAGTCAATTCGAGGACAATGCTCGTTCTTTCGGCTTTCAGTCGTTCTCGCAGCAGTCGTTTCATCCCTTTCCGTTCTGGGGGGAGGGGGTTCCGCCGCGTCACCGATACGAAACCATTGCAACCGGATACACCCCGTTTAAGGGTGGTTCCACGATACACTGGGGTGGATTATAACTAGTTGCCACTTAATTTGCCGTGGCCCGAGGGGCGCGCGACCCTCTCTCGAACCGGATTGGCTCGTTTCGAATCGATAGCCGAACGAGATGCGACGCTCGCCCATTTACCCCTTATTGCGGCATGATTTGTCGCGCTTTATTCGAAACAACCCGACCAGAATCTTGCCGTTTCGTTTTTCGATGCTGCTCAGCCTCCTACTCGAGGATTAAACAAAAATTGTCAAGCTCATTGTTTAACACGTTGAACAAACTTTTTATAATCGAATAGTTAACAAAACTGGTTTAGCGTTAACCCCTTCGGTAAGGGGGTAAGTCTTCCCCGCAGAATCCCTGTTATTTTATCAAGAAGGTTAAGGATACTAAATAACCAACATTTAATAAACAGGAACGAAATATTTCTCTTGTTCCAGGTGAAGGTCTGGTTTCAAAATCGTCGGACGAAGCACAAACGGATGCAACAAGAAGAGGAGGCGAAGGCTCAACAACAATCCGGTGGCGGTGGCGGTGGTGGCGGTGGCGGGGGTGGCGGTGGAGGCGGCGGGGGTGGAGGAGGAAACCCGAACAACAATTCCAACAACAAGAACACCCATCACGTGAGCAAGTGGCAGCAGGAGACCGGCGACTATCACCACGAGGAGGACGAGGAAGAGGAGCACATCGATCCAGAGGCCGACGAGTGTTCGAGCGGATCGGAGGCGTAGCTAGACGTTCTCTGCCTGGACTAAGGCGCCAGGAATTCCGTCTGATCGACGAGACACGTCCTTGAGACACGATCCCAGCACCCGACGGACCGAAATTCCGTCGAATCTTGGCAGAGAACCTGGAAATCCTCAGCTTTAAGGATACCATACACGATCCAAATCGCCAGGGAATCGTATTGTTGGCCGATTCAACCCATCACAATCCCGATGGAATCGAACGACGTGGACGAACATCCAAAGATCGTGGAATCGTGTAACGAGAATAAGGAGGAAGGAATCTCGAGCGAGAGGCTACGAATTCCTCCGAAATATCGCGACGAAACGAAGAAACGAGAAAGTCGTCGAAGACTGACGCAACGCCCGCATCCGTTTCCGTGTTCCTCGCGTCCGAACGATCGAGTAAAAGTGAAACCGGAACCAAAGTCCTTCGAGACTGAGCTTCTTTTCCCCTGGAAATCGATGGGTATTGCGCGAGTTCCCGAGATCGTCCACGAAGCTGGACAAATGGACGCATTGTTCTCGGAGGCTGTACACAAATGGACGGGTTTCCGGCGGAAGCCAAGCGGCATCAGGGAACCTCGTAGCGAACTTCGCTTTTCCTGCGGAGGGATTCGAGTCCGCCCTCCCACCCCTGCTTACACGAGATCCTCAGTTTTCGTGTAAACGAACAGAACCGTGAACGACAAACTGTGAGAAGTTGTCCTTCGGTTTCCGCGCGGAAAGGACCAAGCACACGTTTAAATAGTTTTTTTTTTTTTTTGAATGAAAATAAGAGCGAGTGTGTGTCTGATTTTTTTTTCTGTATGCTTGAGAGAGCATGAAGAGGAGGAAGGAGATTGAGTGCCAAACTTCGTACCCTTTAGAGAGAAGAGAAACCCAGTGTAAAAGTTCGAATTATACTCGCGATTATATTTAAACGTCGTTGTCCCACGAACGATCACCAGTATTCCTTATGTCGAATTCGATGTCAGAGATTGTAAAACGACGAATTCTTAAATTATTCTATCGTTAGCAAGACGCCTCGACGACGATCGTTCCCTTCGAAGAATCGTTGAACGCCTGTCGTCCTTTGGTGGCCGACGATCGTTCGGGCAACGATCGGCCCGTGTCAAGAACGAGGGGCCGATTTCATATTGTAAATACCTTGTACATAAAAGAATTGTGATTTTACTTCGACGTGCAAAACAAGAAAACGCGTAGGATTGTACGAGCATCCGGAAGATTCGGTACGTGTTTTAACGATATAGCGAAATAAATTATATCATCTCTTCACGACAACACGTGTGCGTTTCATTCACCAGCCTTGATCGAAGGATGAATGGTTTTTGAGCGAATGAAAGGATCACGGATCAATTAAGAAGTTTGATCATTGTTCACGAGGACGTGAAAAAGTTTGCCTTGATAAAAGTGAGCAGCCTTGATAACGAGGAAGATTAATTATTTGCCTGTGCATCCGTCTGGGACGGCTATCTTTCTGACCTTGGATCGAGGATTTTTCGACAAAACGTTTCTTCGCAAAGATTAATAGAAAATCAAGCATTTTAAATACCTTGAAATTGAATTTCATTCGAACGATCATTATGCAAATTGAGAGGAGAAAAAAAAAGTATTGGAATGCCTATTCGCACCTGCTGAATCGAATTATTCATACACGTAGATATTGAGCAAAATTTCAATAATCCTCGCGCGAATTAAGAAGATACAACGAAGAGTTTATTTATAATCACGCTTTATTTATAACCGGACAGCGGTGATGAAGAAACACGCGTTAAATAATGTATAATGAACCGTTCACATTCCTCGAAACTCAACGATTTTACGATAATTGTCATGCAAATTGAGAGGATATATTGCAACACACGTCTCCACAATTACACGTCAGGAACCTGAACATGTACGTTTGCATCCCGTCAAATAATCCACATTCCTCGAAACCGAACGAAAATTGAGAAGAAATACGAAGGTAACACCTCTTTACAATTAACCATCGCTTCATCCCATTAAATCATCCAAATTCCTAGAAACCATACCATACATTCTTCATGGACCCATATGGCCTAATTGATAAAATAGCAGTATAAATGATGAAAGATTGGCAATATTAATTCAGGAAATATTGTTAATATTACACTAATATTATTATTGCTAGAACTTATTAGCATGAATATTAGTAAATTTTAAAGCATTGCTATCAGAATTATTTGACCAGCTTCGAATTTTTTAAACATTCGGCCATATCGGTTATTATTTACATACAGTACACTTATATTGTATAAAATGTTTTATCCTACTTATTAATCGACGTGTAAATGGGGGAGTAATAAGATCGAATTATCGACAAGGTAAAAAAAAAAAAAAAAAAATAATATTCCATTTGAGGAATCGTTTCCACGGAAGTGTCTTTTTGTCTGCTCCGTCTACCGGCAGGCTACCGGCGATCCTTGTCGATAATCGCTTTATAACCGCCGCTTTGAAGACGAATAATTACGCGAACGACTGGGCTGCCCCGTAATTAACCGTGCTGCATCTGTCTTTGTGGATGAAACAACGGATACGTACACGTATACGGTACATACGTTTCGAAAGGAGTCGTTATTTTTGCTCGGAATTAGCTGTTAACACGGGATCGAATCGCGAATTTTGCCAGCTCGACAGTATAATTACGGGTTCGGCTGATTTTTCTCTATTTACTCCAGCGGATAGCTTCTCCGTGTTCCCGAGGGAGGATCGTTTCTTCGAACCGCGGTTAATTCTCTTCGTTGCACGCTTGAAAAAAATCTTGCTTCTTAATTTATGAAATTGGCGTCGTAAAAATGAAATTTTCCGGCTTTCAACAGATTAATTATCGCATCTTCATTAATTAGTATTCTTGAGCTGTAATTTTGGAAATTGGTTATTGAATAATTTTGCAAACGAGAAGACTTAGATTTTCCACCCTCGAAATTCAAACTCACCCCGCAATCTTATTAATTAAATGGAAAAAAGACTGGAAACTATTTTTGAAGTTCCGAAACGCTCCGAGATAGAATTCCACGGCTCCGAGACGTTTGTCATTAATCGTTTGATAACTCGTAACGCGATGTCTTCATCAAGGGAGTCGTTCGAAAAAAAAAGAAAAGGAAAGAAATTAATCGAACGTCAGCGTGACGAGTCCCCACAGCGTTCTCCAATATAAATTAAGATCGATTAATCGGTACTTGGGTCGGAATTACGTTGAGGTACGATCGGAGAGGTGGGTTACGGGGCGATAATTAAGCGCGTTAATTGGAACGTTGACCAAGGGACGATAATTAAGCACGGTAGGGAACGGACCGTCAAATCGACGCGATCGTCGATTAATAGATATCTCATTGTTCATATATTGATGAACAGCTCTTGTCGGCGGCTCGTGGGCTCGTTTTCGTGTAGGAACCCCGCTCTTCAGGGACTCGAAAGCTCATTAATATTCGTGGACAGGAGGTTCTTAATCGATGAATTACCCGGTGATCTCATAATTAACCTCACCCCTTTCCACCTATCCATCCTTCTTATCGGACTTCATCTCGTTATCGATGATATTGATGCCATTTTTTGTACATTCCTTCAGGACTGGGGGGAAGGGTAACAAATAGTGTTAGGTTTTGTAATATCTTGGCAATTATTTTGATTATCTTACGCTCGTTGATTTTATAGGAATCAATTTTCTATTAGAGGGGCTAAGTATAAACGTTTAATTAAATTACCCAATTGAGTTACAATTTAGAAAATTTACAATTATAACATTGCAGAGTACATTTAATCTCAGCATTTTGAATAAAACAAATAACAATTTTTTTTGCTGTACACGCGTCCGGGGAGGGTTAAGCCGCGGTAAAAATCGCTCGAAGGACGATATTCCTGTTTCTCGTTCCGTAAGGACATCTCGTTTCCTCGGGAAGATCGAACGGTTCAGGTGGTCAGCTTCGTTCCGCAGATCGTTTTCAAGGGAACAAGATAGAAGGAGGACGAAACGAGACGAAAAGGAAAAGGAGACTGTAGCGAGGGAAGCCGGGTGGGGGTCGTCGAGGGCCGCGAGTTCAGAACTGCTAATTATGTAAATTGCCGGTGTGTTGCAAATTACCCTCACAGTTTGCGTTCATTCTGCACACAATCCACACGGTCCCTTGCACACCTCGCTACGGAATCCATCCCGAGCTGGATGGGATACTGTTACTTCCTTCGAGAATGAGACACCACGCTCGAGAGGCCTGGGCAACGTTCGAGATGGCCCACGAAACGGAAAAGGAGAAGGCGAACAAGAGAGAGGATCCACGGACGAGATCCTGCTGCTGCCTGTGTACCCTCTCGCGCTGCCATACAGGTCGTTCGTCATAACCGGTACTCAACGATCCGCAGAACAGTACCTACGCGGCTACAATGTTTAAACCCATGAAAACCCATTGCTGATGAATATTTTACCTATTCTTCACTATGACATCGCTTCTTTCGCCGTTCCACCACCACCACTTCTCTCAAGGATCGAACTTTGACTCTACCTGGTCATTATTCCATCGAATTCTCGAACTCAAATCATTCAACTATCACAAAAATTTCTTCAATAAATCCAAAATAGGAGGTCAGAAATTTGTTATTTCTTCACACATAATATTCTTAATTAATTGATTTAATTATTACTCGATGACATTCGAGGTAAGGGATATCCTCGTTGGATAGGTACTTTTGGTTCAATGAAATTCTGTGAAATTGATAGGACTATCCAGGCAATGATGTATTATTAACTCTATTTTGAAAAGTCGTCGGTGTCAAGGGGTGGGAGGAAGAGGGGGTATGAAAACCGGTTGGTAAACCGCGTGGCTATTACGGAACACGTCGTAGAATCGATATGATTGAGTAGAATACCGTATCATTAGCTCGTTTTGCAGCGGGGAATTCTTGGAGCAACGAGAGTCGTAGAAACGGTTTGGCGCCGTTGGCGGCGAAAGGATTCGCGTGTACACCTGTGAGAATCAATACGTTGTCCGTCTATTATCCTTTAGCAGGATGTCGATTTTATGCTCAGCCTATTACACAAACAAGAAAGGTCTCTCTTGTGTCGTTCGACCCGTACGTCATACAGGTTTCTAATTTTTAAATAGAAAATAGAATCTGCATCTGAAATAGTTGATTTTTCTTCAAAATTGAAAAGGAATAGACAAAATTTGTCTATTAAAATAAATTTAGATCATTTAATAATTGACCAATTAGATCAAAATGATTAGACCACGGTTAACCTTCAAGCCCTTACACTTGACCCAAATTAACCCTTAACTTGTACATCTTCCTCGCACGATTAATGAACGATTTAATTAGCCAATCGCAGTCGAAAGCGTAAAGTGTTTAAATATTATTAGTCCGGGGCTGTATCGGTTCGAACAAAAGGGATAAAAATAATTGTGGAGGTATCAGGATTGTAGCTAGTGGAACACGCGCCCGATAAAGTGGACCGTGCACACGAACAAATCGTTTAATCCGAGACGGGGCCCCGATCGAGGTAATGACGGCCATAAACTGTGCAGCTACAGAAGGAAGGGCCCACGAAGTGCTCGAAGCTGTGGGCCCCAAGGTTCCACGGCCTGCCTCGGAATTGGGCCTGACAGGCGAAATGGGCCCTGTGGTCCCGGGCCCACGTTTATACCTGATCTTCCCCTCTCTCTCTCTCTCTCTTCCTCCTTTTGCACGATCTTTCTTCCTTTATTCCGCGCGCACACTGTTCGTCCCGGGCTCGGTTTAAAGGTGCGTGTATACCGAAGCTAACAGTTTCTCTTTCTCTTGTTTCTTGGACGGACGTGCAACTCGGATGCCACAAGCCCTGGGATCCCAGATGGAGGATCCGGTTCCAGGAATCGAGCGTGTAAAACATCGGTTAAAGGCGTGCTTTCCGAGCGGCAATCGACGGGAAAACAATGGGCCGACAGCTCCTAAAGTGTCTGACAAATGTTCCGCGCGTGTTGTTCCCGGTCCTCTATTCTATCCCCCCCCCCCCCCCCCCCTCCATCTAGTACCGCGGGAAAGCCTGCGAATTTTGAAAAATGCTCGGCGATCTATGGCAATCTCGAAGAAAAATTTAATACCTTATCGTCTTCACAGTTAATAGTAATTAAGGATTTAATTCTTCCAGTAGATAGTTGATAACTTTGGGAAGGCTTCCTTAATTGACGGAGTTTAACCTCTTGGCATACGAAGATGAATTATTGTTCAATTTGTTATTTAACTATCTTTGCTAAAGTTACATTAAATATTCATTGTGTCAAGGGATTAAAAAATACTTTAACCGTATTATCAAACGAATTTTCTTCATTTCCTCTGTTTTCCCTGATAGAAAACGAGGCGTTGAAACGGAGGAGAGGTGTTTCCGATCGGTCCAGCTAATAAGTCACCCAAGCCGTGAGTTAGAGCGGATGTATTGCATTTGAATAACACGCGAGGCGACACGACCTTTTTCCACGGATGTGTGCCACGAAATAAATCGACGCCGAGGCCAGGGACCAGGGACCACCGAGCCAACCAGGTAAGCACGATCGTAAAGTCCAAATTAAAGTTGGATCAAGCTGGCCCAGGGATCGATTCCACTTTCTCTCCTAACCGCTCTCCGCTGATATATACAATCGTAAAGCGTTTATGCGACTCGTGACGAGTCGGCTTCCCTTTGCCATTTGCGAGGATCGTGATGTTCCAGTGAAGTTTTCGAACAGGAAAGAAGGGCTGAGGTGGGGAAAAAGAATCGTTGGGATAAGTCTGAAAGAAGTTCTATGGTAAAATCGAAGCACAAAAAGCAAAACATGGAGTTGAAATAAATGATATTCAACTCGAATATTTTTAAGTTGACATTTTTAAAATTTTGCACACCTTGCTTTAGAAAGTTTCGAAACAAATAATTTGCAAATATTTTGAAATATTTATTTTTTAAGAATAAACTCTAATTTTTCTCTATATTATCCGCGTCCTGAGTCTAAGGGGTTGTTTTTCGAAGGAACGTAATTAAAACGAAACAAATCTATTCGAAGGAAAACGAAGAAGACGAAGTTGATTAAAAAGCGATTATGATATGGTGTAATAGGCGGTTAAGGGGGTTATCGTGTTGGTAGCCAGACCAGGAAGCCGAAGTATCAGGAATGCCAAGGAGGTGCGAGGGTCAAGTGATCCTCGTTCAGGATTCGATACACAAATCGCGGAATAGTCGTTCACGGTAGGCTGAGCAACATCGAGGAAGACTTTAGCCAACGATACGATTAGGATCGATCGGTGAATGTTAACGGCGTGGAAATCGCGATGCCCTGCAATTTTCCTCGACGCTTCCTGCAATGAAACGTTGCGATGCCGATCACCCGTTTGACGCCTCTGAGCCACTACCTCGATCCTCGGGGATCATTGATTCCAATATTCAACTGGAATCTTTATTTTTTTCTCAAACTATTAAAAAACGAGCAAGGAAAAAGGATTCTCAACAATTTCCATTCCTGAATCTATGACTCAAATGTGTAGGGTTCAATTTTTTTAAATAGCATTATAATAGTAGAGGTAAATATTTGTATCTTTTATAACAATTGCAATTAGGATTTCTTTATAATTGTGAATAGTAAGCATTATTAGTAATTAATATACATGAGTGAGCTTAGAAATGAATTATTCACGTCTTCAATGATGATTGACAAACAGTTTCGATGGAAATTTGAATTAAAGAACGGGTCGAAAAAACTCCACACACGATCCCCGTATTAATTCGAATCTAATGAAATGTTGCAAACATATGATCGCAAGGGTGCACGCTCGAAAAATAAATGATACACCACGAAGAGACGGATTACTCGAATTAAATTCCACTTTGAACCTTGGCCGAAGATAGAATCAAGACTCTCCCCTTAGAAACGATCCAAATCGAAGAGCCACAGCTGTCTAAACATCATTTAAAACAGATTTGTCTCACGAAACTCGTCTTCTTTGACTACAAAATTTCCAAAGTGACACCTGCAGGAGTCATTTAATCCTTCTGGGGCACCATGTGTAATCAAATAGAATATTTTAAAATGTAAAGTTCGAGAGTCATTTGTATTATAACGTAGCGTATTAATGAAAGAAGTAAAAGTAAAGGGTTAAAAATCTTCATTTTAAAAACATCGAAAATTTCGAGTTTTCTCGTCCGAAGGAAAGAGATGTCCAGGTTCAAGAAACTCTTAGGCCGAGCCCCGGGTTGGCCCCCATCGAGGGGGATCGAAGTCAGCGTTGAACACAAATTTGCGTGTCCCCATCTAATACCATAAATCTGTCATCCAGCCGCGGGGGGAACAAGCTCGTTTCACTTGGCGATCGTTGCTTTGTCGGTGTGGAACGCGAGGGAATTCGCAATTTAGGCTCGTTCGCCGGCCGCTCGTGTAAGAATCAGTCCAATCGTGGCCGGATCTCCGACGGCGGGAAGAGGGCTCGCGCGCTCGCGCGCTCGCGCGCTGGCACACACGGCCCCCGGACAGAAAACAGAGATATATAATTCTTTTTGCGGGGGACCCGGGGTGTTTCCGTCGACCCTTGTACCGCATGACTCTCGTACCCGGGACAAGGCGCACAAGGTGTTTTTCGCCGTCGCCGGACAGACCCGGCCCGTGAAAACGAACCCTGGGCACCGTTCGCGAACACCCCCTACCCGACAATATTGTAAACAAAATGGTACCACTATTTCATTGGTAACCCGACACCCTCGCAGTTGAACCCACACGCATCGTCTTCTGCCTTCTTCTTGTATTTCCTCCTCGTCCTTTTTCTTCCTTCCTCCTCGAGAGTTTTTCGAGGACCAACTTGGGGAACGATGTTCCTCGAAAGGGGACGGGGTTCGAGCTTTTCTGGATTATTTTAGAAAATGAAAATTAATCGAAACGAGGCCTCTAATTAGGGACACGATAACGAGACAGGAAACCGGCAAGAAAGAATCGAATTCTGATCACGGTGTAAAAGTTAATTGGTCGAATGCCGTTTTGACTTCGGTAACTGGCCGACGGGCGTAGAGATTAAACGTCGAGTTTCACTTGTAGATCGAGGAAATTGCCTCTGGTTTTGGTCAAAGGATCGGCCAGGAATGTCAACCGCGAGTAGAACAATTAACAGTACGGTGTGCTCTTTCAATTTCTACCGGTGCCGCGGCCCGGTGGTTGCGGGAACCGATGCCGTGGAATTCAATAGCGAGGAACTAGTTTTAAATAATCCGTTTGCTGACACGGAGAACTGGTTCTAGGAAACCGTGTTTCCCGCTAGTTTACCAGTCAATTTCATCATAACAACGATGATATACTGTTATCGTATCAAGATTTTAATGGAGCCCACTACATTGCTAATAAGACGTTGATAGGGGGACTCACAAAAGGACTACTTTACATGTATATAAAATCACTTGAACGATTCCAGACCCAGCTGGATCCCGAGCTAGTTTATTCAATTTATTGAAAGTTCTGCTCGCGTATCTCCTATTTTCATCGTTCCATTCCGGATACGTCCTGGACGGACTTTTTCCCTCTGATTTCTGTCGAAAGGACACAGTGAATTTATCGAGCTCGATTATTGGATCGTGCAAAAATTATAATACGAGCATACGAATTGTCACAGGGGAAATTTTCAAGCTTTTGTCAATTTTCCAGTAAAATTATTAACACTGTAATATAATTTTTCACCTGAGGCTACAGAGCTTAATATTTAATGTTAAAAGAAATTTTATAACAATTAAGGATGTGGAAATATATTTTATCAGCGTGATCCACTTTTCCATCATTTTATTTGAAGGAAAAAGGATCTGATGTACGATAAGTAAATAAGAAAGCATCGTTTTCTGTTCGCGAGAAACGTTACGAGGCGCAGCACTCGTAGAAATGCAAATTCCCGAGGGAAATCGAGGAACGGGCAGATTTAACTGGGCAAACATGTGGTTAGACGTGGCCCAGGTTATGATAGGTTCGCGTGGCTGGGTCACATTAAACGTATCCAACGGATTCGAGATCTCGAATCGTAGAAATACACGGATGATACTCGGTTATTAGACGCGTTACGCCGTTTCCACGATTTCTACCAGTCAGACTTGCAATTCACTTCGTGAGGATTCTGCGACTCGGATCGAAGTCTGCAGAAAATTACCGGACATATTCGACCCGATTTCTGGGATCTACGATGATTTTTCATGCACGATCGGCGTTTTTCGACGAATCGTGAAAACGAAATTCGACCTTCGTTGAGACTTTTTTAAATATCTTAGAACTTTTGTTACAATATTGGAAGGTTAAAAGTGTGGGACTATTTTGTCCACAATTAAATTAGATAAATTCCGTGCGTATAAGAATTATTTTTAAATATTTTTCGTTAAATACTCAAAACTTGATTTGACCCCTTATAATAATTTTGCATACTTGATCGTCTCTCCAGTAATTAATTAAGAAATCGAAATTCTCACGGATCAGCTCGTTAATTTGTTCTTCGAATCAGGAACATTTGACTCCCTCGAACGTTATCCTGGTGCAATGGCGAACTGATCGATGATGATCATCGAGGAAGTCACGTTTCAGAATACTTTAACGAGCAACGGTGTCTATTCGCGGACAACGATTGTACAATGTCGTCGTGGTCGTAATGACTATAACCAAACCGTGGATGTATTCGCGTTGCATCCCGAGGATCGTACACGATCGGATGCATGCGTATGCACGGTCACGTAACCGTGGATCGAATGCTTGCACGTGTTCATTATCGATCGATCGGACGCACGGCTAGTTTAGTATCCGGCCAGAAGTCATTCGACGTCGATCGATTCGTTTTCAGAAGTTGGAAGCCCGTGTAGAAATGATCATTTAGATAAGCTTCTAATAAGTCATCGATTATCATTTTTCCCTTCTCCAATCGGATAATTGACCCTTAACGATGTTAACCATAGAACGGCGATACCTTGGAGCAGGATTAATTAAAATTAGACGAAAGAATTTTAAAGAATTATAAAAGTTACAATAAAATATTTTCAATGCACAGTTCAATCAAAATCATTCGCTTCGATTCTCTTATTTTTAAATTTAACAGATTTTCGTATCCACGTCGTTGTAATATTATTTTGAACTTGAAATCGAGTATACCCGGTAGCGTTAATAAACATTCCCTCGGTAGTCGGCGCAACAATTATATTTTACGATCGGCACCGTTCTATCCGATCGAAATGGAAAAATGTTAAATGCCCTCTGACCTTCTGGCGATTCTTTCGCGAAATGGAAACAAAAAGAGGAACCGTGTTTTCCCTCATCTCGCGGTAATCGGTGTTTTGCGATCCCTCATCACGATTGCATGGAATCAACGGGTGTCCCATAAAAATTCGTCTCCCCCCTCCCCTCTCTATCTCACGTGCATTCGGCATCGAATCGATAGCGTGTGCATACCGGTAAAGCGGAGTCGGTCGATTTTGCGCGAATCGTTGCGATAAATGCACCGGCTGAGATGGGAATGGGAATGGGCAAAAGGGTGATCCGACCCGGGGAAGGTGTAATCAGTTTAATGAATAGTCGTATGGCATAATTATGGTCGGTTTCGAGGCGTACTCAGCGTGCCCGGGGTATCTTGTAAAATCGAACGGGGAGAATTCGAGATTCTTCGATTCCCTTATCTGATAGCAGTTTATTTTTTCAATTCGCTATTCAGCATTCCTGGGATCGGTATGCACGCGAGGGAATTAATTGTGATTTTTATTGGATTTGGAAACTCTTCGAAATTAAAATTTCGTACTTTTTTACGTATTTCACATTTTATAGAACTCTTGTATTATTAATTTATCGTTGCGTTAGAAATGATCAGAAACAATGAAGGCTAATTAGGCAAAGTGCCGATCTGAATAGTTAAATTTGAAAAAAGTTGTCTAACAAATAATTTAAAATTAAATTATCGGCAATGAAATATTACACAAATTTTCGACTATCCTCCAAATTAATTAATTAACGACACTAATGTTCTCGTACAATGGCGAAGCGAGCGCGTTCGTTTCTCGAACAGGCTGAAAGGATTCCGAAATATACAATAGATACTAAATGTGAGTTTAGCGCCCGAGTGTACGGTCACACGTACACGAATCGTACGCACACAGACGCGGGATATGGTAGCGAAGCTCGTTGGAGCTGTCCTAGAAGATATACTCGCTACCATTAACATTATTATGTGAGCCAGCTATCCACGGTGGGGATAAGTGAACGCGGTCGGCTTATTAAATTGCTGGTGTAACATTACGATTTACAGGGCAATAAGAGAGTTATCCAACCAGTGGCTCGGCGGGTACACGCGCGTTAACGCTTGCGTGTCCTTACGTCCCAGGAAAATCAACGTAGAAATTAGAGAATGACTCGTAACAGGGTTGTTAATCCTCGTTTGCGATCCTTCTTTTCCAATAACGATCCCCGTGAATTAATTACAATTAACCGAGCTCGTTATCAGAGACAGGACAGAACTGTGCTTCGAAAAGGAGAAATTTATTTCGTTGTTGAAAAGTTGAAAACTTTCTAATGTTTATTTTCGAAGAAATAAAAGGTTCTAATTGCTTTCCGATACAAATGAAACGGATGAAGATTTCAGCGCGGAGTTTTCCTCGCGCGAAGGAATCGACTGGTTAGCGAGAGCAAAAAGGAGGAAAAAAGGGGTACCAAAAGGATCGAGGATAAAAAGGAATAAAGGGGGATAGGGATTAAGCCGAGGTGCCCGGAGGTTGCAGTGACTGCGAGGAGCCCCGGTCTAAAAGGAGTCCTAGGCGGGGGTTATCGGTCTGTAGAGGCCGAACAACGTAGCAATTATCAGCCATTCCTCGCAAATAGCTGATGGTTAGTGATAATTATCTGCCGAGAACGCCACGCCATTGGGGAACCAGCATCGCGTACCAACGATCTATATACCGGGTGCCTAGAGCGAAACTGACCCTTCCATTTCGACTCGGCGCGATCCTTGCACGTTTCCCTCTTCGTCCTTCTTCTTCTCCTCCTCTCCCTCGAAATTGGCAGCGGAAACTTTATGATAATTCCTTGTTCCGTCGAAAAGGGACGCGAAACTTATTGTAATTATTAGTATAAATTATTTTAGAAAGTATTTTTCTAAGTTTAGAATGAAACAGGACTTTAGGATCAAAAATAAGGGTGTTCTGGTTAAAATTTTTAAATGAAGGCTCGAGGAGCGTGTATATATTTTATAAAACGGTGATGAACATTTTAGAGCTTAATGACGGCAGTTTAACTTTATTATAACCTTTAAATAGATGCAATCTCGAAACTCATTACTCGTGTGCCTCTAAGCTATAGCAATCAGTGTATAAAAATATAATAACTCGGGGTTGTGCAATTTGCAAGACTAGATGTTTACTAACTTTGACGTATTTCATTCTTCATTTGATTTTTTAATATACCTTATCATCGATGTCATTTATTTCCATTTGTGCCCATCATTCATACCATAAGAAATTTGTTAATTTATCTAATTAGAAATACTATCGAGTAGGAAGAACTAAAGATACTATATTAGGTACTCGAATGATAAATAAAATTTAAAAAATAAAATAATAATCAAACGAATGTTACTCAAATATTTCGCCCAATGTAATTTTATTCCAAAGGGGTTAAAATAGTAAAGCCAGCGCATGAAAGGTCAGTAACTAGTTCGATGGTCTCAGGGTGAACCAGGACAGCCGGTCATTGCCACGGCAAATAAAATGGCCTGGTGTAACAGCGTGTTAAGTACTAGCATTAGGGTAATAAGCATGCAAAGAGAAGGTCGATCGTCTATCTGATAAATCTGCACAGAAGTAGGTGCCTCCACCCACTGGAATCCCTTCCTCGTTCGTCCTTGTTACATTCACGGGCCAGCATCCTTTTAATCCTATATACTTCATGAAGAGAACCGATTGCGAATTCAAGGGTGAAGCTGGTTCTGGATCTCCATGATCAAGGAACCGAAGAAATAGTACTATTGATGAAGATTTCTGTTATTACAAACAGAGAGGGGGTGATTCTACGGTAGCCTCGAGTGAAGGGGGTTAAAAGTGGCAGGTTTCGAAGTGAAAGTTTGCAATAGCTATTTCAAAATCATTATCTTCCCTTCGGGCATTCTTTCAGTCACATTTGCAATTTTAATTAAGATACTTTTACTCGAACTTTCAAAATTTCTAATGTTCTAACAACCAACTATACGAGTATTCAAATTTCTTCGATACTGTAATCCAAACTCTTCAATTTCTTCAATTTCAAGCCCCAAAATTAGCGATTATTAATTTATATTATTCCTGCGCACCCATTCGTTGTGAACGCGGCTTAAGGGTCCGAGAGCGTAGAGTTCCGCTCGCTGAAAGCGCAGATACGATCTGGTCGGCCAAATTGTTTCGGATTGTTGGTTAATTGGGAGGTCGTTTTGGTCCTGTATCTCCAAGACGAGGACGGCAAGGGTGCTGGCTGATACGAGGGCGACGAGGGTCGAGGGGAGGGTGGCGGAGAGAAAGAGAAAGGTGTGCAAACGCCTCGCCCACCAACCCCGTGGTGAACCAATAATCGAAGCTTCGATATAGCGATGCAACCCGGTGTTATCCAATCGTGGACTGGCTCGCCACGCAATTGACACGAGGGTTGGCCAGGGGTGGCTGCCACCCCGCGGCGTATAAACCAAAAAAAGAAAGGAAACAAAAAATGGGCACAAGCAGAAAGAATGGAGTACAAATCTGATCGGTAAATAGCGTCGTTTTTATCTGCCCCGGGGAAAAATATTGTTCGACGATTGCAGACAGGGGAGGGGGGTTGGTTGTCGCTTTTTCTCTGTTTTAATTCATGATTTTTCGTATTCTGCTCGACGTTGATCGACGGGGGTTGATTTTTGAATTTATTTGACGCGACTTTGGGGGCGCACGGTTGTTGATGATGACAAGAGCCCCGTGAATTTACGAGATCGACCATTTGAATTTTTTTGGGGGGTAGTTCTGTCCGTTTACGTGGAACTAGGGCTTTTTCGGGGAGAAATTGATCACCTTTTGACACTTTTTTTATTACCGCCCGTTGGAACGTTTATTTATCGAATTGAGAGAATAAAATATAATATTGATGTATCATCGAATAAAAAATAGAATATTTATCCGTCCAATTTCCATTCCAAAAATGCCAATCGGGGAGAAATCGAACTTTACAAGTTTCGAATAAAAAAATACAATTTTTACCCCGTAATTGAAGGAATTGAATCGAAATTTATGTGAAAAGGAGAAGGATAGTCGAGAGTCACCTGCTGCTGCTCTCCGCTTCGACGAGCCGCCGATTAAAAGCCGAGAATCCGCTCGCTTCCGTCCGCGTACGGATTTCTGTTTTCAAATACGAGCAACTGGAAGATGAATCGATGCAAAGATAAATGGTGTGCTCGCGTGGGAGACGCAATGGATCGTGTCGGGGCCGAATGCAGGGCAACGCTTTGCGACCGTTACATTGTAAACGAGGGTTTGTCACGCGTCATTGGCCACGAGCTGGCCATGCGTTGTTATTATTTAACCGTGTCCAGCTGCGGGCTTCGCAATCAATTTCTATATCGGCCTAATTACCATTAATAACGAACGAATTGATCAATTATCGGCTCGTCCGATTTCGACTGCTCCTTTTATCGATCCCTCAACCCTTCTTCTGGTATTATTATTTTCCAAGTATCCTTAATTTGATATCAGAATTGTCCAATAAATTATTACAGAAGGATTTCTCATTTTAAATCACAAATAATTTGATTGGTGATAAAATTAAAATAAAATCATAAGCTCGAAGGACTTCATCCCCTTTCGTTTTTTTTTTTTAAATTTCAATCATAATCCGAACAAGGGTTGAAAATTTCACCCCTGTGTCCTTCTTCTTCTCCTTTTTTTGGCGATACGAGGTGCACGCGAATAAATTCCACGAACGAATAAACAACGATCGTATCAAGAACGGGACACGTTAGTCGTGGAAATAATCGTACACCTGGCTAGATTAGATTTGCTTGATTTTAATAAAAATTCACAGGGGAAGGGGGAAGGGGGAAGGTGGTCACTCTTTAATCATCGAACGTTGCACCTCGTGTGAAACTGTGAAAAGTCGCAATTTAATTTGACGATCGATATCGTGGAAGCGTCGCGTGTCTCGAATAATAATCGTGGAATAAATGTTGAAAATTTTTTAATAAAACCGATGACAGGACATAGGTTTCGTTCTTTACGGTCTCGGCTCAATTTGGATACCGTTCAGAATAATTACAGATAAGATTTATTCTCTTTTAAACGAGCTTTTATTGCCGTGTTAGAGCAGACCCTCGGACGACACGCGAGCATAGATGAGATTTCGCTGATGTGGCACGTGATGGAGTAGTTTCATTCTTTTTTTTTTTAATAAATAGCTGTGTTTCGTGATCGTCTGTGACAAATAAAATCATCAAGACTTCAAATAATTTTATTTTAGCTGAAATTCATATCATTGTAAATATAATATTAAAAATCCTATAATTGCTACGTTTAAAGAGTTCATATTATTGCAACTTACATGGAAAATATTATAAAAAATTTATTTAAAAGGGTTAAGCATTGAAATTTTTCACGAAGACAATTACTCGGGCGATAGGAGCGATTTATCGAGGGTTTAATCAATTTTCCCCCGGATGCACGGGCTTGTACAAAGACGATAAGTCATCGCGCGAAGGGTTGACCAGAGGGGTCGATAAATCCTTCGTTGGATGATAAAATGATTTTGCATAAAATTCAGCCGAGTTTTCGGGAAGGAAGCGATCCCCGGACGCGTAACGAGATGCGTCCAATTACCGATCGAACCGGAGATGATCGTTCATAACAGCTTGTCTTGCACGTGTCCGGCCAGATAACGAGAGGCGAATCGCGGTAATTGTCCTTCCGTCTAATTACCGTCCGGCCAACCTGGCTGACTAATTGTTTCATCGGGTGAAAATAATCGCCTGGTGTCACGCGCGCGAATCATCGCCCGACATCTGCTTACACGACATCTTTTTAGATATTTTTAGAGAAAAAATAACGTCTGATAATTGGTTGGTTTTTAATTAATATAATCTTGTTCGATCATTTATACGAAACCTTCGTGAGCAAAATAATTAATAGTAGCTTCTGTGAGTTTATATATTTAATAATATATAATTCCAAGGTTCAGTCATTTCTCAGCACAATACCTTTCTGAAAAAATTACTGACCTACGGGTGTATCCGATCCTTTTTCATTTTAAATGACCCGTCGAACACGTCGCGGGAATTATGAACGCTGAAAAAAGCCCGTAAGCGTTTCAACTTTCCGATATGTTCAATTTGTAAGATTATTCAGTATCTGCGGGGACACGTACTTCGGCAACATTTATAATGCATAAAGCGTGTAAATTATAAATGGTAATTGACTCTGCCTAGGCTCTCGCATTTTTCCTCGTTACACGAAAGAAAAAAATAAAAGAGAACGAAGAAGAAGAAGAAGAAGAAGAAGAAGAAGAAGAAGAAGAGGAGGATGCGGAAAATTGAGATAGTATCGCGTTGATTGCTCTTGAATACTTTTTTCTTTATCGGGTATCAGATACGAGCGATAAATTGCGATCCATGGGGCGCATAAAGCGATATCATTATCGACATTAATGTACAGTTTGTTTGCCTTGCCTCTTCGACGTCTCGATGTTGAAGGGACGACGATACCGTTTCAGCTTCGGTTGACACGCAAACGGCGATGTTTCTCTCGTTATTCTGGTGTCGGGATCGTAACCGAGAAATTGCTGTCCTTGAACCTTTGTCCCGTTAAAATGATCCAACGATCGGGCGACCACCTTCGACTACCGTTAGGGTGGTTCGTTTTCATTCTTCTTCACTTTTTTTTCCTGACCAATGACTGCTTTCGAAGAATTTCTCCACTTTAGAGGGATTATTAGGGGCAGACAAGTTTCAATTAAAATAGCCCAATGACTGTTCTTTCATTAGGAATTAAAATATTTGAAATGGAATAAAATTTTGAAAATTACTTTGACAAATATTTGAAAATTCCCGGGAAAGTGAGATATTCTTAATAAATGCCCTACAGAATACTTCCAATCCCTCCTCACCCCTCTATTTCACACGCAAAATCCCTGTCAGAATATGGTCGGAATAATTTGTTAACTCGAATTATCCAATTTTCTTGTTCGTCGTTTCCTGTCCCCGTTCGCGTCGCGCGTAGAACAAACACGCGCGGGTGGTGGCATCCTCGGCACTGTCATTATATCAAACAAAGAAAAAGGATCAGGGAAGACGAACGAAAAACAACGAAAACGGCAACTTTCTCTCGACTCGCTCATTATTCGTCAATTCTCAGCTCGGTCGATCGATCGATCGATCACGAAGCAAGGAAACCTTCGTCGTCTCTCGTAATTTCGTCCGCTCGCTCGCTCGCTCGGCGAGAAGCGTGGGTCTATCGCGAGGCGCAAAAACGCGATCCACCTCGAGGTGGAGGAAGCAGGTTCGTGCGAGAGTGTGTAAAGATCGTTTTCCCTCGTTCGTCCGTGTGCGCGCATCCACCCGCTCGCTCTGACAACATAATCATCGGTTTAACTTGCGCTAAAGCATAGTTTAAAGCGAGCCGAGACCCGGCACCGAGAGCCTAAAATGTGTGTTTAGCGTACGGTGCCCTGCTTTTCAGTTTTTTTTATCCTTTCAAATCGTTCTCGTGCACAACCACCTTGCTCGAGTTACATTCTCATCATTATTATTGTTTTAATAAGGGTATATCGGGTGACCCGTGTTTTCAACCAAAAAAAAGAAGGGTTTGGCTAATCTTAGATAACTTCTTTTTTTTCCACTAAGTGGTATACAGGGTGAAATTTTTTCTAAAATTATTCATTTTCAGATTATAATTAGTAGATGACATTAACTTATAATGAACTATATGATATTACACATTTACATAAAACTTATAATGTTGAATATTATACAAGTTTTGCAGAATCAGAGAAACACAACTGTTTTTCCTAAGACCATTTCCATCCAAATTTTCTCGAACGAAAATATCGAATTTTGGCATTTTTACCACGTAGCTGGTTACGCTACCCCCGTCGGGCCGGCCGCCGATGTATTATTTATGAGGTGCGCATCGTCGCGGTACACACGTGGACACATCGGATGCCTTCGGATGGCTCGCAACAGTTTGATTAATCTAATCGGCCCATTAATATTAAACAGTTGATTTTTGGCACCGTGTGTCATTATCGACCGTGTAAAGACCACGTCCGATCGATCGAGCCGACCGGATCGGAACCGGGCGAAATTAACGTGGCAAATCTACGCGGCTTGAATCCTAATCGAAGGATGCCCGTCGATTGGACGGCCAGCAAATTGGTTGTTTAGCTACCGGCCATCTCTGGCCATAATTAGACTATCAATTCCCTCGTAACGTCGTGTAATTTACCGACGTCACCACGATCGTTTGTTATTTGCCAACCTCCCCCGTCCCCCTCCAACCCTCACCCTCTATACTTCCCTTTCTTTTTGTCGCCTTGATTGATTCCCAGCACGTACGACCATTCAATTCTTCTTCTTGTTCCTCTTCGTCGACAAATAATCTTCTTCTGGAGTTCGAACCAGAATAATCGAAATGCTGAGGTGTAAAGCATCCTTATACGGACTTCTACCTGCTAATTTTAACTGGTATTTATCAGAAATTAAAGGTATCAGGTATCTTAGGTATCTCGGTTCAAATATTCGGTATTTTGGGGATTTTAATTGAGGTATTCGCCGGTTCAGGTGTTAGGAATGTTTTTTAGTTTAGGTATTTTAATTTCGGTATTCAGTATTTTAGGTACTTGAAGTGCCAGGTGTTTATATGCTGGATATTAGATATTTTAGTTATTTAATTTTAACATTCAGCATTTTAGGTATTTTAATCTACTTAGCCGTAATTTTAAGTAGCGTAAAGTCATTACCAAATCGAATTCGAACCTTGATTACGACACTCCAGATCAAGACCCACAAAAATTGAATACTTTCCCAGCGTTTATCTAATTTTCCCGCCTGAAAGTTCAAGAGCAACCGTGCCGTTACAACCTGTAAGTGCCAGCGTTCGCTCGTCGTCGTTGGGGCTCGCCTTTAATTGCCGCGATGTCCTTAAAAATCATTTATCGACGAGTGGACACGTTGGCAGGAGCATCGAGTTCCCGATAAGATCGACAGTGGTCTCGCGAGGCAACGACGGAACGCTCGGGGTATCCAGCCCTTTCGCATTGTTTATAAAACGGGTTCTACGCTTCTCTAATGCCGTCCATCGTCCGCGGAGTGATTCCGCAAGGTGGCAGGGAACACCGTCCACGTATCCTTCGCGCGGATTTTTCAAGCGTGTACACAACGCGCAACACGGTTCGCGCGTGTGAGCGGAGCGGAGAGTCGCCTCTCCACGGATATTCCATACGATGCCGGAGGCTTGATAGAGTCGTCATCTGCCTCCGTGTAATCAGGGGCTCTCAGCTTCGTCCAGCCACGTGTACAGGCTGTTTCAAAGTCTACATTCTTTGCCATTTTGTAATTCTTATCAGCTCGTGCCTCATCGAAGTCTGGGCTGGTTCGATGACTTAAAAGTATCTCGACATGTCACTCATGGCACATCGGTTTAAAGCTGAAAGTCTGAACAAAAGGGCTACATAAGTTTCCCATCGGTAGTCTTAACACAACGAAGAGCCATTAATTTAATATTAAAATTATTTATGGATCGTTTATATATTCCTCTTCCTTAAGCTCTAAGCTACAGATTGATATATAACACTTTTATGTCATCGAATCGTATCAGACTCTACATCGACCATCTGCCACCTACTCCAAGCCATAAAAGATTGACTTCCGGTTTGTCCTCTTCAACCCTCGTACCCGTCCACAGGTCTGGTCAACGATCCGGCCGTCGCTCGATCCGTTTCCAAGTTTTATCCAAGTTTATCGTGCTTAACGCGATCATCATCGAATCACGATTTAAAAAACGAAACAACGGAATTTTACGATCGTTTCGAGGGGGTTTTTCTTGTTGCCGGTTGGTGGCACGCCGGCAGGGAGGAGAACTTTATTAAAGCTCGATCGGTCCGCGAGATATCGGATTCCATGAAGCGGCCATTCGACCGGCTAATACCGTGAAGATGTAACGCGGATAACCCCGGTTTATTAATTAGCTGCTCTAATCTTCCTGGAACTCGTGTCGCGATAGCAGCCGGACGATGCATCATGCCGGTCGCGAGCGTATCGCGAACGATGATCGCGACGCGGACTTTATTCCCCGCTTCGTTTTCAGCCTCGCTTTCCTGCTTCTCTCGGGCACCACCGATGCTCGCGTGACCCGGAAAATTTAACGGTACACGAACCGTGCTACTCGGTCAGCCATTATTGGAGATGAACGCTCCCGGCCGTCGTGGACTTCCCTAGGGAAAATTCCTGTACTGGGGAAAGAAACCACCCTGACGCTCGTGGATGAAGTTTAGGTTGCTGGGAAACCACCGTCGGTCGATTTCGAAGTTTCAGAATTTCAAGATTTTATGATTTTATTATTACTATTATTATTAGAATTTCGGGGTGTGAATATTTGGAAACATTTTTATTATCGCCTCTGTAAAATGAATTATTCTGAGCTTGCTACCCCATTATCGTAACTTTATTATCCTACTTTTACTAATTTCAATATTTTATCAATCCCTTGTTCGATTATTATACTTGCACGAGTATTAATTCCACGTGTACATTTAGATTTTACTAATTTTAGAAGTAACATATCCAGTTTAAAGTAGAATTTTTAATTTCCAAAACGTTAAACCCCGGCTTAGAGTGCGATATCGATAGAACAAAGTCTCGATTCATTTGTCGTCGTCGATCAACCGCTAAAAAGAGAAACGGGGATAAAAATAAAAGGAAGAGATACCGACAGCGGACACAAGCAGATTTTCTTAGATACGCCGAGGGGGAATTATTACGAAGTTATCAGGATTACAGATCCATTTTCTTCCCCGCGCAGGAATATCTTTATTTGCGATGTATCTCGCGGAGCGAAACGTCTTTACCGGCGTATCTAGAGATAAGCTTAAAAGATAGCCTGCTCGGGGATACGTTTTAATTATTCATACGGGACACCCGTGGATATATTCCTTGCTCGACTTTGGCTCGTCACGTCCATCGATCTCGATCCCCGGCCCGTTCTGCTCCTGTCCGTTTCGAGAAAAATCGCCTGAATCTGTTCCAGAGCCTTTGCCAAACGGGAACAATAAAAATAAACGACAATAACCTTAATATTCTGTTTTCGATACTTCGAGTATTTTAATTTAGATACTTCTGAAGGTACTTTGCACGTTTAAAGATACAATAATAATATTTATGTTAAATTTTAAATAGTACTGGTACTATTACAATAACTCTGAATTTGTTTAGTAATTTTTCCTTTCCAAGTTTGTCGAATTCATCTGGATCGAAGAAACGAGCTACTCGTATCAATCATCGCGGTTGTGTTCGAACGGATCAATCGGTGAGCTGGTCGTCATTAAAATTCATTTGCCGACGATTCACGGCCGCTTCTTTATTCGTCGATCCTTGATTTTTATCCCCTTCCCCCCTCACCTCTTCGCTAATCGTCGCGCGAACACGGTTAGAGAAGTATTTGTTGTAAAGTGGCGAGTCTCGCGCCCTCATGCTCACGGTCACAATGGCGACCATCGATGATTAATGACGATCCAGCAACGTTAATGAGACGATGACTCGCACGACTTTGCCAACACTTTCCAAACGAGCCGTGATTTTTGTCCCGGGCACCGATCTTCGATAATGATATCGGAATGATTCAATTTCGAGTTCATAATACGAAGATTCGAATCTCGGAGCATGATGTTTCTGAAACAGAATATTAACATTGGTATTACGTGGCCGAGGGATATAATAATTAGAAAATTAATTTGAACAGATTTTACATTTCTAATAAAATATTCTAATTTTACAGCAGAACAGTTCACCTTTCAATATTTAATTAATACTCGATCAATTTCTCCGAATATTACCCACGCGAATCCCGAAAGAAATGCACCCCGCGCCGGGACTCGATCATTTAAGATTCATCTCCTCGAGTCCCACACGTGGTCCCCCTCCCCCTAATCGCACCCTCTTGGAGGCATCACCCTTATCTGGCCGTCGTCCTCGTCCTAATGCTATCATCTGCATACAATGAAGAAATCGCGGCGCGGTTCCACGAACGGGTACGCGTCGGTGACTGGGCCGTATTGGTGGCGTGTAGGCTACCAGCTCTGTCCCCGCGGGGGGCAAATTAAGTTGTGATTATCTGTCGATGCGATTTAGCCACGGTGTCCCAAAGATCGTTCCACGGGCCAAGGAACGAGGTGGGTTCCGTTCGCGAGACCGGTGGACCAGCTCGTTGAACACGGGGCAAAGAGGTGGAGGAAGAAGAAGAAGAAGAAGAAGAAGAAGGAGGAGGAGGTTGGCCAGGGTGGGAAGAGTGAGAAAGGTAAGGACGTGTTTCTTCGTCGAGGCAGAAACAAATAGCCATTGTCTGCGAGGAGCCACGGCAGTGCAGAGCCTGAGGAGCATCTATCACCTGCTTATCACGATTATACCACTTGCGCCTTTCCCTTCCAACCTCCTTCTCCTCCTCCACCATCACCGGCTCTTCTTCTTCTTCTTCTTCTTCTTCTTGTTCCTCGTCGTCGTTGTCCTGTTCTTCTCGCTTCCCTTTTCTTCTGCGGGCTCGATCGAGTCTCCTCGAGAGTGAGACGTTTCCATCCAGCCACCCTTTTTGCTCCATCTCGTAACCCCCTCCGATGACCCTACCCCCTTGGTCAGCGGATAAATAATTAGCAGATTTCGCGGAGGTCAGCCACCATACCTGAGCACATTGTATTTTCTCTACCGAAGAAATGTTTGCAAGATGGGGTTGATAAGATCCAGGGAATAGATGGTTCGTTCCTATTGGGAGGGTCATTTGGGTCCACTAATTACAATTTAAGGTAGCCCTATGATAACATTTTACTGGATAATACCTAGAAGACCTAGGGTATGACTTAGCCTCCATAAAAATTTCCAAAGGCGTAGAATAGAAAATTCCCAGCTCACTCTGACCATATCCTTGTCAAGGTAGCCATAAGGTTATATTAGGTAACTCCCAGACGACTCATGCAAAGAGGCTACCAGACGAATTCCCATCCTCCTTCCAGCCTGCACAAAAGCCTCGAAGGCTGATCCGAGAATAGATCGAAGGAATTTCGCAATAATCATGAAAACGATCCTATCCAGGAGTGTCCCAGCTATTCGGTCCGCCTAATAACGTTGTCCGTGGCGTCGTGGAGCAATAACTCTCTGATAAATCGATCTCCGGCAACCAGTCCGGCCCGAACGACCTCGCTTTTCCACCACAGCCATCTTCGTAACCTCTCGGTGCACCACGGTATCGCCACGTTCCGTCAGCCCGGTCGATCCGGTTCCGCGAGCCGGGTCACCACTTCATTTTCCGGATATCGTAAGCCACGATTACCCCTCGGCCTGTTTCTGCGCGCGTTCACAAATTAGACGTCTCTATCCGGTCGCGAGGAGGTAACCCGATACGCCGGGGCGTCGACGGTGGACGTCCCGCGAGAAGAAGCTCCCCGGGTACATTACCGAGCGCAGCTTCTCGTATAAATATATCCACGGGTCGCGATAGCGATCTGCCAGGACCATTCGCCGGCAGGATTCGAAAATCGACGTACGGCTCGACGGCGAGGATCACCTGCGCGATTACAAATGCCCCCTGAACAAATGGTACCCGATAAAAGCGGCCATCGGCTGTGATGAGGCCATCGCGAGCTGGACGGAGCGGTTTCCCGCGCTCCTTTTGCTTCTCCGAGGACTCCAGGCTGTTACGAACTTTGGAATTATCCTGAAAATGTCCTATGGAATTACGTTGAAGAGTGTACTGGGTGATCGATAAGTTCTAGTAGGGGGTTGGGTCAGGTTGGAAAAGTAGCTTAAGAAATTTCTACTTGATTTAGATTTAATCGGGGAATTAAGAAGTCCCCCAAGTTTACGATTCTTATTAAGATATTATTAATGATATTATCTTATTCAAAATGGCAGATATTACCAAAATAACATTTTTGTATCCAATTTAAAATTGATAGGGGGGTATTGATGTTCGCCAGAAGCTTTTCACGAGAGAACTCGTCTGAGCACGAAGAATCCACGGAACCGTTAAGTTTCCAAAACAAAAGGTAATTTGTTCACCGAACACGTCCCTAAAGAGACCGTAGCCGCAACGGTACCGTCGAGATCTCCCCCGGGATAGGATCGCATAACGCAGTCCGTCACAGTGGGTCTCTGGGTTCTGGACCATCCGAAACTGCTTCGTGGAAACGTATCTCGACGAAGACATCTAAATCCAAGGGGACGTTGTACCTGTTAAGAATCAACCTCTACCTTGCCTTCGCGCTCGCCTCTTTTCCCGTGGATCTTCGCGCCTCCGGTCCCGATCGAACGCGAGCTCTCCACCTTCCCTTTCGTTCCTCCTCCTTCAAGGTCAAAGTTCAAAGAATCATCCGTTCGTCAATTTTCGACAAGTTAAAAGAATTTGCAATTTCTGCCGGAACGTTTGTGCAAAAGTATTCAGAGTGTCTCTCGAAGGATAGGACTCTAGGTAATTAGAAATTATAAAAATTTGACATTTTTATTAAGTTATAAAACTTCGTCACAAAATCAATTGAAAAAGCTGTCAATTTCCAAATATTCTACCCAGACGCGTCTAACAACCGTCGAGTAACGAAACGTCCTTCCCCTACGGGGCAATTTTCCATAGAAAAATGTTGAACGAAGTGCTATTTAAATTAACAGATAAACATACATCCATACCTTTGGCGAGTAGCTTCGTGCTTGTTTTTGTTTTTAGTGCGTCGCATCTCGGCACGTTTCCGGTGCGTTTAATTTTGTCGTTCGGTCGGGAGACGTCCTTTCGCTTGCATAATATCTTCATTAACAGTTAAACATAATAAGTGCTGCTTCTTCGTGTACTTTCCTTGTTTCAGCCGTTAGAAAACGAAAAGCAACATTATTATCCATGTTAATAAAAAGAATATCATCGTTTTTTTTTGTGGCCGAAGGGAAGGGGTTAACGATCGTTCGACGACGATCAGGTGTCCTTGCGTGGCGAGCCATAGTTCTCAGTCCAGATTTCACCGCCCGTACCAGTCATTATTTTTAATAAACGGAACGCGTTTCAGGATTGTGTTTCTCGTGCTCGAACGAACGGATTAGCCGGTTAACTCGCGGACGGGGTCGATCAAACGACGTCGATAAAAGTGCTGAGTTAGCCGGCTTCACAGATGCGCGCTCCTGCCACGATCACGATCGAAACCGGTGCGTGTGTCGTTTAAACGTTGCCTCGATTTCAGATACGCGCTGCCACTCGCAGCCGTATCACCGTGCCTCTCGTTTTCGAACACCGAAGTGATCTGATCCTCGTGTAATCCTTTCGAATTGGTAATTACGTTGTTCACGACCGGACGAGTTCGAGTTGTTCGTAACACGAACGTTCGGTTAACAAGTGCGAGTCGAATGATTCATTTACCAATAATTTCATCCAGCAAATTAGCCTCATTAGCAGCCTCTTGATTACAATGTTGAGTCGGTTAATTGGGTCGTTGCACTTTTTAAATTATTAATTAGGAAACATTGTGGAGTAAATATAATTAAATATTCCTTAATTACGTAAGAAATAAGCAAAGTCTTCAAACTGTTAATTAGGAGATACTTTTAATCAAAATTCTCTGATTCGGGTAGTTTAATTACAATTATTTCGCCTTGTCGCGTCAGTAATGATTGAAGAATTATTAACCACTGGAATCTTCGAGTGCCTTTATCAAATTTTCGAAACTTTATAACGATTCTAATTCATTAATAAAATGAATGTCACCAAAAATCCCAAAGGGTTGTAAAAAGGTATCCAATTCAGCATGATCGCGTCGATTGTTCCGATTTATCAAGATCCCGAAGCGGCAGGAATTCCGCTGAAGGTGTCCATTTATGAAGCAAGAATACGAGCGGGGATCGGCGCGCAGATATCGTCGCGTGCATGCAAAGATACTCGCAGGACTTCATAACCGTTAGAATAGATGAAACGTGGTGGTCGTAAATGGTCACTTACCTGGAAATATCCTGACGAGCGGCTGTCGCTACGAGTTTATTCCGTCCGCGGTTATTGCCGTTCTTTCACTTCCTTGCTCGTCGTTACAGGACGACGGAACCCCGGCAAACCGGGCGCACGTGGGCGTCGAAGCGAGGCGTCGTTTTAACGCCGAACAATATATTTCGCTTCTTGCCACCTCCGGCACCTCTTCTGCTCCTCTACAACTCTTCCTGATCATCTGGTCTAGGAATATTCAAATTGGACGACCGGGGCACGGATAAAAATCTCTTCTTTGTCGTATCAGCATCCAAAGCTGTCGATGCTTTTCGAATATATTCGCTGAACCTGTTCAGATTTTTATCGACAGCTTTGACTTTCGCAGCATCTCTCTGATTCATCGTTTAATGGCTGTATTTGAGTCTGGGTTCGTTTCTGAAATTTCTTCAGGAGACTAAATAAATTTCAATTTTTTACATTTCTAAGCTTTGATATTTTTTTGTTAATGGATTAGATTTAGACAATTTTTAGAATTCAGAATTGAAATTACGAGATATGTTACTGTTGTAACCGAACACCCTATTGTCTTCTTGTTGTGTGTTATTTCTATTGTCTGAAGATGTTTGCCAGTTTCTATAATTGATTACAGTGATTTATTAGTGACACAGATCAAGCTGCAATTATTGGTATTAAAAATCATAAATCATGTTGCATGATATCTGGATGAGGTGATTATGATAAATGTAGGTAATAAAGACAGCAATAGTAATAAATTGTAATTGTGACAGTTTTATACAGCTGTAAATGTTTGTATAGGGAAAACTGATATGCCTTATTTTGCAAATATTAAAAACTGTAATATTTGCATGTAATTTTATCTCTTTTTACAATTTTTATAATTTAATCTTAGAAAAATGATCACCCTCGATTTAACTTCACCTTTCCTCCAAATTAAATCAATCGAGATATCAACACACTCAATTAAAAAAAATCAGATAAAAAGATAAATGAATAAACATTGAAACGCAATAAACAGCAGAAATCCTCGGCAATTCATTTTGACCCGGTTTAATGATACTACCGTTGAAATTAGTTATTCTTGTCGGATTGCACGAAAATGAACAGGATCGTGAACGAGGGGGAATAAAAAGGAGGAAGAAAAAGAAGGAAAAGGGAAACAGAACACGATCCTTCTTTCCGGCCAATCCTGTCGAGGTAATTACAAACAATCACCCTGCGATTATTCGTAATTTTCTCGTGGCGTTCCGAATCGAATGGAATTGAAGAGAAATTACCGGTCGTCGGGTATCGAATTACGATTATTTATTAACGATTACTCGCTTTCAGTCGCGCGCAATTTCGGTATTCAACCGAGGAAGGATGAGAGAGAGAGAGAGAAAAAAAAACGAGAGAAGGGAAGAAAGGAAGGTTGTAAAAAAAGAGGAACGGATACAGGAAGGCCCGGAGCGTGTCTTTCGGCTACGTCACGGCAGCCTGGCAAGTGTTTGAGTAACGAAAAATATTATAATGCGAAACGGTAAGATGGTATACGGACGCCGGGTTAAACAGTGTTTTACTCGCGTGCGTGCTTGCATGCCAGGTGATAAGAAAATTGCGCAACTTTGTTTCGCCCCGGAAACCGCTTCGGGGATCCCTTTCCTTCGACTCTGCGATCTGATGTCGTCCGCCGACGATCTGTAGGAGAAGAAAATTGACCTGTACCGTTTCTTCCCCTTTTCTCTTTTTTCTTCGCCTTTTTAGTCCCTTTTATTGCGTTAAGTTTACGTGTTGGGCAGAAAATAACAGTTGGTTACTGACAAACAACAGGATCGACCACACAGGATATTATGCGATCCGAAGGAATTATGCAATCGAGTGAAATAGAATGTTTGATTAAGTACTGGAAATTGGAAAATTCAGAAAATGTCTAATTCCGATTTGGAACATCGGAGGCCGGAAGATGAAGACAACTGCAAATTGTAGAAGCTTGAAAGAAGAAAAGTATGAGAAATTGTGGCGAAAAGCGAAGAAATAGGCTAAAGAAGGTCCCCGCGAGGAGAAAGCAACGAATGGATGGAGTCTGGTTGAAGAAAACAAAGGAGCATCGGTGGAATGATGCACGAGGTGTGTTTAGGCGCGCGATAGTGACGTGCTGCACCTTGGTGCATCGCCACGGGAGCCGTTCGTAGCTCGTTCGTCTCTTTTCCACCGGGGTTGGATGGAATTCGAGCCTCTTCGTTGCCTCCTAACAAGACCAGGATAGAGCCGTCAAAGCCGCAGGGGGGCTACGCTGCCTCACCGACCCCCTGCTGGCCGCCATCTTGGCTTTTATTAACGAGAAAGGAGTCCCTTAGCCGGTCCCTTAGCCCCGAGGAAGGGCAACGCTTCTTCCAACCCGAGGGATTCACTATGGTGAGACGGAATTCATTAGAGCTACGTCTGGTTAATGACTTCGTTCGGCTACCTTACCACCTTTAAAACGTAGCTTCTTTTCATTCGCCATCAACCACCCTCTCCCCCTCCAACCCCCCGTTCTTTCTTTTCCTTTTTTCGAATTTCTTATTTCTTTTTTGTGACGTAAAGTGTTATACGATGGTTTTCTCACTCCAGAATATTATAGCTTTGATGTCTAATTTTCGAAATTATTGATTTTTCATAAAAAAAAAATATTTTAACAATTTTCTTAATTTCTTATTTTTACAATATCTCAATTTCTTGTTTGTAAACTTTTTGAATCTTTTAAATTGACCACTTACCACCCTCTTCAAGGTTACATGCACTTTTTGCCGATAAAGCACCACGAGTTTTCGTTTCTTCCTCTTCTTTTTGCACGACATCTTCAAAGATGTAGTGATTGATGGAGTTTTATGTTGGCTTCTTATTGGTTTTATGAGTTTCTCATATTTTTGTTCGTTTCTTTTACTATTACACCCGAGGATACTTCGCAATCTTGATGTTCTTCCATACAAAAATAACTTGCCACCTTTTTATTCTTACCTTATCCCCGCTTCGAGAATGCTTCGCGGCATTCTTCGACTTCTTCTTCTTCTACTTCTGTCCCTTCGTTCGTTTGACAAATTGTACCTTCCTCGAACTTTTCCCTCCCCCGACGATAAAGTATAATGTAAATTACGATACGAGCGATATTATCGGGCGCACAATTACGTAAGACGATATAAATCGTAACGTTTAAATCATCGTCCGAGGGAAAATCTTGGTTCGAGCCGGATTACACGTAGCCAGAATTGAATCGCCCGGACTGGATCCGAAGAAATCGTATTTCTCCGGCGTACCGTGCTAACGAATTTACTTTTTTAATTTCCAATCCGGCCGGGCTGGCGAGGCTTATTTGAAAAGGGGCGAGGGTTTGTTAAACGGTTCCCTCATTAACTCCGTTCCAACCTCGATAAATCATATCGAAGTAACGCGTGCAATCCCTCGCGCTCGCCGGCCAACGGAGAATTAAGAATTCACGCGTGAAATATGCCCGGCCGTTTAAGCCACCTCCGCATGGAGTCTCCATTAGTCCCTTATGATCGATCTTTCACGTCTCGATTCCGTCTGCAACAGGGTAGCTTATTATCGGCGCTCCTCGCCGCGACGCGAAACCTTGAGTAACTGAAAGAATCAAGGTCCTTGTTGTCTTCGTGGGAAGAATTCTGCTCAACCTGCTCGAACGCAATTTCGTGTTATAAACATTTCAAACATTTGGTATTCTAGGTTTGGGAAGTGAGAAAATTTAAAAACTGGAAAATTGGGAAAATTTGGAAATTTGGAAAATCTGGGAAAGCAACAATTCTAAGATTTCAAAGAAGAACTTGGTATCTAGCAAAAGAGACCCTGAAGAAGACACACAAATACCTAAAAAGAAGAGCTTAAAGTAAAATCACCCCATGCCTGAAAGAAATCACGAAACACGTATTGAAATTCAGCATCATCTTCGAAGGGAAGAAAGTTCGATGAAACTTGAAGGATGTTGGTAACACGAGGCTGAAGAAGACAAGCAAAGGAGGAGGCGTACGGGTACAGGTAGAAGGAGAAGGTGAGGGAGGTGGAATCCCGGTGTGGTGGAGGGTTCGTGGGCCCGCGAGAGGGGGCGGGAGGACACCCTATCGCAGATGAGATCAGATCTCTTCTCCTTCTCTTTCGTTCCCTTCTTGGCCGGCTCCGATCTGGCCCCGATGTTGGTATAGCAAAACACTGTCGGGTGATGAGCGTCATTACCCCCACCAATGTGTGCTGGTAGGCCAGGAGGGCCGTACGGGCGGCCATCTTGGAATCGAGATCGTGGGCCCTCGAGCCTGAGACAGGCCTTTGCCGGCCAACTGGCCCCTGACAGGACTACGAGGTCTCCTGCGGGATCGCGTGCCGTCCCATCGCGACTCTAACTGTTAATTAATTAGAGGATTACGCTCGGAACCATCGGCTCCCTTCTTCTAATGATTCGCTGCGGGCCTTCTTAAGTGCTTTAAGCGGAGACGTTGATGCGATAGAATTGTCTCTGGATCTGTCCTTTTCTATTCTATTTTCTAATGCTGGTAAATGACATTTAAGCAATCTCCATAGAGGGTTAGTGGATACTTAATAAAATCTAATTTTCATCAATTATTTTCATTTAATTGCTCCACGAGTATTCAAGGTGGAAAAGTTGGGCTTGCTTTTGTTGCCAAGATATTCCTTAAATTTTGAAAGTTAATTATTAATTTTGACAGCGCTGTTAACTTTCTAAAATCGAATACTTTTTATTTCGTGTACAGATAAATGTATAAAATAAATTTTGCACAGGTTCCTGGAAATTGTCGCCGTCTCATTTGCAGTTATTTCGAAAGTCATTTTAGGCGACAAGAATCTTTCTAATTTAATTAACAAAGGTGTAGAAGTTTTGGCTTGTCTCTCCATTAAGAAGCGAAGTATGTTCAGAGTTCCTCGAAGCAATATTCACGTGTTCTTCTGAGACCGATGGTAATCAATTTCAAGAATCTCTCGACGCTGGGGAATTGTTCTGTTCCCCCCCCCCCCTCCTTCTCTTCAGACGTGAAACGAGTTTCTTTTAATGTCAAAAGCCTCTGCTGTTCGTGATTGACAGTAATACGGTGCTTCCGTACGGCGATAGATCAATGTAGGTTTCGCGCGGAATCGTCGAGGTTCGTTTAACCGTGAAAAAGTCTGCAGGCTATTCGTTAAACCGAGCTGCTACTTTATTTTTCACGTATCTGAAAAGAAGCCGCGAATAAAGAAGGAAACTCGGTGTCCATTGGTCGGATGAAATCGCGGTGCCTCGATTTCTTTGCCGACACACGTCCACCCCTTTCCTCCTACCAAATAGAAACTAATTCCTAATTCTATTTCCTCTCTTATCAATTTTATTACGATTCCAAAGCCTCTCGAGCGTTCGTTTTCGGCTCCAAGGAATTTTACAATCATCGATCTTAGAAGTTTTTGAATTTAAGTAAAATTGCAAGTTTTAATTTTCTTAATTTTCCAAATTTCCAGCCGGCAGAAATTTTGATAAAAAAAAAAAATGAATAAAACAAGTGAATATCGGTGTGTCAGAAAAATGGCGGCCGAAGAAAGCGTTCGCGGGTTCTTTGGTCCTTTTTCATTCTCTCCCCTCGGTCGGCGAAGGAGTATTTGTTTTGCGGCCCACAGATGAGTCTCGAGGCTCCTCTCCCCCTCCCCCCTCCCCCCCTCCTCCTCTTCATTGCAATTTCTTCGGGTTCTTTTCGTCCTTTTTTTTGTTCTCGTCGGGTTCGAGGGAGAAGCCGCACCTCGCGCCTCTCGTTGCTTCATTTGTTTATCGGCCCTCTTTATTACCTGCAATTTGGCGCTCGCTCGCGCGAGGGTAATTTCATATTGGTTTTCTGCTCTCCCCTTACCACCACCCCACGTCCCACCCTGTTTCACGCTCCTCCTTCTCCTCCTTGATCCTCGTTTTCTTCTTCTTGCGCGTTGCTGCTCGCCTGGTGAAACCAGTTACGAGGTAATGCTCCTTCGAAACGAGCCGATATACGATTCAAAAAAAGAATCATCGTACCTCGAACGCAGGATACTATGTGCATTGGTCTGGAATCAGGAGTTATGGAAAAATTACCGTCGTTCGCGAGCCAATTTTCTTTATTAATAATCGTATAACGCAACTTGTCCGAGCTATCAACCCCCTCGATGCTCGTCCCTTTATTTATACCTTGGCTGTTAGATTTTTAAAGCGTCGTTGAGCTTGGTCAAGTTTTAATACCTTTCAGAGTAAATTGTATTAGTATTGCTGTTAGTATTGTAATTAGCATCGATTCTCTTCAGCTGTTTAATCAAAACCTCCAAAAATCTGAAAGAAATACAAATTGTGTGTTCGTGTAATTAATTCCTGAAAATTCCACCCGTTCGATTAACGTCGCGTTAATTAGGTGCCATTGCACGATGATCGTTAAAGATGTTGATAATTGGCTGGAAGTAGGTTTGTGTCTCGCTCTATATACTCGAAGTTTAACGAAGAGAGGGATTATCGTGCGTGGATCTAATAAAAATACGCGATCGGGAACGAGCGGTCCAAGAGATCGATCGTACTAGCGACGATATAATAATTACAGGCTGATAATCGCGACGGCCATGTTCACGATGGAGATTACGATAATTAGAGGGATGGTTACCGAGATCGAAACCGATCGAACGGCGTTTCGCTCGGAATGGCTCTATTCCGGAAGCTCGTGCTCGTCGAGCTACGATTCCGATCGACAGTTCTTCGATAAAATTCAATATCGTACGGGAAACACCTGTCCGCTCAAGCATTTATGACGATTCTGATCGTTGATCGATTTTCGAGATAGGAGATTTTCAATTTCTACCTTCCGGTACATTTGTTATATTTTGCAGGGAGGTTTATGGGGACCTCACTGCATTTTAGAAGAAATATCACTGCTATGTTTATAGGGAGCATGTTAGCTTGCATTTATGCAGGCTGCCATTGTATTTGTAGGTACTATACATTACAATTTCCACTGTGCTTCAAATAATTTTCTTTCAAATTATTTAGCAACTCAAAAATACTTAATTACAAAGTGACATATAAATAAAATAATATAGCATTAGGAATAATTACTCTAATACTTTGATTACCATACTTTATCTATCAGTATTACAATATTCCTAATAATTTCTAATTCAGAAATAAAAATTCAGTCAAAGTATTAAAACATATCTAATATCTTTTCGTGTCCCTTTGGAGGGACCATCGAATGGAGTCAGTACTTAATTATGAAATAATTACATTAAAATTCTAATTATTAGAAAAGACCCTTGGAACATAGGACACAAAAACGGGCCTGTTAACGTACCCTATCTTGTCACGGAGGGAGCCGACGGTCAAAGGGTGTCCGGTAAGGACAAGATCGCGAAACGAGGGGGGAACGAGGAGGGAACCGCGAATGGAGGCGTCGCGGTCAGAAAGGTGGGTTCCCATATGTGTGCTCGTGTCTCGAGGTGATTTAAAACGTTGAACGTGCGCACCACGCCCCTTCCCTTCCCTACCCCTCGAAGGTCCAGGGCCGTGAGCAACGGAGGAAGAAGAGGAAGAAGAAGAAGAAGAAGGAAGAAAAAAAAAAAGCAGGAGAGTCTCGAAGGGCGGTTGTTTTCCAACACGAAAAATCATTGGTCGTTTACGTATTGTACACGAGGAAAGAAATACAACGCGTCCCGGCGTTGGATCTGCAAGGAAAACGAGCAGAGAGAAGGGCCCCAGGTAAATGAAGACGCGAGCCGGCCGAGTCAGGTAATCCGAGGAGCCCCCTCCCCCCTCCTTCTCCCTCTTGTGCACACCGCAAAAATAATTATCCGCTCTGGGCGCGGTGCTGTTTGTTAAAACGTCAGAAGGGTTGTGGGTGGAGCGTCGAGACGCTTCCCCGCCGATGCTGCTTTCAGCATCCTTTGCTTTGTAACTCGTACGTTTCATCACCACCGCAGGATATTTGCCTCGCTTCTTCTTCGTTCCGACATTTTTCACCCCTGTGTTCAACCCCCTCCGCGTTACGTTCGCTTTATCAGGGAAAGTTGCGATTTAGGGGATGGAAAATGATAGGTTAGACATCTTTCTCCGGGTGTCTTTGGAAGATTTCCTCAAAAGGGTTTAATTAGACACCATTTCTTAGATTGTCATTATTATTGTTAAAGATATTTCAAAGACTTTAAAATTGTTTGTGAACATTAGACGAATTGTACAAATTCCAATTAAACCCTTAATTCTCAACCAACCGGCTTGGTCGTACGCATCTCTGCTAACTCCTTGTTTGTTCTCAATCATATTCGATTGGATCTTCGTCGGGCTCCAGTTGTAGGGTTTACAGCTTTCGAAATGGATTCCAATCAACTGCAACGCTGCCCATACATGATAGATCAAATCGTGCTAAATCTTCCCGTCAAGCTGAATTACGTCGGGGTTGATTACGCCTCGATGCTCGAAATATTTGTTTCAACCAACATTTGGAATCATTCGAAGAATAAGATTCATCTTTTAAATAAATTCAATTATTTTTTAAAATATAATTTTGAGTTACAATCCAATATGTTCGACTGTTGGAAATTAATGAATAAAATAACTTTCGAATACCGAGTCTTCTAGCAACATAACCATTTCCCTAGGGAATCAGAGGACTGGAGATAATAAAAACATTCATTTCGCGTCGCATATTTCCTCTCCGACTGGAAAGTACAAGTCCGGCTCGTATTAGGGTGCGAACTGGCCAAAGATGGGCGGGCAAGTGATAATCTGCAGGTGACCGCAACAATCGGTCCCCGGTCGGCCACAAGAGGCCAGAGGGGGGAAAATCCGTGGAGGCTGGTCCCGGGCTACGTCCGGATCGCTTAAATCCGCAAGTTTGTAAACGTGTTCACGAGGCATGCCACCCTCGGTGAATCCAGAAATTATCCATTTAACTCTGCCGCCCGATTATCTGCTACTTTTCCGAGTCGACCTTCAACGACGAAGTCACAGGTAAACTGTTGCGTTTCGGGCCAAAGGATTAGACCCAAGGCTAAATTCCAATACAGTTAGAGTAATCCCGAAATCGTGCCTTCGGGAACCGCTCGAGGCGTGGACGGTGCATGATTGACACTGCTTGTGCACGATCACGACGTTTCAAACCGTGAAACAAGCGGAAGAGATCGGTAATGGGGAATGCAGTTGCAGTTTTGTTAATTGGTATGGTAATTTATTTATAATTTATCCTAATTTATTTAAAGAATTTAAGGTGGGTGATTAAATTATTAGAACCATTTGCAATTTCATATAGATACCTATTTTATAAAAGGCATATTTCTTGCAGTGTAGTTTGTAAGTTGTACAATATTTATTTTGTAAGAAGAAGGAAAAAAGGACAAAGCCGGTTCAAATCAATTTCCAAGATCGAAGAAGCTGAGAACGTGACGCTTTTATGGGTGAACCGTAGAGATCGGTAGGGCCCGATTTTTAGTCGGCCCTGTTTGGTACCAGGGCCGTGCCACGTCGTCGCTGATTTACGAGCGGTCGGATTTGCGCGACAAATTTTACTGCGAGCATTCGCGGATCGGACCGCGCGTTCCCGTGTTATCCGCTCGATAATGCTGACGATAAAAAATATTTATAGCCCGAATAAGCCGTGTTTAACGGTGGATCGCGCTGTTCACCCCGATAGAGTGCCGTTTTAACGTCGTTATGATTATGGATCTCGTATTTCCGCCTTCGGCTCGGCTTCTTGCCTGATCTTTTTAATAAAACTTTCCATTTTTATACTCTTCCAAATATATTATTGTATCTCGAAGTTCGGACATCTTTTACCTCCCGAAATATAACATTTCTGAATGATCAAAAATATAGTATTCTGGAATTATTCAAATTTCCAAGAATATAAAACTTCGAAACTTTTAGATTCACAAATTTAATATTTCTACTTTAAACAGATTTAGCAGTGATCACACCCCTTGTTCGCATAAAAAGAGACGAGAAAAGATAAAAAAGAAAAGCTCTAACCATCGTTAAGAAAGTGATCGAGTCGAGGTATGAACAGGGATCAGGAATCGGAGCAAAAAGGAAGCGTCCAAAGACTGGAGGAGGATGATCTCGAAGAGTACTCTATCCTCTCCCGCGCTTGATTCCACGATGCTTTCGAAATAAATTGGATAAACTGACGTTAAAGCGAAAACACCGGTCGTTTAAGGCGCACTTCGGCTATCGTGGTTAACGATGCCCGATCCTTTTGATCGGCCGTGCACACCGTTCTGCTCGGTTCACGTGATGCCAAACAGCATCTCTTTCTCTTTGTATCTGCACGTACCTACGGTATGTATGTATATGCAGGCCCCGACAGAACTGACTATAACGCTGCCCGGTGCAACGATGCACCATGATTACAAGCGAGTCGGTGCTTACGTTGGTAATATTAATGTCTCGAAGGGATCCTTTACAACCTCATACCCATCAGTCGCACGCACCATCGCTCCCTAACCAAGTTAAATAATACCTGGATACGGGATACAGTGGTTCTCAGTCTTCTCGCGTTTGAACGTTTCCACTACTTCGATCGATTTCATTAATTAACCCTTTAACTTAGAGGATAGATTTATGTCTTACTATCAAAATTTTCTTTGCAACGAGATCAATGTTTCTTAAAGGCAGTAGAAATTTCGTGAATTTGAGATAATATATTAAATTAGACATTTTTATTTAAGAATTCGATTCAGTTGGGTCTGGGTACTGCAAATTATGGATAAAGTATTCCTCTTATAAAATAAAATATTCTATTACTCAAATAGATTAAATCATCTAATCCTACGAGTCCAAATGAATGAAAATAAAGAAACCAGCAAAATTATTAATTCTACCAAATAATTAGAAAAAAATATTGAGGTCCTGAATGGCCACCGAGGATGCAACAGCATTTTGGATGAATCCCATCAGGATCGCGTGTCGGGCCCCGAAGAAAATCCATGGAGGTCGATTAACCTCCGCCAAGGTCCTGAGATCAGCGCGAACAAGGGACTACCGTTACCCAGGACACTGTTCGACCCATGGAAACTGGAATAGTGGATACAGCAGGTGCAGTCTGGGCATAATTTCGGGATATGAGCACCTTTCGAACACGGGAGGTGAGAGAGGGAGGGAGGGGGTGGACGAAGAGGGGGGAAGCATGCCGCCAGGGCCCCATGAATCACACCCTCGTTAACCTACACCCTTCTTCGTTCCACGTTCGCGGTCGTTGTCTCCTTTTCTTTTATCAACCGCCACCTTCGAACGCCGTCCAGACGCCTCTCGATGATGCTTCTTTCTCGTTGCAGTTTATCCTCTTCCTCCGCGTCCTCTTCGTCGTCTTTTTCTCATATTCGTGAGTCCCTTTCCGTCCGCGGGAATCCTCGTCCTCGTTCGCGGGAATGCCTCGGGTCGTGACCCACCAACACCTCATTATTTTAATTAATAACGCGAGCTACGAGGGGGTGTGAGGATCCCTCGGATTACGAAACTTTGAAATAAAATCTATTTTCGTTGGGGATTTCTTACAAGGTCAGGGTACCTATCGTTAACACGTTGACTGCCACAGTGAAAACAGACGCGTGTGGTCAGACACAATTTGATTCCAATTACTTGATTCCAATTCAAATGACTAGTTTGCACTATTAGTCTGATTAATTTTGATTAATCATCTAATTATATAAAATTTGAAGCGACCAGCGACCACCAAGGCACCGAACATGATAAAAATTACACTCGCCACGTGTCTGACCATACCGCGGTCAATTCCACTGTGACAGTCGACCTGTCAACGTCCTACCATTCTTCTATTTATTATTCCACTACCGTGTTTCTCCCACCGTTTCATTATTATATTAGCAACGATTGTTCCACCGTCTGTTGGTTATTCCTGTTGGAACTTATTGTTGCGCTATCGGCTCGAAATCGCGGCTAACCGCGTTACGGTGCCTTAAACACCGCGTATATAGCCGGCGAACGTCGACCGGAATCGATTATCATAAATAGCCAAGCACGGGCGTGTATCTTTGTTTCGTGGCGAGTATATACGTAGGTGCGTGACACGCGAGATCGGGCCCGTAATTTATGGAATCGAAATCGCTGACCCGCCGCGAGCTGGACCCCTGAATCGTTTACTCCGCGCCGTCTCTCGGAACTATCCCTGACCCCCCCTCCGCGTTCCCACTTATTTAATATCCTTCCATTTCTTTTCGTCCTCGCCAACCAGCGGCGGGGTCAATTAAAACTATGATTTACAACGAACGTTTAAACGAGCGTTAAACGCTCGTAAAAGTCCCTCGCTACCGATAATTAGCGGGGCATTAAACTCATTAGAGACGATGCAACGTAATATGCTAATTAATTAACGATAAACCGGATCGTGAAACGTATCGTTCGTCCCCAAACCAGTTCAAACACGAACCGAGAATGTTTCGTTTAAGATTTAGGGATTGTGGATTGTTAAAAGTTTGCGAATTGCGAAATTATAACTATCGGTGGACTATACAATTTTAATTTTGAATTCTCGAAAATATAAAATATGAACGAATTCTCAAAGGAAATACCAATAAACCGTCTCGAAATTGTAGAAATTCCCAAGGTTCATTACCGTGGCCGTGTGAGAATAAAAAAAAGAATAGAAATCAATCGATCCGCCGGTTTATTGTAACCGTTCCCGGGCTTAGCGTGGACCGTGATAGAAATTTATTTTAAAGGGGGTTTCTGCCACTTAGGGGATTAAGAGGGGCCGCGTAGGAAATCCATTTGTCCGTCGATGACGAGGCCGCGCGCCAGCTCGTTACAATCCGCCTCGTTTTCGCCGGACGATTGAAAAGTCACCGGCTGACTAATGGACACCGGCTAATTGCCAACAAAGCCAAATCAATCTCCATCCGCGCGCTGCTGCCCCTCTGCTTGAGTCGTTTCGCTTCTAAGACGATGATGCTAAACGGCCGCGCGAGCGCTGACAGCCAACACGAACATTGGCGTAGAACGAACGATGCTTTCGTTGTAATGGCTACCCTTATTGTACGTCTTTGTCGACCGTTCTTCAGCTGCCGGCGCGACGCGCACCTCGGATATGATGAATGCTTTTTGATTGGCCGGGCTTTGTTCGATCACCTGTTTCGCGGGTTAGAAATCAGGATACTTTGATTGCTTCGTTTTGTGCGCTCCTCGAGAAGCGTAAATTGAAAGTGAACCGAGGAGGTTGATTTGGTCATTTCAGGTAGTCTGTTTTGGGTTTGGCGAAAGTTCCTTCCTTGGATATTTATTGAATAATTTTAATCAAAGGTGCACGCTTGAATAAGAATAGAAAACACAGAATTGATCCATTTTGTATTAAAATTGTAAATGGGGTGGCATTCAGTGTCACAAGGTTTGTGATTGGATTATTTATGTTTTTGGGGTAGCTAATTAATACAAATTTCATTTACTCGAAATACCAAACTAAGATATAAGAAAAATTAATGTTCAATAGTCAGATGACTAACATTTGAGTGACACTCGAATTTCTATAAAAATCCATTAGAAAATTATAAACAAATAATGGAATGTTGGAAAAGTAATAAGCGTCAAAATTGGAGAACCCTTTGGCGCCAAAAGGACTAACCAGCTCCTGATGCTTTCAGATTTTTGGAAAACACGGATTACGCCACTGCTCACACGCGAAGGTGAAACACCATAGAACAGGTAGAAGGATAAAAAAGAAAGTGGGTGGAAGATGCGAGGAGTCCACGTGACGCGGACGAACAAGGAAGAGGATTACAAGAGGAGAAGAGGAGGAGGTTGAAGGGAGCCTTCCAAGCCAGGGGGTGAGTCTAACGTTTCTTTTCTTTTTTAATTCTCTGCTTCTTTTTTGCCGGACTCTAATTAGAGGCCAATTATATCGGGCAGGCGTTTGCCAGCACACAATGAACCGCGCGTTTAGTATCGATGTAGCTGGCCGATTAACTCCTATTTATTGCGCGTTTTGTTCCCTCCCGGGGGCTTTTTCGGCCGAGCCGCTGAATAAATACGGGCTTAAGGGTCACTCACACGAAACTTTCAATTTAAAAGTCGAGCTCCTTCGAACAAACGATTTCCATTAGAAATTATAGGTAATAGAAATAAAATATTGTGTACATAGAATACAAGATTTGTCAAGAATAAAATTACTATCGAATGGAATTTTTGGTAACTGCAACGTGGCAGTCAAAGTATTAATAATTATATTTTTAGAAGCTTTGGAACCTCCAAATAATATTTTTAAAACTTCAAGAACTTAAAGATATATTTTTATGGGCTTATGGTCCATGGTCCAAAGATTCGATATTGAATTGACACAATTTTTCTGAACATAGTAATAAAGAAAATTTGTTAGCAAATGGTAAAAAGAAATGAAAGAATTGAGGGGGGGGGGGGGGGGACACGTTGATCGAGCAACCTGCTTATTGAACCAATTATGAGAACGTGGACAAATTCAAGAGGCTAATCAGCTTACGGGCATTATAATGCCCCCGGCTAGTCACCAGGGGTCTGCGTGGGATCTGATAAAAACCCTCTTATTTATTATGTACACCCTGTACACCGTGTGTGTGCATCGCGTCCCAGCTACGTGGTTACGTTCCCATTTGCCCTGTCCCTCAAAGAACCTCGTCGATGCACTTCCGTTTTGGGTCACCAGGATACCTTCGTGTCACAAACGAACTTGTCCATTGATCAACAAGAAAATTAATAGAAATACCTTTCAATTTCTGTCCAAGCCTCGATATTTCTTTAATTTAAGAAAAAGTAGTTTGTATTCGTGGTTGTAAATCATAATTTGATGAATTGTGTGTTTTATCTAAAAAATATTAACACATTTTTGCTAATAATTGTCTTTTAAATTCTCGGTTTAAAAATATTATGTGAATTCTAAAATTCTCGAGGTTTTATCAAAATATTGTATTAAATATAAATAGGAAATTGTGGAGGTGCGCGGGTGCCCAAAGCGGATACGGAGGATCCAGCACTGGGTTCCAACGTTACACAGAAGGGTTACCCTGGTGCATCTCGATTGGTCGATAGGTTGGGCCTACCTCTGCGTATAATACAGATTTCATATGCTAATTCCGTGATTAACAATGCCGGGACCGAAGCGTTTCATCATCCCGCGCTACCAGCGACGTCTTAATACCACGGATTTACATGCTAATTCGCCGAACCCCGTACTCCTCCATTCAAAGCTCGTGGACAATTTCTCCACGTCGAATTATCACGCACGACCGAATTCCTTCGTTCTATCTCGATCCAAAACGATTTCACAAATTCTTACGTTAAACAAACCATTTCTACCTTGCTATACTTTAGCAATATCTTTTATCTTGGAGAAGAATTCATTGAACTTTATAATTCCTTAATTATTCTTTCGTTTATAACACTGACAGTTGTAAGAAATTACACTTCAAAATTTTAATTATTTTCTAATTATGAAGCGACAATGCTTATTTTGCATTTAACAATTGAACAATTCTATGTAAAATATTTCTATGGTAGATTTTCGATATTTTGAAATGGTGATTGGTTTTCGAAACTCAGCAAGACGCAACACCATTGAACCGTAATAAGTCAAATGGAAAAGGTTCAGGTTCGTAGGAGAAATATTAAGGGGCAGGATTTTGTGAGTGAAAGTGTTAAAGAAGAGGATCGTTCGAATAAATCAAAAAAGCAATGACGTTGAAGGTGATGGTAAGAGGGGTAAGGACGAAGGGATGGAAGGTGGACACGGACCTTGGTCAGGGTTAAGCGTGTCGCTTGGCTCAGTATGATGCTGATCCTATCTGAAGCGGCTAATATAGTTGTCGTGAATATCTTAAGGTCGAGCGTGCATTCCATGGGGTTTCCGTTCGAGGGTCGCCACGGGGCGCCCATTCGATCTGGCGAAAGCATCTGCTAATTCGGAATCATGGGAATTTGATTGAGCTTCTTTCCCTCTCCTTCTACCGTCGTTTGCTTGGAACTGGATTCGATCAGACACTGGTGAGAACTAATGTCCTTTCCTCCTTTTTTATTATTAATTTATAATGTCGTGTCATATTCGCGACGCGAAATTAGCAGAATTGAAATTTATATAAATTGGGGAGTATTTGAATTACACGACTTGATGGAATTGGAAATTACTCAACTTGAAGATTATTCGAATTAGAAATTAACAGAATTAGGAATTTTCCAAATTAGAAATTAGCAGAATTGGAAATTAACTAAACCAAAAATTTGTTATTTCCGCCTCGAATTTCATTTCTGCCGTCCAAAAGGAACCTCACAGCATCCATAACACAAGAAATTTGTCGAATCCGCCAGGTTTGCAACGGGATACCTCTCTGTCCGAAAATCGCAGGATTCGTCAGATCGTTATCGGGGACCAAGCGTCGGTTTACGAATTAGGGGAATAAATTATCCCCTTTATTTTGTTACATTTAGTTTACACCCGCGATAGGGTGTAATTTTTGAAGCGACACGTCCAATGAGAAATATAACCAACCCGGCCATTATTTCACCGTAAAAAATAATGAGACTCCGACGAGTTATCCGATACCATCCTCGTGATCTCTCTCTCTCTCTCTCTCTCTCTTTGAATAAATTATCAAAACACTTTGCCTCGACGATTATGCGACTAATGTTTCACCTTATCTTCCTTTATCTTCTCCTATGGACGTTCATCGAAAACTCGAAAATTTCATGAAAGAAGTTAAAAATTAGCTTGATAAACATATAAAATTCTGATGGAATCCGAGGATATAAAAGAACGAAGGAATATCTCGATGTATCGTGAAGATAAACAGCTCGAGATTGTATTACTGATACTCGGGATTAAACGGCCCTGTTTCGTCACCATCCGGTGGATATAATAGGATGTTTTATTTAAATCGAAGTTTTTCTAAACTTACGCTCTCTCGCACGAATTCTTAATTCAATGAATATTTATCGTAAACTTTAATGGAACTGTGTCGCCCGTTTACGCCTTCGCAAATTTTTGTCATTTCTTCGCCCGTGGCCTTGTCCACGTTCTCTTTGGCCTTTTAATTCAATTTCATTCGGATTACAACCTGGACGTTTCAATTTTCTCTCCCATGTTCGAAAGTTCATAATTTTCGAGCTTTCTTTGAATATTATTTTGTAAATTGAACGGTTTAACGCGATAACTGTTTCCCAGCCGAGGAATTGGCTCGTCAGGTCGCGCTGGCCGAGCTGATGGGTCGAGCTGATTCGAGCGGGTTCCACGGGGACATTTCTGGCATTTTCTGGCGACACCGCGGACACGTGTTGCCGACACGGTTTTATTGGGATTCGCAAAATTTCTACGATCTCCGATCTCCATCCTTGGACCCCTTTTTTTCGTAGTACCGTCCAAAGATTCGTGCAGAAAATCGACGTCAGTAATGTTCACCTAATAAAACTAATTTCGAATTAAAATGAAATTTTTCTAAAAAGCAAATTAATCAAATTCATACTAGCAAGTAAATTAGTTAAGTAATTTCTCTTCAAAATTGATCTTCGTAATTTTCAAAAAAGGAAGAGCCTAACAAAATCCATCCCGACCCAAATTAATTGAACGTATATTGATTAACTTTTGGCCAAAAGCTTTCTCACCGTAAATAATTACGTTCTGAAGAAAGGAATAAAGGAAAAGGAGGACGATAAATCGTCGCGTGGAGGATGGATCGTGAACCGTCGCCCATCAAGTGTCAACAAGCAGCGTTTCCGTGTAATGTGACATCATGGAAATCAACGATTCAAAAGCGTCCCCGTCATAACCATTTACCGTTGACACTGTCTGCATCGTTCAACCGTTGTCAGAACGTTTCTCGAATCGATAATCGAGCCCGTACCGAAGACGCGATAGAAACGGTGGGCTCCGCGAGAGGGGGCTGGGGAGAGGTGTGGGGGGGGAGTTAAGGGACGCTGACAGAAGCCGGAAGCTAGACAGTCGATGTGTTAACCCGGTGGCGCGGGCATTAGCGTGAGGCGTGGCTAATCGATCGAGCGTTTTTCGTTAGATTTTCCTCGATAATTCGATGTCACGCAACACACGGGGGAGGAATCGGTATCCCGATGGAATACCAATGGACGATTCCACGCTCAATGGGCCACGGACGATTTTCGACAAATTCGAAGTCATCCAACGTCCCGTAACCGAAGGGAACCGAGGAGGGCCGTTGAATAATAGAATCGATGAATCCTAAGTTTCTTGCACGCTTTGGAATATTTCTCGCTTCGATCGGTTAGGATCCGGGCGATAGATGGTCGCCGAAGGACTAACAGATTTTAGCTTTTGGCTTTGAAACTTTCAGGCGCTTAACCCTCATAAATAAATTTGATTGAATATTACTTTTGAAACGAAAGTTTGTAACATCTGTTTAATTAATGTTTAGAAATTAGAGTGGGCTACTGTGGTACCTATGGGAACTGCGTTCGAAATGTCAGATAAATGGATATCCGGACCGGAAAATGTGTCTCTTTCTATAAGATAGGACAGCGTTGCTTCGTTTCCTGTTTCAGATAACAAAATACCGTGGAAGAACAGTTTATGGCGATAGCCCTACATCCTGCACGTGTAATTGTCTATTAATTAGGTCATTATGTTTAGATACGTGGTGCGTTGATAATTTTTGGGTAATCGGGAATCGTGTGGGTAGATGAAATTTGATATTTCAGTTTATCAGCTTCGGTATTCTATATGAAGCTTCAAAATATTTGATTACGATTGAAATGAAATACCGCTAAAAATCCATGAAATAAATTCGTATTGAAATATTTACAATACCCCTAATTAACCACCATCCGCTATCCATCGTTCGAACGAAACCCTCTCGCATTTCAACGAAAGGAGAAGAACAAAGAGAAGAGGAAAGAAGGAACGATTTAAGGTTCCTTTTGAAATCACAGGAAAACGGGAGTCCGTTAAGGGAATCGCTAACTACCCTCACGTATATTTTACCCCGTTGGTAAATGGTGTCCCATAGAGGCGAGCCATCAAAGATGGTGGTCACGGATGGACGCGGTATAATCGGTGGCGGTGAACGATCGATCGGCGAGCAGGTCGTAACAACACGAGAAACATCGAAACGACGCGTTTTACCACGAAAGAAACGGTGACTTAACCAATGGATGATTAATCATGGAACAATGGACGGTGCCAACGGAAGGCTGGTCTGCCACTTGGAAGTCGCCACCGGCCAGCCACGTCTTACCTGGAACACTGCCAATTAATCACGAATCGTGTGCACGCCTTGTGTGTACCTAAACTCATGGGGGACCGAGTTAGCTGTATATAACCATAAACAAAACCGTCTCGTACCCTTAAGGCCCCTTTAAAGGTTCGTTCCTTGAAATATTGTCCGTGTGTGACGGACATTCCTCACCGGAGCCAACTAGACAGGAAGGAAGTTACCTTTGTTTCTTCGTGCACGATCGTCCAACAATACTTTTGTCTCAAAAAGAGAAAACAGTCGACAGGCAATTACGAAGCTCGTTATCACCCTAACATTCTGATGAAATATAATCAAATTCAATTTAATATAACCTTCCACCACCAAAATTCCCATAGAAAGTATTTACTCTGAAAAATCAAAGGTAAAACCGTGATATCGTCCTACGGGATTTCTCGTCCGGCACGAAAATACATATGTCAGCGGAGCGTGTTTGTACGGGGTCTCGTCACACCCCAGAGTCGCTTTAAAGGACAGGAGGACGAGCCGGATCGATGATAAATGAATAATTCCCGAACGATGCTATCGTTAATTACACGTAGCCTCAACAATGGTGTGATTGTCTCGACCGATACCATCCCTCCTCGCGCGCCACCCCCTCTTTTAATACCCGTGTCTTCGTTCGACGGTATTATATTCGATGGTCCCGTGGTTCCTCGACCTTCCACGTCCCGTGGGTACCGTATCCCCCACCCTCCCCCGTTCGTTCGAGGTTACGCCGCGTGTAGGTGCCATTATGGTCGCGTCGGTGAGGAAGGTGGGCGCCAAACTTTTAAATCGACGCCTCCGCAATCAAATTACAGACCGGGACACGACGATGCCCATGCATTATTTATGGCCGATGCCGCGTGCCTCGTACACGCGCGCGTTCCTTAAAATACGTACACGGCGAGAGCGTGTGTGCGATGAAGAGGACAGAGGGATGATCGTCGGCGGAGGGAGGGACGCGCACCGGTTACCGTAAAGGCGTTGATAATTCGATGACATTATGGTAATGCTAAACGAGATTCCTTTATCCAGTTTATGCAGATTTCGCTGGGAGGGGGGAGCAGGATTTAATCGGACAGAACGACCCCGGAAATTAACTGCTCGCCTTCCGTGAATCGAGCGTCTGTCACCCTTAACCCTTTCTTTGCTGAGTTTATTAATACGTTTACCTTTTGGAATTTAGCAAATATGTTGGACTCAAATTATGGTGCATTTTGGAGAAAAATATTTTAATTATCTTAGATACTGTTTGGTTTATAGAAAATATTATTTTGAACGCGAATATTTTTATTCCAAGAACCTGAATTACAAAATATAATAGAGCAAGAGGTAAAATAAATCCTTAATCACAATTATTATAATTTTTGCTTTACAATAAATTATCACCTAATACAATTTGCCTCCAAAGGTTTCATAGTTACAGATGACCCTAAATTAAAAAAAAATTTAATTCTGAGACACATGAAAATCTCAGTATTCCTTAGTTAATTTAATTAATTTATGCTTAATTCTAATTGAAGTCCTGCTTTTTAAAAACTGTGAGAGTTTCTTAAAATCCTCAGGATTTTTCTTCGCATCCTGGAATATTCCGGTGTGGGTTTTGGTCGGGCGATTAGTCGATAAGTTTGTCGCGGCCGACAGACATCACGTATCGGTGGTTAAACGTGTTAAGCCATTATCGTCGTCGCTCGCATGACAGGAATATTCGCGGTTGCCACCCATGCAGCGGGAGAGAAGGGTGCTCGTTCACCCTCTCGTCCTCCCGGTCGCGTTGAATCGTCGCCGTGTGACGCATATTTACGCAACGAGGTGCAGCTCATCAAAGCTACTTTCGCGATAAATCGTGCCCTCTTCAAAGCCGCCAGCGCTCCGCTCGTAAATTGCTTTCCGCCATTTTCTACTAAGAAGATCGATGTAACGTTTATGTGAATCATTTTCAGCGTACCTTAAGCTTTGAATCGATGCGCCGTGAGCAATATCTTGGCTGATGAATTACACGCGTCATTTAATTATTTCAAATTGTTATATTACCCATAAACTTAAAATTTTCTATTTTAATCCTTAATGAAGGGTGCTTAAGGCTTTAATTTTTATTCAGAAATTACGAGAAGGGGTTGTATTAAATTTGTTGAGATTCTTTGGTCAAAATGTATGCCAGCTTTCTGCCTCGTCTTTGATTCAGAATGAAAGGTGTATAGTGGTAGGGTTAAGATAGGTGTGAAGGTGTAAATACGATTGAAATTCAGGTACGCGATATCCGTAGCACGATCGTCATCGTTCCTTTCATTCGTTTTGCTTCTTCGTTTCTGTCATAAACGCGCCATACAGCGATTCGAATCGCGTCTAAAACGTGAAAGAGGCGTGTGACCCTCTTCAGGGATGCCAGCACGCGTCGATGCCGTCATAATCGATTCCTCGAACGTCTGTTCGCCAGGGCGAAGTTGTTAATGACGATGCCAAAATATGCCAACGACCACCCTTGAGCGTTTTGCCGATTCCCGTTGCGTTTCAAACGCGTTTTTGCTCAGAAAAAATGATCACGAATAAATTACGGGTTATACAAGGTTGCCTGGTAAAACTCTATCATCTTGTGCGATTTGCAAAGAATCCTTTTAATAATACTTCGCTGTCAGCCTTGTTATCCTTATTTCGTTTCGTTTAATCGATCGTCCTTTGGGTAAATAATTTTTCGTATCTAGAAGCTCCAAATAATTATATTATATTCAAAAATATTTCAAGTCCAGAGGGTTAAATAATAAATAACATAAATTTTGATTCGAACAATACTCACCCCTTATCTGAATAACCATTGACCCCGATCAATCAAAGTTAAAATTAAAATTCGTCTGATTTTAATTCGAAAACTTAAGGGGAATATTTTTGAAAAGAAAAAAAAGAAGGGGTGGAGGTAACGCGGTGACCGAGCCGTGGCCGTAATTTTGTCATCATTATCTTCAGGGTATCTTCAACGGTTTGTACCGCGAATTCTCGATGGCGGATGCCAGCTCGTCCGCAAGACGTGCGAGGAATTCGTGCGAATTCCCGGAAAAGGATACGGGCGAAATATGTGTGTCCTGTTTCTTGGACGCTCGCGCGGGCTTCTCCTCATTAGGAATTGTTTACGAACGTTTAACTCTTAAGAAAGACCTCCACAGCTACCTTGACATCGCCAATCTCGAACGACTTGATTTAACGAACGATCCATTTCTGGCGATACCCCTTTCTTGCCTGTCGCAAACTTGGAAAAATATTTTCAACCCTTTATATACTTCCAGGAAGCATATCGAATTTCTTCTCCTCTCCTTCTCCTTCAACCATCGAACGGATTTTAACTGTTTCATTTTTTGGGGATCTTCATCAAGGTACTAGAAAAATTTCATGAAGTATTTCGGGCTCCCGTGCAACCGTAAGGTGCATAATGTGCATGCACTTTTGGGCGTTGGTGCACAAATTAATGGGAACTGCTAACATTCTTATGCCCTGAACTTATTCGTTTGGAAGTTATCGGAGCTAAGCTTCTCTGAATTATATCGTTCCGAAATTCCTGCGTTATGATTCAGTACAATGTTTATAAACACGAAGCGGCCGGTAGTACCAGTCCCCGTAAGATTAAGATGTCTTTCAGTAGTTATTCGGTTCCCGTGCGCGGTGGTCTGGCGACCCAGTGTTTCGAAATCGTGGCATTTACGAACAGTGATTTTGTTTAACAAGTGCAATCAAAATGGTGCTGAGGCTGCAAAGCTGTATCGAGAGACGTATCCCAATCTGCATCAGCCCCCACGTTCGAGTTTGTAACGTAAGTACTCCACATTCAGAAGTTTTAGCTTCCAAAGGAATAAGTTTAGGGCATGTGTTGTACTTTTCTGTACAGTACAAAAATATAGACACTATTTGATGCTATTTAACTTTTACCTCTATTCGCAGTCGTTTAGACGGTACAGCTTGCCCCAATTGCGTGGGACACCCTGTACATATGTAATGATAATGATTTCTAATATAGAACTTAGATATTTAATAATTTTACAATTATTATATAATATATTAAATAGAATTCCAACAAACTTCAACAAATTGCATAGTGGAAAGATATAATTCGAAAAGAAAAGTCTATTTTCTGTAAAAAAAATATCCTTTCTTCTGCATGGTCGGAAGAGATCGGAAAATTAGATCCGTTTCCGGGAAAATCGTATCGGGGATCAAAGCGACGGGCAACAGGAGAAATCCCGAGATCCGTAAGAGGGATGGCTCCTTAACTTTTGCCGGAGTCAAAAATCGTTTTCGTCGCTCGGCTCCCATTGTGCCCGGTTAACGAGATTATCGCCGCCATTCAGGCTGACCGTCGACCGGGAAAAAAATAAATATTTGGAGGTTCCATTGTGCCCGGGTGTTCTCGTGCGAGCGCAGATGCGAAATGGCCGCGAGGGTGGAGCCAGGGAAAAAGGGGACAAAAGGGGACAAACGTGTCCTTCCGTCGTCAACGAGATTCCGCGGTTTCCTTCAATGCCACGAACAGATTGAAACGTCAAACCGTCCGCTCATTGTTGCTTAATGTTGCTTTTACGAGCGGCGCGATCGACATCACCTGGAAACACTCTCACAATATTATTCGAGGGTTTCTTCGAATGTAAATAAATCGAAGAACTAGAGACTCGTTAAATCGTTCTTTTCGCGTTCATTTATAACTTCGGGTTGGGATCTTGAGGGATGGTTTCGAATTCTTGGAAATTTGCGAAATTGGGGGAATGGAGTTGGGAGAATTTTTGTAATTTTTCAATATGTCCTGAATTTAAGATTTAATATTTAGTAAATTTAGTACCTGACATTTGCTACACATAATTGAAAGAAAAATTAAATATTTTCGAGATACTGTTATTGTACGGGAACAGAGGATGTAGTTAACTGTGGGGTGGGATTGGTTACCTATTGGTCCATACCTGGTGGTCCTCGTTCCTGCAGGACCTCTAATCTAATCCGGCAGGTCACCGATACACAAGACCCTTCGGATTAACCAGCGTTTTGTACAGGTTAGCCTACCGATTTCGCTCCTCCTCTGACATCCTTAAACTCGCAAGGATATCTTATCTCGTCCTTTCCACCGGCAATCATCTTGTTCTTTCCTGACGAACGTATTTCTCGAAACAGCGGACAATCAAGATTTAGAATGATTTTTTAACACTTCGTCCCTTGATAAACATTTTTCGAAAACCAAGTTAATTTATTCATTTTTGATATATGACTCTCAGTCCTGTATTTAATTATTTAACGAATTCATTACCGTAAGCAGCATCGTACACGCTATAATACTTATTTGCACAATATTTGATCAAAAAAACCAGTTTCTCAACAAAGATAATTATTTATAATTTGCAAGAGAAAAAAGCCCCCGGTGAATTAACTCGGGATACTCAATTTTGTATCGTCAAAGATTTTTCTGTATGGCGTTCCATGTTATCATCTTGTACATTATTCTTTATGAACATTTTATGAACGCTAAAAAGGGGAACTCGAAGGGATAGGGTTGGAAACGAGCAACACGGAGAAGAAGGAAAAAAAAAGATTATACAAGATTTTCGAGAACGTGCTCAATGGTTGGTAGGCAAAGAATTCATATTCAGAAGTGGTCACCGTCCAAGTATGTAAACAAGAGCCGACCAACGTGATCGCCATCAACGATCGATCGATCGATCGATCGATCGATCTGCCTTCCAGGCTAAATCGTTTTCGAGGAACGATAAAATATAAGCGATCACTTGATCGTAAGATTAGAGAGACTACCCGCAATGTTTCATTACGACTTTTATATTTCCTTTTCGTATATGTGATTTTACATAAATGATGAGAGAACTTTTTGTTTAACGATGGATTAAAATCGAATTAAAAATTTTGTCATAGATTGATTATACAAATTTAATATTATTATGTTCTCAAGTTTCTTGAAATTTTTATTTTCATATGTGATTTATACATTTTTCATCCTTTTGGTCGCTGTGATTCATAAGTGATGAAGCTATTATCACTGGTTTGTTATAATATTTATTATTTAGTATCTGATGTTTAATACGTGTTAAATTTAATATTTAATAGTTTGCAAACTTGGTATTTAATATTTGGTAAATTTAGACTTTAGTATTTGGCAAACTTTTAATCTAATATTCGGCAAATTAGAAATCTGGTATTCGTTAAATTTCAAATTTAATATTCAATATTTGTAAAATTGAATACCTAAGAAAACAACATCCTCTGATCCTCGTCCGTTTCTTCTTAGAAAATCACCAGAAAAAAAACGATTTAGGATAGCGTTAAAATCGTGTCTGAAGGAGCAGTATCGAGCACCCTCGAGAGTCTTCCCATTTCCCGCGATTATCCTCGCCAAGGGTATTGTCTGGCTCCTTCAGGAATCCGCGATCCTCTCCAGGGACTTTTTAAGCCTCGACTTTTACGGGCTTGTGGACACGTTTTAAGAATCGTCGATCCGTGGTACGGGGTTGGGCGGGTGCACCTAGAGGAACATTTTCTGAACGGTCGAAATATTTTTATGGGGTTCGCTTTTTATGGAGACCGGCCCGGTTTTCCTTTTACACATCAGAGCGCATTGTTTTCTCTGGTGACACGCGGACCGTGTAATAAACTCGTGGAAAAACAACCCTTTGAATAAGGAACGATCTTGGAACGATAGGGTGTTCCGGGAACTGTGGAACGCGTTTATGGTGGACTGTTTGGTCCTTTTATTTTTGTTTAGGGGAGAGATGATTGATTCGGTTGTCGAACGGACCGTTTAGAGAAACTTGGGTTGTAATATTTACTGATATTGTGAAGTATGTAATTGTCAACACGCCACCCCCAAAATATCCGCGAAACACACCACCCTCGGTCCCTTAACGAACCCTTAATTACCGAATGAATCGCTGAACGATCCCGGAACAACGCTTCCATGGTATTTCTCCGATGGAAGAAAGTTTGAGAAGCACGAGGAGCGAATTTGGCCGAGACGGCGACGCCGGTTCGCCCGGTCCACATTGTTGGACCTAATTAATTAAGCACGGTGCCGTGGCGGCGGCAGAATCGTAAACTTTAATAGCGAGCTTCGTGGAAAGAAAGCAGAAACCCCGGGGATTTATTTACATCGCTTCCGCGGCGACCGGGGCTGGGTGAAAACGGGCGAGGGGGTTTCGGCCGGGGAGGGAGGAGAGGGAGAACGAAAGGGGGTGGTCATAAATGGCCGTTTATTACCGCGGTAATATTACCGTCCACTTAAGGACCGCGGGTTTTATAGGTAATAACTCATTTGGGAATTAGGCTCTTTAACACAAAGCCCTTGCTTTTCGATAAGCATCTCCCTCCCTTGTATCCCCCCCCTCCTCCCTCCCTCTCTGCACCACGACCGAGGAACCGTACAAAACGAGAGACGACGTAATCGTTTCTGGACCAACCTAACCCTTTGCAGTCCACGATCCTTTGATTTTTATAATTTTCGGTCGATCGAAGGTGGTCCAAAGGGGGTGGAGGGTTGAACCGCGGGGTACCAAGGTATATTTGACGATTTATTTTGGTTCCGCATTGTTGGTACCGGGTTCTTAGGCGGTTATGTCGGCTGCAGAGTTGTATTTTCTCGATTTTTATTGTTTTATAACCGTTCCTTTATCCGTTCGGATGATCTGAGGTGGTCGAAGAGGAAGAAGACCGAGCGATGGGGTATATTCGACGACTATATTCTGTTTCCTTAGATTTTTATAATCTTACGATGTCCATGTTCATCGTTTGATATCATCTAACATAGTCAAAGAGGGTGGAAAGGGTACACTTCTGTATTTCTCTGTTATATTCGACATCGATTCCTTTTTGCTAATAACACATAATACAGATTCAATCTGTTTCGATCTGGGACTAGAGTTACGAAGGTTTAAGAAAACCTACCCCATTAGGCAAACTAGACAAACTTAAAGTCTGTTGCCTTGGGCGCCAAGATTTTGTTTCAAAGAAAGCATAAAATTTTCCAAAATTTAATATAATAATCTGAAAATGAAAATAACGATACGAGAGTGGGTTAAACGCTTCCAGATTACTCGAAAGTCGGCTATCGAATCGGCAGGGAAGACCCTCGATCATTCTTTACGACCGTCAGATCTCGTGATTGCGTGTCGATGAAAATAAGCCGGTCAACTTTGAAGCGAAAAAAAAAACGAAGAGGAGAATTCGCATTTTATAGGAGCAAGGTTTCAGTCTTAATTGTCCAGGTGAAGAGACACGAAACGATCGTAAAGTAACGCTTCGGAACGATTGTCCTTACGGGATCGGTGTCGCTGCTTATTTTCTCGTTTTCGCCTTTCACCCCGTGGCCAACCCTTTAAAAAGATTCCACGGCGAGCCGGGCCGCCGTAATAAACACGATAGCGTTTTTAATGAACATCTTTAGCCCGTTATTAAATTATAAATTATGACAATCTTATCTGTCGTTTAACGAACCGGACATTTTACGTTCCTCGTTAATACCCGACCGACACCTAGGGCTCTCGAAAAACTGGTCCATCCTTTTTTCCTCTCCTTTTTTTTTCTCTCTCTCTCCCGGGTTCCATTCGGTCTCACGAATCGAGCACGAAATTTTTCGACTCCGGAAAGTATTTCTTTTCGACGGTGAAAGTCGGGGTGGAGCCGTTTTTATTGGTAAGAGAGGAGAACAAGAGGTGATTTATTCGGATTTTTCTATACGCGCTCGTGTCTTAATACAAGGCCAGGAATTTTTCGTGGACCTTCACGGGGAACTTGTTTCGATACGGGACCGTTCGATGCGTGTTGTATGGCAGGAATTTCTATTTTGCTCCGGGAATGTGTTAAACGAGTTCCAGTGGTACGATGTTTCATTTGCTGGTTCATTAGTATACGAAATTAAGTTGTTCCGTGATTTGGTAACACGTAGAGCCGGTAATTTATTAGTTTTCGAGAATATTTGATACTTAGGTAAAATTGGGTAATTTGTTAATTCAATAATGGCCAGAATTAATAATTTATTCGTTCTTAAAAATACCTAATATTTTACTATTTTAATATTCAATATTAGTCATTTGTTATTCCTAGAAAATTCAGTACCAATATTACTGTATTAATAATTCTTGAAACGTTTCAAATATTTAATCAAAAATCTTCCTCTTCGACTTTTATATAAAAGAAAGAATTCAATATCTCAATTAAGCTACCGTTTACACGATCTCTCAGTTCCTTCTTTTTTCGGCTGTTAAACGAATAAATATCACACGGTCGGTGAAGAAACGGATCGAGAGGAGAGGGTTTGCTAAATTCCAGGCCGTAGGAAGGAAAAAAACCATAAAACGTCTTTGTTATTGGTCGAACGAGCCGTTTCCACCGATACGGATCCGAGTCGCGGGATAATCCGATCTCTTCCCACGTGGCGCCCCGCGGTGTAGACGTGGCTTTATTAGCCGTCAATTGTTTGTTCAACATTCCCGAAAAACCCCCGTAAACGTTCGTCCGGCTGATTTACTGCCAGCCACGAGAGAGGGAGGATGGTCCTTGGGCTCGATCCTTCTTTTAAGGATCAGCCACAACCTGCGGAGGCGTTTCGAGCTTGAAGGAATCGCAACCCCTCCGCGAATTCTCCTTTTACCTGTTAATCTTATTTGTTTCTATATCTTAAAATTTTCTTCATTTTGTAGCTTAGAAGGTTATTTCTTAAATTGTCTTTAGAATTGCTTAGTTAAGTCTGTTAATTAACAAGTTGTCATTTTCCACCAGTCATCTTACAAAATTAATATTGTATACTCTAGCATTCGATATTGATTATTAATTTAATTTTTACTACAGAATAATAGCTATAATAATGATTATACAGTAGTAGCCAAAGTAATAGCTGATAACTGTAATTATTAAAAATTGCAATCGAATAACCCATAGAAAATAAAAGCAAACCATAAAATTTATTAAGTGACGTACGAAAAATGTTGAATGAAAAATATGGCAAGGATCAAGGACGATAAATCATTGGGGAACCATGACCCCGTTGAACAGTTCGCGACCGAATAAAGGTGCGTGCTCGTAACTATAATAAGCCACCGCCAGCCCCATTAGTTGGATTATTAAATTTCTTTAACGGCGACGAGGGGGGAGGTGAGGTAGATTGGTCGAGTGGAAGGTGGAGCGAAACAGGGCTCGCGTTTAGGCAGCCATTAGTTCGAGATTTACGTCGAGCCGTAACTCATCGTACTCGTTTGTGTTCCTATTCCCGTCTCGTTTTATCCTGTTTGTCTTTCAATTTTATCTTTCTTCGTCTGTCGTTTGGTTGCCTGTCTCGAGGCCAGCTCTGGGCCCTCTTTCGGACCCTTTCGACGCTCTTCGACAGACTCCATTCACCGTGGCCTCGCCATTGGTCGATCCTTCATTCCGCGTTTGACCCGTTGTCTTTTCTTTTCTGCGAAAATACAATATACATACGTGATTTTTCCATTTATCTCATCCAGTCGATAAAATTTTCTAGGAAAATTGATTATATCGACAATGCAAAAGGAATGCATCGTCGTTGCAGTGGCTATTGTGTTAAGGTACTAATTATTGAGGATAAGGGTAATTTATTTTCAAATTTGGTACTTGGCTGTAGGTATTATTCTATAATTATTACTCTAGATACTATTTTAATTATTGCTATGACCAGGACCATATAATTATTACTACAGTTATTACTATAGACACTACTCTACAATTATTACAACTATTATTATAACTAGGACTATTAGTCTAGGTATTACTCTATACTTATTACGATAATTATTACCCTAGTAGCTACTACCTTAGTTATTACTACAACTATCACTCCAATTTACCCCTAAAGCCCTAATATTCGCTAACTTTTATAAAAATGTTTAATTTGAAGATACATTACATATCGAAGCAAATTTGTACAAAGAACAAAATTGTCGAATGAAAACTCCATTCGACTGATTAAAAATGTCGTCAACACTTCGTTTGGCGATCTAAGCGAAATGAACGATCGCGAAGGGTACAGGAAGAGGTTTTTGGGAGCAGGTGCCGTCGGATAATAATGGAGAGACCGAAAAGGCAGCGGCCCGGGCCCCGGAAAACGAGAAACGAACGTGCTTGGTCAGCTATTTTCGGCTTGACGTTAGTCCGGATGATTTGTTGCTTTGCCAAGCAGTACTTTTATCCTCGTTATATCCGCGAGGAACAGCCGCGATCGCCTTGACATCGCCGAAACTCAACTCGAGCCCCGAACCGGGAATTTGCATAACGAATGGCTCGAGTTGTACGATTTCCTTGCAGATAGAGCTGCTTTAGAAACGCCGAAATCACCTGTGCCCCTCTTTCTTTTTCAAAATTGATTGATATATTGTAGCCTCGTTTTTTCTGTGGCACAATTTTCGGAGACGGCCGGCCGCGAATATTAAAATATCGCTCGAGCGAATGTTGCTCAAGATTCAACAGATAAAAGAACGTTTTTACGACATTTTTAATCTTGAAATATTTTAATGCTATTTCTCGTAGCTTTTTTGCTCGACGATGAATATTTAGATGCACTTTGTCATTCCGAGGGTATCGATCATCCGCTGTTAATTAGGAAAGGTGTTAATTGTGCGCGGTGACGTGGATGGGCAGATATTTGTGCAGAGATGCAGAAGTTTTCACAATTTTTTCGTTATTGTGGTTCAATACCATACTAATTAAATTTAATGGTATTTCGAAGGGTAATTTGATATATCAAAATACCAAACAAAGAATTTCCATTTTCATCGATAAATCCATCGTCCAGGGATAATTTATTATTAAAACACTAAAGGGCGAGTGTCCCACCCCTTCCACGCGATGAAGGTAGAAACGCGGTGTTTACGAACAAACTGGCGAATGAAATCGACCAGCGAGAAAATATCACCGAAAGTATCGGCCTAATGGGCTCTGCCATTATTCTTATTTATTGCCACGGCCGGTTACGTTGCGCCGGGCATAAATAATCTTAGGTAATTGCGGCAGAAGAGCCGCTGAGTTGTCTGCGTAAACCCTTTCTCGCGCGGCTCGCGTTCCCCAACCTCGCTTAATGAACGACGTCGAATAAAGTTATCCTCTCGTCGAATCGTGCTACGGCGTCCGATCGTTCGTCACCTTTCCGGTGAATCGTTCGGGAAAACGATACTCGGACGATTTAGGGTGATTATAGTCCCCTGCTCCAATTTACGAGACACCGATCCTCGGTGTTCTTCTTCCTGTTTCATCCTCGATACCTCTATCTTGAACTTTGATTGCCGTGGAGACCGCCTGATGGTTCTTGCTGTGAACTGAACGTCAAATGGGTGAAAGGGTATTTTGAATGGTGTTAATTATGGGTGGGTTAAGTTTAGATTTGATGGTAAATGGAAGGGTTAATTGGTGACTGTTGTATTTTCTAATTCTCTAATTTGGTAAATTATTACCTTATTCTTTAATTGAATAATTTGGTAATCATTGTTCCTGAAGTTTCATTCTCGAATTTCTTCAATTTTAAAATTACAGTAGTTTAAATTTACTTGTGATAAATTTCTTTTTTCGATATCTTTCTGTTTTCTTTGATGAAATTTTCCGAACCGATTAGACGACAAGAAAATTTTCCACCTAATTCCTCAAACTGAAAGACCATTCTTCTTTTCACTGAATGGCGCCTCTTCCAGTTTATTCGCGATTCACCGTTCTCGCCATAAATCACCATGGAGGCTCGAATTTAATAAAGTTCCCTCGAAATCCTAGGAACCGGTGTGTTCCTGGCAAGGATCACAAAGGGTCCAGGATGGCGGTCCTTTATCGTAAAATTTTCTGCCCAATAAAATGCGTCGCTCTGATGGAACGACGCGTTTGAGGATCGTTTTCAGCCTGAACGATCGTGTTCTTCTCTATATCGTCGCGCACAATTCCTCCTGTCGTTTTTCAAAATGGACGAATAGATAAATTCGCAGCCAGTTACAGGACACGGCGCTTTGTGACTTATTTTCAGCTGGTTATTGCAGCACACATATGCCATTTTATAATTTCGGAGTTTCTGAAGTTGTTAGTTTCCTAATTTGTTAATTTAGAAATTTATGAATTACCTAGTTTGCTAATTTCCCAATTAGCTAATTTCTCGCTACCCTTCGAATTCTCGAATCAGATTACGTAGAACTAGTAATAATCCGGTACGAAGAGAAAATGGTAAAATTATCAGGCGACGAAGAAACATGGTGGCCGATGAAAAATCCTAATAGTTCGCATTACTAATAACGGCTACATTGGAAGGGCGTGTCAAGAAGGGTGGCTCTAAAAGTCCCGGACAGGTAATAACTCTATCCTCTCGGCTCGTTACGCCTCTCTCTCTGTTCCTCGTCCCTCCACCGAGGCGTTCTATTATATGGGGAGGTTAACTGTGCCGACGTAACAGCGTGCAATTAAGTTAAACAATTGCCTAGGTCGTCATAAACAACCGGTCGACGTGCTAACAAATCATCGACCGGTTCCAACATTCGTCCACATAAAAATCATCCTTTTTACTCCTGTTTCTTCTTCCTTCTTCTCCCCGTCTCTCCTCTCTTCCCGACGTTCGCTGCTGTTCATCGTACGCTCGTCCCAAAGCGAAATTTCAGCGTCATTTTAGCGCAGACAAACCGCCGATAATGATATCTTGCGTCACCCTCGTAACGACGTCTTTCGCAACCCGGTCCCGTGTATAAATCGCTGAATTAATGGGCCCTCGGCCACGTTGAGCAACGGCCACGAACGCGTTATTTAAAACGCACCATCACGAAAACCGCTCGGCCACTGAACAACCTTGTTTCGATACCTTAACTCGATGACTTCTTCGCAATTTTTCGGCAATTTCGAGGAGATGGAAAGAACGATCAAATTAACAAGACAGAGTATCAGGAAGTTGACATATTAGCAAGTTTGTAAAACAGGAAATTAAGAAATTTCAAGTTACATAAATTAGTAAACTAAGAAATTATGCAACTGGAAAATTAGCAAATTATTCTCCCAATTCAAAATTCCCTCCAACGACGAATCTGAATAATCTTCCCTTCTATCTTGGTTCAAAAATCGAGGGTTCCAATTCTATGAAAACATCTCGAGACGACTTGGAGCAGAATGAAAAGCAGAAGTCAGCTTTGAAGAGGGTAGAATCGAAAGCCGTCGAAGTTGTCGCCATCCTCGAGAAATAGATCTCCCGACAGGAAGTATCGATGTCCACGAAGCTGTTCGACAATGCCGCTCGAAAGGACATTTTCCAAATGAATTACTCCTGCGTGACGTCTCAATCTGCGAACGGGATCGCCGTTTCGCAAAAGGAACCGAACGGAATATTAGACGCTCGTGAAGAGGCCATAGAAAATTTGGCCGCATTCATGGGGTGTGTCCCTCAGGTGGTGCGCAGTCGGAGAAAAGGTAAAAAAGAAAAAGGTCAACCTGCAAACTTTCCACGCTCGTCCCGTTCATTGTCCTGCGGGAAACGGGGCTTGGAAATGTTCCTGGTCGGTTTTGTACCGTTTGCCCGGGGTCGGGTGTGGATTTCAAGGTGTCCATTGTCGGGGGGCCCTTTAAGGACCACTTTTACGAGCATCCAAAAGGAGAAGGACTCGTGCTGCCAAGGACCATTGTCCGAGTCAATCTTTGCCTCGTTAGCCGCTTATTTTCGCACTTATTTACACGCCCTCGACAAAAAGGACACCCCTCGGCACAACGCGTGGTGTTACCTACCCACCCCTCTTGAAGGAACACCGCCTCCGTACGTGTACCTTTTCTTCTCGTTTCTGAAGAAAAAAAGATGTGAATTCCATGAATTTTGGGAATGGGACGATGCTCGTTTCTTGAAGAGTTTCGAATGTCGTTTCCTTTCGTTCGAAATATTATAATATTGAGAGGGGGTCAAAAAATGGGTGGAGGAAATTAGCAAAGGGGGAATTGGAAAATTGGAAAAGTAACAAAGCAGGAAATTGGGAAATTAGGAAATTACAGTCCTACTTCCTTTCGTTACAATATTGCAATATTTTACATTAAAATTGTAAAATTTGGATCTAACATTTTATTGCAACGTGGCTGGTCAGTTAACCAGTGCGGTTTAAGGGTTAAGGATTTCACAAAATGACAATTTTTTTTTCTTTTTGTCTTCTTCGCAGCTTGAAGTCGAGGTTAATTTTGACATCAGTCGTTTCTGTTCGCTGACGCACGAGTCTCATCAGTGTTAGTGACGGTTTAACATCGAGTCAATGGCGACCCGTTTTCGCCCTCGATCCCATGGGGTGTGTCCACTTTTCTTCTGCTCTTTCACCATGCCACTTTCCCTTTTTGGCGAGGTGTGAAGCGTGACAGTGGCAGAGAAAATTAGACGACCCTTCGTGTAGCATCTTTCAAAATTTTCTGGTCCTTTGGAAATTTTGTAAGAATTAAATTTGACTATTATTTAAAAATGAAATTAGTAAACATTTATTTCTCGATACAAATCACAGTATTGACTTTAATGAGCCATGAAAACTTTTGCAAACTTTCATTAATTCAACAAACATTAATTCCCCCATCTTATTTCGCATTAAATTACAAATAGCTGTCACCGACCAATCGAATCTCACAGACATAATTGCCAATCTAATAATTAATTATATCTGGAAATCAACAACGTTTAAGAGCTCTCTCAACTTTTCAAAATCTTGAAATGAATCGTATTATTAACGATTACCGATACGATGTTACGCTATCCAATTACCTATCGTTAAATCGAATCTCTCCTTTCGAAATGAAAATTAACCCGATTATCAAGCGATGACACGAAGTTAACAGATCCCGGTTTCCTGGTAACACGCCACTTAATTCAATTACCGATCTTCATTAAACTTAATCTGTCCATAAAGAAAAAGGAACCACGGATCGCGCGAAAGCAACGGTCCACGGTCCCCGGCGTCGGATAGCGTTTTTATATAGGATTAATCGGATCCTCGATATCGATTCTCGCTCGATCCAATTACACACTTTCTGTACCGTCGAAATCAGCCGTTTCGAAAATACCGAACGACCCGATTCACCTGGTGGCGGACCAGCCTCGAAAGGTACTCGTAAACGCGTTACAGGGTGGTTCATAAAAGGGTGTAATTTTTTTCTGAAGTCCTCGAGAATTTGTCACTCGTTCCGAGGCGTCCAATTAGAGGAATTAACTAGCGGTCAGGAATTTTTTGGAGAAATTACGAGCGAAATTGGAGGATCGGCCGTATTCCGTTCCGAGGCGTCTAATTAGAGAATTTTATTAATAGTCGGCCGTACTGAAACTCGTAAAACGTGCAGGGTGTTTTATGACAAGGTGTACAAATTGGAATTTTTTGGGACCTTACCACCGATGCACGTCGTAATTATTCTTCGTTCGAGGCTTGTAATTAGAGAATTTAATAAACAGTTGGCTGGAAAAAGGAGCATTAATGGTAAATGATACGGATTATTTTATGATGGGTTGCGCAAACTGGAATTCTTCGGGAATTATGTTAAAAGTGGAAAATTGTTATTCCTCGATCGACCTGCCTAATTAGAATATTTAATAAACAGTTGGATATAATGAAACTCATAAATTGTACAGGGTGTTTCATAATAAAGTGTGTGGGAAATAATTATTCTTCTTTGGAGGCGTTTAATTAGAAAGTTTAATGGACATTCGAAATACATAAAATTGAGAAGTAATAATAGGGGATAAAAATAATTTGTCACTTTGAAAGGTTCAAATTTATTTTTCTTATTTTTCTAAATGAATTATCTATTATTTATTCCATCAATTACCTATAATTAGTATGATACCCTCACAATTTCCACCGTAAAATAATATCAAATCCAATACAAGATTTAGACTTTATTTTAAATTTCCCAAAAAATTGTGTACCTCCCAATTTTCTGGCAATTAAAGCTTCCTTTGCCATATTTTATCCAAAACGCGTCACCTGTTACGAAACATCCTGTAGTAAAGTCTGATCGCGATTTGAATAACGATCGACAACGTCCGGGAACGATGCTCCCGAGGGACGTTTTACGTCGTACGAAGTTTGGTCCCAATGAAAACGCATTACCTCCTCCTTCTTTTTTTTCTCTCTCTCCATCGTTTTATCGCGAGCACCGTGTGAAATACGGCCCTGATCGACGAACAGTTTCTTTATTACTCGATTCCTGGGATATTTCCGAAGCAATCGTTTCGGGGCATCTGCCTCGTCAGTTGGACATTTTTGGTCCCCGAATCGAAGCCAACCAGCGAAATCGATCGCGATTTTCGCTTTAATTAAACGCCTTGTTAAGCTGGAATTTGCTTGATCGTAATCGAATCTTAATCGACCAATGAATTCGATGTTCCACCAGGATCTGCTCGCTTCTGATTTATCCAAAACCGTGAATACAAGCATTTTAATACGAATAATTGGAAATTGACCAAGTTTTAAATTATTGCATCATTCCTTTGGATAGTATTTTTCAAATACTCGAAGGATCATCTTCTAGAAACCCGAACGCTTAATTTTAATTAAAGCAGGGTAATATTTTCCGTGTCAGAAAATACCACCGTATCGTTTCGATCGTTACACCCAATCGCAATATTTACCGACACTTCGGCTGCCCCCTTCCACCCGACACCCAAGACAAAGTGGCGTCGAAGAAGTAACCCATAAATCCGAAGGTGAGCAGTCAGCCTCGTCAAACAAAGCCAGAAAAGGGTTGATTTATTAATTACCAGGGAGTTAATTAGTCAAAGTCGCGACCCGGATGAGAGAGGATTCTTCGTGGGGCCCAGGTACCGAAACGGGGAATAGGGGGTGGGGGAGGACCGGTCGGTTGGCGAACCTGGTATCGAAATAAGAAACCAGTTCGACGGAAAGGGGGTTGGAGGGAGGAGGGTTAAAGCTGCCGAGCGGACGAAACGTGCTAATATACGTACGGACCATAAACAATCATCATAAATATTTCGGTCGACACATTAGCCGGCTCGTCTGCCAACACTGGGGCCCCACCTTTTGCAATCCCTTCCGTCCTTAATCACGCGAGCAATGGAAAAGGACGCGAAACAAAAGGGGGAGGTTGGGGCTCCCGTTCCTTCAACGAATCGCACTGCTTCCTCTTCTAATTAAGATGATAATAACGGCTCATTAATTTGCCACCCCGGCATTCTTTATCTTACGAGCGAGCTGGTCCCGTTTTCGATTTGCCTTATTCGTCCGGGCCCGGTGATGATTATTTGATTAATTATCCGTGGATTTTTGTACGCGGCTCGATTGAATTGCATATTGGACGGTGTTTGAAGAAGGGCAGAGAAATTTGGGGGGTGTAGGTTCATTTTTATTTGATTAGCGAAATTTTAGGGTACTAGAAAAATTGTAATTGTAATATTAGAAATGCTGCAATTAGAATACTAGAAATACTGTTATTGCAGTATTAAAAATATTACACCTAGAATATCAGTTAACTTCACCATACATTACCAATATCAATAATATACAATACTTTGATAACTTTAATAATATTATAAAAAAAAACATATAACCAATTCATATTATTATAAATTTCAACATTTCAACCCCTTAAATCTGTTCTTGAATTTGAAGATCATTCAATTTGACGTTGAAGGTCGATCGACGTCAACGGAACGAAAAAGAATAGAAGGAAAGGGTGAAGAGAATAGAGGCGCTAATGATATTGAAATGGATGCAAGTTATGCGTCGGCCATTTCGGTTCTCCCCTTTGGCTTCCTCCACTTCGTGGTCCCTGGATGCCCGTCGGGGTCCCTGGGGTTAAGTTACCTTGTTAGTTCTGGCTGCTCCATTGCCGTGTGCCCTCTGGCTCAACCCGTGGAATTGCTTTCTATTGTAAATAACGGTCGAAAATACTGGCATCGTCGAAATTGATTTTTTCTATCATCCTCCCTGACGAATATCTCATTCCTTGTTCAGTTAATTGCGAATAATTCTGTCGAATAATTAAAGGCCACAAAAATAATATAGCAGCATTGGAAATTTTAAAAATCACCCTCTTCATGGTCCGTCATCGATATTTATTTCCATTACAAATAAACGTTTATTTGATAATTAATTTTCTCGATCTGTCAGGTTGAAGAAATTGCAAATTCTCTGAAGAAGAGAATCACAGGAATCATCGAGGATCGATGGGCTGTTTGGCAAGGGAGGCAGATTCCTGCGCGTGCAGTTTTATCCTTCCGCCTCGTTTTCTTCTTCTTTCGGTTTGGCCGAAGAGACAGAAAAGGGGGGCACACACGCGAAGGGGTGGATACGCGAGCGTTATGAATGCCGGGCTACGGGCGGAGGTGCATAATTCAAAAGTTCGTAGCTCATTAAAGTGGCGAAGCGGGGATATCCTTTCCGTGGTAGGCAACAAGCAGAAGGATTAAAGGCTGCTGGAGGCAGTCAGGCAACGCGTACCGGCCACCGGTCAAATTTGTAGCCACTAAAACCGCCGGTTTTATGGCACGAAATTTACTGCGTTTCCACGGTAAAGTAACAAAGTAACCCAACGCTGTTCGGACCCGTAAGACGACCACGACGATTTGATTTAACGATCTTTTATTATAAAACGCGATGCTGATCGTTCGTGGCCGTCATTCGACGGCCGGTGTGGATCGAACGTCGACCAAAATTAGTGTTTGTTCAATGGTGATTTAAATATAATGATCAACCCTTTGCACTCGAAGCACCTTTGGATTGCTTTTTCTGCAAAAGCAATTTTGAAAGAAAATAATTACAAATAATTACAAAAATTATTAGTAAATTAATTATTCACACTTGTTATTAATTATTTGAAAGGGCATAACATATCACGGGTGTTTCTTATCAAACGAATTTACATTAAATTACGATACGACAAATTATCATTGCACCAAACCGGAAGAGACGAACAAACGACAAACAAGGGTCCAGTGTATCAGACAAAAATTAAAGACGCTTCATTGTATAATACAGGAAAGTAAATCTTAGGTACCATAATCATGTTCGTCATGGCAATCCACCCTTAGCGTGATGATCGTCGGTCCCCTGCAAACGAAACGGGGCCCGTTTCGCTAAAGAAAGCAAATTACGTTCGTGGAATTATAACACGGGAATAATTTGCATTATTATAAGGGCATTAAGCGTCGCAACCATCCCTTTACAACCCCCGAGCAGAAATTTCGTAAGATTTATTGCCGCCGAAGGCGAATCGAGGTGTGCTTAAAGGAAAATTACGAATTTATAAAGGTATATTTTGTGAACGTTATCGGGGTATTCGTGGAAACGGTGTAATTGAACGAATTCGAAGGTGTTTCTGGGGTGGTGCTTAAAGGCATCACGGTTACGCGCGGCGACATTTTCGAGGAAATTGATTTGATTGCCGGTTCGCGTTCGTGGAAACGGAGAAATTCGTCGCCCCCGGTGATACCGGCGCGCATCGTGTTCGCAATTAGGCCGAGGTGAATTCCATAATATCGATCGATGTTTACGCAATTACCCCCGTTGTTGTTCCGCTTCGTCCTTCTTCGTCGCCGTACGCGGCCCACCGGCTCCTCTTCGTTCATCTTCGGCCGGGTAATTGAATTCGTGCACCTGTTGAAGCGTGCAACTTCTCTTCATGGTAGGTGTCGAAACGACGGGTAATTGGCCACGATGATGGGGATAATGGTAAATCGAGGGACGATTACGTCGAACGAGAATGAAATTTATTTGAAACGTTTCAAAATTCTCTGATTCCACCCGGCGAATAATTACTTTGATCACTACAATTTGGGCTCATTGTTTTAATCCCTTCGACAGTTGCATCCCCTTAGGTTCCTATTAATTATCGTTTGTTTCTTTTACGACCGCAATTTCTTGCTCTTTATGCGTATTTTTGAAAGTCGGACGCTTTAAAATCCATTTATTATTTAAAATAACGTTATTTTAAGTTTATTCTCTCTATGGTCCGTCGTTCGGGGCTTAATCTAGCAATTTCAAAATGGCACGTATATAATTGAAATTATTTATAAACTCTGTTATATTCTGATTGCAAAATTTAAAATTCCATTAAATTTCATACAACTGGTACCTTCAGAAATGTACAAATTTTCTTTCCAAACGATCCAAACTTCCTGAAAAAAGAAAAAAATCAACAAACGAGTCAACGATTCTTCTAACCTTCGAAATTGACCAAACGGACCTTTACGAATACCAGCTTGGTCAAAAGTGGCCGCGGTAGCGAAATAATCAAGCACAGGATCCCCTTCGAAAATTTCAATCTCCCCCTGGGTCCTGTTAAACGCCGCTAACACCGAAATAATCGGCAATATTTAACGGCATTTAATTTCACCCGTGGCTACCCGTGACAACGTAATAATCCGCGGTGACCCGAAGAGCGGCCACGGCCAGTCGAACTGGGCGCCCGGAGGATCGTTGGACGACGACGGAGGCTCGTTTCACGGGACCGTAAAATTTCCTCGGTTCGTCGTGGCTTGGTTAGCTCGAAATCCCCGTGGCGCGACCCATTCGTCATGCTTAAGTATACTAATGCAAGCATAACGTATTAATAAACCGGCCGGGCCCGGGCGGCGTCATAAATTCTAGGAGGCGCAGGGCCCGCGCCGGACAGGGCCCGTGTATGCGCGCCACGCTCGCATATATCCACATACTTATGGTAATGATAGCCGAGAAGAGAAAGGTGTAAGGCCTTTTTTCCCACCTGCTGTCCCCCCTTTCGCTCCTACACCGGTGTCGGATATACCCCGAAACTCTTCTGCTACCTCGGCCATCCCCGCCCCCCTGTGGATTTTCGGCCTTCTTACCACCACTCTACGATCCTCGTGATCTCGTTTTTGAACGCTGCCTGGCCCTTTCGACACTGATCGTACTCTGTTCCGATGCCTTAATTACGCCCATCTCCGTACCCCCTTCTGGGACCCGTTAACGAATCGATGGACGCTGGGGTACCGACGTTCCTTGGGTCTCGAGTCACAGAGTTTGATCATATTTTTTCGTAATCCAAAATAATTTGGAAAAATCCTGAAGTACTTATCGAAGTATCGAATCGCTTATTAAGTCTAGTGCTGGAAATTTGAAGGAATAAAAATACAAATTTGAAATTTAATCGAAAGATTAAATTAAAAACGTTGATATCTGTAATGAGAAGATTAGTTTTGGAATGGTGGTTCGCGAAAAGGATGGTACAGTACTGGTCCAGGGGTTTAAGGCACCACGGGCAGTACAGAAGTGATAATTTCGTGATTGAATATATCGAAGGGGCCCCATGCTGGGTCGAACTCGTCCGAGGCGTCCGGGCCCCGTAAGCGAGTATGGGTTACACGTATAATCGAGCTGCGTCCGTTCGGTGGTGGTAAAGCATACATACATTATAACACCATTAAAATACCCCGAGAGGAAACACCCTGCGACTTGAACCCCTATTTTACAGTCCCGGGTATCGTGCCAACGTGCTGCACGCCGTTAATGGGGGCCCCTCCGTTTCTCTCTCTCCCCCTTGGTCCTTTTTCTCTTTTCTTATAACCGTTCCCGTGGCGTCTAAGAATCCGGGCCATCGGGATACCCCGCGGGTGGATCGTTATGGGATCTAATTTATCGAGAACCAGCCTCGAAAGTTGAGCTGTTACTTTCCAGGCTAAATACGGTGCACAAAATTAACGTTTAATCGAGGGATAAATAAATATTCGAACGGATTAAGATTCTTCAGGTACGAGGCGTGTTTATTAGCTTAGAATGGTAAGATTCGATCTCGCATTGACAGCCGTGATCGAGGACCGTGGATCCAATGGTCTGGATGGGTCATCCCGATGACAGACCCTTCTTAGCCTTCGTTTCACGATTTTGGAGCCACCATGACGTGGCTAAGTGATAATTGGAGGTACCATTTGAATCATAATTTTGCAAAATTGTTATCTTGCACTTTCCTTCGAACTTGGCAAGGTTACGTCGATTTTCCCTACCTTCACAAGATCCTTGGGGTCTTCCACAAAGTTTGCCGATCGGTGTCCAATGTCCTGATTAATCGCGACCGCGAGCGGTCATTAATTAACCGCGCGGATCGAGGACAAAATCCGAATTTCGCCCGGTTCACCGCTCCAGGAGTCATTAGAATCCTGTTAGATCGCGCGGCATCGCCCGCTGCGTGGATTCCCTCATATCGTGTACGAGGTGATAAGTATCGCCGCGATACATCACCTAAACAAACAGCTTATGCCGACCGGGCTCGAAGAAGGGTTGAAGCTTCCAGGACGAAGGAGGAAGAGGATATTCCAGAGGGGGGAGAGAGAGACACGGGAGTGGGAGAGGAGGAATCGTGAAAGGGAACAGAGAGAAAGGGGGGAGCGCGGTTGTTGGCTGGCATTTGTTGGCTTGTGACAAGAGAGACATCCATCGTTGGCCACGGGGGGTCCATGAAGTAATTGTCTGCCAGACACCGTCCAATCCGGGGCCAGCTCGGGTCTAGATTAACGTCGAACCAAATTCTGTCCAGTGACTCTCATTACTTCGCGATTCCTCCACTTCCGGTCGGAAGTACGTCCTAAAAATCGCGCAATACACGAACGAGTTAACGAGGACCGTAATTAAATTTCGCCAAGAGTTACTCGAACGGTCGAACGATTTATCCGAAATTTACATACTCGAGCTTACCACGGTGCCGTTGATTAACGTCCCCTTGATTAAGTCCCCCTTTATTCGCGCAAACCCGCTCGCCTCGCCAATAAACGCGTAATTAATATCAAAACGATCCCATTAAACGTAATTATACCACGTCTGACTGCGACCACCTCGCCTGTCCATCCGCCCTTTCCAAGAATCCACCTCGCCCCAGCGGTTCTCATCCTCCTCGATTATCTTTATTTCGCCGTAATTCGATCATCAGACTGCTCCAAACCACGCAAACATATCCTAGAAGTTGTTACTTCAGTCCTTTTTGATTAATTTCATCATTTCCTTCGTAATTGCTTTTCAAAATCATCAAAAACGATTCAGGACGATTACAAGGAGCTAAGCGCGATTAGAAGGAGCTTCGAAGCGGGAAAAAAGATCGCGCTGGCTGAGAACCGAGCAGACGGGGCGCCGAAGGATGCCGCGCGAGCGATTTAACGCGGACAAATAATATTGTAAGGTCCTGCTAACGCCACGGAATATTACCATAAGACATGCATCCTAGGTCGAGGGAGTCTCAGGGCCGTGAACCAGTCGGGGGGGTAGCGGGGGCGTCTCGCAGATATGTTTATGCGTTTGCGTATCCACCGCGTCGCACCCGCTGGGTATCGGCGCATTTGTTGCGTGTGTCCGCGCGTGTGTACACACCTTTGCCTGCTGGTATGCGCTGATGGACCAATTTGGATCCATATTGTATCGTTTTTATGTCATCGAATCTTGCAAAAATTTTGTGGCAAATTTAAATCCATCAAAAGAGGTAAAAAGTGGTCCTGGAAGGACTAATCCTAAATTTTCCCTGAAATCTCGGTCTTAAGGATCTGTGAAATCTCATCTTCTTTTTTTCCTCTTTCAAATCGACTCCCGGGAGACATCGACTTTCGACCAGGGTTAAACGCCTACTTCTTCCTCTTCCTTTATCCCCGTCGGGTATTTAAGACACCAGTCGATACCTGGACAGGTATACCTCGGACACGAGTTGCTTAATTCCTCGAAAATTGGCTTAGACCCGAAAGCCCACGGTAATCCAATTTCTTAGCAACAATTAAAGGCTGATCCCCGAGGTTCTTCTTTTTTTTTTTCTCTTCACTATGTATCGTTTTAAGCCGATCGCCACAACTCGACACCTGGATTATTCGACGATAATCTCGGTTCATTGTCTTCTGCGAGCAACGATTGATTTACGACGATTTACGAGCCGTCTGGGGGTGGATACCCGTTTTCTGCCTGTTGCCACGTGACGAGAATGACGCTCGTTAACGATCGATCATCTGTTTATGACCCGACCACGTCGAACCTCTGTCTAGCCCATTGAAAACCAACCGGCTTCCCTACCTTCCCGATTATCTATGTTCGTCCCGTACGATCGTTGATTAAATAATCGTAAATGTTTCATGATTCCATGGGATTCTGCGAACTTTGATAACGATTTATTGGTTTAGGATGAACATACGGGGGTACTTGATAATAATTCAGGATTGTTTAATTTCTATCATTGCGATATTGAAGGCAAAATATAATTTGTAGTATTTTTATTAATTAGTATTAAAAAACAGATTGACTTTTCGCTGTATTTGCTATCACAGACACTTACCTTGCGAGTATTTCGAATGATCAATGGCCAGCTGGCCTGGCGTGTAAAAGTTAAGGGTTAAAGGTTCCTCTGTTTTAATTAAAGAACGCCAGTAGGTTGATCATTTAATCGAAGATGAAGAAATGTTGTTGTTTTAAGTGGGATGTTCGATTCTTTGAATGAGAGAACGTGTTCTCGTGGCGAGCAAGGGAAAGGGATTTCTCGTTAATATCGGATGAGATTCTATAAATCTCGTGTGTAATGCGTTTTTACGTATTGGTTGCAGCACATAATGGCGGCTTAATTGTAGGCTAGTAAGCCTTGCCCCCGGGGCTACCTTACATGGACAAATTTATACGCGCTAAACGTAGGTACAGGCTGTCTCATAAATAATGATCCGCCGTATGAGCAAATATTTCAAGATAAAATAATGCGCTTTGTGCATCGATTATCGGCGTTGATGCACTTTGTTTAAATTAATCTTAACCGGGCACGGACAAAGACTTTGCGAAGTTTTCAAATATAATCTTTTATTAACTTGAATAAATAAATCATTCGAAGCAACCGGTGGAATAAATTACAACGCAAGGGGTCTGTGATAAAAATCTGAACATTTTCAGACATTTATCGTTATACTTAGAATTCTATTCAATCGGAAATTTTAATCATAATAAATTTAACTTTGAACCCCTTTGTATCCCTATCTTGTGAATTTTAATCTATTTTTTAATTGTTGTGTTAAAAAGTTTGAATATCCAAAGCGATTAGCATCTTCACGCTTGATAATAATCAATTCCATTCGCTTTTGGATAATTATCCAAATAAATGATCAAACAAACCATGGGCACATTAATAACACGAGTTACCAAATTAAAAAGTTCATTTGCGTTTCTGATAATTAAGATTTTATCGCCGGTGTTTGGTTATCGTCCAATCAGCGCGTTAATACGTAACAAAGCTGAGTCATGAAAATCCCCAGAAAAATGAACGTCAAGTCCGGAGGATTGATTCAACGCAGAGTCAATAGGATCACTCGAAGCGATCATTAACCGAGGAAGACGATTAACTTCGAATCGATTTCATTGTGTTAACCGAGCCGAGTGGACAGGGGTCGATTCTGAACCGGTTCAGAGCAGCTGGCATACGAACGAACGTTAACCAGCAGCCCGTGTGTCAGCTCGGACTAATTGAACCAGTCGGGGATTAGTTAGCACGCGGTTCGCGCCACCTCTAAATATTTTGGCATTAACGACGAATAAATCAACGATGGCGAATATAAATCCTGGATTTAGGCGTTAGCTCGAGACTAGCGGAGAAATAGGTAACGACGATTAGAAACGTTGTAATTTATTGCAAACTCGTGATTCATTGGAACTTGGAATATCATTTTTAAATATTGAAAACAATGCTAAAATATATATATGGAAATATTTAAAATGACTCTGACTTTATAAATGTTTTAGTAATTTTGGGGGGAAACAGAGGTAGCAATGAAGATTAGAAATTTTTGACCCACGTTTATTGGAACACCGATTGCCATAGAGATTATGAACTCTTTTATCTTTTTAATCACTCGCTGTACGCGTATATTTATTATTTTTTGTCGACAAGTAATAATCCAAGATAACAATGGCCGCCGATAATCGATTCTGTTATCGAGCCCCGAAGAAGGTGGCTATAATAAGACTCCATTAAAGCGATTTGGCTCACGAACAATGCAGCCATTCGTATTCAACGTGTATGACCGTCATGCGAAACCGATCGTGAATCGGGTTTACTGCCGGTTAACAGTTAGCCTCCTGAATCGCACGTGTACGTATCCAATGGAGCCACCATTTCTCTCCATTTGAAATATAAAATTTCGTTCGTTCGCAGGCGGTGTATTAACTTTTCACACGCCGCCAATGATTTCTATAAATAAATTCCGTGCATGATCGAGCCAATATTGTATTCAAATTTCCTTCCAACTTATTGTTCCGAGAACATTGAATAGGGGGTTGGTTTGTTCATCCACGATTGGTATTTTCATGAGGGTGGCGAACGTGATTTTACAGAAACGAATGAGGGGTTAATTTTCTAACCCTTCGAGGACTAAGGACTTCTGATCTCGGCACAATACACACACGTAATATTATTTATTTATAAATTTCTGTCAAAAACACGATTAACCCTTCTATGAAAATTTAAATTGATCAATACTCCAAAAATATAATATTGTCTAAGAAAACTGTAGCATTTGCAGCTGAAGCGTTAATCAGAATTGAATTCAAAATTATTTTAAAAATAAAAAACTTGCACGTGTCACACTTTGTGTCCACGAATCTGGTTCGTGTCTGGTTTGTCGAAAAAAAAAAGATACCCCCCCGATTCACACGGTCCGGGGACGAAGATTTTCGCGGCTAGACGAAGCGCAAGAAGCGGCTCGAAGCTCGTGTCGTCTCGAACGCTTCGCGATTCTCACCGCGTCCCTTTTGGCGATGGCAAAAAACCGCTGTTCAGAGAAATTCCAGCTTCGGAACCGTCTCCAGTTGTGTCGTGTCCCCTGTTCTCCAGGTTGGTCCCGGGGACCGACTCTTCGGGCTCATCGATCCGTCCTGTTTCTTTATTTCTCTTCGTCCTTTTTGCGCGGTTGATGTTTTGGCTGTTACTGCTACACGGATTCCGTGGCTTCTCGTTCCTCGCTGATCCCCCCCACCCTCCTCCATCGTTGCTCCTCTTCTTCCATTAAAAATGTATCAATCTCGAAAAGCATCGGGTGTTTTGCGAACGACAGGGACTGGCTGGCGTGGAATTCGCTTAAAGGCGTTGTAAAGAATAACGCGAAGCGCGACAGTCGGCCGTCTCCGGCGGAATTCGAGACGTTTTTCCGGCGTGAAAGCACGCGTGCTAGAATCGTTCGCTGATTTATGCCGCGACGGAAACCGAGGAATCCGATCGATTGATTCGTTCGATCGAACGAGGAGGCGGCCGTTCATTTCAGTCCACCTTTTTATAGAAGTCAGGGTGTACCGGGTGGAAAATTCTTGGTCGTTCGAGGGTCATTCAGAGGGTGTTAAAAATCTCATTAAAGGTATTTCTTTAATTAGAGAATTTAATTGATAATAGTTTTAGCTGGTGAGTGAAAGGGATTCTGGTATCAGATAACATGGATGATGGTTCTTATAGGAACTCGAGTGTCTATGTATTGTACTTATGGTTAAATGAAAAAGGTATGACCAGAATTAGGCTGCCCACTATGTTATTTGAAACTCGGTTTTGAAGTTGGATCCAGGAGTTGGGGTAAAAGAACCCTCGAATTTTCAACCCTTAATTAGCGTCTTCTTGAATTATTATTTTGGTTCCTACAACTCTGACTCATCCACGTCACGACTTTTCGTTCGAAAATCCTGAAGATTCGTCGGAATCGCGGGATCGTTTCGTCCCGAGAGAAAAAGAAAAGGGTTGCGCGCGGTGTCCAGTTCCACGTTGAATTCTTTCCCGAGTTAACTCGCGGCCGAATTTTACGTTTGAGCCTCGACGGCGATACCGAATATGGCCTGGCCAGGTGGGGCCCAGGAAAAGGGGGACAGAAGAGGGTGCACACGGGAGGAGTGGCCCGTTTTCGAAAGAGGCAGGAACATCACTAAAGTGTCAGTGGCATCACAATTCGCGAGGAGCAAAAGAGCGCTTGTTAGCGGTCCCCGAGCCGGCAAAAAAGGTAGCCGTGGCAAAGAAAATAACGCGACGAGGTGAACCCTCCTCCCCCCTCCCTTCTGCACGCGTCCTTTCACCGGCGTAGGAGGGGGGGCAGGGACGAGGGGACCCCATAGGAGACGGACGAATCCGAAAAATCGAGGAGACGCAACAAAAGACGCCGCGTTTTGCTGTCCACTCTCAAATAGATCGCATTTGTCCGGCTTAACCGACGATTTATCAAAAGAGAAACCCGATACGGTGCCACGATGATTGCACCCCTTGTCTATCTCCTTTATTTCTTGCCACGAAAATTAATTTCGAACGATATTAAATTTCTTTCGCGCTGGAGTTGAATTAAATTTAAATTTCAGTCAATTATTCATTTAAAATGATGGGAGATTGAAAATACGTTGTTTCTAGAGGATAAATTTATTTATATTATGCCGTTTCGTTCAACACTTTCCAAACGAAGAATATCTGGTCGAAAATAATTTGACCACCCTTACAGGAACAAGGGTGCGAGGGAATTTTTGCTGGGTTACAACAAAAGGCCGAGTGATCCACGAGTCTCATCCCCTTCAGAATTCCTCGAACTCCCCCTCTCGTCGTCCATTTCCTCCTTCCACGTCGAGTTCCTTGCGGACGCGTCGCGAGAGGATCGCTCTTTGCCCGAAGCCGACAGCTTCTCCCCGCCGCGATGTTTCGATACAAATTACATGAAGAGGGACACAAACGGGCGAGGCATCTCCAACGGATCCACGAAGAGAGAGGAGAACCAGGACAGGGAAGACTGATGTTATCATCAGCCCCGGTGGACCGGGTCCTTTTACCCATCCCTTTCTTCCACGAGGATGCTTTTCGCGCCGTTTCGTGATTTTCGTGGAAGAATTCTATAATTTTTGCCGGTTCGTCTTAGAGGAACAATTTAGATCTAAGTTCGCGATTTGATTCAAACTCTGGACTGGTTTCTGTGTAACCGGCGATAGTTTCTTTCTTGAGTTTCTTCTTGATAAACCGACTGCACGCAGAATGGGTGTACGACCATCTTATAACACGGTAGACTGGAAACTCGATGCTAAAATCATAATATAAATAATAAAAATAACAAGATATTGTGGAAATAGAATTAGAATAAAATTGAAAAATCCCCAAATGAAATAAAAATTCGACCAAAAAGAGGGCCAAATGGGGCTGTTCTGTTCCATTCTGAGCGTCGCGCACGGAATGCCCGAAACCTCGTGGACGATTCCAAAAGAGGAGAAGAGAAGGCGGTGGCGAGCGGATATCCTCTGAACGTACAAATACGGCAATAGAGGGATAGCAGCGCAATTTGCTCGTAGCGGGCGAAGATATACGTTTCCGGTCGGTTGGTCTCGCGGCTCGGTTTCGCGCGTTTAACGTCGCGACGATCGAGATTAGACGGCGGATCGGCTCGCGTTCAGCGCGGCACGGCACCGAGCGGATCGCTCGTTAACCCGAGAGAAAGGAGGATCCGTCGTTGTTGTGCATATTCCCCGCTTGCTAACGAGCGACCGACACGCATCGGTCTTGTTCTTGTGGCCGCGATCGGCCCCGACGAATCGACGACGCCTTTGCCCGCGACAGATCCGCGATCGCGGCCAATTTGCTGTCTCTTTTCCCCTCCTTCCGCGCGGTCCTGTGGCCGTTTGTCATTCGTCGAAAAAGAAACGCAATAAAAATCGCCGTTAATTACGGCACGTTCTCGTTCGATCGCTTTTTTAATTAACCTTCTCAAGGTTTACAGCCGCCGTTTTATTTCCCAAATAAACTGCTGGATTCTGTAAATATACTCGATGAATCTTTCAACAGACACAGAGGCACCGTACGCAATTAACTAAAATATTTTAAAATGTGAAATTTAAGTCTTATTTATATTAGAAACGGAAGTAACTCTTTTCTCCCAAAACAAGTTCGTCGATATTTCGATTCGGGAGGGAAACTTTCGCGGTGGCTTTCTCGGAGAACACCGAAACTGGTCTGCGCTGAATAAACAAAGCATTGTCATCGAACGATCGTCGTGGAATCGGGAGAGAACTTTTCTTGCGTGTCTCGTTCTTTCCTCGCCGACCTGAGAACCATTCAGAAGAAGGAGAGGAACACCTGTGCGGTTTCGTAAGCATTCCAGCATTTCTTAGGTGTAGAATCCCCGGTACGGGTCCCGTGATGTCATTCCCGGCACGAACGCGCGAACGAATTCGCAAAACCGTCGAAAACAGCCGGTAAAAATGTCGACGATGTTGTTCTTTCAACCGTGGCCACGTTTCTTTCCTTTTTTCCCCCCCATTCGTAGGCTAATCCCTCTTTCGGCTTCCATTTTCTTCTCCTCGTTCTTGCCGACGCTGACTAACATTTTCATGGCCGGTGTCGTTAATTTTTATTCCTCAATTTATTCATATTCGTTGCATCCGGTATTCCTAGACAATTCGCTATTGTGAAAAGACACCTATTCAATATTTTATAACGTTTTCTAGAATTTATATCTTGATATTCAACACTTGGTACTTAACACGTTGAGTGCCACAGTGGACACAGACGTGTGTGGTAAGACGCGCATAAATTCTAATTATTAAGGATACTATTGATTTGAAGTTAAACATTTAACTTGAAAAAATTACGTTATTCAACTTTGTTCAAAGGATCGAGAAGGATATGTTGTGTATCCAGAGATTTTAGTTGCATCGTGTTCTTCCTGTCAGCTGGCCTCCTCGGGCCATCCAGTTCCTGAAGACTGATCCCAGGACGAGGAACGTGTCATCCCTCAACGTCAATCCTTAGCGGTCGGGAGGCACGCAAAACGAAGCGACGAAACGATTTGAATGCGTCCCGGCCACGACATTCCGAAAAGTCTTCCACCGGTTTTGTCCTGTTACCCATCGTTCCCTCGTTCCTTCCTCCCTCCGCGGATCGTGTCCTCCCGCTCCACGAGGACGTGTCACCTGCGACGAACGGGCCACGTCGTTTTTTGCGATACGCGCGAAACGAGATAATTAGGACCAGTCGCTACAATCTTTCGTTAAGATCTATACCGATGGCTTTTCGTTCGATTCAAAAAGGATTTAGATGTGTTAATACCATTCCCCCCTTAGAAATAAAGTCTTGTACCAGAACTTATTAACATTTAATGACACAATTATTTCTTATCATACATATTTTAATACGAAGCAAAAATAATAATTCTCAGCTAAAGAAAAATTACATAAAAACAAAAATAAAAGAAACGAAAATTGATCAAATTTGAAGAAAAATCGCGAACTCGATAATCGACGAGAAGGCTCGAACGAAATTTCGAAAGGATCGCGGAAAAGGATCAAAGGAGATTCCCGAGGATCGAACGGGGTCCTCTGTCGACGAAGGACGTCGAAGACAAATGTCGTACGAATCGCGGATGCTAAAGAGGCGATGTAAACGGCGGCTATTACCGGAATAGCCCTTCCATGGCATTCCTTCGGGAATCTTCAACCCCCGTCGTTCCCTACGGTTCCCTTTCGAGCTCGTGCGGGTAATTCCGACTTTTGCATATCAAGGTGCCGCCACCGTTTAGCCCGCCATTACTCTCGCGAGATCCGGCCAATTCGTTTCGACCGTAAACTTAATTCGACGTTCCTGAATACATTGGATGGCGTTTCGAATGGTCGATCAATCGATACATTACGTTTCATCGTTTCGATGGAATCCGTGGAATTTGTATACTCATCGTGGGAGTAGGACTCATTTTACTTCGACAAAATTAGTTTCTGAAAGTTACAGCAATTTAATCGAATCGACATTCAAAATTCAAAGTTACACATAAAATAAAGAGGTGAGAATTTTAAAATACAAATTAAGGAATGAATTCCGAAGGAAGAACAAAAACACGAACGAACGAAAGGGTTGAAAACTCGCGATGCATTCTAACCAGCACGAATCAATCAACGGGTTTCGAAATGGCGCGAAAATCTCTCGCCGCTGTCCTCGAGACCGTCGCAAAAACCTCGTGGTTCGCTTAAAATCCCATAAAGAAGGTGGGGAGGGATGGTCGTCGAGTCGAATTCAAAGTCGATCCAGCGGGTCTGGAACGGTGGTTTTTTGCCGGTTCGCGAACGGGATCGAAAGAATAATCGCGAACTACATACGGCCGTGCGTTCGCCACGGAGACGTGGAGGGATGAAAAGAGGGCTTTGGCTAGGCTGACCGTGGGAGCAGAGGGGGAGGAATTGATGAAGGAGCACGATTTACGCATACCGTGTAAGTGACGCGCCTGAATAATTCATTCTAATAAAATAATGCAGCAAGCGCGGGCAAAAACCATCGGTGAATCGCCGATCGCGATCCCTCGATCCTCGATTTCCTCGAATTCGCACCAGTTCCTTTCCCAAGAATACAAAAAATTCGTTAAAACGATCGATTTTGCGAATCTTTCAAAATACATCTTCGAGAAACTTTAAGAAATCCATAATTCGTCGCGATTCGAAGATGGCGGAGCAACTTTTCCAGACCCAGATGCAGATTTTCCTTCAGCCGTGACACGATTCTGTAAGACGGTCTCCTAACGCGTGTTCCAGATTCCTCGCGACCGAAGAACACCGTCGCGAATACGTATTCCGGCGACAACCGATCACCCCGATCGAGCAAAATCGCGTCACGCGTTAACAAATGGAATTTTACAGCCGGTCTCGCGGTATTTATGAGGCTGGAAACGAAAAATTACCATCCTAGAAACGATCGCGAGCGAGCAACGTGGGAAATTTATACGGCTACGTTGCTCTTGTTTCCTTGAACTTTCTACGATCGGATTTATGGGAACAACAGGGGGGGATTTAATTGACACACATTCGCGGATCATAGCAAGCTGTATGTCCTGTAAGATTATTTGAATGCGTATTAATTTGGAATTTTTCGAAAGAACTTTGGAAGTCCTTAAGTTTCTGGCATTATAATTTGCTTATATAAATTTCTCGTTTGATCGCAGCCAGAATTTTTGTCAAGCTCTGTTCTTGTATCAAAACTCACCCCCTCGTTGTCGCGCCCCTTTTTAAAGGAGCAAAAGGAGCGACGGGATCCTTTCGATTGTTGCCAGGGTCCTGGAGGTCCTGTAACCGGGTCCACCAATAAACAAGACAATTTCGCGGTTGGACGTCCCCAGGAATCCATAAATCTGGCGAACCGGTCGCGATCTATCGATTAGAAAGCCTTCTGGTCGAGCACCTCGCCATCTTGAAAGCGTTTGGCCGCCAAACGATTGAATGTGTCCCCAAGCGGACATCCTCCGGTTCGATTCTTTTCGCCAGTACGCGCGTGTTCCCTTTTGCTTTCTCGTCTTCTTATTCTTGTTCTTTCTTCTTGTTGTTCTTGTCGAGCCGGTATCGCGGGAATTGAAAGCACCGGACACCGAAACCGGCGACGATTCTATTTTCTCCTCGGCCAAGCGAACACACGTACCTCTCCCCCCCCCCCCTCGTTCCGCTAAAAATCTTTACGAGTCCGAGAAATGGGATGGCTTCTTTCGTTTCCCTATGCTGTATGCGGTGTACCACCCATACCCCCTGTGGGAACCGAGGAGCCAAAAAAAAGAATCAATTTCTACGGGATTATGGACGGGACAATCTTTTCAACCCTGTTCAAATTTGTGTTACCTTCTTTGGGGACGGGCAGGGTGTATCTGCGTTGAGATATTGCGATAGCCGAGGCGATACGGTAGGGGTTGGGTTAATATTTTATTTAATGGAGCTGGAGGTGTTGGAGGCTTTGTTACTTAGCGGGTAATTATCAGGGGGTAGTTGTTTGGTGACTTGGTAATTTGATAATTCAGTGATTTGGTAACTTGGCAATATGGTAGTTTGCTAATTTTCTAATTTGATACTTTGATAATTTCATAAATTGATCTCTTGATTATTTAATTAAACCACAAGGGATTTTTATTTAATGACAAGAGTTCAGTTCAGTGGAACAAGTTTCATCAGAACGATGCTAATTAAATAACCGATGGAAGGAGGTCCCTCCTCGTTGACCTTGGGAATAGAGGGGTGAAGGAGGAGCAATTTCCGATTTACCGACAACAATTCTATTTTCCAGCGACGGGATAAAAATCTTTATGGCGGATCGAGCCCGGAAAATGGGATCCCGTATCCTTCACAGGATTTTCCGCCCTCGAATATTCCGCCATCGAACGTTTCACCCTCCCTCTCTGTTCCCTTTTCAACCCTGCCATTTCTGTAACCAACCGAGATGCTGCGAATATAATGGAAGGTTCCTTTTATGGGAATGTATTGGGGTTGAAAATGCATAATTTTTTTCTTTAGATAGAGGGAAGATTAATGAACCGACAGATGGATGTTGATTGATTAATTGATGTCTGTCGATTTTTTTACTTTTAACATTTGTATCATATAATTTGGGATACAGTATTAATATTTCAAACAATTTTAGTCGTTTTCTTTTCTTCTTACATCGTATATGACTTTTTATTCATGATAGTTAAGGGTTGAAAAAGAAAAGGAAAGAAAACAGTAGCATGTACAGACATGTATCATCCTCCAGAGGAACGAGGGGAGGGTGAGGAACAGGATGATCCCCCTTTCCTTTACATATGGCGCTTAGTACAGGCAATAACCATCGATAATCGGCCAATAGGAACGAACTGGCACGGGGATTGTCGGTATCGTCGAACCCCATAGATTCGTAGGCAGCATGACAAATAATTCTCACAATGGGCCATCGTTTCCAACCCTGTTTCCATTCCCCGTTCACCGCTGCTGGTCCTCAGTCGAATTTCCAACAACCCCTCCTACCCTAAACCATCATCCCTCGTGTTATACACGACCAGATCGGTTCCGGCAATTTTACATTCACGTCAGAACGGCGCTGATTTATTATAATGTTTGCCGGGCTCCCTTTACCCCCTGCTCTTCCTCCTCCTCCTCTTACGCTCGACGTCCACCATCTCGTTTCCTACCCCTCTGGCGATTCTCCTTTCTTTCGACGTTTCCTTGGATAAAAGGGGTTGAAATGTGCCCTGGTAGAAATTTGGTTTTTGCGATTACTTGGATATTTGGTAATTTGCTAATTAGCATACCTGATAATTTGATAACTTCAACACTTGGATATTCAGATATTTTTTAATTAGCTCATTCTCCCAACATTTTACCAGAATAATATAAAATACAAAGAAATATTATCAACGCTAAAGGAAATTCGTTCCATGATGTTTTTTTTCTCCTTTACGCTTCCAAATGGTCGATTGAAAAAATTGAAGACTGCAAACAGAACACATTCGGTTTCGATTTGACGAGGAAACGAAACAAAGGGAACACACGAGTCGCGAGCTGAAAAAAAAATAGGCAGGCCGGGTTTTTAATGATCGAATCCCAATCGAGTACTCGGCGGGGGTGCGGAGGAGGGGGGAAACGAGCGGTCGTTTCCGTTTCCGATTTCGATTTCGATCTCGTCGCCGCGGATCGATTCGATTTCCAATCGACAGCCACCTGCCTCTGTTTGGTTTCGTTTCCTTTTGTTTGTTATTTCGCGCGTGCCGAATTAAAATTCATTCCTGGCTCGTCCGGTGTTTTACGCTTTCCCCTTCCTCCCCCTTCCTCCCCCTCCACCTCGCGCCCTTCTGCTTGATCGTTTTTTGTCATTTTTTCATTTTCGCCGCCTCGTTTTTCACACGATCGTTCCGATTGCCAGGGTGGAGGGGTGAAAAAAACGTGATAAATTGGTGGAACGATTTCACGCTCGTTTCCGTTTTTTTCTCTCTTTCTTTTTTTGTTTGTTTAATTTTTCATTCGATCATTTTTTGTTTCGTATCTGTTATTTATTTATTTAAACGGTGTTATTTTTAGAAATAAATTCTAATATATTCTCTTGGTAAACACGTTTCGATGGAATACATTTGCATTAAGTGTTATTGTATAATAATAAAGTTCACAATTTTAAATCTTACGCAAATTTCAAGTCGAAATAATACGATGAATTTTCAAGTTATCCTAAACTTCGTTTTTTTTTTTTTTTAATTTATTTACGATCCAGTAACGATAGAAAAATCGAAATAAAAGTTTGTCTAGGTATTCCAGCATACCGGTTTCGCGTAATTTTCGACACGGTTCGAAAGAAGAGAGAAATAAAAGGAGCGGAAACGGTGAACGGCGAACGAGCGGGTCACGCGCCAGCTCGTCGTTAAAGAAATGGTTCTCGCGTCGAGCTGGCTGATTTACATGAAATCCCAATAAATACCGGGAATTCCCGGCTGATTTAATTAGGCAACGAGCGTATCGGGCCGGGCAAATATCCATACAAATGGCGCGAAAATGCGTGTCGAATGGGGACGGGCCCCGACTTTCATCGGTTCAAATTGATGACAGTTTAGGCGAACTTAATGAAAACGTGCTCGCCTCGTCCTTGTCCCGTTCGTTTCCTTCTCTCTGCCCGTCTTTTTCTTCGCCTTCATACCTCTGACATTCTGTTTCCTCATGGGATCAGTGTTTCAACGGTTCAAGACAAGGCCGCCAATTAGCCGGAGACCAATCATCGCCTTTAAATCACGGCTCGTTCGCGAAAGGTCAACAGGATTGACCCGGCATTAAGTCGAATTAAGTCGTGCCTGTTGTTTCCACTCGACTTTCTTCTCTTCAACGTGTTTCTGCGAAATGAACATAGATTTTAAATAGTTGATCTTAATCTCGAACGTACTTTTAGGTTTTACTCGAAGCTTGAGGGATTTAAAGTGCCATTAGCATGAGTTATTTAAATGGAAGAGGAAAGGTGTTAGATTAATTTAATTTTAAGTAACGCGTGGTAATAAATATAGTAATATATTGTAACCTTCACAAAAGAGACATTTTCTGCAAAAATTTGAGATGAATTAAATAAATATTTCAAGTTATAAGGATTTATGCAACCAGAATAATTTGTTAAACGCAACGAATAACTTAGGGATTATTTAAAAATGGTCATATTACGAGACCCACCCTATACGGTAAGGGACAATATTATTTTTATTAGCGTGATTTTTACGCGGCGCAAAGAAAGTACCAAAAACCGAGATTTCGCGAACGGTGGGCGTAAAATATGTGTGCGGTGAGCCATCGTGCATGCTCCTCCGGGTTTATTGCCACTTCGCTCGCAGACAACGAAGAAATCCAGTCGGACGGATCCATGTTGGGTCGAGTTGCATAGAAGTGCAACGCGTTGCACCCTCGGGGGGGCTGTGGGAACGCGGCTTTGAAGACTTCATTATTTTTTTAGGGGAAAGAAGTGCCCTTTCTCGTTAGGGGATTCCTTGCCCAGGGCGACGCGAGCCCGTCTTGTTAAAATTCTCCGAACTGCATATAACCTGGGCCAACGACGAGGGCCTCCCCTTGCTCGTTTACCCTCCTCGGCCTCGTTCTTGTTTTCGCGAACCTCGCGGCAAGGCTCTAGCCGGGAAGGCTATAAAACTGACGCCTCAATCTCGCGATCCATCTTCCACGGGGGTGGGCGAACCAACGTTTGCTGGTAAAAAAGAAAATTCACTCACATTAAGTTTTAAACGATTTTAATTGATGTTTATTTTTAAGTATTAAAGAATTTGATGTGGTATTATATCGTTGAAACGGTAATTTAAAGACGATGATTCGGTCGTTTGATAATCGTGTCGTTTTTCGAGGGATCGTCGAGGGTGGTTAGAACCCGGCGGGTAACCTCGTCTCTGATTGGCTCGCCGTTTAGGGGATGATTCCCGGCACGATAGAATCGCCGGTTGGCCGGATTTAATTAATCGATCGCACGCATTACCGGCCGACAAATGGTGGCCCGGTGGTTAGAACGTTCGCGGTTAATGTCGGCGATCATTCGTCATGAAGAATAAACAAGTTCCGGCACGGAGATGGATTCCCTCCGTCCAATTTTCGCCTGCGAATTTCACTGTTCAAGTTTGATTATGGGATTGATGTTGTATCGAATAGCGATTTTTCGACGAAACGAGCCGTAAAATTTAATTACATATTCATTTAATCACCTTCCCTTTGGTTCCTCGAGTTCTAAAATTTATCTTATAATATTTAAGAATTTATCAAATTAATAGAAAGATGAGTCATAGATTTTGGGGGATGATTACCCCTTAATTTAAAATTAACCTTTGTAATATTATTAAAAGTAGAAATTTTGAAAAGATTGACAATAGAAATGCTTTAATAATTATTTCTAAAAATGCCAAACCATATTGTCCTTCTGCTTGAAAATTTCAAGAACTTAATACCGGTTCAAAACTAAATTCAAACAGTGGTACCATTCGAAGCCTAATAACTTATCGTACAATCATAAAAAAACGAAATGTCGAATTCCTGTAAAAAAATCAATCAGCTCGAAAGTAACGGGTGCAGACAGAAGAAAAGATTTTTCCAGGCTGGAAAAGGGATCGCCATCGCGCGTTGCCAGCATCCGGGAGGAGGATCACGGAGGAGGGTCGAGGGGGGTGGCAGGGATGGTTTCATAAGTTATCGATTGAAGGGAAAGCCGAGGGTGGAAAGGGGGATGTCAGTTTCCATGGCGACCGAACCTGCGCCCTGCGACTTGGACGTTTACCTTAATGCCCGGGAATTACGGGACGTGATTTTGCACCCCTGTTTTCCCTCCCTCCCCCCCCCCATCCCACCATCGCCCCTCTGCCCCTTGCCAGAGGACGCTTTAGGCGATAATGTAATTTTATCTGCTCTCCCTCCCTTCATTCCTTCGATGCTCTTTCGGAGACGACGCCTCTGTTGCCCGTTCCATCCTCCTCTCGTTTTCATCCCTCCTTTCGTCGACCCTCCGACGATCCGAAAGACAACGTTTTCTTCGGCAAACAACCGTTAGTTCATTGGCCGGCGGCGAGGAATTAATTGGATTCCCGGGAAATTAATTGCGGCAAAAGCCACCCTCGGCCGGAAATTAGAGCCGCTAACGTCGCGCAGTTTTCACCCTTAAACGTGAGTGCCGTTCGAGAAAAATGGGAAAAAACGTGGCCTCGTTCCGTGTGCGCGGACGGAGGGATGGTTTCATCCCCAGAATCGTCGACGATTAACGGACCACGAAACCCGGGGGTGGAATACGGTTTTTTGGAAATTTGTTAGAATTCCAAAGATCTTTCGTTTCAGAATACTCGTATTTTGGTATTTTAGTTTAATAAAATAAGAATTAAATAACCATTTATTTAAATTCGAATAATATCTTCTTCTGAAATTTTGCATCGTACGATGATAACATTGCATTTTAAAAATGTTTGTTAAGCTTCCAATTTGGGATTGAAATCTGTTAAAGAAAGGGATGTCGAAGAACCAGAGGGGGTGATGAAAATAAATTACAGAACGGAGAAAAGAATTTTCAAGGAAATTTTTGGACGAAATCGTCGCCGCAAGCACGGTTTATCCGTGACTACGTCAGTGGAAGAGCCACCCCCTCGGGGGTTGTGCCAACGCGAGCCCGCATTAGCTAACTGCGCCCTGATTCGTCGTCGGATCGATCCGAAAAACGGGGAAACTTAACGCGAATCACGCCACCGATGGAACAGTTAATTCTGGTTAAAACAAAACGAGCACAAAGTTGCTGTAACCATCCTCGACGATAATTTTTAATTCCTGTCTTTGCAACGTCAATGTTTTTATAATTTTCAGTTCATAAAATTGTTAGAACAATGTTGAATAATTAATTATAAATGAATTTCATTATCGCAAGACGGGAATAAATTAGCGAAAAATTGCGTTTCGCTAATTTCGAGAAATGTAGCTTTCATCCCCCGAGAAGAAGCTTAAATTACGACAATTTAAATTCTCCGGAGGAATCCACCCCCCGCTGCCACCTTATCGTTGAAAAAGGCGGGGTTTCGATTCCTCGAGAGGGAGAGTGATACCGTTTCCATGGAGTTATGTAAATCGCTGGATTATTCGTCCCTGCAAATTAGATATCGAGTCCGGGGGTAGCGATGGATTCGACAGAGTTCGAGAGTCGTTTAACTTTAATCGAATTTGTCAAAAAATGTTTAAAACTTTACAATTTCTATGAAAGTGTCTTTTATTTGATTAGAATTTGCTAGCAATTTACTTGGAATTAAGGTTTAAAATTATGATTTAGATAGTGGGAAGTGTAACTTTTTAAAAATCACAGTTTACTAAAAAGATTAGCAATTTTTAATACAAAAAGGGACGAAATACGACCAGTTTCCACGAGACGTGCTCTCATCAAGTATTTAACAGAGAGTATTGGGTGCCCATCGCTAAAAGCAGGGAGCTTCGACCCCGTCGGAGGGTGAAACGAGATAGGGGGTGGTTAGAGGGCAAGGTGGCACCATCCCCCAACGTAAACGAGGAGAGTGGAAGAGGCGCAGAATCGTCCCACGGGCCACGTTACACGCATTAGCTAAACGCTGCCTCTGATTGGCTCCCTTCTACGAGGCATACTTTTATCAACCCCCTTCCTGTTAACGTCAAATCGTTGGGGTGGAACAGAAGACAAGAATCAGAAGCTATCCGAGACGAATCTTGCTTCTTTCAAAGGGATGAATTCCATCGCCTTATGATTTAAAAAAGAATCGTTTCTTTTGTGTAAAATTAAGGGATGATTTTAATTCGATTAACTCGAGAGTAAAGAAGGGATTAAAAAATCGAAATTCGAAGGTGAATAATTTTTGAAAGGAAGGTTTAATTAATTTAAATCTATTTGATCTGAAAACGATTCGATTAATATAATTAGTTACGACATGTTCACTGTGTACAGAGATCAATCACAGGTTATGTGATTAACTTGCAAAGAGTTTTTATCCAAAGTGATACAAAAATCAAGATGTTACCAAAACTTAGATTGTCCCAAGTTTTCTTTTGGTTCTTCCCGCCGAATGAAGCTCTGACTCTCGATGACATGTTGATTTATTTAGGTAAATCCTTGATCAAAATCAACAAACACTATTAAATATTTTTATCGCATTTCTTTATTCATTTTCTCATGGCATTTATTTATTCTTATCCTCGGTACATCTAGATAAACAAAATGTTCGATTTTTTAACAAACGTTGAACTTGTAATTGAAAAAAAATAGAAATAGCAAACTTAACCCTACATTCACGATTCATATCGCCAGTATTCATTATAAATAATATAACAACATGATAAGTTATATTTTTGAATTCTATGGACTAAATATTCAAAGGGTTAATTTTTTAAGTTGATATTTTATTGCAATTTTAATCTTATTTCGTGTCGTTAATTATTTGATTTTATTCAAACTTTTGTTCGATTCTTGCGAAGAATCACAACACCCGATGCGTTGATTAATTATTTATATTAATCGGTATTTCATTTGTACCAGGTGAATTCGGCTTGTATCAAAGGTACCTTTTCGGCGTTTTAACCATTTTCTGCGTGTTCCTGTCCTTTGTATACTTCACCCAAGTGTTCCTCACCGTTTTGCCCACCGAATATTGGTGCAAGCTTCCAAAAATCGAAGGGATGTCGATCGACGCGTTGCAGGAGATTTTGATACCCAGCTCGGCGGAAGTGCCGTTCGAGGGACATGATTTGCCTTACTCCAGGTGTTGGATATACGATTTGCCGGATAAAAACTTGACCGGGGTGGACAAACCTAATAAAAATTGGCCGATGAAGAAGTGCAACAATTGGCACTTCAAGACGTCCAAAAGTGACGTGCCTTACATATCCATTGCTGCTGAACAAAATTGGGTATACCCTAATATTTAATATTTTATTTTATATTTTAGAAAAATTTAAGCTATGGAAGGGTTATTACATTTCTAATTTCTGATTTCTAATTTCTGATTTCTTATTTTAATGTTAATTAGTTCCTAACTTGTAATTTCACTTCTGGGGAATTTAAGATAAAATTCTTGACTTCAAATTTGTAAATTTTTCTAATTAAAATCTAATTAATCGTCAGGTTTGCGATCACGCGTACAAAGCATCTCTGGCCCAAAGCATCTTCTTCGTAGGTTCGATTTGCGGCGGGCTGTGCCTTGGTTCGCTGGCGGACAAATTTGGACGGGTGCCGATTTTAGTCGCAACAAATCTGCTGGCGACGATCGGCGGTGTCAGTACGGTCTACTCGAAGGAATTCTGGCATTTCTGCGTGTGCAGATTCATCGTCGGTTTGGCGTACGACAACACGTTCGTGATCGCTTACATACTCGTCCTCGAGTACGTGGGACCGAAATGGCGCACGTTCACCGCCAACATGTCCTACGGTGTATTCTACACCCTCGGCTCGATGGCTTTGCCCTGGATCGCCTACGGGATCTCCAACTGGAGACTTTTCTGTATGGTGACCGCAACTCCGATGGTTATCGTCATCATCGCACCTTTCATCATTCCTGAAAGCGTCAGGTGTGTAATTTTCCAAATTTATTCCTAGCCGCTGTAATACCCAATTTCACTGTAGTGGTCACTTCATGGTTATTAGATTCTTCTAAGGGTTATTTAATTGTACGATTTTGTTATAAAAAAAAAGGTGGCTGATCAGCATAGGGGACGTGGACAAAGCGATGAAGATCATCAATAATATCCAGAAGACGAACAAGGTGACAATACCTGAAGACGTGTACGAGGAGTTTCTCGAAGATTGCAAGAAAACCGCGGCTGCCTTGTCCTCCGAGTCTCACAGCCTCTTAGACCTCTTCAGGACTAAACGATTGAGGTACCAATACCTGAAGTATCTTAAACGCGAACTTCTTATTAATACTCAATCAAAAACACTTAACGCAGAAAGATGACGATCCTGCTCACCATATCCTGGGGGATCATCCAGATGTCGTACGACGGCCACATCAGATGTCTGACCAACATGAACATAAACGTGTTCACGACGTTCACGATAGCCTCCGCCACCGAGTTCCCCGCGGAGATGTTGATCACGTCCACCCTGGACATCCTGGGTCGAAGATGGACGTTGTTCGCTTCGGTGACCATGTCCGGGCTGTGCAGCCTGGTCGCGGCCACCTTTCAAGAAGGACTTTCGTTCGCCGCCATGGCGATATGCGCCCGATTCTTCATCGGCATCTCCTCGAACATCGCGCTGCAGTACGCCGCGGAACTGTTGCCGACGGTGATACGCGGCGAGGGGATCGCGTTCATCCACGTGATGGGATACGTCACCTCCATCCTCAGCCCCTTCATCGCGTTCTCCAGCAGGATAATGTACAACCTGCCGATGCTCATACTGGGCACCTTGGGCATCTGCGCCGCGTCTCTGTGCCTGTTCCTGCCGGAAACGCTGATGGAACAGTTGCCGCAGACCATTCTGGTAATTTTTCGAACGACGGAAGTGACTTAACCCGTTGCCCTATGATATCCAGTCACACTCGTGACGCACCCTACATTCAATTTTAAGTTTAATCGTAATTATAATTAATACAGTCGAGACTTATCAAGTGACGATTTTCTTCGTTTGCTTTAACATCGTGGCAATAAGGATTTTAATAGATTGTTTCACCGTTTTTTTTAAAGGACGGAGAATTGTTCGGTATCGATCAATCGTTCTGGGAGACACCGTTCACAAGAAAGAAACCCATAGAGCCGAAAGTACATCACTTGCACGCGAAACGACCGGTTACCCGGCCGGAACTCATGCGCAGCAGCATGATTTCCGGTAATTTGGGCAACCAGAAGCGACTCGCCGCCATTCGGGAAAAAAAGTTAAGTTCATTGTCCACCCAATACATGTAAAGCGACCGAAGATTAACGAACAATTTCATTACTTAGTTTCATTGTAACTTTATTGATACGATAAACAATACGATTCAATTAAGAAGAATAAACAATAGTAACATTGAGGTAAGGGAATAGAAAAATACGTTTGTTTAAACTTCTTGGTGATTCAATAAATATTAATCTTCATCAAAATCAATGTTGTTTATCGAGAAATATTCTATAAAATTACATTTTTCTTCGAGATATTTAATTCTTTTAAATTACAAGTCCCTTTTCTTTAAATATTTCTCGAGCACCGAATGCACTTTTCTTTTCCAGCTATTTCCAGCATAATTAATAATAATTATACAGACGAGGAGGGACAGACGTTTAGTTAATTGCCGAAATTAGCGACAACAGAGACACGACATGTGGCCCTGTTTAGCGGCCACGCATTCCCCGGTGCTCGAATTTCATTTCCCTTTCCCTGAAAACACATAAATTCGGCCGGCACCGGCTTTTCTTCTTGTTTCAGAACACGTCGCCTCGCCGTGGGTGGTTCGCTAAGAAAAGAACACAAAAGGAACCCGAGTACACGGTCTCGTTACATTGCAGATTTCAGGAATTCGAAACCTCGACGATTTATCTTCTTGCTCCCTTTTTCCTAACCTCTCAACCTCTGTCCCCCAATTAATCAGGACCCCTCACGATTTCCAATTTAACAAATTAATCTTCCGTTCCTCGGTCTTCCATTTCTTTTCGAAACTTTTAATCGCGACGAGGAAACGATAGCCGTCCTTTCGGTTTGGAGAAAGAAACCCGACACGAGTTCATGGCTCGTCACTCGACACGACTAATGGACCCATAATGACCGGCCAATGGGCCCACGGTACCCGACACACCCATATTCGTCAGCCACCCGGAACACGGGGAACCTTGGCTATATTTCATACCGGGAACACGTATTCTTTAACACTCTGACGGCTTTCGCATACGGTAAGTGAATTTTTACATCATTATTTATATTTTTGCCACACAATGCCCTCCTTAATTAAGACTACTTAATTAAGATCTTATCCACCGCTTAATTCTATAGGATTTAAGCAAAATTGAAAGGTATGCACTCAAGAATAATTTTACACTCGTTGAAAGTCAATTTTTGTTATTTAACTTTCCGTGGTTTTAAAATCGTCGAAGGAAAACTTGTTCACACTTCTGGTTCGAGCAATTCTTAATTCCTGGCGGAGGGATCGAGCTTTCGGGCTCACAATCGTTCCGGAATCAATAACCTTGATACGGGGACCATTCGATTTCATGGTGGTTAGCGGAAACCGTGGTTGGAAGCGGGTTTCCGTATTTCAGGGAGCAACGGTCGCGCAGTTGACACCGGTAACAACTGGAAGCTCGTAAACGCGAGATTGCCTGGCCGTTTTACGAGCTTTCTATCGCGTTTTCGGGATTATTTGAGAAAATGGAATCCTTTGTGAGACACGGCGCCACCAATGATCCCCGCCACACCCCCTCCAGAGGGTGAGGAAAGTCAAGATCGCAGTGGGCGGGGACGAAAATGCAAACCAGCTGGAAAATCGTAAAAAGACGAAATTGTAACAAACGTAATCGTGTTTTGTGTCGCTGGTCCATGGGCGTTGTTGCAGCTGCGTGAAAGGGGTGGGCGAGGAAACGAGATAGAGGACGCATATGTACGTCGGACGTTTTATTACGAAGAAAGTCTCGTAAAGGAGCCGCTGGTGTAAAAAGCCTTGCCGACGATCACATTTCTTCGCCACGATTCGTCGTTATCGCGAGCCCTTCACCGTTTCGCCCCTTCCGCCCTTAATGAGCCGAGGACGATGAAAATCGAACTACAAAGTGGCAAAGGCTATTTCATTTCTTTCTCTCGTTGGTAATTAAATTTACGAGACTTGGAGGGCGTCTACCCTAAAAGCATAAAAGAGAAACCCTCTTCCCCAAATTTTATTTCAAAATCGCCCAAATTCCAGCGTCCCTGAATTTTAATAAACAACTCCGCTCGTTGTTCTAACAATTTATCGTATTTACTCTTCGTCCAAGAAGAGAACTGGAAACCCTCTTCTGAAAATTCATCCGCGAACGATCGCCTGTGCAAACAAACCATCCTCGAAGCGGAGAACAAAGACGGTTAAAAAAAAAAAGGGAAACGAGAGCGTAAGCGTCGGGCACACGCGCGTATCGTCGACTTTCCGGGCAATTTGCGTCGATAAAACTGAACGTCGACTGGCTACGGTACGCAACAACACTCGGGAGGAACGAACGTGTCCCGAAGCGGGTGCTGGCTCGCTAGCGGCGCGGCAAACCGGCAATTTTCACCTCGCCCGGTCTCGCAGCTACCCGCTCGAACGATCCTCGCTACGTGATTGTCTGGCCAGCAACTACTGTTTGTTTAGCTCGGCCATCTACGCCGAACGAAACTGCCTCTCCCGAAGATTTTCGCAATTTTCACCGCGTTACATCTTCCCTCCCCCTCCTCCCGTTACTCTTCTTCTTCATCTTGTTTCGTTCGGTGGTTGTTCTTCAAGCTTCGGCAGGGACGCATACGCAAACGTTGGTAGGAAAGTCTTGGAATTTTTATAAACTTTTCGGGAAAAGTTGATCGTTTCTTGGCGAAGAACTTTATTCATTATCTTTGCAATATTGTTGGTGAAATGACGGTACAATACTGGTACTTTAAAGTAACTCGAAGCATCGACGAGGGTAGTTCTTGAACCGTGGTTATTGACAGTAAGGCTTCTTTTGGTATTTTGTTGTATTCATGTGAGGAAAATGGAAAGAGAGTTGTAGGTGACTAATTATCGAAAGTGAAACAGGATGAATCTGAGGATGACTGATTAATTATGGAAGATACAGGACATAGGGGGTAAACGGGGTGGCTATTGGTAGGTTCCTGTAGAAATTTTATCATTTCTTGATAAAATCCATCAAAAGTTATAAATTCAGACTTTATAATAAAAAATGTCTTTCCTATCCTCTTCAGGAGCCAGAAAATCCTTGAAGAAATGAATTTTCGATTCCCCTTCGGTGGTTTCTTAATTTTATCAAATGGAACATCCTCCTCGAAGATCCGAGCCTGAGCTTGAAAAAAATGCTAGCTGAACCGAGATTCGCAGAGGTGAGTCGAGTTTTACTACCCGATTGCTCGCCACGCCGGCGAAGGAAGCGGCGCACGGTTTCCGGTATCGGCGATAGCCCAGAGAAAATGGCGGTTCGCGGTGCGATGAGAAATTCGACGACCGCTCGTTCCCGTACTTCGTGGAATTAGAATGGTCGGGACGTTTAACGTGGATCCTCCTTCCGGAAGTCGATCTTCTTCTACCTTCTGCAACGGGTACTGTAATCTTCGTCCGTTGTAATTGAACGTTGTTAAAGAATAGGGCGAGGTAGACGTTGCACGGTTACGTATGCTCCAAGTTTTTGATTTATTTAGAAAATTGAAGGGAAGTTCCTCGAACTTCTATTTTAATGCTTCCTGTACAACGATATGCGGAAATGAAATTTCTACAAGTTAGTAAATTTGTTAATTATTTCTATTTCTTATTTATCCTTGGAGAAATGAAATTCTTCAGCAGGAAACGGAATCGATTAATCCTTGATCGAAACGCTAATCAATTTTCCTAAAACGACGAACGGCTCAATAAAAATTAGTTCGATGCAATATTCATCGAAATTTTGATTTCGAATCAGTCACAATCGATTAAGAGTTGAATTCAATTTGATTCAAGGTGGTTGGCGTATGACATGGAAAATGATTCTATTATTAGAACGTTCGATTAACACTTTATCAGCAAAGAATTCAATTTCAGTTCATTATTCTCGGTTCGGGTTGGCGGGTCAATTTGAAAACGATAGCCGGCATAAAAGCTCGAATTAAAAGTGGTCGAGGGTACGCGATAATTTGGCCGCTTCTAGAAGCGATTTATGCGAGCGCATAAAAGTCGACAATGGCCGTGTTCCCATTTTAAATCGACGCCCGTGTCCGGTTCCGTTTTACAGCGGGGCCGTAATCATTAATTTAAATAAGAAAAACCGATAGCGAGTTATGTACTCATTTTTCGAATCGTAATGTCGCTTGAGCTGACGATAGTGACCATGAATGGTAATTGTGTTCGTTTTGTTTGCTTTCCTTTGGAAAAATATCGAGGGGAAAATTTCAGTTTGTATACCGTTTGCTCAGGTCATCAAATTTAATGGATTTAAAAGTTTTGGAATTATGGGCACTGTGTGTTTAAAATTCTTATCTTTATAGTCGTACATTCCATAAATTCCTAAAGTTACTGTTCGAAACATAGAATAATGAATATTTCTAAATTTAGAAATTTAACATTTTTATAATTCCAAACTTTTAGATTTCAAATCTCTAACTCTGTAAATACCTAAGTTTATAATTCAAAATTTGGGAAATTTCCAAATTTTGGAAAAGACCCGATCGAAATCCCTGAAATCGAATGTCGAAATTACCATAGAATCCCAAAGTTTGCCATCTCGTAGCGTGTTAGATTTATAGTATCGCCGGTTTTTGAACCGATACTCGCGTTTGTATAAATATTCGAGCGATTTGGATGAAAATTTCCATGTTCGCGACGATAAATCGCGTCCTCGTCGACTTAATCTCTTCTACCAGGGACTCTGCAACTACGATAAATCCCCGTCGAATCGCGGATGTCCCTGTTAATTTAGCCGGCCAGCCGAATCTCGGCTAACACGGCGAACGATCGCTATAAAACCCCCGGCCGACCACAGAGATACGGGAAAACCTCGTTAATTACGGCAATTACCCCTTTCGTAGAATTGCACCTTGTCACGGTTCGCGCAACGTTTTTCTGACGCATACATTGTGTTCAAACCCGCAGCCTATCATCAACTGTTGACACGGTCATTGTTCATAAAAGTTGCTATCAAAGTTATATTTTTATTCCTTTCCTCGATGAACGCGGTACGATTGCTCGCCGGAGTTAAATTAATTCAATTAAGTGTAATTACGACGGGAGTTATCGCGAAGTCAGATCTTATCGCGTATATAAAAATACATAATGACGATAGCTCGTCTGTTACGTTACCCAATATTAATTAAGATTACAGTGTTCTCGAATTAATTACCAGGTCATTAATTAAAATTGGCATTGAATTAAAATCCTAAAATTACAATAAATAATTCTTATATTTCCAATGAAATTCGTTCATGAAAGATCAGTGTCTATGTCACCCTTGAATCCTAGTGAAAAATTAATTCCACCGGCTGATTACCCCCCTTATCAACCCCCCCCCCGATCGTCGCGTTCGATCGATAACAATGAAACCCTGGCGGATAAATGGCGTTTGTAAAGTAACAGGACGTTAGACGGGCACGAGGGTGGTGGGGGGTTGAATTGCTCGAGCCCACCCCGCAATCGGCCACCGTACATCGAACGCCACCCCTCCTGTAATGCAATTTGAGTTAACTGCCGGGGGATGATCGTGCCCCGGCCACGCATCACCCTATAAACTGTAAGCACACAATACGTAATGTACTACGTGCGATGGGACTCTTTTCTTCGATGGCGTTGTTATTCTTGTCACCCTCTGTATCCAGGGGGATGAAGAGCGTCAGGGATCGAGGGAGGGGGGGGGGGGAGGGGGAGAACGGTTTGCGGATTGTCTGCGAGTTTCTGCGTTGCTCGGCTTCGTTGAGTGCCAGGGAGGGTTGTGAAATTGCCGTGGATTACGGTTAAGGGTGCAGGGGCGAGATTACTCGAATTTCAATGCGTCAAATCTGCAACATTTTTTCTTTGGCAAATCTGAGAATTTTTTAAATCTTTATGAACTTTATAGAATTATTTTTTTGGTCGAATTATAATTAATATAATTGATGGAGGGTTGAAATTCATCGAATTTCACGGAAATTTTCGTGGAGATTGTTCAGAAAACAGGCGTGCACATGTGTAACGAGTCAGAGCTATTTGTTTAATAGGGATTATTGTGTCTCTCGATGGGGGATGGTTAGGGTGGCGGATTGAAATGAAATGACACGTGACGCCCTTTGCCCGGCCTCTTCCCTGTGCCTCGAAATAATCTTGTTACTCTTCTGGTCGCCGCCAGGAAATTGAATGGATCGTCAAATTTAATTGCCATTTGGCACAGTCAATTTCCAGTCACGGAACGTTAATTTTACAGGGTGAATTGCGGTCTGGAAATTTCTTTGAATTTCCAAACTGCCTCGATCTTGTTCGTTAACCTCGTTTCCTTGCGATTTATTCTCGAACGAACTTGAAGCACCCCGAAATAGAAAGGTTTTTCTATTCGATATCGATTCTACAAAATTGAAGATAAGAAATATTTTTGCAATAAAATGTAAAACATTTCGGATATCTAGATCCTTCCTCGTACTACGTCGGCGTTAATTAGGTCGTTTGAATTGGTCGAGGCGTCAATAAATTAATTAAGAACCACCGCCCACTGACCGTGAACGACCAAATAATCCAGCGCACCATTCAGCAACGATTTATCATAATTACGTCATAATTCTATCTTGGCCAGTCTGTCTTCCTCCTCTTCCACCTTACGAACGCGTAATTATCATTATTCTGTTTTATTTGTTAATTAATGTCGAATTAATAACGCCAGGGGGGGAAGATTAAAAATTTTAATCAGAGAACTGAATCGTTTAGCTATCAGATCGTTGCTGTATAAGTAATTTCGTTTTCACACGTAACTCTCGACGCTACCACACCCTGTAGATCAATTAAAATATATTATTATAATATTCAAAATTATTTCTTTCTTATACAATAGTTTCTTGAAATATTTTATCAGATACCCAGGTATATATTTACGAGAGCTCAGACCGTAACTAACTACAGTAACAACAAAGGAATTCAAAAATTAATTATTTTTATCCTTAATTACATCTAAACGGGTGTTAATCGACAGCTTGCCAGATACATGTTTCTTCTTCGTTTTAGAGATACATTGTAACGTTTGATGTGTCGGTCAAGCCATAGAAGTCTCGTTGTTATTTTTCCATTATTTCTCCATTATTATCCACCATTATTCTCTCTAGTCTGCCCCCCCCCCCCTCTTTGCCACGGTTCCTTCTACTTAGCCCGTCGATATTTTCTTTATTGGCTTTAATGTTATCCGCAAAGTTAGCCACCTGGCGTCGAACGGTGTATCGTTTTCACGGGGCCTCCGAAGGGTAGCGCGGGACCCTTCTTGGAATAATATTTTCCCAACACCGAGACCATGTTTATACTGTCAACGAAGAACCGGCGGATTATTCGACTGGCTTCCGGTAGCTTTGCATTCGCAAAAATTCTCCCTTCGCCTCCATTCAACTTTTCTAAAATGATCCACGAATTTAAAAATAACTTCGCGTAACTGTGATACAATTGTGATTGAATTTATTATAACTTTCAACCCCTTCCTTGATCCTCAGAGACTAAGATAAAAATTATTCGGTTCTTTTTCTTTAAATAACAAATAAATTGTTCAGTTTAAATATCATATTTAAATTAAATTAATAGTAAAGTGAGATATACTGGATGCATTTTAAAAAATTAATACAGGAAATAATTTAAATATTTAATATTGTTACAGAAGTCCAATTTTCTGTCCGATTCAAAATTCCAGGAACCTTCCATCCGGTTTCCTCAAACCACAAATACGGTCGCCCTAAATTCATCCAGACGTGTCTTTAAATCACGTTTTCCCGAACATCGTGCATTCTAAACGCGAAGCTTCGTTTCCTAAATTTTCACGATCGTTCGTCACCGGTTTTCGAAATCGAGCCACCGGGAAAAGGAACGGTAACAGGGAGGGGGAGAAGAAAAGTTTCCAGGAACCGAAAGAGAAACGGATCAATTCCAAGCAATATGTAGAACGATTTCTCTCTTCGGGCATTCCGTGGCGGGGTGTGTAACGAGAATCCACGGGGTGAACGCACCCCTTGCGCACGTACCGCCGCCGTGGGGTGCGTTCTTTATTCCAGTCGACGATTTATCCACTGTCAGGGTCGACCGATAGGCGGCAGGAGAAATGGGAACGGGCCATCTTCTTGCACGGTACAAGGTTTTATTGGGCTTTTTATGGGACGAATAAACGGTCCCGTTACTCAGATTTGCATAAACTTTGCGACTGTCATCGCTTTTTTAAAAACAGCACGGAAATTTTGCTGCTTCCCTCGGTTGTTTGTCAGTGGACTCGTTGACAAGAATGATTGAAAGAAAAACTAGCGAGATATTTCTCTCTTAAGTATCTAGGGGACGTTTTTCTTTGCAACTAATTTTTTAGTTATTTCTGCATAAACAATTCGATTTCTAAATGTGTTATACGAGGTGGGATTTAAATCGAACAATTACTCAAATATTTTCCAATTAACACCTTGCTATGGGTGACAATAGGCGCCTGTACGATTGAGAATTCCTTATTTCATTTGGTGGTAAATATTCCTACCGGACGTTTGAAATTACGAACAATAGAACTACCAAAATGTAATTTGTCAAAAATAAAATTATTACCAAACGAAATTTTTCATAGCTGCAGTTGCTTAATCAAAAAGGGTGGTTCGAACAAGAAGAAAAGAAAAAAGGTGGAAGAAGCGACGAGGCACGCGCTTTCCCTTAATTCGAAGCAGCTTTTCGACGACATAAATTCGACCCGTGTCCCACGATACACTCTTTAACCCGGGACCCTTATCTGCCGCTTTATTTCCACCGAAAAAAGACACGTTCGCCGATCGACTTTTACCGGCTCCTTTTCACACATCTGGCCGTGGGTTTCGTTTTTATCTCGAACACGCCCGTTGTCGAAACATTTAATGTTAACCACTCGAGCAGCGGCAGGGGGGAGGTAGGATCGGAACACACCTTTGATTTCGTCGAGGGGCCTGGAAAACACGAAATTCCGCGCCGTGAAACACCGTGTTTCGCTGATCCGTTGGACAATTAACCTTCCGTTCTTCGTTTTTCTTCGGTCAACCCGAAGACACCTGGTGGATATTTTTTTCGAAGACGCAGAGGAGAAACGTTTGGAAAACGAGGGACGCTTGTGTCTTCCAGAAAATTCTTCAACCCCTTAACTCGTGATTTAATTAACAATTAAAGAGTCAAAGGTTATTTAACTAATTAGCAATGGCACGAACTGCTACTTTTGAATTACTCGACTTTGAATGCTGTTACCTTGCAAAATACTGATAGCTATATTTATAGTATTTTTTATTAAACAGTATTTTAATTGTGTTAATGGGAAACAGGAAAATATACGGAAAGCACGAAACAATTTCCTTGCAAGATCAGCTGATTGTTACTCGAGGCGCATTAACGATATCATCTCGAAGCGTTCTTCGACAAACTCATAAAGTACCGTTCGTAAAACGTACCCTTAAGATAGACCGCGAAGAGGAGGAGGAGGCGCCGTAAGTTAAGTCGAGCGGATAAAATGATGGCTCGCGCGAACAGAGGCAGATGCATCCGCGTTCGACGACGTAAGTGCAACTCTTGGCACGTCGTTGCGTATCCTCTTCGTCATCCCCTGACGCTGAAGTCATCGACGGGACCAAGGGAGACCCGAACGATCAGTCTGCCTGCGAACCATAAAAACATCCTTCCGTCATTATTCGATACGCTTTTTTTAAACCGGGAACCATTAGGACACGCGCGAGAGAAATGTTGAATTTTTATTAACGAAAAACTGATTGTTAATGCGTTAAGTGAGGGGGATATCGATAACAGTTGACATCACGAGAGAAAAATGTTGATCTCATCAGTGATGGATGGAGTTGTAAAATTTTGTAAAAATTTATATTACAAAATTTGTTAAATATAATTAATTGTTGGATTACATATACAGGGTGTCTTGTAACTGGAGGCTATGTGAATATTGCTGTAAAGGTGTTGATAAATATTCTAAACAAGAAACGTTAACCATGAAACTAACCCCATAAAAGCCGTCTTCTTCGAGATCGCCTACGTACGAAACGAACCATGTGCAAACGGAAGAATTTAAACGAGAGAGCGAAGCTGTCCACGACCCAACATTAAGATATCGACACGCTAATGGCGTCGATTAAACGGGTCGAGCTCTCAGCGTGGAATACGAGAAGCGAAAGCCCTGTTTTCGACTATTTTTGCTTGGAAACCGGCAGCCTATCTCGTGTAATTCCATCGTCGGGATCATCTTCGTCGAAAGCTTTGGAAATCACTCGACGACGAGTCAAAGAAAACACTTTCATGGCCGATTCGAAACGGCGGCGGCTTAGCCGTGTTGTAACCCCGGCTCGGTTGTTGCGGGGGAGGTTAGACGCGATAAATAAACCCTAAGCCCATTCGAGTAAGTGGTTATGTTTTTAACACGTGCTTGCGCCTAACGGTTCACCCCCTTACACCCGTAACCCCGGTATAAACCAAGGGATCGTCATCACCATAAGCCACCTTACCAAGCAATGGCGTAACCTTTCGTGAATATATTTTCTTCGGAGAAAAAATATCTTAAAAGGATATAAAAATAATGATCGTCTATGAAACTTTTGCGTTACCCCTAATGCACATTGCTCCTTTATTAGCCGCGTGTTGATTACTTTGAAATATTTCCACTTATTACTTCGGAATCGTTAACTTGGTATTTTGGTATTCACAAGAACGAACCAAAAAGAAATTCTTTTTATAACCGGGCTTCGAAAGGGTTAACTCGACAAGTGCCCGTTACAGGGCGTTGAAGTTTGGAATTCTCTCGAACACCCTGTATAAGGGGAATACGCACCGATGGAGGAGCAGAAAGGAGCTGTTCCCTTCTCTGTCTAGTCGAGATGGGAGATGCGCCGACATAACCGATAAATAACAACGGCAACGAGCCTGTCAGACCCTTGTTAAACCATCGTGCACACGCTCACGCGGCCTAGCACGCACGTATTCACGCATTAGAATACGTTTTAACACATCCCTCTGACCGTGTCTTTCTTCCACCTCTTGTTCCATGCCTCTGACTCGAGAGGGAAAGGGTGGCGCGGATGTTTGCCCCCCGGGGGTTGAACGACGCCATCGACGCTGATCGCCGAGGTCCTTCGAAACGCTAATTAATTTCTGCTCCTTTGCGCAATTAGGACAAAACGACCAGTCATTTAGCATTCGGTCGGTTCGATCGTCTTTCTTATTGGGATCCATCGATCACACTCTTTGCACTAGAAGTTGTTGTATCTTTTGGTTTCGATTGTTAGTCTTTGTCAGTGGAAACCATACACGAAAATGTAATTTGATTATATTTGAAACCCTGTGTTATTAAAAGAAAAATACCTTGTGAACGATACTTCTGACAATTTCAACCCCCTTCTTATAATTAACAACATTAAAGTTCAGGATATCAAAGGCTATATTTGAAGCAGAAATTGTAGAAAAACCTGCCCCTCCGCGATCCTCCGCCCCTCGAATTACTTACGGAATCCATCAAAAACCTTCAGACCCTTTAAAAAAATGGAAAGGCGTGCAACGACCAGGGGATTCGCATAAACGAGCCAGATTTCCGAGCCTCCCCCATCCGAACCAGCCCGTGGAAATCGGAGTTAACATCGCCGGGACAGATTTATCAGGTCCGTTCCCGCGGGAGACGTCGCGGTGCTGGGTTGACAGAGCGTCCCCCCGGGACAGCGGGGATCGTCGTTTCATACATGTGAATCGGGGAAAATTCTGCCGTGAAAATGGTGGCCCGCGCTCTCATAACAACAGCCATCAACCCCCTGGAATGGGGAGAGGTGGTTTCGGCCGGTTGCTCGACGCTCTCTCGTTACGCTTTTAATCGTTTCATCAAGTTGTTGTTAGAGCGCGGAATGTGCGGCCATTTTGCGGACGATTGGACCGCGGATCGGTGCCGCGCGCTTTGTTGTCTCCCTGGCGGATTTTCGCCGCCATTCGCCGGGAAAACGAGCTCGAATCTTGGAAAATTTTCCACCCTGTCAATCGTGCGATTAAAGCAATCGGGTTTGTCGAGTGGCCGGTTGTTTGCCGTGAGATTTTCATTTATGCTGGACGGTGTAACCGTAAGAGGGGTGGTTTTCTGTGGAAAATCAATTGACGAGGTAGCTGGAATGGTTCTGAAATAAAATTTGAAATTTATTCAAAATTTATACATGTAATATTAACAAATGAGTGGGGATGCCATTCACGGTATCCATGCATTCTTAACACGTTGGGTGCCACTCTGAAGCCGTTGAAAACTTCATTAAATGGTCATTTTATCTGTAACACGTTTTGTCTGTTATTTTCAAATGTTTATTACAAATATTTCTATTGCGATACGCGAACGAATTCCTAAAAATATAGATGACGAATATTATTATAGTATAATTATTATTTTTAAATAAACTTCTTCCAGAGCATAACTAATGCACTTCTAACGCGCCAAGGGTTTAATAAACGAAATTTCGGTATGAACATGTTGCGCGCGGCGCGAAAGACCGAGCGATTTTAACGAGGCTGTAAATCCATCCAGGAAAGCGTGTACCTTTTTCCCGGGGGGAGGGAGGGAGAAAAGATCGTGAAAGCAAGGGACCCAGGTCGGACATTCGATCTGTTTTCGAATTAGATGGCGAAGGTAGTCGCTCGTAAAGATGCCTGGTCGCGCGCGCGAACCTCCTGTAGATTCTATCGGCTAGAATTATGTCTTTATTAGACGGAATCTCTGTCCGATGACCATAACGGTTTCCCTCGGGTCCCGCAGGTGTCCGCCGGCCAGGAAAATGGCAAAACTGTCGTACGTTTTCGACCACCTTTTATTTCTTCTTCTTCTTCTTTATCTTTCCTTACGAGATCCTCGTTAGTCAGGTGAAACACGCGACATCAGGATCTAACAATCGGTAGCGCAGGATTGTAAATCTTCGGTGGAGTTCCTTTTTTCGCGGGCACCGTTAGCTTTTGGCCCGAGAAGGGTGAGAAGATCCTTCGAGCGGGATAACTGGACAAAATTAGCCGAGTTTCCACGAGTCCTGTTACGTGACCGTCCTTCGAGCCTGGCCCTTCCATGGAATCGTACCGGTCGATCGTATCGCACCTGAAGGAAATGCGGTTTCCTCGCTGGTGACATCGATCCTTGGACAAAAGGACCAGAAGAAGTCGGCCTTGATGAGCTGCTTTTGTGACTCTTGACTGCTTCTTCTAATATCTTGTTGCTTAGCTTTCTCAAAAGACCTGTCTCCTCATTGGTAATAGGATCTTTTATTCAGCCGTGTAAGTGGTTCTTCGAGGACTGTGCTTGAGACTGTAATAATTAAAATTGAAATCAATTTTATCAATATTAGTAATTGCAATACGTTGTAATTTTCTGCTTGGTGTTTTACAAAATTAATATAATATTAACTCCTACTGCTATACCTGAAATAATTAAATTCTGATTAGCTGCAGTCTAATATTCTTTCAACTAACATTTCGTAATAAAACTGTACCAAAACACCAATAATGTAACGAAATAAGGTTTCGTTTCACAGAAAAATCATCGTACCTCGAAGAAGAGCAACTCGACTGGAAAACTCGAAGCAGATCGGACATTTTCAGTTGGAAGCATCGGTTTGGAACATACGGACGTCCTGGTTTCCCGTGGCGATACTTGACAAACGATGCCCCATAATGTCCCGAATAACAGGGCCACCATTGACTCGTAGCATTGTCGTATGGGACACCGTGGAGCACTGGAACGCGCCAGGAGGTCCCTTCGTTCGGCCACTTACTTATTTTCCCCGCCATTGTTCTCCAAAACTGGCATCGTCCCTTCCTCGGGGCACGAACAGTTTTCACGCTCGATGTTTATCACCCTTCCTCCCCCTTAAAAAACGTGTCACGATATTTAGCCTCATTATAAATGCAACCCCGACTGTCCGTCTCCTGTTCCTTAAATTTATTTCCTGATGTAATTAAAATTTCTAGAATTTAGTCTTCGTGGTCAAATCGTTTCGGAAAATATTTGTAACAAAACTTAGTATTTCTTGGTATTTTTGAATATGGTTACATTTGAAAATTAATCAGTTTAAGCGCGTCTTGCCACATACGTCTGTTCTCACTGTGGCAGCCAACGTGTTAATTAGTCCCCTCTCAGAAACTTTTCTGTCCCTTCGATTGAAGGTCGGAAACCGATCGTTTTATTACGAACAATCGGACGGGGATGGATTTGCACGGGTGCAGGTGCAGTTTTGGCCGCGGATGAAGGGCAGCGCGAGTCGGCTCGTTGACGGAAGCTAATTCCATCGAGGTGTAATTCGATTTCGAAACGAGGCGAGCCGCGCATTAATAGCGAGCAGACACCGCGGGTGATCGTTGGCCGCGGCGTGTGTGCGCTCGCGTCCCGGGGAAAATTAATGAATTTCGAATCGAACCACCGTGAGTAGTTAATTTTCGTGGAACGCCGCCGTAAAAGATGGCTACCTGCTTCGAGAACACGCTCGTTTAATGCCACCGGCTGCTAATGGCGTTTCGATTGCCTCGAACCAGTGGCGTAGCAGCCAGAAACTTCCACCGAAACCTGAAACGCCTCGATTCGTATCTTTCCAAATTTTATAAACATCTGTTCTTAATTTTTAAGAACTTTTTATTGATAAGAAGGTCCGAACGAAATGACCACCATTGGAATCGAATTTGTATAATTGTTTGAGGCAAGTCGTTGAATAAGTCGTGAATTTAATTATTGATTTATGGTAATTTGACAGAAAATTTTGGATTAATTCTTGCTTTTCGCAGGTACGATCAATCCTCGGCTAATTCGCCGTTTCGAGCCAGCCACTTTTCATCCCTCGGGCAGAGGTCATTAAATTTAAACGCAATCGTTGATCGCGTTCGCTCGCACCTGGCGATAATGACAAATAACGATTAATTTCTTCTTCACGTGGCAATGTATCGGGCAACATTCATCATCGAACGACAAACAGGTAAGACGTGCCGGTAAATTATTAATTTATCAACAGTTGGGAAGACTTCCAAAGAGGATATCGGGGAAAGGGGAACATTAGTCGCCTGCAAAATTCTTCTTAACCCCTTCGATGCAAATTATCTATAGGTAACTAGTATAAAATTAAATAAATTTAATTTCGAGATTACTGACACGATTATCAATAAATATTAATAAACATCGAATGTTAGCGAAGAAACCTATCTGAGGAGTCTTCGAACGCATATATGCGTCCAGGGCGAGGTCAAAGGGTTGTGTAATCGTTGGCTGACATCGTCGTCGATTTATCATCCCCGAAATTGAGCCGCATCTGCCCCCGGCCTTTGGACGCATCCGGCACGTTGCCGGAAACGGAGCACGCGTACGCACAGTGCAATTCCTCGAGGACAATATAACAGCGTATATATACGGGCTAGGAACGTTAATACACGACTACGGGGGCCATTGTTGCGAATTAGGTACCATTCGGTGTGCCATTGTCGACGACAACAGGGGCGACCAGCTTCTACCAACGCCACCGCGATTGCTTTTTGATGGAGTCCTCCTGGATGATTACAGGAACAGCTTTAAAACATTTAAACTAGTCTTTCGGGGTTGAATGATCCTTTTCGACGATTGGGTGATTAATAAAGGGTGAGTATAACTTCCTTGTTTGATAAATGGGACGAGAATTAATTGTAGATTATGTATTCTAATTGTTTTAATCAAAATTTTGTTAGTAATTAAGAGAGCGCTCATTATGGAGAATTTGTTAAATAAGTAAATCAGAATAAATTAAATAAACATAAATTTCGTGTTTTACTTATAATAATTGTGTTTAAAATATTACGTTATCTTATTTCTTGTTATTCACTCTTGCATACTTTATGTTTTATTGTTTAAATATTTTATTATAATGTTACACTTAGAGGAAGTAAAGGCAAGTGTACTGGGTACAGATTTATATTAATTTATATGATTAAATAAAGTTCTATGGACACCAAACTTGTACAGTAGCTAGAAAAGACATTATATTATTATAAAATAATTATTTCAACGCTGTCGAAGCATTATTTTTTATTATTTTTGCATTTTTAGCTCAGCGCCACAGAAAATGGTACAAGTGGCATCATCTCGCAGTGAACGGAGGAACTAACCAACTAAATTCTGTGTTTATCACTCTCACAAAAATTGAACTTTTTAATGTATAATGTATAACTTTTTAATAATATATGTCATAACTAAAAGTACTAGGAGTGTTTCTAATTAGCTAACAATCGAGAAAATGAAAGAAAATAACTGTTAAAGGACCTGAAATGTAATGATTAAAGAAGGCATGTCTCTTCTTTTTAGTATCAATAATTCATCAATAAATGTAAAAATAATGTTTATTAAAATTTTTACAATAGATCAAAAACAGCGCCACCAGCGGCGCTTGGTGGTGTTCGACGAAATTAGTTACCGACGTCAACCTGGTCACCATTCTCAAGGGGCCACACCAACGGACAATGTATTTATTTAACATTCCTTCCAAAATGAATTCAACAAATTTCCCACTACCAAAAGCAGGACCTCGGAATAAGAATTTTATATCAAGAAAACATAAATCGCCAGGAGGTATTCCTCGTGCCACTTCTCAGAATTTTAGTGACGTCAAATTCCAGGAATTTCCGGGAACCCCTTTTGCGAAACCGAGTTTCCAAGTTTGAGAAATTGTATCAGAACATGATATGATAGGAGCAAATTTTCAAATCAATAAGATTTGATTCAATTCAATAATTTTAGAATGTAAAATTATAATAAAAGCATTACATTACAGTATGAAATCATTGCACAATGAATTATATAAAAAATTGTAACATATCTGTACGTAAAGTTATAAAAATAATGAATTCTGATAGATATAACAATAACGTATATAAGATATAATTGTAAAATTGAAAATAATAATACAAATATTTTATAATAAGTTAAGAAGGGCATGTGCAACGTATGTTTTAGTAAAGTTGATAAAAATAGTCAACCTTAATGAATTTAACAATAATATAGTTAATAAATAACAGTAACATTGAAAACAGTAATAGAAATATTGTACAATAAGTTAATAAAGAAATGTATAAGAAATGAAACAATTTAATCAATAAATAATTAAAGAATTAATAATTATAAAATAGATTAAAATGAAGTAAAATAAAATAAAAGTTTGTAGGCATAACAATTATTCATTGTAAAACCATAAAATTATAATAATTGTAACAAAATTTGCATAATTATAATAATTATAATATTATGTTGTTAGAGTTTGTAGCGAAGGTAAATGAGCGGCATGAAGAGATAAAGCAATTTGTATAATTAAATACAGTCCTGGGGTCATCTAATTTGAATAGTAGAAAGATAAAACATTGTATTATTATAAAATAATGAATTTAATATCGTTTAAGCTTTATTTTTCAATTTTTTTAAAGAGCAACTGAGGACGATACATTGTCGAGGAAACTTTATCCAATAGAAGAGATAGGTACGAATTTTGAAATAAAAATTTTGTAATTATAGTGTAGAGGTATTCATCAGTTAGAACACCTAAATGATTAGGGTTTTTAATGCTAATTTTAAGAAAATTTGTGTATTACAGGAGACTGCATCGAAATTGCAGTGAAATTAATATCGAAATGGCACAAACCCTCGAACACGTCAAGCATTAACAGAATGAGAAATGGAAGGATATAACTTGTAATTACCATTAGGAATTATAATTGACCATGATTAATTGAAATTTGTTGAGATTAAAATACTGAAACAAATGTTAAATATACCATTTTTATAGCACTGTTATATTAAGAGAAATATATACTCCCCGTTGTATTTTCTTCATTTTGCAAGAACTAAATGATAAAAAATACTTAAATTGTTTATATTTAATGATTTTTTTCATTAAAATCGTTGTATTTTGCATAAATAATTAAAAATTTAAAAAATTTTTAAATTTTTACCTCTAGCGCCATCTCTTCGAAAAGTGCTGAAACTGCTCAAAAATTGACAGGAATCTGCCGTACCTACAATGATTATTTTTTAAGAAAATAATTTTTTGCTGTTTTCGCGTGTTTGAAGCATCTAATCGCTTCTATTTTACACTAATTATCGATTCCAATTGTCCGATTAATCCTAGAAGCCCGAAATATTGAAATATTAAAGATTAAATCGCACATTGAGAGAGTGAGAGGTGAGATTGGCGGACTAGTGTTCACTCTCTCGCACAGTGTGGGAGTGAGAGGTCCGAGCATCTAGTCTCTCACTCTCTCTACGCCAAACTCGCGCCTGCGCACAACACCAATGTGCGAGAGAGTGAACACTAGTCCGCCAATCTCACCTCTCACTCTCTCAATGTGCGATTTAATCTTTAATATTTCAATATTTCGGGCTTCTAGGATTAATCGGACAATTGGAATCGATAATTAGTGTAAAATAGAAGCGATTAGATGCTTCAAACACGCGAAAACAGCAAAAAATTATTTTCTTAAAAAATAATCATTGTAGGTACGGCAGATTCCTGTCAATTTTTGAGCAGTTTCAGCACTTTTCGAAGAGATGGCGCTAGAGGTAAAAATTTAAAAATATTTTTTAATTTTTAATTATTTATGCAAAATACAACGATTTTAATGAAAAAAATCATTAAATATAAACAATTTAAGTATTTTTTATCATTTAGTTCTTGCAAAATGAAGAAAATACAACGGGGAGTATATATTTCTCTTAATATAACAGTGCTATAAAAATGGTATATTTAACATTTGTTTCAGTATTTTAATCTCAACAAATTTCAATTAATCATGGTCAATTATAATTCCTAATGGTAATTACAAGTTATATCCTTCCATTTCTTATTCTGTTAATGCTTGACGTGTTCGAGGGTTTGTGCCATTTCGATATTAATTTCACTGCAATTTCGATGCAGTCTCCTGTAATACACAAATTTTCTTAAAATTAGCATTAAAAACCCTAATCATTTAGGTGTTCTAACTGATGAATACCTCTACACTATAATTACAAAATTTTTATTTCAAAATTCGTACCTATCTCTTCTATTGGATAAAGTTTCCTCGACAATGTACCGTCCTCAGTTGCTCTTTAAAACAATTGAAAAATAAAGCTTGAACAATATTCAATTCATTATTTTATAATAATACAATGTTTTATCTTTCTACTATTCAAATTAGATGACCCCAGGACTGTATTTATAATACCGAAAAATATTCTGCAATTTTTACTTATTCCTTCTGTTGGGATATCCAGCCATTCAGTCATTCCCTTTATTCTAAGGTACGATTACTCTCATAACATTCTACCATTTGTTTTTTACTTTTATGTTCAATATTACTTGTGTTTAACGCTTCCTGTTCTACCGAGGCGACTAGGCTCGACGCTACACTGACGGTACTGATCGCGCGCCCGAGACGCGCTCTAGTTGGTCAGTGTTTTTGCTAAATAATTCAAAAACGAAGCCCCATCCGATATTTTTGCAAAGGAAATTGTTGTTCAGAATAGTCTCAGCTACCCCCCATTTCCGGCTCCTACAAGAGTTCTGGGACACCCTGTATAAAATAAAATGTTGAAGAAAATTTTGTATAGTTTTTATTAAAACAAAAAGATTTGTTGACAATTTAAATCGTTATATACAAGTTGAATATAGGAGAATAATATTAATTGTTCAAAATATAGCGTCATCGACTAATTATAAATGTTACCAAAAAAAAAAACGAAACATACAGAATATTTGTGTATCAAATTTTACAAGTTAATTGTGATTCGACGATATTTTACACTTTTATATACTTCGGTAGACAATACTATCATCGTAGAATAGATATAAGAGTACAGAACACAACGGTGTTCAATTTCGTTTAATATTACCTATCTGTTCTTTTATTGAATAAGTATGAATAAGGAAGAGAAACAATACAAAAATACTCGCATTCGTTCATAAGAATACATACGTTTGATTAAACTACGCTTTTAAGGCACTGGGGAATGCTTTCACAAATATCTTACAATGGCTTTTCCTTAAAAATACTTGGTACTTTTTACTTATATGTTTAGTATAAAAATAAAGAAACACATATTTTTCTAAACATTCAGGAAGAATTATCTTATTGTTAAAATATCTTTTTCAAATGTTGACTCAAAATTCGCATAACGAAAAGTACATAGTACAATTATTAATAAGGGGATGATCTACTTTAACCCTCGAACGATATTTCGATTGACAAACAATACGATTTTTCTACAAAGGAACAATTTATAGAAGTATTCTAAAATTTCATAAAGTTCAAGATTCATCTTAAATTATTAACTCTCTTCGTGGTCCATTGTTCAAGGGTTAAAAACTACGTTTGCCATAGGACACTATATACAATTAAATTCGTAATTAAAACTAAGAATACCCCAAGTTCCCTTTTCTTATACACATTAACTGCACTGATGATTCTCTTTCTCCCTGTAACAGAATCTCAGCAAAGAAAGGAAGAAATCAATTCTCAGACGCCCCCGGAGGGAAGAGGCCAGGCGGAAACGACCGTGTTATCTAGAACAAGTCTAGAACGGAGGTTTCGAGTCAGTTCAGAAAAGGAGGTAACTGCACGTAGTTCTGTTGGCTGGTCGGCTCGCTCTTCACCATCACCTGTTCCTTCATCCCCTGACGACCCTGCGGCGAGTGCATCCCGTATTCCTGCTTCTGCTCCTGTTGCTGCTGCTGTTGTTGCTGCTGCTGCTGCTGAGGTTGCCCGTAGTCGGGTTGCTCGTGCTGGTACTTGTCCGCTGGACTGAGACCACTGACATAATCCAGCTGCTTGTTCTGCTGGTGTTCCTCCTCGGACATCGAGTTGGCCAGGTGCGTGGGCGGCGAATGAGCGGTGACCATCGTCTGGTAATCGTTGCGGGTCAAAGGCGGCGGCGGACTGTTGCTGGCGTTCATGTAGTCCTGGTGGACGCGCATCGTGTTCCCGGAAGGGGTGGTGAACAGCGAGGCGTCCGGTTGCTGCAACATCGTCCCGTACGTGTACGCCGACCCGTTGTTGCTGGGACCACCGAAGGACGTGGAGTACGGAGAGTTCGAGGAGCTGAGGAGGTTCAGATGGGGCGCCAGGTCGTAGGCTGGAGAGTACGCCCACGCGTCCGGGGGTGCCGTCGCCGTCGTCGGGGAGGCGAAGGGGTTCAGGGTGTTGTTCAGCGAGGTGAATGAACCTAAGGAAAGAGGACAAGAATTTTTAATCAAAAAGTATTTAGACTCAGTTATTTTACAATAATATAAATATGTTCATTCTGTTTGTAGGAAGCGAGTAACTGAAGATACCGACCTGATAAACCGGGGCTCGCCGAGCCAGTAGCCATGTAGCCGGCAGTTTTGCGGGGAGGTTCCCTCTTTCGCCATTTTGCGCGTCGATTTTGGAACCAAACTTGGACCCTGGATTCCGACAGAGCTAGCTTCAGGGCGAGTTCCTCGCGAGCAAACACGTCAGGGTAGGGTGCACGTTCGAATGCCCTCTCCAGTTCCTCCAATTGGTACGCAGTAAACGTGGTTCTAAAATTGATTCAGAAGAAAATGAAATTTTTTTAAATAATCGAGTGCATGCGAAACAAGAAACTATTAAGTCGCAAAAAATGATTAAATATTCTTTTGTAAAATTTATTTTGACTTTTGAATAAGTACCTAGTTTTCTTTTTCTTAATTCCATTGTTGTCAGTCTTCTTCTTCGAGTCTTTCTTGGCTGGCTGGGCCTCGCTACTCACTGTAACATAATTCACAATTATTTAACTTAAAAAATGACTAAAAACCTTTACATTAAATTTTTCACACCAAAATCTTGAAAAGTAATTTTAAATTTGCATTACAAACCTGGAGCCAAAGTGTTCATCGGATCCTCCGGCTTTCTTTTCAGGGAATTTCCAAGCTGCAGACCCTGTTGGAGGGTCGTCGAAGTCGATGTCGCGGCGGTCGACGTCGATGTGGTAACGTCTTGAGTCTGAGGAAGAGGCGCGTACATTCCAGCCAGCTCGAGCTCCTTCAGCTCCTTCTGTTGCTGTTGCTGTTGCTGCAGATGATGATGGGACGTCTGGTGATGAGGCGGAGGGCTATTGGAGGAGTCCAACTTGTGCAAGTGTCCTCCGGTTGGCATTAAGTCGCCACCGTGATGTCCGCCGTGTAAACCAAGCATTACTTGAATACTGTGCACCCCCGAGCCCCCACGACCGCTGAAGTCCGAGAAGATAGGGTCGTCGAAAGGACCTCCGTCCATCTTCAACTGGATGAACCTCGAAACTCAAACGGTCCCTTAGGTCACTTTCAGTCTTCTTAAAAGAAGCGCAACACTTCACGATCCTTGCTGAAGAATTACTTTAAAAGATCACACGTGGCTGCAGACGCAAAGATTGTCCACCTTTCGATGAAATTCAATTGGTCACCGTTTCTATCAAGCCTTTCACTGGTATCCAATCAATTCGTGAAACGACGTCGGTGTACGTTCTTCAACTCGTCTCTTCCGTCAATCTCGGTTGATGACAGATCACCTGTTGACGCCTGGGATTAATCCCAATTAATCCTGATCAGAGGCGGACCGAGCGCAACAGGTTTCAGCCGGTCGTCTCCGCGACGTCGATTAAGATCACCTCTTATCAGTTAGCCAATTATGCAGAAAAGCGCGTTGTCCAACACGCTGGCACCGGGTGATTGCGTTAGCGCGTCCTCCGTAATGGAATCCGGACCAATTGCGATCAATTGTTGCCCGGGTTATGATTAATTTTGATTAGTTCGAAGCGGAGGCTAACGAAGTGAAACCCGGCTGGTCCCGGCGTCGTGGACCGACAGAGACGGTTTCAGATGCAGCTTCGGAGGACCGTGGCCACGAATTGGATCGAGCTTTCTCTAAATCAGGATGGCTTTCTCTATCTGAGTGGAAGCCAGGCTGTTAAGAGGAGCGGCCTATCTGGACACTGTCGCGCTACCGACGATCCGTTCTGACTCTGGCTAATCAAGCGACACTCACACAGGTTTATATTTTCAACGGGTTGCCGGCCAGGCCGCCCCCACACATGGAAGCCAACCAATCCTGTAGCACCTACCAGCCTCTACGTGCTTCACGAGAGGACGGCCGTTTGATGCGGGCGCGGTACCACTGCCACTGCTTCTTGCCTCGGTGTGCGTGTTTTTCTTCCTCTTTCCTTCTCTTTTGCGCACCCGTCAGCCCAGGCCTCGTGCGTCCCCTCTTTTTCCACCCCTTCGCGCTATCGTTTCTGTTGCAGGGTCTTTCTGCTTCTTCCTTTTCTTTTTGCTTTTTTGTTCACTTCCCACTCTGGTTCTCCATGGGTCTCTAGCGCGCTGCTCCCTTCGTCGCGCTGCCACCATTACGACCGCCCCCCGGCTTGGAGAACACTTTGGCGACGACGCAACCGTGGCTGACCCGTGTGCCGCGTGGAGGGGCATGTGGGAATCAGAACGGGTAGCTTCGTTCACGATCAACGCGTCGTTATGGGAAAATTATGGATCGGTTTGTGCTTCCAGTTGACCCTTTCACGATTACGGCCCCGTCAGGGACCAGAGACCTTCTTTAGTTTATGTCAACAGTAATCTGATCTTTAACGTATCGAGAAATATGCTATTTGAAGATCCATCGATTCTATAAGGTCGTGGTGTTAATGTAACTTCTTCTGTTGAGGACAGTTTTGAGCGTTTGTCATTACAAAATGGAAGATCGTGGAAATTCTTGAAAATTTACGTTTCTAAAATTCATTTACCATAGGTTGCTTCCATTTCGATAAAATGGAAAGTTGAAGGCATCGCCATGTTTAGCTTAAAGCATCGTGCAGATATCTCAAGTCAACTCAAAGAAGGATGTTCTTCTGCACAGTAGTAACTTAAAATACTGGTGTTTAAAAAGTACCAAACCTCCGTGACGCAATTCCTTCATTGAACTCTCCCATTTCCACGAACTGCATCATCAACTTTGCGCAAAAAGTTGCAACCATTTCTTGTACCTTTTGCGTCGCGTGTATTCCTGTTCGAGAACGCGTATACAGTTGGTCACCAAAGTCAATTCAATTTAGACGATTGATCATCGCTATTTTTGTCCATACACCAGCTGCTCGGATGTTTCCTGTTGCTCAACTATTCTTCCTTTCAGAGATAAGTAATATCACTCACTGTATGCCGTTTGGTTTCTAAACGCAACATCAAACGATCCATCTTCTTGCACACTCTCACTCAAGGTCCAGGGAACTTCGATTCCGCGGGCAGAGGACGCGTCGCATCCGCGTAGCGATTGGGAACGTTTCCAGGAGTCCTTGAACCGAAACCTTGAACCTCGATCAAGCAACGCGCTCCATGATGATCGACGTGCGTTCACGGCACCGGTCCACCCGTCGCGGAATTACACCATTGTCCCATGGTCTTTCCTTGCGCGATCACACGCGTTTCCATGCCGGAACGCGGTCGAAAAATTCGGCTCCTCGCGGCGCGGACCTTTTCGTCCACCATCAACCGGTGTCCCGCGCGAACGGACGGACGATCGATGGATCGCGATCGATAGGAAGTACGAGAAAGGTAAGAGTACCTATACTTTCCAAGAGATCCATGTCCGTTGACCGGCAGCGTGGCACTGAGGCTCTTAAGCGCAGGCTCAATGAAACCAGCAATCGCCAGGAATTGCCTCGAATTGGCCCAATCAAACTACCCCCATTCCGTGTGTACACGCGTATATTAACTGCTAATTTCATCGTCGGTAATTAGCGCGCGCGCGCCTCTCACGCGCTGATTTAATTGCGCCTCTCGCGGACGCCTTCCTTCCTCCCCCTCCTGCGGGGCCGCGTTTCCAGTTCGAGGCGATCGAAGCGATCGTCGACGTGGGTCCATCGGCGGCCTTACCACTCGCTTCTTTCATTAATAGATTTGTTTACGGACGAACGATCTCCCGGACGATGACTGCTCGGAGAGGGTTGACCCTTCGAGGACCGGCTGCTCTCCATCCAAGGCTCGCTGCACAAGAATTGAAGAGACAGAGCCTTGGCATCCCCCGGCATTCGTTTCTAAAGTCTACTACCTTCCAGGATAGTTGTATCTATAAAGGACACCTGTAGAAAGGTTTGTTAGAAAGACCTGACCTTTCAACTAATCATCAGCAGGTGTTTTGCTTTAATCTTGGACTCTCAGTGTCCCTTTACTCTGTCCCAAGATTAAAGTCACACTTCTGAAAAGCTCTGTACCCTCTCCATGAATCATACCACGACTCGAGTCATCCAACACTCTGCAGCATCTCTGTACGAGGTGTGTTGCAAGGGTACCGATACTCGAGGATGACCGGACAATGAACGTTCAATTAAACGGAAGGTGGATGGATGCGGGCGAGCTCGCACGAGGTCCGCAGGATATCTGCGGATACAGGAGGCGGTCCGGCCAGGAGGATGACGGCGAGCGCAAGAGCGAGAAGTCGGTAACTTAACTGGCCTAAATGGGTTTAACTCGATGTGATTTTGCTGGCGAACCACTAAATTGAACGAATACGAACTAAACTGAACTCAACTAAGCTAATCATATCACATTACTAGCGTTATTAGCCGAGAGACGATATAAGTGAAGGTCCGGTGGTGCTGGGCTGCAGTAACGGGTCGCCTCCTGCACTGACCCTCTGCACGACTTTCTTTTTTCGACCCCTTTTTCTCGTCGTTCCGCGTTCCGCACCCTCGACGCCGGCTCTTGGGCGCCCACTACGCAGGATCGCCGACGGCCATCCGGGGAAGGAAGAACGCGTCGAGGCACGGCGGAGGATTCTTCAGGAAGCGGAGTGCACGAGGTGTTCCAGACGGTGGACGATGTCTGCCGATTCTGGCCGAAGAGTTCTGGTGATGAGTGCGCGACAGGAAACACGTGCTTGGTGAAAGTGACAGCGCGCCACGTTTGAAATCTTCTTCGTGGCTCTTCGATGAGATTCAGTCGAAATCGTGTTGCAATTAAACACAAAGTATTTGTTACGAAGTTTAATTTTATTTATGTTTGGTGAAAGTGGTAATTTATAATCAGCCAGTAGATTATTAAAAGGGATATTTATGAGTTGATGGGTTCCTGCGTTTCATTATATGTTTTGTAATTATATTTGATATTAAATATGATTATTTCTACTGTGGTAATAAAATAAAATATTTCGAGGACCATTATTTCAGAAACATGAAAAGGAAAAGCAGACGTATGGTAGGGGATAAAATCGAAGTGGGGAGGGGGTTGTTGGTGATAGAAGACAGAGAAGACATAATAATTATCCCCCACTATTTTCATGGTGAACAGTAGAGGGGAAAAGAAGCGGAGGAACGATAAGAACGAAATGGACATGATACGCTCTGCTCCCACTACGTCGACCAGCATAACAGAAGGAGTTTCTGGGCTCCACCTCTTCCCCTTCCGACCACGTTTGTCCTTCAATAACGTACAATTACGTTCTGAAACCGCTTACGTAGTTCTTCTACCCGCTATTCCTGTTTACACTTCTAAATTGCAAATTTCATTAATGTCCAACAAACGATCCCCCAAAATTAAAGGAAGATACTCGAGAATATAATAAAGTATCTTCTTCTTCAGGATGCTCCAAATTTTCATAGGTTTATTTCAAGTTATTCTGCACTTTGTTTCAGTTTGGTCCAAAGGTTACGAGGGAACAGTTCCAGGCGATGAGAGACAACGACGCGTCCCAGAGGTGTATATTTAGAATGGACAGGACGTTTAGCGGAGTATCTCGGTTCTTTTTTTTTTTTGCACGCGAATCGTGTCTCTTTTTTTACGTCGTAGGTATGCGCCGACCGGATAGTATTGCCGTGGTGGCCCCAGTGAACGCTACCAGGACCGGCCAATTGAGCCTGTTAACGTCAATTGGACTGAATTAGTTCAATTGGACGTAATTGCGCGAAGGCGACGGGGAACCTCCGCTATTCGCCGGCCGTATACATGCTCACGTTTCTCTGGTCGTGCAGATATCGCCGGTGAACGCATTCTCTGGACTTCCTCTGGGTACAGTCCGAGCATCGGTCTCTGGAAATCTTGGAACAATGTCTTCTGGGATATTACACAGTTTACAATAATTTGGGTGTTTAGAACTATCGATTTATGCAATTATTTGATACTTAAAGTTTGACCTGGTATCGACTGGGTCAATTGTTAACCCTTTGCGGTCGATTGGCGCATATATGCGTCTAAACAGTATAGTCACAGCAGCTTACAAAATGCTTCGAAGAAGGGAATTATTAATAAATAATATTTCGTAGTGTTCACTGTCCCAGATGTGCTCCGTCCCCAAAGGGTTAATTACAGCTGTATTCAGTTATTGTAGCAATTAGTAACTTACAGCTACTGAAAGTTTTATAAGTAGCTTATTTGACAGTGTAGACTCAACCTTATATTAATTATATTAATAATTTAATAAGGAACGTAAGAATTATTTTTGTTTGGTGAAGTCTCATCGAAAGAAAAGGGAAAAATTCCCCTCAGCCCTGTTTCCAGTTTCCATAAAAAGAAATTGTATCGTAAGCGCGGGGGAAACTCAATTATGACAGCTAGGTCTACAAATTAAACGTGCCCACATGAGATTCTCGATCGAGATATCACAATAAACATTTCTTTTCACCCCCATAGAAAAGTCTGGTCAATGTCCCAGCAGTCGATGCATGGTGCGAGACTTTTGGCGTGAATCGTCGGTATTAGTCATTTCATATCATGCTGGTACATTACACGCATCAAAGCGTAGGAAGATGGGTGACGTTGAAGATTTACTGTTACATTTTCGGGAGAAATATACTGGTAGACGATTGGCACAGAAACCTTCGAATTGTATTCGGTGTAACGTGGGCCCATTCAAAGGCTCGAGTCCACGTGTGGATTCTACCTGGGATTCGACTCTCGAGGAAGGTGAATTCTTTCAATTGTCGTGGGGGTCTCTTTCGGGAGGGATGCAACAGGTGTACTTGCTCCTTGAGCGAATTCTATGGGGTACAATGTTCTATTAAAGATCTGAGGTGTATAATAATAAATATTTTACGTTAGATACTTCAGATTTCTGGATATTAAATATTTCAATATTCGATCTTTAAGTATTCAATACTGGGCATTGGATATTTAAAATCTTTAATTTTTAAAGAATTTTATAGAAAGAATTTGTCGGCTGCTACGACTTTCCCGCGATTGCCCTTTATAAAACCGCCGTAAACGTTCAACGATCAGGGTAATTAAGCGGACGGTTTAATCGTAGTCTTTGGATTCGGAGATCGTGATTCAAAGGAGAAAATGTATAACGTCGCAACCCGATGACGTCGCATCCTTATTAACCCGACGTGGTCACATCCGTCGCCATCGTGTCCTCCATTCGCGTACAGGGTGTTACTCGCAATCATACCTTGATTTATACGTCTTTTTCCTCCAACATTCTTCTCTCCATATAACTTCTAACACCCTTGTCTCTCTATGACATCACTAATAACAAAACTACCCTCTCTTCCAATATTCTTCCTAAATAAACAATAAAATTTACAAAATCACTTGCGTTAAAAATATATTTGAGTGAATACCAGAGGAGTATCACTGAAGTATGTTAGCCCAGATTCCCACGGGAGTGGTTAGGAACATCCCATGGAAAATTTTCGCGCACAAAACGTAATCCAACATTGGCGGGCAATTAGTCGAGGACCAATGCCCCCATGTTTCGTGAGAACGAGAAATTCAGTTTCTCGATACACAGAGGGGCGAAAGAGAGGTAAAAACTCGGTCTATCATCCCGCATAAGATCCGTCCACGTATATAATATAACATGACGGCGGGTGGGAATTTACGTGGGACGTCTTTGGATCTGATTACACGGAATTCTGTGTGTTCCGGGGAAAGAACGGCGAAACTGGGCCCATATATCCACGGTATCGACGAATGTCCGTAATCTTTCCCTAAGATCGGTTCTTCAAAAGGGGGATATAAAATGGGACAGAGGGATGTGCAACAAGTATTTGCTCAATAAAATTGAATACGATCTTTATTTTACAATGCACACTCTGTCCTACGAGACTCTTGATTTGACTTTATGTTGCTGTTTGGAATTGATGGCAGTATAAAATTATTTAATGGTTGCAATTTGGTATTTGCATATGGTTGGCAGCTGGACACTGGTCGTAATTAACTCCCTCCTTTTTGATTTGTAAGTTCTTTTTATATTAATAAAGGTTTTAATTTCTTAGCAAAGATTTTCTGTTGAAAATAAAAATTGCACCCTTTCTGTAGTGACATCTTTGATTAGTTTTTGTCTGGATTTTTATAAATATTGCTACGTTAAGTGAAAGATATTTTTTGTTTAGGTAGTTAAGACAGAACGATGCAGAAATTACATGGTTGAGTGTCTTCGAGTGCCTCCACTCCGAGCACCATACAGAGACCATATGTTTTCACGTACGACCATGCTGGCGAAGATGACTCTTCCTGACACGCGACCCGCAGCCACCCTAAATACTTAATTGTCAATTCGATTTGAAAGAGGGAACGATATCCGTGGAATTTTCACAGCCTCGTACAATGGCATGGTCTCTGCTTCAAGGATTCCCTTGTGTTCGCCCCGGGACAAGCGCCTCGGTAGAAAAGGAAGCGTTAAACACAAGTAATATTGAACATAAAAGTAAAAAACAAATGGTAGAATGTTATGAGAATAATCGTACCTTAGAATAAAGGGAATGACTGAATGGCTGGATATCCCAACAGAAGGAATAAGTAAAAGTCCCACTCCCTCCACAGCAATCTCGCAAAATTACAATTGTAAACGTTAGTTATAAATAATATAATAACTATTGTAAAGCTAAATGTATGAATCATGTAGTTTATTGAATAAATGCAGCTTTTTAGTACCATGAACGTTTCTAATTAGTTAACAATCGCGATAAAGCAAGAAAATAATAAATAAAGGCCCTGAAATGTAGTCTTCGAGTCTCGTAATCAAGCGCAGGTTTATATCGATTTATATACTTAAATGATGTTCTAGGATCACCAAATTTGAACTAAAGGAAGGGGAAACATTATATTATCATAAAAGTATCAATTTGTCACCGTACAAGCTCTATTTTTTATTATTTTTACAATTTTTAAAATAATTATATTTTTTACCTCTAGCGCCATCTCTTCGAAAAGTGCTGAAACTGCTCAAAAATTGACAGGAATCTGCCGTACCTACAATGATTATTTTTTAAGAAAATAATTTTTTGCTGTTTTCGCGTGTTTGAAGCATCTAATCGCTTCTATTTTACACTAATTATCGATTCCAATTGTCCGATTAATCCTAGAAGCCCGAAATATTGAAATATTAAAGATTAAATCGCACATTGAGAGAGTGAGAGGTCCGAATGGCGGACTAGTGTTCACTCTCTCGCACATTGGTGTTGTGCGCAGGCGCGAGTTTGGCGTAGAGGGAGTGAGAGACTAGATGCTCGGTGCTCTCACTCGCACATTGAGGGAGTGAGAGGTGAGATTGACGGACTAGTGTTCACTCTCTCGCACATTCTGGGAGTGAGAGGTCCGAATGGCGGACTAGTGTTCACTCTCTCGCACATTGGTGTTGTGCGCAGGCGCGAGTTTGGCGTAGAGGGAGTGAGAGACAAGATGCTCGGTGCTCTCACTCGCACATTGAGGGAGTGAGAGGTGAGATTGACGGACTAGTGTTAACTCTCTCGCACATTGTGGAAGTGAGAGGTCCGAATGGCAGACTAGTGTTCACTCTCTCGCACATTGGTGTTGTGCGCAGGCGCGAGTTTGGCGTAGAGGGAGTGAGAGACTAGATCCTCGGTGCTCTCACTCGCACATTGAGAGAGTGAGAGGTGAGATTGGCGGACTAGTGTTCACTCTCTCGCACATTGTGGGAGTGAGAGGTCCGAATGGCGGACTAGTGTTCACTCTCTCGCACATTGTGGGAGTGAGAGGTCCGAATGGCGGACTAGTGTTCACTCTCTCGCACATTGGTGTTGTGCGCAGGCGTGAGTTTGGCGTAGAGCGAGTGAGAAACTAGATGCTCGGTGCTCTCTCTCGCACATTGAGGGAGTGAAAGGTCCGATCGGCGGACGAGTGTTCTCTCCCTCTTACGCATTAGCACACTGCGTTGGCTTGGTGAGAGTGAGAGGGGTGACGCTCTCGCGGAATCTTTCCCCTTGCTGGTGCATCGGCGTACCTGGCGCGGGCTGTGATGTATAATTTTTAATCGTTGCGTTACAATAATTAATAGTATGAGTTATTCAAGGTTCAGACTATTGTAGATCGGTTTTTCGTGTTCGAAAATATAAAATTCGATACCAAATTAGCCAGTGCTTCTACGTTTTCTATTATTCATTAATGGTCGGGTAGTTACGTTCATCCCTTTTGTGTGAGGTTATGACAAAGTCCCTGTAATTTTATGTACAAGCTGCCTTAGTTTAATGATACATAACTAGATAAATACAATTTTGCAAACTCGAGATCCTTGGTTTCTGAGTCTAGTTTCATTTTACCAATAAACAATGGGAAGGATTTATCTACTGAGAGTAAACATAATCCATCAAATTCAAACCTGATTGAAAATGATCAATTTTGTCCTATCGTATGTAAGTATAAAGTATTATAATTTTATTCAAGTAGTTAATAATAATGTATTTTGCTGTGTTGCAGATTAGAAGATGTATTCGTTATACATTTCTACGCCACATAAGCTGCACATTAACATCATTAAATCAACGGGAAACTTTCTGGCAGATTCTCAGATATCAGTGTTCGGTAATTTTTGGAATTGGACACTACTAAAATTTCAAGAAATGGCACGAAGAATACTTCCTGTCACATCATGTTCTCCTAATACAAATCTGCAAACTTGAGATCCTTGGTTTCTGAGTCCAATTTCATTTTACCAATAAACAATGGAAAGGATTTATCTATGGAGAGTAAACTGTTCTTCAATAGTTATACTGAATATATAAGTACATATTTAATTGTAGAATGTCTTTATTTCATAAGAATATTTTACTGCGCTTAAGCTATATGTTAAATAATTATAAAAATATGTTGTATGTAAAAATACTGATATGTAAGTTTTACAATTTGTAATTATAAGTGCGTTAAAGTTAAGAATCTAATATTTAAGTAAGTTTTACAGTTAGTAGGTATAAGTGCGTTAGAATTGTGAATGTAATATTTAAGTAAGTTTTACAGTTAGTAGTTATAAGTGCATTAGAATTGTGTATGTAATATTTAAGTAAATTTTACAATTTGTAATTATAAGTGCATGGAAGTTATGAATGTAATATTTAAGTAAGTTTTACAATTAGTAGTTATAAGTGCGTTAGAATTGTGAATGTAATATTTAAGTAAGTTTTACAGTTAGTAGTTATAAGTGCATTAGAATTGTGTATGTAATATTTAAGTAAATTTTACAATTTGTAATTATAAGTGCATGGAAGTTATGAATGTAATATTTAAGTAAGTTTTACAGTTAGTAGTTAGAAGTGCGTTAGAATTGTGAATGTAATATTTAAGTAAATTTTATAATTTGTAATTATAAGTGCATTGAAGTTATGAATGTAATATTTAAGTAAATTTTACAGGTAGTAGTTATAAGTGCGTTAGAATTAACAATGTAACATTTATGTAACATGTATAATTGAAAGAATTTTCAATAAACATAGAGTTAAACTAAAGCAATTGTTTATTCATTTATAAACCTAACTCCCTTATCCAGCCCTTACAAAATTTCACTTAAACAGCAAGAAATAATGTAGAAAAACATTGCACAGAAGTTTCGAAATACAAAAGTAGAAAAAGAAACGAAAAATATTGGTTTGATACAGAGAAGAACAAAATTCGGTCCAAACGGTTTCCAGGAATTCCTGGAATTCGACGTCACTAAAATTCTGGGAAGTGGCACGAAAAATACCTCCTGGCACATCATGTTCTCCTGATACAATTTCGGGATCCGAAATTCGGTGAATTTAAATTTTATAGTCTTCGATTTGCTATTGCTAATTTTCATTATTTTCTGAAATTATTTATGGGATAAGGATATCAAGAGAGATTTATTTAAATAAATAAACGAGTTCTGTGTTATTTTTGAAAATCTGCATTTATTCAATAAACTAAATGATTTATTATACATTGAGCTTTAGAATAGTTATTAAATTATTTACAACTAACGTTTACAATTGTAATTTTGCGCACTATCTATACAACTTTAATTTATAATCGGATTTGTTATAAAATTGATACAACAGGTATCTAAGTTCCGATTATTAATTAAATCCTTGGTTTCTGAGTCCAAGTTCCCGGAAATTCCTGGAATTCGACGTCACTAAAATTCTGGGAAGTGGCACGAAGAATACCTCCTGGCACATCATGTTCTCCTGATACAATTTCGGGATCCGAAATTCGGTGAATTTAAATTTTATAGTCTTCGATTTGCTATTGCTAATTTTCATTATTTTCTGAAATTATTTATGGGATAAGGATATCAAGAGAGATTTATTTAAATAAATAAACGAGTTCTGTGTTATTTTTGAAAATCTGCATTTATTCAATAAACTAAATGATTTATTATACATTGAGCTTTAGAATAGTTATTAAATTATTTACAACTAACGTTTACAATTGTAATTTTGCGCACTATCTATACAACTTTAATTTATAATCGGATTTGTTATAAAATTGATACAACAGGTATCTAAGTTCCGATTATTAATTAAATCCTTGGTTTCTGAGTCCAAGTTCCCGGAAATTCCTGGAATTCGACGTCACTAAAATTCTGGGAAGTGGCACGAAGAATACCTCCTGGCACATCATATTCTCCTAATACAATTTCGGGATCCGAAATTCGGTGAATTTAAATTTTATAGTCTTCGATTTGCTATTGCTAATTTTCATTATTTTCTGAAATTATTTATGGGATAAGGATATCAAGAGAGATTTATTTAAATAAATAAACGAGTTCTGTGTTATTTTTGAAAATCTGCATTTATTCAATAAACTAAATGATTTATTATACATTGAGCTTTAGAATAGTTATTAAATTATTTACAACTAACGTTTACAATTGTAATTTTGCGCACTATCTATACAACTTTAATTTATAATCGGATTTGTTATAAAATTGATACAACAGGTATCTAAGTTCCGATTATTAATTAAATCCTTGGTTTCTGAGTCCAAGTTCCCGGAAATTCCTGGAATTCGACGTCACTAAAATTCTGGGAAGTGGCACGAAAAATACCTCCTGGCACATCATGTTCTCCTGATACAATTTCGGGATCCGAAATTCGGTGAATTTAAATTTTATAGTCTTCGATTTGCTATTGTTAATTTTCATTATTTTCTGAAATTATTTATGGGATAAGGATATCAAGAGAGATTTATTTAAATAAATAAACGAGTTCTGTGTTATTTTTGAAAATCTGCATTTATTCAATAAACTAAATGATTTATTATACATTGAGCTTTAGAATAGTTATTAAATTATTTACAACTAACGTTTACAATTGTAATTTTGCGCACTATCTATACAACTTTAATTTATAATCGGATTTGTTATAAAATTGATACAACAGGTATCTAAGTTCCGATTATTAATTAAATCCTTGGTTTCTGAGTCCAAGTTCCCGGAAATTCCTGGAATTCGACGTCACTAAAATTCTGGGAAGTGGCACGAAGAATACCTCCTGGCACATCATATTCTCCTAATACAATTTCGGGATCCGAAATTCGGTGAATTTAAATTTTATAGTCTTCGATTTGCTATTGCTAATTTTCATTATTTTCTGAAATTATTTATGGGATAAGGATATCAAGAGAGATTTATTTAAATAAATAAACGAGTTCTGTGTTATTTTTGAAAATCTGCATTTATTCAATAAACTAAATGATTTATTATACATTGAGCTTTAGAATAGTTATTAAATTATTTACAACTAACGTTTACAATTGTAATTTTGCGCACTATCTATACAACTTTAATTTATAATCGGATTTGTTATAAAATTGATACAACAGGTATCTAAGTTCCGATTATTAATTAAATCCTTGGTTTCTGAGTCCAAGTTCCCGGAAATTCCTGGAATTCGACGTCACTAAAATTCTGGGAAGTGGCACGAAGAATACCTCCTGGCACATCATGTTCTCCTGATACAATTTCGGGATCCGAAATTCGGTGAATTTAAATTTTATAGTCTTCGATTTGCTATTGTTAATTTTCATTATTTTCTGAAATTATTTATGGGATAAGGATATCAAGAGAGATTTATTTAAATAAATAAACGAGTTCTGTGTTATTTTTGAAAATCTGCATTTATTCAATAAACTAAATGATTTATTATACATTGAGCTTTAGAATAGTTATTAAATTATTTACAACTAACGTTTACAATTGTAATTTTGCGCACTATCTATACAACTTTAATTTATAATCGGATTTGTTATAAAATTGATACAACAGGTATCTAAGTTCCGATTATTAATTAAATCCTTGGTTTCTGAGTCCAAGTTCCCGGAAATTCCTGGAATTCGACGTCACTAAAATTCTGGGAAGTGGCACGAAGAATACCTCCTGGCACATCATATTCTCCTGATACAATTTCGGGATCCGAAATTCGGTGAATTTAAATTTTATAGTCTTCGATTTGCTATTGTTAATTTTCATTATTTTCTGAAATTATTTATGGGATAAGGATATCAAGAGAGATTTATTTAAATAAATAAACGAGTTCTGTGTTATTTTTGAAAATCTGCATTTATTCAATAAACTAAATGATTTATTATACATTGAGCTTTAGAATAGTTATTAAATTATTTACAACTAACGTTTACAATTGTAATTTTGCGCACTATCTATACAACTTTAATTTATAATCGGATTTGTTATAAAATTGATACAACAGGTATCTAAGTTCCGATTATTAATTAAATCCTTGGTTTCTGAGTCCAAGTTCCCGGAAATTCCTGGAATTCGACGTCACTAAAATTCTGGGAAGTGGCACGAAGAATACCTCCTGGCACATCATGTTCTCCTGATACAATTTCGGGATCCGAAATTCGGTGAATTTAAATTTTATAGTCTTCGATTTGCTATTGCTAATTTTCATTATTTTCTGAAATTATTTATGGGATAAGGATATCAAGAGAGATTTATTTAAATAAATAAACGAGTTCTGTGTTATTTTTGAAAATCTGCATTTATTCAATAAACTAAATGATTTATTATACATTGAGCTTTAGAATAGTTATTAAATTATTTACAACTAACGTTTACAATTGTAATTTTGCGCACTATCTATACAACTTTAATTTATAATCGGATTTGTTATAAAATTGATACAACAGGTATCTAAGTTCCGATTATTAATTAAATCCTTGGTTTCTGAGTCCAAGTTCCCGGAAATTCCTGGAATTCGACGTCACTAAAATTCTGGGAAGTGGCACGAAGAATACCTCCTGGCACATCATATTCTCCTGATACAATTTCGGGATCCGAAATTCGGTGAATTTAAATTTTATAGTCTTCGATTTGCTATTGTTAATTTTCATTATTTTCTGAAATTATTTATGGGATAAGGATATCAAGAGAGATTTATTTAAATAAATAAACGAGTTCTGGGTTATTTTTGAAAATCTGCATTTATTCAATAAACTAAATGATTTATTATACATTGAGCTTTAGAATAGTTATTAAATTATTTACAACTAACGTTTACAATTGTAATTTTGCGCACTATCTATACAACTTTAATTTATAATCGGATTTGTTATAAAATTGATACAACAGGTATCTAAGTTCCGATTATTAATTAAATCCTTGGTTTCTGAGTCCAAGTTCCCGGAAATTCCTGGAATTCGACGTCACTAAAATTCTGGGAAGTGGCACGAAGAATACCTCCTGGCACATCATATTCTCCTGATACAATTTCGGGATCCGAAATTCGGTGAATTTAAATTTTATAGTCTTCGATTTGCTATTGTTAATTTTCATTATTTTCTGAAATTATTTATGGGATAAGGATATCAAGAGAGATTTATTTAAATAAATAAACGAGTTCTGGGTTATTTTTGAAAATCTGCATTTATTCAATAAACTAAATGATTTATTATACATTGAGCTTTAGAATAGTTATTAAATTATTTACAACTAACGTTTACAATTGTAATTTTGCGCACTATCTATACAACTTTAATTTATAATCGGATTTGTTATAAAATTGATACAACAGGTATCTAAGTTCCGATTATTAATTAAATCCTTGGTTTCTGAGTCCAAGTTCCCGGAAATTCCTGGAATTCGACGTCACTAAAATTCTGGGAAGTGGCACGAAGAATACCTCCTGGCACATCATATTCTCCTGATACAATTTCGGGATCCGAAATTCGGTGAATTTAAATTTTATAGTCTTCGATTTGCTATTGTTAATTTTCATTATTTTCTGAAATTATTTATGGGATAAGGATATCAAGAGAGATTTATTTAAATAAATAAACGAGTTCTGTGTTATTTTTGAAAATCTGCATTTATTCAATAAACTAAATGATTTATTATACATTGAGCTTTAGAATAGTTATTAAATTATTTACAACTAACGTTTACAATTGTAATTTTGCGCACTATCTATACAACTTTAATTTATAATCGGATTTGTTATAAAATTGATACAACAGGTATCTAAGTTCCGATTATTAATTAAATCCTTGGTTTCTGAGTCCAAGTTCCCGGAAATTCCTGGAATTCGACGTCACTAAAATTCTGGGAAGTGGCACGAAGAATACCTCCTGGCACATCATATTCTCCTGATACAATTTCGGGATCCGAAATTCGGTGAATTTAAATTTTATAGTCTTCGATTTGCTATTGTTAATTTTCATTATTTTCTGAAATTATTTATGGGATAAGGATATCAAGAGAGATTTATTTAAATAAATAAACGAGTTCTGGGTTATTTTTGAAAATCTGCATTTATTCAATAAACTAAATGATTTATACATTGAGCTTTAGAATAGTTATTAAAATAGTTATAAAATTTGTTTAATTTTTACAATAGATTGAAAACAGGACCAATTAATTTAATAACTATTCTAAAGTTGTAAATAATTTAATATTTGAAGTTGTAAATAATTTAATAACTATTGTAAAGCTCAGTGTATAATAAATCATTTAGTTTATTGAATAAATGCAGATTTTCAAAAATAACCCAGAACTCGTTTATTTATTTAAATAAACCTCTCTTGATATCCTTATCCCATAAATAATTTCAGAAAATAATGAAAATTAGCAATAGCAAATCGAAGACTATAAAATTTAAATTCACCGAATTTCGGATCCCGAAATTGTATCAGGAGAACATGATGTGCCAGGAGGTATTTTTCGTGCCACTTCCCAGAATTTTAGTGACGTCGAATTCCAGGAATTCCTGGAAACCGTTTGGACCGAATTTTGTTCTTCTCTGTATCAAACCAATATTTTTCGTTTCTTTTTCTACTTTTGTATTTCGAAACTTCTGTGCAATGTTTTTCTACATTATTTCTTGCTGTTTAAGTGAAATTTTGTAAGGGCTGGATAAGGGAGTTAGGTTTATAAATGAATAAACAATTGCTTTAGTTTAACTCTATGTTTATTGAAAATTCTTTCAATTATACATGTTACATAAATGTTACATTGTTAATTCTAACGCACTTATAACTACTACCTGTAAAATTTACTTAAATATTACATTCATAACTTCAATGCACTTATAATTACAAATTATAAAATTTACTTAAATATTACATTCACAATTCTAACGCACTTCTAACTACTAACTGTAAAACTTACTTAAATATTACATTCATAACTTCCATGCACTTATAATTACAAATTGTAAAATTTACTTAAATATTACATACACAATTCTAATGCACTTATAACTACTAACTGTAAAACTTACTTAAATATTACATTCACAATTCTAACGCACTTATAACTACTAATTGTAAAACTTACTTAAATATTACATTCATAACTTCCATGCACTTATAATTACAAATTGTAAAATTTACTTAAATATTACATACACAATTCTAATGCACTTATAACTACTAACTGTAAAACTTACTTAAATATTACATTCACAATTCTAACGCACTTATACCTACTAACTGTAAAACTTACTTAAATATTAGATTCTTAACTTTAACGCACTTATAATTACAAATTGTAAAACTTACATATCAGTATTTTTACATACAACATATTTTTATAATTATTTAACATATAGCTTAAGCGCAGTAAAATATTCTTATGAAATAAAGACATTCTACAATTAAATATGTACTTATATATTCAGTATAACTATTGAAGAACAGTTTACTCTCCATAGATAAATCCTTTCCATTGTTTATTGGTAAAATGAAATTGGACTCAGAAACCAAGGATCTCAAGTTTGCAGATTTGTATTAGGAGAACATGATGTGACAGGAAGTATTCTTCGTGCCATTTCTTGAAATTTTAGTAGTGTCCAATTCCAAAAATTACCGAACACTGATATCTGAGAATCTGCCAGAAAGTTTCCCGTTGATTTAATGATGTTAATGTGCAGCTTATGTGGCGTAGAAATGTATAACGAATACATCTTCTAATCTGCAACACAGCAAAATACATTATTATTAACTACTTGAATAAAATTATAATACTTTATACTTACATACGATAGGACAAAATTGATCATTTTCAATCAGGTTTGAATTTGATGGATTATGTTTACTGTCAGTAGATAAATCCTTCCCATTGTTTACTGGTAACATGAAACTAGACTCAGAAACCATGGATCTCGAGTTTGCAAAGTTGTATTTATCTAGTTAAGTATCATTAAACTAAAGCAGCTTGTACATAAAATTACAGGGACTTTGTCATAACCTCACACAAAAGGGATGAACGTAACTACCCGACCATTAATGAATAATAGAAAACGTAGAAGCACTGGCTAATTTGGTATCGAATTTTATATTTTCGAACACGAAAAACCGATCTACAATAGTCTGAACCTTGAATAACTCATACTATTAATTATTGTAACGCAACGATTAAAAATTATACATCACAGCCCGCGCCAGGTACGCCGATGCACCAGCGAGGGGAAAGATTCCGCGAGAGCGTCACCCCTCTCACTCTCACCAAGCCAACGCAGTATGCTAATGCGTAAGAGGGAGAGAACACTCGTCCGCCGGTCGGACCTTTCACTCCCTCAATGTGCGAGAGAGAGCACCGAGCATCTAGTTTCTCACTCCCTCTACGCCAAACTCACGCCTGCGCACAACACCAATGTGCGAGAGAGTGAACACTAGTCCGCCATTCGGACCTCTCACTTCCACAATGTGCGAGAGAGTGAACACTAGTCCGCCATTCGGACCTCTCACTCCCACAATGTGCGAGAGAGTGAACACTAGTCCGCCAATCGGACCTCTCACTCTCTCAATGTGCGAGTGAGAGCACCGAGCATCTAGTCTCTCACTCCCTCTACGCCAAACTCGCGCCTGCGCACAACACCAATGTGCGAGAGAGTGAACACTAGTCCGCCATTCGGACCTCTCACTCCCACAATGTGCGAGAGAGTGAACACTAGTCCGCCAATCTCACCTCTCACTCTCTCAATGTGCGATTTAATCTTTAATATTTCAATATTTTGGGCTTCTAGGATTAATCGGACAATTGGAATCGATAATTAGTGTAAAATAGAAGCGATTAGATGCTTCAAACACGCGAAAACAGCAAAAAATTATTTTCTTAAAAAATAATCATTGTAGGTACGGCAGATTCCTGTCAATTTTTGAGCAGTTTCAGCACTTTTCGAAGAGATGGCGCTAGAGGTAAAAATTTAAAAATATTTTTAATTTTTAATTATTTATGCAAAATACAACGATTTTAATGAAAAAAAATCATTAAATATAAACAATTTAAGTATTTTTTATCATTTAGTTCTTGCAAAATGAAGAAAATACAACGGGGAGTATATATTTCTCTTAATATAACAGTGCTATAAAAATGGTATATTTAACATTTGTTTCAGTATTTTAATCTCAACAAATTTCAATTAATTATGGTCAATTATAATTCCTAATGGTAATTACAAGTTATATCCTTCCATTTCTTATTCTGTTAATGCTTGACGTGTTCGAGGGTTTGTGCCATTTCGATATTAATTTCACTGCAATTTCGATGCAGTCTCCTGTAATACACAAATTTTCTTAAAATTAGCATTAAAAACCCTAATCATTTAGGTGTTCTAACTGATGAATACCTCTACACTATAATTACAAAATTTTTATTTCAAAATTCGTACCTATCTCTTCTATTGGATAAAGTTTCCTCGACAATGTACCGTCCTCAGTTGCTCTTTAAAACAATTGAAAAATAAAGCTTGAACGATATTAAATTCATTATTTTATAATAATACAATGTTTTATCTTTCTACTATTCAAATTAGATGACCCCAGGACTGTATTTATAATACCGAAAAATATTCTGCAATTTTTACTTATTCCTTCTGTTGGGATATCCAGCCATTCAGTCATTCCCTTTATTCTAAGGTACGATTACTCTCATAACATTCTACCATTTGTTTTTTACTTTTATGTCCAATATTACTTGTGCTTAACGCTTCTTGTTCTACCGAGGCGCTTGTCCCAGGGCGACTAGGCTCGACGCTACACTGACGGTACTGATTGGTCAGTGTTTTTGCTAAATAATTCAAAAACGAAGCCCCATTCGATATTTTTGCAAAGGAAATTGTTGTTCAGAATAGTCTCAGCTACCCCCTATTTCCGGCTCCTACAGGAGTTCTGGGACACCCTGTATAATTAATTTTCTATATGATCGCCATCTACTCTCTGATCGAAGGTATAGTCAGCGATACCCCCCAGCTCATTGTTAGTTTCGCGTAAGTGCAAGATGGCGAATTGTCCGTCATAGGCGGACGTTCGTTGAGAAAGAATTGACATTACACATGCTGCGTAGAAATCATTGTTCTACGGAAAATTTGAAAGCATGGAATTGTTCCGTACTGACACTCATTTCATTTTCGTGAAAGAAAGGCACAGCCTGTGGTGTGACAAGTTCACGGGAGAATTTTCCGCTAAATCGGGTGGGTGTACACAGAAACGTTTGACAAAAGTCGTGTCAAATATAATTTCGATTCTAGCTTCTCCATTCGAATTTCTAAAATCATTTTTCTATTCTCTGAAAACCGAATGATGTCACCGTTTTTTTTTTTGTATTTCATAAATTGAATTTCGTTTAGAAACGTTTGATACATTGCAAATATATTAATTGATAATCAAATTAATGTTATTAAAATAATATGAGCCCAGGGAATACCTTGACTTGTAGTTGCCTATAGTTTTGCAATAGCTACAGTTCATGAATTATGTAAATATGCGAAAGTCTGGCTAATGTAATTAAAGACAGAAGTTTATTTGGAATTATGTTTTGCAGATTGGGAATGGGCCTCGCCAAGAGATTTAGAATGCCTGGGAATATTTTATGGCATAGTTGGAAAAATAGAACAGCCTTCTGTTCTGGAGCCTCGGTTAATGTTGATCAAAGAAGTATCACCAGCTGGAGAATTATATGGAGGTCATATTGTATACAAGATCAAGTCTATTGCATTTCTGCACCTTGGCACTGAAAATACTGATATTGGACTTCTACCATGCAAGAAACATCAGAATTTGCCAAAGAAAAAGAGCCAAGGTGGCCTCTTTGATGGGCCACAAAAGGCAGCCTTTGCTAAAACATGGGGAACCATTAAAAGTGCAACAAACACCATAAAAAATACCACTCAACAAGCAGCTGCACTTGCAACATCTCAGGTGAATCATTGTTTGACAAACAACAATGGACGCAATCAATTGAATGTATAACAAAAATGTTTGTAGGTAAAATCTACGGTAACTAAGCGAAACATTGTTAAAGACAAGGAAAGATTTGAAAAGAGAATATTGGAAGAATTGAGCAAAATTTTTACAGAAACGGATTCCTTTTATTTCTGTCAAACAGGTGACATTACTAACAGTCTGCAAAGACTCTGCATCGCAGAATCGCAGAAGAATGAAGAAGAGTTAAATAAACCACTTTGGCAAAGAGTGGACGACAGATTCTTTTGGAATAAGCACATGTTACAAGATATAATCAACCTGAAAGTTAGGATCTTTCCAAATTACACCCATTTATTTATAACAATGCACATGTTGTTTAGAAAACATATTTCATTTCTGTAGACAGATAAAGCAACATGTTGGATATTGCCGGTCATCCAAGGATATGTACAGATAGAAAAATGCAAAGTGGAAGTGGGTATCGACGATCAGTCTCAGCACGAGACCTTTAACTTAGCCATTATATCGAGGAGAAGCAGATTTCGTGCGGGCACTAGGTATTTTTTTTGTCTACCATTATTCTATAACATTTCATTTTTAAACAAAAATGATCCATTGTTACAAAGATACAAACGGCGAGGTGTCGACGACGAAGGAAAATGCGCAAATTACGTAGAAACGGAGCAACTGGTCTGGTACCACGATCACCAAGTATCTTTTGTACAAGTCAGAGGCAGCGTACCTGTGTACTGGTCTCAACCTGGCTACAAGTACAAGCCTCCACCTCGTATCGACAAAGGTAATCGGTACAAGGTGTTCCCATCGATCAAATTCATTATATTAATAATTCCTTGCGATATTCCAGACGAAGCAGAGACGCAGGTCGCGTTCGAGAAACACTTCAGCGAGGAGCTCACTCTGTACGGTCCGATCTGCATAGTAAATTTGGTGGAACAGACCGGCAAGGAGAAGATCATTTGGGAGGCTTACAGTAATCACATTCTTAATTACAATCATCCCGACATTACGTACACGAGTTTCGATTTCCACGAATACTGGTAAGCGTTCAGGCTAGCTTCCCCTCAGACGAATGTTCAATTGTCGCTAAATGTTCTTTTCTATCTAACACAGTCGAGGAATGCATTTTGAAAACGTGTCTATTCTGGTCAATGCGTTAGCTCCGGTGTTGACGGACATGAAGTACTGTTGGCGCGATAAGCAAGGCACAATTTGCATGCAGAAGGGAGTGTTTCGGGTGAATTGCATAGATTGTTTAGATAGAACGAACGTGGTGCAGACCACTTTGGGTAAAGCAGTGATGGAGATGCAGTTCTCAAAGCTAGGTCTGATACCGCCGGACGGGACGTTGCCCGCGAATATCAGGCAAACGTTTCAGTTGCTTTGGGCGAATAACGGCGACATTATCAGTAAACAGTACGCCGGCACAAACGCTCTGAAGGTTCGTAAACCAACATTTTGTGCCAAGACCTTACGAGGATTATTATTTTTGGAAGCCTGGAACTTCCTGTGATACTGGTTTCTCTTATTGATTTATAGGGAGATTATACGAGAACGGGGGAAAGAAAGTTTACTGGTTTAATGAAAGATGGCATGAATTCTGCGAACAGGTACAATTGGACAGCAATTAAGACCCATGTCCTACATAGAACACTATTCTCATTCACATATCCTTCACGATACATCAGTTCAAAGTTCGACCTCGTTAGACATTGTAATCATCTATTGGGAACGAATAAATTGTTACACGTTATTCGTATCGATCTAATCAAGAATATCATTAACTTTTTTTAAAAATTTTTTTATAATTTAGAATCAGTATTTGATATTGATGATATCTTTTGTACATAAATCCTTGACACTATCCTTTCATTTTCCTATAGATATTATCAGCAACACTTTATGGACGACATACGTCAAGCGGCGGTAGATACCATGCTAGGGAACACTATCGACGTTAATCAACTGAATACCGATTGGTCGCACTATTTGCGCATCGTAGATTATTGCTGCCTCGAATTGATACCCGCGAAACCGCCAAACATAGAGCTTCAACTAGCTACTTATCCTGACTTTCTTTATGCCAGTGCTATGTATAATTTGGCAAGGTTCGTTCTTGGTTGCGTCCTTAAAATCTTGAAATCGTCGGAACACGAATGAACGTTTCATTGTTTTTTTGTTTATGTATCGAAATAAACGAATAGGATAACAAGTACCACGACTTCGTTTATTACAAATCATTCTGATTTTCGCTTTTTGCACGAACGAGTTACGAATTGCATGATAGGCGCTTGACTTTCGATTTGATTTCAGTCCTGAAGAGATAAAATAAGAACCCGATTACTCTTACCCTCTCTTGTCTTTGATACTGTCATTAATTATTATTTATTTTCTAATCTCCTAATTTGTAGCGTTAAGCAAACAATCAGAAGGCTTGTATTTTTTTTCAGATACTATTTAAATCGTTTCAAGGATGTTTATAGGCAGGCTACGATTGATATGATGTTAGGCAACATTGTAAGCGAAGAGGTGTTCCTGGAGCGTACCGAGGAGGAAGACAACGCAGCTACAGCGATTCATGTAAAGCTTCTGATAGAGGATTGCAAGAAGCTGCTGATACCCGATCCTGAAGTGATCCTGGGCAGTTGGGGCCTGATCGACGCAGATCCTGTGTACGTCACACGTTCCTACCCTCGGTATCCTGTCTGAGTAGCTTCTTGTTATAAGTAAATCGCTTCTCAACAGAACTGGTGATCCAACGGAAACAGAAATGGACACTATCCTGATCCTGACACGCGATAGTTACTACGTAGCCGACTACGATGACCAGATCGACAAAGTAACAAACTACCAAAGGGTTCCACTCGAGGATATTATATTGATCGAGTTTGGCCAGCCAGAGAGCTCAGTCTCCCTCTTTAAAAATAAGCATTTCTACTGCGTTAGAATAAACTACAAGATGGCCAACGAGTACGGCTACTTCCATATGTTCCGCAGCACAAACTTGCGGTTCTTCAACAACATGGCTGTTGTTGTGAAAACCGAAGAAGAAAGTATAGGTAGGATAACTTGATCTAATACATTTTGAGCCTATAATGAGACGGTGTATACCTTGCAGAGTCCTTAAAAGCAATCTGCGAGGCCATTTCAGTGGCCATGGAAATAGCAGGTCTACCAAAGATTACCATAGCAATGAACGTCACTTTAGACAGACGAAAGAGCAAGTTGGTCAACAGCAGAGGGTCCACGGGTCTCCTGGATATATCATCCTTCCCAGAATTGACCAGGAACGTCTCAGAAACTCAGTTGCTGGCTCTCAAAAGCGCAGGTACGTCAGATTCTCATCTCATCGAAGACATATTCATGAAATAATCGTGCGATTGTAGGAACGAAAGCTTTGAGCAACATGTCGGAGCAGTTCAGTAAGCTAAACAAGCTAAGCCACAGCTTTAGCGCCAAGAAGCCGATCGATATAGCCAGGAGCATTGGCAGGAAGACTGAGGCCCCCTCGAAGCCCACCTTTACAGTGGGAAACAGGGACATCTCTGGCAAAGTTCAAGGGAAACACTACGACAGCAGCAGCAGCAGCGACGAAGAAGATACAAAGGCTCCGACTGTCCCTCTGGAGAAGCCAGAGAACTTCAGGCACGATAAGAACCTGATGGAGGCTTACACTCCGTCCATCGGTATCATAATGGGCGTGAAGAATGCCGGGGTGATGGAGAACGACGAGAACAACGAGGCCCAGAATTTAACCATGCGACCCAACAAACTCTCCGAGCAGGGTCCCATGGGCGAAGCATTGAAAGTTCCACAGTCTGGCTCTGGAACGAGCACCCTGAGTGCTGCGTCCCAAAGGACCGTGGCAACCACCCCTGAGATCATGATACAGAACGTGGCAGAAGACATGGAGCGACTGGTCCCGCCCAGTTCGCTGAATCTCTCCAGAAACATTAGCCACTCAACAGGGGAGGTGGATAGCAAGATAATACTCGGTGGCGCGGCTGGCGATACGTTGCAGACGGACAACAGAATGCAGGACAAGAAGAGGTCAACGTCTGAACAGGACTTAACCTTGAACATCACATCCTCGCAGAGCGAGTCCGCCTTGAAATCCATCAAGACCAACATCACTAATGTGACTAGTCCTGTGGCGGCGACTGCCAAGGATATCCTGTCGCCCTTCTCGAAATTCGCCAAGGGCGTGCAAAATTTAGGGGCTAATTTAGATCCTAGAAAGCTGAAGTCGGGACAAGTAGGCTTGCTGAAGAACCTGTCCGACCATCACATGGAACAGCGACAGAAGCTGCAGGAGAGATGGGGTTCGTGTCAATCCAAGCTCATTGCTTTATAAAATTTACGAGGGTAGCTCGCAATCTACCCGTTAGAAGATCGTTGTTAAAGAGTACGCAGCAAAAGCCAAACGATACACTTTAGATAGTGTAGCTGTGGGGATGCGTTCGCATAAAAGCTGATGAGTGAACTTTTACGTTACATTTTAGCATTTCCCGAGTGTAGCATCGTGAGAGAATCGTGTCTTTGTTAGAGCCACAGTGCACACACCCTCGACACGTTTTATTCCTTTTCAACTTGAATTACTGCCAACGACTTGCTGAAGTATCGCGTAGAATGGGAAAGTTGTTACGAAAACCTTGTAATGATCCTTCCTATACACGTTAGTATCGAAAAATTACTTCTCAAAAGTACAACGCGGTCAATATTTCAATCTACAGAAATCTATTTGGTGTGTCTATTTACAAATTTTCTATTATTCTTACATTTAAAAAAAAGAAAAAAAAACGAAACAATATTTGCTCTGAACGCCTGAAAATGCTTTTGGCGAATTTATACAAAAAAAATCAGCCTTTGTACGGATTTTACGGGACAAGAATCCTAGTGTTGCATTTAGATGCTAGAAATTGTGAATTTACCAAAAAAAACAACAACCGTATGCTTGTACGACGAAACTTAAAAACCCAGCATTCTTTAAAGCTCCAGTGCTTGCTGCATAATATGAAATTTTCCTGCTGGTTACCTTTGTTCACCTGTAATATATAAGTTATAGCCTTTCCTTTTCTATATAAATATTTAGATCCATGCGTGTTTGTATATTTATAAATATAAAAATGCCTCGGCTGAAAATCCATTTATGCAGCAAGTTCGAACGAAGAAGCTTTTCGTAGTCAATTATGTATATACGAGAAATGATTTTAACATAGTTTAACGGATAACATTGATGCTTGCCAATTATAAAGCGAAAGTACAGTGGCAAGGCGAGATTAGAGGGAAGCATTTGCTTTTTTTGAGGAATGTGTACAACACACAAAACTAGTAACGATAAATTCCTAGCCAGATAAATTTAGAAACTGGAGAGCGAAGGATTAGCAGAGTGGAATCCTTTAGAATTACTACGAGATGAGAACTGACATAAGTTTGAGAGTTATTTTGGATATATGTGTACAACACAAACGTGCTTCGTTCAGATTGTTATATTCCCTTTCGTATATAGAGTTCCATATGAAACATACGAGTGATTCCATGAAGTAAAATCATAGTATTCGTACGTATGCATAGCTGCAGTATTATGTATATTATATTTAACTGAACATAGAAAATGATGTGTATATTCAATCTACGATTGAATTATAAAAACAAACAAAAAAATGATACTCATTGTTATTTAATACTCTACGTATAACAAGTTTAGACCAAACAATATGAGTTACGGTTTTAGATAATCTCTTGTATATATCAAGTAATTGAACTTTACAGTTATAGTACTCTAAATATTTCATAGTTGCACAGACACGTGGTAGAGTTATTAAGAGTAAGGTTTCTAGTAAATGTTTTTCCCAATTGCAAATTGATAGTCTGTGATATAATCTAACAGAATAAACACAACCTGAGATAAGAAAAAGAGAGCAAAAAAAGAAATGGAAATTAAAAGGTGTGTTGATTCTGTAGATCATTTAGAAATGCTTTAAAGTACGCGACAAAAGACAGAGAGAGTTGTTTTCACTGCTTTAGTAAAGAATTCGTTAATGAAGCTTTACGTTTGTTCATCAGCTTATTTTTTTAAATGTAATTTTAACAACTTGTGAAATATTTATTTATTGACACAGTATTATAGTTATTATAAAGATGAAAAGAATGGAAAAAAGAAGTGGAATCTATATTTTTGTTCCTTTTTTCGTATTAAGATATTGTATGGTCCAATTAAAGTTGAACACTCGAATAATTAATATATACATATATACATACATATATATATATATATATTATTATCTGTATTTTTACAATAGCACATTATAAACAATCATGACAAACAACGCACGAAGATGTTTAATAGCCTGTAGAGGCTTAAATTGCCTTATATATGTATTAGCAGTTACATTTTTGAAAAAAGTATGTATACATGTGATAAAAGCAAGCAACATAGCAATTGTAGAAAGAGAAAGTTATAATAAAATGCAATGAACTAAAAAATTATTGTATTTTGTTCTTTTCTACTCAAATGAAAATTTCAGTGCAATATGTTCATCTAAAATTTGTATTCAAGTTCGAAATTTGAAATTTACGTTCGTTAAAAATGGAGGAAAGCGTCTATCAGCTTTCCATCATTAAAATTATATGCTGGTATAAATAATGATGTGAATATTACTCACATTCGTTGATAGATCTGTAATACTACGTCCTCCAAATTAATTCAGGCACAATAACACACAAAATAACACTAATTATCACAAAAAAAGGGCACTTAAAACACGACCGACACAATTCCGTGCACTATTCGAATTCGGTTTCAACCAATTCGATTATCGTAAGCGGAAGTCAAATCGAATCGAGATTCGATTCAAAATCGAACCCCAACTTCACATCCATAGATCGATCACGCGGTATGTTTTGTATAACGTGATGTGCACAGTGAATATTTTCGCAAATAAATATTCAATTAAATGGAAAATAATAACAACAATGTTTAATTTGTTATAAATAACAAATGTGTATTGAAATCGTAATATAATTTTCTTTTTATTGACTGTCAAACATGGAGTGTTTCTGGTCCGATCTTAGTAAACATCCTCAGTGCCCACATGGTAATTTTATATTGTTTTTCAACAAAGCAAATCATATTTTTATAACATTATATTTTTGCAGGACCAACTTTGTTGTTTGGTAAATACGAGAATGGCGAATTGGAGAAATTTTATATATGTTCCGCGTGTCGCGAAAGAAAAATGTGCCCATTTTATTTGAAAGAAGGAAATCAATTAACAAACGAAGAGAAAGTTAAATGGGAACAGAAAAGAAAAAAGTATGCTTCTCAATATAATCACAGATCTTTGTATATACGTTTTAACGAAATAATTAATTTACCTCCGGAGAAGAGATGTTATTGTCATACTTGTGACCAATTAATGTCCAAAAGCGAAGAAGCCAAACATGAGAATCATATAATAAAGCAGGGTCTTACTGACTATGAGATGAAACATCCGACAGAAATTTTAAAACCTTTGACAGACTCTAGACAAGAAGCCCAATATTTTTTTACCAAAAAATCAACAGAAGATATAGTAAATATATTAGCAAAACTTGGTGCAAAACAAGTTCTGTGTATTTGTGCACCAAAGATCCATGAGTACATCTTAGAGAAATACGAAGACACAATATCTTCCCTTTTATTAGACTTTGATGGAAGATTTGTAAGTATGTCTGATAACTTCAGAAATAAAATTAATCATACATGAAATCCTGAAGATTTTTAACAAGTTGTTCAAAACTAATGCAATCTCACATTTTGATTATTTACAGCACAATTTTTTTGGACCATTAAATTACTGTTGGTATAATTTACTGAACAATCATTTCTTCAATAAAGGTGCTACTTATGTATTCAAAGACTTTATCACGCAAAATGGTGGAAAAGACACATACGTGGTGTGTGACCCACCATTTGGTAGCCGGGTGGAACCATTATCATGGTCTTTGAAACAAATATCTGACCTCCATAAAAAATGGAACAACATAGAAGATGAAAATGATTGTTTAAAAACTATGTTTATATTTCCATATTATATGGAGTCCATAATGAAGCAAAAAAGTAATCCGGTCGATGTTTCCGGAGGTTTGAAGGATTTGAAGATGACTGATTACAAAGTATCTTATGAGAATCATGCTTTGTTTGTAACAAATTCTGAAAACCCTAAAAAAACATCACCTATCAGACTTTTTACGAATGTACCATTACATCTGATAGAACTTCCTGAGTCAGATGGATATAAATACTGTAAGAGGTGTAAAAAATGGGTTTCCCAAGAGAACAAACATTGTAAAAAATGCGGAGAGTGTACTTCGAAAAATGGTTTGAGATATAAACACTGTGATGTATGTAAACGGTGTGTTAAGCCTTCTTGGAAACATTGTGATACTTGTAACCGGTGTTTGGCGGTGAAACACGTATGTGGTCAGAAACCAAAAATTGCAGGAAAATGTTTTAAATGTAACAAACTCGGTATGTAGCTTTTATTCTAGTAATAATTGTATTACAATAATGTGTATCTCATCTCTTCTTACTGTTTTCAGGACATGCTGCAAAATATTGCAATGCTGATCAAGAAAGTGCTATTACCAAAACGAAACCTAATAAGAAGCTTAATAAACGAAAAGCAGACGATGAGGAAGAAGTCATAAGTAGCCCAAAAAAGAAAAAAGTAAACGATCCGCATAAGGTCAATAAACAGAAAAAGAACGTATCTGCAATAACAACAAAAAGTCAAATAGAAACTGAGAAAAAGAAAGGGAAAATGATTGCTTCAGGGTCCAAAGTAAAAACTTTGAAGAAATCTAAACTTTCGAAAATACGTGGCAAGACGAAGTTAAATGCTCAAACAAATGGGACTGTAAATACAAAGAAAAAAATAAAGAAATTATCATAGTATAATTGTTCAAAATAAACAGGGTTGTAAAATATTTCAAAAAGCATTGATTTCCAAAATTGTTATTATTAAAAATATGTATTTGTTACTGACATTGATATGTTACTGACAGTGTTCTTGTTAGTTCATAGTTTTCTCATTAGATAACGCTATTGGTACAGTTTTCGTGCTATATACGAAATTGAAAGGATTTATACTGTCAATGTATTTCAACCTAACCTGTGGCGCTAACCTTAGTTTGCTCCAAAAGATGGCTGCCCCCATAATACGTTTTTCGTGGAGCGTTTTAAGAAAAAATAAATTACAGTACAAACAATTATTGGGCCTTTCGACAACTACTCAACTTTTACGACACAAGCATACTTCCTCGCAAGAGACGAAATATAAAATTGACGACAATACCATTAGAAATGTTTTACTTTGCACCGTTTTCTGTTCCGGTTTAAGTTATGTTTTTTACAAATGGAAAGACAATAATCAGGTTAAAGATGACAGCTCAGGGAGTTCTATGTTTACGGTAGAAGCAAAATCAAATAACTGGAATGGAGGAAGTGGAGGAGGAGGCAACCATCGGAATAAATATAATTTCATAGCTGATGTGGTTGAGAAAGCAGCTCCTTCAGTAGTTCACATAGAAATTCAGAATAATAAAATGTGAGCGAAAATCTTATGCTTTAAAAGGGTATATGTCTTCAAAAACTTATTGAGTAATAAATAATGAGATTACAGGTTTGATTTTAACACAGGTAGGCCATTAAAAATAAGTAATGGGTCTGGTTTCATTGTTAAATCTGATGGCTTGATATTAACCAATGCCCATGTTGTAACGAATAAGCCTAATACAATTGTTAAGGTAATTAAATTGTTCTGATTTAATAGACTCATCTATAAATTCACATTCAAAAATTTTTGTATCATTCCTTGTATAGGTACGGCTTCACAATGGAACTACATATGTTGGCACAGTGGAGGACATTGATATGCACTGTGATCTTGCAACCGTGCGAATTAATCAGGTTCACATATATAAACATTAACACCTTTGTTTAAACATTTCCAGTTTCTAATAACAATTATTCCTTTATACAGACTAATATACCAGCAATGAAGCTTGGCAGTTCACAAAATATCAGACCAGGGGAATTCGTGGTTGCCATTGGATCTCCTTTAACTTTAAGCAATACAATAACAAGTGGTGTAATAAGTAGCGTTAATAGAGACAGTAAAGAACTTGGCCTTTATAACAAGCACATGGGTTATGTTCAAACGGATGCTGCAATCACGGTTAGTGTCTAACATTAATATTAGATATATTTCTTATTAATTATCGTTGCTTTTCAGTTCGGAAATTCAGGAGGTCCATTAGTCAATTTGGACGGCGAGGCGATCGCCGTAAACGCAATGAAAGTAACTTCCGGTATATCTTTTGCGATACCCATAGATTATGCCAAAGACTTCCTTAAGAAGGCGGAAATGCGCAAATCAGGTAATGCACGAAGGAATTAAATAGCACACGGTGTAAGAATCGCATAATTAATAAACATTGCATTAGGTATCAAAAACATAGTGGAAGAACGCAAGACGAAGTACATCGGTATCACGATGCTCACCCTTACACCCGATCTGTTCTACGAGTTGCAGAAGAAGTTGAAAGGAATCCCGAATTACATCAGTCACGGTGTTTTGATTTACAACGTAGCCATTGGATCGCCTGCTCATGTGTACGTTTCAGAAATTAAATATCTAATACCCTATCGATCAAATCCCTAAAAATATTTATATATTTCAGCGGCGGTTTACTGCCAGGTGACATAGTGACGCACGTGAACGACGAGCCAGTGATGGCCTCCATTACCATCTACAAGGCGATAGAGGTGTCGAAGGTCTTAAGAATGACGGTGATCAGGGGTTCCCAAGTGTTGCATCTGAGGATCGAACCGGAAGAAATCTGAAGTCCCTCAGAACTGCGATGAAAATTAAAATTCATTATATTTGTCTCTCCGTATTAAATTCTCCGTTTAGGAACAACATGCTTCAGCTTCGCACCACTCGCACCCGTTGAAATGTCCCCGCGATACAACTTACTCATAAACAACAAAGAGAGAAAAAGAATGATCTTTAAGCCTTTTCTTCAACTTTTTCCATCATACGAGGTCCTTGTTACGATAGGACGCACACGTGTACGCCGGGTGTGGTCCATCGGCTCGACTGCATTATGTTTACGTTGTTTACGACGCGAGGCGACCTCCGCAAATATGTGGCCGGATCTCGGCGGAGCGTGGGTGTGGCTTCCACTATCTCGGCCCTTTTTGTTTTTGCTTTGAAAAACGTTTTACCGTCCCGTAAACCCGTGCTGGAATCCCGGTGCCGCGGTAAACAGCGGTAACAATGAGAATAAAACGATCCCCCGAGCGGAGGAGTCGGCTGGGTATGAACGTACCTTTAGGAATTATTTTGAGAGGTAATGCCCGAGCCGTTCCACTTCGAGATCCGTGTAATAAGACGGTTTGACGATCGGAGCCTCTCGCGACTTTGCACGCCCGTCGACGATAAATTTTCATTAATCTCCTCTAATAAGGAGAGGCCGAACTTATCAGGTTGTTGCGTATCAAAAGCACCGATATCGGAGCTCGGGGCCGTTTATCGATATCCACTGATACAAAATGGTTGATTCTCCACGGTTTAACACCGTGGTGGAAATTTATATTAAACGTTGAGCCTCGAATTGATTATACCACGAATAATAAATTTCGTTTAATATGATGACCGTGGGGGGAAGTCGAATGGTACGAAGGAAGAAGGCGAGATGGTACAATGTTCGGGTCGCAATTAATTTAGAAGACGCGTGGAGTATACGCATCGGTTACGCGTCGTCCGTACATTGTTCCAGGCCCTTTTTGTTCCGTTTTATCGTCGTTGAACGTCTATTCCACGTTGATTATCCACGCTTTCGGCGTGTATCCTCGCCTACGAGGGAACGTTGTCACTTCCTACGTGCGTGGTTAGCCACGCTCGGTAGCCGGAGAACAAACGGGCACCAAGGTGATCGGCCAATGCGATATCTGCGAAACGAGAAAGAGCCCCGCAGGATCGCCTACGCGGTGTTACACGTTTACGTTTCAACGCGTGGAATCTCCTTAAGGAACCGGGAGGACGTGCCTCGTCTTTTAATGGATCTACCGGGAACGGAAGGCAGGATCTCGTACTGCGATAAATCGTATCGAGGAATCGGCGACTTTTATGGGGCAAAAATGAGAGCCATTGTTTAGAAGTGATTCCACCCCTTTGGCAGGTACACCCTTTCGCCTTAAAACGATATATATTTATTGTTGCAATTTTATATGAATAAAGAAGTTTAGTGTATCTTATAGAAGCTACTTATTTTTGTAGGATCCTTGACCATTAAAATACATTTGAGGTTGAGGTGCCGCCCTTGAGCGGTGAACAACCTGCACTGGCCCTGAAATTAATTTCAAGTTTGATTGTTACAAAAATTATAATTTTATATATTATAAAATACGTCCATAATTGTTACCTTTCTTTGAATTATGATGGGTTGCAACGACCCTTCCTCATATTTTCAAATTTTGCAAGAAAAATGATAGTAACTACAAAACTACAAATCTTGCAAATCAGCAAACTCGAAGAAGGGTTAATCACCTCGCGCCCTAGGGAGTGACGATGATTTTTCCAAGCACTCCATACCCTGTTGATAAATTGAAATACTTCCAGGTGTACGCGCGCGTTCAATTTGAAATTCCACGAGGTTGTCGGTCCGGGCAGCGACGTGGAAGCCGTGGTCGGCACGTCCGTGTCCAAGGGACAGTGACAAATTATAATTCCGCCGGAAAGTGAGCAGGATTAAGCTCAGCACGCGACACGAGCGGCCGGCACAATCACTTTTGTTCGATGATTTTTATCCAGAAACGTGTTCGCGCCCCGCGTCCGGGTCAGTCGCGTCAAGGACGTGGAGGATCGAGGCGATTTTGTCGCGGCAAAAGGGAGAATCCCTCGCCTGTTTGCGGCCTTAGGACGGGAAAAATCCTGCGGTAGGCGAATAATTTCGCTTTTGCAGAGAAAAAAACTGCGAACGATCAAGGTCGGGGTCGGATATCGCCGCCTCGAAAGGTGAACGACGGAAAACGCAATCACGGCTGCCATTGTGTCGTGTGACCATTTTCTTAACCCTCCGACCCCTATGATCTCTTCCCTTTTATTGGAATAATTTTTGAAACGATCCTTCGACGATATTAAATCAGTATAACAATCAGTATAATTATTTCTGTTTGATTTTTCTTCAAATTTATTATTATGTTTAACCATTTGGGTACCAACGAACCAAATTTAATTTGTTGGCGTAGATTTTGTGAAAAAATTTCAGGTAAAATATAAATAAAATGAAGATAAATCAATTTAAGGTATAGCGAAAAGCAAATTGACAAAAAATGATAAAATAATTATTGTGATAAGTTAATAAGGACTGGGTTACAGTACTAACCCTATTTTCATTTAATAATTTCTTACTTCTTCAAGTTCGATGTTTTCAAAAGGAACATCTCGTCCAGGATACGTTGAACAGCGCAGATAGGAGTACCTGGATATCCGATCGTTCACCCAACCAACGCCATGCGATCCTGCAATGAATAGCGTTCATAAGATCGAATTAATTATTCCGACAGAAAGGGCCAATAGAATTTCATTGATTCTACGTCCGTACTCATTAAAACGATAAAAGTGTCCGTCCATAACCGTGGCCGTGCACAAAGCAAGGCATCGAGCAACAACTCCGCGTACCTTACAACCGTCGACTGCCTCCTATGGTATCCCGTAGCCTATTACAGAAAACGCGTATCTAGTTCCGGCGTGGCGTCGAGGCGAAGAAGCAGAAGAAGAGGAACAAAACGAAAGAGAGCCGAGAAACTGGTAAAATAAAGTAACGAGTCGTCCGAAGGGCGTGGCGAAAGACGATTCTCAGTGGATCCCGGATCCCGGGATCGCGGAGCGTATCCCGTCCCCAACTTATTCGGTGAACGTATCCGTTTGTCCTTCGACGATTCAGCTGGTTCCTGGTTCGAAGACACCGGTCGTCCCCTCCGCCATGTATATAAGTCAAAACGGGATCGGTAGCAAGGGGCACAGGCCGAACAGTCCTTCGACGAGCAAGGAGGTTCTACCGGGAATACGCACGTATCGCCGCGATGCAGTCTATGGTGAGTACCTATTTTCTCCTATTTAACCCCAATTAACTCTAGGGCATACTTTGACGAGGATAGGTTATCTAATCCATCATCCAGTTCATGAATATTAATCAAAATGCATAATAATTAGTAATTCTTGAGGACATTCTTCTAGTGCGTTATTTTTCTTAGGGTGTTAAGCCTTTGCACTTGGCAAGCAGATAATTATTAGAAATATTATAGTTCTATGAATCGAGGTGTAGAAGCTAGGATTTTCGAGATGTAAAATTCATCCCTTGCCCGATTATATTACAATTTTTGCCCACCCTGTATGTCACGAAATATATTTTATACTATTTAACGAAATTTAATAACTTAAAATATTAATTATTTATATAAATGTTTGCAACGCACGTCGAACGTTTTGATTTTGCTTATATGATGAAAAATATATCGAATTCCATACATTTATGATATTCCGTCGAATGAAAAGATAGTAAATGGGAAATTGAAGGAAGGGGAGCAGCATTCCGTTTATATACTATGGTAAAAAAGGTTCTGCGAAGCCGAAGGGTCGAAGGTCCCTCGGACCCCCTCGTATCATCATTTTTATTTGACTGGTTTTTGCTTTCACGACACCTTGTTTCTTTTGGATTTTTGTAGCTTCTTCGTGTACTGAATATTCTTACATTACCGAACGGGACGGGGGTTGGTTACACCCCGATATTCTAACAAAATAGATTCGTCGTTGAGCCTTCTAAATTTCTAGCGATCAAATATCAAAATTATAAATTTCAAAATATTAATTAAAAATACAGTAACAGTTTCTTGCCACATTTGTAATTATTATTCTTCAATGTAGCCTTTTGAAAAATCGACTAACCATACTCCTCTTTGTACAACGCAGTCCTGCCACTCTTTCTTGAAAGACCCTCAGCCCGCACCTTTTTCACCTTCACGAGGTTCCCCTTAAAATCGTTCTTCGTTCGGGCTCAAAGCCGCCCTGGAGACTGGCAAGACGTTTCGAAAACGAAATCAATTCCGAGCACTCGGACGACGATCACCGTCCGCGAGAAGTGCATTGGAAAAACTGTCCGGGCGGAGATTCGATCGGATTCGAATCGCGTCTTGAAAGTCAAACGGACGTCGCTTGAATACCGGGGGGAGAACTGGAAATCGATGCGTCGAGGAGAACAGAGAAAAGGGGGGTCCTTTTCGTCCCGATCCTCTTCTGTGTATCCGCTGGTGGCCACCGGTCTCTTATTGGATCGTAAAGAGAACCAGAAGCTCATGCAAGTATAAAATGTCGGCCTTTTTAAGCGGCGAGAACAGCCCGTCCCATAAAATTCGACGATTCGTCCATCGTACCTGGCCTCCTATAGGATTTTCCTTCGGGATCCTGCAGGAATTCTCAATTCCTCGATGCCTCCTCGAGGATTATTCCCGGGACGATCTTTCTAGGCTGGAAGATTTATCTTTATCTGATGGATTATAGATGTGTCGTGGTGTAATTGATGATCGATTGATCAATTAAGGTCCTTGATAATTCCATTTTTCAGGTTCCATTTTTAATGACTCTGAGCCTGGTCTCAGCCACCCGTCTCACTCTGCTGCCCTACGCCTACTTGTCGGCGCCGTTTTCGGTGTCCCACCACTTCCAGGACACGAGGACCGGGGTGCACGCGTACAGTTACGCGGGTGGTCCATCGGCGAAGGAGGAGATCAAGGACGCGGACGGGGTTCTTCGAGGATCCTACAGCTACATAGACGCGAACGGTATCCTGCAGTCGGTGTTCTACGTGGCGGACGACAACGGTTTCCGGGTGGCGGCCACGAATCTGCCCACCGATGACAACCTGGGGGCCGAGGAGGCGCACGTGATCCTGGCCAGGAACGCTGAGTCGCAGAAATCGAGCCGCAGGAGGCGTAGCATCCAGGAGTCCGCTCAGAATCTCGATCAGATACAGCGGAAGGACGCGAAGGACGCGGCGGATCAAGGAATCGGCTCCGGCCAGAAATCGACGCCGTCGGCGGAGCAGAGCGGATCGCAGATCAAATTGGAGGAGAAACAGTCGGTCTTAACGAGGAGCCTGCTCCAGCCGGCGATCCTGTCCGCCGATATCCCTCTGGCGACCTCGCATCAGAGTCAAGTTCAAGTTCACAACAGCGAGCGTATCGATCTGGCGCAGGCCGGGGACAAGGACAAGCCGATTCAACGTCAGTTGATCCTGTCAGCGCCTGCCATATTGGAGGCTGTCCCGGTCCTGCCTTCCTATCACGAGAACCGCATCCAGCTGCACAAGCAGTTGGGCATCGAGGGCTCCAGGCCCAAGGACGCGGTCAAGATCGATCCAGAACCCATCACCGTCCTGCCATCCTCTTCTGATGCCGTCCCTTCGACTCCCTCGGTGATTGCGAAGGAAACTGTCTCAATACCTGTCGTTGCAAACGAGCCTCTCCCATTGGTCCCTGCTTTACAGTTGGGCACCTCCTCGGTGACCACGTCCATCTCCAGCCACGGTGTCAGTCAAATTCACGGACCTTCCAGGCAAGCCATCGCCGTCTCCAATCTGATCGCCAAACCTGCTGTCGTCGATGTCCCCATCGCTGGAACCGTGATCGCCAAGGAGGCTGATCTGGGCACGGTGACCACGACCATTTCTAGCCACGGTGTCAGCCAGGTCCATGGAAACTCGAAGATCGAACCGACTCTGCTGATCAGGCCGATCGCGCAGCTCCACTCCTTCGTACCCGTCTACCTGCGTTAACCCTCTCTCCTGGATCTTTAACCCGGAAGTGCACGCGTGACCTTCGGTTATTTCAGAAATATGATATTCAATCTGGCTCTGAAATTTGATTGGCATCAGAGACTTTGCTACGGAATTTTAAGAAAAATGTCTCATCAGTATTGAAAAGTTACTTTGTGCAGTAATCTCTGGTAACTTTTAAGTCGAAATCGATACAATCCCTATATCATCATTTTCCTTGGGGAACTCTTGGCGCTCGTAAGTTTAGATAAATATTCGATGCGGATATTTATATTTCAAGACCACACGTGTGCACTTCTGGCTCGAAGTAACGTATTAACCCTTTCGCTATAATTTAACAATTCTCGAGCCTTTGGGTGTCCGATTAGTTCCATCAGCTATAAATTATCGTCGCTTTCAGTACCTTGGATGGAACAATTATCGTATTATTTATTAAAAATCTGTTAGTTAGCGAAAGGGTTGAATTATGAATTCTAAATTATTTTTTGTTATTATAGAAATTGATAAAAGACTGAATTTCAAAATTGCACAATTTGTACCAGTGATTAGATACTGAATTAAACGGAAGGGTTAAAGGTGCTCCGTTGCAGAGGGTTAAATCGATGACCATCATGGATCTCCGGGCATGGTTCTATGGGAAACGAGCTGGATTACGGATGGATTAGAGAAGAAGAAGTCTACGAATGAATTAGCGAGAGTGTCGATGGAGTTCGTCGATAGCTCGCGGGATTGATACTTCGTTTGGACTCTTCGTTTGCAATCGCTTTATTATACTTTGTTAAATTATTGCTCATCGTTCGCTGGACAATAAAAACAATTTCGTGTTTATAGGAGATTTGATAGTGTTTCTTAATCAGTCTGTCCCAAGTTGACAAAAATTCATTCTTTTTCTTGAGTCGTTGAAACCTTTGACATTCAATTTATTATTAATTAGATAAAACGAAGAAAAGGTTGATCAATCTTGGAAGTAATTTAACACTTTGATAGCCGCGCATTTAGAACCTTTGATCCTGCCAATTTCACATCTCTCCTTATACCTAATAGATCATTAACCCTTTGCGGGCGATCGACGTATATATACGTCCACAGACAGGATCGAAACGTTTACATACAACGCGTGTTCAGAGAATATTTTAATACGCATTTTCGAAGTAAAAATAGTAGCGTTTACACAAATTGTAATGATTGTTTATTAAATTTCCTGAATTACAGATCCTAATATTCGAACCCTAAAATAAATAATTGAACAATTAGTAATCCTCGCCCATCGTGTTCCCCGACACAGTTTCTACGAATAACAATTTTCAATCGAATCAATAATTTCCGGCACGTTTATTTCGTATTTGAATAATTCCCCGTGAAAATCTATGGAAGGGTCGCGAATAGAATTAATCGGAGGATTTTACTTCACGCACGTCGCGCAATTATCAATTCGCCGGCCGTAATTATTGTATCGCGTAACGATATAAAATATCGACACGTACGGATCAGGAATAAGCGGGACAACCGTTAGCCAAGGAATAAAACAAGCCGTTCGGTCGATGTAACGATTGAAATAAAAAGCCGCTATAATCTTGGCGGCCGGTCCGCGGCCACTTTTGCCAATAAAGTCTCGAAGAAACTCTCCTCGTTTGCATAGTTCGGTCTCTGTTCGCTATTATCATCGAGCCTCACCGCGACCGCTGGGGAACGGCTATTTTCTTGCCGTGATCCGAGGTCGTCGACCAAGAAAACGAAGGGAATTTCAAAAGAAAAGGAAGAATGAAAGGTCGGTTTAAATTATTACCCCTTTCTTCGAGTATCTTAAACGCTCGTTTTCGGCGTATCGAAGCAGGAAGAGAGCGGTTTGTCGCGGGTCTAGCCTGTGGGAAAGGGCGACGGAACCCTTGACCTTGAACGCTATTCAGAAATCCCCCTCCCCCTTCCCTGTCCCTCTCTATTATCCGGAATATATTGCGGTATTAAAACGGTCGGTGAGGTTCCATCAGAAACGTCGGATTAGTTGTTAACTTTTCTTCCGGCGTTTCCGACTCTGATCCCTGATCAATATTGCCAATTATTTTTACCCTCGAGGCGGGGTCAATCGCGACCCAGACACCTACAGAATGTACAATGTTGTACTTAGAAGTTGTGCTAATTTGATGTGTTAATAATTGATGATTAGTGGATTATAAATTTTAGGGTTTCATATATCAAACATATATCCCATAATAGTTTTCTCATCGATTAATTTAAATAAATTTGAAAACAAAAAAATGGAATGTTAAAGGGTTAAAAGATAGGCTCGATAGGTAGGATCGTTTCTAATCGTGACGCTCATCTGGCACGAGTTCCTTCACCCTGGCCGTGCACTTGATCGCGCTGGAAGGTGATCCGGATTCTTCGACCTTTTTCTTTCACGCCCGTTCCCGCTTCACCAGAAGGTCGCCCGTTGTCGGCGAGATCACCACGACACGACTCAACTTGATAAAGTCTATCAGATTTCAATGAAAATTCATGGTCTGCCGTCTCACATCTTGAAACACTATTTAGCAACATTTTATAACAACCTTGAAACCCTTTATTTCTTTTCTCCTTTCATTAATTTAACACTTTGGTCAATGTTAATTATGTACCAAAAATAACACAAATTGTTGAAAGATCTTTGTCTCTTTTAACAGTTTCCTCAGAGGAGACTATTGATTAATACTTTTTAATATTATTTGTGTTTGATGAAACAATGATCGAGAGTAATTAGAAATAATTGAAGGGTGTAAGACAATGGATTTGAAGAATTTGAAAGAGGGAAGTACAGAAGAAAGGAAGTAAAAACAGAAGCGGCATTGTGAAGGTTGGTTCGCGTGTCTCCTCGAGCGGATTTTTCTTCATCTCCGGTTACTGTTAGTTTACGGGGCCGGGAACGATAGCACGACCAAGAAGAAGGCGGAAAGGAACGACGATTCGTCTGATAAAACGGTTGCATATGTTACGAGGCCGGACCGAGTCATGACTTGATAACGGGAAGGGTAATCATGATTTAGCATGGTCAAGAAATTACCTTCGCTCGACAAAAAGAAATCTCGATTTACGAGTCTAAGTGAGTAAACCCTGAGAATTCAGGATAACAAGCATCTTATCTATTTGCTTTCAATGGCCAATTATCTTGTACAAGGTTTTATTGGCCGTCTTCATTTCTGTTTTAACCATTTCTGTTTGTTGTAAAAATTGAAGGATATGCGGTGCTATCGTGAACGCTGAGCTCGATGTTTAATCCTTGGAAATGGGTAGCTTTAGATTTCTGGAATTCTGTAATTTTAGAATTCTGGAATGGTGGAATTTTAGACTCTAATTTTGAGATTTGAGATTTCTGGAATATTCTAATTTGTAACTTTAATTTCAAATATATAATTTCTGTCAAAAGTCAAAGTTGAAGCATTACCAGCAATTTACACTCAAACAGCCCTTATCTTATCAATGACAATTATAATTGAATTCAAGTTTCAATTCACCTACAAATACAAGATAGTACAAGATAAGATAAACGCTCCATACCATAAATCAAGAGTTTAATTGAACGTAACGCGTAACAAATTATCGATCTTTCGATTCATTACGTGTATATCTATTACTAAGAAGCCATCTAAGTATCACGTTTTACTGTTACCGTTTGCGAGTGGATTTTAGTTAGGTGAAAGATAAAGCCGGCTTCTATTTTCGTATCTGGATAGCGTGAAGTAGGAAGCTGAATCTGGTCTGCCCCCCTGCTCGTTCTTGCAATTAATCCATTATCGTGAATGAAAATTAGTTTCAGAGTCGTGTCCGTGGCTGATAACGCCCACGCAATCTGCGGTTCAAGCTCTACGCGAACCGTTTCGTCGATCATTCTTCTTCCTACTTCCTTTTATTATCATTCTAAACTGATGCAAAATACACAGATTATTTTAAAAAGACTCTCAACTATCCAAGATTATTTCGACCCACTTTACGACCCTCTATAATCAACATTTTTCTATGTTTGCAAAAGTAAATGATAAAATACCTTATAATTGATTCATAATTAAACTCATGAATAACCGTCTCACAATTTTGAGTAGCTACAATTGCCTTATATTTTAAACAATTTCTCGAATACAAACATTTCATACACCCAATAAAAAAAAATAAACAAAACGGTGAAATATTTGCGTATCGTTTTTCACTCTCTATTCGACAGCAGTAAACTATTATTAATTCTCAGTTAAATCGCGTAATCGGCGAGGATTGACTGGCGGTGTAATTTTGATCCGAGCCGGGCGGTTTATCGGGTTTCGCTAATCGTTAAAAGTCGCGCACAGTAGCCGGTGTGCACAGGCGGCGGATCGTCAAATGAAATCGTTAGTTAACACTCTAATCGGGGATCGAGAGTTGTTTCTTCCTTGTACAACACGGCTCGACGAGCAATCGTGATCGTATTCGACCCACGCACACCGACACCCCCCTTTTAAAATACCTGAAAGCTAATTGGACCAACCCTAAAAGTTGCAAACCTCGTTCCACTGTTTTATTAATTAATGCAGGGTTAATTGAAAGTTGATATGCCGTATTTTGATATGGATTTATCAGAATCTTGACGAATTTGAGCTTCGATTTCGTGGAGGTACGATACAGAAAAGGTCGACGACACGATTCGACAAAATTCCCCCGAAAATCGAGCGAGTTTATTGGCGATTCCTCGGGGAGTCGACGAACAGGAATAGTATTATTCGTCTGAAAGGATCCACGAAACTGGGGATGTCCTTTTATAGGAGTCACGAATTTTTCTTGCTCTCGTTGCTACAACGTCGATCTCGATTCGGAGGAGTGAACCCGTTGAATACAAATCGATCGCTCCTATACAGGGTGAGCCAATCAATCGGCTCAAATTATCCCCTTTATTTGCCAATATATAAAAAAGATTTATTAACAAGGATTGACAAAAGATTAACATAGATCCGATAATTTTGCACAACTTTCGATAACAAACATTTGAGATAATTAAGCCGGTTCACCCTGTATATCGGTGTCGCTTAACCGACGTCACGAAAGCTGGGACACCAGATGAAAAACCGGCTTGATTTACGGACGGGCTCGAACAACTCGTCGTGGAGATGTTCCTTTTTTTTTAAAAAACCCCTCCCCCCGTTCCGCTTCCTCGTCGATGATTTACGATTATTTCGCATAATACTCCATAAATTCGGACGTTTATGCCGGATAAGCGCGGGAAAATCTGTTCCCCGCGCGAGAATTTACGCGCGGACGTTATCGACATAGATCAGCTCGATGATTTTTCTGCTTGAATAAGCGAAATTTTTGATAAACAATTCAATCAGAATCGATGTTGTACAAATTTTTTATTTATGCGAATTGAATCGTTCGATCCTCCTACTGTCAATTAAATTGTAAATTATTTGTTCAAAAGTTTGAAAGTAGCACTAGTTTTATAAATAATTTTTATAACTTTAGAGTATTGTATTTTTGATAAAATTGCAAAGGTGCAAAAGGGTTAATAATTAAAGTACATAGTGATACTTTGCAGACGATCGCGCATAAAAATAACCGGCACTTTTTATTAAATTCCCTAAGTGGTGGCTCTTTTTTGTTTATTTGCTTTCTTTTACTTCACGTCACCGCTCGTTATTTACGGAGCTTTTTACGAGGCCCGTTTTATCGTTTTTCTTTGCGAACAGATCGCCGTCGAATAAAATTGCATACAGTACGGGGCAAGAGTCTTCAAATTCAACGGAATACCTACTTTTATTCCGATGAGTACCTGGACACTCGTTTCATCATGAATGTTCATTTAATTAACCCCTCTTTCAGTGGATACCAAGAACAGAACTAGCACATTTTTATTAATTCAAAAGCATCAAGATATTATATTCTTTACATATAACTGTTCCAACAGATGAAAGCTTTAATTAATGTCATATTCATTAAGGGTATATTCTAATTTAGTAAAGCTATTCTATCTTTGTCATTCTTGTAAATTAACAAATTTTCAAAGTGTCTAATTGAATTTTATTAATATTTAAGGGATTTTAGTTACGTTCAGTTTTAAAATTGAAACATTTTCAGCACTTTTGAACAGGTTTCGTTACCAGAAGCATGTAAGGGCTTTGGTCGAGGACCGTGTCGACTGTTGCTGGCGTAATCACGCGCATAACATTCGTATTCCCATGAAGAACGAGACGAAGAAAGGAAACAAGGGAAGGGTCGGGTTGGCAGAGAGAAAAAATATCGGTAGAACGCATGCAGCCCGGCCAACGATCATTTCCAAGGGAAAGTTTTACGAGCGAAACGCTCACCGCCGTGCAATAAAGACGTCCTGGCGACCCTTGCAAGCTCGTAATTTCGAACGCCGCTTAGAATTGCAAGAAAGACGATTATGCTGGACCCCCCATCCCACCCACCTCCCTCTCCTCCCTCCGGCTAATTGAGATCTCGATATCAAAAGTATATCTCGAAGACACTATATTTGATCCAAGTTGGCTCGCTTTGATTTGTTGGCAAAGATTCCCATAAAACAGTGGATTTAAACAGGTGATCTTTAAAACATTTATTATTTTTTGCAACTCTGAATTATTCTAAATTTAGAAAAATTGATCACGGATAAAGTAAGTTGCGACATATTCTGTCGAAATTAATCAGAAGCCCTTATAATTAAGCTCTGAAAGGTTTCACAGTTCATTGTAACACAGAAATATTTATGATTATAAAATTTCTGCTATAAATTAATTCAACAGCTCGGTTAATACTCGTTTACGTACACCGTGAACAATTAACAGCTGCTTTACGAGGACGTATATACACGTGTGGTTCAGTGGCGAAAGGGTTAACCTCAGCACGTAACAAGTTCATCAATTCCATCGGTATTACTCACTCAGCTATGGCGACGGCGCAACAAGTCTCTGATTGAACATTTTTCTTGTAACTTACACATAACCACGTGGGCGATCACGTTGCGTTGGTTTTGACATTGTCGCTAATCACATTTCTTCCATTCAAATGAAACAAATCAATCTTCCTACATTAATAATTATTCTATTACATTAAAATTGAAAATAAACGTTACAGGTTATAAATTAGCAACTTTGAACTCCAAGTGACAGAAAGCAATTGTTTGTAATTAAGGTTCGAATTTAAAAATTATTAAATAACAATTTCAATTTAGAAAACAGGTTCAACCGTTCCATTATCTGGAATATTTCATTGAAACAATAACGCGTGGGTTTTAAGGAAAAAGATGGCGAACACCCTTCGCAGATGGCATCGAATCGAAAACGGACGGTCGACAACAACCCCTAGTGACTTTGGAATGTGCGAGAGATCGACGCCTGGTACCGTGGCCAATAAACATTGATTTATCGGCCTGGAAATCGAACTGGTGGTGATTTGTGATCCTGGACCGCGCACCATGGGCCTGGTCGCGGTGCACCATAGGGCCCCATAGGGCCCTGATACCAGCCAGCCTGGTGGGGGCGCATCGTGAACGTATATACGCATCCACGGGGTCCTATATAAGAGGATGCCCACCGGAGCTCACACTCTCATAACCGTTAGCTCACTCTCGCTGGGATTATTCGACGATCCGAAGGGAAAACTGGCGGAAAATTTACGGGAACCTCCATTGTCCACGGTGTTCGGCCCCCCTGGTTTATGTGCCACCAACATGATACGCGTGAGTACTTCAGTACCTTAGATTTTCTTTTAATTTTAAAGAAAATAAGAAATTATTAATCTAACAACGACAAATTTTTGTACTTTACAATATCGTGATGCTTTTTAGTTTCTCAGAATTGAAAAACATTAGTTTCTATACAATTTTCATTTTCCTCCACCGTAAGAATCGTTCAAATAAACGAAATAAGCGTGAAATTAAAAAGAAACACTTTCAAGATGAACTTTCAAAGGCGTGAAATTGAAGGTAAATGATTTTCAGGGCTCGTTTCAAGGCTAAACTTTAAGAGAACGAGTTTACAAGAGGGCGCGACAGGGGGTGGGAATTTGTAATTTGAAAGTAGTTTATGAGGCGCGTACGAGCTGATGCGTCTGACGGCGAGGGTTGCAGCGACGGGACGTAAATAAGGGAAGTTTAATCCGACCCCGTCACGGTTGTTATCTAATTTCCAAGTTTTACGAAACAGCAAGTAGGATGCAATCTCAATTAGTAAACTATCAACATTCTATCAACTTTTTAACGTCTCCCTCTTGTGCAAACTAGAGGGTTGAAATTGTATCTTTTCTTCAATCTCTTGTCCAAAGTACAAGTATAATTTCTCCTTGTGTAATATCAAAATCTTCAAATTAAAAATCGAAAGATCGAAGATTCAGAGATTTAATTATCGATAGTTGGCTGATTGTTGAGGGATACATTGTCATGGAAGAACAGCGAACTGCCCAGGCATGTTTGGGAGGCTAAATGTTTCCCGGAAGCATTAATAAAGCTTCTCCCATGAGAAACTTCCTCGCCAACTACCGAAACTTTCAACTTCAACCCCGTCCCGACGAACCTGAGGGTTTTGGATGATTATTTCGCGGATTATTCCCCGTGAAAACGACGAGAAGCCTGTTGCCTCTCTCCTCGACAATTTATCGCTACTTTACAACCCTTGTTTCACCAGTGTTTGAATATTTTTTCTGCTCTGCTTTTTTAAACTTCCACGGACGTGGAGTATCAAAGTTTATTATTATTATTCTTAATGTTCCTAATATTATTATTTTTTAATATTAACAGTATACCATTGGGAACAATTATTTTATTATATTTTAATTATATTTCCCTTAAAAATAATCTCAGAGGTGACAATGAAGCGTAAAGGGTAAATACTTTTGAACGTCAGATTGTGGATACGAGCATAAATCTTCTTTTCAGGCAATTTTGATCGGTATCCTGCTCGATCAAAGTCTGGCTGCACCTATTGCCAACGTTTGGTTGAGTCCCGTAGGATCATTGACGCCGTTGAGGCAATTTCACATACAGGATGGCGCCGGGGGATATCATTATTCATTCACGGGGCCTCATCACGCCAAATCGGAATCCAGCTTGAACGGAATTACACAGGGTGGTGAGTGATTGTAATTGGCCTCTGAATGCTTCTCAATTTTTCAATGCCATCCTCGTGATTAATGATCATTTTCTTTCTCCCTGAATCCTTTTTGATTAACAACAACATCCGTATCCGATTCGATAAAAAAAGTTCAATGTAATCCAAAAGTTTCGAAGCTTTCAAGCTAAGAAAATGTCTTAAAACGTAATATTTCAAGGTTCCTAAATTCCTGAAGACGCGGTATTAAAAAATGTCTAAAATTATGATATTCCAAAGCCAGCAAATCCCCAGAAATAAAAGATTCTATGCAATATTTTTAGTCGGGCACGAAAGGGGTTTAAAGCGTTGCTCGTTGAATATTTGATGACTTTATTCGGCTAAAAGCGAGGAAATATCAGAGAATAACGATAGACACGGACAGGTTCATTCGTAACCGACGTTTCTAGCCGATGACTCGTGAATGGCACACATACCTTTCTTGAACGTTTCGAGACATTCGCCCACATCCGCGAACGACCACTTTAGAAACGATGATCGATGTGATGCAACGTAACGCCCCTGCACCGGATCCATCTTCGCGTCATCGACTCGCTTAAATAATGCACCTTTATCGTGTTCTTTTTTCCACCGTACACCATTCTTGAATTAGCCACCGCGATCCATTTTACGATAACGAAAATAAAGACGCGAGGACTACTTTCTCGACCTTTTAACTGCTTCTTTCGCAAGAATTTGTACACATTTAATCACAGAATTACGCAAAATTGTTGTTTTAATTACAAATCGTAGTTTGTTCAATTCCGCAGAAAAGAACCTTTTTGGAAAAATTAATTTGACTGTTTTGGAAAAATTTGATTACGGTTCTTCGCAGGATATTCTTATATTGATGCGAACGGAGTGTTACAAACGGTAACTTACACGGCGGACGATGAAAATGGATTCAGAGTGAGCGCCAGTAATCTGCCACAACCGCCGAAGAACGATCTCCAGACGATACAAGACACGCCGGAAGTGGCGGCGGCGAAGAAGAACCACCTGGAGGAGCTGGAGAAATCCAGGCTGAGAGATCAATCCAACTATCAGTCAAACATTCTGTCTTACAAGATTCTACCCTCGTATTTCAGTGTGGCTCAACTGGAAAAGGATCACGAGAAGAATCTGGCTGTTCGAGAAATCGCAGTGAGTAAAAGAAAGCTGAACTTCAATTTTTCTCTTCAGAAATTGATCTCAGTTCAATTTCAATAACTGAGATCGAAGACTCGTTCAGTTTATTAATTTTTAAAATAAAAATTAGAATAGACGTTTGTAAATTTCTATATTTTCATCATTGGATTGCGAGTTGGGGACCGAACGAGTAAATTACTGAACCGAATGCTACAAAAACGATACAGTAAGTTAACGTTTCTATGGCAGAAATGCTAATTGGAACGTTTGAGCTGAAACGAGGCTATAGTTCGAAAGCGACGGGAAATTAGTTGGAAATTGAAAATTTCGAGCAGACATACCGAGGAATCAAGCCTTTCGTGAATGGCCAGGCGAAAACTTTGCCAAACAAGTTTCCGAAACTCGTATTCATCGCAACGTTAATAAAATTGTGTACATGCACGTGGGTAAATACGAATCTGCGGCCACCGCCGGAAACCGCCCCGCCGTACCGATTCCCGTGTCCGTGTATATTAACGGGAATGTTGTTTCCTGCAAAGTGGTCAACCGTTAATAAAGTGGGATTTCGTTCGCTACAGCGCCCTGTCAAGGGATTTCGAAATGTTGGCAAAATTTACCATCGGTTCCGTTAATCCGACGAAAGAAATTTAGAAAAAAATATAACAATTGAAATAAAATTACAATAACACAGTTGTTGTCGATTCTTTTTAACAGACCACTGCCAAGAACCCGTTTCTTCTGCCATCCTACGAGGCGCAGAGGATCAAAGTACCGAAACCGGACAACAATCTCTTGAAAACATCAAATGTACCGTCCTCTCTGGTACAATCCGCCCAACAAGGCAAAAACGAGGCGGTGCAAGAGAATTCACTGCAATCGAACCGACTGGTGACGTTGAACAGCGTTCAAAGGCCTCTCGGATCCTACGTACTTCCGGTATTGCCGTACAGACTGCTGCACAGCGCCTTGCATCATACCCAGGACTCTTTGGGGCAGTACGATTACGCTTACGCCGGTGATTCCAGTGCCAAAACCGAGTCCAGGTCTTTGGACGGGACCACCAGAGGGGCTTACAGTTACATCGATCCGAACGGTATATTACAACAGGTCCATTACGTGGCCGACCACAACGGCTTCAGGGTTTTGGCTACAAATTTGCCGGAAGCTAAATAAAAGGCGCCGAGGGTGGCGAGGGAAAGTCTCGAAAGTTTCTTTTTGCTGGCGACTGTTATGGAATTATTTAAACAAATGGTGTCGTTCGTTGATTTCGAAGCATTAGGGTGCATAAAATTTGCAAAAGTTTGTTGCTTGCTGGATAAATTTGTTAATTGGAGTTACTTAAATAATAAATATTCTTAGTTTATTAATTGGAAGTATTAGCTAATATGGGTCACTAAAAATGCTTGGAAACTTGTCAATGGACACTTGGGCGGTGCCTCCGATTAAATAGAAAATACAATTTATGGCACGAATTATCAGAAAATTATAGCTGATCCCCTTTCAAAAGTACGTTCGATTAAAAGAGGAGATCGGAGATGATTTGGAAATGATAGACGCCATCAATTTATTTCAAAGGAGAAATTCCAGAAACGACGAAGATTTTTATCATGATAAGCCTCTGTTAGATCGAAGATGAATGCAAAGGTATACGAAGACGAAGGAAAACTTTCCTCGTTCGTTCCTGATGATTGGAAGTCGACTTTCTTCGCTCACGTTTTTTTTTCCCCTCTCCTTTTTTCCTCGTTCAACTTCTTCCATAGAGCGTACGTGATCAAAGAATCCTAATAATTTTCGTTTCGCGTCGTTCGATTCGTTCGCGGACCCGCTTCCTCACCGCTGGGTGCTCCAAGGGGTGCAGGGTAATCAAACTTTTCCGAATGCTTTTCGAGTTCGTTCTTATCGCACGTTAGACTTGGTCCGTGGATCAAGACAGAACGAATTTAATTCGTATTCGTCCCATTTTATTATCTTTTTAACACTTTGAGTTCTCACAACGGGTGGATCGAGATTGATCGAGGATTCAATTATTATTCAGCTAATTGGTCAATCGTCTATACTAAAATTTTTATAATAAGAGAAGAATGTTATAAGAATACTGTAATTGTTAAAAATAAATTTGAATGATTTATAACTTTATCGTGACACTGAAAGTGTTAATCAAGATAGCACATTAAGACAATTTACTTTCGAATAAATTATTTTTACCTGCCACGTGAGTTTCTATCATTTGCTTCACCTTTCCCCTTATTCCATTTTCTACCCTAATTAAACAACGGATCTCAGACGTTTAATTTTAGACTCTTTTCTCGAATTAATTTAACTTAATTACTATTTTTATAACAGCAAGGATACTGCTTTGGTTTCAAAGGAACTTTAGAAACAAGATATCCGGACGAATAAACCGCAAAGCATTACGTCTGTTAAAAAATAAAGGAAACTTGAGCTTTGAATAAAAATTCATAGTCGTAAAACGCAACCAATAGCATCCGAAGCTTTTGCGCGTCGATTTAATTTAGCTAAAAGGTTGTTTCCGATTCGCCAACGGTATCTGATACGAAATTGTATCGACCATAAATTGAATTTATTGAAACGTAGCATAATCAGAAAAATAGACGAGCAAGAGTAATCGAACAGGTGATTACACGAGTTATATTCGCAAACAGGGCTGAAACTCGTGTCGGTTTCGTTAATTTATACGACCGATCGTCGTTCGCGTGATTTCGAGCACTCGAAAACCGCGGGAAAGGCTTTGAGAAGCGGGATGAAAATTTAATGGAACCGGAGGGAACTCGAGCTGTTTGCCGTGAGCATCGTCCACAGTGACGAATTGAACGAATAATTTCCTTTGATCCACTATCATTGACAGCGGCCAGGATGCGAATAACGATTGATTAATTAAAATATTAACCGCACAGAATTGATTTTTTATTCGAAGCAACCAAGTTACCTTTGCCAAGGTTCAATTTTTATGAGAAGCTTGTAAGGTGTTGCTTGCCACACTGTAGCTACTAAAAATTCTAAGATTAGAACACCAGTTGTACAACATTTTCTTAGTCATCGCGGAATGGTTGAACCCTGGGGTCATCGTGTAGGTAGCGGCGTTCAACAGATAAGGGGATCGCGATAAGAAGGTCACGCCGCGGAAGAGAGATGTTGCTTTGAAATCCAAGGATTTCTTCTCTGACCAAGTTTTATCGATAGACCGGCACAGTTCGTGCCGCGTTCTCCATAAAACAAGGTACTTCTCCACTTTTTCGTCGTCTGAATACCAGGTGTGGGGTGAGTCGTGAAAGATAGATTCAGTAATTAAAAAGTAATGTGTGTCAAAGGGGTGGAACTCTTATTTTAAATAAAGAAGTTATTCATTATTCGATTTGGAGTTTGATAAGTAATTAAAATGGTAAATGTTATCATTGTAATTAGTAATTAATTGAATCACGTTCTCGATCTTTATCTAAGACAATTTGTCAGCAGTAGGCGAACGCTTGAACAAGGAATCGCGAAACCTACTCGATTTGCTTAACCTTTGACCGGAATAAAAAAGAATAAAAAGCCACGTGGTCATGTCAGCCGCGTACAAACGTATTGTAGAAGTCTGGCAACGCTGTTCCGGGATATCGTAATGAACACTGACATTTTCAATACCGATTCACTATTGGATCGTCTTTGGAGCAACGATCCAACTCAATCCCCTTTGATTCCAATGAAAGGTCGTTCATTCTCGGTGTTCGTTGGAACAACCCTTCGATAATTAATCGTGTTACCAAAGTGCCGGACAGAAATGGCCGGGCCATCGACGGACAGCAAGCTACTTTACCGTATCACGATTTTTGGTAAGAATTTTGTTGTTTTAACACCTTCGCGTACGATTTTATTCCGTGTTCGTAACGAACGGTAAACAGTCGAACTTACGTCTGTTGTTTTATACATGTGAACGCATTTAGCGGAAACATTAATGATACAACGATAACATAAAAATTCATTAGCATAACAACGCTGATAATGTAAATGCGTGTGGTTTGTTTGGACAGAAAACGCGGTCGCGTAACGCGGGGCCATTCCGCGTGCAATATCGCCGGCTACCAGCGCGAAATAATCGTCCCTTCTTTGATATCTTCGTTTCTCATATCGATTTCAAAGCGTGATTCGGTGTTTAAAAAAGACCATCGAGACGTACCTGAAGTTTCAATCCGCCATCCATGAAGACGTTTCCGTTTTGCATACGATGAACCTCAGCGACGTTGGCCAACTTCTCTGTCGGCACGTATCTGGCCTGGACCTCTATAATTTTCGCCATTTACAAACAAGAGGGCACGTTGAGACTGAACGAAGGGGATGTCTCGTGGATATGCGGCCTGACGCCGCTGGGGGCAGCTGCAGGCAGTCTTCTGGCGAGATGGGTCGCGAACAAGATCGGTCTGAAGCGGAGTATCACGATATTCAGCGTCGTTTTAGTCGTCGGCTGGATGGCTATCGGTTTCGGAGCTGACAAACTGTGGTGAGCCGTGTGTACCTTTATTTTGTCTTCAATTTTTGGGAAAATAGTAAAGGAAGATAATAATTAACCGTTCGAGGACGGAGGACTTTTAGTCTGAGGACGCACAGAATATCTACTGTTCAAAGGGTTAAATTAAATAAATTATTCTATACCGTTTCAAGGATATTTTCGGCACGTGTCGTGGGCGGCATAGCATGCGGCGCGTTCTCGATCATAATTCCAATTTACCTGCACGAAATCGTCGACGACAGGGGCAAAACATGGTTCATTTGTCAGCTTCAAGTTTATCTAGGAACTTTATTCGCCTATCTCACAGGTAAAAGGGACTGCCCACACCTTGAACAACGACAAAATAAATAATGAAATTAAACGGAATAATTTTGCAACGCTGTAATTCGCAGGACTCTGCTTCGATTCGTTTCACATCGCTATGCTGTGCGCTACGGTTCCAATAATCCTTTCCGTAGCTTCGTTCGTCTTACCAGAATCCCCTGTTTGGTTGATGACACGAAATCGTAAAATCGAAGCTGACAAAGTGATGGAACGTCTGAACAGGAGCCAGGACGTCACGGAAGAGGATTCGAGGGGGGTCGAACAGAGCTGTTACGTTTCGCGTTGTCGCGAGTTGAAGCAGTACAAGAAAGCAACGATCATAGCCTTCTGTGAGTTTCATAAATGATTAGGAAAAATAGGTAATTTTTCAATAAAAATACAACGTTACAAGTTCACCATTTTTCAGGTTTAATCTTCGTTCAACAGATGTCAGGGGCGATGATCTTCATAAGCTGTGCGTCCGCGGTACTCAGACATCTGAGATTTCCCTTAAATCCGATCCATGCCTCGATCATCGTAGGATTGATCCTGGTGATCGCCACGTGTTTCATCAACGTACTTCTCAATTCGATGAAAACAAAATTATTGTTGCACCTCAGTTTAACCGCCATGTCCATTTGTCTGTTCGTCGTGTCAGTGTATTTCTGTCTCCAAGTAAGTGGATTTTATGGTAATTCCAGCTTCAATGAAAAATAAAGTGAAATAAAATTAATTTCCAATTAATAATTCGTTTCGATTCTCTTTTTTTACAGAACATGTACGAGGAGACATCCAGATACAGTTGGTTACCGTTTCTGTTCATCCTGCTCTTCCTGGTCGTCTACGCCGCTGGTTGCGAGCCAACTTTGTGGATCACCATCGAAAGGATCTTTCCCAAGGACGTGAAAGATCTGGCCATCGACTGCAGCATGGTTTGCAGTTGGTTGTTCATGTTCGCGACGGTCGGAGGATTGCAGTATTTTATGTCGGTTATGGGAATCTCCACGATGTTCGCCATGTACGGTATGTCCACGTTGATGGGGGTCGCGTTCGTCGCTGTTATGGTACCGGAAATGGAAGGAAAAACCGAGGAGGAGCTGCAGATGAAGCTGCGTGGGAGACGTCAGGAGGATGGTGAAGTTCCAACGTGCTGTTAAACACAAGATAAACAGAAAAATAACAAAAAGAGTCAGTGATAAAACGATACGTGATTTGGCGATGGAAATCTCATCGAGATAAACTGTTATATTAAAAATGAATTGGAAGTCTGGGAGTTTCGCCAGAAAAGAAGACAAAGGGTTAAAAATTCAACTCAATCGAGGGAAGATTAAAGGATCCAAACATCCTGGAAGTTTAACGATCATGAATTTATTCGCATATTTATTTCCATTCGTTCCGTTACGTATGGTGTAGACGATATATCACATAATACAATGAAATCGAGCTCCGTATCTCGATGATTCCCGTTCAGTCCCTCTCGATCCTCAACTTTCAACGATGCACGCTGGAAGGATCGTTCGCGCTCGTACAAAAGTCCCGGCGTAAGTTTCATTTCGTTAATTATCATCGGATATAACAACACTTACATACGACTCGCGTATACGTTCGTCAATCCCTACAGGACGTTTCGAGGGATCGTTTAAAAAATAAAGGAAACCCTGAAACGATCTGTACACCATCGAACACCGCGAGTTCGACGTATCTTTTTTTTTTTTATCACAAATAACCAACGAGGAACAATTGTAAAAAATCTACGGAAACAATGGAGGCGAAACGTTAGCTGGGAGAGACCAGAGGGATCATCGTTCGAGGACACGAATCGATAAAGGTGTCATGTAAAATTAATTAACAAATTTTTAATCGCAACTTTCACATTTATTCCATTTGTCTGTGTTAATAGGGTATCGATATTTTGTCCAATTAATTTTTAACAGGGATTCTATTTTCTAAAATATTATTTTGTGTTCTTTTAATTTTATGTAGTGATTAGACTAATATTCGAACGATTTTTGCAAAGTTTGGTTTAATAACAGTGAACGTAATAAATTTGTGATTGATTTTTGGGAAAAATGTTAGGCGCCACCTTTACCCATTCGTGTGATTTATTCGTAGAACGGCGTCAACAGTGTAACGAGGATACTTATTGTAGATGATAACCAGCTGCTTAACATAGCCTTGTGTACACATAAATATCGATACGTACACGTATATATTCACGGCGACCCACGTTAATACTCGAACACCGTAATATTTAAGTAGTTATTCCTCGTTATCTCCATTTACAATTATGTTAATTCTTTCGACAAGTTTATAACTAGTTTGAACACTATTGTTCTATCTTTCAATTTAAATTGTTAATTAGGTTTCATTTCCAAACTTAAACTTCGCCAATTTGCAAAATCAAGTAATTTTATTAATTTCGATTTCTGTATTTAAGGTACCAAAAGCTTCGACGCTGAATAAAAATTATTTAACTTAACAGAATTGTAAACGAGTGCGTAGAGCAATAGTATTCGAGTATTAACGGAGGCCTATCGCACATATTTAAAGGATCACTCTTACGATTTTGTGCTCGACATTGTGCGCTCGCCCAGCGTCATGGCTCGCTAAGAACTCCGGTCTCGATAAAACCGTCTCTTCCCAGTCGATTTCTCCGTAATTAATCTCACCGCGAGGGTTCATCAACCGTAACTGTAATTAAATTATTTTTCATCGTGGATCGTTCTCTGCTTCCTTCGTGAGCGGACGCAATTCACTGGAAAACGAAATAAGACACCGAAGAAGCTCGAACGTTTCTTATTGTTCATTTTCTTTAATTCCCATTTTAAAACACAGTCGAGGAAGAAATGTGTCGCGTGTCTGTCCGTTGAACCCGATGGCGTGTGTCGTCGTGCTCGATTTCGCGGCACGAGTTTTGCAATACGATCCCAGGATCACGAACACCGTGGCAGTCAATGTTGATCGTTCAGAACGATTGGATCCTGACTTTCGAGGTGGCCGAGTCGAAGGTGACGCGCTGCGCGCCACACCTGGCACGCTACAGTCATCTCGATTCGCTCTGAGAGTGCACCGTCGGCTCCGAGCTCGGGTCCGGGTCGGAATCGTCGATCGAGACACCCTGCTGCGGCACCCGGATCGAGTAGCTGGGACTCCGATCGTTTCTGCAAGAAATAAGGCTGGATTTGCGATGGACGCTGTTCAACTCTTTCGTTAATGTTTTCAATGGGATAATTTTAATTTAGATCATTGATTTTGTCTTTGAATCGTTCGAAGGGTGCTGGTTCCAAGGTGGATTAGTTGGAGTCATTTGGGAGACTTTAATCTTGGTTTGGATCACTTTGAGGATGTCGATTTTCAGTTTGGATCACTTGGAGGGTGGTCATTCCGATCTGGATCACTTGGAGAACGTTGATTTTGAGTTTAACTCACTTTGTACACGTTAATATTGACTTTAACTACTTGATAAACGTCCAATTTGGGTTTATTCCACTTAAGACGTGTTAAGTTTGATTTGGATCATTTGAGAAAGATTAATTTCAATTTGAATCACTACATAACCATCAAATTCGAGTTTAATTCACTCGAGAAAGATTAATATTTCAGTATAACTCATTTGAAACGTTTTATTTCAGATTACAACTTAAATTACTCGAAGAACATTAATTTTCAACTGTTACTCACCTCATCGTTAATTGGCTTCCGTCGCTGCCCCGCCTCAAAGTATTGGTCCGTCGCTTGCAGAAGCATTTGCAGATGATCCTCTTGAACGCGAACCGGAAGTCCTTGCTGAACAACGCGTAGATACACGGATTGATCGCGGAGTTGCAGTACCCTAACCAGAAGAGTACGCTGAAGACGGTGGGGTGGATACAATTCGGGCAGAACGCGCGTACGAGGTACATCGTAAAGAACGGAAGCCAACACAGAATAAATCCTCCGACTATGATGCCTAACGTTTTGGCTGCCTTCGTTTCCATACGAAATCTTTTCACCTGCAACAACAAAAATACGTCCATCGTTGTTAACAGTGGATTCAAGAGTGAATTATCTATTTCCTTTAACAATAATGTCTTAATTTCAATTTGCACTGTCTTCTTATATACAAAAATTTAAACTGAGACCATTGAACCATTTAAAAGTCGAAGCGTTGGTGGTACATTACCTGGGCCTTTATGTTCCGTTTGCCCATCTTCATCACCCTGGGCTTCTCCTCGGTCCCGGATGTGAGTTCACGCAGAGACACATCATCCCCAGTCATTTGGCTCTCGCAGCTGCTCCGCCTGCTCGGCCTCCTGGTGCTACCGACCCTATTGATACCGCTCACCTGTCACGAAGGTCGACTTTAACGACACCCGTACAACGCGTTCACCCCTCGCTCGTCTCTCCACGCCGCGGTTTACGAGCCTCGTAAAAATGCTGTTTCCTCGACGTCGAATCGTAAAGCGGAACTCGCGGATTATGTTTGCTCATCGTCACGTGACGCACCGTAGAGAATTGAAAAAGAATCACCGCCCACCCTTAATTTCCCAAGGTTTATTATGAACATTTCTTCGCGATAAACGTATGCAATTATAGTCCAGGTCGGCCACGAGGAAACCAAAAAAGCTCAACGCTTATTCAAACAGTCGTTCGCATAAGTTCCGAGGTATTCAAGGCTTCTGATGCATATTTATGGAACCCTGTAAACGCTCCCCGAGTTCCTCCGTGTAAAGCCATTTACATTTCAGAAACTTCATCGTGAAAAAGGCGAGCGAGCTTCGAGTATCGATCTCAATTTCGAAATTAAGATTATTCAGCCTAATGAATATCTCCAGTGCTTTGGCACTTGAAAAGAAATTATACTACAAATTAATTTAAACAAACTTTCCTAATTATTCGGACAAATATTTTAACCCTTTGCACTCTTATAAATAACTACTCGAATGCAAATGGTTAAATCACTGTTTCAACAAACAATAATAATCGAACTTGAAGTCAGAAGAAGATAATTTAAGTACCCAGACAAAATGTGACGTTTGTACCTTGAGATGCGTACTCCTCGGTGTCGGGCATAGCTGGCTGTGCGTCTGACCATTACTATAATGCACAGAAGTCTGGGAGCATCTCGAGGGTGTCCTCTCGAGAGTGTTGCACTTGGTATTCAACGTTTCCGTGCTCGGATACGAGACCGAGATCTTTATCTTCTCCCTTTTCATCGAGCTACGGCTGTTTGACTCCGGACTCCTTGGGCTCCCGTTGTTGCTGCCGTTGTGAACGCTTCCCCGACCTCGATGGATCCTCAGGGTCAGCCTTTGTTCGTCGAATCTGAGAGAAAATTCGCGTTGAACACGCGGCGATTCGCGCGGACACTTTCAAACAATCAAAAGTCTTCTCTTCTCAAAGAACTTTTTCGATTCGTTGTTGACATACAAAAAATCACAAAATTGTACTTCAAATTTAATCAAAATAACCATTATTATATTAATTTAAAATTATGACTAAAGAACAGGATTCTAATTCCATTTTTGAGAGAATATTTGTACGGTTCGAAATGGTCTGCAAGTTTATAGGAAACCATAGAGGGGGAAAAAAAAACTAACTGCGGAAGAGGTATGATCAACATCGTTTCCGTATGAATTGAAAAAGCTCGATCCAGGGGAATAATGGTAACGCGTCGAGTGGTTTTCTTTCAGCATCGATGGCGAAGTAGGTGTGCCTTTACCTGGAGCCGAGCATTTTCGAACCCTTTGTCGTGCGGAAACCCTGATTAATGGCCTTCGTGGTCGAGACAGCCGCGTTGTAGATTCGCCAGTAGAAAAACAGCATGACCAGCATCGGTATATAGAAGGAGCCCAGGGCGCTGGAAACGGGAGACAATCGGTAACAAGTTTTTCGTTCTCCGCCGCGTCGATAAAAGTCCGGATAATTCCTTTTATTTCCACCTTGCGGATCGTTTTCGGGCTTTAATACAGCCACCTGTTAACGTGTTCCATTCTTCTCCTCCTTTTTTCGTGCCTTCATAATTTAACGTTCGTTAACTTCCCGAGGAGGACAACATTTTTTTTATTTATTTCTAAACTCGTCGAGCACAAAATTTGTCAAATTAATTCACAATTTTTCATTCTTATCAAATTAGAAATTTCAAAGAAATTCAAGGCTTTTAAAAGAAGCGAATGAAATTTTGATGGGTTGTTGACGGAAGAATAGATGGAAAAACGAAACATCACGGGTAAAGTGAAACTGATAAAGGTGCCAGGAACGAGCGATCGTAAATTCGGCTGGACACACACGCACGTAGGATGGGAACGCAAACAGTCTACTTGTCGGTTTGATTTAGATTCAGCCACGTCCTGCATTAAACCGTACGTGGATTGATGCATACACCGATCGCGATAACGCGGTAAGAATAGACGAGATGCTTGGCAGAAATTCAGATCCAGCTCTTGACATCCTAATAATTCCCGTTTCCGCTCTGGATGCGTTCAATTCGGCAATTCGAGCAATCTCGTTCTCTCGCTCTGTTTCGGATACGCGTACCGCCGTTCTGTCTCGCCCAATGGAAAAAGGTTCGTTCCCGTCCTGATCATTTTGTCCATTGTTGTATAAAATATTGAAATTTTCAACTTGGAACTGTTTGAGAAGTTAAATTCGAGTTTATTTGCTAAGCTTCGAAACTCTTAGTTTGAGAATTTACAATTACCAAGCTTGGAAATATTTCATTTGCAAAGTCGAATTTAATAAGGTCAAAAGTCCTAATTTGAAAAATCTACCAAAGTTAAACATTCCCCCTTCAAAATTCCAACTTGCCCCTAATATTATCCCTAGAACTGGTAGGTTTAGAGATCCCGAATAAACACAGAAATGCCTACTGGGCGAATTGAAATTCGCCAAGAAATCCCTATTTGGAAAACTTGCGAATTTCGAAGTAACTCCGTCTTGGCTTGTTGTTTCAAATAACAGCGGAACCCGCGAAACTTCTATAATTCCCATTTCGAAGCATTAAAACCCTGGATATCTCATAAACAAATTCAAACTATGCAAATTCGCGAAGCTTTGTCCCCCCGTATACCGTGAAATTTCTACCTCGCGAATTAACCGGGTCCGTTTCGACTCACCTGTACACCACGTAACCGGCGTCGTTGGTCAGCTCGCAGATCCAAGGACACGGTTTCACAGGAACAAAGATGGTGGTGGTGTTGAACGGCCCGTTCTGAGGAACTGTCATGTTGTACGTGGGATGAGACTGCGATAACAAACGCGTAAGGTAGTGACAAGGCAACCCCTGCGAAAGGGGATGGAAAAATCGTGGAGTCTGTTAGTTACCCGTTTGTCTTTCCAACCGACCAGGGGTGGGAAACAGATGACGAAGCTCAGCACCCACACGGTGGCGACCAGCAGCCTGGCTCTTTTCGGTGACATGATCTAAATTTCAAAAGAAACTTCTTTAAAGAAACTTCTCTAAATTTTTTTTAATTAATCTTGTACAGAGCCACTGATTAATTATTTGAGTGGAACTGTCATTTTTCTGGGTGGAGCGTTAAATAAAAGAGGGAAGAAATAGCTGAATCGAACGGTTACAATGGCACAGCTGTTCGTCGGAATCGAATAATCGGTAAATGGTACTTGCCTGAGGATAACTGACTGGCCTGGTCACCGCTAAGTATCTATCCAGGCTGATGGCGCATAAATTCAATATCGATGCTGTGCACATCCACACGTCCACAGCCAGCCACACCGAGCACCATATATCACCGAATATCCAGACCTTCGGAAAAATAAATAAATCGCAGACGATTCCATTAGTCGTTGAAATCGCTTTTCACGTTCCGTTTCAATGGAAAAGAAAAAATTGTTCACGGAAAATGTACATTTCTGGAAAGTGGTAATTTCGGAACTGGCGTGACACCCTCGCGTATGTCTTTATAAGTAGAATATTAAAGTAGTATATTATTAAGTATTTTGGAATTTAGAAATTTAAAAGTTTCTACAGACTATATTGTTACCAGCTCACAAATTTCGAAATACCACACTTTCAGAAGCTAGGAAACCTCGTGTCTTCAAATCTCCCATCCAATATCCACCGTGTTCCAACAAACTATTCTACTAATAATATTACTCGATTTCATCCTTTGTCTAAATTCGTTCCAAGCGATTCCGCGGTCTCTTGTTACAAAATTACGTCGAAATCCCCAGTTTCAACCCTGTATCCCTTACACGATACAATACCTTTTCATTCCTCCCCGTTCAACGTTCCAATCTCTTCGTCCCAGCCAATATTCCATCCGAGATACACGTTTTTCTTCTTGTTCGCGAAGCGGTTCCTGTTTTTGAAATTCATACGTTTCCTGGATCCTCTGCGCGATTTTGTTTCAGATTTCCTCGCGCGAACAGTGTTTCCGCGGTAAGTAAGTGAAACACGAAGGTAAATCGGAAAAGCTTTCACGAAACGTACCGTGTTTCCTTTGTTTCTCGAGGTCTAATAAAATTACAAAGTAAACAATAAATATTGATCCTTTCGACGAGTACAAAAGTCGCTACGATTATGCGCGACCGTAAAAATGATCGTAGCGATACGAACGAATTAAAACGACATTACTGGTTAACGAGTCAGTGTCAGGGTCGGTTAGGGTGGTTGATTAATCGAATCGAACAACGACGAAAGCCACAGGAGTCGAGGGTAATTCGAAACAGGTGGTTGCACCGACCACCGTGTACACGCGATTCTATGCGCGTGCAGTTACTTGCAATCTCGGTTGCACCTGCTGCGTCCGTTCGCCAACGCGATGCATTCGATTACATGCACAACCCCCCCTCTCTCGTGGCCCTTTCTTCCTGTCGACGAATTGTCGACCTGATCGACGTGTCACGATGTGTTCTCGTCTTAGATGCAAATAAACCTACTTTACCATACAATAAATGATTAAAATGGACTGCTACAAATTTAAAATTAAATAATTTTATGAAAAGAGAAATCAAATATAAAGATAATTTAGCTATTAATTTAGTAATTATTTTGAACACGGAATGGTTTATTAAATGATTGTAATTATTATTTTGTCTTATGTCTCAGAAGACTATTTGATCAAAGGAGGAAGAGTAAAGAAGATATTACATAATATTTTCAATATGCCCTGATGCATCCTCTTCTTTTTTTTTAACTTCCTTTTTTCATCCTCCCTTTTTATCGTAAGCTTCTTTCCAGTTTCAGGAGAATATTCAGGATACGGGATGATTGCTAATCCCCTCTTCCTCCCTCTTCAGCGATACAATCTTTTGCATTCTTTTTTAGTTATTTTAATCTCCCTTCTGAGATCCTTTTAATTACAAGCTTCTTTCGTTTTATCGAAGACAGAATCAGGGTTGTTTAATTTTTCATCCCTTTTTTATGAGATTAAGTCTCTTATGACTCTTTGGATTATTTGCAATTACCCTTAAGAACTGTTCTTCTCGAATTTCTATAGGAAAACAAACAGAAAGATATCCTCACCGTTCGAGGGATGAAACTCAGCGATTCGAGGAGTATTCGGTGTCTCGGACCGGGAGTGGCAGGCGTTACAACCCTCGACTCGATTCTCACCCCCCTTTTTCTCGTGTGAACCGTTCGTCTTTCGGGGCGTGCAGCCAGGAAGAAACGAAGGGCGAAAGCCGGCAAACTGTTGCGCTCGACCCACCCCCATCCCCCTCACGAATCGTGTTCCCACCCTTATTTCGTGTGCATCCTTTTTGCCGCGGATTCTTCGGGCCACGATGGATCGTTTATTATCCTTTATTAAACGATTGCAAATAAAAAAATATTTGCTAACACTGTAGCATTCGAAATTTCCAAGTTTCTACGAATGTAGTATTTCGAAATTTCTGTTCCTGGAACTCGACAAATAAATTCCATGATAGCTAAATTCTTTTTAATGTAAAATATAAATAAGAATTGGAACGCAGAAGGTTGAAAAATTAATCTGCTTATCGAAAAAAATCACTGAATCATAAAACTTTGATCGAAAGTGAACTCGAGTTACATTTAATTTTTAAGCAGGGAAACAAACGCATAACCGGCGTTCAAGGAGAAACTGCAACTTTTAACGTGGAGCAACTTCGTGATCAATTTTTCATTCGCATAGCGTGTACGTTCAGAAAGTCAACCTACGTATCGGTGAATGTTTAATCGGCCGAATCTCCGGCAGAAAATCGTTTCGATCCGTGCACGCAACGAATTCACTCGCAATTTTAATATTTCCACGTGCAATAACAAATCCAGAGTTTTAATCTTCATTATTTTCCCTGCATGAGGCTATCAGCGAACACGTCACGAATTTAATGCGATGATTAATGAAAGGTATGCGGCTTTAGTTTGCCAACTTAATGACTGTAATTCTTGGACAATGGAATAATTAAAATTTAATTTTTAATTATTTTACCTCCTTAAATTTTGTATGGATAAAAGGATTAGAAAATTGAAATTCGATTACTAATTTCTGTCAAAGTTTTACGGAATTGGATGGATTCATCAATTTAAAAACGTCCAATTTCGATCGGTCCTCGTTGCTCCAATTTAACGTCACCGTACTGGCCGTCTTGGTGCTCGCAAAAAAAAGGACGATCGATGATATTGAATGGAAGAGAGATCAAAGAATGACGACACGAACAATGAAAAATCGTATGAAACCTCGTTTCGAGGCCAGCTCGCCTTTGAACTCTTCATCCTTCCCCAAACGATTTTTTCATTTTGAGGCGGGGTTACGATATTGCCCTGCGGTACTGTCAACAGTGACACAATTTCTTCTTTTTTTTTGCGGTGATCCAGATATGTAGCCAAAGGGTGCGACAGTGCATCGATAATAATCAAGCATAAAATATATCGGAAAGATCCCAACATCCAAAGAAATGGTAGAAAGTAAGGTAATTAACATAAAGCTTACAAAAATTGTAATAATAATGAAGACGACGAAGATCTTGACTCACCTTGAAGACCTCCCACGTGGCGCTGAACGGCAGCACCGCTAGGCCGACCATCAGATCGGCCACCGCCAGGCTAACGATGAACATGTTCGTGACGTTTCTCAGTTTGCTGGTGTGGTAAACGGCCAATATCACCAGCACGTTGCCCAACACCACCATCACGTTCACGATCGCCAGTACGATCAGGGTGACCAAAATCCACGGTCCGGACCACTCGACGCGCTCGTACAAAGCAGCGCATGCGGTCGCGTTCAATTCTCGCATTTTAGTTGGCAAGATCCTGCCGCGTGTACGTGCGATCCTCGCCTACCAGCTCGATCCACTTCCGGTTCAACGACGACCACAAACGCGACCCTCCGACCACTGTACACGAACGGGACCATCGGATCGTCTGGATCTCCATCTCGCAACCGTTCTCATCGGTCGATCATCGATTATCCTTCAATCGTGTCATCCTTGGCGGCACAGGTGTCTACAGGGTCCTTTGCACCGACCCTTTGCTCATTTCTTTCAATCAACCAACCTGTGTTCGAGCTCGTCCGCTATCCGATTTAATTTTAATCGAACTATTTATTCCTCCTCGATCGCTTACAGTTGGCGGGTCTTTGATGGTTCTTCTATTTCGAAAATTTTATATTGGACTCGATTGATTTGATTAGAAGACTTCTTTATGCAGGGATTTTGATTTGAATTTTAAGAATGACACTCTGCTCGTCCCTTTGATCCTTGAAGTCCTCTGCATTTGAATCACAGGTATCTTAATTACAATTTCAACAGACTAGTTTGAGCATCGATCGATCGCACAGGATCGTGTGTATTTTGATTATGATTTTAAACAAGCAAGAAGATATTTCTGCGACAGATCGGTGATTAATTTGTTGATTACTTTGGAACATCGATTCGTTTAATTTAATCTCGCCAGGAGTTTCGCTTCGAGTTTGTTTCGTTCAATTTTTAAGACGCGTGTTCACGGCTCTCGGATTCTTTTCAGCGCCGGTTTTGTCCACGAACGAGAAAACGTTCTTTGTGAAACTCGTTAAACGGATAAAGCTGTTGCCGCCTCTGGGATTACGTTTGATCGATCAATTTAATTACCCGGCTTCTTACGACCCTAATGGAACTCTGCCTCTCCCTTCCTCCCTCTCCTTTCAACCCCCCCACACGAGATAAATGTTCCGGCTCTTAAAAACGAAGCCCTCCGTTTCGACAAGTTCCAGATTCGATTTCTTGAAAAAACACACTAGATAATCACCAGAGAAACTTCACTTCGATCCACGTAGCACACTTCTCGAACGACACGTAACGTTTCGTCCCGATTGAAATTCTATTTCGAAGCCCGTCCCAAATTTTTTTCCCCCCCGAGCACCACACGTCACCGCACTACCCCCTCTGCCAATTATTTCGCCGCGTCTTCCGTTCGACCCCTTCACCCAGTTCCCAGATCGACTCTGTCGCTTCTATTTCCAAAACGTCAGCCGCTCGATTCCTGCCTCTTTTATCCCGTCAGACGTCCGCTTCCGGCCCAGTCCCCTGTCCAGCCCCGTTCATCTCGTATCGTCCGGCGAGCTTCCCATTTCCGTGTCACGATTCCGTCCCCGTGACACGCTGACGCGGCTCTTTCGACCCCCGTTTCCATCGTCATCCCTTCTCAACCCCCATCCAGCCTTCTCGTGTCCTTTTCTCTCTCAGCGGTGGATCTTGGGTATTCTCGTCAGGTAGCGGGCCCGCGAACGACCCCCCGGACAAATTTCACGAAAATGTTTCCTCGAATCGACCAGAGGGTCGATATTATTATTTCCCCCGCCGAGTTGTTGATTCTCAAACGGTCCTAGCCGTCCCTTCGGCCGCGGGGCGAGAGATCGAAGAAGTTGGTGACATTTTTGGCAGGGTGGAAATTTCGCGTCGTCGCGAGACTTCTGGGACCAGCTGCTTCGATTTTGCTGTCTTCGGAGGATTTATTACGGTGCCGATTCTTGCGAATTTTCTTCCAGGTCTTAATATCTAGATGATTTTGAACGAGATTGTTTTATTATTTTGTTCTTAGCGATTTAGAGTTATTCTTGAACCTTTGAGCAGATCCTCCTTCTTTGTTTTAACCTTGAACGGGCGAGCATCAAACGACAACAGAAACTTTCAACCCCTTTCGCTTCGATTGTTCCGCGAGTCGGAGACTTCTTTTTCGCGAAACTTTTTCCCTTTTTCTCCCCCGAACTCGAGAGTGTATCTCCTTTAAACTATTCAACGATTTTCTTTGCGAGTCTATTTACAAATCGTACGATTCTCGGGGAGTTTCGGCTTCGAAATTCTCTACCCCCGAAAGCTCTTGTTTCTTCTTCTTCTTGTTCCTTCGTTCCCTTTCGTTTGATAGGAAAAACAGCACGTTTCCCGAGGGATACCTCCGGGTACGCGAAGTCAAAACGTTGCATCAAGATCTCTGGAAAGCGGAGCCGTCGAGAACGGTTCCCATTGGACGAGGATTCCCGCGGGACACGCGATCGATACCGAAGTTTACAATCACCGAACGTATTCTTCGGGGCTCGAATTAACCGCTGCTTTTCTCGCTGTCAGTCGCGTTTCACAGCCAACTTTACGACGATTATCCTTCCCTGTTTGCTCACGACTAAATGATCTTCCGACACTTGGCGCGGTGCGTGTACCTCAACAGTCTGAAGCGTGTCTCCTCGATGCGCTTCGCTCGCATTATTTACACGATCCCGTGGATTCCTCTGGGATTACTCGGGCCCGGATCCACGTAGCTGCGACGTGTTCGTTACCATCTGCGAACGAAGAATTACCAGCGTTAGAGCTAAGAACGGTGTCAACTGTGTCAAAAATAAGCCTACAATCCTAATCTTAGAAATATGAATCCAATTGCCAATTAATTTTCAGTGATAAAAATGTTCCATAATCGATAATATTTTTTAACGAATTAACAAGGAATGCACATTTATTGGAACAAAATTATATGGGAGGTATTCAGTAGTTGTCGATTAAAAATAGAAGATAGGGGGACGAAGAAGACAAAAGGTGTAACGTCTGGCTGCCTTAATTCGTGAAAATCAGCCTGGCGTGAATTCGCATTTCAGCGGTCCTTCCAGTCTGGACCAACCCTCCCCGCCGCTCTCCCTCCGCTTTTCACCGGTTGCGTGAACGAAATCATCTTTCGGCCGTGATACACGGCGGACTGGTCTTCAAACATTTCGTTCGAATTGCAACCCGTTTCCTCTGTCCCCCTCCTCTGTGCTTTTCACCGCGACAAAAATCATTGGCGAGGCTGGACGGTTCACGCTGGAATAGAAACGACGTCGCTTTGCTGCACACGCGACGGGGCTTTTATTAAGCCCCGATTCACGACAATACGATTCGAAAGCCCCATGGAAAACGACCAACGAGGAATTTTATTTTAATCCCCTTCGTCGCCTGTCCTTTGATACGCGCCGAAAATTAATCGCGCGTAACGAGCGATGTTCTTCTGAATTCTTCAAGGAATCATTATCGCGCGTCTTGCGTTTCAAATAATACGAATTATTTGTAGCTTCGATGTTACTTGACTGCATTAGCTATAATTGCAATTAAACTTAAGGTGTAAATAAATTTTTAATAAACAATTTTACGTACAAAAGAACCGAACGTCACGAATTTAGTTAACCGCTTAACAGGCTTCGACGGAACAGAAATAAACTCGCGGTCGGCGAAACAAAGGATCCCACGTTGTATCGCGGATTCCCGAATTTCCACGAACCAGGGTGGTTGGAAATCCGTGGTCAGGTCAAAGGTCGGCACACGTCCGGTCGCAGTCGGTTTTCATTCAACGGGAACAATGGAAAAGCCGTCTGGTCGACGGCGTCTCCTCGTCGAAGTATGTAAACGGGTAAAGGCTCGTTCGAAAAGATGGCCGGGGTTGAAGGGGGTGGATCGGTTCACGCAACGACAAAAGCGTTTCGCGAAGTTCACGGCACCGTGAAAGCGTTTCTCGTCTATTAATTAGCTGTTGGCTGCGCGCGCGTAACCGTGCATGGAAGAGCTTTGAACGAATTGTTTCCGTGCAACGGCCCCCCCCTCCCCCTCCTCCGACAGAGACCTTATTAAAACACAGACGTACGGCAGGAGTTTCGGTTAAATTAAATGTCGACATAATACCCAGGCTGACATTTCGCGAACACCGTGGAAAGCCAAGGAATATTGCGTTTTTCGCGGGATTTCCCCTCTGAAAGCCACGTTTCCACGGCTTTCATCTTACACGGCACTCCGTTCGCCATTCGAAAGCTTGGCCCACCCTTTTTTCACTTTGTATACCTTTTTGTCGTTGACTTTGATAATTAACCGGGGGCGGGTAACACCGTTGGTTTCTGTAGATTTTGTTCAGGTGAAAGAAACAGTTTGCGTTTCGACTTAATTTTTAGTAAACCGTGCGAATTATTTTAGGGGAGTTCATTTTTTGAATTTAGTTCGGTTACAGAGGTGCTAAGGGGCGTTGCCTATCGTCCAAGAATAACTTAGTAATCAAATAATTTGGTAGGTTCTATATTTAATAATATTAATGACAAAATGACAAAGATCCCAACTTTAAAATTAAAATTTTCTTTCCAAATCGAAAAAAAAGAATAATTTTTGTATTTTAAAGTACAGCATACAAGTTTTTTGATTCCAGGGATGCTTGAAACGTAAGAATGGTGAATCAATGCATCGGGGGGCTGAATATCGATGCGTTCGTTTCTTTCCAGCTGCATTATTCGTTGCAATAATATTAAACGTCACAAGGGATCCAAGAAGTGCGATGGAGTTGAATCCAAAATCGACTGAAAGACACTCTAAGAGAGAGAGAGAGAGAAAAAAAGGAGGAGAGACAAGGGGTGGCTTTCAGGCCGTCTCGATGAAAGCGCATTTTCGTGTACCAAAGATTTACTGTTCCGAAGAAACTTTTTCGCGAAAGCAAATAAATGTCCGCCTCATTTTACAGAACACGCTGTTTTTAGCTGGAAATGTCGCCTTATGTTTCTCTTAATCGAGACACTGCGAGCGGATTCGTCAAATTAAAACGACATCCGACGGTTCACCCTTGCTTCTACAAAAATAGGATCCCAGAGCTAACAGAATGTTATTTGTTTCTATATTTATTTTTAAGAATAATAAAATCAAATTTCAAGGGTGTTCTATTATTCCACCATTCTCGTTTTTCACTTGCAATAGAAAATAATTATTTCACACTGATTAATGGAATATCTACTAAAACCATTCTAAAATAATATTATGGAATCCTAAGAACATTGATTATTCTATTATTCACCGTTCAAACCAACCCTTGTAAATTTCCTTTTCAAGATCGTCAAGTTCTTGCATCGATCTTTATGCGGTATATTCGCGAAAGAAAGAGAAAAAAAAAAGTACGACTATTCAATTCCAGCCTCGTATCGTCGAGTTGAAAGGGCATCCCCTTCTTCTGACCAACGATTTCGATCCTGTCGACACGCGACAGGATGGCGAGGGGGTGGTTGGTGGCGGCAGAGTGTAAGGAAAATGCCGGTGGCAGGGTTTATAATACAGGCCGCGACTACGTGCTCATCTCGTATGCATGTGGAGAAGCCTTGCAAGAGGTTTCCTCTTTTGTGCGAAATATAGCTTGGTACACGTGTACCAGCCTGACGAAAACGGGAACTAGCAACCCTACGCGCCGATGTTCATCGTGCTGCTTCCGTTTCGTATTCCAAAGGTATCATGAATCTTAAACGCGTCTTCTTTTACGCTTGTTGACGCTTGGATCCTCGCTGCTTCTTCGTGGTTTTGATTGTCGTTCGAACGTCTTGGAATTCTTTGTTTTTGTTCGTTTAAAGGGACTTGCGGGTGTTCAATTTGATGAAGTTATCATAAATAAGGTTCTTTGTTAGAATTTGGATATTTAGGAACTCAGGAATTTAGAAAGCTGAAAATTTGGGAATTTGGGAATTTAGATACCTAGGATTTTAGAATTTATGGAATATAAAAATTTAGAAATTTAGGAACTGAAAATACACCCCCCAAAAAGAAGACATTTCCCCACTTAAAAACCAATAACGATTTTTCTCACCGCCTAACCGGGAAGAGACCTTCATCGAACGGTGATTATGAATTTCATCTCGTCCCGTGTGCACGATTTTCGTCGGTTTTAGTTGAATTTTCACCTGAATCCGAAAAAAGAATGAAACGTACATAGAAAATAAATGAATCTCTCGAGGACCGAGCGTGAAATCGAGTTTCTCTGCCGTGGTGTTAATTGTCGGTCGTTTCTAAATACTCTGAAACAGATGTTCCAGATTCTCAGCCAGATAGAACTTTTTCGACTCGAAACTTTCCAAGTCGAGGGCGAGCGGCGTTGAACGGATTCGCGAAGCAGTTTTTTCCCCCGCTCCCTCCCTCCCTCCCTCCTCTCCTCTCGTAGCTGCTTAATTTAACTTCGAGACGACGAGCGAGCGAACCGAGAGGAGTGGGCGGAGGGTCGGTGCAGTTTCTTAGCTACGAATCGAGCTGCAATTAAACGTGGATACGGAAGCAGCTTATCAATTTTCAAAGGCGACTCGAAATTACCTTCTGCTGCTGTTAAGCATTTTTAAACAATGTCTTTAACTCAATATTTGCAACGCGGATCTTCTTGCTGCGAGCATTTTAGAAAATCAGATAATATTTCTTGTCTCGACTTTGATAATTATGATATTGAAATTACAAACGGTGATTCTTCTGGTTTTAATATTAATAAACGCAGTATTTATTTTTTTTTATTCGATACTAGTTGGTGTTATTAATATTAATAGTATTTTTTAACATTTGTAATATTTATTTTAGCAGTCTTGACTAAAATATTCTACATTTATAGCAATAATATACAATAGCAAGCAGTAGTAATAATTATAACAGCAATTACAACAACAGTTGCACCATCGCCCCGCGAAACAAGTCCCGAAAGTCAAGCAACAATTTTTCGTTCGATCAACTCTGAATTATGTTCCACTTGTCTGACCAGATACGACCTCAATCTACTTACACATCTAGCACGCGTTAATTATATTTACCCGTGCAAACATTGATCGCACGTCATTTTATTCCGTTCGTTCGAATCCCTGTCTGACCACACGCGGACCTATTCTACTTGGTCGAACCGAGATTGACCTTATTCTACTTGTTTAAACCGTGCCCGTTCTACCTGTCCCATTATCGTTTCACCGGATACGACCACGTCCCATTTCTCTGGCCGCAGTCTGGTCAAGAACGATCCTATTCCACTTGTCTGATCGCCGTTCAACGTGAAACGGACCCGAACTAATTGCCCGACGGTTAACTGGCTAAGAAACACATCGCGGCGGTCGTCTGATCACCGTTTAATGAGGAACAATGCCGCTATAATGGACCGAGCAACCGTCTGACCAGGAACCGTCCTATTCTACTTGTCTGGCGAACGTTTTAACGTGCCGACAGCCGCGGTGGAAACGGACGTCCGAAGCTTTAGTTATTAAAGTTTCTGTCGATCAATTTTCAAATTTATATTATTAGCCTAATATCAACAATACCAATAGTTTATTTTACCTTTTGTTTTACTAATCACTTCATGATGAACACTCATGGCAGTATTTTATTAACTTTATAACTAAATTTATTATCTTTTGGAGTATTTTCTTTTTATAAAGTAACAACATTTTGAAAATTGATGCAACCTTAAGCAAATTGAAAAATAAAAATTAGAGAACATTGTTCGTCAAATTGTTATAAATAAACATGTGAAATTTAGTCTCCTGTTGCAGGGTGTAATTATAGCGAAAGAAAGGACGTAAATTAGAGATCGATAGGAAATGGACGTCAGTATCGATTGTGACGCACAATTTCACGTCGACGGCCGTCAAATTTCGTAATCAGTATGCTACACGTCGAACATTAATTATCACCGCCGCTAATTACAAACGGTGTAATTATTATTCCCAATAAACGATGTCATTAATTAACCGGCCACACACTGTGCCCCGAATTTCTCTGTCTCTGACGTTCGAATATCGCTTTATCCTCCCCCCTACCGCTTTCTTCGCGTTATTACAAAAATATCCGCAGCCCGCGATTCATTAAATCTTCAAAAGCCACAAGAGTCGACGATAAAGTTCATTTTAACCGGAAAAAGTTGCATAATTTTTTAAGTGCGTTCCCGGGTACTGAATTTTTCATCCAAGACTTTTCAACGGGAAAAACTGATCCCCCCCTCGTTAAATTTATTCCTTTGCCGAGCTGACAGAGCTTATCCCGGGGAATATTTGTAAAATGAATCTTGAAATAGGAAGTCATTGTCGCGTCCCATATAGGGTACTGCATTTGCAATTTTCATTCCATCGAAGATGTATCTGATATCGAATTCTCGTTTCCGGGAAATTATTATAGCCCGAAGATTTACTTCAGTCGATGAAAGAAGAGGAATTCCGCTCCTTCCCGTTTGTTTCGATTCGCGAGGAATCTCAGAAATGAAAAATCGTGGGATTTTGAAAAGCGAAGGGGTGAAATCTTATCGACTATAGAATATCAAAAAAAGTATTATTAAATATTTAATTTTTTCTAATGAAATATTAATAACTCTGAAATACTAACGATAGCTATACTATTAGGTAATGGTAATACTATTTTTAATTCCTTCTTTTATTTAATATCTGAAACCCGAAGACCTCTGGTGTTTAATATTTCGATCAATAACAAGAATTAGAGGTTCGATAAAGATTTCAAGGCGACGGAAAGATTTTTCTCTTTATTTTTACTGCGCGTAAATAACACAATCGAGGAGAGCTCCTTGGTCCCGTTTCCCCGGCTGCGAATCCGACGATCCGAAGGATATGTCTGAGACGAACGATCGTTTCGCGATTAATCGACACGGATCCGTAGACAAAAGTGTCTGTGATGGCTCGTTTCCAAGGAAAATCAGTGCGCACCGGTCGTTCACTTATTTACAGACCGATCGTAAAACGCCAAGGGAAACTGTTGCTCGACGTCTGCTTCCAGTTGATCGAAGAGCCTCGTCCGCGATAAATGTTGCAATTTATTAAACGTTGCACGATCCTGCGCTATTATTACCGATCGCCACGAGATTCTGGATCGAATTTGTCAGGAAATAAATGCGAGTATTTGTCGACGAGAAATGGTCGAAATAAACAATGCACAGTGCGTCCCGTAACTGGGGATGATTTTGCATGAAAAAATATTCCTTTAGAAATTCAGCAAGTAATGTAGTAAGTATTGCCACTCAGTATCGTTAATAATATTCTTATAAAGTAATTTAACCCCAAATGTTTGATTCTCCAACAAATTATTTAGCTCGTGTTTATGCGTATATCAAGCTCAGCAATTTGTACTTGGATTAACGTTACAACCTCGGTGTAGAAACAACCGGAAGCATTTAATAGCGAAAGGGTTAACAACTGTTTCGGCTTGATCCTTTAACGACCATACCTGCGTTAATATTATCCAACTTGGCTCGCTGAATTTGTGTGAACTTAAGTACGTACGTTTTCGAAAATCTATTTTGATCTGCCAGAATAACAACCGTGTCATTTCAATTTTATTAATACTAGGTTTATGGATACATTCTTTAAATCAATCAGGACACTGTTATTATTTTGAAAGCAAAAGTACAGGAATTTTCCAAGCTATGTTTATTTTTACGAAAATTAATTTTCAGTGCATTTAAAAGAAATAGAAAGGAATAACGAAGTAAAAATAGCCAGTGAAAGTGATTAAACGCCATAACAAGGTTTCAGCACGTTCGAATACAGTTTCGTAATCGTCCTGTTCCCGTTTTACCCATCGATCCCCGTAGAATTTTCCATACTCGATAAAATGTTTACCAGGTAATATCCCGAAGGAAGAGGCCCGTTCTCGTGCCGGTAAATAAAACGGAAACGGTAAGATCGAGCACCAATCAACCGGTCTATAAATCGCGTGGCAAAAAAACGTTTCCGTTTCCTCCAGCTTTTTTATTTTTATTTATCAGAACGTTCGCTCAACATCGACCGTCCCAATTTGAAACGTTCAAGTTCTTCTTTTTTTTTTTAATTGAAATTTATACGAGCTTCAAAATTTTTCCCGGAATATCCCTGCACAAAATTTCTAATTACGAGCCCGTTCGAGGGAACGATATCGCGTAATGATGATGAATTTGTGGCCAGATGTCGAGTTAAGGAAAAGCCGGCTGCTGATACTGGAGGCCGATATTATGTTGTTCGTGAGAGACCGGCTCGAAGGTTATTTTCCACGATTTGATCGAGATAACGATTATCTGCGATCCGTCCGCTCAAAACGAAGCGGCCCGGCTCTAATGACGTGTCAGAACAAACAGACGGTGTTTATCGAATCGATGAATCGCGGGCCACGAACAGAATTTTCGGTGGTTCTTCCATTCAACCGTGACCTCATCATTCCGAAAAGGAAACGTGTCGCAAATGAAACTTACCGATATAAGTATCTGGGAACAAAATGGACAGTCTTGTCAGTGTTACCTTGCGGTAAAGAAAATTGAAGAAAAGGGAACCTCTGGGACGGGCCATGGGAATTTTCAGGGGTAGTTTAAATTAAGTGGATCAAATAATCTGTGACAAGCTACCTCCCTGAAATTAGTATCTGCGGGTTAGAAACTTAGAAGGGGTTGAATTATTTAAGAATTTTTCAACTTTGATTAAGAAATTTCCAAATAAAACAAAAGTAATATGCAATATTTGCTCATTTAAAAGTCACATTTTATTTCCTGCACAGTGAATGCTTCAAATTGGAGTTATTTTATTTGCATAACAAACAGCTCGAATATCAATTGAAAAAAATACGAGTGTTATGTTTCAAAATAGCATTTGTAGAATCGCTTCCTTTTGTAAAAGCGATAATTGATATTTTGTTAACAATACACTTAGCTGGTCGATTCGCTGCAAACGGTACGTATAAACAGCTTTCGAATTAGTGGGGTTTATTGCAAAATAAAAGCAAAAATCGAGCGCGTTCGGTCGAATAAATAATTGCGACTGAAAATTGAGCAGAAAATTCTGTCCGCCGGATTGTTATTGTAGATCGTTTACCGAACGAGAACGTGAAAATTGTTCGTTTAAATGAGTTTCCTATATTTTTCAAACGTTTTATCGAAACAACCATCTTCGCTGCGCCGTGACAAAAAATTAATATTCCGAAGAATTCATTTTATAACATACACGCACGTGGTCGACATTTAACTAACACGTTAACAATTAACAGCAATTATCATACTGCGTGTATTACATTAGAAATTATGAGGCAAACTTTGATTAATATTAATATTATTTAATAAGTAATTAATCAATAATAAAAGTCGACACGTGTGTTGATAATTATTAATGGCATATGCGGCGATCTTTGAGTAATATTGATATTGTAATTAATTTCTGACAATGATAACAGCAGTAACTGTTGATATCGATGTAATTGACTTAACTTAATATGGACGATCCATTATGCGGTTAAAAATAAAGCAAACGAGTGATTGTAGATCGAATTGAAATAGAACAAAGATTCTCTTTGATATTTATCTGACTGTGGCTAACCAATTAACAAGTATTAATGAATACCGCGGTAAAAGAGTTAATTAACTACTTTGTGGCAGCGATCAAGTGCTTCGGTAAGCTTTAATTAGATACTCGCGGTGATTATTCGATCTCGTTTTTATTTACCGGAAAGAAACGAAAGGGATGAAAAAAAAAAGACACGTGGGTGGCAATTAATTATGCATTGTGAGAACTGATAGATTTTTATTACCAGCTAACGATATATATTCTCCCCCTTTATCCTTCTTCTATTTTTTCCCCCTCGATCTTTCACGTCTCGTCAGGACACGAATTAATCATGAAAGAGAGGGAAAGAAATGAGAGGAATGAATAATACCTTATCTTTCAATTATTCTTCAATTATTATCAAGACACGATTGCATAAGTCTGTTAAAGATAATCCTCTTTCTTTCTGATTATTTTTTCAATTCTGCCCATTCTTTTATTAAGATTTATTAATTATTAGACTAAGAATCTTTGTGAATTATTTAAAAACAATTTAATATATTTTTAGATGGATACCGATTGAATAATTTTTGAACTTATATACCCCATCAAACTTCTATTTTTATTTATTCACTGTAATGAATAAATTGCAACATAATGGGTATTGTGACAGAGTGCTGTTGTAATTTATAAATACAGGCAGCTATAAAGAAACAATATCGTTTCTTTTGGAAAATATAAAAAATTGAATAACGATCGAAGGATTAAACGATACGGGATGGTTGTGTATAAGAAATAAACGGTACACAAATCGAGTCGATCGCACCCCCTATTTTTCATACATTCTTTCCAGCTGTTTTTCCCCGCCCACGCGTAAAGGGATTTTCATCCCCCTTGTCCTTTCCCGTCGACACCAGGAATAACATCCCCTAATTACCTACCATTCGCCCACGCGAACGTAAAACCCGTTTATTATCCTAAAACCCTTCGCTGGATCGACACGTCCACGGGAGGAAATAGCAAACGGGAGAAACAGAAGAGGTATCAATCGAGCGGGGGTGCTTTTCGATCATCGAATTTATTTAAAAGCGAAGGCGTGAGAGACTGATCATTTTTACAGCCAAAAATTAATTTTTTTTATTCTTAGATTTTGATTGGAAATTATTTTTTATTAATTTTTAATTTAGTTATCGACCTGATAGTTTGCAGCTACAAAATTGGACATTGTAAAATCCAATTACCACACAATGTTTCGAACTCTCAATTAAAATTACAAACTCCACATTTAATGTAACATAATTTCACATCGAATCAATTTCAGGAACCCAAACTTTATAATTTTTCAATTATTATCTCCCTATTATTATTACACGCGAAACTTCGCATATGTACTTTCTTTCTTTCTTTTTTTTTTTCAAATTAAAGAAGTCATGCGACGGTCTGATTAAATATCATCGAGTATCAGGAATCGCGACCCTTTAAATTATAGATTCGCAGCCTCGAACCGGGCGGCAGGTGATGTCGTTCTCTGATGCAGCCGACACGCGCGATCAAAGTTGCCCGATAAAAACCAAAGGAAACAATAATAACGATAATAATAAGAAGGAAAAACGGGAGCGGGCGAACGTTAACGGCGGTGAATCACGCGGCAATCGCGAATCGTCTTCGAGCACGTTGCAATTAACGCGGACCTGTAATGAGGTACGTACAACGCTTACCTGCCTCGACAACAATCAATTGTTTTTTCTTTTATCTTGCACCAACAAATTGTACAACAACCTGCTTTTTCCTCCTAACACATTAATCGTTAAAAAAACAAATATAAATTCCTAATTTAATTGATATTTTAATTTTTCAAATTTGAGTGTAGTTAAAGGGTTAATTTAAATTTTACACTATACTTTGTTAAAAAATTTGCAAAATGGAAACAGAAGGAAGTTTATTCTTTGTATCGGCGGAAGTGTAACTCCGTCGTTAGGGACGTCAATGGAGAGTTACAAAACGGTGGAATTCGAATCGTATTTCGTGTGCTTGAATTAATTGCAGCGTTTTATTTGGACCGGTGACGGATATTCTTGGAAAAATTGGATGGAAACTCGGCTTGACGGATGATAATGGAAGCGTTGACACGAAAAGGCCCCGCACGAGCACCGGAAATGAAACGTTTCGGACACGAGATTCGTGATGAACGAATTTAAGAATTCTTCTCTCCCCCCCCCGTTGTTGCGGTATACTTTTCGCGAAGATAATTAATCTTCCTTAAGATGTTGATTCGAGCCGAAAGTATATTTCTTCATTTTTTTTTTTTTTAATAAGGAACAGAAGACCAGTAAATGATTTTACGTTGCGACGTATTAATTTTCAGATGACTTTATGATTGATTAAAAAAGTTGCCAGTCAGAAAGTTACACGCGATTAAAAAAGAGATTCTTAACTGTTTAAACGTGAAGTTTTTACGGATCCTAAGCAACATAAACATTCTACGATTGCAGATTATTTCGCGCGAGCTGAAATTTGCAATCGTACCATTTTATTAAAAATGATATTAAACGCACTACCTGTGTATTTCTAAAATTCAACAAATAACGATTTTTTATCAGATTCGATCGAAAGAGCAGAAGTTAAATGATCTTAGTTCAAAATTTAGGGGTTGGTCATGAATTTAATTACCAATTTGATACAAACCTGGACCAAAAAAATAAATGGAATCAACGGTTCCAGGATAATCCAAAAGTTCCAACCCTCGTTTATTTTACTTTTCATTCAAGAATAAACCCACGAAAAAATATAATAAAAAGATAAAGAAATCAAAGCAGAGAATTAAATTTAAATTGTCCCTCTTCCTGAATCAACAGGAATCAAATAGAATGTGCAATTTTACGATGACAAAAGACTTCAGAGAAACTTGTCAACCCCTATCCTGATCACCCACTCGTTAAAAAACAATAAAAATCCCCACGAATACAATTTTCCCCCTATTTTAATTCGAACGGTCCTTTACCCGATCGAAGCCCACGATCACACATTGTTCGCCCCGGAGGCGTCCCCGAAGGCAGCCCATAAAAAATGAGCTGCACCGTGTTCGCGCGGGAAAGTTCCAAGCACGGTCCCTCTCAATCCTCGTCATCGGACTCGATTCTTACTCGATCTCCAGCGTGGCTGCGACCGGAACGTCCCCTTATCGGATCCTCTCCTCGACATCCTTCCGACCACCCGCGTTCCTCGTCTCGAAAGGGTTGCCGAACGTGGTTCAACGCGGCTCGAGGAACATTTTTTTTTATCCGAGGAGTCGCACTCGTGGAAACAGCGGGATCACGATCGCGATCGCGAGACTTCCGGGAGGAGCGAAGAGGATCGGTCCTGGACGCTTGGCGAGTGAGAGCGCACTGAGGATCCGGGCGCACCGTGCCACTGCAGCCGCATGCGCGCCTCCGCCATCGCCACCGGAATTCCTATCCTCCCCCTACCCCTTCCGGCTTACTCCGAGCCCCTTTCAGCTTTGCCTCCTTTCTCCCTACCCGCTCCTTTCTTTGGTATTGTTTTTTTTTTGCCCCCTCGCTTTTTATTTTTATTTTATTTCCTTCGAGGGGGGTGGTTGTTGGTACTCCACGTTCCTATGAATATATCCGATAAGAAATTTCTATCGAGTTTCGCACGTATTCTCGATGGTGTTCTTTTTCTTGTTTCTTATCCCCTTTTTAGGGGACGCTTATGGGAACCCGTCATCGAACGTCACTTCCAGCCTCGACTCCTTTCTCCCTATTCCTGCCTTGTTCTGACCTTCCTCTAAGGGTTGCTGGAATATCGCAGTCTTCCTTCTGTTCGTCCTACTCGCTCTTTATTATTTATTCTTCTGTTTTATTTTATATGTTTCAGAATGTACAAATATGGTCGGGGCTGGGGGGGTAAGAAACTTTCATCGAAGTCTGTACCTACGCGTTTTCAGCGGTATTTTTTCAGGTTTGCTCTTCCTCCCACGCGCGGTTTGTTTTGATTTTCTTTCAGCCACTGTTTGTTCGAATTTTTCCTTTGTACGAATGGATTTGCATGCGATGTGCCTTTCTTTTGGAAAAAGGAACCAGTAAACGCTTTTAGGAGCGATAAACACGATAATTGCCCTGTTGTGGTGTTTATTGAACAGAATGGAAGTTTTAAAGTTAATTTTTTGTTGGGGTTGAAAATAAGAACCCTCTTGATTTAATTCACGTTTGATTAACATCTTAAAACGAAACATCAAAGAAGTTTAATCCTTCGAGCCTTATGCAGACGGTTCACCTTTCGCTATTTATTTTTCCCTACGCATCGATTTTTCGCCCCCCCTCCGCTGGCCATCATTGTCATCGTTTTCTGTTCGCTGGAGCGTTCGCGTCGCATCTTCGTCCCCGCTCCTTTCAATCCCCTAATTCAACTATTTCCCACCCTTTTTCGTTGGCCGCCACCCCCGCGGGGCCACGGGGCGCCCCGCGATCTCTGCGTGTTGCAACACCCCCGCACGCTCGCGTCCCACGCGCTCTTTACACGCTCGCCGGCTCTCGTCTTGGCCCGTTGATATTTGTCGTCGATGGATATCGGCGCGGGGTTACGCTCGTGTCGTTTCTCCTCCACGAAAATTAATAAACGTTTCGCTTTGAATATGTATTTCGAAAACAGCGAAACGCTCCGATAAAATGAAACGGGACGGAAGATCAAAGGAAATTGAAAGATTTCGAAAGGAATCGGCGAAACGATTCGATCCCCTTAATTGCGATACTTGTTCCCGGGTCTTTTTGACCGATCTCGAATCGAGGTTGATCTTTTGCCGACCCTCGTAATGGAGGCACGAGCACAATGGACGTGGAACGAGCTGCACAATGAAATTGCAAAGCTCGACCAGCCTCCTATTAATCGTCTACAATGTTACGTTATTAAGCTTGGCCAGTTATTACTCTGCTTCTCTCCTCGTCCCGCTCGTTCCTCGCCGACAGATTTCAAACATTTCGCTCGTCCGCGAGCGCGGTTACTCTCGAGCGGCGTGCTCGAACGAGAAAGATACTTTCGTCGAGCTTTTCTTAACGGGAACAGGCTTAATTAACGTTAATTGGTCGGTTAGTTTTCGCGAGTAAGCACCCGGCAAGAAGAAGCGGAAAAAGAAGTCGGTGCTCGAAAGACACTTTGAAGAGGCCTTCCATTGGCACTTCGTTTAGTCTCTTTTTTTTTATATTTCGTATAATTTAAGATATTTGTGAACTATCATTAACACTTTGCTTTCATTTTTGACAAACCTTGTATTAAATAAATAAAAAAATTCACCCCTGTGTGTGAAATATTTTATTTGTTAGTTATTAATTCGAAAGAATTCTATTATAATTTCAAATTGATAAGATGTTATATTTTGTACTCGAGGGTTGAATATCGCGAGGGAGAAATTATAAAGGAATCAAAGTTTCTCCGATTGGATGTTCGATGAGAAATTAGTCGGGCAACGAATCTTGATGCAACGGGAGACGTCGGCGGTCGTGGTTTATTCAAGCACCGATCAATCAACAACTTCCAAAGGAATGAAACTACGCCCCGTTGCAAGGAGAAACCGGCACAGTTTCAAGCCCGAAGCAAGTTGCACGGTGTTTGAATCGCAATTTCGATTTCATTAGCCTGTTAGCCTGCGTTTAAGCGAACAACCAGCCTACAACTTACCTACACCGGATGCGTTCAATTATAAGCCTCAAGTGTACGTGGCTCGATACGGTTCAACAAAGGTTACTACCAGTTCGATAATACAAGAAAAAACGACTGTAAACGATAATAAAATAATCTCAATTTTATTATTTTTTACGTAGAATTTGGCAGCACGATAAACTTTTATTAAATCCAGTGATTTAATGATTTGGCTAGTAACTTTGTAATATAAATTGAATGGTGACTTCCAAATTGTCATTTTCTCGAGAAAATTAATTTCTGCATGGAATGAATTATTTCTAATTTGTAGAATTACCCGCGATTTCGAAGGGCTGTCACAGTTTGAGAACCACTGAGGCGCAAGGGTGCACGCAATCACTGGGCCGCCTATTGCCGTCTGCCCATTGACAAATATTGACATTCGAGCGACGTCCCGCGTTAGGACCGCGTACCGGCTATCTCGAGTCAATTGGGTTAATTGAATTGCGACAGGGCGCGAACGCCGACCGTTGAAAACGCGCCCGAAACAATCCGCAAATTGTCGCGACAGAAAATCGCAGCGCCCGATCGCGTCAAAGACACCTGTGTACACCTGTTCCGTATCGTTCAGCGATAATCATTTAACCCTTTTATACATCCTGCCAAGATTTCACCTCGAAACGAAAATGATTAGAGGTTCGTTTATTTTAATTACTTTGATTCATTTACTGTACCTTGCAATGTAGATAAAACATAAATTTTCGAAATAAATATTAAAGCACGAGTAATTACTGGTAGCAATTAAAATATCCCTGGAATATCAGCAGGATTAATAATTTGTTTAATCATCAGCCGTTTTACAAGTAATTAATTGTAATATTTATTTCCTTAATTTCTTAATTTTAATATAGATAAGCAACGCGGCAAAAATTAAATTAAAAAATTTTCAGAGATCGCAAAATCGAATATCATTTATTTCAATTTCCACGATAATTATTTTAATTAACTCGAAGGGGAAGTTGAAAAAGTACGGTTTAACAGGATTCACGAAAAACTGCGTTCCATTTTCAAATTGAACCGGGAACGATTCCCAGAAGAAAGCATGGAAAAACAAACAGCCGGCGGAATCAATTTAATCAACCATTAATTTAATTAATTTCTACTCTACTGTCGATTACATTAATTAAATTTAATGGAACACTCGGGAGCCGTGATGAGCGGCATTAAACTGAACGATCCCGTGCAAGGAGATGTAACTTCCGGTTGTTTATACGATACATTGTTTCCAAACGTGTAAAAATCCTGATAAATACGTCTTTAATTTTCTAAATGACATTAAGGTAGAGCTATTGATCGTTAAAAAAAAAGAACTGTTATTATTTTGTAGAAGTAATTACTTTCCTAGAAAGAACTCGGGGGTTAATCGGTTCGCGGCAAAGGAGAATGAATCAACGCGTTATCGAAAAGCGCAAGAGGGTTGGTCAAAAGGGGGTTGATTAGCCCGTCGCGATCGCTTCGTTACGGTTTATCGGGTGGACGTTTAACATCGTCAACGAAGTCACCGTGATTTTTCCGCGAGCATTATGGGCTGGCCGGCGAACGATAACGAAGCGTAATGGCGAGGCCGGGGGTATCTGATTAAACGCGCGGCCAGCACGTTTTAACGTCGGATCTGGGAAATTTGTTCGCGCGTCACAGCACGATGAAAATCTGCGATACCACGCAAACCGGCGCGACGACATAATGGACCAGACACGGGTCCCGAGGAAATATTGGCCCGGATTAGGCGCCACGATACGTGGCCCGCGTTTTCTCCGCCCGCTTTTGCGCTCGATTCTGCGAAACGATATTAAAACAGGGGGATGACGAATGCGCGCAATAATAGGGCGCACGGTTATAGCCAATTTGATGTTGTAAAATAATAGAAATGATTTGAAGAAAATAGCACGAGGAAATGGAGTGATTTGTTATAGGAGATTGAAAATAATTTTAAACAGTGAAAACCTTCAAATATCTTAATTCCAAATAGAAAATCTCAAATAATTTCAAATAAAACATGGGGCACGAAATGTCCAATTTGAAAATAAGCAGTAATTGGAATACTTCGAATAAACAATTTTAAATCCTTTAAAACAGGAAGTGGGATATACGGTTCAGGGTATTATTGCAAAATACCGCAAACAATTGTCGTTTCCACGAACCACGAAGAAGAGAGGATTTGGAAGTTCCTCCTACGGGTAAGTGGATAGGTATAATTACGTGGAAGGGGGTAGGTTGCCAGAACCTTTGGCGAGTTCTGAAAACATCCAAATCGAAATTGAGGCCGGATAATGAGAAAGCAAGGTTCATGGTAAACTCGGCCAGATAATATTGAAGGGGTTTGATGGCGCGGAAGAAGGCGGGAAGATAGATTAAAAATTTGTTAAATGGTCGAAAGCTTCCCGTTTGAGGGATGATTGTGTTTAGGGAATCTCCTTTTTATGGGTTGCCGGATACGTGATTCAATTATCTCGGGATCTTCGGTAAATTCTGGAATTTCCAGCAATCTATTTTCACCAGGAATTAACGTCAACGTCGTACAACGTGTACCGTTCGTTAATCGTAATATCTATTGTAATTATAATTATACGATATTAGGAGACAAAGGGTTGAACCGCTGAGGGGACCCGTACTTGGCTGGCTGCTTTTGTAAACAGTTCCAGGTTTCGATTAAATACCGTGATTCGTCGGAAATAACAGGTGTAACCAGCCAAATTTCTCGTCTGTTTATACTGCGACGAGCACCGCGTTCGGTTTCGTCATTAAGCTAATTATTAATGCCGAACGACCAATCTACCAGGCCGTTTACGATTCCAATTCGACGCAGAACGGTGCCAAGGATTCGTACAACTAACACTCCTTGGGACTCCATTTATTTTCATTACAAAATATTCTAATTACTCAGAGGTGAAATTTTAAATATTCACAAGTATTTCTATTGCCTGTTTAATATTTGGTACCACACCTACCATTACTGATAAGAAAATTGCTGATTAGTTATCATCTATAAGGTAAAAAATAAAAATTGCTAACAAAGAGATCCTAATTACTTAAAATTTCTCCAACGAATCGCAGTACAGAAAAACTTTATCCAGCCTGACACGAGGAACTCGACCCGAACGCGGCTTCCCGATTGTTCGCCGGAAATCGAATTACTCCGGAAGGCTCCGTTGGAATTCCCGCGAGCCGGGACCATCGCGCATGGGGAAAAAGGGCCACGACGAAACGAGAGCAGAAGAAGGAAGAGCTTCTTCATCAGAGGCAGGGGGTAGGGATCCATTGTTTCTGGTACAAAAGGGGCCAGCAGGTTGACGAAGAAGACACTTGTCGAGGAGTCCATTGTTCGCCGGCCGGATCGCTAGAAGAACGTCTTACCTCTCTCAAAAAAAGAAAATTGTGGACGCCCTTGAAAACACTCGTGGAACGTTTCGAGTTGAACAAGCCTCGGAAACATTTTCTCGCCTGCCTCCAATTTTTCGACCACGAATCAATATTCTTCCTTTTCTAAATCATTCTTTGAACTTTTGGAGCTTGCAATGATTCCTGAAGAGACCCTTTTGGGTCTAGACTAGAATATTTTCAAATGTAAAATTTGAGAGTTATTTATAACGTAGCTAATTAATGAAAGAAGTAAAAAGAAGTCTCCAATTTTATAAACCTTCAACAATTTCGAATTTTGATCGAATTATTCTTGAATACAATTTGAGAAATTAAATTACGATCGAAAAATGCAATCTCGTGACAAGAATCCTGAGGGCAGTCACAATTCAAAGACATCCCCCGTTTCGTTAACCGGCAACAATCGATCCAAGAAACTCCGTCGCTGAAACGGCTCCAACTTTTCCAGAAGGTTGGCGCGCGAAAGGACTTCCGGTGAAAACGTAACCTTATGAAAAAATCGCGGCGGAAACGCCGCGGGGCGATCCGATCCGTCGCGGAGGCCCGTTTAACCCCCGTGAAAGAGAGCCCCCCGCGCTTTATCTCCGTCGAATAATCCTGTCGAAAAGTTTCGCGCGACGCGGGAGTGGGGGAAGCCGAACAGGAAACGGGCGACGACGCGAGAACTTCCGGCTGTAATCGGGATCAAGACATTTAGGCTGCGGCCAACAAAGTTTTCGTTCGTTTTACCTCCCCCCACCGGCCAAGGATTATCTCGAGATCCTCGGAACTGGGCCGATGGCTTTCGATTCATATACTCGAATTCTTTCGTTATTTTCTTTTTTGATTTTTTTAACCACGACGTGTACCGACACTAAAGTTTGATTTATAAAATTGTCTCGAGATGTAAGAAACTTTTTAATATTCTCGAAGTACGTTGGGAGCTATTGCGATTTATGGATCGTGTATGACGTAGGGTCTGCAATTTCTTCCATATTTGGGGAATATTTTATGTAAAATGGAGGAAACAAAATAGTTACGGATGATGGATACAGTAATACAAGTAGAATGGTTGTTACTTCGATTTGTAGCTGAATAAAAGATTCTAAGTGAAAATTATCCTAGGAAATCCTGCTTTATATTAATCCTCGGTGGTTTGCCATTAAAGCTACAACTTTAATTAATTTCCTTTATAAATCAACATTTAATCCCGACCATGACTTAAGCTACCAAATCTATATATCACAAAAGTAGTAAAATATCTCACTGTATACAAATTTACCACTATCTTCCGATCTAATATTAACATTAAGTTTACTAGAACTCGACATTTTGACGAACATTTTGAATAACATTCGTTATTCTTCTGTTATAATGTTTTTCTTTTGATCAGAAGAACAATTAGCGGGGAGGTATTCTTCTTGGAATTTTGGTGACGTCAGACTCCAGAATTCCCGAAAGCATATTTTGAAGAAGTGTACGCGACGCGGGAACTCCAGTTTCCGAAATTTGAAAACTGCCCCTGGTAGCCGTGGTACAGCCGTACTTCTATGTTAGCCTGGTCATCATTCCCGAGGTGCATGCCTCTGGCGCACTGCAACGGCGTGTCAACCAAATTTCGAAAGAAAAACATAACATTGACAAAAGAATAACGCTGTTATTTATGCAAACCGATATTATTTTCTTGCCGACCCAACAGAATCTCAATTTTTCTACAAAACACTGAGAGAGTCCTTGAAAAAAGGAAAAGTAAGAATTGTCGAAGAATCAATGTTAAGAGAAGTTTGTTTTATTCAATGACCATCGAATCTGGGAAACGGTGACACGTTACCGTGTTAGAAAAACAACGGGCGTTACGGATCGACGAGCGAAAACAATGGACGAACGGCGGTGCGATGAGGGGGAGCGGGGAAAGGGTGTACGGTTCGTACGTGTTCAGACGAATCCAGGCCAGGTACTGATAATCCGAAAAGGGATCTCCCAGCGATTTGTCCTAGTCGTTCGCGAATCCTGGCACCACCGTTCTTCGTCCCGTTTGTACGCCCATTCCGTTCTTGTTTCACTGTTTCCTTTGCCCGTGGATCCTTCGTTTCTCGCTCGCTCGTCGATCCTTGTGTTTCCACGGTGCAACGGTATTATCGTTGACGGTAACGAATCGCTTGTCATTGCTGTCGACGCTTTGCATAATTTATGACGACGCAGACTGCATAGGTAACCCCGGCGAACGATTGAATTCGTTCGAGGATCCCGTTATTCGGAATAGGCAATGTTAAGGGAAGAGTGGTTTCCGGAAAATCCTTTGAATTTATAAAACATTACTTTCTGAAGTAATTAGGGGTACTTGGCAAGCCCTGACTGTATAAATTGCGGTTAGAATTAAATTTAAAACTGAGTTAAGGATTACTTTCTCTAAATTTAGTACCCTGAGTTGAGTGACAAACACCTCCATATACCCCTAATATTTATTATTCTCTGTACCTTAAAGATTCACAATCTCAATTAAAAATCGTTCAACATCGCAGGAAACAAAATTGCATAAGGTTCGATATCGAAGGATTAATCCTTACTTTCTTTGGTAGAAACAAGCAGAAAATCTCGATAACAAGATCATACAGGGACGCGTGACCGACGGCAGACCGAACGAATTAATAAATTAAACCGGGCTGGTCGTTTTACATAATGCCCGTACACGGAACCTTCCACTCGATGCCCATTATACCGGGATTAAGTGATACGAGTCGGCCATTGATCAGACACAGACGAATCATCGCTGGCATTTCTGATAAAACCGTAATCGCATTAACTCCGTGCTACAGCCAAAGGAGAGGTTAAACCGGCCTTTCTTCGGCAAATAAAACTCTTCTATTAAAACTCTGATATAATTTCTATTATTGAAATTTCAGATTTCTAAGTTAAGAAAAACTTTGTTAATATATAATAATAAAATCGAAGGTGCAGTAATATATAAAAGCTTGACAATCGATGTCTATTTTCGGTTTTTCGATTCTTTCCCGATAACGATCGTCAAGAAAATCGCACGACGAAAGGACTTACCCAGAAAAGCTTTCATTAAAAGCGGATCCGTGGGACGACAGGGGCGGATAATCCAACGGCGATCGAGCAAAGTTCCCGGCATTCGATTTTTTCGTGCGGTCAGGGATCTGAAAAGAAGGTTAAGAGGTCTGATTAAATTGAACAATTCAATTGACCTCACGGAACGATTCTTTTCAATGAACATCCCTTCTCTTATTCTTCTCTTAGATCAATTAATTATACCATACAATTTACCTTCTATTCGTTAACAAAATTTTTGAAAATTTTAATAAACATTCTTACAATTAATAATTGGTAGCTGTGATTAATATCTATAGTACTAATATTACTAATAATTATTAAAATACTAATTAGTTGTCTTGATTCCCCAAAGCACCAAGTAGCCCCCCTTTTGTACTGGCTCTGGGTCTCATACAACACGACATTTTGAAGGAACCTACTAGTGTTGTAGGAGGATTACTTATAGTAAAATCAGCTTGAAAGCTACCAAAAATGCAAGCAAATCAGCCTCTCTTCATCTTCGATTAACAAGCAACGATAAACAGCCCCTATTGTTCCCTACCCGCCGTTTGTTCGTGACTGTCGGTTGAAAAAGCGAAGTCATCGGGGCCACAATGATTTTCTATTTTCGTCTGTGTGATTGAAGGAAGACGAGGAAGACGAAGAAGAAGAAGCAGCCGGCCACTTGCGAGCGAGCGAGTCGAAGGACGCCTCGAGTGCTACTTCCGTAGGCAGTTTCTTAAAGAGGGAAACTAATTGGTTATAAAATGGCCTCCCACAGCTTGGCCTTGCAAAGTCGCGTGCTAAGCACCCTCGATTTCCAACCCCTTTGCTTTCTCGCGCCGCGAGACTCCTCCAACCCTCACCTAACCACCACCCCGACTCACCCCATTCGTGCTCCACTCGTCTCTCGGTCTGCTAAAGACAGCTTTACGATACGGAAACGCGATTTCTTCCCTGTTCCACGGATTAAGAATTCACAATTCCCCCTCCTCTCCTCTCCTCTCCCCATTTCTTCTGTCTTTTGTCGCGCCCCTATCTGGAAGGGATGAAGATTTTTTAGCCAAGGTATAACAAGATTTCCAGGAACCTTGGGATATCATATTCTGTCCCGACGGCGAGGCTCCGTCGGATTTAGACCGTGGTCGCGTGATCGTCGGATTTAGAACGGGATTGGATTATGGAAATCGAGTATGCCGATTATCTTGACGTCGCGTACTCGTTCAACAAATTCTATGCGTCCGTTCATTCCGTGTCAAGCCCCCTCCCTTTGTTTTATAATTACGTGTCACTGTCGTGGATCAAACCTGACAAATTCGACTCGTATTGAATAACTTGAAAAATTTGGCATTTCAGTCGTAATTACTTTGAAGCCTTGATACCTTCTCAAGGTCCTAGATGCTATTCTGATGAATGCTTATTTCGAGGATACAATTAAGCAATAATTGTGGGTTACACAGGGTGGGCACATGATACCTTCGCGAGTGTCAAATGATCTCAACCTACGCATGGAGAGGGTGTTTCGTCTGCTCATTTGCGAATTTCTAACGACGTCTGGGTTACGCGTCTGCAATTACGACACGGCGACACGCCCCGTTCGCTGCCTCCCTTAACTGGCCGATCTCTAATTCTCAACGCCGTCGATTCACGGCCGGTTGGGTCTAATCAAGCCTGCCAGTCGACGCGAAGACTGCCGCCACCCCCTGCCGGCCCCCCTCTTTTACCGACAAATCGTCGTTTCGATTACACGTCACGCCACGATGCCGTATACCGAGCGGAAACCCGTTTGTTTCCGCTTCTTTACGTCGATACCGTGAGCTTTCAGGACATTTCCGATCAAATCCGCGGAATTCCACCCTTTTATCGCTTGTTCGATAATTGAAATATAGAAATTTATAAAACTTTATAAAACCCTTCTTTGAATCCAGGAAATATTGCACAAAAGATCATACGTCAACAATTATCGAATTATTAATGCAGCAAAATCTTCAAAGAAAACGGACTGTAATAATATTACGTACAGGTGTTATTACGCGAAATGGAGGAATTAAAAAATTAAATTAATAAATGAAATGCATGATAGTACGTAATAAACACATTTAATGCCATCAGATAAAAATTATACAGACTACGTGGCATACTATGGGCATATAAGTAGTATAACCCAGTATATGGTCAGACAAGTGGTATAACTTCTCCTTTAACCCTTAACTGGCTGATTGACAAGGCAACGATGATTTTAATTTAGTTTTATGACTTCTATTACTTCAATTTTCATATTATTTACGAGTGCATACAATATGTTTATTTAAAAATGCATACCTCTAATTTAACATCGTACTTCCATGTATTTTGTGCAATCAATATTGACTTGGGATTCAAATTAATTTGATTGCTGGAAAGGTGGCTGTAATTAATTATACAAAATCAATAAAATTTCATTGTTTAAAAATTCGTAGCTCCAATATAATATTGCACTTCCGTCTATTCTGTACAATTAATATTAAATTGGGAGTCAAATTACTTTAGTTACCGAGAAAATGTAAATTTGATAAAATTAATGTTTCAAGTCCGTCTGAAATTTGTATATTGGTCGTGTATAAAAATTTGAAGTGGCCATTAATATCGCATTAATTCGCATGAATATTGCAACGGTTCATAAAGTGCAGCGATATTTTTTTATACGGTTTTCGTCACAACGCAAATAACTGATAACGAACGCGTTTCCGTCGCTTTTCCACAATTTTGTCAGAATTTAAACGGTGTTATTTCCCGTGGCGTCAACGGTATCTCACCCCTCACCCGCCTTTGGTCGTTATAACACATAACAAGACAGAGACATTAGAATTTATTTGCATACAACGGAAACAGCTTCCCCGATATGAAATTACCCGCGGATGTGTTTCTACTTCGTGTTCTACAAATAAGCCCCGTTGTTTCGGAACGAGAAATGTCATGGTTCACGTCGACCCGACGCCATTCACGACAGACTACCCTTTTCTGTTTTCCTCCGTCTTTTCGAAACACGGAAACAAAAAAGAGAGAGAGAGAGAGAGAGAGAGGCTAAAATAACTTACGGTTCTTTTTTTCTCGTTTCATTTACCCTTCATCTCTTTCTGCCCTAAGTCCACCTTTCACTGATTTCTCGTTTAACCTGCCCCTATTTGTACCATCCCCCATTTGCGGAAAATCCAATCGCGATATAATTCAGATTTACCAAAACTGATATTTTCATCGATCTGACGTTGTTAAGGTAAAAATATTGTACTTTTAGGAACCGAAATTTTATTTAGAAAGGTACCCTTAGAAACTTCGTGCTGAAAATTCTTATCCTGTGATCAGTATGCCGTGTTATCAGAGGGTCTAGCCGTTCGAAACAGCAGGTATCATGACGATCGTTCTACCTGTCTCGCATCTTTTCCTATCTCGAAAGACGATCGACGACACGTGAAATATTCGTCGAATCGTCATCCAGGGAACGGCAAACAAGGAAACGGAAATTGAAGAGGAAACGACAGGAGGGACAGATCAAAAGACACGCTCTGTAAACTGTTTCCGTAGGATCATGTCAGTCAATGGTAAATTAAAGACCCAGCGTGTAGTTTTCGAACCTTTGTATGCACGGAAGGAATATTCCACCCCCGCACGCACCCCCTTTTCCAGATGGGCCGGATGACCCATTTTCGTGACACTACATAAGTTAAATTGACAATTGGCTATTTTTGGAGTAACTTTCAACAAAATCCTAAAATAAAATATTCGATACTTCCAAATTTGTAAAGATAAGTTATTCTTTGATAACGTTTGATTCGTGTTAATTAACCCACCCTCAAATGGGCTTAAAATAAGAATAATTCAACACACGCAACCCTTTGATCCCAATCGCGAGGAAAAAATTCAATTTGAAATTCATGTTTTTTTTTTCCAGATATTCTCGAGTCACAAAGGAATAGGCACGCTTGATTTTTACGTTTAATTTCGTCCGCGGATCCGCGGGTTATTGCGAGCGAGAAGGATGTGCGCGCGCGGCGTACGCGTGTTCGAGCGGCAAACGTAGGCGAAAGCTAATGACGCGTCGGTAAATGAAAAAACAAGCCCCGTTCTTTTTTATGCCGGTGTAATTTATTAAATTCGCCCCCGTGCAGGGCGGGTTTCGTCACGTGTGCACCGTGCGTGGGAGACGTGTAAATTCATTCGTCCGGCCGTAGCCGAGACTGAAGTGGCATCGTGTGTACGAGCGAGCAACGTCGCAAAAAGAGAACGAAATAAATTGCGAAAAATTCATATTGCACGACCACGAGCACCCTTGCGCGGGACGAAAAAATATCACGGACATTTATTCGAAATGCGATGAGAAGGATTGAAAAAAATGAGGGTTGGTAATACGATCGGTGCCTTGGCGTTGCTAGAATTTATTCCTAATTGTAACTGGAGTAACGGCGAGGTTCGTTTGTTAAAATTAAATTGATAGGAGTGTTAGAATTTGTAGTATCGTAGTTTAGGGCCGTCGAGTGTTTCTCAGAAGGCGAGGGTGACGAATGCGTGGTGAAGGGAGTAGGGTGCGAAGGAGTACTGCAAGCGTTAGTTTTAATCAACTCATTTTTATATTTTTAATAAACCATAATTAACCTTTTATATAAACACCATAAATTGAATCGATGACAATCGTCAAGAAGTTCGAGGTGTTAATAGGCAAGGATCCGATAAATTGGCGCCCCGTACGAACGGATAAGAGGACGTATCGTGTAAACGCCGAAGCGACGGGGTTAACGAAATAACGTGTCGTCCAGGGGATCGTAACGCCCCTAAAGCTCGCAGCTACTTCCTGTGTCCATGTAGCGAGAGCATCCTCGCGTAAATCACCGGGGGACGAGGGCGAAACGAAGGGAAGCGGTGCCAATGGAACGGAATTTATCGCACCCCTCTTCCCACCTCGCAATCTTTATCGGTGTCCAGTCGAACTTTAAATCTCGACCTCGCCTTTTAAAAGGAGCCCGATTTACCCCCTCGAGAAACTCGCGAGACGATCGACGATCGATCGCAGTCGCTTCGCGCGATTTACGTTCCGCGAGTGCTCCCGAAATAAGACGTTCCCGGATATTTACAGGACGAATTCGCCAGAGTTATGAGAGTCCCAGCGGCGAATCCGTGGGTAGGTAATGAACCTGGCTCGCGGGAGAGTCGCGTTGTACATTTTCGAAATTTTAATGAGCTTTATGGGCGAGTTCCCGCGGGACCGCGATCTTGTTCATAAGGGATGATAAATAATTAATGTGGCAAAATTGCACTTATGGTACATCAAATTAAAGCTCAAAGTCTGACCAAAAGAACTACCTAACGCCCCCGTTAATATCCCCAACACAGAATAAATAATTCGTCGTTAAAACAATGCATCCACTAATTTGGAACTCTGTTCGTATAAAAATCTTGAACTTTTTTGCTTCAATGGGCCAGATTCCCGGCAACGATATCGTTCTTTTCCACTGCCCCTCTCACCCTTCTTCCACTCGGGCAAACCCGCCGCTCCTTCTTCTTCTTTTTTTTTTTCGTTTCGTTTCGTTTCGTTCGTCACGGTTTCTCCTGGCCCCTTTTCACCGTCACGACGTCGTTCGACCGTGAAAACGGGTATCAACGAGCGGCTGAAAGAGCCACGGGGAAGAACCGATCGAGAAAACTACCCCCCCGGACCGATCACAATGGCGGCGATAACGGCGATAACCGCGGCAGAACGGCGATAACGAGCCACCGAGAGGAGAACGAGGCGGCTCCTTCGAGAGAATGGACGTTAAATCATCGTGAAAAGTCAAATGGAATGTAATTTCTGCTTCTCCTGGCGAGCATTGTAGCCGAGACCCGGTCGAAGCTGCGTTTTTTTTTCAGGGAAATTTCTGGGAAAATTTGATGAATACCGACCAGGCTGATTTCGACGAGAACGGTGTTAATCGAAGGATTAATTCGATCAATTTTATAATAAAATATAAATTACTTTCAATTATTTTTGACTGTTTCAGACAATTTTAATAACCTTTTATTAGATAGTTAAATTTTAGAATTTCAATCCGAAGGTTCATAATTTCTGGTTGTACAATTATTGCAATAGTGTATTTTAACGCGTGATTAGAAGCGAATTGTTCTCGAAAATGATTCGATGGTTATCGAATAAATCTAGCCGCGTAATCCGATACGGTATCGGGAAAGGTTGAAACACTCCGTCACTTACGAATCATTAAACCTTTACCCGAAAAAAAATTCGTTAAAACCTGTGGGGACACGACCCCTTCGCACGGTTCACGAGAATAGAGGGAAGATAAAGAAAGATATCACGTTTCATTGATCCATTTACGATAATTTAGAGACATTTTCTTATCGTACTCTCGTCTTAACGCCTTCGGCTACGATCGAACAACCTGTATCGCCTTGGATGGAATTTTCTTTGCTTTCTCGAATATCAAATGGCCGTTTTTTGGCAGGCGGAGTGTCTGACACGACTTCGTGACATAAAAGCACCCTTCGAGTGTACCACGGTGGTGGTACATCAATCTGCTCAAAGTTTGACAAAAATAATCATGTAAGGACTTCTTCGAATTCTGGGCTCGTCACTCAATGTACCAAACGAATTTAAGGACGCTTTGATTAAAATTTCATTAACATTTAGAAGTTTGAAAAATAAAAATGGAAGAGGGTGCAAAGGGTGCAAAGAAAAAAAATTATAATTTCCTCACGAATAATAAATCTGAAACATTTTAATTTCCATTCATTATAAATTTAGTGACCATATTTTATGTACCATATTTTCAAAAAGATACTCTAAGATTTTTAGCTCGAGAAGGGTGGAATTTTCGAGGGATGTTTTTTTTTCAAGAAAATCACGAAAGGACGAAGAATTTTGTCGTTTTTATTGGAGATCAAAGGTGAGCCAGCTTCACGAGACTGATAGTTAAGAGGAGAAGTAGAGGGGGGGACGGGAGAAGGGTAAGACACGAGCAAATAAACATTTTTATTCCAAATCACGTTCCCGTTACCGCGAGAAACAACGCCGGGATCGTTTGCGATCACGTTTCTGCTGGTACAGCGCGATGCAATTACGGGGTCGTTGAATAATCCCGTCACGTGGGTCCATGGAACCCGTGGAAACCTCGCCGCTATGCATTACTATTTTCTTTGTTACGTAACCTCCTCCCCGTGGACGCGTGTACGCGCACGATCGCTTAGAAAATTACACCGATGTAAAGAAAGAGAGAGAAAAAAATAACAGGGGACAAAATTTGCCCCGGTCACGCGACCCAGCCGATATTCCTGGAACGAGACGTTCCAGGACATTCGAATTCGAAGCGAAAAATTAACCCCTTCGTACGCTTTCAATTCTCCGTGTTGATATGAAATTATATTAGCGATTTAATATAATTTGGTAGTCATAAATCATAAATTATTAATCAAGTTACTGTGATAAAATTTGACAAATTTTCTCCAATTTTTGTATAATAATTCTAGTTTCTAAATTTCAGATAGTATTAATAAGATAAATAGAAAAAAGTATGACAAAAATGACTGAAAAATGTAAAACTGTACAAAATCCTTCAACTTTCAGTGCAAACTTTTCCGAAGTTTCTAATCAGAGGAAAGTTGAAAGTTGTTAATAATGAACTCAACTTGGTTGACGAAGAGGAGGTTACTCGATACTCTGTGATACGTATCCCCCAAGGAGAAGGGGGACAAGGTGGGTGGATAAAAAATTTCATCGTGGTTTACCTCGGGGTTGAACAACGATACGTTAGAAGCGAAGAAAGTTCATACCGTTAATTCGAGTGAATTATGATCGTTTCGTGGTCAAATGAAAAATTGTTGCATCCCTATTCTTAACGATCTCGTCAAACATATTTCACACGAATAAGCAACAGGAATAAAAAATTCTTCGTCAATTAATACTGCGAGCAATAATCACTGCTAATGTCATTTTAAGAAACTTTATAGAAACAGATATAAAAACGAAAGCAATGGCGAACCGTGGGTTCATGGAAGCAGGGGGAGGGAAAAGGAACTGGGCAAAATTTTGAAATTTAAGAGACTTTAGGGGCAGCGACCTAGGGTTCATGATATGGCCGACCCTCGTTTAATTTTTTAGGTAATACACATCATAAACACTGTCACCGGGAAGGTAAACGACGTTCGAGGTACATCCCCCCTAGTTGTACCAGAAGGGGTGTCCACGAGCGTCAACTTTAACTGAATTCGTAATTGCTGGAGACGGGGAACGCCTACTCCTTGGAAAAATGTAAAAATGTAAGCTCATGAGATCAGGCAGATTATTTTTGTATTTTATTTGTTAAACCGTGTAAATTAAACCCTCTGTCACCCTGTCAGCGTAAATAGAAAACTGTTAAAAACAATAACAACCGCAAATAGTAGACCGTGAAATAACACGATCGAGGGGGGATAAAAATCGTCCTGGCATTGACTGGAATTCGAGTGTACACATCGAACTCGATCCCATCTCTCGGTTATCTCTCGGCGTATTGCCGTGATAACATTTTCTAATGCAGCCTTTCAGCTATCGAGTGTTTGCTCAGCGATCGAACCGTTGCAGAGAAAGAAAAAAAAAGGAGCCGCTCAAAAGCGTCGAGATTTTTGCGATTTCTACCCCCTTTATTTCTTTTTTTCGATAGAACCGTCGAAAAAATATAGAAAATAGAAAATGTTGACTGATATTCGTCGAGGCACGACGGGGGAGAAGGATCGTCGCGAACAATGGTCGACGTTTAATTCCCTTTGACCGGGTTTTCTGGAGGATCGTTTCGGCGAGACGGTTCCCACCACTGTTTGATTACTCGCGCAAAAAGCTTGCTCCACGCTTCGCTAAGCTCACGGCTCTTTCGGCTACACCGTTTTTTTTTCTCAATCCTTGCTTTCGGCTGTTCTTTCCAATCGCAAAAAGGTGACTTATTTTTCGAATGCCATTGGATATTCTTTTTTATTCAAAGCTAGGCTGGAAAGTTTCAGGATCCAATACCATGAATACAGAATTTGATTTCGCGCAGAGGAATCAGTTACATAATTACAAAATAATATATTCGATAATGCATTCCTTGCATTTCAAGCAACACTCATTCGTTCCTACATGAACGTGAACGTACTTTATGCAAATAAAATTGATTTTCGTCTTTGCACCACCCTACCTTTCGACGTTTATGACTATCGAACGTGGCAATCTTCGAAACCCCATAACAGGGATTACCAGAATCGTGCATCGAGAGTTTCGAGGACGTTGGTCAAGTTCTGGTTGATCTAACCTGGCCTATGAACTCCACCGGAACAATCGAAACCGTTGTTCCTGGCAAATTGCGCAGGTTAATCATCCATAGTTCGTTATGGGTTAACTTGATATCGCACGGTGCATCGAGATCGATTATTCGCAAGGAAATTTACTGATTAGAGTTAGTTTAGGATTAGGATTTTTAATAAATCTTAATTTTGAAAATGTCAATCACCAAAGACAACTAATCGATAAAACCTAAAGTTCCTTATCCTTTGCCATGTAATCTGATAATTGCACGCAGCATCTTCGAGTCCGTCTAATTCTCTGGTCGGTCGTCTCGGTTGATTCGGATTTTCAGGCTTATCGGCCTGGTCAGAGTGATTTCCAGTTCTGCAAAGAGCTTACCTGGAAAACGGTTCGTGATACTCTTCCTGTTCACCTTGCCTCAACCTAATCCCGCCCCTTATCCCGAAGATAAACAGATTTGAAAGACGTTGGATCCTCCACTCGCTTAATGGTTACCCCTGCAATCCTAAATGCGTGCTACCGTTTGATCGATCGACCCACCCCTCCCTCTCCTTATCCTCCCTACCCTCGCCCCGATGTGTTCCCTTGCTTATGTAATTTCAACTGTTCCCCTCTGCTGTATCTTCACCGTGTCTGTACGAGTCGGGAGGATCGATTCGTAGCCGCCTTTTCACGGACGCTCGCTTTTCGCCGATAGGTCAACCGTGTTCCGACTACTGATTCCATTGATCAGTATGCGTGCGTGTATGTGTTCCTTTAAAATCGTCGTTCATCGAAAAAAAAGCACAGGTGGCAAGAGATTAACACATTGAGCGGCAAGTCGACCAAGTCGTGATTGGGAAACGCATCAATTTTCGTAGTATAATAAAGAATAATATAATGAATAATAATTAATTCTTTATGGAGGTCAGAAATGAAATGATCGGTAAACTATTAACCAGAAGTTTGAAAAGCATTGGGTTGGTTGCACGAGAGAGTTTGTGAGATAAGGAAAAATTACTGGCCACCATCTATCGCCGCCACGAATCATCTGTTAATGGAGTAGCGTAGCCTGGATAGATTTGATTCCGATAATGGAGCAGCCGCGTAGGCGTGCGGCTTGCATGCAATACTCCTGATTTTGCTAATGGAGGATAATTTAGGCGGCAATTAAGAGGTCGATCGAACCTGGCTCGTAACGGTCTGCCGGGGATGCATACACGGCCATAAACGTTGCAGCTTTCTTTGTTTTTCCCCTTGAACGCACCTTCGTTATTCCAGAGAAACGATATCGATCGTGGAGGGTGAATCGTGTTACCAAATTGATGGAGAAAAGTATTTTAATTAATTAGTCTTAAATTGCAATTCAAAAATCGTAGGAAAAATATAATACAGTAGATTAGGATAGTGGTCAGACAAGTAGAATATGTCAGTCAGTGGTCAGACAAGTAGAATAAGACTCTCAGTAGATACACATGGGTGAGGTGCCTACAGGTGGTCAGACAAGTAGAATAGGGACACGGACTGGAACAATTACTCAAAGTCGGTGAATAATCAGACAGGTAGAATGTGACAAAGAAAGATTGCATGTAATTTCTCCGTAACCATACAAGGAAGATAATGCGAATCTAGATGGTAGTCAGACAAGTAGAATATGAATACTGTCTTGCAAGTGGAGTATCGTAACTTCAAGAGACTCCAGCTTGTAAGGAAACATTCCAGTGTCAAGGTCGGTCAAAAAGAGGCCATAAAAAGGGGAGAGGGTCGAGAGACGAAAACAGGACCAAGGACCAGGACCAGGACTTTTGATCTCTAATCATCCCCTAATAATTAATAAATTATACAAATAGCAAAACTAGAAATACGAGTTGTAAATGGACTCTTGGTAGCTTCTCCCATGAGTTTTACTCTCAATCGAACAATCAAATAAGTTCAATATCACTTATATCACTAAAGTTCTCTCGTTTGAACAAGATTATAACGCGATACTGGTCTTATATAAAGAGTTACGTATCGAATTGAACGAAACCAACAGAAAAATCTGTTATCCAACGATTAGGTAAATGTGCAGCAGCTCAAGAACATTATGCCCGGACGCTTAAACTAATTCCTGACAAAAGGGAACGGTGGAATAACTGCAAGTCTGTTACGTTTCTTCTTCTCGCGAATCTCATTTCTCTGTTACTTAACGTGGCCCAGTGCAAGAAGACAGGTTGGAAAAATGAGATAAACGAAGAAGAAGAGAGAGAGAGAGAGAGAGAGAGGAGGGAGAGGGGAGGAAACACATTTGTCTCTGAGAAACAGCGAGTGCAATACAAAGTAGCCTCTTTAACTGGCTGTAGTACGAGGGACGAGTTGGCGAAAGATCATCCTTCCTTGCTTTCCTTTCTTTTCCTTCTTTTTTTTTTTTTATTCTTCTTACTGCACCAACCAGGGTGCTCGTAATTTCTCAGCTCTCGAGGCTACACGGGATTTGGCCCGCATTTAACGAGCCAAAAAGAGATGGCAGAGCATTAAAAAGTTTCCTGCATTCGTGCGTGATACGCGTGTACGCTCTCGGTCGACGATTAAGCCCCCGCGAAAATACTCGAGCGGAATATTTATTTTAACGGATAAATAACGCGTCCTTGATACTCCCAGGACTCTGAAAACTCCTGTCCGGCTACCTTTTTCAATTTTCCCCGGAATATCTTTGCGGAAATTTGAATAAATTTCAGAATTGAACGTCGGAGAGCCATAAGTTTGAATCTTATTTCATTTCTCATGGAAATAAGGAGTGTACGCGTCTTCCATTGCGATCCAGTATAAATTTCGAACTTTTTCTTCGATTTTAATAGATTATTATACATTATCAGCGCGAGAGATACAAGCATTAATAATTAAAATCTGAAACAATCGGGTTTGAAATCGATCCCGAGGACAAAACGATAGAAAATGACGGCCCGTATTGGGAATCGAATTAAAATTCCTTGAAAGAAATGCTTTTCTATAGAAGATAGAAGTCGACGTACGCGGTTCGATGGATTCGTGAATGGAAACACATTTATCCGTCTCCCTGGCGCCGATAGTTTCCCAGAAGAGTGTTTCCTATCTCGACGACCCTCTACCCCTCCCCTACCTCAGGAATCGATCATATCGGACGTTCCGGACCCGTTCGAGCGTGTATCGAGGGTGCAGTTGCACAACGCTGCAAAGTATTCCATCGGATTATCCGACGTGAATCGATTTCTCGCAAATATCGCCGAAACCGAATCCACGAGCGCCCCGTGTCCCGACAACCGGAAAAAAAGCATCGATCATTTCGATATATTTTAAGAGTCTCTCGATCAGAAAAGCTTTCCCCCCCGTAAAATTACTGAGCCAATTTTGGGCCACTTCGTGGGAACGTTAGTTACAGGAACAATCGAACACCTTGATCACCGCGGAGGCGATCTTATTAAAATAATAGAAATTAAAATTATAATTAAAACGAATAGGTTCTCCCTTCTCGTGTATAATACCAGTCTAAAGATGCAACAATGGCGTTTTTCGGTTGCGAAATGTTTGAAAATTACCAGCTGTTTGCATAAATACACCGTGCCATTATACCCCATGAATTTTCAATGGGATTTTGATCTGGGGAACACGCAGGCCATTTTAGTACGCTAATATTAAATGTTTCAAACCATCCTGTGTTCCTCGGCTTTCATGTATTAGGGCATTGTTTCGCTAAATCCACGAAATCTGATTATTTGCGTGAATAAAGGGTGGTGAATGATTTTCCGGTATGCTAATAAACGTGTTCTTTTTAAAAATTAACCAAAATTTTAATTATTCTCAAGCTAAAAAGTGGCAGAGGTTATTTTGTTATTTTATAGCAGTCAGCGAAATTTTAAATTACAATTATTTTTATGTTAATTTTGTCAATATCGTCGGAGCATATTCTATTAACAGAATTTCCATTTGGCACTGGGAAACGTCCAGACCTCGCGAAGCACGATATTAAAAATGATTACCATTCCAAATTATTGTATCGCTAAGGACAGTTATCGTTACGTTTGACGTTACTCGTAAAATAGCTGAGGACAAAGAATCATTCGTTATATCGCGAGCACGTCGACGCAATGATATTTCAGCGAACGTTTTTAATCCGTGGTTAGTCGCGAGGATGGAAAAGCGCGTTTCGCAAAATCATTTCCAACGGAATACACCCTACAAGCATACCCACGTTCCCGTAAGCATGGTTAATGCATGAATGCACGAGCCGACCATCGAAAACATTTTCAAACGATCGCCACCTTTAGCATACCGTGAAATATCATTATTAATTCCCGCCCTCACGATTCTATGCAAAATCACGACCTCTCCGATTCGTGTAAAAGAAAATAAAGAATAAAAAAAAAAGAATACCTCGAACGGTTCGTTTGCATTCAAATAGCCCGTGACAAACGAACAATTGATTCGCACCGTTGCAATTGACCCTTCCGACCGAAAAACATTGCCAGATCATTCTTTTTCTGTTTTTTTAAACAATTTCATTCGGTTCTGCGATGTTAACGCGTGCTGAAATTTTAATTATTAAGGAGATTCTAAAAAAGTTTGGGGGCAAAAAATAAAAATTTTTAATATAGAAAATTGGAAACGAAAAATGCTTGACTTGGAAGCTTGAAAAAATTGGAAAACAGATTTTGAATTATCTGAACTATTAATCAATCGTTTGAAAGAAAAATAGGAGAAACAAAAGGAGAAGAAAAGAGAACGATCTCTGGGGAGGGGGATAAATGTATCCTGTAAACGGTTTCAGAGATAATAAAACAGTCGTGTCTCGTTGTCGTACCTTTCGGGGCCGATAAACCGATAGAAAACGGTTCGCGTTATTCCAAAAAGGAATCGTTTAAGCCCCTCGGAATCATGCAAATGCTGAGCACAAATTCGTGGCCTCATTCGTTGCTGACGTTTCAATTCTGGAAAACCGTTTCACGGATACGGATCATGTTCACGGAATTGAACGCATCAGCCATCGAAACAAGTATCTATAAAATACAGTAATGCCTCTTGTACAGACGGATATCTATCCATCGTGAAATCGATCCGCCCCGTGAACGTATACGCAATTTTCCAAAAACGACACATATCATTTTGAACGGAAATAAAGAAACTAAATAATAGGAACCGACTAAACGCTTTCGTTTAACAAAATCTGACCGAGTTTTAACTCTTCAGTAAGTAGCTTTTAATTCTGTAAAAAATTCGGTAAAAATACCGAAAATTTGCAATCGTCGATGGCCAGGGACTGTGCATAGACCCTGAAGAATCGAATTCTTGAAAAACTATCCCTGTCGCCGATAAATAAATCGCAGGCAAACATTTCAATGGAAAATACCATCCTTATCCCCCGCGTTCCGAAGTTCCCTGTCTCGACAAAAGGAATCGGAGAGAAACGGCAGGGAATTCCAGGTATCGAAGGAACCGGAAGGCGGAAAACGAGGCGTGTGCACGTTTCCAGGAGGCAATGCGAGCAGAATCAGCCGAGCCAAAAGAAGAAATCCGACAAGCTGCTTGGAAAGATCGCGGGACGAGACACGTACGAGATGCTCGGCCCATATAAAGACATCCGCCACGACCGCAGACAACCAACGAGGATGTCAACACGGCTCCGTACGTGGGTTGGGTGGCCGGGATGCTGATGGAGACGGAGGAACAGGAACCCGTCGCCGAGTGGAGAAGAAAAAGGGGGAGGACGCCGGGAAAACAGGATTTCGCGAGTCGAAAAATCGAAAACGCCGCCGTCTTTTTACTTCGACGTTCTCCTGCGGGGAAAAGCCGCGCTTTCCCTTCCTTGATTTTTCCCTCGAAAACGAAATATTCCGCGGAGCCGCTTAGCGAAGCTTGAAAACGGCTGACATTCTTCGACGGCGAACCACGCGAAGAGAATCGCGGCTGCTGAATGGAAAATTCTTCGACAACATTGTGACCGACCTTCCCGATAAGATTTCAATTGCGCCACGAAATTTGAATGCCAATGCCGGCGGACTTATTTCAACGTTTTATTAACGCGTTATTGCGCTGCGGTTATTGCGGTGGTCGGAATTTATTCGAAACGTTTCTCTTCGTCTCCTGTGCCGCGACAATTTTGTAAGAATAAAGTCACCGAGCTAATTGAGTGCATAGTTGACCCTCTTGGAGGATTCTTGGTATTTACACAAAGAGATACAAGGCTCGGTCTACAATGACCCCCGTTGCGGAAGATATTGGCGCATTCCGTCGCGACTGGTGCTTCATCCACTGTCGGACAGAAGAGATAAGTTCTAAAGTTCTTGGCGACCGAATCCAAGCGGTTCCACGTTAATAAAGATACGGGATATACTGTTATCCTTTGACACATTGCCGCCAATCCCATCCTTACTTCCTGGAAGATATTGACTTATACCATTTGCTCTCTAATAACTAACAGGGTGGATGTGACAAAAATTATTAACCCTATTTTAACTCTAAGTAAAAATCGAGTAGGAATTGTTATTGACTGCGAGTAATATTGAACAGTGAGTAGTGAGTAATTCAAAAATGTTTCGAATAAAAATTGAACTGTATATCGAAAAGCTTCCATTGAGCGATTAACTTCCCATAAACGTCCCCAATGAAGTTTCAAACCATCGATCACCGTTGCCAACGTTCAATATTATCGTACAAGTTGCGCGTTTGCCACGAGAGCAATTAAGCTGTCTAACGTATTTCTAGCTGTAATTTACAATGATAGGATTGGTCGTAATTACCGTTTGACAGTGGGAAGCGAAACGGATCGGTATTTTCGTGGAAAGGAAGGGAACGGCGCGGCGCGGTCGGTTTCGCCCCGTGCAAACCGCCACGGGCGGGCCCGAGTAAATATTACACAGCGACGCATCGAGTTTGCATCGTGGACCAAGACGATATCGAAACCCTTTGAGAGCGGCCGCGCGTATCGATCCGTGAGGGTCGAGCGATTTCATCCCGCGAGCCTGCAACGGCGAAAACCTCGGACCTGCCCCCCGTCGAGAGAAATTGAGAAACGAGCGAAGTAGTTTCGCCGGAAAAATATAAAAAAAAAAGAAGAAAGAGGAGGAAAATACGTGCACGGTTCTCTCTGATCGCGTCAAGAATCGGAATAAAGAAACGGAAAGGGAGAAAATGAGAGTAATGAAAGGAGGGAAACGTTTAAGTGCGCGGAGGGAGAGTGAATAAGAAGCGACTCGCGTGAAAAGATCAAAAACAAACCGAAACGAGGGGAGGGGGGGATGTTGAACAGAGCGGAAACGAGCGCAAAGTGGAAGAGGGAATAAAAAGACGGACGTAAACGAGGTAGACGGTGCCGAAAGAAAAGGGAGTCGGTGGCGATTGTAAGAGGAATTTACAGTAATTCTGAGAGCGAGCACGGAACAACGCGACTGCTTTTAAACGGGAAAGGGGGAGGGAAAAAAATCAAAAGAACCCCGAGAGAAATAGATACGAAACGGCGTCTGAGTGGTTAACTGTTCGGATAAACGTGTACGAAGAAAACGGTGAAAAGGGAGAACGCGTGCATGGATCGCAGCTTTCGTTTGAATGGAGATCGTGGACGAAACCGGAAGAAAGCTCTCGACGTGATAAGTCACTGCATGCATTACGATCCATTACGGGACCGTGTCACGCACAAGCGACGGGCTACGGGAACAAAGTGACCCGGTGTTGGTTTAAACTTTAAATGCTTTCTTTCGATGTTTCGAACGGGGGAGAGGGGGAGCGAACGGAGGGGCAAGGTACACGTCACCTGGAAAAATAAAGTAACGTACGGGCGACACGGTCGAGTTGGAACTCGAACTCCGCCACTGTACTTTAAGAAAATTGCTGAATTTATCGTGTCATAAATTTCCTTGGCGGACGCTATTCGTTCCGAGCTAAGCGCTTCGGTTAAAAACGCTGAGCAAAGGGTAACCGTCGCTGGGATGAAAAGTCTCGAAGCGATACGATTGCTGTGCTTTAAAGCGCGGAAGAATTTCTACGGGTAATGCTGAGCGATGAGGCGTTGTATAAATAGTGGAAGCTCGGTAGAAAGTGCTATTCAGCGGTACTGAGTAGCATTGAGTAGTGAATATTGAGTAGCAGTGGGTAGGAACAACATCAAATGGCAAAAATCGAGTAGAAATGCGAGTGATATTGAAGTAGTGAGTAGTGAGTAACGATTAAATAACAACAATCAAGTAGACAGTGTCGATCAGCACCGACTAGTGAGCAACCATCGTTACTACTCAAACGTGAGTAAATAAAACAGAACGACTGCTGTATAACAAAAGTTGAATAGTAAGTTATTTACCACGAATCAATCGATCGTGCCGATTCTACTCGATTGAAAGAGAATGTTAAAAGAAATTGAAATTCATATATGCGATATTTCACGAACGCATCGAACCGCGTTTTACCATTCCTGTATAATAACTCAAGGTAAACAACAGGCGTTATCTTTCGTACTGCATACACCGTGGCGGCAGCGTATAAATCTAACGATTTATTACCACCATAAAATCGCAGGAAAAAAAAATAGAAGAAATTCGACTCAGCTCGCGATCTATACCATCCCAGAAATCTATCCTTTCTCTTTCTCTCTCTGTGCGAAATTATCGAACAAAAACGTTGTACACCTTTTGTACCTACCATTCGAATTTCAATCGCGAACACCGTCGTGAAATATTCGGAACTTTAATCGAACGAGAATCGATAAAAGAGGAGCGGACGGTGGGTAACGCGATTTGAATATTTTTTCGAATTTCCTAGCCGCGGGCGAGGGCGGCCGTAAAAAATCCTGAGAATCCCGAACGGGGATCGATCGACGGGAATGCGGCAAAGGAAACAAAGAACACTTAATCAAGCCACGTTTCGCGGACTAATTGTTTCAGACGTGTTCAATTTTCCAATTAGCGAGTCAATGGTTGTTCGTGCAACCGGATTCCACAATGCAGCCGTATATCTCGCGTGTTGAACGTGTCAGCAACCGCCACGCGAGCGGATATGTTTTGTTATGGATTCGTTTTGTTTGTCCAACTTTCCCTCCCGTTCGCCCCCGATCCCCGATATTTCGAAACCTTCCTTTAGAAAAAATCTAACCGGGCAAACCATCGCTGGACAATATTCCAGGATTTTCAAGCTTTTTAAAAATACAATAATTCTTTCCTTTATTTCTGTTAAGGAGTAACAATGATTTCGATATTCGCGTTGTCATGGCGGAAATTGGAGGATAAATACGCCCTGGAAATTTCGGATACACGGTCTCGAGAGATTTTCATCCCCATGCAACGCGGTCCACGGGGAGTTTGTTTCAAACTAGCGGGACTATTTGAACAGGGATTGTCGAGTTGACTGTTTGTGGTAGAACAGTCAGGATAACGTACAGAGAGATTCGCGAGTGTGCTTGGCAGGACAGAAAGGGGAAAGATTTAATTCATCCCGATATCATTCAACCTTCAACTAATCGTATCTTCCTTGCCGCCGATTGCTGACAATTTTTATAAAATACTAGTACCTCTATTATAAATTAAAGATAGTAAACTTTAATTAATCAATTTCCTTCCAAATCTAATTTATTCCCAATACTATATTTTATCTACTGGTAAATAATCTAAATAAAGTTTACGAGCGCAAAGGATTAATAAAATAATTCGAATAAGAAATTGTCGATTCGTGAGCGGATATCCGGTTGCCAATATAAGAATCAAAGTCCTGACATTACGAACAGCCGCAACAACGTCGTTCCAAATCGCTTTCGAATCACGTTTTATCGCAACCGGTTACATCGCGGGGCTCTTTCCATTTTCAATTTTCCATCGTTCAGCTGAACTTCCTTTTATTCCCATCACGATTGCGTCCGATTTCGTTGCAGCTTCTTCTGTTTCCAACAATGTCTTCGTCCTCTGTGTATCTACATATATAACTCTTGAAAATGTCACGCGTAGGTAGAGCGCGCAGCTTCCATTTGTATGCCCCGGGTCGAGCCGGCGAGCTTAAAAGCACGAACCGGAAGTGCTGGGGGGCGCGTACGAGCGGAACCGTGGGCAAATTCTTCGATTCGTTGTTGCCGCGACCAAAACTATACTTCACGTCCCCGGGGACAATCGAAATTCGAAAATCATATACTTGAATTTTGATCTTAAGTTACTTGAAATTAAATTGAATGAACTGTTCGGTTCAAAGCACCTGCTGTTATGTTTTCTTCTAAAAACTACGAAACATTAGGAGCCATTGGGTATCGAGGTTAACAGGAAGTTGACGGGGAACGGTGGTTCACGCAATATCGCGATTTCTATGGTAATCGATGGTGAAACTCGGAAGTTCAGGCTACGATTAAAAAGGCATTTTCTAAGAATAGAAACGAGAAGGGGTAGATCCATCAAAGATCTTGCAATTTATTTATTTTGACTTGAAATATCCATAGAAGTATTTTAAAATTTACAAAATGAGAAGTTTTCCTCGACCAAGGGTTAATTGTTCGATTAAATTCGCCGGTCATCGATGACCCGCAAGCGTTCAGAACGATTTTAATCGGTGTCTCGCAATCCGCGCTCTGGAATTCGTAATGAACGAAAACGGCTGAAGGGTCGCGGGGGTGGTGGTAAAATGGTAAATTAGCTGCTTAACCGGAGCTCGTTAATTCCTGCTAACGTTAATTAATTAAATCGTCCCGCTAATAGTTGGAATACCAGGAGGTTAGTCGGGAATACTGCAGGCAAGTCGAGGCAAAGGGGGTGTGTGTGTCTCGCACCCTTCTCGACGAAAGGTCCGTTCAGAGGGTAAAGGTCGTCGAGGTTTATATAAGCTCGGGCAACTCGAGAACCGGCTACCACCCTTCACGAAAACCTGGACACCGAGGGAGGGAAGGATGGTGCTAGTTGGAAAGTCCTTGGTATGCCACGGAAACAACCCTCCGGCCCCCCCGGAATATTGGGCGGATACGTCACTTCTGGTTAGCCGCCGATCTTTCCTACGTCCGTACATGGAAATTCGAGAAACTCTTCGGAAGCTGGATTCTACTTTTGCCTCTGACGTTCAAAATCGTTGGACGATTGACCCTTTCTCTCGAGACAAATAATTTTCACTCGATTCGTATTATCAATCTTTTAAATTAATTATAGTATTCTTGATGAATTGATTATTTAAATATTAAATCAACGAAACTATTATATTTTCGCTGCAATAGCAATTTCGAGTATCTAATCAAATTATCTGAATATTAATGCGTTCGATTACACGAAACGAAGTAAAAGTAACAATTCTACGATGAAAATTGAAATGAACATTTACGCAAGTTAAATCGGCTTTCGCTCGGGACAAGGAAATCGATTGATAATTGATTCAACGAGAATCAATCAGTAAACGGTGTTCCGTCAATAGAAGCGTGATTAATTTTTAATCTATTTCTGTCTGGGATCATCGATCGTTCTTCTTTCCATCGCAAACCTGGTATTGTACTTGGTGAACACAGAGAAAAAAAGGAGAGCCGGTGGAACATCGTCCATTGTGTCCCGTTGTAAAATCAACTGTTACCGTAACAAGGGGTTTGTCTGCCGGTTGTTGTTTCGAAGAAAGAGCAACAAGAAACAAAGACCGTATTCGCCCTGTTCCATAATCTAAGTCATTGCACTAATAATAATTGAAAGCGAAATAGTAAAACTGTTTAAAACCAGCTATTTAATTATTAATTGTCACAGCAACAGCACAAATCACACTCCCTATTCTGTCAAATTGAAAAACAGATTTCCAACGTTGTACGTATCTATTAAAGCTTTATCTTACAGGTGTTAGAAGGGAAATAGCGTTTGCCAGAGTTACAAAAGCGTGTGCTGATAATCAGTTTCCTTCGAGCCACCCTCGTGTCGGCCCCGGTCGTTTATTTGTATTTCGCTCAGAGTGCTTTTCCGCTTGCTTAGCGAATCTCTTTTGCACGGTTTGCTCGATTTACTTGATATTCTTCGAGGAACCCAGGGCGACTGTAATTCATGACCAGCCAACGAACTTACCCTTCTTGCTTCTTTATAAAACGAGGCAGGAAACGCTCGAACCGTCCTCCTTCGAGATTCTGTCCCGCCCCTATCCCCCCGGCCTTCCAACCCCCTGTGAAAACGAATTAAAAACATCGTGGCGAAGCTTTCAGCTGCAACGGGAAACGCGTTTCCGTTTATAGGACAGCGATGCGAGAGACAGAGCAGTCTTATTGGTATTCCCGATGGAATGTTAATTTTGTCCCCAGAAATAATTAACCCTTGCCAGATTGAATTTTTTGGACAGCCTTAACCCTTTCGATGTTTAGCAAAATTTTAAGAAATTTTGCATTTGGTATCTGTGATTTTTAAACATTTGTAGATCTTTCATATTTTCGGTTCGCTTCGCTTTTAAGATTTTTCGAAACGGAAGTATAATGTAACGATCCTCGGTTGCACTTTCCTCGAAGAAATTTTCCTTTTTCATTTCCTGTAAACGGGAAGTTAAAAGGTTCGTTTGCGTTTGAATAATTAGTTTGGGACGAGTAAACCTGCAAACTTATTCCGTTTGATGCCTCATTTTTTCCTTATCCTCCACTGACTTTTGATTACCGATTCGCAGACCGTTCCCGCATTCCGTTTGCATGGTGCCAGGGAGAAACTCGCCCTTCCAACGATTTTTCATCTCGTTTATCATCCCTAAATCTTGAGGTGTTCGAATCATTGTATAATAAATTTAACGATCTTCAATTGAGAAATATTGTCCGAGGCAAAGTCAGTGGAAAGTTAAATTTACTTTTATCGATCAAATATTAAATAAATGAAAAAAGAAGTAGTTTCCTGTTTTACTGAATCGACAGGAATTTCGTTGATCGTGTAACCTCGAGGATTTTTTCGATATCGATTCGATAATCGTCCGATTTGCTCGCGTTCTATCTCTTTCTTTTAATATCCTGCCGGCGCGAGAAGGATTTAATTGATCGTGGAGGGGACAAGGGGGAAAAAAGAAGATCGAAGCTCGCTCGGAAAATCCGAGTCCCCGTCGCTGGTGGCGGATTTAATCGCGTTAATCGATTCGCGGCCACTTCGGCTTCTTTTCGCGAAAATTGCCGTTTGTCGGGGATCGGATGAAGATCTTCTTTATCGCGGGTAAATCTGTCTTCGAACGGACCCGTGAACGTTTCGTGATCGAACGATAATAGGATCGGCGAAACGAGTTTGCTTTTCGGTCACAGGAATTCCTTGGACTGATCGAAAATTTAATTACTTGTCTTAGAAACGAAATAAACTTATGATTCTTGAGGTTCAAAACTTGACCCTAAAATTCAAAAGCCCTATACAATAATTCTTTATCTTTAGGAAAATTAACATACATTTAGATAAAAATATATTTAAGAAATTTTTAAGCTAAAGATAAGAAACCCATGGCAAGTCGTTTTAACTTATTCGGTAGTTCCATTGTTAAAAAACAAAAGTGATAAGAAAATGATAAAAATAACGATCGAAAGGCAACGAAATATTTATAGAGAAACGAGGCACGCATGAAATATTCAGCCTTAAAAAATTGGGCTATCGAGGGACGTTTATCGCGCGTTCCTTTCGAATCGATTCACCCCCGTCTCTCCATTGTCCCCCGAATATCTGGAACGATAACCTGTCCACGACTCAAAAATGGTCAGTTAATTGCGTAAAACGACGAACAAAGAACGAGTCCCCTTTTTTATTTCCTGTTCAAGAACCAACCAACGCAGCCGTCTGCGAAAGGTTCAACGATTCGACGAGTAATCCCCGTGCTCAGCCTACGAGATTCCCCGTTTCCCGGACAGAATTCCTGGAACAGAGGGAAATAATCTCGTCGACGACGGGATTACAGACTAATTCGAGTAATCCAGCCCTCGGTGTGTTTCCGTTTAATACAATTCCACGGGCTTTCTTCTACGAACGAGAACCACCTCCCCCTCTTCCAACCTGTCTCGTTTTCACTAAATTGTTAATCGTTCGCGATGCTCCAAGTTGAAATTCTGGACAAAAATTTCGAAATCTCTGAGGAGGGAAAACTATTCGACGATGGATGACGTTCAACGGTAGTCATTAAGTATTAATTCAGAAATAAATTTTGTTAAAAATGCCACTTGATTAATTTTCAAATATTTATCTTATTTTCTGTGAAGTCCAATATACTTTGAAGATAATAAAATAATTATGGATTAATTAGACCCTGAGTTTTCTTTCAGTAGGAAACCAGAGACAAGTTATTAACAATGGAGTATTAACAATAATTTCATTTACTAATTAATATAGCATAATTTTCATTGTCACGACTACAATAAACCCTTGACAGAGATATCGACTTTCGACTTTTGTCTCGGTGCTGTTATCCAACTGACTCCTGACCTTTTCCTTTGATCCTTCGACCAAAGGACTTTGGTCCCTCTCTTCCCCCTTCATCCCCTTAAAAACTAAACTCGCTGTATCCCATCAGTCAACCCTTCAATGGAAAACGTTTAACCTAAACATGTACCTAACAATACCCTACTGAAGGGGTTGAAAAATTCTTGAATATATTTTTCATCCCCTTTACCTTGAACCTGGTGTTTGATAAAAGTCTTCCTTAAAAAAAGAAAATAAGTTTGTCAAAAATCGTTCAGGAGATTCGTGCAAACGATACGCACAGGTGACACGAAGAATGTTTTATTGTTCATCGGGAAAGAGGGGGGCTAAGGAAACGATAAAAGATAGATGAAGACGAAGAAGAAGAAGAGGTAAAGGTTCATTGTCTCTCGATTTCTACGGCATACAATGCCATCCAATTTAATGATCGGAATCTGAAAGCGCAACGGAAGTTTCCTTCTACCCGATTCGCATTCCATTGTCGCTGAAAACAATGGACGATAGTACATTTATTTCTCCCTCTCCCTCTGTTTCACGGCTTTGCTCGCTTTATCGACTGCTTGAGTCTCGTTCGATTGGGAAAAGTTGTCAAATTTTGGATATAAGAAATTGAAAGTAAGGATTACGTTTGCACATTTTAATTACTTTTAAGTTCCACAGTGATAGAATTAAATTTCAATTTTTAAAGAGGGAGGTTTCATACATGGTTAACTAATATTAAAAAATTTGGAAAAATTACAACTCACATTTCAGACAAATGCACGATTGGATATTTTATTTTAAATAAAATATAAATGGCACCCCTCGTCTGTCGATACCTTGTCTGTTACTAATACTTGTTCCAACATTCAATTCGCTAACGAATAAAATAATTCCCGTTGAATTTTATTCATGAATAATTCCTTTGTATCGTTTTAACGAACCTTTCGATAGGGAAGTTTGTGAAAATTCTGAAAACGAAAGGCGTTTCAGACACGCAATACGCTCTGCACGGAAAATAATTCGACAACGAGAAGAATCTTCTTTAACATCGATAACGGATCAAAGAGACCGTGTCGTTTGATTTTCAATTGTTCAATCGAATCTTCACCGTTCTCTGAAGTGCCGGCGTGACAACGCGATCGTCCGCGAGGAAAATCCCCGAACCGGAAGTTTTCAGGCTTCGAAGATCCGACGGAATCCTCTGAGAGACGCTGCGTGTTTCCGATACGCGATCAATTTTATCGCCAGAGAAAAAGCGTTTATGGTGGGCAAATTTTATACAATTTAATAATTAATAAAAGAGAAGATAAAATAAACCGTGAACATTGGTAATATTAGACTAATAGTGGCCTTAATAATTAAAATTAAATCGTGTCTGACCACACACGTCTGTTTTCACTTGATTCTGCAACTTCGAACGAAGAACCTGAGTCGATCAAAGTAACTAATACACGTTTCTCCCGTATTATCTCCTGCAGAAAAGGAGAATAAAACGTCGCCAGAGCTTGAACGTTAAGAAACGTGTCGCGAGGATACGAACTTCCACCCTCGATGGCAGACAACGGGAAGAATATTCAAGGGACATATACCGGGGATTTATACGTTTCTCTGGGAGGCAGAGAGGAGAGAAAAAAAGCGAGAAGAAAGAAAAGTGGACAGACTCGTAAAGAAGTCGTCGAGAGGAAGATGTTTAACGCGATTCGTCCCGCGAGACTCTTTGCAATGATGTTTCAAAGCTGCCACGAAAAAAACAGAGAAAGATAAAAAAGAAGAAGCGTTACGGAGCTTCTAATCCGACGTGCGGTAATGCGACACCCTGCTAATTGCAGGAGCATCGTTCGCCGCGAAAAAGAAGAAGAAGGAGAGGGGTAAAAAAAAAAAGAGAAGAGAACGGAAACGGTTCCATCAGAAGATTAAAAGTCGACGAAGAAAGAGGCAGGCATTGTGTCCTACATCGCGGCCAGCCGATGTCGCCTCGTCTTCGTGGTTTTTCGAAATCTTCAAAACTGGGTTACTAGGATTTTTCTTAATAACCGTACCATTTTTCATTTTCAAAGACAAAATTAAAAATAAGGAACACTTTCTCCAAAACACATTTTTATTCGAACCCACCCCTAATAAGGAAATCATAAAATTGCTTTTATTTGTCTTCCTGACTTCTTCCTTCATCAAAAATCTTGGAGACGGGGTTTTCGCACAACTTCGTTTCGTTTAGTCGAATATCGCGAGATCGTAGTTGGACGAATAAAAGTAAGAAGCTTTACGTATTATTCTTGCTTCAATGCACTCGGCGGTGATCTCCAGAGATGTTCCTTGCTACAGTAAGTACGTCGTTCATATTCTTGTGCTTTTCGAATTATCGGAACTGGGTTACAAGGATCCTTAAACTTCCTTAAAAATAACTACTTGTTACAAGGGAGAATGACCAACTTCGCGAGGGATTAAGGCTCGATTTTCGAAGTGGGTTTGCGACAGAATATATTCGAAGAGATCGAAGGATCGATAATTGCGAGTTACGTCCTCGTACGTTTGATTAAATGTCTCGATTTCAGGCTGCAAGAATGAAAGGCGGCGAGCATTTAAACACCGTTCGTGCCTGAATTCCGTTCGTATAAGCCGCAACTAAACCACTGCCTCGAGACACAAATTTATTGTGTCACATGGACAGGAGCTGTGGGTGGAAGTAATAGTCACCCTCCGGGTGAAGTCAGAAAATTGAACTATTAAATCCCTCGATGGTTCAGATAGAGACACGGTAACCATTAATTCACTGTTTCACAAATACAAATGTAATACGAACGGTTTGAATCAACCCCCCGAATAAAATTATTAGAAAACTGCCCCTCGAAGTACAACGAATAATAATTTTCCCCCAGTGATCGAATTAATAATGAACTACTGAATTTGTTGCTGATACTTTGTATTAACGAAATTACTAATAATTAATTAATTAAAATTCACAGGTGCTTGGTTGAAAGATTTCAGGAATCCAATGACCTGTTGTAGGGAAGATTCATCATCGATTATTGGAGTAAAGAAACAATGGTGACGATCGTTTCTAATCGATCATTTCACGCCGATCGTGGAAAAAACTGGGTTAATCCAGTCTTTATCAACGAACCGATTCAGATTTGCTCGATAGCCGAGTCGACGATAAATTCTCGGCTATATTATCGGTCTTAAACGATGAAAATGCGATGGTAAGACCGGGGCCACACTTCGGGGATGAACTTTCATCCCTCGTAATCGTTAAGCTTGTCCCCTCTCACCACGTGTCGATCGGTTACATAAAAACAGCCCGAGAACCGGGCGAAGTCTATCATAAAATTCGTATTACAAAGAGAATCGAGTAGTCTGTTGAACGACTGTAACGTAATACCGTCGTTAAGAAGGAAGGAGATAAAACAGTAATAAAACCGTGTAATACCGAAGGGTAAATGTATGGATACGTGATGAATAAAATACAATCTAATGATGAAACAAAGACATTGCTGTATCGGTGAATTCAGTCTCATTAATATCGTATTGTGAATAAAAATTGACATGGATAATAAGACATACTGTAACACTAATTAATTAATTTAAATATAACTTAATGGTTAAATATTACTACTCTATATGAATTTTCTTTTAATAATTCTGCAAATATTCTGATAACGAAGAGGACGTCATATTTTCTTCTCGATGATTACCTATAACATTGATCAAACATAGGAATACCGATATCTAAATAGGACAAGCAACGTTTCATTCCAATATCGATTCTCATAGAATCGGGATTTTATTGCGGAATATTTCTAGATTTCGCAATCAGATGAATGAAAAGCATTCCGTACCGTATAGAATTATTTTCGTAGGTGATAAGCTTTGTGAAATTCAATATTATTTATAATTATTTCGAGCACTGAATTTATCAAAATCGTACATTATCCCAAGGATTCCGATACAGGGGCGAGCCAACTGAAAAAATTCTATAAACTGTCCAGGAAATTGGTGGTCGGTGTCATTTAGGGTAGTTCTCAATGGCACGTAAACGACCCCTCCGGGTATACGTAACTGACGCGAATCAACGAAGTAGAAGACTCAGATACAGTGGTTCTGTACGTATTTCCCTCTTTTTTTTTTTAAGCTCTGCCGAGTATTGATTCACCTGGTCAGTCGTGTTAAAAGATAAGCTTGCACGCGCGTTCCCAGACCCGACGATTCGTTTACGACCCATTTATGGAGGATGAGACTGGTTCACGATGCCGTAAATTGATTCGCCAAAAATATTCCAGTGTTTGAAATATCGCTGCCGGATGCCTCGAATTTTCTCATGAAAGCCAACCAAATTGGACACTATTTACTACGAAGCTAACTCAAATTGTACCATTCAGGGCGAATATTCCAAGTTGGAATCACATTATTTGTTAGGATGGTTACTCATACCGTTATGTTTCCTATTTAGGTAATTCAAAACAATTCAAAATTTATTTGGGTTACTCAAACCATAGCATTTTGTTAAGGAAGGTAACTCGAAGCATTGCTGTTCCTTACTTAAGCAACTCAAAGCATTACTATTCTCTACTCAGGTGACTTAAAACTTTATGTTCTCTAGTTAGTTCCATAAAACCTAAAATCTGACAATATAAAATAAAGAGCATCCAAATGACGAATACCCAATATCCATAATCGAAGTATTAATGAACAAACAAGTAATTAAATGCCGGTATATAAATCGCAGGCAGGAAAACATCTGGCTTAAAAACACATAATAAATCGAATGTATGCGATGTAAAATGTTTACGAATCGGATCGATTGTAATTACGATCTCATTAAAAACTGTACACCGCGTTTTCAGTCACCGGATTAATTAAGGCACCCCCGGGCAAAATAAATAACGAAAGTTCATCGTATATTGATTGCGTAATAAATGGACAAAATTTTCAATCTGATTAGTAACATAATACAAGTCGATGATATCGATTGCTTTTATATCAATTTAAACGTCCCTTTAATTATGCTCGCCGTCGGTGAATTTTCGTGTACCGTACTTGCATCGTATGGAATTCAATTACGATTGTAATAATACACTTTAATTAAAATAATTGGAGAATCTTGTGCATCGAAGACCGAGCCAAATATTGTTTTCTGTTTAATTCAACCCCGAATACAATACGCAACATTGTTCCGGCATTATTCGAATCGTAATTAGAATTACTTCGAGCAACAAACGATTAGTTTCGTTTCGTATTAATTTCCCCATGATACGGGTAAATTGAATAGAAAACACAGTCATTTTCAACGAATAAACCCGCTGGTTCAACGCGAGACGGAGAGAAAGAGAACGATAGGAGGTGAGGGGTGAAAAAAGTTTGGGAAAACGTGGGTGGAAAAGAGTTTTTCCAAGTTTTTAACTTCTCAACAGAAAAGGTTTCCCATCTCTTTCTACGTAATTCTGCGTGCTTTTTTACGACAATGTAAAAGGGCAAAGTTTGTCCCCCCTTTTTATCGTTTACACAATCTGCAATGTTTGCCGTGTTCGCCTCCGGGCGAAAAGTAATTTGATATTCTTCCCCGGTTTGCATTTTCTTGCTTAACGAGACGTCATGAGGGACCCTTGTAAAAATATGAATTATACGAAAAAAAAACTTACTTAAAAAAGAGAAACATTACGAAATTAAATATATATACAGAGAACTTTGTTCCCGTCCGTTCCGTTTCCATTATTAAGTTCCCCGACGTTCGGGCGAACTTTATCCCGACGCTGACTGTTGCACTTTTCTTCCCTTTATAATTTAATCAAATAAAATCGCCTCAAAAAAAACAGACTTCCGTTTCGTGCTTCGAAAACGTCGAGGAGAAAAAAATCGCAACGCGAAAAATTCAAAATACGTACCATCCCCCACAAAAATAAGAAAACTGTATGAAATTATTTATAAACTGTAAGTATTTGTATTTAGTTATCTGGCTATTAAAAATATGTAATATGTCCTTATTATTAGCATCGATGTATCGGATACGCAACCATATATCATCGTTGGCACTGGAAGGGTTAATTAACCCCTCAAGGTTTGTGACAAGAAGAAGATCTTCCGGTTGCGGGAAATTTTTGTCCCGACCAAACAGGAAGGGAGTATTTTCCGAACATCTCGAACGAAGTTGCGAGTGCCGGGGCCATTTGTCGTGCGTGAAACAGTTCCGTGGAGACGGTGGCGGTTTGTCTGGGAACAAAGTTCCACTTCATCCACCGGGGGGATGATCGATTTAATGAAATTCTCAGAAGTCCAACGGCACGGCGAATTATACGGCTGGATATCGGCCGGATATTTCACGGTTCCATGAATAATTCATTTGCAATTTGTCACACGATTCAATTTAACTTGGACCTAAGGTCCTTTTTGATTTTCGCTACGACCGCCGGGGCCTTCCCCTGCTCGACCTTATTAAGAGCCGTCGATTTTTTTCCCGTCCTTCTTTCTTCCACCCCCGAGAGACGAAATCGTCCAACCCTTAAAAAAAGACCGTCGCGAGAGAATCTTTTGCTGATTATATCTTCACTTGTTATCCGCTTTGTAACGGGGATTCGTTAACACGAATAATTTTAGCCGGGAACGCCGCCTTTTAGTATTCATCATTTTGATTGGTACAATTAAGAGAATCGCGGAGGATGATGTAGCGTTTCCATTGAAATGGAAATTATCTTCTTCAACTGTCCGCTGTCCCTAATTGCTTCGATTTAAAAGATGATTGATGGATTTTAATGGTTTCGCCCAAGAATGCGGCCCGACTCCACCCCGTTTCTTCAATGCAACGCGTTTGAATAGTTTCCTTTCGGATATTCGTTGTACTACCATTGCGATACCGCGCTTTCGTTCATTTTTACAGGCGAAAATTTCAGCTGTTAAATTTTTCAATTCAACCGAGTAGATGTTATCTCGAGCGAGGATGTTGCGGAGGGTGCAAAAGGGCTCCGAGCCGACTTCACAAAGTTAACAAAACGCTTTGAAGCAAAACGGTGCAACGTTTAATTCAAGGATCGCGTGATATAGCCGAACGATCAGAGACAAACGCTGTCGAGATAGGCGGATCGTGACTCACGAACAGCATTCGAGGCCGTTTCGAGTTGAAAACGAACGAAGAAGGGTGGGGAAGAGGGAGAAAAAAAAAATGAAGCACTTCCGCACTCTATCCGACTGTGATAAGTACGTTCGAGTTGTATTTTCCACCGCGGTCTGATCTCGAGCGGAGCCGATACTCGAGGCTGGGCTTTCCGCCTCGAATCGGCGCGGTCCTTTGTCGCGAACAGGAAAATTAGTTTCTTTTAAATTCCTGCCAATCTCGCGGTACCGTACCTTTTTATGATCGATTTTATCTCTGAGATTTTTGGAAATATTCTGAGGAGCTTTTGTAATGGATTTTTATCATTTTTTATTCAAATTTAATTATAGTTACAGAATTAAACAACTTTCTAACTACAACTAAAATTTTGCAACCTCCAGTATGCAATTTTTATAGACTTTGGAAAAATCAATTTAAAAGAAAATTGGAAATTTTTAACTTTGAAACTGCTGAAAAAAATCTGTAAACACTTTCGAATAAAATGTTATAAATTATTATTTCATTATTTGTGTTTAAGTGGTTTTAATAATGATCAAAGTGAAAGAGATAAAGTATGTGATAGGGATAATTAAACATAGATCAATGTTTACAATTTACATTATTATATTCAGGAAAGTTTAAACATTTTTTCAATATCAAATTCAATCAAATATTTGAAGCACAAAAAAGCTTCAAAATTGAAAAAACTCCAATTTTCTTAAAAATTGGATTTTGGAGAGAAACTAAAACCTACAAAATCTGTATACGTTGTACAGTGTTGTTAATTACCTTTCAATTTTAAGTCAAAATATAATAAATTATTCAAATTTAATTTCTTCCACTCGACAATTGATTAAGAACACAAATCACGTTTATCAGAAATTGTTCAATTTCCTTTTCCTTTGAAATATTCCAAACAATTAATTCGGGATCGATTGCAAACGAGAAAATTGATGCGACCGATCCGGATGAAAGTATTGAAATAAAAAACAATCAAGAAATATGGAAAGAATGTTGACACTGTTATCACGCCGTTCGATCTGGGCGTTGATTTTAATTGAAAACGACGCTGCGCGACAATACAGGTCGGAACAATGCATAATCAGGGAGAAACGCGTGATAGCGAGGCGTTAATCACACGGCATTCCCCGTTCATTGAAACAGATTGGTTAATATCGAGTTGTGATTTCGATGGCAAGAAAACAATCTACGCGATGAATTTGCCCGGCCAACGAAACGAAACCGGCAAAGATCGATCAATTAACTTCGCTAATTACATTTAAATCGGTGTGGCGTGATTGCGCTTTAATTTGGACGCTCGTTTTACCCCCTTCCCTTCGCCCTCGTCTCCTACCCTATTCCTGCTTAATTAGTCGAGCACTCTGTACGAGCTCGATTATGAACAACCGGAAATGATAATCAAGTAACGATTAAGAAGAGGACAGTAAATAAATAGATAGATATTTTAGTCAAACATGAACTGTCATAAAAGAATCTACAATGCTATTCAATTATAAATCACCTTTCGATTTTATTTAAATAATTCCAGGGATCTCCTTTCAATATTTTATTATTTAACAATCGAAGTGGCACGACACACGTTTTCCAAAGCGTGGGTCCACAATCGACTCGGCTTCGTCGTTCAAGGGTTAAAGAAGAGCCTCGCGGAGCTCTCTCCCGGGGGAACAGCATGAACATCCAAGGAGGTAGGGAAAGACGAATCGATTTTGGAATTTACTTCATTTTCAATGTCCGTTGAAAGCTGTTTGGATAAACTTCCGCCCGTGATTCGATTCGAATTTTCTTTTAACGAAAGATAGGGAAGAGGTCCTTTCAGATGACAAGCTCCGGGAAGTCGGGAAGAAAAAGGCTCGTCGAACGGGATTACAGGTAGGGAGAAAAAATAAAAATAAATATATAAATAAAGCCGGGAAAATCCACGGATAAACGTCTTACACGACGAATTTTCCATTTTTCTTTGAAGTCGATTTAATTGAAAGACGAAATTAACTTCCAACCGGAGCGTTCGACGATGGCTTCGGGAAAATTTCTCCAGACGAATCTTCTTACAGGATATCGTTGGACGTTTTCACCTCCCCCCACACCCCCGGGTGTTCAAAGGATTACCGTCGTCGACTGGATATTTAACGGGGAACGAAACGACACAGACGTCGACGAGAGGCTTGCTGGAAACCGCTTCACGATCGCGTCCTAAATTCCGCTCGATGATTTTCAAAGGATCGTTCGGGCTTTCGAGACACTGGAAACTCGTTGAATAGTACTGTGTCTGTCTGTATTCTACGGGGTGGCGTAAAATCGTCAGATAACGGGAACATTTTAAATCATATAAATCAAAGAATTCCTAATAATATGTGACGTGGCAGTCAAGGTGTTAATACGATCTATCAGCTACCGAAATACCAGCCACTCCAGACTATTTTTTTGTTACAAAAAAAAAAGTGAATATGTTTCTTTTAGATGTCGCAAAGTTTAATATAATTAATATAAATTTGATTCTGGAGAAAATTTATATCGGGAGTGTCCCTGGAACAGGATCATTGATCTTCAAAGAGCGTTTCGGCGCTTTGCTCGCCGTTTGTTGAATTGACCGACCGAAATCAAGGCTCAATGAGGTAATTGACTCTGAGAGCGAACGACAGAGCCGGCTAGAGCGAACGGACGATGATTCTTGACCGGTTCGATAACGATATAGCCACGTAAACTGATTTGCCTTCGAATTGTTACCCTCGTTGTTAAAAGTTTTGAACGAACCACCTTACAATAAAAAAATAATCATAGAATCATTTTAGAACTTTCTGAAATTAAACATTTTCAAGATTCTACAATTGTAAACTTCGAAAAGTATATCGAGATAATAAATAAATGAAGAATAATCAAGCTTAACATAAATTATGCTCCAAAATCATGCGAGAGGGTTGTGAAAAATTAATTTTGCGAGTTTAATCGTCAATTATGTCAAGTTTCGCAACTAGGTTCGAGCGACGATACCGCGATACCAGAGCTTCTGAATGAAATCGATATTTCAGAGTGGCCCAATGAGTTCCAGTCAATTAAAGACTGGCAAACACTGAACGGTATTTTCGGTCAACAAAGCTATTCTAATATTAGCTCTCTGCGTCGAACTCAGATCGGACAGCCAATCATTTTAATCCGGCCGGTCGTTTGAAAGCTTTTGTAAAAGCAATTTCAATCATGATTCAAGACCCTAAACGACCGATAACGTTTATCGGTAACAACTGACAACAATTTACTGTCTCATTCGAGGGAAATGTGTATCAAAGTCGATTCTGATCATCATTCAACACATTCCCCAACTCTGAACTTTTGTCTCGGAAAAAATACCATCCATCATCCCTGAACTGTACACAATATCAATAATTTTGATAAATTCGATAAACTATGAATTTCTATTCATTGATTGGTCTGAAATTTTTTAAAAATTTGATCGAAACTCTATATTTTAATATATTTGAATAATTTTAATTGAAATCCAAAACTCGAAAATTTGCCTTCGAAATGTAAAAGTTAAAACTCGTAAAATTGTTGAAAAGAAAAACCTTGAATCTCCATCGCGAAGTTAATCTCCGATCTATAAAATATCGATAAATCTTCGAGTCCTATCGAAATTTGAATAAAAAGCAGGGTCGATTAGAGCACGGCTCGAAAAAGCACTCAGGAGGATAATTTCGGGGTGATCCATCAAGCAGAGACAACTGAAAGCCCGTCCTAGCATTCTTCGAGTAGCTATTTGCACAACAAGGTGCTGAATCATCGTGGAAATCGGTCAACCGGGTGATTCGATCCCGTCGTAAGACATCGGTGTTTATTAAAGGTGAACCGCGCGCGCGTAGGGAAAAAGGAGATCTGGCAGACGGGACCCCGATGCAACGAGCGTGTAATAACGGCCGCGTTCCTGGCTTGTCGGTTTCAAGCAGGGATATATAGACTGGCAGGCAAGCCAAGAGGAAGCCGTTCTAACAAGCGCATTTCCCGTCTGGGCGACGCATTCGCCGGCTTTATCGTTGCGCGAAAATAACCGACACGACGACGCAACTCGACGCGGCTAGACGCGATTGTGTGTCACAGACGACAGTGGCTATATGGCCCCCTCGTACACCTTCGCGAGTGTGGGCCGATGTTGGCTGACCTCGTCGCCTCGGATGGGATCACAGGTGCGCGGACGACGAACAATCAGCGAGGCCCATAAATAAGTCTATTCAGATTCTTGCGTTTTAACGAACGCGTTAATGGTGTAATTAGGAATCGTAATTTCACGCTGATTTCAGAGTGATAGTTAAATTATTTCTGACTTCGAGTTTGTTAATAGTAAAATTGTGCCTCGTGGTTTCAATGAATATTGTGGGAAAAATGGTCGTGTAACATCCTATAGTTGTAACTATTTTGTAACTGTTTCATTTCCTAATTTAGGATTTTCTTTTGGTACTTCGAATTCAGACTACTACTTCCAATTCAGACTAGCTCTATTGAAATAATGATATAGCGACCCCTGATAGATTAACCGACTATATTTCTAGGAAGCAAAAGTACACAATATTTCTACTGTAAAATAAACAAAAAAATTTTAACTGAAACAGAACGAACCAAACGATTTCGATATATATCAACGATTTTTACGAGGTTGCTTTTTTTCCCCCAAACGAATTCAATTTTCACGTACAATTTCGACAGTCGAATGAAAAAAGGTCGTGCAATGTAAACTCAACGAATCGATACGTTAACGAAATATCGTATTAAAATAATTTACACGGGAGGCGAGTTTTTCCAATTTTCAACGTCGAGCATCGGTTTCGTTTCGACGAATCCTCCCAGCCTGCGAGAGATAATAATGATCGTCGAACGTTATTATTTCGTTGCTCGACTGTTGATTACAACGGGAACGGGAGGGTTCGCACAAAAATTTGTTAAATTATGAAATATGAAAAGTGTCGTTCCGTTGGAAAGATCGGGAATTTAATCGGCGATTCGATTCGAGTTCGCGTGCAAAATTGCTGGCCGAAACCGTGTCGAAATTTCCAATGATGCGTCCTTCGTTTGCCGATAACACGGGATACACGATCTTTTCAGGATACGAACGCGTTATCAATTATAATTAACTCCGTTATAATTAATTACAAATTGCTCCTGTTCTAATTTGTTTCGTAAAACACGACGCTGTAAACTTCTCGTTTTCGTTCGTACCTCGGTTATACATTCTTTTTTTCTTTATTTTAAATTGCAATTAAAATGTAATGTAATAAAGTTCGCTCATTAATTTGGAAAAGTTTGTAACATATTAATTTCGAAACACTACCTTTTGTTGTTCACAATTACAAGTACCTATTATGAGCGTACTTAAATTCATAATTCATGAATTATGATCTACAAATTGCAATTTTTTTACTTTAAATTCACAACTCAATGCTGCCAAACATTTCGTTCGAAAGATGAAAATTCCCAAAAATTTGTTTTCAGGATGAAAAACCAAAGCGCAGTTAACGGTTAGTGAAATTGTGGCGAACGCGTTTAAAAACTCATTAGCGAGGAGCCGATAAAAAAGATTTTTTTCAACTTACCGCAAACTGCAACACCGGCGAAACCTCGTAATTCTTGTCGAGTCCGCAGAAAGTCGAAATTACACCGCTAATTAGCCCTGGTTCCGTGGATCCGTTGGGAGGCACTCGAGTATCAACACTTTTCGTTCCCGAAGTGTCGCTTAAGTACACGACATTGTCGATTTTTCACTGTTATTTGTTTTTTCAGGGTAGTTCGTCGGGAGACAACGAAGGAACCTCGAAGATGGCCAGCGATAGTCTGTTCGACCCTCGAACGACGGTGCCTGGGTCAATCGCGACCCAAACCTAGGACAGATACAATATTTCGATTAAAGTTAAGTCAATAAATGTTTCAATAAAAAAGAATAAAAGACATAGAAACACAATAAAGAATTATATTTAAATCAATATCTGAACGAACCGTCGTCCAAGGGTTGATAAAACAAATCGCGATTTTTTTATACAGTTCTCGTGACAAATTGTGTATTTAGAAACAAACATAGAATTGTAAATCGTAAATTTTTTTTAAATAAATTAACTTTTATTTAGAAACAAACATTTGAATGCGTTATAAAATTATTGCAATTTATTTATAACATTTTGTAAACAGAATTTGGTACTTGCATTTTATTGGACACTTGCCAATAAATCGATAAATCAATATGAATTAAATGATCGAATAAATAGTAGGTTTTATTGTGGAAAGCGTAAAAATATCCATTGTAATAAACAAGGGATTATAAACAAAGCAATTATAATGGGATAATAAGAGCCGGGAATACGTATTCCCATGGCCTGCGAAAGGATTAACCCAATAATTCCCGGAGGTCGAAAATATCACGTTGGTGCTCAAAAATTCATCACTTTCACACTTTCTCCTACAAAATTATGTCATTAAAGTTCAATGAATAATGATTGTTGATCGAAGTATTATTCGAATTAAGAACCGTGAAATTTTTCAATCCTTTTTCAACAAAATTTTTACAAAATTTAAATAGAATATTCGTTAAGCTATTTTAGAAATTTAATTTATTATTTTTTTTATTAATAATTGCAAGTATATATTTATATTTTTCTAGTATAATATTTCTCATTTAGTATAGTTTCTATTCAGTACAATAATTAATATAACACTTGAAATATAATATCTTTTATTTTCTTTGCGACAATTTAAAACCCACTTCCGGAACCTCTTTCCAACATCCCTATTATTTCAATTACCTTACGATCCACAACTAATTCAATCAAATCCCATTTCTTCGTCTCATCACTGATCAAAACTTGGACATTTCACTTCCGGTCTCAATCTACCGACTCGAAACAATTGAAACGATCACAAAACGGAAACGAGACTGTTGATAAGAACTTAATTGTCCATGATTTAATTGATACACAGTCGAACACGTGGGCGGTTTACAGATCACGGATCGATACGCGTGTAGATCGTCGAGGTTCCTAGGATCGCGTACCCGGTAAACGGAAGTGGGACGAGCCACGACATATCCGCTCGCAACGACGGCCGGCGTCGGACTGCCTCGTCCGCTCCAGCCAAGGGGTTTTATCGACGGCGGGACACATCGGCTGCCTTGGATAAACATTCGCCATCCTCGGTCACTGAGGAAACGGCTCCGAAAAACGACGAAAATAACGAATTTTCCCTTCTACCTCCACATTCTAGCCGAAATTTTGAATATCACCGGGTTCATTAGCTCTCCCGTGAAAATCAGAAAAATACGAGCTTGAATAAGTGGATAGTCATCAAAGCATTGAAGTTTGAAATATCAATAATTTTAATAAATATCGAAATATTGAAATATTGGAACTTTTGTTAGATTATCAAAATCCTGAAATATTTCAATTTTGCCTGATTGGTTTATTGGTCGTAACTTTGAGATATTTGAAAATCGAATGATTCTATTTTCCGTGAATTTGAAAAATTATGAGAAGACCGGAGAATATTTATGAATTTTCGAACGGAATCATTTTAATTTTCGAAATACCCCGGAATGCAATTTATTCGGAGCAAACAGACGCGGTAAATGTTTGTAGGGACAGAAGGGGTGTGAATCCGATCGCTTCGTACACTTTAATATACAAAGAGGAAATCGCTCGTAACGAAAACGAATTAGCGACTCCGTTTTTCGATGCCACCCTTTATTTGCCACTTTCTTGTCCCCGTGCACACGCCCCCTTCGTCTTCGAAATAGCCCAATTTCCGTTGTAGATCGTGTCACCGGAAACCGCGTTAATTAAGGCTCCCTTATTATTCGACAATTAGTCGAAAATTGAGTATTTTGAAATTCAAGTCTTCCAAGATAAAATTTATACATAATTTGGTAATCTTGCGCTAAGTAATTTAAGATTAAACTAGTTATCGCTCGAGACGCTGTATATTTTAGAATAAATTAGCGGGGAAAAAATTGGCTGTCATAGTTTGTTAATTAATAAATTTCCCGATAACGTTCGAGACTAAATTGCCCCTAAAACTTCTCCGCCACTTTCGAACGCAAACTCGCTAGACCCCCTGCAAAGATTCCATCGAGAAATTAGGAGCATGTATCGCGCATCAATTAAGGACCATCAACGTAGTTTGCGATACATTAATTTAGAGACAAAGTGGCGAAACTCGGCGCACGAACACATTCGAAAAATCATTAGGACGGTGGATCGTTTTATGCAAACTAGACGATCTATTTTCCTTCGAATAAAACGTTACGCTTCTTCTGGCGACGATAAAAAAATAAACAACGTCCCATGAGAACACGAAATCGCGAGCATGGAAACGAGGCGATCGATCAACGAGCAGATGCGCGACAAAAACAACTTCGCTTTCGGGTACAAGAACGCCACTCCTTCGTGCTTCCTTTAGAAATTTGCATGGAAAAGGTCGCCTTCTATCCTGAATACCACCCATTTCGACCTACTCGCTCGTCTTTTTAAAAATCCTGCTCCTATCTTTTCTTTTTTTTTTTCTCCTCAGAAATCCTGCTTCTATCTCCTCTCTTCTTTTTTCGAGCTTCTTCTTGAACGACCCATGATTCTCTATCCTTTTTGGCAACTTTTTTGGATGCTCCTGATCATTTCTGTTTATCGTCCAATTTTTAGCTGTTTGTTAGAAATTTTACTGGATGTAATTTTAAATCGTAATCTTCGAATGCCACGACACCCACGCCTGGGTGATTCCTGGGTGACACCTGAATTTCCATTAAATACTGTTGCCATATTATTAGGAATCCTTTAAGTTATTTAACTATATTTGAAATTATAAATAATATAAATACAGCTATCAAACTATTAGGAATTAATATCCACAAGATTGATATACCCACAAGAAACTGAATGATCAAAGTAAAACTCTTCATCGAAAAAGTAGAATTTCGCACACGACGCAAACTATTTGTAATATCGTTGCAAGACAGCTGGAAATTACGTTCAGTTACCAGGGTCTGTTAATTAAAACTGTTAATTAATTAGAGGCGTAAGCGTGGTCGCGGGACAAGGTTCGAGTCTCCTCGAAAGTTGCCCGCATTTTCCTGCGTTCCGTCGCGTCTTCGTTGTAAATTGGTCAAAGTCTCTCTAACTCTCTCCGCGGTGCCTCTCCTTCCCTCCTTCAACCCCCTTGAAAATACCGGTCGAGGGGCGATAAAGTTGTTATCGGGCTCGTTAGACGCGTACCAACTTAATGCTACGAGCAATCGCCTCCGACTGTTTCGTTTCACGTTGCAATAATAATTAGACGATTATTTAAACCTTGCTAAAAATCTGAACAACCCCAAAAATATCTCTACATTCAACTAATTACCATTTCAACGTTGTCAAAATTGACAATGTATCGAATAAATTTGCGCGAAGCTTCGCGCGCTGAATAAACGATAGAGTTTAAAATTAAATTCGAACTGTCACTGTCTCAGCTGTTCATCATCCGAGGGTCGAAGCTTAAACGACCGGTCTCCGCTTATTTAAAACCCTCTCTGACCCGGATCCCGTCTTGAAATCGAACACGCCGCGGTCAGACGCGTCTCGAACCGTATTATCGATTCGAGGAACACGCCATTCAGCCCGGCTCTGTTTCGTATTTAAATTGTCGGAGATACAGGAGCGTTGCACGCCGGTATGCGACACCGATCCAAAGATGCATCGCGAAAGAAAATACCAAGAAGCACAGGGGGTTGGGTCGTTCACCTGGCCCGGACCAATTTGGATTTTGGCAGACGAAGCTGTGATTAGTTCGCGCCAGCGGAACATTAATAATTTTCACGCTTACGTTTCGCGACACCCAATCTGTTTAACCACTAAATCTCAATTAAGAGCAAGTATTTACGTATGTATAATAATTCAAATCAAAGCCCCATGTGACACTTTTGCAAAATCCCATTTCCGGTTCTTACGTTAATTCTGGACACCCTGTGTATGCGAAATTGTATTAAAATTCTTTGAATAAAATTGAAACGTTAACAGTACAAAGCAATATTCAATTAACTAAATTTCCTAGTAATATAAATTTCCAAGAAATCAACAAGAAAAATAACTGAGACACAGCAAATGCTGGTAATATAAATTTTTGAAGAGCTTTAACCATCCCCCTAAGTATAAATGATGTGTTTCTATGAGGAGGAAGAAGAAATGAAGTTAAAGCTTCGATAAAAGCATAAAAGGTTGTAGTAGGTGAATTTCCACGACGTTACAGAGGATTCACGAGTTCTCACGAACGAACGGTTCGTGGAATATTAAAAGCATCGTGGCGCGGTGTCCTGGAAGATACGCGACCGTGCTCGAATAACTTTGCCAATTAAAATCACGGTCGTTAAACGCTTTCCAGTGTCGCGACCACGCATGACCCGTACACAGACGCACACATACGTCTCCCTTAACCTTCTTTTTGTCCCAGTTCAAGCTTTTTCGGGGCTGACTGCTTCATTCCTCTCCGAGGAACACGCCCGGTGCTGATAACAGCTCGTCCCCTGACCAGCACCGCTCTCAAAAGTGATTTTCAACGCGAAAATAACCCCCCTGTGATCTGTAATCTTCAACGAGGAATTTTTTTCGCACGCCTCAAGGTTGTTACAGGGTCATTTGTACCCAGTTAGAAAAACCGAGAAATCGAGGGCTGAGGGAAAATTTGATGTCGTAGAAAAGAAGAAGGTTCCAAGTTACAGGGTGTAATTCGAAGAGAATACACGAATTGTTGTAATTAATAATAATTAATGATTCATCTTACGATAATAGCTTGAAAAGGGATAAATACTGAATAAAAAGTGAATAATTTTTCAGCTGGCTTTTTACTCCGTAAAATTTTTATGCACGTTAATGGGACTTGCCTCGTATGTTAAATACGTATGTTAAATCGTATGACGTGAATTCAAATTCTACGAAGAAGATATCTTCAGAATGAAATAATATTTTTAATGAAATGTCAGAAAAGGGTTACTTATAGATATTCATGAGTTATTATGCGAAATAAGGTTAGTTGGGAGACGATAATATGGACACCCCGTCTACCATCGACGTCTTAACGAAAGCTTTGGGTAAGCCACGGTGGTGAACCATGATGGAATTATCCACTTCATTTCCCGACCCTTCTGCCACTCGCTTTTCACGATGACGAAGGTAATTTTGCTTGTATTTAAGTGTCCAAGAACGGAACGTCTCTGTATTCCACGAACACTTTGATCCTCCGAACATGAAAGATCTGAACGACGTAGCTGTTTTACTGGCTTGTTTATCGTTTGCACGATGAGGAACATTGCCAGAGTCTTTGGGAAACAACGACATTATCAATTATACGAAAACTGAATCGTGGTTCATGTAAGGTTCTGAGGTTCGTGGCAAGGTTCAGGGCAAGGTTCAATGTTAAACCAAACAAAGGAAGTTCTAATATTACATATAATTTACAAAATCATCAAATTATAATAAAGTGAGTCTGACTCGTGAAAACATGGCAAGGGGTTAACCTGGTCGATTAATTTCCAATAAATCGAAAATATATTATTTTAAAAATAATTCTAAGTATTATAGACTAAAGTATTTATTTATTTAAGTAATTGCTAGAATAATTTATTTGGGGCTACCCAGTTTACCTAATAAGTTATTTATAAATCTATTAATTAGACAATTACCAGGGTTGAAGGGCGAATTAAGGGAATCTTCGAGACAGCTTTTTACACACCCTCGAACACCTCGAAGAGAGACTTCGCTCTCTCTCTTGTTGCCGGCGAAGGAAAACGTTCGCACGGTTATAAAAGTTACGTCTCGTCGCAACAGCTGGTCCGCGAGGAACCGGAAGCGATCCTGCACGCGAACGGGGGAAGGATATCCGACGGTTCGCGCGCGAAACAAGGACGAGACGAGCGCGAGAGAATCCAAGGATATGTAATTAACGAACGACGCAATTGGGAACAGCCAGCACCGCTGTTTTCAGGAATTAACACCGACTCGAAAGCGTGCCAGGAGTCAGGAATTTTGTTAATCCGTTAGAAAGTTCGAAGGTTCGAGTGTCCCATGGAATTTGTAATGCATGTTCCTTTCCCTTTCTCTCCTTTTTTTTTTTATTTCTCTCCGTTTAATTGAAATAAACGGTGCGCGCGAAAACGTCTAAATTCTCGAAAGATGAAAGGAATAAAAAATTAGTTCGTGGGAATGGTAAATGGAAATATTGAATAGGAATACCACGAATGAATAATAAATGGCGGGGCCACTCTAACAACCCTTAACGATATGCTAAATAATCAAGGCCGATAGAAATTGTTTATCGCTCGCGATCAAACGGGGCCGGCTGCCTCGTGAAATATTTATTATAATAATTGAACCAGCTCGTCGTGAAGATTTCCATGAAGATATTAAAGATGAAAACGTCCCGCATATTAATTATACGAATCCGTTTGTCTGATCCTGAGAACCGAACAGATGCTACAACCCCCAACCCCCCCTCTTGCTGATTTAGCATTAAAACAATTCGCCTGCTGCTGGAACGCTTTGTTCGTTAAACCTTCCGGTATTTCGTCTCTCGATATTGTTGCTGCGACGCTCCCAGACAAACAACCGCACTCGACAATATTTATTAATCCTTTGTCGCGCGAATTTTTTCATTTCGAAAACAGATACCTTCCCCAGTAACAATAATTACAACGGCGCTGTAATTGTATCATTTTATCTTCTTGGAACAAATATTAAATTATAAAATTAACCAATAAGAAACCAATTATAATAATGATAAACTCCAGTTTGCTAATGAATTAGCAAATAGCTGATGATTAATTAAAAATTGAGACTATTATCCAATAGTTTTGGACAAAGCAAACACGAAAGAACGAATTAATCTCATGTAATCAGCAATCTGGCAAGCATTCGTTAAATAACCAACGAAAAGTAAATTAACCCAACAGGACGTGACGTAAAGCAAAAAAAAAAGGGGGAGAAAAACGTGTATTCGGAGCATACACCCTGAACTTTTTAGGAAGGTACAACGTTATCGACAACGTTTATTTCTCTCTGGAGTGCAGGTTCATTTAAATATTGTGTTTCACGAAACGCGCTTCCCCCCACCCCCTCGCCCTCTCGCATTTTATTTTTTTTTATTTAGATTGAACGCCACAACTTTCGCACGATTCTCCGCCCTCGCTCGTACCCACGGTATACAACCGTGAAAAAAAAATTGAATCGTCAGTGAAACAATTTATGGAAAAAAAAAAAGGAAAACGGAAGGAACAGAGATAAAAAGTGAGAAGGTTGCACACGCGATACATCGTTGTTATACGGTTTCGTACGATTCCTTCCCTGTTCTTTCGTCTCTCTCGATCTTTCTGCTTTGCAGATGTCTGAACTTCATTATCAACATCGCGTTTCGGAAATAAAAATTTGCCCGCCCTACCGCTCGGTGTTTGTTGCGCGAAAGGTAATCATGCCAATGGGGCAAATGAATAAAACGTAAGCGTTTATTTCGCTTGTTTGAGAGCAAAATAAGCGACTTTCAGTGAGACACCAGACGAAAATTGTATAATAAATTGAATAGAAATATTTAGAAATAATTGTTACTAAAAATATAATATCGTAGAATTGGGACCTCCATGACCCCCATAAGAGGAATCATGGAAGAATAATTAGCAGTGGAGGTTGTTTTTTAATCTAGGGGGTAAAGTATCCTGCTACGATACGATGCTTAATTTCTATTTAAAAAGTATAAGACTTCCCACAAATAACATAATTCCCTTTGAAAATTGTTCACAGCACACTCGGGAAGCAATTGTAAAATATAATGGTGACCCTAGTCAATAGACGATCGTGCGGTGTATCGGTGCACACGTACACACACACGTGGCTTGTATATTATATCCATTGAACGAGCCCGTCTCTCTCGTTAACGCACAATGGACATCGGGAAATAGCACGGTGGCCGAGTTCGATATTACCGAATTAATCGGATGCTTCTCACAAGAAAGTCTATTCAGAGGCTGGAACAACTTTCATGGATAAATCCTGTACCATTGTGGACACGATACCGTGTTATCATGATCTTCTTCTATCCGATTCTATTAGCCTTTTTGGGGATCAGATCTTTCTCTAAAAATTTTCTACAGCTACCATTGCAATTATAATTAAACGAGAATTAAATCGATTCAGTGATTTTATATAAAATTTAGACGATTTAATTAATTCGGTGTGAGACAAAGACGTTTTGATAAGAAAGTGGTATAAGTTCGACTTCTTAGCGTTGAAATTAATTTGGAATTTCATCAAACACGCATAATGGCGATGCGGAAAGTATTCGGAATTTACCAGCCACTTTCCGTCATTTGAACATCTGGAACCCGATTTCCGCAAAGTTGGAGGTCTTCGAGACTGTTTACCCCAATTACAGAGGGTAAGCGAGGGTGGGCAAGCACCGCGGGCAAAGATTCGTAAATTCTAATTACGGAAATTTCGTGGCCTGGGCCAAGACTGGCTGGCGTCGACGTAAATCATCCGGAAGTTGGCGAACGGCTCGATAACTAGAAACTGCAACCGCCTGTTTGCGCCGGGTAAACGATTGCCGCGGATACCTTGCGCCGAGTCAGTTTGCCGAGGAATCTTCGACTCTTCGGTTATCGGCTTGTTGAACGTCGAATGGACCACGTTCGTGCGCGATTTCATGACAGAAAATTTTTGCAAAATGGCGCTTATGGCACGTCATTTTGAAGCTCAAGATCTAATAAAAACACCAGTGTAAAGATTTATTAATATTCTGACCAGAAGATGACTGGTTGACAAAACTACCTCCTAACTTGATTCCTCACAAGTGGCATTTTGTAATACTTTTAAGTTTCAGAAAACTCTAACTCTGCGTTGATTATAAAATTTGTTGTAATACATATTCCGAGAGTTCTGCTACATATTCAACATTTGAAGAATTTGAATTTCGTGAAGCGTTCCAATTATTCATTCGAAACGGTTCGATAATCAGCGTCGATGGAATCGGGCGGTCTGATTCGATGAAACTCCGGGTCCTTTTCAACCCCGGACCATCCAACTGAAATCGGGGGAGAGAATTCGGTCGTTTGAGGAATGAGCTCGAGTAGAGGTTGGTTGCTCGTTAGCGAAGGAGCCGTGGAGCTACATCAACTTGTAATAGCATTAAGCAACAAAGAAAATAGCTTGTTCTTGTTTGGTACGCTTGACTTGCGAGCCATAAAGGAAAATTGGTTTCGAGATATCGTTGCCCCGACAACTTTCACGACTCGAAACGCCCCGATATTCTTTTAAACTTAATTACGCGCGAACGTTTTATTTTTTCACGGGAACGGGTATCATCAATTTACCCGCGCAACACAGGGCGTCACAATTAATTACCTTTATCGTTTATAAAGAGAAGGAGAGGAGATATTTTCAATTTTACGCGAGACTTGTTAAAAAACGAAGAAAATAATTCGAGCATTTCCATGAAACTTTCGAATTTGATTTCAAAGTGATAAACTTTGCTCGTACGCGATCAATTCGATTCGAAAATATCACATTTCCAGCGCGATATTCGGTTTCCGTGTTTCGAGCCGGCTACGTGAAACCGTAGTAATACGTTGTCGATAAATCGAGTTCGGAAACCACTTGAACCGCCGGTGTATCGTGAACCGCGGTGTTCCGACGCATTAACGATGAAAAATCCAGAACAAAGATGAGAAATTCATCGTGAAACGCGGCGATAAAGCAAACACGACGGAAGAATCGATTTATCGCTATTAATACGCTCGCCTTTTTTCGATTGCACCGTTCGATGCAATGTACATTGAAAAAATTGTCAATTTTCAAATGAAATAACTTCCAGCCCGCTCGTTCGATGCTGTTTCTTTTTGATCAACAAAATGAAACTTTTTAATTACTTACGGTGCCAATTTTGTTCGTGTTCGAATATCGTGTAACTTTTAAACGCCTCGAATTTTCAGATACCAGTAAATTTTCGCTTCTGAATTCGAATAATCGTTAATGAGATTAGCGAGGGTCATGCGGGACCCGGGGATTACCTTGGTAGTGTTAATTCGATGGCAGTTAATCCAGTGCAGGTGTACGCTTTTATTTCGAGATTCCCTGTTGTTGGATAACTCGATTTCACGATTCCGCCTCTGTCCGCTTCTTGCCAGGCTCCATTTGCGGAATGAAAAGTGTCACGCGGGCTCCGCAACGGATGAAAAGGATAGATAAAAAGAGACAGAGAGAGAGAGAGAGAGACTGATTCAGAGGGCCGAAAAGGATAAGCCATCTCGACGACTCGCGATTACGCCCTTTTCACCCTTTCACCCTCTCCCTCCTCACCTCTGTTCAACGTAGACCATCTCTCTCCCTCGGATGGCTTAATATCCTGTTTGCTGAAACGTTGCGACGCGCTGCTCTCCCAAGGCCTTTGCCTCGTTTTCGTTTGAAGCAGATATTTTATTAAACCACCGTATGAACCCTTTGTTTCGCGTCCACTGTACACAACCATCGCGAAACTATTCGAAACACGCCTCCATCCTTAAATCGTTCGCGAATGAAATACGCACGTTTCGCTGACATTTTCCAAATAAATGTTCGATTATAGAGATTGTAACCTTGCAATGAATAATTTTTGTACGCAATGAACATTCGTGGAATATCGAATAAGGAATCATTTATTACTTTGGTGATTCGAGCAATTTTTATGCGGAAAGAAAAGTGGAATATGGAATAAGGAATAAATTTTACTTTAACTGTATAATTTTTATAAAAGGATTCGAGAAATGAAATTCCTGCGAAATTATCAACGATTCTAACGAGACTTTATGTATATCAATTTTATTTAAACAATATCTCATTTAATATAATACAATACATTTTGTTCCTCTCCGCTATTCATTCTCGCCACGCTCATACTAATCTACAATTCCCATATTTTTTTTTTCTTTTTTTTATTTCGGTGTCTCCTTTTTTCCCCCTTTCGTCGTCATTAAACTATCTAGCACAAAAATACGAGCATAATTTGGAACCGTGTCTCTCCCTCGCTTTCACACCCGATTCACGCATTCATTCGATAAAATTCATTTCACCGACATCGAGTATCCGTCGTTTCGTTCCCCTGGAAAAATGCCATTTGCCAGTCTTTCAAAGATTACGTTAAATTGAGCCCGATTCTCGCAAAATTTCCCTCGACTTTCGAGCACGAATTTAATTAACCATCCCTTTAAGGAACACGCGTCATTGTTCGATGATAATTTCGTTTGAAGAATGATCGAAAGGAAATCAACAGCGCGATCCAAGAATAAGAAAGAGAAAAGAAATAAGGGTGAATTTGATTCGAACAACACTTGTGGTGCTTGAAATAATTTAACCCTTTAATTCCTAGCGTTCAGATTTTGTATCGTTTTCGTCTTCAAATTTTACACCGTTTGCAAGACTTTGCATTAATTAACAGTTCTCTCCTCTCGCTAATTAAAATAAAATGATATCTGCATTTTTCACGACTCACCTCGATTCTTCACGGATAATTTTCATTCGCTATAATTATGTACAAGTGATGAGACACATATACGACAAGGATAATCTTTATCAAGCTCGAGCGATTTTTCATTTTCAAAGAACTTCAAATGTGGATTAATTACCAGAGAAGTGCAAATTGTTTTAAAAAATTTGTTTAATTCAATTTTTATTTAATTGTTTCCTATTAAAAATTGATGTACCTAGTTGCATCATGATTGACCCATTATTTGTGTTTGATACTTGGTTTAATTGATATTATATTTTGCACATTTGAAGTTCTTCTCTTTCTATTCGATGATGATAATGAGAACAATGACAACAAGGCAATAACATTCTGCACACAATTTGCACTATTTGTAAGATCCAAAAACGTTCTGATCTATCCCTGATTTATTAAAACAAAAAAATGAAAGATATTGCTCTTTTCAGCACATTTATGATTTTTTAATCTATTTGCATCGTATATTAATGATTAATTACTGATTATGTACTAGCTGCTAAAATTCTACCACAGAGAAACAATTATTTCAACAATTATTCCTTACATTTTATTAATTATGTAGAAAAAGAAAATGTGGGTGCTGCCAATTTAATATGTTTAAAAAAGTTTCTAATTTTTCAGATGTTAACCATAGTTGAATTGATATGTAAAAATTAATCCTTGTAAAGAAATATGAATGTACGTTTTGATATGCATCAGTGAGGATAATTACTAATTTACAAATGAAAATAATAAATAAAATCAGAATTTTTTGGACCTTTAAACAAATTACACAAGAATTTGAGAAGTTGCTCGTTCCATTTCATACTTTCACACTTTCAATAATGTTACACGTTTTGTTATCAAAGGATTACCTTACCTTTACGCATGAATAAAAATAAATATTTTCAATCGTGTCCTAGAAAAATTGTTGCAAGCTATAATATATATATATATATATATATATATATTATATATATATATGTCTGTATATACCTACCTACTTACAGATTACATTAAGTATTTCTTAAACCGTATATTATGTCCTGGCTCGTGTGTAAATTCTGTATTCTCCTCGAGCTGTAAGGGAAGAAACGGAAATTCGATGGACAATCGGAAAGATACTCTCAATGGGAATTGGACACTAATTAAAATTAATCCTGATCGAATTTTAGAAAGTTCCACGAGGATGCCTAAAATTCACCCATCTTCGATCCTGAACAACAATGGTGTATGTAATTACCTTTTAAAAATTCCAATTAACCCCTTGGTGATCGAATTTTCTAACACAGTGATTCCCAACTTTGTATTAATAATTTAGTACCAAAAATTTAGTTATTAATATTACACGATTTCGATTAATATTAAAAATGTTTCATCAAGGGCGAGCCTGATGTAACCAAATGAAACAAATTGAAATTAATAAATTTGAAAAATGTATTCTCAAAAATTGTAATAAATAATTTTATACCATCGCACCAAACAAAAGACAAGATTGGAGAAGGGTGGGATAAGGACCTTGAAGAGCCATTAATTCTTAACAAGCTATAACACTCCTTCAACGTTTCTCCTATATTTTTTCGTTTCTATTACAAAATACAAAAATCACCAAACACTGACTGCCAATATTCGCAAAATAATGGAACGAAAGTAGGACAAAATGAAATTCTAAAATCTTGATACCCAAATTCTGACTAAAATTTCGATTCTTTTTCCCTCAAACGCAGGAGACTCAAGGTTTATAACTTATGCTTTGTTTTCTATAAATCAGTCAACAAGGGGTTAAGTGATCGGTGGATTCGAAGACGGATTACAGAGAAATCAGGCGGGGAACAGACAAAACTTGGCAGTGTCAAGACGTTCGACAAATGGAGAAATGGAGAAGAGAAAATGAAAGGGGTAAGAGGGACAATAATCGTCCTGATCACGAGAAACAAAAAGAACTCGATCCTTTCCTCGTTAAATGCATTCCCTCTCGATCGAGCTAACGAAATACTTAAACGTCTAAGCACGAAATCAATGAAAAATCTACTCAAAAGTTGAGCAATATCCAAATACTCCTATTTTGTTTTTCTTTTTCTTTCTTTAAATAACATAACATTTACTCTTCTATTTACAACGAAATTCTCGCACGAAGAACAATTATCGCGTCTCGAAAACGGGCAGAAGAGATGCTCATGTTGTTCCAATAATTAAAAAAAAAAAGAAAACAAACAAAAGGAAAAACAATTGTATAAAAAATTAAATTATCTTTACGGTAATAAAATGTACACCAACGCTCTACACGGACGCGACCAGGGCGCAGCTATGATATGGTAAGAATAAATAATAACTTCTCCCTTTTAAGGCTGACGGTGAAAAAGGTAACTTTCAAAGTATTGAAGTCACGCAAGCGCCTGGTCGCGTCCTCACAACAGAGTCTTCATATACAAATAGAGAGAATGAAAGAAACTCTACGAGTATTACAGGGTAAAACGAAAATGCATTGCACTCGATCTGTGCTGTACAAATGATTTAAAAAAAAGAAAGGAAGAGAAAACACCTGTCGTCACCTTTACACTCTGCGAACGAAACCTTAACGAACTAGAGCGACACGACTCGCTGTACGCGGGAGTCTTTAACGCCGATCAAAGTAATTAGAGAGAGCTACCAGATCGAACGAAATGACCAACGTGTTAAAAGATTAAACTATTCTATATATGAATTATAAAAAAAATCCTGAAACAATCGATCAATGTACGCTACTTTCCATTGTAGCCAATATCTGTTTCATTCCCTATACGAGAGATCCTCTAATTACACTTGAACGGTACAACAAACAGTTCCTCGCGCGCAAAAATGCACTTAAAATATAAAATAGACGACGCTTGTACATGTAATTCTGATTTGTATTTATCATCTTGCCAGTGCTGGTGGTTATTGTAAAAACTTTCATCGTTTTAACAGAATCGTGAAACGTTGTTTCACTGTTTCTCGTTTGTTGGGAACACACGGTTTATTCATCATCGTCGTATCAATCTCCGGGGTTTAAAAACATCAAGTAAAAACATGAGATCAGATTAAATTTCACAAAGGAAACGACCAACGTTCGTTGGACGGGTGAATGCAAATCTTCGTATCGAAAATACATGGAAAAACGACAAAAACACGGCTACGTGACACGGGAGCCATGTTTGTTTACGCCGATTAAAAACATTCGTAACTTCTCGGAATTTGGCGCACGAAACGACCAGCACCGCCATCTATTAAACGAGAACGGAAAACGTATCGCCGACCGAAGAATTATCACGATTATTACAACAGCTTTTATTGCAACGTCCACATCCTTCGTTTCTTATCTTTTTCTAATAATATTTATTAAAATTACGTAGATCGCTACGCGATCGAAAACACACGGACGATCAACTTTGTTACTCTAGAAAATTCTGTTTCCGGAAACTGGTTTATCGATCGTGCAGCGAAACCTTTCAGTTTCTTTCGGAGATGAATAGAGACAAAAATGGTATTTTTTTTATGTTTCGCGACTTCTTTTTAGAACCCTTTCAAATGGAACATTTTATTCTAATAAAAATTGATCGACTTTTCTTTTTCTTATAATGATTACCAATATGAAAAATGCTTTGGCACAATGTAAACATGGAATACAAAGATCACGCAATAAATGTATCAACGAAAAAACTGTTGCCTCTATTCATTTCCCTTAATTTAGAATTGAATCTTTTTTTTTTTACACCTTACTAGAGACGAATACACAAAAATTGATATATTTCTTGTCACTCGTTCTTCGATTATTTCTCTTTTCAAATCGATTAAATCTGTACAGGTTTTCTTTCTTTTTTTATTCGCGTTTGCGTTATGATACCCGCGTTCACTTTGGAAATACGGTACACGCTTATTTACACGACTTTACAGAAAAAAGAAAAGAATTGCAACTGGCAAATCGAATTTTCCAATATTTCGTTCATCGATTTCCCGCGTTTTGTTATACTGCGACCTCTGGCGTCAAATAGCCAAAATCGTACATAGAGGGCAACGTATATTTCGAACGAACATTTTTATGCTATGAAAATTCAAACGTTACGTTCGCAAAAAAAAGAAATTATTGCATTTCTTTAACATTATTTTGAAGAAATGATTCGGTAATCGTGGGACGGACTCCCTCGTCGCGTTTAACCACGATAGAAACGTAAGAAAACGAAAAGAAACTGCCTAACAGATCTATATACAACATTGTACATCGTCACGTAGAAACGGAAGGAAACGATAGATAAAACTTTTTTTAAATCCACCAAACAGATTAACGTTACTTACCATACACGGCTGAACGGATGGGCCCGTTGTTCCCTTGATATTTCTAACCGATGCTTTTTTTCAATGTGACGGATTCGATTCTTCTCGAAGGTAACGGACAGCGTAACCGGAAGTTAAAACCGTTTTCACCGAACAGAAACGGAAACGGAACGAAAGATTTCCCGCGAAAATGATCATCACCACACTTCACTCGGTTCGAGTTCGAAGATTTATAACCGTTAACAGTCCCGCCCATTCGCGTAGGCAAGATCACAGAAACGTGTCTAAGGCTCATCATCATAGTCACCCACGGCAATGTAAATTTACATTTTACATATGTCTTTCTACTTTCGTACTTCTTATCGCTAAATGCAAGTCGAGTCTGGATGCTGGCTGGCAGATTTTCGTGTTTTCTTCGGCTCCTTCGTCGTCAATTCCTGAGACGGCCTTCGGGGGCTACCCAGTGTAACTAACGCAGACGCTACTGCTAAACCGGCACTTTGACCAGCCGGTGTGTACGGTTCACCGCCAGTAGGCAGTCTGACTAGCAACGACAAGACCGCTGCTCTGTTACCACAACAGGGCTCCAATGCGATCGGACTAGGGGCATCCTGTAAATATCCGCCAAAACGTTGCACAAGAATGTCACAAAATTCACACAAAAGTCACACAATTAACACACACGACCGCGACCGCGACCGCGACTCGCGAACACATCCGCACCCTTCGACGCCTCGACTACGACTGACGCCGCGTCGAATTTGAATCGAGTATCGAACAGCGCCAAGTATCGAAATCGAAATAATGTTCAAAATTGAACCGCGTACTTCAAGGGTGTTAACGGATTCGCAAGATGGCTGCTACTTTCTAACCAACGAACATATTTTAAATTGTTTAAACTTCGAATAAGAATTAATAAATTATAATTTCCGATTATTTTAATCAAAATATTTTGTCTGATTATTGAGAGGTTATTTCAAAATGACAACGATGAAAGTATATCGATTGAGGTACGTTTACGATTTGTATGATAATCAAACCACGAGAATTTTATATTTAACATTAGAAAATGAAAAATTAACACTGACCTTCTTCTTTTTGCGGCAATTAGTTAACTCGGTCTCACTTCGTTCCGAGTCTGAATTATCAACATCCCGCCTCTCGATTTCCACCAAAACTTGGCTGAACGCTCTATTGGCCATTTGCTCCATTTCTACAAAGAGTCTCTGTCTTCTTCTGTACATGTCATATTTTTGCTTAATCTTCCAGAGGACAGCAGCCACCAATAATAGAGCGAGGAAGCACCTGGGTGGTGGCATGTAATCTCTAGTTTACAAGTAAGTACTGCCTGAGGCTTAGGACAACACAAAAGCGTAGAAAATGGTTTTTTTTTTAAGAAGAAGAACCAACAAACTATGCTATCAATTATCGCTGGATCTCTGAATGACTACACGCGACAAAAACAAAAAGAACCAACTAATTCTTAAAGTTATTATGAAGTTTCAAATACTCACGTGCAAAATGTTATGAAGAACTGTTGTAGATTGAGTTTGGAATACTGAGAGAAGGAGATTTGTATCCATACCGGTGGCTGAAAGTCGTACACGTATACATAGAACGTAGTCAGGGTAGTGTTGTCCTTGCTACCCAGACCATAACCGTCCTTGTCAAAACGATGTTTGTACATGGTCGTCGTACAGTTCACGCCTTGAAGAATCGGCACTTCCATCGTATGCGCCGATTTAACGGTGATATTCATCTTCGCGAGAACGGAACAGGTAATGGAAAATTCTGCGTCAATGTCTGGCTTTGGCGGAGAATTTTTGAAATTAATCGCCCTATACTGACGATCCTCTTTCTTGCTTAGATTGAACGTGAATTGATAATCGATTGCTAAATCGTCTGCAAAGCAATCATTTGATTAAACGTAAATACTTTCAGAGAGAAGGATGGCTTTAAGGAAAAGAAACTTACAAAAACATGAGCCTTTATTCGTAGGATCTCCATGATAAAGGCTGGTTACGTCGCATCGTTCACAATGATCCCCTATAATCCCTTTCGTTGTGCAGAAACATTTTCCCGTCTCGCTGGTGCACTGCGTACCCTGGTTGTTGCAGAAGCAGGCTGTTGACACGAAACCCCGAAATTTAACTAACGATTCAAGGATTGATCAACTGGTATGTTTTGTACAAAATGTGCAATGAATTTACGTTGGCATGTGGCTCCGTTCAGAGGGCTCCCGTAATAGCCAGGAATGCATTTATCGCAGTGAGGCCCATAAGTCAGATTCCCGCATGGCTGAATGCATACGCTGCTATTTGGAAGACACTTACTGTGGCCGTTGCATTGGCAAGCTAAAATTACAATCCAAGTCAATGTACGTACACGTTGTATAACACGTTGTACACGATATTGAACAACAAATTTTATACTTTTTAATTCGATTCACTTACTAGGACATTTGGTAAAGTACCATCGTTCGAACGGGCAAGTGTCCAAGCTTCTGCTGCTCGGACCACGGGCTCCACCTGGCAAGCACAGTCCCTTTCCGGTTCCTGAGCCATCGTCGCACCATCCACACCCAGGATCCGAACGACAAGCGGCGCAAGACGAATAGAAGGTACACCATTCCTTTCCCGTTTCCGTGGCGCGACATTTGGCGTCCATCGTCGTCCATTCCCGACACTGACCATAGGGAAAGCTCGCAGGATACGCGTTCTTGTCCACGCACTTCTTCTCGTTCTGACACCAGATGCAATCCGACTCTGTGCAATTTTTGCAGGAGGTGTACTCCACGCATGGACTACGGCAAGAGTCTATGGACAGTCTTTGTGCTTGGATAGTTCCGTTCAGGATGGTCACCTGCTATAAATATTCATTGTTCAATACATTCTCGCGCTAGTTATTCGATTTTTGTCCGTGTACTCACCTCGCGGGCCTTCGAGTATGGTTTGCACCGGTCGGGACCATTGGACCACGACCAGATGCAATGAGGATTACTCGAGCATGCATGGCACGTGTGCAATTGCAAACACTCGATGCCAGTATGCGCGTCGCACTGCTCCAAACGGCTGATCGCCTTGGTGGAAGGCGCGTTCGCGTTGTCCCGGCATATCTCGTGCGAGCAACTTTTACCGCACCACACGCAATTGTACGAGGTTTGCACGCATGCCACGCAATCCGTGAGCAGCTTGCACAATTCCTTGTGGGACGTCATGCCCCGTGGCGGCGTGTCATCCAGGCATCTCATGTAAACTCCATCGTGCATGTCGTCGTTCAGCAGCACGTGTCTCGGTATCTTGGTGATTTGTATACATCTATTTTCGCGCTTGTCCCACACACACTTCACGCCTATCCTCGCGTTCAGACACTGATTCTGATTCGTCAGGTGCTCACAGTTCCCCGGTGTATATCTAAATTATGTCACAAAAGGTAATTACATTCTTGTTTCTTTCTGTTTAGCCAAGTCGACGGAAACGTGTGTAAAGAAGACGTACCTCAACATGTCTGACAGCACTTGTCCATCGAATCCGCCGTAGATGTACATCGACTTCTCGAACACGGTTGCGCTGTGCCCATACCTGGGCAGGTCAGTCATCTCTTTGGGCATAGGAAACTGGTGCCAGGAGTCGCAGGTAACGTCATATGCTATCGTGTCCGCGGAATAACACCTGGTTCCATCCGAATGCTGGGTGTCGTTGTGCATGTTACCGCCGAAGACGATCATCAGGCCGCCTGATACGAACACGGCCGTGTGAAAGAACCGCGCGGACGGCGCGGACGTGAGCAACGTCCACTCGTGATGATTCGGATGATAAGAGTACAGTCTGTTGGTCAACACTTGCGTGTTCTGCGACTCGGACACGTAACCGCCGTACACGTAGATCAGATTGGTCAGAGGATCGTAAGCGGAAGTGTGACCGTAACCACCTTTCACGGGGAAACCGATCGTTTCGACGATCTGCCACTCACGTGTGCCCAGATAGTATTCCTGGACTACGTTCAGATAACCGTACTGGGGCGAGTAACCGAATATCACAACCATCTTCTCCTTCCTGCCGTGGCTCTGTACCAGAGTCGCGGTGTGTCCGGCTACCTGTGTAAATTGGCAAATTAAATCAAGATTCATATATGCATAACGATTCTAAGGATGGAAACAGGTGATCACCTTTAAAGGACCGTGCATGGTTTTGTTGTTATGGCAGTTGTCATGAACGGTGACGTTCTCCCACACCTTGGCCGACACGTCGAACGCCCATACCTCGTTGGTCACCGTGGAATTTTGCAGAACCCCGCCGTACATGAATATCTTGTCGCCGAACAGCACGCACGAGTGAGCGTAACGAGGAAGAGGAACCTTCCCCTCCACGTGCGGCGTCTCCCAAACGTTTCCGTTGTAATCGTAGACGTAGATCATCTTGGCACGACGGAAGCTTTCGCCGCCGACCACGTACAACGAGTCCTTCCAAACGATGGAGCAATGACTAGCCGAGCCTTCCGGCGAGAAGTCCGTATACGATACGCTTTCCCAGAATCCACGGTCGCTTCTTTGGCTGCAGTCTGAACCTAAGCACAGGTACATGTTTACTTTAACTGTAAGGATTAAAAGCTCTATGGAAACTTTGATGCTCACCCTTGAAACCATGAACGCAGTCACAGTGATGGCTCTCACGGTTGCATTCGCCCTGGCCGTAACTGTGGGAGCAGTTGTTCGGGCAAACTTGGATCTCGCAGGCCTCGCCCGTCCACGTGGCGTCACACGTACACACACCGTCGATGCAGACGCCATGGCCGGAGCAGTCGATGTGCGAATACCTGCAAACCCGCACGAGGCGTGTACACACGGAAGGCAGATAGGCTGAACAAATCTTCAAGGAGCACGCCACGCGCTATCAACCGGTCTAATCGTAGAATACATAATACAAGCTTATCGTGTTTGCGCGGGAGCCAAAATAAATGTTTGTTTAATCGGTTGGCAAATATCGAGGAAAAAGTATTCGACGAAGAAAGCCGGGTTAGAATAGAAAGGCGACCGGGGCTGATCTCGAGCGTGCTCCCCTGACCAGGGACAACAGGTTATCAGCGACACATTCTTTCCTTTCTTAACGCGTGATGTCAACCGGATAAAGCGAATACTTAATTGCGAGATAGCACGGAACACGCGGGGATCGGTGAACAGATTCTGGCCGTCTGCAAAGCCGATTATTTCGGTCCGGCCGTGTGTCAAAGTTCACCGAAAACAAATCTAAAGCTCGAGGATGTATATTAATGAACAGGATGAAATATCGCGATTACCTAATCGTCCCGCGTTTAAGCTTCAAATATTTACCCAACAGCAGATTAACCGGCATATTTTAATGCAAATCGACGTACGTTCGGAAGCGTTTATTCTTCTCACGGCTATTACCTGTATGATTCATGAGGTTAATCAACACGCTCGATCTGCATAAACTTATTAGCGGTGCAATTAGCACGAGTCTTTACGAATACCAGAAGAGGATCGAAGGAAGCTATCAAGAAAGCGTAATGTTATTACTGCAGAAGAACCGTCACTGTTCAAGGCGACTCAAGCTTCAATAACAAAAGATACGTGGGTATTATCTTTCACGCTGATTCCTATAATTTCAATCAAAGATACACGACGTAGACCGATCAAAGTAACACGTGATAATTTGATCATCCACTTGCAGGAGCAAAGAGGCGGCGAACGGACACGGATCGTTTACCTGCTGGGGCAGGCGTTGATCTTGTAAGTGATATTGAAACCGCTCATGTTGTAAGCGACGTCCGAGTAGAAGTGCAGCAAGGCGCTTCCGGAGCGGGCGATCACTTCCGGCACGCGGCGTATGTGGTAGCCATCCTTGTGCATCAGGCCGGAGAAGACGGCGAGCAACGGCGCCTCGACGCTGTCACCGTCGTAGATGTACAAATGATCCCAGCCGCATTCCGTCGCGAACTGCTCCACGTGCATGCGTATAGTGGAATTCGGGCTGCTCTCGATCAGCCAGGAACACTTCACGTCCGCCGTGTAGTTGCCGATACCGTCGTGGATGTTGCCCGTCGGGTCCGTCAGTCTGCAACAAAACGAGCAACCGATTGGATCGCTGATAACGAAACTGCGACGCGTTGATACAGTATTTGACGAACGCTCCAGTTAAGAGTCTAACGAAAGAATGGCAGAGATGTAAACTTTGCAAAATTATACAGAAGCTCAAAATTATGGTATACAAATTTAAAAAATAATTTTACTACAAATTTAAAATAATTTAAAGATGAATTAATGTTGCACTGTAACATTGCTCTTAGAGCGAGATTACACAGCTTTTTTTCTGTTTTCAAGCTCGACCGTGATTCTAATTATCTGAAAATAATAGCGAATGCTTGAAATGACTCGACAGTAAGATTGCGACACGGAGTCATCGCTCATTAAAATTCCCTAGCTCCGAAGACTAATTGCATCGAAAGCCGCAAATTACTGGCGATTGTACAACGTTCAAGGACTTGCGGCGCGGTATCGATGCGTCGCCTCTTATCAACGAGGACAATGCGAGATCACTTACGACGATAAACGTACAGAAAAGGAACAAAGTCTTTCTTTATCGTTCGTCCACATCGAACGTGACGTGGCTTTCCATTTGAATTGCAAAAGCGTCATTTAAATTGGAAAATTTGAGGTTTCTTCGATGGTGAAAATCATGAAATTTGTAGGAAGATGAGACGGCACCGTAGAGGTAATAGTATATTATAAACTTGTTAAATGTTTATTAATACGAGCAACGTCACGGCAGATTCGAAAGGCGTCTCGTCGACGCTCAATTTCAATATTCTCGAGGTGGCGATGCCAAGGACGATATCCACACGGATAACACAAGAGGGAACCGTTTCGTGGACGTGATAACGATAAAGCTTGGACACAGACGAGGGACCAAAGCGATCGAGCGAACTCGAGCAATAGATAAGCGCCAATCTAAATCACAAAAGCCTGGCGTTTGAACGATACATCGAGATGCATCTACAAAATGAGAATTAACCCTTTTGTGAACAGCGCACTTTTAACCCGACCGTTGTGTATACATAAAATATTCTTTGTTTAAGCTAAAACAACTTCTGTTCCTTTTGTTCGAAGCTTGAATTACAAATCTCGAATGTCTACACTTGCTGTTCATGTTTCAGGAACGTAAGAGAGTCTTGCATGATTTCATCACATAAAACTATTATAAAACATTATATCTGATACATCAATTTAAAGCTTAAAGTTTAATGAAAATTACTGTGTAAATGATTCGTCCATATTTTTAATATCAACTGTTGATTCTTTGTTGATACATCAAATCAATCAATTTACAACCTAGTGTTGTTTATTAGCAAATAATTAAGAATTAACTAGGGTCATTGATATAATAGTTATGTAGTAATTTTCAGTAATTCTTAAGCTTTAATTTGATATACCTTAGGTATAATTTTGCAATACTTTTATGTCATGAAATGGCGCCAGACTTTTCCATATGCACACGTTGCTATGACGATTGCCTTTATACGCATACAGGAGTTGATCGTCCTCAAAAGGTGAACGCTTGAACGGCAAAGGAAAAAAAACTGCCACTCCATTCAACTAGAGTATTGACATCGCAAAATGAAAAAAAAAAAAACAAAATACGTGCGAACGAACGATGAAAGACACCTGTGCCATTATCGAGGCAAACGCATTTGCAGGGACGATTGCGAGTCGAAAACGGATGCGCATTGTCGAATGGTTGACGTTCGAGGAATAACAATACGTTGGCAGTCATAATGCAATATAATAAAAAAAAAAGGAGAGAGAAAAAGTACCAAAGGATGAAACGGATTACAACGACGATGTAACGAGCGGGCTTCGTCGCACCGCGTAAATTCTCGTCGGTGATTTACGGCACAAACACGTGTCGCGGGCAGGATGGCAGGCATTAATATTTCAGCGTGAAACATTTTTGCCAGAGGATCACGGAAATGGCGGTCGAGAATGGGAATGGAGGGTGCTCAGGACGAAAGGAGAACGCGCCGTTCAAATAATCATGGGACCACGGAGCGACGATCTTAGAAAATTTCTAGATTTTATCCTTACATTTTCAGGATGTTACAGGATGAACAGAATGGACAGTGAATGTAGGTATTGGCTTAATGTATTTCAAATCTTAATGGTTTTATATCATTAGGTACCTAAGATAATAATTACATGATGAACTAAAAAGTTCTGAAGATATTAATACCAGTATGTTAAAATATTAAATCAGTAGAAGATATGTCCACTATTGATATACTTTGTTAATATAATTATACTAATTCTTTCTTCTTTCAGGAAAAGGAATACAGATACATCAATTATACTGATTTGAAGAAACTCAAAAAAGGATTGCAAATTAACAGGTGATACTCAACCATGGAACTTTCTCGTGTTCAAATATACCTATCCAATAAAAAAGGAATCAGTGACGAAGAGGTTATGTGAGTCACGAGGCGAGGAGGTTCGACGACCGCCAGTTTTGCAATCCCCGCGCAGACCATGGAGGAAGAGAGCAAAGACTACGATTATTAACAGTTTCATTATCGCTTATCTTTTCACAATCTTTTTTGATTCAATGATGGAATCAATTTAATCGAGGTATGAAAGAAAACCACTAATCATTTTCGCTTATTTTGTTATTCCTATTATTAGTAATGGACTATAATTACTAATTGATAATACTTTGTTAAATCAGCGATTTAAAATAACAAATCGAAGCGTTGGATTAACAGATATCAGTTAAAATATTTTCTATGCAGGAAAGGTCTTGGCTGTGCAAAGAAGTCGCGCGAAACTTCTTTGTCGTCGACGCAGCAGAACGCGACCGCGTCTAAAAACAATTTTCAACGTTAATACGTCGTCGGTTGAGCAACGGAAATTAAGCGGGAACGAGCGAAGAAGAACGGCGAACAGGATGGATATTTACAATAGCGCATCGGCGCGAACCGTAAAGGAAAGCACTCCAAACAAGGAAAGAGAAGGAAACGCGTCGTCTCTGAAGCGCTCTTGAGATTCAGCAGAAAATCTGCGGCTTGATTTTTCAACTCGCACCCTCGACATTTTTATGAAACTTCCAGCGACAGAGTTTTGTAATGCAAAGCGAGCTACGTTTGTGATTCGAACAAGAAGGAACTGAAATGTTAGGTTAGGAATTAACCAACATTCTGAAAACCATTTATTAAATAACGTACGTATACTACATCTTATTTACACTTGCAAATTAAAAATAATTTAAATAAAAATATTGCAAAATAGCACTTATGATACGTCAATTTAAAGCTCAAAGTCCAACAAAAATTTTAAAGATAAATTGGATTGAATCAATCAACTTAAAGCTTAATAACTAGCTACTTTAAATACATTGATAAAAGATTTACATAGTAGCTTTAATCGGTTCTCAAGATTGATGTACCGTGGGTGTTATTTTACAATACTTCTATGTCAAAGAAACGATACCATCTTTAAACGAATCTAATCATTTTCATTGCTACGATAATTCATGCAAACTCGTAACCTCCAGCTGCTTATCAATGCATCTACACAGCCAGATAATTGACTGTTTGGCTGGCAATCGATTGAATTCAGGTGCACAATAGGATGTAACCTACGAGGCTGATGAAACATCGCACCACTGGTTAATACGATTAAATGTTACGCACACTTAAAAGACGTTTCATTATAACTCGTATCGTAACAGCTGTTCGATGTTAAAACAAAGAAATTCCTCGACTTGATTCAACCCTTTATTACCGAGGGTGAGTATGGTCATGCAACATCAAACGTTTATTATGTACCAAGGGTATAATCACTGCGAACTATAATTATAGAATTAACAGGTCTTGCAATTGAAAAATATTAAAAGAATAATATTTAGCAACTTTTATGATATAAATCATGGGATTAATGGATTTACGATAAATGAAGGTAAACTAAAAAATGTAATATTGTCATATTGAAAGGGTTAACTTTAATCGTTTATGTATACAGTCTGATACAGTTTCCTTGAATCGCTGCACCGATATCGCGTTGAATCACGGATATATCGTCGAACAAATAACTGGTGTTTACCCAGACCGATCTCTTTGTCGCGATTACCAGCTTAACCCGTTGTTATCAGCCAATTAACCGTTCCAGTTAATTACAGAATCAACTTGAACCGGTTAACCGACGTTTCTGAAAATTATACACGCGTCCGGCGCAGGGGGGGACGGCCGAGTTGTTCGATAAAACGTATCGAAGCAATAAACGCACGGCGTTTCTGTCATTTCGAATATTGGTTCGTGTTTCGGACACGCGATCCATTAATTATTGCGAGCGACGCGCGTTTCAACGGCGCCAGAAATAGCGCAGAAAATATTAGAAACATTGCATGCTCGCTTAAATCCACCAATCCATGCAATCCCCATTGCTACCGCATAAATTATTCCTTCAATAATCGCTCAGTGATATCGAATACGAAATTGAATTTACAACCGTTGCCATTTCGAATCATATACAAACTAAATTTTTATATCAAAACGATCCGTGCTTGTCCTTCGACGCTACTGCCTTATAGGTTAGGATTAAGGCTCTCGTAATAGAAAAAATTAATACAGAAAAGAGGAAGGAAACATTGAGCGGTATATTAATAATGCAAGCTTAAAGTTGCGAATAACCGTGCAAGGAATTAGGTGCAACTAACTGAAGCTTAATACCGATACTAATTAAATTTGAATTTTCAGGTACCGTCAGAGCGTTGGAGAACTGGATGGTATCCAAAGTGATCAAAGAGTTTCGACGCTCGGCCGGCGAATAACAAAAGAGGATAAAGCAAAAGGATCAGAGGAACGTTGAACGAAATTCCTGTCGTAGGAAGTTGCAAGTCGTTCACCGCTCGAGCCACGAGATCTCTTCTAATTACTCGTGACGGTGCAACGAACCTGGCCGAGACTCACATCAGACGTCCCTGAGCAATTTACACCGTGCTACTAAACCCGAAGGTAGGAGAGAGGATACCAAAGATCGCGTGCCGGGTTGGTGCAAAATGAAACGAAAAGGAAGAAGAAAAAAAAGAGGAGCGAGAAGCGATCGATTAGCCCGCCCCTTCGGTTGCCCCGGCCTTAATCAAACGATTTCATGGTTTTAATCGAACGTCCGTGGGCCCGCAATATCCTCTCTCTCTCTCTCTCTGTTCGCTATCGATGTTAGGGTTATTATATAAAGTTTCAGCCCGTTCATAATTCAATGATAGGATAGAAGGCGGATAAAGAGCGGGCAGAGGGAAACCGGCACGGTGCCCGGTGATTGCGTTCGAACGGAGGGCGACGTCGACGCGAAGACGTAAAAGTTCACCAATTTTCGCGTGGAAATTCGCGCGTCGAACTCTCAAAGCGAGAATCCGCTCCTGTCGGCTTCGCGAAACGATCTCGCAGCTGAATTCTACCGGTTCCCAAGCCGGTTTTTGTACACGCCGCCCCGGTAGCTCCTCTCGTTAAACGATCGGGTGACCGTGATGCGACTCGCCGCGCACGAATTTCGTTCGATTTCGACGCTCGTACTTTCGCGATATCAGATTTCTTTTCACAAAGAAATGCTATAATATGATTAGAGTAAAGGAATTAGGAATTAGAGTAACATAACTAATCAGCTAAACTGGTAGCCAATGCTTGATTTTTTTATTTACGTTACAGGTGAGGATTAGGTGTACAGGTTAAGGTTACAGGTGTAATTAATATTGCAATGTATATAAACAAAGGCCAATCGAATTTTAGAAAAATACTTTTTTATCAATATTCTTAGCATGCTTCAACATTCTTCTCCATGACAAACAAGGTTCTTTTTCAGTATTAATATTTTTGTCTTGTTTTCTATATTACGCCATATTTGTCGCAGGATCTCGAACAACACCATGATGAAGAGTGGGATAATGTAAATCGGTCTAGGTGCATGTCTGGCTTGGATATGAAACCTTTCAGAAGAAGAAACGACTTTATGGACCAGGTGACATTTAGAACGCTTTCCAATTTCCCTAGACTACTTTGCCGCGAAGACGGCGTTCAACGGATCTTTAAATAGAACTGTTCAGAGCGATCGTAATAACTGTTAACAATGATTCCTCGGACGAGAACAAGGGGAAGGAAGTTACTCGAGAAGGGACAAGGCGAGAAACAAAGTACCATCGAGTCTCACAATGGGGTAACATCGTTCCTCGTGGAACGTACACGCGTGCAGATAACATCGGGACGTAAGGAACCGGCGATGATATCGTTCTCGCTGAGACAAAGAAATAATTTTGCTCGACGAAACTTTGCCTGCTACACCTTTGAAATTGGCAACGCTGAGTAAGTGTTCCAAGCGTAACCATTCTTCACAGTTACGTTTACTTTTCTTCTTCTGTAACACTGTAATATCAAACTACATCTCATTTAACTTCACTAGAATTACTTTGTTAACCTGAAGAAGTGCATGGATATTGATTTTGTCACGTTTCCCTAATTCCAGAGGCAAAGCAACGCAAACGTATTGGAAACGTTGGTCGAACAGAAGCGGTGAGCAATCACAGGACGTTTCATTAGAGTTTACTGATAAATATGGAGGGTCCTAGGGACGCATCCATTGGTCCAGCATCAAAGTAATTAACCCTGAATCATTATAATCCCTGGATAAGGTTTGCAGAGCCATGGATTTATGCATTCATTGGTCATCGATTCGATTATTCAAACTGGAACCAACGTTCAAACGATAAACACCATAATCGGTAATTAATAACAGGAGTTGATCCAATCGTGATAAAACAACATGAACGATTATTAACCATGCGTAACGATCGAACACGATCATCTAAAAACCATAAAATCAAGCGCGATATTGGAATAGCATAGACTGCAGATGGTGGCAACTAATAAAGCGTATTTAGAGAAACTCCCTCCCACCTATCGGGGTGTATCTCGCAATCGACGCTTTGATCGTTTATCAAACCGCTTAATAATACACCTGAGCCGGTTATACAGGTGTTTCTGGCCTCATAATTAGCACAGGCTCGAACTAGAACAAGCTACCGGGCCAGGTATGGGCTAACGAACCAACGCTCGTCGCGTAGCCGGTACTCTGACCATCGGGTACCGCCACTGAATTGCTTTTACATTGCAGATGAGCGACGTTACGCGAAAATTTATCCTCCGCGACCGCGACGAGGATCGAAGGCCTGCAGCCGGTGTAAATAGGTGCATATTTCTTCATCTTCTAATCATTCTAGACAGGTTTGTTGTAAATAAATTCGAATCAATGAATTATGTATACCGGCAAAAAAATATTACCGATTCATTCCGTCTGATACAGGCTGGACGAGAGAACACATCGGAACGTTTCCTTCTCGTTAGTCAGTGACAAAACATGGAAAAGAAGGCAAATGCACACGATCCGTTTGAACGTGTGTACGGATATGTTTTCGTGATGAGGAACGCCCCCTTTCTTCCCTCTGTTTTGTTTCGTGCTGGTAACGTGGCGCATTAACGCGGCCCCGCAGGCACGGTTTATTTTCAGCGCCAATTATTCACGAGTACACGATGAAATTTTGAAACGGCGTCTACTGTTCCCGTTGAATCCAGGTTAAGTCCGTGATTGTAAGATTCTCGGCGTCCGATCGATTCCGACGTCGTGAAAATACCGCTATACAAATCGAATCGTATCTTAACTCGAAAAAACTTTCTTCGAATTACAGAGACAGTCGCAAGGTTGTTATTATTGGGCGACAAGCGATGATTGGTGAATCTTCAGGACCCTGCAGGTATTATTTCATTCGCAAACACAGGTACAGTATACACTTCCTGTTTTGATAAGCGAATGTATTTAGAAGTAACGAGATTTAAATTTCTATTACATTAAAGGTGTATGGGTACGTTCGCTCACCTGATTTGGTCAAAGTATATACAAACGAAAATATTGTTGCTAGCGGACATGTACAACAATTACATAACCTATAACGGTATAAACAATTTATTTTAGCAGTGTGGTAGATTAGTACTTTATATTAACAGTTCGATATACATTTGTAGGCGAATAACCAATATTGAGGAAAATTCGAGAAACGGTATTGCGTATGCACCACCGTCTTATCTGGTATAAACGCAGAAAAATATCAATTACGAGCAATCAAGATACGACGACGCGACAGAAAGTTTGCGTAAGGAAAAAGGAACAGGCTTAATACGTAAAAGTACATGAACGAACGGGTAAAAAGTTGGAAGAAGAAACTGTATGTACATATGTATATAGATACGAAGTATAAAGTGCGTAGCTGTCGTTTCAATAGAAGCGTTTTAACGAGCGTTTGCATGGTCGCGACGCTAAACGTTTCTCGGTCGTATCTCGTGCGGAGAGTCGAATTTCAAAACGGCAGAGACACTTCGTAAAAGAACGTACGCGTCAGATTTCACCGCAATTGCTCAACGGTTTACCGGGATGCCTAGTGTGCCTACGCGGCTTCTAGAATAAACATTTCACAAGCGTGGATGCATAAATTCGATACATTCAAAAGAGACACACCACCAGGAGACGTTTATTCTGTCGTCGTCGAACGTCAGCGCGCTTTATAAAGCAAAAGCGGAGAGGAAGCAGAGGCACCCTTGACAGTGGCGGAAACCGTAGTGTTTCCCCGTCAAGTTTAAAGCCGTCGATCGATCGACCAAGCAAAATCTAATCCCCTCGACTTGGTGGCACGAAACAGAGAGAGGAGCCAGACACAACCCCCGACCAATATCCCGCGGTCACTGTCCCGTTAGATTCGCCAATGTCCCGATTACTCTTCGACTGTCAACCGGAGGGCCGTGCGACAGACAATGACCGAACCGTGAGTGTTCCCCTTCCAACAGAGAGGTCCATGATCAGAGACGCGTTGGTACAGCCAGTAGCAATTAAATCCGCGGGCAAAGCACGTACGCTGACTATATCCGTTTTATTTACGCGCCTTCCGGAAGCGGGGAGAAGACTAAGGCGAATTCTTTTTTTCCAGGGATCCAGTCGACCTAGAAAAGCATCGATATACCGTTGCACAAGGCTAGACAAAATGTACAGTTAATCGTGTCTGATCCGTACCCCGACGCGTACGATTTTCGTCGAGCTTTCTCTACCGAGCGAAGATCGTATTCCCCGGCGAAAGGAAGGCTAAAAGGAGAGGCAGACACAACACACACAGAGAGATATCGGTTGCGCGTTCCAACGGTAGGCTCACCTGACTTTTCCGGCGCAGAATTGGCACGACAAGCCCTGCCAGCCCTCGTGGCATACGCAGGTGCCATTGACACAGTCCCCGTTGACGCAACTGTCCGTATCGCAGCTCGTATCCGTCGTCAGCGAGGACGAGGAGGTGGAGGCAGCCGCGGTTACGTGCACCACCCAACAGATCAGCGCCGCCCACAGTATCGGCCACGGCACTGCAATTACACCGCACTGATCTCGTACCACCTCACGGCACTGCCCTTTCCGACGATACTTCGATTTATATAGGAACAAAAACATCTGCACGACCTCTGCCATTTTGATGGGCTTCCATGTCAGAGACAATGGCCGACCGCGATGCACCGAACGAAATACATATGGACACTTCTTGTCTCGCGTTTCGATGCAACTCGTTGACTCGCTGCGCGATGCCGTAGCCGAGAGTGTGCGGTTGCCACCGCGCGGCTCCCACGGTGTCGCAACCACGAATTATGCGATTCACCGGATTTTAAACGTAGAGTGCCAGTCGGCTGCTTGTTTCCTGTTCTCGAGTGATGTTCAAACTTGGCGACTGATGGTGCCACCAGCGGCGCTTGTGATTGGCGCGCTATACCCGCATCATTCAAAACCTTGCCGGAAATACAACGGTATATCAAATTTCTGATATCAATTTTAGATATAATATTATCACTTTACAAGATTTAATGTTTATAAAGTTACTGGAACACTTTATTTTAAAATTTCTTCTATTTTATGTTAAATATCATTTGTAGGTAACCGTATTAACCGATTAACTTCCTTATTTGTCGCCCGGTGCTAGGTCGCTAGTTCCACATCTTTTTCCTGCGGACACTTCACGGAACTTGATCGTGGTGGATGTGTAACATTTAGGAATTGTGTGATGCGTGAAGAGTGCAGTAGTTGATGCAACTTCGCATGGTAAAGTTGCTTTTTTGTCATAATCGTAAACGATTACAATTTGCATGCCTGACGGTCTGCATTATTTTCAGAATTTTTCGACACTATTATGTGGATTCGTTCTCCACTAACGCACCGTAGCACGAGAACTAATTAGCCGCATATGCTCACTACCGAATCACAACCGAAGAATCGTATCTTTATTGTAAGTTGATTTACGAACGAAAAACGCTGACGCCTCCTTGTGTATGTATGCCATCCGTTTATCCATATCCTTGAACGGTTACATTATAAACATCGAGCGCGATATTTTCCTGAAATTTAAATTTTAAAAGTTTTCGCAGACACACGTACACATGTCGTCCGGTAATGCGCATCGAATTGTCTTGCCTGTCGTGTTTTTATTTGAAGCCGTTATCGCGATAGTTAAATCACGTATTTCGAAATGCGTGTTATTGGATGACCGCGCTTTCGTTCGAATCCCATCCTTACGTTCCTGCATCCTGTATAGACGACGAAAGAAGTCTGAAGATTTGAAAGAAATTTGAAATCACTCGATTGGTAAAATGCCAGGAAAAGGAAAGAAAGCGAAGAAGGCGAACGAATCAGAACTTCGTAAACAGCTGAGAAAGCGAGGAAGAGGAGACTCCGAGTGGTACGACGAAGACATGCCCATCGTGCAGTTGGATCTTTCGCAGTATGCCGACCAGATTAGAATCGGCGGTATCGAGGGGTGAGAAATTACTAATTAACCCGTGCTTCTCGTTAAACGTTTTAATGTTTACTTTGCGATCGAACTGCCTACGTTTAATGTACACCGGCGGGCACGATATACTTCTTTGAGAAAAATGGCGCCGTAGGAGAAAGCGCCCCCACCACTCGTTATAATACTAGGAAGTTATCACGCATTCTGATTAAGTGAGCTAGATCTGGATTAAGTTAAACGTGGCAAGTATTAAACGCAAACAGACTTAATATTTATTTAAAAGCGAGTTGGTTAATTTAATAACGAAGTATAAATTGTTGGGCTAGTAACTTTTGAGTACAAGATGAATAATGGGATTCCCCTACATCGTTATTCTTCCCAAAAAAGTCTATCGATAACTTATATTTACTGCTAATAAAGCAGAAAAATATATAATAAATTTTGTAATCTAAGATAAAAATTTTACAACACATTGCCACTTGTTTGGTGGTTTTAGAATTAAATCACATTTTTTGGAAGTTCCATCAAAGTCGTGCAATTAATTCAAGTAACTTCATTTTTATTATTATGCTTATTTCATTCTTCCTTGGATTTTCAACGAAAAAGGCAAGAAGCGATGTTAGACGTGATACTTCTTATCAGAATATCGCAAATCGAGGTGGAAAAAAGAATTAGCGGAAGTGCATTTATCATCAGCGTTTATCGAAATTGAGCGAGCGCCGAGCCTGCTGTTCCTCTTTGTTTAACGAAGAATTTTTACCACCTTTCGTGGAGGAATTTCTATGAAGGACACTGATAAATATCAGCGTGTGTCTCGTTATCAGCGTTTGTATATTTGCCATTGAACCTTTAACGCTATAATTGATTGCACGCTCACCTCGATCGAACGTGTTATCAGAGCCAGAATAAACTTAGAAATCTACTCAAATCATTCTACGTTCTAATTGTGTTATCTTAAAAGAGCGGGAATTTATTTGAATTTAAAATAATTTTGTATAAAAAATAAATTAATTTTGTCTTCAATTTTTTTAAACATGCCCCGCGCGCGAGATTCGATTCGACGCGCTTTACGGTCTGATATGAAGGTACAAAACGAAGGCAATTCACGATCTACTTCAGGTATAATTAACTTAATTGATTCTAACAGGCTATGCATGCTTTCTGCGTTTAAGTTCCATATATACTCTCATCTATACAATCATATCTATGTCGTTAAAAAATGTAACAGCACGTCTAATAATAAATTAACAACTTTCAGTGGTTCAACGAGCTCCACGCTGATCATCGTCGACAATCAAGGAAACCCGTTGACGGAGCTCAAAGGACCGTCCACCAATCATTGGGTAATATCCTGAAGAAATCTATTCTCTAAGATTTTTCTATTTCTTTTCATTCAAAAAATATCTTGCTTCAGGACCTTGGAATAGAAGAGACCGCCGCCAGGATCAATGCACTGGTGGAAAGGGGAAAACAAGCTATAGAGCTACCCGTGGCAGTTCCTTTAAATTGCTTGGTAAATGCTGCAAATTCTTTGTAATATTGTATCCTTGTAACACTCAGTTGTAATTCTGATGCACCAGGGCCTCAGTCTAAGTGGATGCGAGGAAGAGAGCACGAATCGTTTGCTGATGCAGACCCTGAAGCGTTCGTATCCAAACCTTTCCTCGTATTATGCAGTCAATTCAGACAGTTTGGGCAGCCTCAAAACTGCTTTGCCAAACGGTGGAATCGTTGTAATCGCTGGAACGGGGAGCAACGCGCTGCTGCTCAATCCTGATGGGAAAGTTATCGGATGCGGAGGATGGGGTTACATGATGGGAGACGAAGGCAGTGGTGGGTAATTACACTGATCATCTGCGACAAAAATAAGCATCCAACAGCGCCATTTGTCCCAGGGAAACATGGCTTATCATATACACTTCATTATAACTCGAATTTCAATGTTATGCTCAAGGATGTTCTCCTAATATGACTTGGTAATCTTGCCGGTACAGGAAAAAGGTGTGACTCATCATAAGTATTTTATAGCTTACTGGATCGCTCATCGCGCGTGTAAATACGTGTTCGACGACAAGGATGGCCTGGCCCCATCCCCGCGACCCATCAGCTACGTGTGGCCTGCGATGAGGGCGTACTTCAACTCGTTGGAGTTGAAGGACATGTTGCCGCACCTGTACACCAATTTCGATAAGAGCAAGTTCGCCAACTTTACCAAACAGATTGTGCTTGGCTGTGAGAAAGGGGACCCCCTCTGTTTGTATATCTTCCAAGAGATTGGAACGTTGCTTGCGAAGCACGTCGAGGCTCTCGCGAAGAAAGCATCTTCAGTAAGCTCATTTGTGAATCAGACTAGGACGTTGAAATGATATGTTGATGAGCATTGTTGACGATTTTCCAGGAACTTAAAGAAGAGAAGGGAGGATTGAAGGTCGTGTGTGTAGGATCGGTTTGGAAGTCCTGGAAGTATATGCAGCACAGTTTCCTGGACGAAATCCACGAGTCGCTCGTCGTAGACGATTTGAGTTTGCTCCGGTTAACCGTGTCCGCCGCGATGGGTGCTTGTTACCTCGCCTCCGAGAAAATCAATTGGTTGTTCGCGAAACCGTACGAGAAAAACTGTGAGACGTTCTTCCAGTACAAACGTGCGAACTACGTGAAGCCGGTGGAGCCTGTGCCAGAGCTGGAGAATAAATTCGTTCCTTGCGGTAGCAAAAGTAAAAAGGAGGACAAGCAATGATAAAATTTCTGGACCCGATATTGTATAAACTGCAAAATTAATATACACAGTGATGTTAATAAAATATGTTAATGTTATTTCTTTATCGTTGTACGGATAAGTGTCGATACGTTTTATCTTTCCAATTACATCTGCCTTAACATCCAGCGATAAAAGTGATGTATCGAATGCGAGATTTCGATCGTCAAGCTTTCTTCTTTTCGTCAATCACCGATCCAGTACAACGAAAATGGTATTAAAAAAGATTTGGGACTGGATAGTATACACTTTTTGCTTCGTCCTTAGACTAACGGGATATATTGTTCTGGTTTTCATCAGCCTGGTATTCTTCATGGCATTCTCGAGTCTAATTTTAATCATGCTTTTGGATCTGCTTGGTTACCGTTTCGTGGCAGACGATCGTGATTGATTTAAAAATGAAGGTACTTATCTGTCCAATTTTGTTATCGTTTATAAATGAACAAGGCAAACCGTTGAAATGATAACAGCAGGAATGAAGCAATATATTTAAAGTCAAATGTAACAAGTATTTGAAAAATATATTTTGACATATCACAATTTATTGTGTACATCATAATCTTGGCAGTGTGAACACACATTGCTCAGATTATGTTCGTTTGTATGCTTAAATTGAAGTTTTTCTCATATTTTATACCAAGAACTAATTTCGTGTTTATTTATCGAAAATCTTTACCTTTTTCATCAAAATAAACAAATATTTTCCTTCTCACGTATATATCAACGACCCTCGTTAAACATGAATACAGAACTTGGTATAAACATGTACAACAAGTATACTTCTTCTAGATAATAACAGTTTAAGGTACATTCGTCAAAATATACATAATGCTTTCAACAATCGTTATTATTATGCTAATACACTATGTGTATGCATTTATCCTCGATACACAGACATATTGATGCGACACGACGAAATACTTTATGACTATAATCTCTGGTTGTCATGAAGTTCAACATGTCAATGGTTTAACGATAAAACTCGTATTTTACAAGCGAATGCTTCTTTTTAATTACAATAAAATCGTTTCCTGTATAGGAATCAACTGTGCTAGTTTTATACAGAATATCTTCTTTAAATACGACTTCGTTTAAACATAGAATTTCTTTCTACAATCTCATTTATACATCATTTTATATACATAAATCGTGTATAGGTACCTCCATCCAACCGTACAGGTTATAGTTTCATACACTTTGTACAAATTTCTCTGAATGCTTGAAACGTTATTGCAACACATTATATAGACATGCAATTCTTTGAAATAAAGCTATAACAGCATCACTTTAATTCTGCTAATCGAGAAAGTTTCGAGGTTCGGTACTTCGTGCGAATTTTCAATGCTTCAAATCGAATATCTCTATAAGCAGCGGCTCTACTCTTGACGGATTTAAGTTAAGATAAACCCCAACGACTTCGTTGTTCAGTCTATGAAGATCAGAAATTTTCTGAATTAATTTTAAGAACATGGATTTAGCCTCACACCCAGGGTATATGCTTTCCAAGTAACGTCTGAGCAAATAATAATAAGAATTCTACAAAAGAAATGGATCGTTTAAAATCTCTTCGCCATTTTATAGATCATTGATAATAAAATTCATAGACTTACTTGTTCTAATTTAATAACATCGTTATGCACCACTTTCGGCCTGTCGGGCGTGAACAAAGCGATTGCACTTAAAATTAAAATAATATTCTCGTCCCTCCACCTCGGGTCGAAGCTTCTCAGAAACCTCGTGTGCTCAGTGTACAGATTTCCTTTCGCCTCTTTCAAAATGTCCACCTTTATGTTCGACATGCTCTCCTGACTGTGTGGGATGCACCACGTGTCTTTCTCGGCATCGTAATTGAGCGCCGATCTCAGAATCATCATTTCCGTGGAGCCCCCTTTCAAAAGAGCTATCTGATCTTCTTGACACATATTTTTGAAAGCGTTTATCTTTTTCGCCATCTTTATTAAACGTCTGATGGCGATGGCCGTTAGATTTATCACATCCAATAGCGCCGGATCGGATCGACCAAAATTATGCTAAAAATGAATCAATGTTCGGTTTTGTGAAATATATCGATACGAGGGGTACGCAAAGGTTTCCGTCGTCAACGAATAGTATCGAAATTACGTTAGTAATTCTAAATACTAAACCGAGGCATAAAAAAAATCTTTGCAGTACAAAAACATGTTATACCAATGGAAAAATTACCTTACAAACGATAGAAACCTTCGCATATCTTTAATGATTGTAATTAATGTTTAAGTTACAAGCATTACTTTAAATTTACAATCTTCCCCGATTAAGTTTGTTATATCGTCGTCTAGAGGTGCTAATAACGCCTTGTTGGCTACTATTAATTCGTTCAACTTTGCTCTTTCAGCGTCGTTCAATTCCCTTCTGGTCTCCATGCCACCGAGAGCGGAATACGCTGAAAATTCTAATTTAATTGCTTCGCAAAGAATCGATTCAATGGAGTTCGCAACAATCGGTACTCTGGAAAAGAACAAGCAGCTCAAATGAGGTACAGTATTGCCTCCTTTGGTCCTAAATAAATTCATACAATATTTATACCTCTGTACATCTTGAAGCACGTCCCTCGTAACGTCTGTTACATTTTTGTTCCAATCGTTGCTATTGCTGGGCTCGTCGCGTTGGTTTACGCATTCCTCCTGATTAGAATTTGTAATCAAATCGGTCAGAATTGGATTTTCTATGTGCCTTTGTTTAATTTTAAAAGCTGGTTTAAATTTATGATTCGGTACGTTAGTGGATTTTAAATCATTTCTATATTGAATATTTGTCTCATTTTCAGGCGATGTCTCTTTCTCCACAATGGCATTTTCTTTTTTGAAAAACTGCGAAATTTCAGGATCTGCTTCCAGTTTACTGATAACCGCAGGATCCGTCATAATCTTCAGGAGCAGTTCTTCGTTTTGAAATATCTTTGCAATAAAATGAGAATTGTTCACGAGCTTTACAATCAAGGCTGGATCTTGAGAAAATTTATCGATTAAATTGTTCTCTCTTGAGCACGTTTCTTTGCTTGACTTCTGACATGTTTCTGATTCTTCCGAGCAAGCCTGCATGCTTATGTGCATCTCTGGAGTTATGTCTAAGTTCATTCTTCTAGAGTGTAACATGTGATCGTTGTACGGGGAATTCTGTACGGGACTGCTATCGAATTTATTGTAACAAGACGCGTTGTCGAATTCGGTCGAATACTTTAACGATTCGTTGTTTGCCGCATCAAAGTCGGAATTTAAATCTAGAGCGTTTTGTTCGAACCTTCTTGAACTTATTACGGATTTTTTATCATTTTCAGCATTGTGAGAGACAGATTTGATTTTGTCATATATTTGCTGATTTTCTATGGGGGAATTCGTGTCGACTCTCAATCTTTCCACGTCGGTTTCATTTTCTTCTTGGTGGGAAGAAGAGTGATCGTAATTCTCAAAATTGGGATTGGAATTATGTGAAGAGCTCTTCATCATATCGAGCGTTTTTGACCCGCTTATCGTTCCATTCTCTGGAGGACTAGAAGGACTGGGAACGCTGGCAGCTGTTACGGGGCTCAAACTTTCCGTTACATTCTGCCTGTTTGCGTTTAGATCTGTGTACTTCCTGTCAGACTCCCAAAAATACGTATCCGACACAGTTGATGCAACTGAATTAATTGACATAGAGGTGTCATCGAAGGTACATTCATCTATGCAATTTTTTTTTATTTTTGGCACTTTTGAATTATCCAAAGTAGGTCGCTTTTTTGCACGATTCTGTTCTATCTTCTGCCTCTTTAGTACCTTGTCCTCCTCTGACATGATATACTCTTTCCTCATACCTATGCTAAAACATTTGTCCAAGCGACATTTCTGACAGAAACGCCTTGTAACCGGTGTGATATTACAGTTCTGTGTAAAGGGACACCTGAAATCCTGCAAAAATCAAATGAAAATCTTAAGTGGGATAGTCTTAATTGCATGTCACATTGTGTATCAATATAAATAAATAAAAACTATCATATCAAAGTGTTACTTTACAATACATTTGAACACATTCATGCAAGTATAAATGTACTAATTCATTTGAATGATTATAAAAATTGATAGGACATTTTAAAGGCATGTAATCACCTTATTTTTCAAAGCATTTCTTCTGAAGAAAGCTTTGCAGCTTTCGCAGGAAACCGCGTTGAAGTTGTAACCAAGCGCGCGATCTCCGCATACCCCACAAATTTTGTTAGCCTCTCTGACCGGCTGTTCATCTTCCATTGCTCCCTGGAACGATTTCTCGAGCAATTAACACTTCTTCCTTAACGCAACATTATTCCCAATTTGTATCGTGCTTTCTCAACGACTGACTCATGTCAGCGTTGTTTATAGTACTGTACGCGTAACAAAACGAAACACAAGAATTTCTATCGTGACTGTTTATCATACGATTATCATTTTTGATCCGACGCCCCGGATCCGAAGGATGTCTCCTCAAAAGCTTTAAGTGACAAGCTAAATAGACCGCTCAATTGACGTTTAGTTGTGACCATTTAACGGGGCGGTGCGCACAAACCTGTCGTGTGTGTTTCGCTAATAATCCTCCCACCACGTTACTCGACGTCTAACGGCAACTTAACCTCACGAAAGTCACAGCATTAGCCAAAGCTAGGGAGTTTTCGAGATGCATCGTTTATCACCAAAAAGGTGAAACTGAACAGGTACCCGCGCAAACAGCACGAATATAAAATTATATTCTTCCTTGCTCTCAAACAATTTATAATTGATTCACGAGAGCTTGATAGTACAAGAATATTGTACTTGGAATATTTTACGATAAATTGTATGCTATTTTCTGCTCTAGAGAAACTGTTATCAATCATGTAGCGATAACATTTTCGTTACTTCTCAAAAATATTATCAGAATCTTGTACAGATCAAAAAGATTCAATGGTACGCACGTGTTTATCATAAATTAATTACACCAAATATTTCCTATTATATTTTCGTTAGTTATCTCGAAGTCATTGAATAACTGGTTCAAAGTTCAAACGCATACACAGGTTTAGTACACGAACCGATGATCGAGCATGAATAATTTAAAAATCAATTTCAGAATAAATACGTACGTCACGATCTTCGAAGTGCATTTACGATGCATCGAAATAATGTCATTATTAATCGAAAAACCTCATGGTCTTGTACAATCGCTTATTAATCTGCAACTATAACTGCGAATAGATTTCGAAAGTTGAAAACCTGACTGAAAGAGTGTTTACTTAATTCGTAATATCGTTATCAATCGTCGAACACGATTTCAGATAAGTTCGAACGGTGGGATCGCGAACTTAGATTCGTATTCATTTGTTATCTGTCTCGTTGGAATTAATAAACGAGAAAGAGCGTAGATTGCATACGATTTTTTTTTCAATTCAACAATTACAGTAATTGTAAAACTCAATCTTTTACGATTGAAACATTAAAAAAAAAATCGTTCACATGTAGGACTGTTTACAGAACGCAATCAGATATTTTGTTCAATTTATTTCGTTACACTTGAAACCATGATAACTCAAACAAAACGCAGTACAAAAATTCTCCGTCAAGAATCAATTTTAGACACTTGTCTTATTTACAAACTGGCAGTATTACATCTAACTTATAATTCCACCTATTCTGTGAAACCTATACGCGTGGAACAAATGGATCATTTGTTAATATATCATCACAAGTATAAAACATTTATCGTGCAACAATAATTTCGAAACTTGAATGCTTAGGCTTAACATTACAGTGTATAAACGTTTATATTAAAAATATTGTTTATATTAAAATAATCCGTATTTCAATAAACATCTCTACTTATTCAATACTACGCTCGTATAAATGCATTTGAAATCTTTTAAAAAAGAAAAGGAAATGTACAAAGATTAAGTTCGCGTTCATCCACGATTATTCAAGCTTCTCGCAATTATGAAGGCACTCGTCGTATAAACAGATGGGTGCATCTGTCGTGTTAAAATCTCTTTTGATATTTTTAGATCGGGCAGTGTTTTGCATTGAGCGAGATCGCTGATTCACAGGACCCTCGAGAAGTTTTTATTTGGCCGGTGTATCGGTTAATTTCGTACTGCCCATTTGGACACCGCCGCTATGGAGCACCAATTCCTCTCTGGTGTAAAACATCACGATCTCCTCCACGCTGGAGAACGACTGTTCGTTCGCCTTTGCCGAGCCTAACGCGTACCTAACAATAAATCAGACGTTTCTTAATTAAACCCCTTACACTGTGTACCATGCTTGCGCAAAATTTCATTTTCTCTTCAAGCTGTAATTTATGGTCCTTTATTATCCTCCCAAGTAAAATAGGACGCTGGTAATTAAACGTCTCTTATATTAGAGAGAAGGTACCGTGCTCAATGAGAGTTCGTACGGTCAGAATACCACATTAGAAAATTTTTATTCCTATTACCTATTGTCTGGCCTCTTCCTGACCGGGACATTGTAAACCTTGTCCTTGTACCAAAGCACCAAAGCCAGTGGATTGTTCACGTTGGTCGTGGACGGTCTCAGTAGGAAGTATCCATCTTGGGGGTTGCCATAAATACTTTCTAAACAGAATGAATCATGCTCACGATTAGTTTCTCATAGTTAGAAGATAATGGACCAGCACTCTCATATACTTTTCAAAACTCACGTTCTTTGATAAGAGCAGTCGCCTGTTCCCTGGTGATGTTATGGAACCAAGGTTTATCGACGTAGGACTGCCTCTCTGGCGGCGGCGGAAGCGGTCTGGTAGCCCTCTCCGACGACAACGACGTGTTGCTGTTGGAATGAGGTAGCGTCGCCGATTTCTTCTCTGGTGATCGTTCTATAATAATACAAACGTATGTTAGAGTACATTCTGGAATGTTTAACTGATACAGGAAGCTCGATTCCATTGGAAGGTTCATCCAGAACGGTTCAACGCCGCTTTTTACTAACTTGCTAAGTTGAGACGCGCTTGGGTGAGGGCCGCTTGTGTCAAACACTCGGAGAGGCTCGCCTGCCGACGGATCGCGGTGTTCAGCGACACGTTTCTTTTCGGATCGCCGATTATCGTGGCCATTTTCTTACGATCCTTCGCGCTTGGACAAGATTCGAACTGTTCACGCGTTTATCAAGAGCACGTGCACCAATATATTGTCGTCGGATCTGCTCATGTTCACAATACCAACGTTTGTGTTACAATTCAAGCTCACCAGCGAAGGAAAATTTTACAGACTGATTTAGAGTGTAAATTTATGCGAACATTTTATACGGATTTAAGGGTTAGCGATTTTATGGGCGATAAAATGCACGCTGTGGATGTTCATCTTCACTGTACAATATTTATAGACGATACATCCAGCGAATCAAGAAGGAAAGAATGTTATATGTATTTCTGCTTGGCGAATGCACCGAAGCGCCTCGGTGCAATCCTACCGCCACGAAATCACTGCACAGACTGGCATTTAATTCGAGAAGCGGCCGAATCACGTACACCTCTCGGCCATCCGTTGGTCCCTCAGCATGGGGTTACTCAAATTCTTCAATGCTTAAAAATATACGTACACACTTCGGGGTTGTTTCAACATCGTTTATGATTCTCTAATGGGTAAGCAAAGGAGCTAATGCACTGATAGATTTTTGGTCATTACTTTGAAATAATAAAAATTTTTGCAGAGAAGAGCTTACAATATTTAAAAGTATAATTTGTTAGATTCTTTAATTAAAATTTGTAGCTTAGCAAATTCTTAAGTTAAACATTTACAAAGACTATAATTTTTGTCCACCCATCAGAGAGTTTCGATTTTATACGACGCTAAATTCCGATGTTGAAATGTGCGTTGCGGGAGGATCGCGAGGAATCCGCTTCGTAAGAGGTTTTCGTACCTGGCGGCTCAGGTGGCTGGGTGTAACAACATCGGGAAAGGCCTCTCTTGATCCTCACTATCATATCGGACACCTCGTCGGCCAAACGAGCGCCTAAACCACCCAAGAGCTGTTTGCTCAGTCTAAGATAAAAGCAGGAACACATTCCATTACACTGTTTCCTCTTCGGTTTATCGAGGATAATGCCAGGCGATAGCTTATGTCGCTTCTCTCATTTCTTCTCCTTTCAACGTCGTTCCTGTCTCTTGACTCTTCTGGCGCACCATTCGTCACTGTTCATCTTTATTAGAACTACGAGTTAGCGAGCGGAGCGCGCGAAAATTGGCCACGACATCGTCAAGAAAGAAAGTTCATGACTGACTGCAATTGCAACGAGCATCAGGTTGCCGCAGGAGCACGTCGTGGCCAACCATTTGCCGCGCAGATGTTTATGAGAAGCTACAACCACCGAGAGGCGTTTTTGTTCTTCAAAAAATTTCATGTACTCCGCTACTTTTTGCCTGAGCCTCGTAGCACGTCGCGTTTCTGACTAATTTCCGGTTTATCTTGCTATTTTCGGCCGGGCGTAACCGGAAGCTCTCTTATCGCGACTTGGGAACCGTCTCCTTCATACTCACAAGTCTCGTTTGGTGTATGTGCAGGATGATTAAAGAATTGCGCCACAATATTCAACAAAATATAATCAATGAAGAATACGAGCATTGTGTCACCCTGCATTTGTTTTCTGGAGTTTAATAAACGTACTAACCCTTTGATTTCTCTAAGTTCGTTCGATTCAAGGTGGGGGAGGGGCTGGCCGACGATTGAGGCGGTTTCGCTGGCAGAGGCGGCGGTGTCCTCAGATTCGTCGTCCTCTGAATAGGATTCCCGTTGTAACCATTATCATCTGGCTGAAAATATCAAGATCTTGGTCACAATTTTCAAGGTCCTCAACGTTATCAAACAATTTTAATTTTGCTTTCATGAAAATTGACTCTGTGATATAATTTTTAATTTGAACAACCCGATAACCAAACGCAAATATTGAATCGTTCATTTTACACCTACTGTTTCCGTGATCGACTCATAAATTTCATACTGTTCCTCTTCCTCCTCGTAGCTGGTGACGCTGGCCGGCTGATAAACGCTCTCTGCGGAACTGCGATGTCCACTCGTCAGCGATTGCTTGCTATCTACTCTCAGGATGTTCTTCTTCTGATTCTGCTCGATGATCTGTTCATCGAATGCCTCGTACTCGTCCTCGCTCTCCTCCGTTTTCGTCGGCAAATTGGCGACCAGGTCGAGGTTTCTGAGCATCGCTGGCGGTTTCGTTTGTTCCTTGTTCGACTTCTCTATGATCATTACTTGGTCGTTGATCTTCTTCGGCTCGGGTGGTGGTGGTACTGCCATTCTTTCTGAAATCCATTTAATATTTCTTTATGCTTTCTATATTATTATACGTTATACTTTATAAAATAATTAAAGAAACTATTGCATATCGAGTGTCCATTTAAGAATTCAACTTGTCTGAGTACTAACTTTGCGTTTGACTAGGAGCATTCGACTTGACGGTCGAAACATTGTACAAGAACGATTTCTGTGGCTGAGAGCGCCCTAAGGGAGCGACCTCGACCTTCCTCGATTGCAAGGATTCAGGTTTCGGTCCTGCCATCGGTTTCTTCGTGTTGCGCAGCTTCAGCTGTTCCTTCAGCTGTTCAGCTAAAGACTTCTCGCTCTGAGAATGCAGTTTCGACGCGTTCTTCAGGGGAACGAGTTTCATCTCGTCGCAATTGGCGTATGTGTTCTCGTCGTTTTGCAGAGAACCGCAGTTCACGTAGGTATCCTCCTCGTCCTGCCTCGAGATCTCCTCCGTCGGCGCGTCCTTGGAGTTTGCATTGTTCTGCGGCAATTTCTGGTTGATTTTGGGTCCTAGACTCGGTTGCACGATCTTATGAGATTCTTGTAAGGCACTCTCGTCGTTTGCTTCGTCCTCGAAGTCGGTTCCCCAGGAACCGGTGTCGCTGAAGTGGTCCTCGTTCGCGTGCGTTTCGAGGATCTTCTCTTCCACAAACTTCTCCGGCGTTTTCTTCACCTCTTCCACGAACGCCCATAGGCTCCTGATAAAAACAAGAAATTTTTAATTATAAATTAAGAAATATGTATAATTATCGTTTACGTTTATATTTCTGGCATATCATACGGAAAGTTTTATTATCGTAAAACGGGGCTTCTCGAACGATTACAAATTTCGTAGCGTTGATACGATATTGAATGATCGGGCGCGTCCCACGCGATAATATTACGTGCTCGCGGCAATAACTCGCGGGCATCGAATAACCGAGTCAAGTTTGACTCTGTCTGGCCTTCGGAATCGCTGGCTACCACATATTTCGATTTTGCTTCAGCCATTGAACCTTCCTCTCGGTATGCATACTGCGTCCCGCGACGCTTTCTATAGCGCGGTCGCTTGTCAAATTTCACGACGGTCTGAAAGATGTACAAAAGTGTTTAACACGTTCGCTGTCCACGCTTAAGGAGTAGCCAGTCTCTAAAGCGTGTGCGATGTACAGAACGGCGAACGCGTTAATTCACGAGAGAAACGCATGACTTATTTTTCGTTTTCTTCTATGAAAATTTACGTTGCAGCCGTTTCTGTAGAGTTCGTTTAACTTTCGTATGATTGTTCGTGACGATCGTGATTTCGAAGGCGTGTTTCAGCAGCATGTGCTTCAGCGGCGCGGAGAGGAACCGTTAGACTGTGACACGAAGCTCAGTGATTTTTACTGGTCGAGAATAAAGCGTTATTCCGTCGCTAGACGTTCCAGAACGAAACGAAAAGCGCTTTATATTTCCTTTTCTTACCATATCAATGGACGCGTGAGGTCACTCTTCCACAACGCCAGCTTCCCTTCCGTCAAGTGCTGGAATAATTACAATTAATTAAGAGGAGCGTAAAAGAGAGCACGCGCCGGCTGGACCGAAATACATTACAGTCCCGCACGAATTATGAATGAAATATTTATTGCAGCGCTTGATATTCGCGGTTTATCCTCTTTTTCTTTCATTAATTAGTCGATTATACAAAATTTAAGCGGCATTCCACATGATAATTATCCTTTTTTTGCTTTTTTCTTTCTTTACGATGCGTTTTAAGTTTGTACAACCGTCCTCGAAGGAGTATCTTCCAGCGATGTTTCGTCACCGAGGCACACAATGAGACTTTATCGGTATCCAATTCAGGTATGCATGCTACCAAACTATGCCAACAAACCCATAGACAGCGTAGATGTTAATCAGTGAAGCATGGATAAAGAGGAGACACCGGGTGACCATGTTCCAAACGGGTTACTCACCAACAGCTCGTCTCCGTCGATTTTCCGCTTCGCGATCGTTTTACAGCATTCCTCCAGACCGTTCTGCAAAAGTAGAATATAGAGAGTAACGGTTCGATAAAACGGGATCCATGAAAATAATAACGTACAAGTGTGTTTGCTACAGATATTGATAATACAGCGTCGAGCATGGTGGTTTTCCCTAGGAAAAATGGTGATGTAGGAGAAGAAAGTCCTCCCATTACATTTCAAAATTATTAGGCATTATGTACAACTATTATAATTAATCTAACCCATTATTCATTGTCTTAAACTATTTTGGGTTTGAATTAAATTCAATCTTAACTTGTTAGGCATAATGGGGATATCTTCTTCAACGCCATTTTCCCTAGGGAAGTCTACTCTGCTCAAGAATGTACTAGTAAATAACAAAACAGAGTGGTATAATTTGTATGTCCATTATTTCTCTTCTCTTTGGCTACATCCAAGTTTAAAAATTGTCCTTTGAGATTTAATGAATTATATTTCTCACGTTCTTGACTTCAGTTAATAAATTTAACGCGTACGCTTTTAGACTTCAAACGTTTTCCTTTGATCGGTGTAAACTTTCGTTTTTTTCCAACATTTTCACACGAGTACAAATAGTTTTTGTATTCCAGTCTCACTATTGTATGGTACAGAAAAGAAAGTGTATCGTGGTACGTGAACCTCATGTTCATTTCACAGCGGATCGTTAAAAATATTCACGTGAACCATTGTGTTTGTATACATATGACACATGCAACGATCGACATTTTCGATTTGTCATCGGTTGACAACCAGTTTGCAAACCATGCTAATCCATTAAAGTATCGCGGCCAGGTATCAAAAGACACGTCGCCTCTATCGATCGTTTCTCAGCCAATCTGTACAAATAATTTTATACACATTAATTTCTATTTTTCATTTATCATCAACTACATACACAGTTTATGGAAAACTTAATAATTGGTCCCCCGTCGAAGTGTTTGCTTAATCAATTTTTTATCCACTAATAGCACCGGGAACGAACTCTTATCTACTGCAAATAAACACGTAATGGGTCATCTTCAATTGATAATTCATGATACTTGGAGACGTCGATGAATTTCTTATACAATTGCCTTTTTGTTTCGTACCGTTCAGAATATGCGTGTAAAGTTCATTGTACCAGTGTTTGCTGTTGACAGTACGAGGTTTACTCACCTTTCGAAGCAGGGACAGCACATCGTCGGTACTCCAATTGGAAATGTCCTCGAGAGCATCGCTCCGCGACAATTTTTTAAACATTGCACCGCGTGTTCATACACCCGTCATTAAAAAAGTGATAAAAAAGGAGAGGTCGCACGTGTTCACCGCCCGGTCGCATCTGCATCTGCTTTTTGTGGGCGAGGTGTCTTGACAGTACTCGCCGCTTCGTATTTTCCTCCTCACCCCTCTTGCGTTTCTGACGTTTGTCGTCGACTGGCTGCATGACAAACTGTCCATCGTCGACGGTGATTGGTCACTTTCTTATGGTGCACCTGTTACATAGATATGATCCTGCACCAGTGACGCTCAACTCTCGACTCCCACAACCATCATAGACAAAGAACGGATATAATCTATGGTGCATGTGTGATTTTTGAAAATCGCCATTTTCGAGAATAAACCACTTCGCCATCTGACTAAAGACATCGATACTAAGGTGTTGCGGTACTACAGGGGCCTGACAGAAAATCAAGATGTACTATAAACCTTTCTTCTTTCTTTATATTATCCTTCTTTCATAACCGCATTAGTTATAATTCTTACATTTGCTTTCACGTTAAGGTCGACTAACATACAATGGAACTGTAACATATACCCGAATTGTACAAATATAATAAATTGTGTAAATGTTCGTATGAAATGTATAACACAAAGTACAATAAATATATGATTGATTGTTGTATATTAAACCATGATTAATAACAATATAAGTCGTAATCATTTAATAAGAATTTAGATTTTCATATTCTCATTATCCAATCGCCAGAAGTGGAAAAATTCGCATAATATACTTACAATATAAAATGTACAATATTGCAATGTTGTTGCAAGTTTTTGTGCTGTACGTGTGGTAACACGATTAAGAAAGTCTTGCGACAAAATATTTGTAAATTTAAACGTTTGTCGGTATAAAATTGAAAAAACAAAGATTGCACGAAACATGTGTGTATCGATCCGGTAAAATTTAGACTAACGGGTATTATTTCTTCGATCGAAAACATAATACTGTTCTATCACTTCTCGTTAGAAATCATTAATTGTTCCTTCTACTTTCGAATACAAGAATATAATCTAGTTTGATTCATTTATACATTATAATACTCTAAACCCACTACCCTGACTTTGTCTTTTGGCAATATTAAATAACGATAACAAATAGTTACGCGAATCGGGGGAAACGTAAAACGTGAGGGTACGATCGGAATGAGGAGTGGCGTTTTCGAAGATCTCAGACTGTCCATCACTGTTCGTAGAAACACTAGCTAAGCCGGTGCTGCTGCTTCGAACGTACTCCGCCACTCGTGCTCGCATTTCTTGATCCATCTATTAACAACGAAGTTGATTAAAATGATTTCAACGATACAATAATAAAAGATAATGTCATACCTCGTACGGAGCCGGTGATAAAGACCTGTTTGTCTGTACCGTCTCCGGAGAACAGTATAAACATATCGTTGATTCCAAATGGTGATCAGCACTCGTCAAATCTTTCAATAAAAATATGCGTTCTATGCTGTCTTCCGTCGAGTTAACCAGCAATAACGCGTGTCTTGTCAGAACCAACGTCACAGCACAGTTACTGCCTTGCTGAATCACATAATCTGCATTGGTAACGTGTAAAATGTTGCCATGATTGTTTTCAAGCAACGGCAACAACCACCATGCGTATCTGATGGATGCATTATTATTGCCGGTTGTGTACTGAACTACTGGTCTTTGTCGAGGCTGTAAAACCATGTCCATTTATTAATTTATTCATTGATATTTGAGATACAATTTGTAAGATAATCTACCGAAGGTAAAGAATTCCAGCCAGCTCCTTGAAGTAATCCTTGTCCCGTCAGCGCGACTAGTTCCGCAGCCCCGCTTAAAGGTTTAGTGACTACTCCAACCAATCCAAGTCCAACACCGGTGACAAGACTCTTAGTTGTTATCTCCCCTGACCAGACTTGTTGCAAAGGATGGTGCGCCAAGCCAGCGACTGCAGCTGAATGAGCACAATTATATGTAATATAATTCAAGATATGATACATTAAAAAGAAACACATTCGCCTACCAAGAAGGCTCATTCCAAGTCCAGTTAGACCTTGATAGAATCCCTGTGCCATGCCCTGGGGACGCATTCTTCGGGACTCTTCTTGTCGTTGCAAATGTTCCTCGTCGAGCGTCAAGCGATCTAAATTCCGCGCTACACTCGATGCCAGTTTAGTCACAGAATTTAGAGTACCTGTATACAAATTTATTTATGAAATAATGAAAATACACACTTGAGATTTGAGATATTTCTGAACATCGATACCTGCTGTAACGTGCCTCATCAAACTGGCCGAGCCATGCGTTATTCCAACAATGAAGCTCCATGGCCCTTGTAGCAGACCTTGAAACGGAAGTGACACGAAATCTCGTAGTCCTGATCCGAGGGCTTGTGCTAGACTTCCTGGTGAACCTAGTATCTCCAAAGATCCAACCACCCAACCTGAGGGACAAACATTTCAGAAAATTAAAAATAAAAAATCAGTACCAGGCGCATTGAATGTGTATAAGAGATATTACATGCTCCAAATATTGCACCAGATAAATAATGCATCGTGAGTGCATTGCCGAGTCTGTAAGGCGTGGTCAGAATATTTTTCTTCTCAAATGTACCAAAATATAAAGGAGAGTGATCTAAAGCTACGTATAAACGAACAGACGTGTGGACACTCAATAAAATTGACACAGGTTCTATCTTCAAGTTCTGCAGTCTTAACGGGGCACTCAATATATGCGAGTCGACCATTATGTAGTCAGGAATGTATACTCCGATGGTTGAGACCAAAGACCTCGTCTTTTTCGAATCATCGGGTACCAGAAATCTTGGTGGTACCATCGAGGTTGCATAGTTCAACAGCTGAGTTATGTACGTGTCCTCGATATAAGCGCTTATTGGTGCAACCTTTATCAGAAGATCTTTTGATACTAGAAACAACAATAGAATTAAGTTAATATTACATATCAATACAAGATAAAAATGAAAATGTAGCATTGTTGAATACCTCTTAATTGTTCTTGATTTTCTGAGATGTAATCGATCGCTATCAATGAATTCTCCCTGATCTGTTCAATCTTGTTCATCAAGCTGTTGCTCGTATAAAATCTCGTCTCTTTTTCCACAAGAGGACTCTGGCTGATCAACACCACTGGAAAGTCGAATCCTCCTTGATCGAACAGCTGATTATCCAACTGCAGATCACCTATGAAAGCGCGTACATTTATGACTCTAGATTTCGCAGCGACGGTGACTATGACGTCGGTCATGGATAAGCTGGCGACTTCGATTCTCTGGGCGTTCTCGTTCATGTCGTGCATGATAACGACGGTGATTCCCCGAAGACAAATGGTCGCGGAGCCCTCGTTGGAGTTGCTCTCCCCAGCAGGCTTCGTGTCGTCGTGGCCATTGCCCTTCGCGTTTTCCATATTCGACATCAATCGTTGCAAGTTTATCTGCGAAGGAGTCTTCACTTCCGGTGACGAAGTCTCGTCCTGGGCGGAGAAGAAAGTTGTCACCGAGGTCGAGCTGCCGGAGCTCTGTGCGATTATCGTCGTTTTGTCGTCGTCGTGGTCCATCGAGAACGAGCTGTGTAGGGTCTCGATGTCTATGTCGTGCTCTTTGCGCAAGAGTCGGCTTCTGATGTCTCGCGCGGACACCTCCACTTGCGATATGGGAACGACGTTAACGTACGTGGTGTAACAATGATGCTGCATGATCAGCTTCACGTCCCCATAGGAGGGCAACCGTACGTACTGATCTATAGGCGTGCCTGATATCGCTGACAGATTTATGCCCCTCGACCATCGCAACTCCTTGCCTTTTGCTAGCTGCTCGTTGTAACTGTTCGTCACCGCAGAGAATAATAGTAGGTTCGAGGTGTTAGCAACAGGTGTATCGGGTAGTCGGTTGCTGACAGACGGCATGGTGTAATGGCAGGTCGCGTTGCTTTCCACCTCGCAGATCCAGGAGAAGTGGGAAGCATCCGGTATTATTCCCTCCGCCGCTTCGTTCGCTTGGCCCAGTATAATCTTAAAGGCGCAGGTGTTCTCGATCAACAGCTGAGGATGGTGGTCCACGTATATCATCACGTACGTCGTACCTTTATCCTTCTGCACGGTGATGACCACGGGCATGGTGGTGGAGCCATTCGGAACGACGACGCACCTGCGGTTCATGCCTTGGTCCACCCGAACCGGGCAGGACCACTTGTGCCCCAAACTCAGAGATATGTAAAGCGCGAGAGGCTCCTCCACCTCCTCCATGTACAGTGTGTACCACTGCACGATCGGTATGCCTTGTTTCTGGTCCTCGCTCGGTGAGATATTGAAGCTGAAAGGGGTTAGATCGCTGGGCAGTTCGAGTCTCCTTGCATCCTCGTGAACCGCCAACGTGGCGACGCATAATTCTTGGGACGTTAAGTTGTTGATGACGTGGCTGCTCGTGACGCGTACCAGACGCATATCCTCGTACATGCTCGAATTGATGCTCATGATAGAAACGCCCGAGCTGCAGTCGACGCAGGTTTTAACGTTGCCGTCCACGGGAATCAGTCCTCCTATTCTGGGCATGTAGAAGCTTTGGCTCCAGTCGGGTCGTGCGAGCTGCAGTGCCTGAGACGTGTAGAACGTGTCGCCGATGCCAACGCATAGATGAAAAGTGCCTTCCAATTTGGGCGGCGTTATGATGCCGTAATGGGGGATCTGACAGAGTTCAATGTCTTCAGATACGAGGGACAGATAACATCCCATTGAATTCAGTATGAAACACCATGGTTGCAGTTCCAGCAGCAACGTACTAGACACCAATCCAGCATCCTGGTACTTCACTTGCACGTGCGTTTGCGGTTGTTCCGCGGATATCCACTCCTCCATTTCGTCTTCCTGGAAGGGCCATTGCGTTTCTTCCGTCTGATTCTCAAGACTCTTCAGGATCTCGTCGATGTCCTCGGTTTCAGGTCGTCTGAAGAACTTCCTTTGGTCCACGGAGCTGTACGACAGCGGCACGTACGGATTGGAGGTGGAAACGCCGGATTCCAATTGAAACGTTAACTGATGAAAGTGTTCGAAGGTTCCGGGACAGTACAACTGCTGTCGTTCGCCTCGACCGTTCACCATCGTGCTCAGGGATATCTTCAACGAGGGTGTGTCCATCTGCACCCTGACCGGTACCGGTAGGTGCGATCGAATCATGTAAAGCGGACTGAGTACGGCCAACACCTTTGTCCTCTCTTGAATCGTTTGCGTGACTATGCGCACCCAGATGCTCAAGAACTGTCCACGCTCCTGCAACGGAACTTTGACCAGCCACGGTTGTCCCCACTTAATGTTAGGCTGGAGAGGAATGTCCCCTGTCCACGACAGATTCGGTACGTTCGTGAAGCGTAGACGTATCGCCATTTTCTTGTTGCCGTCGAGTATCACGGACGGTGGTCGACTTTTGCCAGAAATGGGATACACGTCCTTCAACACGGTCACTTTAGATCCAATGTCAGCTTCATACCTGACCAACTTCATCTCGAAATTATCTGTCAATTGGTTGGAGATTATAAGTTGTCCAGAGAATGTAACAAGCTTCTGCGTGGAGGAAAGCGACGCAACGCTCACGAATACCGCTGCTTTCGTCGCAGAATTGTTAAATTCGATCGCCTGGATCCCATCGGTGCCCGCAGAAAACGGCTTGCTCCATAACCAACTGTTCTCCTTTATCGCTATTCGTAGTATCTTATTGCCAACGTGTCGCCATGAATAGAAGTTGCACTGCCTGTTTTCCAATAAGATATTCTCTCCCGTACCGCTTTGGCCAAAGAGGATGGGCACGTTGCTGTTGTTAGCTACCACGTAACGCGTAAACACCATCATACTTTTGTTCTCCTCCCCTAGAGCCGCGAACCATAAATGCGTCGAAACCGCGAGCGTGTGAGCTACGGTCGGGCTCAGTTTCAACGAGAACGGGCTGCACGTCAAAGTTATGTCGGTTTTATTCGACAGCGACAGTTGTAACCTCGCTTCCAAAGGATCCAACACCTCTTGCATGGTCAAGTAACTGTAATCCAGTATGTGTATCCCAAATGTGCCGCCAATATCGATCAACATCGAGCCGTCTATCCATCTATTGAGCACAAGGATAGCTCCCTTGTGCTCTAAGGTCATGAAACATTGAATTTCAGGTATAGTACTTTCCAGAGTGTAATTCTTCAAGGGTGGCTGTAGCTCGTTCATGACCGTGCTGATGTGATTGTACAAGGACACATGAATGGCGCCGATGTTAAGCGCCGCTTGTATGTTGGGTATGATCGAAGAATTGAAATACGAATCGATACGCAGGCACGCCGCGAGAACGCGAGCCGAAATTATTGCCTTTGGTCGACTGTTGTTCGATAGCAGAACCACGCGCCATATGCAAGCCACTGCACGAGCTGGAGCCTTTTCAGGAAGTTCTAAACGGTACGAGTCTGTTTCTGATAAATAGAAGTCGACGTAACGCTGATAGGACATGTGACAGTCGCTCCAGTATTCGAGGGTGCAGAGTACTCTTTCCACGTTGTCGTCATCCGAATCTAATGTCTAAAAGAGAAATTATTTTTAATACCATTGATGTTAACGTTATGTATAAATAAAATTGTCTTACTTCGAATGGAACTGGCGATACATGTATTCGCGTTAAGGTTCTTGGTTGCGGATACCTCCAAGCCATCGCTTGTTGAGGGTAGGTAAAAAATATGACCTAAATTGTGGCACAATAGATGTATTAGAACATCTATTTTCTTCTGGACAGAAGAATAGAATATCGCTGAACTTACTTGATAAGGGAAAGGAAGTTCTTCAGCATTGCCATTTACAAACTGAAACGCGCCTGCTTTAAGATCATCCTGATAATGCTGCTCGGTTGAAAGTACAATTTGTTTATCGTTATTTTTGAAATCCGACGACGACGTTGTTAGCTCGTTTATCAATAACTGACAGTCTTCCATGACGTTTTTTATGATTTTTATTTGCTCCGGGCCGAAATCTAGATAGAGGCTGTCGCTGTCCGCTTGTATTTGTACTTGAGGAATGGAATCGTTGTTCTGCCAAGTTTCCCAGAGCAAACAAACGGTGATATTGCAACACCATGGGTTTAGAAGAACTTTGATGTTCTCGTTAAGAATCACCGACACGATAAAGGAATCCACAGTCGTGTTGGAGTATATTCGATCAGGCCTAAGGAGAGTCGAGATATTGCCAGATAACGAGGATAAGCTAATTATTATTTCAGCACCGGAATCAGTCTTCAGAGAAAGCACAACTTGCTTCGTGGATATGTTTAAGTCAGGCCAGTTTATTTTCTTCGACTTTGTCGTCAAGAGTATCTTGGTCTCGTCAAAGTGTTCGGTTGACGTTGATTCATGGTGGTGTTTAAAACACTCCAGTATCTACAATAACATGTAATAAATAAATACGTAAGTTTGAAACATCCTCTGTAACGTGTTACCTTATTTTTGATAGCGTATATCTGACTAAGTCTCGATAAGGAGAAATGAATTTTCGTAGGTCTGCCCATGTCTATGGAGTACTGCGGATTTTTTCCTAAGACCCTCTCGTATTTCACAGTTATGAAAGACGGAGGGATGCCTGTGTCCGGATGTAGATCGCCATTTTTCGTTTCGATCATGAAAATTTTGAAGTCCTGCTCTGTCGGTATCGAAATTAATTCTCTGCGTTCTTTCTCCCCGAGTGCAACAGTTAGGTCGAAACACGATACCTAGTGTAATAAAAATTCTCAAATCAGGATATTCCCAAGTACTTGTTCGAAAATTTACATACTTGTACTTTCTGCGACGGATGCTGCTGAGAGAAGTATATATTAGGTTGGTTAATCATTGCATAAAACAATGGTTGTTTCTGAGTTTCACCCTCCTCTTCTTCAACTTCGTTTATATCCTACGTGAATTTCTTATGAATTTAAAATCGTAATATTTCAATTTAATTACGTCAAGGATTACTTACAACTTGATATTCCGTGATCGTTTCCTGGATATCGTAAAGTACGAATGTTATTTTCCCACAATTTACTAGAAACTCGAATGGTAAAAGAATTGAGGTGTCCGAAGGTGGTGGTTTACCCTGAAAGAAATTACTTTTAGTCAAATAAATTATCCTTTTAGCTGGTTGAAAAATTCAAACTCACAATAATTGTTGAATTTATGCTGGACGTTTCGAAATCTATACCACTGTCTTTGGTAAAATCAACGTCCGCATCTTCAGAACTTTGTTTCGTCCAAGTAATTTGCCTCATGCTCCCCATGCTCGAAGCCAGTTTCTGGGACGTGCTGTTATACGCCATTACGTCTTCATGTTTCTCAAAGTGTCCCATCAATACGTTAAATTCGTTATTCAGAACCGATATTAATTGAATTTGATCCAAATTTATCGTCACTTCTATGTCCGTAATGCAATTCACTTCGATGGCACTTCCACATACCGTTATGTCCGGTTTAAATATAACAGGCGGGGCAATAATTAAGCATAAATCAAACCTACAGAATTATGTTAATAATATTAATGATACTATTAATTCATTTTTCTTATTTAAAATTGCATACTTTGATAATAATGGAAGCGTGGAGAATTGTCGTTCCAAGCTACTTCCATGTCCGAGTTTGTTCCATTCCAACGCTGGATTCTCATTCATGGTGTAAAGGTACGACTGAGATATTTTCTGTAGACGTATAATTAGATGAATTATATTTCTACAAAATTCGCTATTTTAACATTCTTCCCAAACAAACCTTATTTATACTCATTTGATAATTTTTCCAAGTGGTCGTGTGAGCGCATATCCCTTTTATGTTAATTTGGTACTGTCGATCCTCTACAGCGGAACCTGGTACGCTCAAGATATTTGCTTGAGCCGCAAGTTGATATATATCTAATCTCAAAGGTGTTCTGCAAATCGGATTCTCGGCATGCGGAGTGATTCGAATTCCGTCGAACTATAAAACGAATAAAATTATTAGCACACAATTTTGAACTGCAAACGGAAGTTCGTAGAAGAGATACCTGAAACATTAACAGATCGTGTTGCGGTTTGCATTTTATTGCGTTCGAGACTGGCAACATTAACCTGAGTCCTTTGAAGTCCAGGTATATCAACGGCAACGTTTCGATATCGAGATTGGTGATGCTGGTTATACAGGGTGCTACGTTTGGCTCGGTTTCGATTGTACTTTTTTCAACGGATTGATAGAAACGCGTGAACGGTTTTATTAATTGCATGTATTTGCTAACGATCGTGAGAGGTAAAATCAGATCCATCATTTGCACTCTTATTACCACTTCAGAAATGTAACCGTCTGCTGATAAGACACTGTCGGTCATCATATCTTTCTGGAAATTATTAAAGGGTAAAAAGGTAAAATAACGTAGAGATATTCGTCTCAATTTCAATCGTAAATACCTTCTGACTTTTATGCTTCTTGTAGGTGCCCCACCGTGTATGGACGTTTCCAGATTTCGCTCTGGTCAAAGTGAAACTTAGAAACCCGGAATCATCGCCTTTTTCTAAATTGTCTTCCCTTCCATAAAGCACAGCACCCACGTATTCCCCGATATCCCAGGTCACTGAGTTCGCTGCTCTACAAGAGAATATTTGTTAACATTTATCAGAATAAAATTATTTTTACACAATTACACACCTGGTATAGTGGAATATAGTGACCGTCGTAATTTTACTTTTTAATTTAAAATAGACAGGCTGTAGGTCTAAGGAAGTGATAATATCTTCTAATTCGAGGACTAATTTCAAGGAGGATAAACTGTCCTTTTCCGTGACGTATAATTTTACGGCGATCTTTGTTATGGTCCATTGAATCCATGCTGTCAAAACTAATTCGTCTGAATCTGAAAAAAAGTATAATGTTATACAGACCAGTATATGAAATGCATTTTTTATAATATACCTTGTGTAGAGTCATCTTTTGAAGTTGAAACGGTTGAATTCGTGGTTGTATCTTCAGGGTACAACAGTTGCGTCGGTGTAGATGGAGTTTGCGGTATGATAGGAACGACTACTTGTGTTTCAGTGTGTATCTGAGTGCTAGTTATTACACTTTTGTTGGTACCGGATGTGTCTCGCACTGCGTTTGCAATATTTGACAATATTTTGTTTATGAAAACCACCTAGAATAAAAATAACATGCACTTTTCGTGTATCAGGTCTGTTGTATACAATATTTTTATTACAGTACCTGTTCTTCGGAAATTGAAACGATAATAGGAGAATTATCGATGTGAACGCAAACACCTAACGCAGATAGCGTGCTTTTTTCTAATTTATATGTTGTAAGTTTAGTTGTAAGGGCAACCGTAGCGTTCAATGACATTTTCTTAATAAAATTTTTCTGAATATGTTGCTGCAACATGTAACAATGGAAATCGACGAGGCTCAACGTCCATGGAAAACTCTGTGACTCTGAAATAAATTTCAATGAACACAACGTACCTTGAGCATACTTGCTTTTACTCACTGTTCGTCCACATTGATTTTGGCAACATGACCGGTAGTTCCTGAAGATAAGGTGCCAGCAATTCAAAGTTTACGTTTGACGAGTGAATGACTAAAGTAGGTAACTTTATTATCAACATTTGTAAGTTATTATCGTTTTTCAATGCTGCGTCCTTTGCTTCCTCTATGCCTATGTAATTTAATTAAATAGTTTCAATAGTGACAAATTAAACAATTTGAAGGTGTACATTCACATACCATAGGCCCCTATACCACTCATAGTCGTTGACGGAATGTAAATAACAATATGTCCAACACATCCACTTAACACAAGACCACACCACCATGGATACCATTCTGATAATCTGGCCAATATTCCCAAATTCTGTAAGTTCTAACATAGATTATATCTTTATAATTAATAAACATATACAAAAACCACTATTAAAAAAAGGATTAAAATTTCGCAGCATATATGATTAAATATACAATACCTGTCTTCCACCTTCGGTTTTGGAGTCATGCTTCTTCTGGATGTCGTCATTTTGCACAGTTTTCGATTTTTCCGTCGCTATAATCGATTTCCGTTTTTCTTTGTCCGAAGAACTATGCACGCTCTCGTGTAAACTGGGAAACGTCTTCTTCTTGGTACCTGTATCAGAAGACGCACCCTCGAAGGGTTGCTGCCCTTCTGGCCTCATCGTGCACAGCGTGCCTATATTGTAATAAGTAACGCGGTACTCCAACCATTTGAACAACAGCGGGTCCAGCGAGGCGCTGATATCCGCCATTTGAAGCGAAATAACAGGTGGGTGCGTTTGCTTCTCTATATCCTTCGGGAACTGTACCACAACCGTTAGAAGTGATTTGTTTTCCGCATCGCTGAAACCAACAAGTTATCATCAACATAATTTCCACTTAACACGTGATTGATAACATGTACCAACCCATCAATGTTATTTTCTGGGCCTGAGAATATAAAGGCCTGCTGCGACTCGTTCAGGGCAAACATTTTCACCGAACTTATGCTTACTTCGTGCGAAACTGTGGCCAGAGACGATAACCTCTTGCAGTTCACGTTTTCAAATAATAATTCCAAGTATACAGGATCTGAAATATGCATTAATTTTACAGTAAAATATATACAGTTTTAATAACATGGCACGTACCTATTTCTTGGCAAGCATCGTTAAATAAAGAAGAACACACTAGAGGATTTGTTGTGTCATTGGGATTCAGAATTGAAGTCAGTATAGACACAGCAACCATTAACTTTGCTTTCGTTCCAGTAATTGTAATACTGTCCATGTGCATCGTGTACGTTTCATGTATCAAACCAACATCCTTCCAATACTGTGGATACAACAGCTTCTTTATATCGCCCTCGACCGAATAAGGCATCACTATAGATGTATGACAATTTTTCGTCAAGAAAAGCTGACCTCTCGCTCCATTTACCTAATCAACACACAATGTGCATTATGAGCACGACTGTGTAACTCGTACACATAGTTTTGTATTACCTTGATTGAAATATCCTTATGGCACTGACTGAACATTTCTATCGGGAGATCGGTTTGCTTCGACGCACAGGCTGCAAGTCGAAACGGATATAAAGGCTGATGCATCAACAATTTTGCTTCGTCGCATTCGATGCTCAGAAAAGGATCGTCTGTAAGAGCAGGTGTTAGAGGTGCCGTCTAGCAAAATAATACGAGAAAGGTAAATAATTATAATGATAACAGGTAATTAACATAAGTATTATTAATATTACGTACTCGACTTTCAACAATCTTTCGGTGACGAGATAATCCGGTAACTGAATGATCCGCTAATTGCAATTGAAGAGACGCTTTCATTATTACTAATTTTGTCTCGGCCATGGACACGTTTTCTCGTAACGCTTCGTATTCTTCGAATGTTACGGGAGGAAGTTCATCCACGAGAGGGTCTGGTAATAATTTATAAATAATAATCAGTTTGCATTTAAACGTATAAATTAATGCTAATCGTACCTGGTTTTGTAACGATATACGGATTGTAATCATAATTCGCGGCAGCTTGTTTTATCGTTTCGATACGGTGAAAGATACCTGAACACAGTCTAATAGTCAAATCACGTACGACGTATCTCATTGCTCTGTGTTCGTGAAAATTGCTAAAAATGAGCAAAAATTTAGATTTGCTTATAACGCATTAATTTACTTCCCTTACCTATATTCAAAATTGGATCCAAATTCGGCCAATTTCTCGGGTGTGATGTCATCCGGTAACTCTATGAAATGAACATAATCCATAGCAAATCCTGGGCATCGTTCTATCAATCGCTTTTCTAAAAATGTTTCGTATATCTTGTTTTGTATTTAGAAATTTCATATACTAAGGAAATCAAAGTTATACTACCTGAAATTGTATATAGATGATAGTATATTCCTTGTTTGTATTCTCTCTTTTTCCCCTTGTTCTCCACTGAATCATTGTCAAACAAAGAATCTTTCAAATAATCGGTATTTAACTTGCCAGCTATTAAATATAAGGGTGGCTGGACAAAATTATTCATTAGTACCTACGACCAAAGAGAATACCAGAGGAATATGATATAGGACATTACCTGGGCTCCGTCTACTACTTCAAGGTGACCACAGCTGCAAGTTCCTCTGGGATATATACGTATGCAACCCATTCCAATTTGAAAGCTAGTCATTGCAATACCTTGAAGAAAAGTATCCACGACTACTCCGTTTAATCGTAACGTTAAAAAGGATTTATATCGGAGTTTACGAGATTTATAAAATAATTGTTCTTTAACATTTTCAACTGTCTGTATAAAAAATATAACATTTTTAACGTGTCTTTTATCTTCTATCTACCTTCTAAACATGTACCTTAAAAGTTAAGGTGGCATCTTGTACGTAGACACCTAAATGAATAATATGCCCCGAATAAGCCATTTGTTGTTCCGTTGACCAATCGTTATCCCAATCAATAGGGAATAAAGATGATACCATGTTCCAAGCCCATTCACCCCAGCCAGCAGTTTCTGTAGCAGTTCCACCTGCATAGTCTATATCGTCTGTAAAATTATCCTCTATAAATGTTTATACCATGATACAGTTAAGTTTCATAAAAAAAATGTAGAACCTTGTATGATATCCTCCCTTTCCTCTAAAGAGATTAAAGCTTTTTCTTTACTACATGGAAATTGTTTTGTCTGTAAGGCCATTATCAATGCAGCTAATCTGAGCAACATTGGTACTTGTTGTTCTGTTATACTAAATTCCATTTTTTGACAGTGAAGGTCCAAACGTGTAATAGAAGCTTTCTTTGCAGTATTACTATGGTAATTTACAATCAAACGTATTACGACGGAACATCTATATAAAACTGGATCCTGAATAATGGAATAATAGATTTATACATTTTATTATATAAAAGTTATAAAATAAATATAATAAAAAAGATAATACCTGATATATTTCTATTTTTCCACAGTCATCCATTTTATCTAAACATAATGTTAGGTCCTGAATAGTGATAACTTTCCTAAGCATAACTTCATAGCCATTGACATCTATAAATATGCATTAATATGTATACCTTGTTTGAAATTTGTTAATTAACACTTTTTAATAACATAATAGTAAATGAATACCGGTAAATGTTGGTTCCCATTTATTATTAACAGTTCGCATACTTAGGAACCTGACATTGACACTAAGAACAATGTCCTCTTCCACGTATTTTAGAATTAAATTATTACAATTGATTGTTATATTATTTACAACCTTTGTTACTATAGTTTTTATATATCCAGGTGGTGTTTCTTCCCTATAAAACAAATAAAAGTGTATCAAAATATTTGTGCAGCATCAAAATGTTATAATAATAATGAATACTTGCTTACTGTGAAATTTCCTGCCTCTTCTGCAGGACAGAAGGATTGGTTCTCACTTTATTATCATCTTTTAATTTTAAAATGCATTCTAAAAGCAAATATAAATATTTTTAAATGTTCAATGTTATCATACATATATAATATATTTTTTAATACTTACCTATTGTGTTAATTGTAATAACAATTGGCTCTGAGGTAATTTTTACCCAAGGTACATGAATAAGCAATTCATGTATATGGCCACTAATAAAAACAAAAGGAAGATTAAGTTGTTCTTCCAAAACTTCCAGCCTCAAATCAAGATTTTGAAATGATGCATCACCACCCCATAAAGAAACCTTAAATGTAAAATGATATTATATCCTTGTAACAAAATAATAAATAAATATTAAGTGTTGCTGATCCTATAATACCTGAGATTGTTCTGGTTTAAAATTCTTCACATATTTTTCAACATAACTGAGAATCACCGGTGTTATATATGATTCCAGTTTGAACATTGTGGTTGATAATTCAATGCATTCCACATACTCTTATGCATTTAACAAATTTATATATAAAAAAACTATATATTACTTCCTCAATTAAATAATCTAGGTACAAATTACAGAATGATAATTGTACCCATAAAAAAGGATTAATATCAGACCGTATATAATGTCTTAAAAAGTATAGGATTATCTGAAAATGAAGTAAATATATATTATCAGTTTTTACATATGCAGATTTGTTTTTAAGATAAAATTCAATATTTTAAAAGGAACACGAAGTAGGGTGGACAAAATCAATAAATACTTCAATAAATGTACTTTATTCTTCCTTCGTTGTGGTATAAAATCAACATAAATTGTAATATGCTATCACTTAACATATTATATAATTAGCTATGGAATGTTTGTAAAATAAATATTAACCTGGCAGTGGATTATGCATCAAATTCAAATGTAAAAATATGTTTCAGAAATACACTTCTTTTTGTAATGAAACTGTGAATCAAAAGAAATGATTAGTGCCACTTTTAATGATTTATAATTGCAAATATTCAGTTGTAATTTTATCTTGCATAAATATATATTATAGCTTTATTTATGCTGTCAGTCTTAACCTTAAAAATTTGACATGCACTGCCACTGCATGTGTATAGTAACTATATATAACACGCATGCGTATTATTGTAAAAAGATATAGGATTTTTTATTAAATTTGAGGGGAAAAATAGAAGAAGGGGCTTTCCAGAACTAGAAAATCCGGGGGGATCCTGGGGGAGACTAACCTGGAACCTCCCTGTTTTTATACAAAAATATAAACAAATAAAGCAATATATTTATAAGCTTTTTATGTGAATACACATTTTTATAAATAATTTATATGATTTGTATATTAAAAAATAAATAAAATGTTTTAATAATGAATTTTTCAATATATTATCATTACACATTTTATTATTTCCTAAATGGACTTATGATATTGAATAATTTTTTTTTTTACGTATAGGATCAATTTCTAACACACCCTATACAAATTGTTTGTTTTCTTCTTCCAAATTTTCGTATATTTATTTGATGCTCACTTTACATTGAATGCAATGCAATTTGCAATCATTTTGACACCTTTCCATTATACCGTAATTTAGGGTAATGGCACATATATCTGCATATTTTGCAGCTCGGGATTATACAAAACCCGCGATCGATCGTCGCATTGCCGAATTATTAAAAAGAAGAATTGGATTGGAAGCTTTAACTACAGAATCATTAAAAGATCGCCTCGTATGTTAAGCATATAATGATGCATTATTTTCAATGAAGTATATGCTACACAAAGTATTTTATTTTACATATGCTTTTGTATATCTAGGAAAAATTTAAGGAGTATCGAAATGCAAGACAGGGATTATTAAAAGTAACACATAGACAGGTCCTGGAAATTGTTGGTTATATCTTAAATGTAGATCCTGATCTTCTGGAAGAAGGAATTATTGATAAAGATGATTACGTTAACGTATTTGATAGCTTCTTTTCTAAAGGTGGAACACGTGCAATTCTTATCCATTTTCAGCCTATGGGACCACCACCTTTTGGTATTATGCTTTGCATTTATACAAACTTTCTTTATTTCAAGTATGATTAATATAAAAAATATCAAAATAGAATCAGGACGGTGGAATCCACAACAGGACTATGATAATGAGATGATACGTTGCTGTGTTACTGATGGTTCTACTGAAAAATTCTCTGGAAAATGTGTTATAGTTTATAGGCTAAGATCTGATGTTGATTTTGAATCTAAACACATTCTTGAAGTATGCTTTAGCTGTATAAAATAGATGTATTTATAATTTTTAACTTAGATTCTTGAATAGGAAACATATTATGCTTATGGAGAAACTGATATTGTATCTCAAAGTGCACTTGCAGCTATATCAGGGTTGATTTTAAGATTAAATTTACCTGCAATAACAGCTAACACATCATGGGGTGAATTATCAAAAGAGGAAGGAGGAGAGAAAGTGATATATCAATTCATTTGTGATTTTAGAGATTTTTGTGAATTTTTAAGCAGTAAGACAATGAGATTCATATCCATATGAAAGAAGATATAATATAATTGTTATTTTTATGCTTTTCTTTTGCTTTTTTTAGCAATTAAACTAGATCTAGACCATACAATAAAATTTTACATTAACTGGGACCTATATAACAAATACTTATTGCCAGAAAATCCAGATGTTAATGATGTAGAAGCAATCCGTGCTTTAGAAGATAATGTTAGAATATGGATGAAAAGTATGGAGCGGGTAAAATTTATAATTAGTAATCTTTATTGCGAATGTATGAGAAAGGTAATAATGCTTATTTTAAATGCAGGCTATTGTTGAGAGTCAACAATTGCGCAGAGAATCTGAACTTATGGGACCAAATGAAGAACTTTATTATTGGAGAAGGTTGCTTGCTCGTTTTTCATCAATTATTGAACATATTAAATCTCCTGTTGTTCAAAAATACATAAACTTGTTAACAAAAGTGAACTCAAAACATATAAAGGTAGATTTAGCTGTTTTTGTTAAGTTAATAATGATAGTAAGCACTTTACACATTATATCTAGAAATGGAAATTGTTGGAAAATCATGTCAAAACAATACAAATCCTTTCACAAGATAATGTGAAGTACTTGTATGCATTGTCAAAATTTACGCAACCCTTGTATAGACTTGATCCAACACAAATGGGAGAATATTTACCTCCACTTATGTATGCTATAAGAATGATCTATGCTACTTCACGATTTTTTAATACAACAAGGATGGTCACTGCAGTTTTTGTCAAGGTTATTAAAAAAAAGTGAAATGAGTATTTTATACCTCACAGTATTTAATCAAGTTTATTGTTAATTTCAGATGACAAACCAAATGATTTTAGCATGTAAAGCCTATCTAACTGATGATGGCAAAGTAAAAATATGGAATGAAGCCAAATCTGTTATGATATCCAAAATACAGGTATTTGTACATTTAAGATAAATTTAAAGCATAAAAGGATGTTTATTAAAGATATAATACTAAGGCAACAAAAATATAATATTGTAGGACTGTACAAAATTGTGTGATCAGTATTACAAGCATTATACTGATATGTGCAATAATGTTAAAGAATCTGCTGATGAGAAACCTTTTGAAGTATCAGAAATGTATGTTTTTGGAAAATTTAACACTTTCAAATCACGAATCATAAAAGTTAGTAATAATATTTGATTAAAATAGTACTATTTTTATTTACAGTAATTGCATATAAATTAATTGCCTTTCAGATTATGAATGTTTTTGACACAACATTAACATACCTGATCCTTTATAGTTCAGCAATAGAGGGAATAGATGTGTTTGCAAACAAATTTTTCAGCTTTTTCCAAATGATTTCATCGCGTGATTATGATCCATTAAATCATAGAAAACCTTATTTTGATACTGACTATGAGACGTTTAAGACAGGTGTAGCACAGGCAGAAGTTGAATTAAGAAATTTCTTTTATAAATGCGTGTCAGAGACTCCTAACATAGCAGAAGCACTAAGAGTAGTAGCCAGGTAATCTTTGTACATTGTATACACTTATTATTGCTAACATACAATGAAATTATTATAATGTACAATTAATACAGATTTCAGAAGCTGAAGTTTAAGAATCTAAGAATCGACAGAAAGTACTTGGAACTCATAGTAGTATTTAGAAAAGAAATCGAAGATGTACGAGATAGATACAACGAAGACAGATCGGATCCGCCGTTGCCCAGAAACATTCCACCCATTTCTGGTCGTATCTTTTGGATCCGTCAGCTTTACAGGCGCATCGAGGATCCAATGGAGATATATAAGAAATGCATAAGAGTACTCACCCACGATCGAATGCAGAGATGCATTAAAATTTACAATGCATTGATCAGTGTCTTTATACATTACGAATTGATATACCACAAAGCATGGTCTGATTCTTCAGAAATTGTAAGCGTATTTATTGGTACACGAAGAGTAAACTAATCATTTGGTGCATTAATTGTTGCAATTTAAAGGTTCGACTAGCACTAGCTTCACCTCTGCTTATACGACATCCGGAGACAAACAAGTATCACTTGAATTTTGACTCTTACATCATTGAAGTGATACGTGAATCAGAACACATGGCCAGATTTGGATTAGATGTACCTGATTTCATACAAATTATAACATATTGCAAGGACAAAATCTTCTCATCGTATGAAATTGTGAAACAATTAGTCGCAGATAATAATACACTGAGGTACAAGCCTGGAACATTTTCTTCGTGAAGACCAGGAAGGACTAATCCTTCTTTTGAATTGCAGGAGGAATATACCAATACTGTTTCTTAATTTGATCAAAATTGTCCTTGTTAATCTTGAGATCGCTTTTCAACCTTGCTTATCGGTGGTAACATGGACATCTTTGAATATTTCTGAAGTATGCGCAGAAATACAGACGGTCATTACGTCCATGGAAGTCTTTGTGAAAGAGATAACAGATATGAAGGAAGCGAGGGTCGATGAGATCTTTGAATCTATTGCAGACGCTATATTGGTCAAAATTGATAATTATGCAAAGCCACCGGCACAGCTGCTGAACGATAACATTGCTTTTGGAAACGTAGTTGCTGCGGACATTGAAATAAAATCGTCAGCGGCCGAAAAAGCTGTTATAACGATTATTAATAAATTTATAAACTTTATAGTCGACGAGTCCGTTCAAAATGTAAAATACAACTGGTTGGACCAGGACAAAATTTATAAATATACTTCGCAAACCAAGTTGACGAAAGGGAAATACGAGCCAGGTACATAATTATCCTTTTCGAATATCTGAATCGAGAAAAGAATATGTAACCACGAGAAAATAATTGTAGGTTTTGCTCCTATTGAAAGAACGCATAAAGTTAACATAAATAGAGTTTACAACGATTCCATGGAATTATTTGCGTATTTCCACGGCAAACTTATAGAGGCTTTAGTAAAAAGCGTCAAGAGTTCTTTTGAATTATTAAAGGAGAAGGTTACAGCGTTAAGGTTCGTGTAATTTTTATTGAAGTTTACCAATTACTCATGGCATTGTTTAAATTTATGTCCCTTTTACTTCAACGATCGCAGTTCTTCGGCGCAAGATAAGGACGCGGTAGAAGTAACTCCAATTTTGTTGACTACGTTCATCCTACAAATACCAAACATCGTAGTGGTACCTGCGATAGAAGAACTACAACTCTACTTTGGCAGAGTGGTGTTGAGCGTTTTAGAGAACCACAAGCACATCTACGTTTGGGGACAGCGTTATTCGCCCAAAGACGGAATGTATTTAGCTCATGGTATCGAGAAATAATTATTGCTAGTAACAACGTTGATAGCGAATATTATACATATACAAAATTTATTTTTATCTTTTAGTGAACACCGAAACACTTAAGGATTATTTTGACACAATGTCTGATCATAAAGAGATAGTTCGCGGTGTGATGAGCTTGCAAGGTGCAATCCTTGCAATGAAGGATGACGTGGCGCAAGTCAGCAACGTATGTTTTCTTCTTTTCTTCTTCCTGTTTTCAATAGCTGTTTACAACGTTTTATATTTATTTAATTATTTCTGCAATAGATGTATTTAAGATACGCCTATATATGGTCCGAAGATAGAAACAAGATCGTGCAGAGTTTTGTCGATTCCGAACCAATTTCTCAAGAGATTAAGGAGAAATTCGAGGAATACGACGACTTGGTTCAAGAAATTAAGGATTTACCGAACAAACACATAGTTGGACCTATAGAGATTAATATGGGTAACTGGCATATCATAATGTGATATACGTTGGTGATCAAATTGTTTAATCAGCTCAATATGTTTCAGAGAAATTAAAATTAGCACTGTTGATTGAAGCACGTACCTGGAAGACGTTATTAGGCCAAGTGTTATCGAACGCGTATAAGGAAAAATTAAAACGCATTACAGACTACATCAACGACAAGAACAATGTTTTGGCAAGAGACATAAAGGACCTGGAGGACGTAAGGATCGCCATGAAGTGTTTGGCCGAGATACGAGACGATTTCATATCGTTGGACATAGAGCTAATATTAATAGACGAAACGTACTATTTGATGTCCAAATTTAACATTTCTGTGTCGAAAGAAGAACAGGACATCGTAGATAGTCTGCGATACAATTTTACGAATATGTTGAACATGGTATTGCTCATAAACACATCTGCGTTATTGTTCATTCAATTATTCTGTACCGTTGTGTTTAATGAAATTTCGTACATCGCAAGGCAAAACAAGTGCAAGCGAAGATATGCGAAATGCAGGAGCCGTTGAAGAACGAATTAACGGCCGGCGTTACAATTTTGAAACAGGAAGTGATCAATTTCGATCTTGATTTCGAGTTGAACGGCCCGATGGTCGAGGGTATACCAGCCAAAGAAGCAAGCGATCGGTGAGTTTAATCACCCATACCATTTTCAATATGTACATTCCATTAATTGCTTTCCATTTTCAGATTAATTCTGTTTCAAGCCCGTTTCGAAGAGCTGTGGGAAAAATTCGAGACTTACAGCAGCGGAGAAAGTCTATTCGGTATTGAAATCACCGAATATCCGGCTCTTCATCGCAGAAAAAGGGAAATAAATTTACTACAGAAATTGTATGGCTTATATTTGCAAGTGATACGAACCATCGACAATTACTACGAGATACCTTGGTCTGAAATTGACATCGAGTCTATAGTCACAGAATTAGCCGACTTTCAGAACAGGTGAGCTCAAAAGATACTTGTTACCTCTTAACAAGCTAATGTTGGATCGTATTTCAGATGTCGAAGGCTACCAAAGGCTATGCGAGACTGGCCAGCTTACATCGATTTGAAGAAGAAGATCGACGACTTCAGCGAGACTTGCCCGCTGCTAGAATTGATGGCGAACAAGGCGATGCAAGAAAGACACTGGGAAAGAATGACGAAGTTGTGTAAATATCCCTTCAACGTGGAATCAGAGAACTTTACTCTAGCAAACGTGATGGAGGCGCCTCTGTTGAAGTACAAAGACGATGTTGAGGTATAAGTTTAATCACAACTTTAATTTCAACACTTTTCTTCATTTGCTTCATTATTTCAACAGGATATATGCATCAGTGCAGTAAAAGAGCAAGATATCGAGAGTAAATTAAAGCAAGTCATCGTGGAATGGTCTGTTGTAAATTTACAATTCTCTCAATTCAAACAACGAGGAGAATTACTGCTAAAAGGCGATGATACGAAGGAGATAATATCTCATCTCGAGGATAGCTTGATGATAATCAGTTCGCTTTTAGCAAATAGGTATCAAATTTTCTTTAATGAAAGGTAACCTAAAATCATGGAAGAAAAAGATAAATCTGGACGCTTCTTTTAGATACAATACGCCTTTTAAGAAGGATATCCAACTATGGCAATTTAAGCTCAGCAACACCTCTGAGATCTTAGGAAAATGGTTGAACGTGCAAAATTTGTGGGCGTATTTGGAAGCGGTGTTTATCGGTGGCGATATATCGAAGCAGTTACCAGCAGAAGCTAAACGATTCAATGTAAATAGAACATTTGATTAAAAAATCAAAATTGTATTTGCTAAATGCAATTTAATGTTTCAGAATATTGATAAATCTTGGGTGAAAATCATGTATCGAGCGCGCGAAAAGGCGAATGCAGTGGAAACGTGTACAGGCGACGAAACCATGGGACAATTTCTGCCACACTTGCTGGAACAATTGGAATCTTGTCAGAAATCTCTGAGCGGGTATTGAAAACATTCTTATACACCCAGTGAATTTTTAATTTAAATTAGTTATATTTATACAGGTATTTGGAAACGAAGAGAAGTATCTTTCCAAGATTCTGCTTCATATCGGATCCCACGTTGCTGGAAATACTTGGTCAAGCAGCCGATTGCCACACTATACAAAATTACCTCGATGGATTCTTTGATAACATAGGAAAGGTATATCCGCATCATTACTTCCTTTTTCTCAACTTTAATGATCTTCCATTTACAGTTAGACTTTAGCGAGAAAGAGTACGATAAGATTATAGCCATGTACTCGCGCGAGAACGAGAAGGTGGTGCTAGAGAAGGAAGTTGTATGTTTGGGGGGTGTGGAGAACTGGCTGAACACTTTGTTAGAGATACATCAATTCTCCGTGGGCTGCGTAATCGCGCAAGGGCTGATGACACTCGGCAACGAAGACTTTAATATCATAAACTTGATAGACAACACGATTTTACAAGTACAGAGACGTCTTCTTCTTCTCTGTTCGAAATCCTGTAGCAGTTTATGCTTTTCAGGGAGGTCTGTTAGCTTTGCAAGTCTTGTGGACCCGAGATGCTGAGATAGCATTAAAGACAGCCAAACGCGACAGAACAATAATGAAAAAAACGAACGAATGGTTTCTTGAATTGTTGAACATCCTTATTGAAGTCACCGTGAAGGATTTAACCAAATACGCGAGAGCGAAATACGAGGCTTTAATTACAATCCACGTGCATCAGAGGTTAATACGATAATCTTAAAAGGGTGATGAAAGTAGTACCATAAATTGGTACAAATTTTTCAGAGACATATTCGACGAGCTGTTCCATCACAGAGTCCGCAACGTTCAAGACTTTGAATGGCTGAAGCAGATCAGGTTTTATTTCAACTCCGAAACCGAAGAAATCCCCATTCAAATCACGGACATCGACTTCATGTATCAAAACGAGTTTTTGGGATGCACCGATCGACTTGCTATCACACCTCTCACTGATAGATGCTACATAACGTTGGCCCAAGCCATTGGTAAAATCATTACAAACTGTTTAATCATTTTTCTGTTGCAATAATATATTCTTTGAACTGTTTAGGTATGAATTTTGGAGGAGCACCTGCGGGTCCAGCGGGTACCGGAAAAACAGAAACCACGAAGGACATGGGGAAAGCCCTTGGAAAATTCGTGGTCGTGTTTAATTGTTCCGATCAAATGGACTTCCGTGGTCTGGGAAGGATATTCAAAGGGTTAGCCATGGCTGGAATATGGGGTTGCTTCGACGAGTTCAATCGGATCGATTTACCTGTCTTATCCGTGGCTGCTCAGCAAATAGCCATTGTGCTTACCGCAAGAAAGGAGAGAAAAACAAAGTTTCTTTTCAGGTATATAAATATACATCCAAAATACAATTTCAAATTATTCTATATTTATATTTAAACCATGCAGCGATGGCGAGACGTATTCTTTGACTTACGAGTTCGGAATGTTCATCACGATGAACCCTGGCTACGCCGGTCGCCAAGAATTGCCAGAGAACTTGAAGATACAGTTCAGAAGCGTGGCCATGATGGTCCCCGACAGACAAGTATGTTACCAATTATTAATCATACGTTAAAAGCGATTTTGGCATTGTTTTATTTGTTTAGATAATTATACGCGTAAAGCTGGCAGCCTGCGGCTTCAAGGAAAACGTTCTACTGTCTCGCAAGTTCTTCACGTTGTACAAACTGTGCGAGGAGCAACTCAGCAAGCAAGTGCACTACGATTTCGGTTTGAGGAATATATTGTCCTGCTTGCGAACCATGGGTGCCCAGAAACGAGCAAATCCTACAGATTCCGAAGAAACTACCCTCATGAGGGTTTTGAGGTGAAGCATTTGCTTTCTTAGCAAACGAACGAATGTAACATTGTTTTATTTGAATATCTTAGAGACATGAATCTGTCGAAGTTAGTGGACGAAGACGAACCTCTGTTCATGTCCCTCATCGAGGACATGTTCCCAGGAATCAAACTCAGAGTTCAAACGTACAAAGACTTACAAAAGGCGATCGCGAACTCAGCTGCTGCGCTTGGTGTCACGAATCACCCCTCGTGGAACCTGAAAGTGGTCCAAGTACGTTTCATTATCCTTTTTCAATTAGTTCGAATGGACATATTCTTTTCTACCCTCAGCTTTACGAAACCTCTCTCGTTCGACACGGTTTGATGGTGCTCGGACCAACTGGAGCCGGGAAAACGCAGTGCATGTGGACGCTCATGAGAGCCATGACGGAAATGGGTATGCCGCACAAGGAAGTCAGGATGAATCCAAAAGTTAGTCGACCTTTTTAATTCCCAGAATCATTTAATGCAATCAAAAACTTTTTGTAGGCCATCACAGCATCCCAGATGTTTGGAAGACTCGACGTAGCGACGAACGACTGGACGGACGGGATATTCTCCACCATATGGAGAAGGTCCACGCATACGAAGAAGACTGATAACATGTGGATGGTTTTGGACGGACCCGTGGACGCAGTATGGATCGAGAACTTGAATTCTGTGTTGGACGATAATAAAACGTTAACTTTGGCGAATGGTGATCGTATAATTATGGCGTCGAACTCCAAATTGGTCTTCGAACCCGATAACGTTGATAATGCGTCGCCTGCTACGGTATCGCGTATGGGAATGGTGTTCATGAGTGCTTCCGTGTTAAAATGGAGTCCCATTTTAGAAGTATGTTACTTGAAGAATTATGAATGATGTATAAATATTTAATACTGTTCATTTGGTTCATCTTTAGGCGTGGTTTAAGAAGCGGCCACATGGGGAAGCGGATATACTGCGAAATTTGTTTAACAAAATATACAACGATGCTCATATGTTCGTCCAAACGAAGCTTCCGGTAAAAATGGTCCTTCTGGAAGCTATATACATAAGACAATGTATCGATTTGTTGGAGGGTTTGCTTGTAACAGATAAGAACGAATCAAGTATGTTATCCTGTTTCTTTGTAATCTTGGTTCGTCACAGAAATAGTTAATCTGTCTTTATTGTCTTCAGAAACATTACCGCAGCCACACATCGAAAAGATATTCCTGTTCTCGGTGATGTGGAGCTTAGGAGCGGTGTTGGAGTTAGAAGAACGCAACATGTTGCAGGAGTTCTGTGTTCAACATGAATCGAAGTTGCAATGGCCACAATATCAAGTAATTAAATCTTGAAATAATTAAGAGAAACATGGGAACAGTTGTAATAACGAGGTCCATTGTAGGAAGATGAAACTATCTTTGAGTATTTGGTGTCGGAGAGCGGACACTGGATACATTGGTCTGAAAGGGTCCCAGAGTTTACGTATCCACCCGATGAGATCTTACCGTACCATACAATTTTGGTTCCTAACATAGATAACACCAGAACGTTGTTTTTAATCGACACTATTGCAAAGCAGAAGAAGGCGGTGCTATTGATAGGTACGGTATTGAAAATGTTGTCCATATTTTATTTAATATAAATCCTAACATTTTAGGAGAACAAGGAACTGCAAAAACTGTAATGATCAAAGGTTACATGTCCAATTATGATCCCGAAGAGCATTTGTTCAAGTCTTTCAGTTTTTCTTCAGCTTCCACACCCAACATGATACAGGTTGTTTTAAACATAAATTAGTTCATGGAATTTAATGATGTAGGCTATATTTGTTTTATGCAGCGTGTATTTGAGAGCTATGTGGAAAAACGGGTGGGCACCACCTACGGTCCTCCAGGCAGTCGCAAAATGACAATTTTCATCGACGACATAAACATGCCGGAAATAAACGAATGGGGCGATCAAATTGCAAACGAGATTGTCCGTCAATTGATGGAATACGGAGGGTTTTACTCGCTGGACAAGCCGGGCGAGTTCTCCTTCATACAGGATATCCAGTTGATCGCCGCCATGATCCACCCAGGCGGCGGTAGAAATGACATCCCGCCTAGGTTAAAAAGACAATTCAACATCTTTAATTGTACGCTGCCATCAAACAAATCGATGGACACGATTTTCAGTAAGTGTAAAATGTGTATGATGCTAGAATACATTACTAATTTTTCAACAACTCGAAGGATCCATCGGTGAAGGATATTTCTGCAGCACCAGATTCGAGGAAGAGATTGTGAACTTCTTGCCTAAACTGGTACCTTTGACGAGAGTGTTATGGCAGCAGACCAAGTTGAAGATGCTACCAACACCTGCAAAGTTTCATTACATCTTCAATCTGAGAGACCTGTCTCGAATCTGGGAGGGTATACTCAGAATCGAGAGAGCTGAATGCGATTCCATAACCCGGTTTCTGAAACTCTGGGAGCACGAGTGCACTCGCGTAATCGCTGACCGGTTGGTTATTATTTTCAAAATGAACTATGAATTCGTTATAACTTCTTTTTTATTGTGTTTTAGGTTTACGGTAAGCGACGACACCGAATGGTTCCAGACCACCTTGAAACGCACGGCCGAGAAGATGTTAGGCAACGATTTCAAGCATTTCGTAGAAAGCGAAAGTTACTTCGTTAACTTTCTGCGCGAACCACCGGAACCCACAGGGGACGAGCCAGATGATTTTGTGCTAGAGGCGCCAAAAATCTACGAAGAAATACCGAGGTACTATTTCCTCTTGAGACATCTTCGATCAACTTCTTCACCCGTTTCCTTATTATAGTTACGAAGTTGTGATCGCAAAAATCAAACAGTTCATGGAACAATTCAACGAGTACGTTCGTGGATCGAATATGGATTTGGTGTTCTTCCACGACGCTCTGGTACACCTTATTCGTATATCGAGGATCCTCGGGGTTCCCAGAAGCAATGCCATGCTGGTAGGTGTTGGAGGATCAGGCAAACAGAGTCTGACGCGTTTGTCTTCTTTTATCGCCGGGTTCAGTTTCTTCCAAATAGTTCTAACCAGGTAAATGACGAGCAACACAAGTAATAAAAGTGCTTGCAGTTTTTAATTCGAGTTTCGTCCTCAGGAGTTACAACGTTGGAAGTTTAATGGAGGATTTGCGGAAGGTTTATCGCGCGGCTGGCACGGGTAGCAAAGGGCAGACATTTATATTCACAGACAACGAAATAAAAGAAGAAGCTTTTCTAGAATATATCAACAATATTCTGAGCGTCGGAGAAGTGGCGAATCTCTTCCCTGCCGATGAACTCGACGAAGTATTGACAGAAACCACGCCGTTAATGAAAGCTGACGATCCAAGATGTCCACCAACGCCCGACAATCTCTATCGTTACTTCATATCGCGTGCGCGAAATCAGTTGCATATAATTCTATGCTTCTCACCAGTGAGCAACCTTAGTGTTTGGCTAATTATTTTAGCAAAGTCGATATTTAATTAAATACAATTTTAACAGGTTGGAGAAAAGTTCAGATCTCGAGCATTAAAGTTCCCTGCCCTTATATCCGGTTGTACGATTAATTGGTTCTGGAGATGGCCAAGGGATGCCTTGTACGAGGTCAGTAGTCACCTGTTGGAAAAGTACAAGGTGATATGCACCCCGGATATAAAGCGTCATTTAATTGAAGTAATGGGAGACATGCAAGACGACGTTAGCGATACTTGCTCGAAATACTTTGAAAGGTAAAGTTGTATTAAATTATTGTAATTCATCTTCATGTACATTTATACGTATGTCCTGTTTTTTAGATACCGAAGAGAGACGTACGTTACCCCAAAATCATTCCTAACATTCCTGGCCGGATACAAGATACTTTACAAGCAACGATTAGAAAATATCAACACGCTCGCGTTTCGTATGAGCAACGGTTTGAACAAATTAGTGGATGCCGCTGCCCAGGTCGATGAATTGCGGAAAGTTTTGGAAAAGAATCAGCAGGAAATCGCGGTGAAGAACGTGCAAGTGGAAGCTGTTCGTATCTTTCTTCATTCACTAATTAAACGCAGTTGTTTGATTAAATGTTGATCATTTTATATATGCTGTTTATAGATTCTAGTCACGGTTAATGAAAAGAGAAGAGAAGCGGAGGCAGTGAAGGCACAGGTTCAAGTCTCTAAAGACGAGGCTGAGGCGATTTTAAAAGTAATCTCGAAGGAGAAGTCGGCGGCGGAGAAGAAATTGAAGGCTGCTGAGCCCGCGTTACTCGCAGCAGAAGCGGCGTTGCAAGTTAGGCTTGTTTCTACAATTATTGATCCTATTTTTATTAGAAAACTTATTCAAATAATATTCGTAGACTATAAAAGCTGCTGACATTGCTACGGTACGAAAACTAGGAAAACCGCCATACTTAATTACACTCATTATGGACTGTGTGATTATTTTATTCGGGAGAAAGTTGGATCCAGTTAAGCCTGACCACGAACGACAATTTTTAATGCCTTCCTGGTCGGAAGCATTAAAAGTACCATCCTCCGTTTTTTAATTAATACAAGAATCATTTATAGCTCAATGTACTGATTTTGATTATTCCATTCGAAGGTCATGGCCGATACCAGGTTCCTGTACAACTTGCAGAATTTCCCAAAGGATAACATCAACGGAGAAACAGTCGATTTAATGCAACCGTACATAAATTATCACATGTACACCTACGAGGCTGCGAAACAGGCTTGCGGAAATGTCGCTGGACTTCTCCAGTGGACCATCTCGATGGTCATATTCTACGGAATAAACAAAGACGTTCTTCCTCTGAAAGTAACTATCACTTCATTTAAAAGAATAAAGTGCAATCATGCAGGTGGTAAAACAATATAATTTATCATAGGCGAATTTAGCTGTGCAAGAGAGTAAATACCAGAAAGCGAACCGGAACTTGATGGAGGCTGAGGGTCATCTCAGGGCCAAAGACGAGGACTTGAAAGTGGTGCAAGCAGAGTTCGATGGAGTGATGGCAGAGCGTCAAGTAATTTATTAAACGCCTATGAACGATGAAATTTATGCTACGGTTATTTAACGAAATTTATATTATTAGAAAATAGTCGACCTGGCCGAAATTTGCCAAGCGAAGACAGACACCGCGACAGCGATGATCGATGGTCTCTCTGGCGAAAGAGTCAGGTGGACCGAACAACTGGCTACGTTTAAATCAGAAACCGATCGTCTTGTCGGAGACGTTCTGATCTTGGTGGGCTTTTTGTGTTACTGTGGACCATTCAATCAGGAATTCAGGAGTCTGATGCAACAACAGTGGGTCGACTTCATTCAATTCCGGAAGATCCCAATCTCTATTACGATCAATATTACTGCCTCTTTAGTCGATACTGCTACGGTGCGTAGTATGTACATTTAAAAGTACATTTAATGGTAATTTATAATTTATGTTTCTTCATTTTTGAAGATCGGAGAATGGAGTTTACAAGGTCTACCAACGGACGATCTGTCCATTCAGAATGGAATCATAGTGACGAGAGCGAACAGGTACCCTCTTTTAATCGATCCGCAGTTGCAAGGTAAAGCGTGGATCAAAAACAAGGAGGAGGAGTTCAATCTGCAGGTAGAGAATCTTTTTCTCATTCTGGTATACGTTGGATTAATTTTGAATTACTTTGTTTCAGGTTACGATACTCGTGCACAAATATTTCAGAAATTATTTGGAAGATTGTGTTTCTCTTGGTCGTCCTTTGCTCATCGAGGATGTAGGAGAAGAATTGGACCCAGTGTTGGATAACTTGCTCGAGAAGAATTTTATCAAGATAGGAACTTCTTTGAAGGTATGGTATTTTTATTTATATTCTAGAAGAAATGTGTATAATAATTGATTATTTAAACAGGTGAAATTGGGAGACAAGGAGGTAGATATTCATAAAGATTTCAGGCTTTATATCACCACAAAGTTGCCAAATCCATCATACTCCCCAGAGGTATTTGCTCGCACTGCTATAATCGACTTTACTGTTACTATAAAAGGTAATTATCCATATCTCTAGTTTTATGCATGCATATTAACGTTTATTTCTCTTTATAGGATTAGAGGATCAGCTATTAGGAAGAGTGATATTAACCGAGAAGAAAGAACTCGAAATAGAGAAGACACAACTGATAACAGATGTAACCACAAATAACAGAAAGATTAAAGAACTGGAAGCTAATCTTTTACATAAATTAACCACTGTAGAGGTACTTCAATTCGTATTACAATATTGTGAAGTGAAAATATTTATTTCAATTTCTCATATGTTTAGGGTCCTTTGATAGAAGACGTAGAATTAATGACGGTACTAAACGTTACTAAACAAACGGCAGCCGAAATAAACGAGAAGTTGAGTATCGCGAAAAATACTGAACTGAGAATCGATAGTGCACGAGAAGAGTTTAGACCGGTCGCAACACGTGGCAGTGTCTTGTACTTTTTAATTTGCGACATGGCTCTGGTTAATTCCATGTATCAAACCTCGCTCGTACAATTTTTAGAGCGGTTCGATATTTCCATGGAAAGGTATATCTAATTCATAATCAATTGATAAAACCAAACTTAAAAATGCTTCTTCATTTAAGATCCGAGAAGAGCCCAGTCAATCAAAGAAGAATAACTTACATCATCGAATATCTTACTTATGAGGTGTTCAGATACAAAGCAACCGGTCTTTATCAGATCCACAAATTCATGTTCAGTTTATTAATGACCCTGAAGATCGATCTGCAACGCGACGCTATTACTTACGATGAATTTCAATACTTCATCAAAGGCGGCGCAGCTTTAGATTTAAATACTGTCACGCCAAAACCTTGCAAATGGATTTCTGATATGAGCTGGCTCAATCTGGTCGCGCTTTCCGCCCTGAGACAGTTCCAGTATATTATTTCTCAGGTGCCAGCTTCTGAGAAGCTCTGGAAAAGCTGGTTCGACAAACCCGCCCCAGAAGAGGAAGTGATACCAAACAGCTACAATAGTTTGGACACTTTTCGCCGTTTGTTGTTAATAAGGTTGTTATTTATTTCTGGTACAAATGTTGAGCTATTTTTATACAAAGTTTGCGATTTGTAGAGCTTGGTGCATGGACAGAACCTTATCGCAATCGCGGAAGTATATATCGAATTCATTAGGGGAAAAGTATTCGGAGCCTGTCATCACCCGTTTGGATTTAATACATAGTGAATCGAGACCGGATACGCCATTGATTTGTTTCCTGAGCATGGGGTCTGATCCGACACCTAGTATTCAACAGCTTGCTAAAAGACTGGAGATTCAGTGCAAGAGTATTTCAATGGGTCAAGGACAGGAAGTTCATGCGAGGAAATTGCTTCAGAGCGCTAAAACTGAAGTTTGTTTATATAAATAGCACAAGTATATCAATGCCTAAAATCAGTATCATGAATTCTAGCAATGTGTGACAAATTTTATAGGGATATTGGGCCTTGTGTCAAAATTGTCATTTAGGCTTGGAGTACATGGAAGAACTAGTCGTCTTCATTTTGGACATGGAGGATCCAAATCCCAATTTTCGTATATGGATCACCACAGAGCCGCATAAGAGTTTTCCAATATCTCTTCTTCAAATGTCTACAAAATATACTTATGAACCTCCAGAAGGTAGGTGTTTATTTTTCTAATTTGTAATTTTTTACCATAAATATATTGTTTAATTGTAGGAGTACGAGCTGGTTTGCTTTCCACATACAGTAGTATGAATCAAGAAATGTTGGATCAATGTGATGCCCCACAGTACATACCAATTATCTATACAGTATCATTTTTGCACACTGTTGTTCAAGAACGACGGAAATTTGGACCTCTAGGCTGGAATATACCGTATGAATTTAATCAGTCTGATTGGTTGGCCTCCTGCATCTTCATCAACAATCACTTGAGTGATTTTGACATAAAACAAGGAATTAGTTGGCAGACTATTAGGTAGTAAAAAACTAATTAATTAAATGGTTCGTTTAGCAAATAGGTCTGCTTAATTTTCAGGTATATGATAGGAGAAGTGCAATATGGAGGACGTGTTACAGATGATAATGACAAAAGATTGTTAAACACGTTTACCAAGCTTTGGTTTTCAGAAGCATTATTTTCAGAGGAATTTTTATTTTACAAAGGATATCCAGTCTTTGTTCAGAAGCAGGTTACAGAATACTTGAAGATAATAGAAGATATGGCTACTGTAGATCCGCCGCAAGTTTATGGCTTGCACTCTAATGCAGACATTACGTAAGTAATCCTTTTAATTAATTTATCTTATTATTAAAGAAATTAATAAAATTGCAGATATCAAGCAAGTACTACACAAGTTGTCTTAGACACAATAATATCTGTGCAACCAAAGGAGGCAGGGGGTGGTGGTGGTGAATCTAGAGAAGCGGCTGTAACCAGACAAGCAAAAGATATGTTAAAAAAGTTGCCAGATTTTTATGATCCATTTGAAGTGAAATACAGGTAAGTTAGTATGCATTCTTTATCTTTTTTAGTGACTAATTGAAATTATTGTCCTAGATTACAGATATTAGGTACTACTGCACCAATGAGTATTTTCTTGAAGCAAGAAGTTGATAGAATAGAAGTGGTTATTGAATTGGTACATCATACACTCAACAATCTTCTACTTGCCATAGAAGGTGTTATAATAATGAGTGAGGTAATTTTTCTTTATTTGGATATAAAATGATATGAAATTAAGCATGTGAATATATTTAGGATTTAAGGGATGCACTTGATAATATATATGATGCCAGAATACCAAAAGCATGGAAACCTAAATCATGGGAATCCTCGACCATTGGATTTTGGTTTACTGAATTATTAGACAGAAATAAACAGTTTTCTTCCTGGTTGTACAGTGGGAGGCCAGTCAAGTTCTGGATGACGGGATTCTTTAATCCCCAAGGTACTTAATCATTTATAATTTCTATTATTAGATTATAATTTCTATTCCTTAGGATTTCTCACTGCAATGCGACAAGAGGTAACAAGAGCTCACAAAGGATGGGCTTTAGACAATGTTACATTGCATAATGAAGTTTTACGGTATACCGCAGAAGAAATAAAGCAATCACCTCAAGTATATTAAATATTATTATTGAATTATTGTTTTATTAACAAATAACAAACTTTTAATTCATTGTTAGGAGGGAGTGTATGTGTATGGATTATTTCTTGAAGGAGCCGGCTGGGATAAAAGAAACAATGTATTATGTGAATCGGCTAATAAAGTTCTGTATGTGTTAATGCCTGTGATTCACATTTTTGCCTTGTATAATGTTCCTGAAAAAGACCCAAAATTATACCAGGTATATATACATGCAATTATTAATCTATAGCTTAATAATACTGTATCCACTTTATAGTGTCCGGTGTATAAAAAGCCACAAAGAACGTACGTTTTACTAGTAACACCATTATGGTTGCAAACAATCAGACCACCCGAGTTTTGGGTCTTACGTGGAGCTGCATTATTATGCGATATTAAATAACTAAATGAAAAGGGAAATACAAATCAAATAATTGTAATCTATTAATTTAAAATAAATGAAATACATCCAATTTTCGATTTTAAAATATCCTTTATTGTACTTCATTTAAGCGTTTGAAATTTAAATTGAAATATTATGCGCTATCTGTGACACGCGCGCATGTCCGTTAATTTGATCATTTCATTTGTTCATATTGCTCGCGAAATTCAAATTAAATTCAAACGTTTGAATATTCTTATAATTTAGTTCAACAAAATTACACGAGGCAACAATTATTCATTGTAAAACCATAAAATTATAATAATTGTAACAAAATTTGCATAATTATAATAATTATAATATTTTAATATAATTACATAATTATAATATTATGTTGTTAAAGTTTGTAGCGAAGGTAAATGAGCGGCATGAAGAGATAAAGCAATTTGTATAATTAAATACAGTCCTGGGGTCATCTAATTTGAATAGTAGAAAGATAAAACATTGTATTATTATAAAATAATGAATTGAATATTGTTCAAGCTTTATTTTTCAATTGTTTTAAAGAGCAACTGAGGACGGTACATTGTCGAGGAAACTTTATCCAATAGAAGAGATAGGTACGAATTTTGAAATAAAAATTTTGTAATTATAGTGTAGAGGTATTCATCAGTTAGAACACCTAAATGATTAGGGTTTTTAATGCTAATTTTAAGAAAATTTGTGTATTACAGGAGACTGCATCGAAATTGCAGTGAAATTAATATCGAAATGGCACAAACCCTCGAACACGTCAAGCATTAACAGAATAAGAAATGGAAGGATATAACTTGTAATTACCATTAGGAATTATAATTGACCATAATTAATTGAAATTTGTTGAGATTAAAATACTGAAACAAATGTTAAATATACCATTTTTATAGCACTGTTATATTAAGAGAAATATATACTCCCCGTTGTATTTTCTTCATTTTGCAAGAACTAAATGATAAAAAATACTTAAATTGTTTATATTTAATGATTTTTTTCATTAAAATCGTTGTATTTTGCATAAATAATTAAAAATTAAAAAATATTTTTAAATTTTTACCTCTAGCGCCATCTCTTCGAAAAGTGCTGAAACTGCTCAAAAATTGACAGGAATCTGCCGTACCTACAATGATTATTTTTTAAGAAAATAATTTTTTGCTGTTTTCGCGTGTTTGAAGCATCTAATCGCTTCTATTTTACACTAATTATCGATTCCAATTGTCCGATTAATCCTAGAAGCCCGAAATATTGAAATATTAAAGATTAAATCGCACATTGAGAGAGTGAGAGGTCCGAATGGCGGACTAGTGTTCACTCTCTCGCACATTGGTGTTGTGCGCAGGCGCGAGTTTGGCGTAGAGGGAGTGAGAGACTAGATGCTCGGTGCTCTCACTCGCACATTGAGGGAGTGAGAGGTGAGATTGACGGACTAGTGTTCACTCTCTCGCACATTCTGGGAGTGAGAGGTCCGAATGGCGGACTAGTGTTCACTCTCTCGCACATTGGTGTTGTGCGCAGGCGCGAGTTTCACGTAGAGGGAGTGAGAGACTAGATGCTCGGTGCTCTCTCTCGCACATTGAGGGAGTGAAAGGTCCGATCGGCGGACGAGTGTTCTCTCCCTCTTACGCATTAGCATACTGCGTTGGCTTAGTGCGAGTGAGAGGGGTGACGCTCTCGCGGAGTCTTTTAATCGTTGCGTTACAATAATTAATAGTATGAGTTATTCGAGGTTCAGACTATTGTAGATCGGTTTTTCGTGTTCGAAAATGTGAAATTCGATACCAAATTAGCCAGTGCTTCTACGTTTTCTATTATTTATTAATGGTCGGGTAGTTACGTTCATCCCTTTTGTGTGAGGTTATGACTAAGTCCCTGTAATTTTATGTACAAGCTGCCTTAGTTTAATGATACATAATTAGATAAATACAATTTTGCAAACTCGTGATCCTTGGTTTCTGAGTCTAGTTTCATGTTACCAGTAAACAATGGGAAGGATTTATCTACTGAGAGTAAACATAATCCATCAAATTCAACCTGATTGAAAATGATCAATTTTGTTATATCGTATGTAAGTATAAAGTATTATAATTTTATTCAAGTAGTTAATAATAACGTATTTTGCTGTGTTGCAGATTAGAAGATGTATTTGTTATACATTTCTACGCCACATAAGCTGCGCATTAACATCATTAAATCAACGGGAAACTTTCTGGCAGATTCTCCGATATCAGTGTTCGGTAATTTTTGGAATTGGACACTACTAAAATTTCAAGAAATGGCACGAAGAATACTTCCTGCCACATCATGTTTTCCTAATACAAATCTGCAAACTTGAGATCCTTGGTTTCTGAGTCTAATTTCATTTTACCAATAAACAATGGAAAGGATTTATCTACGTAGAGTAAACTGTCCTTCAATAGTTATATTGAATATATAAGTACATATGTAATTGTAGAATGTCTTTATTTCATAAGAATATTGTACTGCGCTTAAGCTATATCTTAAATAATTATAAAAATATGTTGTATGTAAAAATACTGATATGTAAGTTTTACAATTTGTAATTATAAGTGCGTTAAAGTTAAGAATCTAATATTTAAGTAAGTTTTACAGTTAGTAGTTATAAGTGCGTTAGAATTGTGAATGTAATATTTAAGCAAATTTTACAATTTGTAATTATAAGTGCATTAAAGTTAAGAATGTAATATTTAAGTAAGTTTTACAGTTAGTAGTTATAAGTGCGTTAGAATTGTGAATGTAATATTTAAGCAAATTTTACAATTTGTAATTATAAGTGCATTAAAGTTAAGAATGTAATATTTAAGTAAGTTTTACAGTTAGTAGTTATAAGTGCGTTAGAATTGTGAATGTAATATTTAAGCAAATTTTACAATTTGTAATTATAAGTGCATTGAAGTTAAGAATGTAATATTTAAGTAAGTTTTACAGTTAGTAGTTATAAGTGCGTTAGAATTGTGAATGTAATATTTAAGTAAATTTTATAATTTGTAATTATAAGTGCATTGAAGTTATGAATGTAATATTTAAGTAAGTTTTACAGTTAGTAGTTATAAGTGCGTTAGAATTGTGAATGTAATATTTAAGTAAATTTTATAATTTGTAATTATAAGTGCATTGAAGTTATGAATGTAATATTTAAGTAAGTTTTACAGTTAGTAGTTATAAGTGCGTTAGAATTAACAATGTAACATTTATGTAACATGTATAATTGAAAGAATTGTCAATAAACATAGAGTTAAACTAAAGCAATTGTTTATTCACTTATAAATCTAAACCTTCCTTATCCAATCCTTAAAAACTTTGAGTTAAAAAGCATGAAATAATGTAGAGAAACATTGCACAAAAGTTTCGAAATACAAAAGTAGAAAAAGAAACGAAAAATATCGGTTTGATACAGAGAAGAACAAAATTCGGTCCAAACGGTTTCCAGGAATTCCTGGAATTCGACGTCACTAAAATTCTGGGAAGTGGCACGAAGAATACCTCCTGGCACATCATGTTCTCCTGATACAATTTCGGGATCCGAAATTCTGTGAATTTAAATTTTATAGTCTTCGATTTGCTATTGTTAATTTTCATTATTTTCTGAAATTATTTATGGGATAAGGATATCAAGAGAGGTTTATTTAAATAAATAAACGAGTTCTGGGTTATTTTTGAAAATCTGCATTTATTCAATAAACTAAATGATTTATTATACATTGATCTTTAGAATAGTTATTAAATTATTTACAACTTTAAATATTAAATTATTTACAACTTTAGAATAGTTATTAAATTATTTGGTCCTGTATTCAATCTATTGTAAAAATTAAACAAATTTTATAACTATTTTAATAACTATTCTAAAGCTCAATGTATAAATCATTTAGTTTATTGAATAAATGCAGATTTTCAAAAATAACCAAGAACTCGTTTATTTATTTAAATAAATCTCTCTTGATATCCTTATCCCATAAATAATTTCAGAAAATAATGAAAATTAACAATAGCAAATCGAAGACTATAAAATTTAAATTCACAGAATTTCGGATCCCGAAATTGTATCAGGAGAACATGATGTGCCAGGAGGTATTCTTCGTGCCACTTCCCAGAATTTTAGTGACGTCGAATTCCAGGAATTTCCGGGAACTTGGACTCAGAAACCAAGGATTTAATTAATAATCGGAACTTAGATACCTGTTGTATCAATTCTATAACAAATCCGATTATAAATTAAAGTTGTATAGATAGTGCGCAAAATTACAATTGTAAACGTTAGTTGTAAATAATTTAATAACTATTCTAAAGATCAATGTATAAATCATTTAGTTTATTGAATAAATGCAGATTTTCAAAAATAACCAAGAACTCGTTTATTTATTTAAATAAATCTCTCTTGATATCCTTATCCCATAAATAATTTCAGAAAATAATGAAAATTAACAATAGCAAATCGAAGACTATAAAATTTAAATTCACAGAATTTCGGATCCCGAAATTGTATCAGGAGAACATGATGTGCCAGGAGGTATTCTTCGTGCCACTTCCCAGAATTTTAGTGACGTCGAATTCCAGGAATTTCCGGGAACTTGGACTCAGAAACCAAGGATTTAATTAATAATCGGAACTTAGATACCTGTTGTATCAATTCTATAACAAATCCGATTATAAATTAAAGTTGTATAGATAGTGCGCAAAATTACAATTGTAAACGTTAGTTGTAAATAATTTAATAACTATTCTAAAGATCAATGTATAATAAATCATTTAGTTTATTGAATAAATGCAGATTTTCAAAAATAACCCAGTTCTCGTTTATTTATTTAAATAAACCTCTCTTGATATCCTTATCCCATAAATAATTTCAGAAAATAATGAAAATTAACAATAGCAAATCGAAGACTATAAAATTTAAATTCACAGAATTTCGGATCCCGAAATTGTATCAGGAGAACATGATGTGCCAGGAGGTATTCTTCGTGCCACTTCCCAGAATTTTAGTGACGTCGAATTCCAGGAATTTCCGGGAACTTGGACTCAGAAACCAAGGATTTAATTAATAATCGGAACTTAGATACCTGTTGTATCAATTCTATAACAAATCCGATTATAAATTAAAGTTGTATAGATAGTGCGCAAAATTACAATTGTAAACGTTAGTTGTAAATAATTTAATAACTATTCTAAAGATCAATGTATAATAAATCATTTAGTTTATTGAATAAATGCAGATTTTCAAAAATAACCCAGAACTCGTTTATTTATTTAAATAAATCTCTCTTGATATCCTTATCCCATAAATAATTTCAGAAAATAATGAAAATTAACAATAGCAAATCGAAGACTATAAAATTTAAATTCACAGAATTTCGGATCCCGAAATTGTATCAGGAGAACATGATGTGCCAGGAGGTATTCTTCGTGCCACTTCCCAGAATTTTAGTGACGTCGAATTCCAGGAATTTCCGGGAACTTGGACTCAGAAACCAAGGATTTAATTAATAATCGGAACTTAGATACCTGTTGTATCAATTCTATAACAAATCCGATTATAAATTAAAGTTGTATAGATAGTGCGCAAAATTACAATTGTAAACGTTAGTTGTAAATAATTTAATAACTATTCTAAAGATCAATGTATATATTTAGTTTATTGAATAAATGCAGATTTTCAAAAATAACCCAGAACTCGTTTATTTATTTAAATAAATCTCTCTTGATATCCTTATCCCATAAATAATTTCAAAAAATAATGAAAATTAACAATAGCAAATCGAAGACTATAAAATTTAAATTCACAGAATTTCGGATCCCGAAATTGTATCAGGAGAACATGATGTGCCAGGAGGTATTCTTCGTGCCACTTCCCAGAATTTTAGTGACGTCGAATTCCAGGAATTCCTGGAAACCGTTTGGACCGAATTTTGTTCTTCTCTGTATCAAACCGATATTTTTCGTTTCTTTTTCTACTTTTGTATTTCGAAACTTTTGTGCAATGTTTCTCTACATTATTTCATGCTTTTTAACTCAAAGTTTTTAAGGATTGGATAAGGAAGGTTTAGATTTATAAGTGAATAAACAATTGCTTTAGTTTAACTCTATGTTTATTGACAATTCTTTCAATTATACATGTTACATAAATGTTACATTGTTAATTCTAACGCACTTATAACTACTAACTGTAAAACTTACTTAAATATTACATTCATAACTTCAATGCACTTATAATTACAAATTATAAAATTTACTTAAATATTACATTCACAATTCTAACGCACTTATAACTACTAACTGTAAAACTTACTTAAATATTACATTCATAACTTCCATGCACTTATAATTACAAATTGTAAAATTTACTTAAATATTACATACACAATTCTAACGCACTTCTAACTACTAACTGTAAAACTTACTTAAATATTACATTCATAACTTCCATGCACTTATAATTACAAATTGTAAAATTTACTTAAATATTACATACACAATTCTAATGCACTTATAACTACTAACTGTAAAACTTACTTAAATATTACATTCTTAACTTTAATGCACTTATAATTACAAATTGTAAAATTTGCTTAAATATTACATTCACAATTCTAACGCACTTATAACTACTAACTGTAAAACTTACTTAAATATTACATTCTTAACTTTAATGCACTTATAATTACAAATTGTAAAATTTGCTTAAATATTACATTCACAATTCTAACGCACTTATAACTACTAACTGTAAAACTTACTTAAATATTAGATTCTTAACTTTAACGCACTTATAATTACAAATTGTAAAACTTACATATCAGTATTTTTACATACAACATATTTTTATAATTATTTAAGATATAGCTTAAGCGCAGTACAATATTCTTATGAAATAAAGACATTCTACAATTACATATGTACTTATATATTCAATATAACTATTGAAGGACAGTTTACTCTACGTAGATAAATCCTTTCCATTGTTTATTGGTAAAATGAAATTAGACTCAGAAACCAAGGATCTCAAGTTTGCAGATTTGTATTAGGAAAACATGATGTGGCAGGAAGTATTCTTCGTGCCATTTCTTGAAATTTTAGTAGTGTCCAATTCCAAAAATTACCGAACACTGATATCGGAGAATCTGCCAGAAAGTTTCCCGTTGATTTAATGATGTTAATGCGCAGCTTATGTGGCGTAGAAATGTATAACAAATACATCTTCTAATCTGCAACACAGCAAAATACGTTATTATTAACTACTTGAATAAAATTATAATACTTTATACTTACATACGATATAACAAAATTGATCATTTTCAATCAGGTTGAATTTGATGGATTATGTTTACTCTCAGTAGATAAATCCTTCCCATTGTTTACTGGTAACATGAAACTAGACTCAGAAACCAAGGATCACGAGTTTGCAAAATTGTATTTATCTAATTATGTATCATTAAACTAAGGCAGCTTGTACATAAAATTACAGGGACTTAGTCATAACCTCACACAAAAGGGATGAACGTAACTACCCGACCATTAATAAATAATAGAAAACGTAGAAGCACTGGCTAATTTGGTATCGAATTTCACATTTTCGAACACGAAAAACCGATCTACAATAGTCTGAACCTCGAATAACTCATACTATTAATTATTGTAACGCAACGATTAAAAGACTCCGCGAGAGCGTCGCCCCTCTCACTCGCACTAAGCCAACGCAGTATGCTAATGCGTAAGAGGGAGAGAACACTCGTCCGCCGATCGGACCTTTCACTCCCTCAATGTGCGAGAGAGAGCACCGAGCATCTAGTCTCTCACTCCCTCTACGTGAAACTCGCGCCTGCGCACAACACCAATGTGCGAGAGAGTGAACACTAGTCCCCGATCTCACCTCTCACTCCCTCAATGTGCGAGTGAGAGCACCGAGCATCTTGTCTCTCACTCCCTCTACGCCAAACTCGCGCCTGCGCACAACACCAATGTGCGAGAGAGTGAACACTAGTCCGCCATTCGGACCTCTCACTCCCAGAATGTGCGAGAGAGTGAACACTAGTCCGTCAATCTCACCTCTCACTCCCTCAATGTGCGAGTGAGAGCACCGAGCATCTAGTCTCTCACTCCCTCTACGCCAAACTCGCGCCTGCGCACAACACCAATGTGCGAGAGAGTGAACACTAGTCCGCCATTCGGACCTCTCACTCCCAGAATGTGCGAGAGAGTGAACACTAGTCCGTCAATCTCACCTCTCACTCCCTCAATGTGCGAGTGAGAGCACCGAGCATCTAGTCTCTCACTCCCTCTACGCCAAACTCGCGCCTGCGCACAACACCAATGTGCGAGAGAGTGAACACTAGTCCGCCATTCGGACCTCTCACTCTCTCAATGTGCGATTTAATCTTTAATATTTCAATATTTCGGGCTTCTAGGATTAATCGGACAATTGGAATCGATAATTAGTGTAAAATAGAAGCGATTAGATGCTTCAAACACGCGAAAACAGCAAAAAATTATTTTCTTAAAAAATAATCATTGTAGGTACGGCAGATTCCTGTCAATTTTTGAGCAGTTTCAGCACTTTTCGAAGAGATGGCGCTAGAGGTAAAAATTTAAAAATATTTTTTAATTTTTAATTATTTATGCAAAATACAACGATTTTAATGAAAAAAATCATTAAATATAAACAATTTAAGTATTTTTTATCATTTAGTTCTTGCAAAATGAAGAAAATACAACGGGGAGTATATATTTCTCTTAATATAACAGTGCTATAAAAATGGTATATTTAACATTTGTTTCAGTATTTTAATCTCAACAAATTTCAATTAATTATGGTCAATTATAATTCCTAATGGTAATTACAAGTTATATCCTTCCATTTCTTATTCTGTTAATGCTTGACGTGTTCGAGGGTTTGTGCCATTTCGATATTAATTTCACTGCAATTTCGATGCAGTCTCCTGTAATACACAAATTTTCTTAAAATTAGCATTAAAAACCCTAATCATTTAGGTGTTCTAACTGATGAATACCTCTACACTATAATTACAAAATTTTTATTTCAAAATTCGTACCTATCTCTTCTATTGGATAAAGTTTCCTCGACAATGTACCGTCCTCAGGTGCTCTTTAAAAAAATTGAAAAATAAAGCTTGAACGATATTAAATTCATTATTTTATAATAATACAATGTTTTATCTTTCTACTATTCAAATTAGATGATCCCAGGACTTCACGCTTCCTGTTCTACCGAGGCGCTTGTCCTGGGGCGACTAGGCTCGACGTTACACCGACGGTACTGAACGCGCGCCCGAGACGCGCTCTGATTGGTCAGTGTTTTTGCTAAATAATTCAAAAACGAAGCCCCATCCGATATTTTTGCAAAGGGAATTGTTGTTCAGAATAGTCTCAGCTACCCCCCATTTCCGGCTCGTACAGGAGTTCTGGGACACCCTGTATAAAGCCCGTGAATTCCCTGTATTATCGGATTAATGGTACATATTTACCTTCCGGACATTATACATTACAGTTTTATTAATTGCATCCATTACGTAATTCGTTACTTCTATTGTTTACCTGTTTCCTTCATCAATTACTGTGACAGAATATTTGACGAGCGTCGTTTCAAATATTTGGACAATTTCTGGCGAGTTGCGGCTACTAACGCATCCCGATTCCGACCAACTCCACGGACGCTTGTATTTTAAGTCAACGTCGATCGTTGTTCGACCATGTTTCGACCTCGTTCCCGTTGTAAACATCTCGGCTAGTCCGTGTCCGAGGGCGTACGAGCATCCCTATCCAGTTTTATCTTTTTAGCGAGTCGTGGCGTCCCGTGTACGCCATAAATCTCGGTGTAACGGGGATGGTCCGTGCGCCGGGACAAACTTACGTATGCGGGGCAAGCAAAGTCCCGCAACAACCATTCTTACTGACCTTCTTGCTCTTGCACAGACCCTATCGTTCGAAAGTTCACGTCCCAAACAGTCGCTCCGAAGCCTGACGATCCATGTTTCGCTCGAAAGTAGTTCGACTTCTTCTTTCCGCCTCTGCACAGAATCCGGGAGTTCTTCAGCCCCGGTTCGAACAACTCGATGTTCTGCTACTGGACAGTTACTGATTCTTAAATCACGATTCACCTTCCGTTGTTATTTTTTTATTCTGGACATAATTACTACAGGGCAAATTAGTCAAACTTACCACTGTAGGCGGTTAGGATGGTTTTTATTAATCGAGCGATATTTTACGAGATCTACACCGATATTTACCGAGTTCTATCCAACGTACACTATCTGAAATGCTGAGTTAGATAACTCGAGGCGATCTTAACATTTCTAAAAATACAAGGCATCAAAAACTCGAAATACGTTCATCTGGTCAAAACATTTTATGACCTAGTCAACAGTTTTCGTATCTCCTAGTAGTTAGAAAGGGGTTAACGCGGGCAAGGAAGAGCGCCGGTTGTTCAGGTCTGCTCCAGTCAGACGGGCAGAAGTTTCTACTTGCGGTGTGCGGTCACCAAACACGTAGCCGCGTACACGATATCCTGGGGGACGCGAACGGGCCTGGCCCGGTATGCCCGGGACACAATAATCGTCCGACTCGTGCACGTACACGTGTACGCGTATGTAGGTACGTGTTGGGTGACAATGCAGGCCACAAGCAGCGGGGGCTTGTGAGAAATCGTCACGCCGGCCAGCGTAGCATGCCTCGTCAAAGCAAATCCCTGAATGCCCGTGGTCTAAATAGTTAAGCCGGTAGGTGGCCCGCGTCGATGTCCGGCTACCCCGATTGGATCAAACTTCGCGAACCATCGTGCCATGTGCATTCGATAACTCGAAACGCGAGAACGGCTCTTTGAGCCGTGGCTGGAGATTATGTCCGGGAACCAGTATCCCCCCGGATAAATTGATAGTTGTCGATGCACCGACAACCGTGAACGATTCTATCCTAGCTGTTGATTTTGCTATACAACGTTAATTCGGGGGTAAATGTACATACGTACGATCGAGGATTTACTTTCACGTTAGAAATTAATTATTGTTGGCAGAATTTTACAATCTAAGAAGTTTAGCTGGCTTGCGATCGTCGTCTAATTTTTTGACACGCCCTTGAACGCCACCCTACGTTACATAAATTAAAATTCGATCGCGATCCCAAAATAAAAAACCCCAAAGTCGATAAAATACCTCGAAAGCACGTACTCGCGAACAATTCTTATCGTGGAGATTCATTCGGGGGGGCGGGTGGAAACAGGTCGACCAAACAGCGTCTCGACACGGATTTCCCTAGCAGCACTTTGTTCGATAAAGAGTTGCGTGAGGAGTCGTCGACGGCTTTTTGTGAGGGCGCGCGTCAAAGACGCGTTCGCGGTTGTCTTCGTTCGCGGCCTGGCTCCTCGTCGGAGAAAATTGCGCCGAGACAGGAAACAGGCGAGTTCCCGGGCCATGGAAAAGGGGGCGAGAACCGAGCGCGGCCTGTCCACGTATACCGGGGGACCATTAGCGAGATATATTCGAGTGCATGCATTAAATGAACAGCAGCGCAGCCAGGGGTTGGTTAGGTGTAAACGCGCAAGAGGCAAACGCTTTCCCACCCGGCACCCTATCGTACCCGTTGATATTGCGCCCAGTTTCTGCCACCGAGGGAACACTGGCAACGGTCGCAAAATTATCCGATGTACTCCGGCTCGTATCGAAACTTTGGATATCACTGACGATGTTCTGTGCAAGGGGGAGGGGGGTGGTTTGTACGGTAGACCGGTTGAATAGAAACGTTCCCTGAGAGATTCCCTGATAGAGGGTAACCCATTCATTCGGTTCCACCGAACTCGCCGCTTCTCCACGGGACTTTTGTGATTGATAACGAACGGAACGCAGGTGAAAAAAAGGGTCTGCACGAGAGGAGACCGGGGGAGGGGGAGAATGGTCAATGCAGATTGAAGTTTACCAGCGGCCTTTTTTTTTATTTGTTTCCTTAGCTCGTTACAGTGTGTTTCGAGCTGGTTCGGACAAAGATACGGCGAAGATTAAATTTTTCTTCCTGATGGAATTTTTGTGGGAGTTTAATGTTTGGTCGTATCGAAAGTTGGGGAAGTTGATCACTGATTAACGCTGTTCTGATTTTAATAGTACATTTTAGATACTACATCCTGGCTGACGATTAGCTCTCTAACGCACCTGCATTCTTCTCGCTTGCACTCTGTCTCTCACATCTATGGCTTGCATTCTTAAAATGCAAATTTTGAAATTTCCTTCCTGTCGTATTTCATCGACGCGTGCGTCTAAGAACAGCGACATGTTCGACCCCTGGTACACCCTTGACACGGGTGCCAAACTAATCTGATTAGGGCCCGGTGCCCCATCGGACAACGAAACTGGCAAAAGCGTCGTGTTACCTCCATCCACAGGTGGCCAATTAATTTACAAGCGCACACACTTTACGTGACATCGATTGATATCCCTCCCCCCCCCCCTTCCCTCTCTTAGTCAACCCCTTCGGCCTAACGGCACAGTTCGGCCCTCGCCCTTTTCGAGGGTGTACCTACAAGGGTACAAAGCATGTGGCTCTGGCGGACGAGCAACGTAACCGGAAGTTCGAAACTGTGTCTGTGTCGGCCGCCTGAACGCATCCATTGTTTCTTCGTTCAACCCCCCGGATTTTCTCGATAAAGCGAACGTGACGATCCTTTTCTCGTTTCCGGCGGTGATTTATCGCCGCGTGTTGCCTGAAATGCAGAGGAATCAGGATATTGAAGTTGGTAGCGTCTCTGAATTCCACCGCTTCCTATAATATCTTTCGCGGCGAACACGAAGGTTATTTATGGCGTTGCTAAAGAATATGAAATCTCGCAGTTCCTTTGGAATTTTGTAACCGCTGGAGTATAAACTCTTCTATATTTTAAGCACTCGACCCAGGGATTAAAATAGAATCAGTATTGTAAGATCTTCAAATTTAAAATAAAAACACGTTTTGAGGTGAATATTCAAATTAATATTTCTGATTTAAGAAATTTTTATATCGGTACCCTAAAGCTTTGAATCTTACAAATTATACCTCAAATTTCTTTGAAGTCCGCTGATGGACCACTGAGAATTATTTCCCAAAGAATATACCCAAAGTGTTTGAAAACCGAGCAAAGAAAATCGCAGGCAATCGAGCAGGAATCTTCCGTTTCCTCTCCGGGTGTAACGTTATTCCTCCGTGGAATTGTTGAATTTCAAGCAGATATATTCGGAACAAAAGCATCGTCGCATCATCGAAGGCGGGTCTCGCAGCTTTCTACCCGCGACCGCGTATCCCCCTTTTTTCCCCACTTTCGAAACACTTGTTGCTCGTCGCATCGCCGCCGTGAAATCGATTTTATCCGGCGACAAGAGGTTCCTCCGCGATTTTCCGGGACGCAAGCCCCGCGAACGGTCTGCCGTCGGTGCTCAGACAATCCTCTCCATCCGCGACCTCCAACTTCCGTGCGCCGTGGCCGTTTCCGCTTTTACGGATTATCCTGGGAGGTCGCCCGGATGAAATTGCGTCCTCGAAGCCGGACAACGCAATAATCCATCGGACGGCTGCTTCGTCGGATGAAAAGAAGCGGACGGCAGCCCCAGAAGCGTCGAAGAAGTCCGCGAACCGACGGTTCGTTTATTTTTCGCCTTGTTCAGGACTTTTGTTCGAACCATTTTATTTTTCAACGACTTCAAACCAGCCGGGAATTAGTATCGACGAGTCGCGCGATAAGCCCGGATAAGAGCGATTTGGAATTTGATAGCGCATCGAAAATAAAATACGAGAGCGCTGAAACGAAATTTATTTGGAGGCCCGCGAACGAGAATCTTCTCGCCTTATTAGCGCCACGGACTTAACGATATTTTATCATGCCGTGTAACGCGAGGACGGGAACCGGGGTTGATTTGCGAGAACACGTTACGACGTCCACGTCGTCTCGCACGCTGTTTTTTCGCGAAAAAGAGAGGGAGAGAAAAAGAAAGGGGAGGAGAAGACTTCTGGTCCCGGGGTTGGCTTTCATAAAATGCGAATAAAGCCACGGTCCCGGAACTTTACGAGGCGAGCAGAGAAGAAAAAGAAGCTACGAGCTGGAGGACGTGGCAGGTAGCGTAACATCGTAACGAAAAACAGGATCAGCTACTTAAGGATTCTGCTTTTTTTCAAGGCGAAACTAGGATATGTCTCTTTTTCTCTCGGTTAGGATCTTCAAAAAATCTATTTTTTTTAGAATGTTTTCTCAAATTTAAATAAAAAAATTTGTTTTGTATACCTTGATACATTATTTCATCGTACCTGCAATTTCATGGGTGCAGAATAATTGTTTCTTCTCAAAAAAATCCTCCAAGACTGGCTAATTGTATACGTCCCTTCAAATTCGATTTCGGGGTACAAATGGTTTTTAGCGATCAATTCCAATTATGAGGGCGGCAGAGATCGCGCGGGTTTAATCGATAGCCGAGTCGCTGTAATTTGCCGGGTAGCACGGTTAATCGTGACGGTTCATCTGGCCGCTCGAAATCGATTAATTCCCGACGCACCGGTCGCAATTCCGCTTGCAAGAATTAGTTAAGTCGAAATTCGATTAAGTTCTTTGACGGCCGTTTTGATCATTCGACCGTGCTCGATCCGCGGTCGCGTTTGAAGCGGCGCAAAAATGCGGGGCGGGCGCTCGAAGAACGACAGCGTCGAATTAATCGCGTTTCGAAAGGAAATTTCGAAGAATCACGAAGAAATTAATTTCTATAAGCCTTAACCGCGGCTCTGGCTTTGATAAAAGCTACAATTTATGAAATAAGCTTCGGCTCGGATATAGGGTGCGACATCGCTCGAACGGATTAAGGGTATTTATCAAACTCTGACGCGAACATTTCGGTGCGAAAAAAGAAATTGAAGATACGATATCGATTTCAGTCGAGGAGGAGTGATTGACGGGGTCGCCGGGGATTTCGTTTCGGATTTTGATAGAATAATTGAAAAAGCCGGGAAGCCGCGTTATCTTTTTAATTAAAGAAGCACGTTTAAGTCGCTCGAAGAGAAGATTGCGTATCGCATTTAAATATTGCCGGATACGAAAACTCGTAAAACGACGTTCTAAGAATCTCGACAACAAAACCATCGTCTCGTGCGAAATTTCATTAGTTTCTCCGCTGTGTTTCCTTCAGTCAGCCATCGTGGAAGAAGAAAAAAAAGAGGAGAAACTAAATTACGACCATCTTTAAAGAACGGATTCCGCGCGGTGATCCGACGTGGATCTTCCTGGCCGGACAAAAGAGAGACAAAAGGAAATCCTTCCAGCATCGTGCAACATTTCGCTAAAATTCTCCGGATATCGATCCGTCTCTTAATTAAATTTCCTCACGCCACGCGTAAAGGTAAAGGGTTGTTTCTTTCTCGCGGAACTTCCAACATCGGTCATTTTGGATGACCCAAAAGATGACCCTAAAATCCAACGATAACTTTCTTTCCCAGCAAAGATTCCTCTTTCGTAAATATTAAAACAATAAAAACCGGTTCCAAGCCGGTGATACAACGAAGGATAAAAACTACCCTAATTAATCAACTTACTCAAGTTCTTCCAATTTACCATTCTCCGAGTTATCTTCCCTTAAGAGTTTAAGCAAATCTTTCTCCAAGGTTAAATTAAGGAAGAATGATAAAGGTCTCGGGAAGAACTGGGGAAGAAGAAAGGTCAAAGTCAGTCGAATATAAACGGGGTTTAAAAATATGCTTTCGGTCCTTCTCGAGTTCCTAGAAATATATTTTGAATTCCACGAGTCTTCCACGAATTGGTTCGTGAATTCCAATCGTTAGCGAATCACACGACTTATCTCTCTACGTTGGGGGTGCAAAATAACGAGAAATGTGATTGTATTTCCAATCGCAGCCAAAGAATTAAGAAATAAAATTTCTATCGAAGTATGAAAGATAAAAGAGACAGTTCAAATCTCGAAAGAACATAGAAGCAGGGAATTCGGCTTGCAAATTAATAGAAAAAAGGGACAGGGTGTAGAGGCACGGTCAAGAGTAGAGGCATCGACGTCAGAGGGCGAATCGTAGGGTGGGGTGGTGTGTGTAGGTGGCGAGTGCTCGGGATGCGTCTGTGAAATTCAACCAAGCTGTTCCGCTGGTAATAATGGACGAGAGGCAAGCGTTGAAATGCAAATTAGAGAGCGGGTCGTGGACAGCTTGATACATGTGCGGGGATTGTGGTTTCGCACGACGCGCACCGCCGCCTATATTCGCGGAATAAAGGAGTTTGTTTTGGAGTTTTGCACGGTAGAAGTGCAGACAGAGGAGGGGAGGGTCACTGCACGTGTAGAGGTATTATATAAACGTCACGCGGCGCACGTTATACCCGTTTCCACCCTCTCGACCGCTACGGCTGTCTCACCTGTGCCCCGGTGCGTGCTGATTATCGTCCTTTCGTCCCGCGAGTCGTCCCTCCTGGAAATGACCGTTGATCGCCGCCGCGAAACCGTCCTTTTGTCGGCCGCTGACAAAACGCACAATTTCCACGAACGTTTCGCTGATAATGTAACGTTCCGCGAGGAAATGAAAACGACTGCAAGAGTAATGCTACCCAGCCGCGTTGTCGCATCCCCTATTACGCTACCAGACGGTCTGACCGACCGTCCGCTTCCACTTTAGTTCCCTTACGTTTCGATCCTTCCATTTCTTACATTGTCGCTTCGATTATATCGTATATCGTAACTCTTTTCTTTCGAAATAGCATTTTTTTCGAGTCCAAAGAGTTATCTGTATATTAACTATGAGTCTCCGTCATTTTGCTTTTTTATTGCGACAGACGTTGTTTGCCTCGATCCCCGTTCCCGACAGTCCAGTTAACAGAAGGGGGTAGAAAGAAATTATCTCCGCGAACGGTTCAGTGCGTCGATAAGGTGGCGGCGGCCTTTCGTGCAGCCATCCTCGATTGTTTTTACATTCCGACGGATACCGTCCGACCCCGGAAATTGATACCACCGTTTGTTCCATCTAATGAACTGTCCAACGAGTGGTTCTGCTCGATTCGCTTTCTTCATGGTTCCCTTCGATTCCTCCTCCCCCTCCATCTCGATCGGGAAGAAACTTTTTATCGAGCCGGTTCGCGAGAAGGAACGAAAAGAATAGAGTTCCAACTTCTTCGCGGACTCGATCGTTTTCTCTGATTAATTAACGCTTATCTGCTCGCCGTCGAGCCCTTTTTCTTCGAGACGACGGGGGGGGAGGTGCTGATTGAAAAGCGGAGAAAAAGCCTCAAATCGAGACGCTTTGAGACCGGGTTTTTGGCAACGAGTGCTCGGATATCGCGCCAATTAGCGTGTAAACCAAGGACGAGGCGGATCGAAAAGTTACGCGCTTTAACGCCCGCCGCGAGGCTCGATCCTTCCTCTTTCACCAACTTCAAAATTTCCTCGACGAATCTAATTTTATGCTCGAAGCACAAAAGTGTCCAATTTGAAGTCTCGATATTTCATTGTTAAACAGATATTTATGAGATGTGGGTTAAAATATCACTTACGTCGGGGGGATAACGCGCCGGAAGAAAAATACACTGTGCGTGTAACTTCAGCCAGCTGTAAAATCGTTACGTTAGCATGGACCCGGGGCTCTGTTCAAAATTTATTACACGCGTTTCGACCCAATATATCCCCTTCGTGCGTCCGTTTCTTATCCGACACGTTGACTGCTGCAAAGGTCGCTGTTGCTTCAAATTTCGTGTAATCGAATAATTCATGAAAGGGAAGCGAAGGCGAGTCCAGGGGATGGTCTAAGTAAAAAGAGAGACACGAGGTTTAAGGAAGGATTGTATTAGGGTAGGGTGGGATTTGAACGAATTCGTAAGGCCTCGTCGGGTCATTACGACCCTATCGTAAATTATTTTAAGTTAAACTAAAGTATTCCTATGACTAAATTTAATACTAGAGAATGTCCACTACCGCAGAGTAGGAAAAGTAGAGAGGGTGGTTGGAAAATTTATGGTAGGCAAACTGCAGAGGGCTGTAACGTGGGGTGCACGTACAGAAATTAAACCTAAATGGTTTAGAATGAAACATGAAGACAAATTGCGTGGTCAACGTAGAAATTTTATAATTAAAAGTTTAAGCAGAGGATTAATCGAATTATTTAATCTAAATTAACATGTAAACTATGACTTTGATCGAACGAAAGTCGTACAACTGCCCGAAGAGCACACGCACCCTCGGGTCCGCGCATCGTACGACACATTAACATATTATACTTCGTGTCCCCGTACGTGTTTGTGTGTCAAAGCGAACAAAAAGCATGTTTGCTCGTCAGCTTTATCAAACGTTAAGCTCGTCCCTCTTTGTGTGTCAACTTAATGCCACTTCAACCTCGGGGAAACCCCTCAGCTAGCTCGCTATACCACTCGACTCTCCCTTTCTTTCCTCTATATCCCTACACCCTCTTTACCCCCTTGTTGTCTCCAACCTCGATCCTCCTTCTTTTCTACTTCTTTTGCTCCTCCATCGAATCTTTCCAGCCTCTTCTGCCGAGAATTTATAACGCTCTGCCCTTCTATCTTGTCTTATCTTCCGGTACTGGCTAATGCTTCTCCTGTTTCATTCAGAAGACATCCGTCAGGCCGATCACCTGACACGATCTTCTTCTTTAAGAATATATTATTCATAGGGACTTATAAAAAAAAAAAAATAGGGATTGTAAAGCGTTCGGTTCGCTTATCATAGAAATTTTGATGGAAGAGTTACTGGAACCGTAACGTACGTGAGCCGTGGCAAATGCAGGTCGTGTAGTAAACTGAGAAGCCTTGGGTGCGGTCTTTGCTACGCGAAAAACTTCAATTTTTTGCATGAGAGATAAAATTTCGCCGTAGACGGCATGATGGTGCAGCTTTATTATTTCTGCTTTGTGTGCCAATTAGTTAAAATTAGTCGAAATTAAAACGCTTAATTTAATCCTTCTTCCACGATTCTTCGTAAAATATTTAAAGAGCTTTAACAGAATGTTAGAGTTACGAATACTCGCTTGAATATTTCGATTTAGAACTGTTCGAATCATAAATCCATCGCGCAATACCTGCGTGAAACTTCTCAAACACCTGTCGATATACACTTCGTGACAGAAAGGCAGCACACTGGGCAATTTTGTTGATTTACACAAATATCATTTCAGTCAATAATAGAGTGCACTTGTTGGAAGATAAAATGCTGTTCTCTGGAATTTAACGCCTTAAAATTATTGCACAGTTGCGAAGGGCAATGAAACGTGCCTTGTCTCTTAGTGTAATTAGGTAGAATATTACCTAGGTAGGGAAGTTAGATAGAATGTAATTTCCAAAAAACCCGAATTTTTTCAGCTGAATCAGCAACCAGCAATACTAGCTTGAAGTAAAATTAAAGACGTAAACATTAGGGTGTCTTCTAGTATCGAAATGCAAAAATTGCAAAACTATTAAATCTTAGTCGCAAGGTTATTAACCCTCCACGCGTTTCTTAATTTTGGAATAAATTCACCCCCTTCGCTCCACTCATAGAGCGCGCTATCTTTTTGTCGCGGAGTGTAGTAAAACGGGTCAACAAACTTGTATAGCGAGGTAAGTTAGACTTTAATGCTGGCCCGGTTCGCGAACGCGTGTCGTTCCATCGATAAAGGATAATGATATGCCCGGACCTGTTCGCAGCAAGATATAACACACGACCATAACCCGGTTGTACCTTTTATGAGCAAAGCTCGATCGCGTCGTCGGCCGCGTTTCCTTTTCCTCCGCCTTCAAAATTGATACGTATTTACGCGTTTTACGAGCGCACGTTATACGCGATTGAATCGAAGCGTGTCGATGGGAATATACAATCTGTTTATGGGTCACGCGCGGGAAAACGGGAACGAAGATTGATCGTGTCGATGAGTTTTTGACGGATTTTATTTAAAAAAAAAAAAAAGAAAAATAAGAGAAGAAACATCGAAGCCTCGCCGTAAGACGTCACAAAAATTATAGAAGTTCTGAGGGGGGGAGGTTCGGATTGTGTCGGCGGTCTAAGGGCGGTTTGAAAGTTGGAAATTGGATTTCGAGTTAATTAAAGTTGAATAAGAGGGAATACTTTGTTACGCTTCGACTGTAAGGAATTTGGCATGATAAATGGTCGGTTCAATTGTTTCTTCTTATCGTCGAAAAGATTCACGGCCTTGCCCTTTTGTTTCTCGCACTAGCCTCCTCGAATCCATCTTCATTTTTCATTTGGGTGCTCGATATCCCGACGACTATATCGCCTCGAATTTAATACTCCTCGCGCCTGTGTTCTACGTCATAAGCATTTTTCATTCACCAATATTGGTTAAATATCTCTTCGTTTCGATTCCGATTGTCGTCGACGGGCAAATGAGAATTTTGTGCTGTCGAATTATTAATAAGATAAAATTAGTTGACGTCTGGTCTTTAATAACTCTTAGAAGTGAGTAAAAATTGAATCGTAAAGCCGAATATTGGTGAAGACCAGGCAGACGTTGTGGAGCGCTGTTCATCTGGTATTGGTGCGTGTGTACGCACGCAATTAACGCGGATAGGAGATGAAAATTAAATACAAATATTGACGGAACGTCGGAGTTGTGTAACTCGATAACAACCGCTCTGTATACGTACGTACGCTCCTGTCGAACAAACTTGCCTCTTCGAATTCGCGTCGCGTCGCGTCGATCCGACCAGACACCATCACGGATTTTTCTCGTTCTCCTGGAAACAAGTTTTACCGCTCGACTGTCGTACAAAGAAGCCGGCGTCGTACGAAAATTTCCGTCGCAAAACGTTTCGAGTTAGGAGAAAGAAACACACTCGACGGGTGCTTCCTTTGGGCGTTGTAATTAGGCGAGATCTTTTGTTTCCTGGTTAATTTCGGTACCGAAAGTTGTGTCGCGAAGGAAATTAATTGGGCGAGGGAAAACGCACCGGGAAACAATAACCGCGTTAAAGACCGCTCTCCAACGTAGCCAGAGAGACGGTAATCACTGTGAAAATAGTGACCGGTGGGTGTCAAAGGCCACCCTACAACACTTGTGTCCTCGCTTTGACACCGTCGGCTCGGATCGGTGCCCGATCGATTATTATTTGTCGTCCTCTCTCGACAACGGACGCGTGCGATTGACACTCGGCGAAAGCAGAAAGAAAACAGAGGAAAAAAAAATTCACGGAGCGATGTTTCGTTACTTCTGTTCGATTGTATAGCGCCGGTTCCGTGTAATTGTTCGACACGATTCGACTCGCTCGATTGGAAAATGCACCGTGTATGCGTGGAATCGTGAGCGGAAAACAGAAATCAGAGGTTTGGACAGAGAACACAGGATATAAAAGTGTTTTCTTGAAACAAAGTGCTTGAAAAAGTGGAGTAGTCGGATTAAGTAGTAATGCTCTGTCATTTGTCAGACTTGGTGTATCGTGTTTTAAATATACGTTTAGATATGTTAAAATTTGCCTATAAGAAGAATCTCTATAAGTAGTATAAGGACGTGGTCAGACGCGCTAGAAACAAGCTCCAAGTGGAACCACTCAATAATTAATCAGACGTACATTCTACTGTACATACGTATCAGTGATATGGGGCGTAACTGGTCAGACACGTGGGAAATGAGCTTTAAGCGAAGTAGCTTATAATTTATCAGACTTTCCAAGTTAATATACACCATATTTTAATGTATATATTAGTACTCGCGGTACGAGGTGTAGTTGGGAACAAGTTTTAAGTAGAAGTACTCGACGATTTATCAGCCACACCAGACTAATATCGAACTCGCTGCATATTTAACGTACGTATTATTCACGAATCTAACCCTCAAATTACACCGTGCAAAAGATCTATGACACCAAAGGGGTGGGAAGGGCGATCGTTAAAGACGATTTTATCGGATTAAAGTAATTCCGTGGCCGCGTATCGGCGGAGGCGAAAGGATAGAGAACGGTTAACGATGTAGCCAACAGTTGTTCGATAGCGCCGCCGTTGGACAGATTCAATTTTTTATTTTTAAGCACGTCCCGGCCGGAAACGGGGCCGTCTTGCCGCGAGATAAATGGATTCGACGACGTGAAAAATCTACGGAAGCGGGGGGGGGGGGGGGAGAGAGGGAAGCGGGATAGGAAACAACAGAGGAGTGGAACATGCTTAGGCAACGCAAATATTTGGTCCCGTTACTTCGGTAATCTCGAAGGCACGGGAGAATCGAACGGATCGATCGATTCCGACCTACCCCTCCTCTCCCCCTTGCTCGCGTGGCACACGAATCGGCCCCGATACGCGTCGCGATTGTTTCGTCACAGGCGTTCGACCTCGCCTCCCGTCGATATTCCCGAAGAAATTTGCACCTCAATTGCATACGCTCTTTTATTCATTCGTCGGACCGATTGTCACGAAATTCGATACCTTCGATCGCTCTCGTTCGCCGCGCTTCCGCCACGGGAATTCAATTGCTTCTCGATTATCTCCGACGATTCATAAAAGTCAACTTTTTAATTCCTTCGCCATCAAATAAATAGGAAAATTGATATCGTTAAAGCGACTATTATTCCGTCAGATACAGTTACATTCTTTTTTTCGAGATCAAATTATTTAATTGGAAGGAATAATAACTTAACTTCGAGGAAGGATCCAATATTTCGTTTGAAAATTATTAATGTGACTTTCTTCAAGTTTTGAGTACCATTTTTATTGCAGTTATTCCGCAAGGTGTAGTTACAAAAATAACGACTTAACTTCAAGGATCCAATATTTTGTTTGAAAATTATTAATGTGACTTTCTTCGAGTTTTGAGTATCATTTTTATCCCGGACTGTCACAGCCCGAATTTTATACGAAACCGAACGGAAAAACCGGCTTCCTCTTTTTTTTTTTCGAGAGCCCATCGCGATCCCTACAGACAGCCACGATTTTTGTGCAGCTGCGTCCTGTCACGTTGCATCATGTTGGATAATATTGGATTATCCTAAACGGGCACGGAATCCTCGGCAAGATCAACCCGAATGTACCGGCTGGAATAGTTTCGAGCTTGCGCCGTTTAGTAGTGGATTTATGTATATAATAATCCCGTGACGAGAATATTTAGATTGACAAATAACTTTAGACTTTCTTACCGCGGATAAACTCGGTTGAACTTAATCAAAATATCTCGCCTGGTTCCCGAAGATGCCACGTTAGCGAACATGTGCGGAAACTTTCGTTCGCGATATCGAGATAGTCGAAGCAATAACTCGTCGAATCGATAATCTTGTACAATAAATTTCCAAATCTAGTATTCGGTTCGAAATTAAATTCAGGAAAAAGGTTGCGAGTTCAATTGCCGGATTACCATAATTCTGTACAACAATCGAATTCTGCTTTTTTTCACAGAATTATTTAATAAAATTCACCGAACAGCTTTATCGCCTGAAAGTTCGATTCGCACGGTCGAATTCGATCGAGTTAATAATAATAAAATACGCTGCAACTTTGGTAAATTGCAAATTTTATTAGCGCAAATGGTTTCGTTCTTGAACAATTCGTTCCGTGTAACGCACGCAACAAAAATAACAGAGAAATATCGCGTTAAACGGCTTTCGAGTGATACGCGCCTGACCATACACCGACCATTACCACTCGCTCCATCGTTTCGCTTTTCCTCTCTGTTTACGTGTTTCTCGTAATTATATCTCACGGTGCCTGCTTTTTGTACCTCTTCACACCTACATTATGCCGCTTTTTTAAATAAATCTCTCTCATCAACGAGAAGTTAAAACGCATTTACCAAAAAAAAGAAGGCGAACGAAAAAAATGAAGTTCAAAGAATTTAAACGTGTTTATTAAGTTTGTGAAAATGTTTTACTTTGTTTTTACCGCTCTTATCGGGGTAACTGGATACCTGAGTATTTGTTGAAGCTTTGACACTTCAACATTTTCATTTCGAAAATGGAAATCAGAGCGGAAGCTCTCAGAAGTGTAAAAAATTGCAGAAACGAAATATAGAAATATTTATCGCGTGTTTGATGATAATTCACCTGTGAACAGATAATTATTGATATTTAAAGTAGAACAGACGCAAGGCGGTTTAATCGAAGAGAAAAATCGGGACGGGACTTTTCGAACGGTCAGGAATCCAAAGGGAAAACGGACTTCCGATCGCGTTAACAGTAGTTCATCGGGAAAAGTATTCACTGATTTCACGAACTGCGGACTTCCGTCGAGTCGTGAATCACATTCCCCCGTCTGCAGGCGACGCGTACGCGCGACATTTCCACATTTTACGAGGATCGATCGTCCCTCGCAGCCCCCTCTCGACTTCCCGAACAGTCCGACTTCCTATTCGCGGCCTTATTTCATCCCTCGTGACCCCCCCCCCCCCTATGCCAGGATGCCGTTAAGTTTTAACGGCCGGTTAATGCGACCTTTCGCATCCTGTGGCTCGTTCTTAACCGACCTACAGGAAATATTTTATCGTCCTATAACTGTTACCGACCGATCACGATCGTTGACTTCGACCATTGTATCAATCGTCTTTATTTTTTTGCTATTTCAATTTGAAACGATCAGCAACAAATCTAGTTACACTTGAAACCGTTGGATTGATAGATTTTGTTATATGATTTCGTCGTAATTAGTAATTAAAATTTCGAAAAACGTACACAGTTCATTATTTCAAATCCCCACAGTTTTGAACAAATTTTGTCACAACTTATTCAAGCGAAATACGCGCGGTAGAAGTGTGCATGCGGTAGCAAGCAGGTAAAATCAATGTTGCAACGGTATCAATTTATCTCCAAATATGAATGTTAAACGAGTTGATTGAGTTGTATGGAAATATTCAGTATTCTAACGGTCGCGCGGCAATTCCTTGTGTCAAAAATGTCAGTATCGAAACACGTGTTATCCCACGGTCCGAAACGATGCCTGGCCGATATTACATTTCCATATTCGAGCTGTTTCGCCTAAAATATCAAACGTTTTCGATACCTTTTGCGCCGCTGAACGACATACGGAAGACTAATACTCGACGTGTCCGAATTTCCAAATTAATGTTCGCGCAATTACGTTTGGCAAACGGAAAAGGGTCGCAAGAGTCCCACCGTTCGGTTTGCGCGCTTTCTCGACGAGCATCGGGTCGCGCTATCATTCAATTGGCCCCGTGTAAACGTTGTTGCGTTTCCAGTCTAATTGTTCGAATCGGTCGGCCAAGTTAAATACTCCGTATTTTGCCGACTAATCGGTTTACCGTCAAAGGGGCCAAGTTAACGAGCGATTTTCCGATAGTTGTACACACCCAGCCAGATTCGTCCCTCCCTCCCCCTCGCCCACCCTCTGGTCTGGTCGCTTAAACCCTCCGGGGGAGTAGCGGTTAGCTAGCGAGCGATTCATAAACTCGCGACGGAAAGCCTCGAGCCACGGGCACGCGTTGTTAAAACGTCGATTAATTAAACTGTCGACCCAGAAAATTGCTCTCCGTACCGATTATCCTTTTCCTAACCGTACCTCGCTTCCGCTTTCCACCTTCTCTCTCTCTCTTTTTTCTTCTTTTGTCGGTTTTTCTTTCGGGGTTTCTCCGGCATGGAGTTCACCGGATGACATCCGTTTGCCGTGTAACTTTTGTAGCCCGCCGTGTTACCCCACGTACCCGGCTTCTAACCTCGGTAAACAAATAAATATTTGCGCAGAGGTTAATTAAAACACCCTACCGGGGTCTGGGAGAGTTCCGCCATCGGCGCACCGAAAGCAAGCAACCCCGCTGCTCGGAAAACATCTAACCGACGTATCAGCGTTTAAAGGGGACGTCGTATTCCCTGCCGGCGACTAGCGTCGCGGCCACGAAACTTTTATAATCGAATATCTTCTTGTCCCCTGGACCCTGCCCCTCCTCGTGCTCTCGCGACTTCCGTCGTTGCGCTATTTTTGCGACGCCTCGCTTTGCCTTTGGTCGATCATTTGTTCCTGATGAAGCTTCGCGCTGGGTGTGTCGTGATTTAATAGCTCAGAATGAAAGGTACGGATCCGAGTACCGAGAGGGGCGGGAGGTTAAAGTCATTTACAGCGACGAATGAAAATCTGGACACTCGAACGGTTGCGGTGGCGGGTGCAACGTACAAATTCGTTAATTGAGTAGCTGACAGGGAACGTCGGTATTTCCTCCCCCTGTACACGACACACGCAGCCTCTCGTATCTTTCTCGGTCAGTGTATTTTTATGGAAATCAAAGAGGGGAGAAGAGCGCGTCGACGCGCGAAACAGATTTTATTTACGTTCGCTTTAAGCGAGAACTGTTCCCGCGATAGATTCAGCCTGGAATTTTCACGCTCGACTCTTTCGCCCGTACACGCGCGCGCGCGGAAAGAGAGAAAACGTGTACCGCTCGTGATATCGTAGTTTCGCGGTTACAATTGTGAACGAGGCAACCGGCCACGACTGGCCGTTATCCACACCTGTCGAGAGCATCACTTAACATACTTCGTCGGTCGTTCTTCTGCGCCAGTGCGTCCTCGACGTGGCTCGTCCACGCTTTGTTCCGTTTACTTTTCATTCTGCCCCTCCATATTCTATCTGGGTCACGTACGCCTTGAAAACTTCTATCCGACTGCGAAATAAAGGAACAAAAAAATCATTCCGATTTCCATCGCCCGATTTCGTCAGACGCTTTCGTTTTTTCATTCACGCTATCTTGGAAAAATAACCGATGCTGTTGGTATACGCACGAAAGTTGATTATCTGTAAAAATCACCCTTTATAAACTTTGTCGTATTAACTCCTTGCCTTACATTATCGTGTCACACTCGTGACGCACCCCTATGTCTTATACATTGAAGAATCAATACCCCAGCCCCGAACGTTTAGTAGAATTTTATAATTCGAATATTAATCCGACAATTTTAAACGGCTCGAAAATCGGGTCGCTTCGCAAATAAAGCGTTCCATATAAATCGTCCGTTACTCCGCGCAGCGTTATTAAAATCGCATCGTAATTGTTTCGCCCGCGCGGGGGCTGATTTTTTCCCAAATTATTTTCCGCGTAGCACGGATTATGCAGCCGCGTTGCGTGCCCGCGCGCTGATAAGTGAGCGCCGCCGAAAATGGTAAAACGAAACAGCCGCGTTGCCGATTTCCAATAAAATATTCGGGCTCGCCGTAACCGAGCGTACCCCAGAATTACCCGTGTTTTTCGGCCTGTGAAAACGTGTTCCCGTGGATTTCAGCGGGGTATATCGGCGGCGTCGGAGTGGCTCATAAATTTGGCCGACACGAGGACGAGAGCGCGGGCGCGTTACGCGTGACACTGATTTCTGTTTCAATTAACATTTCATTCAGCTGCTCGAATCAGATACCGCTTCAAGTCGAGAACCCGCCGTCCCTTCCGGTTAACACGATTTACTATTTCACCACGGACATTTATCAAACGATCATTCTTTGCTGAACGCGATTTTATTGGCGGGGAAACGTTGGAAAACGGATCGAGGCGAACTGTAACTCTTTACAGATTGATGGAGGTATCTGAATTTTAATTTGGTAGATAAGGAACGTTTTGCGATAAGCCGCGCCCGATTTTCTTGACCTTGACGTTGTAGGCATTTTAGCAAGTAGGTTTTTCATTAATGTTTATTCAAAATTTATTCTCTCAAAGTGAAATTAATTTATTCAGTATTTGAATGGGAAAGCATGGAATAGTTTGGTACCAACGGGACCATTGTGTAAACAACACTAATTCCCGTTTTAATTAACATTTCACCGCGTAATCAATTAACGTCGAACCTACAAAGGCACCGATTCGTCGAAGCAAACCCTCTCGAAAACTTGTCTCGCCGATTCACGGCCGGAACGGTCGTCGACACGCTCGCGTTCATCGCGCGGAATCCCCTCGCTGACTGGTCGAAGACGCGTACGCGAAGACGCGGCAATTTACACGCCATTAATTAGAGGCTAGCACGTCCTATGCAAATTCCTTGTAGCTGTGTATTGTATGTAATTAATGCGGCTTCTCGACGAAGTAGTCGCGATGATTAATGCCCGGTTAGCCGAACAATTGTTCCCCCGGAGTTTCTTTGTGCAATCTACGAATTGCCACGGAAATCGTGGCGGACCCTTTACTTTGCACCACCAGCCTGATCAGTTTCCAGATCGAAGCTGACCTTTGTCCTCGAGCTGGATGACCACGCGATTGTGGTGTTTCGAAAATTTTGAAATTGTTAGATCCAAAATTCTGCAAATAACAATTTCCAATCAAAGTTACCGCTTTTCTATGTCTAACATTTCCTTTATTTTTAGTTCAATTGAATTTTAAGTTAACCCAATTATTCCAATTATAATTGAGATGGTAAACTATTGATACTATTGACACCTGTGAAAAAAGCGATACGCTATAGTTATTTACAGGATATTTTTCGTCACCTCTTCGTCCAAAAATGTTTCAATTAATTATTAACGATTCCATCGTGGGTCGTCTTGAAAAATTCAACCCCATCTCCCAGAATGTCCGAAAGTTCTCCACGTTCCTTATCGAGTGTCCCCAGGCTGTCGTAGGTCGAGATTTTTCACCGCGGCATCGACGCGAGGATAGCCTTCAATTTCTCGCAACGTTTCGAGAGGATTACCGGATATCCGCTTGTTCTTCCGCTTTCTCGAATCGTCTACAACGTTGTTCGCCGTTGTCGGACGTAACGAAGCGTGGATATCGCGAAACTTGCTTCAGAAATTAACTCGCTGCTTGTTATTTCGCTCGCGGATGCGTTGCTCTCTCCCCCTCCCCCTTGGTAGACGGGTAGGCAAGAGGGTGCAAAAGGAAGCCAGGCCGACGAATCGAGTTTCCCCAAGAGTTGCATGCCGACAATCCTGATGTACCCTCTCTCCTTTCGAGAACCACTTCACGTCCGTGCGAACGCGCTCCTCCATTCTATCAGACAAGTTTTCATCCTTTAGAAACTCCTCCATAGATGAAATCGATGCGCCATTGATCAGCGCTATCGAAATTTAAGAGGTCGCGAGATGTCGAGGCCTTCATGGATCCTCCTCTCGATTACGCGGCTCGTCGTAAGCCGTATTGTCCTGACCTCTTCGAGGTAAACGAGCGTTGAGACAATGGCCTCGACGTTTAAGTCGGTGCTTGCTCGTAATACCACACGATTTTGTGGACATAGTTGGCTTGGAAAATTTAATATTTTAACTCCTTCAGGGTGTTTTTAGCCAATCAGAAGGTTTAAACATTTTTCGTGGAAAGAAAACGCGACACCATAGGTTAATAAATGAATTGTACGGTGCTTGGTCCGCATTTAAAGCGGGATATGCTGTTTGAAGAAGCGGAGGATACATCAAACGGAGTTGCAGACTTCCGGTTCGAAGTGCTTCTCCCTTGAATTAGCTGTTTGGGTTAATTGTGTGCACGCCCCTGGAAAAAGCTTACCTTGCCATAGAAAGTGGTGCTTGTATCTGATCTAAAAAAACATTTTAAATATCTATCAAACCCTTACAATTTTTGGCACAGATAACTTTAAAATTTTTAACTGCCATTTTTATGAACCCTCGTGGCTTTTGTTTATCAAATAACGCGCGCCATTATTATTTTATCTATGCCACGGATTAAAGCATCAAATTCTCCGTTCTTCCTCGGACGAGCACTGTAACGATTCAGCCTACACCGGGGCAAAGATTAAAACTCGAAACGACGAGGTTGAGCACAGAGTTCATTACAATTCAACGTGCGATGTTCTCGCAGAGCGTGTTAAGTCCTCCGAACGACCCATAAACACTTCCGGTACCAAGATACCCGAGCCCGACTCACTTCCTGGTTGCTTAATTAACCGGTAACAGATATTTCGTCGAAAGTGTCGCGGTTTTTCTTCCTTAAACCTAAATCCTTAATACAGTTTTATTGTCAAAATTAGTCCCAGCGAAGTAACTTAAATTAAAAATAGATAAAGGGGTGTTTAAAGAATTCAGGGTCAATTTCTTCGACCCTGAACGAACAAACATGATCCAGTTTCAAGAATTGCAAACAAACCCTGAAGAATCAAAATGATTTGTCCAGGTATCCCGCGTTATTAGCCGGACGAGTTATATTGCTATGCAGCATACACTTAACTCGGTCGGATGTCGGAAAGTTATGGAATGGTCGGGCTTGTAATTTACCTACCAAGTGTTTGCCCACCGCTCAGTATGTAAAGTTAACTAATTAAACACTTAGCCGAAGTTTCGAACAAATTAAACGAATGCCAGGGGTCGTCCTCTCGTCGTTCCTGGCGCGTTTTCTGTCTCGCGTTCTCCACGCCGCGTCATTAAACATTCCTCGAAGTTTTTTATTACCCTCTTTACTCCGTCTTCCCCTTTTTTTTTCTACCCCTACCCTTCGTTGTTCCTGGAGATATTATCACGGGGTGAATAGGTCGATTAGCGTTGGGATCGATTAGCGTCCGAAATGTTTAACTCGCATTTATTATAAATCCGCCAAGAAATAATTTCGTACGAGGCTTATTTTTATTTCAATTATCACAGAAGAAAATAAATTTAAAAATTAAGTTTCCAGTGGTCCCTCTTTTTAATAATTAGTGTCGGTACGTGTTGGTACACGGGTCCAATTCCAGCGCGGCTACGACCCGTTTCGGGATACATGGACTGCGAGCATCCCGGTGGCTGTTAGTTACTTCCGGCGGCGATCCGTGTCACCTATTGATCTATTCTTCGCGCGGACCGCTCGTAAAGCTTGCGAAAGCTAGTTTGTCGACGGCGGGCTCGATCACGATCGAAACGATCGGTTCCGATGCAATGTGAATCAGCGATTTGGAATTTTATAGAAGCGAACGGTGATGGCCGGGTTTACGGGGCGATCGGAATTCCTTATGTGTCAATTTGTTGGCCGAACAATGTTTAACCGAATGGCCGTTCGAAACGAATGGACCGACGTTTCTTCCTCGAACAGGATAAAGGCTAACTTTTTTTTTTTCATCCACGTACGTGGTATGGTGGTTTCTTTTCGTGTTAAATGGGAGATAAAATTACAGGAATAAAGTGTTTTTTTTATACGATGTGGCGCAGGTACGCGTTGAAACGTTCCGAGTAGGTCGTCTGACCATACACGGACTTATACTACTTACTGGAGGAGTCGTATCGAAATATCTCTGTTTCCAATGATCCAGGTGTCTTTAAACTAAATATACTCATTGTATTTATATTTTAGTTTATTGTTATTAATCTGGAAAGCAAAATTAGGCAGTGGAAAGGTGATTAATAGGTTTCCAAACAGTAAAGTGTTAATTTAGTTACTTTCGTAATTACTGCTTTAATCCTTGTACGATATGATTTAATATTCCAAATTTTCAATATCTTTGAGCGACATAATTCCACGAAAAGAAGCAACAAATCCAATAGAAGTTGGTAAAGAAACTTCGAGGCGCGACCGCATCAACGTCCTTCTATTACATGCCAAGTTGCACCAATCACGAGTCCCATGAAACTTACGAGTCGCGAGGTGTTCAAAACCCTTAACGCACCCCCGTTTCCAAAGTACGATGAAATTCGAAGGGTGCAAGTTGCCTCTTGCAACAACCGGCGTAAAATTTTGTTGCCGCCCGGTTAATGGCACAGAAAGTTATCGGAATCGTAGGTTACCGTCTCCTGGAAGAGGGTCGTAAAGCGCGTAAAAAGGATCGAGGAAACGGGTGGCGCAGCTAGCGAAGGGTAAACGGCTTTGAATGGGTCGGCCACGACACCGGAAACCCGCGACCAGCTTGCTAAACAAGTTTCCAGCGATCGGCGACGCCTTCCCCGGTTCGTCGACGGCTGAACAGCCTCGGTGTTTCGCTATTAAGCGCGGGAACCAGCCGTAACGCGTCGATAATAACGTTACAGCCGCACGGCCTGGATCCGCGTGAAAATTTCAAGCATTATAATAACCGATTTATCGATCGTTAGCGTACACACCCCGCCTGTCGCTGCGACGAAATTCACCGGAAAATTTATACGGACCGCGTATCGAAGTCACGCGCAGCATTTGCTTAGGCATCCCGAGCCGTTCGAGGACCAATTTGCAGATCGAATATCGGCTAATTGAAGTTTCGATATCGACTCGATTTGTCAGGTAATTTTTAACATTTTTGAGGTCGAAATTTAACGTGGGTTTCTATCGAAATGGCGATTCCGAATGGACGAGGACGTAATAATTTATTTAACGAATGGACAATCTTAAATATTTAGGTAATTGCGTTAATATATTTGGCAAAGTTTTTGTTCACCGTAAACAGTCAACAACAGCAAAGGGTTCGAGAAAATCAATACCATTCTACCTTAGCGCTCTATCTTAATCGTATTTTACCTTATTAGCATTCTATTTTGCTAATATTCTGCGTTGTTGGTATTACTATCACGCTAATTAACTATTCGTGTACTTAACAATTAGACCTTCAACGAGTCTGACCATAGACGTTCGTTTCCAACGTGTTAATCCTCTATACGCTCGCGTAACTTTCAGCTAACGTATCAAATTTCCGCCGCAAGTTGCAAACTTTCGCAACAAATAATTTATACGGTAACGGTGCAAACATGCGCACGTTATCTCTAATGCGACACGATTTTTCACTTATATTGCACTTCAATATTTATTTCTGCGACACATAGAAAAAGTTTATCAAATTACAATTGATTGGAGGTCTGTTTATCCCGATCGTAAAAATCGGGGTGTTTCATTTTCGACAATTTGTCGCCGGGAAGCCGTGAAGGGGCGCGAAGCTCGATCGCGACCGCGTCCGCGGTTGGCGTAAGATTAAAACTTTCACGAGGTTCCCTGTTCGTCCGTTGAAATTCCCTGTCCGCGGTCGTTAAAACTTCCCCTAAGAAAGCTAAGACGTCTTAACGCATATAAATGGATCCGCTCCCGTCCCAAGGGGATTCCTTAATTCTTCAGAGAGTCCCGTTAACACCGGTCTTACCGCGTCTCTCGAACGTCTTAATAATTACTCCTTCTTATGTGTCTACCGGTACACTCGCCGGCCATTTCACTTTTAACAACCAGCCGGGGAATATTCTGGCCCACGGTCCTGGATCGTATAATGGCTAAATTATGATGGTACAATGAATCATTTCTTCCTTAATACGCGAAAATAATGGACCGTTTTTTGCCAGAAAATTTGCCAAGAACCTCTCCATTTCGAAATCATCGAATCAGGAAACGGGTCGATACTGGATGCAGGTTTAACGAAACAATTTCGACTAAGAGTTTTAGCAGTTTAATTTTGCAAGCATCCTCAATTTTTTAGCGGGAACGATCTCTCGGAACATAATAACGCGATCGCCCCCCGACACAATAATTAATACGCTTTTTAAAGGCTGCAATTTCGTGGAGTACCATCCGGTGATATTCTTGGGCTGTTATTAAATTATTTCTAAGCCGTCGATCCCGAGGGACGCGAGCTGTCGGGAAATATCGGGGGCCAGCGTCGGCGTCAATCGAAGTTTTAAGTTGCTCGAGAACTATTGATAATTCCCGGTGTCGTGTCGGAAGCTTGATAATTCGACGTGACAAAAGATAACTCGATTATCCCTTTGAATACGGCGCGGATTAATGCTAATTTATGTCCTTCCTTTTTTTTACTCTCTCTCTTCGTTCTCGCCGCTGGTATCAAAGAGCGTTAAATGACGCATGGACGGGACGAGTTTTCGTCTCGCGATTCAATTAAAATCGTCGACTCCTCTCTAATCTTCCTAATGAGTTTAGATACTGTGTCCCCTCGCGGATTAATCTCGCTTCGTTTCGCGGAGAACCTACGTCGCGGGGTGGGTGCTCTTTAAAACAAGCGGCGACGAGTTCTCGCCCGAAGCCTAAATCGCGTTAATTAACGGCCGGGTACCGTGAAACGCGTTGAAAGGCCGAAAGCAACATCTCGTCCTGGTGTATTATTTATCAACGTCGAAATCGAAATCCGACCACGTGTGACGTTTGGTTTTTTAATTAGGCGGGGGTGCAAGGTGGATGGTAATGGAAGGTGGTAATGAAGGTTGGCAGGAGTGAGTGAGGTGGCATCCCAGAGCGTGAAAGCGTTGTCAAAGAGGCGAATAGTATGGCGTTGATCTAATTAAATAAACGTTCCTGAATTTATATGACTACTGCTACGTTTTATTTAATCACTAAATAAATTGTTTAGTAGTTTAAATTTAGGTCCCCTTGACACCTTACGGGGAGTGTATGGGGTTCCCTTCCTGCAATATTTGCTAAAAATGCTCGATCGCTGCAAATACGAGATATAACATTGAGCTGGTAAAAAGGTCGTTCTTTTTGTCGAATTCTACAGGGTGGCACAACCATATTTTCATTTACACACGTCGTTCAATGTACATACATCTCGTTCTCCTTGGTCAGCAAAAAGAAATTCATTCACGGTAATATCCCCTGTCCTTCTGCTACGTGTCTGAAAAGACATCAAATCCAAACCTGTGCTCGACCTGTAAAAATGTTGTTCAATGCCGTTCGTTATTAATTAGGTTACGTAAAAGCAACGCGGCTGAAAGATCTCGAGCTTCTTAAGATCGGTTCTAAAGAAATCGCCGGGGTACTTGTACAGGGTGTCTCAAAATCATTGCAAATTGTTCTTGCATTCTTATTTTGTGCAGGAGTAATAGCATCCTTGGGTACAGTGCAATATAATAGTTAGTAAATTAATTTGTAAGGCATTAATTATTATTATTGTAAGTTTTTGGTATTCAAGAAAAATTGAAAAGTACTTTACTACTTTGCAGTCTATGTTTTTTAATAATAAAATATTTTCTGATCCATGTTAAAGGTGTGCAGTCTTTTTGAGTCATCCTGTACCAAACTCTTTCCTCGTTCAAAATGTAAAGCAATGCTTCGTTTAAAGTAATCAAACGTTGAACCGGGTCTGTGTGTTCGTTTCTTTCATCCTTCGATGAAAAACTTTGCTGCACCGAGCAGTCTTTTTCATTTTTTTTCGTCTAAATTCGCTTTAAGGACGTTTCGTGCTATTTATGCATCGCCCCACCAGGGAAACGTGATGTCTTATTCGACTACCCAATTACACATTAACCTCTCATTGTTCCCTTCTTCAATTCAGCAAAGTTTTCTATCATTTTCAGCTGTACCAAAAAGCACGCTGGTTGTTGCAAGTTTTTACTAACTAATCTGTTTTTTTGGTGAAATTCGCAAATTTCACGGTCTTTTTATTTGTCAACGAACAAGGTACACGGAGTAACATCGATCGAGAATCTCCCCTGGATATTTTTAATCAATGATCGCGATTGAATCCGGCGCAAAATACGATGGCAAATAGCACGGTTGTTTACTCGCCGAGCGCAAAGAACGTGTAATACGAAGTAATACGGATTATCGGCGGCGGTCAGTGGAAAGTCACGGAAAATCGAAATGGAAATTCCCGGTTTTAATATCCCGCCATGTAAAATTTACTCGGTCGAACGCGGAACGTAATAATATCGTACGGATTCACGGTTTGATTAACGATTATCTGTACGCTTTCATACCGCGGTAAAAACGCTGGAAAACGTAACGCGAAAAGCGATTCGACGGATTTCCTGTTTGTTACGCTCTCCGCCGCGCGATTACCCGAATCCCTAAACATTTTTGTTTTTGTTATATTTTTTTTTAATCGAGCTAAGGACCACGAAACATTAATCCCAGGAACGTGTTTGCGATGCGAGCAAAGGGAATTTTCAAAACGAAGTTCTATTTCGACGATTGCTTCTCTAACGCGTCCATCGCTTAATGAACTTTTCAGAATGTTCCGCCAATCATGTTGTTTATTAGGACCGGACAAATATTAGTCCAAGTAGTTCGTTTCGTACTGGCGTTGCTTCTATCATTTATTCATTTTAATTAACGGGATGCCATCACTGTGAGCGAAATTCTGGCAACTTTTTACATGTAATTACTGATTGAAATGTTCAGATTATTTTTTCAAGGGATACGAATATGGCTTTATATTCCATTTAAAAAAAACCCAAAATGAACGATGGAGTGATTCACTTTAAATACGAAAATCCTTTTCGATTCATAATTAAAAATCTAATATTAAAAGTCCTAATTTACAGAAAATAGTCAAAGTTTCATTTCTTTAAACTATTCATATCTCATAATTATCCACTGTTGGATGCTTGGGGGTGGTTTCACCCCCAAAAATCACGCACGATCGAGATGGACTTCCCGCAAGTCTCAACTTCCGGGAAGTTTAAGAGATCTGGATCCGTTGAATCACCGAAGCGTAGCCGGGATAAGGATTTACAATTATCTTACGTCGTTTCCGTTTACGCGGCGCGGCATCACGCGTCGCGAACCGCTGAAGAATGTTCTCCGGGTATCATGAAAATTTCCCCGGAGCGGCCGGGCCCGGGGTAAGGGAAAGTCGTTTAAAAACTAATCTCACGGCCATTAAAAAGTTGTAACGAGTCGCCGAACTTTCACGGTTCCCGGCCCGTTGCTCGACGCCCCCGAAAAATATCTCCCCCGTCAAACTTACGCGAAATTTCAACTTTTCATTCGGCCAGCGTCTCTCCACGCCTCGCCTGTTGTTCTTTCGATCGTTCGCCGCCGATATTTACGGGCTTTCTCCTTCTTCTCTCTCTTTTTTTTTTTTTTTTAATGCACTCGCGCGTGTCGATGGATATTTACGAGCGACACGCTGCAAATTCGATCGATAAAACGGCAAGCTTTATGGCGCGTTGGGTCGCTTTAAACGGGCTCGATGGATTGGAAGAAAGGCGGCTGGGTCTACCAGGGGATAATTGTGCTTCTTGGTATCCGAAATTGGGAGGTCGACTTTAAATTTCCCGCTAAATTGCATACAGGTAATTATCCGATTCCTACAGAATTGCATTCTTATTTAATTCTGAGTTATTCAAGTAACAATAATTGGTAAAGTACTAAAATATTAAGCTGTGTAACATTTGTATAATAATTAAATAATATAACCAAGCCACTAGAAATATTGACTGCTCATACAGCGAATGTAGTTGTGTGTACACCACCTACTTCCGTTGGGTGCTCGGTTTTGACGCACTGACAATGCGGGGGTGTCGTGTGGTTGATTCGAATGCCAAACAGAAATATAGGTCGACTTCACGGGTTCTATAAAGTTAACAATACCAAATAGTTTACCATTGTGCTCAGCATCAGATGAGCTTTGGTTGGGACCACCTGTTTTCCAAAAAATGTCGAGCATTGGCAGTGAACTTTGTTATCTGGGCCTTTTGTTTATTTTAAAAGACAAGCAGCCCGTTTGTCTGAGAGTGTTCCCTTTCCAGATATTAAAAGGTTGTTCCAGAGGAGGCACCTTTGATAAAACGATCTGTCTTCGTGACAGCGGCGATAAACTTTCATTTTACTCATTGCAAGTTTTTATGTCCCTCAAGAATCCCTCTATTAATATGCTTTTGACATTTCATTATAAACTTCTTCCCGTTAAAGACACGATGAAAGTAGGTTTTCTAATAATAAATAAGGAAATTTAGTTGTGTTTAACCCCTTGCGTTCGAGGCACTTTACGATTAAGTCTAAATGCATTTTCCAATAAAGCTTCGAAAATTCAAAAGCCCTATTTTGATAAAATAGAATTTTTCTGTAAACACCTTTTATTCCAACACTTCCGTTTAAACAAATATTGCCGTTTCGCGATAATTCGATTAAAATCGTATGCAAATGATCACGCTGCATGCATCAGCCGCGACTTTGTCGCGTTTAATTATGTTAATTATGGTGATCAGTTTTCCGTCCTCGGTGTCTATCGACGTAATCGTTCCGCGACAACATCGTAACGGGCCGACACACGATGCGTCGCCTTTATTTCATGGAAATTAACGGAATTATGGATGAGCAGCTTTCTGTAACGATATTAGCGAAACACTTTGCAGATTACGTCATTTAAAGGCAACATTGTTGTCCCCGGCGGAATGGAACGCAGCTCGAAAGCGTCGTCAAATTTAATAAGCACTCGCGTAACGCGGACTTATTTCTAACCCGAAGTTTGATCTTATTAAAGAATAGGAAATTTGATACAAGTAAAACGATCAATGAAAAAAAAAAAGAAGGTACACTTTGAGGTCTTCCGGTATCAAGAACGTATTGTAGTCCCGCGAGAGCGACGTCTAATCTTTATCCGTTCGCCATTAAGACGAAAATGTCCGGGCCGACAATGGCGGGACGAGTCAATAAAGTACACGGGACAAAGAATGTGGAGACAAAAGAGTTTCCCATCCCCGAAGAACAAATAAGTTCGGTTATAAAGCAGCTGTTCGTAATATAAAAGACAGCTAACGCGGCGAACCACGAAGAAAAACGACGGGAAAACGAGGATGGCCGAGTAACGAATAACATTTCGAACGAAACAGCATAAGAATATTTATTTCTTTGACGAAGTTGTCAAAATTAAGGCCCTCGAGGAAGTCGGCGACGAAAGTTAACTTCACTTTCAACAGCGGGTTAATTCATTAAGCAATTCGATCGATGTTTCTGTCTTGATGAAATTCACGGATCGAATTAAATTCGACGGGAATGCTATTTTCGATTGTCGCAATTATCATAACTACTTTGACGGTTGAAGATCAAAAGCGCGCGCTTTGAATTCCGCTGAAACACTTTGGGCCGTGACGCAATTAACAGCTGATTAAGTTTCGCAGCGGAACGTTTGATAACTAGACCTGAACCGCGGTGCGCAATTATAGAAATTTGCGATTACAAGTTATAACTGTAATTTTCAGCTTAATTAACGTGATCGTTTTACGACAAACAAATATTAATCGACAGGATTGCCTTACGTTAGGCGCGCGATGATTGGCGGAAAAATTCTGACTTTGACGGAATTAAAAATTTGTCCCAGGTCGGGGTATCAAAAAACGAGGAGCGAAACGAAAGGGGATGTGGTGGAGGAAAACTCCGTTTGAAGTTTTCAGGTAATGTTCGCCCTGGAAAACCCTCTGGGGAGAAAAACAACGCCGCCGGAAGGACAATTTGGGTCCACGAACACGGTTCACTTGTAATTGCTTGTGACTCTGCCAGACCCTACTTACTTCCTAGTTATTGAAATAATATCTTACCTACGTGTTTACAACATGAAATATTCAATTTTAATTACTCGATTATATTAAATTTCTAATGGTGGTCACCATTAATAAACGAAAAGTTAAACTAAACCGTGGCTGTTGCTAGCATTAGACTAATAGTGTAAAGTGGTAATTTAAATGATTAGGGTTAAGTGGCTGCATTTGAGTGTGTCTGACCATACACGTCTGTTTCTACTGCGGCAGCGAACGTGTCAAATAAAAGAAAACTCTGTCAATTTTTTAAATTAGATCTTTTATTACAAACGTGTTGACGAATAAAAAAGCTCTCACAGATTCATTTTTGTATAAAACGATACCAATTATCGGTAACTTTCGAAGCGTTCAAGGAAGAAGCTTCCCCCTTCTACCCCTCAGAATCATCTCGTTATCTCGAACGAGCATTCGCTGTTTCTCGGTTGTTGTCAGTCTCAATCTGGTTCGATTCCGCGCGCTATTAAATTACACGAAACCGTCCGGCGCACGCTTCTTGCCAAAAGCTCTGGTCTCATCGATCGTCGCCTAGCTAATTGTCAATTTCCTGGCCGATAAATCATGCAGTTCGTATCCTCGTACGGTTTGCCCGCGAGATTGCCAGACACTGTATTACCGGTACAATTGCCGTCGTTAGATCTGGCGCGAGCAATTATTCGGATCTCGTCGCTGTACCGTGTCATTGTACCGATCGATCTTTACCAGATACACACGTCGTTGCGCGAGATCAAAGAGCGACCGTTACAGAAGAACCGAATATTCATGCGACGCTTGTAACTTACGGCGAGAAAGAGCGACACGCGAGTAGCTTAGGAAATTTGTCAAAACGCGACAGCTCATATTTCCACGACAGATATACTATTTTACCTTTTGTTTTGCAGATTTATCTCTCGAATCGTTTCCGTGAAATAAGAGACGCTGCGCTGACAAATATTATTGCGGACCGACTTTGGATTAATCAAACATCGATTGGACGCTCTTCGACGGTGAGTGCCTTTTAAATCTGTCTCGCAGCGTTTAAATATAATACGAGGAAATTCCACAGTCGTGGAAAGTATTAGGTATAAGTTGAAATTACGTAGTAGGCAATTTTGTTAAATATAATTTGGGGGTGTCATATAAAACAAAGCTGAAACTTTCGAATACTTATTCTATGTAAAATAAATTTGTGCGCTTTCTCAAAGTAATTTCAATCGAGATCGTGACACTTGTTTCATAACCGTGCGCTCTGTGGTATTTCACATTCCCCTGTGTAGGCACGAAAAATTCAAGTGATCCTCATCGTCCGCGTGTCGAAAGCGTTCTATGAAATTCTTTTAACCGGCACCCGGGTCCACTCGTCGTAAACAATACCCTATTTAATGTCGCTGCTTAAAACATTCAAGAGGCTTTTAGCCTTGCAGCAACTTTACGCGAGGATAACCAAAAGTTAATTAACCGATCCGCGTGTTACGGACTATGCGGAACGTTCTACTCCTCGCAAGACTTTGGTCGTAAAAAAAATTACGTTTCACGGGGTTGACTGAAAAAGAAATCCGATATAGCTCTTTGTCGTCGCGCGGGAAACGAAGAGAAAAAAAATCATCGCAAAAGTCGTTTTCGCGGATTAATTAATCGTTAACTTCGTTTATGAAACGAGCACTCCGCAGAGCAATTTGCGACAAAAGAGCAACACGTCCGTCAATTTTCGCCACGATTTCGACTTCAACGGCGGGGCCGCGCGCCCGGTGATGAAGTTAATTCCTTCGTAACTCGACTCTTCGAGCCTTAACGAGCGACGAAATTCGCGAAAGGACCGGTGAAAAATCGTGCTCCGGTGTCGCGTTAATGATTATTTCGCTAACGATCGCAACTCGACCGTGAAATAACAGAGCCCCGCGCGCGCCTTTCTTTTTCCTTTTAATCGACCGACGACGCGGCGTTACGCTGGCGGGGATCGAGGCGGCGCTAATGAACGCTCTCGCAATTCGCAAAAACACGCGTGCGCCTTAACGATTCGCGACGATTAGCGCCGTTATCGCCGGTTAAATAGCGTCCTAAACGAACAATACCGTATTCCGGCTTTAAACGGTTACGTAGATCAAAACGATTCGCGCGCGTGTTTCGAATGTTGGTTGAACGCTCGCGACGATTGCCTCGAATTACTTCATCCCCTTTGGCCACCGCTAAAGTTCCCAAGAAAATCCAAGAAAATCCAAGAAAATGGATGGTACGTCAAAAGTGAGTGGAGTTTTTGCCGAAGGAAAAGCAAAGCAGAGAGTGGAGGAAAAGAAAAACAGGACGCGCTGGTACGGTCAGAAGGTTGAGGGACGGCGGGGCGAGGAGGGGGTTTTTCAGGGTTGAAGAGCGCGGGAGAAGACGAAATAGGGTTTTCGCAGATAGTAAGTGGCGACTCTATTATTGCACTTACATTCTATTACCAAGAAACCGGGGAGGGTGAGGGAAAGGGGTAGCGTAGACCGGCTCCAGGAACAGGCACACGGACGGCTACACCCTATTCGAAAGTTAAACTCCACCTTCCGCCATTACGAGTCGAGTAAAGCTGTTTATAGCGTTTAGCAGCAGATGCTACACTCGTAACAGCTTGCAAATGAAAACGATCTCGCTCGCTCGTCCCGAGAATCCAACGCCTGCTCCTGGGCTTGCCCGGTCTCTACCCTTCGCGAGCTGAAAGAAAGAGAAAACAAACAGCCCGGAGGGAGACGAATGGACCGTGCCGGATAACGCGATAGACGGAGACGGGATGCTTTTTAACGAATCTCTAGAATAATTCCGTTTATTTACCGTGGCCTCGCTCCTCTCGCGCGGCCTGATAGCTGTTCATCCTGTACGAATGTTAAACCTTCGTCAATTAACTTGATAAAGTAATGGTAACGGCGCCGTTATTTGCTTTTATTACGTCCTGAATTTACGAGAACGGCGCCGGAAGTTAGTCGAACGTGGGAGATAAGTTTCTGAGTTCTTAAGATGGAGGGCCGTGTATCGCCGACCGTTCGGACTCTTCAAGCTTTAATTTCTAACTCTTTTGTCCAAACCAAACCACTACAGTAACTTATAAATTCGTACAAATATTCTAAAAATGTTTTTGCTACTTATTTCTCAGTTCCTGTTTCGTCCATTTTTACCCCGTATTCAATCTTGGAACGAGAATTAACCGGTCTCTGCTGAAGAAATCTGAGAATTATTTCTCGAAAGGGGAGAGGCAAATCTTTCAGTTCGTCGAAAAAGCGTGCGATTCGTCGAGGCTAATCGTGCCTTTAATTGCACCCTATCTCGTGTTCGCGCGACCAACTCTTAAGGCGGACCCTTTTTCGCTTGTTTTCGTGGCAACAGGGTAGAAAATAGCCACGGTACGTTATCATTTTAGCCGGCAAAAAGGTGTTCCCCGCCATCTGTCTATGTTCTCACGCGGTTGCTCGAACACACCATCCCCCTTCTTCCTTTTTATTGCGACTCTGCGAACAACAAAATCTCGTTCGGGGAAAGTTGATTCGCGGTTAGAATATTTGTATCCTTTTACGGGATATCATCCGCGATGATATTTTATTCGATCGTGACAAAACAAACGCCACGGCGTGGATTTATCGAATAGAAATACCAGATGTAACCTTGTTCCGTGATAAATCGAACCGGCCGATGCGATAGAGCGTTCGGTGCCTATAAAATATTTTTATAGACTTTGCTTATTTATCTGTCCTTCGTGCCGTCCATTCCATTTTGCGATTTTAATTGCAACCATTCTGGAACGATATTTACTAACTCCGTTTTTTGGATATGGACCTTTTCCGACAAATTAATTTGATCATTCATTTAGAAAGGGCAATTTTAGACAAAATCTTTGGGTTAGGCAATTTTGGAATATATCAAATTCCAATCGAAATCTTAAGAATACCTTGATGTATTCAGGGCACGATTTTCGCATGATTTTAAAATCTCCCGAAGGCAAGCTGACGAAAGTGCTCGTCCATCGAAACCCGACGACGTCGACCATGAAATGGCTGTGCCAGAAATTTCGCGAAGCTCCTTGCTTTGAGTTACAGAACGAATGTCGTTTCGACTACGCGATCCTAATGGCTCCTGCTTCATCTTGCTCGGATTATTGTGCACAGAGAAGGTTTGAAGAGCCAATTAAAGCTTAGCTTTCCTAGATACAAATTGCTCGGCAGTAAGTTACCGCAGAAAAAATATATTTCCAACATCCTTCCTTTTCTTTTTCCTTTTCTATTAAATGAAACATTTTAAATGTGTTCCTACAGGACACTGTTAGGGTGGCTCTTAAAGGTATAAAATAATTTCGCCAGCTTACAGACTTGTTTACACACAAACATGTGTTACCGCTGAGAACCAGCTATAAAAAGGATTTTTAATCTTGTTCTTCCAACGTTCACGCAGTCGTTTTCATTGAAACGTAATCTGGTGGTGTAGCTACTGTGAAATTCAGAGAAAATGGGATGGAATTGAACGGTTGCCGGGCGGGAATGCGATTGTAACGCGACTGTAAGCAGAAAGCTGATCACCTGGTATGAGTTTATGCCATTAACGTAATCCAATGATTTCCCACGATGCCGCTGTAAAATCATATTATAGTATTTACCCTCTAAACATCGCAATTCCCTACTTTCCTAAGCATTGTGATTTCTATTTCTCCCCGAAACATCATTTCTGCTCTGTATTCAACAATCAACCATTTCGTACCAAAAATGTTGCTGTATTTTCATTTTGCAAAACTTTTATCGTTCATAAACTGTGTATTTGAAAAAATCAGAGGAATAAAATTTTCGCACAATTTCGAAAGCGGAGCGCGAGTTAATTAATTGACTGCTTGCGCGATGTCTTCGTTTCCGGCTGCCCTAAACGAAGCCGGGGGTCCTCGTCTTTTTTCCTCGCTCCCTCGCTCGCTCGCTCGTTCGTTGACGTCGTTTATTTGCCCACCGAATTTCAAGCGGGCACGAAATGAAGCGAAATTAATTTCACCGACAGCGTCTGAACTCATCAGGAAAATCAGGCTACCCGGCGTGTTCCGCTCGATTCGCCTCGCGACACGTTGAATTTGATACCGAAAGAGCGCACGCCGGAGCGGAGCGAGTACGAGGGGTAAAAGCTCGATGGTTGAAACGAGTTACACGGAGGGCGACGGTGAATCCGAAAATTCTCGCTATTAAATCACGGTTAATTTCCTCTTCCACCGCCGTGATAACTTTCTGTGATTGAGCCATTGTATCATTCTTTCCTTTCTCCTCTTTCTTTCTGTCTATTCGTTTTCCGTGCTACTCGTTCGAAATTACGAGATGAAAGATGGACGTAATCCTTGATTCGTCCGGGGACTGAATTTGTTTCGTTTATTGGATAAATTGTCTCTTTCGCGATACCTCGATATCGAGTGCAGGGAATTAAAGGTCGAAACACTTTATTCGACATTTTGACAAAGTGTAGTTTATCAATTGTACTTTAAATATTTTGTTTAGCAATCGTTCGACCGAACAAAATATCAGCCAGCCTGGATATTGTACGATGCTTTTTCTGTTGGGGAGTTCTGGCTCATTAACGAATTCTTCGAAAAAATCACCATCGATCGTCATTTGTTTTTCCTTTCGCGTAATTTACGAGCGGCGCGGGGGACGGAACGGGGTGGGACCACTTTGGGAAATTGAACGCGTAATTTTCTCGGGCCACGCAACCGGATACGATGACGAAACTTGGAGCTTTCTTCTGTGTTCAGGGGAAGACAGTTTCCCTCGATTTACGAGGAACAACCGCGACCGAAATGTATCGACATTGTGCGATAAACGCGACGACGCGACATGGCTGTTTCTTTGTTCGATTGATGCCTTGCATCGATATTGGAAAGTATAATATATTTCCCGACGATGTTTGGCCTGGGATAGCGCTACAGAGAAGAATCGTTCGATAAAGGAATTCTTCAAATCATTCGCAAACTTCTCACTTAACTTTCTTTCCACAATATTTGACAAGGAACCTATTAACTCCCTCTGTTATTTCTTCTCTTTAATTTGCAATTTCTATCACTATCGATCTTTGAATAATTAAATTTTCTTCGAGAAGATTAGTGCGAATTAACCTCATTAATTTACTTTTTTAATCATTTTTCATAAATATTAAATTTAAGATGTTAAGTTAAGACCCATAGAATATCCTTTAGAAGTAATTAAAAAAAAACTGCGATTGTACAGCGTTCTTTGTACAAATGTTTTGAAACGCATCAATCACGGACTATATTATTAAATATACATTATTAAAGAGGATACATCAGTCATCGTTACCGAATCGAACAATTAATGAGATTAACAGGTAATTGATACGAATACATGTTTCCAATACGCTCGAATAGCAGATTCTTTTCGTCGAAGCGATGCACCACCATAATTCTTTCCTCCCTGAAGATTTATCGATGGCTTTTGTTCGTCGTTAATCCATTCGCGTTGTAGCTCTCTCGATTACATTCTTCCCGAGTCACGGAACATCCACGTCGAACGGTCGAAAGTGTTTCCTTAAGCGGGTACTTAGTTGCATAACTAAATCCTAAATCGTGCTTGCCAGCCTCATTGCGAATTCTGTTAAAGACCCGCCTTCTATCCCGGAAAGAGAAAGTAGGAAGCTGAAGGAAAGGAAAGGAGGAAGGAAAGGATCGATCTCGGTGCATCCGGTTCGGGACCAACGAAACGGGTAATCCTGTCGAACTGTCGGAGATTTCACTTTACAATCGAGCATTTTTAACGCTATCCCTTTAAGTGCTGTTTTTCTATATCCCTTTGTTTAAAATAATTTCAATTTTGTACAGTGCGAATAATTAATAAAAGAAAAGGCAAAGGAATCGCTTGATAATTAAAGTTTAAGTGTGTCTTATCACACAAACTGAGTTCTCGTTCGACAAATCACTTGTTTTGTCAATCTTTATCCTTTAAAATAGCGCCAAGCAACGATACGTTTTGGACAATCAGCGTGTTCGACGTATCCAGTTAATCCCTCGGCTTCGTTAATCTAACAAGGGGCCAGCGATGCGCGAAGCCACGAATTAGAAATCCAAATGAGATTCAAATGAAATCGTGAAAATCGAGAGGGCCGGATTGGCCTGGGGAGGCGCACGAAACTGGATCATCGATTCGTCGGCAAAAATATGCGACGGCGGCGAAGGATCGTCGAAGGAACCTTACCGAGGAACAATCCTCCCCTCCGCCACCGATGAAAAATGACTGTTTGCGTTTTTAGCCGCAGATACGAATCTGTTTAGAGCGTGTCCGGGAAAATGGTGACTCGGCCGCTATTATTCTTCTCTGTGAGGGGGGGACACAAGGAGGATTTATGTTCGGTCGATAAGAGAAAAGGCGGTAACGAAAGTGCAAAGTTATTCGGTGGCCCCGAGATCCACGATATTCGACTTTCCAGACCGACTGGAAATCAGCGGTCGCCTTTTCATATCGATGTCGAAAAAGTTTCGCGATCGAACGGGATCGCCCGTTGCTTCTCGTCGGCCTCGAGATAAATCGTGTACAAGTTTCGTCTTTTGCTTAGCTTTATGTATTTTTCCTATTTCCCTTCGTTCTACACGTTACTTCCCTTGATGGAGCACCTTCATCTTACGACCCTCCAGCAAAACTTTTGCCAATCGGTCCAGGACTTTGTCTTCGGACAAGTAATAATGCCGACGGAACTTTTCTTACTGTATTCATGGTTGGTGTACGGGCTAAAGTACAACCAGTGTGAACGCAAGGGTTTAAAAACATTTTTAATTCGCTAATTTTTTTTTCACTTTGGTCTTCGTCGCTTTGGCATAAGTTTCATTAGATCCGAAATATGTATAATACGTCGTGTTATAACGTTGAAGGCAATTTCATAGGTCTCGAAGCTCTTCATCCCCCAAGTACTAGCACTATCATCACGTTCCATAAATTTATCGCCGATAACGTCGTCACGATGGTATCTCGGTTAATTTATGTTCTCAAACAGCTACATTTGGAAGGAAACGTCGCCCCTGGACGTACCAAGACGTAGAGAAATCGAACTGGCGACAAGCCTCGAAACACCTATCCGAAAACAGAATTACGGTCATTTCCCTCCTTGCCTCGGTTCTTCCAATTAAAAAATAAAATTCTATTACTTTTCCGCCTTATTCGTTGATTCTTGCAAATTTTTCTTAAAAATGACGAAAGATAAAATTGATATCCTGGCTGAGGCAAGGCAGCGTCTCTTCGATTTTTCTTTGATCTCTGTTGTTCTCGGTTCGTCGAACTCTCGACGTCCACATACTCCGGAAGTAAACAAATTTATGTGTCTTCCGAGTGAAAGATTCGCGAGACACGGGGGGGAGGGTAAGTTTTTACAAGCCCGAACCCGAGTGTATCCACTTTGCTAGGTTTATGAGGAAAAGTCGCGATGTAAATCGGGCCACGAGAATCTTCTTCCTCGAGGACATTAAGCTTGATACGACGGCGTTGTTACGTTAATCGTCCGTGATTTAATAACGCGGCCCGAGTCACCGAATGGATGCACTTCAGACACGGGGCATTAAGATATTAGCAACTTCAAGCACGCGATTAATCATGATTTCAAAATTTTCCTACTACCGAGCGTTCAATTTAGTCGAACCAGAAGGCCGGAATGATGCCATTACTTTGATCGTCCTTTGTTTAATCGAAGGATACAGCGGGAGAATCTTCTTTGCAAAATATAAAAACATTTTCACCCACGGCTCGTAAAAAGCGCGGATACCAGAGTAAAGCTCAGTGAACCGTGCAGAAAACAAAGAAAATCGTCATTGTTTCTTCTTCTTTCGAGGAACTTCCGGTATTATAACGAATTCATACACGTACTTCTTCTGGAAGATAAATTCTTCAACCCCTCGAACGCGATCGCGGCGCTATGAACTTTGTTTTCGTTGGCCCTGGCGTTGTTTAAATCAAGGAAACGGGGCATGCATCAAATTCACGCTTTCGCTATTCGAAAGCAAGGACGCCGCATTCGGTTCCGGGGGAGGCTTTTGGGGGGGAGATTGCACGTCGATCATCGAACGGCGCATCAGAAACGCGTAAAATCTCTTGGGCTCCCTCGGGGCGGGATTTTACGACGATAAATAAAGACACGGTCTCGTTCCTTTTGAGCACCGAGGAGAATTGCAGCTTTAGTGGCACGTGATCGCGTCGTAAAAAAAATATTAGAGACTTTAAGATCGCGGCGTGATTGTCTGCAGTTCTAGATTGTAAATTTATAGTTGCCTTTATAATCTTATCTTAATCTTAATTAACATCTCGCTGAATCTTTCCTGAGTTTGGGCCACGATTCAAATTTGTATTATTTTACAAATTATTGTTTCGATGCCTGTGTGTGTTGCCACATTAACGGCAGTGTTAATTAAAAGAATGAAAGGACGGGTCAGAATAAATTCTTTACACTTTGCAAAAATGATTTCGAACCGTTTTACAGAGCGATTGTTGTTACAACGTAACAATTTTCTTTCTGGGAGCGGGAGCCGTCTCCTCGGTACACAAAGGAGGGCGATTGTTGATGGGAAACGAAGGGGCGCACGGGGGAGTCGGTCGCCCGTCGCGAAGAGGGGACAAGGGGGCAGTAGATTTTCCTAGGAAATTGAATTTACAATTTCATCGTTTAAACGTCCTATTTCGCCGGGATAAAAGGCCATAAATAGGCCGGCATGTTAACAGCTCGTTCGTCGAGCTTTTCAATTCAACCCCCTACAATGCCACCCTAATCTCGTTCGCCGTTTCCTAACGTTTCCAAAAATGTTTCGACAAATTAATTTCCTCGCCCCTCGCCTCCCATCCCCCTTCCTTTGCTACATTTCGATCGAATTACCATCGCAAAGGACCTTTGTCTTCTTCCCCCCCGGCGGAACGTCGATTTTCACGCTTTCACGCTCCATCTAACTGACAAATGATGACGCGGCTACGCGCGAGCCTCGTCTCATCTGCATCATACCCCATTTGTTTGAGAATTTATTGTCTTTTCCCAGCCTCCTGATAGTCCTCTTTTTATCCGAGCGAAACGGTAAAATTCGCGGTCCGGCTGCGGGGATGTTATTCTCGAATCTCCCTCGATGCTTCCTTTTCTTTTAAAAAAGTCTGTGTCTCTTCGTATTTTTCAATTGCAAAGGGTTCTTTAAATTTACAAAAGAAGTAGCTGTAATATTATCGATCGATTAGGGAGATTAAAATATAAGAAAATAGCTTTCATTTTCATTAAACGCAAGAAAAACATAGAAGAAGGTACAAAGTGGCAATGAAACTAAATTCAGTCTTTCAATTTGTAGAAAACGATTTCTGTCAAAGGAAGCCACGGTTCGTTAATTAACAAAGGGTTATTTTTTCAAATTCCATGAAACACAAAAGGCTGGTTTTATATCTCGTTACTTAGTCGAAAAGACGGGGAAGAGGAATGTTTTAATTATCACGATCCAGATATTCTTCTCGAAACGGAAACAGAAAGAAGAACGTCGATAGCGGGTAAGGATGGCTCATTATTCGAACGAACCGGATAAATTCGAAACAAATTGTTCGACGTTTAGAGCGTGCATCATTATCGTCCGTTTCGCGTTTATTTGTTCGTCTGGCAAACGTGGCGGAGCAATGTTTACGAATTTCCTGGACAATTATTACGGATTAATTACGGGAGGCGGCGGTCGGTGTTCTTTGCATCGCGGCCCCGATAATTATGCGGCGAACGAGCACACGACGGATTTTAAACGCGACTCAGCCGAGCCATTCGGAATTTAATTACGCGACCAAGTTGTTTTTCGTCGCCTTTTCGACGCCGATGTCGATGAAGCCGGACGCCTCCGAACGACTCCTTTCACGCGTTCGACAATGCGTTTAATTGCGAACAATCTGTTCCCTCGAACGCGTTCATTCTCCAAGCAATTTCCTTTATCCCCTCGATTCGTCAACGTTGCTTCCTCCTTTTTTTCAATCTCGAACTCGGTCGAACCTTTCTTCCAATTGTGAGCAAAATTTTATAATCATCAGGTCATCCATTTCAATTTTCTATTTTTCTTTTTCCATTTTCTTCGCCTCGACACCCTCCGCAATATTAATTTCAATCCCATGCAAAGATAAACCATCTTAATTGGGAGGGATGAAATATAACACGAGCTAATACGAGTCATAATAAAAATTTTTAATTGGCCGGAACGTGTGTTACGTGTAACGGACACGGCACGATACAACGTGCCATTCTAATCTTGTGACAGCAACGATATCCCCTGCTTGTTGAAAGTTTACCAACCGCATCGTTGAACAGGCGGTTACCAGGAGGAACGATCGCATAATTGTTAGCTACGATCGTTTACATATGTACAAGTGAAAATAGTTGGCCGTTACAGTGACAGATAAAGCGGTTTCGAGCTCGTTGTCAGGCGCAGACCTCGAGCACGCGTGTTTATGCAAGCACACACGGATCGGCCTCGTTATTTCGCTGCTATAACAAATAGTTGATATGCCAGCAGCAGAGGGAGAGAAAGAGAGAGAGATTTTACCGATCGTAATGGAGACGAAGCGTCCTTCGAAACAGGGGGGGACGATATTAAATCGTAATGACCGACCATCCTGGGGGGATGTACTTTACGGCATCGTTTCGACCGCTGAAAGACTTTTCGCATAGTTCGATTACAGACTTGATTCTCATTTCTTCTTCGTTGTTGAATTATTGCTTAAATTATTTTGGTATCGAGTAACGAAAGTTTTATAATTTTAGAAGTCTTATATTGGAAATATTATATTTACTTTTCAAGGATTAACGATTCGTTTTGACGAGCATTACACACCCTAAAGTTGAACCGTAACTTTCCCCAGCGCCCCGTATAAAACCCACATCAATTTCAATTTTTACATTCTGCCACGTTATTCTAATGTTCGAGGAGCGTAAAACACAGCCGGACAAGCGTCTCGGTGACCAAACTTTTCCCTCCCGTCGTTCGCGAGCCCAAAGAGAAACTGGCATAACTCCTCCCTTTCTTTGTTCCTCGTTCCCGGACACGACCCAAGATGGCCACAATAAAATCGTCCCTGCCTCGATATCGAAAACGAGCCTCGGTCCGGTGTCCAGGGCTTGCATTCGTGAGCGTCGAAAAGGGCGAGGGGTATGGAAATGAGGTTGGCGCAGCAAAATGGCGGGTAACCCCCGGGTCCGAGCAAACCGGTTCAACCTTAAAACGAGAGCTCAGATTAGCGAGTTAGCGAGCAGAGCCCAGGAGTGGCGGGTATAGATAAAGCGATTACTTTCAGCGGGTCTCGCGGTCTCATTCAGATCCTTTCTTTTAATTTAGCCCGATCCTTTTAAAGGGCGCGTCCCTCTTTTCTGGCTGGAAGGCTGCTCCATGGAGGCGATAAAATTAAGCTCCTGCCAGTGCGAAAGATTTATTCGACAGAAGGAACCGTTCTCCAACTTTCACGCACGCATTGTCCCTCGACCTCCTTTTTTTTTCCATCAAATCTACTTTACAAAGTACATTGTTCCGTGAAAGGGGGCGATTCGTCGTTCGAATGGCTTATTAACACGTACTTCTTTTGTGGTCTGTCACTGGAGCGTGGGTCACGTAAAAGTATTTTATTGAATTACCAAACACCCGCGAAATAAAAAAGAGATCCCCTCGAAGCTTAATCCGTTCGGATGAAAATCTTAGCGGAATTCGACTTAATTATAAACATCAAATGATAGGTTCGAAGAGTTATTTCTGATTAAAATTTTGACGTTGGGTCTTGGTGGAGCGATAGATCGGTTTCCGTTTCGGCCCCTGATCCGGTTACGATGGCATTCGTAATTGGTATAATGACGAGTTTACGCCCGTCGAGCATTGATCACCGACGATTGTCCGACACAACGGTAGCGCGATACCCATCGGACGCAACGTTGATTCCAGCCGTTGTTCGTTAACGTGGCCGGTACCAACGTTGCTCTGTCTCCGTGCACACACGTGGCAAGATTGCACGGCGATGATTTTCGATAACGTTACGCTCGCCCCGCGTTTCGATATTGCTTGCTAATGCCCGCTGTTGGCAATTTCCCGGACGGTCCACGTTAAGGGGCCCGATAACGTCCTGCGAACTCTCTGTTATCGCCCTAGAGTTAGATAATTCAGCAAAACTTCCCTTAATATTAATGATGCAAGGTGCTGACAAAAATTGGGATCGAACTTCAAGGGTGTGTTATGAGAAACTCTGATTTAACTTCCTAACAAGAAGTCTAATTACTAAGAGTTCAAAAATTTACTTCTACAATAAAAATGGTCAAAGTAAAGAATTTAAATTTAATTCTAATTGCAGTTTGTACAGCCAAGGCTTGTCAAGTGTGAAACATACAAAATGTATACAGGTTAAGGGGTTAAGTTCACGGTACGTGTACAAGGGCGAACTAGTACCAGAACGAAAAATTCATTGCTGACAGAATAAAAATTTTTCATTCACAAAAAAAAAATATACAGGAAATGTTTTTGTCCTGTGAGGAAACATGGAAAAACCATCGACGTTGCATTGAACGTGGAACATATAGAAAACATATGCTACACTGTGGTCGGAGGTTATTTCTAGTTTTTGATTCCTCTTTACACAAATTTTTTTATCAAAACTTCACATTCTTTGCTTTATTGTTGTCCATTGATGTACGTTTCGTTACCTTTGGTGCAATTCTTGAAACTCAGGAATGAATGTTTTTTATTCGAATAATTGAGAAGAAATCAGAGAAGAAGGATATTGTTTAAAAATTTATTGTTAATCCACTAAAAAATTGTCCGTATTTATTCCACGTACATCAGCATTTTCTGCATACAAGGTGCACAGCCGGGTTGTACTCGCAATAAATTATGTTTCCCGATGGGACACGCGATTCCCCGAAGAATTTCCATGGATCTCGCGGCCCGGTTTTTGCCGTCGAGCCGGCTCCTTAATTCGCGGCGAGGATAAGCGAACGTAATCCGACTCGAAAGGGACGGAAACGTCCATAAATCTGGTTACGGACGCGTTCGATTATTGGTACGCTCGCGAGCACGATTTGCGACAGGTCGCGTCGTTCCACGATGCAAGAAGGGAGAAGGGTTCCTTGGCCGAGGATTTATGAAGCAATACCGGGGCTGGCTTTGACCCAACCGGCCAACAAGTCCCCGACACGTGGAACGCGGCGGAAAGAAACGCGAGAAAAGTCCCTTTTGAATTCGTTCCCGGGCGTCCTCGAAACGAGTAATTTCCGCTTTGCCTGTCATCTTCTGGAAAATCTATGTTCCCAGTTTGCGAACCCGTGCCACGAACACCTTCGCGCGTCTTTTTCCCTTCTCCGGGCTCGTGCGATATTTACGCTGCAACGTGCTCCAGAATGCATACAATACTGGGTCGCTGCAGGCTGACACAACACTCGCTGCAAGACAGCTCGGGAACATTTTCTGGATTTCGTCCAGCGGAGACAGTTTCCCCGTGTACCGGGCTTTTTCCTTGGGGAGCTGACGCGTTTCAGATGCTCCTGGATGTCGACCCCCTCCCCTACCAAGGTCCTCGATGAACAATTTTTACCACGGAAATTAGCAATAATTTTATCTTCACGGAAGGTACGTTGTTGAAGGTACACCCTTCGTGCAAATGTATGGTTTTGATATTCTCAACATCGAATAATTAATGGATAGTGATAGCGTTGCAATAACAATTCAGGTTTAAAAATTATTTGTAAGGTTTCTAATCTTTGGTGGTTGCAAAATTATATAAAATTCTTCAATTTTTGTTACGAATGATCTATAATGTTTCCAATCCAGCACATCGACGACACAACTTTGACAGGAGAAGTGTTCATTTCGTTCACTTTGATCGAGCCGGAAGGAAATTTTTCCCTCCCGAGTCCTCGAATCGATAACAGCTGTATTACAATACCGATGCTTATTTCAGTAATTTTTTCCATGGAAACTTTTCTTGCTAGACAAAGTGGAACTTGAAAACTTTCCCTTTGCCTTCAAACGGAGTTCTTCCCTCTCTCTCTCTTTAACGTTTAGCCGCGACGTAACTTTGAAAACGACAAGATTCGTGCTCGTTTGTTTTCATATCAATTCTTCTTTCTCGTTATTCCACCGCGGGTAAGTCGAGTTGAAAACAGTGTCGCGCAACAAAACGTTGTTCGACTGTCTGCGCTGGCTCGCGGCAACCCTCCCCCTCGCGCTCTAAATTCATGCAGCGGCAACTTTGCGTGCCGAAACTTCTTCAAATTACAATTTGTTCCCGGGCCACGGCTAATTTCGAGTTAAGAAGTTCCGAAATTCCGGAATGCGATGTTGCGTTTATCGTAACGTTGTCACGGATCGATATTAAAGCGTTAAATTACCGCCGACGACTCGTGTTTTATTCGAGCCTTGAAATCCTTGGGAAATTAATTAAAATTATTCCCGTGGATAATTAGTGTTCGGATAAACGATGGATATTTATGCAAATATATTTATGTTTTTATATCGTCCCGTACATTTTGCATAATTGAATAATTTATTTCGTTTTCTTCCGTGCATTATCAACGCTTGCAAATTTGATCATTTGCAAATTACTAATTAGGCAACAGAGTGAATAATTGACACTGGACGGGTTATTGATACTTCTATTTTGATTGGAAAATCAAATTTTCAATCATTTTGTTCAAAATCCTTATCCAAGAATATATCAATAATTGATGAATTTAATTTGTGACAAAATAACAGCAGCAAAAGAAAATAAATATTCACTTGGGACAGGGGTAGTATTTGGTACTAATGAAAGAAAAAAATCTTACAAATCTTATATATTTAATTAATAACAGACGTAGGTAAATGAAACATCGAGTCTCGAGTCTCGAGTTTCCTCCTGCATTCGTATTCGTACACGTTAATCTTGGAGCATCGAACTCGGCACGGAAGTGGCCGAGGTCTGACCATTTGCGATAACTTCCGGTAAGAACGTTCGTGCGCGGCACACATGAAACATACATGGCCAGAAATGGGTCCGAACGATGTTCTGCCGGCTGCTTTGAACGGTTTACGTTCGACTCGATTTTACAGCCGCGTCCACGAATTAATTTTTCCTCGTTTGCTCTTTTTTTTTCTCTCTCTCCGTATCGGGTAGCAAGTGGATCGTATCGTTTCGAGGTAAAAGAACACCGTTCCGTTTTACAACGTTGTTTCGCGATTCGCTGATCGATCCGCTGTTTCTTCCCTTTTCTCTCTATTTTCTATTTTTTTTTTTGCTCAACCCTCTTTGCCTCGGCCGGCGCCCGCACGAGAGGAACGACGCGATCGAGTCGAATATCGCGATAGCAAGGGCGACCCGTAAATTTTTTATTCGAAATTTTATTCGGACAGCCTTTACGAGAAATATGCTCTTTTATTGGGGATCGTTTGTCCGGGAAATTACGATCATATCACTCCTTTCTCGATACTTTCTCCGTTCCGGGCTTTTCCCTACGCCCGAACGATAACAAAAACTAATTTCGACACCCGTTAAATTGCCCCTAGATACGGAACGGATCGTAAACAACCGACCATTCTTGCGCCTCGAGCACACGAACGTTGCGGAAGAGCGATGGCGTCGTGGCTGCAATTTTTTGATATAATTGCTACACCTGCGCGATAAGTGACACGACTTGTTAGAGTTTCGGTTCGTAAGGGCAAGAAAATAACTACTCTGCAGAAACTTATCGGTTTGATCGGTTAAAGGGAACCGTGTTTCTATTCTGGGGGAACCACCTCGTCGCCCATCCCCCATGAAAGTTCTGCCCCCTTCCAGAAAGGTATCGCGCCAAAGGTGTAATGAAGGAAAGTCGCACGATGCAGAGGTGTACCTTTATAGTAACAATTCGCATCCACACAACCGAATCTAAATAAAATCTCATTCACACTAAAGCAGGGTGCGGTTATTGTCGTTCTAAGTTGGTTAACTTGGGTGGTCCTTTGTAGAGAAAAATCAGACGGCACCCAGTGCAATATTCAGGTAGCATCTGCAACCTAATACAACTTGAAAGACACGATTTTTAAAGAAGAAAAAGAAGGGTTAATTTAACGTTCAATATCGAGAGGGTGGAGTATTAATGGTATTACCACTTGGGCGCATACGTGAAATTCTGATGGAATATCGAAGGATCGATTTATTATCCGTAAATACAGCCTTGGACGGTATCCCTGTGATATCCTGAAGGTGTCGGATCGATGTTCCTGTATGGATTCAATTATGTCGGTTCGCTGTACGTGAGAATTCCATTTAAGGGCACGGCTATCCTTCTACGATCTTGTACGTATTGACGTGCGGTTAATCAAAGCGGGCCGTCGGCATTGTATGCAAGCCAAGGCCGGGATTATGTCGCGTTTCGATAATTGCTGTCTTAGCTTATATCGCTACTAATTATCCTAATATCAGGTTGCATCGAGGTTCGATGTACCACGGCTACTTCCGCCGTGTTACGTGCCCAATAACTCGGCTAATTAACGACCGCCGCATCAATTGTTAAACTGTTACAGAGATAGTTACTCTACAACCATTGTCGTTGTAGAGTAACTATCTTTCTGTCGTTGTAGAGTAACAACCTACGCCATAGGGGTTGATTTTTGATTTATGAGGTGACAAAATCTTTGGCGAAACGAATTATCGAAAAGAAATCGTGAGTTGAACAGTGGTTCGAGCGAGCAAGTAGTACGAGTCGACGTATGGTCAGACGCCAGCGGTCGGTATCAGTAATTTCGCAGAAAAGATTCGTTCTGCATTCAAATTGAGTGTGAGGCATGTTAAGGAAAATAGAAAAGGGAGAAATATAGAAAATTGAAGTGGGCGGTTTTCGATTTTACGTGGAATATTTGCAGCGCGACAATTGGACTGAAAGCGATCAGACAAGTAGAATAGGTACTCCTAAAGCAAAGTGGAGTAGAACGGACAGGGTAAACAGCCGTGCGAGTAGAATAAGGTTCGTACGATGAATAAATATGCCCAACTCGCAAGAAAGATAAACAGTTAAAGTCGAAAGGGGAGCGGATCCTTAATCATCCCCCCGGTTCCGTCCGATCCCGGCCGCAGGTACATTTATTTACCCTGACCCGAGGAGTCGCCTCTGCGTTTTCGTCTCTCCTCCCGCATCCGAGCATTGAAACAAAGTATTCACCGTACCGAGTCAGCCTCTACATCAACGATCACACGCTCGGGCTGCCACGGTTCGAGTTAAATCCTGCGTACGAGCGATAAAGAAAAGAAGTCGGAAAGTAGAGTTAAGGAGTTCGTTGGCCGGATCCTTTATTCTTCGACCGGTTACCGAAGCGACGGCCAAAAACCTTTTTCCACGGCTCGTACAATTCACATCGCGAAAACCTCTGAGGGCAACTTTGAAAAAACGGGGAAACCGAGAAAATTCCTCGATGATACTCGGTGCGTCTCGTTAACGCGGCACCGCGTAATTCTGTTGGACTTTCGGTCAGTTTCCGGCCGATTTGAATAATGGAACGAATCGTCGAGTTACCACATTCCAGTTTATTAAAACTTCGAGCTACCTTGAAGTCGTGGTAAACTTTCTCGAATTTATAATTTCGTTTTCGACAAGCAAATTCTATTATTTTCCTTGTATACAAATCTTCGAACATCCAATCGAATTACCCGCGTTTTATAAATAATTGGAATACTTTTTCCTGTTTGTCGTATTTTTCCTGGCAAAATAAGCTCTGAAACATTTTACAGGTCCTGTACGCGCCACGATCGGATTTTATCGGAGCATATTTCGCGTTTTTGTCCCGCGAATATTTTAGCCGTTGAGCTTTTTGGCTCGAAGGACAAGGGAATTTGTGTGCGAATAAAAAAAATAAAAATAGAAATAAAAGCGTAGGTTCGCGCGACGTCGAAAAATCGTGTTTCGTGGGATTACGCGTCATTTGTTGACTTTTCAATCTCTTTTTATAAATACGCGTTGTATATTCAATGAACAGCCTCGCGAGAGGGGAATTTGAGTAAATGCCCCGCGTTTATCGTGGCTGATGGGAACGGGCGGGGAGGGGGACCGTTGCCTAAACGCCATCGGAATATTTTTCATGTTCCTTGCCCTCGTATTTCCCCAGAAACGGGCTTTATTTCCGTGAAAATAGTTTTATTGCGAACACCGGGCGAATTTGTTACAATGAATTCGCCGTAACGCCGTTCCAGTGTAACGGGAACGAAACAGGCATCGGGGATTGTGAATTGTTTAATCAGGATTTCAATTGCATCGCAAATTGCAGCACTTGAGAAAATAAAGCAGAGTTAGGTGCGAGTAGAACGAGTCTGCGAGTAGAACGAGACTGCGCGTAGTCGGACACATATAGCAGGTATCCTGCATAGAAGTTTCTCTTTCTTCTAAAACTTGCGCCCGGTGTTTTAAGCTGAAACTTTTCGAACCAATTAAATGGCTAAAAGAGCACGTCGTTGAACTTCACGGAATAATAAAAAGTTAATAATTAATATGAGAGGATGTGTATCCTCGACGTATAACAATTTTGAAACTAATCAATTCAGTTTAATCGGTAATTTATTGCACGAAGCTTAATATTTTCGAGCTAATAAGAACACCATTTCCCCTTGCAATTTTCTACGATCGAAACCCCGGCTCTATTATTGCCATCTTTTTCTTTTTTTTTTTTACTTCTTTCTTTCTTTTCAACGGTCGAGGATACGGTTTGAGATTCAGCAGAGATCGCACGGGAAGATAAGTGCAAAGCGAAGTACGTTTAATTGACGGCTTTTTCCCGGCTGGCTGGCCGATCGATTCGCGGCAGATGCTTTCGAGTTTACCAGTCGAGGCTGGCGGACCAATCTGAATGCCAGCCGTTCGTGGTATCCTGGCGTCGTGATGCCACAGTTATTGCATTACCGGGAACGAGCATTCCTCGGCTTTACGGTAGCCTCCCAGCGACATCACAGGCCCGGTGACAGTAACCCATTCGACCGGATCCCGATGGTTTTCCTGCTAAATGCACGCCTGGATGCGATGGGTGTACGCTCCGCTCGATGAACATGTTCTTAACCCGGCCGGTTAACCGCTTCCATAACTTCGCCATTGGAAATACAGAAGCAAGAAAGCCTCGTTTACGCAAACCGTACGCCGCTACCCTCTCGTTGCGTAAATTCGTTTTCGAAATCAATTCCATTCGCTGCTGATTCGCGTGTAACGTTATCGAGGAAATATTGATACGTTATCGGTAATTGGATCGTCATGATTGTGTTCTGTTACAAACAAAGTTTGTAATAGAATCGTAACGGGGCCCGTTGATCGCCGTTTACAGATTTGTCTAGATGCAGATTGTATTTTGTTTAACGGCAGCCTCGTACGAACAGCTTAACACCTTGACTGCCACGTCAGCCATGTATGGGTGACACATCAAATGAAATTTGGCAGTGAAAGTGGTAAATAAATTATCATTCTTCCTTTAACTAATTGTCCTAGGGTGCACTGCTTCGTTGTTAAATTATGAATGATAGAAAATTATTTAAAGGTGAATTCAATTCACATAAAGCTCGTATTCGTGAAACCCGAGGACGTATATTTAGCAGCAAAAGGGGATGAAATCTTTGGAGCGTAATTTCGCGAAAATTTGTTCCAACATCTCCTCGAAAGCTAATTTCATAGAAATAAAATATCAAAGTTGGCAATTTTGCAAAGTAAGAGGGGAATTAGGAGGGATCGATGAGATTCAGTGGATTTTAATTGTTCGAACGGGGGTGGCGAAGACGAACAAGTGGTCGACTGCTGTTCGGGAACGGGGGAGGGGGAGGGGGAGAAAGGGAAAGCGTCCACACAAAGGGACGTCTGTTCAGGCAATTAGGCGGAAAGTCGCGAATTACAAAATGAGCGTGTGCCTCTTCATCCGAGTCGATTTACGAGCGGGCATTGACGAACAGACGCGAGCACTCGTCGGGACGACCGGTGGTTGAAATAAATTGCACGGCCATCGTCGAGGGAATTAAAGAAGAGGGCCGACAACGGACCGTAGACGATGAAGACCAGACGAGGAGGAAGATAGTCCCCCTCGAACACCGGGGGGAAAACGAGGATTACAAAGCCGTCGGACGCCGCCTTCTTCTTCGATTACTCGTTTAGAGGGTGAAAACGAAGTTTCATAAGGTTTTGCCTTACTTTTCACCGCTTGTTTACATCAATTTCCAGCGTCTATGTTGAATTACTGCAATTCCAAGTCTGCCATAATATTGTAAAGGGGACCTTCATGGGCCCCCATAGGAGGAGTACACGAGTTGGTGAATCCCTTTAAAAAGATTGGTAAAGCCAAACAGCGACAAGCCTTGCCTGACAATAAAGTCTTCTCGTAGACTTGTTTAAAAAAAAATGATAACTAAATTAAAGAAGAATAATTCAGAACATATTGGCAAGAAATTCGCAAAAATTGCGGCGAAGCGATCAGGAGGATCGTGCAAGGCGAACGAGTAGAGGAGCAGAAGGGGGTTGGTCGAGGAAAAGAAGAAACAGGTCGAAGCTGCGTAGCGAACGAAGACAGGAAGATGGAAGAGGGAAGAGAGTGGCAGGCATGCAGACAGCCCTGGCGCACTAGGTATCACGAAGGAGGTCCGTACACACGTAGCAAGGCCGGGTTTGTGTATCCATGGATAACGAGCTTCCTCTCTTGCTCGGCTGCCTGTTACCGCTAATGAGCTACCGTTCTGTTTTCTGCTCGTCTGCGTAGAAAGGCGAGCCTAGCTGGGATCCGACTGACTCTCGCCGAGAACGCGACCCAACCGTCTTTATATCGGTACCAGCCGACGTTGAAAAGCGAATTCGAATCGGCACCCGTCCCGTGTGTACACGTCCCCCCCACCCCTTTATGGGGGTTGTCTGTCTCTTGCGCGTTCACGCTCCCATTGTGTCGTGCCCGATAAACGAGTGTGGGTGATCCTTACGCGCTTTGTCAACCAACCAGCGACACCTGAAATCACCCCACGGCACCCCTGGCTGCGGCTGATCATCGCGAAACCTTTCGCCCGCCCCTTCTCCCTTGTCAACGCTCTTTGTTCTCGTATTTCCTTTCGTGTTTCCTGTCACTCTGATGCCTCGTTCATTATTACACCGTGTCCCTGAGCCGTGTTACCGATTAGGCGATTAGACGCTGAGATTGGCAAAGGTTGCGTGACTGACTTGTTGATGGACGGAGGGTCGAATTATTGGGTGTAGGGATTAGTCGCGAATCTGGGGGTTCGTTGGGTTCGTTAGAGTTGATTTGCCGTACAGCGGCTAACTCGTGGCTTTGAATTGATGCTTCTCAGACGATAATTTAACATACAAACTACTATTGACAATTATACTGAATTTTGATCAAATCTTAGGAATTTATTCGAAAGTTTTCGATGTCTGACCATTCAGGGTTTACACCACTTGCCCCTATCCGTGGTTTACCGAGTTGTTTTGCGGCGCCGGCTGCTCCAGACTCGATTTGCACTAGCGATTCTATTGACGACCCAGTCACGATTCACTCAAACATTCAACGTGGCCGTAAACACCGGTGAACCGTGATTAGAGCATGCCTGGATATTTACTTATTCCCGTTCGGTAATTCTAAATAAACAGCCTCGTACGCTCCTTGTCTGAAGTAATATTTCATCATGGGATCGATGTTAGGGAATTGTTTATATCGTATCCGGGGAACATTGCGATTCCTTTGGAATTTCGATCGACTCAGTCATGTATTGATCTTTCTGTTCATACTGACCACCGGCCAAAAAGACATAACTTCTCTGTTTAGTTGATTATCTCTGAGCTTGGAAATTCAATAAAGCTTGCAACAAAGTCGAGCAGAATTAAAATAAAAATAAATTTTATATAAATTTCTTATATTTCTGATTTTGAATTGAATCCCTAACTTGGTCTCGTCAGAATTTCTAATTCCTATTCAAGATGTCATTAAAACTTCTACATTTTGGATTAGAACACCTGTTAGTGTTCGCAAACTCATCAGCAGGCCTTCGAAATTTATTTATTTGAATTGCAAAACGTTCACGCCGGAGTTTAGAAGATCTTTCAGACTTGGCAAACTATTAACCTTTCGAAATTAGATAAAAGGATGGTTGTGTACCACGTAAACGTGTACAATAGAAATTGTGTTTGCATCAGGCGGTTCCATCTAATAACAAACGTCCCGGATGCTCGTAAAGTTTCCCGGTGTACGTGTAACTGTGTGCTTTACGACGTAGGTGCGTGCAACCAGCACGGTATCGTAACACTTGGCATAATGCCAGCAGCTTTATTATTAACCGCAAACTGGCGTGCTTAAAGCTGCTTCCCCGAATTAAGAGGACACGGCTAATCCTCCTGGGTGATACGTTAATGCGAGGTTACAGGTATCAGCCTCTTTTGCGTGGAAAATTTATCTAACCGTGGCCGGGTTTCTAACTGGAGACAACACACAGTGGCGACGGGCTTGCCGGCTGTCGCGATTAAACTTAATTAAGAACGGGCTTGAGCTTTCATACCGAATGGAAATACTGAAACGAGATTCTAAGGTATTTCATGATATTTACTGGATCCAAGCAAAAATCCGGGTCTATTCAATCTTTTCGAACAAGAATTTCATACCAACCCGGGAACAATGTTCCTGATTGGTTTGTATCAGGTTGGTGCAAACATAATTATTTATTCTCGTTTATTTATTTACACTTTAAAATAAGAAGTGTGAAAATTAACCTAATCTTAATCCATTCGTATGGTTGGAGGAAAGTTCAAGGCTACGGTTTCCAGGATTTCAGAGACCTGTTTTCGAGGGAAGCGAAAAAAGAAAGACACTCGAAAGAGTTTAAGGCGTCCTTCAACTACGAAGATCAGCAGTTTGCTCAGCAACTTTGAGCCCGGGTTAATTGTATCCAAACGGAGAGTTGAAAATCGAGAACCGTTGGAATGCAGGAAGGAAAGTCCAATTAAGGATAAAGGGGGGGGGGGGACCGTCGCGTCGGGATATTTCGTGGTCGAAAAATATGGCTGCGAACGGGCACGCGATCGTTTCTAAATAGTCTCCCTCGTTATGAAAGTTGTCCCGTGGAACGCGATTATGTGACTCCGTTCTGCTCGTGTCGCCACTTTGAAGCTCGTTAATGGCCACCTGAAATCTCGTTATAAATTCGCTAACGATAGCCTACGACAAAGTCCGATTCGCGCTTTTCTTTTTCTCTCTCTTTCTCTTCGTTTCCAGGCCTCTCCCATGTTTTTCTCTTTCTTTCTTCTTCTTTTTTTATACCAACGATTTGTATGCGTGACTGGAAACGATAGCATTCCCGTCGTCTACGAGGCTGCGAACCTTTTACACCGGATCCCCCTGTCTCGTTTGAATTAATAGAAGGCTCGAAGAGGGAGCGACGCCTCGTTTGCTCGAATCCGAATTCTATGGGGGTTGACACTTTTCGGCTCGTCAGGGGAAGAACGAGAGAGTAATAGAGGTGAACAAATTTTGTTGGGAAACATTGATCGGAAAGTACTCTGCCGGGAACAATGGACCTCTGTTGTGTCTTCACCCTTTGATTGTCATTCTGATAATGCTCCTGTGTTGTATGTTGCAAAAAATATTGAATTAAATTTATATCTTTTAAATGTTAGTGGAGCAAAGGGAGAAAGTAATAGCAACGCGATGGCGAGCAACGGCGAAGGAGAAAGCCGTTCAAGCGAGTGGAATCGTTGATCGTTGATCCTAGCAAACACTTGTCGGCTAAATCAACGCCCTTTATGCGTTCTATTCATCGAAAGCACGCGACCCTTTAATTATAATGCCGATCGATAAGCGCGACATTACGTAAGCTCTCGACTCGTGCTCTACACGACGCACAAATTGCATAACAAAGCCTAGATTTCCGTGCCATTGTAATTCCTCTTCGTGGTAATAGCTCTACTCCCTGAACAACCGGGTACATCATATTTCTGTAGTTCATTTTCATGCTATATATCTCGAATAGCTGCATTTGTGTCTCTAATAAAGTCACAAAATCAAATTTTAATTTGTAAAACAAGATTTGTCAATTTAATATCTCAAACTTTTTCTGCCATAATGTTATACAATATAATATGGTACAGTGTATTTTTTGAATATTTAAAAAATTATTAATATTTAGCTTCTTATGCCATTTGATATGCACGGTGGATAACTTTTTATACAAGAATTATGCAAATAAATCTCACACTTTGCATATTCAATTTTTCTAATTGCATCCATTTTGCATACGTTAAATAACTGATAAAACGTATCCGAGTAATTTTGTGTGATTAAACTTCCTGGACAGCTGGGAACCATTGAAGTCTCCGAATGGTTGTAATTAACCGACGTGCTTGGGAATTAGTAAGCTGTCGTTACATCGTGATTAGGTAACTATAATTATCGATTGAACTACATTCTGAGTGGATATATAGCGATTTACTACTGTACTTTACCCTGACAATTTATTTTAATTTTTTCCATAGGTGTTAGTCAAACAACGTCTGTTTGATGAAATTCATCGTCGTTCACGCGATCGAACGGCCCGTGTTTTGAGAAAGGGTTAGCACGTATCGGATTCAACTAATATACAGCTAATCAAGCCTAATCAGATCTAATCCGGGCTTGAACTAGTCGCAGATCGCATTCAGCCGAGATTTAGTTCGGTACAGATTCAATCTTGATACGGTTTCGATCCGTGCCACTTTAACTTGAATATTATTGACCTAAACCTGACCTAGATTAATCCAGTCGTAATTACATCAAATCTAGTCTATTCCTATTCAATATACATACATCAATGAACACCGACTATAATTTCAACAGCTTTGGTTATCCCCCAAAAAAGAAACATATAACAGGGGTGGTTTCTTTCTAACATTTCTAAGAAAATACGAAAATATTCAATCACTTTAATTAGATGTTCTACCATATTTTGTCCAGTATACAAGAATTTAATATCTCTAAGAATAAAGTAACAGTAAATTACGATATTGAAAAAGAAGAATAATTATTTTGCCGCGAAGTTTACGAGGACGCGCGCTGGTAGCAGCCCCTGTGACAGAATCGACGCGTACCCGAAATGAATGCATTTCGTCAAAAGCGTATCGAGCCAAAGGAATTAATTAAAACGCTTTGAATACACATCGACGGCGGGCTGTATCGTTTGTCAATACAGGGCACCATACATAACGAGACGTCATAAATAAAAATGAGAGAGTAGAAGAAATTAATCTATGCTCTTCGGGGGTTGGCTCGCGCGCACGTACGCGAATAACAAACGGTTCCGTTGTAATTTCTCCGGCGAGCAGGATACTCGCGGGCATATTCCGAGCGATAAAACATCGTCGCCGGGATATTTGCTTGCGCGGGATCGAATCGTTTCGACGAGCAATGAAATCGTCGCTGGAACGAGAGGGGCGAGGAGGAAGAGTCATTCTTTGCGGGGAAGGTTGGTCGAGGGTAGCCGGAGACTTTGTGGGACAGTCTCTCTTCCTTTGGGACGGTGGTTGGCCGTAAAACGTCAAATTATCGAACGAACTTCCAGCTCGGTCTTTCGCGTTGAACAACCTTTCATGGCCTCTCCGAGGACACGGTTCTTGTTGTACTTCTCGTACGGTGTCCATCAGATGGACAAGCGGCGGTCGAAAGGTTTCTTCCGGGACCCTGTATCCTTATTTATATCGAACTTCGAACTTCCGTAACGCTGAGGAAATTGCAAAATTAAATTGCAAAATATATAAAGCCGTTCGAATGAATTCTGAGGCAATCCCTCTCAGCAGCACCGCCAGTAGATTCTCTGCGAAAGAAAATGTGCTTTTTCGCGCGCGTACACTTGTGTGTGTGTGTGTGTGTGTGCTCGACGCGTTATTTTCAGGAGACGCGCGCAAACAGCCGTGGACCGTGTAACGAACGCTCTTTAATTAGTTGCGAAACATCTGCGATACATCCATTTTACACCATTCGTATCCTTTGAACGAGAATAGAATGTCCGTGCTTGGTGTTTTCAGCGCAGGCTGGAACCGCGTGTACACGCGCCGGCGGGCGCGCAATAGTTTATACGATCCGATTTACACGAGATTCATACTCGCGTTACTGCTACCTGTTTCCATGCCTCTCGTTTTAGCCACGTGTTCGATACATTTTTCTACCATGACCATGACACGCACCCTTTAAATGAATATGCATGCTGCGGTTAATCGGTCGCGAAACACGAATACGTTATTGTCACCCCACGGATCTCGTTACCTTTTCTTCCTGTCGCGTTTTTGTCAAAAATTGAATAATTATCTGAACAACAGAGATTTATAACATATACTTCGAGGAAGGGAATTATTATTTTATTTCAAATAAATAATCTAACACACGTGTACTCTGCCAAGATCAAAAGTCCCCTGTCCTTAAAGGGTTAAGACCTCATAAGCACAACATTACGTTGAAATAAAGAACAATGACTAGCTAACTATCGTCATAGCGAGGGTGGAAGCGGTTTCCTAGCAATACAGAACCAGCTTCTTCGCTCCCACCGTATCCGGCGCCCTCGTTCTCCCCATCCGCCCCGAATAACAAGCACGAATCGACGTTCGCGGTGTTTCCACGTAAACACGAGACCCTCTCGAAGCGGCTTTGAGTCCGTAACCGGGGAACCGACACGCGTATCTACATAAAGACAGAGAGAGAGAGAGAGGGGGGAACATGTTACCCTTCCGTTTCAACACTGTCTGAGTTTCCGCGAAATCGAGTTCGCCGACGTAATAACACACATTCGTAATGGGAGACGAGAGGGCACCCTTGGCGATTACGGGCCGAGAAAGCGGGCGAAACGAAAGGGGGAGGCGACTGCTTGCAGCAGTCGAAGCCGGGTAAACTATCGGTTTGTATCAGTGCATGAACCGGGCCCCATAACTTTATTTTATCCTCCGGGGTTATATCTAGATTTATTGGTCGGCCGTTGGACACGCTATTTCGGCGTTATTTATGGGCCGTGTGACGGCGCGGACCGTCACGCTAAAGTTGCAGCGTGACCGGCACCAACTATCGAAAAAGGACCGCCCGATTTATCTGGCCGTGTTACCCGCGCTCGATTGCTGCTGACTCGCGGGATCCGGCCGAGCGGAGGGACTTACGGAAACGCGATCCGCCGCGCGAACTCGCGAAGAGGATCTTGCCCCTTCGTTCGTGATACGGTGATAATTTGAGATCGCCTCGTCTCGATATTTATTGCCGTTATTTACGGGCCACGTGCTGCTGATTTCATCCGCCAATGAGATTACCTTCGAGCCCGTTTCCGGTTTCGACAGAATCGATAAGGGGATGAAAGGTAAAAGTAATGTAATAAATATAATTATTCATTCTTCATGTACTAGGTCGTTTTCAATTCTTTTTTTAATTTGAAAAATTGTAATGCAGTTATCAATATTTAACTGAATATTTTAACACTAGGTTTAGGGTTAGATTTCGAAAAGTATATCTTTTATTTTTGATCTTGGGTTGACCTGAAGTTCCATTTAAAAAACTGAAGGTGCATAATATAAAAAATTGATACATGTCCTTGGCTCGCCAGTAAAATATCTTCCATTGTTTTGAAATCATTATCTTTTGCGATAAAAAGAAAGAAAAGCTGCTCCTTATTACTAAATATTGAATAATAAATTGAAGACGTGAATACGTAAAACAGACTGATCTTTTACGAAATGAAACAATATCGCGGATGGCACGAAAGCAGCCAACGGTCAAGCCTGTTAATATTTATTTTTACTCACTTAATCAATAACGTATCCGTCACTATTTTGTACGATTCATTTACGCTCTCCCCACGGTGACGTTACCAATCAATCCTGTTGTTCATTCCGGTAATTGATCATTGATTGACACGGCGCGTTTTGATTGCCGCCTGCCAATTTCGAAATCCTCCGATCGAGCCATTAATCAAAATATTAATCGTGTTAATTCCTGGCTGTGTAATAAGCTGTACGTCATTTAAATCGAAATTTCTGTAACCGAACGGGAAATTGGGGGAAACTTTTGCACGCGTTTACTCCATGTAATTGGTTCGCCTGTTTCGAGGCGTATATTTTATCGATCCTTCGAGCGAGATCTTTTTACACGCGATAACCGTTTAATACGACACGCTTGAACCCTTTGGCTCTGGAAATCGGTGGCAAAGAGGAATATTAAAATAAATGGAACCATCGACGATGTAAAGGAACGTCAAAGAAAAAGCACGCGGGAGCGGAAACGATCGGTTCGAGGGTCTCCGTGCTGGTAATAGGGATTAAAAGTATTCCGGGGGGGAATATCGAGGACTTCCTGCCTCGGATCGATTTCGATAGAAACGAATAAAATTGTCCTGTTTTCATCGCAAGAGGGATCCTCGAACTTAAGACTGAAGTATGGAAATGGCTCGCGTCGATCGATTTGCCGCATTGCACGGTGTTTACGCGTCGACGGTCAAGGGGTTGGAGCCACCCTTTATCGAGGATAAAAAGGGCTGTTTCTTTCGCGGACGGAGTAGGAGGAAGGAAAAAAGAGAGCGAAACGGAATAAGGAGGGCGAAACGAGGTCCCGGGTCGAACGAATACAGGTGAAGCCGGCTCCTTTTTCTCCCATTCCGTCCCCGACATATTTTATTCATACCGTTTTGCATGCATAGACGCGCGCGCCGGAAGCAACCGCGTCTCCCTATCGAATAGGTCTTGATTTCTGAACAATCGGGCGCCAGGAAAATTGACCCGGGGAAAATTCCTTCGTCGGCCAACGGGAATCGATACAGCGGGCGTAGAAAGTGTCCGTGCGGCAATCAATTTGAAACAATACCGGCTGTCTGGGTAAAACCGCGTCTCGTTCCCGTCGCTTCTTTACGCTCGTTCGTTTTCAGACCTTGAGCGCGCGCCACGAGTTGTTTCTCGAATCCTTTTTCTTAATTACTTTAATTTATAGGGGTATTTTATAGAATTTTTAATTTTAAAATAAGCTTAGAATTTCCATCAATTAATCCTGATTTTTGATCTATTCTCCTTTTCTGATGCCACGAGAGTACAGCCGTGCGTCGCCGACCTTGCGGAAGGATCTTTCGTATTCGTCCGCAAGTGAAACTTTCTTATACGATCGTTCTACAAAGCTGACGTTTGTCGCCGCGAATCTTTGCATTCGCGATCGAACGTGCACAGGGGAGGGACGGTGGTTTCGCGTTAGTAAACACTCACGTAGCAAAGCGAGCGAGCGAGCGAAAGGATGAGGGAGAGCAACAGAGAAATTGGGCGCGCGGTACGTGAAGAAAATTCTGCATGAACGACGAATCGATTCGGCGCACAATTTGGCAAGGAAATCGGATTTCCAATAACGACGCGACACTGATTATCATGCGATTGCCACCTAACCGACGATCCTGCGATTCCGAATCGGGAAAGAAAGAGCAGGGGAACGGCGAGGTAGGGACGGCTAAGTCTTCGAGAAGTATCACCGTTCGACGACGAAATTGGCGTCGGGATTCTCCATGAAAATCCATAAAATATTTCCCCGGGTACTCGGTTCCCTGTCACCGGTTATTACCTCATTATTGTCCCCGTGCTTGAATCGATCTCTCGAGCCACGAGATCCCTTGGTTTTCACGAATGAATGGCCAACGACAAAGACGAGATATCGCTTGTCACCGCCTTACCGCGGATTCTGGTCAACGATTTATCGGGAAATATGACTTGACTGCGCTCGTCCGATTCCGGCCAATTCCTTCGTGGACAGTTTTAAAGCTGCTGGAAATCGGGAATTTGACTGAAATCGTTCCCGTCACGCGACCGACTAAGATTCCGTTCGGTGAAAGGATCTACAGAAATTCACTGCATCTGGGTTATCGACGCCAGGATAAGATCCTCTTTTTTTGAGAACGTATGGAATTTGTGGGAACATTGAAATTTTGATCGCCTTTGAAGTTAGTGCAGGAAACAGAAAGTGAAATAAAATCATTCATTTTATAGTTTATTATTCCTGTTATTATCGTCATATTTTGTGACAACAAGTGGTCCAGGGCGAACATATTTGCACCTGAAGCTAGTGGCTCCAGTAATTTCAACGGCATATTCGGGAAACGACTAAATCGAGATCTCCCGTGCAGTTCAAAGGATCGGGTATAATATTATCCCCTTATCAGACCGTAAGATTGTCACAATAAGCGAAATCTTCCAGATACAGAAGGTCACGTAGCGGCAGTAACGAGAAAACGATCTAATATAATGGTTTGGTTGATCGCGCGATTAGAACTCGCGTCACAGAGCCCCGTTATCGATCGCTTCACTTTCATTTTCAACGAATCGTGAACTTTTGCTCCGCCTGTTCCTTCTTTTCTTCTTCTTCCGCATCCAGAGAATACTTAATTTTATTCACCTCGACCCTCGGAACACCTACTTGTCACGCGGTACAAACGAGAGGGTGCGAAGGGAGCTGCATTCAACTCCCTAGCCACTCGAACTTCGAAGTCTCTTGCTCGCTGAATTGCCTTGGATAAATGTACATGTATACACCTGGCAGCATTGCTCCCAAATGCTTCAGGTTCCTTGGATTTTCTGGTCGCTTTCCGAATTCCGCGATTAGAGTCCTTTTTTGAGCAATTTTTAAGAACAACCCACCGTAACTCCGATTTTATACGTTCATTCGTGTTTGATAATTGCAAGACAATTTTAGCACACGATATCTGCCGTGTTACGATGACTTTGAATTAGTAATAAGAATTTAATGCAGAGAGCAGAGGGCTGACCTTAATGATGGAAACGACACGGTTCATTTATTCAATATTATTCTATTTGACAAAGTTAAGTTATTGAATAGGCTGGATTTTTTAGCATTTCAAGTCTCTGAAAGTCGATCTTCAAAACTTATTGTTAGCCCTTCAATTTAATATTCTTCTTTTCCATTTTTCTCACCTCTTATCTTGTCAAGAATTAACGAAATTACCAACTTCGTAGAAAATACGTTAGAAGAGGCGAAGACTTGGATCGAAACGCGCGAATTCGACGAAATTGAGAAACGTTTTGGACTTAAATGCTGGACACACGTCGGCCAACACGTATCGCAATTAGGCTTGTCGACGCTTCCATCGATGCCGGGTCGTACCCGACGCGACGCCTTCCTGGCGCAGCGTCCCCGGCTTCATTTCATTTTATTTTTACAAAAATTCCACCGGTCAGAAACCCTGCCAGAATGAAATTCGCGCGTGACCGGCACGCGAACTAACTTGTTCGCTGCTGAAATTCCTAATCGCGTTAGTATCAATTTTTCTTATTTTTTCCCCTCCCCCTACGACGTTTCAATCGAGGATCTTTCATCTAGAACGATGAAATAAAAAAAAAAGATGAGTATTAACTCCTTATACTAATATTAATATAGATCAATTTTTAGTAATATAAATTGTAAAAGGTAACTTCAAAAATTTAACACCTTGATTGGTCGAATAATTAATCAAAGAAATAACGCTGATAATACAAAATACCAATTCGAATGAAACGTCATCGATAGAATCCCTAATAATCAAAATTTAAGCGTGTCTGACCACACACGTTCATTTCCACTGCGGCAGCCGGCGCGATAATACGATTATTTACAATACAGATGACACGTGATAATTAAATCCGTCTAAATGTTGTAAGCTCGGGCTGGTATGACACAGAAAATGCTCGACAAACGAAGCAACCCTCCTGGTGTGCTAATATGGCGTTTTAGTGGAAATTAAGCAAAGTCGCGGCGACTTTGATGGAAAGTAACGTCATTATGGAAAGCGGCTTATGTAAAATTTGAAACAGCTGCTGGTCCCAGGAAAACGTCATGCGTAAGTCTCCGGATAGCTTTATGCAAGATTATCCTCCCTTAATGCATGCAGCGGGCAAAAATTACCTGTAGCCGATAGGCTGTCGTTGAAATTCTTCGAAACTCTTATCCGATGGCTCAAATTTCATGGTAGCTGGATATTCAAATTTCTAAAAATGTAATATTTAAAAATTGGCGAATATTTCTTGTTTAAATTTCTCCCATTCGTGTCACGATCGCCATAATACGTTGCACGCGATATCGAACACCGATCGACGGCTATCGCGGAGGAGTTTATCAATGAATCACGTCGCTGAGATCCCATAGATCTTGATGCAGGTATATCATCGACGGTTGAAGCGTGAAAGGTGAGACGGTCGGGATTAAACGATCGAAAGGGAAGACTGTTCTGGCAGTCGATTATTCAGCATTCGAGAGAAGGGAAAAGTAAGTTGAACGGTGTTGGCGGAACTCCGGGGCGAATCGATTTAACGTCGATTCACGCCGCCGCATAAATATTTATTAACGCGTCGAGGTTGCCTCTCCCTCTTCCCTTTTTCCATTTCTGTCCCTTTCCATCCAGTGCGCGGCCGAACTAGACGCCCGGCTCTGGATATGAAATTTCCTCGGTAATAGTTAAGGTGTAGTTACTACCAGGCCGGCAGAAATTTCAACGGCGCTCCCCCTCGATTCCTTTCCATTGGTTTCTTCATCTCGCGCCGTTGGAAATTTACCGAGGGATCAAAGCCCTTCGAAGAAGCTCACGCGTTCCTTACTTTTTCCCATCTATCGGGTGTCCCTGCTACACCCAACATTTCACCCCGTTTTTTACAATTATTACACTGTCGAAATTTCAAATGGTATTTGACACCTGAATTTCCATTAAAAGCTGTCACCCATATTATTAGGAATATCATTAGATTAGGTACAAGTTTGTCCATTTCCTACTTGTAATTTTGTTATTTTTTAAAGTATGAGATTTAAAATACTAGAAATCCTTTGTAGAATTAGTTTAATTCATTTTCATTTCCCCGCAACGTTACAGAGCGTTACACTCAGGTAGCAAATTGAATGCTTGTAAAAAGATATTGAAATGACAGCACCATCGTGTATATATATATATTTTTACATCCGTTTCTGTTTCATGCATGCTTTATTTGTATGTACCAGAATAAGCTATACATCGGTTCGCAATTGAAATGGAACACCCAGTGCACGATGCTCGCCGGTAGGGGAGCAGGTATTGAAATAGGTGTACGAGTTCTCCATAGAGATGGAGAAGCTCCGGAACAGCTCCCGCCGTATATACGTACAGTTCCTCTTCGTTTTTCCGATTTCGACTGCTGTACGTTCGTCATTTCTATATTACAATCTCTCGAATCATTTTGCAGTCGAACAAATCGCATTTTGTCAATTATAATAATTCCTCCATACAGAAAAATATCCCCGAACGTCGGGTAAATTCGTTTCTTTTACCTGGCCGGTATAAAAATCTCCCGTTCTAAACGACACAAAAGAGGGGACTGTGTTTTCGTCACGAACGATAGAATAAACATTTCGATGTGCTCCTTATGAATTCCATCGGGAAGCTCGAAGGATTTTCCAGAGAATCCGTTTAAAATTATTCAGAGTCCCGCGCTATTTCGCAAACATAGAGATACATTGTACCCTTTCAGCGCCATTCATTGCCATCCGAATTCGAGCTATCGGTTTCCGTATACGCGTTACGTGGAAATTTTACGGAAGCGGCGAGAAGCTCACACGTACACGGGAGGCGAGAAACGTCGGGGAACGCCTTTGTGTATGCAAAGTGTGGACGTCGGTGTCGAAAGGTGACGGCAAAAGGGTCTCGAAGGTCGGACGGTTGCGTTTCGAATTTTTAAGCGAGGACCCCCCAGTCCAGACGAGGAATCGTGTTTCCTTTAGGAGCGATCATATCGCGGCCAAGGAAGTCGCGCATACGTTCGACAACGGAAACAAGAACGAAAGAATTTGAAATTTTACTCGAAAGTTCCTTGGAACTCTCGAGAGAAAGACGAGTCGGGTGCACTCGGCCGGGAAAGAACAAGAAACCCTTCGGTTTACTTTTCCTTCGTTCTTCTATCACTTTCTTGCTTTTCTTCCGTCGATTTTCTATTCCTGCTACTTTTGACACAGATTTCGAATTCCTTGCTGGTACAGGGCTTGTAGAAAGTAATAAGTTACATATTTTTGACAAATTTTATATTTATATGGCGTAAGATTGTTACACGTCTTCGAATCGTAACAATCTATCCTGTCGCTGAAATTGAAATTTACAGGGACCTTGGGTTAGCAGGAATTTCTTCCCCGCCTCAAGGTAGCTGACATTGATCCCCGCGTGTATATTTTAGCGTGCATTATCGCTAGGATGGTTGTTTAAAAGTTAATCCGTCAAGGTGTCGAATTTTCTCCGGGGAAATTCGCGTCCGTCGGTGAAAAATACTTGCATGCATACGTTTCCCCCGATCGACAATGAACGCACTTGTCGAGGCATCGAAGGCAGCGTGAAAGACAGCTTGCTCGAAGGGTAGTCAGAAATCCTTTTGTTGCAAGAAAGGGGAGGAAGTCGGAGGGGAAGAATGGAAACGTTGGTGAACGTTCCTCGCATAGAAGTCGTACACAGAAATTGTCAAATGTAGCAATTTCCAAATGTACGGCTTGACAAATGCAGAAGTTGATAAGTAGAGCAAATTGCTCAGCGTAGAATTTTTCATAAAATGTACATTTTTATGAACTCTAAAATTAGTAAATATAACGTTTGCTGTGAAGTGTAAATTATTAAATGTAGAACTTGCCAAGTGCAGAAGGTGTCATTAAATATCGAAATTATAATTAAAAAATAATAATTAAATACAGGGTCATCGAACTTGGGCTCAGTGGTAATGGCACGTGTAAAGCGATAAGGGTGTTCTTGAAGGATCTGGCCACAGGGTGGTGAAGATATTGCATCTTCTGGTAACAGGATCAGGAGATACTGGGGGCACTTATCCTCGATCCTTGAACGAATACGCATCGCTGTACTATATCCAATAATCACAATTTCGAGCACTAATTAATTATCAGCAATTACTGTAGGAGTCGAAATATTAATTTGCAAAATATTTACAAAGTTTCCTTAGGAGATTGAAATTCCATCAGGAATATTTTCTGCCCCTTTCCCCCGTAAGAATCGCAGAAAAAATTGAAAAAGCCAGACCAGGACGTGAAAGATATTTTCTTTATTAATGAGCCAGCAGTGTGTCCCAAATGTGGTGTGCAGATAATAAATGCGGCACGAAGCAACAGCCCAGAACTGTCGAAACCAGTCCGGATTATTTATGGGATGTGCTTCTCTTTTTTTTCCTCCCTTCGCCCTTTCTAAAAAAAACCACGTGGCAGTGCTTTAAAACACGGAAGAAAGACCTCGTGTGTTTCGTCGAGGAGGGTTCAACCAAGGGGGGTTGGGAAAGAAAAATATTTCTTCGGGACTTTTTACGACACTTCGCAGCTTTCGATGTCTCGCGCGTGCGAGCGACGAAAGCTTTCAATTACGCCTGGGATTTTCAGTCAATATTCCTGGCGACTGGTGTCGAGAGCGACGAGTTCTTAAACTTCTCGGAGAGCATCGAATCTCGTTCGCTTTTGACGCTTCTATTTCGCGTGAAACGTTTACTTTTGGCCCTGCTTGTCGCTAATTTTCCGGATCCTTTTATCCCTTCTCGCCCCCTTGAAATTTCGTCAAAGATGTTTGCTTAACCTGACTTTATAAATTGAAAAACTTCATCTTGAAGTTAACAGGATTTTAATTAGACTTTCGACAAATTCCATTTAGCACCTAACGAGTTGTAACACGTGAATAATTGTTACAATTTTCAATTTAAGCTTTTCAAAATTTTCAGTGATTGTAAAGACATAATATTTATTACTGCAATGTTAGTAGAAGTAAAAAGAAAATTGAAATACTATACAATCCTTGACAGTTCTAATTATAATTACAATTAATACTAAAGGTACCATGATCGATCAAAAGACCGGATTTAAGATTTGTTATTAAATTGAAAACTCAATTGTATTAAAACCTTAGTCAATTATGCCATTGTTTAACACTCATGGGTGACTCTTGAATTTATTTGGCTGAAAATATTTCTCTTAGATAGAAATACCAAAATTCACGAGTATGACACATAACCAAATTGCATAGGGTTAAATTTAGAAACAAAATTACAATTTATTATATCTATATACATATTGGGATAAAGGATTGAGGATGGATAGGTAATGCAAAGAGAAAACTTAAGAATTCGTATAAGTTTTTATTTTACAGCAGTTCGTAGCACTTGGCTCGATATCATTTACTAAAGACTTGATTTTTATACAATTTTGTGTCTTTAGAAAATGATATCGATTACCAGGTCACACCACGTGGAGGTGGCTACGATTGTGACCCGCCCTGAAACAAAAGAACCCATTCGCTTAGTTCCCACTCACACTTATAAACATCCTACAATCGCCTTAAACTAGTCTTAAAATTAACTTAATCGGCAAATCCCTCGATGTCCTGTGCGTTCCCTCGATGATCCCACGACGTCCATGCTTAACTTAACTTAACGACTAACTACCTTAAAACTAAATACAAGGTCCCTAACCTGCACTTTCTACTCTAAAACTGTACTTGTCATATCTCGAAAGATTGCCATTAAGGAAGTTTGGAAAAGTGAAACTTGAAATGAGTTATTAAAACGAAAGGAACTTCGAAAAATGAAAGTGAAATAAAGAAATTTTGAAAAGAATACTAAGTGCAAAATAACTCTAATGAATAAAGTAATAAGAAAGAAACGCGAGCAAAGCAAAGAATTCGCTTTAATCCAAAAGTATCCCCGTGTGCACATGACGTACTCACGGCCACCCAGCAACCCCAGTGTCAGCACCTTTCACCAACAGTAACCCCCGGAGTTGGCCAGCAAGAGCCAGATCGCGGCTTACGTGAACTTGATCATGACATAGATCAATCAAGGAATCGAGTCGAGCCTGAGCGTACCAGATAGAGGAGAGAGACGTTGCCTGCGAGGGCTGTGACAAGGCTTTCCACTGCCCCCGTTTGAAGGGGGTCTGACCGAAGCGAGCCCCATCACAAACCCCGACCCCAATCGGGTAGTCTTAAACTACCATCGATCAGGGCCGCAGACCCGTCCCGGTTACTATCCAGCACCCTCAAAACTCCCACCCGACCCCAGGCCACAGCACGACCCAACCCCCACTGGCCAACTCAGATGAGATACCAGATGATGAAAGACGGCTTACGATCAACAAGAATTACCGAATGGTCTACCCTCGTGCAGCCGGCTTGCAACGCGAGCGAGTACGCCGCGCCTGACATCGAGGATACCGGACGAAAGCGAATTGTAGGTAAAAATATATGAAATGTAAACTATAAACTAAGACGGAGTGCAAAGGTGGCAAGCCTTCGATTCGACAAGTAATGTTTAAAGTAGAAAGTGCTTACAAGTGACACAAGTTCTTTATCAGGTAGCCTGTTACCGGCTACCTGATAAAGAACTTGTGTCCCGTGCCCTCCCAACCTCCCACGCACGGTATACGCACTTTGTAATTATATTGGGATAAAGGAACGAGGATGGATAGGTAATGCAAAGAGAAGACTTAAGAATTTAAGTAATATTTTATTTTACAGCAGTTCGTAGCACTTGGCTCGATATCATTTTCTAAAGACTCGATTTTTATAAAATTTCGGTCTTTAGAAAATGATACCGATTACCAGGTCACACCACGAGGAGGTGGCTACGATTGTGACCCGACCTGAAACAAAAGAACCCATTCGCTTAGTACCCACTCACACTTATAAACATCCTACAAAAATCTTAAACTAATCTTAAAACTAACTTAAACGACAAATCCCTCGATGTCCTGTGCGTTCCCTCGATGATCCCACGACGTCCGTGCTTAACTTTAACTTAACATAACTACCTTAAAACTAATCACAAGGTCCCTACCTGCACTTTTTACTCTAAAACTGTACTTGTCAAATATCGAAGGATTGCCATTAAGAAAGTTTGGAAAAGTGAAACTTGAAATGGAATATCAAAAAGAAGGGAACTTCGAAAAATCAAAGTGAAATAGAGAAATTTTGAAAAGAATACTCAGAAGAAAGTGACTCTAGTCTAGAAAGTAGTGAGAAAAATACCGCGAGCAAAGCAAAGAATTCGCTTTAATCCAAAAGTATCCCCGTGTGCACGCGACGTACTCGCGGCCACCCAACAACCCCAATGACCAGCATCTTCTACCACCCAGTACCCCACCTAAGAGGACCAACAAGAGTCAGATCGCGGCTTACGTAAACTCGGAATGGAATCAAGCCTGAGGGTACCGACTAGCACAGAATTGAACCATCGTGAAACCTGTTTTGGAACTCGAAACAGCCCCCGTTGAAAGGGGGACTAACAGAGACGAGCCCATCACAGAGACCCCGTGGCCGCTCCCGTAACTAGCCAGTAACCCTCAGGACTCAAAACCACCCCAAGCCCCGCACGACCAACCCCCACTGGTCAACCCAAGTAAGATACCAGATGATGGAAAATGACTTACGATCACCGAGAATTACCGAATGGTCGACGACCCGCATGCAGCTGGCTTGCAACGCGAGCGAGTACGTCGCGCCTGACATCGAGGATACCGAACGAAAGCGAATTGTAGGTAAAAATATATGAAATGTAAACTATAAACTAAGACGGAGTGCAAAGGTGGCAAGCCTTCGATTCGACAAGTAAAGTTTAAAGTAGAAAGTGCTTACAAGTGACACAAGTTCTTCATCAGGTAGCCTGTTACCGGCTACCTGATAAAGAACTTGTGTCCCGTGCCCTCCCAACCTCCCACGCACGGTATACGCACTTTGTAATTATATTGGGATAAAGGATCGAGGATGGATAGGTAATGCAAAGAGAAGACTTAAGAATTTAAGTAATATTTTATTTTACAGCAGTTCGTAGCACTTGGCTCGATATCATTTTCTAAAGACTTGATTTTTATACAATTTTGTGTCTTTAGAAAATGATACCGATTACCAGGTCACACCACGAGGAGGTGGCTACGATTGTGACCCGACCTGAAACAAAAGAACCCATTCGCTTAGTTCCCATTCACACTTATAAACATCCTACAAAAATCTTAAACTAATCTTAAAACTAACTTAAACGACAAATCCCTCGATGTCCTGTGCGTTCCCTCGATGATCCCACGACGTCCGTGCTTAACTTTAACTTAACATAACTACCTTAAAACTAATCACAAGGTCCCTACCTGCACTTTCTACTCTAAAACTGTACTTGTCAAATATCGAAGGATTGCCATTGAAGAAGTTTGGAAAAGTGAAACTTGAAATGGAATATCAAAAAGAAGGGAACTTCGAAAAATCAAAGTGAAATAGAGAAATTTTGAAAAGAATACTCAGAAGAAAGTGACTCTAGTCTAGAAAGTAGTGAGAAAAATACCGCGAGCAAAGCAAAGAATTCGCTTTAATCCAAAAGTATCCCCGTGTGCACGCGACGTACTCGCGGCCACCCAACAACCCCAATGACCAGCATCTTCTACCACCCAGTACCCCACCTAAGAGGACCAACAAGAGTCAGATCGCGGCTTACGTAAACTAGGAATGGAATCAAGCCTGAGGGTACCGACTAGCACAGAATTGAACCATCGTGAAACCTGTTTTGGAACTCGAAACAGCCCCCGTTGAAAGGGGGACTAACAGAGACGAGCCCATCACAGAGACCCCGTGGCCGCTCCCGTAACTAGCCAGTAACCCTCAGGACTCAAAACCACCCCAAGCCCCGCACGACCAACCCCCACTGGTCAACCCAAGTAAGATACCAGATGATGGAAAATGACTTACGATCACCGAGAATTACCGAATGGTCGACGACCCGCGTGCAGCTGGCTTGCAACGCGGGCGAGTACGTCGCGCCTGACATCGAGGATACCGAACGAAAGCGAATTGTAGGTAAAAATATATGAAATGTAAACTATAAACTAAGACGGAGTGCAAAGGTGGCAAGCCTTCGATTCGACAAGTAATGTTTAAAGTAGAAAGTGCTTACAAGTGACACAAGTTCTTCATCAGGTAGCCTGTTACCGGCTACCTGATAAAGAACTTGTGTCCCGTGCCCTCCCATCCTCCCACGCACGGTATACGCACTTTGTAATTTAATATCATATTCTTATTACTAATAGTAATATAAGAGGGAACTTAAAATTTAAAGCTAGCTTAAAGTTAATGGATGTAGGATTTGAGGAAGGGAAAGGAAGGTATTTAAAGTGACAAATAATTTATTGAAATAAAAATATCAGCAACGAAATGAAAGTATAAAAAGTATTTGTTAAAATAAAATCCTGGAAATAGCAAATACAATTAGTGCTGCAACAATCAGAAAACAAGTAAATAAGGATTAAATAATGAAATCGTGAAAAACGAAGAATATTAATATGGTAGGATCAGAAAAGCCAATGATAAAATTAAGTGGTAAATGAGATAATAAACTTAAAGAGAAAAAGAAAATCGCGATTCAGTAACGAACGATATTAAACTCGCAAAATGTCGAGCTTAATATTTCACGGTACTATTCGTACCGTTTAAAATAAAATAAAAGGTAGCTGTAAAACATAAAACACAAAAGAAAGCAAAAATTAGCGAGCATAGTGACAATAGAATGACTGTCCATCTTTAGATGGACAATCATTGATAGTTCCCCTCTTTGGCAAATTTTGCCGGGGCTCTTCGGCATATAGCCTCTTCAGCATATAGCTTCTTCTCTCTTCGGCTAATCAAGCCTCACAAATATCACTCGCGAAATTTTACGATTGCTCGAACACTCTTTAATTTTTGTTAAATAAAACAAGAAGAAACATACGTGAAATGAAATTATTAGATTGGCAACAAGGTTTTGTTCAAATGGAAGGAAATTGATTTGACCAAAAATTATTATACATACTAAGTTAAAGCGAATAATGTAAAAATTGCCAATCTAATAATTCTATTTTCACGACTGTTCCCTGTTTATTTTATTTCCAAAAAGAAAAGAATGTGCAATCGCAAAATATATTTCACTTTACTGAACACTTCACTGATATACTTGATTTTTGTAATCGGGTCTAGAACCACGACTACGGCTTACAAACTAAGGCTTGGCCTTACGAAAAATCGAAATCAAGAATGTTGAGAATGTAATTTCATTTGCATTTTGATTATTCTTTTCGATTTTTCGTTTAATGCTACCCCAGATACAAACTTCTCATGTATGAAACATGAAAGCTTGCTCTGGCCCTGCCTACTTAAAAACTAAATCACTCATACAGAAGTAAACTACCTGCCTGCCTGATGCTATATTTAAAAATTGTGCAAAAAACAATCACACCAACACACACACTCCACGATTCTCACGCACACCACCCGGGTGCAAAATAGCCTAATCCTAGGGAGAACGTCCCGGGACGTCTCCGACACCCGAGTTCAAATTCACAATCATACTCTAATTAAAAGCATACCTGATTTGCTGAAATCGACTGACAATCGATAGTGAATGTTTCAAGTGCAAAAGTAAATAAATTTTAGCCACGCATATGTATTAAGCTACAATTATGCAAGTGACTCTAATAGCTGAGCAAATAATTTTCATTTATTACTTTAGATGGTCTTTAATTCAATTAATCGATACAAATTCCACATCCTAACCACACACACACATATGGAACTTGTATCGTATTAAATTCACTAATCGATTGTCAATCGTCAAAATGATTAAACTTAAAACTACACCTTGTCCACCTGCCCTAATTCATTCGTGTACATCTAAGTACACGTATGAACTTCGAGCATAAAAATGGACAAGGCCAGGTGAAATTTCACCTACCGTATGTCTTCATGTTTGCTGAAAATCCTGAGCTAACAAGTATGATTAATGACAAAGACTCTAATACTTTCTTAATAGAATTGATAGTAAAGTGAATTTAATTTTGAAAATGAAAAACTACTTTAATAGAAGTATACTGAATTTAGAAAGAATTTTGAAAATGAAAAACTACTTTAATAAAAGTATACTGAATTTAGAAAGAATTTAGAAAAGATTTACTAATGCAAGACTCGAAAGTTAATGCAAAAATGACTCTACGTTTAGAAAATGAAAGAAACTTTTCGTAGAAATAAATATGTATCTACAATTCGATATTCGAGAGATTCCAATATCAAAGTAAACGTTCTAACATTAAGTAAAGACATTTTTAATCATTACTTTGATATCGAAATCTACTCCGCGAATTGTTCTCTTGTACGTAAGAAATTTAAAAAGAAAATTGTCAGTGAAATCGGAGGGTCATCCGACTTCTATACAATTATCTATACTTTAAAAATTATTCTAAACTTGATATACGAATATTAAATACGCGACGTACAAGAAAACCCCTATCCTGAGCTAATATATATGCAAATAGACAAATAGATTTCACGAATATTATTATACAATTGTAGAATAACATTCGTGGTCACTATGCTCGCTCAAAATAAGAAAAATTACAACCAGTTCCCGTGTCGTTTCGGACCTTTCATCCTACGACATGATGGGAACCGGAGGAACCATAAAGCATGCGACTCACCGATCGTAGATCTCTTCTACTGCACTGCTACTGCACCCAGCAAGTTACTGCTCCAGAATTGACCCAAGACTGCTCCAGAATTGACCCAGGTTTGATCCAAAATTGACCGAAGACTGCTTCAGATTGACCCAAGTTCGATCCAAGATTGTCCCATGGTTACCTCCAGATTAATCCATGATAGACCCAAGATTGACCCATGGTAGTCCACCCTTCTGATTCTGAACTCTTTAACATCTCGAACAGGACTGACAGAATTTGACATTCGTCGTGTTTATATAACACTAAGCCTTCATGGTTCATTGACTTCATGGTTGACTGACTACCGGTTCCCGAAATCACTCATGCATGAATTTTTTCTTCATATTTCTTAATTTCGCAGTTATTCATTTATTTAATTATTTTATTTATTTAACATTATTATTTTAATACAATTATGCAAATTTTGTTATAATTATTATAATTTTATAGTTTTACAATGAATAATTGTTATGTCTATCAAATTTTACTTTATTTTAAACGATTTTAATTAATTTTAATGTATTTTATAATTATTCATTTGTTAATTGTTATAATTATTAAATATTGTTATTTTTATAATACTTACGGATGGGTGGGTTATAGATTTTGTTATAATTATTACAATTTTATGGTCTTATATTAAATAATTATTACTTTTACAAAATTTTATTTTCATTAAACGTATTTTATAATTATTCATTTGTTAATTAATATAATTATTGAATATTGTTATTTTTATAATACTTATGGATGGGTGGGTTATAGATTTTGTTATAATTATTATAATTTTATGGTCTTATATTAAATAATTATTACTTTTACAAAATTTTATTTTCTTTAAACGTATTTTATAATTATTAAGATTTCATGGTTCATTGACTTCATGGTTGACTGACTATTGTTACCGGTTTCCGAAATCACTCATGCATGAGTTTTTTCTTCATATTTCTTAATTTCGCAGTTATTCATTTATTTAATTATTTTATTTATTTAACATTATTATTTTATTATAATCATGCATATTTTGTTATAATTATTATAATTTTATAGTTTTACAATGAATAATTGTTATGTCTATCAAATTTTACTTTATTTTAAACGATTTTAATTAATTTTAATGTATTTTCTAATTATTCATTTGTTAATTGTTATAATTATTGAATATTGTTATTTTTATAATACTTACGGATGGGTGGGTTATAGATTTTGTTATAATTATTATAATTTTATGGTCTTATATTAAATAATTATTACTTTTACAAAATTTGATTTTCTTTTAACGTATTTTATAATTATTATGATTTCATGGTTCATTGACTTCATGGTTGACTGACTATTGTTACCGGTTCCCGAAATCACTCATGCATGAGTGATTTCTTCATATGTTTATATTTTGCAATTTTTCGTTCGTTTCATATTTATATCTATTAGCCGTCTTCATTATCCGTCTTTCCTATATTTTATATTATTTTATTCAAGTTTATTTCCTTATAATTTTTAATTTTACAATTGTTTATTAACCAACCCGTTATTTAGCTAATCTGTTTTAGTATGTTTATAACTTTTACTTTTATGTTTATTACTTTAAAGTATCAAATTGAAAATAACACAAAGTGATAAATTTAACAAATTGATTGGCATGATGATTAAAAATCATGTTAATTCTGTGATTTAAATTCTTATTATTTATTACAAATAATATGAAAATATGGGGTTTATATAAATTTTTATAATGATACAATTAAACAATGCAGCGAGTCAAAATCAGTCCCTGAAGACAGACTACCTGTTGTACCTCCGCGTAAAGAAACAGAATTTCTCTGTTCTTTCCTAGCTACGCCCCTGATGATTTTTTTATAAAAAATGATAAGTGTGTATATGTAGATCTATTCGTTCGTGTCCCGTTAAAACAAACGTGCAAGGTGATCTCGTTCGTTTATACCACTAATTTCAGCGGGTTCATTGGTTCATGGGTAAATGATTATCAGGCATAAAGCACTTTGAACTGTAATTGGTGCTAACAGTCCCGAACAGGTTGCCGTAGCTTTTGCCTCTCTATCGTTTTAATTAGCCGTCGTTTTCTCTGCTCGTTCGTTTCAAAAATTTCATTAGCATCGAACGTAGCGCGGCGCCCGATCGAAACCCGAACATCCGAGCCGTGATTAATTAGACAATTTAGATTACTCGAAATGGCCGGCGGGCGTACAGGGCCGGGGCTGACTGGCGTGTTAGTCGAATGTCGGTCTATTTTAATTTATGCGATTCCCCGCGTTCTTCTTCGGGCACATCGGCGAGCCCGATGAATTCCACGCGAAAATTGTATTTCATCGCCACGGTGATCGTTAATTATAACGTGCCGAGAATATAATTACCGTCGCGCTTACATAAAGCGTCGTTCGGAGCTGTTGAAATTTACCTACCCCTTCGAAAACATTTGATAATTAGCGAATTATTTTGATAATTGGCCGAACACTCGTGTACGGTTACAAACATGCGGATAACCGTGAAAATTCTCTTGTATACCCGCCCCGCGAGACAAAACTCGGTTTATTATCGAATGCATAATTCACATAATCCACTGATATCGTCGTGCTTTTGCGAATAATTTTGTTAACGTTGTTAATGGATTGATTTCGAACGGTGTACACTAACCGTCATGAAACTTCAGGGGATTTAGGAGTCGATTTTTGGTCAAAGAGGAACCTAACTTAAAAGTAGAGGAAAATAATGGAAAATAATGAGAGAAGGAAGTCTTGCTGTTCAGCCAATACTTCAGTAGCCCAACCACGAAATGGGGGGTACCTGAGACAATTTTAAACAACAATCTCCTTTGCAAAAATATTTTCTTTCGAAATCGACTAATCTTGATAAACGTTATGTGAAATAAAAGACTCGTGTAGAGCAGAAAATAAACGGCGGAAGAAATATATATAAATGTACTCTCGACGATGTCTACAAGATGAGCAAACAATTAGAACGGACTGCAAAACACGGCGACAGTATTTATATTCATGGCTGGAGTATTCGCAGGTGTCCTTCTAATTAGCCGATGTGCTACAAAAGAGCCGGGGAAAAAGGAATCTGCTATTTCACAATATCCGTAGGATGCGAAGTTTTTTACGAGGTGCAAGGAATATTAATGCTTCGCTTCAATTAACATCTTTTATTTAATGCAAAGTTTCAATTTTTCAAAAGAAAAATCCTAAAAATTACTCAAATTGATTCTCCCCAATTATTTGTAAAAGAAATTATTGAAAAAATTATTCTTTCCGATATAACATAATCGATTGAACCAACAAGAATTTAGACGTAGACGTCGAGCGACGACATAACGCTCGACGATTTCGATAAGTGATTGGCTAATTGCGATTGATACGCCGGAATAACGTTAATAATTCCGTTAATTGTTCCTCGCCAGCCGGACCCGATGGCCGTTATCGATCGTCGTCATAATCGGGCTTTATCCCGCGAATCGCGTTCGTTTTAATCGCGAGCCACGGCCACGGTTAAACGCCACTTCGACGTAATTACTTATCGTGCGAAAGTGTCCACGACGGGGGGTGGGAGACGAGGCGGTTAATCGCGTGTTAATCCACTGTAGCCGATGCGTTGCCCTGCCCGTTAACCAGCTTATCTATAGTCGAGGCAACGTCTGGCTGCTATCGCAACGCTTCGATTATCCGCTCGAAGACGTTTGAGATACCGGCTCGCGAACGGTATTGCAAATTGGCCGTACAAATTGGCGGATACCTCGTCAACGGGTTACTTTGTCGCGTTCCTTGCCGCTTTCTCAGGCAAATTTCACGACGGAACTGGGTTTAGGGGCGAGGGTAATTCGATGTCGGATGAAAATTAGCCGGTTACCGTTACAGCCGCGTTAGCTTCGATTAAAATTAAACGAAACGGGGCTCGCACGGTTCCTGGGAACACAGGAATCGTCCGCGCCGGAAAATCCACTTGTAATATTCGTATTGTGCTCGAATAACATACTTGGTGCCGTGGTTTCGAATGAGACGACCAAATTGCGTATTGTTTACTCTGGCTGGTAATTGGACACGTTTTACATCGAAATTATTAATCAGCGACTTATGAAGTTGGCTTTATCAGGTTTCGAGCTTTGGATTGACACTTTTCTGTCACGAAACGCTGTTAGACCTTTCGCTTTCGGTCCTGTCGCTCGATCAACGTCCAATTAGCCGAATTCGGTTAATCAATTTTCGTTTATCACGCTCGAAGTTGGTTAATGTTCCGGCTGAAAATTCATACTCGTTACGATCAACGTGACACACGATAACGCGATTTATCGTTAGCGCACGGTGCTGTCCCAGACGAACATCTTCGCCGTTTAAATAATCGAGGCCAGAGATCACGGGGCTGACGTGCAGCACGCTTCCCGTGATCGCGTCGGAAGCTTAAATCCGCTCGAATACGTTCGAACGGCGAAATTTCGACTGCGCCGTGCTCGTCGTCCCCGGCTGACGTTAAACTCGACAACGACGGATTAATTTCAGATTACAATTTTAATCTACCAACGCGAGGAAGCCCGCCCCCCTTTGCTGCTATTTTAGAGCGCTTCGTGTATTAATTACCAATCGTCGATTTAAGTCTTGCATTTCAAAATTCTCAATACAGTGGTGTGCGTTTTCTAAATTTTGTTTTTAGTTCAAGGATTAAAAATTAGGAAGACACTAATTTAGTATAGTATAATTATTGCGAATTAGAAATGTACAACTGTTGAGTTTATAAAATTTATAATCTTTTAAGGGTGCTTTCCGAGGCACCCTCAGAATGATGTTATTTTAATCGTGTCAGCAGACAGACATCTTTATCCCGCGTCACCGGTCTAACGAGATTCGGGGTTAAAAGGGATGGCTGTGTTAGCCAGGTAGACAGCAGGAGGAAAGAAGAGGCGCGGGGGAAAGGTTCTGGAGAGTTTTCGGGGCGAGCGTGAACCAGCGTTTACCAGGATGGCCCATTATCGGAGCCAATATCCAGGATGCTCGACAATCCCCTAACGACCCCGACCAACCCCTGCCCTTCGAGTATCTCGTTTTCCTTCTGCGCCCCGTTTCGCCTTTCTTCCGTCCACCCCCCGAGGCTTGTCGATCTTTGAAAAATCTGTCACGAACGCTACTTAAATATGAGAGTGCTCGAAAACGCGTTCGATCGATCTCATCCCCCCGTTTTCATTTTATTCCAAGGCGTTTCCGTAGGGACAATTTTTGTTTCGTATTTGAAAAAATGTACAGCCTCCCGGAAGCTGGAAGGAATTCAGATACGCCTGGCGGGAGAAGCTTGAACATTTTTTCCCCCGTGGTTCGTCGAAATTCCTCGTTAAACAATCGCGGTCCAGTTTATCGAGTTCCAGGCTCTGTCGTCGTAAAGCCACGGTTCCTGACTAAACTAACGTTAATTATAAGCGCGGTGACCTAGCTTCCCTCTCTCTCGGCCCCGCTTTGTCACCCCGTTAGCCTCCACCGGCTAACCCGTTCCTTTGTCTTTTCACCCCGGTTCTATTTTCCATCTCTTCCCGTGGATGGTTCTAATTTCCTTCTTTTCTTTCCTCGTCCCTCGTCTTCTTCTTCACGGCACGTCCCCCTCCGCGCCCGTTTCACTCCCCCTCTCCCCGGCACTTCGCTCGGACTCGACCGGCGTTCTTGTACTTCATTGTTTAATTTTTCTTCGTTATATTTGCGCTCGTCCGTTCTCCATCTCGGATTTGCGCTCGGAAAATAGCGAGCGTCGCGAGCCAGGACGGGCAGCCGTCTTCTTTTGTCGCCGGCCTTTGTCCTATCGCGTGGATCTTCCTGCTCTTATTGCTCGACCAGAAGTCACGCTGCTCGCCGGCTGAATCGGCCGTTATATAATTGATTGTTACGTCCAGCTGCGACGTTAATTAATTAATTAATTACGTCCCGCGAAATCCGCCGGGTTCGCCTCTTCCTTATCCTTCGCTCGCTCTGTTGCCTTTCATCCCGTTCCCCTTTTGTAATTGCGTACGATTTATCCCGCCTTTTTGCTCCCCCCTAGTTTCCTTTTCGTTTCGTGCCTTGTGTCCGAGGGAAAACGGTACAAGAAACTTCGGTATCGGAGGTAAAAGTATTATTTGAATGGACGTTTTAATGGAAGAAGAGGGATTTGTTCAGTTTCTATTTTTCTTTAGTCGCTGCTCGCCAGTCGTATCTTTTATTTGGTGTTCACTTGTCAACAGCAGCTACTTGTTATTCACTATCTACTACTCGTTAATGTCTACTCACTACTGGTTACTCAATCTTTATTACGAGTTCTAAAATGAATTCTCATGGCAGTTCCTTAGAAAAAAAAAAAGAACGTTTCCAAACGTAGGATCCTTGCGTTCGTTTTAAAGAATTTATCCCAAAGGATGAATGCACTTTTGCCTATCGTTTTTCCTCGTTACAAGCGACGGCGTGCACGATGGAAGATCCTTGAGAATCCATTCGATCCGCGAAAACCGAGGACGGTGAAAAAGTTTGCAGAGACTGCTCGTTGCAGTTAATTCAGTTCGTCGAAGAACGCGATACATTTCTCGAATAACCGATTCAATTGTCGGAAATTGAATTACGCACTCCAGCAACGACGGCGCAGCAATTTCAACGGGTCTGCATTTTCGTTTCTTTTCTTCTCTCTTTTTTTCTCCCCCTCCCTCCGTGCCCGTTCTCCTTTTCTCGTTCCTCGCGTCGTTCCTGTAGTATCGAGGCCGCGCCATCGATTCGATTTAATCTTTCCCTTTCATGTACGCGACGTAATTCCTCGGTTTATGCTTCGAGAAAAGCTCGAAACAGCGAGCGATGCCAAACGTTTCCTCTTTCTTCCCTTTCCCCCCTGTCTCTTTTTTCTCTCCTCTCGTTTCTTTTTCCCCTTCTCGACGTGACATAAAACTGTCCCGAGCAGAACGTCGGTTACCTTTAATCGTATATTTATGCCCGCTACGTTTCACGTCGGAAGCGGAATTAATTTTGCATCCGAAGATCCCCGACGCGGATCGACGATTATTCAGAGAACCCGTAGTCCCTCGAAACCGTATGGATTACGCGCAAAACAAACGTATCAATTTTTCACGAACAAACCAACGGTCTTACCAATTTTTCACCAAAAAAATTCTCTCGCGCTTTAACGGGAAAATTAACAATTCCGCGCTGGTGAATTATCGCTGCAGATACAATAAAGTCGAATAAAATACAGGTGAAATTTCGAACGTGAAATATACGCGGCCATTCTTCAGCGCTTTTTTACGAAGGAAAATACATATATATCCTCGAGCCTGTGTTTGCATAAGCGTTCGTAATTCAGTCGTTTCGATCTTAATTCGTCGCCGATGAAAATCCTGGTGCATCGCGCGAGGGTATCGATGGAAATTCAATGAAAGGAGACGGGGAGAGGATCGATTCGCGTACCGTCCTCCAGGACCTTCCCTCCGGAGCAGGGTATTTGTTATGCTTGCTGGGTCCTGGCGGGTTTCTTAATAACGGAACGGTAGGCCCTCTTCATTGAATTCCTCCTGATACCTTTATCCGGCCGAAATCCGCGTCAGCCCGACCGCACGGAATACATTTCTTTCTCTCTATTCGGATTCGATTCAGATTCGGCGACGCTCCTCGCGAACACTCGCTTACATTATCCCTGTTCCCTCTCCCCCGTGTCGGAATCGATAGGCTGGAAAATCGGGGGCTGTATCGGCCGGTTCCTTTGGGCTTTGCGGCTCGATATACTGTTTTCAATTGGATCGTTGCTCCCGGATTCTTCCCTTGTTATGGATATTTTTATACGGTCTAATAATTTTACGTGCGCGCGTTCGAGCAGGGTCGAGTTGCTCATACCCTGGAAAATGATAGGTATTTTTGGAAGTTTGCGATTAGGGTAGGTCGCAGGAAAATTATTAGGAATTTGCTTGTTGGTATACCGTGTATGTTTTACCTGAAGTTTACTTATCGTCAAATAAGTACCCAAGGGGTTGACGACACAACTTTATTTCCAAGAACGGCAATTAACACAGAAATATCCTGAAAGACAGATATTCAACGTTGAAAACTGTTACATTTTGCTCGTATTCGCGACGAACACTGTTTCTGTAACATCTCGCAGAGGAGGCGGAGGGGTAAAAAAAAAGTGTGTATTCATCAAGCGTGTCATCGAGATTTGTGGCCGATCAGGTACAGGGCGGAATTGAAAAATCAACGCGACACGGCCGGGAAATTTGTTAAGCTGACTCGGCGGCCGCGTTAATCCTGCCGTGACTCATCATGCCATTGAACGCGAGCTCGTAAATAACGCGTAACGTGTCTCCATTATTGTAAACGCGACGAATACTTCCATTTACCTGGTCGGCATCAAACGTTCGATGATCGTTCCGTGATGCACAGGTTCCTCAGAAATTGTACGAGAGATTGGAATATCACTTTAAATATTAATTCAAAGAAAAACATTATCAGTGGTCTTAAAATTATTTATACTGAATGGAACGAGTCTTGGTATTGAAAGTAAAGTAAGGCTAACTCTGTTCCATCATTTTCTTCCACTATTTTTTTTCCTGTTTTTTACCTAGCCAACTGTTTTACCTTCTATTTCAGAGCAGCTGTTACGGCAACGTAGACGAAGGATATTGGAACTTGAATATTAAATTTCTCTCAAATTATTCGCCGTCTACGTTCAAAGCAGTATAGACAGACTCGTAATAACCTGGTCTATCAGCCTTCAAAAGTTCATTTAAATTTGAGATGATCGTTTCGGTGCCCCTGCGACGACCATAATTCTAATATCGAATCTTCTCAACCCGTTTAACCCCTCTTATCTTCATTCAAAAGATTCTTCAACCTAATAACCGAACAATTTTAATCGCGTTACAAACTTAGAAATGCTTGAAGAAGAGTTGGAATATTTTACACGGAATTGGGGGAAAAGCAGCGGGATGTATCTTCTCGATTTCTGGAATCAAATTCAGTCGTCCAAACGATGGATCGTTTTTGGGAAGGTTCGTCGATCGAGATCGATCGTTCGATATCGAGAACGGCCTCGTAACGTTTTCCCGCCACTTTCCCCTCCATTTGCGCGAACAGTAAATTTTCACGTGGCCTCAATCGTAAACTATCGCTCGACGCCCGCTTCCGCTTTTCATTCGGCCGGTTTCATCCCCCCTTTTTTTCCCCCTCATCTTTCAGTCATTTCCGCTCTGTTGACCCGCGCTGAGAACCACCGATCGGTTTAGACAGAGGCGCGAAATGAAGCGGAACGCGATGACTCGTGTGTCCATTTCCGGTTTTCTTTCTTCCTCGTTTCTGTAAAGGATACGCGGATGACAACGTTCCGTCGTTTCGTGGATCCACGGTTCCGTTGTTTCAATATTTAAACGCATTATCATGCGATGCGTGCACGTGCAAACGGTATGCATATACGCGTGTTACGCTCACGTGTGCCGAGATTATAGCCTCCCTGTTTGCACGGAACATTGAGGAATATCCGGGATATTCCGTGCTCGGTGTCCTGTGAATTGAGATGCGAACGGTGTCCATCTCTATTCTGGGTTAACTGTTTCGCATGTTCTTTGATTTATCATATGCAGAAATCCTTGAATCCGCGCTCAGGTAAACTATGTAACCTACATGTTATTCTGGGTGATAAGAGGTGTTGAACGTTTATTTGTCGAATAAATAGGATAAAGTTTATCTCAAGCCCTTGACACGGGTTTAAGCAAATTTATAATTGCGTTGTATTTAATCAAGGCGTGAAATACTTATTTTCAACAAATTTATACCCTGAAGTCTGTTTATAAAACACATTATTCTGCTAGAAATATCGTATACAGGCACAGAAACTCGATTTGTATACGCAATGAAATTGCTATGTTGCTTAAGTTTGAAATTAATAGCACTCGGTCGTAAGAAATTCTGCCTTCAATATATTCATCTGGAATTCACTGTTTCGTACTCGAATCTCATATCTTCCACTCTACCCGTACGATAATGAATTATTTATAACTTCAATTTTCAAAATTTACCCAAGGTATTATTTCATTCAATTTCACCTAGTTTCAGTGAGAGTTTCCAAAGGCCAAAACGTTTTGTTTTCTTGAAATATAACGTTTCAATTAAATCGTCGGGTTCTACATCAAACAGCAGGGTTCCTTTGTTTATTAAAATTACAATTGCCTCAAATATTTTTTCAATTATGATTAAGAACTTCATACTCCTCTCATTTCAATATTTCATTTAAACAATCAAACCACTAACTTCGAAAGGTAACCCGTGTCCTTTAAGTTTCCCATCAGAAAACCTGACAAATCACTCGCAGGAAGTAAACGATCGTCCATTCCGTCCATAATTCTCCCGAATCCATCCTAGCCGCTCGATGGTGGCTTTCTAAAGTGCCACCCCTTTAAAATCACGGGGTCCATTTGTATCCAACGTGACGCGACGTTCCAAGAAGCTTCGACCAGTCACGGTCGCCCTCAAAATTCATCCTCGAAAGGTCGTACGTGTCGCGTCCCACGGGAATCGACGTGCTCGCGTCCCCGTGTCACCGTCCATGGGTCATCCATAAGATATTAAAAGCGCGGCGCATTGTGTCCGCGGGTGCGCGCGGATCGTCGCTCGATGGAACTCCGGCAAAGGCTCCCGGGACGGATTATCGGGACTCGCGACAAAGTCGACGTTCCCGGCCTGTGCAGGCTCCCCGGGAATTTCCTAGCTTCCGTTTGCTTTCCAGGACTTCGACGAACGTCCGCCACTCAAGAATCCGAACTGTCCGATCCCGAGGACCGACGGACGATTAGTGGCGTTCCACGGGATCGAGGATCCTGCGGTCTCCTAATTTCGTACGGTGTCCACTCCTCTCGTCCTGCACCGGGGAACGAGTCGGGGAATTTCAGGATAGGGGTCACGTTTTACTCGTTACCCAAGGACTCGTCTGTCTCGTTCGTAGGATAACTCCATCCCTGAAAAGAGTTATTCAGGATCTAGAACTTAAAGTCGACGACAGTTCAAAGACATTAATTAATTAATAATTCTTCACGATATTCGTGCAAATTGTCCACAATTTCATTGATGATGTAGCACCCCGAAGATCCGTGTCATAACGCTCGCGCCGTTTCTTTGAAAGCCTCCCCAAGGATGATTAATAAACATTTGTCACCGCAACAGCGGGTGCACCGCGACGAGCATCTCGTTGCACAATCGCGAAGCAACGGTCTAAAACAGAGCAGGCATTCAGGAGCGTCGAATTCATTGTTCGAGTGGCCATCAGGGGCAACCGTAGCCGGGGCCATTCTTGCGTTCCTCTTCGCCAACAATGGCGGTGCCAGCTCTCGAATGGTCGATTTTAGACCGGAGGAGGAAAGAAAGGGGAGATGGAGCCCACGGTTTCATTCGAATTCCAGTTAACCCGAAACCTTGAAACGGGGGATCGTCGTGGCGTAACTCGAAGACAAAACAGGAACGGAGGGATCTCGCGGTGCTCTATTGTGGAATATTTCACGGGGGCGCGAGAACCAGGCCGAAGGAAAAATGGAAACGAGAAAGGGGGGGAGAGAAGATGTCCTCGGATGTCGCGGGTATCCGGCGAACCGTGAATCTGGACCTGGATGGTAATACATCAGCCGGAATAACAGAACGGTACGGGCTATTGCCTGTTTTTTTTCCTCCTGCTGGATGCAATAGATTTCAACGATATATAAATCGGGTCATGGCGCGGTGAATTAGTCGCGATTCGATAGCCCCAGTGTACGTATGACAGATATACATTGTCGTCCATTGCTTTCGGTATGTCGAGCTTGTTTTCAGAGCTCAAACGGCTTCAAGGGGTTTCTGGAAAACGTCGAATGACGTTGACGTCGTCTGGAATTCATTTTTTTCGTTGGTGCAGTTAAATTGCATCAGCGAAACGTTTCGAACGTTATTTATTTAAACTGAAAATTAAATGGAATATATTATTTATTAACTGAATGCAACTTCAATCAAAATACTTGATTCTTGCCTGATGCCTAATTAGTGCAATTTAAAATAGGAAACTGGAGACGAATCGGTTTGGCTCTGGTCTACAATGGTGTTAATTGAGGCGATACTCTGCAGAAGTTCGGGACGGGTTCGAATTGGAGGAAACGGAAGGATGTAGGCTTCTAATATGCAGATGCGCACACACACCGATCGAAGATGGATAAATACAGGGACGTATGCGTAATATAGACACCTGACTATGTACACGTGTAACTGCCTCGACATTAGTACAGAGAGCTGCATGGTGGGTCTGAGAAATTCGTAGAACGATGAATTTGAGGATGATCAGTGAGGATCATTTGAGGATGAAAGATGATAATTTTGATTAAATTATCGAACTGCAGATTATTTTCTGGAATATTAATTTTCAAAATGAAAGTTTGTTTTCCCCTCCTCTTTTCCCAATAATTCGATTATACGAACTTATAATTTCCGCGATGTGTCAAAAACTTTACGATTTCCGTGTATAATTAATCAATCAGCTCCGCGCGTAGAGCGTGCCGATCATTCCCGATTAGCATAAATCAACGTTTCATAAATGTTTCAGAGGGGTGGATTTGAAAAAAAAAAATGCGCTTATTAACGTCGCTCCTGGCGTTCTCTCTTCCGAGAAATTTATGAATACTCGGGCGTTGTTAAATCTAGCAGAGGATACCGCCGCGTTTCCGGCGTATCTCGGTTTCCCTCGCCTCGTTCTTCAACCGCCAAATGAAAATTGCAGTTAGACTAATTGCCGCGGCCACCCTTTTATTTTCCCCCGCCCGGTAACAATGAATTTTTCAAGTTCTCGTCAGAATTTGTCGCTGCCCGCGTTGAGCGTGGAAAGTAAATAATAAGCCCCCGTCGTATCATTATGAAATTAAGTTTCAAGCACCGTAATCGGTGATTGTGCCTTCTTCTTCCTTTTTTTCGCCCGGAAGGACCGTCGCGAATCCGACAAATTGCCTCAAAGTTTGTCGCGAATGCGAATATTACGGGCGATTTTTCGTTCAAGTTTCGAGAAACATGGTTTGCGATAATTAGTGGGCTAATTACTGCGTGTCCGACCATACACGGTCATTTCCACTGTGACAGTCAACCTGTCGACGTTCTATTATCTTTCACCATTATTTTATTATTATATTAACAATGATTCTTCATGACTGACATTCTTGCTTATTGAAACATAATTCGAAAGTAGACTGAATGATGAATTTCAAAACGTTTTATCGTTTCGCATCGGATCGTCGTTTACCGATCGAACCGGTCTATTTCTCAAGTCGGACAGTCGAAAGTGGCGTCAGTTTGCATCTCGTCGGTTCGCGTACGTTTACCGGAAGCGTGGAAAATTCGTTCAAGATTATTCCCTTTCGTTGGAGTTGCAGGTTCGCCGACGATTCCACTTTATTATCGTAGACATCGCGTTACGGAGCGGGCGTGAACGTTCCGAGGAACAAAGGGGGGGCTATCCGGGGAGCCCTTTTCTTTTCCACTCCGTCACGGAAGTAGCTTCGTCCTGATCGATACCCGGCCAGCCTGTTTGGATTTCACGCGTATTTTCCCGGAAGTTCGCTTCGATCGCAATTCTTGTCAGCCGGGGTAAAAAAGACGAGCGGGATTTTATGGGGTGGCTCGGATGGAAGACGTAAAGTTTGTCTCCGTCTATGCTGATCGCGGCGTGGAAGGAGGAGGCGAGACGGCGACGATCGAGGGAAAAATCAGGCCTCTGAATATTAAATGTCGAGCGATAGATTTTGACGGGAAACATCGAAGGCTCGTTACGAATGACGTTGGCGTAACCCAATTCGCTAACAGACGGTAACCGCGTTCAACCCCCCTCGACGCTGGTTGCGTACACTTTTTCGAGGTCGAATCGGATTTATGCGACGTCGAACCGGCTAAACGGATAATTCGGGACGAGGAGCCGTCGATTCGCTTCCTTCCCTGATAGAAGAGATCGTAATGCGATTTGGTCGTAGCCAGCTGCGGTAATTATTCGTCGATCGGTAGCCGCCCGATTGCTTGGTTTCCAGCTGGTTCCCTTGCAAACCGCAGACTATATTGGACCACGCCGCGTTCTTCCACCCTGATCGTGCTCTTATACCTCCCTTTTCGTCCCTTCGAAAATACCTCCAAGTAATTGTTTTGTAACTTGCTTATCGACTTGCAGTACCACAATTTATTATATTTCCAATTTCTGCACCTCGCTTTGCCAATGTTTAGTGTTAATTTATACGACGCCTCGATTTCAAATGAAACGTCAACAATCGATAGAAGCGGTTTTTACGATAAACCAATTTCGATGTTAGGTGCCGTTCGTGGAATCGTCCGTATCAGCAAACGAAGTCCGATACGTCCCGAATACGTTCGAGGAAACGTTGGTCCCGATCCCGCAGGCTAGATTCGTCCGCGTTCAATTTACGGCCGGGGCGAACGAGCGGCATACGTAATTACGGGTACAAGCGGATTTTATATTATCCCGTGTCTCCGCGCGCCGGCGAGAGACAGCGGCGCGCAAAAGTTACAAGCACGGGTGTTACCGGTTCGCGGAATGGATACAAAATTGCGCTCTTTATGAAAAGGATATTGCAATTTACATTTATACGAGACCGGGAATCCGCGTGCAAAAAACCGTGTTGTCTTTCCGTACGGTGTCCAGGTATTAATTAAAATGTTAATAACACAATAGAACGACGGGAGGAAGGCGAGCGACGGCGTTGATGTTTCTGCAATTAAACGGGTTTCGGTGCACCGGCGCGGAAGTGACGGGGAGAAAAACGTCGTTGGCGGCTCGTTTCCGTACCGATTTCACGGGATCTCGTCGATGACGAATCGTTGACCATCCTGGATCGCCGTCGTTTCCCCTCCTCTCACGGATTGAAAAGATCGCCGCGAATTATCGTCCCTTCTGATCCAATATCCAGCTGGAATAACTCTTTCCTTTAGAAAACGGAGAGGTAAGGTTACGGGGACGCGGAGGTCGATCCTTTCAGGTATCTTGCAATTTTTCGTGGTTCGGATCTTAAGCGTTCGATCCTTTAATTTTGCGAACAACAGATTCGTATAATTTTTATGTCGAATTGAATTTAAGGAAATTTGGGAATTGTCAACTCAATTTTGATCAAAAAGTCCCCTGGCAAATATATCCGGGCGTTTAATGCGAAACGGAAATGACGAAGTAACCGAGATCGCAACGTATCAATTTCTCTTCGAATTCATTAGTTTTTTAACGTAACAATTATTCGTTCTTTGATACGCGCAATACCGTTCCGGCAATGATTGCGCCAATTTTCGTTCAGTTCGGGCTTCCCGTGTAATTTAATTAATTCCATTCAATTAGCAATTCGATTGGTCCGTAAAATTGCGAACGGAGAGAGTCAGCTTTTGTACGATAACTTGGTTGTTTTTCGAGTGCTCGTGCGGCCGGTTTTTCGCGGGATCAGCCGACGAGAGGGTGTGAGAGGAATTTTTCACCGCGGTTTCAGCTTTCTACCGTTTCGGGGCTTCGACCGCCGGCCACGAGACAGAGACGAATCGAAAGGCGGACAACCGGCTGTTAAACGCAGGCCAGGACTCTTCGTTAGCTCTTCGTTAATGAAGTGGCGGCGCGGTCCGCTCGCGAAGGGCGATAAAGTAGCAACAATTTTAGAAACCTATGCATTTGTTAGATCCCCTTAATGTTTATAATATTAAAAATGAACAACCATACGAATGGATATTAAAATGGACGCAAATTGAGAAGCTTGCAACTCAATTTTTTGCCAGAAGCTCAATTATCCGGAATCGTTTTAAAAGCTCCCTTTTGTAGCCAGGTATTTTACGATGGAGTCGTTTCACCCTTACGCGAATCCTTTTCCTTCCCTATATAAAAAAAAAGGAAGAAGAGAGAGAGAGAGAGAAAGAGAGAGAAGAGAGGGACGGAGAACTCTATTCGACGCGCAACTCTTTGTTCAGCAAATTGCCAGACGTGTACCATTCGCGTCCATTTATTTTGTCGATAGGTAAAGGGTGGCTTTCTCGTCTCGCGAGCAATAGAAACGGGGTGGCAGGGCGAATTAGAAACGGCAAATCCAACGAAACTGCTTATACACCCGGGCCTCCTCTCCTTTCCTGCCCCCCTTCCCTCGATTGCAACGATTGAATCTGGTTTCGTATTGAATAGGTGCTCGTAGTTCCATCGAATTTGATGTTTCACGCGATACCGGCCTGCACAACACAGGTACACACGTATACAAGCGCATAGACGTGTTAGTTTCATTGAATTTGATATTTCTAATTCGCAGCTCGTCCCGCTGGCTTACCTGTCCGCGGGATTTAAACTTATTACACGTTCAAGGCACCTGATAACCGTTTCCCGCGTCTGGGAAACGATGCCTTCGTTAATTTTACAGCCGGATCCGCCGGATCGTAACCGTATTCCCTTTCTAACGATAACAAAAGCTGATAGCTAGATTAGCGTGTTTAACTACCCCGTTAGGCCGTTGCAAGGTTTAAGATGATTTTTAGTTTAACGCTTGGTTTGACAGACATTGGAATGACCAGAGTGTGCTAATTCGAAGAAGTAACCCGCGAGAGAGGATCTCGTATCAGAAGTGCCACGAAGTATCATTTAACGAAATCCACGCATAATCTTCTCGTTAAGCGACGCTCGCAGATTCCGTATCTCTCGAAACGATCGCCTTGGTCTCTCGAGTCGCCCTCGAGAACTTTGATCCGAGCCGTCAGCAGTCAATTTGGCATCGTCAACTTTTCCAAAGTGTATCATCCTTTCGTAGCGTGGCGTCCTTGACGGGCGCAAAAACGATCAAAGACCCGGGCGAGTCGGGGGAGGTTAATCGAGGACTCGGGAAGTTGGTTGTCGCGGCCAGGTCGCCAGAAGAGATTAACGTGTCGTTAGCTCGATGACACGTACCCGAAAGGAAGGTCGAAGACACGGGCCAGCTGGAAACTGCGAACACGAGCACTTTCTCCTCGTCTTATCGTGCTCCCCCGCCCTCCCCTCGTGGGTCAACCGTGGACCCCGGAGGAGATCCCTAACCGCATTTCAGCCGGGGTAAGTAGGCGACGGGGAGGCTCTCTTTATACACCGGACGACGTTGATGTAACTTTAATGAGCGAACACGTCGGAAAACTGTAATTGCGAGTCACTACGGACGGTTCGAGGGAAAGCCTCTCGATGGGGACAACGGCTGTTTGGAGTTTGAATAGATTGTTTCGTGGTGATTAGACGAGGAACGAAGGGGGGAGATTGGAAGGGTTCTTTCGCTCCGCGCTGATTTCACCCCCCTTTCAATTTTCTTACTTCCTTGCTAGAATTCTTATTTTGTTCGAAATTTGAAAAGAAGTATGGTGCTACAAATAGAGTGTAAAAAGATGTCGAAGAATTGTCAACGGAATTGATATTATCTTGATTTTTCCTTTTGTCTCGTTCGAAATTGACCCGAATTGGTTCTAGGGGGAACAAAGCGAGCAAGATTTCCGGAAAGTGGTTAAAGACGAGAGGGAAAAGAATGCCGACGGTGGAATTATGGAAATCGGGTTCGCTCGTTAACGAACAAGATTTAGTCGTAGCGCCGCGGAGGAAGTTTGAGCGCGACTCACGGATACGCGGCTACTACCAGCTGATTTTTCCTCGAAACGATTTCAAATCGCGAAAAGAAATTACGGACAGCGCGAAAGAACAGCGAATTAAGGGAAATTTATGCAGGGGTAGTTTGCTCGGACCGTGCGCCTTCTAACTCGCTTCCTCTTTTTTCCCCTCTCCCGTCTCCGTTCCTGAAAAGCGTATTCTTGTACGGGGAATATCTTTTTGTCGAGCGTATCATATTAACGAATTGAAATAAGAGATTAAAACAGAGTTCGTTTTTAAAATTCTTTTATTAACCCTTAAAATATTAACCCAGTTTCTATGGACTATTAGTCAATATAAAAATGGAAAGGTATAAAAGTTGTAGAAATGATGAGTTTTGCAAATTAAAAATGTTCTAAATTGATTTCGCAGGGGGTGCAGATATCGACGAATCGTCTTTTATATACGATTCAATCTCGAAGGGCAAGAATCCTGATAATTCAATAACGATAAATTTGCGTTCCCACGATGCACCCCCCCTGTGGAGTGTTCCAAAACCCCCTGGTGGCTGGCTGAGAAACGAGTCACGGAGCGTTTTGCAAAACGACAAAATCAGTCGTACGAATAAATTTTCACAAAATCTCGACGCTTCCTGGACGAAAACTGCATACTTATGTGTGTACATAGCTGTGTCGAAGCGCGAGGGGATCCTGGGGGAGGGGTGGGGCGGGAGAAGACGTCGTCCCTTCTTGCCTGTTTGTCTTTTCCCTTCGACGCAACCGCTCCTCTAGTCGCGTCGAAATAAGCGTTCCAAAGGAGGAATATTTTTGGATGGCAGCCACTAGCGTCTGCGACTCGTACAACAAATCCGTGGGGAGGCCGAAATGTCGTCCAAGTACCGTATTCTCTTATGTATTTCCGGTTTGCCTCCGTTGTCTCGGCAAACACGTTGAATTTCCACCCTTCGCCGCCCGCCGATCGCTCGCTACCACCCACGATTCGTCTCTGCCAACAGGAACGGCTGCTTTTTACGCAAAATAACGGCGACCGTACGTTTCGCGTAACGTTTTTATCTTTTTCTTATTTTATCCGCGATATCCGCTACCCTCCCGCGTTCTTGTTTATGCTTCTGGGACACTGGGTACAAAATTAACCGGTCAGATCTTTTTGAACTGAAAGAATTATATTTTTAAGGAGGATAGTTTTAGTAGGATATCATGAAATTCATACAGAGACGCCTAATTATATAATTATATCTTACACTAATTAATTCATAAAAAATACCAGGGTTCAGTCTTGTAACAATAATAATATTTTCGACACGAAACAAAAGCCGCTGAAACATGAATTACAATTTCACCAATCGTCCAAATCTGGGTTCTTTACACCGTAATCCTCTTACATGTAATACAACCAGGTACAACTCATTAACGCACGGTGAGAGCTTATAAATCCGATAATTTCTTCGTTACTCCATCCGGACGTCCCTTTACCGTAGTCGAATTTAATTCCAATTGGATAAAAGACGACGAATTTGATCGCGGATTAAAATTGACGTTCGCCGCGATATCCCGGTTATTAATAAAATGATTTTCCGGTATCCGGCCGTCGACAAAGCGTCAGCGGAGCCCTGTGTGTGCGCATCGTGCTCGCGAAATATCTCGCGCGATTAATCAAAGGCGGAATCTCCTCGATCGTGCGGAATCCGACCGATTGGGCGCGTGTTTTACATACGCGATACGAGGGAGCAGGGGGGAGGGCATAATTGAATCGAATCGTCAATGTTTTTTCAACGCGATTCCCCCCCGGAGGGGGAGATATCATATAAATATTTATCGTGGAAGCGGAACGTTTACGATGAACGAGACGGTCGCCTTTTGCCGAGTGTCGATCAGACACACGTCGCTGTGGAAGAAACGCGAAAATTAATTAACGCGCCCATCCCTCGAACAGTTCTTCCGTTTCTGGAAGGCTCGTCGGTGGTCGTTGTTTAATAAACAACCGTGCTACCTCCCTCGCGCTGATCCGAAGGAAACACGGCTCGCGTTCGTAATGGTACAGGCGTAATTACGCGGGCAACATTAATTAGTAGCGGCTGTTAATTATCTTCCTACACGCGGTGTTACCTTGCCTGGTCGGGCCATTTTTTTCTTATTCCCTCGATACTTTTTTTTTTACGTACGATTCAATTTTACCACCGATCATCATGCTTTCGTTCCACCCCCTTTCCTCCTTTATTTGATTTCATTTTTCGTGAAAGACATCCTTCGGCAGAGTGATCACCTTTTGCGTCTAATTAAAATTTCTTGTTATTTTTAGTTGATATCATAATAACATCAATTTTTAAAAAATTGACGATGGAAATAAAAATAGATAAAATGAATAAAAGGAAAGGTTCCGTTCGTAAACCACGACACCCCGCGTATTAATCATTTAAGTTTAAAAAGAAATCTGCGAGAAATCGGCGTACAATGAAAAAGGAGAAAATTGAAAACGGTTCGAGGCAGATATAGCGTACGTTTAAAGCGCATCTGAGAAGCGAAAGGTTAATCGCGTTGAATACGCGTATAGAACGTCAGGCGTATTTGGGTTAATCGCGTTTCAGCGAAAATTGCAGCAACGACCACGCATAATGGCTTAAATACGGTCGTGCGTAATAGAAATATAATTTCGCGTTAAAGGGGACTGTCGAAAAAAAAAGGGGGAAAAAGAAAGAGAAGAAAATGAAGAGTGAGAGGATTAAAAAAAAAGAAGAAGGTAAAAATTACGTTGAAAGTGATGAAATACTTTGCCTCGTTCTTCGTCCTAATTATTTAATGGCAACGTTCAATTTGCGGCACATTTTCACCCCGGCCGCCACCGCCGCCGCCGCCGATGCATTTTTTTGCCCGCCTTTCACGCTGAAATACCATGTAGTCCCATTGTTTGGCGAACATTTTAGTTGCTTCGCGTTGTTTTCGCCGTTGAAATAGTGGTCCACGGCAAAGATGAATTTGCGTGAACGAGATTAATGGTTCCACTGCCGCTCTCTCTTTTTTTTCTCTTTCCCTCCCCCCCTCTCGTACGTTCTTTCCTTTATCGCGATGTTCTCGTTTACCGTCAGCAATAAAACCCCGAAAATAAATAGCCGACAGAAGACGCAGTAACACTTTCGATTAATTGGATGAGCTCTTTAGGATTCGGCTCGACTTGATATTCAATTGAACGGAAATCAAATTCTCCGCTTAATTGAAACGGTGTTTTTCTGGTACAAGGTCGAATTAGGAAATTAAGTATACGCTGTCTCGATTTTTATATTCTATGTTTGCAATGTTTATTAAACAATTAGAATCGTTCGAGTATTCGAATTTCAAATGTATTTTGAACAAGTCGCAAATTTATTGATAAAAATGTGAAAACAGGTCGTTAAGCGACAATAAGAGGGCAGGTAAACGCGTTAAAGCTGATCGAACGGACCCCTCGAACCGACCCAGACGAGTCACGAAACCGACCCGACCGCTTATTCGGATTATCTGCGTGCGATTCGTTGCCAAAGAACCCTCGAAATGGCCGGTTCGCCTAACTTCTTGGCAATCAAGGCTACCGGTTCTGATCGTGATTGCAATTAGCCGGGGATTTCGGGCGATCAGCCCCCGGAACCGACGAGACGGTGGCTTTCGTCGCGGCGCGAGAGGGACACCGGTACGATACAGATTTACACGGCCCGTCTGCCGTTTCGATACGGACCACGGCCATTCCCGATCGTTGTTTACTCCGTCGCATAATTGCCCGCTCCATTTACGTATCAATCGGCGTATTACTGTTCCAACACGGCCAATTAGCGTACGCGCCCTTCCCCTTTCCAACGGCAGGACAATACGTTCGCACGACACGCTACTGCTATCACTTGTTTCGATGCCGTGTATCATTTGGGTTAACAACGACCGATGTAAAATCCTGATATGTTAACGATTATTCTGAAAATTCCGAAACTGAAACGCACGAAATAAAGTTTTACTTATTTTCTGTTTCAGAAAGAAACATCCTCGGTCATGGAGTAAATTCATCAAACCTCAAACTTCATAATTTATCCGATTTTTTCGTGCAACAAATATTTACGAATTGTTACAAGATTGACCCCGCATATTAAATTTACATTGGCGAAAAACTGTGGATAAATTCATCGGGGTAATAAAGTTTGAATCTTTTGTTTGATTAAAATTAATCGAATATCTAGTAATTGATACGTTTCAACGAAATTTTCACGGGCTCAAAAAGTTTGATAGAAAGAGAGAATTTTCACGATGAAATTCAATATAATAACACGATATGGGTCCAAAGTGGTTCGTCCGGGTGGTTAATCGATGAAAAAGAGCCGCGACGGGAAGTGAAAATAAAAGAGGCAAGCTCCGGTCGCAAACTGTGCGCTTCGATCACAGAGATTTCTTTCAAAGCGCTGTCCGTGCGCCCTTTGAGCGATGCTGTGACTCGAATTGTCATTATAATCACCCTTGTAAAGGAGCTGATGAAACGTCGATCGAGTGTATTACCGGTGCGCGATGATAAATTCAATGCGTTTTGCGTCCCGTTCGAATCGCCTGCATTTGACGTATCGTCAAATCCTTTTTCTCTTTCGTTCCTTCTCGTCAATTATGCCTTATTGTTTGCGACAAAGGTGGTAGGTGTCGTTTGTCGACTATCAGTGCTCTCATCGATTAAAAACAATTTTTAAAGCAACCTTACACTCCGTAATTACACTCGAACTTGATATTTTAATTAGAGCACCCCAATATTTTTGAATCTCTATACTCTTCATAAATTGATCAATTTAATTCAAATGTTCGAGTAATTATCGTGTTGGCAGCATATTCGAACGGAAGCGTAGACGACACGTTTGCGCTAAGTTCCGATCGTGTTCCAGCGAACGAAGGTTAACGTCGTCCACATGAATTTTAATTGTCGATAGCGAGCTCCCGATGGCTACATGCGCGCCTCGTAACCGATAGTCGGTCCCCGGCAGCTCACCTCACGGAATGATAATGATAACGATTATTACAACGATCGTTGGCTTTGACTAAGATCGGACCGTCTTGTTTGGCTGTCGGGTGTTAAACGTCTCCGAGGCACGATCGCAACGAACGACCCAACTTACCCTGGCATAGATAGTATTATCACAGGGACAACGGTACTCGTCCGGGGATGTGCCGTTTGTCCGATCGATATTGAACGTTAAAAGTGATCTAGTGATACTTTCAACAGACGTGGTCAGACTGGTGTATTCCCCTGCGAGTTGAGGTAATAGGAAGGGGATTTGAATTTTGGAATTGGGGGATAATAGAATAATCAATTTTCTGGTCAAACTACCCCAAATCGGCCAAGAAACTAAGCTAAGACCTTTTTCCGTGTCCTACTTCTAAATGTATCAGGTTTGTTTCCGGGGTTAATTGCGAGCTGACCCTTAAGAAGCTTCGTTCTGTCACAGGACGAACCATTCTTCCTCCTTTTTATCATTTCCTCCGATTCCCATAGAGTGGACGCACGCGATAAACAACCCCATTGACCCCGACTGAAATCCCATCAGCCATCCATAACCGTATCGTAACGGGGCATAGAAGTATGGAGGACAGGATCGTGGGCGAATAATTTTCAGACATTCCCATATTCCCAGGTCGCAGCGTCGTATATCGAGGTCGGTGCGGCTTGTAAGCCCGCAGGGATGCGTTGATACGTCAACGATAAATGCCGGTGAAGCCAGTCGCGGAATTACGTGCTAGCAAGCCTGGCCATTTCGCTATTAATGCGAGGCTGATTCACGCGCAGCTGCATCCCTAGCCGAGCGTGCGTGCATCCTCCCGTCCGACCGCAGCTCCAATCGGGACTGATTGCTTCGACCCGATAAGTGCACCCCGGACAGATTGTCCGTTTAACGAAGAATCTCCGTCGCGTTGATTCATTTGGCGCTTCGGGCCGCGATTCTCGAACGGTTTTTTAACGAGCGACGCTCTCAGACACCGAGCCATGGCGTCTCGAATTAAATGTTATTTAATTATAATTACACCTACAGTCCAATTGTAATAAGAATAAAAATCAGTCAAAGCATGGCAAAGGGTTAACCCCATATGACATAGTAGCTGAATTATGGTACCATTAGCAAATTACTTTCTTTGCGTTATGGAATTCGATCAAGAAATCGTTGGGACCATTTTTTTCTGAAAAATCGGGATTGATACGATTTCTGCGGCTAGGCAAAAGTTACAAACGACTGTTTTTTCCCGGCCCGGCAGCTCTGATTGTTCGCGAACGTTGGCCGGAAACTCTGCGTGCGGCTGGAAAAGTAATTCCGCTAATTAACGTCGGAACAACTTACTAATTGCTATAGGTGTTCGCTAATTAACAATCGGTGTCGTTGCGCCCGGCTATTTCGAACTGATTCCTGTACAAATTGTTCCCCGAGGAATGGGAGGCGAAGAAAAAAATGATTGGACCGTCGGAGGGTTCATTAAATAAATCGAGCGTCACGGAGATTTACGTTCATTTTCTAAAGAAGTTTCTTCGACGATTGTAAAGGTAAGCGTTTGAATGCCGCGGGACTCGCGTAAACGGGGGGAGTCTATTCGGAAAATTGATCGTGACTCGGAAAATCCGGGGCTGGATTTATTTCCACGACTCTTTTATCTTTCCTGCAAATTTAACGGCCACGATTACGAGAACCGGCTGACAGATCTTATGAATAGGTTGACGCCGAATTGCGACTTGAGATCCTGAAAAACGTGCCATTTTTCCAGCGGGTCGGATCGATGCTTAAAATTCAGCGAATTAAGGGACGCGGGCAGAAATTGTGCCGAAAATGTTATTGATTTTGATCATATTCTAACCCGAGGGAACGGCGTTAGTGAAATTATTTTGTAAAACGATCTCGGACCACGCAAAGGAATAATTTCTTACGTCGGATATATTCCTTTGAGCGTTTTACAAAGGTTCCGCGCTCGAAGCGAACGCTGAAACGCGAAACACGCCGTTATTTCCCGGCCGCGATCCCCCTCGAACCGCCAGGGATTCAAAGCGATTATTTACAATCGCGAGAAACATTTCGAGGTGTCGGTAAATAGTGTGCAATTTACAACTGCGACGCGCAATATCGATTCTGAAATGAACTCGCGCTTTTACCCTTCGCGAATCGAAACCGTTTTATAATAAATTACTCGCACCGCCGGCGTGGAACGCCCGTTTGCATATATCAGTTTCAATCTCTCTGTTCTATATATATTTTTTATTTTTCGATACTTTCATTCCACGGCTCTCGCGATGTAAACGGCGTTAATTTTTCAGGACCTTTCGTCGAAATAACTCGAAACAAATTTAAGCTCGGTAGATCAATTAATCAGATCCGAAACGGATATTAAATTAAATGCAATCGATTGGAATTCATAGAAGCTTCATAGACATCCCCTTATTAAATTAACCAACTTATTTAATAAACGAATGATAATAATCTGGTGCCTTCCTATCGCTATTTTCCCCCAAAGAAATCTAGTGAAATTTAAAAGACTTTTGATATCAAACCTTGCACTACTTCATCTTTATTATTGCGTAGACCGAATTAAAAAATGATTAGGATCATTAGCGGGATATTGTTAATTACTCGAGCGGGTATAATGAAAATTCTGAGGCCGAGAATAAATCGAGGAAGAGGATCAATTTCGTCTCCATGATACCTTCTCTCGCGGCTTCCTTTTTGAAAAATTAGTTCCAGGGAAATTCGAGGTGGTCGAGGGTGATCCACTGGCTAAGGGGTGGGAGGGAGGATTGGCCGTACAGTACGCGGTGGCACCAATTAATTACGGCTGCTCCGTCGCGATGTTTAATTAAAAGTGCGAACGACCGATTCTAGTTCGCCACACTTTCGCCACGCGAATTGCATTTTACGCGAACGTCCCGCTTCCTCCCCCCTCCCCTCTGCTGCCCGTAATTAATTAATGGATTTCGAATCCTACTCGAGGAGAGAGGAACTTTTGTCTAATTGAAGTAATTTCGGGACTCGTCGATTCATTTTTTTTTTTTTTTTTTTTATTCAAAAGACCCGGTTGCTGATAGTTTTCGAAGGGTGGTTTCATCCCTTATAAAAATGATTGTTTCAATACAAATGATAGGGAGGTAAGAAAATTGGATTCAGTTCTTTATTTATTTTATTTCCAGACAATTATGGTATTTCTGAGAAAATATTGTTGTTTCTCTTTGTTCTTTCGAATCAATGAAAGGAACGAGCCGGTCGTTTCCAATTCGTTGCTCGATTACACTTTTCTGTTTTCCTTGACCAGCGTCGTTACGGCTGATCGATCGGCCTCTGTCCTCCAATTATTTCGCCCATTCCTAGGGACAAAGCTACTTGATGTCAATTAAGGTTTTAACGAATTCGTTGTTGTCGAGCCGTTCCGCGATCCCTTGTTTTCCCCGTTCTTTCGTTTTGTCGCCGGGCGACGGTGGCACGCAGGCGCCTGCTTCGAAAGTTCACCGATCCGTTTCGATCCGTTCTTCGCCCACGTTGACCCTGTTACAACTCGTTAATTGGACGAAATCCGCCGACCATGCCAGTCGATCTCCTTCTGTCTTTCTTGCGAAAGTTCGGTTGACTCTCGAAATTCGTTAACGAATCGCGTATCTCTCGCCCCTTCGAATCAAAAATTTGACCCCATCGAAACTGTTAATGAAAATATATTATTACGCTTACAATTAGTCCACAAATTGGCTAAATTTTTGTATATACTTGGCTAGAAATATTGTAGGGTTAGAATTCGTTCACTTCGTTTTGCGAAATGAATTTCTACGCCGTTTGATAATATCCGGTCTGTAAGCATATTTGCCCACGTTTAATCCCGACCAATAATCTGGACAGCGAGTTTATCACGGGACGGCCGTGTTCTCTCGATAATTGGCGAATTAATATCTCTTGGGGGTTATTAAGGATGGACCCGGATACCTCGAAGCAGGACTTATCGCGAGCCTTCCTCTTAGCCGTCTTATCCGTGCCCGGTCTGGCCGAGGGAAGTTCATTTCGAACTAAAACTATCAATTATTCTTAAAGCTCGGTAAATCGTGCTGTTTCGCCATAGATCCTCGTTTAGATACTTCGTTTAATCGAGCAGGCTCGGCGCATACCTTTTATCTCGTTCGAGAACGATTTTATCGATGCAATCGTGTATATTAATTTGATGAATGTAACAGCTACTTTCAAATTAATTTCTTTCGATATCGATCAAGGTGGAGGCGAAACTTTGATAACAAGTTTCTTTTATCAAAAAATTGTCGATGTATGGTCGGTGTCAATTAGTCCCAAACCTCGGAATACCAGGTTTCTTACGTCTCGCCGTTCCAATTACACGCGTTTACAGTTCCCGGGCCCGTATAAAACTATCACATTAGCAAAATCCACGTTTCGCATTAACGTAAATGAAATTCCCAGTATAGTATCCGTCCGTGTAATCACCAGAAGCTCGACCCGGACGATTTAACGTACACGGGGTCTAATATAGTTCCCGGTAGCGGTCGGTAAATATTCGCATTAAAATTCAGCGGAGGTTATCGGCGGACGTGGGGGGACGGAGGGGGTGGATGGCACTGGTAGCAGGAATTAGCATTGTACACGTATAACGGGGGACGAAAGCAACGTGACCCAGGAAGAGGAGAGGTTCCAGGCGAGTTCTCTCCAGGCGAAGCCGTCCGTGTAAATCAAGCGGTAGGCGTCCGTGCGCGTTACGGGGGTAGCAGGGGGGTGGCATGGCCACGTGCTGCCCTCGAGGAACACGTGCGAGGCTGGGCCTTTTAATTTCGTCGACAAACCAGATGGACCGAATGGCCCGGCTGCCAGGTCCTTTTACGACCCTCTTTACGCCCTTGATCAACGTTCATTTCGCGATAATTGTCTTTATTTTCTCGTTTATTTTGTCAATTAATATTGTGTATAATTTTGTTATTTTTTAAACAACTATCTCCCATTTGTTTCAAATTTCTCGAATTGCCTTAGATTGAATGTTGAAAATTTTATATACTTACCTTGTCTAAAGAACGAGAGAAAGGGGAAGGGATAAGAACGAAATGGAACATCGAGGTTGTTCGAATCGTAATTGGTAATTTATTACAATTTGTACAGATTACAAATCGGTACCTATGGTGTGTCGCGTTCCTCTGTTAGACATCGTAAAAGGAGCGGATATTTGAGCAGAACGCCGCTCAGTCGCTGCGCTAACGTTATCGTATCGTAGTTATATTAATTACCCCTGTATATCGTACGTGTCTAATCCTCGACGTTCCGGTGAACACCTTGGGAGGGGGGTCGCTAAACGAACCGAAAATCCAACCGAGTAAGAAAAGTATACGAAGAATCACGAGAAACCAATCATCGAAACACGATCGTTCGCTTCGCCGGCAGGGGTTGCGTATTGCGTTCAGCGGGTTACAATCAAATCTTTCAGATATCTCTCAACCTTTAACGAGCCTCCTCGTTTTCTCCTAATTAAGAGGGAAGGTTGGAGAAGACACCCTCCAACAATTTCCCTTGAACCTTAGGAGAGCGCCCTGGGTGGGCCAACTTTGACCCAGACGTACCAAACGCGTACACTCTCGTGTAACGTAGGCTTCTGTTAGTTGAAGGGTCAGGAAGGGGCGTTTCATAATTTCCAGATCCATAAAACATGGGTAGATTAATCGTGACCCGGTACAAGGATTAGCTTTTGGAAGAACTTAACGGTGACCCAACTTAACAAACGTCTACGTTATAAATTTGCCCTCCTATAACCTCCCCCGTCCCCGTACGTTCCCTTCAACTAAAAGACAGCCCAAATTTCACGCGACTGTACCAGTTCACGGTGTATAAAAAAAAGAACGGATCGATTAGCTCGCTCGATAATCGAATATCACCTCGACCGACCGATCTTCAATCGACGGGATCAAAAGGGGGGGAATAAATGTGTTTTTCGAAAGTGAACCGGTGAACCGGGCACGTTATCCACAATGTACTCGCCGACCTTTCCGTCCCTCGCACAGGCCCACTCGAATAAAAATCATTGTTATTCGACTATCTACTCCATACATAGTAACATACATAACTGGAAGCCCTAGACTACTAGGTTTTACATGGACGATGTAATCGGGTTAGTCGGTGGCAGCGATGTGTCCTGGTGGACGCGTGCGAGCTACCTGCTGGCAGGGATCGATCCCGATCCGTTGATCGTCGACGCGGCTGTCATCGAGATGGGGAACAGAAACAGAATCGTCGTCGACACGAGCATCATCGTCGTCAGTGTAGTCCAGGCGGGGCTCAGACTCCCGGAGCTGTTGCTACCTGGGGAACAAATAGAAGTACAGGTGAAAGAATGGTAGGGAATGGCGGTTAACCCTTAACCCTTACAAATTTTCAACAATTTATAGATTAAAGTAGCTATTTGTCGTATTTTGCTTTGGGGTAATGAAAGGTAAAGAAAAACAGACTCGTCGCGAGTTTTCGAGTGTCCTGCCTGACTTTTCCTATTTCCCTTTTCAGAGAAATTTTAACGAGCCCTTCTACAAGGGGAGGACAACAAAAAAGACAGAACGAATGGCCTCCTTCGCTCAGGCCGTTGTTAATTTTGAGCAATAGTTTAATAACCTGCCTAAAAGTGCACAAGTCACAATGGCAAGGCAGACAGCTTGGCTATTAATTTCGGTACGCGTCAGGTCGATCTGATTAGAGTTATCGCTACGGGGGCGGAAGTCGTAACTAAAATCGTGAGATGAAAGCATAGGGTAAGAAAGTTTGAGGTACGAGTACGGTCAAACTTGAAGGAAGAACGTCGAAATTTTCCAGTGTCGTAAAGCCACGACGAACGTTAGATTGGCGATATTCCGGATGCGACTGGATTACAGGATCGCGGGCTAGATTTCCCAGAGGCAAACACGTCTGGAACGTCTGGGCATTTAGTGCCCGTACGTTTCGCAAGTTTTCCTTCGTACAAAATCCCGGGAATCGTATCGAATTTAAGGAACCACGATCCGAAATTCCATATCTCTCGACGTTCCAAGACGGGAATACGTCGAGCTTCGAGATTGTCCCGAAATCCGTAAACGTTTGTTCACGGTTGTATCGCGGAAAGAATTTTTATTTTCCCCGGCTGTATATAAATTTGCGATATTCGGTCAGCGAATAGCAAAAAGGCATCGGGGATTCGGGTCGCGCGTACCGTTCGAGCCGTTTCACGCACCGGAAATCGCTCAAATTTTACGGCAAACAATGGCCGCGCAGACGACGCGAAAATGAAAAACCTTCACGTGTTCTCCATAAAAAGAGTTGCGACTTTTGCAGAGTAAATATCATTCAAATTTCCAGATAATACAAATTTTTGCGTCAAAATTAAATTCGTGTTTCGAGAACGTTAACTTCGCTATTTTTACGGACTTTCAATTGCGGGGGATGTTTAATGGGCGTAGAGGCACGCGCACGGTGCATAAATAAGTACCTCAGACACTTGAAGGGTTAATTGTAACAAAGAGGAGGGAGAAGGAAAAAAGGAAGGAAGGAAAGAATTAAGCGGTCTTCTCGAAGAAGATAGGACACTAGGCTCGTTAGTTCCGGTGAAAATGTGGGGGTTGCCGTTTCCGGCATGCTTTCGTTGCCAAGTGCTTGAGCTTTCTCAGTAGCCATTTCTGCAAACTTTGTCGCGTCCAACAGCTATTCTTAAACCTTAATCCTAAGTTATTTGCAAAGAGTGCAACGTGTTTTCGTGGGTAGGGATACGTTTTTCCTTTTTCTTCTCTGTTTTTTTTTTTCTGTTTCCTCTTCCTTCGCGACAGGAAACACGATAAATTGAACAGTTGCTCCAGTTAAATAGCTGGCTGGCAGGGCCCCGAAGGGAAAGAGAAAGAGAGCCAATTAGAGGCTGCGCGGGGTCAATTGGGGACGAAGTAAAGTGTCTTAGCCACTCGAGCTTGTTAAAACGTTCGAATTTTCCGTTTAAAAGTGCTTGGCCAATATCTGCTTCAACGTTCTGAAGGGTCCGCCGTTGATTTTTTCGCTCGGTCACGAATCGTTCGAGTTGTTTTAATCTACTGACGGATGGAATGGTACGATTTTTGTAAGTGTCCTCGCGTTTCGCCCGGTTATATCAAGCTCCGCGGATACGGCCTCGTTACATCGTCGATTTTTTCTTTTTTTTTTTCGTTACCCCTTTCGAAAGATTCAGTCGATCGATTCGTCTCTCGAAACGCGAACTTCAATTTGTAATTTTGAGCTTTGGCCGAATCGTGGCTGATTAATTCGGTAATTTTTTATTACAAGTTACAACAATTTCATGTTTCTGTAAGGCAGCTTCTGTGAGACATCGTCAGACCATTGCAAAAATATTGAAAAATTGTTAATTGTGGGATTAAGTTTGGAAACTAAGTCAGTCTGTCACTAAAATTCTTAAAATTCTTATATAACTTTATTATAACTTGATTATAACTTTTAGTCGACACAGTACATATATTTTAAGAACAAAGATTCCCGGGAAAGAATGTTATTTTTAATTCGCAACCCACTTTGATCAGAAAGGGATCACTTTATACACGTTCCGCGAAACGTATCCATTTACCCGGGCCGGTTGTTTAAACTCCACTCGGCTCGCTACTGTCTGTTAATAATTATTCCGTGGACCGCGTGTCGTTTACATAGAAACGAGCATTACTATCAACGTTATTACGAACGAAATTACGACGGTACCGTCGGGACATTACACAGACGAGCGGATCGAATCGATCGCCCCGTAACGGGGTATCAGTTTTCGTCTTGCGTGTTTCGCGCCTCGAATCAACATTGTACGTTTAATTTCATAGAATCGGTTTGGCCGTACCGTGTCTCCGTATCAATTTGAAAAATCCCGTTCGATAGGGCCGGGGAAATTCTACGGGGCAGGAATTTTGATTAAAATTCAATGCTGCCCCTCGTGCGCGCCGCCCCTTCCCGGTTGCATTACCAAATCGAGGATGAAACGTTGAAGATGAAAGGGAGTCACGATGGAAAGCGTGTCGACCAGAACGAACAGTGTACGATGAACGGGAGAGAAAAAAAAAAGGAGGAAGGAAAATCGTCGAACCGGCTGGCCAAATCCAATTAATCGAATATCGATCGTCGCCAATCCCTGCGTCTACTCTGTTTCGTTTTTTCTTCGGCCGTTCATTACGGAAACAGCGACCCGACTACCTGAACAAACCGTGCGATTCCTGGCTTATGAAACGACGGATATTTCGATACGTTCTTCTGCTATTTATCCAGCAAAGCTGATAAACCTTCGCGTCACGCGAAGGACAGAGAGCTTCCGGGGATCGAAAAAGCGAAGGATTTTCAATTTCGCTGTTGCACAGCGTTTTCTGATCGGGTGCCTCGAATTTTTCTTTAGATGCTCTATTAATTTTTCGAGATTTGAACTTTCCATTTAGTTATTTTAAATATTAGACAAATGAAGTAGCAAGGATCGAAGATTTTACGAGTTTGAGGTAAATCGTGTAAGTAAATGCGGGGATTTTCTGCGTATTTGGCGAATTAAAAAGAGGCGAAAAGATATCGTTACCGTCGACGAACTAGATCTCGCTCGATTGACCCAGACTTTTTTTCCCATCGTTCCGACAACCTTCTCCTCCCATTAAACTTCCACGTTGTCACTGATCTGCCCGTGGAGCCGCTTTTATCTATTCAATGAACTGTGTGATTAAAAAAAACGGTGTGAACCAATCGATGGGAAATTATCGAACACGATGAAGCTGAATCTGCAAGCTGAAACGAACGAGTCTCTGTCAGGAAGGGGCGTTTCAGAGCGGTTCTCAATTCGCGGTATCACGAATTCATTTACAGAATTTTGTTCGTTCTGGAACGGTGACTGAAACAACAAAATATCGTCCGTGTCATAAATGTGCAAATTTCTATACTGTAGTTTGCAGTTTGGAACTGGTATAACTGTCATTCTGAAACACCATAGAACTCGTTTAACCGGGAATGATAAAATTTAAGGGAACGGAGTTGCGTATTCGTAACGTTGATTCAAGGGAACGATAAGGTATTAAACGAAGGGAATTTTATTTTAAATGGGCATTAAAGAAGAAATAACTGAATACCAAGCAAAGTTTATACCAATGGTACGAAGCGTACAACTGGCGCAGTAGTAACAGACGTGTATGGTCAGACACGCTTAAATTTCAATTATTAAGGATTCTGTCGATCAATTTTCAAATGTAACTTATCAAATTACTATTTTGCTGAGAGTAGACACTACCTAGGCCCAAGTGAGGCCCTGAAACGAACATGAGAAGTGAAGATAATAGAAGTTTTAACTATGAAAGTTGACTTGGTCGCCACAGAACATTGCACCAATAATTATTTACCTTCGTCCTATGGAAAAAATAATATGGCAAGGGGTTAATAAGGGAATCTGAAGATAAGGGAAGAACGGCGAACGAAGAAACAAGGAAGCACGTTGTTTCGGACAAGTTGTCCCTGGTACTTCGATATCGAGGTACAACGTTAGATCTCTCGCGATGGAGGGGAAAGGGGGTCTCTATTTAGCGGCAGGAAATCGTTTAGAGTTGTTTAAAGAGCCAGTGGCTCGTATTGACAGCTACTTGGACCGTCGCCTGCGAGTTATTACGTCGAACAACGAGCTCCCTCGTGAAATCTCGTTAGAACCCGTTTCCTTCCTCTTTTTTTTTGCTCAAAACGTGTCTAAGCTGTCTGCTAGCGACGTCGCAATCTATATTACCGTGCATCGCGTTCTACGGCTTCAATTTAACCATTTTCGTTCGCCACCGCCGGACAGGAGATTAATTTACCGAGGATAATGGAACCCCGGGAGAGTGTACCGCTTTTGAATTTCATTCCGTCTCATCGTTAATTCAACGAAATGCCGACGTGTACCTAGGATCTATCCCGTTTTGATAAGCCGTGTAAACCGACGCAACGTGAATCGTTGAAAACATCCCAGCTGTTTCGCGTTGTGTGCCCGATTTCATGACTGAAAAGTAACGCGAAATGGCACTTATGGTACCTCAAATTAAAGCTTAAACGGTGACAAACGTAACTCTGTAATAGGTTCATCGATATTCTCAAAATGACAAATGAGCAACCCGGTATAATTAGAAAAGACCTTGCCAGCTAATATTTCGTAAAAGTTACGATAAAAGTCAAGGTGCTAATACAATCTGTAATCTCGTGAACGGAAGCAAATTGTGAAAAGTTTGAAGTATATTACTAACTTCTTACTTTATTCTATTACCATAATTCAAGGTGTATTAGAGTAAAAAAGGAGGAAATGGAGAAGGTGTGCTAAACGTCGAAAGTTACAGTCCGTTGAAGGAAAATGACCGAGCGTAAGATGGTCGGATACGTTCCTCTCCCTTGCAGTTTTAATATCCGCGAAAGTAGAGAAGTTATTTAAAAACCCCGGTTAATTTTAAGGCCCTGGCAGCCCAGGGGGAGGAGGGGTTGAACTTAACGGGGCGGCCCTTCTATTCTCCCGGAATCGTTTTCGTAATAACCCAGGATTGGATTATTCTAATTTTCGGGATTAACGTAGCGGGCCGGCTCCGCGTTTCTTAATATCGTGTTTCGTTTTTCATGCACGTTCGTTTGCGGGGAACTTAATTTAATCAGCCGAGAATTCCCGGCACGTAATGTTTCCGCCCGACATGTTCAAACATTTAGATGGGAACTGAAAACACCGACGGAACTTTTGGATTTATTCCTGGGGCGAGCGAAATAAAAAGAATCGTCCACCTTTAACGATCCACGTTCCTCGAACGTAAAAATGTTCTGCGTTCCGCGTTTTGAAACGCGAATCTCAGAACGGGCCAGCGGGAAACGGATAAATTGTTAGCGAATCTCTTCGACGGTGACAAAGTTGTTCGCAGCGACGTGGCCCGACAGCCACTCGTTCAACGAGTCCTCCGGATTCGATTTAACTGTGTTTTACAATCGAACGGCTCCTCGTCGAACGCGAAAAAGCTCAACGATCCGATTCGACTCGATTTTTCCTTACGATTCGTGGTTTACGACTTTCCACGTCTCGAAATCTCGCCAGTAAATCCTGCGAATTTTCTGTAGAACAGGAAGTTTGGTTTAAGGATACGTAGATGTTGATAAAAATCGTATAAACGACTCCTTATACAAGATTATTTTATTTCCTTTACGGTTAGTTTTATCCTCTTTGTCCTCATTATTTAATTATCAAAGGCAGCTTTAGATTTCTAAAATTTTGTGTAGGACAGAGCAGCTCGATCCCCTAAATCCAGCGAGGGAATTTCTGGAAATCGCGCCGGCGATATATCATTTACGCGCGCGTTTTCTCGTTCACCTGTCAACGTGCTCGACGCGTTCGGTCACGAATTACGCGCTAGCAACAATAGCCCGCGTCTAGCCGATGGGCTCAGCTCCGCACGTCAAATCAAAATAACGTGTAGTTTGGCGGTCGGCCAATTATTTGTTGGCCGGGTAACGCGGGCGTTCCACGCTCGAAACTGTCCCGGCACGTTCTCTCTCGATAAAAAAAGAGCCGGCTAGACGATGCAGCCTCTCCAGCTTGTCAGAACGTATTCGTTCGCTGATACAATGAATCATTCACGGTATTCCATAACGCGCGAACCTTGCTCGGACACTGGATATTAATGTTCCGTGAGCGAATTTTGAAGTTCGAGGAGTTTCAGGGACCCGCGTGACGGTGACCTGGAGTTTTTTAAGGGAAATTTACTTCGTCAAAGTTCAATAGGAAGACACGAAAATTAACCCTTTGTAGGTTAAAGCAGAATCGTCAAACATTGTCCTGTGTTCTTGGCATAAAGAATAGTTGTAAATGGGAACGGTAGAGATTTATGCATACACTGTGAAAGAAGGATTTATTACTTATTTTAGTTTAAATAAATGATATTTCGTGTGTACACTGCGCCAGGGTTGATAATGTTTCTACAAAGGGTAAGTCTAGTCGACGTGAATTTTTCATTTTTATGCTATTTGAAATCTGACAAATTTAAGAAGTTAATTGTATTTAAATTGGAATTTGTTCAGAAAAGGAATGTTTGGAAAATGTTATTTGAAATTTTTCGATTAATTTTTTCTCTCGTATCATCAGTCGCACCTTGTACAACAGGGTGCTCGATGGCTCTGGTTGTTCGAATCATACCACAGGACACACCGGTTTCCGGTGATTGCAGCTAGTGGCTCGAAAACCAGCTGAAACGAGGGAAAACGTGACGAGGATTCGGTGTACAGGGACAACCAGGTGACTCGTCTCCATCAACGTTCTCCCTTTCGACCCCCCTTCAATTCCCATCCTCCCCCCGAACCCTCTCTCTGTTCATAACAATTTTGATAGCCATGCCAGTTTGTAATTGCTTTTTCCATGCGAAACAAGCTTTCCAAAAATGTTTGTATTACCCTGGGGTCACGATTGCTTCGCGGTCCTCGAATCATCATTTCTCTCTTTTTTTTTTTTAATTGCTGAAGATTTTAATTACCAATTTCATTCTAAAACATAATTATTTTACGGTATTGTTTGTTGGTCACCCCAGTAACAAAAGGGTTAATATCACTTAAAATTGTAGTAACACAAAGTCAACTTTACTCCTAACGCTATAATTTTTCTACCCTTATCAGCTGCTATCTAAATTGCGATTAGAATTAAATTTAAAATTGAGTTTTATTCCAAATTTTGAAACACGGGGTGCGTCATGTATGTGACACAATATTGTAAGGTAACCTAAGAGAGAATTTTTAACGTAAGAGAGGTAACCTAAGCAGAATTTTTCGAGATATCAGAAATCAAACGAAGGGTACACCCCGTGCACTTGGTCAGCTTCCATTTTCCCCCAGAAACAATGGAAAATTGAGGCCAGGTACGCGCGAATGCATCCATTGAAATTCAATCCGACTTTACAGGGATTCGACGCGACGCGGTGGTTCAGCTGGCGTCAATTTCAAAATTCATTTCTATATCTCCGGTAACCCATCTGGCGTCGCGCAATCAAATCGACGGGTTCGGTCAATTTGCTACGTAGCCGAAATTGTTTCGTTTTGATTGACAACCCTGGCCGAATTCCCTCGAAAAACGACACCCGGTACACCGGTATTTTGCCATTATTTAGGCGCCGGGCGGCACGTTCGGGCGTTTTTGGCCCGCGGTCGAATTGGGTCGTCGCGAATTTGCACCTGAATCGACGTCAGAATAAGACAGGGCCGTTCCTGTGATTGCGGGACTCGGCAAAATCGAAGCCGATCGATTCCGCTCTGAAATTGTAGTCTAGACGACAGAGGACGTCCCATTTCCTTGCCGCGCCGTGAAATGTCTATTGTTTAGTGCTGATTACGCGCGAATCGTGTCTCCAGACGTCGCTGTTTGACACCGGAAACCAGATAGGTCCGCCTCAGGCTGTACCCAAATAATTCCTTAATAAGACAGACAGAGACCCTAATCGTTATCCCAATTTGCAAACCAATTTTCTGATAAGACACCTGACTTATCATTTTTTAAATAGATAGACTTTGATGCTGAAAAGGGATACCACAGTTGTCCTTGACGTCGCAGTTTTTTGAAATCCTGAAGGTATCTGCAACGCCGGCGAAACCAAAGACCCGGAAGCCGCGGTCTAAGGTATCTGACGTTCTGAAAAATCGACAAACCGAAAGGGATCTCACGTAGTCGAACGTTCCGTAAGTCAAAGGCAGACGCTGTTCGTTGCAGAGCTCGGTTAATATTCATCCCCGTTGCAGGGACGCCAAGCTCGTTTCTTCTGTTACGAAGGACTCGCGCGCGGCAGGTGCTGTAGCTCTCTCTCCGTCTTCGACGGGTATCCTCTCCCGACGCTTCTTTCCACTCGGTCTACGCCCTCTATCCGGCGAAATTCTCCCTCGAGCATCTCTCGCCCATCGGCGGAATATAGCTCGGGGCATTATCAATGCGAGGCGAGTTCTCTCGCTGCACTTTCGAGGGTATACCGGAATAGTAAGGAGCGACGAGAGTGCTGGCTGCGCTGTTGGTAGCCCGTGGAGGAGCCGCGCGAAGCCGTGGGGAAGGAAGCAGGGACGGATCGATGGAAATAAAAGCAAGCGTAACGGGGCGAGAGGGGGTGGAAAAAAAGGAGGCGAGGAGAACTATCCGGTTCGATTAGTAACTCGGTAACGTAAGCTCCAGTCCGGTGAGACTGTTTTTCTTTCCGGCTGGAATTACGAGTCCGCAGGAAGATGGTAAAGGATTTTAAGTGGGGTAAAAGGTACGCGGTTCCACGAGGTTAAGGGAAACGTGAGCATGGAAATTTATTCTCGTCACTGTACTCAACCCCCCTCTTGGATAAGTGCGCGCTAATAAAAGATGCCCCGCCGGGGGAATACCGTTTGTTCGTGCCGGATCGAGCGTACTTTGATTCTTTAATCCGTCCCTGGATTATCAGCGATCGATGCCCTCGGGATGTTACCCGGATGAATCGTATCCCGTCGTTCCGTTTGCTCTGTCCTCGCGATGGTAGCGAAACTTGCGATCTTAAAGAATTCCTGACACCCTTAGTCATTATTTAATTATGAGTGGACTGTGTTAAATATGGTAGAAGACTCAAGGCACTGAGTTCGATTCGCTTCTCTGGAATATCTTCGATTCGCGTGGATTTCTCCATTAGCAACCGACCTGACCGCCACTCCCGTTATCTGGTAAGGTCGACGGGGACTATCGGTCCGTCAATCTGAGGCGAGATACATCAATCACCAGACGTCGGATGTGTGATTCTGACAGTGTGAACATAGGGGCGCCCGTCTTGCTCGAACAGACCCTCTCAGGGCGAAGGATTTTTTCATATTTTCGGTCTACAGGGTGTTCTACTATGTAAAATTACTTAACAATATCAGTTGAAATTAAACAATCCTTTAAGAGGAAGAAGATTTCAAGACGTGGAGGAAATTGAAAAAACTGAGTGCAAAGAGTGTTTTAAAAATGGGTGAGGATTAGCTACTTCTTCAGCTACACAGAGCTTGCATGAATTAATATAAAGCAAAGACGTGGCGGTCGCTTTGTCTGCCATCCTTGCTGTTTTCGGTGTCGGGGATTTTGATCTTTTTACCGTCGCGATTCTTTGAATCATCGACACCGACCGGACCCACGACCGTACCGTTTGATAGAGAAGCAGAAGGGCAAAGAGATCCGTGCCGCAAAAGGATCAGTATCTCCGCGGAGAAAGTAATTTACTAATGGTGCTGTGCGATGCTCAGACCCAGGCCCTGCATTCTTCTGCTCCCTCGGAACAACCCTCGATCCCATGGCTCTGTTTCGTCCATATGTGCGGCTGCTCGTGATTCAGCCCGCGAAGAAATATCCAGAGTGCCTTTGACGTTCTAATTAATTCGTTCGAGTGTCTTTTTGATCTTACGTAGAGGCAGACTCCCGTATCAGACGTAATAAAATCACACCGCGTTTCAGAGTCGTAAGTGCGTCTCCTTCTGGCCGGATTCCTGGTATCCGAAGTCTAAGGGAAAAATTTCTGAGTTCTTTCGAGTTACCCGCGTCGTCGACCGTCTCGATGAATTCTTAACGTTCATACACATTGACAGAAAAATTTCTAAGTCCCTATTTAACTACCCCGGTGTACCATAACTTTCCAAAGTCCACAAGCCGAGTACCTGTTTCGACGGTTCAGCGAATTTCGAGTCCCCGAACTTGGTCTGGAAGCCACACATCCTGCGACATCATAAAAGGCGCGTCTCAATTTCCGATCAGCCAGCCAAAGCAAAGGGTGCTCGGGCCGAAACGTTCTTTTAACGCTTCTTTTATGGGGGAATGAAGATATCGTCGATGGTCTGACCATCGTTCAACGACCGTTCCTCGAAGTGCTCGCTTTAAGGATCGAGGTCGGCCGACTTCGGCCATCAAATCTTGCTTGCAATTGCGAGAAACTGCGCGTAAATCAGCGGTGATCGCGAGGACCTTCAACCTTGCGGGGGATGAGTCAGCTGCGCTCGTAAACGAGCCACCCTAGGCTGCTGCATCGTTCGACCCTTGTCGGCGACGAGGCTGCTTTCGAGCATCTTGTGGATTGAGCTATCAAATTGGTTCATCGGGGGCTGAGCAAGAATCAGGCTGATTGGTGTAGCCTGGCTCTCGTGGCTAGGATTTTGGAGATCGATGCGTCTCAAACACGAGAGGGTTAAATGGAGGGTGAACACGGCTATTAGTGGCTGATTAACACTGATCTGGGGTGCCTTACAGGGTATTCGATTCTAAGAATTATCGGTGCTATCGTTTCGAACGAATTTACTGAAGTTTAACGATGCTTTATATTTTGATTAAAATTCAATTTCAAATTCAATTCTAATCACAGTTTATATATACAGTTTATAGTCAAGGCTTGGCAAGTGTGGATCAATTGTTTTAACATTAGAAAAATCATAGCTTAAAGGGTTGATTAATCCTCGAACTAGAATCAACTATTCGTCCCAAAATAATTTTCCATTCTGACAAATACTTTGGAAGATGGAAGTAAAATATTGAATATTATGATTCGAGACGAGTTCCGCGATCTCGAAGTTTAATAAACAGTAATGTTGTAATAATTTCGTAGCACGGGCCATAGAGCTCGGATCCTGCTGGAAGCAGCCCCTTCTTTCGCGAGGATTCTATCTCGCAGGGAATGTCTTGCCTCGGAATATGTACACGGGAGGAATCCATTTCCGATTAGGGTGCGAGCACCCTCGAGCACCCTTGTCGAGCGGCTCCTGGAATACGATCCTCGTCGTTTCTACATGCGCATACATTTCTCTTAACTTTGTCCCTTGTTTGTATTTTAAAACGCTCGAAGCCTTCGCCGAGCTTCCGGTACGTTTCATTCTTCGAGGCGGCTCGATCGATTCCTCCCCGCCTCGCCAATTCGAAAATTCATTTTTGAACGTCGCCGGGTTTCGATCGCGTTTTAATATCGTTACGGCGTCGGTTTTGCAGCGGTTGAAGTACGTTTCTCGTTGTTTCGCGAAAGCTCATCGACGGCGGGCACGATCTGGGGAATACTTCCGCGATTCGATCGCCCGTAACGGAAGCTATTTTCTTGGTTTATGAAATTGTCGGTTCACTTGCCCGCTTCCTTCGACGGACCCTTAACCGCCATTAATCAATGGGGAATTCAGCAATTAACGAGCTGGTATTATTAACGTGCCATTCTGGACCTCTACCACCATCGATCGGTGCTATACAGGGTGTCCATTTCTCCTCGTAGAAAATTATATAAATAAAACTTACCGAGAATCCCTTTAAATAATATTTCCCTCTCGAAATAAAAATTAAAATTACATATATCCAGGTTGAAATAGGAATCGAGGCAAAAAGGGAGGCAATTGTGTCAATTAATACTTTAACGACGAACGTGTTAAAAATTTCGCATTTCGAGGAACGCGGTTGGTTCCTCTCGAAACAGCCTCAACGCGCACGTACGGGAACGCACTCGATCGCGAGTGCAATTATGCAGTCGATGCGGGGAGCCACGTTCATTTTATATACGAAATTTTATCGAGTCGGTCTAGCTCGATGAAGCCTTGCATTTTCGCGCTTTTTCTCTGCTCTTTTTTACCCTACCCCCTGTTCGACCTCGATCAGCGCGGTCGCCGGTCCAGCCGCCGGACCGCAGATTCCTTTTTTCAATTTTAATCCTACCGCCGATATCGGCCTCGATATAAAAAAAAGAAACGAAAACGAGATACCCCGGACCACCGTGAAATTGTCCTCGTTAGCTGACCACTGCGAAATTCTCTGTGTCTTATCCGGTACAATCGGTGATCAAACGAGGGCCGTCGAATTAAATGTGTCTCCACTTTCGATTTAAGCCTGGCGGAAACTTTGACGAATCTTTTGTATTTTTTGAGGGTCCAGTGTTAAATTATTTGCATTCTGAAGTCAAAAGAAACTTGCTAGTTCCATTGACTAATTAATTCAGGAAATATGTACGAGGCGGAGGGGGCACAAAGCTGGCTCCTGAGGGTAACGACACGATCAGGGATCCCGGCGACGAGTGTCAGGGTAACGACTTTGCCTTTTCAGCTGGAACAATCGGTCCCCCCTCTTGGGAACGAGCTGATACGGCTACGAGGACCACATAACTGTCACGAGCTGCGTGATTCACATGAAAGATTTCGCGCGATCCAATACATCTGCGCGCCTCGAGCCTTCTAAAAGTTATTGTTACCGTTAGTCTTATTACGTTTCGTCGGCGGATGCTGCCATTATTCTTCCCGTTCGACCAGGGGGGGGTGGGAGTTATGCCGACTGAATGACCCGGCCACTCGAACGAAACGCACACAGCCCCCATGCATTCACCCCGTTACATTTCATTCTGATTAATCGTGGAACGGTCGTGTCTTTGTGTCCACGATTTTATTCCCTTTTTATCGGGGATTGGGCATTTATTACGACGGCCTGGCTAATTTGAGTTATGGGGCTTCCGGTTATTTATGGAGTAACTGTTCTGTTGCTCGTTTGAGGAAGTTTTTCAATTTACGATTATATTTGCAACTAAGTTGCAAAGTAACTAATTAGTAAGTAACTAATTTGGGCTGAAGGAGTATATTCTATAAATTAATTTTCAATGAATAATTAAATATTAGGTTGGGAATTAAATCTTTTCCATCCCTTAGTGACTGATTTTAATAATTTTGGCGCAAGGTACAGGGAAATGTCACGAATTGAATTAACAGCAATCTAATATAAGAACAATACCATTACACGTCGTAATTTAATTTTGGCGCACACGATCCTTTTATTAAATAATTAAATACCAAAACTTGTAATGAAAATGTCAAAGACTATACTTGGATTTTCGTCAGAAATGTAAACCGCTTAAAAGACTTTAATATTTTTAACCGAGCGCTGATGATCAGCCGCGAAGGGGTGTTTTCTAAAGGTACGAATAATCTCGGTTTCATTAAGGGAGAAAATTTCATTTTCTGCTTAGGTTGAATTTAGGTATCTGCAGTAACGTAAGAAATTCTTGGATCCTACAACTTCTGCGTAACATCATTTAATAATAAAGCGCAGTTTCTGCGATCTTTCGTAACAAGCTGCAAACAAGCGATGTATCAGTTTGCAGCTTGGCTCAACGAGACTTCTCTGGCTTCGTTATCTCCTGCGTTCATAAATCGTCCAACTTTATAGTGTTCGCGATAACGATTAAAATACCCAATATCTTGAAAATTATTCGCATAAAGGATCTCTCTTTCGTGCGGGGGTGAATTATTCCTGGAAGGAATCACGTTTTTCCCGTAGCCTCGTTAGAAATCTTTCTTGATTAATCCCGCTGCGGCATCGATTTTAGGTAAACACCTGTTTCTCGTTAAACAATGCCCGTTAATTATCGGCAAGAATCATGTATTAAACGATGCTCGTTAAACAACGCGATTATGCCGATGTTGTATTTAATTTATCCATCATTGACGAGGCCAATTATACCGTGTTTGTTATTTTCAATACGTTTCTAATGAGAACTCGGTTGGTTTAATAGCCGATATCCCTCGATTGACCCCTTCCAAATTTATTTTATGTTACTGAACCTACACTAGTGGAATTAATTCTGGAATTAATTTATATTTTATACTCTTAGTTTCGAGGATAGGGTGCAGATAATTTGCAATTTATTGTGAAAAAAAGGTAATGTTACTCACGGTGTCCTCGTGGCGGGGATTCACCGGTGATGGAGGCGATACGTGGCGCGTCCTCGGTGATTTCGATGTCTGCCGACTTCCGGTAGACGTCCGCGATCGAAGCGGTGCAACGTAAGTGCAATCGGCCATTTCTGAACATGTCGTTCGTTACCTTGAAGTCTAAGGTCGATTTCGACACCTCGGAACCGTCGTCCTGAGGGATCACGAAGTACCTGTTTCTGTATACCATGCTGTCGTTTGCGATCTGCAAGCAAATTCAATGATCTCCTATAAAAATATTTCTTATTCTTCATTTTTAATTAAAATAAGCCACCTTTGCAACTCTTATCCTTTCGATTCTAGTATTCTCCTTCTTTTATTAACCCTTTGCACTCCATACAATTTTTAATACGACCTCTCAGCAACTGCCAGTCATTTTTAATATGGGCTTTCAGCTACTGTGCAATATTGAAAACCTTGCTTTGTCATAAAAAAAAAAATGTGAACACATTTTTAAAAATTGGGTGCCACGCTGCAGCTACTAGGAATTTCGTGTGGTAATCATTTTATTTTTGACAAATTTTACATTCTGTTTGCAAAATATTTTGCTACTTCTATTATTCATAATTTAGAGATTTAAGTGTCTCCCAAGCGTGGGTGCCAGTCAAAGTGTTGATAAATACACTTTTTGCACCCTTCTACGAATCCCCCAGGCCTCGATAGAAACGAGCACGAGTCACCCACGCGTTTTAATAAATATCCCAAACAGACGCGATCGAAATTTAATTACACGCGTTCGCACCACTTTAATTCATCACGACAAATACTTCATTTGTATTCGTCCGAATGTTTGAACGCCTGAATTTTAGAACATCCTGCATTTAATTAAATCAGAATAACGAGCTTTTAAAACGCGAGGACGTCTGCTTACCGTGAGGGGTGCGCTCTTTTTTCTCCCCCCTCCGCCGAAACGCGGCGGATTCCTTCTTTTTTTATTTATTTCCGCCCATCAACTCTCGCGGGACATCTGATTACAAATTACTTTGGCCGCGTACGAGCTAGAATACTCGTTCATTAACAATGCAAGAAAGCGGGCGTGTACGTCAAATAAATATTTAGCGGGTAGAAAATGAAACAGATTAATTCTGAAAAGCTGATGTTTACGTATGCACGTCGCGCGACGTGAATTATTTCGTCGCGTTTATCCGGGAATCGTTTCTTGCTGAAAGTTTAACGCTGATCCTTGACGAACCCGCTATTCGTCATCCTCGAAATTCTACCGTTTCGTTGAAAAATATCTTTCAACAGTCCCGTTTGTTAACGACGCGCGATATTTTGAAAATGCGACCAATTCGTTCCGTTTAATTTAAGGCTTCCGATTATGACACCTGCACGCGTAAAAACGAACCTCTTACACGCGAATTCCGGCAAATCATTCGCCATTAATTCGATAATTTCGAATTAATATAGGGAAATTGAAATTATTCTCAAACTGACGTGTAATTCGTGCACCAACATTACTGGACAATCCACGATATTCGCGAATCATTAGCGGAGAATCAACGATATTTAGGAAGTAATGTTATTTGCGACTAATTGACGTAACTAGTTCACTGTCGAATATTATCGAAAAATCAAAACACGCGCGGGCCATCATTACCCGTAACGATAATCTCGAAGCGTTAACAACGCGTTGAAGGAATTCTGTATCATTAAAATCAGGGAAGTTTGAATAAAATTGCCCTTTGCACTCGATTAATATTTCACAATCGAAGGCAACTTAAATTAAACAAACCCTCCCCTGGAATAAAAATAAAAATAAGGGTTAACAAATTCCCAGGACCTTGTAGAAAAGTGTTTCGTCCCGAACGGTTCAAGGATATTACTCGTAATCAGTTTCGTTGTCTCTTAAGGTAAATGAACGAGGGGGCAGCGTTTCTTCTTCTTGCGTTTCAGCGACGAGGAAAAGAAAGAGGGAGCGAAAGGGGGGGAACGGAGGCAAGATATAAGAGTCGCTCGACGTTATTACTTCGGGGAACAAACGAGGCTATGCATTAAGTCGACGGACTTGCGATGACGCTGGGACTAGGCGCAGCCTGTTCATAAAACATAATGCATAAAGCCTTTGCTCCTTGTCCCGCCAGGGCGGCCCAGCCGGGAGGATTTGTAGCTGCATGATCCCGCGTTATCGATGCCGTGAGAAACACGCGGTTCGCGTTACCCGAGCCGCCGACGATAACCGTGTTTGCTTACCGATTTTTATTTAGATCGAACCTAACGATCCTGACGGGACGTATGATGGATGCGGGCGTCGAAGGATTTCGAAGGGCTTCGATCCAGGTTCCGGGTTATTTAACCCGTTCGATGTCGCTGACGCCGCGAAATACGCTTTACATTAATCTTGGAGAATTGGTGAATTTTATTCGTATTAAAAGTACAATACTTTATGTTTTGATTAAAACTTAATTTTAAATTTAATTCTAATTGCAGTTTGTGTGATAAATATTTAGACTCTCTTCCATTGCACCCTTGGCGTGGTTCCTTTCTAGAAGGGTGACAGAACTTTCGTAATTGGTAGCTGGCAATTAGCGAGGTTTTGCAGAATTAGTCAGGTCATTGAACAGCAAAAAAGGAAACTCTGTCCTGACAACAATTAATAATTAAATCAATTCCTGACTGTGGAGTGATTACTTTTTCTTCGTGATAGAGTTTTAAACCTAGTACACAACCTAGTACAGAGGAAATTTATTTGAAATATTAGAACATAGCTGTACAGGTAGCAATCGATTCGGGATCGTGTATCAATTCCCCTCGTATAGTGTTCGAGTTCGACAAGATTTGAGAGAGTTTGATGCTTTTGAAGACTAAGGGGTGTTTGAGTTGGAGGAAATGGTAAGATGTTCTCGTTGGTTACTAAGCGTGTACATCGAATTTAAGCTTCTCAAGTGTCAATAGCTGAGTTTCTCGGACATATAGATCTTGGTGTACAAGTTTCTAGTTTGCACGGATATCAATGGTTATACGGGCTTTCAATAGTTAGCGATCGTGTACCCATAAAATTATTGAGAAACGTTCCCTTTCGTAATGATGGCAATCTTAATTCGATCCAAAATTCGGAAACTTACAAATATTATCATAATGCTTCTCCAGCTTGTATTAATAATAACTGCGTCTACTGGTCAAGAAAAAAAAAAGGAATCAGAGGGTTTTTAAATTTGAAAATTAATTTATTGTACGATTAATAATTAATATTTCAACACATCCGGTTATAAATTTCGTTGGCTTGTTAAGGAAATAGATTTTTAATCATACGCTTGATTAAAATCGAGCAGCATCGATTAATTGAGACTCTGATCGAGCGCGAATCGGGAAAGGTGCGCCAGGCGCTCGCAAGAAAATGGATCGTGATTAAGCGTAATCTCTGGAGGGTATTGCGATTATGACACTGCTCATTAATTTCCACGGTCAAATATAATTAACCCGATATACCGGCGTTGAGCTTCCATCAGCCATCGTTCGACAGCGGATCGTTCAGGATTTATCGTTGAACATTCGAGCCGCGAGCAACGTTATACCACCGTGAAATTTCATCGGGTAAGGTGAGACAAAACCAAGTAAAAAGAAAAAAAAGAAAATGGGGGAAAAAAAATATATATGAGAGGGAACACGTTTGTCATGTTGTCGAGTTTATGAGCGTTTTGCGTCCCCGTGGAACGTCGGGGCGCTGTAAATTCAGCAAGTTTTACCGTTTTCTCAAAATTCCTGTCGCCGTCGTTTATCTTCCGGTGTCGTCGCGTTACGTACCGCTTCATACGAAATTCCAGCTGCGAGACTTCCGGCCAGAATCTAGGTCGCGTTCTTTCCGCGGAAAACGAAAGCTGACGGCTTGTCGTTGCGTTCAAATTCCACCCCGCCTTTTTCCCTTGTTTCCTGTACCAAGCAATTACGATCACGATCCTCTGATACCTTTCAATTTCATGTCTTATTACATTTCAAAATAACAAAAATACGTCTTTCGAATTGATCCTTGAAATTTGAGGAACTATGCTGGGTAAAATTATTATCATTTTCTAAAATTACAAACCCGGATTAAAGGAAATTAATTTGCCAAGCATTTTACACGACTACCGATTGATAAGTTCACATTTTCCCAAGGAACGATCCCCGGTTTTGATCCACGAAGGTAGCAAGTTTCGTGGCTCACCCCATTTCGGTTTCCGCCCGTCATCCTTCCATTCGAGCTGACGCGCCTTCGATAACTTTTCGATATTCTTTCAGCTATCGTGGCCGCGTTGGCTCCTTCGTGAAGATTTAAAACCGCATTAACGTCGTTTCGATGCCGGAATAAATTTCGTTGAGCCAAGTTCGATGGTAGAACAGATTCACGTGCTTCTGGTACTTTTAATATTTGCTCCCCTTTCGATATTTCAAATTTCATATTCTACGAAGAAATTCGCCGAAACTGCCTCGGGAAGGCCAAGAATACTTAAAAAATAGGCATACATCAAACATTTTCATATTACTTCTGATAAACACCAGCGATATATTATCAAGAATTTGGCGATGGAAATAAAAGGGAATTTTTATGTTGCTCGTGGGAAATATTAACTGTATAAATGATTTAAATGTTTTGAATTATTAAATGTTTGAAATTATTAAACTCTCGATCAGAAACTGAAAATTGATACTATCTCTGTCTCACAATAATAGTAGCAAGGAAATATTTAAACTGAAATTGTTGGCAAATGCAATTACAAATTATGTTGCAACGAAAATTATTTTACTTCAATTGCATATCAATTATTACTATAATTATCCCGCCATCGATTGTCGATTAACAAAAAATGTCGAACGACAACTCCCGGAGGAAAATAAGGAACAGGACGTTGAACTCTCGCGGAGTTGCAACAGCACGGAGGATGCAAAAGCTAGCGGAACGAAGTGCAAGAGCGCTAACGGAAAGTTGTCGACTACGGTGCAGATTAGTCGCAGGAGGGGATGGGGGTTGGTTGACGCGTGTCAGCGTCCGGACGGTGGGGGTTTTAGGGTTGAAAATGGCACGGCGAAATTGTCGGGGGCACGCCGGTGCACTTTCCCAGAACGGCCATTGTTATCCCGGGGCCAGGAGCGGTGAATTTTCCGTTACGCCCGAGACGACCGCTCCATTCCCATTCCGCTGCTCATCGAGAAACTAAATCGCCCCGCCGCTTTCAGTTCTCGTCGCCGCGTCGCGTTAATTATAACCGATCCGATCCCATAAAGCGACCGAATTTATTTCCCGGCTGTCGAGCCCCCGGGAAAATTATTTTGTCAAATAAATCTCCCCCAGGGTGGCCGGTTATCGATGTGCACGGGGATCGAATATCGCGTTACACTCGCGAGATGGGACGTCGAACAAAGCGGACACATTCATTGAATTACGAACGAAATGCGCCCTTTGATCCCGGCTGAGGAACATCGCCTGGACAGCTGCAAATGGGAACGAAATTTTGTTTTCTGTCGTTTCATTCAATTCCCAATTCTTTCAAAATCAACAGAATTTTAGGGGAAATTAATGGTATTCAATTGACTATCGAATTTATCACCTTTCTGTATTTTGCAACACGAAATTGCAACTGTTACGCCGTAACAAGTGTTCCACAGTGAAAAAAGACGTGTGTGGTCAGACACACTTTAATTTCAATTATTAAGGCTTCTGTCGATTAATTTTAATTGATATACACCAGATTTTTATTAACAAAATAAGAAATAATTGTAACCTTAACCCCAACGCTCCAATTTGCGGTATCAAATTATTCACGGAATCATAGCATTGTTCTAACGAATGGTCCTATTCTACTTGTCTGACCGATCTTGTCTATGTATGTATACATTCTATCAGTCTGACTATTGGCCGTTCCACTCCACTGTCTGACCGTAAACAGCTCCGTTTTACTGCGCCGTACCTGCGTCTGATCATACACGATCCTATACCACTGGCTGATTATGCCATACCTATCAGCCTACCATACCGCCATACGAGCTGAGCTATGGCTCCAATCTATGATCCCATTCTATCGTCTGACCACCCACGATTCCATTCTACTGCCCGGTTATATTTTAGTTCTATCACGATGATTGTATCCGTGACTATTCCATGCAATTCTTCTTTTGCCCGTTTATTCAGTCTCGGAATTGAATGGGTCGAATTTTGTACGTCGATACCTTCCTTTGTGCTTTAATCAAATTATTGCACGTTTCAAGGTACAGACCTATGTACAAAGAACAATGTCCCATTGTGCTTCAATCATGAATATCGTGAATTACAATCCGTCGAAGAATGCAATTTTTGTTGTCATTGTTGTCCCTTTTTTATTTTCGCTATTTTTGTTATTTCGAAAGCTCCCTATTTCTGTTGGTACAGTCGTTCAGTGTTCGAACGATGTATATCTTCTTTTTCAATGTTCTCTAGCAGTCGACGTTTCATTCGGTTTTGTTTTTCAATCAGCGCCCGCCACTATAACTACCCCAGTCATTTCGCGTTTCAACGGCGATACGATACGATAGAGGGGAGGGCGAGCTTTCGGATACGCGATGCGGCCAGGGGAATTAAATTTATCGAGATCCATCGAGATACATATCCGGCCAATCGGCAAGTGAGCGAGACAGAAGCGTGCGTGGGGGGTGGACAGGGCGCGCAGGGGCTCGGCTGTTACGGTGCCTCGTATGCAAATAAATCGTTATTCCGCGGTATTTGTTAAATCAACCAAATTATTCCGTTAAATCGTAGCGTCGCCACGACCCGACGCGTTTAACCGGCTACGATCGCCAGCGGGCTGAGTTATATGTTTTCGATCGACGAAAACAGCCGCCATCGAAGGAACGTTAATCGTTCTCAATTTAATGCGTACCTGCGAATATTTTCATCGCTCTTTTTCACGCCAATAATCGATCGCAACGCGCAACCATGCCAGGTGGAAATATTTTTATGAAACGAATGAAATGATCAATGAAATATTTTTAAGTAGAATCACCGCGATAAAATTCAATTCCATGTTCGAAACTATCGGCCGTTCTTTATTGGTCATCGTTCAAAGCGTTCCCATGGTCAGCTAGTTTCGTCCCGATCGGGCGATATTTCTGGCAAATTGGATCCCAGCTATCAAATTCCATTCGATTTAGACTTGCCCGCCGTTCCCCGAGATTTGTTTGGAGGATTTGTCGGCGAGACAAACGATGCCTATTAAAGTCGGGGGACGAGCTGATTCGAGGAGTGTATAAAAGGTGTAACGAGGTAAACGACATTCATTAGTCTGTCGTTGGTCCTTCCATTTCTTTTCCAGACGTCTAATTCGTGTTCCCCTCTTCTTAATCGATTAATACTTTCTTCGATATCTTTGTCTGGAAAACGAATTCGATAATTTACCTTCATTTCTTTTACAAAGGTTATCAGGATCACTGCTTCAATTTTTCTTTTTTGAAATTCTGTTAAACGTCTCGGATTTTCATTTGGAGGTTTCTGAAGGGCGCATTTATGCATGCACCGAATAATATTAGGAAAAACAACATCGTCGAAGTTAAATATGCTACTCTCGCAATCCGAGCTTTCCAGCTACTCGGAATTCCATCTCGCCTCCCTCCTCGAGCCTTTCGAAATCCGCAGGAGAAATGGGACGAGGCATATTTCATCGAACCCTTCTTAACATCAGATTTCTCTGGCGCGAGATTTGCCAAGCGTGACGGCAGGGTCGAGGATTTACCGAGAAATGTGGAGCATCTCTCGACGCCCTCGTTCGAAAAATTTACCCTCTCGCCGCATGAAAAAAAGAAACTTACGGCGGGGTAAGGTCCCCCCCTTCCGATCGAACCTCCCGATCGCGGGGTCAAAGCCTTCTTTTTGTCGAACCCGTCGCGATTACGCGTCGCAACGTTTGCCGAGCGAAACCGCCCGGGCTCCGCTAAATCGCGAGCGTTCGCGTGTTTACACGCCGGAATAACTCGTTCGGTATGGGCGAATTAATTACGAATTATAAGCGGAACATCAAATTGCTCTAATTAATTAATCCGTCACAATGGGGCCGAATATTGTTTGCCCCGTCGCTTCTATCCTCTGCCGGTCACGCCACCATTCCGACGATATTAATAATTCACTCGAAATAATCGCGCCATGTTATTATTACGGATCAGTGAACGAAATCAGTGGCCACATTTCATCGCATAAAACTACTTCTAATCTTATATTAGAGAATGTTTCTGTCATAAATTTCTATTAGATTCCATCTGGTACTCAAAGTCGAAAATATCTCCACACAAAGGATACTCTAAATCCTGGTACAAGCAGTTTATTCTGCAGGGAAATTTATTTTCTCGAATGTAATCTATGTTTAACACAGATTGCAAGCGGGAGAGGCGCGGCTGGATTGAAACGTTCAAGTGCAAAACGTTCGAATTAGATTTCTCGCACGCTCTCGTGCGCTCGAGAGTTACCACCAATAACCGATAACAGCCTAACAATTTCGCCACTTCCAAATAATCCCCGGAAAGTAAGCTCTCCCCATCGATAAACGCTCGATCCTTCGTTCGCGAGTGCAAAGCCGCGTCGAGGGGTAAGATCGAAACGCGAGTGTAACAGCGGACCAGAAGGGGTGGATGAGGTGGAGGTTTAATCATCCAGTAAGGTCACGTAGCGACGGGTCGAGGACGTACACTTAACAGCGATGGGCGGCCAAGGCGGGTGCACGGCTACCGATATACTTACGAGATCGCCGTTCAACTTCCACGTAATGGCGGAGGCGGGCCTCGAGTTGCCGGTTGTACAGTTAGCCCGCAGCATCTCGCCCACCGTTATGCGATCCTTCTCGATGCCGATCGTCGGGTCCGTTTTTGGGGCGTCTAAAGCATAATAATTATACCGTTTAGTGCACGCGACCGTTGGCAAACGGCCAGTGAAAACGAGGGGGTGACAGCGGTTACCAGGCGAAGACACCTGTACGAATTTAAGGAAGGGTCGCCTCTTTTAACATGCATTTTCATGGAATTTAATTAACTTTCCGGTACGTAGTTTGTGTTTTGTTTTGAATTTTGCTGCACTTACCTACCACCTCCATTCTGGCCCTCTTGATATCCGTGTGGTACGAGGGACTTCCGGCGGACACCTCGCACTTGTATATTCCTGTCAGCTTTCTCGATACGTCGACCAGGGTCACGTCGTGCGTGTTGGACTTGGAAACCTGCGAACACGAAACGTTAAATGTTATTATGACAGGGTGAAATTAGTGGAAATTCTAGCCGGAAGAATTCCGAAGAAAACGTTTCGAACGGTGAAACAATTTTCAACGAAATGGTATCTCGAAGAGCGGAAGAAAGTTCCCGGTGGCAGCCGCTATCAGATTTCAAGCGGTTCGATCGTCGATAAAAGCATCTCGCGTTGGCGGCGTTTCAAGCGAGGAGCTCGCCCCCCCCGCTTCCAAATTGACGCGCCGTTTCCGAAAGCGTCCACGATGGTTTTCGGGTTTCCCACGATTAACGATCGATCGACGAAACCGCGTCTGGAAATAAAAATCTCATCCCCTTTCGAAAAGTTCGATCAGCGGAAAAAGGAAAGGTCCGGGTAATCTTTACGGGGAGTTTTATGCTGAACGATGCGCTGCTTGCGTGGTCGTTCATTTTTCAGAGGAACGAAGCACTTGGACAGATCTTTTTATTCGTATCGGTCCCTCGAAAGACGTCGAATTACAATTTTTTCGATAAATATTTCGTTCTCAAATGGGACGTAACATCAAGGACGTGTCGTTCTTGGCGTTTAATATCGACTCGAGCGAGGAGGAATATTCCAGAATTTTGAAATCACCAGTTTTCGAGATACGTCCCGACAATTGTTCCAGAGCATTCTTCTCGTCGACGTAGCAGAACCGGCGAACGACCGCGTCCGCGTATCTTCAATGTCAATAACGATGATCCGACAACTTTATAAACAAAAAGCCTTGCCTCCGCAGCGAAACCTTTTGTCGAAATTCCCGAGAGACGCGTATAATTCCTCGGATCCTCTGATTTCCTCTCCGTCTCTTTTCTTTATTTCCGGCTCGCTGCTACACCCGGCCCCTGGAATTACTTTGTATTCCACGCGACTATCGACCTTCTATCTAACCCTCTCCACGTCTAAATCTCGATTGGACTGTATTCCTCTTCTGCGTTTCAACCCCCGCCCCCCTCCCGTCATCCTCTCTCGAGCCGTGCAATCATTTATATGCATCACGACGAGTTCGTCTGCCTGCTTTACAAACTACACCGGATCCGGGGACAAGTCCTTTTCACCGCTTCCTCCTCCGCCCGATAGAAGCGTCGGGACGCGACCTGTGGAACGAAACATTGGCGAGCATCCTCGAACGCTTCGTTTAAAAGCTGCACTCGAGATTCTGCGGAGAATTCCGGGGTGAACGGGCCGGATTCATTTAACGTGATTCTTTGAACTTTTTCCGGGTTGACTGTAGTTCCATCACATATGAATATTTTCTACTTGTTTGAACATTCGTTGGTTCGTACTACTTGTCTGATCTCGTATGTGTCCCATACTACTTGCCTGGTCACTCACGTGTCTTATACTACTTGTCTGACCAGCTTACAAGCCACATGCCACTTCTCCGACCATCCGCACGACCCCTGCTACTTGTCTAGCTATCTCTAATATCTTGTAGTGCTTGTCTGACCACGTAATAACCCTATACTACTTACACGGCAATCGTCAAGCCACATCTCATTCGTCTGATCGTCCCCAAGCCCTATACTACTTGTCTGGTCACGTACTTGTCTGACTATATACCCACACCTATACTACTTACATTCATCGGAACAATAAAAATTTTGTTTCCATTCGTGTTTATGTTTCATAGCGCAATTTTCAAATTATGTTCTATATTTTAATTAAGTTCTGCCAATTCGGTGCGGCAGATGTAAGTAATCATCGCTTGTAAACTACCATAAGATAGATCCTCCAGGGTTCAAAGTCTACACGGTATTTCCCAGAGCTGCGCGTTCTACATTTATCTTTTTGAACGTCGAAACCGACAAGACAAGCTCGAAATCCTTCGTCGATCCACCAGAGACATTCATCGGGGTATCGTTGGAAGGAAATGTTGCTTTCTTTTCAGCCGGTTCTTACGACGCGGAAAAATGATAGTGTCGGACCGGGGGTGAGGGGCGGAGGGGGTCGCTCCCCGCGGAAGTCGATTGGAAATTTTATTAAAGATCCGTATCGGGCGGCAGTCGGACGTGTCGAATGAAAAATTTGTTTTTCACCGTCTCGGATGCGGAACAAACCGGAACGGAAACGAATCGATTCGTTCTCGGTTTCGAGAGAAACTGGAAGCCCCCTCTCGTATCTTGTCAGCATCGATTCAGGGAGCCACCACCTTTGGCAAATACCCGGCAGCCCCTCTATTTATCTGAAAGTATCGGGCTGCTCGATTCTTTCGTCTCGAGGACACTTTGAAGCTCACGGATTACGTTCTCGCCTTGTCCTTCTCGGATCTCTTTTACACCCACCAAGATTCGAATCGATTCCCCCGCCGGCTTTGTACACCTCGCCACCCAGCTCTGCCACTTTCGTTTAATTCATGAGGGTCGGATCGGTTAAAGAAACTGATTGTAGGACTCTTTATTTGATCGCCACGTTTGCAGACCGATCGTAAATTATTTCTCGTCGCTTTCCTCATCGGATCGGGGGTTGAAACGAATATAGTTAGTGATATATTTTCGTGAAATCGGGATCGTAATTGAGTTCACGAGTTTTTCATCCGCTTTGAATCAAATTTATACGAATTCTGTCAACAGTACAAAAATCAGCTTTTATTTTGGAAATGTTTGCGCGTTGAATTTTGATAAATAATTTGGTGGCCAGTATGTTGTCAAAAATATTGAAAGTTTTAATTACAAAATTAACTATCCACGATGGTAACAATGTTTGTTTACAAACGTTCATTTCCACTGATGGCGGCCAATGGATTAAATAATTAATAATTTTATTTCTGGTTTGAAATGCACGCTTTCAACTGAAATAAATATGATTCATTGACTATTCCGTGCAACCAAAAAAGTTATCAATATTGTTAAACGAAAAATACTCCCCGCGTTTATTCAATCCTTTTATTTGTCGTATTTCGTTTGCTATTTTCAATCTCCCTTTTTTTTCACGTTCGAATGCTGAATAAATTTGTACGATACACCTTAGAGTCTATATGATTTACTTCTTATTCCGTGTTTTGCGAGTAAATAGTAGCAAAACGACGCATATTTGCTTTTTTATTGGCTCGAAAATAGCCCAATCGGATTCCGGGCAGACGATACCGCGCTCGAAGGCACGGGTAACCAGATTCACGAAATTTCCCGAACCGAAAATAGCCAGGGAACGACACTCGTGTTGTTTCTGTCGATTCGATAAGTCAATATTGCTCGTGTAAAAGTATTTCTCTGAAACGTCCTGTCGATTCGCCCCTCCGCGTTTACAACACGTCGATTCCTGTTCGATATGAAAACGTATCAGACCATTTTATCAACTGTTGACCAAATAAACCACTAAAAATCCGCAGCGTACCAAATCATTTAATTTGATTTTCAAAATATGCTTCATGGAGGGTAGTAAATTACTCTGGATTTAATATCGCAAACAGGAATAAAAGTGTAAAAAGTACCACGCCAGATGCAGGTTCGTCGAAGGGGAAGCCCCGGTTGAAAATCTTCAAAATCGTGCAGCTCGTTCGCGCGATAAATGTTTAAACCGAGAAACGCCTGTCGAAAGAAACGCAGAGGGGGGGAAGGGGCGAACGGTGGAATCGATAGAAGTAAAACACGGAAGTCGCTTGACCCAGGCTTGAAATTCAGTGGAAAGGGTATTGGAAAGGGTCGTGTCGCGGTCGTAGCGCGAACCATAAATCAGCCCTATCGATTCCTTTCGACCGGTCCTACCCCCTGCCGCCCTCTCCGTACATGCTTCACCTTTGCACCCTACGTGCGAAAGAGTACCCCGTCCCGCGTGGCCTGGCTGGCAAAGGGCGGGAGGGGTGTGGGCGCCGGCAAAAAGTTTCAACCCGGTGGCGCGACGAGCTTCGAAGACTTTTATCGAGTCCACCTGCCGCCACTGTCTCCGACAAACTACACCCTGTTCCAACTAACTTTATCGTCTGAAATATTGACGCCACTTTTCGAATTTCGAGATGTAGTTTCTACGAAAGTTGCGATCCGACCGGGCCTGCAATATCGCGATGAGTATTTTGATTTTTCGACAACCGGCGCCGGGATTGAATCGAAAAATTTCCCCGAAATATTATAAAGTATCTTAGAATCAATTTTCCACTGAAACATTTCTACTTCGCGACCTTCTATCGCGCCCAGAAAATCGTAAGATCTCAGTTTCTTGGAAACTCCCTCTGCGCCCCGTATGAAACACCCTGCGCACCATGGTCGGGGGAAAAAGACGGATCCTCGAGTTGGAGGGTGGCAAAATCTGGACGCCACTCGGCCTTATCTCGCCTCGGTTTCGAAACGCGGACCGGAGACTGATAAATGGACGTCGCCTGCTCGTCCTTGTATCGGCTCGCCCAAGAAGATTGCAGCTTTTTCTGTCCCCCGGCTCGGTCGACCGATTTCGCGGGGGATAACGCTCGTAAATTTATCGTCGTAACGAAACAAATTCCATTTGTTTCTGTAACGCAATTAACCGGTGGGAAGAGCGGTTTCGCAATTTGCAAAACGACGGTCAGAAATCGCCTCGAAGCTGGCCACCAGACGCCGAATCTAACGAACGACTTAACGAGACTTTCTCTCGTAAACTTTTATTGAAGTGGTCATTAGGAGAAGGGAAGTTTAATTGCGCGCGTTAATTGAGAAATCGGACACGGGAAGCCGCCGGTTTTCCCGACGGACACCGGGGAGACACTGCTTTCGATCTAATTAACAACGACCGGTATTAACGGGCGAACGCGTTGTCTGTCATCTGAGAAATGTTCGTTTAATCAACGCGGATGGCGCTTTGAGTCGAGGTTCGTTTTAGAACGGTATCGTTGGTTTCGGGAACAGCCTCGGGGAAGTGGCTCGATTTCGCGTAACTGGATCCTCCAATCTTTTGTATTTATGAAAATTGTCTAAAATAAGGAAAACTTTGCGAATCTGTGTCTCTTACATCGTGGATCTCGGAAACTTACAATCAAAATTAAAGACTTACAAGAAGTTCAGAAAGCTTGGAGCAATAATTTCGATTTGAGATTAAATATAGGTTTTGTATCCAGCGTTTTATTAGAATAACTTGGGAATCGTTTCAAAGTCTTCTGTATAGCGTAATAAAACTTATCCGGTGATTTATTATCGCGGGTCAGAGGGAATGTGTTGTAGACTCACGTTCACGTGTATTCCGTCCACGAGGAAGATGCTGTACGGCGGGTCCCGTTCGGGCAGGTATCGATAAAACTCTGTCTCATTGAGACACCATTGTATCGTGTACAATGGCAAACCTTCCAGGTCGTAATGGCAGGATAGTGTCACTGTGTCACCCGATCGTACCACTGCCGGTACGTTGATTGTCAAATCTTTCAGACCGGTTGCTCCTGCGAACAAACAATCATAATTCTGTAGCACAAATTTGCTGTAATCAAATTTTATTCGTCGTTAGAATAAAAATTAATTCGAGTAATGTAAATATTGAAATGTTACGACAATGCCAAATTCTACTTTGTCAATTTCGACAGTGTCAAAACCTCCTCTTGCTCCTCGGTCGTTTCAAATGACTTCTCCTGAGTGCTCATTAACAATCTTTCCCCCCCAAAGGATATTAATTTTTACGTCGATTCAAGGTTTCCAGAAACTCGTGAATATTCAAACTTTGATGTTTGCCCGCGACTCGTTTATCGTTCTAATCTGAAATTCCGACAGGACAAAGCTGTCGAAGTTTATAGGACAATTAAGGGCCCGTTTCCGGCGCTAATCTAATCTCTCGAGCCGGGGCCATTTAAACCGCCAAGTATCTCTTTAAATGGATCAACGACCTTTGGGTATTACACCTGGTCTGGAAAACGTCTAATCTTGACGCTGCACAGTCTCCACCTTAACCCGTTCACATCCCCCCAAACCCCATCCCCCTCTGGTCTCTACGGTTCTCTCTCGTGTTAATGCACAGCCCTCGGTCTTGTTTCACGCGAATCCTTTCACGGAGGGGGTTTAGTACAATGCTGTCGGGAAATTTACAAGGGTAACTCGGGGCTGAAGATTAACGGCGAGATCCCGATAACAAAGGGGCCTGTTATATCAATAGCGACGCGAGGATTCGGCTTTAATTGATTGAAAAGCGAGTCGTACGGTATCCACGGTGATACGATACGCGTGCAAACAATAAGGAGTTCGCTGTTTCGCTCGTGTGTCGATCGTCGAGCTAATTGATTAACAGCCGTGACACGCGTTTGATTGATGCGCGTCGTATTAATCCAAGGCGTTTAACGTCGCGACGAAGACGGATACGCGCCATGCGACGAATTATGGACGCGATTGATCGGTTTGTAAAAATCAGTTCATGGGGCCCAGCGACGCGTTCAGGGTCCTCTGGAAAAGGGGACGAATCGAATAGTTTTAATTGAAATTAGTAGCTAATTTCTGCAAAATTTTACCACATTTTTATTTTCATTTCGATCGCTTTAACAAAGAACCATCGCAGATATTTCTGGCAAACAAGAGAAATATACGATTCGTGACTGTCGCGGTTGCGCCAGGTCGCAACGTCGAATTATTTTCGAATACTTCATCGTGCGGGCATCGAATTTCCGACGGGATGCATCCAGCCGGCTGGCACGCGTGTTCGAGTCCCGCGGACGCGGTTCCCGTCTAGTTTTATCGTCCCTGTTTGGCCTGCCATTTCTCCACGGATTTATTCGGTTTCCCCGACGGAGGCACGTCGTGCCCCGAACAAACGCACCGTAATGCGATGCATTCCGCCGTTCGTCTCCCCTTTCTCGTCTAATTTCATCGTTTCTCTTCCGGCCGGGGAACACGACGCGAAAGACAATTCGGAGAAACACCGAGCACTCCGCGTGCATTATACTAAAAATACAGAAATTCCAGCCGAGGGGGATCAAACTTTTACGCGAATGTTACTGCGGGAACTTCGCTCTGCTCCTTGTATAAGGAACAAACAGACAGACACTTCGCGGATAACCAAACACAAATTTCTGGTTCGTGGTTGGTCGAGCTGGTTATACAGGGTGGGTCAATATAATAACTCTGGTTTAAACCGTCTCGAACGTTCGCAACGAAATTTATTAAACTACATTATTTCAATCTTCTGATACTGATTCAATATTTAAATTAGTTGTTGAAATTAGAAGCTGACAAGTCCTAGAGGCAATGATTCTTTCTTTCTTTATACTGGGATTTTATAATCCGTAGTCTGAATACGATAGTGCTCGTTTCACTCCCCGTCTGACTGTATACGATACTATTCTACTAGCGTGACTGTTTCCAATTACATTGTATTGTTCTGCTAGTTCTATCCTGTCTCATTAATCTATTTTACTGTACGATCGTGTCTGACTATCCATAATCCTATACTACTGCCTGGCTAACCGTGATAATATACTGGTCTGAGTACACACGGGTCTATTCTACTGTCTGCTCCCCTGCACGCCGGTTCTATTGCCCGTCACACGCGGGACAACTTCATTTCCTATAATCTTATTCTACTGCCGCGATAGCGTCTGACTACGTACGCCTTATACTACTGTCTGATCAGCCACGAGTCTGCTCTATTAGATTACCCACTCGCCGTCCTGTTCTACTGTCTGACCACCTACTCAGATTCACGGGTTATAATTCCATTAAATACGAGTGTTTTATTGCTTTGGAGTAATATCTTCTGTTACTGTCAAGAGTTTGACTTTGTAGATTTCTAATTATCAATTAACCCTTTGCACTCGATTAAGTTTAAATTTGTTTTCCAATCAAATTCAAAAGCCCTGTTTTGAAAGAAACGAATTACAAATTAATTTGCTACGTCTGACATAAATTTTACACTCATTTTCATGTGTTAAAGGTAGCTTAAACGAAAAGAGTGACATTAATTCTCGGTTCATTAAAAATGATCGTATCGATTCCAGGCCGAAAGCTTCCGAAAGGGAAATGAAACTCGACGTTCGAACATTTTTACCCTTGTGTCTGTGCAGAGTCGGTTAAACAGTCCTCTGGCGGCGTGTCGGCTCGGTGCTCGGTAAACGATACAGACTTATTCGGGGAAGAACGTTCCCACGGGAATACGCTGGTCGTTACCACGGTCTCGTGCAAGCGAACGGGATATGACTCGGGGCACCGGGCGATATTGCCAATTCCGCGCGGCGGAACAATAACTCGCTTTGAAAAAGAATTATTCTCGGTTTCGTCTCTCTAATTCGTTCGCCCTGCATTCACCGAAATACTGGCGGACCGGCTCGAAAAATTTTACCCCGATGTATCTTAATTTCGTGTCAAGATAAAACGTTTTCGTGGAACTTCCAAAAGTACAGCCCTCTTTTTATTGCCTCGTATTGGAATTTAAACTCGAAGCAAAAACATAAAGGATCGCTTCTAAAGAATCTCGTACAGAATTTTATCTGGTAAACTGTCCTGGAATCGTTTTGTATTTTCTTCTGGTACAAGTATCGCGATTAGATCAGCTATTTGCCAGAGAGTTTTTATCGTGCCGGTTCTTTCGATGTCGTCTGGAGAGTGTCGTGGCTGTCATCGATTCGTCTCGAGAAGACGAGTAATCCGGATTAAAGCGTCTCAGAGCCGCGGATCGACGACACTCACGATTGCGCAGCTATCGAGTTATTCGAGGCGTTCGATCGATCGAGCTTCCGGCGTGCGAATCGCGTACAAATTAGCCGGCAATTTTGGAATGCGCGCTCTCGATGGAATCCCGTGACCGGCCTGAAAATTGCTCGCGTTTATTTTCCAACTGTATAACGAGCCGCTCAATTAATCTCCGCGTTCGACCGATTTCGAAGGACTTTTCACGGCCGTCGAAGAAATTTTTAGACACACGTTTCGCCGACGCGGTGATTGCGAGATAACTGGTTTTATCGGCCATTATTCCGATCCCAAGCAGGAGCAACACCGATCGTACAAACAAAGCGGAATTCGAACGCGGCGAAACACAAACGTAATACACCTGCGAGGTAAATGCTCGTTCGATCGTGCAGGTAGAACGTCGGTGTCCGCGCGGGCGGTTTGCGATAGCAAACACGCCGAATTTCGGCTTTGTTTTCCCCCTCGATTTTAATGTTTAAGTAGAGTTAAATCGTCAATCTTGCAGAAGAACGAAGTCTGTTACTTTTGATAAGAAAATCGAGGGTGAGTGGGGAAGGTAATGAGAATTTTCGTGTTTAGTCAACGAACGGTGCGAAGGTTTAGTTTCCGAGAAATAATCAACATCCTGCATGGTGTTTGTCGTATGCAAAGAGGATTCGTCGAACGAACAAACATGAACCCACTGTCGATGCTTTGCTAGTTTCCAGTTATTATTTCACTCGATTTAAAATCGAATCGAAGGTGTAGATGAAACAATGGCGATGCTTCGAATTCCGCGGGGACGAAGGAATAAAATCACGATCAAACGATCGTGTACGACGATATTGCTTCATTTCGGCGTTGCTGTTAAGTGAAATACAGGATGGACTCGGAATGGGTATGTTTGAGCCGGCCCCGGCCTAATTACGTGGATAATTATCGGGGTTGATTGGTAAGCGGCATCGCCGTGGCCCACTAATGAATATGGATAAATCGTGAGTGGGCCGATATTGGTTTTCGTCGAACCCGTCCACCGTGCAAAATCGTTCGTTTATGGAAGCGTGTCACGAGGTTTCAATTCGAAAAATATCCTGATTATTCGAGCACTTTTTCTCTCTCCTTTCGTCCAAATTTATCTTTGAAAGTTAACATTTACACGTTATATTATTTGGAATTATTTAAAAGTCGGATTAGTCGTGGAACATCTGATTAATTACAATCGTATGCTCGTATCTTTGGTGCACGTCTGACTAAGTAATGTCTTACACTACTGCCTAAGTAGACATTAGGATTTATTACCGATTGAGTATCAATTATACTGTTATACTACTTGTCTGATCACCAGTACTTAACCACTTCTATTACCATTGATTATGTATGTTGTTGTTTCACTGTCTGACCACCTACGATCTTACACTACTGTCTGAGCACATGTCTGACTACCCATCCTATTCTACTGGACGATCATTGTCTTATTCAACTGTCTGACCACTTACGGTCTTATTCTACTTATTGTTTCATTTTTAATTATGTTAGTTTATTATCTGATCACTGGTCATATACTACTTGTCTGATCAGAAGCACTATTCTTGTTCCTTTACTAATTAAGCGTGTTGTAGTTTTACTGTCTGATTACCTACGGTCTTATTCTACTGTTCTGTTAAATGTATTATTATACTACTGTTTGAGCACCTGTCTGAGTACTCGCTATCCCATTCTACTGGACGATCATTGTCTTATTCCATTGTCTGACCACTTACGGTCTCATTCTACTAATAGGATATATCTAAGCTTCCAGTTTACTCTGCTCGTGCAAATTCCATCCACTTTACCAAACTTTCGGTGTATTGTTATCCGCTTCAGAATTCCCAAAAATATCACAGGAATCATGCAGTAATTTTGTAGCTGAGAATTCCCTGGTATTATTCGACGGTTGGCTTCGTAAATTATGCGAACAGCAGAGGGTCGATTTGTTCGTAGTTCGCTGACAATCGTAAAAGCCAAGACCGATAAACGCATTAGCGCGTAATCAAACAAATCGAGCCAGAGGGTGGCGTTACACTCGCCGCTTAAACGCGATATAATTACCTGGCCTCGGTCGCGATACTCGTTTCGAGTCGATCGATTGTCGGCACATAATCAGCCGGCATTAGCTCGAGTTTTATCGTTCTCGAACCACATCCCCATGAACAACCACGGCGTCGGATTCACGCCCGGCGAAGGGATGAATGATTGAACGACCCATCGCGCGTACCCGATTAAACTGGCCCGCTGTTATCGCCGATGGAATTCAAGATCTGCTGGGAACCGATCGCGGACGCCACATACCCGGCTATCAAGTGTATCATTTGCTGAACGTTTCGACAGCTTAGTTCCAATCGAACTTGATTGATTTACAACCCCTTATCCCGCGCTTTCATTTTGCTGAAATTTATAAACGATCGTATCACGAAAGCTAGCCCAAACATCGACCAACAACGCTTCGGGGTTCGAAAATATTTGTGATTTTCATTTTGGAGACGTATCGTCCCCAATTTGAGGCACATTCGTGAATTACGCCGCGACGAGTAGGATCGGTTCTGGATCTCGCATCAAGGTTGATTAGGGCGTGCTGGAGGGCGTGATAAGAACTTCGGGAGAAGGGGGAGCAGCATGGCTCGTGGAGGGGGGAGAGTGAACTAGGAAGTTAGCAGGTTAGAACCGATCGTGCAACGACGGTATCGCGTGTAACGCGCCTTAAGGAGCTCCCCGATCGGCGTTCGAGCAGAAATTCGCAGGCAGAGCTTAGCTTTGAACCCAGGGGACGGAATTTCGGCCAAAACTATCGCAGGTGGCGGGGATTACCTCATAAACTTGCCGCTTAAGCCGTCCCCGTAGTGACTTCCGCGTACACGCGGTTCCGCTTCGCGTTCCCGCGGCCATTCCGCGTCTTATCATTAAATTGATGTTTTGAAATGAAAGGACGTATCAATTCGAAATTAAAACTTTAATATTATATTTTTCTGTCTGACCACCTACGATCTTATACTACTGTCTGACCACCTACGGGCTTATACTACTGTCTGACCACCTGTCTGACTACCGCAGATTTGAATTTTCTAAACTCTGTACAATTTCCTTCAATATTATTTCATGTAATGTATACGATTCTTAAGTAAATATTCTAAAGGGACAACATATCGACTAGGAACTGTCCATCTTTGATTCTTCCTTCTCGAAATTGTAATTTCCAAATGTTTCGACAATGTCTGGCTTCGTATTGTCCCCAAGTAGCTCGCGACACAACGTTTCAAACTCGTAGAATCGGATAAGGGTCCTTTGTGATAATTCAAAGGCGTACCCCCGATCGAATTAGACAAAGAAAGAATCGACGGAATTAGCCGGGTTCCATTCGCGTTGCAGATCGTCCAACGGTGAAATTTCATTCGATCCAAGAAGCAATCGATTCTTCGAGCAGACGTGCCGTGAGCTGGAATTTCCAGGCTGGCCCGGTTCGCCTTTAACAGGCGGATTCTTTTCACCGTCATCGAGAAGGAATTCGAGGTTCGTTTCCTCTGTCGAACGAAATCCCGGCGCGAAACTTTCTTCTCCAATTGGAACGAAAAAAAAAGAAGGAGAAAAGAAAAGAAAAAAGAAGGAATAGAAATGAAAGGAAATTATTCTTTGTTCTCCGGACTGATAAGTGCCGGCGATTTTTTCCACGAGAACGCCGTAAAAAAATTGATCGCAGACTAGCTGCGTGCTGTACGCTTGGAAATTATCGTCCTTTGAAAAATGGACTTATTATTACGCAAAAGACTTTCCTGACCCTTTGTTCCAATCGTCGATAAATTCGTCCCTGTTTTTTGTTATCTTTTGTTCTCTTCTTCCGATAACCGTAAGTAGCGATGGAATCGAGTTTCACTTGTAAATCTCAAGGAAAGCGTATTTTATTTTCAAAATTTTCACCGAAATGTATGCAGGCAAATAATTTAAACAAAAATTGTTTTGATATTGCAAAAGTTAATCACACACGAATTTATTTATTAATCTTTGAAATTTCGAAAACAGCGGACTTTGTCCAATCGGTGCCCGAAATTACTGCCTTTCGAGACCGAGTCTATTTGTTCGACGATCAAATCTGCTCGCGGGGTCCTCGAATCCGTCGCTATCGACTATCCATTCTGAAACTCATTCCGAAAGCGTCTGTTGTTGTCAGTTTAAGAGAGAATCGCGACGCAATATCAACAAGAGAATCGAATTCTGCATGAAAAATCGCGCTAAAAAACCGTGTAAAGGGAGCGCAAATCTTTTTTTTCACTCGTACACGAGCTTTTGTCCCGCCCGAAATCGATTTCGGTACCGTATTCGAGCTCGATTCCCCCGAAAAACGAAGGCGAAATTTTTGTTGCCAGTTCGTTTCCGCTTCCTTCTCACTGTGTTTGCGTTAAAAACGGCTCTTTTTCTTGTTACTTTATTTGCCTTCCCTCCCCGTCGTCGTTGCTCCGTTCACCGCGTTTTCACGAGCCATTCGAGGATGTCGCGATTCGCGAATCCGTTCCTGATCCGTTGATTGCCTTATCGGCGTCGTTGCTTGAATGGCAGTCGGCAAGAAATTGCCGTTTTTACGACGTCTACAGAAGAACGACAGTTGCTGCTCGGCTTTGTTCCTTGGCGAACGTCATTATTGTTGCTATTGTCGACGCCATTGTGCTTCCAGCCAGCCGTCCCGCTTGAAACGCCATTATCCACCACCCCGGATTGATTTATTCTGTCTGTGTGGATGTAAAAGCTGCTTCATTGTTTTCGTATGCTCTGGACATTAGCTATTTTTAATACCGTTTCCTCAATTCATCGAAATAATGCGTTGTAAAGTTTACTAAATAGTACATTTTGACAACAGCAATTTAGATTTTAGTTTCAAAATTTTCCAGATACCAGACGTTCCTTCGTGAAATTTTGAATCCCTAATTAACTGGTTGTAAGCGCATAACGGGTCGGATTGTTTTCCCCGCTGGCGGCTAAAGTGTTTCGAAAAGAAAAGCGCCATTGTGCGTTGCGTTCGCCTCCAACAACACTGTTATCGGCGGAAACGTTTACAAAATCTCCACGTTTTCTCTTGACGATGCTATTAAGTCCCCCTTCCCGGTTAGATTGTTCGCGATATCTTACCGTGGCTTCTCGTCATTTCTTATCGCGCCCGTCTATATTCTCCGCGATAAGACGAAAATAATCGCGACGTTTCGCGTTATTTTTAAAACGATGCATCCCTTTTTACGTATCCAACGCGCCGTCATTATTCTCCGTAGAATTTCGGCCACGGAGCATAAAGCCCCGTTCTCATCTGCCGCTGTGTCTTCATAACTTTCCAGCCCTGACAACTTAAAACGGCGGAAAAGTTGCAACAAACGTGTCCCCCTCGAAATATCTTTCAAAATATTTTCACAAAAATATGCAAGTTTAATTGAAAACTTTCCAAAAATACTCTTCAAGATACAATAATTTTAAAAGAAATGCGAGGGGTTGAAAATTGCCTATGTTTTTAAATTTATATTTTCGAATGTTTGGAATGTTGAAATGTGCACGAGGCCTAAGGCAATCTGTTGTATGGCGGGGGCTTTCAGAGAGATCGTTCTTCCCCGGGTAAATGGCCGTTTACAACGATGGCGTCGTTTTTTGTTAAATATCCCGTTTTAGCGGAACGATCAGCGGCCGCATTTTCCACACTCTTACCGAAGGGTACCGTTCTCCCGCCGCTTCAACGGGGAATAATCTCCCCGAGAGAGTTTCGTACTCGCGATATCGCCTTAAGCTAACCTTAATTGCGCGTTTCTAATTACACGTACGACTCCGCCGGATACGTTAGAGTGGCTCGGATAATCTGCATTTAGATGCGTTTACGGGTAACTTCGTTCGCGCTGTTTCAACCGTGCTAAATCACTGGTGGTTAATTTTCGTTGTCGCCGCGAAAATAGTTGCAACTCCATAAAAACTTTTTCCCCACCCGGCGAATTATCTCCTTGCGATACCCGTCGTTCGAACTTCGCCGCTGCGTTAATCTTAATCCGATGGAAAGGAGGAATTTTATTAAAAATGATTAAAAATTTAATGTAATAATTTATTTTCCGCGCCTGGACGATAGGTCACTAAAATGGCGACAATTTGCACTGAATATTTTTTTATTTATCAATAATACTGATCGTTGCTAATCCCGATACCAGCAGATTGTAAACAATGCTCTCAATTACGCTCGCTCGATACAAGAGCTCGTTACAGCCTCAACGTCATCTTCCAGCCACCCTTACGAATCCAGCAGACAATTAAGTCGATCCAATTCTCCCTAAAGGATCCGAGGATCCGTCTCGAGAAGCGAAAGGGATGAAACTCTGTCCCTTCCCTCGCGAAAAGTACCGAACTACCTCGTCTCCCTCTTTGCTTCCGACCGTAACGTATTCGAGGGTGAATTCTTCGCCTGGACCATCGTCCAGGAATCCAAGAAACGGGACGAGGCTGATTTTAAAATTGACCAAAGTTAAAATCGACGTTCCAAGAATTAATCATAGAACGATGAATGAAACGTTGACGATTTCGTCCAACGACCCCTAACGAGACAAGATAAACGACGACGCGGAGCTTGCAAAGTCAACAGAACCGTTCCGCCGACAGTTCTCATCGAGGATTCCGAGTTCCTCGCAGAAACCGAGCATCCGACCGCATCCTGTCCGTCTTTCTAAGGGCAAACTTTCATCGAGTATCCGCTCTTTTCATCCCCCTCCTCCCTGTCCCCACCTCTCTCTCTCTCTCTCCATCTCAGCCTCTTATAACCGCTTGTTTCGCCTGCGTCGAAACCCTCCGTTGAACAACCGTGCTCGGCGTCGTTCCCCTTGTTTCCCTTCTGATACAGTCTAGCTCGTCTCGTTCGCAGCGACAATAAACGTCGTTTAATCAGGTTAAGAGGAAGCCCTGGAGCCTTGCCAACCGTACACCGGCTGTATCGAAAACGCGTGCACGTGTGTATGTGTGTGGGGCTGTGTTTTCTGATATACATCTCAGCTTCTTGGGATCGTACCTGTCTGCCAGAGGAGGAGAGCGTTCGAGGAACGACTTTGAAAAATGACGCTTCTTGCGCGATCAGCTTGCGTCTCCTCGAGCAGAGCAGTAATAAAAAGGTGTTCGACGGATATACAGGTCCTAGGATCGATGACGTCGGTGTAACTCGAACAGGGGCGTAATAAGTTGGATGGTTTCGCGAAAGAATTTTAACTGGGGTGATTGATGATTCGGATCTAACTACAGGGGACTTTGCTTCATCTTCTTCTACTTTTTCCAAGGTTAACATTTTCCTCTTGATTCGAGGGGCACCAGTGTCCGGTCGTAAAATTATTTCCCGATTAGGGGTTAGTCATCCAAGCGAAGATACTCTTTCGATTATTATTGAAAAGTTAAAGGGGTGCTCATGAAACACCTCGTAAGCCAATCTCGGCGAGATATTAACGGGTCTGGGAACTGGCTGAAGAGGAAGGCGAACGGAGGGTTGGAAATCCTCGAGGAGGCACGATCGTTGATAAGCCTTCTATCCGCTTGTGTCCGGGGGGTTACTCTGGGTTCTTGTGTCACGGCTTCTTGCCCCTTCACAATCGATATCGTGGCTGCAATCGACCGGCAACGATGTAACGCTTCGGGATTCTTGCTATTGGCAGACGAACGCCCAGCCCCGCTCGGACATGTGCCATTTCTTGCAAGCTCTGCGAATGTCACGCGAGTGGATCACTCTAGACCGATATTGTGTTAAAACAAATTCAAAGTATCTCAATCTTCTATCAGTTATCCACGCCCCTGCAGTTTACCAAGAGACTTCCGTGTTCGATGGACAACTGCTTTTTATGAAGAGTGGAAATGTCACGGGGAAGATCACGCCCCGCTTTCGAAGCGAATTCAATCCGGTCTCGTCTGATTAACTCCTTTTTCTCGAACGACCGTCCTACGGGAACGAGCCTCCTCCCAGGTGTGCTCAGTTTCCGCGACGAGGGACGTGACAGGAGTAGCTTCCGTTAGAGAGGACCATCGAGGAGATTCAATCAATTTTTATTGCGAATATCAAATGATGTACGCCGTAATTGGAAGCTATTCGTTCTAGGTACACTAGAAGTACTTTAGTCGTTTTATATTCGGGGAATTTTTATTGTCTAGCGTTATACCTGTACTGTGTTTTGAACCGTACGTCGCCGACTCTCCGGCCATTTGGAGTTTAAGAGGTTTATGTTATTATTTTGCCGGCTCTAAAGTCACTCGAATTGTCAAATAATCACGATGTCGATTTATATCGGCGAAATTATACGACGAAGGGCGAGAAATACGAATACACCATTCATAAAGGAAGTACACGGGATAAATAAAGCTCGAAACCGAACCGTTCGAGGCGGAGCTGTTTTACAGAGAGAAAACTCCGTTCCATCAGCGAGTGACAGTGAAAACCCTCTAGAAAAGAGGGTGGGTTAGCTCTCGGTCGATTTTGTCTCAATAAACTTGCCGAAGTGGCGCGAAAGAAGGGTTCTCAAGGCTGGAGCACCGAGGCTCCTCCCATTCCGGCACGAATATTTAGATCGGGAGCGTTAAGCTGTTCACCCTTCGAGGGAATAAATAATTACACAGGGATAATAAGCGTTCGGCCAGCTTTCGAGGCGGGCACGGTGGAAGTTGGGGCCGCAAATTGTTTATTAAGCTGTCGTTCGGGGGAAAATAGGATTTCGACAGGGTCCCGACGGAGCGGCGGCAGCACGTGGCCGAAGTACTCGAGATTTAATCTGAATCTTCAACGACGCGACGTGGCTGCAGGAATATAAGGGAAAACCGGAAGCCGACGGGGGAAACTTTTCTCGTTAGAGCCACGAGATCCCGTTTTACGTTGTCCAAGCATCGGACTTCTCGATTATCCTTCTTCGAATGCATACCCGACGAAACGATCGGGATAAAAGGGACTTAAATCCGAATCGACGCCGGGGAAACTTGCTAATTTATGTTAAGATAAGGGAATGGAATTGTTGACTGATTCGCGAGGGGGGCTGGATTCCGTCGCTTCCTGTTTCAACTTCGTAACGCAATTGGCACGGCGATGCTTAGAAGTAGTTTAAATCGAGAACTAGTTTATTCAATAAATGATAGATTGGCGATGAGAATTAAACCGTGTTACACTAAGTTGTAAAGTCCTTCGAACACCATAAATCAAACTCAAATTCTCTCAATAGCTGATAATTTCAGCTATTCCAATCATTAGAAGTGCAAGTCACGAGTCTGACTCGTCAAAGTATGGAAAGGGGTTAATTAATTGAAAGTCCGGGGGAGTTTTATTTACACAAAATAATATTGAATTTCCAGAGACTTTGGTGTTCGAAATTTAAACACGAGATAACAATATTCCGCGCGAGTTTGTTTTCGAAGGTTACGCGGTTCGAGTAACACGTACGAGAAGGAATACGAGACGCGAATAGATAACACGGCCAGTTTTCGAGATTCGGGATAATTTGCAAAATTATGCTGTTTAACAAAAGAGAGCCCGCGGCTGGTGCGGCCCGGAAAGGCGGAAAATATACCCTTTGCTTGCTGGATCAGGCAAGTGCTATTCGTTGCCAACAATTTAAAGACTTCGCGAGGTGAAGTTGTTGAAATTTTCTTGGCGAAGTCAGCGCTGCGAAGCAAACTCTGTATGCTCTTAGGTAGACTTCCAGGTTGCAAAGAATATTAAATAGATTTTGACAGGTAATCGAACGATCGATAAACTGGCAATTCGATGAAAAGGGAAAAGAAACTCGTGACTGTGTTACAATTTTGCGTATTCTTTATTAAAATTAGCTGAGGTGTCCTCGCGACTGAGGTCCTTTTCCAGGCAAAAATGTTAGCCACGAGTACACCCACGTCACCACGGCCCTTGATTGATAGTTCAATGGCACTTTACCTTTGGAAAAGCCCAAGTTATTGTCGGAACCAATAATTATTTTTGAACGTAAATGCCTCAACTGAGACATTCTATGAACGTTAATTATTTCCATTTGTATCGAGAAAGTCACTTGTTGAGGTATTGAAATACGGTTCTCATAACTGAAGCCGGTCACACTGGAAAGTTTCAAAAATTTTCCGCCAGCCACTGTTTATATCGAAAGTTTCCCACGAAGCCGTCCAGCCAGCAGTCAATAATTCAAGCACGTATTACAGTCAAGGACTATATTTCTTCGTAGCGTGCAGCAAGTTTCACGATAACTTGGTCGCTGGGTTTGTTCGTTCAACCACGGAGGTTTGAATAATTCTTCTGGAGGGTTGAAAACCAAACCCGACAGCACACATTTCTCGATACGCTTATTCTTGCTGATCAATATTAATATCAGGATTATTTAAAATTAATTTGTCGTTGACGAATTTTATAACAGGCCTTCCACCCTTCCATCCCCCACTTCCATGTCCCAAACTAATCTTTTCAATCAACCAACGACAGTTTTTAATTTCACGTTTTGACACCACCACGCAAATTCCCGATAAGCCTGAGCCTACAAGTCGCATTTTGTCACCAAGCCAAAAGCTTCTGCCTCAACAATCACTAACGTTAATAACATCGATATTGCCAATATTTTTACTAATTTTGATATTAACGTAGTTATTAATTAAATTTTCATACAAATAAGTCGTTATACGACAATTCACGGTTTCAACTTTGCACCCGGTGTCTTAGAAAATGAACGCAGCGGTGAATCCTCGCCGAAGATATTCTATCCAACTTCTGAATGGAAATGTCGGGCGTTGAGACGAATCCCGTTCCACAGAATCATCCACTATTTACAATAACGCATTAAACAGCGAACAGACGGTGAACCCACCGAGAGACTGTCTTCTCTGATTCTATTGTTTGACAAACTTGAAGAAAGGAATCGTACCGGCAAGCCAGGGTGGTTGTGGGTCACGCAGTCGTCTCGCGCACGCAAAACCAACTTCATTTTCCCTATTGTACCCGTCTCATTGTCGTTGATTGTGACTCGACTTTGTCTCCGTGCACATTCTAAACAGCCTTGCTCCTTTCCCGTATTCTCGAACGGCAATCCCGCGGGATGAGCTCGGTTTTCATCCTGTTAACACATTCCCAGCGAGAGATATCGATTTCCAAGATTTCTCAAACGCAAATTAATTCCACTTCTCAGAATCTATTCTCAAAAAAACTTGATCAAGGAGCAGACGTTAAAATTCGTGCTCGTGGACACCCATTCTACGTCAAACGTCATCCAACACCTTGGCGCCAGTGACCAGGTGAAAAAATTAAACAAAGGCCACCAAAGTTTGATCTACACTAATGATGAATACACGCAAGGAACTATATTCGGGAACAGGAAGTTGTGGTTAGACCAGAGATTGCGTTGCCCGAATTCATTCAACTCGCGCCGCGTATATTTCATATTTTCAAGTTTCCAAGTTTCAAACATTATTCGCGGTATTAATTATGCCGATGATTTTATAGCAGAAACAGCGGACGATTTATAACAGTTGGAAAGTGGGAGAGACGCTGTTGTGATTTTCGAGATATCAGCGTCAGAATGTAGAATTAGTTCGTACGGGCTGGCGGAAGGAAACGCGAGACGATTTCTCGAAAATTGTGTACGTTTCGGCCTTCGGGAATACGGCTCCGCTTCTTCTTTGTTCCGCAACGTTACAACGGTACCCGCGCGTCGGTTCTGTTTGTTCGTACGAAAATTTTGTTGCTCCCGTTAGCGAAAATTGATTGTGAACTACAGAACTGTTGCAATTCGTGCTGGAATACGGTTGTCTAGGCAACCGAGATATTCGAACCCTTCTGTCGCCCCGGGTGTTCAGATAAACGAACTTCCGCTGCGCTGGGTGTAATTGATAAATCAATCATTTGCACCAAGTTGCGGTTCATATTTTATTTAAAAAGATTCGTGAAACCTATTTGCAGGAAATTACATTTCTTTAACTCAGAAAGGACTATTTTCTTTTGTACCATTAAAATAAATAGAATACTCGAAATTGAAATTATCCTAAAATTGAACTAACATTTGGTGTTTGTACCAAAGAGAAATGAACGAAACGAATCGTTAAGGGGACAGGAATGGTACGAGAGTAATTTCTCGGATAGAAATTAAAACATCCCGGTCGGATTGAACAAGAGCCGAACGAAGAAAGAATCTCGGAGATTTTCCTCGGGAAAATGGGGGGGAGGGACGACACAGCGCTTTTCCGTATCGTTCGCAAGAGTCTTGATTCGCGTCCCAGGGTCCTTTCTTTATCCTCGGAAATCCCGTTCGCGACGGAGGATACCCGGGCTCCCTTACTTTCCCCGTGTTATTTTCTACCCTCATCCTCGCCCTCTGCGCTCCGTGGAATTCACAGGCGGAGCAAACGGATTTGAACGTTGCAATACCCGTGTGGAATTTGCCCCGGAGGATCGAAGAGGCTCTTTTCCACGTTCATTTCCCCGCGTGCCTCGTGGTGCGTTAAGACCCGTTTCCATGCTTCTATAACGCGTTCTTTGCGAGCCCGCCGCTTCACCCTGCGAGCAACGATGCGTTCAAACCTCCAAAGTGTATCGAGAAAGTATGCTGCTGAGATACGACACGGAACAAAAGTTGACACTTTGATAACAGTCAGAGGAGTATTAACCCTCTCGTCACGGTCATCTTTCTCGATTAACACTTCGAGGAGAATAACAGTATTTTACAATTTCAATTTCATTCTGTCTCTTGAAACATATTTACTAGATATTGGGCTGAATTCTCCGTTGGTTATAAACAATAACCCGAAATTCCTCTCTGTCGTAACGTCAGGAGAACAACACGTACAATGTATCATCGAAACGTGGCGCAGAGCATGCATCTTGACCGACCGTCACCGACAAAGGAACGTGAATTAGCCGGGGGACGCCATTTTCCCGGCCGTTCGCGAATGCCAACTGCCAACCAAGAGGGTCGTGCGTCGACTGCCGGTGACGTTTCCGGCCGAGCTGAACGCTAGGCTGCGGGTCAAATGTTATAATTACGGCCAGGTTCTTGGGGGGTGGAAGTAAGGCCGCGTTTTCAACGATATCCCTGAACGATGGAAGATCGGGACGGACAAAGGCGCGTTCCATTAGCCAGCTGCGACGATTGCCCGGGGAACAGTTAAGTGGGCCGGGTCTTGACGTTTTATGGAAACTGAAGGAGCTTTCCCGTCCGTGCACGGACGGGAAAGCTCGATTCGAACGCCCTCGAACGATCCAATTGATGGGGAATTATTACCGAACGATCGATCATGCCTCTTGAGAGGTTCGAGAACCAAGAACCAGAGAATAATTATGTACTTTCAGTGGTAATAATTGGGCAACGTAATCTTCCTTTTCGTCAGTTTTTGCTTCACTGTGTGGATTCTAACTGACTCTCGTCCAAAAACTGTTACAAAATCTGATATTTCTGGGAAAAAATACCACTGAGTCGAGTTAAGATTACTCGAAGCACAGATCGTGTCAGAAACGGTTCTTCGTTTGTCCAAGGTACAATACGGGACGCAATCTTATTGTGGAGAAAACCCAAACAACCCCTGTTACCGTTACGACGAAGCCTATCGATGCAGTGTGTATCGGTGATTGCTTGCCAACGATACAATGCGGCTTCGATTATCGATAATCCAACGATAAGAAGTAGAATGGATAATTCTTAGCGGGGCTGGATAATCCGGAAATCCTCGACAAGCCGGCACCATGCTTTATTACCCCGTTAGAAACGATCGTTTCCCTTAAAGTTTCAAGTTTAATTCGGAAGCCGGTATAATCCGTTCGCGGATAATTGAGTAGTTTGCCATGACTTCGAGCCAACGTGGCCTTGTATCACCGAATCGTGAACGAAAAGGCAAATTGGAGGGTTGGTTATTGGACCATGAAGTTGTACCAATCTGGCGGGAACATGTGGAGAAAATGAAATTCCCTGTCGTTATCGATGCGATGTCCTTCGATATCTGTATTATGAAAGGGAACGACCAAAGGGTGGGCTATTTTTTTCTATGAGAAACTCTGGAGAAAAATCTGATGGTTCAGATGGTTTCAAGAATTCAGAGACCATTTAATTAATTTTACCTATTTTTCATATTAAAAAATTCAACGATTATTATTGTAAAATTGAAGGGTGACTGTTTCTGTCCCCAAAACTTCCCTTCTTTCCACGTCCACTTTTCGAATTTTTCTATTCAAAATACGTTTCTCATCGGAAGGGGATGGTCACCGGTTGTTTCTTCAGCTTTTTATCTGGAAAATATCCTAGGAGCAGGATTCTGGTTTTCCACGGTTGTTGATGGTCGAAAGCGTTCGCTCTTCCCTCGCAAGGATCCGACGAAGAAACATCAAAATTTCCATCGGCCATTGTCGTGTCCGTTCGCTTTTCACGAAAAATCCGGGCCAAGTTTTATGGAAAGGCACGGGGGCGATATTACGCGAAAGCACAATGGGAAAAGCACGTAAACTGTTTGTGAAAATATTCCGAAGCTCGCGGTATATTTTATGCCCTGTGCACCGTTTGATATTCATAATTCCATTCAGCTTCGAAACGCCGCGAATAAGCTGAAGAAAATTTCTTTTCCACGGCCTGCGAACTCCCCTTCCCCCCTTGCCTTTTCTCTCTCTCTCTCTCTCTCCCTCTTTCTTTCTCTTCCCGGTCTGTCCTTCTTGTTAAACGTTGTTTGCATCGTTTCTGAACAATGCGGAATCACTTCAGCCGGTATTTCATAAGAATTTCATAGCGAAAGGAGACAACGGATTGGGTGAAATATTTTTAATAGACTCGTTGGATCGTTTAGAAAGTTTATTAGAGGAATTTGGTGATAATATCGAAGCTAAGATAATATTTTATGCAAACAACCGTGAAAATTTTCATATTTTAAACGCCACCGCGCTGGCAATAATTTTATCATTTTGATTGCCAATATTTGTTATAAATAACGAGGGAATTCATTCGAGAATTTCTGAATATTTACTTTGGGCAACAAACATTCAGCAATTTATTCGATTAATAAACGGTGGAGAGGGTTGGAAGAGTACGCATATCTGACGAGTATTAAATTGTATGCAGAAAATAACTGGATGACATCTTCTGTCAGACGTCTGCATAAAGGGGGCGGGGTGGGGGATAAAAAAGAAGTGTGGCACAATTAATCATGGCCACAGTCCCAGATCTGTCTGAACGTAACGGGGTTGCTTTATTGCTACGTAAACTGCGTTTTCATCGCGAGCCAGTCGACGCTACGGCTTAATGCACAATCGATACGATCGCCGGGGGAATTTTCCTGCGGAAGAAAAAGCAACTTGGAGGAAAAGTTGGAAAAATTTTCTGACGTTCCTTTAGCCCGGGTGCCGTTAGGATCGACTTTCGACTCGCTCCGGTCAACACGCTTTTTAGATTTAATGCGGCCTTAACGAGCCAACCTCCCCATCTGTGTAATTTCAACTTTTATACGATTAATCGTATTACCTTTCATCGTTTGAATACACGAACCCCGATTAAAAAGGTATTATCTGATGATCGGATCGCGTGAAATTATTTTTAACCTTCGAATTGAAAATTATACACCCTCGGACCATTAAAATCGCTACGATTCATCGAAATTTTGATACGTATTTTAATTATGATCTTCAATAATTACTTTTCGTTTGCTTTTGGTAAATCATCCTACGAATTCTGAAATTCCACACCATTGGAATTATCTAAGCACAGATTATATTAATTACACGAAATTTCCACAATTATTTTCCATTTGCGTTTTAAATCGCCCAATAAATCTTGCAGTTCCGCGCGATTAGCATATGTTCGATAAATTCGTACGGCGTAGGAGACCGTAAACAATCGATGATGCAAGAAACACCGTCTCGCGAATGTCGGTTTTGCGGTAATGGGGGAGAATTCACCCCCCTCCGCAAAGTTTCCCATTTCGATTCTGCAGTCGACGATTGCCTTGATCGTTTAATTAAACGCAATGTCGGTAATTTTACCGTTCCAGCAGCTGCAACTCTTTGAATTCCCGTTTTATACTGTCGATACGACCCTCTCTGTCCCTTGCAGTCCGTTTCGAAATAAAATCAACCCTTTTGTGGACGTACTTCGTCCAGCTTTCATTAAAAAATTTGAATAAACCGAACGAAGTATTCGAAATAATTCAAAAATCGACGTTTCGAAATACAAACTCAACCAACGACTACATTTCTAATAACTTTAATGTATTTAATTCAAAATTATTAAGATCTAATTCGTTTAAACTTTCAGCTATGAGATTTCGATTTTTTTTATACCAAAAGGTGAAATTTGCTAAGAAACCGCAGCTTTGTTTACCCGGTCTGAAAGCTGTCGTAGTCGTCGGACGACGTTTTGAGCAAACAATTACCGATTATTCATTCCGGGAGCAATTATCGTGCGGGAATCGTGGCGGAGGGTGAAACGTTCGCGATTTAATTCGTCGCGTTGTAAAGATGCTCGGACAAACGCGTTTCCTTTCTCCGCGAACGTATTCGAATCACTTTATGCCCGTACGAAAAGAAAGCTACCCCCCTCTGGTCGTTGCAGAAAACTTGGCAGTTGCTATTCAACAGAAACTCCGTTCCGTTTTTAACCTTTAATTACGGAACCGGTCGATCTTTCCTTCGAAGTCTTGATAGAAGCATGTTTTACAAAAATAAAAAAAAAAAGAGAGAAGGACAAAAAAACGGGGTAAGTTTACAAAAGAACGGAGAAAAGAATTGGAAATCGAATCGACGAGACTATTATTACATCCCTTCCGTTTCGTATAATTATTCCATTATCCGTGTCGAGCCTTAAGCATCAACTTTTTTACCTCGAATTCGTGGAAATTGATGCGATACCGATCCTTCATTCAACTTCTGCGTATCGTTTATTCAAACGTTCTGTTATTTTAATTGAAGAAAATTAAAAAATGGTAATTGAAAGATAATGAAAGTTATGGAAATAATTTTGAGAAACATTCATTTTAGTAATTTGACAAATAAAATAATTTCTTGTAAAAGATGATGGAGGAAAGTTAATTCTTTCTTCCCTCAATTTTCTCGACGTGTGTGTGTACGTTTCAACCCCTTGCATTGTTGGAATAAGGGAACGACAGTTTTGAAGCATCCCGCGGGGGTAAATCCAGTTATCGCGAGTGGACCGGGACTCGACGCCATTCATTCGAGCCTCGCGGCGACTCGACGATAATTGCTTTAGGAATCGGCGTCTCCGGCGTCGAATCGCGTCGTTGCGTAGCCCCGGATATCCTGGACCCGTCAAATTGGATTCCGTACCCCTGGTCCCGGTCTGCTTGTCACTGATCGACCGGATCCTTCAACCCTTTCTTTCCCCCCCTTTTTTTTTTATTATGTTCAGAAATGAGAAGAATAAATGACAAATTAATAAAGTTCGCACCTACAAAAAGGTATATACCCAGTTTCCACGCACATTTTCACCGTCGTTCCCGCGCAAAGGTAACTTAATTAACAAGTCAATCAACGCTCGGTTACACAGGACTCAAATATACATAGCTCTCCATCGACGCGACAAATTTAACTATGCGAAACGTTTCATTCAGCCTGATTGCTCTAAACGCCCGCTAATCATTCGTCGGTCACGAACGATCGAAAAAATCACGAAAAATCGAATCACCGCAAACAAGAGTTTTCTTCGTTTATCCTCGGTTTAATATAACCGAGTCGTAAGTTGGCGTTTAATGAAAATTACGTAAAGGATAATTGTGAATTTACGACGGTTAATTGCCTGTAAAGTTTTGCTTCATGAAAATTCTGCTCCCCCAAGAGCGGTAACTTCGAATTAACTCTCTACAACGTGGTCTATTAATTATCCCCCACCCTCCCGCTGTCTTCCGACTGGCATTCTATCATCTACTTTTTCAACAACGCTCACCGCGGAAACTCGGTCGACGTTTCGAGGAATTAAAACGACCGAGTGTTCGCGTTTCAAGTTGAAACGATACCTCGGCTTTATTTATGTATCGAGTTTCGTAACGATTCGTAACGGTAGTCGACGATGTTCGATTAAACGAACGACTTGAAGGTGGTGGAAAGAAGAAAAAGGAGGAAGACTTTTATACACAGTTACCGACACGTTTCGTTCTTTTGAAACTCTGGAAAATACCATTTGCCGCTTCTTAAACATCGATTCCGTTGTCCCGTAGGTTGAGGAAAAGAGGAGAGAAATATATATATATTGGAATCGCGGAGACGACAGAGTAATACCGTTGATTCTTATTCAACATTTACCTTCGACGTCAGACGAGAAGCTTTCCTTTCGCCGGAAATACGAGACAGACAGGAAATAATAAACGCTCTACAGACGATACCCTCCCTTTCCTCCACGCGAATACATAAAGTGTTCGATGACAAAGATCGACGTTCGACACTCATTTCTATTCACCCCTCGATCCGTGTGCGCGTTCCTATGAAATTGTAGATAATTCGTCCGTTGTCGTTCGGACAGTTTTACAATATTTCCTTGACGACTAAATTTGCATTTCACTCTTCGCAAAAATATTATATTAAGATTCAATATTGTAAGGGTGGTAAATTTCTGATCTAAAATTTTGTGCTCGTAAGATTTCCAAGTTTCCAAATACTCGGAACCCCAACACTCGACGAGGTATAATATTTTCATCTCCAGTGAAAAGTCTAAGGGTGTCCCTCATTAATCAACCCCACCGCAAAGACGGTACAATTTCTATCCACTCTGTAAAAAAGGAACCACGCGAAATATATTATCCAAAGGGGTGGAACGTACAGAACGTCTCGTCCCCGAAGGTGGTTGAATAAAATCCGATTCACCCCCCGAATCGTAATCCTAAACGAGACTAAGAGTATCCCGGTTTCGTTAATTCGCAAAAAATCCATCGAACTTTGGGACGGGACGGCTGGTCCCGTGTAAGTAATCCGCGCGATTAAATGGTCGTTCCCCCCGGTTACAACCCCTCCCCCTCCGCTTAGCCCAGACTTTGCACTTACAAGCCGTCGCTGAATAATGCAGCTAGACGTTGGTATCCGGGAACAACCGGCGCGGTAATTACCGTCGTTCCATTGAAAAGAACTTGGCTTGATCATAATTTCGCCATTAGCCACCGGACGACACGGAGGGGGGATGGGAGCGGTCCCGCTTGAAATCGGGACATTAGCGAGCGAAAAAATAGCATGGACAGCGGTAAGACGTGAAAAAGGAAGGCTGGAAAGTTTGGGGGAAAAGGGAGGGAAACATTTGGGAAACAAAGACGAGGAACGATAAAAAAGTTCGAGGCTGAGGCTCGTGGAAGGGGGTAAACTGATACAATTAAGAGTTAAATTCAGTTAAACGAGTTCGAAGAAGATCCTTTATTATTTAAGATTATGTCTGCTTTTCAATTTTCTGAGTTGTAAAGTAAAAGATGGAAGTAATTTCGATTATCAACTTTTGTATCGGGAAATAATGATGGAAACGGAAAAGGCGGACGAAGTATATTCTATTAGGAAGATTGCTGGTGTTTTACAAATCAATGAAGAAGAATATTCCCTGAAACGGATAGAAAAAGTAAGACGAGCGTCGGATGTTTGAATAGATGAAACGGTAGAAGTAATTCGCGCGGGCACCGCCTGCAGATATTGCATTTTTATAAGTCGTACCGGCGCTATCTGGACCACCCCCTTGCTCCTCTTCTTTTATCCAGTCCGCCTCCCCCTTTCGCGAAAGACGCCGGTTTAAGCTCGTTCGTGTACCAGTTAACGACCGCGCGATTACCTTCCCCGCGATTCCGCTCGCTGTTTAGAATAATTCAGTCGGCGCGATCCGTGTCTTTCAATTTGCGAACGCGCTAACGCGACGGGACGAAGCGTTTCCTTTTCCAATTGGATCAAAAGGAAATTTAACGACACGACTGCCACAGGGACACTAATTTATTCTCGTTACCGGCTCCTCGATAAATCGATCGGGCGAGGGGTGCTTTCTTCCGGTCTTTTGATCGACTTATTTTTTTGTAACTAGTAGACATTTGAAGGTTCAAATAAAAGCTTTAAAATAAATTTTTGACAGCTTAAGTCTGAATAATTGATTACCTTCCACTCGATTTTCGTCTCTGTGATTTTTAAGGGAAATGTAATTAATATATTTTTATTTTTCTAAATTTTCTTCTAATTACTCCCAATATTATTTTATCTACGACGGTATGTTAAAGGGTTAATTAGCGTATCCACTACGATAAAAGAAAACAATTTTCTTTTAAATGGGATGTTATTTTTAATCTTGACAGAACGGTTTCATTAAAACCGTGATCTTATTTCGCCCCTGCTTGTTGTTTCAACGGGAGGCACCTTCACTTTTAAGAGGCATTTTGTACGAATGTAGCCGATAGGATTCCTTGAAAAACCATCCAAGATTTCTCGAGATGGTTCTGCGTTCCGGACAAGAATGTACAGCTTGCTATCCACCATATAAATCCCTCGATGTTTTCCTCCCTTTCTTCCAATTTTCTTGCCAAAGTGGCTCGTTTGTACGGGCAAAAGTGAAGGTCCCTGATTCCTGCTACATTATGCTCTCCTAAAGCATCAGATTTCTTTTTTCGAAGAAAAGATTCTTTGAGCCGTTGCCATAAAAATGATTCGAAATTGATTAATCGTACGACCACTTTTTACACCCTCTCGTTCGGACAAACAACGACGCAACTCTAATTAAAATAAAAGAAAACGTCTCGTAATTCGTCGGAACTGTAACATCGATCCGTGCCACGAGTTCTCTCCTCGAATATCAGAAAAGCGAGCATCGTTTTCTGGGGCACAACAGCCAGCGGGACAAGTCGTCGTGTCCCGAATCGGGAGCGTTTTCTCCCGGTTTCTTTTTTCCCAAAGACGAGTCTATTAGCCGGTTCAGTCGGCCAATATGTACGTAAACAATTGCGGCCACTCGAATTGGCCAGCTTCTGGGTCGAGGTTCCGGGACCTGACCGAAACTTCCGGCTAATGGGAACACTGCCAGACAAGTTGAAGACATTTCCGGTCACGTTGGTCGCGTGTTGGAGAGGCACTCGAACGACCGCGAGTAGTTCGCGAAACAAATCGCCGGGATGAAAGGGATTCAGACCGGCCACGGATCGGTTACGAACAACTTATATCCCCCGGATCGATCGTTCGCCCCCCCTCTTCGACCCCCCCTCGTCGGTCGGATACGAAGCAGGAAACGTTTCGAAGAGAATCTAAAGTTCTTAAGAAGATTGCCGAGCGGACTAATCGGATTTTTCGACTCGAACGCGGAACGAAGCAGATTTAATGTATCGAAGGGATGCCACCCCCCTCTCCCACGGATTCCCTTTTGCACGACACGACGAGGCGGTCGGGTGTCGTTTAAGACGAATTCGAACGATGTTTCAGCAGGATGATTCGACGCGATCTCGTTTCCAGTATATTACGGGATGATGTCTTCTTTCCTGTCGACTTGTGCCCTCATTTCCTCGGATCTAGTTCGATTTAAAATGATCATTTTATTTCATTTCATTTCATTTTATTTCATTTTTGCGCTATAAAAGAAACATTTGGTGCGCAAACTATCCACTTTCGACAAAGTCGTTTCCCGTTACTTTATAACCAAGCATGTTTCTTCTCAAGATTTTGCTGACGGCCCCGGTGATAAATTGCACGTGTCATGAACCATGGGTTTCCAAAGGACTGCAAAATTCCCTCGCGTTGCCAAACTTCCACCGAAACGCACCCCTTTCTCGAAGAAACAGGCAAGGGAAGACCACTTCGTCCTCTGGCGAGGTACGTAGATACTAAGGTGCATCGATTTATAAGTGTGGATGTTCAAACTCTCATAACTTCACCAGGAAAATTCGTACAAAAACCCATTTGGGGTCATTTTAAAGATCAAAGTCTCTACTTTTTATTGAAATAAATTACTTTACCCTATCACGGTCAAGAATACGGATTGTTCTTCCACTGTTTGATCAAGTCTAATTTCGAAGCAGATAAACCATTCCTTTGCCTGATTTTCAGTATTAAAAATATTTTCGAAGAAAATTGATGACCCAAGGTAAAAATAAGGGCTTTGCTTATCAAAACGTCCCCTCCTGATTTATCGTGCAATATTTCCTCCCACGTAATAACGCTTCGAAGATTGACCATTTTGTTGGTGAAAATTTCCCTGCTTTCAAAGGTAAAAGGGCAAACAAATTTCGAGCAGTAGCGAAACGACGCAATGTTAAATATTTGTCGTTCATTCTTATCGCGTTTATCGAATACAAGGGCAAAAATTGAACCAACGTTGTTCCTTTCAGCTCGCAAAACGACTACATTTTCGAGAGACTATTAACCACGAGCAACTTCCACGAACCGCGGAAGCCTGTCCTCGAATCAGCAACAGGTTCAAAACTCGATAATTATTTCCCGACCACGGGTAGGGTTTCCGCCCGGCGAACGTTCGAGCCGCTTTTCAGAAAACTCGCATTGTGTTCGATTCGCGTCCCTCCACCCTCCCCGCCGTGCACACGCAAACGCGTGTGTGCCTCGCGAAAGCAGATTACTCGCTTGCACTTCGCCCGTTATAATTGCCTGGGAAGTTGTTACCTCGCTTCCGCAGCGTCGACTAATTATCTAAGGAAACTCCGGTCGGTCGTGTTTAAATTCAACCTCGAAGCTCGATAATTGCTGATTAATTTGACCGGCTCGTATCGTTTCTAATTGCGATCTCCAGTTTCTCGAACTCCTTGGCCCATCGGATACGAGGCGCGGTTTTAATTCGATACCCGTCCCCGTCCCTTCCAACCCACCCCCGTCGATGTTTGTCGCGGTCGAATAGTTGGCGATTCGGCGTTAATCGAATTTCTTTCAGGCCGAATGATTCGGTTCCTCGTGTTTACCGGCGATTGCTCGACGAGTCGCGTAAAGCAATCACTTAGCCTCCATCTTTCCTCGACCTTTTTACCTTGTAATATTTCAAACTAACCATGAAACTAGTAAAATCGTCAACGAAATCCACCAGTCTTGAAAGATCGACAAAATTCTTGTTTAATTCCTACCCCAGCCAATCAGAGCCGTGTAAACCGGTCCCGTTGATGTATCGCGGAGCATTAACGAGTCGCTGTATGTACGTTAACCTGCAAACCAACCACGTTACTGCACGCACGCACACAACGCGACAAGCGGTAACGTCGCGAGCGGGGAAAGGGTTAATTTTGATGGGCGGTCGTATCTGTTTCGCCGGTGCGCGCGGAACGAGGGCGAAAACGAACCTTCTTCCGCGTCCGCGGCTCCAATTACGTCTCCTCCTCGTCTTCCTCGTTCCGCGCGCCCTGATTTCCTCCTCGTCCGACCCCTCGGTGTTTCCACGTTTTCCCGGCATCAGGCACACTCGAGCGCGACCTCCGGAGTCTCTCGTAAGAAGAGCCAGACGTAATTAGCTGCTCGTGTTTTGATTAAGTCCTCCATCGGGACTGCTCGCGAGCATTCGAAGGATACCCGGGTAACGCGGCCATCCGCTCCGTATCCTGAACTTCTTTGAGCTTCATTAACGGACACGTTGGATAATTGCGCGGCAATTAATCGTATACTTTGCCGTCCTCGTTCGGGAGGGATCCCTTTCATCCGGCGAGGTGATTAATAATTTAGAGCGGACGGTGTTGACGTCAGCGTTAACTTTCTTTGCTGACTTTCTCGCATCTTCGGCCTGGCATCAGCTGGTTCCCGAACTTTCTTGATGAACAGTGTTGCGTTGAATGATTTTCGAGGCACTTCCGTTCGTCTTGGATTTAATAAACGATGCAGATGATTTTATAACGCGTAGGAAGGTTCCCTGTTGTCTAAATGGCACCAGTTTTAATTTTGAGGGAAGAATATTGCTGGAATGTTTATACTGGTATCTTCAGCAACCTTTGAGCTTTAAGATGGTATGCCACAAGTGCCATTTCATTGGCTCAGACTTTCCACGCAACAGTATTAAGAAAATTATAACTTGCGGTCTTACCAAAGTTGGCAATTCTCGGTGGTGAAAGATGCGTGTTGCGAATATAGTTGGCAAAATTAATAGCAGCAAATTACTTAATCAAGTCTGCTCCTTTTGCCCGGTTTACTCGAAACTTCATTCGCGTTCCGTAATATTTAACGGGCGTAACGTTCCTCGCCGAGATTTTATGCGCCTTTTGCATTCAGCATTCATTTCACGTCCACCGCTAACATTCCAAATTACGCTCCCCCTCTCCCTCTGGAACTTTTACACCAGGCCTGGTTTTAAACTTCCTCCGGTGGCCGTTAACTCGGCGAAGTTTACGAGAAAATGTTACCGGGAGGGGGCGGGCGAAACTTCCCCGGTAAGAAAGCGCCCTGTGTAACGCGTCAACGGTTTATTCAGCTATCCGCCGGGTCAATTATCCGTCGTACCCGGCGCGCGGCGTGATTGGGCGTGTTTGCGCGTTCAATTAAGCGTCTCGCGGAGACGCGTCGACACCAAGGACGCGCGCGAAACGAAACAAACAGTCTAACGAGCCCCGGCCCTTGATTCGCTTCCGTTCCGCCGCGACGCGAAACAGGACTCGACGACGAGGACGAAGAAAAACGCGACGCGTTCGAACAGACGGAGGACCGAGCGTCGTTGCGAAAGTTTTAATTAACGTCTGGCGATCCCGCGTCTCCGCTCGCTGCCGCGTTAATTGAACCGACCCGCCGTGTCGAACTTTGTCTCCACGATATGATTCGCTCGACGAAACGGAAGCCGAGGATTTGCGACTCGAAAGAAAATTCCAGACGTTTTGCGAAGGGCCTCGGATACTTTGGCCATTTTGCTTCGTCAATTATTACCCCGCAGTACTTGAAATGCATTGTGCAAACTGTAACCGAGCGCCTTAAGTAGTATACGTCAACGATAATGCGCCCGACAGTTCTCTGGCACTCGCAGTGTTAACGACGGGATAAATATTGTATTAATTGTCTCGTAAATCATTCGCTCGTATCGCTAGAAAGGCGAGACAGAAGCTCCGCGAGAATTTTTAAGTAGTATACATCAGCCATAAACAGTACATCAGACAATATCAATAGTTAAACAGTACACAGTGCACATAATTCCATACAATAAAGCTTATAGCGTTTTAAATAGTGAATATTAAATAATAACCCTCTAAAACGAATTTAATCATATCATTTTTTAAACAAATCGACTGGCGTTCGACGTCAAAACTCTCGGGTCGTATCTCACGAAAGCGCACGTAAAAGCATATACTTCGAGTTGAAAAGCCACATCCACGATAGAATCACTTCCGTTTTCCTTCCGCAAATATACTCAGCCAGGATGCGGCTGAGGGGCGGCGAGGTTTGTTTGGAAGCATCGAAGAGGACACAGTCACCTTATCAGCTCGTCCGTCCACGATATGGGGCCTCGAGTCATAGAACGCTTTTATACGGCGGTCATCGCGGTGACACGCGTCCATTTTCCACGGGAACGACAGTTTCGTCGAAGTTTTCCGGCGGTGGCGGCAGATTTTTCGTCCGGATAAAGTGGTGGTTCTTATCGGGAAGACGAAGCCCGACAGCAACTTCGACGACGCTACTATCGGTCGTCCGACGGGTTACGAATGATCCAGGGAGACGTCGAGATACCGTTCCGTTACTTTTCCTCCGCTTCGAGGACGCTAGCTTATCCTCTGAGCGGTCCTCGATCGTTTGTTCCTTCCGCGGGGATATTTTAGAACGTTCCATGCGTCGCAGCCTGTCCTCCAAGCGGTGTAACTTAATAATTCGTGAAACGTACGGATTGTCGTTGATGTCTACCACTGCGAAACGTATTCTGTGGTATTATCGGTGATATATACTACTTAAAAGTCTTCCTTTGAGGCATTACAGTTTAATAATTCATGGAACGGTTAATGTAATATTTACTACAGGTTAACTGACGTCTGGTTGAAGCGACATTGTTGATATATACTACTGAAAATCACCCACAGTCACAAATCTTGCTTCAAAGTAGTACAACTGAATAATTTATGAAACAATCAACACTGTTACTTGTCGTCTCTCTATCGACACAGAATATTATTGATTTTCTGAATTCCTCTGTCTCGTATTGTAGTAGAATTCTCTTCAAGGATAAAAAGAAGAAGAATCGAGCTTCCTCGTCGCAGGCAAAGCAAACGCACCCTACGGTTCGTCTCTCGATCACTTTATCCCCGGTGCACGCAGTTGAACTCCTCAAAAGCTCCGCTCCGGCTGCAATTTCACGCGTCAACGGACACGTTCGACTCCCTGTCAACGCACGCACCTAAAAATACGAGCGTGTCCTCCGCCCGCCCCGAGGGGTTTCCGCTCGCGCGGGGTCGATATTCGACGGGGCCGAAACCTCCCTCGAAGATAAACCGTTCCCGTCCCTCCGGGAGTTCCTCGCGAAATTTCTCGATTTCTTCGCCGACTCGTGCCAATCGCGATTCATCCCCCTCCCTGTCGACTCTTGATTCGCACCATTGACGCATGAAACACGACGTCTTTGTCGCCCGTCTTTACCCTTCTCGGCGCCTTTTTTTTATTTGATCGACAAGCAAATTTGCAACCCCCTTAGAAGATTTATCCTCGACATCTGCGGTCATTCTTCAGCCCCGTCGCGGATTTTCGAAGAGGCTGTGACGTTTCACAACAAACTTGGCTCCCATATCTATTTAACGCTCGTGTTGGCGTTATAAATATTCAGGAGACGAAAGTTCACCCCCGCGAAGCAGAATTCGCTGGAAATTCCTGAGTAAACCGACGAATGAAAAATCTGGTGACAGGATGCGACAGCGGTGGAGACGGAATCGAAGGGACGAGACAAAGACGCGGGGGGTGGCAGAACAGGGGTGTTGGTATCGGATGGTATCGAGTTTTCGAAGGTTCTCGCACGGACAGCGGCAAGCAAATTTCCATTCGGTTATCCTCGCGGGATCTTCTATATATGTATATATGTTTTATTTTTTTTCTCGCGAATTCTTTCGCGGCTCTCGCGGGAAATCGCGCAGAAAAATCGGCAAACGGTCGGAAAATTCGAGTTTCACCCGGGGAAAAATGAAATTGGCCGGGTTCGGGGAATATTTTGTCTGCGCCTCGTATAATTACTCACCGGATAAAAACGTGGGAGGGGAAAATGGGGGGCGGTGAAAAAAAAAGAGAGGAACAAACAGGCAGAGGGAAAAAAAAATGTTTTGCGCCCACTTTGACGTTCGTTGTTGCGCGAATTATTTTTAAAAGCCTCCGCCGGTCGAGAATTTTTTTTTCCACCTCCCCCTATCGACGCTCGAACCTGAAACGCCGATGTTAAATAGTCGGGGTAATTCGAGCCGGATAAAATTGCGTCAATTGATGTATTGTGCCGGTATCGTTCCCGTTCCGCGGAAAATTTTCATTACAATCTCAATGACGGGACAATCGAACGCTGTTATAGGAGGTTTTTTCGATTTATGCCGGCGTGTTAATTGGTTTAATAGAGTTCGTTTTACTTTCCTTTCTCTCCTCCTTCCCACCCAGCACCAATTAATGTTTTTATGAAGTCCACTCTCGAGTTAAATCCTTGATTTACGGTTTCAATAGATCGTCCAACGCTCTCTTTTTTTCGTATCGAAAGATTTTGACTAAAAAAAATTGTAAACGGAAATGGTTTACAGGGGATGGTTTTCGATCATGTTTGACGCCCCTTATTGTTATAAATTCGGCCCAATTGCGTTACAAATGTTGGCAATGATGCACACAGCGTGTACGGACGTAGATAAACACGATCAGCTTCTGTTCGAAGGGTCTCGGTATTATCTTAGGGTACACCCAAACGGGATAGCTCGTAAATTTTGTGGAACCCATAGGGGGTTGAAAAATCACGAGCAGTCGTAACCTACGGTGGACCCATCGAAGGTTCAGAACTCGTAGACGGTCGTAGAGGTTGATCGACTTGAAAGAAACAAGGATCACAGGATCCTGTTAGGTTCAAGCTCGGCTAATAGCTTGAAAAGAATTTTTAAATTCGCAGAAAAGTCTTGATCCTTCCGATTTAAATTTAATTAAATAAAATAGTAAACTGCTTTGTTGTGTTTATAATAAATATTGCACAGGGTGAGGGATCTGTGATCGGTAAATTTTCAAGCAATTCAATTACAGGGGTCGTCCAATTCGACTCGATATTATTCGAAGGTGGTAGTTTGCGAAAATCTCGAAGGGAATCGCGAAAGAGCCGGCTCAACTGGTAAGAGTCTTCGTAGACTGGGAAAGTTTTCAACGCGTCGAAAGAGCTGTAAATCTTCGGATCTTTGAACTTTTCAAGAATTAGTTTTACCTTTTCAATTTTGCAAGGAACGTGAATTCAGAAACGTTTAAGGCGAAACAATTTCCAAGTTTCAATCTTTTCCTCTTACGTTAAGACCCTGCTGAAAACTCGATTTTATTTTCACGTTCGTTCCTCGATCATAAAATATTATGATATCAATTCGACAACACCTTCGTTCGATGAAAAATTATTTTCCTCCCTAAAGGTTCAATGAAATATACACAAAAATTATATTTATAACTTTCGTAATATCATTTCGTCCACATAAAACATTGTTGAATTGTTTCTCGTCGGATAAAAATGAAGTTTGAATCGTTCTTTGGGCAAATTCAGCATCCCTCAAAATCGTCTCGCGAACGTCCCTAATTCTAATTTCCGTGGCCAGGATTTCCATCGGGCTACGAGCTGCGTATATTTTTTATCTGGCCGCTGAAAACGCGTCTCTCCCATCTTTATGCTTTATTTATCCGGGTCTGAAGTTCGCCGCCTAATATTCAGCTGCCGTAATGAAGATAAGGCACGGGAAACGAAGCGAGTGGCCGTGCTTGAACGTCGAAACTTTTCGCATAGAGCCTCAGCCCCGGGAATTGCCGCGACGCTTTCAGCGGAAACGCCTCGAGATAAAACTCGTGAACAACGCTGAAGCGTTATTTACCGTTACGTATGAACCGTGAACGTAACGGGCAAGATTTCCACCGCCGGAGAAAGAATAATAGCCTTTGAGAACGGTTATCGCCGGACAGGTCCTTAACTAATTAATAACCAAACTCGCTTCCCCGGGCTTGAACAAATCGTACTTCCAGCCTCTGGAAATAAATGGGACAACCCTTCGCGGTCCTAAATTTCGTACGGCTAATAGAAATTTTATGAACAGTGCCCAAACACCCCGGTCCGCTTCGTAATCCAACGGGAGTATTAAATATCCACGCAGTGAAACTCACCCCTTTACGTCGATCGCGTTAACACATTATAAATAAAACTGGATCCTAAATTTGTAATTCTGCAGTTTCCACAATTTTCCTCTTGAAAACCTAATAAACTTGGTGCAAAAATACCATCGATAGGTAGAACGAGGGCGGTATAGAAGCAAACGGCAAGGGAACACTTATCGCGACGATGGCGAACAACGAGCGAGATAAGGACGTGGAAAACAGCAGCGACGCGTTCGATCGTCTTTCTTCGGCTATCAGTCGAGCGGCGAACGTGTATCGGAGCTCGTGCACGCTGTCTCCCCAGGCGACGGAGCCGGTACAAACGACGGACAAAGGGTACACGGCCTCGGCCGTACGGCGTTCGGGGTGAAAACGTTTGTCCAGGCACGTACGATTCTGTTCGGTGCCAGACGAAAAACCGATAACAACGCTTTTCCACGGGTGCCGTGGGAGGGGGCAGTAGAGGATGACGGCCGGGACTGACAGGAATCGAGGGGGATAGGGATGGCAACGGTTTTGGAATTGAAAGTGTCTTTGAACGGTGTCGAGTCATCGGAATTTTGCTCCTCGAAAATGGACCGGACCTTTTTGGAAATTTATGGTTACGCCTTTGCGAACGCTCTTCAACTCCCAAACAGGCCCAAGGACGATTCGTCCTTGCGAGAGATACACCATTTTTGGAATCTGAGAGAAGTTTTCTAGGAATAAACGAAGCAAGGAACAGGCAAAGGAACCGTAATCATTGGACGAAGATAAAAGGGAGAACACGAGGGAAGCGGTTAAGTGGCAGAGAATCGTGGATAGCTACGACTCGATGGGTTATAATGAGGAAGAATGGGCGAACGTCGATAGGGAAAGACTTGGCGGAAGTTTAATCGAGTCGAGGAAACGGGCGAGCAAATTTGTTCGAGTCGATTTCACGGATTCGACGAGCGATCACAAAACCCTCCCCCCTCTCTCGTCGAGATCCCGACGTGAGTTAAGAAATAGAGTAAACTCGAACGGGCACAGGTAAGCGTCGGGCTATTAATAAAAAAATTATGAAACTCCCGAACGAGCCGGGACTCGGGGAAGTTTTCGTCGATGAGTTAATGGCGGTCAACGCCGTGCCGACGCCCCCTTATCTTCCGGAATTATTGGAAAACTGAGGGGGAAACTTCGAGTGGATCGTCCATCGGGAAAATGGGTGACGAATGGCAGAGGAAAAGATGTCGAAGAGAACGGTGTCAAGAGGAGATCTTCCTTGATATACTATCGCATAATTGATTACTTGCATCGTCCTCGCTCGAAAGATTCATGGATCTGGGACATTGGCAAAATTATTTATTTAAAAGTGTTTGGACAATGCGTTATGATAATGTCCAGAGTAGCCTTCGACAACACGGTCATGAATTAAGCGTTGGTCGTTTGCAACCCGTTTGGTCGGACAAGGGTTAATTACTGGAAGTTTAACTGTTAAACCCTCTGTATTTAGCGAAATTAAGCAATATCTTTCCAGGTTTGATGAATTAATTTATTCGAAAATCTGACCAGTTTAGTTTGGTATTTCTAACGAACAAATTTAAATAATTATTGTCATAATAATGGTCCCACTTCACCTTTTATCCCAGTTACTGATCCTTAATAGCCCCAGTAGGTTCCTGAAGTACCCCACTAAAAGGATAACAGTACGATTGATAAACACTTTGATAAGATATAATTGCACCGGATACTCGACTCCATTTTTTTGCACGAGGAGCAATTAGGGCCGGGAAAAATTTTGTTTCGCTGAGTTTCAACGAATTTAATAAGAGTGTCCAGCAAATTAGTTGCACTGCAATGCAGTTCTAGGCAAAACCGCTTACGTAATCAGACTTTCGCACCAGCGGGATATTATCTCGTTTAACTCACATCTTTGTCATCTATTTCCAATTTACCAGTCAATTTACCACAAACACATTTTACGTTATTTCTTCGAATAAAAATTGATTGTACAAAATTCTTCGAGCTTCGTAAAATATTGATTCGTGCGTAACGGAAGGTTCATCGAACGCCTAATTATCCGTGCAGAGGTGTCGATTATCAACGACTCCGGGCGACGTGGAAACGGCGCGAAGAAATAAACGACCGAGGGTTTGATATCGTGACAGATAACGGGAAGTTCCGGTCGCGGTATCGTTGAAATATCCCGTCGACAAAACGATCGTCATCGGTGGCTATTAATTCCGATTTAATGCAACGTTTATTGGTGGGCTTAATCGCCGAAGCCGGGCATTCCGTCACCGGTTAATAAGTAATAATATCGATGTATGACCGCGGGACGGGCACAAATCACGCGGACCGCGTTAACGAATTTTCCCTGTAACGGTCCCAGCGACGAATTCAAAACGTGCGCCGCGGGAGGGAGATAAATACTAGCCGGATCTCCGGTTACGCTCATAAGTTATTTACGACATTCGAAATTAGATCCCGTAAACTTTGCCTGGGTAATTTAGCCCGGGGAACGGAAGCGCGAGCGTCCCGTTTTTATCGCCGAATTTCCCGCAGAATCCTCGCCCGTTCGCTTTCCCTCTTAAGCCCGATGCATAAGCATAAAATTGTTTACGCTGGCAAAAAGGGACCCACTTTGGAAAAACAAAACAAAGTGCGGGCAAAATTTTGTAATTAACAAATTCCAAAGACCTGCATGACTAAAGTTCAGCCGTTAGGGACAGCTTGGTAATGACTGCTTGCTCTTGACAGCTTGGTCATTTTTGAGCGATCTTCCAAACTACAGATTGAGAGATACAACGGGGTAGTTTGAACTTCCTTTTCCTAATAAGCGTCGATGATAGGGGAAAAAACGTTCCGCGCAGAAACTTCGAATAACTTTATTTAAGAGTTCTGTGTGTCTTGGGCCTCTCTTCCGGAGAGATTTCTAACGAAGTCGGTTAAAACTCCGAGGCAAGACTAACACGAATCAAATCGTTCCCGGATATTCTTAAGGAATACCAACGATTTCTTTTCAACGTTCAGTGGTACTCTTCATTATCATAATATCCACGTCTATTCGAACGTTTATTTGCGATCTTTATCTCGTTCGTTTAATAAGAAATGAATTGCAATGGCTCCAATTCGGCTTGGAATTCTTTCGTACGCTATATATTAATTTATGTCTCGAGAAAATTGCAAAGAAGCGACGAGAATGCGCTCCTAGGCTGGTTCCCTGTCGACGTTCGATTATGCAGCGAAAGAATCGAACGGTCGTTCGTACGGCGGGAATCGTTCAGCCATCGATCTAGCCACTTTGAAAAATATTGAAATTCAAATGGATTCCTCTGGCATACCTTTCTCTACCTCCCTCCATCCGGTACAGAACGCTTCCTCATTCTTCCAGACCTTGGGAACATGTCATGAGGAGTATGCTTAATAACATCTCCCTCAGAATTTTAAGTAGCCGTCGTTCCACCCTAACAACGAGATCGTTCGACGAAATTGCTACCCCAAAATGAAACCCTTCGAGCATTCAAGCCCCTGAAGAGTGACGGAGGTTCACTCCCCCCTCTTGCCTCTTTCGTTCGTGAAAGGAAAAACTTTGGAACACTGTTGAGACGGCACAAGTTGTGAAACAGCTTGAATTTATTGAGAATTCTTAATACAGATGTATTTATACGGTGCAAGTAGTATGATCTCTGCATTGATCAGACGTTTTCACGAGAATCAAAGAAATAGGATGATTCGTTTTTAATGAAGTTCTTTCACGATGGAAATTAGATTTTAAAACTCGTTTTGTTGAGTTATAGTCTATAGAACTATACTGCAAGTAGTATAACTAAGGAATTAACGAGACATCCTCGATAACATTAAAAATAACGATTAAAAGGGCGCAGGAACGGCGTTGGAAATAAAATCCACGCTATCTTGAATCACCAAAGTAAAAACTTCTTATCTCGATGAAAGGAAAAGATTCGAAACACTGCATGTTCGGCTGCAACCGATCGATACGATCTTTCGACGGATCTGCCGCCCCTTCTATGGAACGTTACTCTCGCTCCACCCACCGTAACCCCTACCCTTCCCTCGCCCAGGCTAAATCCTGTTATCGCCGTGTCATGGCGCGTTATCGGAGCGATTGTGCAGGACCGAAACCACCCCCCTCCCGCTCTTTCGCGATAGATTACTATGGCTCGTAGCTGCCTAACGTCCGGCCCTCGAACCACCATGAATCACGGCTTATGGTATGGTTCGATCCAATTTCCAAAGCGTCGCGGGGGGAACGAGTGCAGCTTATAGAAATAATGACGGGGGGGGTTCCAGGATGACCGTGAATCGCGCGGCCACCGACCACCGGACCCGATAACCGAAAACCGGTCGCGATATTGATTTTACCCGAGGCTGCCAGCCGAATTCCTCGGGGGAGATTCCACGAAGGGTGAACCGACGAAAAACCACGCCGGTTCATATCGTTCGGGACTGATCCCTTACTATTGGCTTTAATATCGATATTATCGAGCCGCGAGTTTCAGGAAGCCCCCGTGACGGCTCGTGTTTCAACAAACCTCCGCGGACTTGAAACGAACGGGGAGGAAAGGAAATGAAGAGTTTGGCTCCGGTTATTTCAGCTCCCCGCCGCAACATGCCCGCTTAAGATTTCGAACGATAGAGATATTTTGGCAAGAGTTTAGTTTTACAAAATTCTCGAAGCGTCGAGGACAAATAACTTCGCCGGTTATTGGTCAGTCTTGGAAACGTATATAAATTTGATTTACAACAGTGGTTGTGTCATTAAGTTGGAAGAAATTTTGGAGCGGAGAGGTGCAAAGAAACATTGGTCGAAAGCAGGCCATAAAAAGGGGAAGAGGTCAACGGGCAGCCGATTGGCTGATGCGACGGCAATTGTTTTGAGGGGTGCGGTGGGAAAAGGGAGAAGAAGAGTTATCTCCCTGCTAATGGCAGTGTCGAAAGAAGCGTGCGAAAGAGTGCTGATGAGAATTGTAAAACAGTACGACGTGGATTATATTTTTATTCAAGCCGTAATAATTAATCTATCGTAATCCCTTTTTCTAACGTTATAAAATATTGACAAGTTCTTAATTTTATTCTCTAAGAGTTATCCTAACAAATTTCGATAGACAAAATATTTGAAAGCAGCGACACTTCAAGCAAAGTGTTTTAAAATTCTCGTATCGTGGATTTTTCCAAAGAGCAGATGGTCCGAGTCGAGTCGGGTTATCGTCGTGGCATTTCATCGTCGACGAATAACGCGCGCTAGATACGTCGTAGCTGGCGTCGGTTGAAGTATCCTGATCTATTATTGGTTTATCAGCTGGATCCTCGGCTACGTGTCTGGCCGTTACAGTCGATTATCGTAAATCGTTACAATACGTCAGTCACGTTGCGACAGCGCGACGGACAATAATTCTCGGTCGACAATCTAATCCCGGATAGCAAACCGATGCGGATGTAATTTAATGGCGAAACAAGTCGACCGTATGTCAACCGCTGATTGAGAAGGAGCCAGAAGATAACGGTGTCACCGTCGAGTCGCATCAGTCTGACGCGTAAGCGATTTTGACTCGTCGATATCAATTCCCCGTCCCCTCGATTGATTATCGACAGAAAAATGTATTTCCCTTTCGTTGCTTCGCGAAATAATTCAGGTAATGATATTTTCAATAGAAACATCGCAGATATTCGAAGACACTTGTGAAATTTATAACCTTGAAGAGATTTCCGGGCTTTGAAGCGCCCTTAATACTTCCGCTCTTCACCTTTAATTATCCGGGCAACAATATCTGGCTGTGCATACAACATCAAACCTCGTTAAAACCTACGGAAATCGCTATCGAGTCTCTCTCGATTTATCCGAGTTTGCCACCTCTCGTTAACCCTTTGAGTGCTCGTTAAAATCAGAGAACAATTCTTCCTAGATCCCGCATCCAGATTTTTAAATTCCTAAAATCGCCCGTAACCTTTCAAATTCCTGCAAGCCCAGCATTTTGTAAGTTTCTGAATTTTGTTTCGAAACTGCGAAATTCCTAAAAACACAGCGCCGAAACTCCGACGCTTCGTTAATCCCCGTTGAAAAGGACAATATTTCAAAGCCGGGTGAACGTGTGTGTTTACGGGGGCGGGGGGGGAAGGAAGAAATCCGGGTGCAGAAAAATAGGAGCGGTAGACGGCGAAGGGGTTGCGCGCGGACGAGGAACGCGAGAGAAAGAGGAGGAAGTCGTGGAAAACTGGATGTACGAGGGTGTTGTACGAGAAAGCGGTTCGGGTTGAAATGTCGTAGACGGTGGCAGCCGAGAACGTGAAACTTTTCAACGAGTTCGCAGCGTAGTCGCCGGGCATGCTTTTACACAGGGCCGGGGCTTCGCAGACACGGCCGAAATGTTTTCTCTCGTGGAAACGCGCCTCTAAGTATCATCCGTCGCGTCAAAGCGATCTTCCTCCCCTTCGAGATCCAGTCACTTTTCGAAACGTGGGGTCTCCTTTTTTTTTCTTTTTTCGCTTCTTCTTCTTCGTCGGAGAACTTTCGACACTCTTTTCCTTGCACCTTCGCGCCGGGGTAAACTTCCTGTTCCGAGGAGGGAACGTGACCACTTAACGTCGCGAGCGGTTTGGATTTTTGTATCGAGATTCTTCGAGAGGGTTGAGTCCGTTACGGGGTGAAAGTTCGCCGCGCCGTGAATCGCTTCGATTTGTTTCCCGACAAGTTTTAATAGAATCTTGTTTCAGGTGAAATGAAATTTTCAGTCAAGGAGGGGGTGAATCGAGACGTTGGGGTGAAACCGTCTTGCGTTAATTGCATTGGATCGGATTGCAAATTATTTTTATAACGAGGGAATAAAGAAACCAACCCTAATCCTAAACCGTAAGGTTTGGAGTTAATTTACCATTTGAATTTCTGTTCAAATATAAAAAGAACTTTCAAAATCGAAAGTTAATGGATCGAAGATCACAGCAGTGACCTCGAGCATTTGTATCGGATTACATCAAGATTCAAGCACGGATCGGGCTGATCGATGACGATACCCTTGTACAAACTATCCAATAATCGATCCAATTTTCCCCGTACACGACGCAGATGGGTTTCGAAACGAAACAAGCTTGTCCAACTGCAGATCACTTGTACAGTTTGTAAGATTACTTCGTACGAGTTCAGTCGACGACACGTTCTTCCTTTAGTGGACTAATTTCACGAGAACCTTCGAGAACTCCCCTTGAAAACTCCAACGACTACCCCAATTGATTAAATAAAAACAGAAAAAGACTCGTGACGTGAAATATTGAACGAGGTTGCAGAACGCGGCACAGCTTATCAAAGGGTTAATCAATTTTCCCTCAAATATTAGCTTAAATACTGTAAAATTATCTTCTTCTTTGATTTATCGCGTATCGCGTATTGCAAAGAACTTTGACATTTCTTAATTAAGGATCGAAGCGTTGTTTAATACGGTGAAAATGATAGAGCTTTCATCTACGATCATTATTGTCCTAAATGCAATAAACGTTCGTATTTATACGTTATCTATGAACACTTGATAATCACACAGAAACACAAGCGAAATGAATTTTGAATAATATTACTCGCTGAATGCGCGCCGTGCCGTTTTGTTTGGAATCAGTCGAATTTCTGCATATACGATTTGCAATGCATGAATTGTTCATAACGTGGATACGAATCGAGCGTATTATCGTATTGTTCTATCGGTTTATTGTTGCGTTAATCGAAAAGTGGGATTTTGAAGGAAGAAGTTCAGCTTCGATTTCGTTTCATCGATCGACATTTCCAAATTTCCCGCCGAAAGTTACTGGCCCTATTGGTATAGGCATTAATCTAATAACCCTCAAAATGATCCTCGATTACTATAGCGAAATTCCAGGCCGCCCCGCGGCCGTGAATAAAAGATACCGTTTCTAGAAAGGAGATATGGAGGGTGGCCCACGAAATTTCCATCGGATGAGACCGCGTCCCTTGATACCCACCAATTTCTGGCCCGAAAGAAAACAACTTCTTCCTCCTTTCTTTCTTCGCCCTTCAAGGGAAATATTTCGACTGGACCGACTTATTATCCCGTTCGATACCGTGGCTTTCATCCCCCTCTTTTTGGGGGCTGAAAGTTTCCACGTGTCTCGAGACCTTCTCTATATTCCATGAAAGGTGGACAATGAAGAATTTGTCGCAGGTGTCGTGCGTTATTTTAAAGTCGAGGAGATAATCAATTTTGAACGAAGTCCAATTTGAGCGGAATGAAATGTTCGCGTCCGCGATTCTTTTCGATATTTTCTGGAATTCTAGCGAAGTGGATTCCGGGGAAGGGCGTCGATTTATCGGAAAAGAGATTTGTCTTGTTAGAAACGACGTGGCTGTCGGCAGGTGAAGCTTAAACTTTCATCGACTGAAGAAAATTGGATGGAAAGTAGATCGTTAGCTTGTTGAGTGGAGACGATGCCGTCTTAATTGATAGGTGAATAGATAAATAATCTTCGAAGAATGAATAATTCAGTGTAAACCCTGCTAAAGTTAACGTTAAAGCACGTGCAGAAAGATTAATCCTTCACGCAGGCCGGGAATTTAGGAATCAGTAGTATAACCATAGCTGTGGTCAGACTTATAAAGCCTCTTTATAACCCAGAAATCTAACAGCAAGATCCACGTCCCTCAATTGATTTTTCTGTCGAGTACGTCAATTAGAGCTAATTATAAAATTGAATTTTAATCAAAAAGCACGAGTGCGACACGAAATTGTAGGGCAAGGAAAATCCGGCGCGACAATTCCATCGTTCATCGGCGACGAATCAATCTCGATCAGCGCTTAAACGTTCGAAGGTGTTTGTGTAACAGAAATCGTGGAAACGAACCGTGCTCAGGAAGCTCGAACTGGTCGGACAGTTTGGTAAATCGGCCGAACGGTTCTGCTGACCGCTGGCAATCAGCCCCCGAGACGAGTCTCCCGTGTTACAACAGTTGCCCCGGTGTGTTTCTGTCGCTGACTTCACCCAATTATTTTCAATAACCGCGACACAGAGTTACGGCAATGAGAGGGGGACGCGGCGTGAGAGATAGCGGCCGAGAACGTTGAGTAATCTTCTCACGTTTCGGACGGGCTGCACCGATGCCGGAAATAAATGACTGCGCGACACGATGTAACCGCGGCCATTGTTTCCGCTGGAACACCGGCGACCAAATGGGCTAGCTCGAGCGGTTGCCGGGCTTGTCGGATACCGGTGAATGGAACGATAAACAGCCAGACGGGTTGTTGGTCGGCGTATACACTTGAGGACTTTGGATCCCGTTGATCCGATGTTTGCGATACACACCGTGTTACCGAAGCCCCCCGTATTAACACTTTCTGTTCGACCAACCGCCAACAATTATGATTGTTACGGAAACTGATCTAATCCTCACCTTCAGCTGTCATTATAAATTACAGAATCTCAATTTTATTCCAATTAATTCTGTTTAGAATAGACTTCTAGGATTACATAAATAAATAATATTTGAAAGCTCCTTTCGTTAGAAATCTCTTTAACACCATGACAAAAATAAAATTATCAAATGGAATTTTGAATAGCTGCAACGCGGCAGTCCTCTCGAATTATTCTATTACATCGTTTTCTTTGATCAATGTCCTGATCATTATTTCGTCTTAATTAAACAAGACTACACGTTTACGTTTTGATGACCTGTTGGTGCGCAGTATCAAGATCAACTAACCGCATAATCGATGTTCGGATAATCGAACGTGCGGATAATTGACGTTCGGATAATCTAGCCCCGATTGTAATTTGTTAAATACGTTAACAGGTGATTCGGAATAACGGGAAAATCGGTTCCAGAATACTTATCAATCAACTAAACAACTCACCGACTAAATTATCTAAATTAATATCTTAATGAATTTCCCAAGAATCAAAATCATGAACTCGGGAACCGTATTAGATAAGTGGAACGTCTCAAAGCGACAAATCCGTCGGGTCTGAAGTTTACACGGCGCGTATCCGATTGAAAATTTGCGGGTACCCTCGTTGTCCCGTATTTTCGTGAAAAGGAGAATCATTAAAAGGGGGAACGGTTCCCGTCGCGCGAAATCCCCGCCGGTGGCGCGCCGAGTGTTCGACAAACAAATCCGGCGCCGAGTGGGCGCGCTTTGAATCCGCCGTCGTAGGTCGACAAGCCGAGCGGAAGAAATCAAAAGCGGATACCCAGAATCAAGAGATAAATGGATAAACGGACGGGACCGGGCTGCGCAAAGGCGAGGCGAAGAGAAAAGCCGAGGGAAGGATGATTTCGCTGCCGTCAAAGCCTCGGCACCGTTCAATGGGCCACGGGGCGAAGAATAGCGAGCAGAAACGACGACGCGTTTTTCACGTCGTCGTGTCTCTGAGGGGGGGGGGGGGGATAGGGGAACGAATTCGCCAGGCAACAATAACCAGGCTCGTTTCTGTTACTCGCTCGATGATTGAACCGGGTAACCAGCCCGGCGGGCTCGTTCCCGGTAATTGACGCGGGATCGTTCGTCGCCTTCCTCTTCGTTACATCGATTCTTTCGGTAAACGATCGTCGCGCGAAACGAACTTTCGAATAAACGTTTCCCGCCAATGCGAGAAAGGGTTAATGAACTCTATCGATAACAGAGGCCATCGAGATGTCACGACGAGAGAACGAACGGCGCTTTGTTACGAAAGATACGCGAGGTGAAGCCAATCATCGGTTTAGAATATTCAGTTAAGAACGGATCGATGAATCGCAGGGGGCAAATTTGTCGGATGAAGTTTCTGTCGCGAGTAAAAAAGCTTTGACGCGTCGCCAGTGGATTTCTTAAATTGAGATTTCCATTTATGCCACTCTTTATTAGTCGATTATAATTTAATTATTGATCCTTGGGACGTTTTCTCCATTTCAGAATTATTTTTCCAGATAATACTTTCCAAGACACTGTTTATTTTGATCGAAACACCCCAAATTTTTCCCCCGGGTCCGGGTTACGATTGACCCGACATTGGTCGGTCGATTTGTCCGCGAAAAGAAACCGAAGCAACGAGGTCCGACCATTAAAATCCGAATAGAAAGCTCGATGGGAAAACACTTATCGGCCACTCTGCGACCAAACGCTCGTTGCGAGAGCCAAAGGAGGCGGGAAAACGTTTCGCCGACGGTTCCCACCAGCTCGTGCTCGTTATATTTTATTCGACGTTCGTGAACGGGTCTGTCAAGCTTCGTTGCTTTTCGAAAGCCCCGGGACTTCTGATTCTTGGCGATTCGATCGGCCAATTCAGGGTAAACGATCGAGTAACCTGGATACCTAGCGCTTCTGGAGCTGCGCTGGGTCAAACCGGTCGATAGGGTTGCAACTAATTGCCTCAGGAATCGATTAACTCAAAATTTGGAATTCGCAGCATGATTTTTCAAAGTTAAGATCGTGTCACAGTTCATTCGAATTGTTTTTCAAAATTTAGTAAATCCAAATTTTGTATAATCGACAGAATTCTCAATAATTAAAATTTAAGTGTATCGATTTCTAAGGGACAGATGGCACCCTAAGAACGCACGATGTTTTTTGTTGAGAGATGAAGGCAGTTACAGAACACCTTGACGATCATAAATCCGAATGAAAAGCAACGAAACAAATTGCCCAGCAAAGGACCAAGGGAGAACGAGGTAGAAAATGGTGTCTATTTGTCAAGGTAATGAATGCACAGGGAGGTCTGACCAGATACGAGACTCTTCCACTAGCGAGCGTCCGACCATGCCCGGCTTTATTCCATTTACGCGCGCCTGGACAGATACGATCCCATTCTCCTTAAAACGATTCCAGATAATATGATTCCGTGCACATCCGGCCAGACAGAGGCGGCGGCGACGGAGTCTGACCAAACACGGATTTATTCTACTTGCAGAATACCTCCGCTGAAGGTTCCGCCTTATTTGCAGAATGTAATCAAACGGCGGACGGTGTACCTTTATCAAAGATAAATCTCACTTTCTTACGGGCAACTTGCCGCTACAACAGTAAGATTAATTAAATTGCTAAACAATAATTTCTGCAAGATTTCATTTTGCTCGACAATTTAACCCTTTAAATACAAATACACAAAGATTCATTTTACTTCTAAAGAAATTTTAAAAGCTTCCCTGATTTACTATCAAATATATTTTTATAAAATTCCCAATTTACATTATTTAAACTTCTCAATATTTCAAAGTATACTGAACGACGTCCAAACCGCGATACCGTGAATTGAAATTGGTCTATCAAAAGGTGGCTTCGATTCCAAACTTGATATGCGCCCGTTTTAAACGTATTAACCGATACGGGGGTTAAAGGCATCGGGCAATTCGATTCTGAAACACGCGATAAACCTTGGCGACGGTGTATCCGCGAGCGTTTAATTTGCCGGTACGGCGGAAGTAGCGGAAAAACAAGGAAACGTCGTCCACGATCGAATCTCGGCTTACCAAACTCGTTGCCCGATAATTTCCCCCTTCCGCTTAATTTGCCGCCGACTTATTGGCCTTTGCAAAAAGCTGTTTCACGCTGCAAACCAACTTCCACTCCCTGCCTCGATCCTGTTCCCCTCTCTCTCTCTCACTCTCTCTCGCTCTCTCGGTTCGTTTAATAGGATTCAACCACGGCGATACGTACAGCGGGAATTATTCCGGTCGGTCGAGTTTATCAGCCGGCGAAGACGAAATCCGATTGGGAGGATGGGGCGGAGGGGGGAGAGACAGTCTGAGCGCATCTATTTCCGCTAGGCGAACCGAAATTTCAAAACCGATCCGCAATTTTCACCGTCGGTTGCACCCCGATAAGTATCAGACTTAAATATTCTTGAAACTCTGCCCGGAGATTCAGTTCATGGAAAGGATTTTTATAAAACTTCTTTATTTTTTTGTTTCTTTTCAGTTTTACGTGGATGCTGTTTGAATCGTTCGGCTGTCTTGTAAATTCGTAAGGTTGGTAGATTTCTTTTTTTCTTAGTATTTTAAATATCTTGTTTGTGCAAACATTGGCAATATTATAAATTTTGGCTTAATATACTTTGCAATATTGCAATCAATAGACATTCCTGATTTTGGACCATCCCCCGCAATTCAATAATTAAAATGAGAAAAATGAAAACGAAAAGCTCGCCCTTGGAAGGTCAATCGTTTTTATTCCCAGTGCATTCGCGTACAAACAGACGATTGAAAGGGAAGGAAAAGAAAGCAAGGGGCGGGATAAGGGTACGCGTTATTGCAGGAAGAAAAAAGGGGGGCGCCGATAGATTTGCGGTTTTCTCTGCGAAAAATTCAAAGGGTGGCCGCATTGAGTGACGTTCGCTCCTTTTCGAAGTCGTTCGATCCGTTGGCGGCGTTCGTTAAACAAAAAGCCCCGCCAAGAATACCTTTCCCGGCCGGCCACCGTTTTTGTCGCTCGACTTTCGCCGCATTCACGTCCACGTGAATACGTAAACTTCCGCTGCCGACGATCGCATATCAAACGCCTCTCTTTTTCTCCCCCCAACCCCCTACGATCGAGGAATATTAATAACTCGCCGTACTTTCCGAGCTAACGCGACGAACAAATTTGATTCCCGCGCGCTGTTTGCTCTCTCCACGTTTCACAGTGCGCTCTTTTTGCTTCGATGATAGCCTGATACGGGATGATTCGATTGATTACAAACCGGTCGAATGAAAGCCTCGTTCTTGCATCAATGTTTGGACGCGCAACTCGAATCCCGGCGTTTCACGGTTTTATTCAAATTTATTAAGCACGCCGGATTTAATGAAAAAGAACGATGTCGATCGATTCCCTGATTTAATGTGCCGCCGTGGTTCTAATTTCTCGCAGCCGTTCCGTTTTCTATTCGGAACGTTGTACAATTAACATTTGCAACTCAAAGTAATTAAAATCTGGAAGAGTGACTCTTATTTTTCATTTATTTTTTATCGTAGCGAAGGCAACAACCCCTAACACTGAAAATCCGACTAACAGGCTTCTGATATATGAAATGTTAATGCAATTATTACGACTTCAATTATCAGAACTGAATAACGCAAATTTTAAACGAAAGATTAAAAGAACCGTGTTTCGCGCAATCGCAAATTATAGCGGGCTGTCTCGTTTTTACCGAGTCACTCAACGTGTTATTATTATTTCGAATTTTTTGCAATTTTTTATTCGCGACGTCAGTCGCCGGTGTTAATAAAGCAGCGTGTTGCGCGCGAGAGAAGAACGTAAATTACTACCGGTAGAAATAAATAAAAAAGCAGGAACAAAACAGAGGCACACAAGGTACTCGCAGCTGTTTTAAATCATTACAGGATCTCCGGGGAGTGTTCCGAGGGGGAAACTGCGTGGATTCTAGAGGGAGGAATTCACGCAGGGATTGAAAATTAATTCGACCCGATGATTAATCAATTCTGTTTATGTAAAGCTTCGGGAGCGAATATTTGAAGGATGTTTTTAGAAAAAGTCGTGTAAATTTATGCGATGGAAGGAAGCGTAGCGTATAATTACTTTAAAAATTCATTTTCTGATCAATCTTACAGAATCTGATGTGTTTTGTGATTGAAAATATGAGTTGATTAATTAAGAATTTTTAGGCTACGTTTTGGATATTTTAAGGAACGTTTGAAGGGAATTTTTAACGTTGATAAATTGCCTGGTTTTAATGAAAATTATAAATTCGAGACGATCGATCATCGAAACATATAAATTCCCGTCGGAGAGCATTGTTCGGGGCTCCCAGATCCTGTGGTGTAACGACTAATTAACTAAATGCACAGGGACGGCTCATTATCGATCGTTTAATAAAGTCCACCGCGTAACTTTGTCGCCTTTGTTCCCGGCCTATTGTTCGCCGACTTCGTCCCTTCGCCGTCTCACGATTACGTTCGCCGGCTGGATTTAACGCAGGATCTATAGATCCTCGAGCCTTCGAGCAAGGAAACGATCAAGGGAACATCGGTTCCCGTGAATCGTTCAATTAATTCACCCTTGGGGCTCGATCGACGTCGAATCGTTCACAAAGAAGACGGTTTAACGAGATCTCCGACGAAATTTGTAATCGTCCCCGCGTGAAATCTTGTTCGTACCTTCCCCCCTTCTAACCACCTGTTTCTTCTTTTAATCCCTTATTTCATTTGCTTGCAAATATGGCGGTATCAGGGCTTGTTTTAATTCCTCCGAAGTCCCGGGGTAATCGGGTGAAGTAATTTGGAAAGTTTGGAAATTTGAGGAGTTGCGAGGGTGGAGGGCTCGAAAGTTTGGAAATTTAGGAATTTATAAATTTTAAAACATAGCAATTTGGAAATTTAGAAACTCAGAAGCTCAGACTTAAAAAATTTAAGAAACACGAAATTAAAAAAAATATTTAAGAATTTGCTGGATATTACGTTCCCGTAGGCTGGTTAATCGTCGCAGTTCACGAATTCCTGGCAGAACGGGAAGGTAGCAGCCTTCGAAACTCGTGCCATGGCGCGACGTTGGTTCCCGTAAACGAACGAAGTTATGGATTCTGAAAAATTTACGAGCAGAGTGGTCGCACTTTGACCCAGTTTGCGGTGTCGGTCGCGTTTTCGTGAATTCGTCAGCGACACGTTCGCGACGAACCACCTGTTCCACGAAAAAGCAACCCCGTCGCGAGTAACGCGGCTCGTTCCCAGCGTCGCAATCCGGTTTAACGTATTCCTTGAACTCGGCAAAAATTCATAAGTCACCCGATTCCCCGGGGATCGTCGACTTTGTTTCATACGTGACGTTGACGTTAAGGGTGGCTGTAACTTCGCTTTGAACGTACGAACGTTGGTTTCGGTTTGTTTGCTTCCTGGTTCGGTATCCAGGGACTGTTTTATCTTGACACTTTTTAAAAAATCATCCACCAGTTCCTGCCGCGAGATTTTTCACGCGTTTCTGTAATTTTTTGATGCCACCCATGCTTTGACGGCGGAGAGCATTTCTAAATCCAACACCATCGAATTTACTCGCGTAATGGAAGCTTCTCTCATTTTCTGTGTGCATTAGCTATTTCAATTTTTGAAGCACAATATACAGAAGTATGCGAAAGCTTTGTTCATCGCGTTCAATCGTGTCCATTATTCTCGCTGTTTAGATTTCTATTCGCGCGGATGATTTATCTGATTGTCCCAGTCGTTCTGAAGGTGACAGTTCATCAAAAGACAAAAAAGAAATGTTATATTAAAAGTATGTACAAAATTCCATTTCAATTTATTATATTATATACGAATAAAGTTTATCGAAGTTTGGTTAGAAATAATGAAAAAATCCGCGCGGTAATTACAACGTTCCGCTCGAGACGTCTAATTTTCCTCGGCGCTGGTGTCGATAACTCTCGATACAATTAAGCAACGCTCTCTCTCTCGAGATGCATTCCTTGCGCGATTCGCGTAGTTTCGTTTTCGTGGGGGTTCACAGGGAATCCCGGTTCCCGTCCGTGGAATCGGGTCAGAACGAAACAGGGCCACTTGCTTTTGGCCAAAGGGAACGTGGCACGGAATATCGAGTGCATCCCACGTCGATCTTCACCCTTTCAACCGCAAAGCGATCTTCTACGACCCTTAACCCTTAAACCTTCGCCTGGGTTCAAACCACTCCGCTGAATTTGCTCGACGATCCGGACGACGAAAGCCCGCTGATTAATTAGAACCTTTCCTTCGCGAGACCGAGCGGGGGAAAAAAGGGAAAAAGAGAAACGACGTCGGTGGATTTCGGGGCGAAGACGAAGAATGTGGTGGCCGCGAAAAAAAAAGAGAAGGAAAACGGAGAGAGGAGCCTTTAAGACGCTGGAAATGGCACGAGGGGCGAGCGGCGCGAGAGGTGGTGAACGGAGGTGGAATTAAAAGAGGTAATGGAAACGTGATGAGGAAAGCGATGGAGGGTGCGATTTTCGAGGGAGCTTTTTATGTTCGACGCCAAATAATGAATAATCAAATAAAATTGTCTAATTTTATTCCTGTTTTTGATATTAATATTCCTAAAACGCGTTTAAAGGGTGGTATACGATTCTTTACTGAACAAACATCCCGAAGTTTGGTGTAATCAGCTTAAAATCCCGGCGCGATCGTAAAACGCAGAAACAGCTGGAGATTTCCCTGTCGTTCGCGGGGGGTCGGTGGAAATTGGCTGCTCGTTCCCGTCCGCCATGGGATTCCTCATCGTCGGGATTCCGCGCCGGCCCATTCCTTTTTATCTGCGACGACGTTCCTCCGCCGTGATTACAAGTTTCGACTAATTAAGTTACGCTGCGCGCGATTAACACACCGTCGAGCCATTACTTAGAGTTAGCCGCGGCAACCGGAAGACAAACGGTCCGGAAACAAAGGCTGGGACAAAGGGGATGTGTCTCCGCGCGCGTCCTGCTCCTCGCCGGTCGCTTAACTACCAACTAACGCTTAACAAAAACTGCCTACGTGGATAATTGTTGCTTTCAGTCGCGCTATACCGTCTCAAAGATGGCGAATATAAAATTAGAATATACTGGAAACGAAAATATCGAAGAAGGTCTCGAGGAATAAATTATCGATACGATCTAATTAAGAGGCTTCAGGGTCAATTTCCGTCTCGCGGTCTCTCCGTTTTATTTCTTTTTTTCTTTTCCGCGAAAAAGAGTTCGGACATAAATAATCAACAGCGAGGGAACACACGGCCGTGGACGTTGGTCGAAATTAAGAGACGGAATTTCATTCGGGCAGACGCTCTCCCGGCGTGTTCCCCTTTGCCAAACGACGCGTCGTTTAATAAGTAGCTTAATTGTAAAAACGTCCATCCTTTGTAACTAACTTGATGACACGGTCGCAGAGCAAAGGACGGAAAAAGACAGACAGACCGGGGGTACAGAGTTGAAAACGGAGAGACGCTCGGAGTTAGTTAATTATTCACGGTCAATTTTCCGTCGCTTTGACACGGCTCGCCGCATTGACACAGAAGCAACCAGACTTTGGAAGTTCGGGAATTAGCTGGCGAAACTCGGCGAAGAAGGAAACTACCGGTGGACCCCCCCAGGGCCGACCGTTTTCGGAGCCCTGCTTCCCCGGTTTTCTTCGAACCGGTGTTCATTTCGAGGTTTGTCGGGGTCCTCTTTGAGCCGAGCATAACCGTTACGTCAGCTCGTTCGACGATTTCGATAAGAAACTCGCTCCTTTCGAGTTTTCGACGAACAAATTTATTGTACTGTTTTTATCTGGTGCGCGCCACACCTGTACGCTGGACTTTATCAAAAAAATTATAAAATAAAATGGAAGCATTTTATTACGCGATTCAGATTTTGTTTTATGGTTTAAGTTGTTAAAATGAAAATATTTGGGAAATTATTTAAATGGAACGAAATCTGAGACATTAAGCAGCGTTTAAAATATTTATTTCGACGGGATAAATGCTACCCAATGTCCGATAACAGGAATTTATACGGGAGTCTACTTCTGTAAAATGGATTTTGATATTTTCTTTGTATTCCAATATTTTGTAAATCTATGCATTTTCATCCCTCCGTTATATTTTATTTTTATATTTTTATGTTATGTAAATCTGGGATTACTCAAAGTTCCTTTGTATTTTTTTTTATTTCACGAAGCCACCGAATATTCATCCTTTGCGCAGCAAAACAACGTAGCAAATTAATGACAGGAATAAAAGTAAACAGGGACCTTTGAATTTTGAGAAATCGTGTCCAAAACCGCCTCGAGCGCGAAGGGTTAATATCACTTTAAACGCGTGATACATTATTCTATTTATAAAGAACCCGGAAAGCACGGGAAAGGTACCTTTCCGTGAAAGGAAGACGCGAAGCAAAAGGATCAGGACCACTTCGCGTCCGATGTTAATGAAAACTCTCTGTCGCGGCACAATCAAAGCAATGAACTCTCATAAACATTTCTCGTTACGCGGTAAGAATTAAATAAACAAGATTGCGCGGTCTTGGTTATTTAGTGATATCACAACGTATCGCGGAGAGGTGGTCCTGCGAAAACATCACCGGGTTCCGGGGAACCCCGTTCCCGTGAAAATAATATCGCGTCACGGCGTTAATAATTTCCTGTTTAATTCTGAGAATCAGACCGTGACGTAAAGTTGCAGCTAGAACGAAATGTTCTGCTTCGGTGTTGACGCTGTTTATAATGTAATTCCTCGCCCACCCTCTCGCCCCTACTCTTTCTGCCGGGGAGTAAACGTAATTGTTATGCTTCCGCTGTTACCTTGCACCCTTTCCCCGGCGGCAGACAGAAAAACAATAAAATAAAGCAAGGAGTTTCCGTCGAGCATCGTAAAACTTCGAATTTCCATCTAATAAATGTCTTATCGTGTGAAACCCACCTAACGTTTCCTGTATTTGATATTCTCAGGAATATACCCTCTTTGAAATTGAATAAATTAATAAATGTCGCTATTGAAACAATTTTCGTCCGTCGGTGATGCGAATGATAAACGAAGGGATGAATCACCCCCCAAGTTATAAAGTAACCTTCGTCATAATCTGAAATATGAATGATCAATGAACGGGGGCACTTCGAATACCACCAAAGAGACAGGAGAAAAAAAAGCCAACCCTGATGACCCGTCTCCGCGAAGATCCTTTATTAAAAGTTGCCTGAGATAAACAGGGACAGAGCCGTAGGTCGAGAGAGAGAGGGAAGCGGTGGAACAGGGTGAAACGAACGCATAAATTATGCTTATGAGCCACTTCGTGTGTTCTCCGGCGCCATTTTAAAATTATACTTTTAAATGCAACCACCTCTGCCGCCCGGAGACGCTTACACCCCTTGGTGGCAAGGGGTGGCCAGCCAGTTTCTTCCACGACACCACGTATCATCCCCAGCCGTGCTGTTACATCCTCCCCCTCCCCGTTCCCCCGAGAATTTGTTGCCCCAAGGGGGAGGGGGCTAAGAGCATTATTTTGTTAAGAGTTCTAGCTGCCACCGCGACCCGGAATAAATTCCGCCCCTCTTGTTCCGAGGGCCGAAAGTAGTCGCCCTATTTATCGTGGCGAAACCGAAACAGCTGGTTTCTTTTGCAGCTGCAACCCTCGTAACGCGACCCGGTGATAACATTTATTATCGAGGCTAAAATTGACCCAGCCACCCCCCTCCGCGAAGGGCGATTCTTCGAGAAAGTCGAAGGAAGTTCCTCCGCGCGAGGGGAGAACTTCTGTACCCGAATTTAGAGGGGGGTATTCAATTGCGGTTTTTCGGGGTGGCTGGCTCCGGGGACGAAGGGTGCTCCCTCTATTAAATACTTTTGCTCGAATAAGTTTATGTATCTCAAGATTGCTAAGTTCTTAAGAAATTCTAATTCAACACCGAGGTTCCTAAGTTTTTTCATTTCTGTCAAGGAATATTTCTAATGAAAATATTAGACCTATTAAAAATACAACGGGGCCAGTTTCAAGGAACCCGCGGCAGGATATATCCAGGACGAAGGTGTATTCGGAAGGTACGCCTGTTCCCGCACGATACCGGGAACGAGGAGATACACAAGAAGCATTTTAAGCCCTCTTCTCTTACTCGATTAAAATAGCACAGAGGGGGGCGTAGAAAAGAAGCAGAAGCCGCATTACGCGTAACGCTACTTTCAACAAATTCACCGGTGATCCGCTTAAATTTTCCAGCTGGTGGCTTATGGGACCCATAAACACCATGATAAACGTTTCGAATCTCCCTTTTAAGGAAAACGAAGAATTCAGAGCCTCCGTTGGTTAAACCACTTTGGCCCGTGAAACTTAAGTGGTTCCCCCGCCCGTACATACTCATTTCCGAATGAAAGCAACCCCCCCACGGGGATTCGCCCTCTTTTTCATCGTTCGAGAATCTCGGCTCGCGATTTACATGGAGCCGCGCGAATGGGGGGGGATCAAGACGGGGGTTGTTCCTCTTCCTCTAATCAATCCTCGAAAGCGGATAGATTTTTAAGTCGCGAAACGACCGGCTAAAAAGTTTCTCCGTTTTTAAGAGGACGAACGGGACAGGGGGATGATTCGCGGAAAGAAATAGGGGTAGAATGCAGTGGAAGAAGTATGTGATCCACGGTAATGGCCAGACGCCTCCTAGCAGTTCCTTGAAAAACTTTCGACTCTCAAAGGTGAGCTCTCTCTGTTTCCCTCGACCCCTGCTTTGTCCACGACCCTGCGCTCGTTTCTTGTACCACCCCCTGCTCCCTCCTTCGATCTACTTATGGCTCGTTGCTCTATTGGTTTTTACCATCCGACGTTGCTCCATTACTCGAAGGCTTAACGACTTTTCTATCGCCACAGGACTTTCGCATCCTTCGAGGAACGGCGCGAGGACACAGGTTATCCAAGTTTTACCCTCGCCGTTGTCGATTGTACGAGGTGCCTCGAATTTCCAACAATTAAATGATCAGTGAAAATAAATATGTTTGGTGGATTCTGGCGCAAAGGGGTCAACGATTTCATCGTCAATTTAATAAGGAAGCAGTCTCCGCGTATAATCCAGCCAGAAATCCTCTCTCAATTTTAAAAAATCCCGCACGGTCGACGATTTCCTCGGCATCTTCCGCAGCAACAAGTCTTCTTTTTTCCTCCCCCTTTCTTTTTTTTTCTCTGTTGCTTTCGCGCTATTTTCCAAGGAACCCCTAAAACCCGAGGGATGCTTCCCTCCGGTTCGTTGTTCCCTCTCAATCTTCCACGGCGGCCGCTTCCCACCGCCACCTTCGAAACCGCCCACCAATTGTTTCTTTTCCTCCCGAAGGCTTAACGGCTCTTTTATCGTCGGCCTTTCTTTTCGTCGTGCTCGGTGCAACCGTTATAAAAGCCCCGGCTGCAATGTAAGAAACGCGCGATCCCGACGCGTTCCAGCCCGCGGAACAATGGAGAATAGAGCCAGCCAGCACAATCCCCGTATAGCCATCCCCCTCCGTTTTCTCGCGGCTCCGTTATATTTCAACAGATAGTGACGCCCAGATTCTTCGTTCAGATTATTGTAAACATCCTCGCTCGGGATCGCTCGCGCTCCATTGTCGGCGACGTGGATCGAATCAGCCACGGATCTTCAAACGTTGAGATATAACCGTTCTTAAGCGTTCCGGGGAGAAATTGTGGTCTACGCGGTCGCAACTTCGAGATAAGACACTGAATTTCCGCGAGTTGACGAAAACTGAAACAAGCTGTAGGCTGAGGGGATCACGGTGTCAGGATAATTTTGGTACTACAGTGTCGTTGTTTAAAGAAACCTTAGTTTGCGGGGTTATTATTTGACGAAGAGTTCTGAGGACAGGAAGGAGATGATAAAAGCGAAGGCGGTGATGGACGATGGGGTGACGCGTTATCGATGTTTACAGGGGTGTGAGGGAGGGAAGAAAAGGGGCTGGAAAGGGTTTTTCTTGAGTTGAGATTATCCTCAATTGTTCCACTTTGCTACCACTGCGAATTATAACTTTGCAAAAATTGTTGAAAAAGAGAGGACTTTATGTCCACATTTTTGGCTATAGTTCAACAGCAAGAATTTGGGTCCCGTCGGAAATTGTAATTCGTGAAGTGATTTGATCGATCTCGCTTACCGTAACAGGAGCGGCGAGCGTTTTAACATATTCCACGATCGAACGATTCTTCAGGAACATGCCGCACCGAATCTCGGGTAAAAGTTGCGGAAAACAAGCCAGCGATGTTCTAAGTTCGCTGGGGAATTTCTGGAACACGAATGCGACCCGTTCGATAACTTTCCAACTTCTCTAATATCCAGGGAACATTCAAAGCAGGCTATAGTCGTGTGTTCCGAAGAAAGAGGGAGAGAGACGGTGAACTGTCTAGCATCGAACAGTTTCCACGTTGAAATAAAACTGGAACCCATTTAGCGTTCTGAAATCGAACGAAAAACTTACCCACCCCTCTTTCGTCCCAAACAAAAATCTTATTTCGAGATAATTAAACGAGAGATTTTTGTATAAAAATTCAACAGAAGATGGTAGGATATTGCAATTAGGTTAAATTGATAAAGAAATGGAACGGATGATCACACAAAAACGATCAAAATCTCGTCAGATCGCGGTCCAAGTTTGGTAAAACCCAAGCCGGGACATAAATAAAACCGCAGGGCAAGGGGGCAGAGAACGGGAAACGCTTGCGGATGTAATTCTCCAAATAGGTTCCGGTTTCGGTTCCGCTCAACCGAGCGTGGCCGGCAGGACGAGCGTTCTCCTGAGCTGCGGTCCACGCCATGGGCTTTTTTTGCGGTTCACAGAGCCAGAAAATGGCCGCGTACGCTTCTTTCGTTCCTTTTTTTTTCCTCTCCACCCCCTCCTCCTTCACCCTTCGTCCCCATCTGGCCGAACCCAGGGAAAATAATTTCATCGACGCCGGCCGAGAGAGACTCGATTAAGGATCCTTTCTCCTCTTCTGGAGCTATGCTAAATTGCTCTCGGCTCTTTTCCTTCAAGGCCTCGTCGTTTATTCTTCGTTAGCCCCCGCGCGGCGCTGATTTAATCGCGAACCGGCTGATTGGAGGGAACGAGCGAGGCGTGACCCGTGAATCGACTCGTTGACGAGCGCCGTTTGTGCGCCAGAATCTTTTCACGCCGTTTCGAGACCGCCTAAAGCTTTGTCCAAAGCGTTTGCGTTTCGTTGTACACGCGTGTGCAGCTGAAAATAGGAAAACGACTGACACGTTGACTGTCACGAATTAAAGCTTTGAATTCGGCTTTCGATTTATGGTCCCGGTCCCCCACAGTTTGTATTTTTGGCAAAGTTTTGATAAGGGATGATATTAAAAAATCCTTGCACTCGTCGTTGCAAAGAACAGTATCCTTGCAACCCTTTGTACGAGCTCTGAAACGCTTCGTACGAGCGGAATTAAAAGCTGCGTAATGGCGAAACGTCCCCTAGGAGTAGTTGGTTAAAAAAAAGGAATCCCATACACTTATCCCCAACTACAAACATTCGCCTATTATCCCCTTTCTGGTACGAAGTTTCTGCAAAAGTGCCTCGCGATACGTAATAAATTCCTGTTGAGAGACGTCTTCTTTTCCTTTCATCTCCAACCCTTTAAGCTCTGAATTTAACATCCCCCCCTGGTTCGTCGCCTCGCTCTTTCCCCTCTGTTTGAATACGGATCTTCCGGTAACATATGCTATCAACGATTCAATTGTACCCCTTGTAATTCGAGCTTTCTTACGTCGCCATCGAACCAAAGAGGGGTGCACTTAAGCGAATGAAAGAACTTCCAGGACATGTAATTCCTTTATCGAGCGGGAAAACTCTCGATTCCACTGCTCGTTCTCTTTTTTTTCCCTCAATTAACGGCGGAAACAAGTGTGCTCGGGGAGAGGATAATGCTCGCCGTGAATCAGGATCTTCATCTCGCGGTGGAATTCGACGCGTTTCAGGAATTCCAGGTATAATTGCGGATATGAGAAACTGCGTTTGCAGTCGTTTGTTCGCCGGCGAGCTTCATTAACCCCGCTTCCGTCATCTTTGCGGTCAATTTTTGACGATTAGTACCTGTTACGAGTGGCATTGTTCGGGTTCTAAATTTCAGAATTTTTATTTAAATTGTCCTTAGGGTTAAATTCGACACTTCGCCCTAGAGCAAAGTTTATTTCTAAGGGTGTCTTTTGAAAAGCAAAGAAAGAGTTTTATTTGAATTTTTATTTTATGTTCTTTTCAAAACAAGTTAATATCTCGGATATATTAGAACTGTTATTTGAACTTTTACATTTATCCTGAATTACAGTTCAATTAAAGGAATTCTATCAAGACGAATACCTTTGTTCGCGTGTAGAGCAATAAACGGCCAGCGAAACTCTCGCTGCCAGGATAATAAAACGATTCAACCTCTGGACTCGAGTAATCGTCGTAATAAAGTGATTTGGAAAATTTCATTTCTACGCTGAACATTAATCTGCTAATTGTTCTATTTAACGCACAGACATGATATAAGTTGGATCCTTCGAGTGACATTGTAGCGGTTCAATTGAATTAAAAATAATTTGCTAAATTGCTCCGGACCATTTCGAGGCGAATTACTATTGTAAAAAAGTTCTACGTAAAAACGTTTTGTTCAAATGAAATAATGTTGCTATTAAATTTATTTATCAAATGCACATCTCGAGGAAATTTTCAATCGTGAAAGATACAGTTCGAGGTTTTCTTTTTACTGCAAAATTATGTCACGATGAAATGACATAATAAATAACTAATAACTATAAAAATAAAAGCATCGATTGGAAAATCTTTAAAAAACAAGCAGAAACGAGAAGCTCGGTCGAAACATTCGGCAAAAGTCGTTCCCTGTTCGATGGAAATAGAAAAAAAAGAGGAGAACGCGGTCGAATTGCGACCATTTCTCGACGAAGCAGCACAGGAAAAACATTTTCCTGGCTTCGGAAAAGAGAATTAATATGAAAACCGCAGAGGATGCAACGCGTTCGCCGCGAAACGATCCCGCTCGTGCGCAATAATCGGCTCCGGCTAGCTTGTCTTTTTTTCTCCGCCTCTCCCTCCCTTGTCCTTTTTATCGAAATCCCCCCTCCCTCCGGACGAATTCAATCGAATTCGATGGATCGACGTTTCCCGTCCGACCGATTTTTCCCCGAATTTCCACCGCGCCAGCCTCCCTTTTGTCCCGTCCTCGCACAAAGTGCGAATCCGGATCGATGCTTATGCGACCAACCCTCTTTTTTTTTTTACCCCCTCGATTCTCAATAATGCGTCGTTTTTATTTTATTCTCTATCCCCCCTCCTCTTTTTTGTTTTAATAACAAAACGCTGATAAAAGTCAGTTTATTATGAACGATTCGCAGTTTCGCAGACGCGAGACAATTAATACCGAAATGAATTCGATGATAATCGTGGATCATTTCTGTTTAATCGACTCTTAATTCTTCGCGCTGTATGAATGCCATCGCACGGACGATTAGTGCGTTAATTACTGTAAAGTTTAACAGTGAATTACACCGCGGGTTTAATTTAATTTGTTACTGGTCGAATTTTTCTGAAGATTTCGATTTTTAATTATTTTTTATTATTGCAATTGTGTAGATGAAAAGTCGAATTATCATTTATTTTATTGGTGTGTTCACTGTCCCAGATTAAAAATCGCAAGCCAAAGATAATCGCCGCTCGAAAGAAGAGAAGACCCCGATTTTCGAATCGAGAAACCTGATTGTGCAACAAAACCGTATATAACCCAACGAGCAAACGAGTTGTTTAACGAATTGGCCGAGGAAATCGGTCGCGGTATAACGAACGAATAATTCGCTTAATTGACTCCCGGCGGTCGGGATCGTTAATTAATTATTAACCGGCAGACTTTAAGCGGGGCCGGCGAGCAGGGGGAAGGTGAACGGTTAGCAAAAATCCGTGGGCGAAACGATCGTTTGGTTATCGAAACGGGATACAACAGGGTGGAATAAAGCGAATTATTCCGTGTCGATTAGCTCGCGATCAGCAATTTGGAAACGGGACAAAAGCGCGCCGACGTCAGCGAAAACGTTCCAATCGACTCGGAACGATTAGAACCGTTTCGACGAAACTATTTCTCCCCTCTCTCTCTCTGTCCCTTTTTTCTCCCTCGATTTTTTTTTGTTTTCAACCAATCGTTTCTCAGTCCCGAATCGAAGTTTCGAAATGAAGGCACGGGGTTTCGACGGAACAAACAGAAACGGAGCGACAGCTTTGCTCAACACTTCTCGGGGGCGTCGACGTCTGGTCGAATTGGAATCAGGGAACGGTGAAAAGCAACCGCGAAACGCCGCGACGGTAAACAAACGCCGCTTGTTTCCGCGAGAGGATCCGCCGACGGTGATCCTACCCCCTCGATACGAGGTGTCGAGCGTGTTTTATCTCGCTGGAACATCGCTTTGTGCCGCTCCGAATAATACAGTTTTACGTGGCCGAATAAAAATGCTGCTGCTTTTGTTTAAAACAAACACGCATCGCGTTGAAAATAATTTTCGATCCTTTTTGGCGTCGCGAGCCGTGCGAGCAAACAAAATTACGCCGTTCGACAAAATTTTTGGTCAATTTACTTAAAGGATCAAGGTTTCGTCGATATTTTAAAAGGCTGGAAATAAAAATTTCGCGGGTGCAGCGACAATCAAGTATCGCTTTTGCAAATGTATCCCAGGCATCAACAAATCATCCCCCTAAGATTGTACACCCCCCTCTGGAAAACGGGAGACAGCGAAACGGTTGTGTACACGAATTTATTCGGGGTTTCTTCTGTTATCGTTCCTGTACCGTTGCCGCGACTGCATGTTTCGTTTCTCGTATACAAATCGACGGCAACAAATCACACGAGTGAGGAAGGGGGTGGTTTTGAGCAAAAGCAGTCGGGATCGCACGGGAGTGGAGCGAGACGGTATAATAAATAAAGACTTAAGAGGGAAAACGGACTGTATAGGTGGCTTTTAAACGTAAGAACCAACCCCTTGCACGATTCGAAAATATATTCCGACGTATCGAGAGGGTGCAAAAGCGCGTTAACGAAATTCACGTATGATGGATGAAACTGAAATCGAATAGCTGGCCGATTTATTCTCAAGGGTGAGTTGTTTATTGTCGGGATCAAACGCGTTTAACCCCGAGTGTGATCGAAACGGGGATGTGACAGACTATATTTCAGTATAAATGGGGTTAATACGATCCAAAAGGTCAATTTTAACCCTAGAAATATTAAATTCATAAATTTCTTTTTTATTGTGCAGAGTTTATTAATTTTATTTAAGCAGTGGTGATTAATTATGCAAAGTTGTTTGTAATTATTGTGCAATAACGATGCAAGTATTCTTATGTTTCCACTGTTCTCCATTCCGTTCGAGGGGGGAGGCGTAGAAAAATCGTCACGTACAACTTTCCGAACGAAGCTTTGATTTCCATCGGATTGTTTGCGGAGGAATATTCCCGAAAAGCGTCACGTAGCCATTCGCCTCGTGCTCGAATGAATTTTTGAAAACTCCCAGGAAAGAGAAAACGAGCTGGTCACCGAAATAAAGGAAAAGAAAAAAAAAGAGAGGAAAGGAACACGTGTACACGGGAGAAAACGAACGGGGACAGGATGTTTACGAGTCAATCGGAACTGGAAGACCCGTTTGTAGGATTCTTTTTAACGCACGCGACCGGCATTCCTTTCCGGAACGATTCGTGATACTCGTGTCCATCGACATATAACCACCCCTTGTGCGACTGTCCGCACGAGTGGGCAAGAAAAAGACCCCACCCCCCGAAACCATCACGATACGGCTGAAATTTCCGGGAAATCGTGACGCTAAAGGGTTCTCTCGTTTGTGCTATCGCGACTGTTCTTTTTTTAATCAACAAATACGTTGGCAGAATGGATCCGCCGCGCCTCCCCTTTGAAGTCCACCGACAGTGTTATTAGTCCGTTGCCGGTGGCGCTTGGGAATTATATTTCCAAATCTGCCATCTTTCTTTTTGTATCGATGGGGGTAGTTTAGGATCGTTGAGAAATTGCTAACACTTAACTGTTAATGATAAAATACTACTATTTATGCTACAGTGTAAAAATAATTTGACACCAGTTATCATCAAGATGACAGTCTCCTCCAAAAATTCATTGAGGTTCATAGTAATGAAAAGAAGGTTCACATTTACCCAGGATATTGAAATTTGAAGGGAATCGGAATGAAGCAAAAGAGGGTAGTTTCTCCCCTCGATTGGAATAAAATCGTCCACTGGCAGGCGTCGTAACGAACTAATTGACTCTGTTCCTCTCCTTCGACCACTTCTTCCTTCTTTTTTTTTTGGACCCTCTTCTGACGGTGAGCGAGGGTAACAATTTGCGAGCGGTGAATAAAGAAACGGGACGAATTCGCGGCCGTTTCGCCCTCCATTACGGTAAAAACTTTGCCCGTGCCTAGGGGATCGTAACGAGCCCCGATTCCGGACTGGGTAACGCTGTAAAGGAAACACTCTGAGACCGAGGATGCTCGTTCGCCATCACCTTTCCGTCCCTCTTTCAACTCCCTATCCTGGATCGAATCGCCTCGTTAACAGGCTGTTTCTCATTCGTCACCTTCGATGCTTCCCCTTCCACCTCCACCTAAAGTGACTTCATTATTTGTACGAAACGTGATGGAATAATTAAAGGAAAACACCTATGAGAAGTTTAATATAATCAGCATCGATATTGTATCAATTTCTTAAAGACTGATCTGATGTGTTGACGATAGAAATTTTTGGCAATATTTGTATAATGGAAGATGATAAATATCGTAGAAAATAATCGGAGGACTAATGGCTTTCGATATAGCTACGAGAGTTAATGCTGGATCAGTGTAGCTATTTATTCTCGTATGGTGTTCGATATTTCTCGAGGTTGTAATGATCGATCGGGCGACTGATCGATTAGAACGCTGCGATTGGTTCCAATGATCCATCACAACGAGTGACTGGCGAAACTAGCCGCGATTTTAACGAAACGTCGAGAAACTTTTCCATTAGAACGCATAGTTTCACTCGCCGCATCATACGCTGACCTGTACCACTTGTCTGACAGGAATCAATGGTGTTTCAGTTGTGCCTCAATTCGTCAAAATTCTTATTTCCCTTTTAGAAGAATTAATGACCTCTCAGTGAACCTTTTTGAGACTTTAGAGATAGTCCAGATCCTTGCAGGATCAGAGGACAACTACAAACATTGTCACATACCCTTAAACGAATGTAGGACAGTCAGAATACAGGTAGCACAGAAAATAATCTTCCAAACACAGCACACAACACTAACACCCTGTGGACCATTCATTTTGGACCATTCTTTTGTGTACCACTCTGTTTCACTTATTCAAGACAGGAACACCCGTTCGCCTTTAACGATAGCCATTCATCTTGCGCCAGCTTTGTAACTTAATCTTCATGATCAGGCAAGAACAGCGTTTTATTATCATGCGAAAGTGATCGATCGAAGGATATTGCAGGTTGCAGAAATCTGGAGGGAAAATAAGGGATCGTCGTCGATAAATGGTCAGCCACCTCCGAACTGGGCCTTTGTTCGCGAAATCAAGTTAATCCGTACGACCGGTTTACCGTTTCTTTCATCGATTTTCATCTCCACTTCGCGCCCGTTTCGATTGGGGCTCGATGTCGCGGAAGAAACAAAGAATCAAAGGGGATGCCCACCCTCCTCCCCTCTGCGAGGCTTTCCAATCTATCCGTTCTCCCCTTGGCGGACCGATGCGTCACCTACGTGTTAGTATTAGTCCTTGTACTGCTCGTAAACACAATTAAATTGAACGTTTGAGGGATAAAAGTGGTACAAGCCGGTGGCTGGTCAGACAGGTGGGGAATGTAATGCAAACTGTTATTGTAGTCGTTTAAGTGAAATGGAAACCCTTGAAGAAGCAAGAAAACGGAACAGAATAAGCAATATACAGCGGTGTATAGTGAGACAAGTGGAATAAGGTCGTGCTTGGTCAGACAACTCAAGGAAGTGAGTCAGCCCCGGCCGAGGAAACGAAATAGAAGTTAAAGTCAAAGCAAAGTGTGGGTGGAAGACGAAATAACGACTTGAATAAAGTTGCATAAGTGGTACGAGTGGAATAACAGTGTATTTAGTCAGACAACGAAAGGAAATAAACCGCAAGAATGTATGCAAAAACAAGAGAATAATTTGAATAAAATCGAACGAGCGGCATGAAGCAGAATATAGGAGCACAAGTGACGTAAGAGCGTATTTAGTCAGACAACGAAAGGAACAAATAAACTACCGTCAAAGAAACGGAATAGTGATAAAAATCAAATAAAAATATATACAAAAACAAGAGAATAATTCAAATAAAATTGAACGAGCGATATAAAGCGGAATATATGGAGCACGAATGATATAAGAGCGTATTTAATCAGACAGCGAAAGAAAATAAATAAACTACCATCGCGAAAACATGACGGAGGTAAAAATCAAACGAAAATGTATGTAAAAATAGGGGAATAATTTGAATAAAGTTGGACAAGTAGTATAAACCGGAATATAGAGGCGCAAGTGGTATAAGAGCGTGTTTAACCAGACAACGAAAGAAAATAAATAAATAGGGATAAAGTGTGTAAAAAATGCAAAAATGTGTGTAAAAGCAAGAGAATAATTTGAGTAAAATTGAACAAGTAGCATCGATCGGAATAAGGCGCGACTAGTGAGACAAATGGGTGAAAGTAATTAATCTAACATCGTAGAAAGGGAACAAGGAACAAAGTGAACGAGAAGCGTTTACAAAAGTGGAAGAATAATTTGTATAAAGTATTCAGACGTTGGAAAACCATCAAGGTATCCGATAGGGAATGATCCTAACGGGATTCCCGTGGGAGCCGTGTCACCGAAAGAAGTAGCGTACACGGCGCGGTATTATGTTTGCGCGTCGCATTGGAAAGATGCATTCTGCCTCACAGTACAAGCTGAACGTGGCTTGAATATTCATGTTCGAGCCTCGTAGTAGCTCTGGAAAATGTCAATACGGTTCGATGGTATCGAACGATACCGCGGAGATCCGTTTCGAGGAGAAATAAAAAAGAGTGAGAGAGGGAGAGAGGAAAAAAAGTACGTGTAATTGAATGGTTTGGTACGGATCGTCGGTAACGATAAGGGTTCGCCTCGCAATAAGTACCTGCCTCCTCTTAACGACGCGAAAAATCTTCGTGTACCGATAACAAGATCGTCGGAAAATCCACGATAAGAATCGGATCTCCAGCGAATTTCGTCGCCGTGATTTTCTTATTTCTCTCGCGGTGCCCTATATTTCCACGTACCCTCGAATCTCTCCCAGAAGCAATATTCAAACTGTCGCCCGGGTGTCTTAAATAATCCTAGCAATTTATACAAAAATTTCAAAAATAGTCATTTCAAGTTTAGGTATTTTATAACAAAATTAAAAAATTCGCGGGTTTCTCAAACGCTTAGACGACTGCACGTTTTCAGGCGATATTATAAGATTATTTTATAACGAAAAGAAAGATAAATCGACTCGCAGAGTTAATTCCAGAGACGAAACGAATAAAATACATAAATGTATTTCCATGAATGAAAATCTGTAAGAAACGAAACGTGTCGGTCCTCGAGCAGAGAGGAGAGGTACTTCGAGGAGGAATTCCGGACACGTATCACGCGTTGTGGGAGGGCCGGGTGGGTTTTTCGCAAAACGTTTCGCGAGACGGGAGAGAATCGTTAAAAGGAGACGTCGTTCGGCTTGAAAACGAAATAAAACTTCGTCAAGAAGCGAGGGAACGGATCGAATGTCCGAGGCGACATGCCTCTGGTAATCCTGTCCTCCTTCCAGAAGAACAAAGAGCGGGGGGATGATGACGAGCAACGATTGAAACACGAGACCAGAGAGGAAAGAAACAGGCTCGAGGGTGGATAGTCGATGAGGTCTTCGAATTTATCCTCCCCTTCATTTCTGCATCCTTCGTGCTCGAATTTCAAAGAGGATGAAAAAGGAAAGAAACAATGTATCGTCGACGAAGGAGCATCCTGAATGCTCTTGCCTCGAGGAAATCTTCCGCCTGGTCTGAGTTTCCTTTCGTGGCCGCGTTTGATCCTAGAACGCGGGGATATATATATAAAAGAGAGAGAGAGAGAGAACGATTCCTTTCTCTATGAACAAAAAGAGAGCTTGATCAATCTGGCAGATCAATGTATTTCGCTCGTCGGATTATTATTTACTGGGCCGCGTCCGTTAACAGATTTTTCTCGTCCCCTCTGTTCAATCTCCGATAACGAGGCTGGTTATTAACCCGGATGCTCCAATTTTTTCTTCCTTCGAGCTCGACGATTCGTTGCCTCTGCTTGCTTCTTCAGCCTCGTTATCCGAGCAAACGTTACAACCTTTAATCCCTTAAGAACACAGTCGAATCTGTTGATGGCTTGCATACACTTTTTTAAACATTTCCGCCCCATTGAATTATTTCCAGGGGAAATGAACTAATATTTTATTGACGGTCGAACAAGTATTTAATCCTTGCAAGAAATGAACGTAGAAAAATATTTTTCTAATGGTTTTTGGCGGTCCTGAACGGACACGCGAATTAATGACAATCACGAAGAATATAATCGAATCGTATTCTTAAGGCGTTAAGCAGACGGAAGTGCCGTAAAGCCGCGTTAAGGCGATTAATTTGCAGCCGACGATTCGACCGCGAAGCTCTCCTTAGAAAGCTCGTTAAACGGTGTAACAGACGGCTGGATAATTCGATCAGGTTAATTTAGAATAAATTGGCCCCAAGTTTGTCCCTAGGATCTACTAACGCGACGATAAGAAAGCTTGGAATGGGCGAACACGATGCAATTAGCGGGATCAAATCAATTAGGAAAGATAGTGAATTAATTTCTTATCTCGTCATTTCGTGTCCCCTCAATACCGACCTGTTAAGATCTCAAACACGAATACCGTGCTTAATTTATGAAAAAATTCAATACAATTTTATGTTCAAGTAATAGAAAAATTTTGAAGCGCTTTTTTTCGTAGAAGGTTTATAAATTTTTATTCAATAATATACACAGTTTTATTCGGTTAAATAAACTTTTGCAGCGTGCAAGGCTAACGATCGCAGAAGAATATTTATGAGTTTGTATCTGCAAGTTGTTACCACGGTTCCACTGTATTTTAAGTTGGAAAACAAACGTTGTTCATAAAATACCTTCTGTCAAGTTCGTAAATCATTCACTTAAACGCTTCTCGAAGTTATTTATACCCTCACCGTATCGTTTGCCAACGATTAATACCCTTGAACGTTCTAACCGTGCCAATTTGTGCCTTAAAAAACATCAAATAACACCTTCCCGCATTTATCTCCCAGAATTATTTATTACAATTCAACGAATAAAAATTGTTCATCAAAGTAAACACCATTTATCGTATCCGTAACAAAATTCGAGTAATTTTAATTTGAACAAAATCTCGTTTTATTCCCAAGAAATATTCGATAAAATTATTTTCCATCGAAATTATTGACAGATCCTTGCGAAATGGCATTCAGAGGATTAATCCTTAAAGTTTCAATACGAATTGAACTCGTTCGAGAACAACATTTGTCCGCCGCAGTGGAAACAGACGTGTGTGGTCAGACACACTTGAACTTCAAATATTAAGAATTCTATCGATCAATTTTCAAACTTTGCACTATTAGTCTAACATCAGCAATGTCCACGATTTATTTATTACGACATCCAAGGTGTTAATGTTTGCTTGGAAGAAACAATATTAGCGTTAAAGCATTATCGATCGCTTCTTGGAAGAAAGCCGTTGAAAATGTACGTGCACAAGTGTAAATTCGATATTCAAGCGGTAAAAGTGTTGCTCAAACATCGAAAGGATCTGTCAAATCGCGGAAAAGCCTGGCTGTCCGAGGCAATGCTTTCCGTGCGAGCACGCTCGACGAATTAGATTCGCCGGATGCATTGTTCGAGTTCGGTTAGTATCGGGGCTGGATCCCGGAGCTGTAACAACGTCACTGGATCCTGCAGGGTGCAGGGACGTCGCGAAGAAACCGGGAAAATTGAATTAGATTCAATCCCGTCCGTAGCTTTGTTAAATTAAGAATTTATACCGAAAGTTTCGCCGAAGTATACAGACTGACATCGAACTTTATCAGACTTAACTTCTTTCCGTCTTCAATTAATTTAGCTAATAATATTATCATCAATTCTATTAATTTCAATTTAATTTCTATTAAAATTTATTCGTATAACCCTTTGCAGTCGAGAGGTGCCTCTGGGACGACATGTGCCAATAATTAAAATATTAAAAATGTAAAATTTAATCATATTGGAACACAAGCACCTGTAACCTTTTTCGATACAGCGAAAGGAACAACGTTTCCGAGCGAAAAATCATCCGAAGACGAGAACAAAACGCCTCGCGTGGCCTGTTTCAGCGCCGTGCACGCTCGGGTTTTCATTCGCGGATTTTTCAATCCTGCCCTCTTTTCACATCCTAATAACCGAGGCTACCGGTGTAAGGAACGAAACAAGGGGAGGGGGGGGGGGGGGACTGTAGAGAAGCCGGTTGCAATTAGCAGATTGAAATCAATAAAGTATTGAAGTAAGGATCAAGGATGAAAAGGCGCGTTGAATGTCCTTTCAACGTACGCAATTAAACCAAATTAGAATGTAATACAAATATTAATAATTATTTTTTGAATCCTTTTTGATAGAGCCCTTTATCCGCTAATGTCCGACGATAAAAGTCAATTCAGAGACCCTCACGATCTGATTCGTCATCCCCCCAAAAGGACGGTGAATCATCCTGGCTACGTGAAAAAAGAACCGCCACGAAGGAATCCCGTTTACGAGACAGGGAGAATCTCGAGGAACATTATTTACATTCGATCAAGCCAGAAAAGCGACGCAGCTGGATTTCAATAACGCGACAAGTTTCGCGGGACGAACGAAGGTTAGGCGTATTTGAGGAACAGGCTTCCCTCGGAGCGGTCGGAAGAACCCCGAGGATAAAGCGGGGCTCGTACGTGCGCGTTCCGACGCGTATTCGTCACGATTTGTTCCACGCCTCGTTTTTCAGTCAATGGATTGGAACAGTGAAGGGTTGTTTTAATTCAAGAAGTATCTAACGTAGAAGGGTGGTTACCATTCGGTATCTTCGAAGGCGGTTTTTAAAATAATATAGTATACAAGGTCTGCTGATTGAATAAATAATATGGTTTAATAAAACGAAGAAATTTGTGACCGAAGATCAGCCGTGCTTAATAACCGCGAACATAATTGGCTCATCATAAATTCAGCAAGTAGTACACGAGGTCAACGATGCCATACTCTGTTTGGAGAAGATTCCTGGCACCCTGGCCGCTCAAAAACTGCCAAATCGACTAGACAGCCTGAATTCATTCACTTCATCATCGTCCCCCCAAAAAACCAACCAGCAAAAGAAGACACGGAAGTGTTGTGCGTTCGTTAGCAAGCAAAATTATGATATCAAGAGTAGTAACAATTTGACAAAAAATGTATGTTTATGAAGAAGCCTTACGCTTTTGAGCTTTTTCCTGTAAAGGACTGGACGGCTAAAAAAGTTTGGATTCGAAAGTTTCGTGATCGATATGGACGAGTCCAGAGTCAAGGAATTGTTCTGGTAATAGGATCGCGATAAAGGAAGCAGAAATTCCGTCCGCTGATTCGAGGCAATCGAGAGACGGCATTAGGTAAAGCGAAAAGGAGAATTCGTAAGGGAATATCCCGGGTATTCACGGGGATCGAAGGTGATCGAAATCTCGAGTGAGAATCGAATGTATCCAGCGCGAGGAGAGATCTTTGATCCTCGAGAACGGGACCGTCCGAGTAACAATTATTCGAAGGATCCGGAGAGGATCCCAGTCAAAAGTCACCGTAATTCCAGTGGCGTGAAACAACCCTTATTAATCCTCGCCTTCCGCTGCGTCGCTGGTTCCTGAAACGGCGGGGTGTCCTGGAACCATCCCCCGCGTAACACGTTCCTTAAACTTTCCCCTCTTCGACGATCGAAGGATCACTTGATCGATCGAGGGAAATGGATCTCACCCCCCCCCCCCAGTTGAACAACAACAACTTACCCCCCACTATCAGCAGCAGATGGAACAGAGCACGTCGCACTTTCCCGCACTTCCGTCGAACGTCTTTATCCATCCTGTTCCACGATCTTGGTTCCCGTCGATCCTCGAGCACCCGCGATCTCAGGCTTTGTCCGTTCGAAGCGATCTCGGTGTCTTTGACGCACGTCAAGGGGCGCGTTTCGCGCGAACAAATGACATCGGTGAACCGAAAGGCTCTCCCGGTCGTTTCCGTTTACGGCCGCGGCGGTCACTGTTCGAAATAGAGGAAAAATTCCGTGCCGTGGCAGCAAGGCAGGCTGTTTCGAGCGCGCCTCCTCGCGACTACACACGCCACGCAGACGCGACAGTTCCTGACTTGCAACTGACGAGGGATGCTGCACGAAGAGTTTGCGCCAGCCTCGCGCTCGCGCACACAATCCTTACACTGCCGTCCTCCCCCCTCCCCTACTCCCGTCCCAGCCTGCCCTCGGTCAGTTAGTCACCCCGTCTCTGTTTCTCCGCGGGGTTACTCTGTTTCTCCACCCTTGGCCGAACCGTTTCTTTTCCTTCTTCGCCTCGTAGGCGGCTAGCCTGCGTTCGTCCTTCTCCGCTCCTCTATCGTCTAATATCTGGCTCGCTTCGTCGCACTTTTTCACCCGTTGCCCGTTCTTCTACCCATCGTGCTTTTTATCCCGCTCCTTTACGAGGCGGTTCGTCTCTTTTCGGTTCGTTTTCAACCTTCTTCCAGTCGGTTCGCTCCTCCTCCGTCGGCGTACATTCAACCTCACGCGCGCATCCTTTCGCCGGCTGTATCTCAAACACTAAAGAGTTTCTTAGGAAATTGAATTGAATCCCATCCCCGCCGTCGTTCCTAGTCACCTTCCGCGACCCGTTTGTTATTTCTCTTCTTCCTCCTCCTGTTCCCAGACCGTCTGTCCGTCCGCGTTGTTCCGCGGCCTCTTTCAACCCCTCCCCCCTTGTTCTTCGTCGATTTTCAACCCTTCGCGATTCCATCCTCGTTCGAACGCCTATCGTCACCTACGGCTGCCTGGCAACCGATTGTCTCGCCGTTAAGCGGCAATTTATATGTTAACAGGGCCGAATCGGTCGAGAGTCATGCATACGTTTAAGAAAACGGTGGGGTTGGCGAGGGTGCGCTACAGGATCACGTGACGATGTTTCCACGACCGACACTTTGCTCGTTAGCCGTGGCAACGATCGAGCCGTGCCATCGATACGGATCTACCCTTCTGGACCGAGCCCTCCCCCTGCTCTCGCTTATCGGTTACAGGGAAATTCCTGCCAACTTGTGTACAAACAGTCTCGAAGGGTGGTCGGGGTCGGGTCAAGGTTCCCAACCTGCCTTTTTCTTCGAGTGGGTGTTAAGGTGGGAGAAGTATCTCTCGTTCGATTCTGAAGTTTAGTCAAATAATATTTTGATAAATAATGAACGGCATTAATGCTGTGGAGACGAAGTCCAATTAAAGACCTATTATTCTTAATAAAATGAAAATATTGACACGTCCCGTTACACAATGCGGCGGTCTTCTTTTATAACAGACCGATTCGACGGGTGACAAACGTTCGTGATGTTTGATAAAGGAAATTGAAAGTCACGGTGTTTATTTCATCGGATGAACGTATCAGAATCGAGAGGAAAATGGAGGGCACCAGTTCGCGTGGCCGTGAATTCAATTTTCCTAGATGTCAGCGTGTACGCACACGGGTCACGAAAGTTAAATTACTCCCGTGCGGGATCATGTTAGCCTTGTAGGTATCCTGCACGACACGCTCGTGGATCAAAGCGGAATCGACGCGAGAAGGCCAAATAGACGGGGCATTAGCACGTCTGCACCGTTCGAATCGTACCTTGACACGTGTCCCCACCCTCTACCGCGCTGCCCTCCCCCCGTCAACAGTGTCACCTGTAACATCGTCCAATTGTCTCTAGAACTCGACGATCTGTTCCTTTGCCACGAGTATTTGCACCGAAGACAATCAATCGCTTTATGACCATCGAGTGTAATAGCAATTTGGAGAAGTTCATTTAAAACGACCTTTATTATATGAATGTTATCTTGCTGGTACCTTTTATTTTCAAATTGTTTTACTTTTAATCAACTTCTATCACGAGTAATTGAAGTAGTATTTGACGTGTACGCACTCAGTCGTTTCATCCCTTATATCATTCACGAAGGGATAATCTTAAGATAAAACGTACTGGTCCGAGTTACCAGGGTCGATAGGATTTTCAACGAAGAATGTTTTAATAATTTACCAGCAGCCTCCCTCCCTTTCACCCTATAATTCATCCCCCTGCCCATTAGGGGAAGTATTTCTATTTATGAAAACCGTCTCGAACGTTTCTTTCATAAGATATTAGGATAAAAGGGTTCCTTGAAACATTTCCATTTTACTCGAATTCGAAAACAAAGAGCTTCCTTCAGCTACCCCCTAACATTCATCTTAACTATCACGATGTGTTGATGTAATACAGAGAATGATCGAAGGTACGAGTTTTATTTCAACAACTGGGAAGCACAGGTATCGCATAGAAATCTTGGTGGAATTTCAGTTTGTTTGAATTCGAGGATGAAAGGTATTGTCGATCGTGGATCAAACCCGTCGAAAACGGATCGCAACTTTTGCCCTGTCCCAAATGGATTCCTTCTGTTCTATCGGTTAACGACGAGAGTCAAATTCCACGAAAGTCACAGCCTTTTCCGGGGAAAGTTAGATTGCCGGACGATCGAAATCGAACAACAATAAAAGAACACCGTGAATAACAGCCACGGAACAGCCGAGTCGCGTTTGTGACCGCGTACTTCCGGTCGAATCGATCCCCGAGCTGCTTTTTAAACAGCTGTGCCAGTTAAAGAGGAATTGATTAGTAAACGACAAAAATAGTGGGATAGTCTATAAACTAGACTTATTTTATTTAAAAAATGTTCAATAGCTACACGATAAATCTATTCTTAATTCTACAAGAATTAAACACATCTGGGTCCCCCAACTTACTACCCCCAATTATTAACGAAGTCACGGGAAATGTTTATAAAAACAAACAAGAGCGTAAAAAATGAAAAATCTTGAAATTCGACGTTCACCGAGGAACAGCCTTGAACATCAACCCCGGTAACCGACTAATCCTTTCAACTTTTAACGACGCTGTTACCCGGCGTTATTTTCACTCGACTCGTTTCTGCAAACGAGTGAAAATACCTGCTTCGCGGTCGACGACGAGGCCAATTCGTCCCCCTTCTGCGGCCAAACTTCCGCGGCGAAGCCCGCTTTTCATCCCGCCGCCTCCCTGCTACGCCGCTGTTCGTGCCACCCTCGTTGGATTAAAAACCACCCACCAGTCCGCGGATCGTTCGATCGGAGTTTCGTGAATTCGATGGAAAGCGGTGGACGGGTTTCGATTGATTTTTCGGGTCTGGATTAACCCCCCGACCCCGGCGATGGAAGATGCTCGGCACCATGAACAGCGGGGGTGGTAGCGAGTACGGGTTCAGAGGGTGAAACCCTGCTCGTTATCGTACGCGAATTTTAGGGGGATAACGTACGGTTGCAATTTGGGGATATTGGTACATACTATCAGGTTATTGTGCGTTATGGTATACGATTGCGGTTATTGTTTATTACATAAATATTTGAAACACTTGATGCCGGTGCGCTCCGACGAAGCGAAATCGGAGGATGTTGATGCTGAATCGGAACAGAAATAATTGTAATTGTAAGGGTGCTGTTTGCGATGGTAATAACTTGTTCCCTTATTGGCGGTGTTGTTGGGTTTCGACTACCTTTTTAACAGGTTTACAAACATTTTACAGTTGCAAAATACTTTTACTGCCAATTCCTTTCATTTTCAAAGTACCACAAATGCCATCTTGGTACATCTGCAACTAAATTTGGGGAAATTTCATGTTTTCTTTAAAACAAGATCTTGGCGCCCAGGGCAAGAGGCTCTCGAGTTAAGGTTTCCCGTTGAACGATCGACCGACGGGATACGGCGTCTGCCAGTCGCCGATTTGTTTAGTTTTTAAGGACTGAAGAGGGGTCAAAGTTCTTTGGCCGAAGGGTCAAAAGAAAAAGCCAAGAGTCAGTCGGAAAACAACGTCGAGACGGTACTGACCAAAAATCGATGGTCGAGTTGCAATTGGAATTAGACTAAGTTAATAAATAAAATTAATAATGAAAGCATAATGAAAAATATAAAATGGGATGAATTAAAGTTAGAATACGGAAGTGTAGATTGTCGAAGAATGAAGAAGAACGAGGCTGCAGTATGACACTGGTGGCTGGGTGCTTCGGGGTAAGGATAATCGTGACCACGAAGAGCATTAGCGTCGCGTATATCCCGGGGCTCGCTCGAAAGGGCTCGGTGAAACGCAATTTAATGCAATTTCTCGTTTAGTCGGAACTTTTAAAGTTGTTAGCGGCAGCTGGTTGAGTGGCCCTTTCTCGTCGCACGCGTGCATCGTCAGCGAACGTTCTATTGTTTCGGGGTCAACCCGAAGTAATTCGAAACTTCATTTTTGATAGGCCGCGCGCACGAGGTGTCATTCGAACTCGTAACAAATATCCAAATATCGTGACAACGTGGCTTTGTTTAAAATCGAAGTTTCGATTCGTGAAAAAATAAAAAAAAATCGTGTTTGAAGATTCTTTCGAAAAGTTTTTCAAACAGGAATAAAATAATATCATTTGTAGCATGGTTATTTCATTGTACCCGTGCTACTCAATTTTCTGGCAGACAAAATTGTTCACAAAATCGATTTATTTGGCGCGTGGACGAAACGGAGGGGAGGGTGGGAATTGTTTAAAAATGGAAAGACACCGAATCAACCGACGGACGTCGAGATCGAGCGGGGGCTGCCCTTTAAACCGAATTCACCGATCAAATTGCTCTTTACGCCCCGTGGTGCACACGATATTGTTAATTACTTGTTTGTCACGATGTCGACCGCTAAACAGAGGGGCGAGCAAATTGCACGTGACATCCGAGTAATTCTAAATGTACACAGTGGACGAGGAAAAGCAGATTGTTCGCCGGCTTCGTTATCCTCGTGATCGGAATCGGTCATCAAACCTGAAGTATCGTTACCAAATTGTCCTTAATAGAATTGTATATTAATTGAACGTTTCTTAATTGAACGTTTTCAAAATATTTTTTACAACTATGCAAAACTATTTTGATTGATTGACGATGGTCCGAAAGAACTTTGACCCGAATTTTCTACGGTTTCGAAAATAATAGTAAAAAATTTTTCGTTAAAAAATATTTGCATCCAAAAATTGCAATAAAATCGATACGATTTTGATCCATGAAAGGATATACAATTTCATCGAAATTTTATCGATTATAATTTAGAGTCATCGATTCGAACGGGACGATTTTATTGCCACCCCTGGCTAGATCATTTATATTCCGCACGCTTTGGCCGTTCTGTATATCAAACGGTTTCATATAACAGGCCCGACTTATTGATTATACGAGACCGAACGAGCATCCCTGTCCCCCCTCCGTTAATTCGTCGTTATAAATGCACCGTGATTTTCATCGAACGAAGTTAATTGTTATCGAATGAATGACATATACGAGGGACGAAAGTGTATCGTGTTTAAGTGGCCGATTTCTTAATTACTTCGACGCAGTTGCCAAATCAAAAGTTTCTCTTTCGAGACGAACAAAGTTATTATATTCACGGTTAATTTAAAATAAAAATCGAGAAAATTGTATATGTTATTCTAGGACGTTTGATTGAATAAATTATTATCAGTGATGGAATCTCATTAAAATTAATCAATTGTGCATCAATTAATTTTCAATCAAATGCAGGATGTACGATTGTTACATTTTCAGAAGAGTGATTAATTAATTTTGCTTTTTCTTGATTCTAAACACCCTCCATGATCAGATGCGGTTGTAGGCAATTTCTTTCTTGTATTTTTTCCCCTGGCGCCAAGTTTCCAAATATTAAGAAACAAGGACCCAGCGGCGACCCTTCAAACAGTCGATCCGACAGAATTTATGCACGGCATCCTGTTGAGATTACGTTTGCGCCCCCTCGCCCCACGGCACCCTCCACCGTCGTTGCTCCTTTCATCCCCCTAGGCGATCCTATTATGCAGGCCATGTACGGGCTTGTATGATTATTGTATTTCTGTCTAGTAGTCGTGCCTGGGATATCTTCCCTCGTCCCTGTTCCCTTTCTGTCTTTGCTTATGTTGCTTCGTTGGCTACACGATCGCAGAAACGAGACGTGATTTGAAGGATCGTTCGGTCATTTAGCCGGTAACTGTGTTTTTTTTCCTTTTTTTTTTTTTTGCTTTCGAAGAAAAGACATTGTATACGTCTTTAGGGAATATTATAGGTTTGAAGAGGATCGAAATTGTTGGAGAAAATTTGTAATAAAAATTTGTATTGATTTTTGTTTAACGGTAAAAATAATTAGGTGCACCCTCAATTTATGAAACCCTGCAAAAATAATGCGAGGAATTTTTTCAGAAATTGTCAAAGGAATTAATGGATAAAAGAAAACCCAGTCAATTTTTGTAATGGAATATTTTATTCCAGTGCATTTCAGTGCCTGTCAACGTAGAGATTCATTTTGGCATAAATTAAATACCAACAGAAACGTTTTGAGCTTATTTTTATTCTAATTATAAGAAATAATCGAATGTTTAATTGAAACGGTCAGGATTTACATTTGAGGATTACTTTTCTTTGAAATTGAGCATTGAATCCAAGAAAACGGAATGTCTCATTCATTTACCACTTAAGAGGATGTCTCAGACGTAAACGTAGTATAGTGAACTAACGGTCTTTGTAGAGCAGTTTCGTGCTCATATTACCAAAGAGTTTCGACCGCGGTTCCGGATCCTCAGGTCCTGGTTGCTCAAGTTTAAGGCGAAGTTAGGTCCAAGTTAAGGGAAGGTGAAGCCTACGATAGAGTCACGGGTCCATTTAAGTTAGGATGAGACACAGTCCTCTTGAGGTCTCGGTCAGATACGAATTATATTCCATAAATGATCAAGCCTGCATCAAATGGTAACAAAGTTTAACTTAAATGAACACCTTCAACAATAGATGATTCTATATGACCCATGACTATGTCAATCTTTAATTTTGTTGCAAAGGTTAGATAATGAATTTGAAATTTAATTAATAATTTCTAGAAATGAATAAATAACGATGTTACAAGGGTGTAGAAGTTAAGATACATGCTCCCCTTCTTTTTATCCATCGTAGAAGATTTATCGAATCCAAGCCCGAATACAAATGCGGGGATTCAATTAACTGGACGAAATCTATTTGAAATTTCCCTACCAAATGATACCAGGCCCGATTCAATACCGTTCGATTTAGCGATTCCACAAAACGGAATCCGGATACGTGTTACATCGACGCTCGTTAATTAACGATCGTGCGTTGGAACAACAACGAATTCGAGGAACGACCAAATGATGTTTTTTTATTTCTATCGTACACCAGTTTTGTTAGTCGGATGAGAGTTCGTATTTACGTTTGATTCAGCCTCGCGTCAAACTCGATCGCATTCCTCAGGTCCGCTCGAATTTTCCCTCGTTTGGTATTTCAATTACACCTTTCTCGCGATCTGCTCTGACGTTCTGATTGAATTTTCACTAGACACCCCCCCGTCTCTATCTCATTTACCCGGGAATACGATGCATTTTATGACAGGGATAGTTTTACTTTCGAATAAATTAGAGAAATATTAACCCTTTTAAAGGAAAGAGATAGTTATGAATTTAATTATTTTTAATATAAATAACACTTCAATTTTACACTTCAGTTTTTAAACACCCAAATTATGAAATCGATGTATGAAGAAACTTGGGTACGAATTATTAACTTTTTAGATATTTTATGAGGATGGCTGATCGAGGTGACTAGGGAGGGCACGAATCATGGGATGATTTAAAATTCATCGAAGCATTTAGGGACGGCCGACTTCTCGGACGCGTCAGGTTCGATAGGCGGAAAATTAAATCGCCGCGGACCACCCCCGTGGCAATAGAATTTCCCCTCTGTCGCTTTCAGTTGCTTGCCCGCTTGTCGGCCTAGATCGTCGGGTTATTTCTGACTCGTGCGAATGGCTTTTACTAGGCCGAGATCCGACCAAATCGACACGGAAACTTTCAATCCTCGACGATTCAATTTATCAAGTGTTAATCACGTTAACTCGCAATTAAACTATACTGTAACGCGCGATCTTTGGTTACTTTGTACAAAATTTCGAGATTATTAATCAAATTTTACTCGATAAAATACAAATCAAAATTAATCGAACAATCCACCGATTCGTTGACTCGATTGCAAAACACAAGTCCCGTCAAAGCGACCGGCTTTCGATTGCTCGTTCGAGCGTATTCTCCGGTCGTTTCAACGATCAAATGAAAAAAAAAAGAGAGAAGAAAGAAAGAAAGGAACGTCGGTTACAACGGAAATAAAGCTTTCTATCTCTTTTTTGTTCCTGTCGTTTCGAGGTTCGACGGGGTTCGCACAATCGCAGATAGAAGTCCCGACTTAATTCTCCGCAGACAATCGCCAGGACCCGAGTCGTTGCCGTCGACGAGCGTTCCTCGCCGAGGCGCCATGATAACGCTTATGACGCATCGCGACGCCGATAAGACGGCCCCCTTCTAAAAAAATATTACGTCGCGTCTGGCTGCGACTTATAACGATCCTTGGGGGAGGAAAAAACAAGCGTATCACCAAGAATCTTTCCCGTTTCCATTTCAAACATTTTCCCCAGTCAAATTTCAAAAATGATCAAAATAATAATTTGAAGCACAGTGAAATCTGTACATAATTATCTAAGCCTGAGACAGTAGAGCACGTTTGGTAACAAGTTTCGTCGCGATAAAAGTCGGTTGACGTTCGAAAACAACGAAGACGATGCTTTTCTTCCGGCACCGCACCGCCCCCTTAATCATCCGGCAGAGCGATCCAGCCGTAAGGAACAAAGTCTCCTCGTGGCCAGTGTCCTTGGTTAAAGGGGTAGGAAGTCGCAGCATCGCCATTGTCCGAAGAATGGAAAAGCAGCTCCCCTCGTCCCGCGTGACGGAGTCGCACAACGGCGACCGCAAGCCGCGACAATGACGGGCTCGCTTGGTAACAGGGTCGCAAGGGGTGTGCACATGTACGCGCGCACTAATGGTACTAGGCACGGCTTGAGGATGACATTAAGCAGCAAGTGCAGCAGAGTGTGCATTGTCATTCCCGTTGAATGTCGTCGTGTGGGCTGTTGAACGCCAGCCGTCTTCGTCCGACGACAGCCGCGGACCCTATCGTCAACCGTTCCCCACCCCCTCCGACACCGTCCCGCCGACGTCGCGCCTTCGACCCTTCCTTTACCGAGACCGTCGTCCCGTGATTTGTTTTGCTACACAAACGTCCGTCCATCCGTCCATTAAGCTTAAATAACATTTCGATGAATGCACCGACCGCCATTATTATTGGGTTGGCGAGAAAGTAATTTCGGTTTGCATAAATAGATAGCGTTGCGTTTATTTCGTTATTCTTCTGTCGATGTTATAAATCTGCGGGGAGATATTCTTCTTGGAATTTTCGTGACGTCAAATTCCAGAAATTGCCGGAAGCGTATTTTAAAGAAGTGTACGTGACGCGGGGACTCCTGTATCCAAAATTTGAAAACTGCCGTACTTCTGTGTTATAATAAAATTGTTAATAAAAAATTTCGATATAAATATAAGAAAAATGTGCCGAGAATGATGGAAATAAAAGTGTATTACACAGTCGAGTTGTAATTGTTTATTAACCAAACAATGGAGAATCGGGTCAGCGTCGAGGATGGACGTAAAAACGTCGGGGGGGATGAAGAAACAGAGGCTGGTATCTCCGTGTAGTCACGCGTCGTTCTTGTTCGATTTTCACCGGCACAATTTCCACCCCCTGATCGAGGGGTTGTGTCATCGGGTTCTTGCGGTTCAGCTATCCGAAAGTTTCCCCGGTGGCCGCCGATCTCGCGCTTAGAAAGCATCGGTTAATTGCAGCCAGCCCGTGTAACTTTGTGTTTCGATCTCCTCTCTTTCTTCCCTGTCTCCCTCTTTCTTTCGTTTCGCCGATATCACCCCTCGACTTCAACCCCACGGACGTCTCGAGCAGGGTCGGCGTGAATAGCGGACGGGATCAAAAATAATATCGGTGCGAGCATGGAAATCTCTGCTCGACGATAATTATCTCGGATCCGCGACCATTCAACCCCCCCCCATTCTACAGGGGTTGCTTTCTTCGTCACGTAGCCGATCTCGTTCCCAAATTATTTAACAATCGTGACAACAATTATTTCCCCTTGTTCTTCTTCTCGTACTACTGTAATTAAAAATAACGTAAAAGTAACGATGCAATCCGATTCGATTGTTTTACAAAGTCGCGGTAATATAAACGATAATAAAGTCTGGATAAAAATTAGCACGTTATAGTCCGTGTAGGAAAGAAAGAAGAATAAGTTGATATCGGAACAGCTTGCAACGTATTTTCTGTTCGCAAAAGTTTCGTGTTCTCTTTGGTCGACTCGGTATCGCAGGAAACCGTCGATTACTCGCGTCCCGGGGAAAAGGAAATCTTAGATTATAATCCGCCGTTCGTATTTTCAGGGTGCATTTTCGACCACGAACCGCCCCCCTCTCCCGGCTCTCCTTTCCTATCGATTGCAATACGCTGCATTTCCCTCTTTCTTTTTTCATCGAACTCGTACGATCGTCTGTTTCGCGGAAGCGTTGCCTTCACAATTTCGCGTCCCCAGGAAGCTTCCATGGATTATTTTGGCGTCACGCCATCCTGAATTGCACTTTCACGATAATTCGCCACCGAGGTTCGACGTTCTTTGACCCCCTTCCGTTGTCCCCCTGATAAACGTCTGTCCTTTACGATCCCGTGCGATTATCGTCGCTAACCAGACCGTTTTCGAAGGAATTTTTCAAATTCAATGAACATCGATACCAGGTCACCAGGGTAAACATCCCTCTTCAGGGGTTACACAAGTTCAACATCTTGTATAACTTACACAAAGCATATCAAAATAATAATCGTATAAAGAAAAGTATTGCAATATCAATTCTTCCCCCCTTCGAAATCAAAAAATAATTTTCGTACGTATTTCTTCTGGAACCATTTAAAATCTTATCTTACGACTTTTTTCACGACTCGCTGTACGTTCTTTTTTTTTTATGAATACTTCATTGTATCACGAACAACGAATAGTTCGGAATAAGGCGTGCACGTTATCGTCAGGGTTTCGTTTTTATGTTATGCGCGCATAAAGGACCGGCACGATCCTTCTATTTCCCTATCCTTTCTTTTCTTTCGTTCCCTCTTTATCGTGCAGCTTCCATTTACGAGCAGAACAGTGGATAAATATAACGTTGAACCGGTCGCGCAGCTACGAACTAGAGTTAATACGTTTGCCTATGACAGAGGAGGATCCCCTGGATTTGAATCTCTCCACAGTTGCTTGGCTCTTTGTGCTCGCGTACCCCGTTACGTCGCTATTTAAATACATTCGAGAGCACGGAAATTGCAGAATTATTATGAAATCCGTTGCCTCAGTCGACGAGCTGCAATTTCATTGCAATTTGCGTTTTCTAAGTTGCACGATCGAAAATAATTCAAGATAAAACGCAGCCGACCGTGGCGACCCGTTACCTTTCGAAACGGCGGCCATTCGATGAGAATTATCGATATTTCGGAAATTCGTGGAACAGTTAAAAGTATGTTTATAAATAAGAAAGAACGTTTCAAAACAGTAGACATTGCACGTTCGCGAACGCGAACAAAGCGCGTTGATCGATACAGAAACTCGCGCGGCGTAAAATCGTGCAGGTCACAGCACGCGTCGCGGTAAACATTTTCATTCCAATAACATCAACAGACCGCAGGTAGGCCGATTGCTGGCATTCATCGCAGGACACGACGGGGGTCAGGCGCGAAGTAACCTCGTCACACAACGTTTAGTTGATCGCGACGTGTTCTAAGTGACGGACGACCCGATATTGTGTTCCATCGTTCGGCCAGGAACAACTGCCAATTCGAAGCGTCCCGATTAAACGACATCCCGGCTGTGCTCGAGCGTTCACCACTGGCAAATTATAGTCTGCAATATTGCGATTTTAACGACTGCGACGCGGATATAGTGGTACGAGTTCCGTTTCGCATAGAGAGACAGTATTTTTGCAATTTAAACGTGGACATTTTGTGAAGTGGCTATTTTTGTGGATCCAGGTACGTGCGAGGCTGTGTACGACCCACTGGACAGAAGGACACCCATCGAGGACGAGGGATTCAACGAAAGGTGAGTCAAAGAATCACCTACAAATTTCCGCAGACTGTCGCGAGCCGGCTCGAAATTGTTCCTAGCCAGAGTAAACGGCCGACGCCGAATGTTATCCAATTTCGCATTCATTACGCGAGAAACAAGGAGCCCGCGATCGCTGCGGGCGTTCCCGGTTCGTTAAAGCGTTCTCGCGATCCTGCGGGATGAATTTGCGCGGTCGAACCGTAATTGTCGAATCCGAAGATAGCACACGTAGAAGCTCCGCTAATATTGATGTTTGTGCGCGCAAATGCGTTTCTGGAACACGCCTGGACGGAAGTGGGTCCCGCGCGAGCGTGGACGACGAAGGGGGTGTGATACTTCGAATAATAGTTTTGGGGGTGGCTCGTAGGGTGCCGCGGGGTTATTGGAGCGGCTCGGTGTATTTTCGTCAACCGTGCCCGGTAATGGGAAACGTTTTTTGTTGAAGGGGTTGCGAGAAGTAAAACACTCGTGTAGAGTGGAAGGTTTGTAAATAATTATATTCTGAAACGTTTGCGAGAGCGAACAATTAGAACTGAGGTACCTAACCCTAATTTTCGAGTGTTTTGCAAAAAAATATACTGTGATGAGATTTTTGTCGATTTTGAATCGATAATAGATTGAAAAAGAATTAGAGAAAGTTGATGTATATCCAAAGGCACGATTGGGGTGAAATTGGATATAAAGGTCGAAAAGAAACGTTCAAACATCCGGAAACCGACGATTTATCCCGATGATTGTAACACAAAGTTATCGAGGTAACCGATCGATGGGGTTGCGGCTTCCGGAAGCGGTTGGCTCTGAAATTTCAGCACAGTGTGTGATCTTCACGGTTGGGGAGCAAGCCAAGGATAAAGTAATTAGCGCTTAACTGCAACTTTTCATTCTTATTTTGCCGTCGTCTCGAGCTTACTAGGAAAATTATGAAACGTATTTTATTACACATTAATCAACACACTGTACTGAATTTCATTCTCGCGGCTTAGAAGACACCTTTACTCCATTGCGTTTATCGTCTTCGAAGTTGAAGCATCAAAGATAGCGGGCGAAGTTCTGCGTCCTTTTTCCGGGGTTGTCGTCCACTCTCTATTTCGATGCCAACATATCGAGAAAATGGCGAAATTGCCGTCATAAATGGGCACCGGGGCAATCGTCCGATACACACCGTTTTCCCTGTAACGCGATATGCAATCTCCCGAACGCTAGATATTGTTATCTATCGATTCGATGATCGTGCTTTCGTTGTTCGTTCGTTCCCTCAATATCGGAGTCGTTTATACATTTGCCACCCTCCCCTCTGAATCGACAGTTGTCCCTCCAGCCCCCTCCGTCCCCCCCTTGTCCGCCAATGGCTGTTAATATTTCGATCGAAAAGAATTTAAGCACTCTGTTTCCGTTTTTAATGGATCAGAAATTCCACGGTCGTGGAATCGCGGAGGCGGAGTTGAAATTAGAGTAATATCGGGGATGCGATAAATTTAATTCTCGTCCCATCTGGGTTGATCGAAATCGAGATTGCACACCCTCTCTTTATCAAGTGGAAAAAAAAAAAGAGAATCATAAAAACGCGTGCATTCCCTTTTGTTCCTGTAATTATCGAAGAACTGTGTTTCTTGTTGAACGAAATTATTTTGATTGAGTGAAGTTTAAAGAATTTCTGAGTTCCATTGGCGGTATAATTTTGTTGATTAAAAAGCGAAGGGTTTGAATTTTGATGTTTTAATTGATGAAATTTTTTGTTATACGTTGGTGCAGGTGTTCATTATTAATCGCGTACGAGTCCTTTTAATTTTTCCCAATTAACTCCGTTCTGAAATAGTTCAATTATTTCGAAAACTATCCAAACTTCTCTGCCGTTCCCTGTTTCGTCGTTCTAAAAACTTGCCCCGCGAAAGTGGCTTTAATAATTCCCACCGTCGACCACGGTGTTTCGAACTTTCGGAACTTCCGGTCGCCGCGGAACACCCTTGATATTCGATTATTTAATAGTTCATGCCCTATGAATTATTTTCGAATCGTCGTTCTCTTCAAAAATGTAAATGTTCGATTGTAAAATTATTTCTCGACGAAACGTTAGGGATTAAATTTCTCTGGAAATTATTCGATTGTACAGAAAAATTGAAAACAATTAAGGTGTTAATAATCGATCATTAGATTTCCGCTAAAGCGTTTGTCGGGTATCGAAGGGTTTTTTTATCGGGCAACTCGCTCGATTGTTTATTCGTTATCGTGATTATAATTCATTAAGTGCATTTCGTCGCATAAGCTGACTGTAAATAATGCAATCGGTGGCAAATTCATTTCGCTGATTGGTTGACGCGTTTACTTATTTAAATTCGTGTCAATTAATCGAGCAACCTGATTACAACGTTGGAAAAAGCTGTGTAAGCTACGGATCGATCCGATTTCCGGTCGGGATCTCTCGTAGCCGGTTCCAATTTTCGTGAATCTTTTAAATCCTGAAAATGTTTCCTCGGCCAACCGAATTATCACCATTCCGGATTCTGTATTTGTTTAACGAACGAAACTGCAAAGCCTCGAAAATTGATGCTTACAGATTTCCTCTGAACTCGTTCGCTGTTTATTTTAAATAAATCCCGACTTTAACAGACGAAAGAGCTTATATTTAGTCTATTTTGCTCTATTTTTGCCAATTATGATTACCAATCTCCGAATTGCAAATTTTCCTGGAGGGAAAGGGGTAAAATCTCCATCAAGTAATTATTATACGTTATATTGTAATTAAAAAAGAAAAGATTTTCAAAAATATCTCGAATCACTCTCGCAAACGCTAACCTACCAAAACGTGAGCGAATAGGAAAACACACCCTGGACAAATAATCGTGCCGCGAGCGATAGAACAGTACTATTTTTCTTACGCCCGTTCGCCATCTTTTCGTTCCTATCGGCTTAACCTTCGTTTCGCAAAGAGGGTACACGGAAGTTGAGGCACCGAGTCTCCCAGGATGCTGGAACACCGGCGCGAACATCGCCAGGGAATGCTAAAATTCGCTATCGAAGCGGGACCATTGTTGGGGTAACTATTGACCCGTGCTTTTAAGCTGTCCCGGTAATTCGGCACCAGGGAGCTAAGAAGAAAGAGCCCTCCGCCCTTTGGACACCCTATACAGGGGTAAATTCAATTGTTGGGAAACTGTTGGATGACCTCTCGAAGTCGAAGCTTTCGTAGTTTACCCTGGTGACCTATTTTTGACATAATCGAATTTTAAATACAATTAGACGTCGCCAAAGCATTCGTTATTTGTGTTAACCTACGCAGCTATTAAAAAAAGGGTTAAAATTGTCTCGTCCCTCAGGATATTAGCAGAATGTAACACTGGAAAATGAACAAATATCCTTGATAATCCAAGCTCGTAATCTGGAATCGTCTTTTAAAAAAAAGAACTTTCTCTCTCGTCGTCCCCCATCCCCTCATTGCTTTATCTCTTTGTTCCAGTTAAGTCGCTCGATAAACTGGCACTTCCGACGCCTTTTCTTTTTTTTTTCCTTCTCTTGTCCTTCTCCCTCGTTCCTTCTCGTTCGTTTCTACGACTCACTTAAGTCCAATCCCAAAGCCTTTCGTTCGCGGTCCAACGGGTTATTCTTTGCCATTTGCTTAATTTCTTCGAGCACCCAACCCCTTCGTTTCCAACCCTTTCGTTTCCCGGTGATTTCCTTCGCGAATGACTCCGCCCGGGCCGCGATCATTTCGCTCGGCCATTTTTATCCGACCGACCATCGACGAGCGCCGGGCGATCGCTTTTATTAAAGAACCGTTTAATTAAAATTTATTACATTCGTCGACGCGCAGTTTGCCACCACCCTCTCCCCCCTTTCCCACTCTTGTTTTATTATCTCTCTTTGTGACGCTCTGTTTTTAATAATATCGGGGCGGGCCGCGTTGACCCGTTTCCGGTGCTCGAAACGATTGATAATCGAATACGATTTTTGTCTTTGAGGTAGAATTTTTAGAGGGTCGTTAACGAGATCGACGTTCGTTCGTTTGAATAATTAGTAGTTGTATTAATACTGTGAGAAACCAACTTGGAAGGTTAATTTTATAATTAGATCAATGTATGTTTAATGATTAACGTTGAGAAATTTTTATCTCGAATTTGGTACACGAATCGTAAAAATTACTTTAGTAATGAATATTAAGAAAAAGGATACATCGTTTAATTAGTATCAACCAAGAAACGAGGTTTTAAAGGACGCAGAGCTGTCGTGTACGGGCAGTAAGTTCCCCGGAAAAGGGAACATTATCGTTTCATGTACGGTCCGTAAAATGGAATTAACGTTCCCGTAAAAATTCTTAACAAGTCCTCGAACTCGCGTCCCCCGTCGAAGCGGAGGACGCTCGACTGCGCCCCGAGGACCCATCGACAACGAAACGTCCCGTCGGCTCTGGCAAGCCCCCCCCCCCGCCTGACCCCTCCTCTTCTGCGAGAAAACTTGGCAACGGGCTGGCAAAACGTCCGCCTCTTCCTTCCGGCTTATGTTAATACGCCATTAAATTCTTATCGCTCGGCAGATCGTAAATGAGTCCGAGGCGTGGATTCGAGACACGTCCGGTTCCGGTCGCGACCTACGTAGGTGGTCCTAAAAAAAGACGAGGGCGGTCACAGGATCATCCAGGCCCAGGTGAAACGGGACAAGGAAGCAGGAAGAAAAAAACTAGAGAAACGTGAAAATCGAGCGTCGGCTACGTTCGTTGGTGAATTCAGAGAGCGAAGTAGTTCGTTAAAATTTCAGCTTACATCGGTAAGCAACCCTCGCGCCCCTTTCTATCTGCCGGCGGTATCCCTCGACGGAGGCTGCAACGAGCCTTTTCGCTCGATTTTTTGTTGTGTAAATATATTTCGTCGTCGGGGGAACGAAGTTCCGGCGGACGACGTGGAATAAGCAACTCGCGATTAAAAAGCCCCGAGCAACCGGCGGAATTTTTCGACTCGATTTCCAACTTTGGCGAGAAAACGTGATACGTGCTGGATTGTACGGTGTATTTTGTCGCTACAATTTCGGTGAAAAAAAAAGAATTCGAATTTTCGCCCGGTAAACGGGGCCGCGATGAATTTTCGCTACGTCTGACTACGTACGTGCTTATACTACTTAAAAACGATGTATCTCTGGTTCTACAATTAAACGCTTCACGTTTGAATTAAGTTGATAAAAGGAGATCGATCTAGTCATATAAATTGTTGATACATTTGTTGCTGTTTTACCACAACCCTTGTTTCACGATTCGAAAGGGTGAGTCATTCGTCGTTCATTTTTTGATGACGGTCGTAAAGAGAATGACCGAGCGCAGGCCATTTAAATTCGAGTTATTTTTCATGCGAGGGGTTGCTTAATGCCGGGGCTGTCGTTGGAACGACTGTCCTCCAGTATCTCCGTCGCGTTGACCGTTTTCAACTGTTCCCTCGTTCTGTCGTTTCCTGCCACCCCCTGTCCCTTACGAGCCCGGAAACAACTGCACGACCATTTCCTAGACACTTTTCGAGTGGTAATTCGATTTCCTTGCCATTCTACCTGACGAAATCGTTGCGCTACGTTGTAAAAAGATTTTTGGTACCGTCGATGTTCAGTGTTTGAAATGGACCACGATAGAAAAGAAAAATATAACAATATTAACCCTTAGTAAAAAATTAAAAAATTAATTACTCGAATTAGAATTATTTCTTTTTTTCATTTTTATTACATCCTTTTGAATAAATTAAGATCGTCCAAAATATCGTTTATTATCCCTCGAGAAGTACTTGTTGAACTTGTAACCGTAGTTACATCGCCGAAAGCTAAAAAATGGCAGAATCGCGTTTCACGGACAAGAGGGTGGAGGGAGGAAAAAAGAACGAAGCCGGCACGAAATTTCCTTTGCATCCTTGCTTAAAGGGAAACAATTTCCACTACAAAGGGTACCGGTGTAACTTCCATGGCAGCCACTTTTTCATATCGTTTCATGGAACAAAAGAAACGCTTCAAATGAACCAACTTATTCGCCCATCCCTCGTACATACGTATTCCGCTCTGCACGTTTATCTACTTTACCCCTGAGTGGTCCTTTCTGTTTTGTTGAAGCGTGGCTTCGTTATTGGGTACATAAAAAAAAAAAAAGTGGAAAGAAAGAGATAACTGGTCGAAACAGAAAATCTCGAAAGATGCTCGATGGAAGCTGACGACTCGTCTTATTATTTTTATAAACACTCCTGATTTTGTAAACGAAACGTGATCCGCTTGTTAAACACGATTATTAAAGGAACAGTCGAGGGATTTCGAAATTACTCTCGGAATGATAAAAATGAATCTTCAGAAATAATCTTACGAGAAAACGAAGGGTTGCTTATTTAACATTTTTAAATTTAACAAAAACGAAGATGAACCTCACACCCTGCGTGGTTACATTTAGTTACATCAAACGCTCGATGATTTATGACCACCCTTAACAGCGAAAGGGTTAAATTGCCAAGAGGAGGAGGAGAGAAAAAAGGAGGCAAAGGTTTCTTGTACACCGCTTAATCAACTCGCCCCGTGAAGCGTTCATTCCCGCTAACAAGACAAGACAGGAAGACAAAGGGGTGGATAAGGTGTTCGAGCATCCCCAAGCTGTCGATTCGATTAGTAAATAGAAAAGTAATCTGCCAACGTCCGGCCGCGAGGCTGCGACGATTCATCATCGACTAATGAATTATATTTCGTTCCGGTTCGAGCGAATCGATCGAGGAGGATATTTTAACGATCGAACCGACCGAGTTTTTCGCTCCCCTACCCCCTCCCTGTGATTAATGGCCCGGTGGTTAATAATATTTCCCTCGATGCGGGAAAAGTTGTCGGGGAATTAAAAGAAACGTCAGCGAGTTACTTTCCGATCCGATTCGCGAGACCACCCCCCCCCCCCCCCTTAAACTTGGCTCGAGGGGGGTCGAAACCGCGGGGTTTCAGGAAACCGTGTAAATATAGCGGTCTCGTACGGGTCAGAGCGGCGAAATTAATTTCTCGCTGACTCGGTCGCATTTGTAAGTCAACCTTTATCGCTTTATCGCTGCGCCTCGATAAAAATAAATTCATCCAGTGTAATTAACGTTTCCTCGCATCGTAATTTGCAAATTTGTTAACTTTTCAAAAGAAAGAGGTTTACAAGGAATAATTTCAATGTTTCCGCTCGCAATTATATCCACGCGAAGACGATTGCCATTTCGGTCGGCTGCGCTGAAGGGAACGACAGTTATTTATCATAGAAGCAGCTTTATCATTAAAGGGAGCACGATTTCCAAGTTTATTAATGGTCCGCGGGAACGTTGAAGCTCGCCATCTCGTAGTTTGTTGAATTTTGAAAACGCTCCAGGAACCATTCGACTGAATTCGCAGCCCGGGAACACGGGGTCTTTGCTCGCGAGCGGCGATATCAAAATCTGCAAGAAACCATAAAATTTTGAAACTCCTTAATTAAATTCTCTGTGCTCGAATGCGTTTCGTAAAGTGGAATCTCTGAAGAAACGATTCTGTCGAGAGAAAGAATTTTTGAATTAAAATAAATATTTCTGTGATTTAACAAAATGGAAATTAGAAGTTTCACCGTGCGTCGCCGACTCTCCGGACAGGTACTCAAAACCTACAACAGGCTAATTAATAAAAAGCTACTTTGGTGATAATTTTGCAAGTTCAAACAGGAAATTTACTTACCCCGGCTATTAAAATGAATAAAAATTATTGCTCCATTCGATATTAATCCAACAATACGCGGAGCAGCTGGGCGCTGTCAAAGGAATCCAGTTGATAGACGTGCATTATTTATATCGACGGGACGTTCCGTTATGCGGAGTTGACGTTGTCCAAATGAACAGGGGGGGAGGGGTAAAAAAGGAAGCCGGGTCGTCAGTGTCGAATTAATCCTATTCATCCGCCGGGACAAGGATTTAAAAGATTCATCTTCGCAGCACCGGCGTCCGCGGGACGGGAAATATTAGACGGTCCTTGAAACGTTCGGTCTCTCTTCAAACTTGAAAATTTTCGATCGTCGACGAAAATATCCAACGGCATTCACCGAATTTCTTCGACGATAGTTCAAATAAAATCTTGAGTTATACGGTCTTTCACGTTCGAAAGAGCTTCACGGTAATATAATTCAAATGTAAGGAATAATTTACTTGACACGAATTCGAGGAATTTTAACGGGGGTGGACGGCTGCTCGAAACTGGGGAAGTCGATCAGGGTTTATTCAAATTTTCAATCACCTCCCCGAACGTTTATAATGATATCGAACATATAAATTCAATATATTCGATTCCGTAGCGAAGATTTTTCGAATCAGGTATTCCAGTGGAAGGTTAGAGTTTCTAATTCAAAATTCAGTATTTCAACAACAATTTTTCCCTTACTTTTGGCAATTCTATTATTTATAATTTAAAACGTCTAAAAACGTTGTCTGCCCAACTTAAGCGAAATAAATTTGTTAAATACACGAGTACTGAATGAAAAATTGCAATAAACACCGTCGAATTTCATATAATTCGCGCGTCGTCGAGGGGTTAATCAACCGATCCAAGGTTCGAGAAGTCATCCGGCGGTGTACACAGCCGAACCGCTCCGACGATCGTTCTTTTGACCCCGTCTGCCTTTGTCTTTGTGCCCCGTTGCTAATAAACACAGCTTCTCCTTTCGGCTCTTTCGAATCGAAAGGAGAAACGAGGAGGAAGAAGAAGGCCGAAGGTAAAGCCCGGGGTCGTGTATACACGGGCACACGCGCGTAATGGTACACGGTTTTCAAGCAAACAGACGTCTCTTTATGGCACGTGAGTATGTTCATCGTAAATCCGAACACGATGCAGGTGCACGTTGACTCGCTGGCGATAGACGAGCGTGTATGGGCTGCAAAATGAACAAGACGAGTCTGTAAGGGGTGAAAATAGAATTCTTAGAAGAATACAAAAAAATAAGAAAAATTTTCTTGTCGTTCGCCGAAGCCAATATAATTTCACCCTTCACCGCCTGAACGATCTTTCAAATTTTTATTACAAGTCTTGATTGACGTGGTCGAATAAAAATTCGAAGTTTAAAGGAAATTTTGTATAATGTTTGAATAATTTCGGATACAAGGTTCGATCAATTATTGTCCAGTTTGTTATCTTCAGTTCGTGTAACCGAATCCTAAAGGCAACGTTCCCGGTGCACACAGAATGCATTTCAATTAAAACTGTAGAAACTCGTCGAGTAGCTATTCATCGGATCGAAAGGAAACGAACGTTCGCATGAAAATCTATCTTGTCTGAAAGGAGGACCCCGGTCCCCATTCACTCGCCAGGCGAAATAATTCAACGATTTCGAGGCCGGAAGAGAATCAACAAGCAGGAGCCCAGCGATTCTCTCGATTCATGGTTATAAATAAACAGGCGTCTCGGTAAGAAGGGCTTTAGAATCGCGTAAATACGAAGGGGGAGGAGGGTGGAAGGCAAAACTGAAGGGAAGAAAGCGAAAAAAAAAAAGAAGAAGAAAACAGAAAGAGAAAAAGAAAGGAAGGGAAATCCGTCGGCGAGCAGAACAAGATTGCTTAACTAAGACCTTAATGAGCAAGTCTTCCCTTTTCAACCGACGGTACACCAAGTAAAAGATCGGAGCTGGGATCCTTTGACTGAAATCGCGGTGCACTGGCGATGAAAAGCTAACGAAGGCTTGTCAAAGGACAAATCCGCGGCACCGAATTCTTTTACCTCCCGCGAAAAGTTACCGTTTCGCTTCGAATTCAAGCGACGAGAAACAGAGTCAAGTGGAAGGGTACCAATTCTATTCGATTATCATCTCTTCGCGATCGAACAAATAAATATTCGACGGTCCGGACAATGGGACACGTCGATTCGTTCCAAGTCCCAAGAGGAGTATTGCTTAAAACCTGAGAGTGAATGAAAAAAGTCTTAATAAATCCTGAATTAATTTTTAAACTGTATCCACCCCCGCAGTAGAGAATTTTACAACGGCGAACAGAAACGAATGATTTTTTTTCAACGCGAACGGTCGACTTCTGTTCCCGAGTCGATTATCCCGGTGTCGTTGTCCGATTATTACGCTCGACGATGAGCGTTTTATTGGTTAACGAATTTATGCGGCGCCTGGAGCGGCCAGTAAAATCTAATATAACGAGACACAGTTGGCACCGGTTCGCCACCTCGTAAAACATCGCGACGTTGCGTTGGCTCACCCCACGACGCTCCTGGGACGCATGCCGTCGCGTTTCCCAAACCACCCCCTCCCCCTGTTGCGTTCCTTTTTCCTCCCGTTTCGTCAATTTTCGCCGTTACAAATCGGTCCGCGCCATGGATCAGCCCTATCGCGAGAAACAAGAATTACACCTTCGCGAGAATAAACTTCGATCCGATGGATTTAATGTTCACACGTGTAAGGGGGAATGATGTCCCGTTTCCGCTTGAAAAACGAGCCAAACCGGATATTAATCGAGCAACTCCGTCGAGTTAGCAGAAGAGTTTGTAAAGGCGAAGATTAATCTCGGTCGACCTCTTTCGAAGAAATTTCATGCTTTCCCAGAGAGGGTTGATTTTTATCGCTTCAAACCCCGGTTAATTTATCGACGAATCTAATTGACCTTATCTCGAGAACTTATATATATTCTCCTTCTTTTTCTTATTCCACGCGCGAAGGAGGTCGGTTTAGGCAGCCGAAAGGTTATATCATAGAGGACGTTTAAGGGTTTCTGTAGGTGGGAATAGAGGGAAGAAATCGTATCACGGGAGATGAACAGATTACCCCTCGACGGTTTTTGCCGCGCGAAAACGAGGCGGCTCCAATTTCCGTCCCGCCGGTATAACAATATTCATCGTTGTTGATAAGTCGCCCTCTCCTCCAGCGAGAAGTAGCTCTCGCGAACGAAGATGGAAGAGAGTTCTCCAAACTTCCATTAACTTAAGGGGCGTTCGCACGAGCGACGACAGAGTTAAGGGATGAAAAGAGAGAAAGAGAGAGATAGATGGAGCCGCTCAATGGATACGGACAAGAAATTCTCACCGCAAAACTCGTCCCTCCGCTTCCATCTATGGCCACTCCATTCCATTTTGGATCCCCTGTATGGTGTTGCTTTTCTGATTTCCACCCCCCTTTTTTTCACATTTTTCAACGTTGGGGTTTAATACAAATTTTTCTACAAATTTCGAAATATCACCCTTTCTATTTTATTACTTTTAATTTACCCTATAATTGTGGGTATTTTTAGAGTCTAAACACCCCTGAAACACCCTTTCGTATTACGCCCAATTCTTTTCAGTAGATCTCACCCTATCAGCGAGGAATCTTGGGTTACCAGGATCATTATGCCAGGTGGAAAGAAAATTCTACCTCGGTGTCCACCCCTTTAACATCCCCAGGGCACCGAATGAGTTATATCGGGGCGAGTTAGCATGATTTTTCTGCCGCGAAAAGGGTAGTCGGTGGCGGGATCTACTCGCCGGGCGGGATTAAACGAAGTTCGCGTTCCCGAAGTCGCCATTATCCCTGACACGTAGAAAGTTTATAGCCAGAAGACGGACAAGGAGGCGCGACAGGGGATGGAAGGGAGAGAGAGAGAGAGACGGATCGATTCTGTGTTCCAACCCCCTCGCTTCGAACGTCTGTCGTGCTCCACGGTTATGTATAACGTTTACCCCGCAGTTTGCCCCGGCCAACAGCTCCGAGAAAATGTAATTCCATCGTACACAGTCGGCCCTGGGAACTTTCGGCTTTAATGTTCGCCCGATTTATCGTCGAACGAGCTACCGACCGACTGACTTTCGGCCAGTTTCGTCGGAGCCCAGCTTCTCGACCGCCCAGTCTCGTTTATCCTTTATTACCGTTACAGAAGAAGGGGAGGGGGGCGAAATGTGCGTCTCGATCGACGCGAGAATGCTCGATGCAAGGGGGCACTCGAGGGGGTGGGTTTACGCGAACGTCACATTTGTCTGGCGAGAAATATTTGATGTTGGGTACTTTAATTAGCATTCGAGATTAAATATTATTACTATCGAGTAGTCAAATAATTAGAATTCAAATTATGGTGTTAGCATTGTTCAAAATTATTAATAATTTGAGCAAGATAGAGAAGAAACTAAGATGCAACGTTGTCGTTGAATAATTCATGAAAATACAAGCTCTAGACATTTTTTAATTATCGTCCAGAGTATTTGCAGCTACTTGACGAAGAATTAAGAGTAGACACAACCAATGTACAAGTCGTCTTTTGTATTTTCGCGATCCTGAGAGAGTCCTTTTTGTCCGAGGGAAGGAAAAAAAAGTTCATGAAAAGAAAATTGTCCTTCTTGAGAGGACTCTGTCTTATTCGTCTCCTGTACCGTTGGTTATAGTCACCAAGAGATGCTTTTCTAAAAACTTTTCTGGAGACTTTTTCTTGAACGTCTTCTTAACGTCAATGTTCGCCAGTCGAATGATTTGAAACGTGCTCGAGGTAGTTTGAACGGATATAATTAAAATCGGGTGGATTATTAAAGAAATACAAATATTTTTCTCTGGTCTGAACAAAAATTTGAAGAAAATAAAAAAGAAATTGTCCTTTGAGTACTGTTCAGAAATTCTAATTTGAAAGTTAGTAATTTTATAACGCGTGTCTATTAAATAAATACAAATTACACAATCAGAGTGTTAATACAATAAACGAAGCGAGTGTTGTTAATCTTTGCCCAGCCAATTTCGGGCCAATTCCATTCCCGGATTATATTCCATAAAAGTGTGCTCTATGATTAAAAGGAATAAAAGTTCCAGTACAAAATACACGATAAACGGATCAAAACTGTTATCCTTACGTTAAGTAAGTGTAAACTATCAGAGCCGCTGTTAATTCCGGATAGAATTGAAAGCCGTTGTTTGTTCCACGTGGTCGATTTAATTTACTAAATAACCCGAGAAAAGAGAGTGGCGTTTTATAGAGGGTTGGTGTTCGAAATAGAAATCTCCGAACGTCAATATTTGCCGGGTTTATGAAAGCCCGAAACCTCTTCATCTCTCTTTCCCGGCCCGTGCTCTACGTACGTATGTACGTAACTCACCGACGCTGGTGGTTCGCCATTTTTATCAAGAAAAACGTAATGCCAATTTCCTCGACGAAGCTTCGCCCGGCCACCTGTTATCGTTCCTCGAAGCAAAACAACGAGAAACCAAACCAACCCCTCTCCTCCCCCTCTTTGCTACGCCTCTTCTGAACCAACACGCAGTATTTGCCCCAAGAAAATTACACGACTACCGTGATTAGGGCATACGTCGATCCATGTATATCACAGTTTCGGTGATTCAAAAGAAAGTCGATAAAAATCAAAGGATATCGGTTTAATGAAAAGTCCATTTGAAAATTAATTTGTAGGCAAAATACGAATACGAATGGCCAAGTTTGCAAACGACTCGACAGAATCCTCGACAATTAAAATGTCATAGCGCCAATGACCTGGCGCAAGTAGTTCAACCCCGATTTCGATCAGACAAGACAAGAGGTCAGACGCCAGGATTTCTTTCCTGTTGAAAAGAAAACGAGCACGGACACGTTAACGCAGGAGTGCCGTGTATCCGTCGTTTTTTCTTAAAACAACGTCCGACCATTAAGGGATCCTTCCACCGGAGGCGTTTTCGCGTGTACGCGCCGCGTTCCCCGAGTGCTGCAGAAATAATAAAAGCGGTGACACTTTCAAACGCGGAACAGAGACAGCCGAAGCGCGGAGAAGAAAGACGATGTGTAAGCGCAGGCAGTCGAATCGATTTGTTTCTTGGAACGGGCGTCGCGACTTTTTACGGCGCCGCTAAGAAATCAAGCTGTGCATCACGCGTGTCCTCCCCCCTTCTTCTTCTTCTTCCTCTGTCGTGGTTGTTGGCAGAGTCGCGTCCGACACGCGGGGAGATACGCGCGTCGTCGAGAGGGTGCATTGTTCCGTCTCCTCGCCAACCGGGTCAAAGCACGATATCGCGAATCTCATTTGCTCCGCACCCCCTCTCGAATCGGGATCGATGTTGTCTGGACGGTAAACAAAAGTGCACCAGGAGGCTGGGCGGGCTGGGGATGATTTTTAAGATGCAAATCTCGTCGTGGAATTACGGCTAGCGAGAGAATCGTGAATCCTCGATGAATCAACGTCTACCAGGGACGTTGCGTTTCTTCGGGTTTATGACCTTTTGAATATTCAACGGCGAACCTTGATTAGCCGACGCTTCTTGGATTTTATTTACTTCTTCGGTGATGCATTCAGGACTGTGCGGGAAATTCGTGGAACGAGGTGGATAGGTTCCCAGAAAATTCCGTGTTCTGTGGAACCCAGAGCCGCTTATAGTATTAGGGTGAAACCGTGTTATAGGATACGCCTGTGCCATTTTTCAAACTTCAAGTACTCGAATGATAGAACGATAAAAATTTGAAATTATCCAAATCCGATGTTGTCCAGGTTCGAAGTTATTTATCGTTAGCGGAAATAGATGCTCCTTCGGGGGTATCCGGTCCAGGATTTACCATATTAATTAAATTAACCTCGAAAGCCCAGGGAGGGATGGAAAGAAAAGCTCCGGGGATAACATCGACGCTCGTTTCTTTCTTTCCCTTTTTTTTGTTACCGAGGAGAGAAAGCACGCGACGGGGGTAAATATTTGAGACGCTTAATTAACATTTCGAGGCAGCCGGAAAAGATAGAAAAAGAGGGAGAGAAAATCTCCAGGGGTACGCCCTTCGTTATCCTTATTTACCGCGGAAAACACCGACTAATCCGTAAGAAGGGAATTAATTGGTAGAGTAAACAATTAGCGAACGGTAGTAGGACGGGGGGGGGGAAGCTTAAAACGAACGAGAGCCAACGAGCGGAGCCGATGGTTTCGGACCGGAAGTTTAGATCGAGAGATAAGCGCGATAAGGCGAGAACGTAACCGCAGGACGATCTCGTAAATCAGCCGGGGCCACGGGCATAAACGGATTATCAAGCGGTAAAATTTACTGCATCGCCACTTTTCTGCGCGAAAGTCGTGCGAGCCGCCGTCGGAGAGGGATTGGTTTCCGGTGGCGGAACGCGGAAACGCGCACACGCTCGATGAAAACCGTGAACAGCTCTCGCGTGTACAATGATTTTCTTGGGACGTTTATTTAGGATCCGGGTTAAAATACTATTGTATCATAAAATATTTCGACGTCGCGATACGAAGCGAAATACGAGGCGCTTGTAACACCCGGTGTAAAAGTTAGTCTGAATATTTTAAGGGCTGTGATTTTTCAATCATGACGATGCAGCGTATACGATAATTAAGGCTGGCAGAGAATTAAATAAATAATTGAATGGGTCTTCTGAGGGTTTAACAAAAATACAGTCTAGAGTTCTTGCTATTAAAATTTGTACTTCTACATTTTTGCAAAAGGATAGACATTCCTCGCCTCCGCTAATTACAAATTTTTTAAAATCCACCCCTTCTGCTACAACTTTGAAGAGAATGTACCCCTTGCGACAGTGTCCAGGTTTACGATGCGAATATCTCTTAAAAAAATTAACCCCAGGTCACTGTCCCGGTCGTGTCAACCCCTAATATCCCTTAAACTATAAAATTTTCCTACAGAAAATATTCTAAAAATTTTTGGCAAAGACTATTGTAGCAGACGACCATTAGATACCTCGGGACCATTAAAAGCAAAGATACCATCGTGGTCTTTAAATTCCACGAGCCGCATCACCGATATCTCGAAGCAGCTCCGCGTAAATCACATCTTTCGTGTAACGATGCCATAACCGTTGTTACGACCCCCATTGCCTTCATTTAACCGAGGATAGGGTAGATTTTTCGTAATTCCTTCAAACCCTCCCGCTCAATGAGAATAAAAAAAAGAAAAGAAACTTTTACTTTCCGCGAGGGTAATCGCAATAAACCAACCCCTTTTCGACTGATAAACCGACGATACGGGTATAAATAGGGGCACGGGAATTATAAATGAATCGAGAAGGGGGCTGAAACGTTTGCGGTTCCGAGGGATGGTACCCGTACAACCGTTCCTAGGGGATTTATAGCCAGGCGAATGATGAAGCTCCCTAGGATAAATAATCAATTATCCCCGCGTCGGAGATCTCGTGCGCCGGTCGTACACGTGAATTTTTTCATTTATATTCTAATATCAGGCCAAGTTTGACCGATATTGTGCGCAATCTGCAACGCCGGTGCACGGCCAATTTAAATTTCGATCACGTTCATTTAATTGATTGATATTGGCCCGGATGTTAGTGAACTGTGATCGAGTGTGCTCGAATGAAATTCAAATTACTTGTCTCTGACCGAGCACGATGTTTTTAAGACTTCGAGGAACAATACTCAGGATTGTTCGCTATTGTTAAAGTAAATTATAAAGTGACCATTTTGGGATTTATTAATTAAGAGTAAAATTAAAATTTGCAAGACTTTACAATATTTACTTAACATTTGGGGTATTCAGGATCACACTAATGATTTAGCGACTCCCGTTACACGGAATTCGTCCGTATCTTTATCCGTCAAGTAGTGCGAGCGAACGTAACGGGCTGGAGCAGTAGTTAAGGTCAACAAGACCGGCTGATTCCCGGCCGGGTTCTCAATAAAGTAGAGTTTCATTGAAACCCGTGAACGAAATAAACGAATAAATTCGCGTCGATGGCGTAGCAAAACAGAGAGGTCGGCGGACCCCTCGCAGGAAACGGTTGAACGGTCGGGAACGTATCGTTGGGAGATATTTACAAGCCGACTCGATGTAAATCACGACGTACACAATCAGCCCGGGCCCGAATCAACAGACGAGAAATCCCGGTTATTTCTCTGGCATCGCCTGCGCGCGCCCCCCCCGTAATCCGCGAAAAAAGAGGGAAAAACGGATGGAACGCGGGAGAGGATTCTAGTCAAAAAGTGTAAAATGCGATTCGTTGGATGCGTTCTCTTCTTTTTTTTTTTTCGTTTCGTTTCGCGCGTTGCGTGCCTCGTCACGAGAGGCAACCATGTTTTTCAGGGTTATCAGACAGAGCGGGAGGGTGATGAAAAGGGGGGGACATCGTTGTACGGATTGTTCGATTCACGGCCAGTCACCAGAGTAAAAAAAAAAACTTGCTCCCGAGGACGGTACTTCCGTTTCGTTCTTCATTTTACTAAAAGTAACGTCCCTCTTGTTCTTTCCTCGCTAAGATACCGGAGATACTTCCGAAACTTTGTCTCTCTTGATTTATCCTTTCGTGCTTGAAAGAAATATAAATTTCAGAGGACGTAGCATCCTCCTACTCCGTTTACCCGCCGTCGGCTTTCTTTTATCGGGCTGTTATTTGTTCTCATTTTCCTGCTCGTTTCTCTTTCGAAATAAAAGAGGCTGGATCCCACGGACGACTCGCCGGATCGGTATCGGGGGTCGCACAAATCAACGACGCCCAGCCAATTCTCATAACGCGACGAGCGAAAGAGTCCGATGTATCGTCGACTCGTACTACTGAGAGGCAAGTTATCGTCCAGTTTCGTCGCCGCCGCAGATGGGAAACTGCTTTATGGCCCCGTTCGATGAATCATCGACCCGTATCGCTGATTAACCGGCCACGGCCAATATTGCCCGATGAATCACCGACTCGTACCACTGTCAGCGGTAAACATGCATCCGTGAAGCATCCGAGAATCGGGGAATTTTATGGGTGTTTCCCTTTGTTTTTACGAGTCGTACCTTTATGGCGGGTGGCTGGTGGCCACCTAACTCGACAAATTGAATAACCTCGAAAAATGAAGTGCCTTCACTTTGAAGGTAGAAAAAAAATGTTATTTGTCAATTAAGTCTAAGGATGTCCCACGCACAGGGTGAATTATTACGTATAGATTTTTCAAGAGTCCTCTATCATATCTTGTAGAGAACAATTTACATTAAGAATCGAATCCTGCAGAAAGGACGAAAGAATCGTTTCCCTGGCGGGAAGTTATCGTATCCAGACGACCGTTTCTCCGTTCTCTCGCGAATTGGAAAAACTTTGCGTCCCCGAAACTCGAGCCTTTCCTCCCGACCCTCCGTCGTCGCTTTTTCCTCGAAACAATCCATGTAAAAGCTCGTAACCGGAAGCATCGTCGGGTATTTATGTCCGGGACCGGTCGTTCGAGGCATCGCGACGCATTAAGGGCACCGTTCGTTCGAGCTCGAATGCGCTCCAGTCTCGCACAGCTTGTTAAACAAGGGGTCGCGCGCGCGAAGAACGTTTCGAAAAATATCCCCTGTTGGCCGCCTTGCTCGAACATATTTCCCGTGACAAGTTGTCGGAAAATGGGGAACAACAAGGATTTTCGGCGAGGATGCACCGTCGTCGGGGTAGGGGGGGAGACGCAACGAGAGAAGCTCAGGGGGCTGGAAGGAAAGAAAAGGCGGGCGGGAAGGAAAGTTCGCCGAAGGAACGAAGTAATTTAAAAAGTTTCTGCTCCATGACATCTCGCGATAACAAATTATCCCTGGCCCATTATCCACAAATGCGATTATGATAAGAAAGAACCGGGGCTGGTATAAACTTTAATGCAGTGAGCGGCCAGGTTGGAGCGGGGCCGACGTAGGAATCGCCTGGATATTGTAACGTCTGCGTGCTCGCAATTCACGCGGACAAGCCGCGTCTCGAAACGGGCGCAACGAAAACGGAAAAACAAACGCGCGAAACTTCCCTGGCTCTCCTACGAAATTCGCCCTTGCTGCTCGCGTTCGTTCCGATTAAGCGGCAAACTCGTCTTGTCGAGGGTCGTAACAAGCCCCGCTTCGAAACACGCGTTTGTCCTTTTTATTTTCTTTAAAACGCCACCCACCTTGTTCGCGGAATATACGCGCGCGATTATTCGTCGTTGATTGCGGACGCAAGCGTGAAACGGTTATTCGCGCCGTACAGGCTGCGTCATAACAAATGCAGCAGGGGTGGGTAGATGAGAATGCAGAGGACAGTTTTATTTCTGTAACACGCACACTATCTTGTACCCCTGATATTTTTACCTGGGACCCACCCTCGCCCTGGCAGCCTACCCCCCAAACAAAAGGGCGATGACCCGCCAGATTAGTAGATTTTTGCTTTGAAACTTGATCCGACAGAGTCAATTTGCCACGTACCTCGTCATCGAGCTACCCCAAAATTAGAATGTATAGATCCTGTGACAACTAAATAAATAAAATAAATAATCGAAAGCTAAATAATCATTTCCCTTCGATATTATAATTTTGATAGGAAGTTTTAAATACGATTCTAAATCTTTGTTACCATTCTTATATATTATTCGTGAACCATCCCCTGCGTCATGATACAGCCTGTATTATTCGCGGCAATCGGGTCGAGCTGCGAAACGTTAAGTTTATCAGCGACTCGTTGTTCAACAGGATACGTTTCCAACGGCGTTATCAAACGACGGCCGGGACCACCCGATGGATATCGTAAATTGCGAAAGATCGACGAGCCCGATTGCCCTTGTGACGGATGCGAGCGTAAGAACCGCTTGAATTGCGCTACCAAACGACGCGCTCGTGAATCTTTGGGAAACGGTTTCGCGTTTAATCTCGCCCCAACGGAACTGTCTATGTCCGTGGATGATTAATGGGGGGGATGATCTTTAAGGACCCGGGGATGAAACGAACACCGGTCCCCCGTGCCCCGGTACAACCGGTACACTTCTGATAACTTGAAAGATGATCACCGACCACCGCGAGATGATGAAGCGAACGGAACTGTTATTATTTCTATTGAATTTGTTGGTGTATAATGCACAATTCTGATTCTGTGAACGTTTCAGAAATGTATTTCTCTTGGATATCTAATATGGTACAGACAATTTTTAGTCTCAGAATGAATAAAATAATTAAGAAGGAGAAAGCTAGTTGGTAAAACGAAATTTAATAAATTTTTTAATTTAATTTGGAATAATACATTGGCAAAAATTATATAACGTGGTTAATATTTATGATACAAAGCGAAACGGATGAACCGCGTTATAGAAGGAACGTTTACGAACAGAGTAGGATGATAAACGTGATCAGAAGTTTCGAATTACCTTCGTGCCTCTTAACCGTTCGAACGAGCAGCCTAATCTAACCGGATATCCGGCTGAAACGCGTGTACAAATGTCTGCGAAACCGATTATACGTTCATCTCGTTCGCGTCACGTTCCGTCCACACGCACACGTTATTCTCAGATGGATTTAAACCACATTAAACCCCATAACACCTGGATGATTCCATGGAGGAGTCTGTCTTGGATCCTGAAAGGGGAACTCTAATAACTTCCACGGAAAAATGTAAGGTTGGCGCGCGTCGGTGAAATTGTTCGCTCCTGAAAGGATATTTTACGTCGAGGTTCGAGCAAACAAGGGGTGGCATACACGTGTAACGCAATTGTGAAACGTTGTTTGTTACACGCTGAAAATTACCACGTGTCGTATGGCACGTTACGATAACGATTATTAAGTTTCTTTGGTGCAAGGTTATAAATTTTCGTGTAACATTGTTGCAAAATAACGCGTGCCCGAAGGATCGATAAAGCCGGTTATCAAATGAACATTTCTTGCAGCTTTTATGCCACGATTCGTGTAATATTACAGTCGAAAAATCAGAATGAATTTCGAAGAACGAGGCAGCAAAAATAATCACAATTTCATACTCATAATTTCGTTCGACTAATCGGGGAGATAGCGCACGACCAATTGTCATTAAAAGCGTCGGCTGTTCAACGAGCCAAGCTAAACGACTAGGAAAATTGTTTGCCGTTTGCTGGTCCAAGTGATCTCTCGTCAAACACCGTTAAAATTTCAGCCGGAAACGATGCGTACACATTTGTCGAGCGGCTGAAATTTATCGCACGATCGACGATCATCGGCCACGTGTACAGAGATCTCTACTTATCCTGATTTATCGCTTTTGTGACTAACGGCCGTGATAAACGCGTTCGACTGTTAATCCATTCTCTGTCGGGCGGCGATTTTTTTCCCCCCTCCTCCCTCCCGGTAAATTAACCCGATGGCTTTCTTACGCTGCGCTTAAAACAGCAACATTTAATCCCTTTGGAAACTCGGCCCCGGTAAAAGTACCGCGGGTCGTTTTACATTGGCCAGATTTCCGTTCCGATCTCCTTTGAAATTATCCTTCTCGATCCCACGTTAATCCCTGATTACAGAAAAAGAAAAGGGACGAAATAACTGGCCTGGTGTAATTATCCGAAGTATGAAAAAAGAAAAGACATTTCTTATTTATTCTTGTTTTAACGAACTTACTCCTTGCAGCGATTGTTTAATTCACCGCCTTGCTTACGGTTTTAATCTGTAAATTAACTCCCTTCAGAAAAAATTCTCCGCCGTAATAGGGGATGATAATTTCTTGCGAAAGCTTCTGGGGTTAGACTTTAAGCAGGTTTGTGGTCTGAGAGGAAATTATCCTTTTAGTAGGGCTGTTTCTCTTCCTTTTTAAACAAGACTGGAAAATCTTATTCCGCAAAGATACTGAAAAATATTGATTATAATATACTCAGTACCTTTGGCCACATCTTAAAGTCGCAAAATATAATATTTCAATGTTTCCAATTGCCAAATGCACAAATAATTCCATATTACCTAAATTGATCGTCCAACAAATAAAGCTTCAACTTTTAACCGAAAATAGTGCCCGAAGGAATGGTAAGAATGTCTCTGAAAGTACTTCGGTAGCAAGGGGGAAGCTTGCTGAAGATAACGCAATTTGTTCCGTTTCGATATCTCGATCGGTTCCGGAGATACGAGGCTTAGAAGGTGGCAGCGTTTAACATGTACGGAGGTGAATGGCGGCCGAATTCCCGGAAGCGCCGTGACCTACTTTCTTTCCTCGAAACTACGCACGTAGTAGTAAAAAAGGAAAACACTGAGTCAGCGCCGTCACTGACCAGCGCTCTAGGCGCCACGGTGGGGTAGGTCAGCGCCGAGAGCGAGCGAGAGGTCCGAGCGCGCGAGTGAGAGGTCCGAGAAAAATTATACTCGGCTTCGAACCACGATATCTCCGGAACGAAACATCGGATCGACCTGAAACAAACGCCGTTGTAAAGGGGAAGAATCAGCGCTTCCAACGATGCGTATCAATAGAATCTAGCTTTACTAGATTAGGAAATATACCGCTTTGATTTTGAGGTACTTTTAATAGCTGGATGCTGTTGATTTAGGAAGATCAGCATGGTATTTTTGTATATAGACGTGTATTTATATTGCAAATAAATCGAAAAATTGAATCTAGTGTTTATTTTGTTATTGGAGGCTGTGGGTCTTTGTGCAAATATGTTTTCATAAATTGTGGTCCTTTGAGAAGCTTTGAAACGTTGACTGTCGCAGTGAAACTGTGAATTTTAATAATTAAGCTTCTTGTTGATTAATTTATACATTGAATTATTTGATCTTGCAAAATCTGAGGTGCCACTCACCAGTGGCAAAGATATTTGCAAATTTTGACTCAGGCAACTAATCGATAAACAAATAATTAACAACGTTCTACATCCGCGTGCACTTTTCATACTTTCTTAAGAATTGTAGAAACGTTCGCGGACTGTACACAATCTTACGACTATCATTTTTAATTTCAAAGAGGAGAACGTCGGATTCGTCTTTGAATGATTAAAATTAGCGAACAAATTGATTTAAGGCAAAGTGAATTGTTTCGCAAAAAAGTATGCCAACGGCGAGGAGGAAGGCATTTTTTCCCGGGGAAACGATGAGCAGATGGGAAAAGAAGGAAAATAAACATTTCAAGAGACGTCTCTTGATGGCGGCGTTGTGCGCTCGTGATCCGCTCGTGATTTAGTAAACAAACGTTGAATAATAAGTGACTCGAGAACCATGGCTAGAAGAAACTCGTGCACGGCTTAAACGAGGGGTTGTACTATCGGAAATCTTTGATGCAATACCTGAAGAGCATTGATAAATCAGTCAGAAGATTGGCACGGGGACGAGACAGTTTCAAGCTTTACATCTCACCTGAAGGTATGCCGATATAAAAAGAACATTCCATTCGTCACTGAGAGATTCATGTTTTGTTTGAACAATCGACGAAACAATGCTTTATTTTAACCCTCGAACAGAGGGCTATTGTAGCAGCGATATCTTTATTTTCTAACTCGTACTGTTCTTTTCAATATTATTTTTTTAAGTATTACCTTCTAGCTTTACTAAAATATTTAAAAATTTCTATAATGGCTAGTTGGAAATTTGTACATTTATAATTATTCTAATTGTAGAACAAAAATTAGCTTAAAGAATTAGAAGCTATTCGTCAATTTTTGCAATAAATAATTCTATAGAAGAAACTTTGTTACATTTTGTATATTTATACAAATTCATGTGACCAAACAAATCTTTGGAGAATCCTAAAAACCGTATCGGGCGATTCCGATCGAAAACGATCGTCCACGGCTCAGCACCACCCCTTTCCCCTCAATTTCATCCCCCGTGTCGCGTACCACGAACCGTGAAATGGACGGAACACCGACCGATACCCTCGTATCCCATGGAAACGCTACATTTCGCAACAGCTTGAACGAGCTTCTCCTTTTTTTTTTTTTATGCAAACAAACGACGTCTCGTCTGGTGGCGACCCTCGTTCCTCGAAATTCATCCCCGCGTCCCTTTTGTTTCGTCCCGCGTCAACATCGGTTTCATTTTTAAAAAAGATCCTCTCCCCCATTATTCCCGGGGAAACGAATTATCCTTCCGCAGCGAAGGATCGACCGGTTTCCGGCCGATCTCATCATCGGATGGATCCTCGTCGCGACGTCTAAGGGCTGCGTCCAAGGGCTGAGGGGTGGGGCGAGTTGCAGCGAAACGTAATCCCCCCTGGATGTTTCGAAATTCAAATGACGGGTAGGCCGTTCCCCTTGACTTCTTTCCAGTCGCTGCTTTATGGGATGAAACCTTCGGTCATGGTCGAACGACCTTCGAGGGTGGTTCGACCCGTTGTTGAGTCCGTCGTTTTATGGTTTTCATTCGATGTTTCAAACATTGCCTTGATCAAGATAGGATTTTTAGTACATCCGGTGATTTATTGGGGGAAGCCAGAGACAGGCGTAACAATTTGTCTTTTTCGATCTGTTGTTGTAACAAACCATGATTATCAGACGATACAATAATTATTTAACGTGAAACTTTACCGAATTAAAGCCAGTAGAAAATTACTTTTTATGGGATGAAATTAAAATAAGTTTAATAAATTTAATTAAATTTTTTTTACAAAATTATTCCACCAAAACTATGAGACTCGAAAATTCGCATAGATACTATCGACGATGAATTACGAGGCGAACGAAAGGGAAACGAAACACGGTTATCGAAGGATGGTACGGGAGGACATGAAAGGTGGATGGATCGACAAAAGGTTGCATTTCGAGGACGCCGGAAGGGAAAGGGAAGCAACCAGACAGTTAAGACTGGAGTCTGTGTTTGACTATCGAGTTGCAACCGTGTTTCCTTTCCCATCCACGGCCATGTAATGCTATAGGAAATTTCTTGAACGCGGCACGATGCATCGCGAGGGGGGGTAATGCGATCGAGGGCGGGGTCTCCTCTTCGTCGAATCCGACTGATATTATGCGAGGGAACGCGAGAACCTCGACGAGCATAATCGTATTAAGGTCGCAACAAATTTCGAGCGATGTCTGGATGCTTATTGCTAGCGAAAATGTTTGATCGCTCATCAACCGGCAAGCAGTTCGCTTCGGGTAATTCGAACAATCGTATTTTGAAACCCTTCCCGCGGTCGAGCCGTTCCGTAAAAGCCTTATTTGTCGTTTTACAGAATATTCGATATTTACCTCGTCCCGAATTTCGATCGCGTTGCGACGTTATAAATGAATCCTCGAAACATCGATGGAACGCAAGATTAAGTTTCGCCGGACGGCTCGAAATGTTCATTTTATTCATTCGTTGAATTACACGCGAAAACGATCGACGGGAAATGGAATCTTTCTTCTGTCGATGGAAGGAAACGCGATATTACGAGGATTCGGTCGATTGATGCGCTTCCTTTCTCCGGGCAGAAGGGATGGACGAGGGGGGAAAAACGATAGTAAATAAATATTACGAGGGAAACTGAAAGGATTACCTGGAAGTATGATATTACCAGAGATTTAACGTGGATGGGGGGGGGGGGGGGGAGAGGGGTTTTTTTTAAATTCATCGTATTGCAAGTTATTGCTTTTTCCACTTTGTGTTCGCGATGCTCGATTGAAAGCCTTTGAGAATAATCAGTTTTCCGATAAGTAGCGTTCAATAGACAGGATGATCCGTGGAATAATCCGCGGTACGAAAATTGAAAATTGTAATGTACCGCGGGCACAAGTGGTAACGTGAATTTTTTTTATTTCACGTTGCACGATTTACGATACCTGTGCAGAAGGAATTTCGTTTCTTTTGTTGCCTCGTGTCTTCGACAGCCGATTGATACGTTGAAAAAAAGAATATATATATATATAAACCAGTGAATTGTTAGAGAAAAATTGCAAATAACAGGTATTTCGATATCGAAACAAATTCTAACCGGATTCAAAGCGGACGTGTGTTAGGATCGAGGCTCGATAGAAATGCTTCGGGATTGTTTCTCGATGAATGTAATTTAATGGAACGGTCGCTGCCGCGAGCACAAAGGGCTCTTTTGTTATTCGACACGGCCCTCGAATCGGTGGGCAATAAATTGAGACGAACTCAGCTGTTCTTCAAACGGTTTTATGAAATCTGGGGGAGTAACGGGTACGGGTGGACGAAATGCGGGCATCTTGGGGTTGTGAAAAGGAACACTTGAAAATTAATTTTCAATTATCAGAAATTGAATAAAATATTATTTTAACGATGCATCGACTCAAGTCGCGAATTTATAATAACCCGCCCCGCGTGCGAATTGCATCGTTCGTTCTCACCCTCTGACCTTTCGAGGATCGTATAGGCTTTCTATCGCCCACCCCCCCCTCTCGATCGGGTTCCACTTTTGCCGTTAGCCTGCCGTTAAATCGTAGCACTTTCCCCCCCTCTCCCTCCTTCGCGCCCCTCCCGGAGTTAATTAATGACCCGGCTGGTAATTGATTATTCCGCGGGGGCAACGCGTGTCCCGGCTATATATCGTGATCGAATTTATCGCGGTTACGGGGCCAGGGTTTTTGCGTACGTTTGCGGCCAATATTGCACTCATTGATATCGGTGAACCCCGATGGAAAATGGATCGTTAATGGAACCGTATGATTAATTGGGAAACATAAACGAAAAAGATAGGCAACAAATTGAATATCAACATTCGAATTGGTACTCCAATATTATTTTCACCCCGGGGGTGTAATACTCACATCGCGTTGTGTATTATACACCGTCGATTGCATATTTACAACTTCACTTGATTGGACCGAATTACAGGTAATTTCTGGTAAATTGTTTAAACTCGTGTAATCGATGACCCTTGTCAGCGATAAAGTTTTTACCCCGAAGGGAGATAGGAATTTGGAAGTTTGAAGATTTAGAAACTCGGAAGCTTAGAAATTAAAAAATTGATAAATTGGGAAATTTTAATCCCACCCTACAATTTTAAACAAATCAAAATGCACACCGGGTTGATTCTCCACAATTAATTTTTGGAACAAAAGAAACCCAGTTTTATCATGGCGCTTTGCGATATCAGATTCACGTGGAACCAACGGAAACGCCTCCATCGTTATTTGATTTACATCATTCTATCAAATATGTTAATCGGATTTCTATTATTCTCTATGGGAATCTACACTTCGCTCGCAATCACTGGCAGATTAATATTGGACAAAAGGAATCTGCTTCAATTCGTGTTGAAAACATTGACGTTCTACGGGTTATACATCTTCGTTCACAATTTAATAGGTGTGAAGCTGTGCTATAATTACTTTCACTATGCTGAGGGGTGAGATCGAAATTTAACAAACATTCCTATCCTTAAATATGCAAATTAAACCAAAAAAAGCTGGAATATCAAGTTTCCAAATTAACTATTCCGATCTTTAATGATCGCACAGTAGACAAATTAACCCAATTACTGATCCATTTGCATCCATTCAAATTTTCGAAAAGCATAATACCGACAAAGTGGTGGGACCATTCGATTACCTCCGTTTACCCGAGGATTCTTTATCTCGAATCGGGCAAACGAAACGTCGAATTTCGTCGCACAATACGACACAAATTGCGAATCAGCGGATCGACGCGTGGCCCGTCCGCGATCTCTCGTAAATGAGTTAATGCGAGCCGGGGATATTCTTCCCGGCCGATATTTCCGTGGCGGAAACCGCGGCGCGATCCGAGCGTTCGTTACAGTCGGCGGGGAACACGATCAATTGAACTTTGTAATCGAATCACGCCGGGTACAATATCGCCGGCGAGGATTATGAACATTTCGCGAAGAATGGCGGGGATGCCTGAAAGGAGGGTGGAAAAATCGAAAACGAGGAAAACGGAGTGGACGAAGGCGGGATGAAAGGCGAGAGCGGCTGACAATGGCTGGGTGAAAATTGGATCGTGTCGTTCTTTTCTTGGTAATCGTGAACGGTATTTGAAAAATAATTAACGAAACGAATATCGGGTTTTGTGAAATGAGTTATCTGATACGATAATTTTACTGTCTTTTGTAGACAAGTTTTGGAGTTTGAGGGACAGTGGCCTGGGATTAAGGGAAATTTAATTAACAGATGGCATCTTTAATTTCGACCCCAAAAATTTCTAAAAAATAAAGATACCAAGGTTCAGGGAGATAATATTCTGGGTACACTGAAGTTAGAGTGGAAGGGGATGTCAACCCTTTCGAAAAATATTAAAACCGACTTTTCGTTGAAAAGTTAAAAGCAGTCTGATTGATTTTAATATTATTAAAAAATGCAATTAGAATAAAAAATCAATCGTTGACGATACAGGTTCATTAATCTCGTACATTTATCCATCCAACGAAGATAAACGACGGGGAATAGAAAGAAAGACGCGAGAGAAAACGGAGGGTTGTTAAAAACGGTCCGGACCGTAAGCTCGTTTGGTGAACGGGAGCCAAGAATTAACCCCTTAACGCGTTCTTCTTAATTCCAGCGGCCACGGATTGGAAAATGGCCGGTTTCCCCGAGGGCACGATCGATTTGTCAGAATTTTCAAGCAATTCCACCATTCCCGATACCCGCGACCGCCGGTTCATTTGTTTTAATTACCTTCGCTCGTTAACGTATCTTCGCGGTTTAGTGAAGGCGGTCGGTGATTTTACCGCCCTGCCAAAGACTCCCTCCTATTTTAACACACAACCGAATCACGGTGAAAATTGGAGGATGGTTCGAATTAATCCTGGTTGCTTTCTTGATGGACAAAAAGATGAACTCGTTGAATCGTCAGGACGTGTATCGATGTATCTAACAATCCTGTACTTGATGATCTATTTAGGAGGGATTTAATTAAATATTATCGATCAAGGGGTCAAATTTTTCCAAACAGTTATTAAATTACTAATGACCTCTTAAATTACTTTAATTATTCTAGTAAGCTTTGACTTTAAATTTTTTAACAAAACGTCAGGATGAACAGAGGGTTAATGAGAAAATTTGTGATTCGTGTGTTGCAGACCCTGGATGAATCTCAGGCTGTTCCTGTGGATGATGTTAGGATTATTCGTGGTTTCCGTGGGCTGTTTCATGGCCAGCATTTGCGTCTCCACGACGGATCAGCTGACTCAGCAAGTTCGTCAGATACTGATCGAGGGTGAGTGAGATTCTGATACAGCTTATAAAAGTGATCGATCAATTGTTCAACAAACTTCCACTTTCAAAAATGATTAGAATTAATAATATCAAGACACGTTATTCTATAATATTGACTGCTACTTTGACTAATTAATCACTCAACGATACACAAATCGATCTCCAAGTTTGGTCCATGCCTAATTTAACCCTTTCAAGCCTAGTGTTGCCACAAGCCAGTCTATTAATTTTCTAAACGTTCAGCACCATAAACAGCATGCACAATCACTAGGAATACCATTACGATAAATAAATCACACTTAAACGCGATAAATAACCGAAAGGATTGAACCGAAAGAAATTTAACCGGCTCAAATTGTTCGTGAAATATTCATCGATCGATCGTGCTAGCCGTGTTGACGATCGACGATCCACGAATTCATTTTCTTTGCCCGTTTTTCATCCTCTCTCTCTCTCTCTCTCTCTCTCTCGTGAAATTTGAATATTTAATCAAGAGGCGGCATCGGGATTGCGCGATAACCGTGGCGTGAAATCTTGTCCAGGCAGTGCGATTCGAGTCCGGTTTCGATGGTGGAACGCGTGCGAATCCGTCTGTATGGCGGACAGATGGCGAAAACGGTTGGAACTCGACGAAATACACAGTATAGAAGCCGGGCATAATATGCAAATCGGCGGTCGAACAACGGCTGGCCTCGTGGAAATTACTGATGGAAATCTCGTTTGGCGTACGTCTACTTAATGAATAGATACGACGGGATTCTCTTCGAAATTCGACGCGTTTGCTCACGATAAACTTGCCCGGCATTGCATCCGCTTCCTCTGTCCTCCGTTACGCAAATATCGCGTTGATGATCATCCGCGAATGATAAGCGCCAACGGGAGATCCATCGATCGTCCCGCAACGTTTCGTTGAATCTTGTTAATCCGCGGATGAATCGATTCATCGACCTATCGATTCATCGTACGCAGATGTTTATGCCAATATGAAGTTGTTAGACATAGACATTGACAAAGATTTATTTTATTTTCTATTTTATTCAATACTGGATTTACGAGACCTGTCATTCCGAAGGATTGTAAATTACAAATTATATTCAAACCCCTAAATAAACATTGATTTATCAAAGAGCAAAAAAAGATTAGTTTGAACGTTATTTCTATTCGAAGAACTTGGCCGAGTGTTTCAGCCCGTATAAACAAGTTGTCTAATTATGCGCCGAAGAGGCAGTCGCGAGCAAGCACGCGCGAGTGAAACGGGTCTTAGAACAGCGAGCGTAGCTTTCCAAGTCGAACTTGTGTTCGGAGTATCAGACCTCTAAGTTGTGGAAAGTGTCGAGAAAGAGGAACATCGAGTCTCTTGTGGAATTCGCTTTGGAACTCGGATGAAGCGACTCTACTTAAAAATTCGATTATATAAACCGTGACTTCAACTAATAAGGACTAATTAATTGCCAGAATTTACCAAAACAACCCAAAACACCCTGGCCATAGTTCAAGGTCTTCGACAATTTTTACAATCAGCCAAGGTGTTTAACTCAAGGATCCGTGCATCCTCGACTGGAATTTTCGCGTAACACGAATTTTCCACAAAACGATCCGCCCTTCCGGCCGGTTTACACAAGGGCGATAGGTAGAGCGGCGGTGAAAAAGAGTGAAAAGCAGCCGGGGCCGGCGTGAACGTTTAATTGGTCACGGTCGATATTTAATTACTTCAACAGAAGCTTTTTAATTAATGCCACGTCAGAGGTAGCGCCTCTGATGAAATTTCAATTTCATCGTAACCCCCGGACATCCGGTTTCCTGTGCCGATGAATTTCTGATATGATATATCAAATATCGGAAAGTCGACGGTAGACGAGGGCACAAAATATTCCGCGAGTAGAACATTAACAGACGATCACGTTCCACGGAATTTGATACCGTTCTACCTGGTGCAAGAATAATTGAGATTCATACGCGTGCACGTCAGTCGATTCATCTTGATATTCTTTTACCGAAAAGTCCTTTCGTTATGAGGGTAGATCAAAATTGAATCATCTTTCTCGTTTAGCAGGGGAAATTATTATTTCTCGGGGTCCTCGAGGCGGACGAAATTGAGCCTCGCGATTCATTTATGCCGACGTGGAACACGTGTCATTTATTTTGTTAATTATCCTCGCGATATCGCAGGACATATTTAAATTCAGTTTAAAATTAATATCGTTCAATGCTATTAGTAGAATCGAATATATGGTTATTTTGCTTTAATCTCACTCCCCTGGTTGAAATATTAAAATTTAAATACACTGGAAGTTGCTGTTTTTTAATTAGACAGACTTCGTTTGCAGGCAATGTATAATACGTGAACCTTGCATTTCGTGAAAGGCAAATATAACAAATTTTTCGCTACGTTACCCTCCTGTTACAATTATTTCTCATAAAAATTAATAAATAATGAAGCATACACTGGCATTCACAATAATTCTTTATCTTCTGTGTGTAATAAATTTCGTAATTAAAAATAAGAAAACCAGTTTGAAATAAATTGCAAGACACAGAAATTGGTTTTATTGAACAGGCATGAAAAAATACTTGACGGACATGACATGGAAACGAAGGATAGATAATATGCAGGTGGAGATGCGTTGCTGCGGGATAGATTCGTCCGACGATTGGCACAGGACTTACTGGTTACAACGGGACCTTCTTGTCCTGGATTCACCTGATATCTTGAGGTGATTATCAGTTAATTATTCCTGGATAATCGAGGTCGGTTACCCTACGCATAGACCGCCGGCTCCATCGAATCTGCATTTATCATTCATCATCGTGCCATCTGTTTTCCATCACAATGCAAGATCCATCACCTTGCGCAATCCAGTGTCTTCCAATAACCATGATTACATTATATCATCCTACAATTGTAGAATATACGTTAATCCAGTAATATAATATTAAATTGAAAATTAAATTAAATTGAATCCATATTACAAGGAAATTTAAGGGATTAATTGAAATAGATTTTCAAATAATTAAGCAAATTATCAGATATTGTTTTTTCAACATTTCCCTCGGCGAAGGGTACCATAATAATTACGTGTAATACCGCACGCGAGCCTGTCCACCGGCAGTCACGAACAAATTTCCCAGGAACTTTAATGGAAACGCAGAAAGTATGCCAGGATTTTAATTACGACCGCACGCGTTCCAACCCTCTCTGGCCAACGACGAAATTTAAACCGGCGAACGTAGTAAAAGTTGTGTTACACGTCGTGCAATTTTAAAACGGTTCCCAGGGGCTCTTTAGAAGACGATTAATACGCGTGTACACGCACGTAAGACCGGTGGCCGTTGCTCAGGGGGGAGGAGTGAACCGCCTCCCCTCGTCGTTAGCCCAGGAAAAACCTCTGGAAGGGTTAGTGCCCCTTTTGAAAATACACGCCTTCACCGCGATACCACCGAAAAGGATTTTAAAACACCAGAGACTTCCGGGCGAAGTGCTCGTCTTCGGCCAGATTATTTCCGCTTCCGGCCTTGCGGTCAGTCCAACTCACGGGTTAAACGCTGCTTCGTGTGCGCCTTTATCCACGTCGTCCAACACGTAACACGCCCACGTGAAAAATCATCCCCCACTCGGGGGATGACGTTTAAAAGGGCGAAACGTTGCCGGGTAATGCTTCCCGATCGCTTTTGATCCGTCTGTTCTGATGCCTCCTTGGAACTACAATTTTGGGTTCAAAGGAGGAGAAGATAACCTTTCGACCATTGATCCTTTCGTTTACGATGTCGAGTCTGTAACGCTGAGTTCGAAAAAATATAGCAGTAGAATGTTCTGAAATTTCCAAGTTCCCAAAAATATAGTAATTAATATATGAGATAGACAAGGTTTAAAATGATCGATAATCAACTAGAAAAATCATGATGTTTTAATACTTTCAGCATAACATCGCATTGATTGAAATAATAGATTCTGTTTGATGAAGGTTCATGTTGCTTACAGTAGTTTCGTGTTAATTGCCTAATAGTTAGGTTTCCTGCGGTTAGACGTATGCATGCATTATGTTCTGGTGGTAATACGTTCAATAATAAAGGGTTAATAGCTCGGCCCGAACAGAAGCCTTTGTGTCACGGCTGGTAATCACAGATAGAACACTGGGTTATCGATTTCTCGTTATGATAATTGCAGAATTATACCTTCGAGTGGATCGATCCTGGGACCCATCCTCGATACCGCAACTATTCACGTATGTCAACCGCCATCAAATTGCATTCTCAACTCGCACCGCAAAATTACATTTCCTCGGCGACAGGAAACAAAACCGTTTAATTAAAATCGACGTGATATTAAACGCCCCGTTTTATCGGCATATCAAAAATCACCCCTTCGAACGTTTATTCAAATATTTCAAATGAAAATCGTTTCGTAAAAGTTTCCGGATTAATGTCATCAATTCACACCCGGTTGATAGAGTGTACCGGTAAAGAAACGAAACAAGAACGGATCGTGTAACACGTTGAACAACTTGAAATCGATTTCCCTCCCGAAACATTTAATTACCGAAATGCAGCCACCGTGTCCTGGAACACGAGAAAGTCCTGCGAGCGTGGCTGCACACACGGCTTACACCCGCTCGAAAACTCGTCCGGAAAGCCACGGGCCGAGAAAGTGTCGTCGGTCGTAGGAACGCGTGACACGGCCAGGCAACTCGTTCCAGACTTCGCGGACATGTTCGTGGACAAGTTCGAATTAGCAAGTTCAACAACTCGCGGAATGCCGATCGTCTCGGCTCGATCCAGCTCCGGGGGATGGTCGCAAGAACCCTTTGAAACCGTCCCAACTTTTTACTCCGACTTCCGGTGAAAAGGAATTTGAAAATTCCACAGATCTTAAAACGTAGCATTGCTTGTCTCGATGTTCGTTTAAAAATTCTTAAGATCGTTGATTAATCGTCGATGACAGAAGCAAACAGGCTGGGAACGTTCGCAAGAAAACACAACGATTCGTTGGAACGTATTCAGAAGATGTAGCCGAGGGGGTAACGGGAGAAACGTACGTGAGAAGGCGAACTGACACGTAGGGAATCTTGTTTCAGGTACGCGAAGTTAGACGGTCGTGTGACGCCACCGGTGGTGCCGTGGAGTTGCTGTCGAATCGACGTAAAGGGTCCCTGCTATCACGATCCTCTTCAGCTGCCAAATCCGGAACAGAATTCCACTTACGACAGCCTGAACGCTCGGGGCTGTCTCATCGCCATGAAGACCTGGCTAAACGGCACCCTGTATTCTGCGCTGCTGCTGGTCGCTTGTCTGTTTGCGTTGCAGGTAAATCAATAATATAACGTAACCGGAATTATTTAGTCGAATCAAAACATTCGAGCGGGGTGGAGACGGTTGACGTCGAGGCAAGAAATCACAGCGGAACCTCTCCCTTATTTGAATCGACGAACATTTTACGTTAAATCATAATTAATACTAAATTTTAATAGACTCCCGTATTTTTCTGTTTTATTTTCAACTTCGAAATAAATGTACGTGTTGCATTTTTCCCGGGGGGTGAGTAATATTCAGCAAAATAAATATTTTAAACACTGCTGGAAATTTTATTTAGCATAAATAAACTGAATAATTTCGAAAATATTACCATTTTAACAATCTAAACCGCAAAATAAAATATTTTTTATTTAAACAAGCTGAATAAAATATCTCCATTTTAACGATCTGAAACGCGAAATAAAATATTTGGTAATTTTCATGATGCGGAGTGTTGTAGCTGAAAGCACGTTGTAGGAAAACTGTGGTTTTTCATATTCCATATTTATTTAAACGACTTCGTAATCAAAATTTATTGTCCTTGCTCTGAATCTTCCAATCTGAATTAATTTTTCAATCTCTCGGTCGATATTAATTAATAACGTTGGCTTTCGAATGAAACACGGCGATGTCCTGTCTAATGAAGGATCGGGAAAGTGTCAAAAATATTGAACGAAAAATGTTATTTTTTTTTAATATTCCGCACCTCATAATCCGAGCATCGGACGCGTCAGGGTTGAAAAATTGCCGTGAAATGTTTGTAATTTCATCGAGCGAGATTTTCGGCGGCGGATTTAGAATAAACATCGGTAACAGTGATGCAGGAACCAGGTTAACGAGCCCCTCCAACGCCGCTGGATTATCAGATTCATTCGGAATTATTGATTGCTTTGAACTCGATGATACGGCGCGCTTGTCATCGAGGTGTTGTAAAACCGGTGATATTTTAAGGTGAACGTTCGGTTTTTCGCGCGCGACAACTCGTATTTAGTCCGGTGATCAACATCAAAAACGAAAAAAAAAAAAAAATGCAAACAACAGGATTCGTTCATTTACCAGCGATTTAATCACAGGAAAGAGGATCTACCGACGTGAAACTCGTTCGGGAAGGGATGAAAAGAGAGAGGGGGAAAAAAAATGAACCATTTCCCGTGAAATTATGAGACGTTTCTCGCCAGAATTAGATTCGAAGATAGGCCGTGCACGATAAAAAAAGATGAAGAAACATTCGTGTTCTTTCCTCCTTTGTTTTTTTTTCAAAAGAGAGAGAGAAAACTCGCGTGCTCGAAGCTCGTTTCGTTTCTCCAATTTAATTCCGTTTCCACCATTCTTCGTCCGAACCGCTCGAGAGCCGAGCCCTTGGTATCATTAAGCCGGCAAATAGTCGCGGTTAATTAAACTTACCGCGTTCCATCCACTCGTAAGTTTTTCCCTTATCGAACTGATAAATTAATCCGTTTAATCTCCATCCGATTCGTCGCTGGAACAGGGCAAAAGTTACAGGCACGATCCCTCCATAATCGGGATTCTTTTTCCTGTTCGTGGAAACAAACGGGGTAACACCTTCGCGACATACAGTAGCGGACAAAAAAGAGATTATCACTGATATCAACTTTAAAATTTAAAATCTATTGCTAGTAAAGGATTTGAACAAAGCTTTACTCGTCATTCGTCAATAGTTCAGATAATGATTGAGAAATCAGAAAGTTCTGACGGTTGGTATTGTAAATCACGCCAATGGCAGAGGCTAACGAAAGCGTCGCGAAATTTTATCGACCATCCCTGGGCCAGCGTCTGTTTCGCTCACGGTGTATACATAAAAACAGCTGGAGAACGGTGGACCGAAAAGTCTCTCGAAAAGCGAGGCTGGCGAGTTACTCTCGAGGGCAGAGGCACGCGTTGACGCGTCGTAAAGTCGAGGAACACTGTTTTTTACGAGCGACCGCGCGATGGCGCGGAAGAAAAAATTACGTGGCTGGAAAAAGCGGACGTGGCTTGTCGCGTTTAACCTCTTAAGTCGTGTTTCGTTTGGGTTCCTGCGACGAGCTATATATTTATTTACGCCATCGTTCCTTCCTTCAAATGAATTTTAAACAGTTCATTCGGTCTTTAATTACCTGAAGTGGTACCGAGAACCTGGATCTGATTAACAACCGTGTTCTATTACGATAAAATTCCTTCTTATTCCTCGTGTCAAAAGAAATCAAAACCTCCTTTACCATGAAATATTGCAGATTATCGTAATGGTAATGTCAAGACTAGACTTTACCTCGGCAAGGAACGCAGTCGCCCTTGGGAATCGATGGTCGGCATCCCCCGGTTGGCTGTACGGTCGTCTGGATTTCGGGAACGCGAGCGGACCTAATCTCTGCCAAATCGATCGGGTTAGTGTTGACCCATAGAACGAAATCAATCGACGAATGAAACGTGAGCCAGTAGCTTTCTTTTTTCCCCGGAACGTCCCTTCGGAGGGTCAGTCGAGAATATTATGTCCCGTGATGGAAAAGACTGTCTGGTTACGAGGGGAGGTGAAATAAAGCCCGAATCCTGGGATTGGCCTGCTCCAAAATACGAGCAGCTCGATTTGATTCGGGATGAGTAGCTGTTTTGGATGGAATGCTGAGTATCTGGAAATGTAATGTGAGGGCACTTGGGCTCGTTTATATCAGCCTGGAACGAGGCTCGCCCAGAACGACGTAACATGGAATTTTGAAGCCATTTATAGGCGTTGATTGGCTGAAAAGCGATTGTTACTCTCAGTTAGTCTAAAAAGAATACTGAGCTACCCCTATAATTAATTAAGCTGGCTTTAACTCAAATTTCTTACGTATTAAAATAAATATACAGTGTGTACCTCCCAAAATATGGGTCTTTTTTAATAAAAACAAATTGTTAAGGTTTTCAATTTAAACGTACATCGAACGAGGGTGGTTCTGGCATTAATTTCTTCAGTTATTCTGCTTTGTGTCGAGACATTAATGTCAGCCCCGCGTTTCCAGACGGTCTCGTCCCCGGCAGCTCGGGTTCCGTTTTTCGTTGTTGTTAATTTCCAAACCGTACGTGTGCGCCCGGTAAAGTTGTTGGCAGGTGAAAAGAGTTAAAAGGGAAGCTGCAGAGTAACTTTCTAACTTCGGGAGAAATATCCGTGGAATGAAGTTTGCGCCTCTGGCTCCGTTTCCCCGCCCTGCCCTCCGCGTTCCTATCCGCCTCCCCGCGCCGCCGCCCCTTTTCCACGTCGTCGAAACACTTTGTTGAAGCGTCGACCGTGCCGCGGTTTATTTGTTTAATTTTCTAATTTCTTCGAGTTAGAACAGCGGAGAGTGTGCTCGTCAAACTTTTATTAGAGAGCCAGCGAACGTGATGAAGGAAAGTTTCGAAAACTTCCTACCCCCCCCCCCCTTTCTTTCTGTTTTTTTTATCTTTTTGACGTTACTCTCGCGATACCAGGAAGAAACGTTTCTTTGGTAGAATTTCTAAAAGCCGCGGGGAGAGCGAAGAGGCAATTCATAGGAAGATAAAGTATATTCCTTTTTACCCTCTTGATTCTTTCAACCCCCGGCACAGAGGAACAGCGGACGCGGCGATTCGATGATCGACCTGAAACCTCTTGTTTACTCCAGCGACACGGAATGAGGCTGGACCATGAAGAGTCCAGACAGACGGGACCCAGAAGAATCATATTTCCACGTCCGGGTCGTTTCGAGTCGCTCATAAAAATGGTCATCACATTAATACACAGGATGTCTTATAACCGGTGGCACAGTCTCAAGCTTTCTTCAGGGAAGAAGATTTTATCAGTCGTCCTGGACTGGATGTGTTTGATATTTATTTCAAATTATGACTTACCCTTATCCCCTTAACACGTTGACTGCCACGGTCGCCTCAAACTTTCTATGATCGAATAATTAACAAAATAAAGATAAAATAAACCATGGACATTGCTAGGATTAAGCTGGTAGTGCATAATAACAAGACACCCTGTATATTATAGAAACCACCTAATTACGTTCTCTAAAAATCTATAAACGTCCTGGAAGAGGGGGGTCCGAGCTTTTATCGAAATGAAAAGACATCGGGTAGCGGGCCACGTTTAACGAACAACCGCGATTAATGGATCATCGATTACGAAGACACTCGAAACAGCCTCCTCCGGGAACAAACAAGCTATCGACAGAGGGAGAAATCAAAGCTGAGAGGAGAAGGGGATCGGATGGTACGATAAGATAAGACTTTATCGAATTTCTTTTCCGCGGTAAGTCCGATGGCTTTCACCATGATTACTGGAATCGGTTAATCGAGTCGTTTTCTCCTCGTATCGGAGCCGATCGATCGACGAGGGGGGGAAACAGAAAGGGAACAAAAGGATACGATGGGGGCTCGACGATAGGAAGCTGCGTTAACGATATCCGGTATCTTCTTTGGAAGAATACCGATGCTCCAAGAAACCGGTATAATTATACCGAAATTTTCTGCGATTTATAACAAAGCATAAAAATCAACGTTAATTATATTTAACGTCTTCAAATCGTACCAGATAGTTTCCAACGTATTTTACATTTAAAAAATATTAAAAATTAAGTATATTTGCCAATCGAACGATTAATTATTCCGTCGAACGACAGCGGCAGATTCTTTATCGCGAGAAATGAAGATATCGAAGGTGGAGGCTGGCAAAAACGGCTCTCACATGGGAAGGGAAAGAAGCAAAGCGAAAGGGGTTGAAAACCGCACCCTCATCAGCTGTAACGCGGCGGAGCACGGAGCGAATCCCTGTGGGATCCTCCTGTTCTTGATCCCTCTTCGTTTCGTCGCTTCTTGCCGGCACACGTGACAGTTTAAATTGAGTTCGCGACATCGGGAGCAGCGTGCAGCCCCGCGATTATGCCCTTTCCTACTCCCCCCTCTTTTTTTCCTTCCCTCTTTTTTTTCCGGCCCTTCTACGCTGACCGCTTCTTCGCCGCAGCTCCGTGAAACGAAGAAACCCCGGGAACCGTTCGGGAACGTGACGAGGGTGGAACGACCACTTCCCCGGGTTCATCCCCCGTCGAACAAAAAGAGACAGACTTTGAACCCGTCCCCGTGGACGGGGTCCTGTTCAATCATGCGTCGGATAAGGATTTTTATTACATAAAACGGCACTGTCGAAACTTCTCTTTGATGGATCGAAAGGAAACTAAAATTTGGCGGTTGAACGAAGGTTAAATGGATTTGAGAGTGGTGGATTTTAACACATAAAAGAGTGTCCCAAGTTTCCTTCCGAATATAACTTAAATAGCATAATTATTACTTTGTAATTAAGTATTTTTGAGTTACCGGCACAGAGTTACATACATATTTATTTCGCATAAATTGATAACAGAACAAAGCAAACCTCGACGACCATCAAAAGTTGCGAGAAAATAAAAATTTGAACGAAGAATTTGAATATTGAATTTCCTCGCATTATACAGTGTCGCGCAAAGGGGTGCCCGTTGATTAAAAGGGGGCAAAGAATAAGGTTCCCTCGGCCGTGACGAAAATAGTTCTATCGTAGCGTTGTACAGAAACGGAAGTAACAAAGAAAGGCCTTTTTTTCGAAAGAATTCGTTTGCATACACTTCACGGCAGTAATTTTAGCCGTTGAGCTTTCGTTCAAGAATGTTTTTCGGGCGGGGCGCGCGGGTGCACGGATTCGTTTCAGTCGAGTTCTTGATTGGGATTAACCCTGATGAAATCATGAATATTGATGGTTGTCCAGAGTCTTTGCAGACGAAAATTGTCGGACGGAAGGCGGCTTAATGAGTTATTCAAATTTTGTTTATCCCGCGCAGATTCGAGAGCTTCAAAGCGGAGATTCGGCTCTTTTGAACGCGACAGACTGAGAAGCGTTTGCAAATTGAACAAAACTTCCGACGGGAATCGTTTGCTCCTCTTCGAGTCCCGCTAAAATCCCCGTCCCAGTTCAGGCCAGGGATGTAACCAGGTCAAATTTTGATCGTCGATCGCTTTACCCTTAAAATTAATTCCTGAGTCACCGTTACATCTATTTTTCTCAATTTTTGACTAGTTAATATTTTATTTATAGTAACATTTAAACATCAGAATGTGTTCGTTTATCTCGAGAAGGAAATTTCCACGAACGAATCGACCCACCTTACCCCTTGTCGAATTTAATAACGTTGGGTTCGCGCGGGTCACGAAGGGGTAGGTTTCTTTTTTTTTTCCATGGAACGCCGTAATTTCCTGCGACACTGGTAACGAAGTTCTTACGGTCAGGTCAGCACGCTTTTTACCCATGTTAACCATAAAACGACCGGTTTTACGCGGACGTCCGACATATTAGCAACCCTGTCGCTAACGGGGCGAGCGTGCACGGCCGGTTGAGCGCAGCTGGGGACGCAAATCGTCATAAGCTTATCAGATTAAAGCTTTCCAATCACGAACTCTCGCGGCTAGAGCTTTTCCAGCTTCAGAAGTTGCCGGGTACAGCGGCGCGGATTAAAGCGTTAAAGCTTGCGCGCGTCCACAACGCTTTCAAGATCAGAATTTTTCTCGAATTATGAAGCTACAAAGCACGACGAAAATCGAACAGTTTTGATAACCTTGGCGGGCTCGAGCATTTGAATATAGAGCTCCTGAAGATCACCTGTTAGAGAACTAGTGGAGTTTCGGAAGTTCTCAGCGTCGAAACTTTATTGCACCGTGGCGCGGAGGGTTGAAGATTTTCAAGGACGTTTAATACTTGATATTTTTCAAAATTAGAGCACTTGGTTCCTGAGGTTCGCCTCGTGGTTGAATATTTTTCGTTCCGCAAGTTCCGAGTACTTACGTGGAACAACCCTTAGCAACCCCAAACTTCGAAAGTTGGAGCAATCTGGAGATTTAAAGACGTTTGATGTCTCAGAAGTGGACAGCGATTTTTCGCTGAATTCATATTCTTTTGAATTTTGGAAGCTTTATTGGAAAAAGTATTTAGTACAATAAAGTACCGAGAAAACAATTAAATAAAATTCGAATAAAACGGGGTTAATCGCGAGTAGCTGACCCATTAATTCGACGAAATAAAGCCATCCAATTTGTCGAAGGAAGAAAAGAAAAAAAAAGTGAAACGTCCGCGTTTTCCAGCCGTTTATTCGGCCATATCGTGAGACGATCGAGGGAAGCGATCGGGCAATTTCCTGAACGCCGATTTTCAGAAAATCGAAAACGGCCCGTGCCGTACGTGTATACCGGTTATTCCGGTGGCCATTGTTTCCGTTCGATTCGATCGAGAAAGCAGTTAGTCCCATTCCAGTGGCCAGCGAACCGATTCGTGAGAGTGCAAGCTGCACGAGACAGCGGAAGTACTCGAGGAAATCCCTCGGAACGTCCGACGATCGATTGCCGAAGGAGAAGCATCCCCGCCGGACAAACAACCGCGGACCTCCCCTGGCTGGACACCGGTCCAAATCTTTCCACGGGGCTCGCCAAATTGAAATTCGATTCCGAAGGATACCAACGTACCGCTGACTGATCGTCCTGTAAAACGTCCTTCGTTGTTCGCGTCAAACTTTCCGTTCTTGGATCCGCTCGTTTATTATTTAATAGACACTTTATATAACAAAATTCACAAAATATTTTATTTTCGAAATTGTTCATTCTGTTCACTAGTCTACTTAAAATATTACCTCTGGGACAAATAACACAGTAAATTTAAAAAGTTTCCTATCTTGGAAGCTTTGTATTTTTCTAAGATTTTGAGATTTCAAGTTTGGACATTTTTATTTTTATATGTGTCGAATTGGAATGGTACATCCCTTTAAATTCTAAGCTTGCAAAGCTCCATTTTCGACAACTTCGAGCTTGAGGAGTTCCATTTTCGAAAGTTCGAGCCGGAAACCCCCGAATTAAAGAATCGGACAACTTTGAAACTTGTAAATTTTTTAATCACCCCGACGAGCTTTTACTGCAATGGATAGTAATTTATGCTCCGATTGATTAAAGGTATCGAACGTTAAAGATACACGTGTAATCTCCAACATGGTGCAATTGAATATTTCAACGTTTCATTTCGGATCTGTAAATAACTTAGCGATCGTTTCGTTACGAATTTCAGAGCTCAATAATCGATTCGATGTTTAACGTTCCCATAATATCTGCTAATGTTAATTAAGAAAGTTATTTGAAAGTTATTTTATTATTTAGTTATTATATTATTTTATTTTGAAAGTTATTTAGTTTCACAAAAAATATCGATCATGTCTCTACATTATGGTAATTTAAAATAATTGCAATATTCTGAAAGCAGACACGTGATCGCAGCAAATTAACCCCTTGGCACATTTTGACGAGTCAGACTCCTGACGCATCTTAGCATTCAATTTCAAGTATAACTGCAACCATAATTGAGATGGTAAACTATCCTTAAATGCAAATTATAACAACTATTTAACTTCTCCTGACGGCTGTGGCAAGGGGTTAAATATCACCCTGACGATTAAAAATTGATTTGCAGTCCATGAAGGCAGTAAGCTGGTTGCGGGGGTTCAATTTCGAGAAAGGCTGGGTATTTGTGAAACAAGATTTTGCCGTGCTACCTCCACTGTCGACGAGGAACATTAAAGCTGTTTTCACATTGTCGTTCGTAGGGGAACTCAGTGCTCGAGTACTTGCAATGGTAATCAACTGGAAGCCACTGACTGGGTCCATTCCAGATTGCCCCTCGTTCAATTAGCATACACACGACAGCCACACCGTTGCTTTCGGCCAATCCGTTTTCGACTTGGTTTCTTCCAAAACGGTCTCATCTTCCGCTTGTTGATTTATCTACCCTTTATTTCGGGCCCCTTCTGTTGCATTACCTACTGTTCCATTCATTTCTTTACAATTAATTTCACTATTTAAGCCACGATTGAAAGTATAAATATACTTCTTGGTCATTTTTGAATAGACCATTGGGCTATCTTCGTGGATTTCTGTGGCAGATTTAATGCGTCCGAATTTTCTGAGTGTCGGTAAAGTTTTCAGCTGGCCAGTCGTGGACAGCTTTTATCAGGCAAAATACACCCGAGACGATGGTGGCTTTTGTACGGCAAGTTTTCGTACTTGTACGGGCCATCGGAGCCATTCTTGGCCCGTTTGTACATACCGTTCGCTCCGACGTTTCGTTCTTTCCTTTGGAATTCCGAAAAGTTTCGCTCTTCATCCACCCTTGGCTTAGGGGGGGCTGGAAATAACAGGGAATCCGGCCGAGGGGAAAAATAAAATGTCCTGTCGGTCGCTTTTAAGAGACACCGGGATAAACCAGACGCTCGACTTTCTATGAAATCAATTTTAATTCGAACGTGGCCCGAGTGAACATTCTTCACCATTCTTTTCTTTTTCCAAATTTTTCGATTGCGATCTGTAATTTTTATTTGGCATTTTGGTAATTAAGATTCGAACAACTAGAATTTTAATAATTAAAAGTTGTCGACGGGTAATTAAAAAGGAAGCAATAAAAGTAATCTATGGAACAGTTTCTTTTGAAACATGAAAGATTGTCATTGGATTAAAAAGAAGCGTGTTTGTTCGAGCGTTATAGTAAAATTTCGCATAAATCATAGGGGCTCGTCTGCACCGTTACCACCATGGATCCCGTAGCCACGAAACCATTCGTCCTTCCCATTTTCACAGCCACTTTCGCACACATTATTATTCCCTTAACGCAACCATCGGATAACACACCGTCAGAATTACTCGACCCATTTTTATTGCACCGCTATTTATCACCGTGGACGAAACGCGGCAGCAACGTGCTTCCGGTCTATATCCATCATCCTTCATCTTCTCTCGTCGTACATTTTACACGATCCACGATCTCCTCGACACGAGCCTCTTTTAAGGGATCAGACACACGACCCGGGCTGATATATCGAGTTTTACAACTCGACACTTTATTATTTCATATTAATTTGAATATCTTCAAAACCTGTTTCAAATTTCACAAGTTATTTACGCTAATCTTAAGTGAGTCATTTTAGATAATTACTTTATATTAACAGTGTCGACAAATTTTGTTTGAGAAATTTTATAAGGTACACTGGGGTGTCACTTAGACTTTTCTAAATGTAAGGAAAAAATTACAGAGGAGCTAATTTAGAAAAGGAGAATAAGGGGTGGGATGAAATTACTAATTTTCAAACTGGAGTTAATGTGGGGCAAAGTCTAAATTGCAAAGTTACTCATTTTCTTTTCCTAGCTATTGTCAATTTTTTGCATTAATTGTCTATAATAGGATTTCCACGATTTTTCCTCGAGTTTTTTCAAGAACCGACGCGTACCTGTTGCTACCCCCGAACAATTATACGCGCTCCCTTCAGCCCCAGGGACTTATCGCACTAGCTGACCTCGGTTACCCCGTTTTTTCTCTTTGCTACCATCGGCCAAGAGCCAGCAAAGGGGGAAAAAGGAGGGGGATCAGGTATGGTTGCCGATTCATCGTGGATTACTTTCTTTTTTCGAACGAGGAATGGTTCGTTCAGATAGGACAACGTTCTTCGAAACGCTACCCTTTTTTATCCCATCGTTTTTTCCAAGATCCTTCGTGGGTTTAAAAATAAACCACGTTAAGGACTTTTATTTTAACAAACTTCGAGGCTCGAAAGATTGAAAAATTATTTCTCTCGAATTTTCTTTCAAGAATGCATAATTTGAACGCGTAATTTTACGAACGCGGTACCCTTTGAACAAGCTCGATTGGTCGTGGAACGAACAACGAAATGCGGCTAATTACGCGATTCCATGTTCACACGGGGGCAGACCTTTTCACGGAAAGGTTTATCGGCTGACAGGAATTGTTTCGTAATTGGTGCAGGACGAATTTACGCGAGCTACAGGCGAATATATCGCAGCGGCGGAGCCGACAGGAAGGCGGAAATTAAGGGAACGAGAGGCACAGGGAAAGGGTTGCGAGTTATGAAACACGACGTACGTACACGTCCCGGCTGAAATTTACACGAAACTTAATCGGTTACTGCGGATACACGCGATCCTGGACTTCGTCCCATAAATACGCTCGTAATAATACATTTACAGTCACCTATTTTGTATTCATTTTTGTTACGAATTAGGGGGTGAATTTTTCTTCGTTTTCTTCATTATTGATCCCTGTTAGAAAATTTGACTGTGTTTTTCAACATTCCATAACCAATTTGTAAAAATATCTGCGACAACCCTTAAGAAAACACTTTGCGACCCCCATGGAGCTTACCACCCACATTACTAAAATGAAGAAAGTCAATAATGACAGTACCTAAGATAAAATATCGCAGCAACCCCCGTTACTTCCTCCTTGGATCAATTGAACCCCTGTGAAGCCGATGCTCGAAGAAGCTAGCAAAAATATAGGATCAGACGACAAAGACACGAACAAAGAAAGGTAGATCGTGTGGGAATTATCAAAGGTTGGATATCATAAACGGCAACGAAACCCTGAAGGAAGCTGGAACAAAGCTGATCCAGCGTCGTTGTGCGCGTGTACAGCTACGAAAGGACGACGAGGAGAAGCCGATCGAACAGAGGGGAAGGGAAAAGAAGAAAAGGAAGAGGGAGGAAAAAAGAGGAGCGAAACGACGACACACCGGAGATCGTTCGAGTCGTCTGATCGATCAATAACGATTTCCCGGGAATATAAATGTCTCCGTTGGCTGGTTCGATTCGGCCCGTGTCCGGCATTGCCTTTTAATCTTGTAGCCTTGCCTCTTTTAATCTCGTCCCATCGAGCTGCTGCTCGCCCCTTCTCTTCCTGTCCGTCCGCTTCAATTTCTCCTTTTCCCTCGCTTCGATTCGCCCCGAACGACTGAAAATGTCGCTCATCCCTCGGATGTAGGCTTGTTCGCAACCCCCTCCAGGGGGGGGGAGAAAAAAAGAGGGAAAAAATACAACATACAAACTAGCCGGCTCGATTTAACACTCGAAAAAACGAGCGTAAGCCCTGGCTGAATACGAAGGATTAAACGTAAGGATAAATATTTTGAAGAATTGTCAACAAACTTTCCAAATTTTACGTACCTTAATTGACATCTTGTAATTTAAGGGTGTCTGTCTACGAATATTACAGAAACTAATGAGACTTAACCTCAGTGACCCCCTTTTTTAACCCCTTGCCATATTTTTTCCAGGTACGTCGGAGAAAGGTAAATATTTATTTTTGCAGTATAGTACCATACCAATTATAGTTGTAATTACGCTGAAAACTAATAAAATAAAATGAATAATCTTTTACCATATCTGTGCCGACCGTAAAAATAACGGAACAGCCTTATTAAAATTGTATTCAGTGCATGTATATGTATGAAAAAGTAAGAAAATTACAATGGCCGGTTTCGTATTTTCCCCGTCGTCGAATTGCAGTACGCCGGGAGCCCAATAAAACGACGGAACCGTAAAAATTTGCCGGAGAAAACTATAACGAGTCGCGCAAGAAGAGCATACAAAACAGAAACAAATAAACGAACACGTCGAAAACAGGAGTCTCCCATTTCCGTGCGCATCGTAAAGTCGGCCAAGTGTTCTGGACAGGTAGCGTTTATTGCTTCGTCTTCGGGGGTACATCTTTACCTTGAGTGCAAGTTTCAACTTCGAACGTCCTACGTCAACGCAACGGCCCCCATAAGAAGTATACCGTCCCAGCGAAAGAACGTCGCAAAAACATCTCTAATAAAACGAAAGAAAAAAAGAAAAAAATTGAGAAGATTCTGCTTTCAAAGGTAAGAGGACACTTATCAGAAATATTTGAATTCGTTATTGGTTGGCAAAACAACCCCGTAGGAAGTGCGCGCTTCCGAAGAGGACGTAGCGAAATGTTTCTGATAAAGAATATAAAAAAAATACCGCTGGCAAAAGCGAGGACACTTATCAGAAATATTTGAACCCGTTATTGGTCGAGGATATTTACAAACGTCATCGAAAGCATCGTGGAAACTTTTCAGATGCGAGGAAAAATAAGAATCATGTCGGGGGAAGATCGATCGAAGGGCGGTACTGATTGTCCCAGATATATGAAATTATTTAAATTTATCATTGGCCAACGATACAGTGGGATCAAGGTTGCGATGGATCTGGATATTTAGAAGGGGCCAGAGTACCCCATCAATCTCTTGTCGGGCTGGAACGGCCGTTTGGATGCTCGCAAATCCACGTCGTTTGGGTGGCCGGTGCATTAAACGGGATTTATATTTCCTCGAATAGCGGGCGAAAGGATCGATCGGTATTGTCGACTGGCAGAGCCACCATTTTGCATCTTATTTAAAGCATCACGAGCCAATAAACGAGCATATTCCGTTTGCAGAAAACGAAGGTTTACGGTCGTTCGCGCTTTTGTCGATCTCAGCTCCGCCGGAATTTCGATCCGGGGGCTTGTTACAACCGTCCCCCCATCTACGATCGTCGAAGTAAATCAAGATGATGACGTTGTGTTTAATCTTCGTTTAGATTTACGCATCGTAACGAGTCGATTATGGCTTAATGGAGTGAGCACTGTGCTTTGAAACCTTATCGCGATTTAGAAATGCAAATAATTCTAATTCTAATTATTTAGAAATTGACCAATTTTTGTATCGTACAGCTTTCGTTATAAAATTTGTTCGATAAACAATATTTTTGGTACAGCTCAAAAACTTTGTTTCTCATTGTTTAAATATAAAGAAGAACTGAGACGTTAGAAAAATGTCCCTGAACCGTAAGAAAAAAAAGCTTTGAACGTATCTGGAAGGCAAAAATCGAGGGATCGATGGTCGATAGACAGTCGACGATCGTTCGAGATCCCGTCCGTCAGGATCTTTCGTCGGTACGACTTCGTGGGTACTCGACAATATCCACGGACAAGAGGGAAAATCGAGAAAGGGTTGGTAACAGTTGGACGGGTCGCATAAATCAGTTGCAGCGAGCTTCTCGAGCTAGGAGAGGTGTCGAGTCCGGCAGACCCGGCCGTCAATAAAATGCAAAGACAGAAAAATAAACTTAAGCCGCCTCCGGATCCTCACAGAGCGTACTTGGACGCTGAGTCCACCGACGAGGAGGAGAAGCAGAGTAAGATTTACGAGAAAAATATTAAACCTTTCCTTTTCTCTTTCTTCATCTTTCTTCCTGCCCCTCTTCGTTGTTCCTGATGTACGAGTCTTTTGCCAACTCCTTCGGTTCGTCTATATTTCTCTTCCGCTCTCTGTCCCGCTCTTCGAACGATGAATTATCAACTCGCGCCACGGACGTGGCTTTATCGACGCGATTTCTTTGACGATCGCTTAATCCAACTTAACGGATGATTTCATTTTTCATTTTTCCCGCTGCTTTGAAATTAGATGCTTGATTTAACGTTCCTTCATCCGCAGGGGGTGATTTGGGGGTAAATAAGGGGTCACGATTTCAGTTTGCGATTTTTGCAATATTAATTTTGTTAGATTAGGATATACTAGGTTATGGTTAAGGGATATTTATTCAATTTTAACCCTGTCAGACGAACTTTGAGTTCGAAACATTTATTGTAAAAATTGTAGAAAGTTAAATGTCGATTTAATTAATAAGAGTTCGAGAAATATTGTTATTGGAGAGGAAATCGTTCGGTTAATCGGAAACGATAATAACGTCGATGCGAATAGAACAGGGAGTTGAATTATGACGCTTAAGATGACCGCTGGGCGATTAATCGGCCGTTCACGGTGTGTTGCCGAGTTCCTAATTTGTCTCGTGGATTATGGTAATTTAAGCCCTGTTTCTCTATCTATCTTCCTCTGTGCCTCGTTCGCCGGCTCCTCGAGCTGATTCCTAGGAGGTTTCGGCTAATTCGCAGCGACGTCTCGTGCACGCAAGCTTCGAAAGTAGGTGAACTAAATAAACTAATAAACCGCAGCTATCTATCGGTAACGAGTATGCTCCACCTATGAACACAGGGAAACCGTTATCCGGAATATCTAACCCGGAAGCTTGAAGGATCGAGCGAAGTGGAAGCGAACCAGAGAGAGAGAGAGAAGGAGAGTAGATTGAAACTACCCGCGAACAATTAATGTCACGGTCTGGCTGCGAATGATCGAAGGTGGCAATTTTGCTGGAGGACTCGTTGCAAGATCCCTGATCCGATTTAATTTCGTATTAACTCCTTGCTGAATGAACAACGCCGGTTGATCCGACTCTGATACGTTTTTACCGGCACGCTGTTATCTCTGGGATTGGTTTGTTAGTACTAATAAAAGGGAACGGAGTACGAACATTGTTCTCGCCGAGCATTTGCCGTAAATCCTCGGAGCACACAGGCTCTTGATGTTAGACTTCGAGTCCGTAGACCTCGGACGTTGGATCAAGGATCTTGGATTTTGGACTCTGGACTTTGCGACTACGGATTTTCGGGATTTCGAACTTTGGAGACTTGAAATTGGGATTTCGGAGCTTTGTGATTTTGGGACTGTAGGACTTTGAAGTTGTCCGTTTTGAGACCTCAGGGGTTCGGATCGTCGGAACCTTGGGACTTCCGGACTTTAAAACTTTGTACTTTAGGACTTCGAAACTTTGCATTTTGGGATTGCAAACTTAATTGCAAACTTTAGGACCCTAAGGCTTCGAATTTTAACCCCCGAGTCCTTCGTACCTTTTAAATATAAATTCCACCGTTCCACGGCACGGTCCATAATCCACTAAAAAATGAAATTTCGATAGAAGAACGAAATCAGAACGGGATACGTAAAACGTCGATGGGATGGTGAAATAATTTCGCGAAACGCGCTCGTCGCATAAAGTGGCCGTAATTACACCACCGATGGCGCGGCTCTCTCACACAGGCACGTGTTAATACACGAACATCATTGGGGGAAAAATGTTTACCGCGATATTCACCGGCATTCGATTGTGTCCTCATTCCCCCTCCACTCGGCTTACGTACATCTACCCCGACCGCCAAAAAAAAAAAAAAAAAGAATTACTTTCGCGTTGAACGCGTAACAAAATTGTAACGGTTAATCCGTTCGACGAGAATTTTATTGCGAATCGTTATTACCGGGTTCCCGCCGCGCCAACCCCCCCCCCCGTTCAATCGATTCCGCGTTAATGAATTTTAATAAACAGCAGTACTGGCTGGCTTTTTGCAGCCGCTGTGAAATTCGCCGTAATCGCGCTTCCGATTGTCCAGGGGTTGAAACGAACTCGAGGCAATATCGAAAATTGTTAACTTATTACTTTGAGACCTTGGGATTTTGGGACTGTGAGAACTCCGGGGAATTTTGGACTCTGAGAGTTGGAAACTTCAGGACTCTAGACTTTGAGGCTCCGGAAGTTGGGAACTTAGAGCATTAGACTTTGAGATTTGAGGATCTACAATTTTGCTACTTGGATGTTGAGACCTCGAGACAAAGTTCCGGTCCACTCGACACGTGTAATTTGGCAATTTTAAAAACGATTCCGCTGACAGGCATTTGTCGAGCATTTTCGAGCGTGTCGCGGAAATTTCAGTCCGTAGTTGAACCCCTCGAAAAATAGGAAGAAAAAACAACGAGGCTGGAACGCGATCACACTCCCGCGTTCCTTGTTGTTCTTCATGCCGGCTATGCATTTTCCATTATCGTCGATGCCTCGCGTATCGCGTGTTCCGCATGACGCGCCGCGAGTTATCGGATGTTCCGGCGATGCACCTCACGGGAATTCCACGGGGAAAAAAATGTTTGAAACACGGCCAATGGAATTCGAACAGGCTATCTGAAAATTACCGAACTATGAATCGATAATGTTGAAAGGAATGTTGTTTCTCGAAAGACTTGGGAAACGCAAGCATGCGATACCTTTGAACTTTTCAAATGTCAATTTCCTTTAGTTTGCCGATCGGATACTTAGATCTTGGAACTTGGGATCTGGAGACTTTGGGACCCCAGACTTTGGAGCTTTGGGATTTTCTAAGAAATTCTAGGACTTTGGGATTGCAGCTTTAAACTTAAGAACCTCGGATCCCCGGGACCTTTTTCTCAACCATTCACAATATTCCAGTAACGTTCCAATCCCTTTACGATACAAATCAAATCTCCCTTCGATTTGATTACATCAAACCTTGTATTATCAGTTGCCAATGACCTCCCCAACATTCGATAGAAATAGAAATATCGATGGGGTTGAAGTGTCGAAGCGAGTAAATCTCTGGCTTTGGACCTCGCTTCGAATCCGTGCTGGAAGGTGTTTCCATTTTTCCGACGATTTCAGTCGCCCGCCTAAGGGGGGAGGAAAAGCCTTTGGTAAGGCGTGTGCAACGATTTCCTGTTGGCGAATTTATCGTTCGAGACGTACCGAACAAATTCCTGAAAGCTTCTTGGTTGTGCATCGGTCCCGCGGCCAGATCCGGTGAACATACAAGGGAAACGTGACGGGGTCGCAATGTAAACAGCGAGAAACCATCGGCGTGGAAATCTACGTGACGGTAATAAGTCCCCTTGGGCGTAGAACGGAATGCAAAGGTATAATACGACGTCGTCAACGGCATCTACATGGTACCCCGTATCATAATCCGATAAATTACAGCGACGCGTCCCGCGCTCGCGCCCCGATCGCCCGACGTTGTTTCCGTTTCCGTCGATTCGCTGGCCTGCCGCGCGATTTATCGTTCCTATTAGATCGCCAAAGCGTGCGGATGCACCCGAACGGGACTGGCAGCGGGGGGTGCGATTTGCTCCGGCATGCGGTTGTGTTTGCTTCTGGCTTCCAGGAGGATAAACAGGAGATCCTTGGAAACGAATGTCTTCGATTTAATCCCTCCTGTTTGGATTTAAGGGGACAAGCGACCATAGCCTTCTTTCCAATCGGCGATTAATCGAACGACCTCTGTATTGCCTGATTAAATTTATTCTACTACTACTATTGTTCGGGAACGAGACTCAACGTGGCTTTAAATTATCTCCTTTTCTTTTATAAGTGAAATTCAGTGATTGTCAGTACACAATTAGTAAGTTGGTAAATTAAAAGTTAATTTAATGATTTTACACTAACCACGCGCGTTTGGTTACAGAACAACTAGCGGAGGCGTTAGAGGAGGAGATAAAGACAGTATACGATGAGAAAGAGATGCAACAAATAGTAAGAGAGCACTTGGTTCTTCGATTACCACGCGTTTCTATGACAAGTAAGGATGGAACGATTGCTTGCTCTTCAAGATCCACATCGTAAAGGACATGACCACCCTGAGCGGCCTGCACTCCAACGAATGGAATTATCATTGCGAGTACACGATACGCAGGTTCATCGAGTGCCCTAAAATCTCCGTGCTCACCCTGTACTACACGTCCCGCCATCTCACGGCGTCGCTGATGTTCCCCCCGTTCCCCGTGGACGAGCTGACGTACTTTATCAGAGAGCCGCAGGATATATTCCAGGCGAGTACCTTCCGGGAACAGGTGTTGTTCGGCACGATGAACAACAACCCGCAGAACCATATACTGTCGATGATGCAGTACGTGTTCAAGCCGATCTTCCTGAAGATCGAGAGCTGGCCGGACAGTATCCTGCGGAATGGTTCCAGACTCGCGTTTAATTAGTCTGCGAGCGAACGAAAGTTGCGTTAACGATGCTCCAACGAGAGAGCCCGGGTCTCGGAACTTTTTTCGTCCCCTACCATTTTTCCGTCCCGGAAGTGATAAACAATGCGTAGCCCAGCCAGCCAGGATGAGTTTAATCGAGTAGAAGTGCCTCGGTTCGGGATGAAGCCAATTGGATGGTTCGGGTGAAAAAAGTTTGTTGGATGAGTCGTAAATTGCGAGGGGGTTGAAGGATTAGGCGAGTAACAGGTACGCGATGGGTTTCGGTGGAAGTTTTTGAAACAAGCGGTGGGATAATTAGAGGTAATAATTGTAATACACTGCCGTTTTAAGTGCAAAGGTTTTGTTTCTCAAAATTTCGAGGGCCTGATGTTTAGAGTTTTAAATTTTCAGAATGCGGGGCTTCAAAGTCCCAAAAAATGTCTAAACTTCTAACAATCTAACTAAAGATCCTCTCTGCATCCAATCATATTTCAATTATTTTCACTCGAAACTCCGCTGAACATCAGGATTCATCCATGAACAGGAAAACTAAGTTAACCCAACCGGAAGCCTACCGCAAATGTTGGCCGTCATAGAGGTCGATGGTCCTCGTTTAAAGCATGCCCTCACAATTAGACAAAGCGTCTGTTCTATCACTCGGTTTAGGATGCATTTGAAGTAATGAGGCGACTTCCGGCCGAACGAAACGCAATCGTTTCTGGCTGAACGAGTAATCTCGTTCGCGCGCGCGCACACACACAAGGAGGAAGCAAACATCGAGGACAAATTTAGCCGACGAAAGACGAGTTGTTCGGTGCATTTAGTCGAAAATTATGGTAATAACAACTTCGTCGAAACCTTCCTGTTTCATCTCGTCGCACGTTCCGGGACCGGCCGGGACCGGAAGTTGGCGTTGCACGCTCGCGGGCCGAAATTACAAAATTCACTCGGTAACGTTGTCACGTCAGATCGTTGTGACCTTAAACCGAAAGGATTACGCTCGGTCCAGATGATCGTCCTTTATTTAACGTCCCGAGCTCGTTTCCACGAGCCACCTGGTGTCATTATCGTTCGGGATTGCCCACCCTTTGTTCCCTTCTTTCTCTCTTTTAGAAATAAGAAACGGTGGGTGCGGTTAACGAGATGAGTGTTCCAATGGTCGTGTGTGGTACGACATCCCGTAACTGTAATTACTCGGATCATCATCGTCTAATTTTCTAACTTAAACCTGTCACTTGGTGTCTGCAAATGAATTTTTTCGTTAATTTCCTTAACGTGAACAAAATACATGCGTGAAGGCGAACTTTTTCGTGCACATGGACTCGTTCCTGTGCCATCTAACGGACCTGGCTTGCAAATTGCTGGGCTTAACGGTGATATATGTACCCCCGGAGGCTAATGACATCGTCGGCGATGATAAGGAATTGCTGAAGAGGATGGAGGGTGTGGTGGCATACTGGACCACCCAGATCAGGATCGCCCTATCGGACGAGGAACAAGCAATATCCAATGAGTTAGTGTGCCTCAAAGACGAGTACGACTTTTGGATTTATCGCTGTTAGTAATTCATGACTATATTTTGTAACATAAGAATTAACAAATTTTGGAACACTATACTTTTGAGAACTTCGAAACTCCGATTAGAAATATTGAAATATTATACTTTGGGGAGTTTGGGAAGCTTGAGATGTTTAATTTTTCATTTTTCTAAATAAAACTAAAGTAAATGTCCTGACAGACGAGAACCTGAGCGGTCTGAACTACCAACTTCAGAATCCCACCGTGAAGAACATAATAGAATTCCTGTTGCTGGGACACTCGACCTACGTGCGACAATTTATAACGCTGAAGGACGAGATCGAACTGGGCTTGAAGGAAGCGAAGTCCAACATACAGTACCTCAAGATCCTGATGGCCCCATCGGCCGAATTGGCTAAATGCACCAAACCGTCGGAGATCGAACAGCACCTGATGAATATGATCCACCTGTTTAGAACAATTTGGCTGAACTCGGCTTTCTACAACAGTAACGAGAGGATAGAGAACCTGTTCAAGGACCTCAGCAATCAGATAATCATCCTGTGTCGAGATTATATCAACCTGAAGGATCTGTTCGCGGGCAAAACCAGAAGTTCGATGAAGATGCTGAACGAGTGCATAGACGCCTGCAAGAATTACAAGTCGCTCTACACAAAAGTAATTCTCCTTTCATTTTCTTAGAACGTAGAGTTAAAGGGACTCAAAGAAATATCTTAATCTTAAGTCAAATATGGCTGTAAGGAATATCTAAGATACACACTGTCAGCCTCAAAGAGATCCCTATTATTCTTTGAGGCCAACAAGATTCTAAGATTTTAAATATTTGAACTATTGCTAGCTTCAATCCCTAGTGAAATCTTTCTTAATTAATCTCTAAGGTTTAATTTAGCTATAATATGGCGAACGGTAGTCCTTGAAGAATCAATTACTCTTAGCAATCTTAAATCTTGTTGATTCCGTGTGTGAATGTTTCGTGAGGGAAGAGTTGAGTTTCATTGTTGCGATCGATCCTCAGCTGGAGGAAGCTAGCGTCGGAATTCAGTCGACGCCCGGGGTGCATTAATGGACTATTAAAACGACGTGTGCGGAGTTACTTTAGATACTTAGGGAAACAGCCGTTAGGCAAAGTGAGAGGAGTTGGCGCGTTAAGCGGAAGTCACGGTAATTGTACCATCTCTTTGGCCGGTTCACAATGATCCCCGTGAACGGGGAAACACATCCTGTCCCCTTCGCCCTCGCCCTTCCGTCTCTGTTAAAATAATATTCGTCCCGCTTTAAAGCCCTGTCACGCGAGCCACGATTAATCTTACCTTCCTGCAATCGAGGCAAATTATACGTTAAACAACGTGCCGTGAGATCGATGATCAAAAGCGTCCCAAAACGATCAATCTTGTCCGCCATTTTACAAACGAAACGAAGTTTTTAATATTCGTTGCAGTGTATCAACATTTCGTTATATTCTGTATTGGGTTTATTGATCGAAAGCACGTCAACTCGATTTTTAATTAATAATTGCTGGTTAAAAGTGCATTAATCGACACACGACGGGGCCGGACCAATCATGACCCAAATTTAGAGGACGTGCACGGGGGATGTTCGAAGCTTTAATTTATTAAAAAAAATACAAAATTTCGTGGATTTGGAGGCTTTTTAATCGCGTTTAGGAGTCAAAATTCTTCACAAGATCGCGTACAGTTCCGATACAACAATAATCCTCCCCTTACGCAGCTAAAGATCCCGGAATCGCTGGAGAAAGGGGATGACAAAGTATTAAAGGAACAAAAATAATTTGTCAAAGAAGGATTACCGTTTTATCTATGCGACGGGGCCGCGTTGTTGTCGGGGATAGTTACGTAACGAGGTCGAGTTTTCAAGTTAAGCGGAAGTGACGATAACCCGGACTTAGGTGTTTCCCTGTGTGGCCAGATAAGCGTGAACAGAGGGGGGTTGAGAATCCTTGGAACAGGAAAGGGTTGCCGTCGAACGGGCTGAGTTACAAGGTTGTTACGATTTTTCCGTGGGAGATCCCCACACCCCGTCGAGACTCGAATAAAGTCCCGAGGGATCCTTCGATGGCCTGTTTGTTTCCTCGTAAAAGATTATTTAGTAACCCCCTCGATTTAACGTCGCCGCCCCGTTACGAGGGCGGCGTAACTTTTCCGTCGGATTGATTCGATGAATCGAAGCGAATTTTCACGTCGCTAAAATATTTGATTACCCCCGTAATAATTTCACCCGTTTTTCTGACAAAAATTGCTTATCTTGATTAGGGAGGGACAATTATGAATAGGTTAATTAACCTTGTTCGAACGCGCGTCTTGGCACGCACGCCCGTCCCCGCCGCGTCAGCCGGCGCGTTAACGAATTCAATTATCGAGGCTGAAATTAATTTACATGAGAAAATGGAAGTAAAACAGAAACGTCTCTCGTTACAACGTCAAACGTCGAACTGAATTTATTCATTCGGCATCGACAACCCCGCTCTCGCTGAATAGCTTCGTTTCGTTCCGGCTAAAGCGTCGATAATGAAGTCGTACGCGTGAAGCGTTCATAATCGGCCTTATTTTAACCGCTTCGAGTCGATTCTCGAAACGGGATAGATTTCATCGGCGTCGATCCACCGGGCCGGATATTAAACGACCCAAACCCCCGGCTATAAATATAAACTTCACGAAAACGGCTTGTTCCATCGGTTCGGTCTGTACCCTTTCATTTTTTTCTCCATTTCAGATAGCAAACGCTCACAACCTTCTGACGAGCACACCGTGGGATTTGAACGAGGAGAATATATTCACGCACATTAATATTTTCATCAGCAGGTGCGAAGACATGATTGAGGTCTGTCAGGCGATGATCAATTTTGCCAGGTAATCAGCCAACCCTTCATTCATCGACCCCTTTGGGGCCAGCCTTGGTCACGAATTAACCCTTTAACCATCAAATTTCTTTTCTTTTTGTTAAATTCATTATGTGCTAATATGTAAATTAGTAGGGGCCCAATTTTTAAATGAAATAAAAAGGTAAAATTGAATATATCAAACTTGTAATCTAAAAGAATTAAAAAGGTCAAACTTCACCCTGTACCTTTTAATTTTTTAAGCATTCTCGAGTTTGACAAACTGAAATATTGGTAATAATGTTAAAAACGAACACTGCTATTGCTAAATTTAGAATGGACGAAACGACGGAAATTGCGAGTCCGATATTCAGCGGGACCTTGGGGGAGGAACACGAGTGGTCGTACAAAAAGATCGAGAGACTGTTTCGGCAGGCGTTGCGAAACATCGAACAGATCTCGAACAAGATCTTCGACGTCCATTACGGTATGTGGCACGACGATATACTCGCTTTACGTACCGAGATTAAAGAGCTCGAGATCATGATAAAAAATCTGGTGACCTCCGTTTTCGCGGGGTTAAGCAACGTGCACGAGGCGGTCGAGGACTTCCAAGGATTCTACAATTACATGAACCGCGAGAACCTGAAGGTTCTGTTCCAGTCGAGGAGTACCGAAGTAAGAACTTCCAAAATGTTAATAATCAATTACTGACAAGTTGATATGTTCAACCCTTTATTCATTTATACACCTCCCCAGAAACGTCCAAGATTTTGTGTCCTATATTTATTAAAAACCCAAATGCATAATTTTATGCCATTTTCAGATATGGAAACTCTTCAGCGAAGACATCCAACGAACAAAACAGGAGGTCCTGAACGAGACAGAGGATTATCCTTCGATAACCCCGTACTTCGCTGGCAGGGCACTGTGTCTAAGACTGAAAGGAGACCGTCTGCATTCGATGAAGGACTTACTGGAAGCTTCTGTATGGATGCCTTACTGCGGCCTGAGCGTCGAGGTTATCAAACAGCACGACATACTGATGAAAACGATCAGTGATCTCTCGGAGGACATCTACCAGAAATGGATATATGATGTGGGCGACAATCCACGCGCCAAGCTCGATCGTTTTTTGATGCGGCACAGCGACACGAACTATGGCCAGCTCGAGTGCAACATCGATCCGAACATTTTGAAGTTGTGCCGCGAGGCGACCTACTGGGTCAACCTGAAGTTCGCCATACCGGTGCACATACAGATCGTCCATGACAAATGGGAGAATCTACATTTCGCCTTCGAGGGCGTGATCGCGGTGATCATCGGCTACAATAAGGTGATCCAAGGTGGGTATTCAGCATCTGAGATCTGCTGGATCGTAAATGGGATTCAGAAGGGGTGAAAAAGGCTTCCAGAAACACCCCCGTTTTCTCATCCTTCTGTTCCTCTTTCTTGCACCCTGTTTCTTGCACCCATGGGTTAGATTCATACGGTCACGTGTACCCTGCCACCCAAACACTCTTTATTCGAGTTTTCCAAACATACCAGGGTCGCACGCACACCCCACAATACCTTGTTTCAAATAACTTAGCACCCTTGTCGTATTAACTCCTCTGGGACCTCCGTAACCCCTCGTATTCGATTCGAGTAAGGTTCACTTTTCTCCACGATTTCCTGCAAGTCGGTGCCAGGAGTGGGGTGGAGGGGGACCAATGCCTCCATGAACCCCCCTATAAAAGAAGTGGAAGAATTCTTACGCATATTTCCAAGGTCCTTTTAAAGGACGATGAAAACTAATGAACAAAGGGTGCACAAATGTATCTCTGTGATATGTTAATTAATTATCGATTCATTCGCCGGTTCCTGCATCCTACAGTTAGCCGAGTTCCCTTCGCTTCAAATATTTCAATTACGAAATTCGTGACACGTCCGTGCAGCCAGTTATTAATTTTCCTCGAAGCTGAAATTCAGGAAATTAGTTCTTCCGAAAGAGGCACCGGCAAACTTCGCCCGCGCCACGGGAAATTCTGTTGCGCGGTACATTTTCTGATACGTCGTGGCTCGTTCGAGTGCGTTTAACAAATAATTGGACGACAATCGGGGCTTTGTTGAAATCAGAATTCGGGAGAACCGAATGTTTTCGATCGAATCGCGGAGGATATCTCGAAGTTTCGAGGGCCGAAGGCGGCGAAACTTGCTACCCGTGTATCGATTCCGGGGAATTGCGAAATAGTTGCACGAGTACGTTTCCCGGGGAAATACCCCGAGCGTTTTCTTCCGCAATTATAAAATATCAGAACCGGGGGTGAAGTTAGACACGTGAGAATCTGAATTCAGTCAGAAAATAATTCATTTCTTGATCTTCGAAGGCCAACCCTGACCCTAAACCTAAAAACAATTAAGTATTAAAGGTATTGACTTTCTTCAATAAAGTTCAGGACTTTGGAAGACTGACGATTTAACAAATAATAAAAGGGGTTGATGCAAAACTGGTGAAAAATCGTCGCAGCGGAACATTGGGATTAATCTGCGCGAAAATAGGGGTCGGAAAGGATGGAAAACATGAAAGGGCCAAGGTGGATGCGCCGAAAGCGGATTGCTCGTTGTCAGACGCGTACCCAGCCGGAATTATTTGTAGCATATATATATATGGTTGTAACTTTGGACACGGGTGTTATTTGAAAAATTGTCCCGTGCAAAAGTTGTCCGTTTGAACGAATACACAGATTTACCACCGATTTCGCTTCAAATTTACATGTCCCCGATATGGTTTTTATCGAAGCTCGCGAACGTCCCCCCGGATAATCGTCCGGCGGATCGTGTCGAACGGTAATCTGTGTCGCGAAAGAAAAATGATATTTTTACTTCCTTTTTTTTTTCTATTTTGTTTATTGTTTTTCAGCATTGTCCGCGATTGAACAGAACCTGTTCCGCGAGTTAATTTATCAGCTGGACAGGAAGATCAGTCCGGGATTGACCAAGCTGACATGGAACTCGGAATACCTGGACGACTTCATCGAAGAGTGCATCAACCAGACGGCAAACGTACGGCTCGATCATGTCCATTCATCATGGGACACTTTATGGTTTCTGCTATGTCTTCCGATTATTAACCCTTTGCACTCGATTGTCCCCTTACACTAAATACTATCTTCAACCCCCAAGCAATTAAGGGAGGCTACAGATTAATTTTCAAATAAAAACTGCTGAATTATTGGCAAATATTTAAACACGTTAAGGTGTCCCGTGACATATGGAGAAGGGTGTACACTTGTGTTCCATTCGTACGTTCGTTCCCGCGCCACCCTATTACACGTCGGGTTGGCAAAGCCCCGCTATGCGTACGAACGGAAATTTATGCACCTAGTCCGGCTGTGTCCTGGCGAAATTAAATTTTGACCCGGTCCAAGTGGGATCCCGGCCGGCAGCCTTTGTTTGTTTAATTAAGCAAGAAGTACGCGTGCCGGCGGAAACCGAATAACAATAGCGGGGATATCCGGGGCCACGGTGTTTGCGGCCATTCGTTAACCCTGTTCACAATCGGTGGAATTCGGTCCCCCCTCCCCCCAGCCAAGGGCAAAACCGGACGTAACAGCACCGTTTACAAGCTTGTGCAATTCGTGCCACGGTTACGTATCCAGTTATACCCCGTGCCTGATATCCGTAACGTTACGTTGCAGCTGCAAGAGTTCGTCGACGTTTACAAGGAATCGAATCTGGAGATCATGAAGATATGCCAGGAGGTCTGCGGCACCAGTATCATCAAGATCAGACCGAATTATACGTACACGTTGCAAAGTTTCAGGGAGGAATTCGTGAAGAGCAGGTAACTAAGGGGTGCGAATCTATTTAACACTTTTACTACTTTTGGAATATTATCACGTATTTTGTTCCAGAGACCAGATATTTGAAATGTTACAGAACAAGCATAAAATAATCATCCGATACGTGCTGGTCATCTACAATGGATTCCAGAGTGTCATGCATGAAGTACGCCAGTTTGTATTTCAAACACAACTCTCTTTCTAATTGAACCACCCGTAACAGGGCACCCTGTACTAGACGTTGCTCGGAAATCAGAGTTTCGCAGTCACCGTCGCGTAACTTTCGAGGCCGTTTTCAAATTTCACGCCGCGGGGCGGGCGTTAAAATACTCCCAACGACGATCACGGGAACAGCCATCGTCCACGATAAAAATTCTTAACTACTCCGTGCCTCTTTACAGAAAATACTCGTCGTTGTTTTGTTGTCTGTCTCCCCACGGTTCCATTCACTTCAGCCCCTCCCTCGCCTCCGTGTAACGGCGTCCTCGTTGCCTCGCTCGTTTTCCGTCTAGCGAGATCGGCGACAAAACGGCGTGTAAAGCAGACGTTCACGGGTTGGAATTCTCGCGAAATGTCCCACGTTTATCCCTGCGGGCTACGCGGAGCAATTTTCGTGCTGAGAAACGTGGAACAGACCGATCCGCGTTACGATACCTCCGCTGCGTGACGTGACTGCCTCTAGGAACGCGTGCCTCCGCCTCCTTTAACCCTTTCGCTGCCAACAGCGCACACACACGTACCCCAAGAATGTAATTTAAACCTAATACCCAAGCTGACCATTGTGGAGCCATGGAGCCATTAATTGATCGATATAATGTATTATGTTAATATATTAAATACTTTGGTAGCGAAAGGGTTGAAAAGACAGTTCGTTCTTCAAGAACTTTTAACGACAGATCCTGTCAGAATGGATCGCCTACTTGAACAGGATCGACGTATTGATCGCTGAGTCGTTCAGACTGTGCATGAAAGGATCCTTGGAGACCATGTACGAGACTCTTCATGGCGATGGAACGACGCCGCCGTCGCCGCTCATTTTGGTGCACATCGATCTCATCGACAACAAGGCACGTTCGTGATAGAGTTAATCGTGTAAGAAATAATTAGAAAATTATTACAGATAAGCTTCGTGCCTGATCTGACAGAAGTCACTACAATTATCTCGACGATCTTCGACGACCTACTGGAACCCATGAAGGGTGTGCAGCGTTTGGTGGACAAGTTCAGATTGGAGTTATCCGTCCCCGCGTTTTGGAAATATTATGCATCAGATGCAGATCTGCTGAACCTTCAACAGAAACTCAACGATGGTTCTATCAGTTCTCAAATTCAGCAATTGTTTAACGAATTATTAAGTAACATTAAGGATGATTGATTTCAGAGGTGAACTACTGCTTCCTTCAGATACAAAATTACTTGAAGACCTGGGAACCGTTCCAGGAAGTGTGGGAGGTGAACAGGAACATGTACCTGCAGAGGTATATCTTAAGTCGATTGTTGTTTATGGTGAGACGAGTCTGGGTGGTTTCAGGTACGAGAAACTGAAACCTTCGGCCCAATCCTTCGACACAGATATCATCAGGTACGTGACGATCGCGAACAACGTTCAGATGCAGGACACGGTGACGACCGTGCACTTCCTTGACGTGAACGCGGATGGACTGAAGGGTACCATCATCGAGGAATGTTCCATCTGGCAGCAGAAGCTGATATCACTTCTATTTAAGCAAACGGACACCATGGTGAACTATGTCTACCATTACATTGCAGAAAATTCGAAAAAGTAAGAATAAAATACTTTGCGTATTAAGATAAGCACTCAAAGTCCTGAGATTAACCGTTGTTAGGGAAACAAGGGCTCTTGAAGCTTCAGTGGAAATTTAATTTATTTATTTTTGTTGGAGGCAGCAGAGAGTTAATACTGAGTGACTATAGCCACCCTTAGTACACAATAACAGTGTAATTAATTTCATCAACGTAAGGGTTACTATTGCAATAAAAGTGAAGTTTATTATTTCCATTACAGACAATAGGCAATCAATACCAAGTGACTATAACCCTTAGTACACAATAACAGTGTAATTAATTCTAGCAACGAAAGGGTTAATACTGATATAAATATAAAATTTGTAGAAGTTATAAGGATCAAAGAATCTTGAAACTGTGATGTAGGATTGTCTTGTGAGCTCCCTTACAATGCCACAATAAATCGATTCGTTCGTAGAATCCAGAAGGAGCCGACAGATCTAACCACCATGCAACTCTCGATGCAGCTGTTCCAGAGGCTGATCTCCGAGATTCCCCAAGAAGAAAAAGAGTTCACGAAGATCTACGAACAATACGAGATTCTGAGTAAATTTTCAAATGCTTCATGATCGTAATCTGGCAAACAACGAAGCTTTCTTCTCGACAAAATTTCGTTTTCACTCAAAATTGTTTGAAACGTTTATCCGTGCAGAGAAATACGAGATGCAGATGTCGTTCGACTTCAGACGGAAATTGCACGATATCCATCCATCCTGGGTCGCGTATTTGGACATGCTTAATGCGACCGAAGAAATGCTGCTCGAAAAGAAGGCGAGCATCCTTATATCGCCTTGCTCGTGATTAGAAAACCATAAACTTTCGATCAATTAAAGTCGACCTCGTAAATCGACGTTCCTCGATTCCTTATCGAACGTATTACTCGTTACAGGAGGAGTTCAAGCAAGTATTGCTGAACGATACGCTCATGTTCAAAGACGAAGTGACAGGCTTGGTTGGCAAGTTTGCCGACACTGGTCCTTTCACGTCCGACTGGGAGCCAAAAGGTATATTAATCCCACAATTTTCAAATAATTCTTAAAAATCAGTGGAGTATCCCTTTTTCATTTTCCAAATTTTCTGTTATTTCAATGTTATTTCATTTTACTAAGTTATTCTGTCCCTGATATTGACCCTGCAGACGCGTTCAATTGGATAACACAATATCGCAGAGACATCCGTTTCTTAAAAAACAGGGAGAACAGTCTGAAATCACAATTAGCGTTGTTTGGCATCAGCCATCCCGACTACCCCGAACTACGACAATTAGAAAAGGTAATTAACCCCTGACGAGCACTTCGACCCTCGCATATTGATCGTATCCTTCGAGCTAGCGTCAACCTTGATGAGTCATTCTTTTACAGGACTTGGAGGCGTTGGAACTGGTATGGGAGGTCACCAACGAGTGGATACAGGCCTGGAACAAATACAGAACCGAGAACTTCTGGGAGATCGAGATGGAGGAAATGGAGAACACCGCGAATGTCCTGTTCAGGAAGTTGAATCGCCTCAATCGCGAACTCAAGGAGAAGAACTGGGAGATCCTCGAGCATTCCAGGTAGTGGCGATCAAATTCCTCCTCTGTTTCAAAAATTGCATCAATAAGAATGTTCCAGGACACGAGTGGATGAATTTCGACGCACCCTTCCGCTGATCACCGACCTGAAGAACCCAGCCATGAGGCCAAGGCACTGGAAGAGGGTCAAAATCGCGGTTAACCACGAGTTCGACGAGACCTCGAAGGAATTCACTCTGGAGGCCATCGCAGAAATGCAGCTGCAAAATTTCGCCGAAGAGATCAACGAAATTTCCTACTCCGCCACCATGGAACTGGCTATCGATCTTGTGAGCGAATTAATTTATGCATCAGCCCTTTATTTCTTCAGATATCTTCGGTTTAATATGTTTCATCGTAGACTCTTGAAGTTTTCTAAGTGCAATAATTATTTTATTTACCAGCAGCAAAGGGTTGGTCCCAAAATTGACACGACTCGAATTTCAGGGTCTTCAAAACATTAAACAGGTCTGGTCCGCCATGCCCTTGGAAATGAGTCCGTACAAAGACAGAGGTATATACAGGGTGAAAACCGTGGACGATATAGTGCAAGTTCTGGAGGAGCATCAGGTTCAACTGTCCGCCATGAAGACGACTAGGTTCGTTAATTATTTGTCGCAAAAGTGAACCGCGAAGGGATACGGTTTATGAATTGTTGATTACAGATTCGTCGAGCCTTTTGCAGCGGACGTTGATTATTGGGAACGAACCCTTTCGACGGTGAACGAGGTCCTCGAGGTGACGTTGATAATTCAACGGGGCTACATGTACATGGACAACATATTCACCACGGATGATATCCGGAAGCAGTTGCCCAAAGAGACCGACGAGTACGATAAATTGACGAGATCGTGGATCCAGATCACCTCGAAAATGGCGGCTTCCGGCCTGGCCCTGAAAGCCACCACCGACCCGCGTACGTATTATAATTCTTAAAGATTTCCTTTAAAGTTCATACAATTTTTTAAATTATTTTAGAGTCTAAGCAAACAATTTTAATTATCTTAGAAAATATCCATAAACTGTAGAAGCAGTAAGAATCCCAGAAATGAAACTCCAAATAAGTTACCCTTAAAAAATCGCATAAAAATGATAGCCGTGTTAAAAAATAAACCATGAACAGAGATAAAGACGGACGGTGGAGAATTGTAGTCTCGGGAATCGTCAAAACACACGGTACACGTAATGCATTGTAATTCGACGGGCGGGGACGGGGTCGTTCGTAATATCCGAGCGATTGCAGCGCGGGGTAAACGAGAAAAAGAAAAATACGCGTCGTGTACTCAAAGGGCGAGTAAAAGAAGAGAAACGAAACGAATCTACGGGGCGGTTATAAAATAATGTAAATCCAGTCCACCGGAGGTGTTTTTTCTGTCTTTCATTCTCCTTCGTGCTTCCGCCCCGCCCAATTTTTGCCGGTGCTTGCAGCTGGTCTTCTCGATGTTCTGAATAAAATCAGCGATAAATTGGAGTCGATGCAACGTACCCTGGAACAATACCTCGAAACCAAGCGACACGTGTTCCCCAGGTTCTACTTCATCTCCAACGACGACCTACTCGAGATCCTGGCGAACGCTAAGAAACCGGAACTGATACAGCCCCATATCAAGAAATTGTTCGAGAACATCAAATCGTTGGAGTTGGGCAAAGTAAGTTATTTTATCCAAAATAATTTCAAACTTTATTTGATGTCTGATTTGTAAAAGGCACTTCAATTGTCTAATTTTCTACGTATTTAATTTACAATTAAACAGTCAGCGGCTGGCAAGAACCTGGGCTTAGGAATGTATTCAAACGAGGGCGAGCACGTGTTCTTCAATCAACAAATATTCCTGGAAGGACAAGTGGAGAGATGGCTCTGCGACGTAGGCAAGTCTCGTTAATCCTGTACGTTAATTACCACGCATCAACGTGCCATATATTAAAGCGCAAAGATAACACCATTTACAGGGAGCAAAATAAAAAAAAAAAAGAGAGAAAAATGAAAGAGCTAACGAAATATTTCATAGCGAAACTCGTTCTCTTCATCCCGGTCGAAAATCCGATTTGACCAGGTACGAGCTAGCATCCGGTGCGAGAAGAGAGAAAAAAAGGGTATGTCCAGGGTAGGGAGGGGGGGAGTTTAACCATAGCTTTTACCCGCCACTTTAAAGGGCCCATCCGGTAACAATTTTTCCCCCCTCGAAAAGGACACAATTTTGCCGGCGAGCAGATAAGAGCAAATGGCAACGCGACGGGAAGAATAAAAAAAAAAAAAAAAGTAAAAATCATTCGCAATTGCAGAAACCGCGATGAGGAACTGCCTGCGCGAGGTGTTGCAACAGTGTCGCACGGCCCTACGAAAAATGATCTCGAAACGCGACAAGTGGGTGAAAGAATGGCCGGGCCAGCCGGGAATTACGTCCAGCCAGATCCAGTGGACGGCCGACTGCACCCGTACCCTGCTTCACTGCAAGTGAGCCCACGTAGTCGGGCAAAATTTAGCGACGTTAGTTACAGAAAGGGGGATGGAAACGAGGGGGATGGTAACACGCTCGAGCAGCGTGGAGAGGGGTTGGGAACGAGTTAGAGAAAACTGAATCTAGCGAGGCGGCCCCGAAGGCTGCCGCCACCGGTGCTGTCGTAGACGGCCAACGAGGGAAGAACAGGTCGAAGATGCAAAGGGGTTGCAACGAGAGGAGGGTGGTGGGGGATCGCAGATAGAGGGACACGGTAACTCTAATAAGGGGAATTTTGCATATTCCGGCTCCAGCCACACCGCCCACGGTATGCACCCTTCCATCCCTCGTTTGCATATACTAGCCGTACTGCGAATAATTTAACCCCCTCTACTCTGACGTCGCTCCCCCTACCCCCTACTAGAAAATCTACTCCGTCCCGGGACCCTGGCCTCTAACGTTCGTGTTACGGTTAAAGAGGTGTACCCTTGTGTGTGCGCGCACCTTTTTAACGTGTCTCCGCTGTGGGAGTGGGTCGAGGAATAAAAAAGGAGGATACAGAGGTGTCGGATAAAGAGGCTGATTATCCTGGCGAGAGGTAATGGCCGGAGAGCAGAGGAAAGAATTCCTATTGCTGCACTTTGGCCGCGGAACGAGCAGACTAAATGTTCAGGGTCGGATAAGAGGAGGGTGTAATGTTTGGAGCTTGAAGATAATCTGGTTCCCTCTTCTCTACGTCCCTTTTTTTCCCCCTTTTTGCTGCAATCGTTCCCTCGAATGTATGGATAATTAGAGCTCCTTAAGGAGGCGCCCTGAGGAGACTGAGAACAGTGAAATTTGGGAGTTTCTTTTCGCTCCTGAAAATCTCGAATTTCTTTAGAAAATATAAAATGTTGGAGTATTCGCTACAATAATTTTTCAAAAATATCGAACAAATTCGCAGACTTCAGGTATTTTTTAAGACACCATCTGGAGGGTGGGAGAATTCTTAAATATCGTGTTTTAAAGGTTGCTGGACTCGAGGAGACCGCTGAAGAAGCTACGAAAGCATCAAAACCAAGCGTTGAACAAGTACTCGGAGGCGATCAGAGGCGACTTGACTCAGCTGAATCGATTGAAGTTGAAAGCCATCGTGGTGATCGAGATACACGCCCGGGACGTTATCGAGAAGATGTACCGAGCGAGTAAGTCGTCCGATTTCCAATCAAATCGTCCCTTATCATTTTTTCTTCCCCCTGCATCTTCCTCGACGGCCTCCCGATGAATTTACCCCCCGACGGATTTTATGGGATTTAACCAGACATTCGCGTGGCGGCGATGTTACTGGGAGGGGGTGGCCCCATCCCCCTGTGGTACAACCTCGTAAATTCATCCCTCGTATTGGATCGAAAATAGATAAATGACCCGATAGACGGGGGCGAGCGTGTATTATCCTTGTAACCGTGGAAACAATTCGGCCTGGACGAGCGGCAAACATTGCTAAGTGAACAGGTGCAATGTTTGACGATCACGGTGTTTGGCGAGCTCGTGCGTCACCGATTTGTCCAGCCAATTAATGCGATTCCCTGAATTAAATTAATAGATCGAAACTGATTTTCGTTGTTTCGTTGCCGTGAAATAATTTTCTATTTATTCTAAGACCATCGTCTTCGTTTCAGATTGCAAGGACGCGTCGGCGTTCGAGTGGCTGTCGCAGCTGCGATTTTACTGGGACAAAGACATCAACGACTGCATCGTCTGGCAAACCAACACGCACTTCGTCTACGGGTACGAGTACCTGGGGAATACTGGCCGTCTGGTGATAACGCCCCTCACCGACAGGTAACGTGTCGCTCCGCAGCAAGGTCTAAATTGATTCGATCAAGGATACAAAATCATACTAATATTCCAAACTTTGATATATTCAAATTAATGGAAAGAATTGGAGCTTGAAGAGAGGAGTAATATTGAACGCGGCAAGCGTTTACGAGCGGGTGTACGCGCGACAAAATATCAAAGGGAACACGATCGAGGGGGGTGGGATACCGTTCTGGGCGATACTTATCGATTTAATCGCGATAAAAGGCCAGCAAACCGGGCTCTAATTTATGGACAGACAAGGAGGCCGTCCCGATACATTTGTTACCCCCGGAGAATTTGTCTTGGGAGGGTGGAAAAAGGAAAAACGCCACGACTTCCTGGAATCTCCGGGTTCCTCGTAGTAATACGTTACGCCCACCCTTCCGGTATCGATTCATCTTCGCTGAAAACGGATTAAAATGGTCGTTTCTGTACTCGTTTTACAAAGGAGGCCGAGGGAGGCGGTCGGTTTTCATCGAGAACCGGTTGACACCGATCGAAACCGATAATAACTGTTGATCAACGTTGATAAACACAACCGAGCGGATGTCTCGCTGACATTCGACGCTGATTACCGTGCCGTGGCTGCAGTTGATTATGACGCTTTGTCGAGCAAAGAGGAATGCCAGACGAGGACGGGCTGAAGTTTCAGGCAATTTAGAGTCGAATTGCAGTTAGGTGTCGCGTATGCTTTATTCCATTAACGTTAACGAAGTTAATATTTCGACGGGGCGCGCGATCGGTTGTAATTGTAAGCCTTAACGAGGCTAATAATCGTCCCCCCCACCTTTGACCTAATTAACTCGTATAATCGTCTCTGTAACACACTATTCTAACCCCTCACCGACCGATTCAAACGGGGATTGCTTTTACAAGTGATCCCGTTCAGAGTTACAGGATCACACCCCAGGTCATTTCAATTTATTTTGCAATTTTCTTCTAGTTTAAATCTCTAATTAGTGATATTTTATTAAGAGTATTATCATCCTTTAATCCTTTCAAATTTTTGTTTCCTGAAGCAATAAACAGATTATGAACTTTTTGGTATAGACTGAAGGTTGTGATCAGGTTATCCCTCAACAATAATTCGATTTATAGATGCTACATAACGCTGACCACCGCCCTGCACCTTTACCGAGGAGGCAGTCCCAAGGGACCAGCAGGCACAGGGAAAACCGAGACGGTGAAGGATCTCGGGAAAGCCCTGGGCTTTAACGTGATCGTCCAGAACTGTTCCGAGGGGCTCGATTACAAAAGCATGGGCAAACTGTTCTCCGGACTGTCGCAGACAGGTGCATGGGGGTGTTTCGACGAATTTAATCGGTAAACAGGGCTAAAGAAATTAAATGTTAAATTTAACAAAGTTAAACAATATTCCAGACTCCTCAGGAATAATAATTAAGCTTTTTCTTGAATAAATAGCATCAACATCGAGGTGTTATCGGTGGTGGCGCAACAGATATTGTTAATACTGACCGCCCTCTCCCAGAAGCTCACTAAATTCGTATTCGAGAGCTGTGAAATAGTTCTGGTGCACACCTGCGGCATCTTCATCACGATGAATCCCGGTTACGCGGGCCGTACAGAACTTCCTGACAATCTGAAATCCATGTTCAGGCCAATCTCGATGATGGTGCCGGACAGCAGCATGATCGCCGAGATCAATTTGTTCGGCGAAGGATTCGGGAATACCCGGATCCTGGCCAGAAAGGTTATCACGATCCGTACGCTTCAAACGATGGTTTCTAATGATTCGACTTAATTTTCGTACAGGTGTTCACCTTGTACACGTTGGCTCAACAGCAGCTCAGCAAACAGTTTCACTATGATTTCGGACTGAGGGGTATAGTGACCTTGACCAGGTACGCTGGTAAGAAGAAGAGGCTCTATCCAACTTTACCTGACGACGAGGTGAGATCGACCTTTCATCTTTTTTAATCTTATATTTTATAAGTGGCTACTGATTCGAAATTGATATTTCATAGAATTTAAATATTATATTTTGTAATTTAGCTGGCATGGAGGCCACAAGGGCCCAGCTTTAAAGTTTAAAAAGTTTCGAAATTGCAAAATTGAAAAGTACCCATCAAAGTCACCCTTACGAACTCAAATGAGTTATTTTAATAATCACCAAACTTTCATTCTTATAATTTTAACTTTGTCAACCTCGTCTACCCGTGTCATGAAAATGCATCGCGCCGCGATCGTTCGATCCAGGCATTAACCGTAATACGTTCAGTAAAAGCTGCGAACGATGAAAGTGTCTTTTGATGGGGCCAGGTTATCATCCTCGCGATGAAGGATATGAACATCGCTAAACTCACCTCGGACGACTTGCCGTTGTTCGTCGGCATCACCAGCGACCTGTTCCCGGACGTGGCGGTGCCGACGGTGGATTACGAGGAAATTATCAGTTATATAACCAAGGAGACGATCAAGTTGAAGCTGCAGGTAATCTCGAACGGTAACCCAACGACGTCGCCCCTTCTTTCTTGATTCTCTTTTTTTAGAATCGCGTTCGTTTTAATAGAGAATCCAGGTCTATCGATCGGAAGAGCAGAGAACCGGAAAACCGTCCCTGTAAATTTCAACCGGATGCATATTGAACGACGATAATCCGTGCCGCGTGAAATTCAATCGAGTTTATTATCGCGGTCGCCCGATTGTTAATGATACCAATGTCCCGTGAAATCTTGTTCGTCCGGTTGAATTTCAGTTTCAGGTAAATCTGCCAAGGGGATGCTCGTTCGCGGTACCGCGAATTCAAATCGAATGGAATTTTGGTCGATTCTGGGAATTCTTTCCAATTTTTAATCTCTGCTCTTCCATTGGAATTTTTTGAAAGTAACAAAAGTGCAATTGCAATTTCGTTGCACCCCAAATTACTGAAACGATTAAAAATTTTCTCGTTCGTTGAAAATTTTATTAGAGATATAGATAGGGGATTATTTCTAGCCGATCACGATGACACTGACGAAAGTGATCGAGCTGTACGAGACGAAGAACTCGAGGCACTCGTCCATGATTGTCGGCGAGTCGAACACCGCTAAAACGGTCACGTGGAAGGTGTTGCAGAACACGATGATCAGCATGAAAAACGACAAGAAGGCCGGCTTCAATTTCGTTCACGTGTACCCCATTAATCCGAAGGCGTTGAGCCTTGGTGAACTTTATGGGGAGTACAATCTTTCCACCGGGGAATGGCACGACGGAGTCATATCGTCGATCATGCGGAAAACCTGTTCCGGTATCCCTTTTATTTTGTATCCTTTTTTTAGCCCCCGACAAAATGCTCGGCGCAGCGAAACGGGGTAAATCAAAAGTGTCCCTTTTTTGATAGACGAAAACCCTGACGAGAAATGGATCCTCTTCGACGGACCCGTCGATGCGGATTGGATCGAAAACATGAACAGCGTGATGGACGATAATAAAGTAAAAATTATTAAATTTTTAACCCTTGAGACTACGAACATTTTAATTTTAATAACTTTAGTACATACGGATACGAATATATTAATTTAACATTAGACAAGACAAAGATCACGAATGATCTGACACCCCTGTTTCAACAGCTTCTGACGTTGATAAACAACGACAGGATCACCCTGCTCGAGCAAGTGTCCTTGCTATTCGAGGTCCAGGACCTTGCGGTGGCCTCGCCAGCCACGGTTTCCCGCGCAGGTATGGTGTACACCGATTACAAGGACCTAGGGTGGAGACCTTACGTGAACTGTTGGCTACAAAAGTTCCCGGGAAGGACAGAATTCGTTGAAGAAGTAAGCTCGAGCCCCTTGTCACAAAAATAGATACAATAATGGAAAAATAATCTGACGCAGATGAAGAAGCTGTTCGAGGAATACCTGGATTCTACTATCGAGTTCAAACGATCGAAATGCGAGGAATTGATCCCAGTACCTGAGCTGAACGCCGTTCAGTCGCTGTGCAAGCTCTTACAGGTGTTAGCCACTGTTCAAAATGGCGTCGAGTGCGTCGGCGACAGGGATCCGTTCAACCAAGTCTGCAAAATGTGGTTCCTCTTCTGGTACTTTCAATGTTCCTTCGTAGAAGGGGGTTCTGATTGTTATTTTTGGTGAAATTTCTGACTGGGGGAGAGCAAAGACCAGTGGCACTCAAACTGTTAATGAAGAATCATCAATTTCTGTCCTCGTAGCACGTTATGGTCGGTGTACGGGTCGGTGAACGAGGAGAGTCGTTTCAAGGTGGACAACTACATAAGAGAAATCGAGGGCTCCTACCCCCTCCGCGACACCGTGTACGAGTACTTCGTGGACTCGCGATTACGAGCCTACGTTTCCTGGGAGGAGAAGTTGTCCCAAGCTAGAAGGATCCAACCGAAGTATGTTTGTACGATTATTTTCTGAAAGCAATTTTTAATTATAACTTGGGGCGCAGCACTCCCTTCTACAAAATAGTGGTGCCAACCGTGGACACCGTCCGCTACGAGTACATCGTGAACTCGTTGCTGATGAACGAGTTCCCCGTGATGGTGGTGGGCCCTGTCGGCACGGGAAAAACATCCGTGTTGCAGTCGGTCCTCGATTCTCTGGACAACGAGAAGTACAGCGTGCTCACGCTGAACATGTCCGCTCAGACCACCTCGAAGAACGTGCAGGTTCGTGTGTTCTCCAATGAAGATTGGTTTCATCGAGGAACGATAACGGAGCGACGTGTTTGCATGGCATGCATGTTTCAGGACACGTTCGAGAGCAGGATGGAGAAACGCATGAAGGGGGTGTACGTCCCCATAGGTGGTAAAATACTGATCGCGTTCATGGACGACTTCAACATGCCCATGAAGGAGATTTACGGATCCCAGCCACCTCTGGAATTGATTCGACAATTGATAGGATACGGATTTTGGTATTATTCAAAATCGTCGAAATACGTATTTCAAGTTATTAAAATGATATTAATCAAGTCCTTTCGGCTTTAAAAAACAATTTTCATATTAAATATTTTTTTCAACTTTGTAGGAACTAATTTTGCGCGTACGTTTTAAACTGAAATTAATTGAAATTCGAAAATTCGAGGATTTCCTGGAGCATAAATTAAAAATTCCCGGTTTAATGTACGCGTAATTCCGTTGAACTTTGGCAATTTAATGTTTGATGAAAAGGTACGATCGGGAAAAGCAAATCAGGAAGTACCTGCAGAAGCTGCAACTGATGGCGGCCATGGGTCCTCCTGGTGGTGGTCGCAACGTTATCACGAATCGATTGCTCACGAAATTCAACGTTATCAACATGACGTTTCCTGTCGAGAGTCAGATCATAAGAATTTATGGCACCATGTTGAACCTGCACTTTACAGAGTTTCATTCGGAAGTCAAAGCGATAGGTTAATAAAAAAGACAATATCAGAAGCCATTGAATGAAAAAAAAATGACAAAAAAGCTTGTTCTTTTAATTAGCCACTGAAATAACCCAGGCTACACTTAGTTTGTACAACAATGTGATCCGCGTGATGTTACCTACCCCAGCGAAGATGCACTATCTGTTCAATTTGAGGGACATATCGAAGGTGAAACGGATAAATCTTTAATATTTTAACATGATTTGATTTGTTAATGGTTTCGTCGTTTAGGTGTTCCAAGGATTGCTTCGAAGTCACAAGGACTACCAATTTTCTAGACAAACCTTCTTCCGTTTATGGATACACGAGACTTTTCGAGTGTTCAGCGATCGATTGATCGACGAAAAGTGAGTTGATTAAAAGTTGTTTAGAGCGGAGAAGCTCTTAGTGTGTGATACTGAAACTTTGCCTTCAGGGACAGAGAGTGGTTCGTCGACCAGATCAATGAACAACTTGGGAAGTACTTCGAACTAACCTTCCACAACGTTTGCCCTGAGAAAAGGAGCCCTGTGTTCGGTAATCTTGGAATCTCTTAGTATAATGTATAACGCTAGTATTCTCCAGTGTTAATACAGTCTAATGTTAGCAATCTCCAGTGGTAATATACTTCAGTGGTAGTATACCCCAGTATTAACATAGTCCAGTGTTAGTACACAGTCCAGTATTAGTATATTCCGTCATTGATATTTCCTAATACTAGTATACCCCAGTGCTACCACAGTCCAGCATTAATACCCTCCAATACCAGTACACTCCATCGCCAGTACACTTGTCCGCGTTAACCAGACCTTACCTTAATTCCAAATCGATTCGTAATATCCACAGGCAGCTTCATGAACGCTTGGGACATATACGAAGACCTCACCGACATTGCCGCCGTGAGGACCCACATAGAGAAGCAAATGGACGATTACAATGCGTCCACGGGTGTAGTTCGCATGAATTTAATCCTTTTCCGGGATGCCATCGAACACATATGTCGTATAGTTCGCGTGGTATCTCAGGTACGTAAATTAATTAAAAATGAACAAAATACATTATTAATGCACATATTTCTACAGCCTCGGGGTAACATGCTGTTAGTAGGCGTCGGAGGCAGCGGCAGACAATCGTTGTCGCGGATCTCCAGTTACATGTGCGAGCTGAGCATCTTCCAAATCTCGATCACGAAAAATTATAGACTGACGGAATTTCGCGAGGACTTGAAAACACTCTACCAAAGAACAGGAGTGGACGGGAAACCGTACACGTTCCTCTTCAACGACACGCAGGTGGTCGAGGAACAGTTCCTCGAAATCGTAAACAACATGCTGAGCACCGGCGAAGTGGCCAGTTTGTTCAAGAGCGACGAGATGGAGGAGGTAAAGATCGCTTTTAATGCCTTCTCGATTCTTCCTAAAATAAAACTACCTTATTTTAACTTCTTTTCCTGAATTTTGATGCAAATATCCGAGCCGCCATCAAATGACCCGAAAATAAGAAATGTCCGCGGGCGAAGCTCGTTTGTATCCGAGACAGTCGTAGCAAATCTTCGCCGCAGCAACGAGATACATCGTAAAGCATTTTCCAATAGCGTCGCGCGATCAAACGTTGCCTTTTGTGCAGATTAAAAAGAAGCTGTCGAAGGAGGCGATGAAGGCTGGACGTGTACCAACAATGGAAACGATCAATTCGCTGTTGATCGAGCGGGCGCGTGCCAATATGCATTTGATACTGTGCATGAGCCCGATCGGGGACGCGTTCAGGAACAGATTACGCCAGTACCCGGCCCTGATCAACTGCACGACCATCGATTGGTTCCTGGAATGGCCGAGGGAAGCTCTACTCGAAGTTGGCAACAAGTTCCTCATGAATCTCAATCTGACGCTCACTATCACCGGCGAAAATAAAGTGGTTCGCTCTTCGACGTGGCACCCCCTCCCTCCCCTCGCGTCCTAGCCCGTTTCCAAACGATCGATTCCATTCGATTCCGATTTACCCGGAAGGATCGAGAGACCGCCCTTTCCGCTCTCTTCTTCCGCCGTCTCCCCCGGAATCCGATTATTTTTCCTCTCCAAGAGGAAGACGGCGGTCCTCGCGTGCGGATGAAACACTCGGACGATTGCGTTTCCGCAGACGCTTAATATATTCTTGAATCTGTCTCGCGTGTGCATCGCGAGATTGAACTGGCAATCGACCATCGTTGTTTCTTGGACTTCCTGTTTTACGAGCCTCCCTTCCGGGGAATCGAAGAGGAGGGATCATTGTCAACCCTCAAGGATTATAACCCTTTGCGCTCAAGTGGTGACTCTGGGTCACCATACGTGATCAATTACAATATTTTATAATATAAAATTTGAGATCTATTTATATTATAACGTATCATATTAATGAAAGAAGTAAATATGAATTATGAACTTTTAAAGCTTTGTTGGAAAACGTAGTTGGACATAATCGTATCCAAAAATGCTTCGAGTGCAAAGGGATTTTGTACCGTCTTACCAGGTTTCTGAGTTTAAATAAGACCTGAAAATTAAATCTTTCACAGGAACCTCGACAATCAGCCACGGCGGCACCTCTGCCGCCTCTTCAGGAACGATTGCGTGATGGAATCGCAGGGACCTTCTCCTTGATCCATGAGACAGTGTCGCGTTTCTCCGCTAGAATGATTGCGGAGATGAAACGCTACAATTACGTCACGCCCACGAACTTCCTCGAGCTGGTCGCAGGTTACAAAGTGTGAGTCCTTGGGAAAAATTCATAAAATTTGCAAAATGTAAATGATACGACGTTTCCAGAATGCTGGAGGAGAAGAGGCAGGAGCTGGCGACCCAGGCGACCAAACTTCGCAACGGTCTCTCCAAGATCGACGACACTCGACTGAAAGTGAACGAGATGGCCGCGGAGCTGGAAGTCACGCAGGAACAGGTTCTTAAATCTACCAGGGAATGCGAGGAGTTCCTCGTGACGATAGGTACGCGTCACCTTCTGACGTTGACGTATCGTTACCAGTTGCAATCACGATAGACCCAACCAGTATCCATTTTGCATTACGTTGAAATACTTCAATGAGGAAATTATTAAAAATTAATTCTCTATATTTTCTTAGTACAATATTAACATTGTTCCATTTGTCTCACAGTGAATCAAAGTCGAGACGCGGACGAGGCGCAGAAGACCGTAGCCGCGAGGTCGCTTCGGATCGCCGAGGAGCAAAAGGAGTGCAAGAAGCTCGAAGAACTCGCCAGGGCCGACCTCGCCACCGTCGAGCCGGCTCTAAACGAGGCCATGAAGGTATCCTCCTCGATTCTTATCCGTTCCACTTCGTTTGACGAATCGTTCCGTTCGAATTTTAATCCTTCCAAAAAAGCAGAAACCTTTCGAGGTTACATTTCGAGCATAAAGGAAAATCATATATATTTTGCCACGATTTCGGATTTACGTCCATAAGTACAATCCAATTTTATCCGCCTCGAGCTCACGAGGAGCTTCGTATTTCACCGGGACGATTGTTACCCGTGACACAGGCCCTGGACGCGCTCAGCAAGAAGGACATCTCCGAGATAAGATCTTTCACCCGTCCGCCGCCGAAAGTCGAGATGGTGATGGAGGCGGTGATGATCCTGAAGACCTCGGAGCCGAGCTGGGCGGAATCGAAGCGGCAGCTCGCCGACGTGAACTTCCTGAACTCGGTAAGCAGACTAGAAGAAGGGGTGAATTAAGAAATTCAAGGATGCTATTCTCGATTCCTCAGCTGCGGTACTTCGACAAGGACCACATCGCCGACAGGACGCTCCGTGCCATCGGGAAGTACACCTCGAACCCGGAATTCGAACCGGAGAAGGTCGGCGTGGTATCGTTCGCCGCGAAATCGTTGTGCATGTGGGTCATAGCCATGGAGAAATACGGGAAGCTGTTCAGGTAACTCGAGCGCGGCAATAAACGTCTCGAGCAGTCTTTTCGAGAAAAAATAAAGGCGAGGCAGTCGTCGAACCTTTGAATCGCAGGATCGTTGCGCCGAAGAGGGAGAAACTTTACAGCGCCTTGGAGTCCCTGAGGCAGAAGGAAGAGGCGCTCCGGGAGGCGATGGACCAGTTGCAGAAGTTGCAGGAGAAGCTGGAGAAGCTGCAGGAGATGTACGACTCGAAGATGAAGGAGAAAGAAGAATTAATTAAATTGGCAAGTGTCTGAGGATACATTAGGTGTTGAAGGTCGATGAATATCGGTTGCGTTTTTAGGCGGAGCTGTTGAAGCTGAAGCTGGACCGAGCCGCTATGTTGGTCGATGGTCTTTCTGGTGAACGTGTTCGATGGGAGAACACGGTCGAATCGTTGGCGACGTTTTTTGATTGGTTGCCTGGTGATTGCCTGATATCCACTGCGTTCGTGTCCTATTTGGGCCCGTTCGTGTCCATCTACAGGGAGGAACTGATTGATTTGTGGATGAAAGAGGTTAACTATATTTTCTTTTGGGTAATTCATAAGTTCCTGTAAGTTTTATATTCTTGATTTGAATTTGAAGGTAGAAGATAAAGAGATTCCTATCTCGCCAAATCTCAAGCTGATAGAATTTCTAACCGATCCTGCGATCATCAGGGACTGGAACATGCTTGGTTTACCGTCGGATGATTTCAGCACTGAGAACGGTATTATCGTGACCAAGGGGACCAGATGGCCCCTGGTGATCGATCCACAGTGTCAGGCGGTGAAGTGGATCAAGAACATGGAGGCCAAAAACGTATGTATCCTTGATTTTTAAAATTGCATAGATTAGAAGTTTGGGGTCTAAAGTATTGGAGTCCCAAAGTCCCAAAATTTAATACCTGTGAAGTTATAAAGCTCCAGGGTTCCAAAATCCAATGCTTCAAAGTCCCAAAGACCCAAAATCTTAGAGCTCCAAAGTCCCAAAGCTCTAAAGTCCCAAACCAATGATGTCCACAGTCTTTAAGGGTGATCGATTTCGGACAAACGGACTTTGCCAAAGTATTGGAACACGCCCTCCAGTTCGGTATACCGGTTCTTCTGGAGAACGTTGGAGAAGTGCTTGACCCGTCTATAAGCCCCATCCTGGAAAGAGCCTTCCTGAAAGTCGGTAGGTTACGAATCGTTGTAAACGTACAGAGATTGATTAAAAAACGAAATCTGAACGCGGTGCTTGTTCAGGTAACCAGACGATGATCAAGTTCAACGAAAAGATGATCAGCTACGACGCGAACTTCCGGTTGTTCATGACGACGAAACTCTCGAACCCCCATTACGCCCCGGAGATATCCACTAAAACAACGTTATGCAACTTCGCCATTAAGGAACAGGGTAACTAATTGTCTTATCGTACGTTCTCTGGAAAATGGTGGATCCTGGGACAAGGAGGAATGGTGGAACAAGTGAAACAGAGAAAAACAGTCCATAAAATAAAAGGAAAATGATACTATGCAACCTTGCCGTATTTCTACTAATTACTTGTTACTAATTTTAGCTTAATTTCACCTTGTTCTTTTCACTTAATTAAATTAGTGTAAACTAGAAATTCTATAAATCCAATTAAAGCAACTTTATCGTCCCCTGCACAGGACTGCAAGGTCAATTGTTGGCGATCGTGGTCAGAAAGGAGAAGCCCCAGCTCGAGGAACAGAAGGACAACCTGGTATTCACGATCTCGTCCAATAAACGAACGCTCAAAGAATTGGAGGACAAGATACTCTAGTAAGACGTTCAACCCCCTCGCCCTCGCTTTAAGACACAATTTCCCAACTTCTCGTATGAAAATGATGAAAACAATGTGTACACGGTTCGCGTAGCCTGCTGAATGTGGCCGGGGACAGTTTGTTAGACGACCTGGATTTACTGAGCGCCCTTCAATCGTCCAAAGCAACCTCAATCTCGATCGAGGAATCGTTGGTGGTCTCCGAGCAGACGGAAAAGGAGATAGATCTGGCCAGAGAGGAGTACAGACCCTGTGCACAGCGCGCTGCGATCCTCTTCTTCACTCTGAACGAGATGAACCTTATCGATCCGATGTACCAGTTCTCCTTGGACGCGTACATCACCCTGTTTATGCTGTCGATCGACAAAAGTCCGAAAAGCATAAAACTCGCCGAGAGGATCGAGAGCCTGAACGAGTATCACACCTACGCTCTGTACAAGTACTTGTCAATTTGAATTCTGATCCGGGACCGTACGGAATTCGACCTCGTGGCAGCGTCTATATTCGACGCACAAATCTCTAAGATGCTGAAGTGCAAAGCTTCGAAACTCCAAAGTTCGGAGCTCCAACGTTCTCGAACGATCGTTAAATTTTAGTAAATAATTCCGCGAAAATAAGAAGATTAGAGAATTTAGTTGTCAGCCAAATAGAGCACCGCTGCCCCGAGGATTAATTCCAGGAACGCTGTTTATAAACCGGGACTCCTTTGGAACAGGAACACCTGTCGTGGTCTGTTCGAGCAGCACAAGCTGTTGTTCTCCTTCAACATGTGCATCAAGATATTAGACGCTCAGAATAAGGTGATACCCGTCGAATACGGCTTCCTGCTTCGAGGCGGGGTCGTCCTGGACCGGGAAAGTCAGCCCGACAAGCCGGTTGCTTGGCTGCCGGACGAAACTTGGGACAACGTCACCGAGCTGGACAAGTTGCCCGGGTTCCACGGGCTCGTGTCCTCTTTCGAACAGTTCCCTCGCGATTGGCACAACTGGTACCATAATTCAAATTTTTATGCAAACTCTGCAATAATATTTGCATCATAGAGAAAAAAGCAGGGGGAACAGTAGCAAATACAAATATTTCATTTACATGTTAATAAATCTACCTAGTCGTATTGTGTTCTGCAACAATGGGTAATAAATAATTTGGACAAACGTTTTAATTAATCGTATTTCTTCCGCAACAATCCGCAGGTATATCAACACGGAACCAGAGGCCATACCGTTGGTGGGCGATTGGGATTCGAGTTGCAACGTGTTCCAGAAAATGCTGGTGATACGAAGCTGCCGCCCAGACAGGATCTCCTTCTGCATCGCGAACTTCATCGTGATGAATCTCGGCCAGAGGTTCGTGGAACCCCCTGTGCTTGACCTGAAAGCGGTGCTCGACGACTCGGTCGCCCACACCCCGCTCATCTTCGTCCTGTCGCCCGGCGTCGATCCCACCAGCACCCTGATGCAGCTGGTCGACAGCCAGGAAATGACTCATCACTTTATGACTCTATCGCTAGGCCAGGGACAATCTCCCATCGCGACCAGGTTGGTATTGTAGTATAGGACCTCCATAGAAAGGTCCCAATCTTACAGCAACACAGTGAAACTAAAATAAATTTCGCTTCCAGAATGATAGAACTGGGCGCAAGAGAAGGGGCCTGGGTGTTCCTGGCCAACTGTCACCTGTCCCTCAGCTGGATGCCAAAATTGGACAAGATCGTGGAGATGCTGGGGTCCAGCAAAACCTTGCATCCTCAATTCAGGTGTCGATACTCGTTCGAACGCGAACGTCGCCGTAGCCGGAGTCGATAAACGATAAGATTGCTTGCAGATTGTGGCTTAGCTCGAGTCCGACCCCCCAGTTCCCTATATCGATCCTTCAGGCGGGGATCAAGATGACCACCGAGCCTCCCAAAGGTCTGAAGGCAAACATGAAACGGCTTTACGGTTTAATAACCGAGAGCCAGTTCGAAATGTGCCAAGAGAAGTCCAAGTACAAGAAGCTCCTATTCACCCTGATATTCTTCCACGCCGTCCTCCTGGAACGCAAGAAGTTTCAACAATTGGGATGGAACGTCGTCTACAGCTTCAACGACTCCGATTTTGTGGTAATGTCTGAAGTTTCTGATGATTTCTAAGATGATCTCTGAGATACTTGTCTACCTATTTGGGCCACAGGTGTCCGAGAATCTGCTGCAAGTATACCTCGACGAGTACGAGATCACCCCATGGGAGTCCCTGAAGTATCTCATAGCTGGTGTCTGCTACGGTGGCCACGTGACGGACGACTGGGACCGTCGATTGCTGATGACGTACATACAACAATATTTTAACGATGACACTCTGAACGTGACCCACTATCGTCTCTCGTCGCTGCCAACCTACCACGTGCCCAGGGACGGTTCCTTGGAGTCCTATCGTGACTTTATCTCGATATTACCGAACGTGGACAAACCGGAGGCGTTTGGACAACACCCAAACGCGGACATCACCTGTCTGATCATGGAGACCAGGAATATGTTCGAAACTCTGATGAGCCTTCAGGTGCAGGCGGTCAGCAGCGAGGAAGTCAGCAAAGAAGAACTGGTACCTTTATCATCCTTGAATAAATTTTGAGATGGAGGCTGGAAAAATGATTTAAATATTGCGTTTTAAAGGTGATGCAGCTAATCACGGACATAGTGTTGAAGATACCGAACGACATCGACTACTACAATACCGTGAAATTGATAGGGCCGAAGAAGTCGCCGCTGGACGTGGTGCTGCTCCAGGAAATACAACGGTACAACGTGCTTCTCCAGAAAACTCGTAACAGCCTGAAAGAACTTCAGCGAGCCATCAAGGGTCTGGTGATAATGTCCCCGGACCTGGAGGAGATCTTTACATGCGTCCACGAGGGAAGGGTGCCCACCGTTTGGCTGATAGCGTACCCATCCCTGAAGCTGCTCGGTACCTGGACGAGGGATTTGGTCAGCCGTATCGAGCACTTTAGCGAATGGGCTCAAAGCACTCATCCGCCGTTGCTGTTCTGGCTGGCTGCGTTTACGTTCCCCACCGGTTTCCTTACCGCTGTGCTGCAGATGTCAGCCAGGCTCTGGAACGTGTCTATCGATTCCCTGTCCTGGGAGTTCACCGTTTTTACCGTGGACGAGTCGACCATCATCGAGCCTCCCATGGTAATTAACGATGCCGGTGGTTAAACAGATCTTCCGGCCGCGTTAACGACCCTCGATTATTCAACGAGGCTCGAACCGCTTCTTCGGGTTCGCAGGAGCCGAGTCGAACCGAGAGATCTTAAGGATCTTACGATAAATTTCATTCGAGTAAAAAGGGCAACGCTAACTTGGATTTGAGTAGCACTGGTAACCGAAGTGGCATAATTGCAGATGTTATAGCATCCTTTAAAGTTACGGTAACCTATTCTACAGCTAAGCTCCAGCTAAATTCTATTCTACAGCTAAATTTCAATTTTCAATTTTAATTTGTCATGCAATTTGTCATTTTCATCAATTTGATACGACTTGATTGAGGTTCGGTGGCAACGAAACATCGTTGCGTGAATCGAGGCTGCAGAAACTCGGGCAAAAGGATCGATCCAATTACTAGCGTTGTCGCCATCGTTCTCTCGCTTTAATGCAAGCGGAACGAGCCGTGGAAAAATGAGGGGGGGATAAAGAATTCAACATCGCGATATCACCAGGAAATAGCGTCGTGTGTGCACACGTCCCTAACCGTGTGTACATTCCATTACAGGACGGCGTGTACATACGTTCCATCTTTCTGGAAGGCGGCGGCTGGGACAAGAAAAACAGCGTCCTCGTCGAGCCGGCCCCCATGCAACTTGTTTGCAACATGCCGGTGATTCACTTCCGGCCCACGGAACAGCTGAAAAAACGTACCAAAGGTGACAGCCAAAATTTCGAACTTTAATTATAAAAATTACATTACTCTTTTGTTTTAAAATAGTTAGTATTACGACTTCGTGAAATCACTTGTTGAAGACTTAATCGTTTCCACAGGGTTGTACAATTGTCCCTGCTACTACTATCCTGAAAGATGCGGAGGTCAAGGACGAGCCTCGTTCGTGGTGGCCATCGACCTGAACGCTGGACCAAAAGGATCGGATTTCTGGGTAAAAATGGGCACCGCTCTTCTGCTCAGCCTTGCCGCTTAGTCTCTTATCAATCATTCTTTTTATTATCAATCAGAGTTAATTGTTTACACATAAGTTTTAAAAAAGGATAGCTTCGATATTATTGTCGAGTTACGTGGTCCCTTAGTCTTACACGATTAGTAACAATGTAGTTTAATATTAACAATATTAAATTTATTAATCTGTTACGACTTCAACCTTAGAAAAAGGAACGATAGTTTCCATATGGGTGTCCACGGTAAACGAGGTCCTGCGTTTGAAAATTTTATTCAACAATCAACCATAAATTTACTTCCTTGTACCATGCAACGTACACCAGATTTACCGTAGGCACCTTGTATACAAAAGTTCATTTTATAAATAATTGAATATATGTACAAGGGAGCTCGTTGCTCGAGCTCTCACCAGCCATCATAGACTCGAGACCATAACGAGCTAGCCAGACAAGGAACGATCAGCCAACTGACAACCGTCTTGGGATTATCCGAGGACGAGGATGTAGGGTCCTCAGCTCTGAGCATCGCTGACGCGCGTTGCGTGTCGCTTATACCCTTCAAGGTATCAGCAAGAGTTTTGTTAGTTTTGAAGGCGTACTGCATCGACTCCATCGGCGAAACCGGTGGATTGGTCGGTGGCTGAAGATTCGTCAGCTTGTCCTTAGCATCAAACAAGATTCTCATCAGATTCGTGTTCTCCATATCCTTCTCCTTCTTCAAGCTGTCCACGAGATCTTTGATCGTAGAATTCAGCTGCATTTGGAAATCGATCCAATCCGCCGCGGTTGTGTTCCAAACGGGTTTGCTCCCCGCGATCAGACTCTTCAGGGAGGCGAACTGGTTCTTCAGGTCCGCGAAGGATTCGTTGAACATGTCGTGGAGCTCGTTCAGATCGACCTTATTCGTCGTGTTCGCGGCGTTCAGAACGCTCATCACGGTGTCGTTGATCTGCTGTTTGAAGGCGATCCAATCGTCCGCGGGGATGACGGGTTTGCCTGCAGCCGGAACAGGCGTCGACTTACCGATCTCCTCCAGCCACTCCGCTCGCATACTGTCCACTTGGTCCTTCAGCATCGCGAAGTTGTTGGCGATGGACTGTTTGAACGCGATCCAGCCCACGGGATCTATCGGCGCTGGCTTTTTGCTCTGAATATCCTGGATTATTTGGGCCACGGACTGGTTGATGCTGTTGCGGTACTCCGTCCAGTCGTTGATCAAAGCGGTCACGTCCATGTTGCTGAAAGGAGCCGCAGCTTTTAAGCTTCCGCGTTGGGACATTGAATTTCCAGGCGTATTCGAGGCTGCGAATTCCATCGGCAGTGGAACGGGCTTGAACGCTGAGAAACTTTTCATGATCTCGTCCCTGTATGTCAGCCACGCTGGATCGCCCGGAGGAGGCATCCCATCCTTGATTTTCTGCACGGCGTCGTTCACGGTCTTCAGGATCTCCATCTTGTAGGTCAGCCAATCGCCAGCCAGGTCTGGTTTCCCAGCAGCTAATTCGGTGGGAGTCAAGGTTCTTTGGGCATTTATTTTGTCCCTGAGAGCCATGAAACGATCCTTGATGTCGATCCCGAAGCCCATCCAGGCTGGATCACCAGGGGGTGGCATGTTACTGCCCACGTCCATGATAGTGTCGTCCAGACTCGATATGATGTTGTCCTTGAAATTCTTCCAGTCGAAAATTGCGGGAATCAATGAGTCCTTGAGAACCGTGGTCTCGTTGTACTTCATCATCAACTTGGGAGCGAGATCTGTCTTCATGGACGCGAGCTGGTTCTTCAAATCGATAAACTGGGCAGCGATGTTCTGTTTAAAAGCGATCCACTTCGGTGCAGCGGCAGGTCCAACACCTATGGTACTTATGGAATCGTTCAAGGACTTCACTATATCGCTCTTGAAGGCGATCCAGTCCATGTATACGTCTGCAGGGCCAGTTGCCCGCAGGATCTTACTGTCAGTGGCCATCAGCTTCGGTTTCGGAGGATGCAATTCAGATAATTGATTCCTAAGATCAGAGAACGAGTTGTTTATGTAATCCCTGAAGGCTAACCAGTCCGTGTCGAGAGTAGCGGTTGCCTTGGTGCCGTTGATGAGATTTATTACATCTTGAATCGTGTCGTTTATGTTGGTCTTCAAGGCGATCCAGTCCACTGGCATGAACGAAGCTCTCAACAAAGGAGTTTTCTCTTCCTTCCAAGGCTCGAAGGACGGTTCGGGGATATCTTCACAGGACAACATCGGATTATCGGGTCCTGTCGCGCGCATCACTTCCGCCTGCGTTTGGGTCACCCCGTCGGAGCAGTCGCAGATCAGCCTCGCCAGCGACGTCTTGCGTAGCTCTTTCAGTTGATCTAAAACAAAAAGGAAGCATTGTTGACTGTTTCAAAGACTTTACACTTCTCAGGATCCTTACCTTCCGTGAAGGAGTGGGGCTGGCCAGCCACCTCGTACCAGAACCGATCGCCCCTCTGCAAACGCGTGAACTGGTCCGCGATCAGGCAAGCGAAGGTGGGTCCAACGATGCCACCAGCGATGGGCAACTCCGCCAGAGCGCCGGTGTACAGATCGATGTCGTGAACGGATTCGTACAAGGAGGAGATCTCGAACAGAGCCTGAGGATCCAGGAATCCTTCGAGATCCGAGAAGCTCTCCGACTTCCCCAACCCGCAATACTCCCTCCATCTCGTGTACCCTGGAAGACCATGATCCCTTCCACGCTGGATGTTCAAAGACACCAGATCCAGTCCACAGGGCAAGCTGACGTTCGCGAACGGATCCTCGAACAGGTGGTTGGTCAGCTGGGAGGTGACATGAGTTGAAGTCATCTGGATCATGTTCCTGGTCGCCGAGGTCACCGAGTTCTTCACGCCGTCCTCGTTGTACAGACTGTACGGGTTGAACAGCATCCTGTGGAGCTCCACGTAGGCAGAGGTGCCCTGTTGCTCGTCGGTCATCTTCATCAGCCCAGGCAGCAGAGTATGGGCGAATCTGAACGCCGCGGAGGCAAAGCTGTTAGCTACAGTCGGGTCGGTGTTTGGATCCTCCAAGTCGGTCAGCCACGGTCTGTAACCGGCCTTGAGGGGCCTCAGGTTGCGCAGGTTGGTCTCATGCTCGCCCAGGATGATGGGGATGAACTCCTGGTAGGTGATGTGCTGCAGCTGGGCGCCCACGATACGTCGGCTCTCCTCGTACAGCGTCTCGTCGTCCCAGGTGGGGTTGATCTTGGCCAACTGATCGGCAATCCTGTTGTGCTGCCTCGCCCACAAGAGGTGCATCGTAGTCAGGTGCAGGTTCTCGTTCGCCCTGGAGTCCCCTGCCGCGAAGCAGTATCTGCCTCTCAGTCGCTCGACCTCGCTGTTGCAGCCGTCGTTGGGGTTCGTGCTGGCTGGCAGCAGGGTCCTGTTGTCTGGGGTCGTCTGCATCCTCAGACGACCGCCCATGAACTCTCGTAGATCCCGCGCCGTGTTCACGTCCGATCCGTAAACGGTGGAGGCATCGATGAACGCTGTTACCTGAAAGTCACAATCCGAACTTTAACAATGATCCACTACTTTCCGCCATATCGTAAAATATATTTATCCACGCGATTCTCCGTCCATCGGGCGCAACGGTTATTGCCGCGATAACGAACGCCTCGTTACGATCGAAGCTCGCCTCATTGACGCGGCGATAACGAAGTTAATTAAGCTCGCATATTGCACGCGCGAAACTTTTCGTCCGTCGCGATATGGCAATTTCGTAGTCTCGTTCCGTGCGGATTAACTCGATTACCGCGACGAATTACCCGGGCGCTTTAAACTCCATTAAAAAAGAGAAAAAAAAGGAAAATGAATCGGATCATCAAAGAGACACCTGATTCAACTGCTGCCTGGGGCCGAGCTTGCACTGGGGCGCGGGTGCGGATCTGACAAAGTCCATGCAGGTCCTGCCGGTGACGTCGAACACGGGGTCCCCGGCGGCAACGGGAACAGGGAAGCACTCGGGATGGTTGACGGCTGGTGGACAGCAGGAGATGGATGTGCCGTTGATCCCTTGGCTGATCGCCGTCGCGGTCACGTCGTGGTCCAGAAACTGTCCGTAAACGGCCAGCATGACGGTGAAGTCCGGGTTGCTGCTGGGAGAAGGCTTGTGCACCTTCAGGCTGATCTCCCTGGCGGAGGGTAGCTCCGCTCCGGAGAGCGCCTTCCGCGGAGCGTCGATGCCGTCCGCGTAGTTGGGCGGCAGGATCCTCCTGAAGGGCGTCATCGAGACCCCCCACTGCATGCGTCGGTTGCAGCTTCCGTCGAACGACCTGTATTTACTAGAGGCACAAATCGGCGGCTTCAGCTGCTTGCAGACGTCCACGGGCAGCCAGCCCCCGTCGAAGAAGTTCCCGATGGCCGACGGCGCCGCCATCAAGGCTCGCGAGTTCTCGATCTTCTTGGTGGCCGCCAACTCGGCCAAGGCCGACAGCGCCAGCGCCCTGACGCTCGGACACGTGCTCACGGCGTAACGGTGCCTGGACTCCGGCGACGGCGAGGGCAACGGCGACGACAGGGACGCGGCGTCGTCGAACAGCCGCTCGTTTATCGCCTGGCGACCCGCCTCCAACGCCTCGCTCATCTCCTCCTCGTTCAGCTCCGCAGGTGGGGAGGACGAGGAGCTCTTGCCAGGGATGAAGAGCGAGTTGGGCGCGTGGACGATGGAGGGATTGCTGAAGAGCGTGTACGAGCCCGATCCGGGCGCGAAGCCCAGCTTAAGAGCGCTGGTGAGGTTAACGGGCGCCGGTGTCGTCGGCGCCGTCAGGTTCACGTCCAGGATGTCGTGGCTCACCGAGTAGCTGATCGTCACTATCAGGGCCATCGTGAACACCGCTCTGCAACGATAAATTCGATACGACTAATTCCAAAAATCGTCCAAAGATACCACGAAGACTAAAACATAGACTAAATCATATTGATTCCAGGACTTCGATCTCGTACCGATTTAATCTCTCTTTCAATACTCGAAAGTGTCGCGAAAACTGATCCAGGATCAGCATTGTTCAACGACTAGAGCGGTAACTCGCTGTAATTCGTGCAGTCATCGGTTTGCTCGAACGGCTTCTAGATGGTATTGTGATGCATCCAGAGGAGTCTAGCGTACTGTCGTAACTGCACCGTCGCCTTACAATTACGCATGTAATCAAGGTCGCCGTCACGTAATCAGCCTACGCGCAAAACGCGTCCGCTTCTTTACGGCCTGTTTGTAAACGAATTACGCGACACTTCGCCCTGCAAATGCGATCAAGACATGGCGCTGCTCCTAATACCTGGCCGACGACGTCGGGACCTAAAACCCTCCTGAACCTCGCCCCGCCACCCGACGGTCGCTTCCCTCGTGGAGAAAAGAAACGTTTCGATCCTTGGGCGCAAACGGCCGCACGAGAGATTCCTCGTGTATGCGAACGCGTTCGAGCAGCGGTCAGCCGAGACCGCAACAGAGAAACCGCGAGAGGTCTCGTTATTGCACGGATCCGCGATCCCGTTTCACGCAATAATTTCAATGCGATATCTTTGCTATCTCCGACGATCTTTACGGGACCAAAATCGAACGTGTAACGTCGTAGAATTTCGTTTGAAAACGGTTCGATTGTTCGTCCTTAAAAATAGGGTGGTTTCTTTCGTTTGGCAACTTTTCTTACGCAATCGTTCATTAGCATGCTACCAATATGGCGACAATTTGGTGCGTAACAGCGCTGGTAATTTTAGGATTACTCACATGAGGGTGGTGTACACGAGACATCTCAGTCGCAATCGTTGCCTTCTCTGAATAGAATAAAACGGCACGGACTCTTGTTGCACGTAATACACCCTTTCCGATTTTTCGCCGGTCAACGAGGTTGCTTCGGAGACGGACATCGCTGCGTGCTCCATGAATCGAGCATAGAACGCACTGATCGAGCCGGCTCGATCGGTAGTCGAGGTGAGCGATGATTTTACGTAAGTATCCACTTACGGTGGGGATTGGATGCACTAGGATTTTTTACGACTAGATCCCACACCATATGGATATCGGGTTCTTGTGCGCGAGCCTCGACAACGAGACGTTTTTCTGTCTAAGATGTTTCGTCTCAGCCTTCGAGAAGTTGTATTTTTGGGATTGGAGCGAAGTCCAATTTTGATTCGATTAAATATTATTTTGATTAAGTATCAGAAACCAAAGTTCGGACTCTTACTGTGTTATCCGACCTCGAAGACGAAGGGTGGCGAACCCCTACCCTTACTTTGGACCAAGATAAGCAATACAAAAATTTAATTTCATCACGTAAAGAGAAAAAAGAATTTCGTAAGAATCGTAGCAAAGATCTAATTATAATGCAAGCTTATTGAGGAAACGATCTACCATAATTAACATTATTTACGCTCTGCGTTTAATTTAATCGTTCACGAGTGCTTATTTATGAGTTGTTATTTATTTTGAAAACGCTTCTCTTGCGTCACCCGCGCCAGACAGCCCGCCTTCTCGTGTAATTATATAAAGTCGTTTAATTACAGACGCGTATTGTTAATGCCGTCGAACAACATCAGATTGACACCATGCAGGTGTACAGCACACTCTGCATTGATGAGCATCGCTTAATCGCTTTCAATCCTTATTCGTTTCGAGTATAAATAATCTCCAATTTGTCACGAATGAATTTTTCAAAAAGCTAAGGCAAGGCTCGGATCTGTTTATACAGGGTGTCCCAGAACTCCTGTAGGAGCCGGAAATGGAGGGTAGCTGAGACTATTCTGAACAACAATTTCCTTTGCAAAAATATCGGATGGGGCTTCATTTTTGAATTATTAAACAAAAACACTGACTAATCAGAGCGTGTCTCGGGCGCGCGCTCAGTACCGTCAGTGTAGCGTCGAGCCTAGTCGCCCCGGGACAAGCGCCTCGGTAGAACAAGAAGCGTTAAATCCTGGGATCATCTAATTTGAATAGTAGAAAGATAAAACACTGTATTATTATAAAATAATGAAGTTAATATCGTTCAAGCTTTATCTTTCAATTGTTTTAAAGAGCAACTGAGGACGGTACATTGTCGAGGAAACTTTATCCAATAGAAGAGATAGGTACGAATTTTGAAATAAAAATTTTGTAATTATAGTGTAGAGGTATTCATCAGTTAGAACACCTAAATGATTAGGGTTTTTAATGCTAATTTTAAGAAAATTTGTGTATTACAGGAGACTGCATCGAAATTGCAGTGAAATTAATATCGAAATGGCACAAACCCTCGAACACGTCAAGCATTAACAGAATAAGAAATGGAAGGATATAACTTGTAATTACCATTAGGGATTATAATTGACCATAATTATTTGAAATTTGTTGAGATTAAAATGCTGAAACAAATGTTAAATATACCATTTTTATAGCACTGTTATATTAAGAGAAATATATACTCCCCGTTGTATTTTCTTCATTTTGCAAGAACTAAATGATAAAAAATACTTAAATTGTTTATATTTAATGATTTTTTTCATTAAAATCGTTGTATTTTGCATAAATAATTAAAAATTAAAAAATATTTTTAAATTTTTACCTCTAGCGCCATCTCTTCGAAAAGTGCTGAAACTGCTCAAAAATTGACAGGAATCTGCCGTACCTACAATGATTATTTTTTAAGAAAATAATTTTTTGCTGATTTCGCGTGTTTGAAGCATCTAATCGCTTCTATTTTACACTAATTATCGATTCCAATTGTCCGATTAATCCTAGAAGCCCGAAATATTGAAATATTAAAGATTAAATCGCACATTGAGAGAGTGAGAGGTGAGATTGGCGGACTAGTGTTCACTCCCTCGCACATTGGTGTTGTGCGCAGGCGCGAGTTTGGCGTAGAGAGAGTGAGAGACTAGATGCTCGGACCTCTCACTCCCACAATGTGCGATTTAATCTTTAATATTTCAATATTTCGGGCTTCTAGGATTAATCGGACAATTGGAATCGATAATTAGTGTAAAATAGAAGCGATTAGATGCTTCAAACACGCGAAAACAGCAAAAAATTATTTTCTTAAAAAATAATCATTGTAGGTACGGCAGATTCCTGTCAATTTTTGAGCAGTTTCAGCACTTTTCGAAGAGATGGCGCTAGAGGTAAAAATTTAAAAATATTTTTTAATTTTTAATTATTTATGCAAAATACAACGATTTTAATGAAAAAAATCATTAAATATAAACAATTTAAGTATTTTTTATCATTTAGTTCTTGCAAAATGAAGAAAATACAACGGGGAGTATATATTTCTCTTAATATAACAGTGCTATAAAAATGGTATATTTAACATTTGTTTCAGTATTTTAATCTCAACAAATTTCAAATAATTATGGTCAATTATAATCCCTAATGGTAATTACAAGTTATATCCTTCCATTTCTTATTCTGTTAATGCTTGACGTGTTCGAGTGTTTGTGCCATTTCGATATTAATTTCACTGCAATTTCGATGCAGTCTCCTGTAATACACAAATTTTCTTAAAATTAGCATTAAAAACCCTAATCATTTAGGTGTTCTAACTGATGAATACTTCTACACTATAATTACAAAATTTTTATTTCAAAATTCGTACCTATCTCTTCTATTGGATAAAGTTTCCTCGACAATGTACCGTCCTCAGTTGCTCTTTAAAACAATTGAAAAATAAAGCTTGAACGATATTAAATTCATTATTTTATAATAATACAGTGTTTTATCTTTCTACTATTCAAATTAGATGATCCCAGGACTTAACGCTTCTTGTTCTACCGAGGCGCTTGTCCCGGGGCGACTAGGCGACTACACTGACGGTACTGAGCGCGCGCCCGAGACGCGCTCTGATTAGTCAGTGTTTTTGCTAAATAATTCAAAAACGAAGCCCCATCCGATATGTTTGCAAAGGAAATTGTTGTTCAGAATAGTCTCAGCTACCCCCCATTTCCGGCTCCTACAGGAGTTCTGGGACACCCTGTATATATTTTATCAAAATTGCCGCTCTTTATACGGTCATAAAACATTGAAACAAAAAGCAAGGATTGAAATGTAATTGACTTACATCAGGGTGGCGCAGATGCAACATTGAAACTGTCTAATTCGTATCTTCCGTGTCCTCAGGAGGCTGGCGAACTCGACGTAATCCGGCGAGTCCAAGGGCCTGGTAAGGGATGTCCTCTCCGTGACGCGTCTACCTCCGTACATGGTGCGCTGCGAGACCTCACTGGCCACGAAATGAAAGAAACCGTGAGTGCACCGGCCGTCGAAGCGTGTCGACACCTAGAAGACTCCTTCGTCACTGGTCTGACCGAGTTCTGCGGCTCGATTCGACTCGGTTTACCGCGGGAAACCAAGCTTCCGGTCCCCCTTCGGCCACCGCCTTCCTCGACACCCCTCAAGCAGAAGTGTCCGCTCCGTCTTTTCATTCAGAGATGATTCGATTATCCGTTGTATCTGAGAAAAGAATTACAGAAATCAGTATTGTAATTTTAGACGATTTAAATATTAACACTTTGACTGCCGTGTCACCCACGTATGGGTGACGCTTGAATTTCCATTAAAAATTGTCGCCCATATTATTAGAAATTCTTTCGTTTATTTGGTTAAACATATTCCTATTATATATTTGAAATTATGAATAATAGAAATAGCAAAAATAAAATTACCAAATAAAATTTTTAGTAGCTGCAGCGTTGCAGTCGAAGTATTAATTACCGTCAACCTGCCTGATGAATCATAAGCGCGCGTGCCACGAAATGGTGGCAACCTTTTGAACGAACCCATCAAGGTGAGAACATGTAACAATTTAAATGAATTCGCGCAGGCAGTTTAATCAGCAGCACTGAGTAAACAATTTCAACGGGAAAAACGCTGAACCGATCGATTATTGGAACTCCTTGAAACGCCGCTGTCTCCGCTATCGAAGGCATTGTATCTGGCGTCGTGGATACACGGCGCACAATCACGCGACACTCGCGTACAACCGGTTATATAATACGGGAATCGAGGATCAACAGCCGAGAATGTAACACGAGTCGCTTTGACGTGATTCTTTTTTATCCAGCGTAGAGTCGGAGAGACAAGGAGTCTATCGCGAAGGATCGTCCCGACGCTCTGGCCACGGATAAAAGGCACCGTGGAAATCAATAAGACCGCGTCGTCGCAATCGACCCCGAACCGATCACCGGAAACGAGACGATAAACGATACAAAAGCGTTCAAATTTTTAACTCGACTCGGTGTTAAAATGGGAATTCTACAAATTTCTTGAGGTTTACGCATACGCACCTCTGATCACGATCCTTGGCAAGCCAAGCACCCTGTTCCCGAAAGCGGGAATCGACGCGATCTTGAAACGATCTAGCGGCGACTGAAGGGGTCGAGCTCCAAGACTCGAGTTCGACGCTCAGTCTTTGGCCTTTTACATCGGTATTGTGTGTCGCTCTATCTTGTAACGTGGACGCGTAACGCGATACGGGTTCCGTGTAGGGCTTCCCACCCTTCTGGCAAGCTCCACAGCCGCATAAATTCGCTCCATGGATTCGAGGTTTTGTTCGGGACAATGTGCACGTTGAATTAGCCGTCGCGGTAATTGAATCGCCGTTGTGACAATCACGAACGGGGATATTTAATAACGAGACGTAATTAAAATATCGACAGTACGAAATTAACGCGACGGTTACGATTTTATTTCGTTGTACTTGTCGATACAAAGATGCTGAATCGATACTACGTTTTATTCGTTTGGTTCCTGGAGTTTGATGGAGAGGACACCGATCGAGGCGTTCATTTCGTGCAACAAAAACTGTAGATCTTCGAAGCCCGGAGCTCCAGCCACTGTTTTTGATTCGGGACGTACATTTCCGCCGGCATCCGCTCCAATCCCGGCGATTCGGGTGATCCCCGTTCATTCGTACGTCTGGCTGAAAAATTAGACAGAGAGAGATCCCGGGTGCCCGTCGTCAATTCCTCGTTTCGCTGTTTCCTTTCGTACTCAGCCGTTTGCGCATCGAGATAGCCTCGCCTGGATGTCGTAAGAGCAGTCGACCCACTCCCTCGCAGCGTCGAAGGACCTCGTTCTTCAACAAATGATCCCGCACGTTCTGAGAAATGATCGAGCAATTCGAGACCCACTTCGATACATAGGCAAAGTCCGTGAGCAATTGCAGCGCGCCGCATTCGCTGTGAAAACGTTCGTGTTATCAAATCCAAGACGATTTCGTGAAAAATTATATGAAAGTATCGTAAAGTGGCGCTGGTGCCAATGGATTTCTATTGGAGAAGCTTTAACTTAACCACCTACGGTGTTAACGCTCCTAATAATAAATAAATTGTTAAGTTACCTCTGCTTTCTTTCGCATTTACCTAAACTTAATTCGATGCAAATAGATGTAATCGAGCCACGCCTCGCACATGATTTTGAGGATCATGTTGGAGATCTCAGGGTCCTCGATGACCTCCAGCACCGGCAGCAATACCTTTTCTACGGGACAAACGCTGTTAAGAGATGAATAGTTTCAAACAGCAAAGCTGAAGGGCGTTCTCGCACCGAAATAAGGCTCCACGTAGAGGCTGGCGGCCACAGGAGCATCGTCGCTCCCCTTCCTCCAGTAAGTCGAGCGCGGAAAGCACATGTGCAGATTCGCCAGACTGATCACGCGACAGATCTTCGCTAGGATATCTATGCACTGGGTGGAACATTTCTGCGAAGAGAAAAATGGGACTTCTTGAAGATGAACGAGAGAAATGCTTCGCTAAGCCGAACCTAACCCACCTGAAGTAACTCTATATTGACATTCACTTCTGACACTATTTTAGCCCTCATCTTCGCGCAAACGTACACCTGCACGTTGACAGAGTCCATCGACAGCGTGGTCGTATGATCGGCCAGCTGGGATCAAAATATTCGCAATTGGTGAGGTACAATGATACGACGAAGAAGAGATTCGTTTAGTAGATTCTACCTTCAAGTAAGAAAGCTCCTCGATGCAGTTAGCTATGTCACCCTTGACCAGCAAGAAGAATACATCGAGCTCCCACGTGTGAGCTATGATCTTCGCCTCCTGAACGATCCACAGTCTGGCGGTGTGAACCGAATGATCCAGCCGGTGGAGAACGACGATCTGCTCAGAAAGAGGTAGCTCCATCAACGGCGCTCCGATCACCCATTCGCCCCCTGCCTCGCACTCGTTGCTCAGACGAACGAGCAACTGGAACAGCTCGACGAACATATGTCCCGTGTTGGTACCCTGAAGAGGAGATCAGAAAGATACTACCAGTTGCGATTCAGAGATCAGGATCCTGCTTACCTCGGTGGACGAGGCTCTCGATTGATACTGAAAAGCCGAGGTGTACGCCAGCCTGAAGAGGTGGTCCCATTCAGTGATGGTAGCGTAGTAACCGAGGGCGTCGCAAAGATTCTGCAGAGCCGGTCTCACCGTCTGTGGCACTGAAATTTTGTCGATAAATATTCGTGACAGGTGCTGCAACGTTTCTAGGCAACGCTTTCAAAGAGACTCGACCTATCTTTGGCGAGCTTAGAAGCGGAAGAACCCGAGAAGGGCGTCTAATTCTAATTAATATCTTACAATGGTTCCTTTGAACAAAATGGCTGAGCCAGTCCTTCAGCTGCTGGGCGCCGTGGCTGTGGCGAGTAGCGAGTGCTTCCCGGGACCACCAGAGGACAACGTGATCCAGGATCCCCGACAACGCGCCCCACGCCACCTCCTGATAATAATTCTTCACTTTCCTGATCGCGCTACCCCTCAGCATCGTCTCGCCTGGGTAAAGCAATCGTTTGATCGTCGATCAGACTCCCTTCGAGCGTTCAAAGGATTACCTCCGACCGTCTTCAGGGCGTCGGTGCCCAACAACTGCGGCGAAACTTCCTGCACGACGTTCAACAGTCGAAGAACCTGCTTGTTTTGGGTATCGACCAGCGTCTGAATGTTCTCCACGTTCGACACCTCCAGGTCGGCCTTCGACGGGGAACTCTCAGCCGGTGGAGTCAGGTGTCTCGTGAGGGCTCTGCGGAGATCGATCAGGGTCAAAGACGAATCCAAGAGTCCTCTCGAAAGAACGAACCAACCGATAGATCTCGATGCTGGAGTTCTCCGAAACGTCCACGTCCGCGGTCATCGATGACGGAGGATCGGTCTTCTCGCGAGGCTCGTAATTTGCCAGCAAACAGTCGATCAGCTCGTGGCAGGTTTCCTCCGCCCTGTTCTTCGCCAGTATCTGAAATCACTCTATTTTTTGTCCGAAATTTCCAAATCGTATAAAATAACGCAAAAGCTATATTATAATTTGAACGTGAACCACCTGTAATATTCGCGTGACGGACATCTTCTTCAACGGCTCCAACATGCCCGGGCAATCGTTATAAAACACGTTGGTCGACGAATCGGAAACGTCGATGTCCATGTCCAAAATGCTGTTGTAAATGTTCACCAATCTACGACGAATCGTTGTCAAAAAGCCTGATCGATATTCAATCTACGTTTCCAGATCGCTTACCTCAATATCACCCTGAGCAGTTCGTTGCTGTTGCAGTCGACGATCTCGTTGATTAAATTCCGAGCGAATCTCGCGAGCGTGTTCATCTTGCGCTTCAACGTCGTCAAAAAATGGCACATCTTGAACTTGTATATCGGATGTGCGCTGAGGGTCACCGTGTAGATTGATTTGTACTCCTTCGTCGCTTCCTCGAGGTCGTTCGCGACACCCTTGTACACCTGATCAAAATTTCATCTATAAGTTTCAATCGATTCTCTAAGATTCTGATTATTTAGCAATTTCGAAACGTCCTACGTTTGGATCGAGCTAGAAAGATAATAAATTTGAACGAAGGAAATACGAACTTCCAGTGGGCTTAAAACAACGAAGCAAGGAGCGTTCCCGCCAATCGCGTTCAACGGTGGAGTCCTCTATCCCCGGGAACCAAAAGCCAGCCGTTACTTTAAGCAAACTAATTTTCATGATCAGCCAATCCGCCCGGCTGATAATGAGAAACTAAATCGTGCACAGGACTTAGCGGTGACAAGTTAGTTTCGCACCTCTAGATCACAAGCCTGCGCGACCGTAATGTCCTGGATGATCAAGGCTATGCATTCCACTAGCTTGCCCATTCTCTCAACGAGCGCCAACGATTCGGCGAACCATTTCTCGAGTTCAACGCCGGGCGATGGTAGCCACTTGCCGATATTTGCTCTGTAATTAGTATCCATACCGTTGGAAATCTTTTGGCTTCGTAACAAATATCCGTATCTGATTTCCACTTGAATGTTCGTGCACCTTTCTTACGAACTTTCAAAGGGATCGCCTTTCCTCTGTCAAATGTAACGATTCAAAAATGAAAGTTAAAAATCGAACGACTGTATAAGCGTACGATTTCGCGATGAAAAATAACAAACGGCGAAGATTACAATTAATCGTTTGTAGTATATATAATTTGAGTTGGGTTACCAGGGTGATACTGACGCATGTACACTATCGTTTCCTTTATGAGATTGTGATAATAATTTCGATGCCAATAAAAGATTGTTTGATCGTTGAAAGTCAACAATGGTTTGTACTTTGCACAGTCTAGAATTTTACAATGTCACTTTTGCGGTTTAAGTCATGCTGCATCTAGATCACTTTGCCCAGCTATAAATATTACTTGTACTTCTTGTAAAATAAAAGGACATTTTGCTTCAAGATGCAAAAGAAGAAAATAATTTACTTATAATTTATATGAATTCGCGGATTTTTTTATTCCGCAAGATTTATACTAAACGATTGTGTACACTTAACCATTATATTTACACCAAAGCATGTTGAAACAAATTAAAATTTATTAAGGGATGCATACCAAAGTACACAGAATACATGGAATAAGTAGGCTGGCACATAACATCATAAGTGTCTGACGAAAATTACAATAAATAACCGTCTCCATAATTATACTAAATAAAAAGAGTTTTACGAATCTCGCATTAAATCGCCTGTACAATTATAAAAGATAAAAAAATATGTTTTTTTATATAAAACATTATTAAAAGTTTTATTAGTAAGTAAATACAATAAAGGATATATTTTACAACTTTGTGTGATATGCTTTCTCAAACAGAACTTTGAGTACAACATGTTACATCTAATTTTTCATGGACCAAACGTTTCCTTTCCCTTTTCATTTGATCCCATTGTAATTGTAACATATTGTTTTGCCCTTTGGTCCGATAATATCTAAGGTAAAATAAAACTAAATAAATATCTATTACTTCCATGTTTATTAAAAAGTTTCAATAGTAAAATATAGTTATGTACTACTTACTGTCTAAGTTCTGTACGTGCCATTGGAACTAATAGTGCCATTATGTTGCATGTACCTGTTACATCACGAACCGGTACTAAATGTGTAACTTCTAATATAGGTTTTGATTCTTCTCTCGTTAAGATTCCATATACTTTAAATACAATGTACTTATTCTAAAAAAATAAAAACAAAAATACAATAGGCATACATTCATATCTTTCTATAAAATACATAATTTAATTACGTGAATAAAATAGGAACAATGATGTTCTCAAATTTCTTACCCATATTGCACAATACGTATTATTTTGATTCTTAATGTATATATCTTCAATATTTAAATTCTTGAAACTTATTGGAAATTCTGAATTATTTCCAGGTGTTAATGACAAAAGTGCAGCACATAACTCATTCTTTGGAACAAGTTCCCCTAATGTTTGTATTGTTTTAACACCATTTAGTTCATGATCTTCGATAGAAACAAATGTCTGAATATCCTCAACTAATATAGGAACATATGGAATATCATTATATAATAAATTGTTACGTGAACCTAAAGAGATGGTCCAATGTTTAGATTCATCTGCTTCACTCATGTTTTGTTACTCCCTTGTTGAAAGCACTACAAAACACAATAATTTAATCATTTAAAGAGTAAGGAATGCTATTACAGAAAACTTACCTTAATTAAGAAGAATCTATTTGACTTAATAGCGTTAGTAATACTTCATAAAATTCTATTTTTATAATATTACACATACTTAATCGAAACTCTGTTTAAAACATTTGCAGATGCGGGAAACAACTATATTACCGCAAATGAGGTATAGATTAGATCATCAAACTATAGTCTATTTTAAAGTCTTACCAACCACAACTATGCAGTCGTACCATCCTTATATCTCTTTAAAGTTTCCATAGATAGCGCAACAGTCTCTTATTAAATTGGCCAATTACTTTTCAAGTCATTACCATTTTCAAGTCACCCATTATTTTGGGGAAATCCCTATTATAAAAGAAGGCGATTTATATAAAATCTCAAATCTCAACCGTCTCAGACCACTTTAAACATCCGATTATAGTGTTAGATTAAATAATCGGGTCCGAGAGGTCCGAGCATCTAGTCTCTCACTCTCTCTACGCCAAACTCGCGCCTGCGCACAACACCAATGTGCGAGAGAGTGAACACTAGTCCGCCAATCTCACCTCTCACTCTCTCAATGTGCGATTTAATCTTTAATATTTCAATATTTCGGGCTTCTAGGATTAATCGGACAATTGGAATCAATAATTAGTGTAAAATAGAAGCGATTAGATGCTTCAAACACGCGAAAACAGCAAAAAATTATTTTCTTAAAAAATAATCATTGTAGGTACGGCAGATTCCTGTCAATTTTTGAGCAGTTTCAGCACTTTTCGAAGAGATGGCGCTAGAGGTAAAAAATATAATTATTTTAAAAATTGTAAAAATAATAAAAAATAGAGCTTGTACGGTGACAAATTGATACTTTTATGATAATATAAAGTTTCCCCTTCCTTTAGTTCAAATTTGGTGATCCTAGAACATCATTTAAGTATATAAATCGATATAAACCTGCGCTTGATTACGAGACTCGAAGACTACATTTCAGAGCCTTTATTTATTATTTTCTTGCTTTATCGCGATTGTTAATTAATTAGAAACGTTCATGGTACTAAAAAGCTGCATTTATTCAATAAACTACATGATTCATACATTCAGCTTTACAATAGTTATTATATTATTTATAACTAACGTTTACAATTGTAATTTTGCGAGATTGCTGTGGAGGGAGTGGGAGGTCCGATCGGCGGCCGAGTATTGCTCTCTCGCTCGTACAGTGACGCGGAGAAAGTGAAAGGTAAGATGCTCGTTGCACTCTTCTCTCTCGCTCTTACACTGACGCGGAGGAAGTGAGAGGTCCGATAGGCGGACTAGTGTTCACTCTCTCGCACATTGAGAGAGTGAGAGGTGAGATTGGCGGACTAGTGTTCACTCTCTCGCACATTGGTGTTGTGCGCAGGCGCGAGTTTGGCGTAGAGGGAGTGAGAGACTAGATGCTCGGTGCTCTCACTCGCACATTGAGAGAGTGAGAGGTGAGATTGGTGGACTAGTGTTCACTCTCTCGCACATTGAGAGAGTGAGAGGTGAGATTGGCGGACTAGTGTTCACTCTCTCGCACATTGGTGTTGTGCGCAGGCGCGAGTTTGGCGTAGAGGGAGTGAGAGACTAGATGCTCGGTGCTCTCACTCGCACATTGAGAGAGTGAGAGGTGAGATTGGTGGACTAGTGTTCACTCTCTCGCACATTGAGAGAGTGAGAGGTGAGATTGGCGGACTAGTGTTCACTCTCTCGCACATTGGTGTTGTGCGCAGGCGCGAGTTTGGCGTAGAGGGAGTGAGAGACTAGATGCTCGGTGCTCTCACTCGCACATTGAGAGAGTGAGAGGTGAGATTGGTGGACTAGTGTTCTCTCTCTCGCACATTGAGAGAGTGAGAGGTGAGATTGGCGGACTAGTGTTCACTCTCTCGCACATTGTGGGAGTGAGAGGTCCGAATGGCGGACTAGTGTTCACTCTCTCGCACATTGGTGTTGTGCGCAGGCGTGAGTTTGGCGTAGAGGGAGTGAGAAACTAGATGCTCGGTGCTCTCACTCGCACATTGAGGGAGTGAGAGGTGAGATCGGCGGACGAGTGTTCTCTCCCTCTTACGCATTAGCATACTGCGCTGGCTTGGTGCGAGTGAGAGGGCCGACGCTCTCGCGGAGTCTTTTAATCGTTGCGTTACAATAATTAATAGTATGAGTTATTCGAGGTTCAGACTATTATAGATCGGTTTTTCGTGTTCGAAAATGTAAAATTCGATACCAAATTAGCCAGTGCTTCTACGTTTTCTATTATTCATTAATGGTCGGGTAGTTACGTTCATCCCTTTTGTGTGAGGTTATGACTAAGCCCCTGTAATTTTATGTACAAGCTGCCTTAGTTTAATGATACATGACTAGAGAAATACAATTTTGCAAACTCGAGATCATTGGTTTCTGAGTCTAGTTTCATGTTACCAATAAACAATGGGAAGGATTTATCTACTGACAGTAAACATAATCCATCAAATTCAAACCTGATTGAAAATGATCAATTTTGTTATATCGTATGTAAGTATAAAGTATTATAATTTTATTCAAGTAGTTAATAATAACGTATTTTGCTGTGTTGCAGATTAGAAGATGTATTTGTTATACATTTCTATGCCACATAACCTGCACATTAACATCATCAAATCAACGGGAAACTTTCTGGCAGTTTCTCAGATATCAGTATTCGGTAATGTTTGAAATTGGACACTACTAAAATTTCAAGAAATGGCACAAAGAATACTTCCTGTCACATCATGTTCTCCTAATACAAATCTGCAAACTTGAGATCCTTGGTTTCTGAGTCCAATTTCATTTTACCAATAAACAATGGAAAGGATTTATCTATGGAGAGTAAACTGTTCTTCAATAGTTATACTGAATATATAAGTACATATTTAATTGTAGAATGTCTTTATTTCATAAGAATATTTTACTGCGCTTAAGCTATATGTTAAATAATTATAAAAATATGTTGTATGTAAAAATACTGATATGTAAGTTTTACAATTTGTAATTATAAGTGCGTTAAAGTTAAGAATCTAATATTTAAGTAAGTTTTACAGTTAGTAGGTATAAGTGCGTTAGAACTGTGAATGTAATATTTAAGTAAGTTTTACAGTTAGTAGTTATAAGTGCATTAGAATTGTGTATGTAATATTTAAGTAAATTTTACAATTTGTAATTATAAGTGCATGGAAGTTATGAATGTAATATTTAAGTAAGTTTTACAGTTAGTAGTTAGAAGTGCGTTAGAATTGTGAATGTAATATTTAAGTAAATTTTATAATTTGTAATTATAAGTGCATTGAAGTTATGAATGTAATATTTAAGTAAGTTTTACAGTTAGTAGTTATAAGTGCGTTAGAATTAACAATGTAACATTTATGTAACATGTATAATTGAAAGAATTTTCAATAAACATAGAGTTAAACTAAAGCAATTGTTTATTCATTTATAAACCTAACTCCCTTATCCAGCCTTTACAAAATTTCACTTAAAAAGCAAGAAATAATGTAGAAAAACATTGCACAGAAGCTTCGAAATACAAAAGTAGAAAAAGAAACGAAAAATATCGGTTTGATACAGAGAAGAACAAAATTCGGTCCAAACGGTTTCCAGGAATTCCTGGAATTCGACGTCACTAAAATTCTGGGAAGTGGCACGAAAAATACCTCCTGGCACATCATGTTCTCCTGATACAATTTCGGGATCCGAAATTCTGTGAATTTAAATTTTATAGTCTTCGATTTGCTATTGTTAATTTTCATTATTTTCTGAAATTATTTATGGGATAAGAATATCAAGAGAGGTTTATTTAAATAAATAAACGAGTTCTGGGTTATTTTTGAAAATCTGCATTTATTCAATAAACTAAATGATTTATTATACATTGATCTTTAGAATAGTTATTAAATTATTTACAACTAACGTTTACAATTGTAATTTTGCGCACTATCTATACAACTTTAATTTATAATCGGATTTGTTATAAAATTGATACAACAGGTATCTAAGTTCCGATTATTAATTAAATCCTTGGTTTCTGAGTCCAAGTTCCCGGAAATTCCTGGAATTCGACGTCACTAAAATTCTGGGAAGTGGCACGAAGAATACCTCCTGGCACATCATGTTCTCCTGATACAATTTCGGGATCCGAAATTCTGTGAATTTAAATTTTATAGTCTTCGATTTGCTATTGTTAATTTTCATTATTTTCTGAAATTATTTATGGGATAAGGATATCAAGAGAGATTTATTTAAATAAATAAACGAGTTCTGGGTTATTTTTGAAAATCTGCATTTATTCAATAAACTAAATGATTTATTATACATTGAGCTTTAGAATAGTTATTAAATTATTTACAACTAACGTTTACAATTGTAATTTTGCGCACTATCTATACAACTTTAATTTATAATCGGATTTGTTATAGAATTGATACAACAGGTATCTAAGTTCCGATTATTAATTAAATCCTTGGTTTCTGAGTCCAAGTTCCCGGAAATTCCTGGAATTCGACGTCACTAAAATTCTGGGAAGTGGCACGAAGAATACCTCCTGGCACATCATGTTCTCCTGATACAATTTCGGGATCCGAAATTCTGTGAATTTAAATTTTATAGTCTTCGATTTGCTATTGTTAATTTTCATTATTTTCTGAAATTATTTATGGGATAAGGATATCAAGAGAGATTTATTTAAATAAATAAACGAGTTCTGGGTTATTTTTGAAAATCTGCATTTATTCAATAAACTAAATGATTTATTATACATTGATCTTTAGAATAGTTATTAAATTATTTACAACTAACGTTTACAATTGTAATTTTGCGCACTATCTATACAACTTTAATTTATAATCGGATTTGTTATAAAATTGATACAACAGGTATCTAAGTTCCGATTATTAATTAAATCCTTGGTTTCTGAGTCCAAGTTCCCGGAAATTCCTGGAATTCGACGTCACTAAAATTCTGGGAAGTGGCACGAAGAATACCTCCTGGCACATCATGTTCTCCTGATACAATTTCGGGATCCGAAATTCTGTGAATTTAAATTTTATAGTCTTCGATTTGCTATTGTTAATTTTCATTATTTTCTGAAATTATTTATGGGATAAGGATATCAAGAGAGATTTATTTAAATAAATAAACGAGTTCTGGGTTATTTTTGAAAATCTGCATTTATTCAATAAACTAAATGATTTATTATACATTGAGCTTTAGAATAGTTATTAAATTATTTACAACTAACGTTTACAATTGTAATTTTGCGCACTATCTATACAACTTTAATTTATAATCGGATTTGTTATAAAATTGATACAACAGGTATCTAAGTTCCGATTATTAATTAAATCCTTGGTTTCTGAGTCCAAGTTCCCGGAAATTCCTGGAATTCGACGTCACTAAAATTCTGGGAAGTGGCACGAAGAATACCTCCTGGCACATCATATTCTCCTGATACAATTTCTCAAAATCGGGAATTTGGTGCTGATTAAGGGGAATGTACAGGGTGTCCAACTTAAGTGATTACAGCAGGATATTTCGGAAGGAGTTGTAGTTATTAAAAATGTGTTCCTACAAAAGTTGCTTGGCAAAATGGGGTGCATCATGCGGTAATAATTATTTTCCTCTGGGTGGGGTAGTAGAGGAGACCTGAAGGTCAATGTAATTTTTTTAAATGGGATGCTATACCTTCCTCTTCAGCATGTAACAGCTGGCATCGAGACGAATTCAACAATGTGCCACATGATGGTGTTCAGAGTTCGATAAAGTCCAAATCTGAAACTTGGTTTCGCAAAAGGGGATCCCGGAAATTCCTGGAATTCGACGTCACTAAAATTCTGGGAAGTGGCACGAAGAATACCTCCTAGCACATCATATTCTCCTGATACAAAGTTCTTATGTCAAGATTCTGATTTTAGGAGTGCGAAATTTTTGGAAACCATTTTGGAAGGTATGTTAAATAAATACATTTATATCACACTTTATTTGTTTATTTTTATCTTTCTTTCTACATTATTTTAATACTTAATATATAATTTGTATAATTTGTACTATTTACAAAGTACGTACTATTTCTACAGACACTGACTAATAAAAGTAAAAATTATAAACTATTATAGCAAAATTCTATATAGAGAAATACGGCGGTACTATTGTTCTTCTGATACATTTTTAAAAATCCTGGAACTTGGTTTCGCAAAAGGGGATCCCGGAAATTCCTGGAATTCGACGTCACTAAAATTCTGGGAAGTGGCACGAAGAATACCTCCTGGCACATCATATTCTCCTGATACAATTTCTCAAAATCTGGATTTTGATTCCGCAAAAGGGGCTCCCGAAAATTCTGATACAAAATTCTTATTTCACGATGCTGTTTTTAGGTTTTTTACATACATTCACATTTATCCAAATCAGAATACCAACATGTAGCACATCGTTGAATTCGTCTCGGTGCCTGCTGTTACATTCTGAAGAGAAAATTATAGCATCCCATTTAAAAAAGTTACATTGACCTTTAGATCTCCTCTACTACTCCACCCAGAAGAAAATAATTATTACCACACGATGCACCCCATTTTGCCAAGCAACTTTTGTACGAACACATTTTTAATAACTACAACCCCTTCCGAAATATCTTAGAATATTGCTATAATAGTTTATTATAGAAGATTACCTCCTGGCACATCATATTCTCCTGATACAATTTCTCAAAATCTGGATTTTGATTCCGCAAAAGGGGCTCCCGAAAATTCTGATACAAAATTCTTATTTCACGATGCTGTTTTTAGGTTTTTTACATACATTCACCTTTATCTAAATCAGAATACCAACATGTAGCATATGGTTGAATTCGCCTCGGTGCCTGCTGTTACATTCTGAAGAGAAAATTATAGCATCCCATTTAAAAAAGTTACATTGACCTTCAGATCTCCTCTACTGCTCCACCCAGAAGAAAATAATTATTACCACACGATGCACCCCATTTTGCCAAGCAACTTTTGTACGAACACATTTTTAATAACTACAACCCCTTCCGAAATATCTTAGAATATTGCTATAATAGTTTATTATAGAAGATTACCTTCTGGCACATCATATTCTCCTGATACAATTTCTCAAAATCTGGATTTTGATTCCGCAAAAGGGGCTCCCGAAAATTCTGATACAAAATTCTTATTTCACGATGCTGTTTTTAGGTTTTTTACATACATTCAATTTACATACATTCTTCATAAAATAATGTAGAAAGAAAGATAAAAATAAACAAATAAAGTGTGATATAAATGTATTTATTTAACATACCTTCCAAAATGGTTTCCAAAAATTTCGCACTCCTAAAATCAGAATCTTGACATAAGAACTTTGTATCAGGAGAATATGATGTACCAGGAGGTATTCTTCGTGCCACTTCCCAGAATTTGAGTGACGTCGAATTCCAGGAATATCCGGGATCCACTTTTGCGAAACCAAGTTCCAGGATTTTTAAAAATGTATCAGAAGAATAATAGTACCGCCGTATTTCTCTATATAGAATTTTGCTATAATAGTTTATAATTTTTACTTTTATTAGTCAGTGTCGATAGAGATAGTACGTATTTTGTAAATAGTATAAATTATACAAATTATATATTAAGTATTAAAATAATGTAGAAAGAAAGATAAAAATAAACAAATAAAGTGTGATATAAATGTATTTATTTAACATACCTTCCAAAATGGTTTCCAAAAATTTCGCACTCCTAAAATCAGAATCTTGACATAAGAACTTTGTATCAGGAGAATATGATGTACCAGGAGGTATTCTTCGTGCCACTTCCCAGAATTTTAGTGACGTCGAATTCAAATTTAAATACTTATAATTTAAATACTTATAATATTTTATCCAAATTTAAATACTTATAATACATCCGAAGAAGAATTGGTACAATTTAAAATAAATTAAAAAAAAAAAAATTAGAAGCAACATAATTTTTTATACTCTTTTTTTTTTTTGGTTGTATCAACGACAGTATGAAATTCGTCGAGCAAACGGAATGGGAAATGCATCGGTAAGCAATTTGTATAAATATTTAAGTTTGTATAGTTAAGTAAATTAATATTATTTTAGAATTCAGCACAGTCTGCGCCTAAAAAACACACCGATATTAAGTCGAAAAAGGATGATAAGTGTGTCCTCTCATAGAAGTATGTATTACGTTATACAGAAATCTAATTTTTTATCCATTTTTATTGTAAACTTATGTCATTTGAATATTTTAAGTAGTATAACGAAAGGAGGTAGAATTGACTAAGTATATAAATAATAACACGTATACAGAAATAACTATATATTGTATATAACATTAAATAAGTTTCAGTTGACATTTAACGTTGGTTACGGTAATTCATAAGTTAAAATCAATAATTACTATAAACATAGAAAAAAAAAAACAAATGGCACATTAAATATTTTACTTATGTTTTTGTCTCTGTCAATAGTAAAATTTGAAGAATGATTTAAGATTATGTGTACGATACAATGTTCTATTCATTGTTAATAAAAAAAATTTTGTTTTCTTTTTTTAAAAAAATATGTTATATAACATTTCTTAAGCGATACAACTTACTAAGTAATTAAAATAAATAAAGCACTAATCTCTTTGGTATGAGACTCATGTAATGACGACCAAAAAAAAAGAAAAAAAAAAAAGAATATGTTTTGTTTGATTTGATATTATAAGCTTGTTTATATGCGAAATATACTAGAAATATAATTAGTGTAATTACGGATGCAATGTTTTATAACAAATTTGTATAATTTTGTAAAAATACATCAAAAACTGTTTAGTTGTAAAGTAAGTTGTCATGGTGTATATATCGACACAATAAACGAGTTATAAAATCACTGATGTACGAATTCTTTTACCATATACAATATATGGAACCGATGATTAAATTATGCTTCAAACTTATATAAAATTTATGATTTCGTTGCTTCAAATAATTTAACATTTTACAAATGCACAGATACTTTTCGATTAACTCTGGTATATAAAACGAATGTTTCCCTAATGTATTAAATCACAATAAAATTGGTAATGTTTATATAGTGTAAAACCTGCGGTTAAAAGCGGATGCTAAACAAGTATTTTATGTCTAGAAATGTCTAAATTTTTCTATTAATATTATAAAAGATAGCAACAGCAACAGTAACAATGTTTTTTTTTTTTGTTAAAAATGTGTCACAGAGGAAAAATGATATAAACATGTAATATAAAATTCTATAAAAGTATGCATTTAAAACTGTGTTACTTATCCCTTACTAAATATATTACGCATACTTTATATGTGCGTCTAAAAACTTCAATGTGAATGATATTCTAATTTTACATGTACACGGTATATCAGTTGGTATTTAGAAATACGAAGAAATCTCAAATCTATGTTTTGTAAATGAGTTTATAAAATATCAAGCAAAAAATTTACGGTAGAAACGTGTTTCCGATTAAAAATGTAAAAATTGTAAAATTTTTAAAAATATGTTCGTACTTTTTATCACCAGTCCATTAATGATATATATGTATACATCGCTTGTTCGTTTTTCAATTGGATGGACTAAAGGCAAATATTATTGTTATATAGATTATAGTATGTTATATCGTAGATTAGCTGAGTAACATTGCAATTGAGTAAACACATTTATTCAGATTAACTGAAAATGTGCACGAATGTTACTCAACTTGTTGGTATGTTTAGCATTAGTAAATAATATTCTGCTTATACAAAAGAAGGTACAAAAGGGATGGTAACTTTCTGGCTTCCTATTGTAAAATGAATGTTATAAATATATATATGTATATGTATATGTATGTTGTTATACGTAGCTCTCAGCTTACTGGCAAGACAAATGATCGTAAAATAATCTAGATCAAGTTACGGACGGATCTTGACTAAAGTTGTCTATATCCGAGGAAAGCGCGAGTTTATTTATGCTATAAGGTGGTCTTTTTGGTTTCGGCGGTGGTGTTGGTGGCTTTGTTTGAACGTCAAGATCGTCTGTAGGTGTTGGAAGCTTGTTTTTCGACCACTGTCCTAAAGATCGGTTTAAACTATTTATACTGCCCGTCCCGCAATATTGCACGGGCAATTCCTCCGGTAGATTGCAGTAATCAGCTTCACGTGTTTTCATGGGCAAAGGTGGCGGTAGATCATCCTCGGACGCTGTACTATCTGTCGTACCGATACTATCCCTGTTTCCCTTTCCTAAACTGTTCGAATCTATTCCATTATTTATATTTCTCAAGTAATGTTGAGACTGGCCAGACAAACGGTTACTTATTCGTCTTTCTTTTTCTACCTCTGATCTTAAAGGACGCTTTGGTGTTAGCTGTACAAAAATTGCATCTTTTCCATTTTTCTGTCGCTGTTCTCCCTTAACTATTAAATCATGCTTAGAAGGCTTAAAACTTTACCTCTTGACGAAGTTCAAATACCGGAGTGCTTGGGAAACCGGATATTAACGGAGTAACAGGGGTCGATGCGTTCTGCGGTACGTCCGCGGTGGTGTACCACTGGCTCGTCGGTTGATCACTTTTCGTCGACGCGGCCGAGTCGCTTTTTCGTGAATTTCTTCGTTTCGAATCCTTTTTCTTGTTCGTGCCGGGACTCGAGGTTCCCAATGCTTTCTGCAGAGACGCCGTGGACAGGATGTGCGATCGTATCGAAGAGTTCCTGCGTAAATAAATATTCATTTATTATATTATAATACGTTTCGCATACGTATTTAAACGATTAACAATAACAGAACTAATATTATATGAATATATAGCTCGTTATTTACCTATTTAGTAGGACAATCGGTTGTGTTATTGAAGATATTTTATTTTGGGAGCAAATACGGTAGAATAAAAAATGATATTAAAAGAAAGTAACAGCATGCAAGCAGAGAATAGCATAGAAGAACGAGAGAAAACAATGTAATATATACAAATATAATTTTAGTAACATATATGTACATATGCGACTACTCTGATGTTCCTTTTGTTAATAAAGTTTCTCGAAATATGTCCAGAACACAACGAAACATAACTTTTAACGATAAAGTAAATTAATCGATACGTTAATACAGATAAAGTACAATATGACGTGTAACATAAAGCGTGAATCATAAAAGAAAATGTACATGTATATACACATGTGTACATATACAAAAAATGCTAGGTGCGAAGGAAGGATAATAAGATATTGTGTTTATCAGGTCCAACAGCGAAATTCCTGAAATCATACATTTAAATTATTCTAATATCCGTTCGTGAATATGGAACTAAAGGATTATAAAAAATTACAGAAAGAAGTTTAAAGACTGGCTAATATCTGTAATATCTGTATCTAATTTCGCGCTGTTACTTGTCCTGATTCTTTTACCTTGATAAATTGACGTTTTGAGTACCAGATGAGGGTGTGCTGTTGTTAAAATTGAATGATGCGAGCGACTTGAATGTTGCAACTTGGGATCTCGTAAGGGAGGATACCCTGGAGTGAGTTCCACAGCTGAATGAGATAATTATAAAGTAATCACATATAACAAACAATATCGGTGATATATAAGTATAAACTGTTCTGTTCCTCTTTACACGAAACACTCGTTTTAATTGTATTTCTTTTCAGATCGATTACATTTTCGCATGCATACCAATATTCACAATATTGTACAAATAATATTGAAAAATGAATACGTTTATAATCCCATACCAATGTAATTGAATGATCGTGGCAACATGAGTGAAAATAATGTTAGTATAAATAGCAATATTTGCAGCGAGTAATGTTACGTGTTAAAAATATGATAACTTACTCTGAATTAGTTATGTTCGACTCGGATAAACGATGATTATCTCTCGCTTGTGTCCTTCGCATTGTCACGGTCTGAGTCAAAGTCTCGATTTGCAAATCGCACGTCTATAAATAACGATCAATTTCTTCTGTAAACAAATTCTTGCCGCCAGATTTATTTATCAATAACTTTAATTACCCTTTTCCCGTATTTCGCTTCCACCTGGTTTCTCATCGACGCAAAGCACTGTTCCAAACGTTGATGGAACGGAGTCAAGTCCGGAGGCGCACGCGCCTTGTGCAACTGAACGCCTATACCCAACAGCGGAATCTGTTCAGCGATTAATCCTTCCAGCTTCAAGAGATCAGAGCTCTCTTCAGGGTGAGAGCTTCGATACTCAGGATTGAGGAACGCCTTCTCGTAATTGTCTACGCCGCCCATTACAGCGGGATCCAATATACCGCTCAGTTTCATGCTGAGCGGATTCAGCGGGAGACTGTTGTCGGCTTTATGAGCCACGATTAGATCCCTCAACGCGGTGTTCGTGGCCTCCATCGTCTCGATCGCGTTACGAAGAGGACTGACCAAGTAAGTTTCGCTGGATGTGACGGGAAAGCATCTGAGAATGCCCGGTAGGGGATGACTCGTGACAAGCACCGTCCTTTCCAGCCACAACGAAGCGAATTCGTTGTTGTTGATAGCATTCGTTTCCTTTTCTTTATTGGCGGAATTCGCCACTGCGAAAATTACGTCCTTCTTTGGCGCCGGCCTCGAGAACCGGAAGCGTTGGACATCGTTCACTCGATGATACCTTGAATGTAATTTCCAAAAGATAACTTTAAAATTCCATTTTCTATAAACGCTGTATCGCACTTTTACCTCAACACCGCTTCTGCTGTTACAGGTTTTCCGCTAAATCGGTGTCTCTTCTCGTCCATCAATGGATCCACCTTGTTAATCTGAACATACTGATGATTAGATTCTAGGATCTCCGGAGTAGGGGGAGACAACTTGTTCATTTGCTCTGCGTTTAGCAACTGGTTCAACGTTCGTGAGCAGAAGTCACTGAGACGTTCGTATTCCTTTCCGCGATAAATGAATATCTGCAACATTAATCATTACACCTAAAATCTGAGTACCAATTAGACATAATCGTTCCACGAGAAGTACCTTGTTCTGCAAAAACGCTGGGTGCCCTCGGCCATAATAGGCCACTCGAAAATACTCAGGCTCTGGTCTCAATTGCTTTACTATGCAGTCGTAAAATTTAGCCATGCGCCTCAACAACACCGAAAGTTGTAAATAATCGAAAGTCTCCTCTTCGTATTGCGCAACCAACTCCTTGCAAACAGCGAGCGCGCATTCCCACATTTTGCCTTTATCAAAGTATTCGATCATATCGTTGTACAACGCTTCTTTTAGCTCACGATGCGTCTGGCACGATAAGTATCTAAACACGAAAATTGTACAATTTTAAAACGAACATTTCTCGTCAAATTATTACACGAAACAGGTAAACGCAAATACCTGTGCGATCTTAAGAGCGGTGGCAGAGGTTGATCGCTCCAGGCTAATAATTGACTATGCAACTTCAGAGAGTAGGCTGCTTCGGTGTAATTATCACATTCCAGGTGTAGCTCGCACAATTTGTTCACGTATCTGTAATAACATTAGTAACAAAATGTTCTTGTCGCCTCCTCTCATAGTTTGACCACATATACAGACCTGATATACATTTCTTCCCTGTTTATTTCGGAATAAAATTCTAACAAATTCACGATACACAACATTCTGTGTTCCTGGGATTCGGCATGAATGATATCACGATACTGTAATAAACGTTCCATGAGTTTAGCTACCGTATCGACGAAACGTAGTCCTTGTTCCCGCATGGTCGAATGCTTTTCGCAAAGATTGCCCATTACTTGGATCCAGAGTAAGCGGAACTGTTCATCCCCTCTTCCTCCCTCAACCTGTTACGATATTACGTGAGCACAATTTGTGAACAATTACAGATATCGCTAATGATTATATCCTACCAAAATATCCAATTTCGCGATCATTTCGTTTTCGTACTCTATAAAATTAGCTTTTATATGAGCGGGATCTCTTTTCGTATCGCCATATCCTTCCGTGATACGCGAACTGTAAAATTCGCATTGCATCATGTCAAAAAATATAGGTATGGTCGCTTTTCTTAATTCGCTCTCTGGAATCAACGCCATTTCTAATATTGCTCCAACTAGAGAAGGAACGAACAGTATTTTATGCTGTCCCAAATTGAACCACATTGATCTTATTTCAAACGCTGTTTCTCTATAAAAAAAAGAAAAAAAATTTAATAGTTCTCATGCTGTTGATACCTTCTTAACAAAATTGTGTACCTGCGCATGTCGTTGTAACGCGAGACGATTCGATTGCGTTTCGATGGCGTGAAGGTCTCCAGCTGTAAAGTTGGCTGGGTCAGAAACGCAATGGAGCAATGGAAGAAGTTGGACCAAGCCTGCTGTTCGAATTCGGTGAAGAAATAATCTCTGATCGTCCCAGAGAAATAACGCAGCGATTTTAAGATAATACTATTCTGAAGCATGATCATTTCGCACCAATCCCCTGGAAACACGCTCTTTGATACTAGATCTTTGAACACCAACAGTATTTCCATAAGGAAATCGAGCAAATCGAATTTAGTTCTAAAGTGATTTATATAAATCTCGTAATGGTGCTTTGTCATTTGTCTGAAACGTGTATGATATTAGTTACGGTGTTCCCACAGGATCTGTTTCCTTACTACGTTCATTCTCTTTACCTGAATATCGCTAACATAACTGAAACTAAATTTCCTACTAGTGGATTTTCTCTGTCCATTGATATAACTGTTTGTATAATGGTTCGCAGGGCAGTGAGCATAATCTCCTTCACATCCTGAACAGTGTTTCCTATATCCTTCCTAAACGTCAACTCCAAGATGTCAGACAGTATCTTGACGCATAATTCTACCTGTATGAACATAAAATACAAAATATGTTTCTTATTATTATCATTACACATCATTAGTAAGTATCCTTGTGAACACAATTAAGAAAAAAAAAAAAAAGAAAAAAAAAATATAGAAAAAGAATTGAACAACATAGCAATTAACACCATTCCTGGAAATTTAATGTAAAATATTTGTGTCACAGATGAATCAATACATCACATGTTAACCGCCATATCAATCCAAAATCGACTTGCAGGTAATGCACTGAAATTCACCGTGTACGTTTCGACAATTACCTCTTCGGAGTAGCCGCGGTGTTGGTTGAGCCGATGCCGATTTTCGCCGAGCAGCCTGGCTACCTTCGCCACGCTTTTTCCAGGCGTACTTGACAGCCCCTTTATAGGCCAATAACCAAAACCAAACCAAACACAAAAAAAAAATGAAACAGCCCTATGTTAGTTAGAATATAATGCCGGTTTATGCATATAAAATAAAGTTACTTCCTTAATATTGCCCACCACCTGAGACGGATCGTGTTACAAAAACTGCATGCAAGATGGATGCAGTGCACGAAGCAACAGAACAGTAGTTTGTAAAAGGACGAGAGACTACAACGAGTACAAGAATTGCTACCAAAGATTGCTGATGTCCTTCAGAAAGCGACAGACTAATTTTTTAACAATCTGATCACAATAAAATTGAAAGACGGACTCAGTGGACTTGTTCAGATTGAATGTATCAATTTATGATACGCTGTATCATGCTGTATCAGAAAATAACAATGCGACTTTGTTCTCATGCTGCAATTAAATTTTATGGAGGATGTCTTTGATTTCATTAAAGGAAGTACATGTATATAGATCTTAGTTTAACTAAATAATGTTTAATATTATTAAAGTCCATTAAGTATGCTACAAGATAAAGACATCCTGCTGAAGGAGAAAAAAGATGCAAGATTGATGTGATTCACAGAAAAGTGCGTGGCGGAAGGATGTCAGGCTGCACGGAAAGCACAAATAATGACACTATTCGTAGTTTCGTGTAAGAGAGTTTCGAGTGCATACAAAAAGCTCCGCTCACATTCTTGACTGTAACAATCACGATGAAAGTGACACGAGATAATCACAGTGCCCTATACATGAGACGTACACGCGTGTTCCCAAGCTCGAATATGTGCAATGTTAACGTTGACATGAACGAAGCTTTGATTTGACAAACATGTATCGAGTTGCTCAGAGAAGAACATCGTATTTAAAACAAAAATACGTGTCTTCGCACAAAATCTTAAATGGTAATTCACCGTGTCATCGCATATCTTACCTCCTCTTTAGCTTCTAATAAATCTCGAACGAGAATCGCGATTCTGGGTAACAGAATCGCCCTACATTCTGCATTCAAAAAAAGAGGACTGTGAACGATGTCGTTCACCGTCATCATTTTCTGTTTGGTCAATCGTCCCGACGGCAGGGTGACTAATAAGTCGGTCAGAATTATACTCAATTGTTTGCCACTATAGACTCGTAATAAATGAGGTATAGTAGTTGGTAGATATTTAAGGCATGCTCCTTGAACCAACAAGGTGCTATCCGTTTCGTGTCTCATAAGCTCAACGATAGATTTTAATAGCTCTGTTAACGTTTGAGAGAATTCTTCTTCATCCTGGTTCAATCTGTTAATAAAATAAATATAAATAAAATGATATTTGTTAAAATAACAGTAATACTAATCATACATACTCAGTGAATAAAAGACGAGATTCTACAACAAATCTCATACAATACTGAAGACTCTTCATCGTTTTAAGAAGCACATCTCGTTCTTGCCCATCGTTATTGGTCGCATTGTCTATGCGTTTACGTAATACTGCTATTAATTTTTTATAGGCTAATGTGGCAGAGAAACTCTCGGAAATGTATAAATCCAATACTGGTTGGAAGTGTTGATATTTTCTATCAGACACCAGGCCAATAATGTATAACAAACATTCGAATACCATGTCGTCGTAAACATCGCTATCCGAATTACTCATTAGTATATTAAACAGAGCGTCTAAAACATCCTGGAAAAAAGTTATTAATGATAGTGCTACACACATAAAATCTTGTCAATGCATTACTGGATATAACAAATTTACGAACTTGTAAAAATTTTACTACTTCTTCGCCGTCAACCTTCATCAAGGCAGCTAATGATTCCTTTAAATCAGTGTTGTGCGACGCCCAATTTAGCAGACCTAACAAATCTACATTTTGCGTTAATTTTGTCGAGCAAATGTTAGTTGCTATCAAGAAGCTATCTTTACTGCTTAGAGCAAAGGACCCCAATGTTGGCTTCTTTTCAACGTTCAGTTCAACCTGAAAAGAATTGATTATCGAATTTTGCTAAGTTTATAAATAAAAATGATCTAAGCTTGACAATGTACCAGTTCGCCTCTCGTCGATGGCAATTTCAAATACGAAATGTCTGTTTCCTCGTACTTCTTTTGGTCTAATTTATAAACCAATAGCTCGTGTTGTATATCTTGCAGTGTTGTTCCGTTACGTTGCATTAATTTCACGTAACTTAAGGCAAAAGGTTTCTCGGATTTGTCTTTCGCCTCGTTCGAGCTGCGGTGTTTAAACGTAAATTTTAAGTGGGCCTGTTTAAATTCCTCGATGGGTACAGCAATTTTGAAGGTTTCACACCATCTGGGCTTGTCTTCGTGGTAATAAATAACGCTACGATATTCGTCGATGGGCGTAGCTCCGCCACCCAGTGTCATAACCCCCGGTATCGGTACCCCAAACTCATTGCATACTTTAACCGTAACTTCGACGTTTTTGTCGGTAGACTTTGATCCTTTGTTAAATTCGCCGCTAATCAATGTGAGATACAAATCATTCCTCACATCACCCGGCAAAATAACCTCTGGAAATCCCATTTTTCTTGCAATCGCAACGTTACCAAGCACTAAATGCGGGTTTTCATCTCGTACTTGTTTCGGGTCTCCCCTAAGCAATTTTAAGCTGGCCCATAATCCCTGACCACCTGCAAAGCTGCCAGTATTACCGTTACTGCTTTTCTGAATATTTGTTTCTTTCTGAGAAAGAATTCTGCGCAGGGTGCCGTCTAAACTTTCTTTCTCACAACATCTGAAACAATGAAAGAAACCAACAAAACGGGTTCATCCGAATGGTTGAATTCATAAGAAGTTTCTTATGAACACGTTTGTGATACAGACAAAAATAGGAATTTATGCTTACTGTACAAATGGAATGAAATGATGGTGATCCGAATCACCCTCGAGTTTGCCAGTAATGTATAAAGTTATGTCCATTGCCGCTACACCGAACGGCCTCCTCATATTTTCTGTGCTCTTGATTTTTTGATTCGTTTGTGCAACACTTGAACGCCGGTGATCGGCATCTTTAGCTTCCATACCTCCTATTCTAATTACGTAACAAGCTAAATAAACTTTATCCTTGGCCAAATCTCTGGAGCCAAGGTCTGTAAATAAAACGCGAAGGTTGTGAAGCTGGTCTATGTCTCTGGCCAGTCCCTCCTTGCTCCATGACACCACGTAATTTTCGGTGATTGCTTTCATTTCACGGCCATCGTACAAAGTTAACAATAATTCTACATCCTCTGCCATCTTACATACAAAATTTCTTACGCTAACAAAAAATATATGTGAATATACAGGTGCTTGTGGTTTTGAAGGCTTTTTTTTAGTGTCATTAGCTGCCTTTCTTATTCTTTCCGCAGCTGTTTCATGATGATAATATAACTGAATTGTACTTGTCTCTTCAGGGTTAAGGACGTTTCCATGGTCATCACGAACAACCATATCCATCCCTAATAACTGATTACCAGTATCAATTTTAGCTGTTGCTAATCTTTTCATGTCTTTCAATTCATCCACTGTTAGTGTACCACTTAAAATTTTACTTCTATATCCTATTAATTCCAAAATTTGTTGTTGCATTGTTCTAAAGTGTTCTGAATGAATCTGTGTTTAAAACAAATTATTTAATCAGAAGATTATATCTATCAGATATGATTTTATAAATATTTTATTATACAAACCACATATAAATGCTTCCAATGATGTCCCCATTCTCTTAGGACACTTGTGATTTCATGTATTAAGCAGTCCATGTTAACTGATTGCTGTTGAAGTTGTATGTAAGATTTTGGAAAGATTCCACATGTTCCTCTAAATTTACTGCGTCCATAATACCAATCTCCACACTCCTCTAATATATATACCATTTCCCCAACAGTTAATCTTAGTGCATTTGGAGTTTCATGTACAAAATTATGAATAGCTACATAATGAAAAATAATTATATTAATTTATACTTAAAAGAAACATGCTTTACATAGATTAGTTGTAATAAAAATATACAAAACAGAAATAGGAATTAAGGAAAAATATTTAATTATTTGTTAATTGTTATAAATATATCATACATTATTAAAAACAGAATATATATCATGTAATTATTATACAAATGATAACGTGATGACATGATTATGAATTATTTGAACAATATTTACAAAGTAATTAAATATTATACAATAATAGAAATCAAATTAATCATGTTCAATTTATATAGAAATGTTTCGTAATAATAAAACTATAGTAAAATGATTATAACATTGACGTTTCGCGCGCAAAACAAAAACTAAGATCTAAAATTTTATCATGTTGGGGCACCTCCCAGGATGTTAGGCTTTATAAAGGCTAAATTAACAACCTTCTACAAATTATTCCTTACCTACTCCTAAATGTTCTTTGACCTGTTTCCATGCCATTGTCATTTTAATTAAAAATTTATCATAACAATATATGTACACTAATTACATTTCGTTTCGCCCGTTTGTTGTGCGAGCAAAATACAACTCTTTTATCTTGACATTTAACTGTAATACGCAACAGGATAGGAAGCGCTTCACTACTACCCCATGATGCGAACACAGATGAAACTAAATACACCATGAAACATATTCTCATTTATAGGTATTCCAACCATCTGTACATTTTCTTGTATCAGAAACCGCGAAAAATAAAACTTTTGAAACTGATCCAATGATTTCGTAATGATTTCCAACGTATTTCCTTTCGATGACTTTTTATCTCTTGATACTTGTTAAGAAGAATACTTTATAGATAAATAAAAACGTCTCGATAAATAAAATTTGCAAATATATAACCAGGATCTTGCAAAGGATAATAATGAAATATATTAAAATAATTACAATATAATAAAAATACGCGTATTTATAACTTTATAGCAAAACCCTGTACAGTTGGTTTTTAGTCAAAATTGTATTTTTTATACAACAGCGTCTTTTCCATTTTTACAATTCATATTTATGCATTCTTCTTATTTATGAATCTATGTGAATTTTCGGCATGTTCGTATTGCAATTAATTGTTAATTGTTGTTAAACACGCGGAGAAATTGATATCGTTGATCGTTTCTGAAGCTATTTTTTTAGTACGTATCTTCTTTGTATTACAATGAAATTTTCTTGAATCAATCCAATTTATATTTTCAGTATATCTAATCATATAAATGTTTGCAAATAATTTTAGCCAATCCAGCGGCAACAATAATAAACGATGGCGCATTGTGAAATTAATGCATTAACAAAAGAAACAACACGATGTAATAGGTAATATTATAAGACTTTTAACAATTAATTATTGTAGAATTAATTATTTAAAATTAGTGAATATAGCTTTCAATGCTTTTCTTGTTTCTTTATTTATTACGCAATTATCATGTCACGTGCATCCATTCAAATAATTTTATTTTAATGTATTTTCAGTGGTGAATACACATTATACGTGAATAATTTACCTGGAGAACTAAACGAAGTACGTAAAACCATCGCCTTTTATTAAAATTACAATATATTATGTATTTTATTTATTTCATATTTAAAAATTATTTAATTTTAATCTTTAAGCATGGTTTGATGCAAATCTTCAACCACTATGGACAAATCAAAGGGCATTTTTATCGACCAAATTCCAGCTGGGCTTTTATTACTTATAATACATACCGTGAAGCTGAAAGTGCCATAAAAGATTTACATGATGTATTACCATTACGTTTGAAAGTATCATTTGCAAAAGAAAAGGAATCTAATCAAATACAGCTTTCAAAAGCACCTAGTTCTGAACATGTTATAGAATCGCATGATCAGAAAAATATGAGGAATATTAAATATGCAAACAAGTTGCCGTAAGTATACATTTATTAATTTAAAAAATTTTAATTATATGGATTGATGATAATACTAAAAATTGAAAATTAATTTGTATATGTATAGTATACAAGCAACAAAACGAAATAAGCTGTTGAATATACTTAAAGAGATGGAACCACAGTCAGAATTACCTGTGTACACATACAATTCAGATAATGATTTGTTATATCCGTATCCTGTAGATCCATCAACATATAATCCATATGAAAATGCAGAACCTTATAGAAATACAAATACATTGTGGACAAGGTATTGTTCAAAATTTATAGTATACATTTTATGTACATAGATATATATATATTTATATAAACATTGTAGAGGCCAAGTAACCATTACACAAGATGGGAAGAGACATGTCTCACTAGGTAGAGGCTATACAATGTATGAAATTCCATATCCACAACCTGAAACTCAAAATCATATTCATAGAGTATACGAAAAACGTACCAGTGTAAGCAGCGTACTAAAAAATTCCATACAATATATTGTACAAATATTTGAACAAAGTTTAGAACTTTGATTATAGATTACAATTCGATTTAACAGGGCTTGTATGAATATGGCAATGATACATTAGAAAACGCTGTTGGGAATTGTAAGAAATGTTCCAGAAAAACCAAATTTTCTTGTGAGAGATGTCACACCTTCTATTGTAGTAAAAACTGCCAAATTTCTGATTGGCAGCAGCACATGACCGAATGTCAAAGTGTTCCGTAAGTATTTTCTTTTAGTAAAACCCGCTCGATCTCTGTACATACCTTTTTAAAACTTACTATTTTTATATCATATTATTAGAGTCTTGGTAACATCAGCGCAGTCTACGTCTAAATCACAATCAAATAACGAAGAACAGACACCTTCTAGAAACATCTCGCGTATTCAAATGCCTCTTCGGCAACCGAAGAAATTAATGAATGCATTAGCATCCTCGAAAGAAGGTATCAGTACCGTTGCGAAGGAGCAAGATGGAAATAATACACCGGTAACATTTTCGTCAAACGAAAATATATATAGCACATTAAGACATGTACACGCTAAAACCAATGGACAACATGATGCATATCAGAAAAATGAAGAAAAGAAACAAATAAGTCCTGCGTGTAATAAAGTTAACTTGCAATCTAAACAAGTTGATCATAATAATCAACCTAAGGTTGATAACAAATACACACAGTCAAATTTGATTGATCATGTTAGGAAGCCACTTGAAAAGGAAAATAAATCTGGAAGTTCAGAAAAATTGGACGACACAGAAAAGATCACCAAAAGATTGCAAGCTTTCGGAATAAAGGATGTCAAGAAGATAGAGGAAGATATAGCTTTTTCAAAACATACATTCTTATCGAACCTCAAATTTACAGAAGTAAGAATAATCATAAAAGCGGATCGCGAATATTGGATTCAGAAGCTGGAAGACGACAATGATCTTACACAATTGATGATTGAATTGCAACAAGAAGCAGAAAATTCTCCAAAAGTGGAACCAAAGGTCGGCAATATTTATGCCACAAAGTATGAAAACTTTTGGCATAGATCCGTGGTCACAGCTTTGAATCCTCTAAGGGTGCATTATATAGATTACGGTAACAGCGAAATCATGGAGACGAATGATTTCCGTGAAATTAACAAATTCAAAAGTATTCCAAGATTTTGCGCTAAAATTCGTTTATCAGAAAAGGCAAATAGAAAACATAAAGACCTCAAATACGAAGATGTAATAGCGGTAAAAATGGTATCAGTCGATGCTAATAAGGTGATCAACGTTGAAGTTCAAGATGAAAACGATACATCAACATCGGAAGCGAGTTCACCGGAAGCTCCAGTAAAGAACACAACTACCTCAAAAGTTAAAAATAAACCTGTAGTTTCACAAAAAGTTCCCACCGATGATAAAGCATCAAATCCTTCGTACAAATTGAAAAATGTAATAAACACTGTATCCGCTGAAGAAACTGGTGTTTTAGAAATTCATGCGGAGTTAAGCAACAATACTTACAGTATCGCGTTATTACCGAACAGCGCGATATCCGATTACGAGAAACTCTTGACCGAGTTACCTGAAGTATGTGCAAAAGAGGCAGCTAACTCAACTCATAGGTAACATTATTTAGCAGTACATACAAATATTTTTATAAAACGCTATTAATGCAACTTGGAAAATATGTTTAATTGCCAGACCACAGGTAGGACATTTAATATGCGGCCAAAGGCTTGACGGTGATTGGCTTCGAGGATACGTTTTATCCCTTGAATCTCCGTTAAAAATGGCCATAGTAGACGAAGCCAGAGTGATGGTAATTAATAATACCGTGCCATGTCCTGAAAAGTTTTCAGATATTTGTGCGTTTGGCGCAGTGTGCGAAGTGATTGACACCAAACAGAAGTTTAGCGTAAGTACCAGAATATATAATGCATTACAACGTATATTATATACATTACTTTTGTCTAATATTATAGTTACGATTTATAGGAGGGTGATCAATGCTTATTTAAAGTACAGAAGACTGATAAACAAAACGAAGTAGAGATAGAAATCGAAAAGGATGAAAATAAACTAAAAGCTGTTGTAAAACCTTGGACACCAAAGCCTGAACAAAAAGGATTACAATATGCCGAGTTAAAAAGTGGATCTGAAGTATGAATAGTAATTATAATTTCAATTTAAGTAGTTTTTCAATAGAAATGATTATTTCAGGTATACCTGACTGCTTATCGGAGTCATACTCATTTATTCGTTCGGTCTTTAAATACTGAGGATTTAGAACATTATAATTACGTTATGCAAAATGTTGCTAAGTGCGCTCAAACAGGTACGTAGTGATTGACAATATAATTAGTCTAAAATTATTTTTCATAAGCTAAAACAGTATCTTGTTACTTTAGCTCCGTGTTTAAAAGAATTGCCAGTTGTTGGGCAAATGGTAATAGCCCAATACATCGATGACAATTACTATCGTGCAATTGTTACCAAAGTGCAGGATGATAAAATCACAATATCGTACGTTGATTTTGGAAACACAGAGGTTACTAATATAAAGAAGCTTAAGGTTTTAAGCGATAATTTGAAACAGGTATGTCATTACGTACTGTATGTATACTGAGACGGCATTGTACAAAACACTTTACGTATGTAATGTTCCAAAAGCTTCGATCCTGCACGTCCAAGATCATTTTGAAAGACGTTACTCAAGATGTTCCTATGACGAAAGAAGTAAGCGATTATCTGAGTTGTTTGACAGGAACCGAGTATCCTTTAACATGTACGTTCGAAGGGGTACCTTCTAAAGACGGTGTGTATCTTAAGTTACACGATGGAAGTAACGTTAATGCGATAATAAACGAAATGCTTACTCCACCGACGAAGGAGTCTGCTGAGAAAGGTAATTGCTCAGAATTAATTAAATTATGTTAACATCGATGTAAAATTACTTATTTTGTCACAGATAAAACGTGTTATATGATAAATGATATAAATGTTGTTAACTTGGGAAATGTTGGAGAAACTGTTGAAGTTCTTGTGTTACATTCTATTGAAGATAATTACAAATATACAGTGTGCCCATTAGATCATGATTTAACAACACATGTTTATAATATAATGCCTAAATTGGTAATCTATAAATTCTATTATTTTTGCTATATATCTTAATGTCTGTATATTATTATACTTCTTTAAAAATATTCTTAAAGATGAAAACGTATTGCGAATCAACTGATCACTACATTCCACGCGAGAAAGAGCTTTGTCTCGCTCTATACGATGGTGATTGGTATCGTGCAACTTGTATCTGTCGTAGCGAAACGCCTACAACAAGTACTATTTTCTTTATTGATTTTGGAAACATTGAAAGCGTCGAGCATAAAAATATACGACTTATGCCAAAAGATTTTATCACTCCTGATGCACTTGCAAGCATTTGTAATATCGTCAGTAAGTACAACGTTTATCATATATATTTTTATTTTAATACTAATTGTACTATATTTTTATATGATTTTATAGATGCAGGGCCGACTGATAGCGATGGGCGATATTCTGCTGAAATAGAGAACAAGATTTCTAAATTGGTAGCAGTCACTGAATGTGTTAAAATAAAAATTATTGAGTGTAATGAGGAAGCTGGTTTATACAATGTGGAGTTGCCATTACTAAACTAAGTACAATGATAAAATTAGGGGTATATAATAAGAAAGAAAGTTTTTAGTTAGTAAAGAAGACTTTTTGTTAACAAAGTTCGATTATTCTCTTAGAAACATATTTTTTATATCTCAACAACTTATTACTGTAAAGCAGAAATTTTTATTTTCTACTCAAACGTTATAAAAGATCTAACAATTCATTTTTTGAAGACTGTAACTATCTTATTTTTATTATTTTATTACCATGAAACGTTTATTTGTAATAAATAAATTGTTCATTTTTTAAAATTAAATTTTATATTATGTTCTACGATAAAGAAGGATATTTTACATTTTGTATTGTCAACATTGTACGAATAAAAGCAAATGAGGAATAAAATCAGAGTTCGATATTATTGATATATTGATAAAAAAAACCAAGTTAGAGGTTATAATAGTTCGGTCATTAGATTACTTAACCATAAATATTTACGTTTGAATTGTTTATTTTATTTCCTAACCTATCTTACATCTGTTTGACTAACCTTCCTTGATATGTCAGTGCTGCTGACAGATTGCTGTAAGCGACTGTCTGGTTTAAATAAAAAGAGGCTTCCAAAAAACAAAAGAAATAAATGATGAACGTTCAAATAAGACACCCTTACGAGGGTTTATTACATAAATACACGAATGCTATGAAAGGATGGCAATACCGTTGGTTTATCCTTAGTCCTGAAACTGGTGAATTGCATTATTTTCTTAGTGAATCTGAGAAAAATCAACGACCACGTTGTTCGATATATTTAGCTGGGGCAGTAATTGCACCAAGTGATGAAGACTCCAACACCTTCACTGTCAATTCTGCTACAGGTATTTAAAAAAATATTGGTCAACATAATATAGTACAGTGTACAATATTGCTTACAACTGTAGATAACATGTTGATGAAAAATATAATGTTCATAATAGCACTTATACATTAACGCAGGTGATATGATCAAATTAAGAGCCACAGATGCTCGTGCACGCCAAGAATGGGTTGATAAACTGCGAGCTGTTACAGAAATGTATACTAGGGCCATAGCCAGCAGCCATCCTCCTTTACCTCCAAGAGAACATTCTGCCAACTCTACTAGAAACCCGGTTGCTAAATTGGAAGTTTTAGATGCTTTTGCTAATTGTCAAGAGCAATTAAGTAAAGTGGAGAAACATAATCTTGCATTAGCACAGACCATTGAGGGTTCCAACTTAAACTTAGATCCTGATTTGCTAGTCCTCAAAGCAACAGCACATACTACACTGCACACGTTAAATCAGTGTCTTAATATATTATACCAATAATTGTTACAAATTTCATTATCATTTATAAAAGACTTAAAGGGGTTTCTTTTATCTGTAATTATCCAAAGATATCAAATGCATTTCAAGTAATTCATATAGAATGTATCTTAAATCTCTTACTGACAATCCAATTATATGTTCTTCCAAAGTCAGTTTTATGGGAGAGTTTGCCTTCTCATTGAACAATAGATAGAAACAGATAGCTACAATATTTATAAGACTTTTAAAAGACAAGTATAATGTTATATGTTAAAAGATTTTTCAAAAACCTTTACATTTACATTACATCAAGAAGTGACTTATATCAAAATCTATATGTACATATAGATTGGTTTTAATTTAATATCAGTAATATAGAAATGAGCAAGTATTTGTGATCATTATGTGTATAAAAATATAATAAAGGAGAAAAGGTATTTCAATATGCACTTATTAAGGAAAATTAATTTTCCTCACTGCATTGTCATTGTCAAAGTAAAAAAAAAAAAGCAAACGATAAACCCGCGGGTTCATCTCGGAATAAATGTCAAGGATACGGAATTAGGTGAAGGTGAACAAGAAACTTTTACCTTGCTTAGAGAACAGATTCGAACAGTTTGAATACCGCGTGATCCACGTAAACATCATCGAATTTGTTCGATCGATATAAAAATTTTAATTTTGAACGAGCACGTTAAAAAAATAACGAAATTGCATAAAATGTAAAAAGAACGTTTTAAGTTTATGTCAAATCAATATTTGACAATTATTTTAAATGACGACCAAGAGTTACAAGGAATAAAAGGAAATTTTGAAGAAAATCATGTCAGTTGAATCCACTTCAGAATTATTAACCGAAGCAGCGGGCATTAAGATATATATGACGGAAGAACATACGTCGCCTGATCCCTCGATCGGCAGAAAAGTTTTTGTAACGTTGGAAAATATAAAAGAAACCAAAGCAAGTGATAAGGCTTACGGATTTCATCTCACGAAGTCAAAATGGGATCCCTATCCATGGGTAAGCTACGTCGAAACCGGCGGTTTCGCTGACGCAGCCGGACTCAGGTAAGACTGAAGAAGATAACTGTTGCAAAACTTCAACAATCCACTGTGTTACATTCTAGAGCCGGTGATTGTTTGATAAGCGTAGACGGGAAAGATGTAATAGGTCTAAAAATAAAGCAAGTGGCAGCGTTGATTCAAGACCATGAAGAGCTTAATATAAAATTACTTGTATGGAGGAATAATGAAGAGAACCAGGAAGAATCAGGAATAGCTGTAAAAGGGCCGCTGCCAGAAGTAGCCAGTAAACTTGCAAACGCACTGTCTGGAGTTGTGTGTGATTCAATTTTTGTTAAGTAATTTTCTTCTGACAGCATTTGAGTGCTTTGTTGCTTTTCAGGTACGAGTTCTGGAGTGTCCAGTTTGTTTGGATAGTTCACTGCCTCCAGTTTCCCAGTGTGTCCACGGTCACATCATTTGCGTCGAATGTCGTTCAAGAACACCTCGTTGTCCGGTCTGTAGAGTTAGATTAGGTCAAGGTAGATGCTTGCTCGCAGACAAATTGCACAAGATATTTCGTGATGTTTTCAATGTAAACAATGATTTACCTGGTAACGTGGAATACCGTAAAAGCCTTCGAGATCAGCTTTTTGGTAAATGTAAAAAGAAAACGGCGGTGCAAGCTCCAGGAAAGGATAGCAGCAGCGTACATTCAAAAACGCGTCAATTATTGTTAACTAAATTGTTCCGTATTGGAATAGAGAAAGCTGCTTCAGCGGACAATTTAACATCCCCTAACGAAACCGTGAACAAAGCGAAGTCGAGTAACTTTAACGATCGTTTGAACTTATACGACCGTGTAAAGTCTGCAAGCACCGGGGAATTATCGAAGGAACCAATGAAAAATGTTAACGAACACTTACAAGCTGGCTCAGCAATTGGAGCATCCAGCAGCAGTCTAATGTCGAGCATTCCTCCCACACCTGTTTGGGGAGGTTCCATGAACTCTGTATCTGCTATACAAATATCGTGTCCTCTCGCAAAGCACGGTAACTGTAAAGACAGTATAACATCTGATACGGTATTAGAACATTTGAGCTTAAATCATGAAGTACCACAGATTCATTTCTATTCTCTTCCTGTAAAACTTCCGTTCCCTCTTCCCTTTGGTTCTGAAGCTGTTTATGTATTACATTACGGCGAAGATGCTTTCTTCCTTCAGGTATGTCTTTTTTTTATCTAAATTTAAGGAAAAGTCGTTTGTTTTAATAAAGAAAACTAATACTGTAAAACATTAACGTACAGAGCGAAGGTGAAGTTGTTTGGATGAGTAGTGCCGTAGGAGAAAAAGTTCTATGGGCGTGGAACTTGCATGGTCAAGGAGAAAACGGTACCGAGATAAAGATGCGACGAAACGTTGTAAGTTTGGTAAACCCGGTAATGTTAACGCCACAACATGTCGCACCTTTGCCAAATACCTTGCTATTGCACACATTAAATATTCAGCTAATAGGATGTCGCTCGCACGAACAGCTGGGAATGTAAAATGTACATATCTGATATGATAAAGTAATAAAATTATTTATTATTCTTAATATTATCGCTATTAATTAACAAGTCCATGTTTTGATATAAAAAAAAAAAATCGACATAGTCGTATCACAATATTAATACAAGAATACTCAAGTAAATATTAACATGCATTACATAATGCATTTAATATATAAAATACAGTCCCATGTTAAACAAACATGGAATAAAGTGTCGTTATTAAAGCATGCATTGTTAAATTTATAAGGTGTACAAATAGATAACGTTAAAGTATATAAAATTATTTCCTTTTCTTTTAAGGCACATAGTTTCTATGAAAGACAAAATTTATATAAATTTTTCATTACATTACGGAGTTTTACGTAATATATCGTCCATGTATGGTTTGAAAAACTCAAATTGTCCGGTACGCGCCGCTTGTCCCGCCATGATGTCGTACGCATACTTTAAAACTGCTAAGTAATTTTCTTTGCCAACTATATTCAACTGCACGTTGAATACGTGCGTATCGGCAGGCATCACTTTCTTTACAACTGGTATACAAAGCTTTCTTTTCTTTAAATCAGGCTGTGAACCAGTTATCTCTGCTTCCTCTTTTATCTTATCCCTTTTGGGGCAGCTACAAACTCTAACAGGAAGTCTTCGTCTACCCAGTATTTTTCTTTTTCTATCTTCCAAAGTGAAGATTAATTCTGTGGGTCTCCTATTCATTCCTGATGTACAACTATTCTTACATAAAAACTTAAAACATACTGGCACATACTGAGACCCAGGTTGAGGTGTATGGAGAGGTGTCACTATAGACAAATGTTCATTCCTCTCTTCATACATGCTCATGTGATCTGTACATCGAACCACATGTTTGATCACCCTGGGATCTATATCCCGATTACTTGGATTATTTGGTGCCATATGATTATGGCACCTTCTGACCGGATCACTTGCATACTGGTCTAAACTAAATACCATGCTGGTGCGCAAAAGGAAACCATCTATTGGTGGTTCCCATTTAAAGCGTAATGGTAACGTCTCTTCCATGTTAATAAATACTTTTTTAAGTGCCTGTGAGTACTGTAAAAAATGAGAAGGAACATATTTATGTGATTAGTAATAAATTGATCATTTAATACTTACAACCCAATGTTTACTCGAATCTTGATTAGCTAATGATACTTGAAAATTATGGCGGCCAGGAAATTCTTCTTTAACTGGAATAGTTGATTCAGGTTCTTGAAGATACTGTTTATCTTCATCATCCATTCGCTTTTCTTCTTCTAAATACTGTTTTGTTAAAATTACATCATATTTTTCTTCCATTTTGCACTCCTCTTCGTTTTGAGCCCAAAAATTTGGTATAAAATCTCTGTATCGAATAACAAATTGTACGTCACATATTATAATAAAAAAAATGAGAAAATAAAAATAATGTAGACAGAGGAATTTTGTATCAAAAGTATTTCTTACAATTCCTTCTCCAATTCTTTGTATTCTTCTTCCCCAAGTAACGCAGATTCTTGCGAATCTGAAAATCCATTCGTATTTGTCATATTTTAAAAAATTGTTTACTGGCCGCTAAATGTTACAACAAATCGGCGTCAAACTCGAATCACATCACACTAAAAAGAACGCCATTTGTATCCGCGGGAAAATCCTTTGTTAAAATAATGGGCAATTTTCAACTCAGTTTGGGCAGTTTTAAAATTGTTTTTAATACATTTTTTATTGTTACAGTGAACGCGTTTTACAAGAACAATTAAAGAAACTTTTAATATCATAAATTTTCAAGCAATTGGAACCTACATTTTGATTTACTATAAATAATATGCAAGTTGAACTTTTTAGCTTGTCCACTTCTTGCATTTGAATACGTATCTATGATCTATATATTTTATGAATTGTGTCACGTTATTTTATGGCGGGAATAACATGTGGCGCGCCTCGGTAATGTACGTCAAATGTATGAAACAAACGACTCCAATATGGCGAATGTAAGAGACAGTGATACGTCGTTGTGGCTTCATAACAAGCTTGGAACGTCAAATGATAGCTGGACTGGAAGTTCAATTTGTTCACAACTTAACGCAGAAGTACTACGGAACATCAAAGATTGTTTTCCAGACCTTCAAACACAAGTTAAACTCAAATTACTTCTTTCATTTTTTCACATACCAAGACGGAATGTCGAGGAGGTAAAGCAATTTGTTTGTTATAAATATTTTAATTGCATACATTTTTGGAGGCCTCATCTTTCAGATACGAACGAAAAAATTTAAAATGACAACCTTAACGAGTCACATATTTTATTATATTTCTGTGTGCATCGTAGACCCGCCACTTACTTTAATTTCAATATTATATGTTTTTGGAACGTTTAGTAAATAATCATGTACAGTATGTGACCAATATTTTGTACACAATGAACCAGTGTTCAAACTTATAAATAGCAATTAATTTTTCTGAAAGATGTAACAAGCAATAGGAGTATCATAATTTGTACTTTAAACATGTATTTATTATGTGTATTTGTAATTTGTAATTTTGATGGATTGTGCAGTGGCGTGTTGAGCTGGAAGAAATCATTGAAGTGGCATCATTGGACAGTGAATTATGGGTGTCAATGTTATCCGAAGCGATGAAGACTTTTCCATCAACCGGTTCTTTGAATACGGATATTACAGATTTAGATGAGCACAGACCTATTTTTGGAGAACTAGTCAATGATCTTCGAAAACTGTTGAAAAAGCAAAATGATCCAGCTATGCTTCCATTAGAATGTCATTACCTCAATAAGACTGCACTTACATCAGTTGTTGGTCAACAACCTGCACCAGTTAAACATTTCACTTTAAAGAGGAAACCAAAAAGCGCTGCATTAAGGGCAGAACTGCTTCAAAAGAGTACAGATGCAGCTAGCAATTTAAAAAAGAGCACAGCTCCTACAGTGCCTGTAAGGAGTAGAGGAATGCCTAGAAAAATGACAGACACTAGTAAGTTTACACGTATAGTTATGTCTAAAGCTATATCAAAAAATTGGAGGGAAAGTTATATTTCAACACCGTACATTGTTTTCAGCACCTTTAAAAGGCATTCCTAGTAGAGTTCCCACAAGTGGTTTTAGATCTCCGTCGCTTACAAGCTCCTCCATGTCTACTAGAACACCACTCAGTAACAGAATGCGTAAAGATGGTGGTATTAAGCTGTTAGATATTAATGAGCAGCCCCTAGGATATGCTCAGGCAAAGAAACGCAAGAGAATGATGGAATTAGAGGAACAACAGAAGAAAGTTGCAGAAGCTCAAGCAGCTGCTGCTGCTGCTGCATCCACAACCACAACTACAACAGAAACATCAACAACGCCAGAATACGCTCAGGGATTAACTTCTATCAATCCACCTGCTACTCCGATTACTCCAGTTGTGTCTGTACAGTCTTATGCAACTCCTACTACTCCAAGCGGAGTATCGGCAGTAACTACTCCACAGACTCGTACGTTCACACATGTGTATCATATGTACATGATCATGTTATCATACGTTACATGTATAAAAAATAATTTATGTTATGCAGCTACAACATCGAGTACACCTACAACTCCAAACACAGTTCTACCTGTTGCAACACCAACTGTCATTACACCAGTGGAAAGTACACCTGTCGGGGTACAAACGGTCAGACCGGCTCAGACAGTCACGCAAATTCGTATACAAACCACCGCACAACCTGCCAATGCAGCTGCAAATACAAGAAAAGGACTATCGCTTACGGTATATACAAAATATTTACAGTGCAATGAAGTATAGTACAACAATTATGAAATATTATTAATTTATTTATTATACTTTCAGCGCGAGCAAATGTTAGAAGCACAAGAAATGTTTAGAACAGCTAACAAAGTAACTCGTCCCGAGAAAGCTCTCATTTTAGGTTTTATGGCGGGTTCCAGAGGTGTGTATTTATTTTTAATGAAATGTATGTTTTAATGCAAGAGCTTAATCATGATTTTTTTATTTTGTGATCAGATAATCCTTGTCCGAAACTGGGCAATATAGTCACGGTGATGCTCTCGGAAAACATAGAAGAAGTGACCCAACCGGATGGAACAACCGTACCCATGTTAGTCGAAACACACTTCCAAATGAATTACACGAATGGCGAATGGAAGAGGATAAAGAAAAATCGGCGAATCGTTACGGAGGAATCCACGTCTGCTACAACACCCGCGCCAACCGCAACCGCTACGGCTTCCAATTAAAAGAGCAAAGAAAGAGATTGTTGTCAAATTACGGTTACATAGGTCAATATTTCTGTCGCTGTTGGATGGTGGATTTAAAAGAAAAGATTCTGTTTCTATAGGTAAAGAAAGAACTTTAAAATATGTATAGGTACCGTGCGCGGTGTGTGTACCCTGTATAAAGTAAATAGATTTGTATACCATGTTTCTCTAGTAAAGCTTGAGTGCAAGTTAAAATTGCAAAAGATCGTCATCTCGGAGGTATGTGTAAGAATCGGTGTAATTTGTTTTCGTTTTTCAAAATTATCGGAACGATCAACGGACTTGCATTTTTGTAATTGGAAATAACGTTTAATGTCAATTTCGATATTAGTTTCAAATAATAGAAATAAAAATCTATTTCTAACGCGTATCTGGTTTCGCCGACAATGAATCAATTATCATTTAATTAAAGAGTTAAATGCTGTTTAACGATGGATAGTGTGATATTCTGCATTGTAGGAGAAACCAAACACTTTTAATTTAAATGTAATGATTGTAAGTTGAATTTATATATATATATATATACATATATATATAAAGAAGAAAATATATAAACTTATAATACTGTTATTTGAATAAAATATGATTTTATTGACTAATTTTAAGTTTCAATAATTCATACTAGGTGATGCGATATATCGATATACTATCGAGGACATTTCGATATGGTTCGTGTATCGAAATAACTCGATTTCAAAGTTCAATTGCTCTCTAATATCTCATAAGAAGCGTAATTTACAAGAAATGATAATTTGTGATATTTGAAAAATCTTTTTTAATAAATTATTAAACAAACGTGAACGAGGTTGAAGTAAATATTATCAGATTAGTGATTTTCTGCGTTATTTATTAGAATGTTCTACTCGTACGAAAAGTGAGTTATATAACCTTCTCGAGTATTGAACACAAGACATTCGGTATTCACCGCACAAACATAATTCCGTAATCTCTGAATGTGAATACATTTTTCTGTTGAAATATTTTTGCATCGATATAATAAATAAGTTTTACATTAATAATGTTTCGACTGTTAGTGACTTTGAGTCCTCGAGCTTTTAAAGCGGTAAGTTATTTCTAACCTAAAATATCATGATTTGTTAGATCATTGAAAAAAAAAGATTTTTCTGAATTTATTTTAACATTTAATTCATACTTATGCATTCATAAATATGATGTATATAATACGTGCACGTGACATTTACAGGTCTCAACATCTTTGACAAATACCAGGAATCCAGCGTTGATAGAACATGCTCGTAACCTTTGCCTTAGTTCTAAACTTCTCTCTTGCCAGCCGCAGATCCAGAAGCCTGCACCAGATTTCTCTGGAACCGCCGTAGTCAATGGTGACTTCAAAGAAATAAAACTGAGTGACTACAAGGGGAAATATGTTGTTCTTTTCTTTTATCCCTTAGACTTGTAAGTTGTCAATCTATTGCAGTACAAAATTTAATTTATAAAACTGTTTTATACATAAACCTAATATTTTATTTGTAGCACATTCGTATGTCCCACAGAACTGATAGCATTTAGTGAAAAAATCTCAGAGTTCAAAGCATTAAACACCCAAGTGATTGGAGTTTCCACAGATTCCCATTTCAGTCATTTAGCATGGACTAACACACCAAGGAAACAAGGAGGACTGGGAGGAGACCTGGGTTATCCTCTTCTCAGTGACTTCAATAAAGAAATATCTGCTAAATACAATGTCCTTCTTCCGGATGTTGGAATTTCTTTGCGGGGTCTGTTCATCATAGACAAAGAGGGAATACTGAGGCAATTTTGTGTGAATGATTTGCCAGTGGGCAGAAGCGTGGATGAGACACTGAGACTTGTCAAGGCATTCCAGTTTGTTGAGAAACACGGAGAAGTTTGCCCTGCCAATTGGCAGCCGGATTCTAAAACCATCAAGCCAAATCCGAAAGACAGCAAGCAGTACTTCGAATCAGTTAACTAAACATTGGATATAGACATTTTTTACAACTAAATACTGTATAACGAATTGTAATGTAACTTATAAGTAAAATATCAATAGCAATCTCTGAAACATTTTAATACTAAAATCTCATTCAGTTTCTTTTCAATTTTCATTTTACTTTCAACAGCGACACTTTACGATTACTCCTCACGTTTGTGAACGCGCGTTCACGCTCTTAGGATTATTCCAACAAGGGTGCACTCTTCACTGAAGAGCAAAGGGCACAAGGGTTCTGCGGCGCTCGAATTGAAGCTAAGAGGGGAAGAAAAAGGTGCGTAAACGTTCCCGTATGTACACGTGCGATGCACAGGATTCTCGAATGGAGTCCTAGGAACCACCCCGGAGGGGGGACGGTAATCTTACGCCGGTTAATTTGATTCTTTGTGGCGATAGAGGCATTAGGATTACATTTCCGCCACAAAAGCGCTTCCCCTTCAATTTATGAAGATTATTAGCTCAAGAAACGATACAGTAATTTCCCCTACGAATCATTTTCAATTTTAAGCGAAATTATCGATATTAATGGAACTTTGTTGATTCCTTTAGTAATTAAACGGCAATACGCTGGCGCCATCGAGAAGCGGAGCCGGTTTCTTGAACGCGATGAATTTATAAGAGAGAGAGGGCTTATTATTTCCGCGAAGAAGATACCAACGCCCCAAAGGAAGGGATAAAGCGGAGAGAAGACGGTTTGAGGAAGGTATAAGAGCCCTGGCGAGGAAAAACTGAAAAGCGACGCCCGAGATAAACGGCTCATCCTCTTTCGCTGTACAGAATCCGATCCCTGTCCTTTGCCGAGTCGACATCTCAAGATTAAACATATTCAAGGCAACGACGACCCGTGTCCCCCCTGGAAGAGCGTCGTAAATTAAATTTCAGACGTCGCAAGCGTTACACGGCCGGGCAAACGAGTATAATTCCTCTGAAACGGAACGCGTTCCCCCGTCTATCGTCTGAATGATTAAAAAAGTCGAAACGCGTGTTTCCTATTTTCCTCCGCGTTTTTTGTTCTCCCGTTTGGAATGCGTAAATGCACTCCCAAGCATCGGAGCGCATGGGCGAAAAACTGAGAATTTCGATTTTTCACATATGTTCGTATCATCGTTACTACGTGTTCCCTGACGCGATACTTCCTCCCTTCCTGTTTCAATGTTTTTCTGTTTTTTGAGCAGAAAAATTGGGAACAAATCGCAACACGTTGAAAAGAGCCTCGCGAATCAACCCTTAAACGGCAGGCCGTGGTTCGAACTTATTAAAACGGGACGAGACGAAGGGTTAAACGAGGGATGGATTTTTCTTTTTCATCGACGACGCTTCTGCGGATTCTTTCTTGACAATCGAGCCTCTCGACGGCCGACAATGCCGCGGCGCTGTCCGTTCGATTAAAAGCGAGCGTGGATTATGTCGTCGTCGGGCGGACGGGCGGATTTCCCTGGCCTAATCGACTTCCTAGTCGCCTATCGCCACCGGTTTGTTCCACCCCTCCCGATTGTTGGGGCTGCGAGCGTACGGCTTCCCGTTCTAATTGCTCCTCTTGTTGTTCAATAACTAACGCTTAAAGCGCCGCAACATTTGTCTCCTGCGATCGTTCGTACGTATCCAAATGCTTTAAACATTCTTCTCTTATCTTGTTTAACAACAGTGAATGTAAAATCGTTTCCGGATCACGAGAGAAGGATATCCGTGTAAGCGATTGGTTATTGTCGGCCGAGCGATCGTCAAAGAGCATCGTTTTCTCGTGAAATGGAACTCTCGACGTTTGAGCATCTTTTCACCCTCTGTCTCTATCCGTTCTTTTTTCTCTCTCTCCCTCACCCCGGAGGGTGGGACGGTCTAATAACCTCCCAGCCCAGCGACCGTTCCGCGAAAAAGGAACATTTTCTTAAAGGAGCATTCAGAGCGCGGCTTGATAGGTGGATATTATATAGTAGCTGGGGGTTTACCCTCGACGCAGGCGGAGCTGGTGGAGAGCAAAGGAGGGAAACGCGGTGGTGGCGGCCACGAAAACGAGGAGACACGGGCGCGGTGGAGGGTTCGGGCCCCCGGTGGGGGCGATGCATCCATCCATATCCATCCCGGGGTGGCTACCGGGGCTTTGATTACTTGTTTTAATCTTCCGACTGCCGACTGGGCGAGCATCTGTCACTCAAAATCCGTAATTGCGCGCGGTACCGCTCCCTCCTTCCACCACCAAGCCCGGCTTCTCTGGCCCACCCCGTCCATGTCGGTGTGTTCCTAACGGGCAAGGAGGGGTGGCTTCTCTCGCTTTTCAGCATTGCTATTACTTCCTTATTGCTCGTTTAGCACTTTCACGGTTGGCTTTCCGGCTACGGGCTACGCGCGACCGTGTTCGGGGTTGATCGGGTAATCGGATTAGCTACTGAAATTCCTCCTCTGCCGATGCTCTCCTCCCTTTTCCAACCTTCTCTCTGATAATAATCGTTGAGGATAGATTATAATAAAATATATAATGAATATATAATAAAACAAAGGACAAAATAAACCTTGGATATTGCTAGAATTAGACTACTAGTGCAAACTACTAGTTTGAATCGATGGCATCCTTAACAATTAGAATTTGAGCGTGTCTGACCACACACGTCTGTATCCACTGTGGCAGTGAACCGCGCACAATGGCGCGCGACGATGGATCACAGAAATTTCGAATCAGCAGCCGAAAGCCGCGTTTAACGGCGGTTAAGGGACGCAGAAAGAAGACGAAGAGGAGAAAACACTCGGTCGGGTATTAAACGAACGGATCCCCTCCCCGGTGTAGCTAGACTCTCGGACAAGCCACCACCCTATCCACTTACCGCACGAATGGACGAGGTGGTCATCAGATCGATGAAAAGAGATTCGCGACACGCCAGGGTCGTTCTCGTTCCACGGTGAAAAAAAAAAGAACTGCGACCGTGTATTGGCGACTGCGTTTGCCTGTGCATAAAACGAAGCCAATCGGGGCCTCTGTTTCGGGACGAGACTACGCAGCGCGATCTAATTGTAACCCACTCAAACCGGATCAAAACAATGCTGCAGCACACCGTTGCCCCCGTTGGTGGGTTTGCATGGTACAAAAGATAGTTCAATTTCGCTTTTCTGTAATTTTGCGACCTTCAGATTTTTATTCTTTGAAAATCGATGCCAAATTATCGAAATCCAAAGAGGGGTGCGTCTCCAATTCAGAGCTCTCTTATCGAAACGCACGATAATCGTTCCTTGGATTTAATCTGCCTCCCCCTGACAGGGGTCGCAATCTCTGCTCGATCGCGAAAAGAAGCAAAGCATTTCGTCCTGGATCTCTGCTGGCTGCTCTCTAATTGTCGGAGTCATTCTGTTCCTTTCAGAACGGGCGAACAGATGCACCGGCTTGTATTCGGTAGGCAGAGGGTACCAGGGGGGTCCCGGTTCCGGGTCTCTTGGGGTTGTTTTCGGGTCGCTTATCCGCGCAGCGCGGGGGTCAGCGACGATAGTTTGCCCGACCGGTCTATTAGTGGGCTGCTGGGTACACAAAAGGGGGTGGACGACTTAATTTTCGTCTTTGGGCCGCGTCGACGCGCACCGCTACGCGACGCGTGCACGCGCGTCCTCCTCGAGCCGATTGTTTCCGCGGCGCGCACACGCGTCGCTCTTTTGTGAGCGCAAAAGCGCAAGCACCCCTCGATTCGACGATACTTTGTTTGAGAAATAATAATTTGGTGTATTATTTTGTTCCATATTTCATCGATTTTATCATTTTCAGACTGACGTAGCGCGAATTTCTAAAATAAGTATAAGCGCAAAGCAGATCGCGAGGGAAACTTGGATTCCGTCACGATATTAATCCATATATGTTCTCGTTCCTTTTATTTTCTGTTATTTCACCCTCCGTTTCGCCGCGCCGATCGCTCGACTGATCGCAATTGCAATTACCGTTCGTTCTTCTCTAACTGGATGGCAAGTTCCATTTCACATGAAAGTCGTCGTCGCGACGAGATCGATCAACGTGGAATTCATTGAACGGAATAAGTAATCGATTCGATCTATTATCAGCCATCCCATCCAGCGTGATGAAACATGAAAATAAAGAAGGAGGGGGAGAAAGAGGGACTAATTATTTGGTGTAATCTTAAACTCGACGACGCACGAGTATTACACCCGTTTTATTTTCTGGTTTAAGAGGCGATGGAGGGGGGGCGGATCGTGTCAAAGGTTCGAACGCAAAGGTCCATCTAAGTAATTACTGGAGCTTAGGAGAGTCGCGCAGTTGGGGTCGTCGATGTCGATTAAACGTGAGATAAGATACAACTGTTCTACCTTTGCACGGCTCGTCTGTTTCGATTTGGATACTCCTTTCCTGCTTTTCAATCTTCTTCTCATTATTTCAACGCGAATTGGTTGAAGTATTTTACGATTACTCTTGAAATACTATGAGATTGTTGAATTTATCTAATATTATTGTTGGAACGGGACGTTTGATTCCAGATCGTAATTCAACGATCTCGACGGTGATGATTGACCGGTAATCGTGAAAGTATCGAGGATCGATCGAGTAGAAGAACGATGGTTAAACAGATAGGGCCACCTGTCTATTAGCACCCGGGTATCCCGGTATCGGAGTTGTTGATCCTTTTCCGGACCCCGGGCGAGTGCTTCGTTAATTAATCTGGCAGCAACGGACTCGCCGGCTCAAAGGCACCCTTTTTCGCCCCGGTTCATCCATCCATTTACTTGCTGCGTGCGATCTCTTTCCGCCACGTTTCAGCCTGAACGCGGGAGACAACGGCACGTACACACGTCCTCGTACACGTGTACGCGCCAGATAATTATAGTTATAGGAAAAATAAATAAATAAACGAACGAACCAGACGAAGGTAAAACATCCGTGAAAATAACATTCGTTGTCCTGCCAATTAATTGGCCAAACTTTGGCTCCTGGTAATTTAAATATCGATGATAAAGACGCATTTATTATTAAGAAAGAAAATATGATATTAAATAAATTCTACATTTTATTAATTAGGGATGCCCAGCACGGGGACTGAATATAATGAAGAAACGTATGGAAATCGAGCGAAGCCGCAAGTATGCCGATCGCAATTCCGCCAAAAGGGTTGATTAGTGCCGCTTTTCGCATTAATCCCCGGCCGCCGGTGTATTGTGTACGGTAATACGATCACTCGAGCATTGTACGCGCATCCAGAGCCGACTGGTGTACGAAAAACTGACGAATGAAAAAAAAAAAAAGAACAGAGAACGATGCAATTTTCGGAGGAAGAGACAGAGCGTGTGCCGTTTCGAACAATACCTTCCACCGATTTGGTCCCCGTTCTGTGACAACGCAATATGAAATCCCTTTGGAAATGCCGTTTACAGAGAAGACAATTCCGTAGAAAAATTCGAATATTGTCGTAGTTGCAATCGATTCAAAATCTGGAATATCGAAGACCTTGAGCGATTAATTAGAAATGGGGATGAACTTTGCTCGAGACGTCGAATTAAATTGCAATCGATATTTCTCCGAGAGAGATCGTGGTTTGTACCGACGGATCGTGTAAGGTCGAGGAGAAGTTTAGCAAAGGACGAAGATCGGTCACAGAGGAAGAGCCAGCCCTGACACGACGACAATGAATCGAAAGACGAACGAAGAGGGACATAGAGGGAGTCAATGGGTATAAGCACTAAGCGCGTAACTATAAAAGGAGGCAGGGGGTTGCGAATCGTCGCTAGATTAAAAAGAGGCTCCCTTTTTTCGCTTGCTCTTTTATGCTTGTGCGCCGCGCCCCACACGCATCCTCTGCCCTCCGACGTGCCCGTGTAAATGCACACCGGTTACGTACACAGCGACGCGGGGACAACACGCGCGCGTCTTACTTATGCACGTACACGAGGGGGGGGGGGAGAAAAAAAGGGGGGCACACACGTTCGATATCTCGCGACCGTCCGCTGTAAAAAAGCAATTCGATCTGGCAGCGCGGTATAAGCCTCCCTTTTTCGCTCTCCTCTATTTATTTCCAGCCTCGCGTAACGCGTCAATCTTCCTGCGGGATTCGACTTTCGGACTGGTTCGACCGTGGCATGCAAATCGACCGATTTTGTTAATAATTTTCGTCTGGGATTATTTTATTTTTTAAGGCTTTCGAGATACGGGAAATCTCTCGTGGTGACTTTTTATAATTCCAAATTGTATCCAACCCCCTGTGTCCCCTACACGAAACATAATCACCCGAATCGAACTCTTATCGCCATATCTCCCTCTTAATTATTCCCGCCCCACTCTGTCTCTGATAAAAATACAGGAAAAAAAAAAAAGAGAATGACTTAACGAGCTTCTGATCGAGAGAGCAACCGTGCAGGGTGTGTCCGGTCGGATAGATTTTCCAAAAAATTATTCCATTAGAGTAATTGTCGAGCTCCTGCGGAGGCACATAATAACGGGTCACGGAAGGATCGCGTCCCGCGATAATGGTCGCCATAAATTGGCCGTCATCTGCGTAGAGTCTGTCCTCTTTTTTTTTTTATCCTACCTTCATCCCCCACCGCGCGCGCGCAGCTGTCGCAAAAGTCGTTCGCGCTTTTATCAGTCCGGTAATTAACTCGATTAAGCCGGACGACGAGGCTCGGAACAAATGAACCCGAGAGCGTCGTGGCCTGGCCAATTAAAGCCGGCGCTATCGATTGTGTTCCATCGCGAATCACACGCGAATTAGCCCGGTAAACTCGCGTGAACGCGTTGCGAGAGTGCTTGAGCAGACGTTGCTGCGGGGGTCACGCGATTTCCCTTTAATTTACTAACAACTCGATCCCCTTTCTCTTCGTCTGTGTGTGTGTGTGTGTTTTCGCATCGAACCATTAGGAATTGCCGATTCCTTTCTTTTTTTTTTCCTTTACGCGCTTCGATGCTGTAAGTCGCTCTTTGGGGGGTCCCGGACCCCCGCGGATCGGGAAACTCTCCTCTATTCTCCGGAGGAATAGCTCCGGCCGCTTCTGTTTTGACGATGGCGAGCTTGAATCGATCATCGGATTCGTTCGGGAGACAACGACAATGGCCGGCTGGCTTTTTCAAAAGGGGATCCCCTTATGTCGGACAAGGGTGGTCTATTTAGAGGTCACAGCACCGTGTTCCATTCGAAAATCTCAATTGTATTGCGCGATAAAGTTTCAATTAAGACCATCGTCTGACATCGTGTATGATACTTTCGTTCTTTTCAGGGAGGATTGTTAGGTTTGCGTTTATTGTTGCTTCGAGTCGATACACCAAATGGTCTGCTTTAATCCGTACAAATATACGTAGTGGAGAGCGATGAAATAAACATGGCATTTATTTATACGAGGTTGTTTATGAAAATTAAACACGAAAATGTGTTATTATTAAATATCATTTTAATACTCAAAAATGCATTAAAAGGAATGGACGTTTTAATCTGGAATGGCTCCATCAGGGGTGGTTTAGAAATACCCTGCGTTCAGCACCCTCAAATTTTAAAGGTTCCATTGGAACAATGATTTAGAATTATTTCGAGAGGGCAGGGGGTGTATCTTGCTAAAAAATTTTGTCACTCTTCTGCAAATTTAAAAAATTCCTTTGAACCACCAACACACCCCTGAAAAATTACTTCGCCATCAACGAGCCAATGGTTCCTCGATGAAATTCAAAAAGGATTTCAACCAGGACGTGAATAATGAAACGAATCATCGCAGAGTGGACGAAGAATAGATTCTTTTTAAAGATTTCGTGAGTTCACCGGTGTAACACGATCGTCACTTACGAGAGCCCGAAGGACACGGGCTTCGAGACCGTTGTCATCCCCCTTACGTGTTAAATTACTTCGGGCACAAGAGGGAAAGGAGGGGATGCAGAAGAAGGAGGTGGACTGCAATTCGACTCTAGATTACCAGCCGACAATGAGCCGGTGAATTTTCGACAAACAGGATCCTAACACGGTTTTTTTTTCGAATACAAGAAAATCTCTATTTAAAGGGCGTGCCGTGGGGCTAATCGAGTGGCAGGGGAGGATTTTTCCGAAGCCTCCGAAACCCAGGAACGAGCGTAAAGCTTCTTACGATGTAACTGAAAATTAAATTTCCTAAAATTTCTTTTAACCCTTTTGCACATCCCAGTTATTCTGTAGTTATTTTAAATATTCAAATTTTTAAATACGAAAGCTTCGGGGGGATTAAGTAAGTTTTATTTAGTCACCGTATACAGTGAAACGAAGGTAATAAAAGTAATTCGAATGAATTCGATGAAAAAAGAAGATTCTTTGGTATTCGACGACGCGATGCACGATAGAGTTCCGCTCCCCCCTCTTCATGGCGAATAGAACACGAAATGGAAAGAACCGGGTTTCGTCTTTCTGTGTTTTTTTTTTTATTCGTTCTGTTCATTTTACAGGGACGATATCGAGGAACGGCTGAAATTTTCCGATCGGCTTGTTAGCGATAGGGAAACGTTGTTCCCCGACGAAAGAATAAATATAAAAAGGAAAGAAGGGAACAAAATTGAAATCGATCGATCAACGATCCTCGCGGCCAACAACGTTTTCATCGCAATTACCGAGTTAATGAGTCGCTTTAAATATTCAATGCCATCGCTTATTAACGCCAATATAAATCGTGTTTAATCAGTTGAACCACGTTTAATCCACCCGTGGCGTTCCCGTTCATGCGTACCTAATGTCTTCGACGTCGTTCAACCACCGATGCGCCGTTTCCTTTTATTGTTTTTCCTTCTCGATGCAGACGTTCCTTTCCCTTCCTTCATTTTTCCTTTTCTTTTTTATTTTCGAATGCACGAATTACACGCAAGCACCGACTCGCGGGTTATTTTTGCTTCAAACACGAACGCGATATAAGCCTCGCCACTTGACTCGGAATTGGCCAAACAACCAACTCGCAGAATCCGTGCAATTCAACGTCGAGTTTAATAGCTTTGCGAGCACGCCAAGAGTACGGAACCGAAACTCAAAGGAGACCGCAAACAAGCCCGGGAATTTGACTGGTACACGGGAACACCGGTTTCGATATGATTCGGCGAAATAAATCCCCTTTGAGCGCGTTTGATATCTTTAAACAACCCGTCGCTCACCCCTTTGGAAACGTTGGCAGTTCGAGACAATTTTTCAGCTTAAGGTTCCAGAAAAATAACTATACAGGCGCCTCAGAAATATTTTTAATACAAAACGAAGGGGTGTTGATTACAACGAACAATGATCCACTGTGGAACGCAGAAAGTTCGAAACAGCTTTGATGGCTACGCAACAATCACACAAGTGCCATTTCACGATACTTTCATCCCATCAACAATCGAGTCAAAGAATCGGTGTTTCGAATCGGCAAAGTTCAGAAAAAAAGGCGAAACGTCGAAAGGTTGGAGGGGTAGATAAGAAAAGAGCAGCGGGTGACAAACGCGGGAAAGCTCGATACCACCAAAGGACACTTGTCAACGGTGTCTGTTATCAAACGAGACCGCAGGCAAGGATGCAGATTCAGATCCGTAGACAGTAGCCTCGATACGATCGAGGTCCCAACGGTCGACGGAAAGGGCAACGAGTGTGTGTTTGCTCGCGGGAGGGTTGGCAGGGAGTGGTCTCGAAAAAAAAAAAGAAGAAAGAAAAGAAAAGAAAAGAAAAGGAAGACAGTAAACGGCGCAAAGAGGGCCGGAGAAGAAAGGACGAAGCGCAAGCGGAATACAACTAAAACGAAAAAAAAAAGCCAAGGGTGAAACAGAGAAATAGAAGGGCGGGAGGGGGAGGACGGCGGTGGTGGAAGAGGGAGGACGGGGGGGTGGGTGGGTGGATGGATACGCAGAGGTGGATGGAATCGTTCCACGGGTGAAAGGCGCTTCGTGGAAAAGATCAGAGGCGAAAAAGAGGCGAAGGTGCGATGGCGCGCGACGGGGTGTGAGAACGATGATTGAAGTGCACGTACTTACGTGAGCGTACTTACTCGGATGCGGCGTGTATGCAGATGCAGAAAACACGGCGGTACAGCCGGCATTGTCGTCCGTGCTCCCTCGTGGTCGGGTACCACCAATGCCGCCTCCTCGTTTCTCCTTGGAAAAGCGACGATGAATCGACTGAACGACGACGATGTTTCACCACCTGACGAACACGCGTGACACGCACTCAGCTCGCTAAAAAAAAGAAGAGAAACTGTGTCGCGTGTACGTGGAATCGTTCCGCGATGCTCCAGCGAAGACACCACCGCCACCCCCCCGCCCGCCCCTCTCGCCTTTCCGTTTCATCGAGTTCAATCGACGTCTCGTCATTGATGAGAAACAAATGACCGATTCGCGGGGAGATTCGTATCTGGATTTATAATTTTTATTCGGTTCGAAGAATCAACCCTTTTATGTTGATTTGTTGTTGTTTTTAAGTAGAGGGGTTTATTTAACACCTTTGATGCTTTGGAGGTGAATGCAAATTTATATCCTAAATAATTGCAATGTATAAATAATATGAAAAGAGACACCAATCGGTCATTTCTCTATCGCCAAAAGGATTATGGATCAAGAATTTTTGTATTCCGCTCCGAATTTCTGGGAAGCTTTGGAGTATGTACGCGTGGAAAGGGTCGAGGGTGAGCGTGTAACCGGAGGTGGCGACAATCGATGACGGTCTATCGAGCACTTTCCACTTCGCGACGACTTAATTACATCGCCGTTCTACCGGGAAATCAACGATTTACTTTGTCGAGAAACGAGACGACAACCTCGTTACATCGAGCCTGCCCGTCTACTGAAAATCCACCGAAACGTTCGCAACTTCCTGTCTTAACCTTCCATTCCAGACGTCCTTGTTCCATTCTCGTCAAGAATTGTGGTTGCACGCGTTCGAATACCTACAAAATCTCATGTTCTTCGACTGTACAATAATTTCGTCCTGGATCACGTATTCGTAGAAAACACCAGACGCGCGTGTTTGTCTCGTTTCCTCCTTCTCCCTTTTTTAATTGACGCCCTATAAAGATCAGGTGATGGTACAGAGAATGCAAAGAAGAGCCGGTATCTCGTAACTATACCGTTCGTTTAATAAAATTAATCGTTTAGATGCTTATCACAACAGGTAGAATTAACGTCGTAGGAACCCTGCCTGTGTCTTACACGATTCACCTAACAATTAGTTACAATCTTGTTTTTTTCCATTTTTTTTTTTTGTTATTTTTTTCTTCGATCGCGAATTACATTTTCATCGCGTTTTGCAACGTTCCCGATTGTTTGTTTGCGAAATAAAAATAAGCAGAACCCAGGTTCTTTTCCTCTTTTCGTTCGTGTGTGTGCGATTTTTGTTCTTTTTCAACGCGGAAATGATAAAAACGGGATCGAGATCGATGTGGAATGAGGGGGCGGAGGAAGGGTTTGGGGGGGGGAGGGACATCGGTGAGCCTGTCCCGCGTTATTCGACAAAATATTCTTGATTAAATCGTTCCACGAGCAGTTTCTTATCGACAACTGACAGACTAGATACATACTTATATTACAGTGTTCGACTTGCCGGAAGTCGCCGGTCGCGTTGTACCGCGGCAAAACATCGAACCCCCGTCGGCAAACGATATTCGTCCCTTCTCGCGAACTCCATCGAATTGAAAGACACAAATGTGAGAAATGAATTTGTCCGTCGGCACGCGCACCCGAGAACGATGGATCCTTTCAACTTTTGGGATATTTACACCGGAATTCATCCTCGAGGTCCCGACAGGATGCGTGACTTCGAAAGTACGACAGATACTTTTATCCGTAAATCGCAAATACGAGCGACGGGACACCCTTCCCTCGCGGCGCCATCTTCCCTAGTCAAGCCGAGGGTGATCGACGTCACCGCGAGCACGGATTCGAAATTCCTCGGTACACATTGTACGCGTCTCGCGCGGGTATTTTGATACACGTTGAAAAGCCACGTCCTCGAGTATCCGTCCCGTGGCATGAAAAAGCTGAAAAACCATCTTCGGGATTGATCACTTTGAAGGGGGAGCCGGATCAATGAAGAATCATCGGTGGCGGCCTCGTTCATCCGGACAAAGCGATCGAGGCGATTCGCGAGAGGGACATCGCGTTGCTGACGTTGGTTGGTCGTCGCAGCGTAGCGACGGTCTCGTGAGCCGGACGGTGTTATTGCGAGGAGGATTGGGGTGGTTGTCCGTTGGGCGGCGGTGGAGGTGGCGGCGGCGGTTGCGGATGCACCTGGTGGGGCAGTAGTGTGTGCGCCTGCACGTGAGCCGGATGATGATGGTGGTGCTGATGGTGATGGGAGTAGAAGATCGGTTGTGCGGTGGTGGGGGGGCAGGAGGTGCCGACGCCGACGCCGACTCCGACGCCGACTCCGACGCCGACCGAATGCGAGAGCGCCGACGTGGCGACCGAGGCAGGCGCGGCGACCGAGGCCGGCGTCGCCACCGACACCGACACGCTGCCGGACGTTCCGCTTCCGGCGGACGCCTCGTGATACAATATCGGCACTCTGACCAGTCTTTGAGCAGCGTGCGCCATGTTTGCGGCCTCAAGCTCGGCGGCCAATTGCCTCTTCCATTTGTTCCGTCGATTTTGAAACCAGATCTTCACCTGGGTCTCGGTGAGCCGCAGCGAGGCGGCCAGACCGGCGCGCTCCGACGAGGACAGGTAACGTTTCATGTCGAACGTGCTCTCCAGCTGGAACACCTGAGACCTCGAGAACACCGTCCGCGTCTTCTTCTTGCGTTTCATGCTGTTCGAATCGCGACCGTCCACGCCGACCTGCACGCTGTTTTGACCGCCGCCGCCACCACCGCCGCCGGGGTTGCCGCCGTTGCCGCCGTGCAGGCTGGTCGAGTTCGTCGATTCTCCTTCACCGTCACCATCCCCACAGTCGTCCTGATCTCCAAGGTCATCGTGGCCCTCGTCGCCCGTCGACGGACTCCGCGTCCGATGCAGCCGGTCCTCACCGTTCTCCTCGTCTAGCTCGTCTGCGCAAAATTAAGAAATTTTGGGTTTAATTAACAATATACGGTGTTAAACATATCAACCTTTTCATCAATGCCTAAGCATCGTAATTAATCTAGCCCATTATCCAGTTTACTTTGATACAATTATTAGACTTAATTCCCAGCTGATTTAAAATAGTGGAAAATCTCGTGGAAAATCTCGTAGGATGTTTGTTAGGGCACATCGGGTCTAAATTGCTTTTTCATAAGCCTACGCTCATCGATAACGATTAACGCTTCGATTTGCGTGTGGCTGTACGCACACGCACGGTAATGGAAATATACGCTTCGAATCCCGGCGTTGATCGGTAGTTCATTGTCATTGCAGCAAATGCAGGGGGTCTAAATGGACGCATTGTAAATCATGTCGCGCTTTAAGAGGGTATTCTCGTGTTTCAAGTCGGATACATCGATTACTCTTATTATGCTATTAACACGGTGATCCTTCTAAAATAACCACTCGAATGAAATCCTTCAGAAAGTTCCAAACTTGAAGTGAAAGATTTGATCTAAGAGTTTTACCATTTTCCAAAATATTGTAAAATAAAAATAATGTAATTCCTTCATTTCTTTGGAACGTTTCAAAACTTTAGAACGATCGGAATCAAGCAAAGTGATCGAGTTCCCGTAAACGGGTTTAATCAAACGCTCACGATGCACGATAAATAAACAAAGTGACGAATCCATGATTTCGCAAATCGTTATTACAATTAAATGTTGCAGAACGGTTGGCACGATCGTTGAACGAGTTAATTAACCAGGGTCCTTTAAAGCGTTCCTCTTGCGGTACGCCGACAGAATCGGCGCGGCGAGGAGATCCCCTTTTCAGCATTGTCGGCCGAATAAATTCCCTCTCTTTCCCTCTTCCCTGGTATTGGTTCGATAAATCACACGCTATTCATCTCGGTCGGAGTTGCATTTAATATTTAGTCGATTTATAGTCCGCTAATTAATATTCTATTTATCCATTTTGACATAATTGCCTCAGATATCGGGTGTACCGTTATTGCAAGCGTGTTTCATCATCCGGCGAAATATTTGTCGTTTCTGCGTTGATTCTTCGCACCTTTCGCGCAAAACCCGCGCTCTTGATTAACTCTAATCCATTTTCAATTTCCAATATTTCCAATGATCAAGTGAACATTCCTCTATCAATTGTAATCATTAATCCTTGAATTTTCTCCTGTCTTCGAATTCGATCCCTCAATCGTATAAAAAGTTCAACGTCAAATAATTAGAAAGATAGTTAAGATAATATTACTACGTAAAATCAGTAAATCGAAACTTAGATTTTAACGAAAGATCCTAGATTTACCCTCTCATGGGAGAAAGGGGGTGTAAAAATTGGAAAACGATTGAAAGTTGGTATGTCGCGCCGTAGGTGTAAGGTGGAAGTCTAGCAGGCTGCCAAGTATTTTGGCGAAGTGGCAGGAGTAAAACGATCGGCGGGTAAGGCGATCGACGTTGGTTTGTCGTGGTGGAAGCCCTGGAAGCCGTACACTCGTCGTCGGCCGCGCTCGCGTTTATACACTTACGTAGAAAGCGTACAAACCCTCTCTCGCCTTGCCCTTTTCTCTTTACTCCTCTTCAGAGACTGGTTTTGCCACCGATTTGTTGACGAAACGTCCTTAACATCACCCTTAGTCCCCATATAAATTAACAAATAAATCCACGATTCTTTCCATTCCCTTTTGAGGTCGATTGACAATTTACAAATACTATTTATTATTACTTATTTTATCCGAAGTAAATAATACCTACTGTGTCCTCAAAGGGTTAAAGGGAAGAATCTTTCGATTATTGCGATAGCGCATAATTTTCCTAATAAACTCTAATCGCACGGTTAATAACGGCTCGTTTCGATGGATCGGAAAGCGGGGGCATTCAAAAGAAACGGCAATAATCGGACGATCATGCTAAATCCTTTATGGTTTCGAATCGATGTTCATCGTTCCCATCATCGTCTATCGAATACGGCTATTTACAGATCGTCGAATCAGACGGGCCATTCAAGCGCTCGCATAATTTTCGGTCCAACGTACCTAAACCACGAGGATGTTCGCAGGGCTTCTCTGTTATGCTTGGTTAGCCTAAATTTATGATCCAACAACTGGACATGATTTTACGCATAATCATGCCACCACAATACACGGAATGTTCATACCCTTAACCCCAGCACGAGCCGCAACCAACCGGCCAAATCATTTCTAATCGAGGTATTAGCCGAGGGATTTTGCCCTTTCAAAGGGAAGATTGTTTATAATTTCGATAACGTTAGAACAAATTAATGTTACTGTCAAACTTTGCAGAATTAAATCAGATTAACGGTGTTAAACGGAGCGCTCGGGGTAAGTCAGGGTTAATTTTTATATCGTTAACGCGACTGTAATTCTAAAATTTGTGCTATATACAGGGTGGAAATTGAAAGTGAATTCTCTCGAAAATCCACGGTTGTACTGTGAATACCGGGACACCCCGTTACAGGGGCACAATTGAAGTTGAAATGAAAATAACGAGACGTTCTCGCGAGCAAAACGCGGGGATGAATTTATGGGACAGCGACTCACCCCTTTGCGGGAAGGATGCTGAAGCAGGACTGACACGGCTTAGGGTGCCGACGACGTCGCCCGACGACGGATGCTCGAGCGTCTGCAGGCTGTGCGTCGGCCTCCATGGAAACGGCCAACCGGCGCCGCCGGGTAGGACGCCGCGGATGCCGTCGGCGTCGACGATGTCCGATTGGCCGGTCACCTGTACCGCGTTACTCAACGCCGACGACGCGGCCGCTAATCGCGAATGATGCTGGTGCTGTTGTTGCTGATGGAGATGCTGAAGCGTAGACGGAAAGAACACACCGCCCACGCCGATACCCACCGGGTAACGACCCGTTATCAGCGACGACATCAGGCCCAACCTGGAAATCATACGAGGACCATTGATCTCTTTGTGTAATATTCTGAGAAAAATGGTAGATAATTTTATCAACATTAACTGTTTTCTTATTAAAATGGTAACGTAATGGCGCCATCACTGCTTAAGAAGTTTAACGCGCCGTATTGGTTGCTGGTAGCTTAATTTATTATATGTTGTTATATTTGTCAAAATTAACGCCAAATAAGAAATAATACCTCGTGAACGTTAAAGGGTTAAGGGCCAGAGGCATTGGCTCGAAGGCACAAGCTTCCCGTAAAAAGGGGGGTGTCGTGTGCGATATCAGGGAAATGGCGTTGAGCGAGCAATTAGTTTTAGGACTGCAACAGAGTTGGCGGAAGGGACGGATTTGAAGTACAACGCGACAAGTTGGGAAAGATCCCTAAGGGGGTGGTCTCTAAGTGCGATGTAATGAACGGTGAGCACGGGGTAGGTAAGTTTCGAAACGTAATGAAGCGTAACGTGCTTTCCTAAAGGAATCGTAAGGGAAACTACGTAGTTCACGAATGACGTTTTATCGACCGGAAGTTCGCTGATACACCCCCGAATGTCTATAAAGTCCAATAAAATTGCAACAATTTGATCGAACGATTTGCCTATCAACATTCTGCCCGATATTACCCCGTCCCCCCTCGGGTTTTGACTAGGTAAATCGTTCAAAAACCGCGCGCCCCCGGCAAAGGATCGAGGCACGGCATTTTCCTATTGAAACAGTAAATAGAGAACGAATTCGATTAACCGTGAAGTCGGGAAGCAGAGCCGAGCATTTCGTGCGCGCCGTCGTGAAAGCGGAAATGTTTGCCGGGCGGGCCGTTTAAAGCCCCGGCCCGGGCTCGTTCCAAAATAAAACAGCGCTAAATAAAAAAAGAAAGAAAGGAGAACGGCAGGATTAAAACACAGCGGCGGAGCGTTCTGAATGCGAGCATTTTTCGAGCGTTTTGCAGCCGTGGAACGTGGCTCGTGTCCGAGGCGTCGGGCTCGATTCACCAAGGCTTCTGTCTTCGTTTTCCCCCCAAAAAACCCCGCCAAACCGTTTTCCAAACCCGTTTATCCGCCGGCAGACAGACAGGATTTTCTCGCGGATCGTTCGCCATTAACATCCGCCTCCGCGGGGGATGCTCGTTCCTTTTCGAGCGGAAAAAGGAATTTCGAGAGTTATGCCTATTAAGGCCGACGCTTGCGTCTTCAACAATGACACCCTCGGCCCGCTCAAGCTCCTTATTAACCGTCTGGAAATCCGCTTACGATCCGCCAGCCTCCCGAGATCGTACCTGAGGACGCGAGCTCTTACCTGGAGGACATTTCTCGAGAATTTATCAACTGGAACGGGAAATTAATCGACCAAACTTCGAGGGTGGTTTATTTTCAAGCTTAAGCTTTTGATTCAGGAATGATTTAAAACTATTTCAAATGTTATTTAGTGATGGAAAGATTCTTCGGTATTTTTTAAAAACGTAACAAATTAAGAAAGGTACTTGTGAATTTTGTTTACGATTTATCACTGCGTTAACAACAGCTCTTAGTTACCGCCGTGAAACGTACTTTCCGTTCGAGTAAACTTTCTGGTTTAAATGGGACTCTTTGTGACGCGTTTCTGGAGGTGGTCTTAATTGTAGATTAAGGTAAATGGAGCTCACGGTGATACCTAAACCTGGGGACCAAGGGACAAATCCTTAGATCCGGATATTTGTAAATGGAACCTCTCGACGTTTTGTAAGTGGAAGCTTTGGCAAAGGATATTCGTCCGGTTAGAGTTGTTGCCTGGTAGATACGCTGGCGATTAGAGGTTTTGGTTTTCAATACTGGAGCAACACGACCTCCTCGACACCCATCGAACCTTTTAATCTTCCATTTTTCAATAATAAGGAATATTGAATCAAGGGGCAATTGGATTATAAATCGTCAATTAATCGTCCAAATTTCGAGCTATAATTTAATATACCATAACTATTATTTAGCTATATTTTATGTGGTAATGTTCCTTAAACTTCAAGCTTCAAATTGATATACAGTAAGCACCGATTGGCGACACTTTTATGTCACGAAACGAACGACGAATCTTAGCCGCGAGCGGAACCGTCGTCGACGCGAATTAGCCCCCAAAGGGTTTCGAGATCTCGTACCCCGTTGCAGAACCGTCAATTATGGCGACCATTTTACCGGGTCGTTGTAACAGCCGGCCAACTCGCGTCGACGACGATCGTTACTCGTGATCAGGGCGCTAAGTGCAGCTGCGACCGCTTGACGTCGCGACGGAGCGCAATTTAACGCGCGAGCACCGATTTGCGGCGACGATTTAGCTAGACAGAAATGTAGGTAGGTAGGTAGCCGGGTTCCTGCTCGAGCCGGCAAGCCGAAGCCGAGGCTTCGGAAGCCATACCGCTTCCCCTACCCAGGTTGTTCCTGGCTCGGTTCCCTCTCGTCGTAGCCCGGCATTCGACGAACGACCCGATCGTACACTCTCTCTCCTATTCTTCATGCTCGCCCACGATCGACAACGATTCCTCCTCGCTACACCATCGATCAGCCTGTCGCGCCGACACGTAACCCGCGCGATTCCTCTTGATCGCCCCGGACGCGACAATGACTTCATTCCGACGTTTGATGTCTTGCTGTAGGCTCGTCCTTTTCAGTCATCTTTGCGCCATTTTGTGCACAATTTCCAATATGAATTGACACCTTGACCCTTAACACATGGGTGACACTCGAATTTTAAAATTACTATCGAATGGAATTGTTAGTAGCTGACAGTTGTTCATCCGATAGATTAATCTCGCCCTCCCTCCTGAGTTAATTATATTCCCAGATTAATATCAGACGTCTCCCTTGAAGCAATTATCGCAAGCAGCCTGTTCGAAATAATAGAGAAAAAGAATGGTAATATCGGTGTCCCGACAGAGGAGTGTCCTGGCCGCAGGATAAGAAAAGAGGAGCGAAACGCAAAAGAGGAGTATCGCCCCGGAGGCATCGGCCATACAGATGCCCCGGGAAAGATAAAAGAAATCTGACAACCGACTGTTTGTAAGCATTCACAGCACTGCCACGGGGAGGGGGGGTTGGGGTGGGTAAGGGTGCTTTCTAAGGAGCAGGTATAAACACCAAACACTCGTTCGCAAGGAGCGTGCTCCACCTTTTTCTGCCTAATTCTTGGCCGGCTTACGTCTTCTTAGGTAGCCAACGGAATGAATGGCCCTCGAGGAAGAGGCAGGGGGGAGGAGGAGGGGGGGCTTGGTTCTTCTTTCTCTCCTTTCTGACGCCGCGAGCCCTCCCGCTCTCCTCCGGCTTCTTCTTTCGTCGCTCGATCGATTCCTCGAGGGTCCTCGACTTCCTCCTCGACGGCTCCGTGGATCTCCTAACGATACATCTTTTCTCCCCCTCCCTCCCCCTTTTTCCACCAACAGCTTTCTGCTCGGTCGTTGGTCGACGATATTATTGGCTTGATCGAGTGTCCGCGGGAGGAAGCTCGTTGATTACGCCGAGGAGTTTTCCCTCGTACAAAGGCCGATTCAAAGAGGAAGCTGGATTTATCACCTTATATACGGAATTTATAACCGTATTTAACCGTAAGAAAATGAAAGGTTCGAGGAGCTGGCGATGGGACTCCGGGGTGCCATTCGCGGGACCATTTTTTACCGCGTCAAGTCGACCGGGGGATCTTTAAATCAGTTTTGTGCTTTTTATGGATATTGCTGGTCGGTTTAATTGATACTGCAGCGAAGATATCGATTAACTTACGTAAAATGTTTTGGGTGTAGATTTACTGTGGATCACAGGGGAAAGTTTATAGATACCGGAAGCCACACCGGGATGTAGAACGAACAACATATGCTTAGTTAAATAGTACAATTTTTGTTATATGTGTTTTCATTTTTGTAGTTCAATATAAATTATCATTTCGATAGTTTGCAATGGATGCATAATTCATCACCCACCATTGAAATTTCATAAAGTTTTCATTGCAGAATGACACGGACAAACTGAGCGTTGATGTTACACCCTTTTATCCAAACAGTGTTTAATATCCCGGAAATGCATTGAAATACAGTGACGGTTTACACTCAGGATAAAATAAAAATATGAATGCTCCTTTATCGAATTTAATTCTTCCGTCGTTTGAAATAAGGAATGTGTAGAGCTGACAATTTATTTAAAAATTACCCCAAACAGAGGGTAGAAATTAATCTTTTTTTCTACAGAATAAGAACATAAATAAAATCGAAAATCAAATCAATTATTCGTGAGCCAATTCAGCGTCGTTTCGACGACGGTCAAGCATAAATTGAATTCTTCCATGGCAGGAGTATCACGAGTCCTGGGGATCCACCGGGCAATTTGTCCGTTAAACTTCTCCCTCTCCGCCTCGTGCATCCCGTTCAATAGGCACATTATCCCTTTTTTTTCCCTTCGTATTGATTATTATTCCACCTTTTTCGCATGGTTGTTCGGTCCTCGAGCGGTGAGTAAGTGCCATTCTCGTGTATAAACTCTTTATGCGGTGGTTAACGATCGCTGGTAACACGATACGTTTTGTCGTGTACCGTTACACCCCGGGGAAGGGGGTAGTTTTAGACAAGAAGGAGAAGTCGATTACGCACGATGGCGAACCGTGACGCGGGTAATCGTTGCGTGCACTGCTTTTTTTCTTCCTGTACGACTTTGTCGATTTTCGCGACGGTGCAGGGGTTTCGCCGGCCGAAGGCGCGCCAAGGTGGTGATTTGAATATTTTTCAGATAATTAGTTTCCTTTTGTATTTATTACAAAACTGTTATCACGAAAGGGGGTTGGATCGTGAATATTATTTAAAGCGTCCAAAAATAAAGCATCCAGAAGACAAAGGATCCGTTTGTTCGCAATTATCGAATCAAAAGCATCGGCACGAATAACCGTGGCCGTTGAAAGAGCGATTCGAAAATGCAGCAGCCGGGTCGAAATCGGCGCTTTTTCGAGAAGATTGATTCCGAAAGTGCGCCACGTGTACACGTACTTGACTAAAGCGCGATTTAAACGATCGTTCTACGATTGTTTATCGTGTTTACATCCGATGTATAGAAATCACTATTCACTCTTCCATCATGGTAGATAAATCCTCCCGAATCTCGTTAACTTTACCCCCCTCCACCCCCGTCGCTCTATCGTTTCCATTCGTATTTCGTTCAATTTAAATGCGAGCAACAACATCGGTCGGATACGGTATAAAAATAAAAAAAAAAAAATTCCTCGTTCGATTATACAAACGTTTCATTTCGGTCCCTTTGTACCATTAACCAAAGCAGCGCAATATATAATTAAATATTATTTTAATTCGCAAGAACGGTTTTTCTAATTTCAAATACCGTGTTACAAAAGAATTTTTTCAATGTTGGAATCGTGTTGGAGACCGTGTCACAAAAATTTCGATGAATAAAGAACGCAAGAACGAAAGGGTTGCGGGTCGTTTTTTTTTAAACAAGAAATCTTGACGACGTCTCCGATGCAATTAATTCCCCGAGGTGGGGAGGTTGACAGGGGCGGAGGGGAGGGCACGGTTAATCCGCGAGCGTATCCTGGTCTGGGTTCTAAAGCCTGCAAGCGTCGCGCTAAAGCAATTAAGTTGTTTCCTTGAAATCCAGTGAAATGAAGTTGTCTCCTGTGTAAGCACAAGCATAAATCCTCCACTTGGCCTGTAACAGGCATCGAGCGGAACGAAGCCACGCAGAGGATTTAGCCGAGTACTTTGAAAGCCAATAACTCATTGTTGGGTCATCGTAATGACACTTTATAAGTCGGTACGTAACCGTGAACCGTTGTGTTAGTCGAATCGATATATAAAAAAAAAAAATAGATACACATAGAGAGAGAGCTGTCCGTGATGCGTCAATAACTAAATGCCCACGGCATTTTTTAATAATGCTCAAACGTTCGCGATTCGATGGATCAGTTTACCAAACAGAGATCTAAATCGAACGATCTGTTTTGCTCGAAACGCGATCACTTCGATTTACCGAACGAAAAGAGTGATTAGGATTTTTGAATTCTGCTAGCATTTTATGGATGATCCAATAAATTTATCGTTCCTGTGGTATTTCGCCTCTTTAATTAAACTTGCAAAATTACTTTTACTCTTTAAATAAAAACAGAAGATAGCCCAGAGTTCGTCCGAGACTGTTAGCTGCCCTCAGGGCCCGCCGTCCGGGGGTTGCCACTGCAATAGGCGACAAACCTTGCAAATGTTAACAGAGAAAAGCAAAGATTAACAGAACTATCAACACACGTTCGGATAAAAGTGTATCTAAGAAGTTTTGTAATTTAAAATAAGAAACAAAATTACAACCAGTGGCGATCGCGCAGTTCTCTACCGAATGCATCGAACGAAGGTAAAAAAAGGAAGAACCGTAACTGAAATACGTCAAAGTATTTCAGCTTGAATGGTTGTTTCGGTTGGATTTTCGATTTCGGAGGCGTCATCAGCGTCAACGAGGAGAAAGAGAAAAAGAGAAGCGAGCAACGACGAATCGAAGAGTCGTGCGCGCACGGTACACACAAGCGGGAAGAGGGGTTGGAAAGACGAAAAAGGAGAGAGAAAAAAAAGAAGATACGAAAGAGAAGAACAGAACGCGGGAGGAAGATAGAAACTGTGTTTCGACGCGATTATTATTCGTGGTCTATTCCCAGCTACCGTTCATTCCACATTTGTTTCCGACGTTGAACATCCATATCGCCCTCGAACGGGCGATCATACACAATGGGCTTTATCGTACCTTCCTTTGAAACTTCGAGCGCGATCCCACGCTAATTAACGAATCATTCATCGGCGCTGTAATTAACGAGGCCGACTCTGTCGCGGATTATCCCAGGCCAGATCTTTTTTCTTTTTTCTTCTCCTTCTCTCTTTTTTTTCTTCTCTCTTCTTCTTTTTTTTTGCCTATAGACGTCATGTGCCTGCGGTTACGTTGACTGATAATTGTTGTTGCCCCGTTTGCAAAGGGGCCCGCGCGCCGACTTTTTTTTTTTACAGAAATGACAGGGCAACGTTGAAACAAGAAAATATATATACACATCCTTACGCTTCTTCCTGCCCGCGTCTCTCTCTCTCTCTCTTTCTCGTGTTTCAATGCTGTTCGTCTGATTTTTTGTTTTTCACGTTTCCACCACCTCTATGTATATATTTTTTTTCCCCTCTCTTTTTCTCCTCTATGAAACGTCGTTACATTTGTTGAGCTCCGTTTTCCAGGATAAACACGCGGTAATTAGATTGCGACGCGTGGAAAATGTTGAAGATAAACGGGAGACGGGAGTCCCTGTTACGCGACTCGGAGCTCTTGATTAATTTACGCCGCCGCGTTGCAATGTTATTAATTTTCGCGTGATTTTGTTAACCGAGCGCGCTTCTTCGAATAATTCAATATACAAATCTCCAAATTCTTCATCGGGGGTTAAACATTAACAAGACCCGCGCTTTTACGATTAAATAAATTAATTTTGACGTCTTACAATTTTTCAGTAGTACAAAGCCATATTTAGCAGGAGAAGGGTACGGACGCCCCAAAGATGCCTATATTTGACTCTGAAATAAATTTTTCAAGAATTCGTATGTACTCCATGAGAAAAGAGTTAAGAAAATCTCTCCCATAAACGATTTGGAGTAGAAACATTAACCGTGAACGTTGTTGCATCCTGTTGGTACCGCGGTGGGAGTTTAACACGCCTCGCGCGCGTCGTCCCTGCGAAGACGGTAAATTCACGGAGCGTCTAATTCGGATAATATTCTACACGGGAATCCTTTCTGCTGAAATCTCTTCTTCCAGGAAATGCTATTACCGTATCAGTTCAAGAAGAAGGAAGGTGGGTTGTGCAGAGGAGGGGCGCGTTAAGCGTCGAGACGGGCCCGGGGAAGATTTCGCGGTGCAAGCTTTTCGTGTACTTCAACGAAGGAAAGGGGGGGCCAAGAAACCCGCTCAGGATGCCGTAGGCACGGATTTAATAATAAATCAAACCGAGAAGTTGCTTCCTTGCTTCCTCCTCTTGGAAGACAAGCAAAGGGGCCGACGCCGAAAATGGGCGGGCAAGGATAGGTGCCCATATCTCCCGGGAACCTTAGGCTCCTTAACTTTGACTACGCTCGTTGCTTCATCCGCTGATGTATTATGCACCCGCTGCCTAATTGATTCTTTCCTACTTTCGCCGCCTCCGGCCCCTCCGCGCCCGTTTTGTTATCCGATACTCTCGCCTCCAGCCGGAACTCGATGAATTTTATCAGGCTCGTTTGCGCGGTTTTTGCTACGGAATCCGATAAGAAAAGACTCGAGACTCGAAACTTGCGATTGGCTATCAAACAATTTCACGTTTCCTAAAATTTGCAAAATCCCTTTCGACGGTCTTGAAACTTTTGACAACAGTTTGCAATTTTTCAAGGTTGAGTTCCCAGGTATCCATCGCAAATCACGTGGATCTATGTTTTCCTCGTTCGAGCAAAGTTGGAGCGATGTTTTGACGTGGATCGAAAACACAATCACGTATCGAATCAAAAAAAGCACGCGCACAGAGGGCCGCGTCGAGACCCTCGAGCTCGCCATCGAAATTCACCCTCGCCCCCGGCCGGATGACAAGCCCTGTCGAAATCTCTTCTTCCCTGTCGCGACGCGCAAGTTCGAGTGGAACTTAATCAAATGGTAAACGGGTGGAAAACAAGCAATTGGAGGCATCGAACCGGTACCGTGAGCAAAGACAGCCTGGGTTTATATAGGCGGGGAACCGTCGAACGTGGGGGGGTGGTGTAAATCTGATAAAATCATCCGGAACCCTACTCTCCGGATAGCCCCTTTTTCTGCGCGTTGCACACAGGCTCGAGTTTCGTCGCGCAGATATATCCGATACAGAGGCGAGGCTCTAAGTAACGTAAGTAATGTAAGAGGGTGGTTGTTGCTACGGTTGTTATTAAATGAGACAGCCTAATAGGCCCATTACGGACCCCTCGGTCCATTCCCACATAATATAATCCACCGGCTCTGCCCGTTCCCTGTTACTTTATCATCCCCCGGGCTCCTCTTACTCTCCTCGTACACCCCCCCTTACACCCTGGACGGTGTATCTTGATCCGGCACCACTCACGCCCACGAAAATTTCATCTGCGGTTCGTGGATACCCGCCTTTCATCCCTGTCCCGCATGTCGCACGGATTAATTTTTATTTTCTATCGTCCGACGAGGCTGGACCGTCCAATCTGTGGGGTCGTTGACGCGGTGAGGATGTTTTCGAAAGACGAGATGGGGTGTCTTTGGACCGGTCTCGCTCTGTGATACGTTAAAGTGAAAATGAATCTATAAATTAATATTCTAGCGAATCAGTGGGCTGTGGATGTTTATTCTATATTATATTTATAGTGTGATGTTATTGCATAGCGATATTAGCGCGTGTTTTTGTCCACTCTCGTGCGACCCGGGTGCATAAACGTTCGCAGTCTAGTTATGAGATGCCGGCCGTTTGATCGGCATTGCGTCACGGATATAAAATTGATGATGCGCGTTAATTTGTTATTAGTAAACATCGATAGCTCGATTTACTAGCGTTGACGCGTTAATATGGGAACGTTAGTTGTTGCCAGGTAAACTATGTCAATTTAATCATTTGCAAGCTGTTGTTATTGTCCTTCAACACGTTAAACTATTCGTCATCGTTTAATGTGTCGTGAAAACATTCATTAATTTGCAGTACGGTGATCAGTGAAGTGTTAATCATTAAAAAGTTAAATGTAGTTCATCAAAATTCGTTTAAATTAATTAATTGAATGAAAAGCAGAAGAAAGGGGCGTCTGATTGCTTTGAATCTTTGCAGGAAGACATAAACAGTTTATATATGCGATATTATTTATTTAGAAGTGTTAATAAATAAATAATGTAAGGTATTTTTCTATTTCCAGTGTGACAGTCAACGTTTAACAACATGTCTGACCATATTCGATCATTTCTACTGCGGCCGCCAACGTGTTAAGGTATTTCACGTATTCTTTTGTAAATTCTTAATAAATAACCAAGACACTTATCAAAATTAGTAAACGCATCATTTTAATTCATGTTACAATGCCCTCATTCCATTCTTAAAAGCGTTTTTGGCAAGTGGTCAGTCAGTCAGTTGAGCGTTTAATTTCGAGAAAATCTTAAGTGCCACGACTTCCAGGCAAACAATTATTGCAAATTTCAATAAATAAACGCAATTGCACTTTGTTCACTACGACACGGGGTTGAAATTATTTAAATACAAAAGAAGCATCCTTGACAGCTGTCGAGAAGCTTCTAACGTCTTTTATTCTTAAGTGGACACGTATTTTTAATAAGAAATCCTTGAAAATTATAACAATTAAATGCAATTGCATTCTACTTGCTAGAACACTGGGATAAAATCATCTGGATGCAAGAGAAACGTACCTCGACAGCATGGCCAAGTCTGCCGACGCTTGATGTCCCAGCAGAGGATTCGCAGCCGCGTCGTTGGGCGGCGAGAATGTGGACGCCGGGCTGGTAGCACTGGTAGCACAACCGATACCGATACTGGTCGAGTTGTTCCTCGTCTCGACAGGGTGGCCCACCGTCGAGGTGCCCCGTTGATTAACAGGGTACCTGATGGACGCGGGCGAGGAAAGTGCCCTTGCGGGGCTGTCGCAAGAAGAACCGATCCTCTGCGAGTTTTGCGCGTTCGCCGCGGGCAACGGCGAGCCCCTGTCCGCGTCCGACGATTGTCTCTCGCCCGACACGGTCGACGTGGAATCGACGGGCGGCGACTCGGGCCTGCCAAGAATGCTGGAGATGCTGAAGGACGTGTACTGGGGGTTGCACGCGGGCCTGAGCGCCGGTTTGCCCACGTCGAAGCTGAACGAGTGATGGTTGTTCAGGCCGCAGCCCGATTTGCCGTTCTTCTCTTGAAGAAGGAGCTCGGCGGGCGTCGAACTGCTCCTGGAACCCTCCAGCTCCAGATCCTCCTCGGACACTACGGACACCTCGATCTCCGTTTCACCGGACATCGCTGACGCACGACCACAGCGTGGCGAACACGTCCCGTCGATATCTGTCCCGGCCACACACGGGTCACCTGTTCCACTCGTCACGAACGTCTCGCCGTCCCGTCAGAAACGCGTCGGCCGCTCCGTCGACGGTCCGTCGGCCGTGCACAGTCTGTCCGACGCGCGGATCGCTCGCAATGGCTCGCGTCGCATATCAGTCCGTTAAAACCGATGCGGAACGAGTGGTTACGGGGGGTTATGGTTAGGCGGTTAGCTGGTCGATCGCGACGCTTCCGTCGGCAGGACGTCCCTCGTCGTGTTGGATCGGAGACGGATCGCTCGATCGCGCGACATTCGTAAGCGATACCCTGGACGAGAGGATGATAGGAGACAAGACACTTGGAGGGCCCACCCTTTCGAGTGCCACCCTCCCCTCTCGTCCTTCGACCACCACCACCGATTCTCGAATGTGGGTGTGTGTGTGTGTGCGTGTCACCACCTCCACCTACCCCTGGCTCTGACACGTAGCCGTATCTAGCTCCCCCCTCTCTGTTCCCCTCCGACTCTGTTCGCGAGGACGTTGTCGCGCGTGTAAAACCGCGAAGAGTAACACCGTAGTCACTTCCTCGAGTCACTTTCTCTTCCACTGATCGTTAATCACTGGACGAGACGCGGTTTATCCTCTCGCGATCGATTTCACGCGTCTTCGTCGTCGTCCGTCGGCCACGGACGGATCCTCCGTTACGGTCACGATTCCAAAAGGGGGGTAGTCTCGTTGTCGTCGATCACGAGGAAAAACAGAACGTTTCGTGGAGACGTTGCGCGGTTACAGGAGGATACCTGGCGGAACCCGATTCGTGGACGAAAGCAGCGGCCGTAGAATTCCGCGGGCCGCCGTATCGTGGCGGATGATGGACTGCGGATGGGCACTGTGCTCGCACTAAGGGTAGGAAAACGCCGGAGAAACCACAGGTCACACGAACGAAGGCCTTACTCGAACATTCGCGCACGCAGCGGTAGCGACGTAGGGTGAAACAGAGGAGACGAAGAGGGAGAGAGAGAGAGATGGAGAGGGAGAGAAACGGCAGGCAGGGAGAGAGAAAAGAAAGAGAAGGAGAAGATCGAGACGAAGGTGGTGAGAGAAGGACAGAGCGTGGAGTCACGCTTCGAGAGTCACGGGGTGGTTAGTTGCGCGTCGGATGGATAGACTAGCCGAAGGACAGACGAACGAGCCGAAGGGATGCGTTGGAACGAGAGGGATGAAACGGACGCCGGTAGAAGGGTGGCGTGCCGGCTGTGGAGGGGCGGACAGAGGGACGGCTAAGCCGAAAGTAACCGGACGGGGTGTCGTTGTTGGAGGGGTAGGAGGCGGAGCGGAGCAAATGGCTTACCGTGGGGGATGGAAGCCACGATTTCTCATAGGGTGGTGGCTCGATCGATGACTCGTGGCGGCGAGTATCCGGCACGGGGGTAGACGTACACGCGGGCCAATCGCGTGAGCCGCGTCGTCCTTAACTCGAAAGATACTCGCCCTCGACGATCCTGCGGATCGCGAAATGGGGGTGGCTGCGGCGGTTTCATCGAGGCTACCTACCCCGTTGCCCAGCCTAGGTGGGGATAACACACAACTTCACCGGTGGTGCCTGTGCCTCGCCGTGTTACTTATCCATTATAACACTCCAAGATCTTGATTTAAGCCTGCAGCCAGCGGTGAGCTTTTAACCAATTAGCCTTTATAGCCTACCCCCCTCGATACCCCGTCTCGTTCTACCCCTGCTCTTCTGTACCCTTCTCGTGCAGACCCCTCTTCCCGCCCATTTTAGCTCGCCTCGTCGACTATCGCTTTCCATCCCTCTCCGACCACCGTCTCTCACCGTCTCCCTCTAACTGGCTAACACACCGTACCTAGTTGCCGTACACCTATATCTCTGTATTCTATACCAATGTCCTCGCCGCAGTCGCGCGATGTACCCACCTAATCTACTGCTTCTTCTCCCTTCCACCGCCGCCTCTAGTTACCTCTATCCGTGGCTCCCTCTTTTTCTTTCCATCCGGCCCACCTTTCTCGCTCCCTATAATCACATGCATTATGCGCGTCGGTGTATCAGAGCCGCGTATTCGCGCGTGCAAATACCCCGAGCACGTAGCCGGCCGAGGGGATGAGTTTCTCGTTCAGGAACCCAACCAGTCCCGTCGACCATCCACGCTATATCTCCTCTCTACGGCGCGATCGAGTTTTAAACACGGTAATTAAGCTTGGACCGAGCGATTCGATCGCGATACGAATTCTTCCGACGTTATTCAACCCTTATCGAATATCGTGTCGTTAATCATTCGATCGATGATTCTTCGATTCTTTCAAGATACTAAATCTCTTTTAAACTTAACATTGTCCGTGGCGCGAAGCGATCACCGAAATCTCGGCGCAGAGACGCGGCGAGCGAGACCGGAGGGCCCCTTTAACGACCCTTTCAGAGTCAAGTTGACAAAACGCGGGAGGTGCGTGGCATAATGGGCCGGTCCTCGCGGAGGAAGGCCACAAAAGCCGAGCCGAGAGGGCTGGATCTCTTAAAAGTAGGAAAATGATTACACGGCCAGCGGCGTAGACGGAACGTCGCGGAAGAAAGGCGGGCGGTAAAAGGGTCAAACGCGTATGCACAAGCGCGACAAAGCGACTTCATCGTTGCTGCTCGCGTGCAAGGACGCGTTCAACCCTCGTCGATTCGAAGAAAATCGAGACACTCGATACTATACTTCGAGATACGGTAACGAGGTTAATCAGCAACTTCGAGCATAATTTCGTGAGATAGTCGAGGAACGTTTCTTGCCGCTGCGCGCAATAACCGGGCCAAATACGGGCGAGCGGGCAGGATCGCCTTGTGTCGGCCGTATTTTACTTTGTGCCCGGTGCGTAAGAGGATTATATCCTTCGCGTGCTGGGCGAGGGGAGACGAGCGGACGATCTGAGAAATCGGGATGCTGGAAGACGTTGGACGAGGACAGATAAAGGGAGATGGGGCGAGCGGCGAGGTAAGTGGCGGGTATGCTTCACTTTTCACGGGGACGCCATTGTTCCCTATTATCCGGCGTGATTAGTCGATGATGCAGGTAAGCTACCGCGGGGGGTCCCCATTATATTGCCGGCACAAGTACCCAGTCATCCGCGAACTGCGTGAATTTCGCCGGAATATTGCGACCATCCTCTCGCACCGTGTCCTGTATCGATCCTTGTTCGACCCACGGGCAACCATCCTCCCTGCAACCACGATTCTTTCGACGCTCCTTCCTTGCCTTCACGTTTTTCGTCGAAGGTAAATGGCCGCCGCGGCGACCCGCTGTGAAATTTATACTCTTACCATGGGCCCGCAACAATGATCGCAGCCTCCGTAGCCGTTTTTGCACGGCCGATTTGTATTATTGGCGTCGGTGGGGGCCCGCCTCTTTATCTGCTTTGCCGAGTAATTAGACCGTATACCCTCGCCGTACACCTGGAAAATCGATCGTGGAATCGATCCATCCGTAGGATTATCTGTTCAATAGGCGACTCGTGGGTGACGGATGCTTGGACGCGGACAAATTTTGTGTAATCGATGGAGAGGGATTCTATTTAAAAATTTCAAAGCATTTCTTTACTTATAAAATATTCTTTTGCCGTTATCGATGCTTAATTAATTATTAAAGACCGCTTCGATCATTGTGAAAATTGAATATTTTGAGAGAACGAAGCTTGGATAAATACTTGGACTGTGCTGTTTCACAGATTTCCATCATAGAAATAAAATTTGATTGCAATTAATATGCCAACGTTTTTACAAAAAGCTGGCAAGTGTTTGCAAGCTGTAAAACCGTGCGATCGACCGATTACACGACACCTCGTTGCTTACAACAATAATGAGAGCAGCTCAACAACCGTGACATAATACCTATTTAACGAGGGGTACAGCTGGCGAGTAGGATAAAAAAGAAGACGGGGAGGTAAGCGCAGGAAGAAAATGAGAAAGAGAAAATCGGAGGAGTAGTTAGATAACAAGCGATTAACGACGGTCATGCAGCTTAAAAGGCGGAGAAGGAGTAGGAAGGGAAGGACATAATGGCGACGGAGGTAAACGAGGAGCCCGAAGGTCGTGGAACAAGGCAACGGGGAAGAAAAGCGTCGGGTGGGGTCAGGTTTGCTGGCGGCTTTAATACCTTACATTAAACCCGGCGAGTAAGCGACTAATTACTTGACGCCGTTCACAGTAAACGCGAATTAAAAAAGAACCCGTGGCTCATTTTCGTCGAGTCTTTGTCTCCGGTTCCGGCTACGTACCCCTCGTTCCTCGAACGATCCTCGAATCTTCGCGGGAAGACCGATCGAACCGGACGCGGAAGACCCGCCGGAAGTAGGAACTTCCTACTTGCCAGCTCGATCCTCGATTCAATCTTAAAGATTACTTTCGATCAAAATAAGCATAGTTAACTGAATTTATAGAGAAAAGAAGAGAATTTAACTGCCGATACAGCTTCGTTCTTTTTCGAATCTCGAAACGAATGAATATTTACGGGGATGAAAGTTGGGAAGCCCCGCGTAGATTATAGTTTCGCCTAGCTCCGGGAATTGTCGGCGTTGCACTTTAAACAATATTACCTGGCTCCTAAACAAGCTTGTAAGCGTTTCCGCGTATATCAGAATCAACCCTTCTAAACATAAATTTTCTAAACCTCGGCGAACTCCGTTTCGGATACCGGGCTCTGGCTCGTGTATTCAATAAATTGCTCGTAAAACACAAACCAGGCGATTGTATATAATCGTCGGATAAACAGGAGACTTCCGATAAATTTCACGATATAATTACAATCATCGTATTATATTCGATAATTAACAGGAAATTGTCGACGATTAAAGGTTAACGTACAAACTTGTCGATAAAGTGATTTTGTGCCTGAGAGCCGGGCTAATCCAAGTTTGTTTCAATTAATTTTTAGGAAAAATAATATTTTTAACAGTTCTTCTAAAATAAATGGCCTGAATCGATGAGCAACAGTTTGACGAAGACGACAGGGGGCTGTTGATGAGATAATTTTTAATTCGACACCAGAGGGGGGACGCTCGAGGAATAAATTAACATCAACGATACAATGCGAGGGGTGACGCGATGTTGCGGTCAATAATGGCGTTTTCACGTTTTGACCGTCGATGCGGGGGGGATGCGATCTAAATTTCGGGGATGCACACGCGGGGGCTGGTGTTAATGGACGAGGGCGAGTGTATCCCCTAAGGACAATCGTGCCGGTCAAATTAGGTAACTTTCGTAAATAGCCCGGCTATGGTTTTCTGTCGGTGTTTTCGTCCGCCCCCTCCGCGAGTTAAGGGTTGCTCGAAACCCGCGTTTATCTCCTTTTTTCCCCCCCTTCTCGAACGCGTCTCCGAGGAGTTCGGATAATTGGAATAATTGCGGTGCTTTGTAGACTCCGGGAAACGTAAGATTCTCTTCGGAAAATGGCCACCGGTTACTCGACCTACAACTTCTCCTCGAATTAAAGTTTTTTAATTCGAAACGCGCTCTTCCGAAACTTCTTAATTATCTTGTTAATAATTTCAATCCCCTCTAAGAATATTTCCGAGACTTCAACTTCTTAACAGTATAACGATTTCTAAAAATCGCTTACCACCGAAAGATATCAAACTTGCAGTCGAAGGGTTAATAGTCGTATTATCAAATAATCACGACTTGAATTGCATAAATTTCGGTTTCGTAGTCGTTCAAAGTTGATTAATCGAAACTTTTCGGAAACTGCACTTTCGACCCTCCGGAATTTATAGTTAAGCATTATTTAAATTTCGACTCGTTTAAGGATAATGGGATTCATCGGGTCGGAAGTTACGGGAACATAAGTCGGGATAAAATCGAACCATCCGGCCATTATTTTCATTCCTGAACAATGAAAGTTTCCGTCATAGAAATTACGGGATAAATGAACGATCAGATGGAAAAATGGTATCATTATTTCGTCCGGCGAAACAATACCCCGGGCTCCCGGTGCATTATGATTATTTTAATAAAGCTTCGATCGTCGCGTGTTTCGGCCGCGGCGAATAAATAAAAAAAAAAAAGAGAGAGAGGAGAAAAAGGTAAAATTTAACGAGAAATGCGCCAGCCAACGCATTTATGACGGTACAATTAAGTAAACAATACCGTGCGCGAGATAGGGCGGGCCGCGCTTGTTACGATGTACGTATCATACAATATTTAATGTAAAAGGAACAAAAATCGTTGGACATTTTATGAACCGGGGATATCATATCGCGTAAAAGCGAGGCCGATCCATCAAAATGTTCGATATTCGATTCATTTGAAGCGCACCACATCGAAACGCATCCTCTCCCGTTCCTTATCCGTAAGCGCGCGGCAATTATTCGCGATCTCGCCGCGAATACGTTGCGCGTGTGTCGTCGTTAATTAAAAAAGTTCCGCGCGCGCGTCGGAAAATCCTCCCGGTCCGTGCATCGCGTAATAGAAATACAAAAAGAAGGAACAGAAAGAATCCTGCCCCTCCCCCACACGGAGTTGATTTTTCGAGAAATTCAATCTACCATTCGATAGATGAGAAAAACGTTGCGCCGCCTGCCGATAATGAAACTCGCGCGAAAAATCGATGGAGGGACGATTCTTCCGGGGAAAATTTGAATCGTTTTACCCCGCTGATAGATGATTCTTCGTTTATGGATAAAATTTCCCTTCCTTTGACATTTCGATGCTTCGATTAAATTAAATACGTCCAGTTAATGTAGGGAACTTTTATAATTCAGAAATAGAAGTTCCGCGATGGAAATGAAAAATAAAAAATTTGCAACCGATAAGTATAGAATATTAAATGGTAAGGGGATATTTAAGTTCAGGCACCGTGCGTCGCCGACTTTCCGGACGAGTCCTCGACGTACATATAGGGAATCGAGGAACGAGTTGACAGGGGGGGGGGGGGAGAAAAATCTCCTAAGTCCCTATATTTCGCCAGTTTTGGACGCGAGAGTACAAAGGACCAAATTACCCCAAAAATCGTCCCCCGACGAATTAACCACGACCAGGCTCGGGACCACTGTGAAGTTACCGCACACCCTCCCCAGCCGGTTCGTCGGCTATTGTCTTTTTCCGCATACATTTTCCAGGTGCATTTCCTACGGTTCTTGAGCCGGACCCTGAGGAAGCCGGAAAAATTCGTCGGACGGAGCGTTTGGTTAGGCGGAGCCCACGAAAAGTCGTAGTTTCAACCCCCTCGGGAACTCGAGGCTTAAGCGCGCAACCCCCTGCTCGTCATTTATATTATATCGTCAAGATTACACGATGCTTTTATTAGAAAAAGAGAGCATTCGGATGTTGATTAAATAATTTAGTCCTTGGACGCGATTTATCGACTCGGTTAATTCAAGTCGAAGAAGTGTTTATACATATTAAGATTCTAATTTTTTATAAATTGAAGGGTGTAAAAAGGAGACTGTGAAAATATTGTGAATTTTCTTCGACAGACGATCAAAATCATTGCAAACGATTCCTTTTTCTAAGAAGATTATTGCATATCGTTTCCTCCGCATGTTCGTCCACTTTTGGATCCGGTCCGTATTAATCCACGAGCCGTGAAAGAAACTTTTGAGCGCGTACGCGTGTGCGAGCTCGCCCGTAAAGGCCTGGGTCCTCGGTGGATTTGCGTTTCGGGCCGTTTCCAGCCGTTTCTAGCAAACCGAGCGAGCGAGCAAGAAACAGAAACGGAAGGCTGTGCCACGGATGTGCCTACAGTTCGTCCCACAAAACTGCATCCGCGACATATTAACCCTCTCGTCTTACATAAAAATATTCTTAAACACCCTGCTCCTAAAGATACAGAAATTTCTCCACCCCATAACTTTTGCAGCTTAGAAACTTAAAAATATTATATTTGTAATATATTAACAGGCTATAATTGTTAATAGAAGAGGTTTCATCTAAGTTAATCCTTCGAAATCTTTATACCTTTGCTTATAAAATTGTGCAGGAGCTTCCTGTACGAGATTACGATTCAATATTGAAAGTATAATTTGTATTCAAGGAAATTGATATTGTCGAGTCTGATGGTTTAATCATCAGAGAAGGTGTCAGTCGCTTTGGACGACCATAAAATCCCGCTAAATGTATCAATGTACACGAAGAAGCTCGCGACACGCGGTTGTGGGACGGGCTGTATACGCGCGCGGGGGGCTGGGGGTGGACTTCTTTGCCCGGCTGAAATGGAGTCTTGCGCTCGCGATGATTACGCGCGCGAAAGAAAGAAACGGTTGAACAAAGAGGGGCCGGGTACGAAAGGAAGGAGAATGAGACAGGAGGAGAGCAGGCTGCCGTTGAAAAAAAAAAAAAGGAGAACAAGAGAAAGATGCCCGTGCCTCGCTGCAGGTCTCCGTGATATTGCCGCCCGGCTAAATGAAACCGCACGTGAAAAAACGCCGGGAGAAAGGTGCAAGAGCGCTCCGTCGACGCTCCAGCGAATCGTCGTCCCGACGCCTACTCGTTCGATTTTCTACCCGCTTCCACCCGTCCCCTAGGCACCCCCCCTCCCCCATCCTCCTCGTTTCGTCCGTGATTCGGAAAAATTCCAACCTCCTGCGCCGGGACGCGTCGACGACGTTAAATCGAGCTCGACTTCCGTCCTCGGGATCGTCGACTGGATTATCGATTATCGATCGCCTCGCCTGGATTCAACCGACGTTTCCACGATCGCTGACGCAACAACGTTTTACCTGCACCAGATGGCGGGGAGGGGGGGTTGGACGGTGGTTGATTACGAACACCGGTTCGATTTCCAGTTAGACGAATCACGTCGAACGATTCCGCTTTAATTAGAGGTGAATTAATACGTGTAAATGTTTTTCTTTGTCCGTTTCTTTCTTGTTTTTATCGGGGCGCTTCTTTGGGAGGAGAGAACCCTTCCGGGGATCCCTCGATCGTATCTGCGAAAGGGGTGCTTCACGGGCGCATTATTTGCGGCACGCTTCGATTCCTGCCAATGTCCGGACGTCTTTGTTGCCAAATAGAGATGCGACTTTTATTCGTGAGAGATGATTATCTTAAGATTCGAGGGGCCTGGGATGAGCCGGGTTTGCGAGGTAAGGGTGCCACAATATTTATAAGATTAGGTACCCTTATACTTTAATTTTAGTTACTTACTAATCTTATCGTCTAGGCCAAAAAGGTTTCCTACATTTCAATGGTGTGTTTTACACCGAAATTTTTCAAATTTTGCATAAAAAATGATCACGGTCAAAGTGCTTCTTTCCAAGATTCCAAATCTTTCCCCAAAAATCTGACGACTCGAAGGAGAGCGAAAGGTCGGTCTTAAGAGACGCGGACGATCAAATTATCCCGTTTTCCCGGGGACGGAGAACGTAGACGGGCGTCGGGTCGTCACACACCGGGATAAAGACATTCTGGTGGAAAACTCTGGCCGCCCCGGCAAAACAGACCGCTCCATTCTCTGGCCGTCCGAGCGCGGTTGACCGTTGCCAAAGGACCGTTTCATTGCGGAAACGAAAACGCGAATCGTTGAACGCGCGCTCGCAAAAACGGCGCGCACACGCGTCCGCACACGGACGCGAACGGGACGGGAAGGGGGTGGTTGGAAACGCGATAGAAAGAGAAAGGGTGAGCGGGTACGAGCGAGGAGACGAGAGGGTGGGCCGAAGGGTGGTTAGCTGTGGTGGTGCTGGTGCGAGGCGAGGTAGAGAGCCGGAGGGGTGTGTGAGGAGGAGGATGAGGTGGAGAGGGGGTGGCGCGATCGATCGGGGATGGCTCTGGTTGCCTCCGGTTCAAAGAAAAGCCGGCGCTCGGAATCGGGTGCGGTAGGTAAAGCGTGTATACGCGCGACATCCGGCTAATCAGAAAATGTAGGAGCGCGGGAGACTAATAGAGAGTGAAAAGGCATCGAATAAACAAACAGCGGGTCGACGCGGGACGAGGACGAGGAAGGGCGAAGGGAACGCGGCGGAGTTTCGAATCGGTTACCCACCGGGTGGAAGAAGGAAAGGACGAAAGCTTTGGCACGACGTTGGAAAACGCGCGGCCGAGAGGAGCGAGAAGAATCACGGGGCGAGAGAGTAGGGGGGTGGTAAGACGAGAGAGAATCGAACGAAATGGAGAACGAAGACGAAAAAGGCTACATAGCAGGAGGAGAAAATTATCGAGGGAAGAAAAAGACGGTAGATGCTCGAGGTGGAAGAGGAGAGACAAGGGCGAGATAGGGCTATTAGGGTTGGGTATAGGCGCCGCCCCGGCTATTAGAGGGTTGTTTCACCCTCCCCCCTCCCCCCACCTCCTACCACGACGGTGAAACGCCGCGGTACACTTACACGCTTGTCGCCGTCGTGTGTGCGACTCTACCCGCTTGCGTCCTCCTCCCTCTTCTTCGACGTTGTTTGTTCCTCCCGTCGGCTTCTCGATCACACGCACCTGCACATACACGACCCGGTGTGTTTCTCCGCGTGTATAGGCTCACGGTCGCGTCATATCGCGCCACACACACCCTCGAACCGAGGAGGGGAGGGGTGGGGTGCCGTTTGTACACGTACACGCGTGGTCGAGTCAGGTTTCCACGGCAACCAGCTACTGCTTGCGGGAGAGATGCCTTTAATAAGTATCTTCTGGTGGAGATGGACCAGCCATCCAGCCAGTCAGTCAGCTTGCGCGTATAAGTGTGTCGGTTTTCGGACGGTGGATGGTGTGCGTGGGCCGCGCTCGCGTTCACCGAAACGTACACGCGCCCCCGTGGACCGTCGCCGACCACCAAACCTATAACGCACCACCTTTCAACGCTGAAGGGTGGTTGGTGCGTTAAACCATCTCTCCCTGACCGGACTGCCGGTGTCCTTCTCCCGCGTCCTGTTCACCCTCTTCTTCTACCATTTACCCGCCACTAATAGAGAAGGTGGTGGAGTCACTGCCGTGGATCTTCGCGTGTGTGCTGGTAACAGCGGTAGAAAGCGGGTACAGGGAGGGAAGGATGGTAGCCTCGTGTACGTCCCGTGGCACCGTTCCATGTGTACGCGCGAGCGCCCCTCGTACGTGTGTGTGTATACACGAGCAGATTTTCGAGGCTGGAGGGTGGAATGCGCGGGGGAGGGAAGAGGGGGTCGGTGATACATCGGTATGCATTTCTGCCGTTGGAAAAGAGGGAAAGAGGACGACGGCGGGAAAAAGGGCGGAGAAGCGGCCACGGAGCAAAAGGTAGGGGGGAACGAGGGATAGAGGGGCTGGAGGTGTACAACGGGGGAGGCAAGGGGCACAGGGAATGGGGGGAAGAACGACGCCGGCGACAGCTCGTCTAAATGCTAATAGCTTTATCGACTGAATCTCAAAGTCCCGAGTTTCGATTCTTGCTCCACCTTCTCTCGCGTCGCACAATCCCGCATTCCCATCTGCGCCACATTTTCACGCTCTTTACACCACCGAACTAAAGGAGGGAAAGGGAAGAACTACCCTCCTTTTGCTTCTCTCTTCTTTTTTTTTTCTTTCTTTCTTTTGCTCCTTGCCGTTTCACCCTTTGCTCTTTTCCTTCTTTTGTTCCGTCGGCGTAAACCGGTGATATCCGCGATTTTTCGGACGAGCCTGGCCCTTCGCGTTTGCCTACCCCATCGCGATAGGCCTTCCGGGTCACACCACCCCATCGCCTCGCTTTCCCTTTTTCTTTAAACCTTTCGTTACCTTTCGCTCTTCCACGTTTCTCTAACAAATCATTTAACACAGAAATACGATCCGTTAGAGGTAATAAGGGTGAATTTTTCAGGATTAGGTATCATTAGCAAACTTTATTATTTCTGTATATAGAATATAGAAAATAAATCAATTTATCATATAGTAATACAGAAAACTTTTAACGATTAACATCTGACAATCTTTTGAGGATTCCTCCAGGTGGCTGCCATCTTGGTCCCCGGAGCGTTGCGACCACGGTATCGAAAGGGTTAAACCTTGCTACTTAATCCATCGAGGCCGGCTCGCAGACAAACGTTTTCCGGACCCCGCGAATGGCGTGCAGCGGAAAACGCAATCGCGATAAGTGCATCCGTCTACGGTTATCAGGAGCTGTTTATTAACCCCAAAGAGCAGGAACGAGGAGGGCAGGCGCACTTTGCAATCCTTTTTTTACTCCGCTTTTATTTGGTCCAGCAGCGACAAGTGAGGAGAGAGCGGCCGATAGGGAAAAGTCGCGGAAAGTTAAGGCAGGAAAGCCGTGGCTCGATAACTAGTTAGCCTGATATCGGATCGTGGAAGGTTTCTCTAGCTACTATCAGAGAGATTGGCTAGCGTATTGTGCGAGAGGGCTGGCTGCATCCCGCGGAACGTTAATATTCGTAGCCTGGGAACGTTCTGATCGCAATGGCAAGTAATACCGATGCGGAACGCGGGCCACAATGGCGCAACCAATCCTTTTGATAGATTCTGATCAAAGACTCGCTGCTGCTCAAAGTATTTCTGCCCTTTGCGGCGGCCACCCCCTCTCTACGCCCACCCTCCATCCTCGCCACCGATAACATAACACATCGAGCGTATTCCCGCTGGATGGCGGAGGAGAACGAGCGCGGCTCGCGTAACGCGATTCGCGAATCCGCGACCACACGCTCGCGTACGGAAACAGTCCTTTTATTCGTCTGGTCGATGGCCTGCATCTCCAATATTAATCCCGTATTCGAGAAAATAATGCTACCCGATGGAGTTCCTTCACCATTTTCCAGAAAACTTAGGGAAAGATTGTCGATCATAAGTTATAGCAAATAGTTTAAAATTGTTTGTAATAAGGGGTTTCAGGATTGGTAAATAAAATAACTTTGAATTATGGGAATATGTTCACTTTTGTATCTTTTCAAATTCATTTTCAATTCGAAAGTAGACGTATGTACGTCCAAGGCCGGTTGTTCTGGTGTTAAAAGAATTTTAGACGATTGCCGGTACAATAGATTGAAAGCACCCCTTTTTGAAAGTCATGCGGAGCTTTCATCTCAAATATTAAACATCCTACCTTTGGAAACGGAATTTTATGACTGATGTATTGTGCCGAGTGATCAGAGCATTTCTTTTTTCTGTCTGCCCCAAATTATATCAATATGCGAGAAATTATTCAACCAGAAAGAAAATTTTTCAAATATCCAAAAGAAAATGATTAGATTGGCAATTATCCCTTCTAAAATTCGCCAAATAACCGAATAATATTGAAACATAATACACAGAGTGGCGGCGAACTCGCTCGGCCCGGCCTAATACATTCCATTCCGGCAACGATTCGAAGCAAATCACGATCTTCGCCAATTAACGCGACCACGTATCCATTCAACCGTCAGATATTTCATCAGAGACTTCCCTTTCCCCTCGAATTAGCGAAGTTGTTACCGATCGCGTGGCAAATCCTCCCTCTCCCCCTGATCGTCGTCCGCTCGAAATGGTCGCGTGGCCACGAGGGTACTTCTAATTACCGATAATAGCGGTAAAGAGAAACGCGCAAAGTGCGACGGGGAGAGCGGGGGGATGGGGGTGAGAGTTTCGAAACACGCGGGACAGAGACGGTACGTAAAGAGATCAGGAACAAGAGAGGCAAAAGGGGATGAAAAGAGAGATGAACGTTACGGGGGTAGTTTCGATGGGGCCCATCGAAGAACCCTTCAGTTATTCGAAACAACAAAGACCCGCCGGCACCCTCTCCGCCGTATCCGCTTCCCCGGCAATCATTTACTCTTGCTGGAGGCCATCGCTCGTCACAATGGCCAAGTTATCCATCCACTCCGGCTACTTGCTCGGGAAACGACCACCACCCCCCGACCCCTCTTCTTCACTCTCTCTCGAGGCTGGGCACTCGTCTTCTCCGTCGCCTCCGCCCGCTTTTCCACGCCAACGACACAGAGAAAACAAACGCGCACCTTCAACACACCGGCTACACCTCGACCGTTGTAAGCTCGCTGCCGTTGTTGCCCGCTTTCTTGCCCGGTTGTTCCGCTCGCGACGCGGCTCGCTTCGAGTTCCTCCTTCGAGTTGCTTTACGCCGCGAGATTGTTCCCAGACACTCGCTAAACGTCCCCGATCCTACGCCTCTAACGATCCTCGCGCTCCTCCATTCAACGTCCTCGTCTCGTTTCCATCCCCTCGGCGGAGTGCCGGGGGTGGTTTTTGGGAGAGGAGTTCGTGATTTCAATCAATGTTTGACATCGAACTGTGGCGGCCCAAGCTTTTTTCGTAGAATAGATTTTTATTAGCGAAGATCGCGAGGGGGGGTCGGGTGAAGTCGCATGTAAATGATACGAGTACTGAAGCGAGAATTTTCTCCTTTCTTCTTTCCTTCGTTTCTTTTTTTTTTATTCTTCCTCCACGAGCAATCCAAGGCAGTTCGAGGAACAATGGTCGGCGCGGGGAAATGAAAAATGAAACGTCGCCGCGTCGCAACGCGAACTGATTACCCCCTTTCGTCGGCTGGCCGCAACATTTTTATACCCGTTCACCCGCAGCTGTATATTTATTCGCGAAACTTTCGTTCTCGCTTCGAGTCGTTAGCTCCGCGATAACCGCTTCGAGTGTTTACCGGTAAACACACGTCGCGCCGACGTGTACACAGCCCTGCCTCCTGTACCCTTACACGTATACGTATTTCCGTGCCGTCTACTCGACGCTAGAAACCTTACACGCTTCCAAAGCTTCTTGAAACTGGCGAGTTACACCTCACGGAAGTCCTTTGCCGATATGAAACCGAGAGGCGTTTGTATCGTGTATCGATCCTTGGTTCCTCTAACGAATCGCTTCTGGCCACTTTCGAACAACCGCACGATAAACACAGGATGCTTTCGGAAAGAATGTTACACAGAGAAACGACGTTCGAAATTAATTTATCAAAAAACTGCAAATAATCAAATTTGTAAATCGTGTTCTGGTTTATTTATTCTTTGAGGACCAGTTACTGTGAAATTTAACTAGTTTGATGGGGTACGTCAGAGTTATTTAATAAAAATTGTTCGTAAACTGGCACTTGCTTGTTGTTAAACTAACGAGGAATAGATTTTTTAATAAAATGGAGAGATACAATAGCGTTGAAAAAATTATTATGGTCTCAATTGGCGAAGAGTGAACGCGGTTCAGTAGATACGGTCGTGACTAGTCAGACACGTTCCTACGGTGAAGTTGGACGTGCACAGTAAAATTTTTTTAAAATACTACCTATTTTCTTTCATTAATTATTTCATTGCGTTAAAAATTAAGGCAAAGGTTATTCCAGGTGACACGAAGCTTAGAATCATTAGAAGGAAATGTTGAATTGCAACGGGTAGAGTTTCACTTGACCGGTTAAACGGCAGAATTTTGCCCGTCAGTAATATTTTTATTCAAAAATTTGTCGCCGCGAGGACGTCGCGATGAGCATCGTCGCAACGTACCTGCATATATTCTGTTTAACATTCCGCGTTATTATCACGAGCTGGCAAAACGTGACGGACGTTAATAACTGAGAGATAAACACGCAAGAAAACGAATGTTGGGGATATTTTTATGGGCGTGATTTTAACCACAGAAGCTTGAGAACATTTATTTCATAATTCTGAAATTATTATAGTTATCGATCGAAGAGCAGATTCTTATTTTAACGTTCCAGCAGTAAAAGGGGCGCAAACAATTTTTCACGACGGGGTGCAGTGATTCCGCGGGACGCTTTAATCCAAACTATTTCGTCCAGGGGGGGGGGTGAAACGGGCCCGGTGCTCGACTGCTCCCTTTTCACTCGTTTACGAGGGATGCACTTATTAGACGGTGGCTGTATAAAGCACGGGAACGCAGTTTACGTCAGGTTACGTTTGGCTTAGTTGGCAACAAGAACGCTCGAAACCACACGTACACCGGTTTTCGGAGCGATGGAGAGACGGCGAGCGGTTAGCTACAGCGTGAAACTGACCTCTCTCTATGCGCCTAGCCGACAGACTGCAGCGGTAAACTGCACTTTAGTACTATGGACCGGCTTAAGCGATATTGAAGCGAGACCCTTTATATACACTTAAAACATTTACCGTCATTACGAGAGGCGATCGTTCACGCACGACCGCCGCTCGATAATACACCACCGACCCGGCTAAAGCTTTCCCGCCGTTACGTTGATCGATCCTCCGCGCGATACCATTTTCTTTTTCCTAAAATCAACTTCTTTTGAAAATTTGGATCGATTTCAACCCGCGACGGTGGTCACCTCTGGTTTATTTCCTTAACACTTGAATGGTTACATTTGATAGAAATAATTGGACTTTAAGCGTGTCTGACCATACACGTCTGTTTCCACTGCGGCATTCAACTTACGAGAGTATATATTAACCTTGTCTGACACACCTGTGCAAAAGATAACAAATATGAACTGTGTCCAAAATACCAGAAATTAGAAACCATGGTACAAAAGATTGACCACCTGGGCATCAACGACGAAGTCGCAACGATCAACGATGGCCATCGATAAAGCAAACGGAGGCAAAAAGTACAGGCATGGTTCGGCTAATACTTTGGGTGATATCGAAAGGCCAGCGAACGTTGGCGAACCATTAAAAGGACTGGAAGAAGTCCCAGAAGGGATATTGCGGCGGGGTTTACGCCGGGTTACAGATAGATGGATGGATGCTGTCGCACCTACGACACCCGCGGCTCCCGTTGTTGGTTTTGCTTCGTTGAGCCCACATGTCGTTGACAACGACGCCCCGAAAAGAGATGGGAGCAGCGTCGGTCGCGCCCCAAATGGACCATACTGGAAATGTATAGAGGCGGTCTAATAGGAAGCAACCGAGCGCCAAGTGGTTTCCCGACGGGGGACAACCAGCACCGCTGTGAGAAACAGAGAGGGAGAGAGGGGTCAGCCGCCTATCTGTCGGCATTTATCATCGATTAAATTGTAAACGCCGCTATCCGTGCCCATCGGGGCCACTATCCGCTTCCATGGAACGCGTCGTTGCTCCCGGAATGGACTTTTCAACGAATGCCCCCGCTTGCAAATTGGCCGCAAACACGGAATTTTCTTCGTTTCCTCTGTGTTCATTACGATTTTAATCCCAATCGATTGGAACAATTAACCTCTGAACGTCAGAGATATTACTGGAGCTGTCACCTGCCATTAATATTTATCAAAACAGACAGAATATTTACAAATAACTAGAATTTGTTGGATGCTGAAGAGGCAATCTTGGAGTAAGTTGAGGATGGTTGTTAAATGCATACGCATCCTTTTCGAGCATCATAACGCGGGGACATTTAATTGCGCTGACCTAATGTAACAGCGTTTCCGTTCGCGCGTTAAAAGTTTGCTCCGTTGATGCGACAACACGCAATTAAGGATCAGCCTGTATTAATGGCGTTTTCAGCGAAATTCGAGTAATTGTCGCGTGACAGGCGGCTATAGGAGAACTCGAAACGCCATTTCCGTTCTCTGTTCACGATCGTTGGCTAGAAAACGCGCGATAATTGCCGGTGGGGCCAGTTTAACGTTTGTAACCAATCGTAAATAACAAGATCACTCTACAATATTTCACGATCGAACAAAAAACCAAACAAACTGAAATAAAAAAAAAAACAAAAATACAAAAAAATACACACCGAGAACATAAAGTGGTACCACGGCGGTTACATGATTTTCAAATGCGTACACGAAACACGATATTTATCGCAAACTTTCGTGACAAACTAATAATAAAAATTTGCTATATCGGTTAAACACTCGCGTCGACACTCTACGTTCCACGCTGACACGATGACTATGTTCAATAGTTGTGCACGATAAAATGATTAGGTTGACAATTCGATTAATAACTTTGATGGTTTTGCACTTTGCAAAGTTATTTGTCGACACGAAGTTAGTAAGATGTGTCGAAGCTTGAATTATTAAGCACACAGGTGGTCACTGGTGACCAGTTTCTCAAATTTTCTATAATTGAATAATTAATCAAAGAAAAAATAAGCAATTAGAATCCTTAATAATTGAAATTCAAGCGTGTCTGACCACACACATCTATTTCCACTGCGGCAGTCAACGCGTTAATATTTCTACCAGTAGCTCAAGAATGCTTATTTACAAAGTATTAGAAATATATAATTTAGAAAAAAAATAACTTTCCATATCCCCTCAGAGAAGACAATCGAGTAGAAGGATTACTTATACTTCGTTCAGGGACTAATATAACAATCCCCATTAAAGTAAAGCACCGATTTCACAGCAAAGTCCAATCCATTTACTTTTGATTAAAATCCGAATTACAAAAGAACGCGAAACAGCAAAAAGCGCAGAAAGAAACAGGAAACGGTAGAGGTAGGAAATGAGTAGCCATCGGGGTATGCACGGCTCGGATGGTTTCCGGTCAAACTCGTCGATCCTTGCGGGACTGTAATTTTTATTTACTGCGAGTTTATTTATGAAACTCGTCGGCGTGTGTGCGGTTGAAACGGGTCGCCGAAGAACGCGGGTATGCATCTGTCTCTGTGTGTGTATCCATCCGTGGATGGTCGGTGATTTTCAGGGTATCAGGCACGGTGTAAAGCAGAGAAAGATATCGGGGTGACTGGCAAGGGTACGCCGGAACGAACTGGAATACGGCTCGGTATCCCGTCGTATCGGCTCTATTTATGGCCGCTACTTGTCACCGCCGCTGGCTTTTGGTCGCTGAAATTTCCCTGGGAATGTTTCTCTCCGCTCGCAGAATGGAAAGTCGCTGGGATAGAAGTTCGATAGATTGGAGGAACTGCGGGCCGGAAACGAGCAACGAGAGGCTACATTGTACCTGTATCGACATAAACAGCGACCGTATATCTCTCTCGTTTCGTGCCACGATTTTTTGAGACGTTCCGTCGCCCCGATGGAAATAACCCGTTCTTTCTCTCATATGAAACGAGAATATTAAGATTTCGACACGGGAAAAATGCCAGGGATCCATAAATTTACCTACGCGCACGAGAGCTTCTACGCGCTGGAACCAGGATTTATTACGATCGCGTTATTCCGTTTCGGACGGACAAAGGTTTTTACTCCAAATTATCCCTCTCCGAACCACCTCCCGTAAACGAGGAATAAATATATAAACCACAATAATTTTAACACTAAACCGACACTTTGTGTATCGAATGACCGGTTCCGGTGCAAAAGACAGACTATACATTTCTCATCGGAAAATGGAACAAAAGGAACGATAAAAGAGGAAAAATTGATTGAACCGATGGTATAACAATTTACGCGAAGTCAAAAAAATTATGAAATAAAAAAGTCAAAATGAATTTGAAAATCGGTGGTGGTTTAGTGTTAACCCCTTGACCAATTTTAAATTGAATTCTAATCTTAATCAAACTTTCGAAACCATACGCCTTTCTATCGAATATTATTTAAACATTTTAATAGCAATTTATTATCGTTCGAGGGTTAATGAAAACCTGAATAGACAATTTCGGAATGAAATCAGAAATGATGTCGAACGGAGACGATCGCGGGGCCCTGGTCGGGGCGTAACGAGCTCGCGGAGCGTATACCGCGCGTACGTCGAAGAGGGTGGATTTCCCGGCGAGAAATCCTCATTCGCGGCCAGGCTAATAGAAGCGACAACGGCCCCGGCCAATTTGTCAAGTGGAGAAAAATCCGTGAGCCGTGTCGTCGTGGCCGAGTATCATCGTCGGGGCGTATCCATCCGTGCACGGAAATTTCCTGAAAAATATTCCCTCCCCGAAGGGGCGAGAAGTCAACGGGGACCGGAGACAGATAGCGAGGAGAGGAGCGCACGGGTCGAGGCAGGGAAACCGGGGGAGAGGGGAGGGGAGGAGGGAAGAGAAAGAGGACACAACAGGAGGGGAGGCAGGGAGGGTTTCGCAGGGAACAGTGAGTACACCGTCCACATTGGCAGCCAACAGCCACCCCACAGATACTACAGAGCTGTTGGACAAGCTGTAGCCTTCACAACCGAATTAGAATGAATCGACCCTTGCCTCTTTCTCCCTCCCGTCCTCTTCACCGCGGTTTTATTCTCTTTACGCGTCGCTTTTACCTCCTCGACTTCCATCCGTGCCATCTTCTCTCCTCCCCCTCTTCCTCTGCCCCTCATCCTTCGATAACGTTGCCCAACAAATTTCAACTTTCTTTGTGCGTGGCCGATGCGCATTTCTTTCGGGACTTCCTCTGAAATCTGAGCCCCGGTACAGTCGCGAAAGGTGTTTGAATTAATTTATTATACACGAATTATCGAAAGGAAAGACAAACCGTGGATATCGCTAGCACTAGTATCCTTAATGATTGGAATTTAAGTATGTCTGACCATACACGTATGTTTCCACTGTGCCAGTCAACGTGTTAATATCGACGGTAACCAAAGTCTTATTTGCGGAAGCCTAAAGTAAAAAGCGCGTTTCAAATCATTTTCAAGGTTTTATTATTCAAACAAAAGGGATAGGTTGGGTGAGTAATATGTTTAGGGTAGATCTGCGTTCTTGGAGGAAACATCCAGGGCCTCGAATATCCCGTAGCGCTTTGAATGGGGAAAAGTCGAAATTTTCGTGGCGAACGATTTGCGGATTGATAATCAGCGCACGAAACTCTATAAAGGACGCCTGGCGAATATCGAAACGCAAATTGGCTGTTGGACAGCGTAATCTTCGTTTCTCGTACTTGAAATCAGTCCCTCCCATCGTCTTCCTTCCCGTTCTTTCTGAAACGTTTCAGGGTAGGTACCACCCCCTCGCCGGTGGCTGGCTTCTGGTAACTGTCTTTCCTTCCTTCTTCGGCGAACCACCCCGTTCCCCACCCGCTCTTTCCTCGCTCGACGACGGCAAACCCTTACCCTCCCCCGCTCTCTCTCTACCCCCTATCTCGTCCCCGGTCCGTTGAATATCTTGCTTCTTCAGCCGAGTTATATAAAGTTTTTACGATTTTTCGAGCTCTGCCTGGAGAGTCGAGCCCCGACCACCGTTCACCCCTCTTTTTCCTCTCCAAGACGTCTTCTACGGCGAACCGCGACCCGGGGGATAATCCCGTGTATCTTTCGGATAAGAGACCTATAAATTTGTTTGGCCTGTCACCCAGCCTCGTTCTCCCCCTACCTCCGCACAGCCGGTGGCATTAAGGGCGGCAAGCTCCAATCTGTTGGTTTACCGGCGATATGGCTCACGCGGATTCCGACGACTTCTCCATTCCGGAGAACGGCTGATGCGATCGAGCGAGGACCGCCGGGACGGGGAGAGGGGAATCGACACGATGAAGTTCGTATATCCCGGATTCACCCGGCTTTTTTATGAATCTCGACACGAGCCCGGCCATTTTGTCGCGGTCCTCGACAACCAGAGGATTCGATCGCGAGAAGGATGTGCCTGCTCTTTGAATCGAGCAGGAAGGGGTAGTTTCTGATAACGAATTTTGGTTCAGGGTATTACACTTTTACAAATCGGATGTTTAAAAATGTATTCAAATCTCATTCAGTGGTGCGTGGTAATATTAGTAGACAAGTAACAGACAATTAATTGAAAAAACAGCTCGATCAAGACGAAGAACCACGATCACATAGACCAACCCTAGGTGTTAATCGGGGAACAGAGACGGCAAAAACGCCGAAAAAGGGAAAGAATTAGGCCTCTTTAATTAGCAACGAAAACACATCGATCTCGATGGCCGATGAAGAAGGCTAATTGCACGTGAAAACGATGCGCCTTTAACACGCTCGCTTTGTGAGCTCGATTCCAGCGACGCACTGCACCAATTCCATCGCCCGATTCATTAATACGCTGTCCTCCTGGGACCAACACCCTCCCCCTCCCCTTCGGATAAGGGGGTGGCCGTGTGCTAAACGACCTCATTAGGAGGCACGCCAAACGCATTTGTTGCCCGGCATTCGTGATTTTCCGTGATACTGGTCTCTTGTTATGCAACTCTATACGGTTTCCCGTTGTCCCACCCCCTCCCCCCTCACCTCTGCTTCATTCTTTTATTATCGGAGACATCGTCTATTCAGCGGGGTATCGTGCGGAACCGGGAAAATTCTCGTATAATAGAAAGTTTTTCAATGAAAAAAAAAAAAAGAAAGAAAAAGGAAAAAAAAAGAGACAGGAGAAAGAAGAAAGGGATACGGCAGCCAATTTGTGACCAAGAAACGACCCGACGCGACGGGAACAGAGGGAAGACGGAAACAAGGCTCACAAATATCGGGACAAAGCGGAAAATTAAACTTAAAGCGTTTTGTCATCGCGATCCTCGTCCGTTCGCGACCAGAGCCGAGGTACGAGGTTGAATTTTTGAGAACCGGGGGTGGTTCTGCGTCTTTGAAGAACGATTAATGGCGGAATCGCCTTTTAAAGTGAAAATTAAATAGAAAGTGGAATGAACGAGGGATGAAACGTAAATTATAACACGAAACTACTTGTTAGCAGTTTCTGGTACTTGGTAGTCAAGTCAGCATAAGTATGTTATAGAAACGTAAATTTTTGTTATCAATTTAAGGACCTAAAGGCGTTTAATTTATACCTTCTGGTTGTTTAATCAATGAACATTTATTTGTGTGAATGTAGAGTAAAATAAATTAAAATGAAAGAATGTTGTATATAAAAGTTGTGTGAATACACAAAGGGTTGAACTTGAGAAGATTGACAACCCATTAAACAATTTAAAATAAACTCAGATTTGAAATTGAAGCAGCCAAACGAATGATAAAGTAATAAAAATAAATCACTTCCCAATGGTTTAATTAAACGAATTCTCGAAGAATCTTGTCTTCAGTTTCGAATTTCAAGTAAAACGTTAGTCGAGGATCATCCCTGTTTTCCCGTCGGCGAAAATTGTAGCCAGAGTAAATTTATTGAAGCGGCAAAGCGTCCAGGAAAAAAAATTTCTTCTCCCGTCCGCGTGGAATATTTAACGCCCGTTGAAATTTCTGCGCCGCGGGGGTGAAACGCGATCTCAAGGGTGTCGAAAAGATTATCGCCTAACGCCACACCGCAGTGGAATTGTTAAATATATACGGGTTAATTAACACGTTGGAAAACACCGTCGAAACTTACCTTCCTTCGGCAATGATGCTTGTTAAGGGTGAACTACCCCCTTCTGTTAGATTATCGCGAGAGTAGACCAACCCTTCGCGGTGGCAGCACCCGACAGACGCGTTTGAAGCTCCTGTGCTACTTTAACACTTGTGGATTCAATTAAAGAAAAAAAATAAAAGACTGGGGTAGTGTCAACCCCATAACCATGACCCAGATCTAGGAAATATTTTAAAAATAATTTATTTAAGTTAATAATAAAACGTATGGAAGGTGGTAGAGTGAAATAAGATAGGAAATTTGATTTTAATTGCTGCTATACTTGTCTTTTAGTCCAAAATTATTAACAATTATTTTAGAATAAGTACACTTTTAGAGAAGAAGGTAGAAATAAACATCATTTTTAATTATTTTTTCAAATTTAAATTGTTCGAAAACGGTACATTTGGCGCCATTTGATAAAGCGCTAAGGAAACAGGAAATCCTTTTTATCGGAAAATAATGTCATGGTCTGCTTAAGCGCCGGCTGATAATGTATTATTATATCGATGGTTGTTTTGTCAATCTTTTTGACCGGAAGAGTTGTCTTGTATTTTAAGAGGAAGGAAACTATTACCAAATAAGAAATACAGCGCGGTGGAACTAGTTTCCAACATTACCGATGCGTACCACCAGGTGGTTTCGATCTACAGGATGTCCCAGAACTCACTGGGGTCATCTAATTTGAATAGTAGAAAGATAAAACATTGTATTATTATAAAATAATGAATTTAATATCGTTCAAGCTTTATTTTTCAATTTTTTTAAAGAGCAACTGAGGACGGTACATTGTTGAGGAAACTTTATCCAATAGAAGAGATAGGTACGAATTTTGAAATAAAAATTTTGTAATTATAGTGTAGAGGTATTCATCAGTTAGAACACCTAAATGATTAGGGCTTTTAATGCTAATTTTAAGAAAATTTGTGTATTACAGGAGACTGCATCGAAATTGCAGTGAAATTAATATCGAAATGGCACAAACCCTCGAACACGTCAAGCATTAACAGAATAAGAAATGGAAGGATATAACTTGTAATTACCATTAGGAATTATAATTGACCATAATTAATTGAAATTTGTTGAGATTAAAATACTGAAACAAATGTTAAATATACCATTTTTATAGCACTGTTATATTAAGAGAAATATATACTCCCCGTTGTATTTTCTTCATTTTGCAAGAACTAAATGATAAAAAATACTTAAATTGTTTATATTTAATGATTTTTTTCATTAAAATCGTTGTATTTTGCATAAATAATTAAAAATTTAAAAATTTTTAAATTTTTACCTCTAGCGCCATCTCTTCGAAAAGTGCTGAAACTGCTCAAAAATTGACAGGAATCTGCCGTACCTACAATGATTATTTTTTAAGAAAATAATTTTTTGCTGTTTTCGCGTGTTTGAAGCATCTAATCGCTTCTATTTTACACTAATTATCGATTCCAATTGTCCGATTAATCCTAGAAGCCCGAAATATTGAAATATTAAAGATTAAATGTTAGACTTCCGAACCATCGTTAAAAATGGCGGGCTTTTCAAAACGAGTAATGTACTATTTTGATATTTCTTAATTAAATTCCTTATAAAGGTTTATTAATTAAACTTCTGCTTTAATTATTAAACTAGAAGAACTGGTGTATAATTTCTGATTGTTTCAATAAGAGAAAAACCTACATTTATGTCTTTTCTTCATTAATATAACTTTTAAAGTTGTATAATAAATGATTCAAAGCTATTAACATGGATATCGTTCTAATTTTATCATTTTCAACGCTTTCAGTACGATTGTGTACAGCATTTTATTAATTTAAGATGTTTTTTAAGCTGTAAAAAATTAATAACTTTGGGGAATACTCTGCTACTATTATAAGTGCTCAAAAATCACTTCTGTAGTTCTTAAATGAAGGTTTTTCGTTTATTTAAACTATCAGAAATTATACACGAGTTCTCCTAGTCTCATAATCAAGTAGGAATTGAATAAATTGCTACAATACGTTCATTAAGTTCTTTTGTAGGAGTGATATACACAGAACTTAGTTCTTCACCGCGGATGGCGCCATTTGTACCGTTTTTGGTAGCGCTCGGCTAAAAATGCATAAATAATAAAAACTAACGCTTTCACAGCGTTGAATCGATTATTTTATAATAATATAATGTCTTCTTTAGCTACTATAAAAGTTAGGCGGCCGTAGAACTTCATTTAATTAAGAAAATTCATCAATTACGGGAATGGTATATGTGCTGCATTAGTTCGATTAGTTCGGCAGCGCCACCGCTAGATGGACGGGCATTTTGATGTCCATGGATTGCACCTTTTTCCTATTTTCTATTCTAAAGCTTTTTACCACCTTTAAAGCGATTTTTTATATTGCTTTTTGATCATAGAATACTTTACGATCATCAAATTGGCATGAAAGTTGCTTAATTAGCCAAAAAACGCGATTTTCTGCTTTTGTAGTTTACCCGCTCACCGCGAGATGGCGCTAGTGGTGGCGTTTCAAACAGTAGGTGTACATATGAAGTTAAAAACAATTAAAAATAATACTTCCACGAGTTTTTAATCATTTATAAACTAATTACACGATAATATAGAGGTTCCAGCTTTTTTTCTGTACAAATTTGATGACTATATCACTTTAATTAATCCTAAAATTGATGAAACATGTGGTGACCCATGTTATCATAGTTTATTAATAAATTAAGCTCCTAGATATTTTTTACATCCTCCAACCACAGTAGACCAAATTTAAGGTTAATTAACAAACAATTATGAAAGATATCGGCAAACGACACGTTTAAATGTCCCCGCCAATTAACCACCCCCGCGCTACCTCCGGAATCCGCATCGATGCTCAAACTTTCCACGCTACGCTCGATTGAAGCTTTCTCGACTGCGAAAACAGTCTTGGACATAATTTCCCCATCCCCCTCAAAGCTTCTCTAAGAAACTAAAAGCGATAGAGAAGCCAGCAGGAAGTTCCGTGGGTTCGCCCCTCGGGTTCCGCCAGGTTGCCACCCCTTTTCCAGCAGCCTCCCTGTAACCGCCTCGAAAGGGTTCTTCACGGTGTAAAGCCGAGAATCCCCGATATAAATGTCAAGTTCGCCTTTCGGCTTTCCACTCGAACCACCCCTCCGCCACCCTCTTTCTCGCGAACGAGGGTGGTTCGTCCTACGCTGGTGTCTCTCTTCTCTCGCCCCTCTATCTGTCGTTACCTTGGCCCTCCGTCTCGAAATTTTTCCTCCTCCCAGTCCTCCCCTTTCCACCCCAACAACGAACAACGCCGGTAATCGCGGCGATCTTCGCCCAGGAAGTGAGAAGGCAATTTAGGCGAACCGCACACCGCCGGGCCGTGGAAGGTACGACGGATAACGAACGGCCCAGCGGGATGTAATTAACGGTGTTTTCCAACCTCTGGAGTAATGCTGCTCGTTACGACGGTTTCCGCCCGGTAGGGCCGTCCACGGGGGTGGCTGCTCCCCGGAACAGCGGCTTTCTTCGGCCAAAGGGATGCTCAACTATTCTGAACGAACGTAAGAGGGGATGAAAGAGAATTTCTTCGGAATTAAACGGTTAATATCGTTGCGACGATGTGTTCGGTTGTTAGAGGTGGGTTTGTTGAGTTTTGTTCCTTTTGTTAACCCCTTGTAGGCAAATATTTATTGTTGCAATGTTAAACCACACAAGGAAAATTATAATATTATATATAATTTATTCAATTATATTAATACAACAGTATTAGCAGTAAGAGTCGAAGTATGGCAAGGGATTGAAGCCCTCTTTAACCATTATTTCGTCTTAATTAAACAGGGACTAAAAAATTAATATATAAGCACCATTTCTTTACTACTCATCGATGATTAAAGATTGGGGGCGGTAACCCTCGTCTGTTTCTAATTAACAACCGACAATAGACGTCCGGTCCAATATTTTATTTTAAATGTGTAATTAACACATTTTGCTTAAAAATTAGCAGAAAAGTAAAGAATCTGAACAAATTTTATAATTTGCCTAAAGACGAGTAACTTTAAACGTCTCGTAATTCCCGTGTTAAACGTCCCGAGGAGATCCCATCTGAAATAACAAATGAATCTTGCCCGTCCGTTGAAAAGAGCGTCCGGGTCTCGTTGAAAGACGAAAAATCCTGGGTAACGAGCAGGCATCGAGGACGTCGACAAGCGAGGAACAATGAGCCACGGGCAGGAATCGCGAGTGGAGCATCGCCGCCCTCCTGTTCGCCCACCTTTCGCGAAGAAAAGAGCAGTCAGGGTGGCAATAACCCGGCTGCAAAGGCTACGGCAGCGGGAGGGAGGGCAGCTTGGTGGATGGTTCGGGCTCGAATAGTCGAGCAACACAGGGGCGAGGCGAGGGGACGGATGAGGGGGCGGCGAAGCGAACGTTTAATAAAAGATGCGCAGAGATAGCGCCATTACCCCGGCTTGCATTATTTACCGGCGCGAGGCAACTCTCTGGCCGCGTTCCGCCGCAGTCGCGGCGTTAGGTAGGCGTGTCGTGTCCAAGTGTGTGCACACGGCCGTGTGGCGACCGTGTGTGCGTGTGTGTGTGTGTACGTCGCCACAACGACTGTGTAGGAGCGTACCTGCCGCCTCATCTACACCCCAGCGTCGTCTTGGTTACAAGGGGCCAAGAATGGTCCAAACAGGGTGGGTGGTCGGGTGAGCGATGCTCGATCACCGGGGATGTAAGATCGAGGGGTCGTTGATTTTCTGGCAACGTGACCCGTGTACCTGGTGTCAATGACGATTGCTTATCCGCGCCAATGCTTCCTCCGTCTCGTTTTTCGAATTTCTTCCATTTGGGACAAGTGGTGTTAAGATTGAACTAGGTGTAGGGATCTTCTTTGCGTCAAAAATATGATTAATATTAATCTTCCTTTGAATAGAAATATTTCATCACGGTACAACCTTTTATTTGCGGCAATTTGTACAACCCTCCGTTTCAAATTTGCATAATCTTGATGCAACCAGCCCGAAAGGGTCGCGAATTTAATTGGCAATCTAATATTTATAAGTACATTGTCTATGTAATTTTTCCTTGCTGAAATAATAGCGTTGTGTTTGTTTCGTTATTCGGTATCCTTAAAACGGCAAATATTCGTAGAATCTTCATCGATAGACACCGAACGGTTCGTTTAAAGTCATTTAACCGCATCCTGGAGGGTTAATGATCGAACAAAGAAGACCCAGCGGGTAGGTGATAACGAGGGATCAATCTTGTCTCGTTAATTTGTATCCAGAGCGGAAGGATCGGCGCGGGTCTCGAAGGAAGCACGATAGACCGGTTGCGGGTTCGACTCACAATCGGTACGGCGTCGAGGATCGAAAAGACAGCTAGAGGCGGTAACCGTTCGAGCGTGGAAACAGGAAGGGCTGCGCCGTCGATTTTCACGAGCGTGCTGATTTCAATTAGCATTATTATTAGAACCGCATCGGCGACAAGGAAGCACGCGCGCGTATATACGTGCGCGAGAGTACGCGGGACGTGATTGTGGATGTGCAACGATGGGACACGTCTAAACGCGCAGGTCCCTCTCACGAACACGTACAAACGGACGAGGACCACCCCGAGCGACTGACGCTTTGCTAGGGGGTGTTTGAAAGCGGTGAAATCAATGCTTCTGTTTGCACTGTTGAGGTCGAACCGAATTCCGTTCCTGCCTCCGCTGCTGAATCTATTTGTGTGCGTATGTGTGTGTATGCGACTGTGTGTGCGCAGCCAGACACAAGCATCGCGTTTTCCACCGACACAAACCACCGATCGCTAAGGTGAAAGTGCATGTGTAGACGATTGGCAACGCGAAGTCCAACGCTTTTTACCAATTTTCCTCGTAGTTTCTGTTGAAATTTCGTACACCCACGACCGTGCACCGTTCCCTTACCCCTCCAACCGACGGCTGTCTTGATTGATGCTCGTTGGAAAATCAATTCGACGCTTCCAGCCGTACCATTGATTGCCAAACTAATGACGATCGAATCGATTCGTAAGACGAGTGGATTCTAGACGGTTTAATTAATTAATTTTTAATTTATATAAAAAACTTCGAGCAAGTCAAGGTAACCCAATGAAATATTTAAACATTCCTCCACTTTGTACTCAGGGGGTTATTTATTGAAATTTTAATTTGATTAAAACAAATTAGCTTGGCAATTTGCTGTCGGTATTTACTTCGATTAGAATGCATTGTTCCTTAATCCCTCGTGAATGATTTACAGGTAAATATAATTTTCATAATTAATCCCGTTATATTAGTCTAGATTCGAGAGCGGTGCGCAAGGCTGTCGGGTTCAAATTGATCGAACAATCGCCGGCTCTATCCAATCGCTCTCGATTGAACGGTTTTACCGTAGGTGCAGCTTATTAACCCATTACGTTGGCCGTTGTGCCGACGATTAAACGGTTTTCCGCTAATTTGTACCGGGGATCCCAATGAGCCGAGCCCTCAGCAGGAAGATCGCGCGCCGGAAGTAGGCGCCTCGCGCCTGGCGGCCTCATAATCCTGGACGATCGGTCGTTTAGCCGGCATTGTGTCGGGCTAAACGAGACAACGAGTTCGCGTCGCGGTGGGAAACAGCCGGGATTGGATGGACAAGGAAAGAGAGAAGCGCGGACGCGAAAGATAACGGCTCGTAGCCAATCGATCGATTCGATGGACGCTTTTGTTCGTCCAACGGTGCCGTTGGCCGATTTAACTACCGAGCCTTGTCGCGTTGAAAACGCTCGCAATCGAACCGATAGCGTAAGAATCGTAAGCAGAGCGGGGGAGCCTCAACCCTTTCGTTACCTTTGGGCGCTCTGTGCTGAGAATTTTTGACAGAAATCGTTTGTCTGATAATTTTTTTAAGAAAAATTAGTTTTTATCAATAATTGTACACCTGAGTATTTGCAACAAATATGACAGGTTTACGACACCACTGATCCAGTCAAGTTTGCCAAAACAACGTTTAATCGCTAGAGCAATTATTCGATCAATGGGGTTAATATCAATACCTTCGAGCTGTGTTATTATCTGCCGACTAATTAAACGATCAAACACGAGATACAAAGACGTTGTATAAACGTCTTTTTCGAGCGAGCGTTCCAGTCGATGGCGCGTCTATAAATACGTCCAGGGTGTTCGTGCAGTGGTGATCCTCGACGTATCCGCGGACACGGCTAGGAGCCGACATCTATTGAGCTATTACACGCTTAAGCGGAAACGGGCTGACTGCAGCGGCGTGCCTTGCTGCTTTCGATGCGTGCGACACCACGACCTCAAACTGGTAATCCGTACACGAATCCCTGACGAGAGGACTGCTGCTCCCGCTGCGACGGGCGGATCGTTGCACCGGAAACAGGAAGGCGGAGCGTGGCCGGGGGGGACGAAGGGGGATGGCTGGTTGACTGTGGATAATTGGTAACTCGAGCCCGAATCACTCACCTTCTCGCGTAATCTTTTTCCACGACAATTTCTTCCTCGTCGATAACACGATGTAACCCGACCTCGTCGAATGAAATCTTGAACCCATCCACCACCGCCGAACCTCTGCTTTTTGTATTAAATTAATCGTTATTCAATTCGTCGAAGTTGGTCTTCAATTTAAATTGGAAACTACAATCGTCTTCCGTTAAATAAAATTCTAATTGAATTGATTTTACCGCAAAATTAATTAAGAAAGAAGTGTTTGGGACATGTTCTTCGCGAATTTTAGTACGTAACAGAATCGATCGTCTGGAGGTCACTTGATTTCCCTCGTTAGCGACACGGGGATCGATCAATCGTTGATTCTCGGAGCTAATGAGTCACGGAGAGAAGAAATACGGGGATCTCGTAGCGGCAAGAGTTCCGAGACAGATCGTTAATTAGCGCCCCCCGGTCTTTGGCCGGCCGTGTTTCTCGCCGGGCGAAGTTAAGCATCCTCGGAAAAGAATCTTACAGGGCGACCGTACCGCACACACGCGCGCGCCGAGAGATAGGATACACCGATGTCGGCCCTTCGTGGGCCGCGCGGGGGGGAGTTGGTTATTTCACGGTCCACTCGCTCCACTCACACCCCTTACAGGCGGCGTCGGTGGTGGCAGGCCCCTTTCCAAATCCACCCCTAAGAATTAATTCGAGAGAATCGTCCGGCGGCCGAGCGACAGCCACCTCTTCTGCTTCCATCCACCTTCTCCGCCGCCTCCCTTCGGATCATCTTCTCTAACCGACCCTCCTTCAGCCTCTCGAATCTCTTTCTTTTCGTCTCTCCTCTCGCATTACCGTTCGCGTCGATCTAACTTCCTACGATCCACCCTCCCCCACCCTCCACCCCTGTTCTGTCCTCTTGATAACGCTGTCGTTTCGAAGGGTCGAGATAAAGGTACAGGGACAGAAGCGTCCTTAAAAAAACGGGGAAACACGTTTTTCATTGTCTACGATCGAACGGACGATAAGGCTAATTTTTGCGACCCTTGATTTTTCATCGGTTCAACCCCCGGGATTTAAAGCTTTCTCGCTCGAGGACCGATTTTTTCGATCCTTGTATTCGTGTCTGGAATACTTTCAAATCCTTGCTATGCAGATATATTAACCCCTTGGGTACCTTTGACGACTGACACTCGTTTTGTTTTGTGGGTAATTAGTATCAGTTGCAACAGTAATGAAATATAAATATTTCGAAAACAACAGAAGCTTATCAAGCTTTGCTTCGAAAGGTACTGCACCCTTCAAAATTATTAGCAATTTGCTTTTTGTTACCTTAAATTTATTTGTTTTTGAATATTTTAAGTTGGCTACCGATTGCAAAGTTCGAAGTAATAAATTCCTCGACGTTAACACGGGTTGCTTAACGCAGGGGCCGAAACGTTCGGCTCATTAACGCGGGTGTCAGAGCGAGCAGGCCAATATTCCCACCAGAATGCACCGGCATCGATATTTCAGCTGGTCAACGTCGAAAAGTCATCCATCAACGGCTCGACGTACAACGTCAGTCGATCTTCCAACGCCGAGGCGAAATCTGGCTCCGTTTCAATAAAACTTTCCGCCACCACTTACAAAGATATAATCCCTTACTTTTCCTCAGCTCTTTGCGGCCAATCCCCGTGTCTCGTAAATTGAATCGCGTCGAGGACCGGAGATTAATTTATCCGCCGTATCCGTCCACGTATTCGACGATTTTTTCAAATTAAAACGAAATCGATTTTTGAAAATAAATCCTGTTATCCGTATCCTTTGTTTCGTGGGAACGCGAGCGGAATCGGTCGGCCGTTTCGCGGGTTGGCTTCTAATTTTATCATCAAAGCGAGGCGCGAGCAATTTTCCGTCGATTGAACGTGACTGGCTTTAAGGACGACCGACAACAAACCGGCACTGTGCACAGTGAATAGCGCGTGGAAAGGTGGATGAGAGTTTGAGCGGTTCAAAGCGACGAATACTCCATCGCCATCCGGCGGATCTAATGGCCTGGCTCGTTTAGCGGTCTCCTTGGTTCGATTCCACGAAACTGTCGGCCACTTTTCCCGCGGAGGGCGCGCGCTTTTCCCAGAGGTCAACGGGGAGAACCGATTGTCCCGGGCGTCGGGGATCGATGAAGAAAAAGCGGACGAAACAGGAGCAATCCCGGAGACAATTAGCCTTCTAATCCTGCGAAACTGGATGGTCTGGTGGTCGAAACTTTCTTCGTTGAGTCAATTTTCTTCGACTTACTTTCCAACGTAAATTAAAATTTAATTTAGGGTATATTTTCCAATATCTTCGTAAATACTTTGAATATTTAACCCTTTCGTTACGGCAGTCCGCTTCAAAAAACCTTGTTTCGTGTCTAGAATATAATTTTAGAAGGATTAATCCAATACGGTACTCTACCGGATGTCACGTAAATGTCGACTATAGTCGGCGCCCTTAACGAAAGGGTTAATATATACCAACCCCCAAGTCGTAGATGGCTATTTAACAAAATTATCAAATATTTTTAGCAATATTGGTTATTACTGCAAGGCTTTCAATGTGTCGGTATCACTTTTCGATGGAATATTATAAGATTATAAATGTAATTAGGTTCGGTAAGGATAAAAGGAGGGTAATGCAGAAAATCTGTGCCGAATTTGAGTTGTATCGGGATCGGATCAGACAAGATCGATCCTTCGTCTAGTCGCGCGTACGCAACGGGATAATCTGCGTGTATTTACTGGCAAAGGCTTACGAGTGTAACGTACGGTATTTATTTTACACAGGAACGTTCGACTGCGTTCCGAACGTGGTTCAGTTTTTGCGTTTCAGCACAAAAAAATTGCTCACTAAATCCTTTTTTTTTCTCTCTCTCTCTCTCCTCCATCCACTCGCAAAACGTGTAACATGTGAACACGTATATATATATCTCTCTCTCTCACTCTTCCATACACACCTTATCATTTTTTTGATTCTCACGCACACCTTACAGCTACCAGCGTTTCTCCCGATAAAATCTACTTTTCGTTTCGAAACGACTGCTCACTCGTCAGCGATCAACGGAATATGTTACAACGGGTGGCCGTTCGTTCGACGAGAATGCCACGATATTTTTGTCCTCTTCGTCGTTGCTTTCGTTTGATTTTGCTTCCTTTTTTTAAACAAGGGGTAGGTTTACCCCGTCGCGGGGCTGCGATCGAGCCGCCTGTTATTCTTCGCTTACGTATCACCGGGTATTTATCTTTCCGCTTGGACGATGGATTGTCCAAAGCTCGCCCCCCCTCCACAATATTTAAATGCCTCGACAATATCCTCGAAGAGATACGCTCGTTTCCTGCGCGTCACCCCGCGTAAACCGATTACCCTATCGGAACCGCCCCACGTGTGGCGGCGAGCTGACATCCGCCAGAAACAACCGACGGATCGAGCACGCCTTCGAACGATTATCACGCGTATAACATTCGTAATCGATCGAAATTGTTCCTGCGGACTCGAAAATTCACAAAATCCTCTCCGAAGAGCCTAACTCGTTGTTAAAAGTATTGCGGCCCTCGAGTCCCCCGCTCGAAGGGACAAGCAACCAGACCTCGTTGCCGACGACACGATCGGCCGACGTCCTCTTCTCGTCGAATCGGCCAGCCTCTCGACGATTACGAGTGCGATTGTCGAGTTCGCTACGCGTGCGGGTGCGTGTGCGGATGCGGATGCGAGGAGAGCGTCAGACCTGTGGAGGAGGGCGTGGAGGTAGGCGGCGGACCAGACGCGGTGGCAGGGGTGGCGGCCAGGTGATGACCGAAGAACGTCGGCCCTGTCGGAGGATAAGGTGGCGCGGCCGGGTGATAATAGCCAGGCGGCGGCGGTGGCACGGGCGGTGGATGATGGACGTGAGCGTGAGGATGCGGATGCGTGTGCGAGTGAGGCAACGGATGCTGATGAGGATGGGTGGCGAACAGGAAGGCGGGCGCGTAAGGCGGAGGATGGGGCGGCGTGGTGGGCACGGTTGGACTGTTCACGTCGAGGCCAGGGTTCTGCTTCTTCCATTTGGTTCGTCGGTTCTGGAACCAGATCTTCACCTGGGTCTCGGTCAACGAGAGCGACAGGGCGAGGTTCAGGCGCTCGCAGACGGAGAGGTATCTGGTGGTTTTGAATTTGTTCTCCAGCGCGACCAGTTGCTCGTAGGTGAACGCCGTCCTGGCTCTCCTCGGCTTGCCACCCGTGCCTCCGCTTCCGCTGGTGCCATTTTGACCGCTCTGATTCTGTCCCTGGCATCCCTGCGCCTGCACGCTGCTGGACGACGACGAAGACGACGAAGATTGTCTCTTCTTGCAGTTCGACGATCCAACGTTGCTGCTGGCTGCCGTCGTACCGTCTCTCCCGGCGTTCGACGACTCCTGATCGGTCACCCTCATCTCCACGTCCTCGTCCTCCTCGTCCTCCTCCGCTTCCTCGTCCATGTCCTCCATCCCCGTGTCCGGTGTCCCTTCCTCGTCCTCTTGGCCGCTGCCGCAGGCGAACTCGCCCCGCGAGTCTCCATCTGAAAGTAATAACCGAGGGGATAAGTAGAAATATCTACTCGCGCGGGGGCAGGATTATCGGGCAAGGAAAGCGATACGGGTGTTGCGTGACGAAAATTGATTATACGAGGGGATGAAATTGCGCCACGGGTGTCGTTTTACCTATGACGGAGCGGTAACGCGACCCCGTGCGCTCTTTCACACCCTGTCTGGCCCTGTGACGCGAAGGACGCGCTAACGCGCCGATTTGATACCCTGAATTAACGTCCTGTCTCTATTTTAATCATATTTATGATAGAATCAACGATACCATTCATTCAGAGATCAATCCTTCGACTACTCAAAGAAAATTTAAAAATCACAAATAAAATGTAACATTACTTTACATACCTGACTGAGCACTTTAATGGCACAGGTGGCGAGAGGGTTAAGCGGGCGTGGACAGTAATCAGGCTCGTTTCTTTCACTTTGAATTCGCTCTGAAGCTAGGTTTTGCGATACGAAACTTCCCACGGAAGGGAGCGTTTCCACGAGTCCTGGCCAGGACCGTTCGTCCGGGGCGATCGGTTTAACGAGCGTGTCGGCCGCAAAAGCTCGCGCGTTTCATCGAGCCACCCGGTTTGGAGACGGTTAATCGCGAAAAGGTACTCGGGGGAAGATTTCAGCGGGGCCGAGACGAGACGACCTGACCGAGCAAAACCAACAACCGGATCCCGGAGCCGACAAACGATTGAAACGCGGGCCGAGCCGAGTCGAGCCGGGTAACAGAGAAAGAGAGCGGCCAATCGTTCGCTCAATGAGAGAGGAGATTGGAGATTCAATCAGCACGCAGATGTCCCGGGGACAGATATTCCCTGGCTCTGGTCCGTGGAGGTTGGGGGTGCCCCTGGGAAGAGGGGATGGGTATAGGTTGCCGGATAAAACCAGACAGAGAGAGAGAGAGACAGGTTAACGGAGGCAGGGGATGGTTTGAGATTGAAAGAGACGGACACTCAGGCGGAGAAGAGGCGAAGATACGGGAGCGAAAAGGAAAAAAAGAGACGTTACGAACGAAAGGGAGAAAGAGAGAAGGGACTTTATCCGAATTGGCGTGGCTCGTGGCCCATAGCCCGTAGCCTAGCACCGTGGCTGGGGGCTTGGAAGTCCGTAGGGGGCGACGGATCGAGAGAAGGTTTACGCCGTAATGGGATTTGTATCTCGTTAACGCGCGATCGTTCTTGCCCCGTCGTACAGGCCGCCGACCGCCTACGTTTCCTCTCTTCCCTTCTTTCGTTTCCTCTTTCTTTACCTATTTTTCCATCCCGTGGCCTCGTATCTTTTTCACCTATTCGTCCAAGCCGATGGGTACACCTTTTTCCCTCCCCCCCTTTTCTTTCTCTGTGTGCCGACTGATTGCGTCTAATTGAATTGCGTAATTTATATTGTTCCGGGGTCTCTTTCGACCGATTGCTTCCGTCCGTTGCTCGTCGGTTGATATTATTGCTACAGGCATCCAATTTATATAAAATGAAGTAACTTGAGACCGTGCTGTATCGTTTTTAAATTACATTAATTGCCAGGTTGGACGATGAAATTCCATCTTTATTCAAACCTTCCAAAAACCAAAGCAAAATTAAACGAATAGAAATTAGATACGCGAAACTATCATCTGGACCGAATAAGAGTTAAATTTTGACCGACGTAACGAGCAGCCTGTTATCGCGTTTATCGGGTTTTTATTGCGTTAGAAACTGTTCAAAACCATTTATCTCGTTTAGATGTTCTTCATTAAGCACGATCGACGGGGCTGTCTATGCGATAGAAACGGTCGGGGTGTCCCCAGGGGTCGCGCTAAGGGTGCACAGGGGACGATCGCTCGCAGGGGCCCCGATCAGTCACGAATACTTATTTCGGTTTTCCTCATTAAGCACAATGACAGCGTTTGACGTCGAGTGGCGCGATTTGGGAATAAAATTCAAAGGGGAGGACGAGACGGTTCGAAACGTCGTCTCTTGGATCGAAGCCCAGGAACGTAAATCGAAGCCAGCAATAACGCGAGGAAGGATCCGACGACAAGTTCGATCGCGGGTGACCCAAATCGAGGGGTCTGTTCGACAAACGTACAGCCAATTATATACGAGCGAAGCCGAGCGCGCGGCCTGTCTGTCGGTATATGAATCTATAAAGGATATATTTGGAACACACGGTCACGTGTCCGGAGTCTGCGGCGAGAAAATATTGTTACGATGATGATCGATCCTGCGGAGGGTTGAAATTGCTTCTATTAACGGTGATTTACGACGACTCGAGCGTGAATTAAATACCCAAAATGTATTTCAAAACACACCGTGTTCCAATAAGATTTACACATTATTACCACCCTGAACCTCCCTCGAAAATATTAGCTGCGTTAAAAAACAATTCTCGAAGGTTGATCTCCACCTTTTGAAATTACTATCAACATCTCGCTACGATATCCACACCCGACATTAAGATTTGTAGAAATTTGATGTTATCCCACGCACGGCAGAACGGCCGGATGCTGAAAACCCCCTTACAAATCCCGCGCTCTGTTTCCCTTATCAAGAAGCGAGGCACGAAAATACGAGCAATTATCATATTATTTCTCGAAGCGGAAACAACGAGAGCCACCGTCAACGACGGAACAATACGTTCGCGTAACAATAGTAGAAATCGTTCCCTTAACGAGCCAGCCTGATATCATCGCTCGTTTTCGATAAGAGAAGCACGGAGAGGATCCAAACGAAGAGAGAGGGAGGGAGGGATGATGGCGATGGACGTTTAACGGTACGAAGGTAGCTTCGAGGTAATTACAATTTTTCCAGAAATCTAGCGGAAAATCCGGGAGATTTCGAATCACGAGGCAAACCAAAGAGGGGGTGCGAGAGTTTCTTCGACGACGAGGGTGCCGGGTGGTATGTGTGTGTGTAAAACGCGGCAGGGGGTAGCGACGGTTGCACGAGAGGGGTTCGTGCGAGAAGAGGAAGAGAGAGAAGTCATTATGATGCAGAAGAGCCAATTTTCTGGGCGGCTTGGCGCGATGCGACGCGATACGCCGCGATGCTGTGCGATTATCATAACAACCGACGATATTATTCCGTCGCCGGATTTGCCAGCGATGGAGAGGGGGCCGAGCGGGGGCGAACGAGGAGGGGGACAGACCCGTTGGAGAGGACTCGTCGCTAGCAGCAGTCGAAACGGATTTCGTCGATCAGTCTGGCCGTGATGCACTTTTAATGGGAAACCCTGACCACCCTGGAAGATGGATGACCCCGAGAATCGTGTAATCCCGATTTCATCGGCGACGATCGATCCTAGTACTCTGCTCTCGTTCCTTGTTTCGTGTTTTTTCTTCCTTTCTCTTCTCTCGCAATTACGAGCCTCGCCTGGCATCCATTGCAAGTATTCTTTTCGATTTTTCTTTCATTTTAGGGTAGAAATTGTCTTTTGTAATTTAATTTAAGTTTCGTTTTTTATTGAGTTCGGAATACTCTGCTTTTGGTCTCAATTCGGTCTCAATAGTCCTTTCTTCCTTGCTCACACTGGAGGACGTTGTTTTTTAACGACGTAAGAGCAAGTATTTTCGTTGATCAAAAATCGAAGGCACACGGTCGACTTGGTTGGTCGATTTTGTTAGCAGCCAGTGTCCCGTACCGGGATAAAGGGACGATAATGATGGGGTTCAAGGACTGGTTAACGCAGATTAGCGGAGCAATTTGTCACGCTCCGACAGGCCACCCTCGCGAACCCCACCCCCTCCCCTCTAGCCCGCTCTTCTGTTACTCGTCCAATCCACCCCCCCCCCCCTCTGGGTGCCCTCTTCCTTCTCCCTCACTCGTTTCCTCTTTCTCCTGCTGTACGATGACTCCTTTGCTACGTTTCTACGTCGTTTCACCCCCTTCATAGGACGCTTCTTCGTTCGCGCTTATCGGCGCCGGGGATTCTTCCTCTTATCTGTCCGCCAGACTCCATTAAATTCGAAAGTCAACTGTGAAATTGGGATCGAGCTCGCGGAACCGGCTCTGAATTCGATCATCGGACGGAGATAAGCTTTCCGTGGCAGATGACGCCACGGATCAGATTGTACGAAGGAATTTAATGAAATGGATTAATCGTCACCACTTCGTTTCGTAGGAAAAGTACCCGACGCAGTATCGATTATAATTGACAGGTGGTCCCCTAATCGAGGTAGCAAGAACGTTTGTGGTTTCGAGGAATATCAACCCCTGTGAATTTAGTTTAAGACTCGATTGATTAAGAACTAAACGCAATCAACGCTTCACGATCGATGTTATCGAATTAGTTATCCGGTAACGAGCGATCACCCTCGGTAGCGAGAGGGTTGAGCGGATCACGGGCGAGACGAATCGCGCGAGCGGAGCCCTCGTGTTCCGAGTAACGCGTCTACATCGTCACTTTTGTCGGAATACACGCAAATAACTTCGAAACGGGCGATATTGCACGCCGCTCGGGGAACAAGTCATCTTTCCAGCGGCTAAAGTTAGAACGAGAAAGAACAGAGAACGCGCGAGCGTTCCGGGAGCAGGGAAGAAGAGGACAAGCGGAGGGGGGAGAAAAAATCTCGTTCAAGATCATGGGATCTCGCGGAGACGAGGCCCATATGTTCGACCGAGAAAAAGAGGAAACGATGGGCCGTGTTTTGGCGAACGGTTACGACGTCGGAAGACGCGCGACCAAGGAGGAAGCAATAAAGTAACGGGATGCAGTTTTGCGGCAGAAAAAGCCCGCGGGATTAGGGGATCTCCGCGAGACATCCAGCCGGGGGAACAGGGTCGTTCAAAAGCGACAAATTCTCGTACATTAATCGACCGGTTAGAGCGAGTGTTCCGGCGAGATTAGTGCCCGTTGTTAATCACGAGATTCTCATCTCGACTGTAATTTCTCATAAATAATTAAGATTAATTAGACGTCTTTCAAAACCTAGAAACATCTAATCCTGAGGGAAGCCATTAATCTTATACGCTTGGAAGCTCTTTTAATGTTACCGATTCATGAAATTCAGATTGTGTTGTACCACCACTTCCGTAATTTTGACGATTTCAATTCGAAAGGGTTATAAAGCTTCGTCTCGTGTTTATCACCAAGTTGACGACGATTAATATTCCCTGAGGTGTGAATACGACCTTAAAACAGTCCAATCTATCAACTAACAACTCGAGGAACCCAGAAAATTCCATCGCACCAATCTACATTGCTGAAGAAAACTCATCGAGCACCGCTAATCCTATTCGACTGGTCTTGTCGCGCACCCAATCCCTGCTGAACACTAGACAAGATGAACCAGGATTAAAAATCACCTTCGTGTACGCTGTCGTTCCGTCGATGTCGTCGGTGCTGGACGCGGCTGTGGATGACACGTCCGCCGGTGAACTTATTAGGGTCCAGTATGTTCTCGACGGAGAACGCCAGGCAGCGTTTGTTCGCTTGCACGGTGCTCGCGGTCGTGGTGATGCTCCCGGTCGTGGTGGCGGTCGTGCGTGCCGCGTTCCCGGAAGTGCAGACGGTCATCACGGTGGAGGCGGCGGCGGCGTGCGCGGGTATGTACACAGGAGTCCCGTGGCCGGTTGCTTGGCCACCGGTCTGAACGCACGAGAAAGGATGCACACCGCGGCTCGCGAAAGGATTCAGGAACTGGTCGGATGCGCTACCCCTGGAGGAAGGGGCGGTTAAGTCCACGGGGCTGCTGGGGTTGCTCTCGTCCACCTCGTCGCGACACACGTCGACCTCGACGTCCTCGTCCTCTTGATAGTTCCCGTTGCGACTGCCGGGATGCACTTCCTCCTCCTCGTCCTCCTGATCATCCTCGTCCTCTTCGTCCTCGACGATGTTCCTCCTGGGCGTCGCGTTACGTTCCGGCTCGTCTTCCTCCTCCTCGTCCGGCTCCTCTTCTTCCTCGATCTCCATATCCACCCTCTTCTCCCGGGCGACGTCCATCTCGTGGAACGGAGGATCCTTGTCGACGGGCCGCAGGATCGGTGAGGTCGAGGGCGAGTGTTGCTGCCGCACGTTCTCGTACCGGACGAAGGGCTCGCTGGTGCGTACGTGGAGCAACACGTGCCTCCTTTCTTGAGGCGGTAGCGCGAGGCCGGCACGCATATCGGCCTCCTCGCGCGGTAGGACGACCGGTCCTAGAGGCGACACGGTCCTGCCTTCCTGCATCCTCCACATAACCCACCGATCTATCCTTTACCTCACCTCTTGGCTCTTCATTCCGCGCGCCGGCCGGATACACTGTCCAAGAATACGAAGGAAGAACACCCGAATCACCCGGTACACCACTGACACCGACGGCATCACATATCTCTACCGGTGGATCATCACTAATCCTTCAACTGATCACTTTGTTTCCAAAACGCTTCGCGGACGCACCAATGAACGATTCTGTCAATCTCGCGGCACCCGATCAAGACACAGCGAACGGAGGTAAAAAAAGGGGGATGAGAATCGAAACCGGGGTGTTTATAAGACGTATCTCGTACCGCGTCGGTTGATCCTGCGATCAGCGTGGTCGCGCGATTAGCAGTGTCTTTGGTAGGCAGAAGCCGCGCGCGTTCCGTAAAATCTGCTCTCGGGACTCGCACGTAGAGCCATGGTGGCTGAATAGGTGGTATATCGGCGTATTATTAGTAGCCGAGGAACCGTCGTAGGAACGTAGTCGCAGTGGCGAGCGAGGAAACCCCCGTGAGTGGGGGGTTGTTCCGCCTCGAATGGGCGTGTCCAACCCCTGGCCGGCTTACCAGCGATCCCTGGCGTCGTTCTAGAGGGCGTGTACGTCTCCGTGTTACCACGGGGGTTGCGCGCACACACGTGCTACCCCTCGGAGTTGTACCGTGGTGGGTGTCCGAGCGATCTCCCCGTAGCCGTCTCGCGCGCGCGTGTGTGCCCGCGCGACGTTTATACGAGAGAGTTTGGTGGGTAGTCGCGAACGTACACGATCACGAAGACGCACCCAGACAACGTTGAAACGACTGAATGGACGGGCACGAACACGAAACGGAGCCGCGTGCAGACGTTTCGCGGCCCCACGAGCGAGCTTTCGCCAGATACTCGGGTATGTACACACAAGAGTCTACCTTTTCCTCCCTCCGTTCCTCCATCCACCCCGTTCCCCTTTCCCTTCCCTCCCCCGCGATCCGGCCGGCTAAAGTGGTTTGTCTTTGATTTAACCACCACCGCCGCCGCCGCCACTGCCGATGGAGGAACGCTTTTCCCTCTGCACACGCCTCGCCTACGTTCAACGTTAGCCGAGGAGACGTGTGTGCGAAGGAGTCGCACGCTTAAGCTCGTTCACGGTATTCGTGATCGCGAAACGCCGTCGGGTTTGTCGATGATCTTGGTGTGTTCTCTGGCGGAGGCGGGCCTCATCCCGCTATCTACTCTCCTAGGTAACTTGTGTACAGTTATCGGTGCTGGGAGTATAATCGTGTGGCTATGCCGGGTATCTGTGACTCCGCTGTTCTCTCCTTCCTTCCCTCTGCGTCGTTACCATCTTTCTCGCGCGTAATTTCGCTTCCTCCACGGTGTCTTTAACTCGGAAAGGAACAAACCCCGGGAACCAATACCCGAGCAACCGACGGATGGACGTGCGCTATCGCCCTGGCTCGTTGCTAGTATTGCCGTCGGTGGGCGATGGTAGTGATGGTGGTGCTGTTGCTGCTGCTGCTGCTACCACCGCCGCCGCCGCTCTTAACTCGGCGCACGGATATTGTTTACCCGACCATTTAGGTAATTGCTGGCCTACCGCCCTGCCAGCCAATCGAACGTAACCGGCGGATGAGCCTGCAATACCGAGCCCACCCTTTACCCCTTCGTCTCTTCTCCTCTCTCGCCAAACTCATCGTGATTTTTCCCCCCTTTTTTTTTTCGTCCGTTCGCGATCCCTCTCCGTCTCGCTCGCCGATACGGTCCATCCCTTTTATTTGCCGTTCGATTCACGTTCATGTCGGTGCCTACCCTCGGATCGTCATCGAATTAGCCTGGGCCCAATCGTTCGGCGAGATTGACGCCACTACTCCGCCGGCCGATCATCGATTCTTTCCACGAAATTGGATAGATACGTGTACCTGGCCACGATTTCCTCTGCCTACGTCCACGTTCGATCGCTCCGCGATCGATCATGCGTTAAGCGAGCAGCGTCGATGACGACGCAGGGAAAGTTGCGTAGGCGCGATACCAATTAGTCGACGAAACTTCTCGCGAATATCTTCTGGCAGTCGCAGAAAAAATAACTTTTAATTATAGTACCTTTAACTTTGTTTAATTTGTAATTCGAATATCGAAGGTTATAAATTGGCCGTCGGTTGATAACCGCTGGTATCGAAAAACGAGCTAAATAGACTTTCGGTAATTAAAGTTAAGAGTTTATAAAGCGAGATTGCGGCGTAATTTTCTATTCTATCAACTTTGCCGATCGTTAATTTAACCGGTTGAAAAGCTGGCGGTCAAGCACCTTCGCTGATCCCCGTTAATAAGCTGTAATAATAGGTAACGAGCGCGGCCGTTCGCTCTTTCTCGTCGCGAATCGATAGGATAATGAAGCAGATCAAATATTTATAATCCAACGATCCCGGTCGCTTTATCGGCCGCGTTTTACTTCGAACGTACAGATGTTCTCTGGAACGGTTGAAAACGACGGGTAATATATGTATGCGTGTGTATATGTATAAACGTAATCGTATCTCGTTTCGCCGTGGTGCATCGGCCGCGAGAATGATTTTCAGCCCGCGCAAATAGCCGGGGCAGACCGACTAATTTTCACGTGCGAGCCACGCCGGCTAATGAGCATTATCGTAAATTTATTTCAGGCCGGGCTCTCCGGCCACCGCATAAGAACTAACAAATTAATTTAATTCGTAAATGACACGTACGCCGCGGCACGGTGAATTTACTGCATTGAATGCCACCGGCCGTGCCGAGCCAGCCTGGTAGCTCAATTTGCAGCCGGCCACCAAAGCTTAATTAAAAATTTACACCGACAATGTAACCGCGTGTGAGCCGGGGTTACGGGCGCGCGTGCCGCCGCTGGCTGCTGCTGCTTCGCTTTAAAACCGTCCCCGACAAAAGCCTTCTTACGCGACAAATGGAGAAACACAAAGAGTGGCAGAGGAGATAACGAGGTGGGGCTTGAACGAGCCAGAGAAATTAGAGGCGGTAAGTTAAAATTAGCGATGGGCTCAAGCGCTTCGCAAGCGCGTTCGAATTATTTCAATTTCAACTTTTCCTTTTTACCATTAATAACATTGACACGATCGAGTTCGTGTACAATTAGAGCAAGTGAAAGAAGAACGAACCACCGACTAATCGTCGAATAACCGGCGGCGTAGGGGGGTTGCGTGGTCGCAGGTGAGCACGCTACCGGATTACCCTACCTGCCAAAGTGATGTGGGTTTAGGCGAGCGTTCCTAATAGTTCTGAAACGGTACACGAGTCGAGGAGTAAAGCTAGGCGGATAGATGGATGGCTAGACCGGCGAAAGGAGGTAGGAGCCGAGTGCGATAGATACATTAAACTGGCAGAAAGCTGGATAGAGATAGATCGATAAACAGAGGTGGAGTTACGGGGGAGAGAAGCTGATAGAGGTAGACGATCGGCTAGAGAAAGAGGTGGATGTACAGGGTGTAGCATAGTGTGTGGATGTAGTTTCAATTACTCGATAAAAAGAAGTTTCTCCTATCTGGTGTTGCCCTTAAATTGTACATCTTTTCGTATTGCACTTGTCTTATTATTAACAGTTCGACCTGTTCAATGTTGCCAGGTATTGACCCTCTTGGATTTTCAGCAAATAAGTCTCGATAAACATGTCACCGTCGAGGAACATCGTATTTAACATTCATTAAAATGGTAAACGCTTTTATTTGCATTCTGGAATTGACATCATATACAGCGTAAAATCACTGTAACTCGGACAGGACGGAATGTTTGTACAGGGTGTCCTGCTTAACTTGTCATCAAATGTCATCACCTTGATTCGAACAAAAATTGAATTAGTTTAATTAGGTGAGGTAGTAAGAACTTTATTTAACATTCATGTATACAAAGCTATTACCGAGACCATGCCCGTGTATTATGGTGCACCCTATACAGAATAAGAGATGATAGGCGAAACAGAGAGGTGGATAGAAGGTGGTCCATAGGGTGGGGTAGTTTGGAACGGAGATCGAACAGACCAGCCGTGACCAATTTGCGCCCGTTCGTGCTCCCGATTCTGATCCCGATCCCGGTCCACCGGTACACACGTACACGTATCCCCGTGTGCACATGTGTACCTACACGAATAGAAAAGCGACGAGCAGACGAGGCGCAACCTCGATCTTCCTTGCACGAGGCACCCTTCCACCCCCCCCTCACCCATTGCTCGGACAGGGTGAACGATGCCAAAAGATAACCGTCAGAGAGAAAAGTTGTCGATGCGTTGTCGCTCGTTGTACACCGTCTACCCCAAAAGTTTTCATGCCTATCTGGACCGACGACACCGTGTCACCCACCGCCTCTATTCGCGCCACGATAATTGGCCAATTAAAACCGGTCGAGAGCGTTCGAGTTACCTGGCATCCGATAATTATACGGTATCCTCGCGGTGGTTCAACCACGTATCCACGCGACCCGACCAGGGAGGGAGGGAGGTAGGTGTGGGTGGATGGGTGGCGAGGGAAAAACCGGTGAGATTCGCTTGGCGAACGGAAGGGAGGAGGGATCAGGGCGCGAAGGAGGGAGCCGAGAGGCTGCCTACGGAGCAAAAGGGGCTTGTTGGAATCGACTATTCCGATTACGTGGTTTCGGATTCTACGAGTCCCTTTCTCTCCACCTGATTCATCTCGTTTCCACTTTCCAGGCTATCCTTGTCCCTGCCGCGCACCTCCTCCCCCCCTTTCCTGGACATCCTTTCCTCTTCGACGTCCTGTCCTCTTCTACGTAAATCAATGCGGCTAGCACGCCCTCTCCTTAACCCCGTGACGCATGACTGGAATATTCCTCGGATCTCTGCGTTCATCCGCGGTCTATGTTTATCCCCCTCCTCCCCCTCCTCCTCCACCCTGTTCTTCGTCGTTGGACTTATCCGTCGGACGCCAGGGTGCCTTTGAAGGACCGAGGATCGCGAAACGGGCGACTAGCGATCGACAGCTCGTTAGCCGAGATGTTAATTGATTCGATTTGCCGGCAAAGGAGGAGAGGGGAGGTTTTCTCTGGCCTCCCTTTCGATGTACCTTACCGTGGCACGAGATTGGTCGGACCCTACCGAGGGGTCGATAACGACCCTCTTCGTCTTCCGATTATGACAAGTCGAAGCAACCAGCCAATTTATGGCCGACTATCGATGTTTAACTTCAGAGGTGTGCTAATCTTTATTCGAACAATCAGTTTACGTAACGCGTATGGGTGTTCGATGGAAGAAAGGTTAAGGGAATTTTTTAACTTGAAATTTGGAAACTAATCGATTGCATCTTTAATAATTAATAGGTGCTACTATACTTTCCCACCCTCAAAATTATCCTAAGGATAATTTTTCAAATAAATTATTACATTTTGCAGGATAGCGCGTTATTATTTCCATGGAGGATTCTATTGGCAATACGATCCTTGATGTATATCTCATTAAGGGTGTTCCAGTTTGATTCATTTTAGAGTCGAGTGATTGATCGTTTACCCCTAATTAGAGATCGGGCAAGTCTTGAAAAAGTAGATGAAATTACGCGTGACACGAGAGGAAATTAGGTTCGTGGAGAACAGAATGATGTATGATCGTTATACTTCAGTAACCTTAGCGACAACCGCATTAAGATACTCTCGTCTAACGTTGCCTCTATTTCCGATGTAGTCACTTCTTCCACCGGCTAATTATCCTCTTAATTAAAAGCATAGTTCTCGTTGACGTTTCATTTGCTCCCTTAAAAGAGCTCTCGAAACCCTAAACCGTGTCTATCCAACGTTTCGACTTATTTCCGTATCCGGACGATACAATACGATATGACTTTTAACTGGTAATGGGGTAAACGTTAATTGTTATCCATTACCGTTTCGCAATTAACATTTTCTATAGGCTATTGAGCATCGATTGACGTTAATTACTAAACCACCCATTGTTTAAAGCTCGTTTTCGAACGATTATTACGCCGCCGCGTATCGAACTGTTATTAAGGAACGTGACGGGAATTGAGACTGTAATATTAGGAATAGAGAGTCAAATTGTGAAGCGAAAATCAACAATGCTTTCTTTTTAATCGCAGATACCCTATCAAATATTCATCAGTATACTCGTAATTGACCGAAAAGCGTAAAATACTTGCAAAATAAATTTTCAACGAAAGATATTAAATTATTGATCAGGGTACACGTTTCGTTTAACGAGGTTTAAGGGGATGAAAGAATCTTTAAGACACCTATCGTTGAAATTGCAACAGGGACACGGAAGAAGGGAGGATCACGACAGCTTGCGACGATTTACGCGTCCCCGCAGAGTTCCGGTCGGATCAAAGATGGTCGACACATTGGCCAGATCGGGGACAATGCCCGTAACGGGGATCATAATGGGTCTAATGACGACACAGCTTTCCGGATAATTCGATGTCAAGGATGTGGACGTTTTGCAAAGGACGCGTGCGAACCGTCGAATAGGGCCCAGAGGAGGTGATTACGCGTTCGAGTCGCAGGGAGACGACACCCACGTGTTCGTACGCGACCATGATACGAGGTCGCGCGAAGGGGGTCGTACACAGACGCGGCACCGTGTATATATATAATATATCGTATTAGATGCGGGGAGGGATGCGAAACGGGTATCGCTTACGCGTTATTATTGCAGCGATACGACACGCTACGGTGTCACCCGTGACCTCCCATGGGGGCCGGGCACCATATCATATACAATGTAGGTACCAACTGTCACACCATCGGCGAGAGACCAGGGATCCCATGGAAACCGGCTAGGCGTGCTTTATGGTGCGTCAAATTAAAAGATTCCCTTCCTTTGCGTTCCCTAACTGCGATCTGATCCACTTGCCGGGCCTCGTCTATGGCCCAGCTAAACGGGACGAGCTGCGTGTCTTTCACGGCTACGGATATCCCCGGGCTTTCGTTTCGAATCGACCGTGGAAATTGTGCCTTAATTCGCGACCCATTCGATACCCGACTTCCTACTGGAACGCAACAATTCTGACTTCTCGCTGCTGCCCGTATTAAAGTCCCATTACGACAATTAATCCTTCGAGGACCGAGGACTTTTTATCTTGGCACGGTGATCGTGCGGAATGTTATTTATTTTAAATAAAATAAGTAATTCTTAATACTTAGAGTTTGCGAATGCCTTGAGGTATTATTTTTTAAGAATGAATACAAAGCTCTATTTATATAATCATCGTCGCTTAACGAATGCAAGGAGACCTTACATCACAGTTTAACAAAGCGTATCTCCATCCAACGCCGTTCCGCTGTATTGTTCCCGTTGTCTTTAATCAAACAGCTTCTGTCGTGGATCTGGTAGCGAGGCAAACAAACGAGCGTGTCCACCTGGCGTCTTCGCGCGCATAATTTCCACCGGGTACGATCTTAGCAAAGCCAACAGACGCCGGGATCGAGGTGTAATTCGTGGCTAAATGGCACATCGCCCGGAATTCATAGCCGCCGAGCTGTTTAACGACGCGAACCGTTCGCCTCCGTCACCGGAAATCACGGGGGTACCGCGCGAGGAAGATACGCCGAAGAAGCGGAGGGCTTTGGCAACGAGCTCGCGGGAGGAACGCGCAAAGTGGTCGACTGATTGAACCGCCGTTCGAATTTTGGCGACGATGTGTGGCTAATCGGTCGTGTTATCGAGCCATCGTTCGCACACGCGCGACGCGTTTATTTATGCACGATACGCTTTTTAATGAGCTGTCCCCGGATCGTGTTCTATAATTAGGATCGAATTTTCATTTAAAACCTCGCGCGAAGCTTATTTGAATTTTTACCCCCCTATTCGACCAACTGCGAACGATTTCCCGTATTTTATGGGCGTTTGAACGGCGACACGCGACACAGCCGATTATAATTCGCCAAGAATAAAGAACGAAGGGTGAGAAAGAAGCGTGCGGACTCGAAACGCTTACAAAGACCGCGTGGCATCGCGCCTCGTAACTTTCAATTCGTCCTCGGCTCCTCTCTGAGACGCCGCGCGCGAGAACGCTTCGGGACGTCTGAATTCTTAACGACTGTACGCGTATTAACGATGCGGTCGGTGGCAATTTCGTGCGAAACTTACGAGCGCCGGCTCGTTAGTAAAAATAATTCCGCGCGGGAAGGGTGGTGCTCGATGGAAGGCCGATGGACGGGTCGCCTCGCAACCTCTTACAAAGTTGAATGAAAATTGTACTTAATCAGCGGTTAATCTCGCGTGAAATTAACGGTATCGGTGGCCGAGAACGACACTGGCGTCATTTGTCATTTCATTTGTCTAAATTTGTACATCTCGCGGGCTAGACCGCACGTGCTGGATGCTTCGGCGCCGAGTCAAAGGTTATTTCTGAAATAATACATTCCTATGATTTTATTAGTACGCGGGTCTTTGTTCCCGGGTCGATACACTAATTTATTTACCATTATTTTACAAGGTAGTCATGCAAGTAGTTTACACCGTAATTACAATAATTGAGGCTTCGAGCAACGATCGCTCAAACTTTCTTTAATTTCACGAAAAAATTCTTCGCGATGTTAATTGGGTTAACAACGAACGGCGTCCAATTTTGACACGACGGTCCCGTCGCGTCGTGCCCAGCCTCGAGAGCGGGAAAGCGAGCTCGTAAAGGGGGAGGGACGAAGGGAGGGGGTAGAAAAAGCGCGAATAAACGGGCAATGTAAACGAACGAGTCTATAAGTCCGTGTCAAGCGGGTCCGCGTCGCGAATAAACCCGGACAGTTCTGTCTTAACGCGTCAACTTTCGCCCCCTCGCGCCCCGTGGCTCGCCCCCGGTCCGTGTGCACGATACCCGCTCCCCTCCCACCCCGTATGGACGCTCGCCTCTTCAAAGTGTCAAGTGACAAACGATCCCGCTACCGAGTAGGCGTAGTCGTCGGGGTGGATATAATTTGTCAGGAAATCACCCAATTAGCCTCCCAGTTATGCGGCCCAACAGATTTAACCAATTAGTTTAGCTATGCGAGCCCTAATACATTTCCACGCCGCCGCCGGCTACCAGCCGCAGCCGTTTCTCCTCCTTCTCCACCTCCGCCTCCCTCCTCTTTTTCTGTAGCCTCTGTTATTTCTCTGTCGCGAATTTATCCTTCCTCGTCGTGTTCGACCCCCGAACATATTGTGCCCGTTTCCAACCAGCGGCGACGCAAAAGATCGTACTCGCGACGATCGCGACGATCGAATCGTGTTTTGTCCCGTTGCGTTCACGCGTTCTGCACATTCTGAACCAAGCTCGCGGGGTTGGGGTTGGGGGGGGGGGAGGGGGAGAAGTGGTTAGCATTCTATTTATAGGGTAGGTTCGCCTGTAGGAGCGTAGGGAGAGAAAGGGAGGTTATAGAGAGAGTCGAGAGGTGAAGCAATTTGTCTCCCTAATGAGATGTCACCCTATTCGTACGCGTGGAACCGCGGCAACTAAGGAGACGGACCGGACCCGGAGCAACGCTGAAACCGATCAACCAGAAATTTCCCGGATACCCCTGTCGTTCTTCCGCTTTTCCTTTTTTTCAAACGATCGACACCGCTCTCCGGATCTTTTTTTGACAGTGAACGATGCATCCAGCTCCAGAAACAACCCCTTCTTCAAAAAAGTTGAAGACACCGTTAGGAAGACCGATGTTGATCATTGGTAATTTTAGACTCCGTTTCAGTTTCATTTTTCGATGTTCTTTGACTACTTAATTTCAATCGGTGTTCTTTCGAGCATCCTCTAAGTTTGATCCAGTTCGCGACAACTTTATTTATTTACGTGTCAATGGAGAATTTTCAGTAGGTTACGTTATCGCCGGGGAGAAGTATGAAGTGAAATTTAAAACGGTGCAAAAAGGAAAGCGTAAGAGTTTCTTTTCGCCAACTTGTCCATGAGTTTTATTCGATATTAACGAGGTCCCGGTGGTCGACGATCTTTTACAGCGGCTAAAATATCTCGAAAACATTCTACCCATAGTTCACGGATACGCGCGCGAACGAAAATATGCTCTTCAAGTAATAATAAGAGGATCGTAATTTTGTCAGCGTGCCGTTTGACCCGGGAGACGTTCCGGAAATAAGCGTTTCGATCGCGGGATAGAAAAAAACGAGGGCTCGCGGACGCGGCCTGTAGGACCCCGTCTGTCGGGAACGTTTTACATCGTTTCGTTTTTATTCACGACAAGGGGGGACGTTTTTCGTTAAACACCAAATGCACGGGGTTAAGGATCAGGGGGGGGGGGGACTCGTCGATTTTACGCGTTTTCACGCTCCTTCTGCGAAACGTTTAGGCCCATGAAATCGCAAAACAGTGGTGAAACATTCACGCACGTGGCGCAACCCCGGCCTGCTCACAAAAATACGATTAACACCCGTAAAATATTCGTCATCGAGCCGAACGACCAATCATTCATTACAATGACCCGGCGTTTACGAGGCTTTTGTTCACAATAACGTCCCTGTTTAAAATTTTTAAAGACACCCCAAAATATTTCGGCGGAATTTGCGTTCAAGTTAATTTCCAGCGTTCTAAGTTCAAACGCCTCGTTCAGAACGTTTAGTTAATGGTTATGTTAATAACAATGACCAGCAAATGAAAATTAATCGATCGTACACCAAACAATTGAAGTTTCAGTGTTTCAATTATGGCGATAAAAGAATTAGTAAGAAGGAGCTAGTATTTGCAGGACGTTTCCAAACGTTATTATTTGGGATAATCGAGCTGAGAACATTAGAGGATGTCTTCTTTTTCCTTCGGGAAGGGAAGAAAGTACCTCTGGCAAGGTTTTAATCGTGGCAAAGAGAGGTCGATCGAATAGAGTAACATGGTACGGGCAAAAGAGAGAGGACGGTCAATGGGACCAGTTGGAGTGCAGGATTGCTCTGGTCGATTCTAATTGAATCGTCCTTTGGCCTCTAAGCGATTGCAGTTCCGCCCACTGTTACTGACGAGTGATACGTCCGACCCTACCCTGCTCCCTCTGGTTTCTATTACGCGTTTCGGAGCAGAGATTCCACAGCCGATGATTCGTCTTATTTTAGTCCGCGAACCGCTCGTTTCCCCCGCCCTCGCTTTATATTTTTTTATTTTCTACTCAGCCGAACTCCATCGTCGCGATAATTGCTCGGAAATTAATTTCCCGTATTGGAAATTGACGACGAGGACGTGGATGCGTTAAATTGAACGATTCGAGCGAGACGATCGAAGAATTTGCAGTAAAATTGTTTATAACGAACAGGCAACAAATATTCCTCTAATTCGTCGAGATTGTACGTATAGTTATTCATTCAGAAATGATTTTACAATTCGGATTGCAAATAATTGCAACTTAGTCGGCATTTTACTTTCTGCAAGGTACAATTTTAATACCATAATTGAACATCGAAAGCTACAGAAAACTTTTCAATATTTCTAACAATCAACGCGTTACGCTCCACGGACCATGAAGCGATTGATCATCAGCCGCCTACTGATCCCTGTCTCGAAGTTCATCAAATCGTTTCGACGGAAAAGGGAAGAGAGCAGCCGGCTTCCGCCCACGCCGGTCACAATTACGCAGGACCGTCGCTCCGGTTCGAGGTGTTATTTTTAAAAACCGTCCAAGAATTTCCGTCCGTTTCGACGAAGCTTAATTCCGTCCAGCGGGGCCGATAAAAGCGTCGTTTCGCGAACCTGCGAACCGTGGAACGCCGCAAAAAGGGTCCGCGGAACAGGTGCTCGTCGCCGAGGGGGCGCAGAAACATCGTCCTCCGCTCCCCCTCGGCGAATCAGCAGGCGTAAGACGGTCTGGCCCCTTTCGAAAACGTTGGCCGATCGCGGGGCGCACGCGTCGGTATTAAATTAATGTAGTCGACTCTGTGTAGCCGGCGATTAAACAAAGGGTGAAAATTGAGCACCGTCCAGCCCGCGGCGGCGGCGAGCACGCCAGCCCTCCTCGAGCGGGGGGCGCATCGGCTACACCCACCCACGGCGACCATTTCGAGGGCTCGATCGTTCGTAACCAGCGTGGCTTCCGGCGCGGACACCGCGTTTTCCCGGCTGAACCGAGTTATTGGTGGAGGTCCGCGCGCGTATCTTTGCCCGCGCCGCGATACATTTCGCCGCCACGAGATCGTTCCCGCACGAATTCGTGTGTTGGCGAGTGTGCACGCGCGCGCGCGTTTAATATATGTAAACTCGGCCCCGTGTATATGTACGCGCCACGGTTATACCTATGTACACATCGACCGACCGCCGTGGGGCGGGCTTCGTTCGTTGAATGCGGTTTAATATTAATGGGAACTGATGATAAGCAGCGCAAACAAGCGTCGAGTCTCCCGGGAGAGATCTGCCTTCTGTTACCCCGGCTGCACTGGGGCCTATACACGCGCGTATACAGGGTGTACCAGTCATTGTGGCGCAGCCGAGCGGGGGTTAGATAATTTCTTCCGTGAGAATAAGTCGAAGTTGCGGGCCAATATTTTCCGAGACTTCATTTTTTAATATAAATGACTTTGAAGAAATCGCAAACGTAGACGATCGATAAAAAATGAAATTCTGTCCTGATACCCGGTATACACTTTGTGTTCACGAGTGTACGGGTAGGAGGATGTCGACCTGTTCCGTCAGGAGCAAACGTAGCCCACGAATGGAAAGCCACGGCAGCGTAGGGCACACAGAATCGTCTTCCCGTTGAGGGGCACCACGATCGTTTACCCGTTACACGCGAGTACACACGGACACGGCGGACCGACTGTGTTACTCGCACAGATGCGTGCAAATGAGGGAGAACAAGGAGCAGCGGGGGGACAAGGGGGATAGCTCGTTTGCCGGTACTTACTTTGGACGCTTCTCTCTGTCTCCGTTTCCAACCCCTCTATATCGGCCGAACCCCGTCCCCGTTTGTCCTCTGTCGACGGACGCGCAACCCCCCCTTTTGCGGAAGCTGGCCTCTCTATCGTGGCTCCCGCGATTGTCCCGGCTAACCTATTCGGTTTCCAGCCGAGTGTTTGCTCGGCAAATTAGAAAACGATCGGCGATCGACCACGTCGAAGGGAGCGCGATGGGGACGTCGAAAGTGGGACCTGGCCGCTCGAAATTGCTCGCTAATGCGTTGTAAACTCCTGGGGCATTTGTTAACGCATATACCCTTACCCACCTCCCCTCTTGTTCGATGGACTTGTTTATACGACGAATTGGGATCGATCCGGTAATACGTTCGCCGGATAATTACGATTCTTAATTGCTGAAATTACGCCCCAAAGGGTTTTCGAAACCACGATAACTACCCTTTTTCGTGCGAGTATTGTTCTTGAAATAGAGAACTATTAAACTATTTTCCAATGGCTTTAATGTTACTGTAGGGAAGGTACACCCTCGCTTTAAGAGCAAGTTCGACATCTGCCATCGATCGGGATCGCTCGATCGAGCAACCTAATTTGCAGGACGATTATTGTCGCGATAGCTCGTTGCACGGATATTCTGTTCCGTGGTCGCACGGAAGCCGCCAACGAGAAGTACAAAGCCCCCGGTACCCGGTTTAACAGGCAAGGAGAACGAGGGAACAACGAGAAGAGGAAACGCGGAGGAGGCGCGGCGGCGAAGCGGGTGGAAATAGGGATTCCATTATTTAACCGAGGTAGTTTAGGCGAGTATTAGGGGTTTGAGTTTATGACACCCCTCGGCTGTCCGGATTGCCTATTAATACGATATGAGGCTCGCTGTACGGTCCGCCCGCCTCTATTCCGCATCATCGCGCCAACGCGAACCTGCCCAGAGCACGAATTTTTTTATCGCAACGACGTTTCGTATGAATGCGAAAGTTTCTTTTCCCCGCGAAAAAAAAGGCTCGATTCCGACCCGCCACCCGGATACCATCTACGCCCTCGCCTCGATCCCTGGGCATTCATCCCCCCTTTCAACCGGGACGATATCTTTATTGCCTGTTTTCATTCCAGCCAATCTCGTCCGCTAATTTATCCGTTCGTTTCGCGCGATCTTAATCTCCATTCGACGATTTCATTCGCGGGACGAATTTATTATCGTCGAAATACGAAATTCTATCTTATTTTCTCGACCGCGTTCATTCGAGATTTAACTATGCACAACCTGAATCTCGTACTGTATTTTTATAAGTAATTTATATTTCCGCGCCGCGATATTCGCTCCATTTATGATAAAAATTTAACGCGTTAATTTACAGATACACGAGGGATCAATTCGGCACCCCAAGATCCCTTATAGCATTAAGGGTGTGTGTTTCTATCCTACTTATTTAATACTTAATATTTATTAATGCAGCACGATGTGTTAAGGGTGTCAATGGTTAATTTTTATTAAGCAGAATGTTTGAAGTTGGTATTCCAATAATATCTTGATACTTCTCCAAAATTTTCTGCAGAGTTCACGAAACAGGTGATTCCTCGGTGACGGTTTGAAAGGTCGCATATTCTCCGCAAGGTAACGATCTCCCCGGCACGATTCAAACTTTACGTAAACGCTTAAAACACCGCGACGAGAAGTTTGCACTTCGGCTTATATCTCACAGTGCAAATTGCCTTTCGCTTAAGAGCTAATTAAGAGACGACTTCCATCCCCGTCGGGGAACGATTCTGCCGGCGTGCCGTTGCAAAATATCCGGAAACCGACGGGACGAAAGTATCCCTGACCCCTTGGACCCCGGGAACTCGAGCAGAAGGAGAGACTTTCGTGTAACCTATACAGACCGAGCGAGTAATCGTTACGACGTACACCGGTAGACAGATAAGAGCATCGACTTCTTCCCCCTCCGTCCCATTCGGTCCCGTCGTGTTCCAGAAAGCATAGAATCCAAGAGGATTCCCCGGAGTCGACTTATCCGAGTATATTCCTAAAGTGGCGGGTGATCCTCGATGAACCGTGACCGGTCACGATTCCGAGGATCCAGGACTGAATAGAGGAAGGACCTTTATGTTCGATTTAAGAGTTACGGGCGACCCTGCGTTTACAGGACCGTCAATGACCCCCTCGAATTCTAATTCGATACGTTCTGCTACAATTTCGAGATCGAATCTTCTCAGATTATCTTTTGCTTAAACAATTCTTAGATGTCCCCTAGGATATTCTTAAACTACCACGATCTCGACGTCGAGGAGGTCTCCGCGTAGCAGCTGATCGGCTGTCGGCCAGATCTGTAGGGCGTGCAACGAAAGAAACGTCGCGCATGGAAAAGTAGTCGGAAATCGTAAAGTGCTCGACACCTCGAGCCTCCTGGACAAATAAGACGGCGAGTGGAGAAGACGAAGCGTCGACGACAAACGCGACGACGAGCGGGACGCGTTACACCGCGCGGCATTCACCGTGGAAAACGGTTCTGGGACGAGTTCGCCTTCATTCAGACGACGACGACGACGGCCTAGCACGGGGAGGAGGAGCAGGAGGAGGAGGGGGCGCCAGCACGAGAAACGGGACGGGACAGCTAAATAATAATTCTCACTTAACTAACTCGGTTAACTAGCTTCGCCGTGGCTAATAATAAAGGCGTCGTCGTGTGCACGGTGGATCGGGTCCAAGGGGCCGGGCGGCGCGGGGACCAGGGATCGTTTCCAGAGGGTTTACCGACGACGAGCAACTGTGACCGCGAGAGATGACGGGGTAAAGAGAAAGAGCGAGGGGAGGACGAAAACGACCGCGAAGCGCGTCGAGGTCTGAAGTCAATTTGTCGGAGAATGCGTTGGCAACACGTGCGCCAGCTCGACGGACGTCCCTCTTCTCGCTTGTGTCCCAACGAAATCACCGACGACCGGACGAAAAACTCCACGAGATCCACCATGAGGGAGCACCACGAAAAAAGCAGGACGATTAGCCGGACCAGACCAGCAGTCTGCCTGCGAACGTCTCGGATTGTCGAAAGGACAGCGCCGCGACATGTGTTGGACGTCCAACCGGGCCTCGTGATCGAGAAGAATCGGGAAATTAGGGGGTCCAGGGGACAGGTGTTGAAATTTTGGAGCTACGAAATGCGATGGAAAGGAATGCAAACGAATTGCAGTAATGCTTGACGAACGGAAGAAGCGAGTGGTGGAAGGGGCGAGAGCTCTCATTTCCTCGGATTTAATTTGCATACTCCTTTAACCTTCCTGCCTCGTAAAAATTTGCGTTCATTGTATTCTAATTGTGCAGATTTACTCGAGCCTACAAATAAATCGAGTATCATCCCTTACAAAGTGAAACTTTTAGTGAATTTGGTGCCAAAAATTTGACTTCATTTCAAAGTCTTCCCCTAAAATACTACAGAAGATGACAAGGAGTAGTCTTGTATTGGAATTGACTCATCCCCGAGTACATACTCAACCTGATCCCATGGTTCACACTCGAAGTGCAGACGACCAAGAAGGGGTGGTCAGGCCACGAGAAGCCAAAGACATCGAAAAGTATTTTTTATCGGTCACCAGCCTACGAAACTCGTGTAAAAAGAAAAGATGTACACTCGCCCCCCCCCTGTTTTCATGGATGGTCCCGGGATTCGTAGATCCGGGTCGACCTTTCGGTCTTGGGGGCTGCTCCGCAGGCCGCCGCTACGTAGGTATCCACTTATAAACACGACCCTACTTACTCTTTCCGTAGTCCTGGCCTCGTAGGACTCGCGTCAGAGCGGTAAAAGGGTAGATAGATACACGGCACGGTATTAGTAGGTATTAGGTGTTGGCCTGGGAAAGGCTGCACGTGCTTGCGAGGAATCCCATCCCTCCTGCGAGTTCGGATAATTCTTTAAGTGCTTCCTTTCCCCCTTCGCGCCTCCTCCGATCTCGCCGCTCTTACCCGGGGGCCGATCCTCGGTCTCGACCCATCCACCCACCCCCCCGTGCTACACACCCTTATCCCCCTTTTTGCCAACCACCCCGGGACCGATGCGCTGCTCGCGGTACTATCGTTTCAGGACTCTATGTATATAACCGGTCGACCATTCTTTTCTTTCCTTCCGAGGTCGTTTGTCGCCTTTGAAGGGGGGACTCCTTCTCCGCGACAACCAGCCAGACGGCTTTTAGCAATTTTACGTTGCGTGCGATTCCGTTTCGAGCACGGAATCATCCCCCCCTTCAGACGGCTCCTTAATCTTCTTAACGCGAAGTTAAGCGTCGACGGATGCGTCGACTTTAATGCATTCGATAATCGGATAGGCTCGATCGGACGTCTAACGTACACGTTGTCGAGGGAAATTTTGAAGATCGAACCTCGACCAATCGAAGTCAACTTTGTCTACTTCAAAGTTTGGTCGTTTGGAAAGTTACACTCCGTTCGAGGAAATAGATTCGATACCTTTAGTTGAACAATCAGATATCTTGAGTGTTGGTACAGTTTCCAAATGGCGATTATGAAATTGTATTATTTCTCTTTTAATTACTTTTCTTACGAACTTTCATACTTTCTTGAAATTAATCCAACGAATTTTCCACGATTTACGCGTTCCGTTTGCGGGCCGCGGTACGCGTGATAGCGGCATAAATAGAGCGTTACTTTCGCAATTTGAAACGGCACGCTTCGTAATTAGAATAATATCGCGGCGCACGCGAGACTCGTAATTTCCGTAACGCGGCTCACTCGAGCGTCGGCGTAGTCGGTAAACGACATAATTATCGCTGAATGAGCTCGCGTATCGCGTTGAGCCTCGTCCCGCCTACCGGAATTACCTACGTAACACCTAGTTTTCCGCTCGGAAGTGTTTGCAATTTGGTTTTCCGCGGGCCGTAACCGTCGACGAACAAAATAATCCCGTTGCACGACCGCGAGACGGGGGTTTTGTTCCCTCCCCCGTTCACGGACAGACATCTCGACCGTGTCCTCGTCGATTCTGTCGACAAGGACATCCAGGATGCCGTTCCGAAACGGACGGGGATGGCCCCTCGCGCGGAAAAGTCAACGAACCGTTCGATGATGGCCGAAAACATCTGGATGAAATTAACTCCACAGACAGACTGTCTACCGTTGCCTCTCTCGCCTCCTAAGACGCTTTCCGTCGAATCCTCCGGCTCGCTGACACAACGACGAGTCGGGGATTAAGCGACTCATTAAAGCTGGAAATCGACAACCCATTAACCTATCAATTTACAACGAATCGAATCGATAATACAAAATTGGCAAAAGTAACCTTCTTTCGATTCTTCGATATAATTATTTTAAAATCCAATTATAGAAGACACGTAATTATAATTCATATAAAAAGAGACGTGTATCTAATATTGGGAACTGAACGTCGACGAGAAAAAGTGCCTAATACGGTTCTCTGATCAAAGACAATCGACGCCGCGAGCAATGGCGGACAATGGCTCGTGTGGCGGATGAAAATAAAAAAAAAAAAAAAGAAAAAGTTTCCTCTGAGCGGAAACGGTGGGAAAGCATTGAAATCCGTCGTGCTGGATTTATAGGTAATTATTTTTCTCGAACGTATTCGAGGTTTTGCAGCAACAGGAGGAGGAGCAAGGGGGGGTCGGTGGTGTTTCGTCAAGCGAGTATCTCCGTCGAAACGAGAGCCCAGCGTTGGGCGTGGAAACTAAAGCCTGATCATGTCGCGGATGTACATTTTCTACGGGGATCGTATTCAGAGAACGAGGCAGGCAACAGAGAGACGCGGGGGGAGGTGTGGCGAGGAGAACGGAGCCGATGCAGTCAACGGGGTGTGAGGGTGTATAACGCGACAATTGTCGGATCCGACGATTCGCGCGCAACGACTTGGCTATCCCGTTGTACGTGAGAATCCTCCGTGTGAGGCCGAGTGGAACAGCGGATCCTGGAGGATGAGGCAAGGATACGTCGTTACCGCGAAAAAGACAGAGGAAGAGAAAGAGAGAGAGAGAGAGAGGGACGGGGAGGGGGTGTACGGTGAGGGCGAGGGGTTGTATAGATACATCCCTGCGGCGGTGGTTTGTAATATTATGATAACCCTCCCTGGCTGGCTGGTTGCCTCAACCCCCCTACCCTCGTTTTCCCTCCTACGCGTACCAGGCTGCGCGGCCACCCTCTTTCAGCGGCCATGTTGCCGGGAAATATGATTATTGTTATTATTTGCACCCTCCTTCGACCGCATCCTCCTGACTCCTCACCTCCTCCTCCTGGCAATCCTCTCATCCTACCGTTTCTCTTCTCTGCGCCCTGTTTCTGTCTTTCTTTCGCCGATTCGCCTGTTCCCCATCGTTCGCTGTGTGACGCTCGTCATCCCCCTTTTTTTCCCCCGGCCTTTATCTTTACCCCCCGCTTCGCCACTCTCCCTCTTCCTCTCACGTCTCCCTCTCGCTCATCCTACTCCCCGATCAAACTCGATTTCTCTCTCCCGCTGCTCGTCTACGTTTCCTCTAACGAAACGGGTGGCTCTTCTCCGCTCGACGAATTGAGAGGAAACGAACGAGAACAGGAACCGAAGCAACCACTCGTCAACCGGCGGTCGGTTCTCTCTTTATCGCTTTTGCTTTCCTATCGGGTCCTTCTAGTTTTCCTCTGTCTGACTGTTTCTCCTCGTTCCTGTCCTCTTCCCACCCCCTTTTCCGCGGTCGCAATCGCAAAACTTTACGATGCGAAATGCCATCTCCGTGCTCCTCGCACTTCTCGAACCGTCCCCGGGTTCGTTTCTCTTCTCTCTTTTTTTTTTTGCTACCCCTCCCTTCGACCGTTTTACCTTTTATTTTTCCACGTTGCTCGTCTCTGTCTGTCGTCGAGTCCGGCCAGGTATTTTTCCTTCTTTTCTTTTTTCAACGCGCTCAGTTCATCCGCAACTCGTCCCTACGGAAACGTTTCATCGACCGAGACCATCCTCCTCCTCCTCCTTTTCTCTCTTTTTTTTTTCTTTCCCTCGTAACTCTCCTCGGGGCTTTTTTTCACCACCGCTCCCCCCTCCCGAAACTTTCCTCGCGTGACTAATATTGAGAAGTACCTCAGCCGGTATCTCTTGTCAAGCCGATAAAACGGAAACTTTCCTCTTCGTCCGGGGAGCGTAAAGAGGATTTCCACCGCGATCCGTTTCTCCACGGCTATTTATGATATAATCGTAGGCGAATCGTGTTCCCCGATGGGAAACGACGACGATGGAAAATCTCGACGTGCAATTTGAACGCGTACGGAAACGCGGACTTCGCGGCGACGATTCCGCCGCGAGTTCGACTAATCGCGTTAGCCGACTTCTTGGCACCGCTCGCGAGCGTATATAACGAGGAGAGCGTTAAGTGTAACGAGAACCGCGGGCGTGACGTAAGAAAAGGTGAAAATAAACGAACAACGCGACAGCAGGGGGATGGGGGCGCGAACGACGAAGCAGAACCAGCCGGAGGGTAAAGAAAGGAAAAAGAAAGGGGAGGGAAAGGAAGGACGACGATGGTGTGGTGGTCTCGGTCTCGTAGTAGTCGCGAGAGTCGTGGTAATAAATGGGCAACACGAGCGCTTATAAGGGGTAGGTAATCTAAAGCTTTCCGTGGCGGCGGTACGGCGCGAGGGGGCGAGGGGAGGGGAAGAATGTCAGAGAAAGCGAGGAAGATGGAGAATAGCCAGGGGGAGGGTGGAGGAGAATGTGGGTGGCAAGGAAGAGAACGGTGCGTAGGATGAGAAGAACCGGATGGAGGAGGAGACCACGGAGGAAGGGGGTTAAGGGTGGTTACGGTGAGGGTGTGAGATAAGGTATAAGGTGGGTAAGATGGCGGACAATTTGCCGCTCGACTACTCTTGCCCGCACCCCTCCTTCGACGATTCTACCCCTCTACCTTTGGCCCGTGTACCGAGTAATACAGGGTGTACCAGACGAATTCGATAGATTGTATTTCTTTGAAACGATTAAAGACGAAATTAAATCGCTTCGAATAATATAAATTTATAAATTGAGTTGATAAACAGAGAAATAATATAGCAAAGTTTGGTCTGTAATTAACTGTTGCACGAATAGTTTCAAGGTACTATTAAGGCACAAGTGGGTCCTTACTTTGTAGAAATTAAGGGGTGTATCAAGTGGCGCCACCAAAAGTACATGGTACCATTAAGGAACCAGACATAATTGCTCCTCTCTAATGCATCGATTCGCAAAAGTACATAAATTCAATTTCAGAGCAAGCATCTTAGTTTCCCCGTCTTTAATCGAGGCGAAAACCCAGCCGACTGGGACACCCTGTAGACGTACCTCCTTCACGGCTAACAGAGGAACGGTGAACGCGCGCGCAAGCAACGACACCAAACCCTCCCTCACCTCCCCCAACCCCAATCTCCTCATGTTGTTCCCTCCTTCTCTTTCTTTCGGTTTCCCGCGGAAATCTTTCTCGCGGCTTTTCCCGTGCCTGGGATCGCGCATGAACGTACGCGACGATGAGAGAATCACGCGACATATACACACGTACGCACGCACACGCTCGAAAGTTGCGGCGGTCGCACCGTCGTACATACACGCGAGAAACTGGCTTGCATCGTATTCACGTCCGCGGTACGTAGGTATTTTAAACGTTCTCCGCACTGTCACCTGCCTCCTCCGCTGCTCGACTCCTCCCCCTTCCCGACCCTCCTCTTCCGCCATCCACCTCGAAAATCCCCCATCCCTGGGCCATCGTCGTCGGCCTACCCGCCAGACCGCACCAGCATGCTCTCTCTTAGCATTCCATCCGCCATCTTCTCACTTAATAAAATAATTACCCCAGGCCAATTAAGCGTTCTCCCTCTCCCGCGTCTCTCTCTCCTTCTACGCTCCTCCCTCGTACCCCGCTCGTCTCGCTTCCTCTTTAAACGCATCAACCCTCGACACGAAGAAGGATCGCGTAACCGGTGCACGTTTCTTGCTCGCGACCTTCTTTGAGTCGCCAACTTACACGACCGTTTACTCGCTATTATTATTTCAAAAAGCCTACTGTCGAGGATACGATTAACCGGCGGGGAATTATTCAGGCGCGATTAAACGCGCCGCCGCTCGTAACCGCTTGAAAGGATCGTTTTTTCATCGACGAACCGGGTCTCGATACTAATTAACGGGTTTCTCGAAACGTTATCAAGGTTCTTTTCGATAAGATCCACGAGGGCGCTCTCGAGTTTGTATTTCCCGCTATTTTGGTACGGGGTACGCGCGAATCGTTATTTAACGGCTGACTACTCGCATTTTTCCCTCGCGGAAGGGAGATTTAACGCGATTGTCCGCGATAATGCATTTTATATTTATGCGCCGACGAAAATTTAGCATGAAACGACGGTGCACTGCTCGTCAGCACGGAAAATAAATTTATTGATTTCCGATAACGGCGTTTTATCTTTCGTATAAATATAATGGACCTGCTGACGTGCCCGGTGAAACACGCTGGGCTCGTTGTTTTCTTGTTCCCTATGGTTGCCCTCCAAAACGTGAGGAGCAATCAAAATTATTAGCTACCTTTCGATATAAGAAAACGTCTAAACTTTGCGGGAACCATGTTTTCTTTTGTTTAAAATGTTAAGCCTTGAACGTTTATTATACATATATCAAAGAGTACTGGTATCGAATGTATTAAAAGAACTAAAGTATTGTTAGTTTAAGATTTGTGTTAATAATGGATACTAAATAACTGATTTATCTTTGTATTAAGAAACCTAAACATTGATTAACGACGCCTAAATCGTGAAATCAATATGCTTCCAAATTGCAGGTTATAAAATATGCATTGGCATCAATGGTATCGTGATTGACAAACCTTTTCGAAGATCGCTTCTGTACCAGCAGTGGCCATTGACTCCAAGATCCAAACAGGAAGTGAACTGTATCAAGTAGCACTGTCAATGCACTGAACACGATTTAATTTATGTTAAATAACTCAAAAATTAAACTCTAAAATTAATTTTCGTCCCGCTCAAACTACCATTTTGAAACCAACTCCACTAGACACGTCCGTAGCGACATCTGACGAAGTTTGTTAGATTTAAAAGGGATGACTAGATGGCGGTATCGGTAGTATTGTGGCAAGATGTCCGCCATGTCGTTGGTAAGTCGTGTTTGTGCGAAAGAAATCGCGGATATTTGTTGTAAAATGGTGGTGGCCTGTCAAGTACAGCCAAAGAGAACTCAGTGGAACCTTGTAAAGCTTCCTGAACCCGGAGTCGATGGAAGAAGTTTCCGGAGAATCGTTCATTTCAAAGATGAATACACCATTGAACCTTTGAAGGTTACAAACTTAGGAGGCAGAGATCCCGTTACTGGTATGCATTTAAATCAATATCTTTTGAATATTTCTGTCATTCTTATCATTTGACTCGCGTATCACGTTCATTAATATCGATTTCAATTGAAACGAATTAATTTCGTTCGTACGGGTATTTACAACTGTGTATTTTGGTTTCTTCGACGGTGGAGACACTGGTCGATAAAATAGATTTCCAGTAAACACAAAGAGTCTGCAGTCTAAGTACATTTAATTATTTTTAAAGTTATCTGCTAATTAAGTGCATCTAAATTTACATCCCTAATCTCATTTTTTCATCAAAACAGGAAGACTGGTGGCGAAAGGTATCGGTGGAGGTATCAAGCACAAATACCACTGGATCAAATGGGTCAGAGACGGACCAACGGACTTGAACCAACCACCCACAGAACACAGGGTGTTGGACGTCTTCAAGGACGGCTGCAGGACCGCGTTCGTCGCGTTAATCGGGAGCGGACGTGATTTGTATTACATCCTCGCCACGGAGAACATGAAAGTAGGCGACATAATTCGTACCCATCGGGGCATCCCCGAGAACCCTATCAGGCCCAATGAGGGAGATTGTTATCCTTTGGGGGCGCTGGTAAAGGGCACCCTGGTCAATTGCGTGGAAAAGTATCCGGGCCTGGGCGGTTTTCTTATCCACGCCGCTGGAACGTACGGTACGGTGACCCATTACGACGGCGATCAAGTGATCGTGAAGATGCCGAGCAAGAAGGAGTTCAGCTTGGACAAGTCGTGCATGGCGACCATCGGCAGATTATCGAACGCCATCCACAGTTCGACACCTATTGGTAGCGCCCAGAAGAACAGGGAACTCGGCAACAGGCCTAGAAGCGGTCTCTGGCAGAAGAAGACCGGCAGATGCGGTCGCAAAATCAAGCCCGCGCCAGCGGTTCGAAATTACTCCTCCGATCCCAAAGAGGCAAAAATAGTGAAGCTCGAATTACACCTTTCGAACCTCAACAAATAAGAATTAAGCTTACGAATCTGTACTCAATAAATGTTCCTTTATTGTACTATCTTTATTGTCTCTGTTGCCGATCCCTCGAGAACACGCAGGGATATGTTTGTACATCCTGTAATTCCTCGCAACGAGAGATTACATCGTCATGGAAGCTGCATTTGTACCGTGTCCCAGACACGCGGTACATTTTTCTCATTTCACAGTTCTCTTAATCGGTCTCGGGGGTTGTTTAAAGACCCTTGTTGTAGTACACCGTCCGCAGACTGCTGTCGTACGAGAGCACCTTCTTTCGTACCTCCGGCTCCAGTTCGTCCACCGAGATAGGCACCCGTTGGTGGAACAGGGCGCAGCAGAGCGGGGTCGCGAACGTCAGGCAGACACCGCAGATCAACACCTGTATGGGCGTCACTGCCCATTTCACGTTACACAGCATTTGCCGTTTGTCCATGAAGTTCATTATAATCGGTGATAACACTGCAAAAATACAATAACCTTTTATATGACGTTTAATTATAATTAATTGATAAAATAGATTTTTTGGAAAATTAAGCCTGAAGGGTGCTCTGTTTTCGTGTTCGATTCAATGTTAACCTAGTTTTCAGATTAAAAGATGATCGCTTACGCATGCTAGGAGAAGCCATAAGGATACGCGACAGGGTCACAGCGACGATGGCCTTTCTGGCGGCCCGTTTGCTGTAGCCGACCTTCTTGCCGCTTTCAGTTTGTAATTCTATGCCGTTTTGCAGCTCGGATATCCTCATGCAGGGGATGTTCACGCAGTTGGCGGCCGCCACCGCCGCGAAGGGTACCATGCGACCCACCAGCGGTGGCGCGTTTCGGAAGACTCGGTTCAAGCTGAGGGCCGTCGCCACGGCTCCACCCGTGGCCGTCAAGTAACTCTGTAGGATCGTGGTCATCGGTACTGGCGTGGAACCGCTCCGATTCGTGTAATTGACGATGGCGTTGAACGATTGATTAACCCATTGCCAGAATATCACGTGCGCCGTCGTTCTACGGAATAATAAAACGACGCGTCGTTTTCGTTTAACTAAATCTCAGACTGGTCGTGCCTCCTCCATCACTGTCATCCCACGATTATTACCGAGCGACTGGTCCTCGTTTACTTTCTACGAACCGTACGTAATTAATAACTTGATTTACAATATTTCATTTACTGTATTAGACATAACATTATATTTAGAAATTTTAGTAATTTTTATGTGTAATTTGTAATCGCTATTTGACCCGTATTAGTCATTTTTAAGACACTTACGTTAGTTACAATTTGAAAATCAATAATTGTTCAGAAAACGTGATTACTACTCGACTTTGTTTAGATCGTCGCGTGAATTTTGAAACTAGACGGGGTGAAGGGTCACGATTACGTTCGCCGTATTTGTGTGTATAGCTGTCGCTTATTCAAGGTCGTCGCACGATAAACCGTCCCCGTTTTCTCGGTCCAATTAATTGTATCGTAAGAGGATTTGAAGTGTGCGATACGTACTTGTAGAACGTCAGCATACAGCCGGTTATCATCATGTTCATTGGAACTTGGGCGCTCATACGCCCAATCAGCAGCATCTTCTCGCCCGTATCGGGATGATACGCGCTGTCGTACAAGTATTTGTATTTCCATAACTGCTCTTCCGTGATACCCAGTTGCTGCAAACTCTCTCCCTTCCTGCATCAATCAAATATTTGTTTGAAATCTTTTTTAGTGTTTTTCTTAGTGTATGTATTTTTCTTAATTTTTCTAATTTTCAATGTCAAAATGACAGACTCCAACTTTCTTATTTCAATATTAAATTTCTTTGGAGTACAAGTGCTGTCCAAATACGGAAGTATTGCAACTTTTACATTTTATTCCCAATTTAAAAGTATTCATCTACCGTTCAATCTCGAAACAGAGACTAACTGTAAGGAGCAATTTAAATACCTGTATTTGGTAACGATGCTGTTGGCATGCTCGAGCTGTTTTCCGCTGACGAACAGATTCAAAGGGTTGGTGAGGTTGAGAAAGTGCAACGCCCTTCCGCGATAGGTGCTCTGATCCCAGTAAGGTTTCTCGATGTCGATTCTGCGTTCTCTAGACCACTGGCCGGCATCCTTGTTTTCCGACATCTTGATGATCCTTGCCGTACCCGTGCCTCGTTCCTTCTCCTACCAGCAAAACCTGTCTCACCTGATTGTCTCCCACCGTGGCCACGTTTTACACCCCACCACACGGCACCTCGGTCGTGGCCTCGGACAGGCGTTGTCCTGGCGTGCAAGGATGATTCCTGTCAGCGTGGCCCTTGCGAGAGGACGTACAGTGTCGTGGCGCCGACCGTACCGTTTCGTACACTCTGTCATTCTATCGAGGCCTATCGTTTCATCGTTTCACCCGACCTTTCCCCCAACCATCCCCCTGCTTCTCAACCCCCTTGCACGATCTGTTATCGATAACGTGCGCACGCGTGCGCAACCACCGCCCGCAACGACGTTTAATTCGCTCGCCAAGAGATGGTGGCACGTTGCTTCCGGATGAAATTTTGAAATTATTCGAAATATTATAATTTGAATGAAAAGGGTGCAAATATCACGAGTTTAGTTGTTAATAATTTGTCTTCTTTCGTTTTTAATAAGCTACATATTTTCTTTAAGAATGTATTGGATATATTGAATGACAGATAAATTCATGAATTGAGTTTATTTGTAAGGTACGTTGAACCGGGATGAAAATATCGACTAGGGTGGAATCAACCCTCTCTGGTATTATTTTTCCCACCCTCCGCGAGATGGCACACTCCGTACATTCCATTTCGTAGAAACATTCTAATCGTTTCTCGATATTCCGGATGGCAATAATGGTTAATGGATTTGAAAACGCATAATTAAGATGAACCTCAGCTTCTTTAGTTAATTTGAAATCGAGATATTCCTGAGATATTACTTCCTGTCTTGTCATTTCAGTCACTGGTTCTGTAACGCATTTGCATAATCGATTGGCTTCAGAATTAATTTTGCATCAAGAGACACGCAACTATTTTGTCTTATTTCTCTGGCTTTCTATTTTGAAGTATTTGCTAACTCGATCTGAACTATTTAGATTTAATTAGATTAACCCTTTGAGGACGGAGCACTTTTAATCCGGGACAGTGAACACAGGGAATAAAATAAATAATAATTTCCTTCTTTGAGGCGCATGTTGCAAATCTCTTGTCCATGCTTGTAAAACGTAGGGCAATATTTGTTCAATTAACTCTGCTCCAGGATATTCACAAATTTTCGAAAATATTTGTAAAAAATAATTTCTAAAGTAAAACGATTTTCGAAGCTGAAATTTCATTTTTCCTTTTCTGCGAACCCATCGGGTTCCATCTCGAGCACCCATCGACGTCATTCGTCAAACAATCCCCGTTTTCTTTGATCGAATCGAGCACCCAGCGAGTCCGTGATGGATTTCCCGGTGTCGTTCGCGTGACTCTAATAAATACACTCGTGCGTGGCATTAATATTTATGTCGCGAGTGGAAATTACGCTTGTCGTCGAAGCCGATCCTCGACCGTGGCCAATGTCAGGCGTTCGGTCGATCGCCGAGGAGAGCATTGAATCGACGAGGAGAAACGCCGGGTTACGCGTAACAAGGCTCGATCGCGTATTTGTTTAGAAACTCGGGTACCATGCTAATTGTTCGATCGTTCGCTCGGCTGAATCGCCTGCGTCAATCACGCTTGCAAATCTTGCGTACACATCGAGACGGATTTGGCCTTGTTACGGGCCAACGCTCGAACAGGGTCATCCTCGTCAGTTTAGTGCATTCAGATGCGTCGAACTTTCTAAACTTTTGCCTGCTCGATCCAGTTCGATTTTACGGCAGCGTTTGGCGACGAAAATATGTCGCCCGACTGTAAACAAGCAATTTCGCGAATTTGAATTTATCATCGCCGACTTTCTAATTGCCCGTTCGCGGTCGCCCGACTTTTTCATCCGGCTCCGTTTAATCATTCCGGACCGATATGGATTATCTCGATCCGTCGATTGATAAGCGACCGACGTAATTGCAGGATTTTATGTAAATTATGTTGTACCTGGCGAAAGGAAACAGGTGGCACCCGTTGTTGACTCAGAAGTACTTTTTCGATGAATTAATGACCTTTCAAACTTCGAAGATTAAAAGTCGTCCACCCTCAAAGGATAAGCTTTCGTTTATAAAATAATTTTCAGAGCTTCAAGTATCAAGATACAATAATTAGCTACCCTAATTATAATTGAAAGTTCTTTTTCCTCTAAATGGTTCTAGCGTCAAATCCTGCGTGCAGAATGGTTTTACAATGGTTCTTTTATGCATGTTCACCAAGATTTAATAACTCCCTGATAAGTTAGAGAAAATGTTAATAAAAATGATCGTTTAGAACAGGTCCGGTTGAGCAACGATCGCAGGATCATAAACGGCGCTATCGCGTCTCACCTAGTGACATAATTTCAAGAAATATCCCAAAATGGAAAATAAAATCGAACGAGTAACATTGCTCTTGTTGGCTGATCAGGTTAGCCGACAAACGAAATCGATTCTCGATCTTTTTCAGCGTCGACGTGCCAGTGAATCTCTTCAGGGTATTGCATTTTGTGGAATTAATACTAGAACCAAAAAGGTCCTAGGATTTTTATTTAAAATTACAAAATTTATTAAGGTGCTTTTAATGAATTACTTTCAGTTTTCAGACCCCTGTTAAGGTACATTTATTAGCAATTTATGTCTAATGCCTCGAGATTGCTCTCTATTACGCGAAAATCAATCGAAAGAAACAGTTTACGCTCTCTGTCGATACTTTCTCGAGTCATTCAATCATCAGTTTTCCTCTCTAACCCTGTGACCTATGAATTCATCGACTATTGACCTATAACCTCCACTAATTCTATTGGCTTTGCAATTTAATTCGTGGCCTCCATAATCTATTTCTTATCGATAATAATAATTTCCCATTGAAATGATACCTGTCTAATTGGAATTTCGATGATTTTAACCTTTAATAATGACACATGCTATTAAAAATGAAAAATATTCCATGTAACGATGTATATTTATTTAGGCTTACTCGAACCACGTTTCGTCAGCATCAGTCTCCTAATTTTATTGCTTGCTAGGGTCAAGGTTCCAGACAATTCGATTTTCTTCAGGTTATCCTTTAAGGACTCGTAGGTTCAAGTCGGTCATCTTAGACTGCACTTCCATGATCGAGTTTCAACCAATAGTCCTATCATTCCTGAACGACTCTCGACTGTAATTAACTCGATATCTACCAACTCTTATGATTATTCCAATCAATGCTGTGAATTTTAATTAAAACATTTCGCTCGTATGTTGTTCTAATTAATCGGAAAGGATCCACGCCAAAATCAGATAGCAGAGGGATGGATCTGGATCTACGGAGTTATCCTCTCGTATCCTGGCGATGACGAGAGAACTGGGTCAATGAATGATCACGTCTGGGTTACAAGGATTCCAGTTTCGAGGCATCGGTATCTGGGTGCTGTTAATCTGATCGTTATTACACCGAACACGCCTTTGCGTTTATTTTTTGGAAGAGCTCGTAGCCGCGAGTGAAAGGCGCCATAGTTTATTCTGTTCGTTCGTTTAGCGCCGTTTCAGCTTCGTATTTTCCCTTTTGCACGGAGAATCCTGCTTGTTGCGAAGCGAAGCTATTATTTTAAAATTTCCCTAAGGTTTTTGCACGTTCCTCAAATTTTTAGGATATTTTTTTCGACTACTGTGCATACAAATCCGTATCTTTTGCAAATTACAAATTTAAGGATGTTCTTGTACCAAGCATCCGATGTTATTTAATTTTGGTATCTACTTATTTGTTTGTACATGTAACCAGATAGCAACTTTTTGCTCGCTTTAAATATTTTCATCCTTTCTACACAGATAAATGTTATAGAAACTTGGACGATGTCAATTAATGACCTGGTAATGAGAATGATCCCGTGACACAATGATAAGTTGAAGTGTGTCGATCGAAATGCAACAAAACTGAGTCTCGTGCTGGTACGTGCGATTTCCTGTTCCCATATCACCAATAATCAATAAAAATCGAACCAAGGGTGCGTCCATTCCTTCGTCCATCCTTGAATTGCAACAAAACTTTAAATGAAAGTTTAATATTTTATATTTATATAGCGATGCAGGAAAAGGAAACCTCGGTTTAGTGTTAATTAGTGATCACTTTAGTGTTACTTAGAGACACTGGGTTAAATTGATTACTGTTCGACACTGTACCCTCAATTTTGAACTCCCATTTTCACAATATTTCCAAATGGATTCTATTCAATTAAACGTTTTGAATATCTTATTAATTAGATACGGTTGGAAACGAGAAAGCAGATTTACTGGTGGAACCAGTTCTTGCCAATCTTCTTCCACATTGTTGAATTTTTCCCCGTGTCGTGCAAATTTCCTGCTTTTCATTAAGGTGCTTCGCGATGATCCACGCGCCTCGATTCGTCGGCTGACGTTTCGACGCGATCCAGTTATTTGCATCTTTTGTCGCTACCTAAAGCCGTCAGACGAGCTGCCACCAGTGCTCGATATACAATTCTAGGGAACGCTGTAAAACAACCGCTTGTTCGATGACCAAAGATACAAACCGGTCCCAGGAACGAGGCTGTACTCGCGTCTCCGTGCGTTTCCTTGCTGGTCACGTGAATTAAGGTGTTCAACCGGCGCGGTGGTACTTCGGGACGTTACATCAGTTTCCATTTTCCAAAAAATCGCAAGTACGATTTTCGAGCGACAATTAAACGTCGGAAACGTTTGCTTCGCAGAACGTAATTTACGTTCCACGTTAAGCCATTAATTGGCAAAAAGGAGACACCAGGTTAACTGCTTTGTTTTTACCCTCGAATACTTCACTCTGCACGCCATGTTCCACTTCCACAGCCCAGTTTACTCAAAATTTACCTGGCCCTACACCGAGTGAACTGCGCCCTAAAATTCACGAAGCTTGTTCGTTTAAGTGGGTCAGAAAATGTCTAATTTTGACCAGGAGGACAATGGCGGTCTACTTTTTCTGGAAGACAATGGTACATAGGACGTTTCTCGTCAAGGTTCCACGGGTTCGATAATACGAAGAAGGCCGCCGCTGTTCCAGGTACGGCGTGGCCGGCTAAGTTGTCCGTCGCGTCTGCACCGATTGCAAGCTCCAGTCTCTACGTGCAATATTATCTAAGCCGTGGACAGGTACCCCCACCGACCTAAATACACGCCGTATAAATGGTCAGGACCAGCATCTAACCACTGTCAGTGAGATCGTGGACCGAGGACTCGTGTTTCCGTCTGGTTTACGATCGAGGCGTCGGTTCAGGTGCAAGCGTAACCGGTCGCACCCCGAATTGTCGCGCGTTGTCATGGAAGGATCCCGCTCCGAGACATGAAGCGCGCATCCGGTGATCGCGGACCGAGCTCGCCGGCTCGGATCGGTTCTGTCATTTTGGTGATCGTTTGTTTCGCGGCTCGGGCGATCGCGTTCGATAACTCGACCAGCGGGTTCGTCGAGCGTTGCCAAGCGGATTGCAGGGTGCAGAAGGATTTGATCAGCTGCGGGAAGTACAGGGTCGTCAGGTGGCTGTACGACTCCGCCAGGGAAAAGGTAATATTTGTGGCGGGAATTCTTGGTCGATCGGTACAGGTGTATCGTTTAATTATTCCATTAAATTTTATTTATTATACAAGGTAAACTCTACAATTTTGGGAGATATAATTTAATGTACCTTTTTATTAGTGTACGATTAGTTAGCGATTTACCTTTTTATTTTCGAGAGAATGTGTTTGGTGAATTAGTAGAACGAGCATGAACCTGACTGAAATACAGCGTGACGAACGCGGCTGCAGTCCATTATTATCATTCACGTTCATGCAACAGCGAAAGTGTTGACACATAGAATAAAACCACTTTCGTGAACTCTTACTTTTTAATTAACATCCTTGATGGATCGACCTTTTTAACCATGCTCTATATACTTGTTATTATATCTTCCAACTCACCGTATACAGTGTCCAGTGAACGTGTGAGTTAACAAGCTAATTTTTAATTTTATTTAATCTTTCTTAGAAATTTGCTTGATCCTGCTTCAGGACTAAATTTGATCAATTTAAAAATTTAACTTAAAATTATTTTTCGATTCTTACGTAGGAGTTCAGTTATGGACCAATTCGTGTAATAAGGATACCATCCATACCAAATCAAACCATTCTACCGAAAGTACCTCAATTTCGAGTATTCAAGAGCGGGGCAGTGGAAGCCTTGAACTTCGTCAGGGATGTGGTGGAGGACCTATTGACGAAACGTGCTCTGGTTTACACCATCGATAATTCGGTAGCTGGAAGAAATTTTGGTAGCATGCCCATGATCATGGATGAAGATGAACTGAACGAAGTACAGAGCAGAAAAGAATCTGATGGTGATTTGATAAACTTTATTTTTCCGTTATATGTATTAACATTTTCTAAATTTCCAGTTGCTGCTTTTTCATTTTTCCAATTTTCCAATTTTCCAATTTTCCAATTATGAATATTCAACTTGCCAAACTTGTTCACAGACAACTGGAGGCTCTTCAAGAAGAAGAAATCCGTGATCCTCCCTGTTCTGATCCTGCTGAACCTTCTTAAGCTGAAGTTGTTGCTATTACCTATATTCCTAGGAGTGCACTTCATCAAGAAGTTATTGTTGCTCGCCTCGGTGGTCGCCCCGTCCATATTCTCACACTTGAAGATCTGCAAGGTACCTCAGCATCAGCAGGCGTACCCTTACCATCAGACGTGGGCCACAGCCGCGGAGGGGCCCGTTGACTATCCCACAGGTAAGAGGAACCAGGCCGGGTTCCACTTGTTACGCTTCGGTATTTCGGGCCATGCTAAATTACAATCGATTACGAAACCCGATTACAGGGATCGAGCGCGAATGTAACATTTCTTTCTTTCGTTATCGATCGATTACAGTTACGTAACGCTTAATTCTCGCCGCGATTGTCGGTTACGAAGGAATCCGAGTAATGTATTTCGAGCACGATGACTCGTCGATGACGGTAATTACTGTAATTCACGTGCGACCCGCCGTGCACGGATAATTTAAACGTTGGTCAAGCGTGACGGATACACGTTAGAAAATAACTGGGATTTTTAAGAGCGGCTGTTAATTTTCAGCTTTAACCTGTGAAGTTCTATTTTAATACGTTCCGTTAGGGTTATTTCCAGAGCTCGAGGACCAGAGGCAATTTCCCTCTGCTTAGATTGAGCAAAATTGTCTCAGCACGGAACGTGTTAAATTATTATTTCTTAAATGACCAAATTTCCAAATCCTCTGCTTCTCCACAGGGTACGGCCACGAGGACGCCTGGGTGCACAGGAACGATCTGGCCTACGCCGGCTACCACAACCTGCGCAATCCCTATGGATGAACTTCGCTCAACGTCTCAGGGACTCGTCGAGCGAGCTTCCCCTCGATCTCGGATCGAATTTTCACCCGGACGACCCCGCTCTCCGTTTCGTTTCTTCTTCCAGTTAGCAACTTTCGACCGCATTCACTGCGTGTCAGTATCCTCCACTTATCACCTTTCTTCGGTGACGATTATCGGGTTAGTCGTCGCGAAAAGTCCCCGCGAAAGTTTCGCGCTGTCCGTGTACCGTTAGCGACGCTGCCCGGCTACCAAAGTCACGAACGCGCCCGTGTTTTCTAAAAAGAAGCGCGACAGACGCACGCGAGCACCGAAAGCCACACGTTGGGTACCGTAAATCCTATCGGGACGTAATTTTTCGTCGTGCACCGCTCGCGTGATGTCAAATGCCGGCCACTTCCTGGATCGTAACGGACACGCCGAAGTACGCGAACGTAGATCGTTGGCTGCTCGTTTCACGATCGTTCCCCTGATACCGGCAGCGTAACGATCGCGATGATCAACGGGGTTAGATTTGTTTCGGGTGATGGACGATCCTCGAGAATTATTTATTTAGTCAATACGCGGCACGCGTTACTGTTATCGTAATTGCACACGTCCCGTCTTCTGTAAATTGTACTATTTATTGTTTCATCGATAGCGAAATTCACTTTCTATCGTAAGTGGTGCAATTATATTTCATATAATGCATAGCAAATTATCCGCATAGTGTTTTAGTAGAAGTTTAGCTGGGTCCACTGGGACTTTGGACTTGTAAAATTAAAACACTGGTTATTAAAAATCTATGATACCTTTGCGTATAACTTTTAGTCGAAAAGATATAATTCTATGTCAATTTTAATCCCAAGGTACTTAGTTTAACAGGTAATTTATTCCTTGATCCCCCAAAATTCGAAATTCTGGATTTTTCTAATCAACAACATCCTCTCCTTGTTTGTCGCACGAAAACTAAAAGCGATTCGTCGAGGCGGGTCCAAGAGCGATGGTCAAGGTCGACCCACTGGAAACTCGAAACAGTCCAGCCTGTCCGTGATACGGGTGACCTACTGACAGATTTGGACGAGCGCCTTGGCCGGCGCGCGCGTGTTGACCCACGCACGATCGGCGCGTTGACCGTTATCGGGCCCCCGCCCCGGGACCAGGCGAGGCGGATACGGTGCACTCGCGTCGCGAGCGAGCATCGCGCCCCGCCGTTCCACGCTAACCATCCGTCACTCTAATCACAATGATCCGGTGGATCGGTTGAAACGGTCGCGGCCGATCGACAGGGTATTCAAGGAGCCGCGAACTCGTCTCGGCGATAACTCGACCGTTACGCGCCCGAGCCGAGCCAGAAGCGAGTATTAACATAACGGCACGCCGCCGCCCGATGCTCGATATGTCCCTGCACGGCGAATCGATGCGACACGATCTGACGTGCATTGTGAACATAACAAGTGGATTTCTTTCTTTTCTTTTTTCGTTTTCTGTCAATGGCCGATAACACGTTGACACGCGCGCGTGTCGCTATCGTGGCTTTTACAAAAATGTAAGTAAAAATGGGTCAACTAAGAAGTATACAATCAGGTCTAAGATTATTCAAGGAAATAGTCGAAGGGGTCAACGACAACTAGATTCATGCCTACTAAATGAACAAATCGATTCGACTGGGCGATGATTATGGAACACTTTCTAAAACCGGTTGACTTATGTTTCGATCGGATTTTTACTCCTCCCCTTTTTGTGAACGCTTTGGTTTATTTCGTCATGGTTCTGTCAGGAAGATATGCATCGTCTTGATTTAACGTGTCGCGCGCGATGTCGAACAACTATGAAACGTTATTAGGCGTTTATCCGCGAATTCTAGTAGGTTGTCCACCTGAATTCTCCGCCTCGAGAAAGCGTAGAGAGTTTACTAATTCCTGTGTCAATTGAAAAGAACAGCCGGCTTTTGCATAATGCAGAAGAGGGTATGGGCAATTTCACTCGCATAATTTCCGTCGACGACCCTGTACAATGGCGCGTAAAAAGAAATTCAGAATTTCAAAATAGGGTTTTTAGATTTTACTTGCTTTAAAGGGTTAAGATACACTGGTTGTGATCGAGAAATTTGTTCAAAATGGAAGGGGAACGGTGTGACCCTATTTTCCAGTGGAATACATTTTTAACGTCCACGCGTAGCCATCTATAACCATAATGACCGGCAAGGTATTCATCGGAAACGCCTCGGACATCGGTGAAATATTGTAGTAAGTTGGTGAACGTCGACGACCTGTCATCGATATCCCGTTCGTTTCTTGGATACGTTACTTGTCGCTGGTTCGAGTAATTGTTATCAGAATACAATAGACAGTCCGCCTATTGTAACTTAAAAGAATCTAAAGGTCTTCAAATTGAAATATTCTACAAGCAGACGAATATGGCTCCATTAATTGATAACTTTATGGCTGTGTCCTTTATCCACGAGGTCCTCGGGAGTCTTCCTGGGTCGACGTGCGGGCAAGCTCGACGACAATCAACGATTTCGAGGAATCGTCGAGCCACCTCTGAATTCGGGACGCGGCCACAGTGAAATCGCTCGTAAAAACACACCAGGTCCGTTGAAACGCTTGAACGATCATTTTGGACATTTTTAAGGTACCTTTTTCCGGGTTAAACGTTGACATGGAAATTTTTGCATGTTGACCTTTCTAAGATAAAGAATGGCACTGGTAGTAGAGAAGGTCGTGTTTGGGGGGTTAGAAATGGCACGCGCCTTCGGACACGAGACTATCTTCGACACAGGCCTTTTATCCGAGCGATCTTTTCGACAGGAAGCAAAATAAAGTCGAAACCGGATTAGCGGCCTACTTGGATGGCCGTTGAAAACGCGAACCCGATATTTATGTCGACGGTGCAACGACATCGTGAGGCGTACGCGATTTTCCGCTGCGAGGATGATCCTCCTTTTGCCCGCAGTTTGTTTAGAAACTTGTGACATTTCCCTAAACGTTTACAAGCCTCGTAACGACTGCTTACTTAGGGGATTGTACCCCCTTGACGCTAGAATTTCCATCCCTTGAGACATAAAATATTCAATTCTTTTAGAAACATGAAACTTCGTCTAATTATTCCAAACACGAACGATGGTTCTGCATTGATAATTCGAAAAATTACACCCGTCCACGGGTTGGATAACGCCCTGATAACTAAACTCATCTGCATTCGGTAACACGGTACGCGGAGCATTAACAATCCTCGCGCTACAAACTCCATTCCAATTAAAACCTCCTCCGGCTGTAGACCGAAATATTATTTCCTCGTTTACGAAAAAGGACGAAAACAAGCGATAAAGGGGAAAGGAGCGATCGAGGGTCGAGCGTCGTCAGCCGAAATTCCAAGCGGTGAAATCGGTCCGCACGGGGCCCGCCTCGAATTCGATCGGATTCGAGCGGAAGAGGACGACGACCGTCCGCGCCGATAACGCGAGAAGGAGAAGCCGATGCGAAGAAAATTGGTGGGAGCTGAATCGACGAATGAACGTACGTGCAAGGTGGAAAGGAACGGACAGAGGGACGAACAGACGGATGGCCGGGTAACCCAGATCGGATCAGTCCAACCGATCCTGCGAACGCTCGCCAGTATCGAGCCGACCATCGTCTCGAATCTTCCTTTCACACGGTTCCTCGTTGTCGCTCGCCGCCGTTTCCGTTCACTTTCGAACAATCGCTATTTTTCCGCCGCAATCGAGATCGAGTTATTCGTCGCAACATGGACGACCGCTGAGGACCTTGACAATTGGTAGCAACTGTCTCGTACGTCTGGTGTCGTTCGAACGGAAACGTTCTGTCGTGACAATCGAAGCCAACGTGTAATCTTCGCTCAGATTCTTCGGTAAGTACCAGCACCGTTGGATGAGGAGTCTTCCTGTTTCTTCTTCGTGGCCGAAGACACGAACGTTTCGACCGACATCTGTTATCCAGACAGTGTGCGCAGAAATACAAATTTTTAATAGAGTAATTAGGTATTAAGTGTTAAAAATGTTGCTTGAGATTTGATTATTAATAGTCAAATGGGGCAAATATATAAAATAAATATTTAAATATTGAAGCTTTCAAGGTACTCGACACCTCGAGTTCTGTATTAATAGAATAATTTAGTCATACGATTAACTCTGTGAAAAATAAAATTTGAAAATTGACCAATCGAGTCCTCAATAATTGATATTCATCGCATGTCTGACCACATATAGTCTTTTTCCACTTAATTATAATATCGAAATCGAACAACAAACCGGTTGACCGATTCGCTTTTGTGCAGGAAAGGACGAGATCGAGATGCAGTTATCGTTCGGCGGTAAAAGTAGCTAGCCGTAGAGAAAGAGACCGAGATCCGAGGGGGACAGGAGCGATCGTAATCGAAGCGGAAGCGTGGAGGATCATGGGTGGATCGAGAGGAGGCGCGATCTTGGCGATGCTGGCGATCGCGTGGCTCCGGCCGTCGCTCGGGGTCAAGGACCACGTGGCGGCCTTGAACGACACCAGTCAGGTGCAGGAGAACGAGGTGTCGTTCACCAGCTACGACCTTGACCGGCCACACCCCCACCAATCGGCCGACAAGCCGTCGAAATTCGATCTGAACATGAACCAGATGATCGAGACCGACGACAAGCTGCAGTATCAGATCGAGGCGACGCGGATGGAGAACTCGACGTCGACGCCAGGCGTCCAGAAGGAATTGTCCGATCTTCTGGACAGGCTGTCCGGCGTCGACGCGTACAATCTGACCGACACGGTGCAGATTGTCAGGAAAGCGGACGTCGTCGCCAGGACGAGGAAGGACGAAAAAGGTAACGTCAGGAGCGACGCGAGCCTACTCGATAAAGTTCACCGGTACGCCAGAGAGCACGTAGTAAAGATACGTCTGAGCCAGGATTTAATTTCCGCTAGAAAAGCTAGAACCTTCTTCAACGGTGAGTCCACGGAACGTCGTTCGAGTCACGCTTTCGTTAACTCGCCGCAACCGGCGTTCTCCAGAGCCCGGAGAACGCCGGGGTACTTGTGTTTTGCCTGCTCCATTGCTAGAATGTGTTTTGCGTTGTTGCTATGTGTACCCACGTGTCACTTCATCACGATGCTTGTCGCTATTCATCCGCTCTGTGTGTGCTGTGGAAGATGGTTCCGGAAATGACAGACAGAATGTTTCGCAACGACACCTGGTTACACTTCATCGGCATATTTAAAATGTTTCGTAGAGATTGGTTCTTTGCACTCGAAACTTCTGAAAAATTGGATTTTTTCTTTCATTAACACCAGAACGCACACTTTCTTTCAAATAGAAAATAAAATTAATTGTAGAAGAGAATATGATATACATTCACATTTGTTATATTCTCTTGTTGAAATTAATGTTTTAAACATACTGATGAAGTTTCACACAATTGGGTCTTGATGGTAGTCCAACTTTCGACTCAGGGAAAAATGTGTTGCTAGAATTCGATGATTGGCGTGAAAGTAGGTACACATTTATGACTGGTATACAGATATACTCATGTTTTTTGGAGCCGACTTTCCTGGAAACAGGAAATACAGGAGTCGAAGATGTTAGAAACCTGCTTTTTCCTTTGGCTCACTTCTGTGCCTAAATTCTTCGGGAAGAGCAGGTTTGTCCAGGTTCAAAGTCTCTGCGATCAAGATCCAAAACCACGCTTTCGTCGTAACTGAAAGAGGACACCGTACGGTGTGCACGCAATTGTACAATGGCGGTGCTGAACACAAAAACTGGAATAAAACGCTTTGTACGTTCACTGATTGGCTTGTTTGCGCGCTGAAAATGAAAGAAAAAAAAAAAAAAATGATTAACCAGGCTTGTGGTCACCGCTGATCGAGGATCCCTCGTTCCTCGGGAGTCGTGCGTGCGTGTCAATCGCACCGTTGCGATGATATCACGTGAAGTATAATTTTACAGCGATTCAAGTGTCTGGAACGATTCTGGAGTACGAGAAACGATGATGCCGGGCGATATAGGGAGAATATGCTGGCTGGCAGCATGGCTTGCAGGACTAACCGCAGGGCTTTAACGTGCTGGTACTTTTGCTTTCAGCCATCTTTCAGGGAAAGAGTACCTTTTTAACAGGATTCGGACTTGGTTTTCTAGCGTTTGGCCTGAAGAAGCTGCTGCTACCACTGATTTTCGGTGTACAGATCATCAAGAGCGTCCTGCTGGCGCTCTTCCTGCCCAGCATCATTGGCAGCATCGGTAACATCGTTGGCAAAGGTGATACAAATTTTGTAGAATATTCTGAAGAATTTTCAAGTGTATTTTTTCTCGAAAATCATTATTTGCCCAATCGTTGCACACCACGGCGCAACCGGAAGAGAATTTTGAATTCAAGGATAATTACGAGCGCTTGTTTTCAAATTGAGATTTTTAATCCGCTGCTTTACGTTATTCAAAGTTTATCTTCCCCCTGTTTTATTTATTCTTGATGCTCTTGTGCCAATTAAAAGGATTTATCAATTAAAACTGTTGTACTCGTAGGTGTATCATCGTTCGCCCAATCGTCGCACACCACGGCGCAGCCGGAAGAGAATTTCGAGTTCAAGGATAATTCCGACCTGTACAACGACGATTATCTGACACGACAACCGGTAGGAACGTTACCAGCTTCCGCTATGTACGACGAGAGTATGATGCAGCCCCAGAAGAGTCCAGAAATAGCCTCACGATACTCGTTCGTCGATCCTAGGATCACTCACGCTAACGCCATTTCAGATCGTTATTACACTAGACACGTTGCTGCCCATGGACTCTCCAAGAAGCAAGATTTCAAGGTAATATCCTTAGAATATTTAAATTTGACTGAACTTCAAATTCCAGACAGGGTAAAAGTCTAATTGTCCATTTTCCATAATTGGAATTTCTATCGCAGTTAAATTGTCCAAAAACTTAATGAATTCTGCTCGCAGGTGTTCCACGAGATTCCCACAAGCTCGTTGCTGCTGACCAACTACGACCCCTTCTATTCCCCCCTATTGTCACGCCTGGACGCCGTGTTCTCCCGCCTCGGTCACACGACAGAGGGTTGCAGAGAGTACGCGGTGTGCGCGATGTACCGGAGTCCCGCGAGGTTCGCTCCGTACTCGAACCTGGTCTCGGCACAGTTGTCCAGGGAATTGAACGAGCTGAGAAGGCCGAGCAGCGACAATCCGGATGTCCTGAGGTTCTTCCGTTACATGAAAGCAGCCAAAGACGGCCAGGATGGCGTGAAGTGCGAGGACGCGTACGCGAAGTGCGCGATGGCGCAGGAGGATCAGACCCTCAGGCAGAACCAGGCCATGCTGGCCACGTATCAGGACATTGACAAGCTGGTACACGCGAGAAAGTTGTGAAACAAACCTTAGGACTGATAATTTAGCGAAAGGGTCGTGTCTGTTCGATCGAGAGCAGTCTGGATTTTTATTCCAATACTAATAACTTATATTTCACATTTTAAAATATTATAGTTATCAGCACATGTCGCCCCAGACACTCGAGTGTAAAGGGTTTACTGATTGGAGGCGCGAAGATACTGCTTCCTACGCGTTGAGGTCTCTCACAAGTCAGCAAATAATTCAACGCGTGGCAAGCGTTAGCTCTGCGCCTACAAACAGTTAACCCTTTATACTCAGGTGCCTGTGGGGCGACATATGCTAATAACTATAGAATATTTTTAAATGTAAAATCTAACGACCTGAATTCTTTTAAACGACCAGGTACATTTGTTATCTGTGAATAATCCAGAGCGATCTCGACACTTCCAACATCCTTTAAATCAGTGTTCTCCAACACGAGGGCAATTAAGAAGTTTGCCACTTAATCATCAATATATGGTCAGGCTAGCCGCCGTAAATCGTAGTATTTGTTAGTAAAAAGTTAATACGAAGACGATCGCGTCAGTTCCTTGCGTCAGGATACGTGATATCCTTCAGAATCTCAAACCGGTCGCGTCGAGGAAGACCATCGCGTCGTTGCGTCCGCGACGCTTTGATCTTCCGCCCCGGGCGCGTACTAATTAGTAATTTAGTTATTGTAACAACGTAGCGAATAGAAAAGGCGTCGAGGAGCTCGGGACAGCGACGTTCCAATAACTTAACAATTTTATTTAATCGAGACGTCGCCTCGGGATCCACGCTGTTTAGACACTTATTTATTTCACGCTCGCGTGTCACGGATGTTGTTCGTTCATTAATCGTCCGTGTATATATATTTATTTATTCGATCGGTTATCTTGTACAGTGCGTCAATAAAACGCTGCGCGAATGCTGTTTTATTCTCCTTTTAAAAAAAAAATACGTTTATCGTTGCGAAACCGAGCTATCCCAGTTCAGGTGAAATTTCTTTCACGAAATACGCTGACACGGACGCGAAACAGGATATACAGGGTGATCCATATAAGTGTCTCCAAGAAATTTCATCTATTTCAAACGAAATCACAATATATTTGAAACATTTTATATTAAAACAAGGTACACTGAAAACATGAATAATGCAAAAGAACCAACACCGTTTACTCATTCCACTGAACTCAAAAGCTGATTCATAATATCAAAGGATATTTTAATTTATTATTAGCTGCGTTGATTCTTCATGCATTATTTATCATGGTCTGTTTCAGACGCGATAATAATTTAATTTAAAAAGCCAGCTTCTAAAGTTACACAGACTGGAAGTATCTTCTTTTTCTGAGACTCTTGGAAGATTTTGAAATTTCCTTACGACACTTATTTGTAACACCCTGTAGTCGTGCGCGTGTGTGGGTCAGGAGAGAAAACGAAAGGGGCAGCAGTGTGACGCACGTTCGATCGTAGGATTACGAAGGAAAGTCCAATGACTCTCGGATCGTCCCTCTTTGTTCCGAACCGTCCGATTCCGGTCCTATATCCGGTCGGACTGCTTTCACTTTCGATTTTTTAAGCGTCTTTTTACGTCTTTTCTTCTTATTCCTCCCGCGACAACCCACGGATCCTACCCTCTCCCTGTCTCTTCGGAGACAAGGCTGGACGTTCATATAAATGAGGTGGCCGAACGCGAGCGAACGCGTTGCACTTCTTCAAGTTCGGAGGCGTCATCGTTTTTTCATCGAGAAGGTGAGGATAATATTAACAGTGTATTAGCTTCAAATTTTATATTGGTCAAATTTTGTATTTGCCAATGGGTAAATGGTGACTTGGACTTAAAGTAATAATTAAATGTATAGAAAAGGTTAAGGTGCAAAGTCCATAGTGCAATATTCGAAAATTTCGAACCACGGTCAAGGATCCTCTTACGGTACCCGGAGGAAGTCATTAAGAATTCGGTAATTATTGATTGCCGATCGAAAAGAGTACGTGATCGGCGTAACAAGCGCGATGAACACGCGCGACCGGAATACAAGGTTACGGACCCGGTTCCTTTGAATCCCGCGTTCCGATTGGCCCGTCCGGCTAACGGAACTCTGGAATCCACGGCGCGGTTACGATCGAAGTTGCTCTCCTGCGGACACTCCGGTGCTGTTCGTGAATCGTGATCAACGTCATTTTGTTTTCATTTTTCCTCCTCCGTTTTCCGAAATCGCGAAACCATGTTCTGGAATCCGGTCACTTGACGCAGTTCGGTAAGAGTTCCACGGGTACATTTTCTTCGAGACTTTGCTCCCGAAATTGTGGATCCAGCTGTCTCGCGAGCTGTCGACAGCAGGTTCCGTTGCTTCCAGTTGTTTAAAAATGACGTTCGTTTGAATGTGTGTCGATAAAGACACTCGTGGCTACAGGTGCAACGTTCAGGCGAGCAGCATGCGACTAGTGCAATCGTTGGTAACCCATGGTCTGGTGTTCTGGGTGCTGTTGGTACCGTGTCTGTCCGTCACCTTCGAGGATGGGACTTCCGGCGGATCCGAGGGACGCGGTAGGTCTTCAAAATTTGGAATTTTTATCCGGTTATTTATTTAATTAGTTCACAATCCACTTAAGATGGTGGGGTTTCATTTTAATTATTTATAAATCTCAACTTTTGAATAAATTTTCTTGTTAGATTCCTCGGTAATTAGTTGAATAATTAACGGCACTGTAATAATAATATTAAAATTGTAGATTATTTCTGATTTAATATATGAACTCTCTTTTAGAGAACCATGGTCCAGAGGTGCAGGAACAAGTACAAGAGCAGGTACCTTTTAACAAGACCCGACAGGGCAAGGGCCTGTTCGATTGGATCGGTCTGGGAACAGGAAGGAATGTGGATCCCTACGTGGCGAAGACAAACAAGGGTTGCTTGAACGGAGATTTGGCGGAGTGCTTCAAATCTCAGGCTCTCAGCTATTTCTCGGATTTCTTTGACCAGTCGCAGTACGATTTGAACGATTATGTGAAGGTTGTGAGGATGTCCAGGGACGTGGTGAAGGAGGTCGGTCGTCAGCCGTACGAGTACTCCGGTGAACCAAGGTACGCACTCTCTTTAATAAATAAAATTTATTGTTAAGTTGTATTTTGCATATTTAATTTTACTTTGAATGCAATAAAGGGGGTAATTAAGAGGGGGTAATTATTTCTAATGTACCCTGAACTGAAGCACCCCTTAAAAAAGCTATAGGTCAAAGGGTCAAGTATTACTCTTCTAATACACTAGTGTTACAAGCTGTGTTCATCTTCATTAACGTTTCCCTTCGTTCCAGATCGACGGACACCGAATGGGACCAGCTGATGAAGTTCGCCCTGAGGAAGGCGGAGAAGTTCGTGAAAACCGTGGCCATCGAGTTGCACGTACCCTCCACAGAAACCGGGGAGAACGAAGTGTACGCTCCTCGGTTCCTGGACGAAATCGCAGACGAGATCGACACGTTGGAGAATAAAAAGGATACCCTCTTCTGTTAGTTCTCTTCAACTTCCTAAACTGCTCATTTTTGATACCGAGTTAATAATTCGATCTTCTTGTAGCTCGAAACCAGCTGAGGAAGCTTCTCATACCAATGCTGCTCGTGTTGAAACTCTTCAAGCTGAAGCTGCTGCTGTTCCTGCCCCTGATCCTGGGCCTGGCGTCCTTCAAGAAGTTCCTCGGCTTCCTGGCGATCGTGATACCCGGCGTGATCGGTTTCTTGAAATTGTACAAACCCCTCACGCAGAGCTATCATCCCCCCGTTTACAGCCAGAGCGGGATCGCGTATCCTTATTACAAGGACAACTCCAATAACTATCCTTACGAGCAGGATGGTCACCCTCAGGAGTATCAAGGTGGTTATCACGGAGATACTGTGTCCTTTGGACAGGATCTGGCGTATCGAGGCTATAGAGATTATCAGTCGTAAAATAGAGTTAGCGCAGGGTCGTAATTGGCTCTCAAAATTTAGTATTAAATTCATAAGCTTCTTATTTTGCGTTAAAATTGTTCAAGGTCTTCAACTTTGATCGAAAATTGTTATTTTTGTAAGAGAAATTTAGTAGCGTAAATATTGCTTTAATTAAGTATCTGATGGAAATAATTTATAATAATTGCCATTTTTATAGTAACATTGGACGTGTTACTGATTGTTCTATTGATTGATTTTCTGATAGGTGCTAGTGGCTCTCTTCGACGTCTGTAAAGGACCTGATAGTATTATATTTCATCTTTTAATGATAGACTTATTCGTAGATTGACATGACACGAGCTCTCTTCTTAGTAATTGTACGTTTTGGAAATTGAGGATAACTGGCTCAATGAAATTGCCATTTTTTAATAGTTCGTTCTAGAGGATTTAAAAAACTTTAGGACTGATATATTTTTGTTATGTTAGTTATGTATATATTATTCTATTATACAGTTTGTATTATTTATTATGAATTCAGTCTTAAGTTAGGAATTAGTGATAATAAATCGAATTACTGTTCCTATAATATCCATTACTTTTATTTTGTATTTCTACGGCTCATTATTCATTTTTCGAGCCGGAAGTTGCGTAAAATCGAGGACTTCGCATTACCGCTATTTCGATTGCTGTACATAGGTGTAATTTACATTGTCTCAGGTGTATTTAAACGCAATTAACTATCCACAAGGTAATAACATTAGATAGTAGATGTTGGATTAAAATTAAAAAATCAATTATTTTACTGCACAAGATTTGGTACCAAAATATTCTGCTATTTCTTTCAAAGTTTTGGAAGATGGTGGGACCAATAGAAATTGTCAAATATTATTAAGACTAAGGGGTCAGGGTTGATGAATAACGTCTCCAAGGGTCATGTTCGTGATTGTATTCGAACCAAACCCAACACTTCAAGTATTTTTTCGTATAAGTTAAATTAAAAAAGGAAAATGCATGTCACCCCTATCTCAAGACACCAAGGTACGATTCTGTTGCACGCGGTGTCGTCGAAAGAGGGAAGGGACGTGAACACGAGGATGTAACCGGTTCGACGCGATTCTCACTCGCGATCCAGAGAATCGGACGGAACGGACCAGTTGACCAAGTGGCCTCATTCGATCAGAAGACCGGAAGCGGTCTGCCGTCCCGAGGCGGTGCAAGGAAAACACGGAAAGCCGTGGCACCTTGTGTCGACTCGGGGCAAAAACGGTCGATTTTGCGAACCAGTTCATCGCCACCGATTCGCTATGAAATCGTGCACTTCCTTTACGTTGACATTCCTTCGGGTTACCGAGAATCATGGGACACGGCGCGCCGGGAATGATCGATAAAGAGGAATCGTTGGAATCGCAGCGTTGCAACGATTTTATTTCATATTTTCTTCTTTCATATAGAATCACCCCCTTGCCCTTTGCACAATTAGTTACTAATAAAAGAGAGTACTTAACCACATATTTCACACATTTTCACACTCTTAAAGAAACCTTGAAGTCAGCGTTTCTCCCGGTTTCCACGATATTTCATTCCCCCCTGCGAAAAGCAGCAACAATTTTACGAAAGTTTGCAAACGGAACAAACCTGTTCAACGGTGACGATCAGTGAAAATCCTTATCGATCTCTCGATCCTGCTATTCTATATACTTATATTTCGTCGCCGCAATAGTTTCACTTTTATACACCTTTAATACACCGTGATATCGTGGTAATATGAGTCTTTCAGTTTTCATTTTGCAAACTTTATAATTATCAACAATAGAATTGGTCAAATTTCAAATACGAGATTCCAGTGGCAATATTATTTTAATATCAATTAAGAATTTCATTCACTTACCAAAAATGTAGTATTTCAAACTCAAATAAAATTATTTTTATTACGAAATTGATATCCTTCAAAATTAATACCATCAGAATGTTAGCCGGAAACCGGAAACCAAGGTCGTGAATGGACCTTCCGCGTCGGCGAGCGCTCGGTTAACCGCCCAACGATGACCTTGATAACGACACGGGGTCCTTTACGTCACAGAGGGTAAAACGCGAACTTTCCTGCGTGCATGGTCGAAGGAACGCGTAAAACGTGCGCGAGGGAGAAAAAAAAAATGAGGGAACAAGGTTACCGGGAGAAAGTTAACGAAACAGGTAGATATCAACGGCGCTCGAGCAATGCAAATCGACGAGATTCGCACGTGATCGATTCCTTTATTTTTCCTTCCTCTTCTATTCCCTAAGGTGTCCGATCGTTTAATCCCAGCTGTCGGTCGTGAAACGGTTCCCGTTTAACAGCTTTGATTAGTTCGCAGAAAATAAGATACGTAGACTTTGCAAACCGCACGTGTTGTGGACGTAGAAAATAATTTATCATAGAAATACCTTTGACAAATTTTCGAAAGGATATTATTTTTAAATTTTAAAATTCATCTATAAATATCCTTGGATTTAATTGTTATGGAATTTGTTGAAATATGATAGTACTCATACAAGTTCGTGGACAGTAAACCTGTCAGAAATTAAAAAGGAACCATCGAAATTTCACCGGAAATCGGTCACCCACGCCGTCTGGCGACTCCGACAGATCGTTCGACTGGAATTCGATGTAACGGTCCGTGGATTACCAAAACAACTCTGTCGCGAGATCCGAGCGTCATGTACGATTCCATCACCGACACACTTTTTCTTAATCTGTTGTTTTTTTTTCCTGTTCAAAGGCGTTTGTCGAGGTTTAGATTTCGTATTTCGATCGGCGCCACGTTTTCGGCGATGGCACGCTCCCCGGAATTGGAACGACCCGCGTGCAACGCGATTTCACGCTCGAAATGCAAATTGCAGCTGCGACTCGTTCCGGAAATGAAAGCTTCCGCCTTCGTTTTGGTAATCGATGCGCGAACTTGGGCCGTGAATTTCAGTTTCCAGAGGCTTTAACGAATATTCCAGAGCTTTTACAAATGAAAATTCCTGTTCGCGAAAGCAGCCCGCGCAAGAAAACAGGTTCGATTCAAGAATGAAAAGCGGATATCGTTCTCCTGAGAGCTCTCCTTGACCAGCTTCTTCGCGTTCCGATCTTGACGTCCTTAAACTTCAGCTAACGTTCGTAACTCCGCTCGAGGATCGTTTGTACCGTAATAATCATTTTTAAAATCAATGACTGTCATAAAGTATGATTCAGCATCGATATCTCTTGACTTTCTCTTTAATTTTTTTGAAGCTATACATTGGACTCATTCAGGTGTTAGAAATTTAAATCAAATTCCACTCAGATATTAAATATTTCCGTGCAATTTCTTTTAGTAACGCGATGCAAAGATTCTACGCTGTACCATTTTTCAGCTGCAGCAGAGCTGCCTGAGCAGTTGAACTCTCGAGCCACGAACTTGGCACACTTCGTCACACACGCCTTCTTCCTGGCGTAATTGTTCCTTGTTACGGCACGCGGTGCCGCGATATTTACTTTCTTTACGAGCGTAATATAACACTGACCCGTTGCTTTCTAGAGTGTTTTTCACCTCGATTTGAATCCGTATCTCGTGCACCGTCGTGCGTTCCTTCGTGTTCTTATCCCTTTCTTTTTTTCCATATATTTATTCATTAAGGGGAAAAAGTCTAGAATCGAGGGAAAATCGTCTACCCTGAAATTAGAGGAGTAAAGAGTCCGTGAAATGGCATCGATGAGTCGTGTTTCCCTCGAAACCAAGCGTGTCGTTTCCGGGGTGTTCACGGGCCATGATACGTAAGTAATTGTACGCTCTCTAAACGAAAAATCAACGGCTGGGAATATCCTTGATCGGCGATAAGGAGTAGAATGAGAGTCGTGCCCGTTGGAACATTGTACGATTCTGTTGGTGGCGGTTGCGTGAATTTGGTCAGACGTGTATTCATAATCTACTTAACACCCTGATGATCGTGGCCTGCGTAGAATCTACCTTTGCAAGCATCCACGTGTTAAGTAGACAGGAATAATATACTAAATCAAACTGGAACTATACTTTCTTGAACAAGTGGTCTCGCGTTAACTGGGGTGCGATAATATTCCTCAAAATGTTAAATCCACCATACAGATCAAATTTACTTGTTCTGGATTTCCTATTCTATCTAGGGGTTAAGACTAGGGTTTACATCCCAAGCCTTTTCATGGAGGGTTAAATATTTCTGAACAAAGTGAATCTAGCCAGATTGGAGTGGTCTCCAAACGAAGACCGGCATCAAAGAGCGTCGACTCCATTGAACGATCCGCGTTGCAGGTTGGGTCGCGGCCGGTGTACCAAAATGGCTACTCATTCGGCCGATGCGACGCGTTGCGTGCTCCACATCCGTGACACGGTTCTCGTGGTGGGTCGTGGCGGTCCTCAGGAATCTCCTCCCGTGTAGACTCGGTGTCCGCGAGTGTATGCGGTTGAACCGAGTCGAGGAACAGCAACAACAGAAACGGCGATGCCCGTGGACGTTGTCCCCACGGAAGGTGTTCCCCGAGGAACCAGTTTCGCACCGGTTGCACGACGAAGAGAACGAGAGCCTTCACCTTGGGGGATATCGGGTCGCTTGCTCTTTTCAGCAAGATCGCGCGTAGAAGGAGACGCGTGCACACAGTCGTACACGACCGTGGTGTCCCACCACCGAGATTCCGATCGACCAGTCAGCCAGCTCGTATCAAAGGCAAAAGTGGGCACCACCCGCCCTCGTGTCGGCGACGGCGGGACGGCGGGGTAGGTGATCGCGTGTGTAAGCACGTTTTCGCGTACGTTGTGTACGTCGTCCGTACACGAGCGTGCCGATCTACGTATATAAAGTGGCCAGGGCGAGACGACGGGTTCAGAATACTCGCTACGCTCGATCCACGCATCGGGTCAACACCACCCGGGCTAAAGGGACGCTGATCGCCTAGTGCCTCAGTTTCAGCCAGGAAGGAAGGAAGAGAGAGGAGGCGCCGTCTACGCAGCCTGCCCTCCACCCAGCTTCCCTTTTCAGGATCAGAGGATCGCCGTCCAGGTGGGTTCGTTCGTCTTTTAAGAATTTTTCAAATTGGGTCTGGGAAAGTGCAATCTACAACTTTTACATGCAAGGGTGCTAAGGGTGTACTGAAATATTTCTCGAGTTAAGCTCGGAATTGTTTTACAGAGCAACAAGATGAAGACGATTCTGTTATTCCTGTCGGTGTGGTGTCTGTCCGGGTGTCTGGCCACCCCGTTGGAGAAGCTCGACAAGATCAGCGTCCTCGAGCAGCAGTCCGTGACGCTAACGGACCGGGCGAAATACGAGGAGGAGCTGCTCCGTAAATTGAACTCGAAGTGCTCGCAGAACGACATGAGTAGCTGCGTGATGCTGAAGCTGGTGACGTACATGAACAAGCTGCTGAAGAAGGCGTCGATCGAGCTGACCGACGATATCGAGATCAGAAAAACTAGCCAAGCGTCCGAGGAGGTGATCACGTTCGAGGCTGGCCGTAGCAAAGACGACGAGTCCGAGGTCCTTGACCTTGTCGCGAACAAGGTGTACGCGTTCGTCAAGTCCAGGAGTATCAAATGGAGGATTCTGCCCGAGGACGACGTCGTTGTGTCCGCATCGGAGGACGAGAACGGATCGTTGAACCTCGGTCTGTCCATCGAACGGGCGGACAAAGTTGCTTTTCAAGATGGTAATCGTATTTCTTCTTTAAAAGTATCCTAATCTTCCTTTCACTCAGGGGCTAATGGCCTCGCGATACTCATCTTGACACAGTAATTATATTTCTTGATCCTTTCAAATGGATTCCTTCGTGAAGGGTGAATAATGCTATTTGGATCCAGCTGTATTAATTCTTGACAAAATTAGTTTAGAAATTTGAGATAAAATTAAATTATTATCCCAGCTGTCCCAGTGACCCGTCGTCCAGGGGTTGAGAATTCACCTTGACACCCAGACAATTGAACCCCCACAATTTGGTCGCGCCTGAGCGAGCATAGAAAGTGGCTTCCTCGACGAAAGCGACAGCCAGCATCACCCAGCGTCTTGTTTCAGGTCGCGGGAAGAAGAACAACAATTTAGGACCTCTGATCGCAGCTGCAGTCCTGAAGATCGGTCTGATCGGCGGTCTGGCCTTCAAGGCGCTCGCCCTGTTAGTCGGCAAGGCTCTTCTCCTCTCGAAGATCGCTCTCCTCCTGGCTGGCATAATAGGCCTGAAGAAGCTGTTCTCGCAGCAGAAGCACGTGACGTACGAGGTGGTCGCTCATCCTCATCACAGCTCCAGCCACACGTTCAGCTCGGACCACGGTCACGGGGACAGTTACTCGAGCGGATGGGCCAGAAGCTTCCACGGTCAAGGTCCCATTTCCGGCCAAACGGACGCCCACGATCTTGCCTACTCCGCTCATGCCAAGTGATTCGGATCCGATCAAATCGTGCCTGTCGATTCTTGCCAACACGTTCTTGCCGTTAGACTTAGTATTTAATTCTTCTTCGCTCTTTCTCTTCGTCTTCCACTTCGTCCTCATGCTCATCGTCTTCTTCTTTCTTGTACGACACTCTTGTTTTCTTTCATTGTTCACTGACCGACCACTGACGTGACAGTAACCGAGACATTTCGTGGACTGCTTTTGAGAACTTTATCCAAAGTTCTTTCAAACATTTAATTAACCAAATTATGGTTTGGGTTATATTATGAGTTAAAAAACATTGTCAGTAATTACTGATTTTAAGGGTCGAACGACTGACGGACACACGAGACACCCCATCGACGCGTTAACCGGACGGACGTACACATGTCTCTCTATAACCACCCTTCATTTACACTAATTTATAATTTATTCGCTCGTCCTTGCACCGGGGGGCGCAGATTGTACAATAAATGTCTTGTTTGTTATTTTTTTTTATTTGTATAAATAAATATTTATTTCTTTTTTTTTGTAACGTGTCTATGTTTCATTCACCCGATCCTCTGTTAATTGTAATCAACGAGACACGTGCCGTTTCTTCTCCTGTTTATTGGTGTTAGAAACGAAAGTTGTCCCACGCGTTTATTATATCAGGGCATGATGCGAATCATCGTAACATTTGTGAAACGAACATGAAACGAATACGATAAAAGCGAGGAACTAAGTGGATTGCTCGTTATCCGCGGTTTTGGTCTGTTTGCTATCTAGAAATTATTTGAATCGACTTTCTATCGCGAATCATTTACGATTTTAGCTAAGTTCAATTTGCAATTGGGTCGATTACGATAAACAAATTTGAACTTTTATTGACCATACAACGAAAGATTGTGTAATACTCAAAGGATTGGCGACATTTTATTTTCTCAATTTACATGATTTGCTATTTTTCCAGGTAAAATCCGACGGCGTGTTTGAAGTTTCACTGCACGAAAAATATGCCATGTTCGTTGCTCCGCATTGCGGAACTTAGCGGGACTTTAACGACAGGTGTGACGATAGCATCGAGTTACTCTAGGAATGCGATTCCGCAAATATTACTTCGAAAAAAGAAAACAGCTCTGTTTCTGTAGAACATAATTGCTCGCCTTGTTATGAACACCACTTATCACACCGCGCAACCTAGTATTATAAATCTACCATGAAACAAATGGAGCAGTCGAAAGTGGATGTACAATTATCCAGTTCCTCTTTTTCGTTCAGTAAATTTTTATAAATGTAACCAGATGGTACTTAGTACTAAACTTTTCATAAAAATAAGTTGGTTATTAGAGTAACTAAATGTGGATTTAACACGTTGACTGTCACAGTGGAAACAGACGTGTGTGGTCAGACACACTTAAATTCCAATTACTACGATTTCTATCGACGAATTATTAATCAAACACATTGCATTGTTCTTTTGAACACACCTCGGAGGGTAGGTGCTGGGTCAATTATGACTTGAAATTTAGCAAAAGTACAAAGGTACTTCGATTTCATTCAATTCTCGTTACAGAATAAAGAATCAAGAACGAAGATCCATCTTCCAAGGATTAATATTCAACCTTCACAGACTTCGTTCTTGGAGCCAAGATGTCGCTCGTTGTTCGATCCCGGTGGCGGGCGAACAGGAAACCTTCCGAGTGGCGGAAGACGGGATAGGAACGAAGGGAAAACAAGCAAGTTGGTCGCGCGGCTCGTGGGGTTATCCTTCATTCAAATGAGCCGGCCTCGTTTCGTCCGGTCGCTTTCTCCGTCTCGATCGTGGAAGGATCGGTAAGGAGGATGACGTTTCGATAAGGGACACCCAGGAGGAAGAAAGGGGTTTCTCCCGGTTGAGGGAGATCAACTTTCGGTTTCGGGTACTACCGGGAGAAAGAGGTGCTTGGTCGTCATCGTTGACCCGATTCTCGTAAATTGGACAAAAATCGACACGTGTACCGTGCGTATGTACGATGAAAAAAAGAAGAAGAGGAGAAGACTATCGGGAACACACACGGATCGATGCGATTTCGAATATTCGTAAAGATACAAGGATGACCTGGTTCCGTTTTACGACGTATTCGGTGAAATCCGTCGCGAGAGGTGAAAGTATCGGATATATCGATCGGATCCTCTTATTATTAACGCGAGAGGACGACCATTCGGTAAACGGTGTCGACGAGGCTGTGAATGATCGGACGTTTTCGGGGTCGACACACATTCGGGAGGTGAAAACCTCTCTCTCTTTCTCACGGAATCTAACGTTCCCACTCGTGGTTACGGAAGTGCTTAGAGAAACCTCGGATCAATTAAAGATCTAGGTTTCGCGATCGCCAGACGTGGATAAATTTATCCATCGATACGATTTCCCTTCGTCGCTTCGAGAATCTTAAACAATACCTTCATAATTTCTTATCAGGGTACAAAAGTTAACGTAAATGAAAGCATCGAAGAGGTCCGAAATAAATCGAAAGATTGCTAAGCTGATGTACCTAATACGATTTTGAAAATCGTACAATATCGATGGAACCTCGCCCTCGACGTACCGGAAAAACGATATCCATGCGTTATCTGTGACGGGGTGAGATTTTCGTGAATGATCGAGACAGGAAGGGTTTTCGAGATGGTCGATCGTGTTTCAAGGATACCCGATCGTCCGTGTGGCGTGGTGTCGTGGCGAGGAACGAGCGAACGGTATCGAACCGGGCCTAGTTATACCTACCAGCCGATGTTACGTATATACGTGTACCGTGTATCGAGCGTGTACACGAAGGGAAGTGGAACAGAAGAGAAAGGTATGCGGCGAGATGAACTAGTTTTGGTAAGCGATCTCGGCCTGGTGTCGATCGAGCCAGACTGATCAACCTTCCTCCCACTGGCCGTAGTTTTCGCGTCTGGCGTCCGAGCACCGGGAACAGGAACGGATCCGAAGGGTTCCAGCTCGATTATCTTTCGAACCGGTAATGGACACCGTCTAGGAAGAGGAGGCTTCATGGTGGATAATATGTGGCGCGGACACGCTGCCTCCTCTGCTGGGATCCGTTAACACTGCTGGATGGTCGGACCGTGTGACTGACGGGTCTTTTATGACCCACATTGAATTCGAGGGTGAAGAAACTGAAGATAGATATTAATAATTCTCCTAATTAAAAATGACAGAATGATCGCTTTGTAATCGTCCTGGACCGTGACATATTTATCTCGTTGAAGTCTTATTGCTCCAAACTCAACGAGACGGAAAATTTCATCGTCCAAGGCGGATTTCTTCTCTCGACTAATAAATAATCAATTAATGGCTTTTCCAGCCCACTTAATGGCATTAATTAACAGTATCGAGAGATGAGCAGGCGAGCAGCCGTGCGTCGAGTCGTGTCGGTCCGATTCGAAATCGGCCACCTTCTCTTCTGCTCCACTAAAGTGACGGAAAGAGAGAAAGGAACGGGCGAGGAATGGTATCGGGAGGCTCGCGCGCACTGATATCCACTGATGTAGAACAAAGAGACCCCGTGAATCCGCGTCTCGGCCCGGAGAGAAAATCATCGGCGAGGGGGAAAGAACGCGGCGGGGCGAAGGCGTTGGCCGGCTCTGTTCGACGCGAGTCTGGCTCGATTCGCGCCCGCTCGCCTCGACCTCGCAGCCAACCGCGGCGTAACGCTCTGAAACCCCTGCGAAACAAGAATTAAAGAAAGAGAGGAGAGAAAAAAAAAAGGAGAATCTAGAAAGACGAGGAATCCGCGAGAGGATCGGCCGAGCGGACGAAAAATTGCCGGCTAATGCACACGCTAAGAACAGAGAACGGTCCCGTCCGTGCTGACGTCGTTGCTCTCGTTGCTTTTTTCGTAGTACAATCGCCGACCAGCTCGTGCAACTATATAAACGTGATTTGAAGCACGCTTAGATGCACCACTCGGACCTCCACCGTAGGTTCCGCAGGATCTGCTGCTCCTTTGACTGTCGACGCTCGTAATCGCGCGCCGCGTACGCAACACGTAAATACGCGAATTCGAGGACCGCGAAACGCGCACCGTACACCATGGATTGGTTCGCGAACGCCATAGGCCACGGGGAACGAGGACGTCTCGTCCTGTGCCTGTTGATCGTCTGCGCGTTGTCGACGACGAGTGTCTCGTCCATGGACGCCAACGACACCAAGGACGTCTGGAGCGGATTCTCGTCCGGCTGTACCGGAACTGACGGAAAGAATCTGTCCGTGTCCTGTTACGGTGTGAGAATCGTCAGGAAGATCGTGCAACAGTTGCTGGAGAAGTCGAGCAAGGAACCCAACATCGAGATTTTCGACGGAGTGAGCCTGGTCGAGGTACCAGGCGCAGAACCCATCAGAAAGGGACGACTCATGAAGGGATTCGGGAACATGGGCACCCTGGTGCAGTTTTTGGAGGGAAGGGAGTTAAGAATCAAGCTGCCCAGCATCCTGCCGCAGAATATCGAGAGCGCTCTGCAGGAGAGCCTACCTGTCGATCAAGGTAGACCGGTACCGTGGATGCTGAAATGTACTTCCAGCTGAACGAGCTTCTTCTGTTTTCAGCTAGAGGAGGAGGAGGAGGCGGTGGCGGCGGCGGCGGATTCGGAGGCGGAGGTGGAAAGAAGGGCGGAGGCGGTGGTTATCTGATCATGGCGATGATGATGGGTGAGATATTCCAGATATTATTCCTTAAAATTTTTAAACTTTTTGACTAACTTTAGTCTTGAACTTTTCTTAAATTATTAAAATGTTTAGTCCTTCGAGGTAGGGTTGTTCTTGCAAAATTGTTCATTTCAATTCAAAATCAAAAATCGCCATTTTGCGAATATTTGACAGAACGAACTAATACCGTTTCTCATTTCAGGCAAAATGTTGGCTGCGCTCGGTTTTGGCGCTCTCGGTCTGCTGGCCATGAAGGCGTTGATGGTCTCCGCGCTGGCGTTGATGCTGTCGCTGATCGTGGCCGTGAAGAAGCTGGCCAGCGGCCACGACAGCGGCGGTGGCCACCACGTGGTGTACGCGCAGGACGTGGGCCATCACCACTACCGCAAGAAGAGATCGCTCGGGGAGGAGGATCACGATCTCCCCTACCGCGGATACGCGCACTTGTTCGGCGATTCACGAGTGTTCTGAGCCGATCTGAGACGCGCGAGCGTTCGTCCCCGGATCATCCACCAGGTGATTCCTCGACGACGACGACAAAGACGAAGCCGTTCCGACGACGCACAGTGACGATGACGTTATCGACGATTCATTCAGTGACCAAGACTTTGACGAAACGAAAGTGACGCTTTCAAAAAGACAACAAAGACGTACAGGAAAAAAATGAGGAAGAATGGAGTTTTGTTCTCGCGCGTGACGAACGGTGGACGGAACGGACGCTGAGGAAACCAAAGTACACGTACAAGCATGTTTATTTATTACACACCATCCTCTATCACACTCATCATTTTTTTTTTTTTTTTAAATCCCTCTTTTGTACCATTCTTATTTATCTACGTAATAAAAATTATACGATTAACGAAGAAAAGCTATGTTCTCAATTTATTGGCATCAGGATGGACTCAGATACTCGGACGGTAGGAAAATCGTATTCGAGGAAAAGTGTGCCAACGCGTTATCTCTCTGCTAGCTGGCCACTTGATACCTCTTCCCCTCGTTTATTTCCTAATTGAACGGATTAACGAGCACGATCGAAGGCGAGAGAAGCGCAGAACTCTTTCCTAGCTAGGTGATCCGGATGTCGGCGCTTTGGTGGGACGGTTGTGGGTAAGCGTGTCTCGCAAGTAGCACGATACCACCAATTGTGTAACGAATCGTGTTAAGTGAAACGTTGCTCACGGTACCGTGCATTTAAGAGCAGTTCGTTAATTTAACGATCCGGTCCAATCAGAGATTTTAATCTCTGTCCATTTTTATTTCGGAAAACTGAACACGGAGGTAATAGGATCGATAATTGCGATTTAAATTCGTTTCGAGAAACGACGCCGCTATCGAGAGAGCAGATGCTCGTGAACGGTCCTCTTTCTATGCACCTTTTTCCTCCCCACCCGAGGGGCCCCGTTTTGCCCACCATCTGGAATCTTTCTCTTCGAACTAGGCCCGTTCTCCACGGTTCTTCTCGTTGCCATCGATCTGGAGGGAGGAAAAATCGTGGACGGGGGCCGAGACCCACTGGCACACATACCGCGCGCTTCCTTTTTTGCCTTTGAAATATCATAAAACGGGGAGAGCCAGCTCGAAATCGGCTCAGATCGCCGCGCGATCTGTGCGCACGCGCATCCGCCGGACGATGAACTTCCGACAAGTGCAATCGATGTACTGCAATGCTTCTGTCCCCTTAAGAATAATTTGCAATAACACAATTTGAAAAATTTCAATAATCCAAGATTATTTTCTAGAATTCTTCATTTTTCATTTTTGTGACTTTTCAGTCACTTTCGCTTTCTCTTCTTTGGCATTCTTTTTTGGTTCAGGAAATTGCACGGAAGAGAATTCTTTGACCCCATTTCCAGCCTCCATCGTAGTTGTTCCGTCGAATGAGTCATCAGGAGGAATCATCGCGGCGCAAGAAAGCTGTCGAACGGGATCATTAGCGCCGAATTCGGAGGAAAGTAACTCAAAAGCAAAACCGTGGCACGCCCACGCGTCCGGGCTTTCGTTTTCGTCTCCCGGTCGCGGGGTTTTATCAAAATCGATCGCGGGCCTGCTTTCGTTTTCCGAGACAACGGGCGCGATTAAAGTTTTATAGCGCCGTAAAGTCGGGCGGGACGCTGACGTCAGAGAAAAAACGAAAGTTAGAAGGCATTTTGCGAATAGACAGGCGAAAGAAAGAAAAGGGATCGTGGTTCTTCTTTTCTTTAACTCTCCAGAGGGTATGTTTGACCCTATCGCTGGTTAATATCGGCTTTTTGGCACACGGGATCGTGAGAGGAGCCCGTTACATTCCACGATCGTTACCCATCGACGGAAATTTAAAATTCAAATCTGGCGGCGACTGATTTTCGGGGTCGAGCGGAAGACGCTTCTCCTTTTCCGTGAGAAATTCCTCGCGTTAGATCGAGACGTCGAACCGGAAGAATGGGCCATGGCGCGAACGGTGCTGGAATTTGGGGATCGAATTAAAGGATGATTTATAGGCGAAGTGGGAATGGTTGGAATTCTTTGGACTTTGAGAGGTACAACTGGCTGTAAATTACTTACAGAATGTATTTGTAACAAGTGGGTTATTTTTTATCCAGATTTTATTTTAACTATCACATTCCTTTAAAAGCTACTTATTAGACACCACAAATTAGACGTTGATCTTAAAAAAGGAGAATCCGTAACCTTGACCCAGTACCCTTTATTTTCTCCGGATAGATAATTGTCCAGAAACGAGACTGCTTCCGTATAAATGTTTACCGCGATGGAAAATTGGAATTGTTTATTGACCGACTTATAGCGCGTACACTTTCACGAGAAGGTTAGTTATCTCTCGTTAGAGTGCCGCGCGAATCGCGGGGAATTCGCAAGAAATCCTTGCGTGTAACACGCGTGTCCAGCTCGTTCTGGGTTAAGATAGCCCGCCATTAGCGGGGACCAGTGTCATCGGACGTTTCTCCACGAGTCCTGAGTGAAACTCAACCGGTCGTATGCTAAGCAAGCTCGCGTCAACGGATAACAAACAAATGTTAATGTAACCTGTAACGATGCCTGGATCTCGTTTTTTGGCGAAACCTCGTGGAATTCGTGAAAGGAATCGAACGAATGTTTTTGGAACACAGCTCGTTCGTGGCCTGATAAATGAAGAGGAAAATTTTAAGCCATTTTTATCTATTTCTAGATCTATTTCGATTCTGACAGGACGATAATAACGAGATTACCCGGTGTAAATCGGCGCGCAGTGAAAGTTTGCATAATACGTTTAACGAGCGATATCGTCCACGGTTAATTTCGCGATCCCGATGTACGGTCAGCCTCCTTTCATCCCGGCGTTCTATTCTAAGCATCGTTGATTCCGCCGTGTCTGGGGCGTGTCCGTGGCTTCGCCCGTTCCTTTCTGTTGCACGCGTCGAAGGAGAAACCCGTGGTTTTACTTTTGCGCGGCTCTTGCCACGCGAGGAAGGATCGGGGCTTCGAAAGGATCCCCGTGGACGGCGGCACGGGACGGGAAAGGATGAATGAACAGTGACGTAAGGTCGCGCGAATTTCCTTTTCATCCGGGTCCCTTCGAGCGCGGCGAAAGCTTGATTAGCACGATCGAACGCGCTTCTTTCTCGCGAACTTTTCCCCGATTATGTCAGCTCGGTTAACCGAGCTCTCCTCGTCGATCGATGAACCGCGAAACTTTTTCTTCGATTCTGGTTGCATTAAAAATAGAAAGAGTCTTCCCTGAGCCTTTGTAAATTTGTAAATAATTGATAACTTTAAAGAATGGCGCCTCCTTGCAAAAATATATTTCACAGAATATTTGATTAAGTATCCAATCGTCGAACCACGAAGAAGATTACTAGAAGAAGGTAGGAAAGGGCGAAGAAGCAGCACAAAATCGTAGGATTTTCTGGATCGGAAGAGAGTCACGATTATGCAGCGAGGAACGAAGTTCGAATTCCGATGGCCGGAGGACGGGTCACGAAATTCTTCTGGTGGCACCTACGCGGTCAGAGATTTCGCAACTCGAAATTCCACGGCCGCTTTGTAATCGCTTCAGGTCGGAAGGAACGAAACGAAAACGACAAGAGAGGCGTGCGCGTTATCCGGGGCTGGCCGGCTGTGAGAGTCGCGCGGGGTCAAAGTAGAAAGTGGTGTCCGCGTGTTCGCCACCGATGAAGGTCGGATCCGGGATGTTTGAACCTGATCTATACCAGTTTTCTTTCATTCATGACGATCGCGTTTCGACGTGGGAGAGAGTGGCGATTTCTGCGACTTATCCTTCCTGTCCGAGGCTCTTCGATTACAGAAATAAAAAATATTAACCCTTTCCAGGAAATTGTCCCCACTGAGGACGATTTTTAAAGGAATAAAGTCCTTTGTCCACAGTATTCATTGTTGCGATGGTAAAACAAACAAAGAAAAGTAATTTACATTCAACGACAATACGCAATACCAAATTCAATTGTAATAAAAATAAAAGTCAGATTTGCAGCATTTGGAACGTAAGATGCGTCACGAGTCTGACTCCTCGAAGTATGGCAAGGGGTTAATAATTCCCAACTATAAATAATTTATAACCACGATGAAAGATGTAGTAGAAATTTGTTCATAAGTAGTAGAAAATAATACAAGAAAATGTTTTTATTAAATGTACCAAGCTGCACAGGTAATTATTAATAATTAATAATTGCAGTAAAACCTGCTGCACTTAAATATATATTGAATCTTTTTTTATCTAAGTCCTACGTTTTATGATTTGAGAAGAATGCCTTCCGTTAAACTGAAATTTTGCCTAATTTAGTAGCAAGAAAGTATGCCAATCATAACTTAAACAAATTAGCAATTATGAATATGTAAATGGACCATCGAAAAACAAAATTCCAATATCCAGGCATTTATCTTTCCCCACTAATTTGAATAAGAGGTTCTATTCTAACACAGTCGTTTGATAGTTCGCTCTTTCCTTTTCTACCATTGTTTCTTTTATCTTCACCGCTCAGTGCTGTTAGCTGGTACACGTTTTACCGCTCTACGCTCGAGCAATTGTTAATTGGAGGATCCTCGTTAATTACCTCTCCTCATAAACTCTCTCGTGTAACGTAGGGAATACTAATTAGTTTCCAGAGTCTAATCCATAAATATTGAAAGAAAAATTAAACTGTATATTTATTTGTATCAATATCAACATATTATAACACTCATAATGTACAATCTATTGATTTTGGGATAGAAAAAAAAACGTTCTCCAGATTACGTTTACGATATTTTTACCCAAAATCCGTCCCTTTCGTAACAAATCTACCGTACGATTAGGTCAGCGTCGTCTCTCGAATCCAGGTCACCTCCAGTTCCCCTCTGTCTCACTAAGCCGTCCCTAGATCGCCCTTTAACCGCAGACCTCGTTCCCGGTTCAACAACCAGAAGGTAGACCGAAGAAAGTCATAGGAATATTCCTAGACGCGAGATAAAAGGGAAGGGAAGGTGTCTCTCGGCCTGCCCACCCGTGTCCCGTATTCGAGGATGGTGGGTAGGTCGCAGGTCGACGGACACGATGGGCGTCGCAGAGGAACACCTATCCGCTTCGTTCCCCGTTCCTGTACTTTCGTCGTCGACGGCGACGACGACGACGAGCATCGTGACGACACGCACGCTCGTCCACGGCAAATAGAAGGAAGAAAAAAAATCAAAGACGGCAGGAGGTGGGGCGGTGACGCGGACCGGCGCCGAGGAGGGGCCCGCCAAATATAAGCTTAAGAGATCGTACGATGGACCACACGAAATTTCACTACGGACGGGACTGGTTTCGGAAAACGTCGGTCATCCTTCTCGTATCTTTCGATCGTAGTTCGGTTCCCTGTACTCTTGTCGTCGTTGTTGTTGTTGTTGTCGTCGAACTAGACAAGAATGAAGTTATTTACGATCGTGTTACTCACGGCGGCCGTCGTTTCTACCGGCGGACAGAGCATCGAGGATTGCCTGCAGAGCGACAGCATATCCTGCGTGCAGAAGAGCCTGTACAGGAAGGCGAAGGAGTTCTTCGACAAAGACAGCTTGGAACTGTTCAGTGGTGTTAGTCTGGTGAAGAACGGAGACGGACAAGCGAGAAGCTCCAGGACTGGCAAGGAGTTGGTCTACGATCAGGAAATCGACACCGCTAACAATGTCGCCGATAGACAGAACGCTTTGGAGAACTTTGTGACGGAGGAGGCTGGTGAATTCCTCAGCGGACGCAGTCTCAAGGTAATTCAAACGTTTCAGCAGCTAGTGTAACAGGTAGTGATCATTTTATTTGGGAATCGTTCGATGTAATGCATTTTTACACGTGTACAGATCAACCTGGCGCCCACCTTCGAGAAGATCGGACAGTCGGCTCGCGCCATCAGCGACTCGGCACCGGAAGAGGTTCGCCAGGCGGTGAACGAGGTGGTCGAAGGTAAATTTTATTTATTTGTAAACTCAAAAGTTTAAATCCTTTAAAATTAAAATTAGAATCAATTTCTTTTTGATTAATTTTGCAAATTCTCAGTTTTAATCCTCGAAGTTTAAACAAAACCTTCTAATTCCAGGTCGAGGCAAGAAGAAGATCTTGAAATCGATCCTTCCCCTCCTGATCGCCGCCAAGGTGAAGATAGGAGCCCTGGCCACCCTCGCCTACTTCGCGATCGGTCTTTTAGCAAAGAAGGCGATCTTCGCTTCCCTGATCTCGCTCGCCATTTCCGCCTTCATCGGTCTGAAGGCTCTCTGGTCGAAGAACTCCTACCACGAAGTAACCCCTTACAACGGCTGGAACGGAGCTGGCGCCAGCGGTGGTTGGTCCGCCCCCGTAGCAGGCGGTGGATGGTCGTCCGGCGCCTCCTGGGACGACGGACACAATTACGCTCAGAGTCAAGCGTACTCCGGCTACCATCATTAACCTTCCTCTTAGTTTTCCTCCTCTTTCCTCACCCTCTTTCCCTCCCCTTCTTCTCCCGATTCTTTCCGCTGTATTTATTGTTTATTTATCCTCTGTTTAATAGTAAGCGGACCAGGGACACCCCAGTCCCGTGTAAATAATACGTAACGTAATTGTGCGCGTAGAACGAAAAGAGGCTAGCCGCGGCGGACCGCCTCGAGGAATCGAGCGGGCTCGCGCGGCTATGGGGTGCGATCGCACGACCACGGTCCTCCGGTGGCAGGGTCAAAGTCGAATCAAATTTTGAACGAAATAATGGAATTTGATCAAAACTCTCGAAAAATAACCTCGCTCGAAGGGTCAAAAGTCGAGCTGCAAATATCTCGAACGTTTAATTAACATTGCACTTTGTCCACCCACCAGAGGGCCAATCACTTGACCATACCACGAAGCTGAACACCATCTAGTCCAGTACGATTTAGATGAACTCTGTGTTCCGAAGTGCTCTTTACCTGAACCTTCAATCACCTTTATATTTGTAATAAAATTACCAACAAATTTGTAAAAAAAAAAACGAAAAGAAAAATTGAAATGAAAAGATGCATTTGAGTTGCTCGTTTTCCCTGCACGCCCGAAATCGTCCCGGAACCACGGCTAAAAGAGAAATCGCCTCGGTCGCCGACTTTCCAACCTTCCGAGAACCACCGAAACGGTCGCTCGTTTCTTCCCCTCGTCTCCGTCGGCTGTTTCGCCGGGCGAAATTTCAACGGCCTCGAAACCGGACTGGCCGTCGCGAAATCGAGCCCGAACGCGAGAGATGGAAACGTCAGATGGCCGGTCCCCGGGGGAAAGTGCACCGGCAAGGTGCACATCCGGCCGCGGAGGTCGTCGTTCTTAATCGGGTCGAGGGGACGGGCATTCTAGTAAATCTTTCGCGTGCGACGTCCTTTAGTCCCAGATAGACGGAAAATGAGCGACTGGAAAGGAGGTTGGCGCGGAATTGCCGTTTCTTCCGTCGTTACCGATAATAAGAATCCTTTTTGCCCGAAACGCGATATCGATTATTCGTTGTCGCCCCGGGCCGATACAGGAAGAGCCCCAGTGGCTGCGTATTTCGAGCTACTTTCCAGGCCTCGCAACGTCGTCAAATTGTAACAGAAGACGCGATTAGGGTTTTGGCTCGCAGCTCGATAGAAGGTGAAACGAATCGCGGGAGCAAAAACGCCGGTGTCACGGCTCGTTACGTCCGGCCGCGACAGGATCGCGAGGGATCCTGAAGGGAAAAAAAGGAGACGCGGTATTATTTTGAAAGGAAGAGGAGGACTTTCGTTAGTGGCGAAGCGACGCGGGGAAGGACGCTCTTCGCTCTTTTATTCCGCGCTATCTCTTCACGTACGATCAATAAGAACGACCAGGATAATGTTTCAATTTATAATCCCCGAACATGAAAGCCGGGCGAGAGAAAGTCTAATCCTTTTGTTCGGCTCGGTTTCACGCTGGTAGCCATTTTTTATTCGAGTAAAGAGAAATAAAGAATGTTGGAATTTAACTGTTGTTATTTGTTTGTAAAATATTCAGTGGAAGTTCGGTATTTACAAAATTAATAATCAATTGTACAAAATTAAAAAAGGTATTTTATTGTGATAGAAAGGTTTTGCCTGGAAGTTTTCGTCCAGCGACGTCCGGACGGGTCATCGACCTCGTAAATCGTCCGATCCTCAGCAACGTCCGCAGGAACTCGGACAGAAAAATCGGAACGGATCGGGGCAAACGTCAACGGGGAAGAACAACGGGTGGAAGGAGAAAAATGTCGTGAAAATTGGCTCCGAGCCCCGGCTAACGAAGTTGATGAATAGAGTCTTTCTTTCATTATTCACAAAAGTGGAATTTCACTCAGCCCCGAGTGGCTGTATCTCATTATTAGAGAGTCGTAAAAGCGTCTCAGTCGAACAGAGCTGTTTAAATCTCGGTACCGTTCTCACGTCACGATTAGTAGCAGCCAGTTTCACAGCCGTCACTGGGTTACTAGATTCCCCTGGTCATTATTCGATTTACTTTATTAGCTGGCATAAATAAATGTTTATATCTCTGGTTTTCGAAATTTCGAGGCATTGTATTTATACTAATTTTAGTATTTAAGGATTTAATCGAATAAAGTATCAGATTTGTGACTTCAAACGTGGTTTTACTCGGCCCTTCGAACGGGGACTCGTTAATCGACGGGCTCGTTGGGTGGCGTGATTCGAATCACGAGAACCTGTAAAAATCTGGTAAAAGCGCGACACGGATTCTTTCGTGGAACGAACATTCGGTTCCCGAACGAGTCTGGAAATTGGAAAGTTTTGCGAAACGACGCTCGATTTTCTGCGCGTCCACGAAACGGGGTTAACCGCGTTACCGGAGGACGCGTATTTCGGTCTATTGCGTCCAGCCAAATCGATATGCATACGTTATAGAGGAAAGGAGGTCCTGATCCAGGGGTGACTTAGTTCCGGACGCGGGTCAGGTCTGATCGCGTGCAACGGCGTCTTAATTTCGCGACATGCGATCGAACAATTGAACCGTTATCTTTGTTTCCGTTCCGTCACGAAATCTATTCGATTTAGGCCCACGTTCGGTGGAATCTCTTCTTTCTTCTCTCACCTTCTCGCACGTGTACTTTCGATGACCGAGCACCTCGACTTTCAGCGACTTTCTTGATCGACCCGAAAGTGTGCTACTACCTCGTCAGCTTCTTAACCTTTGGTTCCGTTCGTTCTCTATATCGCGTCCTGCCTAGATAATCGACACTTCCTTCCTTCGTCCTCGTCCCTTCCTGTACTGCGCTTTATTTTAAATTGCAAAATGACTTGAGGTAAATTTAACGAAAACGTGTGTTAAGTCTTATTGTATATCGTACGTAATTCTCAAAGTATGAAGGATAGACGGAACCCTTTCCACTCTGAAAGGACATAACTAATTTAATTTCTTCTCCTAAAAAAAAAATTTAAGTATAATAATTACTCCCACTCTACTTTGCACCTAAATATTTTAGGATTACTGGTAAATAATCTGAAAACACAGCAAAAGCATTAATCGAAACACAGTGAAACGCGTGCAGAGGAGAACGGTCGAAGCACAGTTTTCATTGAGTGTGGCGTGTAGAGCAAAGATACGTTCGCTTTTGTTCACGTGCACACGCGTGTGTCGGCACGTAAACGCTCGTCCAGGCATCGGTCCGCGTCAGGTGGATGATTCCGCCCGGGGCGACGTTCGCTCTCGAGGACCGGGGCCCGATCTTGATCCCCGAAACCGGCCACGGACGAGCGGAGAACGTCTCCTTGAAGCTGTTTTCAAGCGGTGCAACGAAGACGATCGAACGTCGAGCGCCGGGGAACGGATCGAGACAGGTGGATGAGACGCGAGGGGGAGGCAGCCGAAATGGACGCCCGACTGTTGACCCAGTTGTAAATGGGTGAGCGACCCGGTTCCCCTGATAATATCTCGCGTCCATCATCTGCCGATGATGGTTCCCCGTGTCGGCGAAGATCGATCGTCGTCTATGATCGAAGTCGCAAACGACCGCCGCCTCTAGACAAAGACAGACGAGGCATGATACTCTCTAACGTCCATCTTCTTGTTCCAATCCAAAAAAACCTTCTACAATTTTACCTTCTGGTATTTAATAATTACTTTAAGAGAAATCTGAGTGTCAAGAAATGACAGATAAAATTATTTTACAGTCGATATTGTTTATAATCCTTCATTCTCTAAGTATCTTAGAAAGTTACTTGAAATCGTAAATAAGACGCCTAGAGTAGCTCCAAGTGTGTCCCGCGGAAGGAATTCCAAGGCATTAAAGTCGGATAACTGTAAGCGGCGGACGAAGATGGGTAGCTATAAACAGTTGCGCTGCGCGACTGTTTGGATATCAGTGGGCAACGTTAACTGCAGCCGCGATTCGAATCAACGGTCGTAGGAAATAATGGAGTTGTCCCGAACGGGCCCGATCGCCTCGACCGTTCGTGGATCTCTAAAACGACGCACGATCGTAAATAAACGGTTCGAAACGAATGACTTTCGTGTAAAGAATTTAACGACATTAAACGACGGATAACTGTAAGCGGACGTGGACCGGTCTAGGTGGCGGTGGACGTATACGAAATAACAGCTGGACGACTTTTCGACACCTTCCTGGAAATCTATGATTTCGAGGACGCGAGACACGGTTGCAACTGTTGATTAGCCATCGGAATCGGGTCAGGAGAGTTCAATTACGCGTTGTCAACGTTGTAGCAGAACTGTCAAGATCGCGAAAGGGATACGCGACGCAGATCGCGACACTCTCGCGGTAATGATAGGAGGGATCGCGAAGGAGACGCGTGAAGTCGTGCGAGAAATCACAAGGGAGACCGTGTTTCCCTTGTACCCTTGCCCCCTCGAACTCTCCACCGTGTAGATTTCCCTGGCCGATCGGGGGACGGAAGGGGGGCCCTCCCTCTACCGTCAGGCATTAACGGAGACCGAAGTAGGTCTGTTGCAGGCGGAAGGAGACAAGGATCCAACCAGAGGACCGAGAAGAAAATGCAAGTGCCTCCTCTTCTATTTCCCTCCTCCCTCGCGGAACCCTTTTCATTCTACTCGCGCTCTGGAACCGCTGCTCTCCTCCTTTTTTTTTTATTTCGCTAAAAATAAAGGAGATCGACGAAAAAGGAGAGGGATGACGAAGGAAGGATGGCGCCCGTGCGCTCGTAGTGAGGCCCCGGAGGACTCGATCGAAGAGAGGGGTAGAAGAGAGAGAGAGGAACGGGGAGAGGGGATGGCACGGCAAGCGTACTCGAGCGAACTCTCGGTGGCCCGTGCCCACGAGGTCTCCCCTCGTGCGATACTTCGGTATAAAAGCAAAGCAACCTCTTTTGGATGTAACACACGAGGCTCGATCGACGCTCATCCTGGCGTCCACGTTCACCGGCTGACAGCGACCCAGTGCGCACAGGATATACACGCTCAGAGGCCATAGTTGGTCCAAGGACGAAAACAAAAAGGAAAAACGACGAGAATCTCCGATCGAACACGTTTGCGTACGACGACTAAGTAAATCGGTGCACGGGACCATGAACAAGTACATTGTGAACGTTCTGTGGCTACTTCCGGTGCTGGCCGCGGCGCTGCCGGCCAACGACAAGCCCGGAAACGAGAACGACCTGATGGCGACCATCTACAGCGATTGCCTGAAGAAGGAGTCGATCAACTGCATCAAGTACAAAGTATTCTCGTACGTGGACAAAATGCTCGCAGACAAGGAGGACATCACGTTAACGGACGGCATCACCGTGGTCAAAACGTCGAACACCGAGGAGGGCGCACCCAGGTCCGTTTCGTTTTCGGGAAACATCGATGGGGACCTAGTTCGACACTGTGATCGATCGTGTTTCTTTGTAATTACAGATCCATCGAGTCCAGCGACTTGGATACCCTGTTATTTGACCGCCTGGGCAGGTTCCTGAGGACCCACACGGTCAAAGTCGACCTCAAGGGTACCGACATCCTTGGCGCCATCGAGTCAGCTGGTCGCAGCTTCGAGGACTTCACCGACAACGCCGTGGAGAGTCGTGGCAAGAAGAGTGAGTATAAATTCAATTATTTTTGCGATTGAACAAGCTTTTTAGTTCAATCGCATCTACTGGCGCGATTTTACGTTCCACCGTTGACCCCCATGGCAGCGAGCGCGTTAAAGCGTCGCACAATAGGAGTCTTCGTAATCTCCGATCTTTCGAGCACCGTGGCTACAGTTCTTATTTTTTTTTTAAATCTAACCACATTCCCGCGATGCTTAATTGCCCATATCGCGCTCGCAACGTTGGCCACGCTATCGTTAATTACCGGGAAACAAAGTGGCATCGAGCGGTTCGGGGTCGTGCGATCGGCCAATTACACGCTCGCTGACGGTAATTAACGCGCAGGAACGGGTTAACCGGGATTCATTTTGTCGATGCCGACAACCAGGGGTCCCCCTTGATCGTTCTATTCGACGATGACGACGGTGCCGGGGAAGCTGGCCGCGAGACGTTGACCCACTGAGGAACTGGTTCCGCTTCCCCTTGATACTCCTCGAGCGTAGAACGAGGAGAGGGTTACACGCGAGGTGAAAGAGAGACGGACCTCTCTGGGATATCTCTCCGGCGTGCGAGATTTTTGACATACTTTCCTTCGCGCGCACGGGGTAATTCGCCTTGACCTTCGCCTATTCCACTTACAGATACGCCGGCGTCATCCTGAGAAAGGTCGGGTCACGCGGTTTCTTCCCAGTCTTCTCGTGGGAATTATTCCATTATAACATTGTTCGCCAGTCGCAGGGAAAATTTATTCGTGTCGCGATCAACTTTGTCCCTGAGAAAGTTCTTAAGTCTCAGGTTAACGTCCATTTACAATATTGTCTGATAGTTAATTATTAAGTTTTAATGAATCTCGCGCAGTCAAACAATGATATTTAAATTTTCAGAGAAGGCCCAGAAAATCCTGGGCCCGTTGCTGATGGCCCTGGCCCTGAAGGCCGCAGCCCTGCTTCCGCTGGCCCTTGGCGCGATAGCGGCCATCGCCGGTAAGGCGCTTCTGGTGGGCAAGATCGCCCTGGTGATCTCAGCCATCATCGGATTGAAGAAACTGCTCAGCTCGAGCGGCAAGCACGTGACTTACGAGGTGGTGTCGCACCCCCATCATAGCAGCAGCCACATCGTCAGCCACGACGAAGGTCACGGCAGTTACGGTGGCGGCGGTGCCGACTACGGCGGCGGCTACTCCGGCAGCAGCGGTCACGGCTGGGCAAGGAGTTTACCCCAGGACGCCCATGAAATGGCCTACCGCGCTCATCAACCGCAACCGCAAGCATGAAGAATCTCGTAGAGAGTCTCGATGTCCTTCAGCGTTCTATCACTTTCCTTCGTTCTTTCTTCTCCGAGCCACTTTCCTCACCGTTTTCCTCCTCGACTTCTCTTACTATCGTGCTCTCTATCTTACACGTATTTATTGTTCCTATCCTTCCTGACTGTCTTTCCGTCGCTCCCGGACTCCTCTCGATCGACGACGCACCAGTACCTCCACGAGATACTCGTTTTCTCCCATGTATAGCGTAAATTTGTTATTTATTCGTTGCGCCTAACGCCTGTTCTAGTATTTATTTAATTCCAATCCATTCGATCGCGTGTGCTAATTGTTATCCTCTGACCATTGTTTTAATTATTACTTCTTTTTTTTGTAATAAAGAGATGACGAACGGCGCCGTTGCGTCTTGTCCCAAAGAAAAACAAAACGTGAACGAGATAATGATTCAGACAACGTCCTCGTCGTTCGCGAAAAGGACGGTCACATGGCTGTCCCGCGGTCGATATCTATGAAAACGAGTGAAAGTAGCGTAGGAACGCGTCGGTGCATCCGTCGATGCCCGAACCGGATGACGCCGAATGAGAAAAACGAGACACGAAGCCAATTTCGCTCGTACGCGAGTAGAAAGTACGATAACCATCACGGTTTAATTGCGACCAAACGATCCTCTCGAAGATCCCGCGCGGCTTAACGATTCTTCCGGCTGCGCGAATCCCCAGGTTCCGTTAAGGACACCACTACTGACCCAGCTACGTCGATCGGTCGCTTGATGGTTCGTAAAACCTGGCAATTTCCTTCCCTACTTCCTCACCGGGCACCTTCATTACCGCCGCGGCAACCGGATGCTCGCCGCCTTGAACTTCAAACCGGTAACCTGCATACCGGGGAATAATAATGTTAGCCGAGGAACACAATAACGACGGTTTCATTGGCGACCAAGTGACTCGTAACGGGGCCCATCAAACGGAATCGCGATGCAGAAAATCACCGTCGACGGCTGTTCGGGATCGTTGAACCGGAAACTGGACGGGGGTGGCGCTCGAGAAATCGTCGACGGAGTGTCCCCGTTCGATTCCTGAGAATTCGTCGAATCATCGAAGGAAGAGAGAGAGAGAGGGACACGATCGTTAAGAAAAGAAATCGAGGCGTAACAGGGCCAGATTCCCCACCGAAATTTCAGTCCTGCCTCGCTGCCTTCCGATGCTTCACTGCGCTCGTGAACCTGAACATTAAGAGAACCGTATCTCCCCCTGACCCCCATACCTCCGCGAATCGAGCCAGGCCTACGCGTTCTATCTACGTGTAACGCGTTTTCACTTGGTGCGACCCAGTTACCTACAGGCTGGCACGCGGCTAGCAGGACGAAAATGGCAAGGATGCGGAGGATAAGAGGGAAAAGCTAGCATCGATCGACCCATAACGGTACACAATTTCAATTAAACAACGTTTCTATCCTCATTCGCGTCACGAGTCGACGATCCTCGGAACCGACGTGCCTGGGCTTCCGAATCTCTCATCGACCGTTCCAAAACTCGAGTTTTCATGATCGAACCCTTTCGATTTCACGCTTATCGAGGCCTCGCGGGAAAATCGCGAACAAAAGGACCGCGCACGTGGGCGCGCGAGCGGCAATAACTTCCGCTAGACGGCCAGGAACGATGTGGTCAGACCGGTCGCGGCTACAAGGGCGAGGACGGCGTCGTGGAGCAACGATGAGTAGCGAGTTTGATCGTCGCGGTTGGTGGGGCCCCCTGAAACCCGAGGGGGGAACGAATTCCTGGGGACCAGGAATTCTGCTCTCTACTCCTTCCGTGGCCAGATGGTTAGCCAGACGCGATCCTCTCTAAAGTGATCCTTGGCAATGAAAATGCTCCCACAATGGTGGTGTTCGTAGCGGCGGCCAAACGGTGGGGAGAATATCGCCAGCCACGCACACCTGACCAGATATATAGAGCTAGGGCAGGGCTTCCGTTACGGACAGTCCAGTTTCAGTGCTCTTCTGTACGCACGCATCTCGCGGCGTTAGGCTAAATCAAAGTCGTGGTGATCACGCAGTTGTCCAGTTTCTTTTTATTTTATTCAATTCGCTTCGAATCGCGTGTCAATTACCCCCATTTAGGTAGGTATTGTGGCGTACAAGTGACTTCAGTGTGTTCGATGAGGATTTAACCTTGGAATCCTTTGGTGATAAATTTTGTCTAATTCGTATACTTGCAGGTTCCCAACAGGAAAGATGAGACGCATCGCCTGCTGCACCGTGTACCTGGCTCTGCTAGCGATGGCCTCCGCAAGGTCGGCTGAAACCAACCCGACCAGCAACTCCATTAACGAGGAGACGGCCAGGTCGAGTGGCAGCAGCAACGTGTTCGGGGAGCTGCGTCAGATGTACCAGATCTACAAGGAGTGCGCGGACGAGGAGCTGAGCCCCTGTCTAAAAGTGAGACTGCTGTCCGCCATCGACAGGGTGTCCAGGAGTTCCCAGCTGAACGTGGCCGAGGGGGTCACCTTCGTGCAGGACGATTCGATGTCCAGCGAGGAAGAACCGCCCAGGTCGTTCCAGGAGATCGAATCCAATCTTCCAAGGGCGTTGGACGACAAGGAGGATGCTCTGAACACCATGATCTACGATAAGATCGTGAAGTTCTTCCAGAGTCACACGCTGAAGCTGAAGCTGCCCAACGTGGAGGAACTTCAGCGCAGCCTCGTGGAGGAAGGTGAGTTAATTATCCGTGCTTCGAGGCTGGCTCGGTTGCGTTCATTCGTTAGCGCGGTCATCCGAAATGATGGTCATCCGGTTCCGTTTTCCCAGTCCAGTAGACCGCGTAGCCCACTCTTCCGGCAGAATTATTCATGGGAAACGTTCGTACACTTCCAGGTCGCAAGAAGAAGAAGAACATGAGCGGACTGCTCGCGATCCCCCTGCTGATCGGTGGCACCCTGGTGCCCTTAGCTCTGGGTGCCCTCGCCCTTCTGGCAGGCAAGGCCCTGATCGTCAGCAAGCTGGCGCTGGTGCTGGCTTCCATCATCGGGCTGAAGAAGCTGGTCTCCGGAGGTGGTGATCACGGTGGACACGAGGTCGTCCAGGTAGCCGGGGGCCACGGATCGAGCGGATGGGCGAGATCCAGTCACGACCTCGCCTATTCCGCTTACAAGCCGGCGTCTACCTAGGAAAACAATGCCGCGGCTCGTTTCAATCTCATCAGACTTCGCTTTCACGAAGCACCCGCGTGATACACGTCGGGCGTCGCTTTCCTCCTCGATCGTTCACCCTCCCCCTACTCCTCTTCGTCGTTCTCGCGTCTACTTCTCGTACCTTTCCTGTCTCCACGCCGCCCGACCTCCTCTCTCACCAGCGAGCACCGCTCGATCGTATCATCCTCAGTATTTATTGTTCAGCGCGGAGCTGCCAGCCAGCCATGTATATTTATAGATACGGAAATATATATTAAGAAGATTATGTCGAGCTTGCACCCCGTTTTCTGCATCCTTCTGATCCCACCTGGACGATCACACCTGGTGAAATCTCCCGAATCAAGGAATTCCAGGCTCCATCGAAAGTAATCGCCGGGGAAATTAGAAAATCCTGTGTGTTCAAGCGATTACCCGCTCAATCGCTCGATGCAGGCCAGGAGAGCGCGAGCACTTCCGCCTTCCTCCTCTTCCACGGAGAGCAGAGTCGCGTTACCTACATACTGGAAACGCACGAACACCTTACGCATTTGTCGGGGACCTGGAAGCTTCGCCGCGCGTTCGTGTTTGCTGCACGTACACGCACACGGGGAGAACACGTGCGGATCAGACACACGAGGAAGTAAACCAGGCCGAGCAGGCTGGCCAGGCCAGTCAGCATCCGCGCTCAGCCTTTTCAAGCTGCGCCTAACACTCTCTACCATTCCGGAGAAAAAGCTGTGTCTCTTTCCTCGTCTTCGTATCCCCTCCTCTCCCCGTCGTCGATCGATCTCCCTTCTTCTACCTTCGCGTAGAGGAGGTTCATCGATCCTGGTGAACATCACGGGGTCAGGTGGTCCCGTTTACGAACACGATTCTCCGCCCTTCTAGAGACTTCCGAAAGTCGCCTGGAATCCTTCACCTCCTTTCCCCCTCCTGAACACACGTGGACCCAGCTTATGAAATTGTTACTATTTAATTAGCTGATTTCTTTAGAAATTCAAAAATTCTTCGAGTGATTTAATACGACACCGCGAAGAGGCTGTTAATATTGACGACGTGTGTTTTGCTTAAATTAAGTGTGCTTTATTGTTCTCTTTGGGAAAGTAATATTTCTTCACCTATATTATTTTAATTAACTACTGTTGTATTTTAACAATTGTCGATGATGATTACACTTTTAACAAATTTTATATTCAATTTTCACAATATTTCTGCCGTGTGTAATTTCGAGTAACCAAAGAAGGATATTTTAATGACACGCGTGATTATGGGTTGTTGACTGAAAAGCTATGAAAGTTAGACGTGCCACATCGAGAAATCAATTGAAAGTACGGAATTACGCTTCCAAATTTAACGGCACCGCTTATTTCCTGTTGTTCTCTGGATTCATCCCTCAGGAATTGTCCGGAATTTGACGTTTCCACGGTTGATGCTTGGCCGTCGAGGCTGATCCGAGAGGACCGGAAGTGGGTCAAAGCGGTTTCAAGTGGAACGTCGAATCGGGACTCGGTGGTAATTAATGGTAATCGTTTCGATGGAACTACGGGTTTCCAGCGGGTGTTCTCGATTTCTTTCGGCTTCCGTGAGGAATTCGTGGCACGCGGGTTGCGTTAGATCCTCGCCTCGTTCCCATCGGGTGTAAATGAAGAAAGGGAAAAGTCGACGAATAATAAGACGAGGTAGAAGAAGGAAAAAACGGAATCGAGATTCGTTCATTCATGCAGCTGACGCGTATGGAAAGTTGTGCCTCTCTGTTTTTGTCTTGTTTCATCCGCGAGCCGGCTGTCTCCTTTTCTTTTTTATATAAAGGAACGCCGGGGAGAAGAAAGCGACGGATCGAAAAAAAAAAGAGAATCGAATATGTGCGAATCGCGTTTCATTCATTCGCGCGGATTAAACGCCCGATCCCTCGGCGCGAGCTACTTTTCCTTCTACCCGCTGGTCCATTCATAGAGTCTTATTATAATGCTCGATGGCGTTGTAACACGGATTATTAACACGCCCCGTGTGAAAACTGACATCTGTGTATTTATTCAATATATAATCGCTTCGTTTTCCAATCCAAACTTTCCACTTGTCATCTTACAAACTCGATATAATATTTACACGGCTTTGAATTATTTATCGACTTCAGGTTTGCAATTTACCATTTACCGAGATCGCCCTCATTTTCTCCAGTGATATAGATCAAGATTACTCGGCCGGGTCGATTTCCTTCCTTAACAAACTTCTTCTTACCATTATCGTGGCCATTTATTGACAGTGGATAAGTAATAAGTAAATAGTAAATCTATTTATTTAATAAATTTTGTAATTTAAAATAAGAGGTATGAGGCAAAGGCAAATTTGTATAGCAAGTTAAAGGATGTCTTTTGAGCTAATAAATGAAGTTCCAGTATCGACTTAGAAGGGTGCGCAGAAGGGTACGAAGAAACGAAGAGGAGAACAGGAAGCTCCAGGCTCAGCTCCGTGGGGGCCTTGACCTGACCTCGATCCTCGGGCGAGTTCACTCTCGCCAGCGTCGTCGAGAGGAAAGTGTTCCATTACCGGCCGCGTTACAAGCTCGTACACGCCTCGCTCTGCCATCGGGATTAGCGTTCTTTCTTCTCTTCGGTCCACACCTTCGTTAATTATTCTAACTCTTCGTAATTCTCTCCACGTATCGTTACCTGTTGCTCTCCTCTTCGCGACACGGTACGATGATTAGAGACTCGCTCGCCAAAAAAGGAAGATTCAAAATCGACGTTCGTTAGGTGGCAGCGATCGAGATTAAGTGAAAGTCTTCCGCGGCATGTCACGTTTTCTTCTTTCTTTTATTCAATGCTCTTTTTCATTGATACCCGAGACAGTCGCAGACACTTTCGATTTACACGGCACACGATTGTGCACGTCGTCTGTGACAACGATTTTCCTCGGCCGCCGGACGTGTTAGAATGTCACTCGGAGATTTTCAGGACTCGCAATTCTGTGATAATTGTTAACCCTTTTCGAGTGGCGCCTCTAAATAAAATATTTCAAAATTGTACAATTTAAGTGGTGTTTGTATTAGAATATTGCAAATACATTCATAAGCATTGAGAACTTTATAAAGAAATCGAGTAATTAAATTCAAAACATATTTGGCATGGATTATAAAAATGATCAAAGTCACCCATAAAGATGCCAACCGTAAAAGTGTAAAATATTGAAAATAAATCATTTTCAAATGGCTACTCAAAATTACCACTTCGGATCATCGATTATTCAAAAAGAAAGTCACACGCGTACCTATAATCGGTAGGACATAAAGTACCTGTCATATTTTTCCCCGTTCGTATACATTTTTCTAGGCGAGACGTCTTCGGGGTCACAACGAGGCGCGGCCGGCTGTTCTCCTTGAGGAGGCCTGGCGCGGACCCAACTCGTCCACGCAGCACCGTGGACATTCCATGAAAAACCGTTAAACGTTCCTCGCGACTGTCGTACGAATACATTAATTTCAAAGAAAGAGAAGAAACGACGTTTTTACTGTTCGTCTACGTCCCGATACCGATGAATGGGAAGCTGGCACCCGGAAGAACGCTGGAATGTGTCTTCTGAAGTGTATTTTATCTCTGGAAGGGCCTATCGATGTCTTTTCCTATCAAACTCAGATATTTATGGAATTTAATAAAATATGAAATTTAAGAGTTTAAGAAATAAAAATAAATGGGTCGCAAACATTTGTAATTCTTTCTTTCAAAATAGGGCTTCTGTTAGGACTAAGTCATCCTCTTTGGTTCATTTCACCCTGTCACCTAGAGGGTTAATTATCGAATTAATCAAACTCCACCCCCGAAGTTTGCGAAAGAAATCCTCTAACGCGATCCAAATCACGACTCGTATGACGTGGCTCGGGTGGAATTCAAACGAGTCGTAGGAATTTCGAAGCCAGGCTCGATAGGAGGTCGCGATCCGCCGCGACGAAGAAAGTTGCGGAGGCGTGAGATCGAAGAAGCATCTTCTCTACACGGGGCTTCGTTCCCCTGCCTTGTTGAAAGGGAAATCGAGACACGGTTGTCGTCCTTCGTCCTCCCAGCTTTTCAAACCACGATTCTTTTCCAGTCGCGTTATCTTCGAGAAGGATCAGCGCGATGGGCAGGAGTGCCACTGACCGACAAAATCGCCGAACGTCTCTCTCGTGCGAATGTAATTAACACCTCGCCGTTCGAAACCCGGTGTACGAAAAGGGACACCGAAATCAAACAGGCAGGCTCGTTTCTGACACGTTTACCTTTGAGTTTCCAGCTCCAGTGTTAATCGATTCGGAGAGAAAGGATAGTAAACGCTGTGGTTTCGCGTTAAACGACGGGAGAGCAACCACGGTGCCCACGGGATATTTATAGAACGATTTTGCGACAACGCCAGCGAAGAATCCATTACGATCGAGTTCCCAGCGACGGTGAATATCATTGACCCTGAATATTCGATTTCTAAATACACCTTGCGTCGGGAACAAATACGGTACCCCCGGAACGAGAAAGTAACCGAACTCTATGGAAATTTCTTCCTGACCGAACAATGTGTCGCCCGTTTTATTACTTCCACGAAAAAAGAACAAATTCCTTCATTTCACAATTACTTCTACAATTATTATCCGAAATACAATAACTGTGCAGTAGCCAGTTGATTATTCCTCGAAGACGAGAAACCACCACTTACCTCTTTCGCAGGAATTCCCTGGAATTTTTCTGCAAAGACGGCAAATATTAATCTTTGCATATTCGTCTCGTTGCACGACCGCTTCGTGGTTAACTAATCGACGTCCACCTCTTCAGGAATCTCTGTAAAATTGAAGAACTAATCCTCGCGGTAAATTAGCCACGAAATTATTCCCCGAAATTGTGGAATTCAGTTTGACCCGCGCGACAGACCTTCGTCCCGAGAGACGGTCGGAAAAGGGCCGGAGACGCGTGGGCAATCGTGGTCCGAGCGTTTTCCTCTCTCCCTGTCCGGTTCGGACCCATTGGTCCGTGGTGGCGCGCGCGTGCACGCTCAGGGCCGGTCGAAACCCACCGATGGACACCGGCGTCTGCTCGCCTCTCCTCGCGGATGAGAGAAGGACCGAGTTTTGAGCGTGTGGAGGCGCGTCAACGGGAGACGCGCGCGACAGAGAAACACCGGACGAACCGCCTGGAGGAGAACCAATAGCTCGTATGGGTTGTAACCCAACGAGCAGGCGGTGGCCAACCGGTGGGGGCCATCAAAATTTCAAAAACGTACGCGGGCCCCTTTCGCGACGAGGATAAAAGGCAGCAATCGTGATTCTTTCGGTCAGTGTCGATACGATCGTCGCAGAGCACCGTTCCCGAGGGAGGATCGTTACGATAACTTCCGGTTCCGCACGTCTTTTTCATTTATTGTCCTCCAATTATTTTTTAATCGGTGTCGAAGATGTTCAAGTACGCGATTATCGCCGCGATCGTCTGCGCGTCGGCGCTGTCCGCGCCCGCGGCACAGGACGCCGCCCATCAGCCGTCGATCCTCGAGGAGGCGCTGGACGTTTACTCCTCGTGCGCCGGGGAGGAGGACATCTCCGTGTGCTTGAAGCTGAAGGCGCTGCGCTTCGTGGACAGGGCCGCGAGGTCGGCGGACATCGAGGTCGTCGACGGATTCAAGATCGTCCAGACCGACGAGGCGAAGAGCAGGTAAGGATGCGGAGGGTGAAAGTGATCCACGTCGAGAACCGTCGAGATTCACCCAGTGACGTTTCTTTGCAGTCGTGCGGACAATGCAAGATCCTTGAACGACATCGAGAGCACCCTTCCGGCTGAAGCTGAGGCGAAGGAAGCAGCCATCGATGATGCCATCCTTGACAGAGCTGCCAAATTCCTGTCCACGCACACGGTTGAGCTGAGCCTTCCTGAGGAGGTGTCCCGCTCGTTCGATGAAGGTAATTTTCGTTTAATTAGAAATAATCAAAGATGGTCCAGAGATGATACGTTGACCTTGTTACAGCTCGAGGCAAGAAGAAGAAGATCGTGAAATCCCTGCTGCCGATTCTGCTGCTCCTGAAACTGAAGGCTGCAGCTCTGATCCCCATCGCCCTCGGCGCCCTGGCCCTCCTGGCCCTCAAGGCCCTCGTCATCGGCAAGATCGCCCTCATAATCAGCGCCATCATCGGTCTGCAGAAGCTCCTGGCCAACAAACACCAGAGCTACGAGGTAGTCGCCCATCCCGTCCACTCGTACGGCCACGAAGAGCACCACGACCATCACGGCTGGGCAAGATCGGCCGGTTCCGACCTGGCGTACAACGCGTACAAGCCGTCAGAATAGTCGTCGACCCCTCGACGACTGATATCACCTTCAACTCTTCTACCTTCGTTCGCCAAAGTGATCGCTGGGGCCGGTGGCGATCACCCGAGGGCTGCGCGACTACGCCCCTCGAGCACCCTCGACGACAGATTCGTACGGATACGAATCAGCTGCACCGGCGAACTTTACGTGACCAGTGACCGAAACGTGACGTACCGTGACTTATAGACTCTGTTCACCAGTGATTAGAGGCTGTTCGACCGACTCAGACGATTACACGGTGACAGGAATACAGACAGAACGACAGAGTGTTGGGACAGTGTGAACGGTGGTAGTCGCGCAGCCTCGGTGCTAACCGGTGCGGTAGCCGTATGGGTCGATCTCGATCCCGATCGGTGATGCCGGGTCCGACGCGCTAGGACTCGTTAGTCAGTACCTGCACAGGGCCACCAGATTTCATCCAATGATTATTTATATTAAGCCCCCGAACGGGTCGCCATTGTAACTTATCTATTTATAAATAAATCTTAATTTTATACGAAACCCTGTCCTGCGATCATTCCCCCTCGACCTCAAGATTTAATTGGCTGCTAGCGTTTGGTGAGTATCTCGTAGACGTCTTCGGGGTAGAGTTTCTCCTCGCAGACGTTTGGACAGGTTAACGAGATTCACCGGGGGATCCTCGAATGGAAATTGGCCTGGTCGGGTGCATCCGGTGTATCGAGCGTACGAAATACGACATGGGAAGTGTACTTTCGCTGCTCGAGATCCACCGAGTGAAACCTATTGTTTCGCCCCGTGCGAACGCCCTCTTCGCGCCTATATAGCCGCTCGATCCTGCCCGCTGGATCGACAGTATTGTTTTGGAACTCGATCGTATTTCTTCTGGGACTCGTTAGATCCTGATGTTTGAAGTGTGGCCATGTTTGGAGCGGATTGGGGACGATGAGGAGCGCCTCCGTTAGGTGAGGTCGATGAACTGTGATTGGAACGAATTAGGTGCAAGAGGGTTGATCAAATATTTATTAATCATCAATATATTCCACTTATACCAAATTCCAAATTTTAAAATTTAATGTAACATCCCATTCTCTAAGAAATTAAGAATCACGCCTCTTCATTTCTTTTGAAACGCTAAAAGTATCTCGTGTATTCTCATTTCTGCGAACGAGGCAATCGTTTTAATCGACTCCCGTTTCCCGCGCGCAGCGGAACTTTCATCGCCGGTTCACACGAAAAGCTTATCAACTTTCACCAGCCATCTTCCCCGCGTTTATTTTCATCCGCTTCGAGGCGCCCAAGGCTGGTGCGTCATCGGCATGAAACGCGAGCTGCGCGGTCTCTGCCTGCTCGTCTTCGTGTCCACCGGGATCACGGTGATCATGGAGCCGACGGAGGTGCCGATCCTGAACAACGACGACCCGACGAGCTTCGACGAGGCGTTCGGCACGTGCATGGCGAGCAAGGAGTTCGGCACCCTCGAGTGCGTGAACCGCGGCACCCTGAGCGCCCTGCTGTTGCTGAACCAGAAGGACGAGCTTGATTTCGGCGAGGTACATCTGGAGAGGGCTGATGGTTATGGCAGAGAGCTTCTGGACTGGGATTACGACCCGAAGGACTTTGGGAATATTGTAAAAGCCGCCACGAGGCTGATGGAGCGGAGAAGCTTGAAATGGAATCTGGATAACGTGTATCCAGGGCTACAGATGCGAGCTGGACCGATGTTGAACGGAAACGGGATGCTGGAGTTCGTGATAAACGAGAGAGCAGCGAGTTTTGGCAACAGACATGCTGGTCCAGGTGGGTTCTAGGTTTATTCGGGAATGGTAGTAGTCTTCAGCCTGGAAACGAACCCGCGTTCGCCAAGGTTCGTATCCTTGCTGAGACGTTCGCCACGAGCTGCTTTCAGCGGCTACCTCCAGTAGGCAGCACGGTCAAGGCCACCTGTCTTGAAGAACCGAGGCGCTCCTTATATTTTACAATTAGCCAATTTTTAATTCATCTGCTGCTTTGAGGTAGAGTGATCTTTTTTTTCAAAGCAAAGCAAAGAAAATTATTAGAATTTGAATGATTAAATTTGAAAATTAATCGACAGAATGCTTAATAATTAGAATTTTTGCAAATGATAATTTTTTTATTTGCAGGAAGACAAATGTTGAGGCATCTGTTGATACCCTTCCTGTTAGGATTCAAATTCAATCTGGCCTCGCTGATTCCACTGTTATTCGGCCTCTTGTTGCTGCTCACGAAGAAGGCACTGTTGCTGACCAAGATAGCACTGTTCATTAGCGGTCTTCTGGGTTGGAACTCGTTGTTCTCCAGTGTCACTCCTCCCTACCCTGGACCAGGATACTATCCGCACGTACAGGAACAGCCAGTAGGAGGTTTCCCTCATTACGAGCATCAGCATTTTCATCATAAACCTTATCGAGGTTTCTACGAGGCCAACTTTGAGCCGTACACTCAGCACGTGATCAGAGAGGTCGTCGACGTTTATGACAACCGGGAGGAAGGGGGGAAGAATAAACGAAGTGGAAAGAACTTTGTCTGGATGAAAAATAGCTGATCGAGACTGTTTCTTTGCGCTGTGATTCGTTTTCGAACGTAAATGGGTTAATAGTGACCCAGATCTATCTGTGCTAGATGTTCAATTAAATTAAAGATGGCGGTCATTGAGGATCGATGCCACAAATTTTGTACAATCGAATAATTGACGAAAGAAAAGGTAAAATAAAAGGTGAGTCTCATAGCATGGCGACTTTAAATAACTCAGAATAAATTATGAACCTTTATTAACAATTTGTATAATTGTATGATTAATAAAAGAAAAAAGTTATGTATACCATTAATATTACAGTAATGGTACAAAGTATTCTTCAAAGTTAAAGTATATCGTATGTCTGACCATACACATGTATTATCACTGAGACGCCTTTACCAAACTTCACCAAAGATGATTCATAACATCTAGTTACATATATTCAGTATTATTTGATAGACTTCGGTGCGTTTTAAACGACATGCTTTATGGTTTTGAATAAAATCAGACTATTCAGTGCGTAACCACTTTTTTACTACCCCTGTTCCTCCACCACCGCGTCTAGTGCTTCTTCCCTAATTTCGTTCTTGCCGCGAACGCGACCAGGATATCCTCCATCGTTAATCAGCGATTCCATCGAGTCAATGAACTGTTGCCGCCGGATTAGAAATATTAGAGAAAATTTTAACGAGTGGAAGATGGGCAAAAGTGAATGAGGTGTAAACCGGTAGCCCCGATCGCAAGAAAGCGAGCTGTTCTAGATATCAGAAGCGATCCTCGCGAACTCTATAATTTATGAAACTCGAATGACCGTAACCGAAACGCGTTACACGAATTCGCGTTTGTCCGTACAGTTTTCACTTCCATAAATTCCTTATTACGTTTATGGCCAATAAAATTGCTCATTAAACTTTATTATCGTAAGAAAATCACTGAATCATTTCATCTAATTGCACATAACGCGAAACATGAGAACACTGTAAAATATTATTAATGTCACTCGAGTTTTATTGCCTTTTACGTTGCTCATAATTAACATGGAGTGTGAAGTTTCTAAAATCAATTATTCTGGAATTTGATGATTTTATTTCGAATGTTTTCTTTCACGGCGAACAAACGAATCTCAGTCCATTATCGTGTTCGTCCACTCTTTCGGTCGCGTAACTGTACCCAACGGCTCCCTCGGAAGAAGGAGGAACGACGGCAACGCGTCCAGGAAATGCGTTTGCTCGTAAAGGTAATGGCGTTCATGGTCCCCTGGTCGTTGCCGTGCGTCCACGTGTTGGCAACTGCTTATGTCAAGTGTAACGAGCAAGGTGAGCATACATTTACCTGCCAGGGGACAGTCGACCGTAAAAGTTCGCTGTTTTCCGCCAACGTTTCACGGACCATGCTTTCTCGTAGAGACGATCCAGTTCCAGTCTCGATTCGACTTCCTCCGCACTCGGCTGACTTCGGCGAACATGCGTGACGATGCTCTGTCCAGCTCGTAACGGTTTGATCTTCTTCGAAATTTAATTAAATCTGAGAAAACACGCTTCATGATCAATTTATAAGCCTTTTTAATAAAGTGCGAACTAACCTCTGTCAAGATTTCAAAAATATAATTTCTAAGAGTTTGTTATCTCTTCCGAGTAAACACAAAATGGCAAATTAAGATTAATTTTATTGAAAATTTAAAGGTTTGTCAAACCTCACGATTTTCGTTGAAGTTACAACCGTGGTTTTTTCACCAAAGTTCGCAAAGTTTCTTCTTCCCCTTAGTCGGAAGTAGGGTAATTGCGAGCGGTGGCCGGTCAGAGCGCAGATGAAGTCGAGGGGAAACGATAATCGCGGAGAAGAGTGTCCTGGATTTTCAGCCAGCCTCCGAAATCCCCGTGCACGTTGGACGTTTTTAATCAAATTCGTGTGAGGAGTAATTGCTCCGGTCATTTGTCGAATGTGGCCCGTCACGGTTCGTAATCTGTGCCGGATTAACAGTATCTTTAACAGTTTTGCAATCGGGTATACATTCTTCAACTATGAACCATTTCAACTCGAAACACAGGGGTGTCTAATATATTAAAAAATAAACATTTTTCTATAAAATAAGCTTTCAGAATTTTCGAATCGTTTCCAGAGTAATCAAAATTCAAATTTATCACCGATATGCATATATGTCTCGAATGCAAACGGACTTTCGCTGTTTGAAGCAGGCGTTCAGTACTGCTCGAGCCATCAGGAGCGTTCGACGGAAGAGGCCATCCTGCGATCGATTCCCGGGCTGTTCCGCGAGGGTTTCGGCTTCGCTAGGCAACCAGGTCGGAGGGATACTTACTTACGGGGCTGTACGGCATTGTTTTGGTTCCGGAGTCCCTCCTCCCGAGTGGAGGAGGCGTTAAACAGCGCGTGGATCAGGTGTTAGCCGACCCGGCGTAAAGGACAAGCGGACCGGATGGTAGGAGAACGCGAAATACTCTTATAAAAGAGCCGCGAACGAACGATTCCTATTAGTCGGTGGCATTTTTCGAGCGGTCTGCTCGCGGTTAAATAGATCGTATCGCCGTTAGTTTACCGTCGCAGTGACACGATGAAGAGGATCAGGATCGTCGTCGTGGTGCTTCATCTGGTGTTAATCAATTTAGCAAAGGGCAAAAGCGAGTACACGAAACTGTTCGACAAATGCGCCAGCGAGAGGAACTCCTTCGATTGCCTGAAGAGGAGGGCCCTGGAGATCCTGGATTCCGCGATCAAGGACGATTCGGTGTTCGTGCTGAACGATTACGTGTCCATCGAGAAGGATCCCACGGCCGTGACTAGGGCCACCAATCGGGCCTTGAAGAACGAGAACGGGACAGAGCTGAGCCTGGACCAGAAGCTGGATAACAAGCTCCATGAATACCTGGGATCCAGGAGCATCAAGTTGACCATTCCTGGAGACGTCGTTCAAGGTAGAGGTTTCTACAAATTTGTTCCTCTTTGAATGCTAACTTTTGGTCTTTTTGTAGGACGAAAGAAGAAGGACAAAGGATACGGAGCGATCATGATGGCAGCTATGGCAGTTGGAGGTGGGTCTAAGACTGCACAAGGTTTTGTTTAGAATTGTTACAAATTTTAAAAAACGCTGAATTTCTTTTTCAGCAATGATGGCTCAACTGGCGTACGGAAAAATCGCCTTCATCGCTGGGACGGCTCTGCTCACGGCGAAAATAGCGTTAGTTTTGAGCATGATCATCGGATTGAAGAAGCTCGTCTCTCAACAAGGGGGCGGAGGCCACGAAGTGATCTACGCGACCGGAAGCGACCATCACGGAAGCTACAGTAGCGGAGGTGGCTACGGTGGTGGCTGGCAGAGAACCATCGATGGTTTCCCTCCGACTTGAATCGAATAAATTACTTTATCGATTTGAATAACATGTACATTATATTCTATTTATTTTTCTTATCGATTTGTATATAAGAGCGAGCACAAAGACTATTTAATAAATACGACGATAGAAATGTGATTAAGACATTGCGAGTTATTTATCTGTAGCAGTTGGCGAGGATCGTACCAAAAATTAATTATATCGTCCATTCATTTTGTATTTAATAGCCTGCGAAGTCTTTAGCGATTTTTGTATATTATTGTAAAAAGAAAAATAATAAAGGTTATCCTTTTATAAAAGTAACAGAAATAATTGGATCGTTGATACACTTGTAACCCTTAATCTAGTGTCACATCTTAATTAATTATTAGAATACTGCATAAATGAATATATAAGTTTTCTTTATTCCATTCAAAATTTTATTCCACGAGTAATCAGTTCTCTATCAATGAATCCTTCGTCGTTTCCGGTATTTGAATTCGTTTTCCCCGTAACCACCATGATGATCGTAATCGATACTCGAACTGTGGGTGTGCTCGTAAGTGTGATGGGGATGTTTGATTATCTCGTATGATACTTTCTCAGAATGCTCTGTAAGAAGACAAATTAATCAATATAAAAGCAATATTAATAATTGCTGGCTATTAAAAGTCATAATTCATCAATGATGATCACTTACCAAAGGCTTTCTTCAAGGCCAGAGCAGTAGCAATGGCTAAAGCAACCTTGCCAACGACAAGGGCTTTGCTAGCAATCGCAGCTACCGTGTTAATTAACACGTACAGCATAGTCAGCTTCGACGCTCCCAAAAAGTACATCAACATCTGCCCGTAACCTTTGTTCTTCTTTCTGCGAGATGTGACTGGGAAAACGAAAGGTAATTTCTATGTCGCTTATTCTAATCAAATTACGGTAACGTTCAATTATACCAGGCGTTCGTTTGCCGCTTATGAAAAGAATTTCTTTCGTCACGCGACGTCCGAGATCGTCTGCCGCGATTACGTTGAAAGGAAACATGCATTGTGTTGTCAATTCACGGAGTAATTAAATAATTAACCGGTAATGTGGGTAAACAGTACTCTGTATTTTAAAAACGTATGTCTTCTTGGGAAATAAGGATACACTATTGGTAGACTGACTGGCAGTGGAATTGTGCGTATGTGGTCAGACATTAGTACTTAATTGATTTAATTTCATAACTCGTGTTATTATATTTCTCTTTTAATTTGAATGTGTTCAAATTAATATTAATACAAAATCTCTGAATCTTACAATTTTCAATTATCAGACGTCCCCAGTATAACTGACCACTCCCTACATCAAATCTGCTTCCAAATCAGACAAGGCCCAGCTTACCCTTTCCCTCGTCTTCGTCATTAAAGGTCCTTTCCCCAGTCCCTCCATCCTCGTCATCGAAAGAGCTCTCCTCGACGTTTCCGGAAACCCCATCTTCGCTCTCGATCTCCCGTATCCTCATCGAACATTCCGCGGAATCCCGTTGCTGATCGCAATTCGTTGACATCGATGCACCACGGCTCTCGTTTTGTCGTACGACCACGGAACCGCAGGCGACCAGGAGGGCGCAGAATCGCAGGACGAGGAACGAGCGTCGATGCATGTTCGACGGAAACTGACCGGCCAAAGTGCTGGTCATTTTTATAGGAGCGATCGCAATTAACGGTTACGACATACAGAGCGTGAATGCAGCCACGGATCGTTCTCGCGCCTCTTCGGCTTCGCGGATCGGCTTCAAGGGTACGGCTTTATCCGCCACGCGATCGAGCCCCGGTAATTGCCGCGCGTTCGCTGCGCGTGAAACGATATTCCGCTCGCATCGAAACCAAAAGGAACGGGCCGATCGCAGTCGACTTTTTGTCACCGAGATCCCGTTCTTCCCCTTCCGGTGGAAAAGCAGGAAGGGAGGAACTGGATTAAGACGTTGTAGATTTTTCCAGATTTTATTTTATTTTTATTCCTTTGATTGTTTTGGTGTGGAAAGTTTAGAAAATTTTCATTATTCGTATAGATGTAAATTCGACGGAATTGTTCTTCCGCATCGAGCTCTGAATATTCAGCTCTTCGAAGGAATATTAGGTCGAGCCATAAATAACGTTGATTTCTCTGTCAATTAAGAAGGATGAACGCGTTTACGTTTACTGTTTAATTAAAACAAGGAAAAATGTGAGGTATTAGATATACAAATATCTTCCTATTTATAAAAAATATGGAATAATGGTTGAACAAAATGGAAATACAGCGCTTCTTCTTTTGCTTTTTGAGGCGAAGTCTCCAGTCTTCAAAAATAAACTCTGGCACCACAATAATTGCGTATTTGATTCGAAAATCAAATCCTGTAACACTTAGCAAACCGATTATCGATTAGAGAGTCAATTGTCGCGGATGCAATTGAAGACGCTGCCTGAGTTCCGCTTCCTGCGATCCTCGCACGCCGAGAAGTAGAAAATAAGGTCTAAAAGGCTGAATCTTTTTCTTCGCAACAGCTTTGTGTGCCACTGGGCCGATCGAGCATCCTCGATACGTTGCCACTAAGTGTACAAGGACTATATGTTTGCCGAAGGTCACGGTTTGCACGCGATTTCAAATCTTGAAGAAGATGGTTACCGTGCACGCTAACGTCCTCCACTTCCTTTACGATGCCATCTGTCAAACGTCCCCCAAAAAGGTGCTCCTCCGATTAATTAACCTTTTGTACTATTTCTGTAGATAATTGACTTAGCGTTAATTCATTTTTCTCCATGAATTCTGAATTTTTATTGCGAAATTACTTTATTATGAATATTAAATTCTAATGGTTAAATTGTAAACAGGAAATTGCAAATTTTATTTTATATCGACCTGCACATCGGTTGTTAATTGAGATACCTTACGGCTGAACCTTTTCACCTGGAGGGAATAATCTGAAACGATGCTGAGAATGAAATAACAGCGAAATCGAGCAGTAGCTAGGCCACAAAGGATGCTCGCAGATCCCGTGGCTTTCGTGCGCCGCTAATGAGCCAGGTCAAAAGCAACAACCACCTGTTGCGAATCGTTGACCTGGATCTATTAACAACGCCAGAGGCGACCTCTTACCGAAAAATCCCTTTCATTCAGCTTGATTGAACCGTCACAATTTGTCTAAAAAATCTCATTCGTGTTAATTGCAAGAGGGAACAAAGTTCTTTTGATAGATGAATAGATTTTCCAGAAATGTGCTGAATAAATAGAAAGGTGTTTCAGCGTTTGCAAAGGACCGTGTTGATAATGTTCGTGGATTAAATCTTGGTGTCCCCGTTCGCGAACAAATCAACAACTTTCTTTTGTGACAATGGCGAACGTGCCGCGTCCTCAAATGCCACTGTCAGCGTTTTAATAATAACGTTAAGTATATTACCGTCAATCATAATTGAACATAAATTGCAATAAAAATGTTTCCTGATAACTCAATCACCCTCGTTATCCTAATATTTGAATTGAACCAAGATAGAATTAAAGTTCAAGGTGAACATAATCACTGAATTCACCTGGTAATTGTCACAGAAGAATGATTTTTTCTAATAATAGCAGGTGTAATTGATGGTGTCCTTGATAACTCGAATTTTAATGGCGTGTCAGTTGAAAGGATAATAAAAGGAGAAGGAAAGTTCGAGGATTCGGTTTCTGCCACGATTCGCGAGTACGAATCATTATTGTTCCATCGTGGAATCCGTTTCTCGCGGCGCCTGTGTGAATTCCGCTGCGTGCCGCGAATGTGGCACGCGCGTTAACGTTGTTTCAACCACGGGGGCCCTCGCCATGGGATAATCGCGATAAGTAGGTAAACCAGCATCGAGGATGCGTCGTAGTCGCATTAAAGATGCGTTTAACCTCGATCGAACGGGTGCCAGAGTCGTTGTGAGAGATCGACACAGTGACACATTCTATCCTCCTCGGTTTCTTGTTGTTTAAACAAACGAATTTTCTATCCGCCTCATTCCAACCTTTTAAAACATCCTTTTCTTGCCATTCAAGTATACCGAATAATTATTCTTTGAAATTCATGTTGTATTCCTCGACTAGCCATAATTAGGGTTTGTAAGTGAAAAATTATAGATATTAATAATATTGCGACACTGCAACAGTTTGAAAAGTGGTCATTTAATACCACGTGGTTTTATTTACAATTGAACAGCGTGCAATAACGAAACCAAGAAGTATCCATAAAGCTAGTGTTAAAAACGAAAGAAAATTAACGAGGCAAATTAACGAGGAGCAAGACTATTAAAATGCAACGTATCGTGCTATCAAGGTATTTGTTTTGCTCGTCGCGCACATGGCTGGCTAACTTCGAAAAAAGAACAGGAAGACCACGAGTGAAGGTGAACGTTGCAATCCGGTGCAATGGACGAAAAAGGTGCAACCGAAATGAAAGGCGAACGTAATCTTCTCTCATCGTTACGTGTCCCGCCGCGGCGTATAAATTTCCAGATTTCATGCAACAAGCTTGCAATGTAATTAATCGCGCGGGATTAAACCGGTCTCGAATTCATGGTCCACGGTCAAGTGTTTCGCGTTTCATCGGCAGAAGAAAGATACAAAATGTCAATATCCCAAGAGAACCATGGCATTTAATAAAGAAATTATTACACCGCGGAAGGATATCATTTCTCTGGACGGACGAGGCAATTTCAATGGACAAGCCGCAAAAGTATCCATGGCAAAATTGATTACGGTTCGTCGAAAGCCTAGATGTCGACCACGAAAGGAAGAAGAAAACGAAGCGTAGAAAGAACACTGGAGAGTAAGGCCGCGATCCGTCCGCGACCTAAAACTACTTCCTAAGCATCACGAGAATAATCCGTGAGGTCGCGAGGGTCACGGTGTCAGCAACGCCAATAGGATGCCTCCTCTATGCACCGTCCGACTCCCTTCCTCGACGACGTCCCCGGCGAATCCTGTCCAAACCATAAGCGAAACTTAACGAGCGAACTGCACACGGCCAACCTTCTAGCTCGATCTCGATGCTTGAGTGGGTCTGTGTGTCACGATGGGTCGCATGGGAGCATCGTACGCTCGGGAAAGGATCGAGTTAAGGGGGCCCCGGTGAGATAGACGGAGCACGCCGAAGGGGGCAATTTAGGAAGCGCGGGGTACGCGGCGGGCCACGCTTCCTTACGTGGGAGACGGTTCACCCCGGCTAGCTGGAAGGATGGAGGATGACTCGATGGTATATATCGGTCCGTGAACCAGGTCCTGTTGCCAGTTCTCGCTAGTCCGGGGATCCTGAAGACCCGCGGAAGTGTACCCATCCGTGTCGTTCATTTCCGGTTCACCAAAGCATACACAAGGATTATAAACGTGACCAGAGATGGAGATCAAGTGTGTGATCGTCTTGTTAGCGTGCGTCGCGGTCTGCGGTGCGTCCACGGCCTCGAAGGACGACGACGGCCTGATGGAGAAGGGCGTCAGGGCGATGTACAGGGTGTACGAGGACTGCCAGCACCGGAACATAGCCATCTCGCCGTGTCTGAAGAAGAAGGCGATCGCGTTCTTCGAGAGGCTGGGCAGAATGCACACCCTGCCGCTGTCGGAGAACTTCGAGCTGATCAGGACCACGGACATAGCCCCGAAGAGCTCCGTAAATGAACTGGAGGCCACTCTGGGCAGGACTGTCAGCGGCAAGGACGAGATCTTGAACGAGATCCTGTACGATCGACTGGCCTCGTTGCTGAACGGCTTCAACGTCCAGATTCGTTTGCCAAAGACCACTCCAGGCGAGCTGAAGAGGAGCATGGAGGAGGGCAGGGGCAAGATGAAGAAGACCATGAACATGATGATGATGGGAATGGCCATGAAGATGACCATGCTGATCCCCATGGCGCTAGGAGTGCTGTTCCTCCTGGCCGGAAAGGCGCTGATCGTCAGCAAGATCGCGCTGGTCCTCTCCCTCATCATCGGCCTGAAGAAGCTTCTGAGTCAGAAGAGCAGCCACGACCACGGCGGCTGGCAGCAGAGCGGAGGAGGATGGGACAGGAGCCTCAAGGTCGTTCCTGGATCCACAACGACCCAGGCGACCCGGGAATACGCTCACAACTTGGCCTACTCTGCGCGACATCAACACTGATCCGGAATCCGCTCGAGGAGCAGGGGAGGTCTTCCGGTTCCGTGCGTGCCACGCGGGCAGCAGCTGTTCACGTCAATACGTTCATTTCCAGAGTGATCAGCTTCGTTGTTCTTGTCAGGCTGGTGCATAACAATTGGACTCGTAGCACGATTACCGGACCGCCATATTTATTCGAGAAAATTATTTATTAAAGCGAGCGCTATTTAATCGTGAGTTTTTGTCGACGATTCTTAATTTAATCATTTGGACGTACGCACTTGTACAGGTAGTAGGTTGGTGCATACGATGATTAATAAAAATGCAATTCTAGACTTTACAAACCAATGTTTATTAATTCTTACATTTACACAACCTTGCTTAAGTTTGTATTTTAAAAGGGATTAATAAATCTTAAAGAACTACTTCCTCCGCAATATGGCCTATTATTTAAAAAATAGTATTTATTAGCTGAAGTCGTTCCTCGACTCGTGCACCAACCTAGTAGCTGCAGTTTCGTAGTCGACTTCAGGGCTCCACGAAGAAACTTCTATTGTACGCTTCTGAAACGATCGTAAAGGAGAATAGAAACTCATTTATTATCCTCAAACGCTGTTTGTTTTCCTACGCGAACCGTGGCTTCTTCTCGCATCCATAGAAAGTAGAAAGGATGCAATTTTCCCGTTCGAACGAATGAAATAGATGTCAAGAATGCGTGCCAAGGCGGTGTAATAATTGCCGTCCGAGGCGAACGACGATAAATATGTCGGTAAAGAGACAACGACACGCGATCACCATCGACGGTACACAAATCTGCCGGTTGTTTTCGTTGGACGTCAACCGGGAAACGCTTCGGCGCGATAACGTTTCGAGACACGCGAGTTTCTAGCGGAACCGATTCGAGGACGATATCCGCGAGCGAAATCGCCCCTCGTCAGATCGTTCATGATTGAGAGACAAGGGTATTTTATCGTTCAACGTCATGGTATTTATTGTCACGAACTTATCATTAATTGGTCTACGATTAAATAACGGTCTGGACGAGCACCGGATGTTGCCGTATCAGTGCGCTTTCAAACCGAGGACCGCCGCGAACAACGCGAAGAAGAATCCCGCCAGCAACGCGGTCGCCTTTAGCAGGATCAATCCTCCGACCATGGTCGGTATCAGCGCGACGAACTTCATCTTGTACGCCATCAGCAACGCCATCATCGTGCGCTCCATTTTCCGTTTCCTCCGTCGGGGACGAGCTGGAAGCAATTGGAAACGGACAATCGTTGTTTACTCTGTTTATTTCTCGCTGATTTGTACTTCTTTTATTGTTAACAAGTTTCGATAGTTGCCACAAGGGTACAATAAATGAGATTAATTATTACGCAGTGTGGTTGTTCTTTAATACGGCAGGATATTAATAATTAGCTGTGAATGTTGCTAATATTAATATTAACAAATCCTTTCCTACTTTTCTTATTTCTCGAATTCAACTTTGCATTACCTGGTCTCTGAAAGTAATTCTTCGACACGGCCAGACCACTGTTCCTCGTCTGGGTCTTCACCACCTTCGTCTTGTTCTCTCTGCGCACGAGAACCGCGTTCTGCGGCGCGATCCTGTGAGCTTCCTTGACGCCTTTCTTCACAACAGGATACCCCTTGTGGCTCACGGAGGATACCTTCTGCTTCTCCGCGATCCTTGAACTTTCCAGCAAGCGGACCACGAAGCTCAAGGTCAGCAGGATCGCTACCAGATTCACTTTCGATCTCATCTTCGCGTCGACGAGTTCATCCACGATCGAACGCGACCTCCAATTACATCCTCGAGTCGTTCGCGAGTTCTTCGGGTCACGAACAGCGCATAAGTCACGTATCCTTTATTATTCTGGCGATCGTAGGAGGATTGATGCTCCCGAGGATGTTCCTGACATTATTCCTATCTGTCTTCCTTTAATTGTTACTGGAATAATTAAATTTATTCTGGGTTTCCAAAATATTCAGTTGGGAGTTATAAATTTCACTACCAGGGTCTTAGAAAATATCTCAAATTCAATCAGCAGGGGGTTGGTACCAAGAAGGCCCAAGATAATTGCCCTAATTTCTCGAACAAGTCTATTGCCTCGAACAAAACGCAACGATCGATCACCAGCCTAGAAAATAAACTCACCGGTGGTTCCAGTCGACGTAATCGGCTACCAAGGAGGATCCTGAACCACGGGTCATCCGCAGCGAGTATCGTCCCTTATCGCGACACGATCCCGAGGATCGACGGATGCAAATGACGAATGGACGTTGAATGGCAGAACGGACCGCAACAGCGAACGACCGCGAGGTAACTGGTGCGTTCTTGATTCCTCGACGACGGTTCCTGAGGGGGGCCGGTCGAGGTACCACGCCGATCCACGCTTCAGTTGCCACCGGGATCGACAGTCCGTGAAAAATGAGCACCGCACGACGAGCGGGCAATATATGAGCGCGGTAAGCACTGTGATCCAAATTGTCGGCAACGATATATGTGCCGGCCAACATTGTCAAACGGTACAGCCACGCGGCGAGGTAAAAGAAGCGAGGACGACGGCGAGGGTGGTTCCAATGAGTCGGGGAGGGACTTAATGACAGAGGAAGACGAACTTGACGACAGGCAGGATGATTTTTGAGTTACGCTGAGCTGCTAACCGGGCCATTGATGGTTAACTGTTCGGATCTGGCTGGGTGAAAATCGTTCTGGAGGATTTATCGTGTATTGTTTATTAAAGTTTGGGAATTTAGTTTGGTACCTCGTCAATTGTTAAAAATATTCAGGACTAGGGTCTTCGTCATCTACGAATATTACTGAAATTAATAATTGAAACAGTAAGGTAGCAATATTAACCCTTGAACATTATTTTTGTAATAAAATGTAAACCTAGTGTTAATAAATATTAATCAAGAATACTCGATACTTTTGACAAAATTAATATTAATCGTTGTCCATATATGCACCTATTGTACCAAGAATGTACAGTTAGTTGGAGCGTTTGAAACTTCCGTCAAACATCAAAGGCGGCCCTGCCCAAACAAAAGAAGAGGAAAAGAATGGAAAATTGGTGAAAGATGATGATTTCCATGGAATCATCGTCGAACGAAACGACACTGGTCGCATTAGAAGAGCCTGTCGCGTATGAAGCGGGCAACCCAGATGTCGGTGGGACGGTTTTATTCATGTGCCAGTTAAAGGAGCATTGTAAGGACAATTTTGCTGCTTCCTGCACGGGAACACGAATAATTGCACGAGAAACGGGACAAACAGTTACGTTGGAAGGGGATCAAGGGAAAAATGGTAGGAGAGCACGAAATCCTAGTCGAGTTGAATCACCGTCATCATCCAGCTCCTCCTTTGGCTCTTTGTTTCAGAAGGTTTTTTCGTTTTCAGAAGAAAAAATGTCGGTCAGGTCTCGATCGTTCAATTGACGCGAAACACGAATGTTTTTGCGCGAAAAACGCGATCGCTGACAGGTGCGGCTGAAGGCGTGGGAGAATCGGATTTTTCTTAACCCTTTCCTCAATCAATTTTATTTGAGAAATATTCTGAAGATGTTGGTCTGGATAGGATTTATTTTTAATAATTAGTAGAAGGATAATACAGGTTAGTTATAAAATTAGCAATTAAAGTTTCCTAATTTATGAAAGAAACCTTAGTTACAAAATTCAACCGACATAAGAAGATCGCAAAAACGATAAGCATCAATCAAACGTTACCTCCGCGCCTGATCGATCGCCGTTTCCGGTTCCCTTTGGCCACCCTGCGCGCGGTTCCCTCGCGCGATCCTCGCAAACAGGCCGCAGTCAGATCATCCGGATCAGCTGCGAACTCGTTGCACGAATTACTCGGGTGTGAAACGAACCTCGATCAAGCCGACGACGACGACGAACAACAATATCCATTGAAATATTCAGGTGTCCGTATCGGCCCCCCTGCTACCCGTTAACGAACGTCGTCCAATGATCGGAGAGAATAGAGACGGTGGTGGACGGGAATGGACGGCGAATCCTTCGTCACGCGTCGGTACCAACTTAGATGGTGGTCTCCTTCTTCTGGCTTTTCGCGTTCCACCTATATAAACTAATGGTCCGGTCTAGGACGAATGTCAGTTAACATTACATTTGCCAGGTGGCCGGGTCCTTCTGTTCTCCGCCTTTCGTACAGTTCAATCGTCCAAGGATTTTGGGACAATTTAATGACCATCGAGTGCGCTTCCTTCGTTTCTTGGACGTTTCGAGAGATGGACACATATTTTCTGTGAAACTCAGTGATTAAAGGGATATCAGATGCTGCAAGAGGATGTTGCTGCTGTTTCCGTTGCTATTGCTGCCTCTGTTAACCGCGTCGGAAACCACGCAACCCACCACCATGCAGGAGCGATGGAAACTGCAATTGAAGGACAAGGGAGGCCCCGTGGATTGGATCGGTGATGGGACCTCGAACGTGATGGACAGTGTTCTTCCTGTACCACGGTTTCCTGTCGAAGGTATTTTCATTGATTTAACATCGCACGTTAATCGAAACACGTCACGCTGCTGGATCGATCGCGCGATACCGAAGAAGCGTGTAATTACACGGGCTCGTTAGTCAACGTTTAATACGTATTATAATGCGTTCACGGCGCGTGGCTGGCCGACAAAAGAATCGTAAATCGCCTCCACTCCAGTTAATTCAACTATACCTGCTCATTTTAGGAACTTAATTAACGAGCAGCGTTTCCTTTCTGCTAGCCGTGGCCCGAATTACTCCTGGCATTTTTCGTTGTTCCTTGAAATTGCCTGATAAAAGGTTAACTGGAACGTGGCGTATCTTAATAATTCGTAATTTAAATGAATTCATTTCCAAATCGTATTAATCAGAACGATTGTACTCGCAGCTCGTAAGAAGAAGAAGCACAAGCTGAACAAATACCTCATACCCCTGATCGTCGGATTCATGCTGATCAAATCCATCCTGCTGCCCATCGCGCTGAAGACCCTGGCGGTTTTGAGCGGAAAAGCGGTGGTCCTCAGCCTGATGAGCCTGATCCTGGCAGCCATCGTGGGTCTGAAGAAGGTGGCGCAGAATCATTCCGGGGGCAATTACGAGGTGGTGAACCTACCCGCGACCAAATACAAGCGACAGGACTTCTTCGAGATGGCGGAAGACACGGTCGAATCGGAGCCTTATAAATATTACAGAGAACGACGTAAAAGGAAGTAAAGATTCTTACAAAAAATTAAATGTTCATTATTTATTTCGCAACCCTGTTCCTCTGCCTTCGAAAAATTAATGGATTGTATAAATTGTATTAGCGGAACATTGCCATAAGACAGCAGAAAATCGTGTTGTTTGAAGAAACTTGAACTTCCAGACGGTTTCTCGTTTCCGTTGGTCTTGCGAGATTCATTGCGTCGAATTAGCGGCAACGGAACTCGCTAATTGATTTGTTACACGGAGCAATTGACCCGAGAATCTTAAGCTGAGCGTAGAAAGTGTTTTCAGCCGACCACTCTTCGTTTCCTAACTCGTTACCAAAAACACTGTCTATATTCTTTTTTATTAATCATTACAATGTAAAAAGGCTTTTTTAAAATTATTAAAGTTGGACAATTAGAGACAGTAATTTCGTGTCTACGTTTTCAAAACCACGAACACAGCCCAGAGAAACGCCTCGAAGTAAGTCAGGAAATAATAAAGATAAGCGTGGAACGAACCAGTCTCAGTGGGCCATTCACATAAAACCTTCTGGTTTCAATAAATTCCAATATTCCCTAAAAAAAGACCTATTTCCCTTCGATAAAATTCTTCAAGATCTGGTAAGGTGAGGGTCCGTTAAACCCATAAAAAGAGCACCTTGCGATGGCGTTGGAAAGTCGAAATTATTTAAATGGACAATCGAAAGAAAGTAATTTAAGCGCAACAGAAATTGAATCACCGTTGAAAGCAACATGAGCAACCACGAAAGAATTTCACCGTTTAACACTTCCTATTAGCATTCCTCTTCTGATCCTCTCTCTCTCTCTCTCTCTCTCTCTCTCCGTGCAGGTAGATCGGCCACGATTTAAACAACAATCGGAAGCGGCCGCTTCGAAGACGGGCGTAACCTAGAAAATTAATTGCGAAAATCCATCCGGGCTCGAGAATGGATACCGTTAACGCGAAGATGACGAGGTTTCGCGCGACTGTTAAATATTTAAACAGCCCCGGTACGGAGACAATGGCGCGGCTCTCTCGAATAAGGCTGTCGCCATTCTGAGACGGTCGTCGTTCGAAAAACGACCCCGATCGGCCTCGCATTGTTGTACATTGTTAATCGCATTGCTTGGGCTACTTTTTTATTTCACCTCGAATAATCCCAATCGACAAAAGAACCAGTAGTCGTGTCTTTAACAATAACACTAATCCTAATATTTGATCGACCCTTATTCGATCGACCCATTTAATCGACCTGTACTTTATCATTTTGTATGATAAATCGGCAAGAATAGTGTGGCAGGTGCTCGAAGTTTATGTACGTGGAAATGACATGAGTCACGGGTGTAATGTTATTGCAATAATTTACCGCAAAGTCGTAAAGAGACGTCTCGTTAACAAAAGGGAAACTGTTTAGATGGATATTATATCAGAAAACTTGTCGACGATGTAATCCGTGATGTCCGCTGACCGCGTCTCTGGGTCAAGGTGAGCAGCTCAGGTGCACGTGGATGTAGCTGAATGCACGGGTACCATTCCCCGAAAGACAATTTCTAGCTTCTATGGGCCGTGGAGCCGAATTCTAGGTCACCCTCTCCTCGTGGGTGACGAGCTAATCCTTCATTATTTGAAACGGGAGATTTCGGACGCTCGTTCGAGATTCGTTGGAAGTGAAAACGAAGCGGACGGTTTCGTCACCGGAAGATTTTAGGACCCGTGTGAATCCCGTGGAAGCGTATCGATAATTGGTAACGTCAAGACCGAAGAAAGTTATTTTTCTTAAGTTGCCTTCAAAATTGTTCCTACTCGTCAAGTTCGAGGTGTATCGCGAGGTTTATCCGAATTTCGACATCCCCTTCCGACCCAAATTCAAAATCTCCAAGGTCCGCCCTCCTAGCAAGGTGTAGTCAATCGACGGAGCAGTCGGTTGGTCGTTTGTTTAAAAAATTATCGAAGAAAGTTCTACCGTTTGGGAGGAGGTGGACAACAGACGTGTACCAACGATGACGGGCTGGGTGTGCGTTGCTCGTTTGTCGCCGCGACACGCGTCATCGGCCAGAGTGGGGATATTGGGGAGGGTCCCCTGTTGCTGAACACCTATAAAGATAGAAGCAACCCGGGGTCAGATCACACTCACCTCCGAAAATTTTCCGAACGACGTGCTCTTCCGGTAGTAGTTCTCGTTTTCTTCATCCCGAGTGCGCTTGGATTACGAAGATGAACAAATTGCTGATCTTGGGACTCGTCGCCGCGACCGCGATGGCCGTGCCCACGCCGGACGTGCAACTGGACAGGAGTCTCGATTGCTTGGAGCAAGAGAACGCGCTGTTCAGCTGCATCTTCGTGAAGACCGTCAGCACCTTGAACAGTGCAGCCAGGTCGAACGACATCGACGTCTTCGACGGGGTGAAGTTCGTACGGGAGACGCCCAGTGAGTTTGGTGTACCTTGACATTTTCGGGTTTTGTTCTGTGCGACGTTTCAAGCTCTTCAAGGCGATTCGTATTAATGTTTATTTGTATTTCTACTTGTTACTAGCAAAACTAGAATTACTAGAGGAGTCAAAAGTAGATAAGGCTCCAAAAGTAAATAATAAAAATTCCAAAATTTGACACATTACCAACAGAAAAACTGATTTCAGTGGAACGGAACGGCAAGGATCTGAAAACGGAAGTGGACATAATGAACGAGCTACCTAGAGACACGTCCGAGAGGGCCATCAAGCTGGCCAGCATGCTGTACGAATCGGCGATGTCGTTCTTGAAGTCCCACAGCCTGAAGCTGAGCATGCCCGAAGAGGGATCAATTTCTCGGGCTCTCGACGAAGGTAACTTTCTATCCTCGGCTATGATAGGAGTCCTCCGCCTGTTGCGCAATCCTTCCCACCCCTTCCTGACGATGATGACCCGACGCGTCACCGGTATGAACGAATAAACTGTTCACCAAGCCTTTCACCTTCGTGATATCTATACCCACCGCCGGCAACCTGCTCCGGATAAACTCGTTCGCCGACGATTCGCTTTCCTTCTGAAATCGTATTTCACGAGAAAGAGGATGACACTTGGTCCTGTGGTTGTCTCGTTCGTTAACGGTACTAATACGCTTTGAGATAAATTCCAAATTTAATGTATGCGTATTTGACAAGAATCTATCTTGGGTTCTTTATTCGATTTCTTCGGAATTCCTTTGAATAATCGAAGGAATTTACCGTTGTCCCGAATTCCATTCTTTATCGAGCACGAGGGGTCTTCAGATATTGAGCTACCATAATTTGGAAAGTTGGATTTCCATAATTTCTAATTTTCAGTGTTTCATCTTCTTCTAATTCGTGATTTGTGGCATTTCAGGTCGCGCCAAGATCAAGAAGATGGCCCTGCCCTTGATCGCCGCCGCAGCAGTGAAATTATTCGCTCTGATACCCATCGTCCTTGGAAGTCTAGGTCTGTTGGTCCTGAAAGCCCTGTTCGTGGGCAAGATCGCTCTCCTGGTGGCCGGTGTTCTGGCCTTCCAGAAGCTGTTCGGCAGTGGCAGCAGTTCCGGGGTCGGCAGCTTCTTCAGCAAGAACGCTCAGCCAACCGCGTGGTTGGACAGCGGTAACCAAGGCTGGTCCGCTGGTGCAGCCGCCAACGTGCAACCTCAGGGTTACTACAAGAGGAGCTTCGATGTCAAGGGTCAAGAAATGGACGCCCATTCGATGGCGTACTCTGCCCAGGCGCCCACAAACGAAGCCAATTAATGGAACTGTGGTTTCCTTTTCGACTGTTAATGTAATATTTATTACCTGCATAAGTTATTCGACAATCTTGTGAATTAATAAATTATTTATACCTAAAGGAACTGTTTAGATTTATAATAATTTATATCGTTAGATTATTAAAAACGTCTATTTCGGTGGGTTGGGGTTAGTTAAGTTAGACCAACACTGGTCATTCGTTTCATTTACAAGTGGCCCGTTTCTTTTCAGCCGAAGATGAGTCGGTCCCTAAGTTTCGAGTCGAAAGCACTCGATTTCTACTTCGACGAAGATTATTCATGCGCGTACGAGGCGTGAAGGTGCATAGAAAACGCTCTGTAAATACGTGATTAGTTTGAGCCATCGTGAAATATCGACATGTTTTATCGCGGCCCGAAGCCGACGACAATCGGTCTGGCTCATATGCGATTCCGATCGGATGCGGGCATACCTACGAACGCTTCGTTCGCGCTCCCACCTCTGCCTGTACCCTCTTTTCTCGGCTTCTCCTTTCCTTTCCTTTCCACCTTGCGGCTCTCGTTTCTCTTCGTCCTGCCCGTTCTGCGTTCCGTTTCTCTCGCTTCCGACCCGCAAGATTCGGGACACGCCGGTTTTTGCATGCCGTTCCGTGTCACACGAACAGACACGGAAATCTAATTTTCACCAGAAACTTATTAACTGACCAGTCCACGCGAATATGACGCCCCGCGAGCCGTACGCCATTTCGAAAGCCTCTAATACCTCTAAAACCTTTAGGTACTGATTTATGAGCCGTCCATGCTGCTTTGATATGAATGTTAAGACACTGGTTATTAATTAAGACATGGCATTTGGGGGTGAGAATTGAGGATACCGATTAAAACTATTAGAATATTGTCCAATTCCTGTCAAATGGAATGCTAAGACAATCGGTAGGCAAACGAAACCGTTCCCCAGAAATCCAAGAAATCGTGCAGGAGGAACGTTCGAAAGTGATACCGTGTAAAAGGAAAATTAGTTTCTATTAGGCAGACGCTACGTCAGAAGATGGGCGTCGGTGTGCAGCGATCGGCAACAGACGACGAAATTAAAATTCTTCGCACCGCGGTGCTTGCACGTCGCTTGCCAAATGGTTCAAAGCCGGCCCCACCATCGATCGCGGCCCGTCGTATAAAAGAAAAATTGCCCCGGGGCGAACAGTCAAAATCTTTGTCACTGTCTCGCGATACCGATTGACGACATGAACGGGAAATTGTTGATCGTTCTGGCGTTGAACATGGCGGCGTTCGCCGTCGCGCAGGACGCCAGGAGCCTGGAACAGATGGAGAACAAGCTGGCCAGGGCGATGGACGACCTGAACCGAAGGGACACCATCAAAATCTACGGTGACATGATCACCCTGGAGAAGGTGCACGTCGACGAAGAGACTGAATCCAGATCCAGCGAGGACCCTCTCGTTAGCAGAATAGAGCAGTTCCTGAAGAGCAGAAGGATCGAACTGCATCTGCCCAACGATGGTTCCTCGGCTGACATGTTTGGCCGTGCCATGGGTCAGAAGGACGTGGGGGTGGAACTCAGGGCACTGACTACTGGAGCTTCCGAAGGTGAGAGATTAAAATTTAATTAAGTACTTTAATCTTAAAGTAAAACTGAAGAAGGTTTGATCTTCAAACTTTATTATAGTATTAAAATTATATTTTATGAGACTCCAAGGAGCTACGACAATTTCTTTTTAAATTATAATAAAGATAAAAGGTGGCAAAGTTTGATACTAGAAGTTTGTCAACTTTGTGAAATAATGTGTTGAGAGTCACTTAATTTTTCTTAACAGTATTTGCATAAAATTCTAATGGAACTATGTGACATAAAGATAAAAGTTCTACTTATCATTAAACCTAGTAAAAAATGTCTGTATTGAAAGAGAAAGGAAAAACACTTAAAAAAGAAGAAGGACCAAGTACAACACCCCTTTCTCTTTCAACAGAAGCACCTAAAAGAAGGGACAAAAAAAAAAAATACGAAAAGCTCGAAGAAACTTTCTACCCCGAAGAGTTTCTCCGACCGCTTTTCACCTGCAATCTGCATATCAATTTACATCCCCGGTCTGACAATGTTTGCGAGAAGGAAATCTCAAAGGACCGTGAGCTGGTGTCGATCTTCGAGATCGGTATGAGCAGATCGGTCCACGGCCGCAAACTTATAGCACCTCGCCTTTCTAAAGTCTCTCCAATGCGACGAAAGTAAGCCATCGTCTCGCGAAACGATTGGCCAAAATGTAGGACTTCCGGTGGCGGGGTTTCCGATTGGCTTCGCCGGCGAACCGGCACCGCGGCCTCTTTTCGCCCAATTTCCGCCGGATTTTTTCTCGCTTCCCCCCCAAAAACGCGACGAGGGGGGGAGGCCGTAGAAAGCCGAGAAGACGCGTCCCACTTGCGTCGTATCCGCGAAAACAGCGATCGGTGGAACCCGAAGTGGGTCGTCGTCGGGATTCCGGGTTTCTGGGACGGCTGCACGACGGCCGGGGACCTTGAACGAGAGTGCCACATGTCGAAGAAAGTAGATACCTGCCGATAAGTGGCCATTAGAGCCTCCTAGATACCCCCTCCGAATTTCACTCGATCCATTGAACGCGACCACCAAAAGTGGACACATTAACTTCTTGTATCTTCTTTTTCCTCTAACTATAATTTACACATTTTTTTAAGTACCTTGCGAAGAAGGAATTCACTTAGTTTCTTTATTAAATCCTGGATTGGTTAGGCGATGGAATTATTTTTATTTAAATACGAAGGTTGCGAGTAACCTTTGGTCAAATTATTTATAAAAATTCCTCTTTCAGTATGAACAAATATTCCCTGTACCAACACGTTAATTAAATTTATGATATTATTTCCAGCCCGTACAAAGTTGAAGAAGATGCTGCTGCCGCTCCTGCTGGCCCTGAAGCTGAAGGCCATGATCGTCCTGCCCATCGTCATCACCCTGATCGGTTTGATAGGCATCAAGGGTCTCGGCGCAGGGCTGCTGTCCCTTCTTCTGTCCGGAGCGGTGGCTTTGAAGGCTCTGCTGACACCGCCACCCTCCTACCCCTCCCGTGTGACCTACGGGGTCGTGAAGCCGGACATACACCACGAACACTGGCACAGGTCGCAGGAGGAAGTGAACCAACCCTACAGAGGCTGGGCGCCGGAATTCAACCCTGAACAGTACCCCTTCCAAGACATTCCTTAATGTCTTCAATCGAACACTTCGTTTCTCACCGACTCATCCCCTCATTCTATTTATTGTCACCTTTTTCCTGAATATTTAATAAAGACGCTCGCCTGCCCTTTTTTACAATCTAGATGGTTTTATTTCAACCCCCAGTCAAAGGATATTTTCGTGAAAATTAGTGGAGTTTGTTATTTATGTTAAGGGGTTGACAGTACAAAATGCAGACGTTCAAGTCTGGAGGGATTTTTGAAAATAATTATTTAAGACAACTTTCAATACAACATTCCTATTTAAATTTTTTTCCAAAAAAAAGAAAATGACTCGTCGATCAAACACTTTCCTCTCACGCGCGCCCTTCGTGAAAATAATCGAACAGATAATTCGAAATCTATAATGACGAGGTGGTAAGCAGGTTAGCCGGAGGAGAAGGGTAACGACCTAAATGGAAGCCGACGCCGAAGAGAACGCGCGATCGGGTGGGGAGCGTTCGGGCAGGTGGGAGAATAGGAAGAAGGAAGGAATCGGGGTCACTGTGACGGGAAAGGTGGGACAACCGGTCTCGTCGTTCATTGGCCGCCCTTGTATCCCCGTCGATGGATCCTCAGGATCAAGGTCACTGGGTCAGTGCCTCCACGTGGACTCCCACCTGTGCGGTACCCCTTCTCGCGCCAGGTGAGACGTCGGGTAACGGTATCGGTTGTGATCGCAGTCGATGGAGGGGGCAAGCACCTCGGGTATATATGGGCCGATCGAGAGGACAGCACCGTCAACAGTCGACTGGAACTCGAACTGGAGAACCCTTGATGAGATTAGATCGAACTCGGGGACTTCCGGTGCAGGCATGACACTGATCGAGATTAGGCTTTTGTTTTCAGGTGTACACTTCAGGGAAGCCAGATCTCTGGGAAGGTTCAAATACTTTTAAGCAAACTTGAAGTTTAGTTCTTCGACACAGATAGAGATCCTTGTTTCGTTTCCTTCTTTTTAAAATAATGAAATCAGAGGCACGTGTTTTGGAATGTTAGAAATCTTCAGATTTACTTCGAATAGTCTCCTTTATTTCGAACCGGAAGACATCGAGCTCGGTTTGGACTGACCCTGAAAAAGTGCGAAAGTATGAACGCGCAGGATGCATTTTGAACGCATAACGGATGCTCGCTCTCGAATTAACGAGGTCTACGCAGCCACTCGGCCAGCGATCGGGATCGAAGCACCCTCGATTCATTCTTTTTTTTCGTTTCACCGGACCCACGCCTCGATAACGCGAACACGTTTGCACGGAATAGTTCCTGAATACTTTTATAGTCGTATTAAAACGTGACGTCGATACACAAAAGTTGGTAAAGGATTAATTGAAATAGTACTCGGTTAGATAAATAATTCTACCAAATGGCAAATTCAGATATGAAAGGGTTAATTGCATGGGATGGGACTGATAATATCAAAGGGTTGATGTCACTTAAAGCAGAAGCTGTACCAGGGCAAAGAGCCATCGTGATAAGAACCGACACGCATTTCCAAATTGGCATCCCTTCACCAAGTTTCCTTTAAGGATGATCGAGCAGTACTCTCAGAAAACTCTCGTACCAAATGCGGTAACTTTCTCGAAGATTTGTCTGAATTTCCGAGGGAAAATAGGCTAAATACCCGATACCGTGCAATTACGTTCACCGTTTCGAATGTATAATGCGACGGATCCGAGCAGCAGAATCATTGGTTAAGGAGAACAAAAAATACAGAAGAAAAGAATGACAAAACACGCGACGACATCCGTCAATGTAATAACTTTATCTACAATAGTAAAAGATACACAGATTTTTAAACAAGAAATGATAGTAATAATACAAAATTCTTCTAAGATATATAATTACGTATATTGTTGTGTGTTCCACCCTTTATTTGTTTTGTTAATCACTTTATTTTTAGGTTGATAGACACCTTCGCTGCTGCCACCATCACTTCCCACTGTTTACGTTACCGTGACCGCCATATGAGATGGAATTTTGGGCAGTCGATGGAAAGTCAACTACCGTCGATACCTGTCGGGATGCGTATCGAATGTAGGCAGATGGATAGTAACAGTATACTAGGAACAGTTATGGGGAACGTGAGGAGCGCCCATTCACGTTTCACTTGCGGTACAATTCGCGCGCAATCGATCGTCTCGATGGCGATTGGAAAGGCGTTCCTCGATCGATCGATGAAAACCGAGTTTATCGAAACGCTTCTGCTCGACCAAACTTTCTACCATTTATAATCATAAAAACTTCTAATCTCCGCAAAAAGGTCAGCAACATTCACGATATCCTTCTTAAAAATTGCCACAATTATAGAAAGAACGACTTCAGTGTGATTTTTGTGAAAATAAATTTTGTAAATATTTAACAATTGATGCTTTCGAAAGAAATATCGTTGGATGGGGTGGAGTAATTGTTGAATCGTAAGAAGATAATTGATTTGACGAGGATCCAGCGCACGGAATCGTGGAATTCGAACGAACGGCCGATTCTGTGCCGGATCGTTTCGCGAAACAGGAACACCTGGCCGTAGATCGCTCGATTATTAACGAAAGGAAGGCGTTACGGTAAAAGGAAGCAACAAGTAGCGAAATAGATGCTCGTGGAAGAAGGCTAAAGGCCCGATCTTTTTCGGACCGAACTTGCTGATCACGCGACCGCATCGTCTCGGGCCGACTGAAATATCGCGTTCCTTCGAACAAATGACGTTCATACCGCGAATTTATTGCTCTCGAAACCGTATGCCCCTTTAACGCGGGCATTAGGCGTAATTTCAAAGGAATGCGCAGCCTAGAATTCCATTAAAGTCAGCGCGTAAGCGCGCACGCGGATTCGTTTGGGAAAATCAGGTAACAAGGGGATCTAAATACCCGGATCACTCGTACGCTGCTAATTAGTCAAATACTACTCGAGGCGTCGTAACACTATTACTTTCTTATCGACATTTAAATCATTCCGTCGTAACAGATGAAAATTTATTCAATTATTCTGAACCGGCAATGTTTTACGTACGCTTACTTTTGAATTAAAAATAAAATAAAAAATAGAGCAAGTATATACAGTAAGCTTTCGTAATCATGAAAATTAACTACATTTTGTCGGAATAAAAAATCTGAAAGCAGTCATTGTGACTGCTTTGGGAGCTCTAGCGTTAAGGATATGTAATTAACCCTTCCCACTTATTTATTTTCCTTTTTCTACGTTTCTTTCCAAATATTATTTAAATAGAATTATTATTCCCAGTGCAAAGTGTTAATTTATTTATAGGGTAGGCTAAGTTATTTAATAGACTGGAGAGGCGATAGAACAAGGCCACCGATTCGCGCGCAGAAATACTTTCTCGATCTTCGCAAAGTGGATCAGCGATGAGTCGTGCATGGAAAATTTGTTGGACAATCGATCAGTCGGCGGCTTCAGTCCTCGACGCGTTAGTCACGCGATTTCCAAAGACGCTTCTCCCGCGAGAGGCGTCCGTGAAAATTGGCTGCGCACTTTCTCGCCGTCAGATCCGTCTGAAGCGTCGTCGTTCGAGCGTGGAGCGCGAAAATCCGATCTCCCGACAGCTAACTGGGCTAATTCAAAGTAGGCCTTCGTCTCGTTTCGCTCAGCCGAGGGAAATAATGCGTCCTTCCTCCTCCTCCTCCTCCTCGCTCTCTGCTTGGGAGATTTTTTAAAACCATCCCGTTTTTCCGTGGCCGGATGTTCAGGCTCGATTTTGTCTCGGTGACGGCCATCGACCTCCTCGATTTCGTCGTCGAGATGGAAAGTGGTTCCGGCCGGGTCGACCATCGGTGACGATCGAAACGACGGCCCATGATCGAACCATTAAAGCGTCGCGCATCGAATCCATTATTTCTGACACAATTTTTTAAATAAATATAACTTACAATCATTCGTGGCTATTATAATTAATTTAAAATACCTCGAAAGCGATCAGATACTGAATACTCGAAGATCGTCGATTTGCAGCAAGGATATCAATGAACCAATTACCCAGTCATTTTCCTCGAGCTTTCAGCTTCGGATCGACACCCGACAGGTGTTATTTAAAACACTTTTCTGTCACGAGATCCCATCGACTTTTAATAACACCCTTCGCGTCATCAATGACAGGATGTACCATTCAAGAACCGGCTGAAACGCAATTAATCATTCGCCCGTTTCGACAACACGCGAATGTGGAGCAAACGGAATCAATATGAAAGAAAGTTTTGCGGGAATTCGCCGGGACCGCTGTGGGTCCGTGCGCCACCCACCGATCCGGCCAGGATTCGCTCTCATTAGAACGTCTCACCGGATATCCTTTTTTCCCCGCGAATTCGACAGAGATTCGAATTCTCCGCTCTATTTGACGCTCCCTCTCGCCCGTTGTCGGCGCGGCGTAGCGGCCAGCCGCGCTAGGACCCCTCGCCTCCTCCTTGGCAGGCCGCGAAAGAAGAGAGCACGTCGACGGCGTGTTGCTCTCGAGAGCACGGAGAATGTATGGAACGGGCCGAAAGGCAAAAAGGAAAAAGGACTACCCGGTGACTCGCTCTATATATACTGCAACTATCCGAGGGTATGTCCAGTGCACGGTACGCGTCTCGTCCGTCAGCTTCAGCGAGCGTCTGCATCCGCGATCACGCTTTTGCGCGTTTTGGTGTCGTAGCCGCCGGACGTCCGTCAGGATCGAAGAAGCTCGGTTAGTCGCGTCCGGGATCGCCAACGAGGCTAAGAAGCTCGCATATTTATCAACAGGATGAAGGGAACATCGGTACTCGGTCAACTGTCCCGTCAGCGACAGGCCCTGTTGCTGTTGCTGCTCGTCGGATACGCGGCAGGGGAGATCGAGAGACGCACCTCGAAGCAGATGGTCGAGGAGTCGCCGGAGAGTTTGGCGTCCACGCTGAGCAAGGACTGCGGCAAGTCCTACAGTGCCACCTGCCTGAAACTCGACGTGGTCTCGTTCCTGGACAGGCTGTCCGAGCAGGAGGACATCAGCATCCTGCCGGGCGTGTCCGTGATCAAGGAGAACGACACGTCCAACATGCCCGCGTCCGAGGTGGTCGCGAATTTAGCCAGAGACTTCCCCAACGACGTGGAGAAGAGGCTGGACGCTTACCTGGTCCACAAGGTGGGCAGTTACCTGAACAGCCACTCGATATCCATCAAGTTGTTCGATCCAAGGACGTTCGAGGCTGCCAGGAACTTCAACGAGGAGACGTTGGCTCAACTAGGTCTGGGTGGAGGACAGAGCGTAGGAACTGGTAAGAAAGCTGGTCTTATAAAGTCTTTCTTCAGGTATTCGGTTTTGTATACCAGGGAGTGTTTCGCAGGTCGAAAGAAGGACAAGGGCGGCAATGGCGGACTGATGGCTGGACTGCTGATGATGAAGGGCACCCTGGGTGCTGTAGGATTCGGTGCCCTTGCTCTTCTGGCTGGTAAGGCCCTGATGACCGGTCTCATGGCGCTCATGCTGTCAGCTATCGTCGGACTGAAGGCCCTGACGCACGGAGGCGAGAAGAAGACCACCTACGAGATCGTCAGCAAACCGGTGTACTCTAGCTCGCACACGCACAGCTCCGAGGAGCATCACGGTCACGGCTACGGCCATTCGGGATACGGCAGATCCTTGGACGCCATTCATGATTCCGTCCAGCAGGCGGTGCTGAAGTACGGCAACGCGAGGGACCGTCGATCGCTTCGGCAGAATTAAATCCACGATACAGAGGCACCAGCTGCTCGCCGCTGGTACACCAGACATCTAGTAGCACGTCTCTACCTCACCGGATATTACACTTCGTTTCCTATTTCCTTTCTCCCTTCCGCCCCCCGTCACACATCACGATTCCTCTCTGTCCAAGAATTCTCTGTTTCTCCACACTTTTTAACTTCCTCCCGTAATCCCGTTTCGCTTTCTCGTTACCAGCGCTCTTCGGCTCTGTCAACTTCTTCTTTCTCGCTGTCGTCTTTCTCTCATCTTCTTCCCCCCCTCGTTTTGATATCACCGTTATAGTTATGCTCATAGATTCGTAGGTATTTATTACTGCCAAGCATAATCCTCCTCTGTCCTCTTCGAAACGGTCCATCCTCGCACGAGGACCGTTCTTGAATCATGTACATGATTTCTCTTGTTATTTATGTGTATTTATTGCATTGTAAAGTTATAATAAAAATATGTTTTTAAAAAAAAGAAATCCCTGTTAACACCTCTTGCAAATGGTTGTTCTGATAGAATACAAGAAAGGTCTGAAGGATATCGAATCATAGAATGGTCGATTCTAAATGATTTCTGTGAAATTCATAGAATCAGGCTAGAGAAAAGAAGATATCAGAGATTGGCAATTTGATACGAGGGAGGGGGCAGAAGATTATATGTGTCAGACAGTAATCGCAAAATGAACATATCGTTCAATTGCAAGATTAATACGAAACAAGGTCGGCCCCTTCACAACGCCACGCGTTAGACTTCCTCGACGCTCTCTAGACACTGGTGTACGCGCGGTCGTCAGTTTTAAGGGGCAACTCGGCAAACAGGTTCCATACGTATTTATTTAATTATTTAAAGATTTCATTCATCTCTTGTCATTGTGACACTGACAAGATTTTAATGACAGACTGTTCTAATTAATTTTTAATTTATTTCGTAGCTTTTCAATTCGAGTACAAAATTCCTTATTTTTTAAAGAGAAGAATTTTAGAGTTGCAAATTATCTTCAACCAGGTTCAATAGTTCCGCGGTCCATCAGCTCGTAGAACTATTGTCATTTCCCACATGGCGGCACAGTTTTTGATCTATTATAAAAGTTTAAAAAATGTTATTTTCACAATTATTGATAAATTATTGATACTTAAAGGTAAAAAACATGTCTAAAAACACCGGCTGCATAATCATTTACAAGAAATGAGTCTGCATTCTCTCGGTTTACAGCATTTTTTATCACTACATTTCAGGGCCTTTATTTATTACTTTCTGGGATTTTCGCGATTCTTAACTATTTAGAAACATTCCTGGTACTAAAAAGCTGTATTTATTCAATAAACTACATGATTTATACATTGAGCTTTACAATAGTTATTAAATTATTAATAAGAAACGTCTACAATTGTATTTTTGCGAGATTACTGCAGAGGGAGTGGGAGGTCCTATTGGAGGACTAGTGCAATCCCTGTTACAAATACAATTGCAGTAATTTCAATTCAATTAATATACAGTTTCGATATCATCAATTATCTACGTAACTAATACATTGATAAAGAAGATAGAGAAAACATTGTAGTATTACAAAATAATTGATTTAAAACCTTAACTTTGAATTATTTTAAAAATCCTATACAAGGCGCCCCGAAAACGGTACAAGTAGCTCCATCTAACAGTTCACAGCTGAACTGTGAACATAGAAAATCATATTTATTTGAAAACCGACGAATGAACTTATGCGGGTAAGTATATCGACACTGGTAAGTTACCAACATTTTGCTAGATTTAGTTATCTTACTATTTGTGGCGCTCATCAAAGCGCTTTTTTAAAAATTGATTTATAAGTGTTATTTAGCAAAATAACTTAAATATCCCTTCAAGAATAATGCATCAGTGCTTTTAATAATCAACAAATAATTTCTATCCGAAGAAACGCCCAAATTATCAGAGTCACCATTCACCCAACAAGAATGAAATTCATCAATATAGCATACCAAATTAATTATCCCTTATTTAATTGCATTCTAATCGAACAGAACCAAGTCACACGCCGAAATTTGTGTCTCGGTGCAGCACGTATGTGCTCCTTATGAACCAGTCTTAGAATCGAGCCTGCACAATAGCTGACCCACATCTCCTATCCGCGACTTAGCCGCTCGATACCCATGGCACGTAGGATTTTCGGTGGCAACGCGATCTGATTTGAAAAGAGTAACGGCAGTCGGATTTTTCAAGCACGACGACCGACAAATCCTTGCTACTTCCTTTCTTCAGCCTATTGAACCAAGATTAAAAACAATTTGCAAAATTCAACCACAGAATTTTCACAAACAAATTGATTCCTTTGGGAATGATAGAAGGTACCTTGCTTTCATGGATCTCTCACCCTGAGGACGATTTTGTGCAAAGAGGAAGCTGCTTCTTTGGGATCGTGACTTCCTGTTTGGGTAATGATCTTCGCTATCGGGAAAATCGGTGAAAGTTTCCGTCATTGGCCAATGTGAACCACCAACGTGCCAGAAATGGGTGGAACGTTGTCGCGTTACGGGTTCCAGAATCGGTTCACTTTCCTACGTTCACGATCTTCCGTGTCTGCTCTCGTTCGCCGCGACGGAAACCACCGGTTACCACCGGAAATACACAGTACTTCGGCTCCATAGTAATTCCAGGGAACGTCCAGGTGCGTGGGTGACGATTCAACTAGTGCGGAAATGATTCTATGGATAATCATAATTCAATTAATTCCTTGTACTGTTTCGGTTTTGCCCTTGAAGACGTGGACTAGGTAAGGGGCAAGAATAAGGTAGTAAGTGGATAAGGGGGTCAAAAGTACCCCAAGTTAAATTCCAAGTATGATAAAATTTGTGTCAAGTTTGACTTTTATATCATAATAAAAATTTTACACTTCAATGCTGACAAAATTACTGTACACACAGAACCAAAGACACATTTGCAACTCAATAGCCACAGTCCTTAAATTGTGGTTAAAATTATGCAAACACCAAGGAAAGCGACGGTTCGTTGACCATCTCGATCGAACACTTTCTACAGGGTGTTAAGAAGAGGCGATTCGATAATTGAGAAGTACACATCACTTGTCACGACGAGTAAACGATTTCTCCTCCCAATAGGTGCTCAATTCAATTATCCACGACACCTTATACACTGGGTTACATCTTTATATCCTTATAATTATAGAAACCAAGAATGGTCGTAAAATAAATTAATTTTCCTATTAAAACGTCAGTCATAAGACTAATTTATTTGTTGTTTGTATAGTTTTGAAAGACACTTGTAATAAATCATACCTAATACCGTACAGTAAAACTGAAGATACATTTTACAAGTGTCTACGGAACTTTGCCCAAAGAAAAATGGTACAAACAAATAAATGGCACCCATAGAAGGTACCAGAGAACGTTTCTAGTCCGCAACCTTGGGTGTCCATCGATTAGGCCGCGTGTACCGTTGCCAGCGCCCAACGGAATCACGAGGTGTCATCGATATCCTCAAACGAAATCGACGATCCCGATCGACGCGCGATTACGTGACCACGGCCATGTTAACGGCGGTGCGAGCATTTTTTTTCTGACCACCCAATATGTAACGTGTCCCAGTTGCTTGGTTCACTTCGGGCCAAGTGCAAACCAGTCCCGAGTGCACCGAGCCTCTGCAAATATGTACTTTCGAGCGTGTCTCCGTTTTCCGCAGCGCCACGACGCGACGTCTTCCGATTTCCGTCGCTCGCGCGCGTTTTCGGACGACGAGGTTCACCTACTTCTCAAACCGCTGGAATTTTTCGACCGCCAAAAACGGCTTCTAATCGTCTCTAACCGCACGAATCGTGTTCCTCGATAAGGATCGTCGCGGGAAGAAGAAACATCGAATTATTTCGAAAATCGTGGAATCGAAGGGGGTTAAACGAATTCCTGAACGGTTCCGGAGATAGTCGAAAAAAACAACGAAACGGTACACGAAGCGAGACGAATTGCCCGGTTATCGAGGAGCGTTTGTGGATCTTTGTGGGCCAGAGAGTGTCCTACGAATATCGAAGGAAGATATGATGGACGACGGAAAGACAGGATCCGTGTACGAGCCGGTCCACACGATCGCTTTTCGGCGCTCGAGCAAGCCGGTCGTTGCTCAACCTACCTGACCAACGACCGGGTCAATAGTAGGTCAATGAAATTCACTCGGGTGGACCAACCTTTCAGCATTTTCTAAAAAGATGAACCGGCGTGGTAGAGTCTTTGCAAATATTATAATCAATTTTCGGATTCGTTTCGGTATGTAAATTCTTTGGTAACTAATTTAATTTATTCTATCTTTTAAAATAGTATTTTGCCAGAGAATAACTAATAAAAATTTTCTATCTGTGTCAATTATTATACAAGGCAGCAAGTAGAAAGCTTCATTCAACCCATTCACTGCTAGCCACGAGATATCTTGTAATTTATGCTACAAGGTTGATTGCAATTACGGTACTCACTACACAAATATCTCATAGTATTTTTTCCATTTTGTGAATGGATTAAGAAATTGATTGAATTCTGATCAATTAAAACCCACTAGTTTTTGAACGGAAAGGAAATACTTCTAGTCGCGTTTGGAAAAAGGAACTGAGCAAGATATACAAGGTGAAACACGCACGTTGAAGCTTTCTCTGAGCCACGAAACGATACGAGAAAACACAGTTGGTAATTATTCATAATCTACTTCGTCCAGGTGTCACGGATGTTCAGCGCAGCACGTCGTCGTCGTGACGTTGGAAACTGTCAGCCAAGGCCGGGATACTAGCGTTAAAAGGGTAACGACATTGAAACCATTTCTCTTCATGGATCGAGGAAACGTCGTCGCAAGGCGGAGAACGAAGCTGCGATAACAGCAGCTTTATCGTACGATTCTGCTCGAATGTAGGTTGCTGGTGTAACCCGTTCGAGCCTACCGTCCGGATAATGAGAACACCTTCACCGGCGATCTGTTAGTGAAAACCTCGAGAATCGGTATCGGGACAATGTTTCTTGCGAGTTTGATTCTGAAACCACGAATAGAAGAAATAAAACACCTAGTAGAATTACTACAAACATGAAATAATTTAGAATTGTAAATATTTAGGATAACACTAAACCGGTTTCTAAATTTATTTCTTTCATAAATATGAATAAGGTAAGTTCTTATATCATTTAATTGAACAATGTTTTTTAATACAAAGTACTGGTACAATTAGTATTAATTTTGCAATACAAACCTTCCACGAGGTTAGAACCAACACAAAATTCCTCGGGGTCGATGGCATGCATATCTTACCAGTAAAACCATTAAACCAGTTAAAATGACTGATTTCAGGTTCCGCTTAAAATCGCAGAATGTACAGTTAACTCTGACCAGGATGAAATGTTCTCTACATACATCGGTATACGATTAATTTAATCAGAGATAAGTTAGACATCGATCTAATGTTAATAAGAGTTATCTTTGATCAGGAAAAGGTATTTGCCGCATTAGTATACTAATAGTTTAATTCGTGTGCTAATTACGGGTAAGTGTACACCTGCAATTCTAATGTTAATTAGAATTATAATCGCGCACGATTGCCTCGATATCGATGCTATTATTACGACTGGAAAATGTCAGTGATTATCGGTCTTGGGACTCCGCTCCAGATTATCGGAGCTACCGTTTCTTCCCAGCATCTTCCCAGTCATCGAATCTGAGAATTCGATGTCAGCGTTTGGCGCACAATTAACCCCGATACGAAAAGTTACGAGCACGAACGAACGCGTTTAATATTCCGCCCGGCGATCTTCTTTCGCGTCGTTTTTCTCGATGCGCTCTGAATTTCACTCTCGCGTTCCACTTTTTTGCCGTGTTTTATCGCCGACATCGCCGCCATCGATGCTCCTAGACGCCTAAAATCGACGACATAATCGAACTGGATCGGTTACCAGATCGAATCAGACCGGTCTGATCGGGGGACCATACGGCTTGCAGTTTCACGGGAAAACGGCGCACGTGTTCGGGTACAGTTGTGGCGGACAGTTACGTGTTGCTTTTTCTCGTTAAAAAAACGACGATAATTATTTTACCGTTTTCTTCCTTTTGGAATTTGCGCAAACTTCGGAGAAGCGATTTTCCTGTATTTTTGTTTCTGCAAAGACGGAAATTAGCAACTTTGGTGCCTTTGATCCTTAATATCTTAGTTAATATTATACAAATGTTACTCATTTCAGGATTTTCGTAACCCTGAATAGATCTCGAATCGCTTCCCAATGAATCACACACCGAGGTTCAACAACCGCTGGGCAGGAAAACCAACTTCGAGGACTGCCGCACGAGTTTCGCGACGCTTAACCTTGAAGAGTGGACCCCTTTAACCCCTCACCTTCCAATTTACCTTCAAAGAAACGTGCGTATTCACAGAATAAAATTAAAATATTTTAATTTTCAAAGTTTGGCACAAAAAACATTTCCACCGAAGGGGTTAACCCCGAAGAGCAGCATTGGCAGCTTTTCCAGTCTGCTTTCACCGGGGGGGCCAAGGTACAGAGGTCGGGTTGCATACGAAAACGCGTAGAGACGCCTTCGAACACGCGCGCGACCGTAGACCGATGCTCGGCAGGTTGCAGCCGAAGAGGAGACGATAATGACCTTCCACGGCGTGGCCGTGGAGTAGGAGGGCCTTTGACACACTTGACGCTCAGGTGAATCGTAACCGAGAGCCGGGAAGCTCGTGGTTAGTTTTGAGCCGGGGATCGAGCGGAGCGCGTCTCGAGAGAACACGCTGAAGCGAAACAGCTCTTCGGGATGACGGAAAAGAGCGTGAGATGAGGGCCGGGTGACATGGACATACGAGGAAGGGATCGTGCGTGGCGTGGAAGCTCGACAGAGTGAATAATCGACCATTGAAGTCTAACGGAGAGGCTGAGGATAGAGAATCGTTATCGAGGTCGAGGGTGGAGGGGGCAACGGAAGCGATAAAAGGTGCACGTGGATCGGTTTGACGAAATCAAAAGTGTAACGGAGCCGGGTCTCCTCGAAATCGTGTTCGCGAGATCGACGATGAATACAATTGTGCCGATTGTCGCGTGTCTGCTCGCGGCGCGGGTCGACTCGCAGCTGTTCGGCTTCAAAAATCTCAGCTCGTACGCGGGCATCTTCCGGCTGGACGGTCTGCTGACGAACGAGACCGGTAACGAGCTGTGGAACGGACTGCTCAGGGACTGTGACCGATCGGTCACGTTCTCGTGTATACAGAAGAACGCCTATTCGTATTTGGACAGCGTGCTGGTGGAACGGGACAACGTCACCGTGTTCGAGGGCTTCACGTTGACGAAGAACAGCCTCGATTACGGTACCTGCCGCAGCAAGGACGAGCAGGACTCGCTGGACGAGAACCTGGTCGATGGATCGAATCGGGACGACTGTTCCGATGAAAAGGAAAGTGAAGAGGACGGAGAAGGGGAAACGGGTCGTTTGTTCGAGGAGGAAAGGTCACCTTTGGAGGAGGTGACCGATGCTCTGAGGAAAAGGGCGGTGAAATTCCTTGCTACCAGGGATTACGAGATTCAGCTGCCGGATTTCTTCTTCGAGGGGGCTGCCATCAAGGTTAGCCCGAAAGAGGTGGACGAAAATGGGGCGCTGGTGAGGCTGGATTTCGGGCAGCGAGGGTTGCAGAGCGAGGGGAGGATCTTTAAGAAAATCAGTACGTTGGATTTCTCAAAATATCATTTATTAAACTATTATCCACTGTATCATAATTTAATTAGTTGGAAAATTACCAATAATTTTACTTGAAATCACTATTAAGAAACCACTATCAGCCTTCTAAAGAAATTGATCAAATAACAAATATAAAAATACGACACTGTAAATAATCTGATCTTAGTTTAATTAACGTTTGATCGAAACTTAATGGTTCTGTGTATTTCAGAAAAGTTCATTCAGAACAAATTGCTGACGAGCTTGCTGGCGTTGCTGCTCATCATCAAGCTGATAAAAGTGAAATTCATGTTCGTGATACCATTCCTGTTCGGCGTGGGCACCGCCAAGAAGCTGTTCCTGAAACTACTACTTTTCTTCATACCCGCGTTCGCGCACATCTTCAAACTGTGCTCGAGCTATTTCAGCTCGCATTCCACTAAATACCATCATCACCATCATCAGGTAAACGTTTCAAGCATAGTAGTCATGTGTTTTACACGAGCTTCAACGCGTTCGAGATAGCATGACCCATCATTAGGTCATTAGGTAATGGTGTTGCGTACGTTGGGAATCTATAAGATGCCTCTTACTCGAAAATATGATGAATAATAAATACAATAATTATTTTAGAAGTTATGGATGATATACAGAGTGAGAAATTTAAACCAGGCCAGCTGAATAATTCGATTGCTATTGGTAATAGAAAAAATGTGTCAGATGAAACAATTAAATTTTATGTAATTATTTTTCGTAGATGTTAACTCTGTGTTTGAAGTTAGAATGATGTACTTTAACGTGCCATCGTAGATAAGATGATATAGTATTGGAACCATTCATCAACGACATGTCTATCAGAAAACACACCTGATAGTTTATTAAAAAACTAAATGCTTGCAGTCACTGCTCTCTGGACCAAGTTACAAATCACTATAAACACTAATAACACCACCTGGAGTATCGAATTCTAACTGGTCTCCGTTTCAGATAGCGCATCACCATCACCACGTTCCAGTTCCGGTGCCGGTGCCAACCTACTACAACCATCACCACCATCACCACGAGGAGGATGACTTCGACGGCTACGATTACGCCCATCCTCACATTCAGTATCGAAAGGACATCGAGGAGCTGAAAGAATGGGGCATCGAGCCGTACGAGGAGCCTTACGAGCAGCACGCGGAACCGGTGGGCGCCGCCAGCGTTCCTGGCCGAGTGCCTGGCGTGCTTCCGGCTCCTTTCCCGGCACCCGCGTACGCGGGAGTCTACCAATACGCTGCGAACGCCCAGCCGGTCTATCCAGAAAAGCGTCCAGTCTCTGCCCACAACTTGGCCTACTCCGCTTACGCGGACAATCGTCGAAACGTCGTCCAGCAACCGGTCGCGAACGTCCCTTTGAACCCAGCCATGTTGCCGACTGCGACCAACGTGAAGGCTCCCTACGCGGTTCTGAACCAGCAAAACGTGCGACAAGCCTCCGCGAAGAACTCGCCGTTGGAGACGAAAGGGAACGTCGTCGCGAAACAGAAACAGGGATACGACGACGATTATTACGGGCCGATTATTGCGAGGTTGGAAGAGATATTTAGACAGCTGAGATTCAACGAGGAGACCTGCAGGGAGAGGCTCGTGTGCAGCATGTACAAGAACCCGACTGTTTACTCGCCGCACAGTAATCTCGTTTCCAACGAACTCTCCAGGTAAGGCGAACGCCGAGCTGTGTGATTAGCCGTCGATTTCTTCGTCGTGTATGCTTTTTCTAAATTTCACGCTTTTGCGCACCCGGCAAATATTAAATTTCGAAGTTCTGCTATTTTGAATAAAAAGGTTGGTACGAAAATGGAGCGTGATAAGGCTATATAAATTCATAAGGATTCACGTTAACCGATAAACCGGGCCAAATAATTATATGGTTACCCGCGTTCGAATTTCGATCGGTACAGGCGTCGATCGCCGAGGAGAAAGGTGGCCACCGTTCCAAATCGCTCGAATCACGTTCCACAAACCTGTCTCTTTTTCTTGTTACGTGTTTTATATCGAACGCTATTCACGGTCATTGCCGGGTAACAAACAATACGGCGGAGGTGGAAGGATTCCTTCGACCATAAACAAGGAGTCATTAGTTCCGGTAGGAAGTGCGTAATCCTCGTGCTGCTCTCTAACTAAACTAATCGCCCTGTTAGCGAGTCGAGACTCGCTAAGTGGCGAAAGTAACACGGATATTAGCGAAACGAAAGGATCCAGCCTTTTATCGCAATTATCGATCGATCGCGACATGTGACAGTGTTACTAAACAGCTATTTTTAAGAAGTCTATTGACAAACTTTCCATCATTAACAATTTGTTTCTTTAAGCAAAACAACCATCAAGTAGTATCAAGTAGTATCAAGAAAAATTTAATTACTAACCTGATAGCTGGTATTACAAATTCACGACATTAGCATGCATCATTTGTAATTAAATCTACACGATCTGGGTAATTATATTACATTCTTTTCTGATTGCAGAGACCCGCAAGAGTTGAAACGAACAGGAACTGAAACCTCGTCGAGCCAGAAGTTTCACAGATATTTAAACGCGGCCAGATTGGGTCAAGATGGTGGAGACTGCCTAAGGACGTATCCATGTCATATAAACACCGAGTAAACCAGACGTGGATTTTTCTTCCCGATTTAACGAAGAATCCGGAGACTACTCACATCGTGCGTTGCAGTTTCCAGTTCGACCATTGAAGTCTCCAGCACGAGTACGACCGGTTGACGTCGCTAGGCGTAACTTCGCGATTAATTCAGGGCGCCGCGAGTGCATCAAGTTCTTCTTGGAACAGCTCAATTCCTCTCAAAGGAGATCATAACCCTTGTTCTCTGAGAACTTTGGTGTTTGCACTCGTGGCAATATTGTAACAGATTCGTAAAATATTAAATCGAATGAGAAGGAAGGAACTTCCTCTTCGATTTAATACATGTTTTGTTTAGGGATGTAGATAGATACCTTGGAAATTGTAATTAATTAATAAGATTTTAATTCATTCGTCGATGAATGTGTTTCTGATGCGGTGTCGAATGCTGTTGACACTTTGTCAGAAGTTTATCATGCGATCATGATTCTTGTAACTATTTCTTATGTATCTTTTACGTGGGTGAGTTTGTAATTGTAAATTATTATACAGGAGTATGAAATTTGGAAAAAGATCAATTCCTAGTACTAGACTTAAGGGTATGTTTGTTTTTAAATACAGTTGTTTATTGTTACATTCTCGGGTGCCATACCCAATTATTATTTATTGTATTTATTAAAATCTAGATTATGCGTAGAACGTAAGTTGTGTATTGTACAAAGTGTAAGGATGCTTCGATGATGCTACCTCGAAGTTTCAATGTATACTACTGTTATGTTCATAATAAACTCTGTAAAAAGAACTCCTGTTAATTTTCATCCCCCATACAAAAGTTATTATAAAATAAAGTAAAACAATTACTGTAACCATAGCAAAGTTTGAATCTGCCTTGATTAATTTTCCAATTAATCAAATGTTTTTATTCAATTCTAAAAAATTGGAAGTTTAATTATTCATTTTTGTAATATCTACTTTTGGTTATTCTGAAATAGTGACCGAGCCTTTGTAGATTTTTAATATATGTTACAACAAAATTAAGTTACAGTACTGTGATAAATGGAACACGGTGTGCATCACATATTACAAGAAAATCTTACGCAAGCGTGACTTAAATTCGCATGTAAGATCACTTTCTAGCCCGTTTCCAATTATGCTGATTGTTCCCTCTTCACAAAACGTTCTTACTTTCATCTATTCTCCTCTCACGATCCGAACCACGAGCAATTTCACTCGAACGTCGTTAGATTTCCTCCGGTCAGCGTCACCTGGTGCTCTCCCCGAGTTTCGAATCGCCGAAACCGCCGACGATCGCGCGGACAACGTCACTGACGACGGGGCCACGTCCAGAACCGGAAACGGAGGGAAGAATCGGGTGTCGAAACCAAAATCGTCCCGCAGGGATCGTGAAAACATCGTCACCCTAGATAATTGAGGCTTTCTTTCTTTCCTTTCAGCCGGCCACACGTTCCTGATCAAAATTCATCGGCCGTACGTCGCCTCCATCGGCTATAAAACCGCGTTGCCCTCGTACGTACCGGCATTCGGTGTTTAGCCTCGCAAATCGGTGGTTACAGTCATGAAGTACCTTACGTTCGTCGCGTCGTTCGCCCTTCTGGCAGCCCTCGCATCCTGCGAAGGGACGGAGACCACAGCCGAGGTGCTGCGTAACATTTATTACAGGTGAGCTAGTGAAAAAGCAATAAAGAACACCTAAATTCGATAACTTTATACTATAAATCGTTCGATGTTGCAGATGCGTGGACAACGAATCGATGTACTCCTGCGTGAAACCCAAGGTCCTGGCTTACCTAAGCAACGCCGCGAAACAGGACAGACTCGCTATCACTGAGGACCTGGCTGTCGTAAAATCCAGGAACCTTGCGGAAGAGAGCAACGACGAGTACTATCCCTCGCACTACGACTCCGTGGACCCATCCAGGAAGGAACTGCTGAGGTCCTTGATGCTGGAGAAGCTGGACGCGTACCTGTCCAGCCATCAATTGGAGGCTAAGCTACCAGAAGCCATCGTGGGATCCAACATCGTGCCGAGATCCCTGGTGGACAGCATGCCCAGAAGCCTGATTGTCCCCCTGTCGGACTCTTCAAACGGTCAAGGTAAGCTTTCTGACATTCAATGTTGAAGAACGAAGGGATGATTAATCGTGATCGCTTTCGCAGGCCGTGGATTCGTGAAGAAGGTCATGATACCGTTCCTGTTGGGTCTGAAGTTCAAGGCTACCGCTCTGGTACCGCTCGCTCTTGCCCTGATCGCCCTGAAGACCTGGAAGGCTCTCACCCTGGGTCTCCTCTCGATGGTCCTCAGCGGAGCGATGATGATCTTCAAGCTGACCAAGCCCAAAGTCGCCTACGAGGTCGTGCACTACGGACACCCACCCGTGGAGCACCCTCCCCACTGGGACACCGCCGCACACGGTCCCTACAGGGCGTACAGGAAATAGGCTGAAGACTCGACTTCCTCCCCCCTAGATCGTTCTATTTAATATTTATTCGCGCGACTCTCTGACTTATTTATAATAAAATCTTTTACATGGTCTCATCAAACCTTGTCTCTCAATTGTCACACCTTGAAACACCAACCAAATAAGAAATAAACACTTTCGTTTTCGTTATTCAAATCTCTGCGTATCTGCTCGTAAGTGGAATACAGTGAAGGCAATTAAAGAAGTAAAAGTAGACGTTATTTGGATACTCGATGGTTTTATCGGAGCTCGGTGTATTTACTTCGATTCGACTTTCACACGGCTGTGAAAATTCGGGAAAGGACTGCATAAACGATGAGGGAAAACAGCGTTGTCGATCGGAAAGGCGACAAAGCGATCGACTAACGACGGCCTGAATGCTTATGCTAACTCGACCCAATATTCCAATTACCGTTTCATTGTTACGGCCAGGAGGAAGTCGGGCAAAGCGGACAAAAGTGTCTCCTCGCAACCCCACGCTGGAAATTCTCGCACGAGAAACTCGCACGCGACCAGCATTCCCGATACGCCTGAAGGAATCTCCTCTTCGCGGCTTGACACTCAATTGGGATCGATTGAGGGTGAAATTGACGTTCCACGATCGATACATCTCTAATTGCAACAATTATTAAAATAAGCGAACTACAAACCCTGCAAACTTGCAAATTAAAAATCTTCTTGAATAAAATCCTGTGCTTCGAACAGGGACGAATGATTTTTTGAATAAAAATTGATGGACGCTAATTTTTATGATCTAAGCGTTGATGATAAATGAGAAATGAAATTCCAGCTCGTCTAATTGTCGTCAAACGCCGCGAGGAATAACAGAAATTGAGAAAGGGGGGGTGGGGATCGATGGCGACGTGTGGAAAGTGTCGAGTTCGTGGCGTGAATGAACGATCGATTCAATGCCAATGTTACGGTGCCATCGGTGCCAAGGATGAAGGGTCTTTCTTCTACTCTTACTCGCGCGCGCAACTTCCGCTTTTCTACCCTACAACCGATGCTGCGCGGACGGCGGGCCGAATTATTCGAAAGTTTCGGCCCGTTTATTGCGTGATCTGATTGTTTCATCGACACCTGATCGAGGTTAATGAAATGAATGATATTTTGTTCGCTTCGGAATGCATATTCCTATCATGAAGTCCTCCTGAGGAATTTACGAGGGCCCCGCTCCCTAAATGGAATTTTAAATTAATTCTGGGTTAATCAATCGTTAATTAATATCAGGTCTTTTCTGTAAAAATTGTATTATTTAACAATCCAAATGTCTTCGAGGTCCAAAAAGTGACATAGATCGAACTATTTCCTACAAGGGTTAGATCTTAAGCGCATCATCTTATTTGCAAGAAATCAACCCCTATCAAAGTACATTGCCTTTTAAATCCCCGAAAATTGAATGTCTCCTTCCGGTACCAAGGAGGTCTCGTGCTTCCTGGTAGAAAGCAAACGGTGGGTTATTAATATCGAATCACGCTCGGGTTTCATGAACGAAGCACGCGACCCACAACGCGCGTGGTCGCAGAAAAGCTTTCTTTCGTCTTTGCCGATCCTCTTCGGCGTTTCCGTAGTCGGGTCACGATCGTGTCGAGGCCTCGATAATCGAACACCATACTGAACGAAAAGAAAATTCGTGGCCGGATGGAAGTGGGGGCGGTACGCGTTCGGGTGCTCCGCTACTCGATAGAACTCGATGACGATGGGGGCTTCGTATAAATAGCCTGATGCCCAACCCATTGGCATCAGTCGTCGTACAATTGTCATTCCCAACGATCGTTCCACGGGACCCGTGCAACAGCATCAGCCATTACTCTTCAGGGTGCGAAAACCACGAGTCCGTTCGAGATAATCATGAAGCTGTACGTGTTGTGCGCCGTATTCGCCCTGGCAGCCGCCCAGCCGGCCAAGAACGACCTCTGGAAGGGTAGCAGCATGGACCAGATGGTCGATCAAACGAAAATCGAGTGCGCCCAGAAGAACGACGAGGTGGCCTGCATGAAGTTCAAGGTTCTGAACCTTCTCGACCAGATCTTCCGCAAAGACAGCTTCAAGGCAAGTGATCGAACCGGATTACGCAAGTCCCCCTGAAAAGTGACACTGGTTCCTTCGTATTATTTTTCATTCGAAAGTTTCAGAGGGGTCACGTTTGACCCGGGTCAATTTACGATTTCGACACTAAACTTTCCCTTTGCGCGCAGGTATCCGAAACGGTGGAAGTGACTCGCAACTCGTACCCCGTCGAAGAGGTAACCGGTCGTAGCGAGGCTTCCCTGTTGGACAACGTGCAGACCTACCTGTCCTCTCACGACGTGACCTTCAAGCTGCCCATGGACTCGACCGTGAAGGTGAGCGCCAGGAACCTCGACGACGATCAGCTCACCTTCGACGTGAAGTTCGGCCAGGGTCGTGCCGTCGAAGAGGCTCGCAAATCGAAGCTGAAGAAGGTGGTCATCCCCATCCTGGTGTTCGTTCTCCTCAAGGCCATGACCCTGATCCCCTTGGCCATCGGCGTGCTCGGTCTGAAAGCCTGGAACGCTCTTCAGCTGTCGTTCTTCAGCTTCATCGTCTCCGTCGGAATGGCGATCTTCCAGCTGTGCAAGAAGATCGCTGCGGACGGACACGGTGCCCCTCTTGCCGCCCATGGACCGTGGGAGTACCAGGCCGCCCAATACAGGTCCTTCCAGGACGAGGAGCAACCTCAGCCGCAGTACTCGGCCCAGGATCTCGCGTACGCCGGACACGCGCAGTCGTAAAGCGCTCGTTAGACCGTCCCGTTTGCTGTCGCGACTTTTGTAAAATACCTGTCTTCCTCCTCTCTTCTGTACGCTTTATTTAATAAATTATTCTTGCAACCTATGCTTCTTGGCCAATATCATTTGTCACATCGACGGCGATATTATAATAACCGTCCTCTGCTGGGTACGCAGGGATCGATAAAGTAACCTGTTCTGATCAGGAAGGACACGATTAGAAGCTTAACGAGCCTACCGGCTGCGTATAGTTAAGGATAATTTAGATTTTATATTACTACTTCAGATATTATTGCTTTTTTATTTAAAAGTCCTTAGTTTGAAAATGTAAGTACATAATTTTAATTAAAAGGCTATTGTCTGAGTAGAAAATTTAAAATTTGTACCAGGATTACAAAACTCAGCATGAAGCATCCAAAGATGGGGATTTGGAATAATTAAGATAAACAAAAATAGCCTATGAAAGGATTAAATCTTCATTCCTTATTACCCTATAAGCGCTAATTTAAAAAATCCTTATTACATCTTGTATCGCGTTGGAAACTACCATTACTCGAGTCTGAAATACAATAAAAAGGAATCGAAGGAAAACATTGATACCGCTCGTATTTTATCAAAATAGTTGCGACAGGATTTTACAAATCGTTGCTTCATTAAGCACGATTCTAAGCCTGCGCATTTATCGCGCATTCTGCATCGCAGTGCGTTAAGGCTGTTGGTTATTTCACGGCTTAACAGAATAAACGATGAGATTTAACGTCACGGATCTTCCTCGTTAATTGACAACGATCTGTTCTTGCCACCCTTTAATTACACGAAAGGACGAGCTATAAAGTTTCCCCGTTGAGCGTCTAGTTCTAGCACCGGGAGCGTCGGTCCGGTTCTGCAAGGAGATTACGCCCGATAATGATCAGACGCGAGCGGCCTGGAACTGGCCGCTTTGTTTTATGCATATTCCTGTAAAATGAAAATCCGGTCGCGTTGGCTTCCTACATTTTACACCCCTCCCGCCCCTTTTTCCCCGACCACTTTCGTTTCTGTTCTTTTCATTCTTTATGAATTATGGACGACGTTTAATCTGGGACGCTCATGCTTTTTTACCTATGAACACGGATTTAAGGAGCGTAGGATTTATGTGATAAGAGGCTACGCAGTTGGACTGGTAATTAACGAGTGTGTGTATTTTTTCGAAGGCACGATTTATTTTGTTTAAAAACAATATAATGATACACTATTAGCTTGTAAATTGAACTGTGCGGTACTATAGGCTTGTATGAAGCTTGTAATATTCAATATTGTAGAAGATTTGTAAGTTTCTTTGCGAAATTCGACATCAGTCAAAATGATGGGTCCCGTAGACCTGGTATTAAATAAATAATAAAGGGTTATCAAAAGACACAAGAGTTTTAATTTAATTCTATTCTTAATCATTTACAGTGGAGTATATTAAATATGGAATATATCAAAGTATTAATTATTCTATTGCCTTCTCATTCCATCTCAATTTTTTACTAAATACCACTGTAATTTATAATATGTAAATTATTGAATACTGTGTTTAAAAACTCTATTTTTTCTTTTTTCTTTACACAAACCTAATCCAATCTTCAAATTCAAATTAGCAAATTAATACTTTCCTTAAATCTTTATTGATTTGGGTAAAATTAATACTTTTATCAAGTACTTTGTTTAGACCTTAAGCAACGCTTCATTGCTTTTAAAATATTTGCTTCTTTCATCATCCACGACTTCAGGTACCTAATGAAAATTCAATCCATATCATCCGCATATCATCCTACTAAAAACGAAGCCCCATTGAATATTAGCCCCATGAAATCGAGTCTAATGGAACGGCCAAAACTAAAAATCGCACCGTTGGTTACAACCGGAACGGTTATCCGTTCTCCAAACGGCGGCTCGTAAACGGGGCGTTAGAAGGAAGGCCAAGTAAGAGCACGAAGAGCGTAGGCATCGTCGCGGGGCAAGTTCCGTTTCCCGTGCGTCCGAAGTCGTCGCATGCCATCGTGTACGCGGTACGCGACGCGACGCGGGCCGACGACGCTCGTTCCGCGTACGTACACGCTTCTACACGCGTCAGGACGCGTGCACGCACGTACACACGGCCCGGCTCCCCCTCGTGTCCCGCGTGCGCGTTGGGCAAGGCGGAGTGGATAGCGCTTCCCGGTCTCCGTCTATGTGCCAGTGAAATTTGAATAATTTTCCTTCGATCGACGATTCCCGGCATGCGCGACCGAATAACATAGATTCGCGGGGGGCAAATTAAATAAAAGGGGCGGGCCACTCCTCCGTCAGTCGCAGTTCGATCGGCGATCGCTCGCTCGCACACGTCACGGGTGGACGATCGATTGTATATATATTTTTTTTAACGTTTCGCGAACGTATCGTGTCGACTTTGTCAAACCGTGTGATACACCGCAAGGATCAAACGAAAGGATGAGGACATTCGTAGCAACCGCGGCGTTCGTGTTGATGGCGGGAAGCTGCCTGGCCAGCCAGGACTTCCTCTCCAAGTCCCTGAACGAGTGCATCGCCGCGGACTCGTGGACATCCTGCCTGAAACAGGAGGTCCTTGGATACCTGGACGACAAACTTGGAACCAGCACCGAGGCCAGGTCCCTGGAAACCGTGGACGAGGCTATCGTCGCCAGGACCTTCAAGTACCTGAAGAGTTTCGACTACGGAGTGGACTTGCCCTTCGTGGACGCTAGCCTGAAGTACAGACCCAGCAGGAGTCTGGCCGATCTGGACGTGGAATTCAAAGGAAACGAAGTGGCCACCAGTCAGGCACGAGGAATCCTGAAGAAGAAGCTGCTGTTGCCCTTCCTGTTGCTGTTGAAACTGAAACTGAAGGCTTTGATGCCGATCTTCATGGCCATCATCGGATTGAAGGCCCTGAAGGCTCTGGTGCTCTCCAAACTCGCGATCCTCCTCGTCGTTGGATTCATCGCTGTGCAGTTCTTCAAGAAGGGCGGTATGATGATGCCAATGGGTACGTAAGAACATAATATTTCGAGTATAAAGGTAGAGTTTGAGGGAAAGAAAAGCAACGAGACATTTTATCCGCAGGAATGTCGATGGAACCGGCTACATCCACATACGGAGCTCCACCTATGCCCTCGTCCACGTCGGGCTACGAACCGTCCAACACGTGGGACGGAAACGGCCCGTACTCCCGCGTCTGGTCGCCATCGAACGGTGTGGAATCCCAGAATCTCGCTTACTCTTACTACTCGCCCAGCAGCTCCAACTCGTACAGCTCCTCCGCCTCGTCCTCTTCGTCCGGCTCGTCGTCGGTCAATTCAGCCGGCTCGACCAACTACTAGATCCACCCCTCTGAAGCTTCCGGTAGCTTTATTGACGCTGGTCCATCCGCAAATTAATTCATGATTCTTAACGAGATCGATCGTTCGTTGCCGCACGATCGAGAGACCAAAGAGACGCACGCCAAATAATCTTGAATCGCATTCGAGGAATGTCGATCACTATCGCCGTATGGAGGGAAAAGGTTTCGTTCTTTCGTCGTTTTCATTTACAAAACGAAGGATTCGACGGATGGACGAGACACCTTTTCCTTTTAATCTTTTTCTTTTCGATTCATCGTTTCAGCGACACACGTGTACGCGTCGAAGGGTAACGATCTAGTAGAAGGTAGAACGACGACGAGCCGAAGAGCCGATTTTCGAGGCTGCACGGATCGCTCGTCACAAATCGCCCTCTCCGGCGATCCACGGGTTATTTATTGATCACGCGACACGGTTATTTATTCTCCCCCTCGCATTTGTTAATAAAAGCATTTGTATAACATAATCCTTCCATTTTAATTTATTCAAACTCCTACAATTACCTACTGATTGTATTTAAAAAATGTTCAAATTGGTTAAGTTAGCAAGCTCCGAATGAAGTTGTACTATCGAGTACTTTCTCTACGAATTTTCATCAAAACATTCCTGTCACGTGGCGAACGCCAGAAAGTATGCCGTACCTCCAGCAACGACGCGCACCTGGTTACCGTGCAAATGAAGCAAAAGAAACAACGCGTCGATAAGGTGGCCAACGTTGAAGAGCTCGAGGCAGGTACGTCCAAGAGTTTCACCTGTTCCGTGGTTGGTAACTTCTCGCGGAACACCATTCAGTAACCTTCGTGAAGTTGAGGACACTCGCTCAAGATGGCGCTTGCTGAGTCCCCGAGGAATCGCAGGTGATTTACCTGTCGGTACTCGAATCGAAGAGAATCACGGTCGTATTTTAATCGAATGGCTGTAAACGAAGGTAAGAATTTCGACAAAAATTCCCTCGCGCAGGTTTTAAATCGGCAAACGTTCAAAGTCGTCGCAATAAATAGACGGAAGAAGAGAACGAATTGTATGGGCACGTTATTGTACAAAGGTGGCCACGGTAATCTCCCATTTACCGGCTTTGCGTGACCCTTCGCCGGAAACAACCCTTTCGTCGTGTGTCTTTAACGAGGCGCGGCACGAACGTCCCTTTCACCGGGGGCCACACAACGCAACCCTTTCTCCCCCTTTCCTTTCGGCGTATGGAAGGAAAAAACCGCACTGACCAGAAAACGCAGTAAAAGTTTATGGTCTTGTTCCGAGGGGCCGCCCGGCCAATTTCCTCTCGAAACGCCGAGGAAACGCCGAGGAAAGGGTTTGAACTCCGCGGGAGGTACTCGACGCAAGAAAATCGACATAATCCGCTTTAGGTCTTAGCCCTTTTGACCGCTTGACCGCAGTATTTCCTTTTCCAGTAAACTGAACCGGGATCAGGGGAGTGGTAGAAGGATCGTTGAATGTGCTTTTAAATCGACGAAGGTACCTTTGATCCTTCGAGTACCGTGAACGAAGTCGACGTAGCTTGGAGACACGTTCTATCAAAATAATGTGTTGTCTGTGGTCTTGTGACGTGGTATTCATTTATTCGCAGCCTTTTGGCCACGAAAAGGGACTCGGTGTATAACTAATTACTTCCCTCTGACCCTACTATCTTATAATCCTATCTAATACCCCATTATTTCAATTTATCATCGATATTGTAGGTTTGGTTGCACTTTTAAGTAAAAGTGGAAATAATATTTAAGGTAATAAGCTAAAAGAGGGTAAAAAATTCAAGAGCCCTATTTTTAAAGAAAAGAATTACAAATGTTTTATGAAAATAAGCTTAAATTTTACGTTATAAAACATTCTGATTGATCACGTGTCGCCCCAGAGGCAAAGGGTTGATACTTCTTTAAAATAATCGATCACTTCGATCGCGAGCGGCTGATAAGAAAAATCAAAAGACAGGATGGGTAAGTTCGTTTGCGCAGTCCTGTTAATAAATACGTCAAGGCCCGGCAGACCCATCCACCGATTCTTGTTACAATTTGTTCAATGAGACGACAGCATCTTCCCGTTTCCAAGTTATTTATAAGCAATCGGCTATCGCCTGGTTTTCTCGCGTGCTTTAATGAATTCCGAAAGAAAGACCGGTTCGACCCGGCGGTACGCGCAGCCGAACAGACGGGTGCCAACCCTTTTTTTCCAGAAAAACCTCCTCCTTCGTCTCGGCCTCGTTTGTACCCCCCGAATCATCGTCTTAATCGTGGATAGAGGGATACGTGGCTCTCTTTTTCTCTTCTTTCTTTTTCGGGGGGGCGATACATTCTCACGGTCCTCCCGTGGTTTCCCGTTTAACAGATTTACGATCCTTGTAACACAACTTGCTAACAAAGCGTTGCTACCGTCCCCCCTCTCTCTCTACCCCGACAAATTTCCCATAATAACACCCGGTTTCGGAAACAAAGTCTACGCGATGTCTCAAAAACTGTTCTTATCTCGCCGCCTCGAACATGTTTTCAAGAGTAATTAGTTTCTCACATACGCGTTCCTCAGCCTCGTCGGATTGCATCAACCCGAACGCGTCTGTGCCCGGAGAGTTTCTAGCTTGATTACCAGGGAAATGGGAGTCCGTGGTATTTAAATTATAATGGGAGCTGAAATTTTTCCGTAGAAAATACTATGCGAGGGTTGCAATCTAAATTAAATAGTAAATGAAAATGACTCGTTCCAGGTTAATTAATTTGAAAAGTTAAAAATTCCCTTAATTCAAAGGTTTCATCCCTTAGTCATTTCGTTTCTTATTCTCAATTTAAAAGAAAGTACAGATCGAACGTCGATAGTTGTATCGTTGAATTTACGTTTATTTTAATCAGAATATCTGAAATCTGACATTTCGATTCTCCAAAGGAGGTCTCAAAGTCATAATTATTCCGATTAAAAATGCGACCATACAAGCCACGGGTTATGGGTAGCCCACGCTGCCCGGCTCGCGTTAAGAACAATAAACTTCTCATACACACAGCGTTTTAGCACCGTTCGTACACGTACGTCCAGCCGTCCAGGATCCATCGAATAAAACACGATCCTGCAAGCGTATAGATCGATCCGCACAGGATGCGTAACTTCCTGCATTCGTATTCCCTCCCACTCGCGTATGGACACTCGAGCAACCGAAAAACTCTCGACGTTTGTCGAGGCCCGTCGACAAGCTGCACCCGGGGGTTGCTCTCTCCCGTTTTTCACTCTCCTTTTTTTTCTCTCTCTACGCCCATTAAAAAAGCTTCTGGAAAACTGGAGTTCCTTTGTTGGGGAAACGGCAACTCGACGGCGGGAGATCAGGTAAGGGGAACAGGGGACGGGGTGTGTGTGTAACCGGGCGCCTGTTACACAACCGGAAGGAAATCTGTAACACAAGGATTCTGCTTCCTCCTCGTCGTCTGCTCGCAGGATTAAAAAAGGTGGGCGAACAAAAAGGTGCAGCATCATCGCTTGCGTAATTCTTGTCCTCCCTTTTCTGTTTTTTAGGGACGAATGTGGTAGACGGTTGAGGGTCTAAGGGGTGGTTATTGGTAAAAGTATACGGTATCCTGGGACAAAGTTATGGAATACTTTTTTTGTAATTTTAGAAGAAATTAACAGGATTATTTGACGATCTTTACCCCCAATTATATCCCTTTCCAACGAAACGTTTTCTCCGCAATTTATATACCTTCCGCACACGAAGTCACATTTTTAATTTGAAAAGTGACCCCGCGGAGAAATGGCAAAGTGAAATGGCACGCGATGGAAGTGAAATTCCCCTAATCGCGGAAAAGAGGAAGCGCACGAACGTCGGGACAAGAAAGTGCCACACGTGGTCGAATGGTATATCTCTCGACCCCGGGTACGTACTTTCTTTCTGTGTCCCCCCCCGTCGCTCGCTGCCCCCGTTGATCCTAACGATTGCATAACGAGAAATCGATCTTCGTTGCATCGATACGATATAGCGGGACAACGCGATATACGCAGCGGTGCGGCTTGCGGTGGATTGCGTAATTACGTTTCGAACGATCCTTTCCTACACGGGTCTAGTGCCGGCCCTCCCCGGCCAGGTTCGCCAATTTACCGCGAATAAGGACGATCAAACGATGTCCATCTTCTGTGTCTGTCGTTCGTTAGACGCCGCTAGTCGGCGGCGACATTTAATCGAGTCACGACATTTGACGCGTCCAATTTCCCTCCCGGCGGCCACCTTGCAAAATCGTCTTCGTCGATGCTTTTCCCTTGTTTTTTTTTTCTCTCCTGCATGCCCCCCGCACGGGTCGCGCTTCTCTTCTTTCCCTCCCGCGGCGATTGACATTTGCCAGCCGAGCTGGTTGAGAGCCGACCCGAGCCGCGGCGCGATGAAAGCGAATCGCGCGGAGGACGATCTGAACTCGGAAGCTTGATGTGTCTCTGAAACTTGCGAAATTGCTATTCAAAAGGATCACCGTCTCAGCCTTTTATACGAGATATATTTACACCATGTGGATTTATGTGCTCTTGGGTGACATGGGTGTTTAACTCAGCTAATTGGAGATTATTTTAAATCGTGGATAGCACGATTTTGCAAACGATAAATAAGTACTGTAAATACTGTACAATTACTTCTATTATTCGCAATGGGTCCTGAACCATTGTCCAGCGTCAAAGTGGACGCTGGAAGAAAGTATCTGCAGAGAACAAAAAACGTAAGAGAAAAGAGGAGAAAGGTGAAAAGCTAGGTAAAAAAGATGAAACAACGAGAAGAAAGGGACCATTTGAAAAGACACAGGTAAAAGGTGAAATGATGCAAGATATCTGCGGTTTGACAGCCGCTAACGACTCTATTCTCTGAGGTTCGTCGAAGGGTTGCTCGTAAACCTTGGCCACCAGAAAACACGGAGGAAAGTTTTCACTTACAAATCGGCAAACAACGCCGAGTACGCGTTTCCACGAAAACTTCTCGCCGTAGCCGGAGAGCGGCGATCGTGTCATTATCTCATCCGAAAGATCGTGGCCTCTCGATGCGTCTTCTTCTTCTTCCTGCGGAGGACGAAATGAGAGGTTTCGCATTGTTCTACGACGACCTTTCCGCCGCTGTTTTCCCATCCGATTGGCATCGATGCTCGCTGTCGTTGCGGAACGACACGAATTTATTTGGCTGCCGATGTGAGTAACGACCTTGGCCAGGATCTTAGCGAGCGAACAGGAAACGAAGGCATCGTCCTTGCCGCTGACAACGTCCCTAACATTTCGATTATAATGAGTATTAATGTTTATTGATAAAATAAGAGTGGTCCGTTTACATCCCAGGCGCCAAGAATTGATTAACGATGGCGTAAGCGATTACCAACGCGAAGATCGTGGGTTCCGGCGTCCGCAGTCATGGTTCCAATTTTTTCATGGATTTCTACAATAGCGTGGCGGGAAAGGACGGGGCTGGCTCGCGAGCGAGGCTCAGTGACCCTTGAAAATATGCGGATAAGCGTAGGAATCCTCTGGTATTCGAAGCGGGCGAACGTTTCGTGACGCATCGATGCTCGAGCATCGGCGCGCTCCTCGAGCGGATAGAAGCGCATCATCGGTGAACTGTGGAATCGGCTTTAACACCGTGCGCCTTAATTACAGGCCGCCTTCGCGAGACAAAAGGGAAGCGCATACTTTGGCTACCGTGTCGCGTGAAATGGATCGATGTGTGCCCTCTTTGTTCCCTGGGTCTTGCGCGTCCTCGTTGCCGGTGGTCCTCGAGGGCAAGGGCAGAGAACACCAGGCCCATTGATCGAGCACGCGGCGTACTTTAATCGCGCGTGTCCCGTCGTCTAGACGGCTCCGGAAGAATCAGACGTTGATTAACCCTTTGGGTGCCGATTTAGTCGAAAAGATCTTCGCGGCAGCGTAAAGCAGTGTACAGGGTGTCCAGAACTTGTGTAAGGATGGATTCAGGTAATTAGAATTTCGATAAATCCGCGAGACGTTCGTGGCAGGCCGCGGCTTCATTAATTGAAAGCAATCGGCATGGTTCTCCGCGACCCATCAATTAAAATCATAAATTCCAATAATTACTCGTTAACGAGCGACGCGTATCAATCTCGGACCATTAAACCAGGGCCCATATTTTATCGTAATGCTCGCGTGCGAGTGGCGAGCAAATAATTGATCGATTGCGCAAACGTATCGGTTGCTATTCGAAAAACACACCCGTCGTGGAATGTGATCGCCAACGACACTGAAACAGTGGGAAAACCGTGTTTAAAAATGAGACAGAAAAGAAATCGATCTAACAAAAAATACACTCCTTGCAGTCGATAATGGGACAAGTATTATACTTTCATTTTAATTACTGTGATTACCGTGTGTAAGTTACAATTACATTTAAAATTGAATTTTAATCAAAATACAAAGGATAGAGGGTGACACGAAACTGTAGGACAAGGGCTTAAGGCTTCTTATAAATCACAACGGGAGTACAATTATGGTAGTAGTTCAGGTTGAAAAACAACCGACTCGTTAGATACACTATCCCCTTATTTATTGAACGACCCTCCGGTTAAGCCTGAAAGGTGTCCCAATTGTGGGGAGCCGTCTATCGTGAACAAGCCGGGGCGTTTGTCGACCGCCACCACGAAGCGCGGCCACGAAGAGGGTGAGAACACCGCTCGATAACCGTGCGTTGTACAGGTTCTCCCGATGCTCCCGGGGGCAATCTTATCGACGTGAAAGAGCCGCGTATCCACGTCCTCGAGGATTCGAAGGGGAGATTCCTTCGTGGTGCCGTCACGGATTTTATGCATTCCTGCTCGGACGCCACGGGAGGCTTCCTTAAAACCGAAAGTGATACCGAGGACAACGGAAGACGGACGAGCCGAGTGCCGTGTACGCACACACGACGTTTTGTGCTCGCGTGACACCGCTCCATCTTTACGCCCGGCCGGGAAAACGACCACGAAACGGGGAAGATAAACGGGAAGATAGGTGTTTCGTGGACGATCCTCTCGTGACGCGTTAAGTGCACCTGTGTGACGAATACTTGGACATCGATCGAACTGATAGACACCATGGGCCGGGGGAGGGGGGACAGGTGTAAATGGAGGGACAAGGGTGCAATTGAGAACTCAAATTGATGTCTGGTCCCCTCAGCGGAGAGCGTGGAGGTAAATTATTTGGGTGGACCTTTTTCTTCTATAATTATTTATTAAAATTCTTTTTATTCTTGCAGTAATTTTAATACGAATTTGACATTTATTTCGATGCAAATCACGTTCTATAAATAATTGTGTTAAATATTTGAAAGCTGGCTCAAGGAAACTGTCATTTACCTCAATGCAAATGTTGTTTCTTTCAGTCAATTAAAAACAATCGTGTTAAATATTTGAAGGTTGATTCGACTCAAGGAAAATATCGCGGAGGTGATATATCGGATACGCTGGAAATAAAAATGTTAATTGTTAACCAACCTATTATTAAAATTCCATAGGGCCGGCAGAAATAGCAACATTCTTCGATTTTGCTTTCTATTACCAACAAACGCGAGAACAACATGCGACCGGCGGGGAAAAAACGGCGGCCGCAATGAAAAAGCTTGAAAATCAGCTCGCGCGATCGAGCGCGTTCGTAAAACATACCAGAAATAATACAAGATCACCGAGCGTAAAAAACTAATCACCGTTTTCCGAATCGAGCAAGAAAAAAGAACCAACATCGATCCTGTTACCCTCGATGGAATCACCGAGACAATTCAATTAATTTCCTCGACGTTACAGTTTAATTAGTCATCAACGTCGACCCGCGGAATGCGTTTCATTAACACGCCGAGCGCCGTGGGGGTCGTCGATGATCGCCACCATAAATTCTCGACCGAGAAAATCGAAGAAAATTCCGAGTACCAATCGTGTCGATTTCGCAAGACTCGAGTGGAAACTTTTAATCCCGACCTGGAACGATCGCTTGAATCAACGATACGGATGTCATCGATTTCCCGGGAAACGAAGGAAAATTCTTAAGCGATATTAAAATCATCTCGTGGCGGAAAAATTTGAATTGTAAAACTTTAACGATGTTGTTGGAAATAATTACGGTCGTAAAGTATTATAACGCACGAACGTCCGTTTTAATCGAACGATCCGACGCGTTGATCGCGCTCGGATCCACGCGAGCGAGACAGCTGGCGAATTTCCAACCAGCTGGAAGAAAATCGTTCGAAAGAACCGGGAGACTGGAAGAAAGGAACGAAAGATCCACGTAATCCGGCAGGGAAGAGACGCTCGAGGGTAACGTAAGGGGTTGATGATGGCCGGGTAAGGATCTCGCGTGAAAGGTGCTTTCTAAACGCGGTATGCGGAAGGGTTGAGGCTAACCCGGACTCCTTTTTTTTTTCTCTCATCATCTGGATTTTTTTGATCCCCTATGCAAGGGGCGGTTACCGGGGTCCCGTTAGGTCAGCTCGCCAGAAGGCTGCCCTTGAGGTAGGTGGTGATGCAGTTGCGGCGTCTCCCCCTTTTTTTTTTCTTCTCTCATCCCTTGTGCTTCCTTCTGCGCTTCCTCGAGACCCTCGTCTAACTGTGATCCGTGTAATCCACGCGCAGCTTCCGCGTTTCGAGGGGTTCGTGTATTTTCTCACGAGTGCCCCGTTCGAGAAACCGCTGGCCTTCGAGAAAGACGAGCATCCCTTTCTGGAAATTTCATTTCGAGCTCGTAAACTGAATACAACCGTTCATTAAATTATTAATGAATATCCTAGTAACGTTTATAGGCATTTATTGCTCGCGTAATAAAATTTCTGGACCATGAAACGACCTCCACGGCGCTCGAAGTGTCATTTACTCGGCGAATTAGGTCCCTAATGATTTCTTTAGACACACCACCCCCCGCATTGTTTCCAGGGCAATAAAACTCGATTGCACACGGGCAGAAAAAAGGAAATTAACGCAGGAGGATAAAAAGGTTCCGGGACAAAGAAGCTGCTGTCAATAAACGGTCCCAAAGACTGTCCCCCTCGCTGAGACCCATTGTCAATGAAATTATACTAAAAATCTGCAACACGCGTAAACCGTTTACGACACCGTTGTTAAATTAATCTTCCACGAGTGGAAGAACGTCGCCATTGTGCGCAACAATGAGCCATCCGAGTCGTCGATGATGGCAGCGGACGGGAATTTGGTTATTCTCGTTCCCAGGTTAACTTTCTGGGTGAAACGAGCAGGGAGAAGGGACTAAACAAACCTGCCGTAAAGTCATTACATTGCGGACAGATTTTGCCGCCGTTATTTAGGTACGTACCTTAATTTAAGCTTCCATCGCCATTCGTCGCGTGTACTAGCTACGAGGATCCTCGCAGTCCAATTTCACCTTTCCTGGTCTATTTTTTCACGGTTGGAGGGTGCCTCGATTGCACCCCGCTGTTTTATTATTCGAACGACCTGAGGAAAGAAGGTAGGTGCCCTCGAAAGAAACGTTTGCAAGGGGGGTGGCAATTTTCCTAAAAAGACGTTCGTTACGGAATATTGTGAGGATCTTAACGGGGGTGAGTAACGATGTTTTAACCGGTATGATAAAATTGCAAGGCGAGATTGCAACAGGATCGAATGCGAGGAGAAAATAAAATTTCAATTTGTTCGGTACGCAGGTCGGTCCACGTTTCTTTCGTTTTATCATTTCGTTTCGATACCGAGGGAACAGAACTGGTTCCTTCGCCGCGGAATACCTAAGAGTCGAAAGTCGATATCCCCAGAATGCAATAAGGGAAGAAGGGGGAGAGAGGGGAAAAAAGAGAAGAGACAAGCTGGCATACCAGCGCGTGCCTGGGCGCGTTAAAATTGTTCCCTTCGAGGGCGACGAGGGGGTGGCGAAAGAAAAGGCATAGAAAACGGTCGGGGGGGACAAGGTCGCGGACCGTAATTTCTCTCTTCCCGTTTGCAAATTTCCTTTTTCTCTTCCGGGAACGTTTATGCGTTTACGGTGCACCTCGCTGCGCCTTTCGAGGTCACCAACGGGAGAGATTCGTCTCTTTTTTTTTCCCTTCTTCCTTCTTTCTTTCGAACCACGGTCCCATAACGGGATCGCGAAAAATTCGATCCTACCTGGGACCGTTAAAAATAACGCCTCGTCCCCCTGTTGTGTTTGCCTCCACCCCCCCTTCCTTCACAGGAAACGGAGACGAAGGGAGCCCGGCATTGACTTCGACCTCGCGGAAGGCAAACGGCGGTTCGCGAGTGAACGCGCCGCAAGAAAATTCACGAGAAACACCAGTTCCTGATTAGAAAAACGACACGGCCGTTTCTTGCCGGAAGTCAAGGCCGAGGCCCCGACTTTGCTCGTTAGAAGGCTGTCTCGTTACTGAAACCGGACGATCGTGAAAACGAATATCCAAAGTTCTGTTTTATTCACCGTGCACGTTCATTTGAATACTTACTTTTTCATTCTTTTAAATATTAAATACCTTGGGGATGGTGTAATCTGGGGTGTTAATACCCTATGAAGGAATACTTTAACCCCTTCAGATGTCACAAACCTGATTCGTTTTAAGTGTAATTACAATTATAATTGGGATGGTAAACATATATAACATTACCCCAATAAATATTTAACTGTAGAAAAAGATAATATTGCAAATGAAATACTAAATTTATTCCCAATTTCAGGTGTAATTCAACTCGAAACGTTTGTTCATGGAACACTAATGGATCGTTAAGGAACCAGTACATTATCAAAAATAAAAGGCAGGTACGAGATAAAATTCCAATCAACTGAAAACGATGGAGGACAAGAGGGGGTAGAAGAGTCGAGGAATAAGCCGACACGTGAAGGCGCATCCTCGTATCCGGGGTACCTTTAAGCCCGCCGCGTTCTCGAGCCAGGGTCGAAGGAAAGAGAGAACCGGGAGTTGGCCGATTGGTGGGGGTAACAGGACGAAGGGGAAGGAGGCAACCCGAGAAGAGAACCCAGTAACCTAGTGCCGAGTCGCCTGGAGGTCTGCAAAAACAAAAGGGAGAAGTGCGTGCCACGTGGCCCGTTCGACGATCGGGGCCCGATGCCTCGCGATTAGTCGCGGTACTCGCAAAAATGACCCCCTTCGCGCGTACGAGCCGCGATTTTATCGGCGACGAGGGTGGCCGCGCTTCGATCCACGTGCTCGATTCTTTCTCCTCGCTCCTGCAACCGCTTTACCCAAAATATTCATGATTTCGCTGTTAAATATTCATATTTCAAGAATTTCGTTTCGTATTATTAACCCTTCTTTCCGAGATCGTGAATCCTTGCAGAAATAAAGGAGAGGTCTTCGAATTTTTTCGAATTTCATGGAATGAAGGATTATCGACAGGTGATTCATTTGGAGAATTACAAAAGAAAGCAGGAAAAGAGCAACCCGTTTAGAAATGACTCAATCGCGAGAGACCGTGGTCGGCAAAATATTTCCAGCCCGAAGGTCGTCAACTGGCGCGCAGGAAGCCGGTGTTCGCGGAGGGGAAAAAAAAAAGGAAAAAAAGGGGGAGAAAAACGGTCGATCAAACGCTATGAATTACTCTCGCCTTTTTACTCTTTTTTTCTGATCTTGCCGTTTATTATACACAAGAAGACAAAGAGAAACGAACAAGTGGAAGAAGGTGTACAGGTAACACGGTTACCGCTGTCTACAAAGAAGAGAAAGATAATAACTTAAGGGTGCGCTTCGATGGACGCGAGGGGTGGGCCGACTGCACTTTTCGTCAGCTCGCGTTGATTTTAGATTCGAAAATCGTCAATTTCCAAAAATGATCGAAGCACAATTTTGCTCAATAAATTACTCGTATAAATTATTGGAAAATCTTAATCCCGTAAAATGCGCGTACGTCGACGCGTTAACAGTGAAAACGGCGGACACGGTCGTTCGTGGCACAACCTACGATAACAAAGTTAATCGGCCTGTCGATCTTCGCGTTCCACGGAAAGGTCACGAGGATCATGACGAAGAAGGATGCGCGCGAAGGTAATCGGCGACACAGGCCGAGGAATCGTCGATTTCACGCGGCGAGCCTTGAAATAATCCCTTACGAGCATCCTTACGAGTACTTTACGGGGTACGTTCTTCCCGGCGGATCGCACGCGCGAAAGCTTTTCATTCAGCCAGGAAAATCGCGCGATTTCACGGATATCCGTTTTGAAATACGACCGAGCAAAGCGTGCAGCTCGCACGGTCGCGTACGACTCGACCGGAAGAGACGTCCATCGACTTCCGTTCGATCTATTTCATCGGCCGTCGACTTCGTTGGGTCCGTTGCTCGCGATTCGACCCCGAACAGAAAAATACAAAAATATATATCCATTTATTTATATATATATGTATATATAATATATAACTCTGTATATGTATTTTTATATATATATATAAAAAAAGAATCTCTGTGCAGCAAGTCTATTTCTGTCTCTCATACAAAATTCGCAATCCTTCTTCAATCCTTCTTTCAACCTCCTTTTCCTTTCTCTATCCCGCGTTTACACCAGCCATTCGGTTTATCTTCCTTTCTCTCGTCGCAAACATACACACACGCATACATACACCGAGCGAACCTCTCGATCTTCCTCTCTCCGTCTTTATCTCTTCGGCGACCGCTTCTTCCCGCTTGGCTTGTCCGTTTTACAAGGCGCGATCGCGATCCTTACGAGCGTGGATCAGGAAGAGGAAAGGAGGACGTTGGAACGTCCGAGACGCGGGGAACAGATACGACTTAACGCGAGTGAACACAATCGAATGAATCTTGCTTAAAAAGTCGTGATGGATAATAAAAAAATAATATATATATATATATGTATATGTAAAGTAGTAATAATAATGCTCGATGGATAACGGTACAAGCCCTGTGCGATAATTAATGTTAAACGGATATATTGGTTCGTTATATCCTGGATACAAAGTTACGATTAACAAAATGAATTTATCAAGACACTGTCTGGCGAAAAAGCAACTGAAGTCAATGATGTGACGTACTCATTTTGTAAACAATATCGTACACTGAGTTACCAATTATTTTAATTTAATTCTGGGTTTTGAATCTTGTAATTTTATATCACCTAGATTCATTTATGAGTTAATAGAGTATAATTATTGCAATCATTTTTAATTTACTGCAAAATTATTTAAACTCGAATGCTGTTACTTTAAATAAAGTTAATCAATCGAAATATTAATGAATCGAAGGTTAGCAGAGAACGATATTGATTATTAAAACGATCTAACATTTATGGATATCGTCGAACTTTGGATATGTCGTTCCTCTTTGACCAGACCCGTCGTAAACACGCTCGCGTGCGGACGATCACGGTAACTACGTTAAACATCGTACAAAAGAGAAGAGAACGAAGTTTTAGAAGAAGTAGAAAGGGTAGCCTGGAGCGGCGCGTATCGTGGCGGCGGACCCGCGAAAAAGCGGCGCGTGTACGCGCGAGGAATGCAAAGTGCGCCGCGCTGTTCGGCGGCTGAAAACGCGCGGATCGCCGACGATGGAAAAGAAGTTATGTGTAACAATGCACACACGCTGGTGCACGGTAACTGCTTCCTGACGACCACAGAGAAAGAGCGAATAAGAAGAGGAAACCTTCGCCTCTTGGCCGGCCGTCGCATTCTCTTTCTCGCGTGTGCGCCTCGATCGAGACCGGGTCAACGAACACGCTCGTTGTTGGCGATTTCAGCGAAAATCGAGGATCGTTTCCTTACACGTTAAACGCCACCCTTTTATAGTAACTTTTCAACCCTTCTGGGGTTAACTCTACGCTTTCAAAAATGTATACTTTTATTTCTGAATTTTGCAATTTTTAATTATTTAACACTAGAATAACTTTTAGATTCTTTATTTATATATGTTAATTTTTCTCAAAATAAATACTTACTGTTCATGAATTTTTTCAATTCAGAAGATCAATAGTTCCAGCGTTAATATTAAATTTGTAACCTGAGGTGGCAATTAACGTGCAAATCACTGATGACCGATCTCTCGATTCGAAAGGTTCCTTCGATCGAACGATCTCCTTCGTGATAAGAAATTTAGATTCAGGCGTGGAGTATAGAATACAACAGTCGTGTTATGCTGATTTAAATAAATATATTCTAAAGAATAAAAAATAGTATCAATCATAAGTCGGTTAACCGCGAGGATGATCGATCACCAGCGATCCAAAAACGCCTGTTCGATCGATGATACACAGAAACATGAGGAATATACATTTTCTTCATTTTTTTTGTGATTTAATGGTCGTGTTCGCGCCTCGTGACGGCAATCAAAGAAAACGGATGTTACACTGGTAGAGGAGTAATTGTTGTGTAACGGACGGCGATACAGTGGCAGTAAATAGCGGTAGTAACAAAACGTTTCGCGTCGAATTTACTAAACTGACCTCGGCCAAAATGTCGTCTGCCATTACTTCTTATTAAAATAAAGAGAAAAAAAAAATGAAGAAAAAATTGAACACAAGCAACAGACGTGCCGTTGAAACGTTTAATAAATCCAACGCGTTCCAATATATTATAACAGTGTGTTTTGCGATAATCGAGTAACAAATTGACAACAATGTTCCAGCAAGGTAGCGAAGACCCGGAAGTTAAATCGTCTAAGGATCCTTCGTCCGCATCTACGTTTTTTTTCGATACATACACTCATATATAATTATATATACTCATATATGCTTTTTATATTTATTATCGGTGCCCACTTAACATTACGGTTTAAATAATAATAATAATAATTAAAAAAAAAACATAGAAAAAAATAGTAACATCTTCGATTGTCCCCCCTCGAATTCGGTACAGGGGAGGGATCAATTTGTCGGAATACGCGTCGTGTAACGAACAACCCCGGAGACGTCGTTGACGCGCGAGCGCGCGCGCGCGACGACGGAGGAGGGTTTCGACGGTTCCCATCCAGTCCTCGTGCTCTCTTGCTCGCGTGGCTCGACGAAACGAGGAGCACCAGCTACTCGGGTTGACTGATGTTCATGGCAGTGCGAAGCTTCCATTCTTGTGTTCCTTGGCTCTCAGAGGGGCGTGGAGAGATCGTGGTCGCCAGCTCGCCTCGATCGCGCAACGATCCGGATTCCTCGGACGGCAGTGTCGTTGTTGCTGGTCTGTCTGGAAAAAAAGAACCATAGAAAAACTGTCATTTCTTCTGGAATTCTTCGTTCTATATCGATCCCTCGACATCCTCTCGTGAATCATTGTTCAGAAAAGAATGCAAGATTTCGGATGAATTTGTATCATGCAAGGCTAAATTGGTTGTATTTGCTCTCAGAATTAATTGAAATCGCTGACGAAACTTTGGACGGAGTTTCGTATCGGCAGCTCGTACCCGGAAGTCGCGGAGACGGTAAGGCAATCGTAAAATTAGGAACGCGGTGAGAGTTGTCGCGGGATGGCAAGAGGGTGCGGTGGGTGAGGTGAACCGGCAGCGCCAAGGGGAGGAGAGAACGAGGCGCAGGCTCGCGGAATATCCTGATCCTAGCGAAGGCCGCCTGGTGCATTCTAGCCGGGCAAAAACTGCATAGGAAACCACGCCCTGGTCGGTGCCGCGATCGCGTATCCTCAGGGACGCGTGTTCCCCGCCCGGTGACCAACTGCACCCCCTTCCTCCGTGCTCTGAATAACATCCGAACGAAATGCATCGATGTAACGCGATTTACGAGAGACACCTTCGGTCCGTTCGCGAAAGAATTCGAACGACGCGGCGGCCTACGTTCTGCCCACTTCATCCACCTACCCGACAACCTAGTTGTCTGTCAGGAGCTGGATAATCGATATTATCTTCCGGCAGTCCTTCGAGGTCACCTGCGTGGACAATGAATTTGGAACCAGGAAGAAGAAGCAAAACGTTTCGGGTATTCAGCCCGGGGCGATCGAACCAGGATCAACGAAAACCATGCGAAGACTCGTCCCGGAAGGATCGACAGGAAAGCGTCGGTTTCACTTTCCGTGAAATCGTTTCTGGGCCAAGTTCAGCCGAAAAACGTAAACGCGCGCCCCGCTCGCGTCCAGGAGAAAGCGTATTTACGCTCGCGAGGCCTAGGCCAAGATCGTTTCGACGCGGAGAAAGAGAAAACGAGAGGGAACGGCGCCAGGATCCGCTCGGGTCCCTCCTTTTGAACGCGGTGCACGCGCGTGTAATGGTGGCGTGTCCGCGCGCGGGTGCAACGTGCGAGGGAGGGTCCGTGGAACGACGGCAGGAGAGGAAGAAAAAAAAAAAAGAATAAAACTAGGCAGACCAGAGGAGAAGCCCGTTAGACCGCGTCTCCCTCGTCGTCCCTGTCCGCTCGTTCGCGGAGAACGAACGAGAGTGGCGAACCTAACCTAAGCCACCGAGAGTCAGAGGAGCCCGTGCGCTTCGGGCACGGCGCTGCAGCTCGCCCCTGAACTTGGTTCTCCGTCTTGCCCACACGACGTTGACCTACTTCCATGGCCTACCCGATATCTCGACCGTTCTATACCCGCGAACACAGATCCGATTTTCCTACGCCGCGCTCTCCTACACTCGTTCGCGTTTCGCTGGCCTACCTGTCCGTCGTCGATTTGCGTTTCAACCCTTTCGTATTTATCCACCAGATACCCTTTATTTAAAGAGTATCTTAATTTAACCACCCCTCAAATATTCCGTAGCTAACAAATCGAAGAATTAAATTTCAAATCTACCCCGCTGCGTCCTCGATAATTAGAACGTCCATCGACACCGTGATGGATTATTTATCCATATAACTATACTTAATTATTTGCAAATGTAACCCTGAACGAGCCAACACAATACCAGTATCCTATGACATTATGATTCGCGGTAAAAGAAAGAAAAAAAGAAGGTCATTAGTATTCTTTAACTCGAATCGGTCGATCAATATTCAATAGTAACATCCACGCTCAAGGTCTGTTACAGAATTTGAAATCGCATGCAACACGTTTTGGAGCTGAGAAACGCTAGCTGTACGACACGGAGGCGGTTACGAGCGGTCGCCGGAGTAATATTCATCAGGCCTCTCTTAAACGTATTCATGCTCGAGGAAGTAACGAATCTCGCGTTCCAACGTGACATCTCGATCTCCTTGGAGTCTCTTATCGTGCCGGCTGAATTTCCTGCTCGCTGCGAAGGATCGGGTTCTGCGAGACCGTTCTGTCCCTCGTCTTATTATTATTATTATTATTATTATTATTATTATTATTATTATTATTATTGGAGAGCAACATCACGGGGGCGTTATCCGTTATCCGACGCGTTATCGCGTTTCTCCAGTAACGTTTCGAGGCGATAATGAGCGAAGCGGTTCGCGCTCGCACGCGGATTACTTTACACGCGGACGCGATATGTATTAAAGTAGGGCTGGTCAACCCGCTGGCCGGGGCGCGCGTCGGTTTAGACAGCGGCCGGCAATGCACAAGTATCGGGATAATCATTAGTTTATATAACAAGTCATTTCCCGCGGCCACGTGATTTTCTTGTCAAGGCGAGCCGCTCACCACCACACGCGCTACGTGCACCGTTCTAGACGAGGCGCACCGCTAACTCGCCGACACCATAGGTCAGCAGCACCGCGGGACGAGAAACGGACGATCGAGGCAGTTCCTTTTATTCCTTCTGACCCCTAAACCCTCTCTCGCAAATATTTTCTAACAAATTAAATTCGCCCATAAATAATTTAGATTAATAACGAATTGTGTAACTTAACCCTCGAAATACTTATTTTAATTTCATCAATTTTATATCGTGATATAATTGACACCCTAGTATTGATTAGGGTCATCGTTGACCTGGCTGCGATTCGAAGCTCGCAAAATGGTGGCAAAAGGATTAGAAATTGTTCTTAAAGATTAAACTAGTACACGTTTTGAAACGAAAGAAACACGGATGAGTCATAAACCGGGGATGATTTTACAACCGGTCATGGAAATTCCTGAGCTCGATCGAGCTACGGTTTATGTACACTCAAATGGAATGTTAAACAATCGCGGAAACAATTACTGACCGGGATTAAAGAACAGGTAAAGAAGGTAAACGGTCGGGCCGTGGTGTCGTCCCGCTGATTCGTGCTTTCCTGAAGCTTTGTAACTCCTTCGATAAAGTATTCAACGGCTCGCGTGACGAAAGTGTGTCGCCTGTGTATCCGGTTTGGCAGGTGCCCGAGGGTGACACTCCGGTCATCCCGCTACTAATTTGCCGTCAAAACACATTTTCGATTCCCGGATCGTGAGTCAATGCTTCGTTTGTAGAACTGGTATTTCTATTTATTTAAAAATCTATTTCTCAAAAGAAATGTAATATTCCCTGATCTCCGATATATTTGATCGAAATTTGATAATATTTGAAAGCAGAGAACAAAGTATCAAGATCCTGGGCCCGAATACTAAAATAATCCACCTGTTTTCTTAGGCATTAGGAGAGATTAATGCATTCCATAGAGCGCTGGTAATGGAACGTTAAAGAAGCTGCCGTTCGAGGCCCGTGCACTTCTCGGCCACGATCGAAACCTAGGCAAAGAGGGAAAAAGGATCGAGCCAAGGTAGACAGAAAAGACGGCCGTTCGTGGAACGGAGACGAGGGAAGAGGGACAGAGCGAAGGAGGGATAGAGAGTCGAGGCAAAGGTGGTCTTACCGGCGTAAATGCCACTGGTTGGCATTATGCCGCTTGCTTGGCCAGACCTTCGATGCATCGAACACATCCCGCCGATGATTGCCCGACGCTAGAATCGCGATATCGTTCGTCGTCTTAGACTGTTTAACGGGCTAAGGGGGAATTTCGATGTTGCGCGAGCCGCGACCGACCACACGGCGACAACCAACCACCAGGACGGCCCTGGCCCATTTACCTCTGGCACGGAGAGTCACCGGATACCATCGAGCTGATATTGGCCTTTTAGACCTACCTCCAACTAACGTTTCTTTTTTTCACCACCTACGCGACTGTCTATTTCACGAATTTTGACAAAAATTTACAGGGACCATGTTCAACCCTTTGAAAATTTAATACTTTCCAAGTTTCTAGAAATACAGACAATATTTTTATTCTAGCCGAAGCAAAGGGGTCAATACACTATTATGAGTCAGTTATAAAATTTAAAAGAATTATTTTGAAGAAAAATAGTTGCAAATGTTTATGAATTTAAAGAGACACCACCCAAGGGATTAACCCTTTAAGATCGATACCTACAAGAGAGAACGAGATTCGAAGATTCCCCAGGTAAAATTGTATCTCGGTATCTTCAGTTCCTGATCGATCCATATCTCGGCTACGAATACAATCGTTAACCTTTGCCTTCCCGTCGATCGTCGAACGCGGGAATGCTCGAGCCGCGATTTGACGTAATCGGGCCGCGAACGGGTCGTAATCGAGCCCGAGAGCAAACGGAATCGTTGTGGTACAAGGACAGCCGGTGTGGCGGCGACCGTGCCGGTGCGCTCGTGGAGGAACGGGCTCGTTAAGGACCGGGGAGATTTTTCGAGGCTGCGGCGACGAAGTGCAAGGAAACAGGCGGGGGGATCCGTGGAATGTCGAATTAAAATCCGGCCGGTCCGCTCGCCGTCCACGATATCTCCAGCGGATAGGACGAGGAACGGAGAGAGACCCCGGCGCGAGTTATTCTAGCGTCCGGCTAGAAAGAAGCTGCCGGCTTCGTCAGACGCCGGACACACGGGGGAGAGGTGAACGAACCTACGAATCTGCTGGACAACCGACGCCGGGTCCAGGGACGAAATCAGATCGTTTCAAAAACTGCTTTCGTGCGTTTCAATAAAAAATCGCTGGCGGAGAATTGTTGCGATAAAAAGAAAAATTTTGTTTATGCTTCTCGGACACGCAAAAATTTCTGAAACGACGTTGCAGACGCTGAAGAACTCGAGGATTCTAGTCCAGCTAGAGGAGAAAAAAGAAGAAAGCAGACTGAAAATAAAAAAAGGGGGAGGATGGAGGAAGGAGAATGTCCGACAGAGGACAAGAGAGAATAGAGAGCTAGCAGAGTATCCGTTCGGTCTTTGTGGACGGGGAACGATCCCAGTGGTCGTTCCTTTTCAACCGTTGGTCGCTTTTAATCTTCCGCGAGAGATTAAATCGCGATTTAACGATCTCGCTCGCCGTCGATATTAATTATCGTAATAACAACTTAGCATGCGCCAGCCTGTTGTTATATCCCACCTTGTGACACAATGTAACCAGTCGACCGACCGTGTTATCGAGCGTGCCAGAAGCGGAAGAAGGGGGCACTACACCGAGGACGGGGGGAAAAAAGCGGCGCGCAAAGTTGACACGTTTTAAAAACGCGAGATACAAACCGCGCGCCGTTCAAGGCTGATTCTTTGCTCACACTTTTTTCTCCCGCGCGAAACAATGGACAAAGCAACGAGTATTAGTGGATTTAGAACAAAATCTACCCAGGGAACAGAGTGCCGCTTATGTAAGCCCCGTTTCGCGCGATAAATCATAGAACAGATCTGCGATCGAGCAAAATTGGAAGACTCTCCTTGAATTAATTAGGTTTTGAGGAAGACATAAACTCGTGAATTGTCTCGCAAAATTATCGATACCTGGCGAGGTGGTATAATTTAATCAATCAAAGAGCAGATCCCTCGATCGAAAGAGAAGAAAACGAGACGTGGCCCTTTTCGAAGGGAAACGATCGGGGATCGTTCGAGCGCGTAGCCCGGCCAAATAAAGTCAAGCCTTAGTTTTTCGTCGCCGAGTGGAAGCCACCGATACACACGCGACTGCGCCCGTGTGCGTGTACACGGTACGAGGAGGCTCGAATCGGACGATGTCCGAGCACGTAACCAAATTCAAATCCGGGGGCGCCATTGTTATGCGAGCTGCATCGCTCTGTTCAGATGCCTGCCTGCCAAAATCCGCGAGCGGAGCGCGCCTGGGTTCGATAGCATCGCGGCGCCCCGATCTGAAACGATGCGTCACCCCTTTCGTATCTCTTCAGGGTACATCCTAATCCCGGTATTCGATTCGAGCGACGATTCCATTCAAGCGGATTGAAAGTAAAGAGGAGGAAGAGGAGAAAAATGAAGAAAAGAGATAATAGAAGAGAAACAGGCAACCCGAAGAAAAGAAGGGAAGCAGGAATGTGCGAATATACGCGGGAGAGCAAGAGAGAAACGATTGGCATGCAGGTCGCGCGGTATGTTGTCCTAGGTCACGCGTAATCCCACTCTCTCTCTCTCTCTTTCTCTCTCTTCCCTCGACTCTCTCATCCTCTCATCTCGTCGATGGTACGAGGAGGATGCGTTCCCTCCGAGATCCTCGTCTTTCCATCATTTTCGTAATAAGATCGTAGGATGTTACGCGTTAACAGCGAATCGGATCCTCGGGGACCACCAATTTATCAAAATTGAATGTTTAAATTTGAATTGTTATTGCTAAAAATTGAACGTGACAGAGGTTTTCACAGGTTAACTTGAAATTTTTTTGTATTTTTAATTATTTTTCTCACGATAGAAAGAAAGGATGAAAAATTTGCAAAGACTGCGGTTCAGGTCGAGAGGCAGCGTGTCAAAGATCGACGACTCGTCGCGAATCCCCCGGAGGAAGTGATTTACGAACGGCCACGGATTTCTATGGTTCTGCCGTGTTCGTTGGCTTTTACTAAACCACGCCGGATGAATATCGATTAGCGTGGACGCTCGACGCTGGAGAACGCGACGATAAAAATAATTGCGCGCTCGGTTCTGCCGCGACAGGTATCCGCTGGTGAACGCGAAATTTTCCCGCGAAAAATCGAAAAACCGTCCTCGAAGTCCGCGGCTCGTGCGAAGAGGAGCGCGCACGGTGGTCGAGAGCGAGAAGCAGAAGCAACCGAGCGTACGGTGAAGCGAAGCAACGAAACGATCGCTTATTCCCGACGAAGAGGGCACGATCGTCGGCGCGCGCGCGCGCGAGCGAGCGAGCGAGCGAGCGGCTGGGACGGTGAATGCCCAAAACTCAGCTGGTGTCAATGAACTCGGCCATGTGAGGAGTCGGACGAGGCCTCCTCGGCTTATACTCACTATCGGGGTCTTGTCTTTCCCATGGAACCGAGACTAATTTCGTGACTTTGCGAAAGCTTCCAGCCACCGGGAAGTACATCCACGATTCTTTACCCTTACCGTTTCACGATTTCTAGATCGACCTTTGACTTCAGACTATTTTTATTAACGGGACAAAGCTGAAAAAGAGCCTTGATCTTTTCGACTCGTAGCAACGGACCTCTATCTTTCAACAATCAGCTACTCCATCGAAGGTAATCAAAATTTGACGATTAATTAAAAGAGTCTCTATCAAGAATAGTATAATTGCTATAAGATTTGTGAAATAATGCTCTGGGAACGTTTCGAAGTGGATATCATAAGGGTATGAGGTCAAAGAGGGTTGAAGAATGAGCCATCCGAATCGTGACCTTACGAAACCGATTAAATCCCCAGAATCCCGTACAGATTTCTAACAAAAAGAAGCAGGTACGCAAAAGGAGACGAATCGTCGATTCGCGAATGGAGAAAAGATGGTAGTTCGCCTAATTACGCGCGGCAACGACATATTCGGCCGAGTGGCTGTCGGGAACACGACAGAACGAGAGAGGTGAACGTTCTAGACCGACTGGCAGGAGGCACCTGCTCGCAAGCAGCGACAAGAAAACCGGCAGGTTGGATGAACGCTTCTCTAGGTTGGCCTCGCTCGTCCGATACGTCGAATTCATACGGCGGCTCGTCGAAAAGAAAGAAAGAGAGGACGAAAGAAAGAAAGAAAGAAAAAATAAATTCAAGTCTCAACCGCGGCGTACGCACACACGTACGCGCTCGGCTACGACGTCATCCGGCGACACTGGCCACCGCGCAAGTAAGATTTTTCGAGCGGAGAAACGGCGCGAACCTCGGGGCCCGATTCGACGCTGCTCGTGACGTAACGTCAAGAAATCAGACAGCTGCCTTCACCTCTCTTGCCACCGCCACCACCACCACCACCACCACCGTCCTCCTCTTCCTCCTCCTCCTCCTCCTCTCCCCCTGACTTGGCCCGTTTCGTTCGTTTTTAACCGGCTCTCCCTGCCCCCTCTACGCTTTTTGAGTCGCCGGTCACGCGCGGGTCAGCGAATCTTCGAAGAGGAATCCTCCCTTCTTTTGCAAGCTGGACGCGATGCGAGCACGCCGAAGAAGGCAGAAGATCGTGGTGGTGGTGGAGGTGGCTCGAGGGGGAGAGTACAAGAACGTACGTACGAGGTGGGAGGGTTGACCGGCCGAAAGAGAAGTTCAAGTAGTCGCGATCGGATCGTTGCCGCTCGCGAGGGATTATCTTTTGACTCGACGACCGATCGGCATCCTTTGTCACGTGGGAGTAACACACGATCGAGAATCTGTCGTATTCGCGTAAGTATGAAGGTTGGTAACCGAATTCGATTCCTTCGTTCGAGTGTTTTTGGTGTCGAAATCGATCGTTGACCGGAAGTTACTCTCGAAAATGATCGTTTGGTGATTTAACAAACACGAGGATCACGAATTTAGTTGCCAACCCTAAATATACATTAAGCTAAAAGAGACGTTACAGGGACACGAGGAGGAGACGAGGAACGACGAGGTTGATCGAACCCCCCGAGTAGTATACCGCTACCATATGTCAGAAGGTATTATGTAAGAGAAGAGAGAGCACGGATGAACCTGTTTCTTGTGCCGCGGCGGTGCATCTCTATCGATGACAAGAAAAATCGACAGGCGACGAACTGGCAGCGAGGCAGCGGGGATTATAACTCGAATAGATAAGCTAACGCGTCCTGATAGGGAAACGGGGAGATGAAAGAAGGGGGGCTGCCGCGGGGTGAAGGGGGACACACGAGCCGACGCGGTTGAATTCCGCGATCGATGAGCCCCCCCGTAGCCGGAATCGAGTCCGCGTCGAAGGAAACAGGCTGTCCAAGCCTCTATAAATACCATCGTAAAGAAGCAATTAACGGACTCACCTCTTCGGTTTTGCAGGCAGTGACAGTCCCCGCGAGCGCTTCATTGATGCGTCTCGTCCGACGCGAAAGGTCGACGATTTCTTCCCTTACGTATGTGGATACTCCACTCGGATCTCCTCAAATTGGAGGTCGAGGTTTCCTCTCTGCCCCTCACGCGTCCCATCGTCGGTTCACCAAACAGTCGTCAGCTGGTATCGCCTCCTCTCTCGAAACAATCTTCGAGGCTCGAACGGAAGAGAGCTTCAATACTGGCCGGTGGGATCGAGGCCCGTGCTGGCAGCCATGTCGCGACCTTGACGTGTATCTCTCCCGAGACTCTCCTCTCTGTTACTTCCTCGTCTCTTCCGGAATCCTCACCTCCCTCGACCTACCTCCACTTCCTCTCTCAATACTGACCGGTCGGATCGAGTCCAGCCATTTCTGCAGGATTCGTCGTCGATGAAACGGGAATGACAATCGAGGAACGAAACTGGTCGTCGACACAAACTACCGGTTAACGGAAGTCGGAACGTGGTACTCTTGTGTGGTCGTGGAGCTAAAATTGTGATCCTTGCTTGTTCAGTAGAGGCCAGTGGGGTCCAGTCCAGTTGCCATGATGAACGACGATTCGTGACACGGGAAAACGAGGAAACTTGAAGTCGTCGCTGGTGGATCCGCTTCTGGTCGATGTGGTCCGTTCAGTACAGCCCGGTTGGGTCCAACTGACGAGCCATAATCTGTCCTCCCGCGGGAATGTCGAGGTAACGTCCTCCTGGCGGGTTCGTTAATCGCCAACACGACCCGTGCTTACGCGGTCAAATGGAAAAAAGGCTCGTCGACTCCGGATATGCACCGCGAGCGTACACGGTTTCGGGCTACACTCCGCGAGAGCCGAGAATCCACGGGCGATACGAATCGAGCAGGAACGGCACCAAAGAAGAGGGGAAAAAAATATATATATATATATAATTCTTTCGAACTGGATACGAAAAATGGCGAGCAATCCGTGTGTACCGAGCGCGCGATTTCGCGGACTACTCTTTCACGAGGAAAACCGACGAAACGGAAAGGAGGAGAAGAAAGAGGGAAAAAAAAAGGAAGAAAACGAACGACGAAGCCCCGAAAAGACCGGTTGCTGTGTGCGTGACCGTGCCCCACAGAGCTCTGACAGCTCCACGGCGAGTGGCCTCGCTTAAGTCTCGGCTGGCCCCCACTTGGCCGACCGAGGCGGACGCCGATTGGTCGACGCGACCGGCTACACCGGCAATCGGCACTCCGATCAAGCTTTCGGAAAATTTCCCCCGATATATCGTCCGGACGAGCCCAACCCCCACGAGTTGCCCGGTCCCTGGGCCTGCTACGTGGGGAGGAAAGTGGGATTCGTTGGTCACTCGAGGAAGGGAGACACTTCCGAGACCGGGGACAGGAGGAGTCTCCCGGGGTTCCATCAGAATATTTCGGCTCTCGATTGGACGACCATCGTGAATCCTGCTCGGAAAAGGGTTACTGAAAACATTCAGCCGGTACCAAACATTCTTCAAGAGGGTGAAGCCAGAAGTTCTCTTGATGTTCCAAATGTCTTCAACAATCTTTGATTAAAGAAAATTCATTTACCGAGGGATCGATTCGAAGATGGAATTTCGAGGCAGAAAAAGAAACGATGGGTGGTGCAATGTTTCGTTTACGTTTCGTTCCACTTGCCCGCGCCGCGGTGGTCCGTCTGTCGCGCCGCGTGGACGGGCCGCAAAGCTCGAGAAGCGTTCCAGGCATGCGACTTCCTATCCCTGCCACGAAAAATGGAGCAGCGAATTTTCCATCGCGAACGAATCGATGCTCGCTTATCCGAACTGCGTCTATTTCTGCCGGTCGAACGGAACGCTCGGCGAATACATTGACCTCGTGTAAAATCGATTCCGTCGTTATCGTGGCGCGCGTGCATACCCCGTTCCGGGGGGGGAACGTTATCGCGAGGTTCCGCAACTTTCGAGCGCGTCTTCCTCGAACGACGAAAATCGAACACCGGAAGTCGGATTCGATGAAATTCACAGGAACGAAAATAAAATATCCGACGTTAAATCATTGGCAAACGCGTCGTGACAGCGTGTCTCATCCTACGATCGTCCTACGAGCTGGAATTCTGCGACTTCCCTTCCTAAGTTCCAGTCCTAATCTTCCCGATAAGGAAGCTCGTTAGCTAATAGGCTCTCTGTATCGGGGATCGAGCGTAGGCTTACGTAAGCGGTCAGAAACGTCGGGAAATCGGTAAAATCGGTCCCCGCGACCGGCACGCTTCGTCTCGTCCCGTTTCGTCCGTGACGAGGCGACTCGTATAATCCCTCGCGCTGGACGGATGGCGGCCGTCGGTTGTAAACGGCGGAGGTGAAGCCTCTTTCGCGGGGATAGGAAATCGAATTCACGCCGCCTCGGGTACGACCACGTTCCGGACGTGCTATTCGAATACGTGGAAGGATCTTGGCTCGCGGATACACGAAGCGTTTATTGCGCATCGCTAGGCTATTCTTAAGCGTTGCCGCGGATTAAGGGTGTGGCCCACAGCGGTTACCGTTCTGGCCCCATTAAGACAACAGGGCCCCCGGTACCTACTCGTGGCTCCTCGTTTGCACGGAAGACAATGACCGGTGGCCCCAGACGGTCTACCTCCTTTCCCGTACCGGTCTCCTCCCTCGCGCCCAGGAATCGAAACGAAGCCTCGAGCTTCTGATCGACTTCCTTCCTGGTGTCCCCTTTTCATCCGTCTAATTTACTGCCACCATGAGCCTGTTTATCGACACGGATACTCGGCTACCTAGATTTTAAAGTCCAAGAATCAAACAAAGTGGGTTATTAATTTACAGGGTGTCCTCGTTGTAAATCAATAGCTTAAGACGGACCAAAGGGGTTAAGTCAAATTTTACGACGCGTCGTGGAGAGAATCGGGGACGACCCTAACGGAGCTGAAAAGCGGACCAAGAAAGAGATGTCGCGGCGTGAAGCGGAGAAAGAAGACGGAGAAAGACGGTGTTCGAGCGCGACCGATCGGATCGGCCGATACAAATAAAGCACGGTTACCCTGGCATCGTATCGCTCCGTGTAGATATATACCGCGAGAACGTGCAGTTTGTAGTTTGTCGCCCGTCGTCGCTCGCGGCTACGACTTCGTGTTACTGGGATAAAAGGTGAACGACTCGCTGGTACTCGCTTTGCTCGTCCCACCAGCAGCATCCCGCTCGACGTTTGGAGGGGTAGCGTCCTTCTACGAAGTCTAACCGAGAGATACACACCGGGACAGAAGGAGAAAGAGGAGAATATATATACGTACGTGTGTATCCGTGTTACAGGAGGGACAGAGAGATCGTGAGCGAGCGAGAACAGAGGCGACGAAGAAGACGAGCGGACAGAGGGGAACTATAAATTACTTGATCATCCTCAAGGTTCGATTCGCCGACTGCGTGCACCTTCCCGATGCGCCGCGGTGTCATTAATGCGATTTTTGCGCGGAAATGTAAATCCTCGGATGTGTCGCGCGCCTTCCAGCTGGCCTTGGGTGGGCGTAATCGATCCCGCGACCGATAATAACGACACCGACGATATGAGCGAACTTTAATGAGCGAACTATATCGCAGCAGGTTTTTCGAGCGTGTTTACGATCGCTCCAGACAGTTTGATAAACCTAATTCCGTATCAAGAGCATCAGGTTCTCCGGTAACGGGGACTCAATGGACGCGGGTGATCAACGGGCGGCCGTAAACGGGACCACGTGGTGCAAACGAGTCCAGCGAAATCGCAGAATAATTTTTATTTGCAGAATTCTACATTTTATCTTGCCTTGGAGAAAACTCGAGGCACCCCTCTGTTGTTCGGGTCTTTTAAAATATTAGCTAGACTAATCACGCGATCCGTGCTTCATTCTTCGTATATGTCCGTTCCCCCGAATCTTCGGGGATCACGATACCTCAATTTCCCAGCGGTCTAATTACACAGCGGGTCTGAAAATCCGTTCGTGTCGGCCCCGTGGGCGTCCTGGACGAAGACCAGGAAGCGGTATAATTCGGGCCTCGGGCCGACAGGTTACCAATTTCCATTTTACAGCGCGGCTGCACCGAATGTCGAAATTTCGTTCGGTAACGCATAGTTCAGAGGTGAACGATGCCCTTTACGGCCGAATCACGATCAAGGCAACTTTCTCGCGCACGCGGTGCGATATCTTCTCACGTGTTCTCCCGAGCATCGTGAGTCAATGCCGTAAACCGTACGACGCCGACGACGAAGACGACGGCGGCGGCGATTGTGCAAGAAACGAACGACCTGCCTACTTATCCACACGACCGTTTGCGCAACGGACAGTTTCGAAAAGACGTTCCAACGCCGTTGGCCTCCTCGAGAATGCAGCGCGGGTCGAAACGCTGGCTCACGGTTGGTCTACGACTAATTAAGCCGGCTCGATTCGACGATCATGAGAAAACGTTCGGCCCCGTGGGGGGACGGAGACCACGGGCCCCGTTTGCTCCAACGGCGGGCGTCGATAAGTAGCCTTTAATTGTGACCAACTTGCCTCTTTCCTGTTCGAGTGGGGTCCCCGGTCAGGCTTGTTTCCATAGTTCGTCCACGCTGATGCGCAAGGGTCATTAGTCGGCTAATGACGGAATTAATGGCCAGGCGCCACGAATCTACGATCTTCCGAGACTTAACGTCCCGTTCTTGCTGTGCCATTTATTTACAATGCAAAGGACGATTTTTTGAAATCTTTATCGAGGGTTTCTTACAAACTTCTGCGAAGAATTCCTCAGCAAATTGAAGCTCCTGAACGACACGTGACGGGTCGCGTGCCATTCGCGACTCGACCGGTTACGCGTCATAATTTTCCAGCTTGCGGAAAACGATCGCGTCTCAGGGACCCTCGAGGAGGAAGACCGGAAAAAAGGTAGAATTCACGATCTTAATCGCGATCCTAGGTCGTCGAAGGACTCGAGGACGGCGACGCGGGGGTGCGTCCATCCACGATTTGCTCCACTATCGGCTGGGAAAAAAGGGAGAGAGCCAACTCGAGAAACGGAGACGAAACGAGGAAGAGGGTGGAACGAGGATGAAAAGGTGCGAAGGCGAGGGAGGACAGGAGGAGACGAGCCAACAGGTAAAGCGAGGGAGAGGAAGGGAGAGAACGAGAACGTACGAGAGACAGATGGTTTAAAGAGGAAGAGAGTCACTCGCTCGAGTTGTCGAGGCGATTGTGCCGATGTGCGTGGCAAAGTTTTGCGCCGGGCTCTCCCTGACCTAACCACTCCGCCTCTCTCGACTCGGCTCGTCTCGAACGTGCCATCGCGAGCCGGCTCGGTGGTCAGCCGTTTCCCAAACATTGTCCGATAAATGCTGCGAGCGAGCATAAATCTGAATAATCCCCGAGCGGATCGGCTGAAAATACCATAATCCTCGTTATACGATGCTTCGAGCAAACGGACCGATTCTTATTACGCGTTTAACTATCCCTTTACCTTGTAACGACAAATTACGAGGCGCGCGTGGGCATTAAATTCGCTCAAAAACCGTCCTCGTATCGCGACGGCCGAACACCTTAAATAGTAGCCGCTCTACAACTTGAACCTTGTTAGCTCCATTCACTGCTCTATAGACGGATCGAGCGACGATTTAAGTCGAGGCAGATAGTCTTCACGAGCGGTGAACGCGTCTACGAGCAGCTTCGATCCGCTCGGTTCCCGCCTAGCTTTAGGCACCGTTCATACCATCGCTCGTACTATTCGATTCACCGTATTTACATACGAATAACGTTCCGATCCAACGCGTCCAATTTCAAATGAAATAATTCTCATGAACGTTGCGCTGTACCATGAGCGCACCATTAACGAATCAATACGGTACAAGACCTATGAGAAACGATCCAGGAATTTGAACCAACTGCAAGGATGAGAGTCGCAGCGGACCGTGAGCGGACCGCGAGCGGATCGTGTGGATCGGGCCTTAAACCGCGGCGAAGGCTAGCGGCCGTTCCCGGCAAGACGCCGAGCGCAGCCTCTAGGTCGGCCGTTCACCCTGTTCCGACACGATCGGCGAGCGACTCGCGCCCGGAACGCTGAAACTCGATCGAATTTCGCTGTTCGCCGCGGCTGTTCAGCGGGAAACGCGCTTCCGGGAAAGCGATCCGTTTGGAAAAAAGCGACTCGTTCGCGAGGCGAGGCGATGGAATCGAGAAAAGCCGGCTGGCCTCCGATCGAATTCCACTGAATCATGTCGGCGGCGCTTTTTTTGCCCGTGAACGTTGGCCAATCCGATAATGACGAAGGAGGACGGTGCTTCATCGACGGAAACCGTCGTTGAGAAACGATCCTCTCGTCATGGTCCGCGGTCCGACGGTTTCGTCGCGGTCTCTACTTCCTAATTAGAGATTCGTTCGCGCCTTTTTGGCCCCGTACGTGTTTCTTCGTGGATATTTTATTACACGATAATATTCGGTTGTTATTTGGAACGCGAGCGTTGTTCCCGAACAGGGATTCGAGCAGTGATTTACATGGCCAGGCGGGCAAAAACCGTTCCCGAACACAGAGAGAGGATGAAACAAAGCCGAGGGAACGAGTCCAGATTCCACACGGACTGACCCGCTCGGCGTTAATCGAGGCCCGGCAGCCCGATACTCTTTTTCAAGGTAAAAAACCGTGCTGACCGTGTAATACCTTCCTCCCACCCCACCCCGTGGCCAGGGCCCTCCGCCCCCGTGCCCCCGCTGTCGATCGAGCGAAGCCCGTTTCTTGCGAATCGATTCAGCTGGATCAGTGACCTGAAGCGGGGCGCCAAGCCGTGTTCCATCGATACGGGCTCACGAATTATCACTCGAGTCTCGGTTAAGAACCCTGCCACTGCGATGCTGTACCCTTAAACCCTTCCTCAATGAACCTGCTATCCTTCATCTTAGGATACTTTCAAATTTCTTCGCCATGCAATAAACTACATCATCCTCTTCCATATTATCAATCAAGAAATCATTAGGTAGAATAATTGAAGCGACAGTATAAGACACGATCATTTGTGTCCCAAGTTCCATGCTGAAGAGAGGAGTGGAACGATGCTGGGCACGATATTCACCAATTCGGGATTCCGTTGGGGCCGGAACGCCTTGAAGAGCTGGTGAATAAGTGACGATAAGTAGGTAGATGGGTAGGTAGGTAGGCAGAATGGATAGGTTGGCTGGCTAGCCGCTCGTTAGGCTAGGTGCGTTGACCCGCCTGGCGTGTTCACTGTTCAGCTAGAGACGGATAGACACCGGGAGAGCGAGCCGAAGAGAAACGGAGATAGACGGAGAGACGGTCGGATAACGCTAGAACGAGATAGTGGTTGAAGAGGGTGGAGGAGGAGGTGAGAGAGAGAAAGAAAGAGAGAGAGAGAGCGAGATAGAGGGAGAGAGGGATTGCCAACACGTCGAGTCCGCGATCCTCCTTCCGCGGCTGATCGGTCGAGCCGAAAACCGAACAAAGAACGTTGAACCCCACGGTCCGCTTTTCGGGCCCGTGGCCGTTGTCGCGGCGCTGAGACGACGTTTGCACGCTCGACCCAGCTCCACGGGGGATACGGTCATCGTGTCACGATCGAGGCCACCGGTTGCCGCGACCGGCACGCGTCTCTCGATCGCTCGATCGCTTCCTCGATACGATTTATCGTCGTACCCGCCCGACACGGAGCCTTATCAGGGCTCGTTCGTTCAGCAGGAAGTCGAAGGCTGCACGAGGCCTCTCTTGGACGTTGGACCCAGAACCGCGTGGACGGTGTGTACAATATAAAGAATCGTTTTCACGGTTTCGTTCTTTTCGCACAGTTGGCTGGCTTTTTGTAAAATTGAGGTCAAGAAATCGAGAATTCAGACTTTCTTTAAAATATTCACTCTCCTAAACGAAATTGTGATTTCACAAATTGTTATAACGCAATTCAGATTAATTAAACGTCACGTTATAAATAGCGTTATTATAGGTTGACCCGATACCGAGTGTATAATTTATACTTATTTCAGCTGTAACAGTGGCAGCATAGATCTGCCAAACGCTTTCATATCTTTGGAGAACGTTGCTCGGCAATGAGTCACGGTTCGAGGCGTGCCAATTAAGCGGTACCAGATTTCTATCTGTCGATCTCACGGGGAAAATCTGGACCGTCAACGATTCCAAGAATTCCACCTGTCGTTTATCCTTCTCTTTTTATGATCTGCCCCGGCGAGCCAGTTCGATAAATTAAAAGCACCTCGTTAAAATCACGATAATTCTCGCGCGCACGTTGCAACAACGTTCTCGAACTTCCTGGCGATTTGACGAAAAATCGACGACCAATTTTCAACACCTTCTCCACTCTTTCTTCCCCGTCCGTTTATCTGTCACGGTTCTCTTTTACTTTCCCTGCGTCGAAAAGAAGGGAAAAAAAAAGAGGAAACGAAAGAAGGAGACGGAATAGAGGGAGAGGCACCTTCCTCGTCGGGGAAAGTGAAATCGGTCGCCTGCACGGTTGCACGCGTGCTCACCTTGTTCGACGCTGCTCTTACCTGTCGTGTAAATCAGCCCCGACCAATGCTACCATTAATAATGGAACGCGTTAATTCGACTGCGACCACGATCGTCCGGCGAAAAGGTTAGAGAAAGCGCGACGACCGTGCGCGGTTCGCGAGGAGAACCTTTTTGGTCCGAGTAGAAATCGTTCGAGGAAAGTTAATAACGAAATTACGAGAAAGAATGATCGTTACCGGAACCAGTATCCGGGGAATTACGAGGTTAATATCTAACCCTTCGAGAACATATTTACAAGGTTCGAGCGGTTTTATCGTTTTTATTATCGATCCGGTCGTCCGCGCCTCCACTTACCGAACAAGCGTTACGTGACGCCCGTCACATCCATCCTCCATACGAAAAGCATCCTCTCGTTCGTGTCCAAACCATTTATCTCTGCATCGAACAACCTTACACCTGTACTTTACACCGTTCCCATGGAACTAACAACGCCAGCCACCCGATGAAACAACAGCGCCGGGCTCTCTACGAGGCCGAGGGGAGGATCGTTAACACGGCTACCCGTATTTAACAAATTTCGTTGCCCAAGTTTAATCGAAACAGCAATTATATTACTGTCTGTATTAGAATCGTAATGGGGCCTATACAGATTTGTCTAGAAATGACACTGCGCTCCAGATTGTATTTTAACTCCCTAAAAATTAGTATCACAGCGACCCTTGTACCACGAGCAGTTCAAATAATTATACTGCAATATATTGAAGAAACAATATTTCCAACCTTGTACAAAATTACTATAGCGGGATACCAAGGGGTGCAAGTAGGGTGCAACCAAAAGATCGATACCAAATAAATCGCTCGATCCGCTGCGACCTCGGTAACGTGCACGACGGTCGATCTACACCACGGTGAAAGGATTAAGGAAGTAAACAAACAAACAAAGGGGGGCAGGAGGTGGAGGGGGAGCCGGTGAGTGACGGCACAGGATATGTGAAGGAGCGTCACCCCTTGGACGGTGCATGCGAAAGCGCGTCACGCGCTCAGAAACTGTTGTGCAGAATTCAGCGCGCATTTGCATTTCGCCGGGCGTTGTGTGCAAAGGCCCCAGGTGCACGTGTGCAAACGTTGGCCGGTCGCGTGCAACGACGCGCGAATCGCGGCTGCGATGTGTGTGCGTGCACCCGGTCGATCGACTCGAACGCGTGATCGGCACGCGAGTCGAATCTCGATCGAACCGTGCGCGTGCGCTTCGATACGCGACTCATCCGGGGAACGGGCCTTCCCTCGAACGCCGTGAGACGGGGCCCGAGGATTCGCCACGCTAACTATCCTTCATTATACCGGAGTAGAACCTGACAGTTAGCGGGGCGAATCGGTATCGAAAGGGGTGCATCACCCTAGAAGAGCCTGACAACTGTTGGACCAACAGTTTGGGCGCTGTAAAATTACTCGTTTCCAAATTGTCTGTCGAAAAATCGATCGTTTTGCGGCTGCGAGGTGAAAATGGGGAGGGAAAATGGATGGACTCGAGGAAAAACAATGGAAAGTGATCGTATTTCTGGCGAGCGTGGCGAGAAAGAAAAATGAACGGCGCGGAACGTAGGTGCGGAAAGAGATCGCCGTTCAGTCTAGCGAAACTGGCACAGTGTCAAGGTGCCTCGCGGGCACATTTGCGAGCACGTCGGCGTAAGAGGGGCCCCGCAGGACACACCGCGGAGGAGGGAGGGCCTAGGTATCGTCACCCTTCCTCTCCCTCCAACGTTTTACGGGTACGAACACGAGAGCGTATCGGCGGTGCCGACCGAACCGGCCCGACTTTCACGGCGGTGCTTTCTTCTTTCGCGGTCGACTTGCGATCGTGTGCCACTATTTCGCGTAAACACGCCCGAGATAAAGCGGGGGCACCGCGTCGGTCAACGGCATCCGGGGTGAAAGGCAAAACGAAAACGGCGATCGCAGATAGATTTTCCATGGAAATAGAAAACCTCGACGCGCGTTCCGGTGACGCCTTTCTCCGCCTCGACGATATTCGCCCGTCATCGGCCGATGCACTTTCTTACTTTCGTTTTGTAATCCTTCCATCGTACGCTGCTACCTGCACCGCGGAATGCACCGCGTCTAGCCGGGAAAAGAAATCAAATTTCCTCGATGTTTCGAGTGTGCGGAATATCGCGCTTGTACTGTGGATACTATTTCCTCGAATTCAGAATCGGTAGAATAACTCCGTCATTTTGTAATATTTTTGCCTTCTGACAATTGCAATCGTCGAACAATTGATCGACAATTAATCGTCGAATGAGAATGCTACACTTCGGCTTAATGGACGAGAAAGAAGAGGCGGGACGAGTGTGTGCCGAGCGTAGTCGATTATCGTTAAAAAAATTCATATCCAAACACGCGGATGGATGCGACCGATGGTTCGTAACGCAGTCACGTAACGTCCTCGAAAAATCGAATTCTTCCGTGTACCGTCGCTAAAGCATTCCGCTCGGCGTACCGGTATGTCATTCATAAAGAAATTACACCAGTCCATTACTCAACGATTATTTATAGCGAACGAGCGTGCGTAGGCAAATCACCGCACGAGCTTCCTCGTCCCTTCGAGCGCCGAAATTCGCTGATCAAGAACGAAAAGAAAAAGGAAGAAAATGAGATTCGATGACGGGCAGGTGCATTACCTGGTCGCGCACGTACACTTTCGTGCGCGACGAAAGTTGGCGAAACGATTTCGACGACGAAACACACACGTGTGCATGATTCATGAAATTCAGATGAGCAAGATCCGAACAGCGGAGAGCTCGCTGTCGATTCCACGAAACCGACATTACCAGAATCCTTTCGTTTCTACCCAGATACCCATATACTTGATTGGTAATTAAATCCTCTTATAGATGAATTAATCTTCTTTTTTTATCATTTCGTAATCTATCCGTCGATTGTCACGTCCTCGGCGGATGCTAAATGTACGCACTCTAAAAATAAACCTAAGTGGGACATATATGTCCCGTTAGACTGTACGGTGTACAGCGGAGGGCAGGGTTGAAGTAGACACAATGTAGCACGAGATATTCCTCTTAATCTTAAAATTACGAGTATTACGACAAAAATCTTGTAATCCTTGCCATCTTTGTCCGAAAACGAGAATACAATTATTTTATAACATCCTCATCCTCAACTTTTGTCAAAATGATCGAACGTTGTCGAGGTGACAGTAGGCATAAAATTTGCCTAGATTCCCTCCCGTCCATCCAGAGCGAGAGGTCTCTGAACGAAAGGTGGAACGGCAGTGGAACATTGTTAAACACGCGATCCCGCGGTGCCACGAAATGATATTCAGTCGAGTGTTTCGACAGGCCGGGTGTCGTTAACCTCCCGCGCGGTTCATTCCCCGCCAGTCGGGAAACAATTGTCCTCTCTAGGTCTAGTACGTACGAACCGGGACGCCCACTCCCAGGGGACTATTTCAACGCCGTTGGGACTGGTAGGTCCCGTAGGTTGCGAATTGGGCGTTGGCCTCCGCCCGCTTCCTCCCGGGTGTCAGGTCGGTCGACGAGCGTGGAATGCCACGTGGGACCGTGAAAACCATTTTTCCTCCCACCTTCGGTCAGGCCCTTCGTTGGAGGGCCCTGTAGAGGGACCGGTGGCATGCACGGACGGTCAAGGGGAAAGGGACACTACCCGCGTGTGCACGCCGGTACACACCGAAAATTTCGAAGGATCCACGTGGATGGCCCAGAAGAGTGTTGCAATCTATGCTTCCCTCTTGTCCCCCGGCCCCCCCCCCCTCTCACCCCTGTTTCTTTCTCCACGAAATCTTTGTGTGATTTCTCACGGTGAACACCACGGGATGACCGTTCCCTTTGCGAGCCACACTCCTACGCGATGGCACTCGTTTTTTACGCGCCGATGCGTAAGTACGTGGTCGAGATGATGTTGCGTTAACCGGCTGACAGGGTGACACGTATTGTTCGCCGATAATCAAAGGTGTGGTCCTGGAATGTAGGCTATAACGGTTTCAGGCTCGAGCTTTTCGGAGCTTCGACGATTTCAACCGCGTCGCTCGTTTGACCCAGAATTGGTGTTCACGTGTCTCTGTCGGTGCATCAGATTGACACGATGCATGCACAAGTTTTCAAACGTAACCATTGGTACTTTGCACTATTGGTACAATACCAGCGTTATCCAGGGGTTATTCTATCTATTATTTTATTAATTTGGGACACCGGTTACCGGAGACGAATTGTACAATGTAGGACTGGTGGTTCTCAGGTGATTTTTGGTCGGCTTAATTCGATCACTGCCAATAGTTGACCGCGAAAGGATCCAGCAACAAATAGAATACGTCAAGAGCGTGTTAGCACAAGGAACAAATACGACGGTAAAATTGAAACGTTAAATTGCCAACGGCCGAGGCGTACGGCGCGATTCCATTGACGCGTGACAGGTCCGAAAACGGTTTCGAACATAAAATTTACGACCGTGTATCTCAGCGAGGACGGCAGTTTGCAGCGTGCTAAAACGCGGCGGCGCTCGGCGTGGTGCTCGCCCGGCGTATAGTAGAAACGTCACGCGAGACGAGCTCGGCTGTCCGTGGTAACGTGCACTAACTCCTAGGCCTCTGATCTATGGTGTCAGGATCCGTGGCTACCGCCCGATTGATCGCTCTATTAGACTTTACGGAGCTAACCGTTGAACTTCCCGTCCTACTTTCCTGAAAATCCGTAACTTTACCGAGCAACCGAACCCCGTTAACCATCGCATGACTACAGGCCGCTGCGCCGGGTATCCGATACAGGATCTCAAACGATACTCTCCGATCAAGCGGTTTCACGAGATACCTGCGTGTCCTTCTGCTTCTCTTTCCTTCTTTCGTTCAGAAGTTTGAGGTCAATGCGAACATATTCACTTCTCGATCATTATTTCAGTTACTACATATATCCTTCTTTAGTACAAAAAGAATGTACCCAAATTTTTATTTGCAGATACAAATTAATCAATTTCCTTAACAAGAATCGAAAGACCAACTTTAAAGGTCAAGGCTAAACCGAAAGATACGGCTGGAGGGCAATCGATCATAGAACGATCGTCAGCCGTCAATATCGATCGTTTGGATGCAATAAAAAAGGAGCCAGGGGTATCCAGCGATCGGCTAGATAGCTGGCAGCGGCGCAAAGCCGTTCCACGGCCACGTACGTATGCAAATGATACGAAGCTGGCTCGCTCGCTCGCGGTTGACCGAGTGAGAGAATGAACGAATACGAAGAAGCTGTGGCTCGAATCTCTCCTCTAAAATCTCGCCGGTGGATCCGAGGAGGTGAAGGTGGACGGAGGGAAGAACGAGCAACGGTAACCCATTGTATCGAACAGCCGGTTCCTTTACGACGGCTTTCTCACGATCGGTCAGTTGGCGGATAACCCAGAGGCGAACGGTCGTCGCGGTCCCTTCTTCGCGAGGATGTACGTACCCCCGAGTGCGTGCAACTGGGTTTACAGCCGGATGCAGCGAGGTCGCGGGTACCACGAACACACGTCCAGGCTGGCGGTGTTGGACGCGTCTCCAGAAGAGGACAAGACAGGACGGGACGGGACGGGACGGGACGGGACGGGACAGGAGACGGGCGCAGCCGGATTTCTTTTCTCGTGCGGAGCCGACACTCGCACGCGGCCACGGCTAACTGTATTTTGACTTTGTGGCCTGAATTGCGGTAACACGGTAACTGGCTCCAGTGTACGCGACACCCTGAAGTAACGGGCCATATCTCGAAGCCACGCTTGTTCAGGCCTTTACGCATGTAGCTACCTACATAAAAGGCGCTCTCTCACGCGCGCGCGCGACCGAACGATCCAGCTTCGACTTTTGCTGCCTTTCTGTACAGACACGAAATCGCCCGCGTTCGAAACCGCTCCGCGAACGGCCGTCGAACGCGTGCACGGAACGCCCCGAAGCGTACGAGGGGACACACGCGGGGGTAAACGACACACAGGGACGAGAGGGAAGCACGAGAGAAACGCGGACACGCGAGGACGTAGGATCAGAAGGATGCCGGTGTGTTCGACGTGTGCGTTCGGAGGCCGCGCGTTGCAACGCGAGCGTAGGTACAGTTAGGTGGAAGGTGGCCACCGGCTCGACTCTGTAGGTCGGAGCCGCGGGACTCTCCGTATATCCTTCGCATCCGGGGGATCGCCTTCGAGACGACAGCAGGACCTTGGGCCTTAACCCACTCTTACTGGGAAAGGGACTAGCAACGTAACGCTTCTTCGGCCGCTTCTTCCGCGTTCGCTGTCTTCTCGTCTCCGACTCCGATTCGAGGGATCCTGGCGCGTGCTCCTTCGCGGATTTTTATCTTTCGATTTTATTCATGCTTCTTTTTTTCAAAATATTGCTCGAGGCCATGAATGTATTACCAGTGACTGGCGCCTCAACTTTTTTATGATTTATGGGTATCGTTGATATGAAATTAATAATTGCAAATATTTGACAGTCAACGTGTCAAATATCAATTCTATTGTTACTGAATTTTAACTTTGTACGAAGATGAACTCGTATCAATTGAATGAGAAGTCTTAGACTCCTATGCTAATTAATGTGACTGAAGAATATTTAACAAGTTGTAGTTGCAATTTTTACACAGAATACATTTTGTAAAGCTGAATGAAACGAAATTAACAAACTCGTCGTTCAGCATTGAGAAACGAAAGTTAACGATATGGACCCGATGTTCTTTAGTTGTGCAATAATCGATTCGTTGAATGAACGGGGCTCATCAAGTTCCCGGTCACAAACAGAGAAAGCCTCGAGGTTTGTCGCTGAAAGGGGCAGGCCATGAATGAACCACGTAATCCTTCCCCGATTTCTCTGTCGATCGGCACTCGATACGATCGACGTCGACGACGCACGAGGGGCGTGCTACCAAAGGGGAACACGTGCCACGGCACGCGACACGCGACTCTCTCGAGATCCTCCTCGCGATCCTCGACAGGATCAGGAAGCGGCCACGCTACGAGAGAAAGGTGCATATCCTGTGGCCGGACCGGTTGCTCCTTTTCGTCCAACCCCTTTCTTTTTCGCGTCTTCCTTTCGGCGCAGGAAAAGGGGGCGAAGCAGATGTTCCCGCCGCTTTCTCGAGAACCCTTTTACGAGCGTCCCGTCTGCAAGACGGACGAGCAGGCCTTCTTCCGGGATCCCGTGTATCTCGTATTGCATCGAACTGGTTTTCACCGGCCGGTGAAAAAGGAAAGCGGAATGAGAGAAAAAAAAAGGTGATCGTTTTGGGGAGGGCCTTTGTCGCGCATATGGCGTCTCGATCGATTTCTTCGTGGAAACGATCGAATTTGATCGAGGAGATCGACAGCCGCGACGAAGACCCGGAAGTCGTTGCACGCGGCCCACGCGACCAACTTCTCCCTCCTCGAGGACGAACACTCGCCGTGTTCCGAGGAGGAATAATTATCTGCGATATTCGCTCGAAGGAGCGTCTTTCCTATCGTTTCCTGTTCCTTTTTAGAGAGAATATATATATATTCTAATTTAGTCTCTGCTCATTTTTCGAAACTTTACCTTTCATCTTTGGTACCTTTACCTTAATGGAAGATTTATGCGCCTGAAAGAGAGAGTAAATTATCTTTACAGTCTGTAAATATTAAAACATCAAATTCACGAAATGTACAATGTTGTTAACGTTATTATCATATAATACACCGCGTGGGAATCTTGTCCCAGTCGCTCGTGTACCCCGTCGAACATAAAAGGAACGTGTCGATTGCTTTCTTATGCCCGTCTTTGCTTTTCTCATTATTACCATTTGGTTACGTTCCCTGCCGGACCCAACATTTTATTTTAAATAAAGCTAACATTCCCACCCTTCGCCGGTATCACCTTGATCCATTTTCCTGGCTCGTCGAAGAAAGAGAAACCCGTCCGTGGTCCAGCCGTCCCGAAAAATCGTGGCGCAGATGCGCCGTTCTGGTCAACCTATCCGCCACGAAAAATGTCTTTTTAATTGGCAATTAGCCGCGTCGAGGACCCTTTCGCATCTGTCAGCCGGGACCGCGGGTGATCTTTCACGGCGTGCCAGCCACCCTCGAGGCTCGATGAATGGAGCGGTCGGGTAAAAAGCCCGCACAGAAAGTCCGAGCATTCTTCGTTTAATCCTCGGGACACGCGTACCGTCCAGAAGAACGATATTTTCCGGACGCTGGCCACGCGAGTGGCCGCTGGAAGAAGGAATAAAAGCCTGTAGAGTGACCGGGCATGAAGTGGACGCTCTTCCGTGGACATTTTTCATCCCCTAATTTGACGGACGGGCGTGCGTCCCTCGTGCCCTCCGTTCCGGGCGTATTCAAAAACTGCGGCCTTTTCATGCGTCGTGTTTTACACGCCGCTGCAGCATTTTGTTCGCGTTTGCTTTCACGAGTGGCTCCGGTGAAAATCGGACCTCCTCCGACCAGTCGACGTCAACTTTCTATAGCGGTCGCGGTATTTTATTTCGCGTTAGAAATCTGGTTCCATTTCGAAGCACGTTGTTCCACGATGTTGATAAAAGTTCGTCGATCTTCGATAACTGGAATCGCAACAAGGTGGCTAATTGCGTGTCAAAGAGAGATCGAATGATTTTCGAACGGCCCACGCGTGTACCCGGCCGAAGAAGAAAGTACTTGCATAGAGGCAGCGGTCCCGGAAAAGCGATATCTGGTCACCGGTTCGAGAAATATCGTCTCGCGGACAATGGCGCGGAGCGTTGCTTAGGAAGCGATAACAGAATCGAGGCAGCATATCACGGACCTTGAATTGCGTCCGGCACACCTCCGTCTGTTGCCATTACGCGGCCACTTGGCACGGGACACACGGCCGACGCATACATCCAGGCAATTTTTGCCACGGTTGATCTATGCGTTCTACGATTACGCGACGTTCCTCTCATTCTCGAAACGTACGGCCCGGCCGTGTACCAACGTTCCCGGCTGTGAAAGAGAAGCAAGACGTATCGGCCATTACCTAACGTTCCTTCCCTTTTTCCCTCCTCTCTCAGCCTGTAATGCGACGTCGCCATTGTCGTGTGCCGTCTGATAAATTGATCGCCACGAGAAATTCCGCGATATCGGTTGCTTCCCGCCGTTTTGGTGAAAGTACACGTTGTCCGGGTGATGTACAGCGTGCCGTGAGCGGAGGGATTAATGGAACGTGGCTGCTTTTAACCCTCGTCGCGCACAGGTTCTGTAAGGTTTTAAAATATAATTAAGAAAAATAAATAAGTAAGATCTGAAGTCATCTCCCAATTTTTTTCTTGGATTAAAATATCCATCGTTGAAGAATCGTTCGAGCAGGATGCAACTTTACGATCGTAAGCCAGTATAAACACAGTGGAGTGGCTATGGCTATGGCGAAGTCTAATTTCAAACACTTACGCGACTCGGTGGAGGCGTCATGGGAATCGATAATACCTCGATGCGTGTCTTCTTCGTCCTTCTGTTTCGCTTCTGATCGATCCGTCCTCGTTCCTCTCGTGCCACCGTCTCGTTTCCTCTAGCCTGGCTACTTTCTTTCTTCGGCCAGCAGCGTGTCGATTCATACGGACTGCCGATGATGTTTCGAGAACAGTTATGTGGGAGTCTGGGTCACGAGGCGTGGCTTCTATGGGGACACCGTCCACTGTCCCATAGAACCACAATCCCATTGGCCAAGAAACGCTCGCGAGGCACGACCGGAATAATTATGTAACCTGCGCTTCGTGGTACGCGAGCCGAAGCGTTCGTGTAAAACGAGGGGGGTTGCAAACCACCCATAAGCCGTGTACGCGCGACGCGGCGAGGAGAGGAGGGGAGGGTCGGTATGACCCTTGGAACGAGGAAAATAGGTGCCGGTCTGCCCACGTGCTCCTCGTGTTTTTCCTATTTTTCTATCTCTCCCCTCCCCTTTCTTGGCTTTTGCCTTTCGTCGCGACTGTCTCTCCCGGCTATCTTCAAATGGCAGTTCGTCATTCTGCACGCCATGCTGGCAGTGGAAGTGGAAGAAACGATCGACGTGACCTCGACGCCGCTGCCGCCGCCGCGAGGATGTCAAGACGCGAGAACCGGCTATTTATTGTCCCTCGTGTTCGGGCTCTTTTATCGACGATGAATTCGTGTCAGGGAAAAGGTTAATTATACCCAGTCACGAGCGAGATCGACGACGCTTCGCCTAGAGATGCTTCCCGACCGACGCCGTTTACGCTCCTCGCGCTTCGACCACGGGAATTAACCTTTTAAGCGTTGCCTTTTAACGGGAATCCACCGCTCTTCTGTGCCTTGATAAACTCCCTTGAACCTGACCAACCAACGACAACGGAATGGTTAATACACGTTGATTACAGCGACGGTCACCGTGTCGCTCTTAAATTCACCATCGTTTTCTATCTCGATACGATCGATTCTTGTTCGTTCGTATCGACGAACGCGCACGAGCAGGATAAGTCGGAAGAAAGGTGGTAAGGTGAAAATAATGAAACGCGGAAACGAGCGCGCGAAAATCGACGGCAATTAGAATTCTTCTGACCGTTTGAACGTTCGCGCCTAATAGAGGAACTATCGCGTGAGCGCAATCAGGGGCAGGAATCGCGCGAAAACTTATTTCGTTCTGCGTTGCGGAAGAACCTTCGCTCGAGTGTGTTCCGCCGTGAAAAGGTGGAATCAATTTGCCGGGGCTGACGTAACAGGGGGGATATAATATCCTCGCGCGGGATTCATTGTATCCCTCGCCACGGAAGTTTATCAATGGAATGTAACCTTTGTCGAGTGGGCGTCGAATTTGAAATTTTAAAAACACGTAATCGATTGGCAATCGGATTCGCGACCTTCCCTTGAATCGTATGCTGTTCGAATTTTACTACTTTGATTTTGTATTAAAAGAAATAATCGCAAATTTAGTTACGAATGAAAGAGAGAAGTTAAGAAATCCACCCACGGTTTCCAGGTATCCGAACGGAGAATTAGCACGAAACGGAAGGATCACCCTCTTCTGGACGAGTGGTACGTCATTAACGAGCCTCGTTCCCAATTATCATGGCCACGTGAAACGGCGAGGAGAAGTTTCGAGGCACGGCCGAGCCTAATGCCCCAGTAACGGGATGACGCTTCTGTTCACGGTGCCGGGGAATTTGCAATTCAAATAATTAGCGATCCTCACGAAAAACGTACGACGAACCCGTCGGATACGCGTCCTCCTCCTCCTCTCTCGTTCGTTCGTGTTCGCCCAGGCCTTCCACACGGACAGCACGGATGTCCATTCGTGGTAAAATCGGACACGGCTCGTTCGCTGGCCAAGTTCCGCGATGAATGGCGAACGCACAACAGTGACTTTTTGACCTAAATTCTTTAACGACCGGCTGAAAGCTGACGTCAGCGAGTCCTTGACCGTAACCGCCGATCACCTATACACTCCTCCTCCGACGCCGCCATCACCACCACCTTCGACGCCGTCATGGGATCGTCGGTGACCCTATACAGGGGGAATTTGATTCGCGCCCAACGCTTCCTGCTTCTTTCTCTTTCCTCTCTCGGCTCTCCAGTTTCGCCCACGTAAGCCCTGCCCGTTGCGCTTTCGTCCCGCCATTATTTCGACGATTTTGGAATTCTTCCGACGATGATACAAAATGATTTCGCGCGGGGGTGGACGAGGCGAGTCATCGATCCTCTTCGCAAACGTTCGTCGTTGGAAATCAACGAGGATCGAGGAAGATTTCGAAGGATAGATAGGAGCGGTTCGTGGCACCGGCTTCTACGAAACCGGAGTCCTCTTTCGCGAGATCCTTATCCCGCTGGCGCTTTATTCGAATTCGTACGGATCCGAGTAAGATATTCAAACGGCGGCGCAACCGGTATAATTATGTGGTGCGCGTATCGCCGCGACAGGATGTTTACTTATTGAAATTGTAGGCCTTACAGAAATCGGTGAGGATTACACCGAAACCGGTTCCGATTGTGTTGCTATTTTCGGAGGTACGCAAACTCATAAAAGTCCTTTACGACGACCGATGGCCCGTGGCTCGTTCGCAGAACCCTCCTAAAGGACGTCCCTTTCAAAACTCCACTTTTGCATCAAAAGATAAGCTCGTAGAATAATAACCCTCTTTGTACACGAGGGTGTATGCCATGGTATACAAGATTAAAGAACACCCCATCCCCATTAATTCCTTTACTATAAAATTAAATTAGATGCAAAAGCTTGCATCGACAGAGAGTATCCAGGGTTTCAAAAATCGACCCACCGCTGAACCCGGAATTAAAATCGGTAGCATCGTCGGCGACACAGTCGATTCGAGGGATGCAGCATGGTGGAATGGTTGCACGCGCCAGCCGCGTAACACGAGATTCTCGTAATCGAATACGCGAGAGAGAGCGCTCACAAAGGGGACCACGGGACACCGGGAAAAGAGAGGGTGGTGAAAAAAAAGCACACACACGTACGTGGAAGGAGAACGGATAGGATGTACATAACGCAAGGAGAGAGTATTCGGACTGGCCGGCCGATCGGCCGGTATCCGCGTTACCCGAATGCTGCCGCACCGAAGAGGTCAGGGCGCACAGGATGCATCGATTTTTTGCCCCTTAACATTTTTTTTCTTCCTCTCTTCCTTCTCCCTTTCCAACTTTTTTGTCCCCCTGCCGTACCACTGGGCTCGTTCGTCGCCTTTCCCTGCTGGAAAAATGCATAACGGGATGCGCGGACCGGACCTCGAAAATCGGGGGAACGTGCGCGGCATCGCCGAGTTCCCTCATCAGGGCTGTCCAGGCTACGCTTCCCGGCGTAGGGGTGAATTTCAGGGAACAGCAAGCTTCTCTGATATTCGTTTCTTTGAAATTTTAATTATTCAGATATCGTAATATTTATTACACGTTTGAATTATTTCCTTCTTAAATGTACTATATTTTTTTACAAAATGGAAGAGTCCTGCTGCGTTCACAAAAAACCACTGCAAGAAGAGAAAAAAAAGGCTCACGCACATCGGCACATTTCCTTCCATCGATCAAGCAGAAACACGTGACAGGAGGGGGGTCGAAGGTACATCCTCGAGGAGGCTACAGGGGAGGGTACGAGGGACGCGTTCCGCGTGAATCCAGAATTCGAATCCTGGAACATCGACGCGGCGTAGAGGGCACGGTTTCGGTGTTATATGCACGGTGGAGCGCGGGGTCGTTGTTGTGCACGAGGAAACGTGACGCGAAAGCCGAGTCCTTTCCCGTGCATCTCATTAGGACACTCTCCGTGCCACAGGACCTCTGTGTCGCTTATCAGGATGGATATATTTTACGATCGGGAAGTTAGGCCGGGGGCTTCCGCTGTTGGCGGCTACCTAATTGGACGGCTCTGTTCCTGCTACGATTCGTCCCTCGCGTTTCGTAGTCGTCTAAGCGCTCTCAGGCGATCGTTTCTTTTCCCCCCGTTTCCTTGCTTCTCACCGGCTCTCTCACCCCACGTACACTCTTCTCCTCCCCGAGGGTACGGGAGGGGAGGGACTACTCTTCTGTGTTCTCGACCTTCCTTCTCACCTTCGTCGAGGAAGTTTAACGGCGGCCTGGCGTGGCGGGCTGCGTTCGCCGCGCATCCATGAAAGTGAAACGGAGAAAATCAGGTTTCGAAGACGAGCCTTCCCTCGAACCTACTCCTGGACGGTCGAGATAGAACCGGGATCATTGTGTCTCGCCTGCGTCCTCGCAGGACTACACCCGAACCATTGAGACAGTAACTGTTCGTTCGATTATTCGCGTAATCAAATTTACCTTCCTGGGACGAGGCACATGCTATTGATCCTTAAAGTTTCTTTATGCAGCAGCCTTTCACAGGAAATATCGAAATGGAACCGAAAAGTTTTTCGATCAAAACCAGTAATCGACCGCGTACACCGCAGGACATTCACGAGTAGACGGTATCGTTTGATGAAAATACGAACAACGCGGAGTAAATAGCTCCAAATGGAGAAAGAGAGAGTTGTCGCCGATCTCTGCAACGCATTCTAACACGGATACTTATAACGTGAAGTAATTGTCACGCGATACAACGTGACCGGTCCAGATATGGGCCCAGGTAAAAGACGGCAGTGGACGGATATAAAAATCTGGGTAGAACGATCGGAATCGATGAGTAATCTCAGCTGAGAGGCGTCCAAAGTCAGCTGACTCCGAGCGTTACCCGCTGCGGGTCAATCCCCCCTCCTACACTCTCTCTCTCTCTGTCCCTCCCCATACTTTGTTTCGACTTCTGGATCGTCGAGCCGTGAACGCGAGCTGCTTAAGGAAATTTCGTGGGTATCTCGATTCGCCCATGACGTCGAGGCGCCACTTATTGATATTCGATTAAAAGGCGGAGGTGACAGCGGTTCGTTCGGGCCAGCGACGATTAACGAGCGCCGGGAATCGAGCACGCATTCGAAGAGAAACCGATCGTTACCACAGCTTCGGTTCATAAACCAAGAAACCACAACACGCCACTTCCCGTGAGGAACGCTCGCGCGAGTGCGACCGACCCTCGCCGTGCCGGCCGTGCGATCGTTCATCCCAGCCTCTTCCGTAAACAGGACCCAATTTAAAGTTCATTTGTGGATCGACAAACCTTAATCCCCCAATTATTCGCTGATGGTTTGAATTTTTCGAACAACCAGAAGATGTGAAACAAAAATCACAATATCGCAATAAAACGTAATTACATTTCAAGAAATAGCAGACCGTAAAAGCAGATCGTTACAGTGGAGGCCCACAAACGTCCGCGTGTTTTTTACACGAAGCTGCAATTGCAATTACGCTACAGAGTATCCGAGCGTCGCGTCATTTGCATTCCCCAATCTCCGTTTCGGCCGATCGTTTCGAATTTACGGCCCATATATTTCGGATACCGTAACGAGACGCGCTCGTCGCGGGTCCGTCGATAACGATTTTTCGGGGGCCCCGTCGATTTGTGAACGGAGCCTATTCGCGCTCCGCGGTGAATTGGTAGGGGGCTTGCGACCAACTTCCCTCCCTCCGCCCCCGGCCCACCTTCCGTTGTGTCGTCCACGCGAAATCGTGCGAATCGATCGGGCCGCTCTGGCATGGGACAGAGTGCAAGGAGGAAGCGAGCGATCGAAAAAGAGCAAACCGGGAAGACGAACGCGGAGGATGAACGCGGCGACGGTGGCGGCGGTAGAAGACGAAGCAGAAGAAGAAGAAGAAGAAGAAGAAGAAGAAGAAGAAGAAAGGAGCACGAGAATGAGGAGGAGGTGGTGGAGGTGGAGGAGAAGGCACAAGTCGTCGGTGCAAACCGAACGAGGTATAGAGGAATCGGTAGGCGATACGGGAGCGGGGGAGGTCGAGCGTGCGAGGGAGGGAGGAGGTGGAGGTACGGGTGTGGGGACGAGGCAAGGTGGAGGCTAGAGGGGCGCAGGGGGGCCAGGGACGTAGGGAAGTTGGTATCGCGGATGGCGATGGCGATGGCAGAGTCAATGTCCTAGCGCTCGCACTGGGTCACGGCGAGTTGCGGCCAACGACCCAAGGCAGAGCTCCTCTTTACTTTGCACAGAGCGAGCGAGAACGAGCCGCGGGACGCGCGCGGAGGGGGGACGGGGCGCACGGAGGATAAAGCGGGAACCGAGCGACAGACAGAGACGCGCTCAGAGGGACGATCGGTGAGGGAACGAGGCGAAGCGGGAACGAGATAGCGAATCGGAGCAACAGACAGAGATATTAAACGGGCAAAAGAGGAGAGAGACGAACAACGTGTTCCCTGGTTCCTCGTCTCGCGATGTGTATACTGGGTGCTCGAAGCGAGAAGTCGTTTCTCGCGGATCCATCCCGCGGATTTCTCGTTTTATGCTCCTCTCCCGCGAGGGGATCGTCTTTTAGCCTTTGTCCTACGGCGTCTACCTAACCCAGACCGGCCACCTCGGATTCGCCAAGTCGCGTGACACGGAAACCAACCCGAGTATCTTGTCCTTCTTCTTCTTCTTCTTCTTCAGCTTCGAGACTGCGTGCTCGCGAGGACAAGCTCGAACGCGATTATCGGTCGTTACTTTAGAAAAAAAAAAAAAAATGAAGAATCACGGGATGAAAATCGTTTCCTGCGCCCAGGACCACAAAGATTTTCCCTTTCTTCCCGTTGATCCTCGAGGCAGCGACCGGTTCCGCGATCGACCACGGACTCTTCCGAAGCTGGCGGTACTCTTCGACCGAGACTAATAGATTACGTTCTGTACGTTCGTCTTCTCCGCTGCCGCCTTTCGTCGTCCCTTTCCTCGCGAATTCCTCTTACGCTTAGCCTCTTATGTAATTCCCCGTGTCCTTCCTCCGGGATACGCCGAGACACGCCAGATAGAATCTGTACGCGGCCCCCGGATTCGCTGGCTCGCGAGAGAATTCGAGGAAAGTCGATAATGAACGTCCAGGCGGTTTCGTGTCGGGAATAGATAAATTATCGAGTCGTCTGGTCGAATGTAAATCGACGTGGACCGCGTCGCGGGGAACTGAATCGACGATTCGCTCGAAGATCTCGATCGAGGAGTTTCCTCGGTCGTTGTGTAACCCAGTATCGTCGGCCGAAATAATAGGACGATTGCGACGGTGGTCGGTTAATTAGACGCGGTAGAGACACGGCGCGCGAGGAGACAGGGAAACGCGCGGCGATCTCGCGCGATACACGCCGGTACCCGCGGTATTCGCAATAATTTATTCGGCCAATTACTTCAGAACTGACGCGAGCCTATGGCGAATCATTGAGCGTAAAGGTCAATAGCACGCGGTTGTAACTGGCTGCCGTGGAACAAGTCATCTCGCCGAGCTGCGCGCTTTTATTTCGCATCGTTCGTCGTCGCGCTGTTACAGCTGTTTTTTTTCTCTCTCTCTCCCCTGTTCCTTTTTTTTTTCGAGACCGATTAAACGCTATTCCCGACTGTTTAAAGTTCGCGTGATCCGAGGAACGGAGGAAAAAGCACATACATTAGCCGTCGGTCGCTTCCCTTTGGACGTTTAATGGTAACCTTCCAGCTGAATATCGCGGAATTGCTTCACCCTGTTATTATCTGTACCACGGTCCCCTCGACGAACCGAGGGGATTAATTAATCGCGCGATTAATAAGCGCGCATGCGAATTTCAAATATTTATGAGAATGGAATCCGCATCGTTCGCGTAAGGCCTCGCGTAAGGAAAGCCAAGTGGGAGAGATCGGCGATAAGCAGACGGAAAATACAAGAACGAGCCCGACTTCTTCTCTTGTTCTTCTTCTTCTTCGCCGAGAGAACGAGCCGCGGAGCCGTTGAGCCAGTGAGAAGCGAGCGGCGATTAAAGTCGTTGAATTACATCGGATCTTCGAATTCTCTTGCTCTCCAACAGGTGGAAAAATAATTGCCACCTGTTACGTTGGATTAATGATTCGGTTACTCAATCGATCTTACCAAGGTCCGAGAGATCGAGATCTCTCGCAAAGCCTTATTCCGCGAACCGCGGTACTGGAACACACGATGCTCCCTCTTCCTCCTCTTTTTCTTAATTTTCTTACTCGGAAAATTATCCGACCGAGTATAATCTTCAAGGCCTCCGCTCATAATGTTATCAATTTCTTTTTATATACCAGCGTGTACGATTGGCCAAGAAGAAAAATAAGGTGTATAGTTATTCGAAGATGGCCACGAGACAGCTTCTAATGGAGATGGCTGAAACGAGCGCGTGAGATAACAGGATTGCGAATTCAAAGGAATTCCTGACACTCGCCCGGCTCTATAAATAATCCGTCTAACACCGTGTTCGAAAGCTTCTAATCCACCGAAAATTCCAAAGTCCCTGAAGCACGCCGCACGGACAGGAATTATTTGACCCTGACTGTTGATCCAGCAACATCGTATACCTATTTCCTCGTTGACGTAGCCTCGTCCGATCGATTCGTCCGTCGATGTAATTGGCGCTCGTATTAGACCCGCTCCGTGTCGAGGGACACACGTTCGATCCGAGATTCGCGTCACGTCCGGCTCGGCCCGTTCGGGACTTTTTTCTAAACGGTCCTCGTGACTTTGAAGAGGAGAAGGGACTACCACCTCGGGGTAGAAACTAGACCCGACGATTGAACAGATTCGACAGGGCTGAAGCGTTGTTTCGGATCCAGCAGGGAATGTACCGTTAGCGAACTTGTCCACGAATAGTCTTTTTTTAACCAGCTCGTCGTTCACCTACTTTGGGTGAAAGTTCGCGTTGGTCCACCTGGTCCTCTTTTTGGATTACCTGGCTGTTTCGGAATCTCTTCCCACAAAGATCTCTCTTATCTCTCTTTAATACAGTTGCCTAAAATTTTAAGACAGAATTGAAAAGAACAAAGGTATAGAAGCTAATTATCATTAATGCTGTGCTTCGAGGGTCCACGAACGAACGATCCACCGACTAAATGTTAAACGACGATAACATCTCGTACGAATGATAATTCGTTCGCGGTTAATGGTAATGGCGTTTGGGGATGAGACCGGGGATATCGTAGAAGCCTCACGGGATACACGGCAAGACAGAAGGTACCCTTCATGTGAACCGCGCCAGGGAAACCCGAGGAAGTGTATTTGAATTCGTTACGCGCTCTTTGAAAAGTAATAGTATCGCGAGCCGAGGGTGGGAAGAGAGGATTTCTCGTCTCCGACACGGAGCAACAGACAATGGGCCCGGTTTATTCTGTCAGTTGAACGGGGCCGATTCACTTTTACCTCGTGCGATGCCAACCATCGATGATTTATGATCGTGTTGCAGGATACCGGGTATCCTCGCGGCGAGCAAAATTTCGTTTCGCGATAAAACGCTCGTGATGTTGCTTTAATCCTTCGAGGATCGTTCCTGTTCTATTTAATAACGTTTTGTTTCTGTTGTATAATATAACAACCGGAAGATCGGGACTTCGGAGGCAGCTTCAGGTTCATGTTATGGACAACCTCTACCACCCCTAATTCACTACAGTTTGTAATAGAATAAATTATTAGAAATAACCACAATTGTTCTGAAAAATAGATAATGATGACCTGTGGATCGACAATTTCATTGTTCTTTGATACTGTGTCATGGAATGATGTTATTGAGTAATATTTGGCAACGTTTCAGAGAACGACCGACTCGGATGAGCTCATAGTCGTACGACGCACGGTATGGAATCGAATTCCTCGTGCGAGCGTCGGGAAACGATGAATAGGCGATAATTGAAGCGGACGATGTTGCAAGAAGCGGCTGACCATCGGCATCAGGGTCAGCGTTGCAACGAGGAAACGAAAGAGAAGAGAACGCGCGAAGGGGGTTGCATAATCCCGATTCTCGATCCGGTGCGCGGCACGCCGCTTGTCTCGGGGTCAGCATGCTTCGTAGAAAATCACTTTCCTTCCCATCGTGTTCGCTGGATTCGCTCGCTTGCTCGCTCGCGCGTCCGACCCTCCGCCGATTCCTTCCTTCCTCCCGCGTTCCGCCGGGGTTCTTCCTGGTTTCTCAGCTCGTTACGAACCAACCGACAAATTATCGGCGCTGCCTCGTCAGCCGTGGACGGGAACGCGCGTGCACGCATCGGCGAGCGCGAAGAAGCGACGAGGAAAAAAGAGGAGGCAGGAACGGCGGGACGTATGGGCTCGGATCGATACCAATTGTATCAGAATTCATTCTTCCGCGATCCTGAAACAGTAAACATTAACCCTTATTTATGTATTTTTATAAATTAATTGTGTCTAATGGTAGGAATAATTATAAATATACACTTTCCATTTCTAAGCTTATTTTTCATCTTAAGTTTACAAGTGTTTGCGATCGACAAATGGCGCTGTTACGAGCACCTCGCACCGGAAGTGCGACCGAGACGAAAGTACCGAGTACGTGTTCGCGAGCATCGATTCAACCCTAAACACAAAATACATACTCGGAGGAGCCGGTAAACGCAGGCCTCGGCTACTTTCACTTCCTTTCCCCCTCGACATCTCTTTCTCCCGCAGTCCGTTTTTCTGCCTCTTTCTCGCCTCGTCCGGCTCATTCTTATCCGCTCGTCTCCCTCTTCGTCGGTCCCTCGGACATAGAACTACTTTTCCTTTCAAGCCCTTGACTCGAGGGTACCCGACCATGCCCATCACGAAACCTCCAGCCAGAGGGGGGGAATCTTGGGACCCGGTCGACTTCCTCGCCCGCTGCGAATCGTCCTTCCTGTCTTCCCGGCTCGGCGGCAACGCGTGGGATAAATAGTCGCGTCCAGCCGTGGCTATTGCCGCTTGATCACTGAACGAGGCCCGCCACGAGCCCGAGAAGGACGAAGCGGAGGAAGAATGAAAGAGGGAACGCGCGCGCCGTGACCTCTTCCGCGCGGCACCGCGAGCGCGCGACGCGAGGAGGACGCGGCGCACAGTCTGCGCGAAGCGTGCTGGCTGCCCGCTGGCCGCCGTCGCTCGAGCAAGGGTGAGAACGACGCGAACGGACAGAAACAGGGACACGAGGATGCTTCGAGCAAAACGACTCTGTTCGAGCTAGGTAGCGATAGCGAGGGATCGGAGCGGGAGAAAGGGGCGGCCGGGAGGAGAGCACGAGGAGGCGGCGGCGATGCTTTCGAGTGATTTACGAAGATGAACAGGACGTTGACGTCGATAACGAAGACGATAATGAGAGCTACTATGATTCATAAACTGTTAACTACGATTAAACATACAAATTCTATTACAAAACCTATGCTACTCGAAATTAATTGAATCCCTTTGGCAATCTAACATCTATCATTTCCAAATATGCATAAGATCGATGAAAATAATGCCCCGGCTGAGGTAAGCCACGGTTCCGACTGTACGTCGCGCTCGGAGGGGTTAAAAATGTTGTCGGTCGCAGCCGTTGTCGGTCAAAGTCGGTGTCGGTGAATTCCCGTCGGTGATTTCAATGTAACCGAAAGCAGCAGCAGCAGCAGCAGCAGCAGCCGCAGCGGCAGCAGCAAACAGCAACAGCGGCGCAAGAAGAAGAAACGAGGCAGACGACCAAGAAGACGAGGAGCATCGACGATAGAGACAGCGCAGCAACGGTGAGAACGAGCGCGAAGGAGCATGCAGAGGAAGAGACTGAAGGAAGGCTGCAGAAAAGCGGTTGGTAGGTAGGTGAGAGAGGCGAAAGGGACGGGGAGAGAGCCGAGAGGTGAGTCGAGATGATGCAGTTGTGCGTTTGCAAGGAAGGCGGAAGGAGGAACCGCGGAGGGAACCGGTCCCGGTCACTGGGCCACCAGCCGGCCGTCGAACCCGCCACACTGCCCCCTACCACCCTCTACCCCTCTTTTCACCTCCTCGTGTCTCTCTGTTCAACCTTCCTCGTCCTCGTCGCGTTTCGACGAACCTTCTCTGTCCCGCTTCCTTCGCCCTCTCCCTCCCCCCGGACCTCCTCCCTCGCCGAGACCCCCAGAATGTGCTTCCTTCCATCCTCGCGAACCTTTCTCGCCATTTCGAGCCTCCGCGACCGACGACGACGACGACGACTCTTCTCTTCTTCTTCTTCTTCTTCTTCTTCTTCTTCTCTTCGCCTGCCTTCAACCTCTTCAAACAATGTCAACCGGCGCGGTACCGGCGCGACGTCGGCCTGCCCTCTGCCCGCCGATAATGCCACCATGTTTACCGGCCCCGGGCTGTATGCTACCCGGAGGTGATCCATCTTCCTGCCGCGGGCGACGTTTTCGAGCTCTTATCTTGTCTCTGGAGGGATCGAACTGTTAAACGGCGAGAACGTACATACGGAGATTAGACCCCGGGATCGATCCGATGAACTTGCATGGTAACCAGGAATTTACAATGTCTGCCAAGGGAATAATGTAATAACGTGGCTTGTTTTGCAAATTGAGAATAATTAAATTATGGCTTTGGAAATGATGAGAGTCTAAGAAATGAATTGCTGGTATCCATAATATACGAAATTTTATCACAGTTTTTGAATTCGATTAATCGCGACACATCTCGAATGAATAATGTTCCCGTTTCTTGTGTCTCGAACGTTCTCGCGAGCGCTCGTGAAAGCTGGAACAGAGTCGATTCGAGAACGGGAATCGATACACGACGATGGCGATAATCGATCGATCGAACGTGAGATTGAATGAACGCGCGTTAACCAACATCGATGGATAGAGGCGGTGAAAAGGAACGGAGACACAGGGACGAGAGGCGGACATGCTTGTTCGCGTGGAAAGAATGGAAGAATTAGTTTTGGATCGGTCTTTCGATCGTGAGAGAGCAGACGAGCAGGTAGCGCAAACGGAAGCTTGACTCGTACACGGTAATCTCGCCAAGATACGCCAAACATTTTCTCTTAATTAAGAAAGGACGTGGCCGTAATTAAGTTTCCCTTCCACGTTATTCCGCTGCTCGTTTCTGGTTCGCGCGTTCCACGCGGCATCGTGCGGTGCACCGGTGCCGACTGTGGATCTAATTCGACAATAAACAAAAAATTACGACGGTTTAATAATCGATAATTAAGGACAGTTCCCCCAGTACCGGGGGAAACAAACTTAATGACCCTATTTTTTACCATGGGTCTCCAAACAAACTACACAGTGTCTTTTCCAGTGTGTTTTACCAGCTCTATCTAAAAAATACTATAATGCAATGAGATTGGTTTTAACGTAATACACAGGGTTACCCCTAAAATCTTGAATTAAACAAAACGATTCCTCCTCGAATTCAATTAACCCTCGAGGCTCGTCAAAACCGAGTCCGCGACACCCTCGTTAGAACCCACGCTCGTTTATCATCCGGCGATAAAAAATCCTCGACGTTCGTGTAATTACAGCCGAGAGTAAACGTCGCGGAGGTTCAAGGATCATTCCGAGAAACGAACACGATCCCGCGTATCGCCGAGCTTCGCCGGTTGTATCGCGTAACACGGACGGATAACGTTATCAGCGGCGAGGCGTTAATTTAGCAATCGGCTCGCGATTATTTTTATCAGGATTCGATCGACAATGCACGCGTTATCGCGGCCAGTGTCCGTTCTGTTACGCGGTAATCTGGAAAGTTCGATGGTCCCCCTTCCCGGTGACCCCCGTCGACGTTGTCGTCGTCGCGCGCTTAGATTGCATTCCGCAGATAGGACGACGTCGACCCGGGAACGCTTATTGGCATATGTCGCGACGTTTCCGAGGCCGAAAAGGAATGCGCGCGAATCATCGCGGATTTTTTCAACGGGCCGCGCGTTTCACCCGCTCGCGAGTGGAGAGGATGAGCGAGAGCTGTCCACGAGGAAATCCATGCCATCGGTGCACTTCTTGCTTTCTAGTTCTAATTGCTGGTTAGAAAGTTCTACCATAATTGGACGATGTTGTTCAGCATCTGCAAAATGCTTATGGTTGTTGGTTGATTGATTAATTTATTGTTGAGGCGATAGCTTGAAAAATTTATGAATATTTTTCATGATAATTCCTACTCATGAGAATTCAAACCGACTGCAGTCGGTAAAGTAGAACGACTCGAAACGGTGATGAACTTTTCGCCTCTTTTTTTTAATGATACTTGAATTTTTTGATGTACTAAAGTTATAAGGACATTTATAAGAACAAAATACATTACACAGCAGCGTTAAAAGGCAGATTTTTAATAAAATTATAATTACCGACTTTCTTTTTTGACCCCTGGCGCCACCTGCGAACAAAGTGCTCAAACTGATCAACAATTATCGACTGAGAAACTCGAAACATCGTTAAAAATGGCGGGCTTTTTAAAACGAGAAATGTAGCATTTTGATATTTCTCAATTAAATTCTTTAGAAAGGTTTATTTATTACAAGTCTGCGTTTATTATGAGACTAGAAGAACTAGTACATAATTTCTGATTGTTTATATAAACAGGAAATCTACATTTATGTCATAGCTTCATTAATAAAGTTTTTAAAGTTGTATAATAAGCGTTTGAAAGTCAGTAATATGCATATCGTTTCACTTTTATCATCTTCAATCCTTTCAGTGCAATTATCTGAAGCAGTTTTGTGATTTAAAACGTTTTTTAAGCTGTAAAACGTTTAAAATGTTGAGGATCTCAGGAAAGGGTATCTGAAATTAGTTCCAAGGTTTGGCCGCTAGGCGGCTAAGCATTTTGACACCCGTGAATTACATGTTTTTCCAATTTCGGTAATTAACGCTTTTTAAAATTGCTAACAATGCTATTATAATAGATTTTTGAACGTAGAACACGATGCATCCACCAAGAAACTCGAAAAATGTCTTATTTTCCTACAATTCACGATTTTCTGTTTGGTTAGTTCCTCGATGCGCCGCAAGATGGCGCCAGAAGTCTCATTTTTAAAATCAGTATTAATATTAAATCAAAAAAACATTAAAAAACATAATGTGCATAACATTTATACTCGTTAAACTTACCACATTCTATTAACAAAATGTTCTTCTTTATTACTGCACAAACTGGATAGTTATAACACTTCGACTAAGAGTGTCGACTGCAATTCCTGCATGACCCATATACCCTGGACGTCCTGTGGCTTCACCATGTCATAAATAAATTTAATTTCTACCGTGGATACATAAAACTCATCTACCAACAAATTCTTTTTGCCCGTTCGAGGAAACGATCGTCTCATATCCCTCTCACTTCCGGTATAGAGAGCACGTGCGAGTGAAATCTTCGCGTTTAACAACGTGACATCTTGCACAAGTCGATGAATAATTTCGAGCCTGTATATTTCCCTGGTTCCCGAGAAAGTTCTGGGCATCTTCCATGAAAAACCAATGACCACTCCGTGCCTTTAACTTCCGGGGACCCTCGAAGCGACGAGTTTCCCGATGGCTGGCGAAAAATCTCTCGATTTTTAACGAGTTACGGCCTTATTAATTCTGGAACGGCCGCCGCAGGACGAAAAGTATTCCTACGTCGTCCTTCGTGCACACAATGCGCCAAAGTTACGCGTTTCCTCGTGCAGAGATTAGAACAATTACGACACGTGTTTGAATGATTTATTGACGCTTCCAGATCCGATTACCAGATCGTTCCTATTTTTCGGATGAATCATTTTTGTTAAAATTTACTTAAATATTTCGTATATATTACCATCGTTATTCAAAAATGCAATAACGCGTGTTCATGGTTGAAGCACAATTAAGAAACGGTTTCAGTAGGTCGAACGATGAAGACTTTTGGCTGACTACCCGAGTCCTTGACCACTTCAGCAAAGCTCGATTCGCGATTCCTTACGCAACATCGCAGAACACACGCACCTGAAGTGATTTCATTGTAAAGCAACGGTCCCTGCTTTTCAGCAGATCGTATCGACGATTAACAATTATTCTAATTGCGTTAACCGGCTCTGTACATCGATGCTGATCCATCGGACTGTCCCACGTTCTTGAACGCTTTTGATGCGCCAACAATTAACAATTTTAATGATTCCGCTTCGTACGAGCGTTAATTACCTTCAACATTGTCAGTGGAATAGGAAGGTTTAAAGTTATTCAAAGATGAGTATCATTGATACTTGATTCGTCAAATAATAAATTCCAAAGGGTGTTAAGCTCACGAATAATAATTAAATTACGGTGTATCGTTACAATGCCTGTTTCTCAAGTCGAAGTTTTCCTTTTCGCATTATTCGAGTCACGAATGGTAATTTCCTCGGTAGCTACCGTGATGCAGGCGTGTAGAGAAAGATTGAATCTTGCTCAATCGCGGGTACACGCGGAGCTGAAAATACGCAATCCTGTTAACGACTCCGCTATGGAAATTACACCTAAAAGTCGTATTACACGAGGCCGCCGATTGAAAAGATGTGTCGCGCGCACAACCCGCTTCCGGTTCGCGCGCTGGCTGTCATCGATGGTCGTCAGTGACCAGCGTCTCAGCTAATTAATTAAAGAAAAGGGAAGATATTAGTCTCGAGGCACACGCCCGTCTTCGTCGAGCGTCAACGAGGATCAAGTCGTTTAATTATCGTCTGTCTCGTGTTACAATTTGAAGAAACGCCGAGATGCAGCGTTCATTCATGGTGCGTTGCTCATTTGAAATTCAAATAGACACAAAAATGGAAGCTGCAGGATCACCTTGGAACTCGCGTTTCTCCGTATTTAACGAAAACGATTCGAGATATGGATATAGCATCCGTGCAATTGTGTTCCGTTTCTTTTCTTTCATGAATTATCTGATTCATCGTTCCTACGCCATTGTGGCTTGAATTTAAAGCAGCTCTTTAATTTCGATGGAATTTTATGCTAGTCGTAAAACAGTCCTTCGAAAGAACAACAGTGTACCATGGAAAGTGGTTCAAAAATTGAAATATCAAAGAAAGTGGGTCTTCTTTTGATAATAGCACTTTGTGTCATTAATTTCATTGATGATAACAATGTACATTCAAGAAACGGAAGAACAATAGACAAGATATGGATTGAAACAGGGATGGGTCAAAGTAAACCAAAATTTCTAATTTCTTCATATTTCATATTTGTTAGAAAATATGCAAATTGGATCCATAAACCAACAAATAAATAAAATACAATGATCTGTCGGTGGATGACAAAAAGAAGAAGAAAAGAAACGCACGGCTGCGTTCAGTAAACGTTCTCGTACTTGAACTCAGAATTGCGGCCAGTACGTGGGACCTGTGCACCCATTATCTCCCGATGGGATTAGCATTGTCGTGGTTGTTTGATGGGAGAATACGAGGCGCGCTTTTCAGGTAAAAAACAGCCACCCGCGCGACTCGATTGCGTATGCATACCGATTGTACACCGAGGCGCCATTGAAACCTGAATTCGTCCTGTCCTTCGCCCCGTTTATTCAATTTCCTTCGCGAAGACCCTGGTAATTAGCTGTACGCCAGAGTGAAACTTTATGCCATCTTAACTTGCCACTTCTTTGCCTCATCGTTGGCTTCTTCACTCTCGATATTTGTAGAAAAAGATACGTTATTGGTTAATACATTTTGTAGATAATAATATTAATAATAAATTAACGAAACCACCATCCATCAAACTAAACCCTTAACCCCTTTTCTGAGAATTGCTGAAATTTTGCAGAATCACCAGCGCTTCCGCAGTTTAATAAATAAAAAGGAAAACGAGGCTTGTCAAACGGTTATTGATGCGTTGCGCAAACAAATCACTAGTTAGACAACAAAACGTAGACATGCAGAGGCAACTCCTCGCCATTAGTCAAGGTCTGAACAGTGGACGTAGTCACGTGCGTTCCAGATCATCGTGAGACTATCCCGATGGAACGACACAGGGCGCGGTTGTTTATGATTTTCTTGCCGATCAATGGAGTTTAGTCACTGTCAGCGGCGTGTAAAAACATTGCACACGTGGATACATTACTCGATCGAACACGCCGATGATCGCCTTGGACGGGTGCTCGCAGTGAATGTTAATTAACGATTTCGCTCTCCGTCGTTTCCCACGGTCCGTCATTGTCATCCTGAAAAACATGGAAAGCAAGGCGATAGAAAATATTGATTCGCATCGATCCTAGATTACGTTGCTTTATTTCTAATCGAACGCTGGTAGCAAACCGGTCGAGCCCCGAGGGATTGAACGACGTTAATTAATATTAATTCTATCGCCTGTTGCGCAACGATCGGTACAAATTCTTTGAACAGGTACTAAAACAACGGAAGATCGCGATTAATCGCGTCGAAATGCTGCCTCGAACAATGAGTATTAACCACGGTGTATAAAATGTACAATTTTACCCTGGTGAGCTTCCCATGGCGGTGTTATTAAAACTTGCAAAATTATGAATCATAGGTTGAATTAAAGGCTGATGCGACGGTGACACAATGGCGCTTGAATTCTCAGGAAAGCCAGGTAGGCCGGGCGAAGCAGGAAGCGGCATCGATGAGATTACTTCTCAAAGATAATTACATAATTGCACTTCTGATGAATCATTTCGCGACCTATCGAATCACTCTTCGGTTCTTTTTTTTTTTTTGTCGCAAACTGGAACGCGTATGTTTCCTTGCCTAGAAAAGAGGAATTTTTATGGACGGGTTGAATAACTGCTGGTCGTAAATATTATTTATCAGTTTCACTGTGAATTATTTTATTTCGCCTATTTTGTATGGATTCGTAGAAGACCTCGAACTACTAAACGGTTGTGAGACCTGGAGAAGACAATGAGGTTCATTGAGGGGGTCGTCGGCGACACTTGTCAACGTGAGAGCTTCAGACTTTCGCAATCGACCCCCTTCCATCTCGCATGATGCTCTATCCCTTTCAACCTTTCAATTTTATTAACAATTTAATATTCATTTGTCTTGTACCACCCCCTCAGAACTGGAACCAGAATTTTTTAAAATAAATCATCTTCCAAAAGTTATTTATCTCCATTCTTTTTGCTTGAGTATCTCCCTTCCTATCGGAAGATCCTCCCACGCGGAGAAACATCGTCGCAGCGACGACAACACGACGAGGTGTGCAGCGATCCCCACCTTTGTGCCACGGATGACCTCCTGGTGGTCGTGTTCGAACTGCTTCACATGGATAAATGTACACTTGGCGTCGACCACGAGGCTTTTAACGACGCCAGAACGGAACAACCTGTCGTCGTTGTCGCGTTTCATCGAGTACCATCGCGAACCGTGTGTCTGTCGATCGCAAAGGAACCCCTTTTCGCACCAGGGGTGTGAAAACGCTCCGTAAGTCACCCTTCTCTGAACACACCTCGATTACGTGACTTCTGCTCGTTCGTTCTTTGACCGGGGGTGAACAGGGGATTGTGAAGGGGGTTGATACACGAATCAGTGAAACTGTTCATTGGAAAATCGTACCAGGGATTGAAATTTGAAGTGAGTGAATTCTGGTTGAACTTCCAGGGTCTGAGGGGGATATCGATGAACAATGTTTTAGATAAAGTTTCTCTCGAAGCTTTAATTTCATTTTTGAATGAAGAATCTTCTTTATAACACGACTTAGGTCTTGAAATTTTTCATTTCTTCAAGAAAAGGGGTTTGGTTTGTCCTCGTTCTCGAAGGGAAAATCTCGATATTATCGCTCATAGATACTCGGATGATGATCTCAAGGTGTTCGTGACGCACGCGAACGGTGCCCTGAATATCGCGGCAAACAAATTAATTTCTCACGAGCCCGTTTGATTTGCTTCAACGCGATCGGTTCTCTGGAAGTATCAAACGTTCAAGGGCGCAGGATCTCGCGGGACGATCGTGGATGACCTACTGCTCCGCATGAACAGCCTTTCATGCTGGAAGGAAACACGTAACTCGAAGACGTAACACGTGACCGTGAAGTCAACAAATGAATTGCACGTAAACGGTTTCAGCTCGCAATACCGTGGCATAATTCATGATAACAATATAATACTGTACCGTAATGATAGACGATTAGTTGACTAATATTAGAAAATTCTTTGATCCAGTCAATTTTGACGTATTGTATAAAAATAGTGATTATAATTAATAGTGATTATATGATAGGTAGCCAACTGAAAGCTTAATCTTGAAAATTATTCGATAGGGTTAAAAATGACCAAATACTGAAATATTAGACACAGGATCGTTTCAAAGGACATTGCGATATCTCTTTTTCAGATAATGTTCGCTTGGATACTTTTCACTGTGCTCTCTACCGTTGCTGGTCAACTAAACTTACCCCCTCTGAGGGAGGATTCTCGGGGCAACTATGGAGGACAATATCTACCGACCGAGGCAGAATTGCAAGACGTTTTGGCGAGGTTAGACTTCCAGGGCGCCGAAAGGTGCAGCGCGAACGTTGCCGCCCAATGGGCCTACGAAACCGACGTGAACGAGTACACCCAGCTCCAGGCGGTGAGTATAACTTTGAATTTCGATGAAATTTTATACACTCGTAGAAATTCGTGGCCGAAATACCCGCATGAATTCTCTACGATAGGATAAGAGAAATTTAGGGCTTCGTGGAAATGGAAAAGCGGGCCCACCTGTATCTTATCTTTGAACTCACTTTCACTCGATTACTTTGCACGATCGATTCGTTTAACCTTAATGAACAACGAACCTACTTTACCCGCAATTATATTTAACTATGTCTGTATTTGAACCTATTAAACCCCTTCACTGCTCAGGATAATGCTAGAAAGTTTCCGCGAATTAAGTAATTAATTCATTTAGTGATCATAGTACCTGAGATTCAATGTCTAGTAACTTTCGAATACAAGATTTTAGAAAATGTAATTTTCTACCCTCCCAGTCAAGATACGAAGCTGAAGTTTGGCACAAATTTAGTTTGGGGGTAGTTTCGAGCCCCTTATCCGGCTACCCCCTTCTCTTTCGGACTCTCGAAGACGATCCTTGTCCAAAACGTTCGCGACGACGATCATCGTGATCGGTTCGTCCCCGAAGAGTCTCGCGTGAGGACACGAGGATTTCTCCGTCGAGGGGCGGTCTTCATTGTCCGCGGGAGGCCGAACACCTCCGCGGGAAATATTCCCAGCCATTGTGACGGTATCCCAGAACGATTTCGCAACGAGACATCGGCCATTCCGGCCGAACGACGAGAACGGAAATCTTCAGCCTTCAACGCGAAATCCTCCAGACGGTTCGCGTGATGCTAATGATAATCGCTGGCTAGTCCTGGCGCGTTCCTTCTTCTCCTTCGAGAAACTCAATTTATCGCAGCCGGTGTACGATGAAAACACGTGGCACCAGAGAAATTACTTATTGTTGAGCAAGACGAGATTGTTCGACGCAGTTTTTTTTTTCTTCTGCCCGCCCGGGAAAACAACGTTCGACGGGAAGTCACCGACGTTTATTAAAAACGTGTGACTTCGATTAAGAGATAATGACAGGGGATGGTTATTAATTTAATTGTTTCCAAATATAGCGCGCTTTTGAAGCAAGGACTTGGAAGAATATTTGAGGTTAATGGAATTTAATTCATTTTCTTATTCAGCGTTCTCGTTCACTTTCCACCTCGTTTCCTTTTCCCAACGTGGTTTCCTCTGTAATCTCAGGAAAGTCACAGATAGCACTATCGTTAACAGTAAACTGGTCGCTGGTCGATTTGCACTTCGAACCAGTTCCACATGGACGATCGCCTTCGAACAGATTACCACCTTCTCGTCCACCTTAAGCTTCAGACTCGTCTATTTTTAACGCGTTCGACTATCTTACAAATTTGATCCGGTGAAATGATTCGAAAATAAAGGAACGATTCAAATTATTCTATAATTATTCCATAATATCCTTCGGGCGTTAACTATCTGGGTCGTACCGTTATTACATTCGTGAGTTCGTTCCTTTTTCAATACAGCACGACTGTCAATGCGAATTTCATTCGAGGGAATAATTAGGAAATGAAAACAGCGAAATCAATTTTATCTTTAATGATCCATGTTGCCCGTGCCTCGCATTAATATGTAGTTACATTGTAATTGATATGTTTACAGCTGGAGTCTCAGAGAGTATACGCGGATTTCCAAAACCAAGCCTGGTTCCTAATTTCGAAGATCGACAGGAACAATATCAGGGATCCTGTGATCAGAAGACGTCTCAGGTATCTTTCGGTCGTGGGACCGTCTGCCCTTCCGCCGGACCAGTTGGACAGGGTAAATTAATTATCTCAAACGATTAACTTTTTACATGTAACATCGTGCCACTTGGTATCACAGTCAAGTTTATTTGTTTTAAAATTCATACACCCACGGCTGATCGTGAGAGACACCGAGAACTTTCTCCACTAAATGACCTGTTAATCACCACACATTACAACTGTATTCGGTGTAATTGAACAGGATCGTTATACTCGCACGTACATGGTATCGGCAATTAACGTAAACTTCTCGGAATAGACGGATTATGCATTCAACGATCGTTCATTTAAATGAGATAAGAGCTATCTTGATACGTATTCGCATTATACGAGCTGAATCTGTAATTCTTGTATGAATTATTTGAACGCGTGCTCGATTAATATCAAACGAGAGATGATTCTCGCCAATGGAACCGATCAAATATTCGATGTACACCGTGTCCCGTTATAGCAAATTGTAAATAGAAAATGAATTTTATTTTGCATTCATTAAGATTTGTAATTTCCTTATACTTACTTCATTACGAGGAATATAAATTCTCTCGGACGTTTTCGATTTACCGCTCTCCTGTTAAACAGGACACCGTGTACGTGCCTGTGTCATTACGTTGCTTCGATTTCGATAAAATTGCCAACGCAGCAAACGAACGGCAAAAACGAAGCCGTTTCCGTTCCGCTGACCGAGCAACAGATTCATCTCGTAACGCGAAATAGGAAGTATCCTTTCGGCAGCAAATTTCCCTAATGAAAACTTGTCGAACGTTGCTCGCGGAAACGACGGAGAAAATTGAACGTAACACGTGCACGCGGATCAAAAGATAACGATTTTCGTTTCCTCGGCTGGAGGAAACGGATACGATTTAACGATTTCGTTGTCCTTTTCTTTTGCAGTACAATCGAGTGATCAACGACATGCTGGCCGTTTACAACGAGGCCAATATTTGCGCTTACAACGATCCCTTCCGGTGCGGACTGCGCTTATATCCAGGTAATTATTTATTTCAGCATTGATGTAAATAGGTTGGATACCACTCGAGGTACCCTTTAACCCCAAGACACTGGGCAGCCAGAGAAACAAAAATATAAATTTGACTTAGCCTCCACCTTCCAAACGTTTAATGCACCACTTATAACAAAATGTCCTTTAAAAAAATCATAATGAGCCCGCGTTACGTGTTCGTCCTTCTGACATCAACGATCCGTGACCGAACGATTTTCCACGATGAATTTCAGGACACGTTCCCAGTATGACATACGTGCTTTTTTCCTGCGTTACGTGTTCTCCATAGACAGTCGATCGTGTAAATGAACCATAAAGCGAGTCAAGTCATTCAAGAAGATCGTTAACTTCCGTGTACGAGCGCTGATTGCCGGTTGCGGTTTTACGAGGCGTCGTCGTTCGTAGCTTCTCAGGGGAACGAGGCTCCCCTTTGACGGCCGACGAAATCGATCCATCGCGGCCCGGTAATTGAATGGTGTTGCGCGTTTCTTGCAGATATATCGCAGATCATGGCGAGGAGCCGCAATTGGGACGAATTGCAGTACGTGTGGACCGAATGGAGGCGGCGAAGCGGCATGAGGATCAAGGATCTTTACCAGCAGCTCGTCACCCTGAACAACGAGGCGGCTCGATTAAACAGTAAATCGAATAACGAATTCGTTCGGAAACTAACGACACGGGTCGAGGGGTAGAGATTGTATGAGGGAAAGGATAGGAGGTGTTTCGAAACGCGTTGAATGCAAGATTTGGGATTCGAAAATAAGAAAATAATTAAATTCTGTATAAAGTTCAACCTAGAACCAAAACTTACGAGATTTTCATATCCTTTGCACAGATTTCACTGATGCAGCCGAGTACTGGATGTTCCCCTACGAGTCTCCGAATCTGCAACAGGATATCGACGAGGTTTGGGAGATGATAAGACCATTGTACGAAGAGTTACACTCGTACGTTCGAAGGAAACTGAGAGACCTGTACGGACCCGAAAAGATCGGCGCCCATGCTCCTCTTCCGGCTCATATTCTTGGTACCGCTATACTTTCAATTCTATATTAATTTATTTACACGATAATAGTTCAAACTTCAGCCATCATAATTTAGAATTAAAAATTTAATATACAAGGTGCCTTGTTTCTTATGTGGAAATTCGATAGGTAACATTTGGGCGCAATCGTGGACCAACATCATCGATGTCACGATGCCGTATCCAGGAAAGAATTACATCGACGTCACGCAGGAGATGCAATCGCAGGTAACAGTCAGGTGTTATAAAACCACTGTCGGGGAGATTAATTTCAACAGGATAACGAATCCGATCAAAACAGGCCATTATTTCCGAGTAGAATCGAAAGTAAACTGTTACGATTCGAAAGTAAGAGTGAAGTAATCGAAGATTCGTAAAAGTGGTTATTTCATCCGCTTATTTACATTGGAATCCCTTTATTTTCACACTATATTGTTTATTCGGAATTCATTAAGGGACGTGCAGAACTGTGAAATGCGCGAAGAACTTTCACAAATTCTGAAATATCAGATCGAACTCTACAAGAACGCGTTTATTGAGCACGATTAATTTAAATGAAATTTTGTATCGTTCGATTGATCTTCATTGACCATAAAATTTATCTGCGAATTAACGTTAAGATTCACGCATTAATTAACATACGTAGATCATTATATTTCTTATTATAAGAACGTTTCTATTAAATTTTACTATCCATAAAATAAAATTCTACATATTTCCTTCAGTTTACCTTTTGCAAATTAAGTATTATTCTAATTTTAATCTGAAAGGATTTATTCCCATAAAATAAATTAATAATATATAATAATAATAATAAAAACATCAATTTTTTTTAGGGATACACACCTAACGAGATGTTCCGAATCGCAGAAGAGTTTTACCTGTCCCTGAACCTGAGCGCCATGCCGCTGGAATTCTGGGCCGGAAGTATAATAGCGGATCCAGGAGATCGACCTCTGATATGCCAAGCTTCCGCGTGGGACTTTTGCAATCGTTTGGATTACAGGTAACAATGGCACTCGTGAACGATCGATCTTCACCTTTAACTCAATCGATTATTTCAGGATCAAGATGTGCACCAAAGTTACCATGAAGGACTTGATCACGGTGCACCATGAGATGGCCCACATTCAATACTTTCTACGGTACAGTGGGTTGCCACGTGAATTCAGGGACGGTGCCAATCCAGGTGAGCTATTTATACCATTGCAAATATTTCAAACGAATACAACAAAAATAATAACTGTGCAATTTTTTAATCTAATGCTTCGATCTGCTACTTTATACCATTTGAAATCGGTACCGTTAATCACACACTTTTAAGTTAACTTCGAATAACAAATCTTACAAATGGAAACTCGAGACGTTGGCCAACGAGCGCGCCCATCGAACCGGAAACGAGCATCGCGTCGATCCTGGAATCCAAAGTTGCGCCTGTTAACTGGAAACAAATCGTGGAACGAATAACACGACCGAGCGGACAGTACCGTTCAGAAATTGAGGACTGATCGGTGAGGGAGCGACACACGATTCCACGGTGAACGACACACGGTAGTTGCATAAGCCCCGCTTCCGGTAGGCGGTCCACGTCAACTTTTACAAGTAATAGCGCGAAAGCGAGAGCGAGAACGACACGGTCGAGGTGGATTTGCTCGCGGGCAACGAGCCCCGTGTCCGTGTACTCTCCGCGGCGTACGGGAGATCGTTAAAATATTTTTATTTCATGGTATAATCGCGCTTTCACCGTTTCGCCAGGCCGGCCGTTCGCCTAGGCCACTGCGAATCTATGAAAACGAATCCTGAACGATGCCTGCGACCTTGCCTGGACCCGCCTGTGGGGTCCAATCATTGCAACCTTCTAATTTTATTAGCTCCAACAAGGGTCGTTTGATCGAAAGTGATTGGTATTAAGTATTTCATTTAAATTTGCTACAATGCGATTCGAAATGGCAAATTGAAGCATTGGATCTGTTTCTAATTCTTTCAATTCAAAATGGATGATCTTATGTAGGATTTCACGAGGCTGTGGGCGAAGCGGTAGCCCTCAGCGTAGCAACCCCTCGCCATCTTCAAACCCTGGGCCTGGCCAACAAATACATCGACGAATCGACCGCGGATATCAACTATCTGTTCGCTTTGGCGATGGATAAGTTGGTGATGCTACCGTACAGCATCGCCCTGGACAGGTGGCGATGGGACGTCTTTCGTGGTTACGTCACCAGGGAAGACTATAATTGTCACTGGCATCGTCTGAAGGAGCAGTACTCAGGAATCAAGCCGCCTGTTTTAAGGTCCGAGGACGATTTCGACCCTGGCGCCAAGTACCATGTCCCAGCGAACATCCCCTACATACGGTGAGTCGTTTTATCGCTTATTTTAGTTTCTAAGGACTTTAAGTATTTGAAAGCTGGACTATCTAAGAATTAAGAGAATTGTTAAACCCAGGGAGAATGGTCCTCGACCAGAAACAGCCTTTCACCCTGAAAATTACCCATTGGTCACGAACGATCGGGTGCTCGATCAGATTTTCGGGCCGATAGAAAGTAATCCAGAACGATTACGTGTATCTGCTCCAGATGGAATGAAAGTTTCCCTTTCCTCGGACTGTGTCCAACTAATTGGTAGACCGTTATTTTTTTTTTCGTTGCGTGTTAATTAGTGGGCCGCTTCCGCGTTAGCGGATCCGCGAAACCCGACTAAATAAAAGGGAAACGGTACACGCGCGGCGCGTTTACTTTCAAACTTTTTCCGGGAAACCGGCGTTCGTTACAGGCGTAACGTTGCGTTACACCGTGGATCGCGAAAGTCGACTCGAGCGATGTTATCGTTTCGCCGTTCCGCGTTTATCGCCCTCCTTCGGATGGGAGCCGTTACGAAACCGACGAAAATGTAATGTTCCCGATACAATTCGATAATAATCGATGTTTTCTTGTCGTTTAAAGGGAGTGTTACAGGGAGAGGTTACGAATTGAAACGCCGTTGATTTTGCTCTTTGGTTTTATTAGAAAGAAGCGAAAGACACGACGGCGCTCGCCGGGCTGAGCAAGAACCCGTTGCTCAGCCCGCGATCGCCAATACAATTCTTTGTACAATACAGCGCATACAATGTGTGTATTCTTAAAGTACTCAGGTATCAAAAAGGTATCAAAAAAGGTACTACAGTCTAACTGAATCGCTCGACTAAAAGGACATATACAATTTCGAGACTTATTCCCCCATTTTCTCTAAGTAGCTTAACGCGTTGACTTTTGTACGATGGACACCGCTGATCAGCTCCTAAAATTTGGAAGGTGTACTATGTGGTATTGGATTTTAGTTTTCCCAACTATAATCAAGACTCTGAACAGGTTTAATTTGAAACTTCGAATTTCCGGGGTGCCCTGCTAAGCTCGTTACCGTCAACGCGTTAGCTGAAAGTCCTAAGTCCAGCGACATCCTCAATTACAATAAATACATCCCTTTAGATTCGCGTCAGGATTCAGGCTCCACCGTGAAGACAGGTAAACCTACGATACACGCGACGATTCATCGCCGATGGCGACTCGATTGCTCGTTAATGACCCCCGTAGCTGGACTCGTAGCCACCCTCGTAGCCACCTTCGTAGCCACCCTCGTAGCCACCACCGAATCCACCTCCGCCGTGGCCACCGTGCACCGACACGGCCACGGGTACCTTGACCGGGTAGGGCACGGGTTTGGCGACGGGTACGGGCACGTGTCTCTCTACTGGAACGGCCACTGGTCGTTCCACGGGTACCTTGACGGGATATGGTACCGGCTTCTCAACGGGTACTGGCACCTGCTTCTCCACGGGATAAGGTGCCGGTACCGGTACCTTCACTTCGACGGGTACTGGCTTCTCCACGGGCACTCCCACGGGTCTCTCCACGTGAACCTGGACCGGATAGGGTACCACCTTCTCGACGGGTACTGGCACATGCTTCTCAACGGGCACTGGATACGGCTTGGGTATGTGGACGGGGTACGGTCGCTCGAAGGGCACGTTCACGGGGTACGGGATCGGTTTTTCGACGGGGAACGGCTGAGGCACGTGCTCCACGACCTTCACGGCGTAGGGTACCGGCTTCTCGACCGGGTACGGCTGCGGCACCGGTACCTTCACCGGGTACGGGATCTTCTTCTCGACCGGGTACGGCTGCGGCACGTAGACTTTGTGGGGTACCGGTCGCTCCACGGGGACGTGGACCGGGTACGGTATCTTCTTCTCCACCGGGTAGGGCTGTGGAATGTGCACTGGTACTTTGACCAGAACCTTTACAGGTACTGGAATCTTCTTCTCGACGGGGTACGGCTGGGGCACAGGCACCTTGACTGGGTACGGTACTTCCTTCTCCACAGGGTAGTGGACCTTCTTCTCGACAGGATATGGTATCTTCACGCTCTTCACGATCGTGATCTCTTTAACCTTGCCGCCCTCCTGGTAACCGTAGCCACCGCCGTACCCCTCGTAACTGCCCCCGTAACCGCCCCCGTAACCGCCTTCGGATCCACCCTCGTAGCCACCACCCTCTCCTCCCGACAAAGCTATCTCGTGACCGCCACCGTAACCACCCTCTCCACCTCCCTCGTAGTGGCTCAGCCCTCGTTTCTCCTGTTTCTTCTCTGCGGCGGACTCTTCAGCCTCGACCTTCTTCGTGGCCTCTTTCTCGCACATCGCTGTGGCCAGCAGGCCCAGCAATATCGTGGGAACCTGGAAATCCGTTTCGATTAATCGTTGTAAAACTTGCTCGATATCGCCACTTTCTAACCGTATGGAAGTTTCGAAATTCGAGTCTACGATTTTAATCACCTTTTGCAAAAGTAAATTAATCGATGGCGATACTTTTGTTAACAAATATCCCGACAGGGTATACTCACCAAAATGTTCATGTCTTACGGACACTTGGGTATCTGGTCGATGTCCAGACTTTACTGGATACTTCCCCCCAAGATACCACCGACTTTATAGCCCGCTTTCCCCCGTCCGTGGATCGCCGGCGAGCCCCTCTGTTCACGGAAAAGTGAAACACGCGGCTCGCGTCTGGCTCGCGACGTTATAGCATTTTTCTAAATCCTGCCCAGGCTCGACACGCTGCTTCCATAACAGCGTTCACTGGCGTAGCCACGCGTCGGATCCTCTTCCAGGGTGAAAGGAAACGCAGCCGCGTTAAACGGCCCGGTGATTATCTCGTAACTGCGCGCAGCCTATCGGCAACCGTATTTCGGCGCTGGTATCGATGAACGAGAGTAAACGAGGAAAGTGTCGAACGCAAGAAACGGTGTGTTTTAATGATTCAATACTGACGTAATCGATGAGTTTCTGGTAACGCAAGATTGGAAATGTCGTAAGAGTAGAAAGGATAATGTCTACGCTCGCCGAGAGAACAAGTTTAACCCTTTCGCGTCTACCTTGTAATTGAGTTTTTGCCGTCCAGGAAGGAAATCTCGGTGAAAACACCTTCCGTAATAAGAAACAGATATGTGGACTTTTTTTTTCAACGATAAAATTACCGAACCTCTCTAAATCGACTGGCTTCGATTATTTCATTTCGAATTGAACAATTTTATTAAAACCATAAATGAACTAATATTTAAATACAGTCGTAAGTATATTCTGTGGTGCTATATTTATTATATAATTATAAACTTCTGTAAGGTATTATAGAGGCCACAATTGTGGGTTAAAAATAATTGATCGTATCGGGTATCTAATATTTTCCTTTTCGTGTATCACAATTTGTAATACTATTTCCTTTCATCCATTTTCTCTTCTTTCTTACATAACATAATGCGCCGTTTCACCTGGCGATTTTATATTGTATTTTTCAAACAAAAATTAATTCGTGAAATGCACTATCAACAAACACGAAGGGGTCAATTTCGTATTAATACATACTTCGTTTAATCGTTCCATCAAACTTCCTGCTTCGGACAATCCATTACACTTCTTCGGTGCTAACCTTTGTTCATTAAAAAACGTTCACAGCTGATGGTTCAGTTTCTCCTTTCTAATAATCACTAACGCACGTAAAACCCTACTGTTGCATGGCAGAAATCAATATAAAACGTTTCAAGCACAAAGGTATATCAAATTTAACATCGAAAATGATTTCAATTTTTAATTTCCTACCTCGTAATACTATCTACAATTTATTTTTCAATATCTACTGCTAAAAAACAATAATCCTAGTTACAATCATAGTTCAATATCTTGGTAATTTAATTACAAATACCAATTTTCCCAAAATTGGCACTTTTTACTCAAGGACCTCCTTCAAAACCCCTCTTTATCTCAACATCGACTTCGATTACTCGATTACGAACGTGTTCTACGCCACTGGCCTAGCGAATTCATGTGCGAACTCCCTGTGTCTTCCATCCTTCTTCGACCGTAACGAAACTCCTTCCAATATCTCGTAGTTTCTCGGCAGGACTAGTGCCCCCCTCCGCGTATCCGGTCCCCCACGGAAGGACCCAGCGCGCGACTACGACGTTTCCAATCTCGACTAAAGTCCTCCGATCCGCGACGGGGTCCTTTGGTCGGACGAAGAAAGCTAGAGGAAGGAAGAGAACTCTCGGCGGGGTGGGAAAATGAAAAGCGAACGAAGGGGGGAGAAGGATAGGCGGCGCAGAGAAGGGGTCGAAAAACGGAGGATATACGATCCGGATGAAACATCGGCCGAGAGATCGATCGTGCTGATCCTAGTCGTTGCAACGCGTCGATGCATCTTAATTGCATCGAAGATCGGAGAAACTTTTTCTTCGAGAGATCCGTCCGTTCAATCCGCTCGCAGAATTTCTGTGCTGTTTTTGGGGAAGGCTAAACGAGGAACTGGAATAAGCATGCGATTACACGGTGTGTTTAATTGCGAGTTTAGGTATCAATTACGGGATTATGAAAGTGAAATGGCGGGGAAGTGTCCAGGTGGAATCCAGTGAAACCCGCTCGCTGATTGTTTTATAACTGTTAAACGGCGGAACGAGCAATTCGAAATTCTTCTTGGACTCCTTCAAAATTATTATTTAACCGCAAGAAAATTCCAAATTTTACATAAATGTAGCGCAAGGTTAATCGTTAATTGATAATTTTATCATCCATTTACCGCCACGCTAAAAGTACTTAATTTTCTAATTAATGATTATTTTGTGAATTGTTAGTTATACAATTCTGTGATATAACCAGACGTCGATGTCGTAAACCACTTAGAAATACCGGAAGAAGGATATCCGATATCAACCAAGAGATTTATAATTCTTGGCTATCGAGTAATCTTTCCGCGATGTTCGCGGCTTTTCTCGCGATCGGCGAAAGGCGTGCGAGCGAAATTTCCGCGAGTACGCCGCTGTTATTCCGTATTCCGTTGCGTACACGCTAGAACGCGTCGAGAATTCGTGATCGCGATATTAACGAGCGGACGGTTTCCTCTAGAAATTATTTGAACAAAAAGAGAAAAGAAAACAGGAAAAATTACCGATTGATAGATGCGTTAATGAGTTTCCCGCGGATAACAGATCATTCCAAATTGAATTATTCAAAAAATGAAAGTAAAGTCTCCTCAGGAAGCGATTACGATACTCACCTTCGCACAATCAACCTATAAAAGAAAATCGAGTGGGAAAAGGATCGTAAAAATTATCATGGACGCTTTTATTTCGGACGCTTTGACTGCATACAATTCTACAAACTTATCCATAGAATCCCATACGGTCCCGAGTGAGAAATTCCCGCAGAGTCCCGAACGTTCTCTCCCTCAAGGATTCAGTCGAAATAAATAATCAATTTTTAAATAATTTTCATCACGAGTACGCCCCGGTCGATTTGTCTGACTTTTTCCGCCTCGAACTACTTCCAGCCTCCGGATGGTTCGAATCGCCCCTGTTCTTGATCCCGTGACCCCCGCTCCAGTCGAGTCTCACAGGTACCGGCACCTGTACCCAGTAAGGGAAGGGTTTCTCCACTGGCACAGGTACCGGTTTCGTCACGTAAACCTCGAAAGGTTTGTCGACGGCCACTTTGACCGGCACGGGGTAAGGTTTCTTCACTTCCACCTCCACTGGCTTCTCGACGGTGTACGGTTTGGGCGCGGGTACCTTCACAGGCACAGGCACTGGCCTCTCGACGCTCACGGGGTAAGGTGCGTCGACAGGTACCTTGATTTCCACGGGGTAAGGTTTTGGGACTGGTACAGGGTAGGGTTTCGCTACCTCCACAGGGTAAGGTTTGGGTACTGGTACCGGATACGGCCTGTTCACGACTACCTTGACAGGTACAGGTACCTTGCTCTCCACCTCGTAGGGCTGAGGAACTTTGACGGGCACTTTGACCTCGTAGGGCACCGGCTTGTCGACGGTATACGGCTGCGGCACAGGTACCTTTACCTCTACAGGTACCTTCTTCTCGACGGTGTACGGCTGGGGCACGGGCACCTCCACCTTGTAGGGCACTGGGCGATCGACCTTCACCTCGTACGGCACCCTCTTCTCCACCGTGTACGGCTCAGGCACTTCCACCGGGACGTTCACGAACACTTTGACGGGATAAGGCACCCTCTTCTCGACGGTGTACGGTTGCGGCACAGGCACCCTCACCTCGTACGGCACGTGGTGGTACACCGTATAGGGAACCTTCTTCTCGACGGTCACCGGCACGGGTATCTTCTTCTCTATGGTTATCACTTTCGTCCTCCCCCACGGAGAAGCACCCTGGGCGTCGCTGCGCGAGAACCTTCTCCATTCGCGGTCGATTCTGCCCAGCCATCCCGAGAATCCTGTAGATCTGAAGTTCTTGCGAGTGTACTTGGTCCAGTCGTCCGTGTCGTCCTCTTTGTCGGTTTTACCCTCCCTGGACGACGAACGGCCGTCGAACTTGTCGTTGTACGAAGAGTCCTCCCGGTACGGCGCCTTCTTCGCGGTGGAGTAGGACTCTCTGATGGTTTTCGTTTCTGTCGTGGTGTTCCCGCTTTCCAGCGCTTTTTCGACTGCTCTTTCCGCAGCCCTCTCGGCAGCCTTCTCCACCGCGAGCTCCGCCGCCCTCTCGAGGTCCTCGCGGCGAGTGGCTGAACACGTTAGGACCATTGAGAGGCAGGCTAACGCTACAACCCTTTGTTGCTGAGGAGAACACAGTGACAGAAATTAGTGGCATTCTTTTGTAGTAATTGGGGACGGGAGGGACCCGAGGTTCGCTAATTGGAGGTGGAATATCGTTAGCTTAAGTTGAAATATCAGAATTATTCAAGTTTCAAGTATTTACAATTCTGATTTCGATTAATTGCTTATTTAATTTCGATCCAAATTAATGTATTAATGAGGCTACTTAGTTTGCGGCACCTGATCATATACAGTTTATGAAAGTACCAACCAGACGTCCCATGATGAGACGTTTCCAGTCGCGACGATAGATTAAGGTGCACTGAATCCAAACGGATGGTGTTCCACTATTATTTATACACGGTGGACGACTTTCGCCTGTCCAACCAGCTGGACCTTTATAGACTTGCACCGCCTTGTTCTTGACAATTATCCGCGGTTAAACGGTCATTGTTTTTCGTAAGGAATTAGCTGGCTGTGATCATAGATCGGGGAAACACCAGGAAACTGTACAGGATGATTATTATTCCGATCGTAAAATCGACTTTCTTGCTTGCCCGGAAGAAATTCTGAATTCTTAGATTCTCAAAATAAATTAATTACCTTCTCGAACACTGAAGGGACAAACATATAATATTCCTTTGGAATCAAATTTTAATTACAAAATTGAAACTTTGATATAAAATTTGATACTAAATTCGCGACTTTTCTGCAAATCTTGTTAAAAAAATCATCCAAAATTAAAATACCAAACTGTTAAGTCTTGAATGATTCAAATTACCCTGCGTCTGATTATACGTCGCTGTTTCCACTGTAACCATCGAAGTTTGCCCATATTTGCGATTAAACCGCTTTTATCATCAATGCAAGGCCATAAAACTTCTGACTCGTTAATCTCACTTTCTATGGGAACAACTTTCTATGGGACAACCGTAAAACCGGACCAGCCTCGATGGTTTGTTCGAGAACAAACGGAGACACGTTCTTTCGTGGAACTCGCGGCAAACAGAATGTCAAATGGCCATCTCGGGTTCTTTTCTTTCTTTTTTTCGTTACCATTATTCTTTTCGCGATCTACATAATTCCATGGCGAATGATTTATCGCATAGAGACGACGGCGTTCGTTCAGTCGGCTCACGTTTTTTTGATACATTCTGGTTCTGTTCATCGATCACGCGAACCATCGAGTTTCTCGTGCAAGTTCAGTGAAACCGAAACCGGTATAAAAGTTCTCTACGGGCCGCTTTGCCATTTTAAACGCGCCGCTTTCTTCTTCTGCTTTGATCGCCGGCTAGAAACTTCCACCTACGATGCCTTGTTTATAGATCAGAATCTAAAAACGAATTACCGGAGTTCGGATAATTAGAAGATTCCAAGGGTTAGATTAAGGAAGAATTAATTATCGAAACCTTTGAGGGGTGGTAAATGACCGTCACTCACAGTTTATTATAATTTAGATAAATAATAGTTTAAAAATAGGCAAAATGGCAACTCAAACGAAGGCTTATTAAAACTAAATATTATTTATTGCACTTATAGATTTTTACACAAATTTTACAATTGTTATGCATACATTAATTAAGCGAAGATTAATAACTGCAGCAAATGCAATTCATTTCAATGAAACTTTCATCGATGCAATTTCGATTGCATTTCAATCGGAAATTGCTTTCGGTCGACTGAATCGAGACTGAAAGTAGCGTCGGCTCACGACGCGTTTGATTAACATAAATCAATTACCATACGTATCCGTAACGATCCAATTACTGAAAGGGTGAAAGTAATCGTGCTTAGAATGATACCGATACCATTTGCATTTCACGATCTTCGCGGAAAGCATAAATTTCGACGGTTAAACGGCTGCCACGACAGTTACAACTCGAACCAGTTAAACTCAACGAGGAACAATTATCCGATCGTTGATCGTACGATGGAAATTAATCAAGGGGACGTTTTATTGTTGTTTCTTAAAATCCGTTTATTTTTTCTTTTACAATGCACAACCTCTCGCGGAACATGCATGCACTAAAACAGAAATACCGTCGATATAAACTGCAACTCTATGCAGTTTCGAAGAGAAATGCACTTCGCCGTAAATCGAAATCCGACGATCAGAAAGATGGCGTTTATTGCTTGTAACGTTAAAATAATATCGAGTTTCTAACTTATGAATCGGTATACATATTTTGTCTTATGCTTTCTAATATTATTATATTAGATCGTAGACGGTAGAGATTTATTTACATAAATTTATAATACCTCTGTGGTTTATGGAATGGTTTCAAAGTGCGTTCGTAATTCTTGCTATTCGAAATAAATAATATTCCGTGAACAAACTGTGTCAGCTTAGAAATGCTCCGTCCGCAAAGGGTTGGTCAACCCTTCCACTTGAATTATGATAATTGCTATCTTTTAAATTATATAACTAAAGGGGCCTTATCAAAAAATTAGCAGAAATTCAGTCACAAAGAGTTTAGAATCTGAAAATATTTTTACCCAAACTGTACACTTGACTTCAGTGAAAGTAACAAGGAAATGGCAGTAAAGGAATACACAACTTACCTTATCAAATCAAACGTTCGCTGTTACTATTTATAATAACATTTTACATAATCAAATTCTTTTCAATTACACGTGTTTCAAGATACTATCACATTCAGATACCTTTCTTTTTACAAAAAGTACAAAAATTAGCTGATAAAACTTTCCTTTACGAACCTACTCGACAAATCTTGTTTAAATCTTTTGAAGTAGATAATTTCTATTTTAAAGAAAGCCAGCCAAAGCGAAAGGGTTGACACTATATTTTCGCAACTCCACAATCATCCTAATCATCGATAAAAATTCATCGTTCCCAATCCCGATATTCGTACGACGAGTCCCCATGGGCGGGCACAGGGACGGCCACCTTGACAGGATAAGGTACTGGCTTATCCACAGGATAAGGCACCGTCCTGGTCACGTGGATAGGCACAGGTCGCTCGACGGGCACTTTGACGGGCACAGGTACCGGTCTCTCGACGGTGTACGGCACCTCCTTCTCCACCGGATACGGCACTGGTACCGGTATCTTCACCTTGACCGGAACTGGCTTGTCGACGGGCACGGGCACCGGTCGTGGGACCTCGACATTCACCGGATACGGTACAGGCTTCTCGACCGGATAAGGTACGGGCCTGGATACCGGTACCGGATAAGGTTTGGATACCGGTACCGGTATCGGTTGTTCCACCTCGATCTTAATCGGATAATGGACCACCCTTTCCACCGGATACGGCTGCGGCACGTGGACCGGTACCTTGATGGGTACAGGTATCTTTCGCTCGATGGGGAACGGATCGGGTATCGGTACCTTCACCTCGTACGAGACTTTCTTCTCGACCGGAAACGGGTCCGGTATGTACACTTTGACCGGTACCGGACGGTCCACGGGTACCTGGACCGGATACGGTACCTCCTTGACCACTGGCACCGGTTTGGGTACCTTGAAAGGCATCTTGACGAAAACCTGCACCGGGTACGGGATTTTCTTCTCGACCGCGTACGGCTGAGGCACGGGTACCTTGACCGGGTACGGCACGTTCTTCACCACCGGGTACCTGATGGTTTTCTCTACTGGATAAGGCACGGCTACCTTCTTGATCACCGTCACCGTCTTGTGCACGTCCTCGTGCACGTGCTGGCCCAGAAGCTGACCGTCCTGGGGGATGTGCGCTGGTACCCCGCCCCCGTCGTACTCGTGGACGAAGGTGCCTGATTCCTCAGAGTCTGTCTTCAGGGGCAGGTCGTCCAGGTGGCTCGATTCTATGTGTTCTTGCCCTGGGTTGTTGTAAGGATCGTCTGTAATTAGTTTCTTTAATAGTTTTGCTGGTAGATCACGAAATTCCATGACGTTCTTTTTATTGAAATTAATTTTGAAGATTGCCCAAACCCAAGGACATGCAATTTTTGTATTTATGATTAAAATTGATATGAATATCCTTTTGTCCATTATCCCTAAAAATAGTATTCTAATAACACAATAATGGATGCATGAGTATACTCACATCGTTTTTCAACCGACTCGGAGGAATTGCCTTTCTGTTCCTTATCCACTGAAGCATCGCTCAATTTTTCTTGCGTACGATGATAGCTTCTCTGCGGTCTCACGTATCCTGGTGACCTCATTGTCGTGACTTTGTAAGTCTGCCCAGTGGATGGATCCTCCTCCTTCTTGGCAGAGGAGCTGAACGCTGTAGCCACGAAGAATATCAAGAGGATCGCCACATTACTCTATAAAACAGATAAAAATGAATATCCTGACCACAGGGACTTCCGTATCATTTTATTTATTTCTCTCTTCGTTGATCTTTGGATGGCACACTGAGCCAATTTTGAAAGCGTACATCTTACAACAAATAAGTATTATGTTTTGCAAAAGGAATTATTAATTAGTGTGTCTACAAAATCTGGTGGACACTTTCACACTAATACCTTGAACTTTCCAATAATGTACCACACCCCCCGGTAATTACCCCAGATACTACATTACTCTCGAATCTTTTGTCAATGGGCCTCACACCCCTCCATAGGAATAAATAGCCACTTGTTGCAGTTATAATGTACAGTTAAAGAAATAATTCACTCCAATGAACTCGAGGTCCAATTCCACTGTCACAACGAACCGATCGGTATCACTGGTTAATTGGAGAACGTACCGTGAGCCCCATCTCGAGATCGATCTTCTTCAAGGTACACGATCTGGACTAGATGCAAGTAAATCGGTCCCATGGATTCGCCAGCTTTTATATACGGTTATCGTACGGATCCATAGACTGAACACGACCGATGGGTTCATCAAAGAGGGGACCGGTTCGCTTTCGCGTCTCGCTGAGAGTGAAACTCTTCGCGAAACAAGAATCGGATCCCATCGATCCGGTCCATGTAGGGGATGAAACGGAACGACGTCTAATTTAATCCCGGGCGCATTCTCGTCCGCTTTTTTTTCCCCCCTCCGTTTGGCGTCGACCTTGCCGAATCTGGATCGCGGTTTGATACGAGACCCGAGTCACGCGCGAATCGAAAGCGAAAGATCCCGCGAAAGATAGTCCCGCGGGATGATGAGAGGATCCGTCGGCGGTTCTGCTTTGAAATTTCTACTCGAAAGCAACGTTGCTTAAAATTCGCCGCGTGTCCACTCGAAGAAACTGGTTTAACCCGAAGGATTAGGTTAAATTTCTGATTGAAAAAACTTTCACCCTCTGAATTCTAAAGTTTTGATAAAAAGGAAATTCTTTAATACCGAAGGATATTTTGTGGAATATTTCCCAAAGCCAATACAAATTTTGTTAAACATTAATCGTCGTAACTTTTAGAATACTTCTAATTTTCGAACAAATCTCTGCGTAAGTGTTGGAAGAACGACGTGTCGAACGCGCAGTGAAAATAATCGTTTGATGAAAATCGTTTTGCCGAGATTTCACGGTGAACACGCGATGATTACGGGACCGTGAACGCGTTTGATCCCGTTTGCTTTTTAATACAACGCATTGTTTTCTATTAATCGTACCTTTACATATTCAGAGCACGCTGCTTCTTTTCGTACGCGCGGTTAAATTGCAAGAAAAGGTATCCATCACCTGGAGGTTAATAAAAATTTTGCTTTTGAAGTGATAGAAAGTGAATGCAGAGTGAATTTCTTCTTCCATAGGGTTAGTCCATTAAATACCATGCTTCTGACTTTCGAAATTTGCATGAAAAATGGCAGAGGATTTGATTTAATCCAATTTTCATACCATTTGCTGTTTGTTCTTGTCTTACTATTAAATATTTAGATTGTGACGTGGCTTTAATTTAAATTATATGCCCATGACTTCTTGGGGGAGGGGGTGAGTCCTGTCTTAAGGCGTCCAGGACGTTCTGGAACACTTTTTTGAAACAATATTTCCAAGATATTAAAAATTACTTAGTTTAACGATAGGGCAATAGTGTTTTAACTTTGAGATAGCAGAAAATTGATTGAATTATTATTTCTTCGCACATGCACCCCTTTTTTTATATAAAAAGCGAACATTCTTCTCGCTTTTTAATTTACAACAACTTGCTTGAGAAACGAAAGATTTCTTCGCTTTCTCTGTGAGGAAAAAAGGAGTGAAAATCAGCCTCCGTTTTGATATTTGCACGTAAATTGACTGAGCAAATCAATTATTTGAATATTCCCGAGTTCGAAGTAGAAGAACTTTAAATTTCAAATAAGCGGACGTGTAGAAGTTTGTAAGGACTCGAAGGAATGCGATTTTAAACGTGTCCAAATTGAATAAAAATTTGTTTTCAACAATGTGCAGCGTAATTGTTGCTCCTTAATGACGCACAGGCACGCACTAGGTCTCAGATGAGTAATCTGACAGCGATACGGCGATCTCGATTCGAGGAATGCTGAATAATTATATGCTTCGAGCGTGTAACATAGTTTTCCAGACTCGCTTTCGACGCGTACATGATAATCGACTTTTTAGAAAAATTATGTATCGTAATTCGAGACTGGATATGCTAAATGAAGCAATTTCAAGCATTATTATTCTTGTTACGATGATTTATACAAATTTGAATCGCATACATAACTGGAATCAAGATAATTTATTAAAATTCATCAGATTTCATTCATTATCCATAATTATCTTTGAAAAAATAACTAGAATAATAAACATTAAAGTATTTTTCACATTTTTTAACATTAAAGTGTAGAGGTATTCATCAGTTAGAACACCTAAATGATTAGGGTTTTTAATGCTAATTTTAAGAAAATTTGTGTATTACAAGAGACTGCATCGAAATTGCAGTGAAATTAATATCGAAATGGCACAAACCCTCGAACACGTCAAGCATTAACAGAATAAGAAATGGAAGGATATAACTTGTAATTACCATTAGGAATTATAATTGACCATAATTAATTGAAATTTGTTGAGATTAAAATACTGAAACAAATGTTAAATATACCATTTTTATAGCACTGTTATATTAAGAGAAATATATACTCCCCGTTGTATTTTCTTCATTTTGCAAGAACTAAATGATAAAAAATACTTAAATTGTTTATATTTAATGATTTTTTTCATTAAAATCGTTGTATTTTGCATAAATAATTAAAAATTTTAAAATTTTTAGATTTTTACCTCTAGCGCCATCTCTTCGAAAAGTGCTCAAACTGCTCAAAAATTGACAGGAATCTGCCGTACCTACAATGATTATTTTTTAAGAAAATAATTTTTTGCTGTTTTCGCGTGTTTAAAGCATCTAATCGCTTCTATTTTACACTAATTATCGATTCCAATTGTCCGATTAATCCTAGAAGCCCGAAATATTGAAATATTAAAGATTAAATGTTAGACTTCTGAAGCATCGTTAAAAATGGCGGGCTTTTCAAAACGAGTAATGTACTATTTTGATATTTCTTAATTAAATTCCTTATAAAGGTTTATTAATTAAACTTCTGCTTTAATTATTAAACTAGAAGAACTGGTGTATAATTTCTGATTGTTTCAATAAGAGAAAAACCTACATTTATGTCTTTTCTTCATTAATATAACTTTTAAAGTTGTATAATAAACGATTCAAAGCTATTGACATGGATATTGTTCTAATTTTATCATTTTCAATGCTTTCAGTACGATTGTGTACGATTGTATAAGCCACTAAAGACAATAAAAATAAAAAAGAATTAATTTTAAAGCTATCAAAGCTTACTACTTGAAACTACTTGATGTTTCAGTGGCTTTAACATCTATTATATTGTATTTTAATTGTCTTTAATGGTTTATTATCATTTTTAGAAGCTTTATTTACAATATCCTATCGATATAATACGTTTAATATGCTCTGGTACGTAAAGAAATTCAATTAAAGTTGGAACGATATATGGGAATTTAGTTCCATTAGTTCGGGGGTGCTGCCGCTAGATGGTTATAGTGTTTCTATGTCCATGAAACGCTATTTTTTCTATTTTCATTATTAATGCGTCTAGCATCACAAAATTTATATCGTTGTAACCGGCTTTGATCCTAGAACGCTATACTGTCGTCAGATTTTTCCAAAAGTGTCTCGTTTTTGAATAAATCGCAATTTTCTGTTTCGTTAGTTCCATCTTTGACCGCTAGATGGCGCTGGTGGCACCACTTGTAGAACGCGCAGAAGTTTAAAAATACAAATTTGTAAATTAATCGCAGAATGTACTTTAAACTTTTTAATTTAACTAATTCGCAGGAATAAAATGTTGTTTCATGTTTCCTTATGAATTATATGTTTTTAACGACTTTATTAACAACAATACTTCAAGAAATACAATTATTTAACACACGAGATACTTCAGTTTTAAAGGTACAACAATTAACACTATCTTAGTTCATAAACAAATCAAATTTTCACAAACCTGTTAATATAACAACTTCTACATCAGTAACAAACAATTTTTAATATAAATCAATGAAAACAAACTTAATTAAAGCTTTGAATCTCGTCAAATAATCAAACTTACAAAATAATCCGTTCAAAATAAAATGTTCCATATTTATTTATACAATCTATCTGTCCATCTTTGAAATCTTTATTTACAAATTGAAAAAAGTAACTTAACTCGCATTGAACGGTCCATTAAAACAGCTCCCGCTAAGTTCCTCGAGCTCCATTTGAAAAAACACTTGAAAGAGCAGGGAAAGGAAGGGAGAACGAGGATGTTGGTTTATTTAAAAATGATTAAAAGGGAAAGGGATCGTTATAAACAGGGAACAAAGGCGCTGGTTTCTCTCACGACGATCTTTTTCCTGGTCTCTCTCACTTTCAGCCTCGGTCGCGTGCGACTCGATTTCGTAAGAGCCACCGGCCTGGTTCCCGATGGACGAGCACGTAAAGTCCACGGTTCGCGAGTCAAGTGGCCAGTTAGCCACGCTCCAACTGGGTCGAATCTTTAAACTTGAAGCCACGATCTTCGACACGCTCGAACGGCTTCCTTCCAGAATGCCTACCACTTCATCCATTGTCTTAACCCTGCCACAGAATGCGCTCAGTAAATCACCAATTAACGCCTTGCTCAACACTCGCAAATGAAACAGCATACACAGCTTTGATAAAATATCATTTTACAATAAAAATTTGGCACAGTGCCAAGGAGCGCCACTTCGGAGATCGAAGATGCCCCAATTCTTATTCGCTAATTATTCGATCCATCATCGTCGTTGGTCAATTTTCGTGGGGAGAACAATTCTAAAATTGAAATCGTACAGGGGGTTGCTCAATGAACTTATCCACGCAACGATGATAATTGAACGTTTCCGAAGGATCGTTGCCTAAAGCTTCCGGTTCGCTCGTTTCAGAAGAGGGGCTACCTCTTCAACGGTGGGTTTCCCTCTGACACGTGAGAACTGTTTTTCTCCTTTATTAACCCTTATATGAAATATTCAATACAAATATTCCTCGTAATATAATATAATATTACAGTGAAGGCTTCATTTGATTACCATTAAGGATTAACACTGATTGCCACGTCAGCCACACATGGGTGACACTTGAATTTCCATTAAAAATCATGGCCTATATTTTTAAAGCAAAATATTGTGGAAACAGAATATGAAGTTTGTCAAAAATAAAATTATTATCAAATGAAACTTTTGCAGCGTGGCAAAGTGTTAATAATAAAATCAAACCTTCTCCCCCAAAGGACAATTCTCCTTTAGTCTTTTCTTATTATTAATTAAATTTGTAGAAAGTCTATGCTTGAGAACTGGCATATACTTTGTAACAGCTTTAAACTTAATAATAGCCTAGGTTGATTATAAACAAAATCGAAACAGTCGCAAATTACAATTCGTGGCTCCAGGCCACCCTGGAGAATACAAGGGAAAGCATCGAGGAGCATCGATTTCGTTAGGGGGTGTCTTGGCAGGGTGCAAACTGGGTCGCGATTTCGTCGTAGCGGATCCGCTCGTCCATCGCCACGCATCGCCGATCGAAGAAAGTTTCGAGTGGAAAGCGGACGTTTGTTTCTGCCGCGTCCCTTCGATGAAATTAAACGGAACAAACTGTATGATAAGCGATCGTTCAATTGTGACCGGTTCCGCGCAAGATTTCCACCGGTTTGCAAAACCTGGGAATTGTTTCTGGAACGATGGAGGCAGAACGTTTGGGAAAACGAAAGTGAAAATCGCTACGATATGGCCGCGCTAAAGTTTCCCAGTTAACAATCGTTGGAAGTACTCTAATATTTAATATTAAAGCTTATTGAATCGTGTTAGAAGAAGGACTGTTGGAATTTTGTAACCTTATCATAAAGGGTTCCAGGCGGATGGAAACTTTAGCGTACGCCCGATAGAGAGAACACCACCGTATTCTTTACAGTATTAATATTTATAGTTCGTACAAAAATACATGTATTCTGCTATATCGATAGAAAAAAGATGAGATAAGCGAGCTGCTCTCGAGCGAAGGTCGCCAAGGGCCGCCCCCGGAGTCGTGGATCCGTTCCGTCGCGTCCCGAGAATCGAACTCGATCCATCTCCGTTCGAGAGGCGGTCCTTCGGCTCTGTCCGCGCGCCGGAAGTCCCTCCAGTTCGCTCGGTCCAGGTACAAGAAGAAATTCTTCCTCTTCGTCCACCTTTAGCTCCTGTGTGTCCTCTCTATCTCTTTTCTTCTTCTTCCCTGTGTTACCTAAAAATTGTGTCGACCGTGTGAACAACTAGTAGCCGTGACCTCCCGACCAGTCGTTGCTGTAGTGGGACTCGTGATGATGGACTGGCACTGCGACCGGAATTTTGACTGGTACCGGGACAGGCTTCTCGACGGGGTAAGGTACCGGTCGCTCCACGTGGACGGGGTACGGTCTGTCGACGGGGACCTTGACTTCGACGGGGACGGGTCTCTCCACGGGGTAAGGCACAGGCTTCTCGACGGGGTACGGCTGCGGTACTGGAACCTTGACGGCGACGGGGTACGGTTTCTCGACTGGTACCGGATAGGGTCTGTCGACGGGCACCCTGACAGCTACAGGTACTGGCTTCTCGACTGGGTAGGGTACAGGTCTCTCGATGTGCACAGGGTAAGGTTTGGGCACGGGCACGTGGATAGGACGATCGACGGGTACCTTGACGGGCACCAATCTCTCAACTGGGTAAGGTGCTGGTACGTGGACGGGGACCTTGACGGGCACGGGGTAAGGCTTCTCAACGGGGTAAGGTTGGGGTACTGGAACCTTCACGGGGTAGGGAATGTGCTTCTCGACGGGGTAAGGCTGGGGTACCAGGACTTTGACGGGGTAGGGACGATCAACGGGTACGTGGACCGGGTAGGGAACCTTCTTCTCGACTGGATACGGCTGTGGGACGTGAACGGGAACCTTCACGAGGACCTTGACCGGGTAGGGCTTCTCAACCGGGTACGGCTGCGGTACTGGAACCTTCACCGGGTAGGGCACAGGCTTCTCCACCGGGTAGGGCACGTGTTTCTCCACCGGGTACGGTACAGCCACGTTCTTCACCACGGTCACGGTCTTCACGTGTTCGTGTCCGTGTCCGACGTCCAGTACGTGGCCCCCATAGCCACCGGAGTATCCTAGATGACCGTATCCACCGCTCAGCTCCAGGCCACCGTGTCCACCCGCGCCGATGTCATAGCCACCGTCGTAGCTGTACCCGTAGCCCAGGCCCAACAGGCCCCGCTTCTCCTGCTTCTTCGTCGACTTCCCTTCCAACGATGACTCGTCCCTCTCGACCGTCTTCTGGGCTTCCCCGGCCCATACGGACGAGACCAGCAGGGCGATCGCTGTCGTGTAGACCTGAAAATCACGATTCACGTCAGAGATGCGTCGGCTAAACAAGTTGCGGTCAGGAACCGGTTGAAAATGGATCACTGGGACGGAATTTCGAGTTTCGAGACGAAACAACAAGATCCAAAGCCACTGCGTGACTTTTGCGGAAAATCGAGTGCCGGAAGAATAAAATAAATTAAACCTTCTTCGATTTCACGAAGAATGATTCTCGAATGGGGAAAATTTTCGTAAATTCTTAACCGATCAGAATCACTTTACGCGGACTCTATATTCGAAGCACGTTGAGTCTAATTTGACCAAAGAGGACCTAAGACACGACGAATCAAGTACGATACCACCGAAATTCTGCTAGAAAATCACTGGGTCGACTCGAAGGATTGCGAAACGAGATCGATTTCCGGAAAATCGTCCGCGTAACTCCGTTGAAAAGGAAAGTGACGGGGTCCCGTATCGGAAACTGTACCGCGAGACACTCCCTTTCGTAGAAATCGTTCACTGGACAACGAAAAACGCGTGTATGGTCACTTGATGTTCTTTCGATTCTTTTTATTTTTTACCACGAGGCACGTACCAGGATTCTCATTTTTGCTCGCGAGATATTCCAGGTGCGTCCAGAAGTGAACTGGATGCTGATTGCCGTTGGTCGGTCGCCTTATATACACGGCATACTTTCGCCTTCGCCACCCGGGCCCAACTCGCGTACCCCCCACGTTACACCTCTTTGTTCGCGTACTACCACTCCCCTTTGGGACACACGACTCGCCTCCCCCCTCTCCCCACGCGCTCTCTCGAAAACGTCCCTCTCCTTGGGCAACAGTTTCGTTTTCTTCTTCGTACACGGGATCCCCACTGTACGACTTCCACCGTTATGCGGATATTAACGCGACGAGTACCCTTCGTGGTACCACGATTCACGATTTTCGTCGTTTCGCACCTCTGGTTAACCCTCTATGACAGATCGACGAGTATAATCGACCAAACCTTAACAACTTACAAAATCGTGTAGTCGTCTTTTAAGTGATTAAGTTTTAAGAACTTATTTAGAGCTATTACTTCGTTAGTTGTGATAATTGTATTGAAAATTAAAAGTGCTCCACCCTAAAGAGTTAAACGATAGAATTGTATTGCAAGTGACAACGCATTGGGTGATAACGAAAAATTGTTTCAGGATTTCTTTAATGAATGAGTTGTTCAAAATTTAAGTTTGTCACTTATTCTGTGAATTAATGAATATGAAATATATAAAATAAGTGCAAAATTGAATCTCTAGATTTTTGATCAAGATAAAGAAGAATTTTCTGCCCTGGTGCATTTTGTATTTGAACCCTAATTTCTTGGCTCATTTCCTCTGTACAATAATTAATTATTCGATCGTACGAAAATTCGAAATGAAAGTGAACGCAGTAATCAGTATATTCAAGATCAGTGAAAGAAGCATTGCAGAAAACTTTCCTGCACGTGACGTAACCATAACGTATACGAAAATCTCCCCAGCCTCGGTGCATCGATTCCTCTCCATCCTCTGAACCCGGCTTCGACTTCCGACTGCGCGTAATTCGAATTCCATCGTGTCAGCGTATAAAGTATATCCCCGTAATTACAATGTCTCCCTCTCGTATCTATTCTGAACTCTCGTTCGATCGAAAGTCTTATTTTTTGATTAAATAAATAATTTCAGCAAACATAAAAGTAGGGAAATATTATAAATTTGGAAATTAAAATGAAGCAATTTTGATCGAAAGGTCATCGATTCCGGTCCAATCGGACTGGATCGCGTAGGGTCGTTTCGAAAGCAGTTAAAATTCGATCCGTGGCTCAAATTTTGCAACTGGGCCGGTCCAAGTTTCTTTTTCGACGGGGCCCGTAAAGTTGTATCGCCCCGGGCGTTATCCCGGTACAATTGGATCGTTGCAACGCCGATCTGATCCTCTTCCCTTTCTCCGTCGTCGGGCCCGTTCCGTTTTCGTCCTTCCTCTCGAAGGCGACCCGGGCTTCGATTACGTGTTCGCGTTAACGTTCAGGCTCTCTCTTTTCGCCGTCAGGTCTGTCTCCGTCGTGGATTTATCCGTTACCGATCCGCAATGGGTGCAACCGTTGCTCCCTTTCATGAGACACGAGGTCCTGCGTCACGATCTCCCTCTCTCCCTTTTCCGCGAACGACCCCGGTTCCGTTTTCTTCCACGTACGCCCACCGCTCCAGCGCGCGGCATAGAAACGATATTTTTACGCGGAATACGATCCTTCTTTCTGGCTAAAGACATTGCAGGTGTAAGAGAGCCTTCTAAGATAAAAAAAACTGTGTCGGATAAAAATTAGAATCTTCAAGGTAGGAGAATGGATGTCGTTGAGGAAACTGGGATTTTCAGTCATTCTCCCCCCCTTTTGAGAAAGTCTTGGTAATCAGCCTTTGTAATTTTTCTTAAATCAAAATTCGACTTCAGTCTTTGTAATTTTAGTTAATTCGAAGTCCAGAACCAAAAGGAAGCAGGATTTGAAAGTAGAATGTTATCTAATATCCACTCGAGCGACCGGGGGTCAAAATCCTTCGTGATCCCCGGAGTCTTTCGACCGTTTCCAACGATCTACCTGCAAAGGTGGCGTATCGATGGATCGCGAGCAGCCGGCATTCACGGAAAAAGGCCTCACCTTGGTTCCGTTTGCATTCGAGGCGGTTTTCCTCGCCTTGGAGACGCGACTCGCAAGAATCTCGTTTCCATCGGATGGATCTCTATCTCTGGCCGTCCACGTGGGCAGATCTCAAAGGTCAATCGATAAAATTCTTCGGCTCGATCCTCTTTCTCTGTCCGCTACGATTTCATCCTCTCTCGCCACGATCGACAGCCTCATTTTCTTTCTGTCGCCGATGGAACGAGGAATTGCGGAGGGAACTCGATAAGAAGGACCTTGGCGGACGGGAAATCAAGCGGTATCCTTCTTCGCGGCTTTGCTTTCGCTCCAAGACTTGAAAATTATATTCAAATTATCTAAGATCGTCCCCCTTTCAAAATTCTGCAATTAAAATTCACAAGGACCTCCAGGCCACAGTGGGCTAATAAATAATGACTTACAAATGTCTAACCTAAAAATGCGAACAACATATCGAAGTACGCGATTGGTACTTCAGTGGCGAGGAACGTGTTGACGTAGAAAAATAAAAAGCTACAAGGCGTCAAGGTAGGTGTTACGTTGCTCTCTCACGCAAGATGTAAATGTTCGTAACAAAGTGACGATAGCGATCGGATAACGCTAATGGCGGCCGATTTGAACGATAGCTCGTTTGAGCGAAGCTGACGCGTTTACAAGCACCCGTTACACCGTTCGGGTCCTTTCGAATCTCTCCTCGTTAAACGGGATTAAATGTGGTGCAATCGCGATCACCCGCGGATGATAACAAACATATTTCTGTTTTCGATTTCCGTGGACGAAGAGGAAGGTTCCGAAAGCGATATCCGAGAATTTCATGCGATAAAAAAACGCTCGAGCCGTGTAATTAACGATCGTTATGAAACCGGCGATCATCCGGGCGACATTCCACGCTTTCGCGAATCGCGGCCGTAACAGTTTTCAGGACAGGCTAGATGGAAAGTGGACGCGGTTTAAAGGATAGTCCCTCTCTCTCTCTCTCTCGCTCGTGTTCGATTACGTAAAGGTCGCCGACGATGAAGAGTCTCGGTGAAACGGCGAGCCGGAGCCGATCTCTGTCCCGTTCTTACCAGCACGCTCAAAGAGGAGGAATCTTGCTAAAAGGAATCCTAAGCGACCTCGATGACACTGGCCTTGGGATCGTGGTTTCTTCAAGGTTTGCTAAAAGTTGCCATGTCGAGGGTCATTAAACGTCTGGATCAACCCTCGAACGACAGGGTCCTCGCTAACTCGAGTTTCATTTGAAATTCTTCGTGATTGTATTTTAGCAATTTTGGGATAATTAATGAACCAGCCACTCAAGAATGAACCATTTTTTAAATTTCTTCTAATTTATAAGTGTTTGATTATCTTTTATGATAGAATGATTTTACTTACATTGATTTGTGTTCGATAGGAACTTCGTGGCAGGTGTTCTCCAGTTCCAACTGTATCGGGCACTCTGCCAGGCTGCTGGACAGAGGAACGTCGATGACCCCAGGAGACCCCTGCACAGGTGCGACTTCTACCGGAGCCCGGAAGCTGGAAGAATATTGGGGTGAGTTATTTTTGATATATTTAGAAACTTCGACACGTAATCTCGTGGGACTCGTATACGGTTTCAGACAATCTATCGTGTTACAAGAGGGTTATCTGTAACATTTTTCTATCGATTTATCAGATTTAACCGAACGTAAGACGAGGGTACAAAAAAGAAAAGCACTTTCAGGCACTATTAAGTCGACTCCATAGTTCGGCAAACAATGTCCTCGAGCGATTCTAGCGAGAACCAGTTGTGTATCTGGAGTTGGCAAAGAAATTTCTCAACGAGATAATAAATGCACCGAAGGATACCGTGGCAACCCCCTTTTTATCCGTGCTTTAAACTAACGTTGACGAAACCGTTCGACCGAACGAGGGCAAAAAGAACGGAAGTGCCGCTTTGCCAGCAACGACCGCGTTAAAGTGTCGTTTAACGTTAACGGGAACGTGAGTTTAATTCGAACAAAAAAAAAAAAAGGAACACCCAAAGCTGGCACCTTTGAAAAATCCAGTCTCGTAGCTTATTGATATTTTAAATTATTACCCTGAGCTCGTACTCGGTTCTCTTTCAATTATTCGATAAAGTAAGCTTACAGCTGCGTCTTAAGATCCTCGAGGCTATTAATTATTAGTAGTAATTTTTAATTAATATTTCGAATTTCTACTCTATCTCTGGCTACAAGTCAATTTGTAGAGTTAATTACTGCTAATTACCACAGTAGAAATAACCATATTATCTCCTCCTTCTCCAATTAGTTAATCGAGTTAAAAATTTGTAATATTCCATGTAGATTTTTATGATAATGAACATATTGATAGAAAGCCGAGACGAAGGATTAAATAATCGATAGAAAAAAATGTAAATTTATGACATCCTCGTCCACTTTCCCTTTCTATAAATCCTAACGATTTCGCGAACAATCCATAAAAAGACGAAAAAAAATACTTGAATTCAAAATTATGTGTCTAAACGGAATTGTCGACTGCATTCTTGTATTTCATCTTTTTTTCTTCTACTTCGAGCCAGGAATGCTTTTAAACATATTATGTAAGGATGTTCTTGTTGTTTTTAGTGCCACGTTTAAGCAACAATTTCTTCTTTTTTATTCGTGCAGAATTTCGAAACGGAAGTTTTTCGAATGTTTATTCATTCGTTTAAACGGCCGACTGGCGGAGGTTATCATAAAGGGAAACGTCGAAAGACGATTTCGATGGTCGTTAAAAAGCTTCTTCGCGAAAGTGCAATTGAACGAAAAGATTCGCGAAGTGAAATCAACGATTCTTCAGCCGAGCGATCAATATTTATATCTTCCCGATCCATCAAGAGATTCGATGACGAAACGTAGCCGTCCCATACCGGACGGTCATTTATAAAATCTCGAAAACTTATATATCATAAATGTTACAGATCGCATAAATCACCCAGCCCACACTGCAATCGTAAACACGTGAAAAAGATTTATATTTCGTACACGGAATTAGAAACTAAGAGGTATGGAATTTGCAAAGCTAGAATTTCTAACAAGCATTCGAAATCTTTCCAAAAATGATAAAACGTGAATAAAAATCGATACAACAAAAGTTTGCAAAACTCGTGAAGACAGGTTATCGTGAATTTTTAATTAATTCTCTTAAAGAACACGAACGGGATTTCCAAATCTATTATGCGATCAGATAATTCTGTCACCTTGTTTCCATAATTTTACAATAGCGATAAAACTAAGAAGAAGGATACCAGTGCAAATTCAACGAAGACGAGACAAGTCCAGTTAAACCTTTTTTTCTTTTTAGAAATTCATAAGTCGACATTTATTCAGGGTTAATGCGACAACCGATTGCAACATCTTCGGCGATCTATTCAAATAATCTTGTCGCAACGTTCGTGAGAAGTTGAGGGACTATCCGATAATGTCAGAGATTCCTTTTTTTTTCTCTTTTAGCTCATTTTATGCAATCGTCGTTCTATATAAAACGTCGATGACGTGTCTTATCTTTCTCGAATTACGTTATTTCTATCCTGTCAACGTTAGCGATAGCAACCAGCTCCTTGATTACTGGAGAATGTGCCGAGAGTTTGTACGGTTCAATTAATCGACGCGAACGAAACGCGTTATGAAAGGAAGTTTCTATTGAAATATGAAACTGACTACGTTAACCTTTATTAATCCGTTTACTTTGTGCCATGGGTCGGGATGAATGGATTCGTGTCACTTTGGAATTAAAGTTAGCAAGGATACTATTTTATTTTTACGAGGTTAAAAATTGAAAGCTGGAACAAAGTTAAAATTTCCAAATCTAGAAATTCCTCATCTATATAAAATTTTCGGAGGCAAAGTTATATCAGTTTAGTGTCAGTGAAATGGTTGTTCTATTTCTCGTGATTTTCATCGGGATCGTGACAGAATCGAGAGACGGAAAATTGGCAGAGAAATTGCGGAACCGAACAAATAGGTTTCCCTCTCGTTGACCTAGATATAACGTTGACTCGATTGTCAAGGGAGGCGATCCGATCACGATGAGATCGATATAATACGACTCTCGGTTGTATCCTGTGTACGATACTTCCGATTAACTATACCCACATGTATTTCGTTCGATCATTACAAAAAAGGAGTGGGGATAATTCCTTTTTTTTTTTTTTTTTGAAACGTTTCCAACATCCACCGTCCCAATTGGACCTTGGAATGATCGTTTATTCAAACTATCCTGTAATCTGAAAACTTTTATTAAATTCCGTCCCAATTTCCCCATTTTATTTTCACGCAAATTAAACAGGAAATTAGAGTCTCTTTAATTCGTTGCGATACTCTCCAACGATTTTTGGAGATATAATTGATGGTCCATGCCGGTCGCTAATTATAGAATTAAATAAATCTTCACGGAAATCTATTAAGATATTTACCCATCGAACGCCCACGGTCGATCCATCGCGGACCTGTTGTAAACCGCGAATGATTTACAATCGACGATCACCTGCGCGCATCTCGTTTTCCTTGGGAGTCTCCTGTATCGAGGTCCATCCTCGCGAAACAGATACACCGGCGCGAGCGTAAATATTCGTCGGCGTTCAATAAAAGTGCCGTTTCGCGCGTAACACTGACGAGTCATCGAGTGAAAGCGTAGAAAGATACGTATAATTGCTTAACGTTTATTCTCGTCGCTGTTATTCTACGAAAATTCATTCGGACGATCGATGAAACGATCGAGTTCCTCTTGGACCGTCTTACATAATCGAAGGCGACGAAACGGATTTAAAATACCAAAAGTAGATTTCTGGGTAATGAATATTCCGCGTCGATAATATTTTTCTCGTGGTTTGTCGAAAACACAAGGTGCCGGGTGTTTTCGATCGGTTAAGTCACGAGGAAGGCATCCGGTCGTGTTTCTGCCCGCTGGAACAAAATCTCCGAAAGTTTTTTGAAGAAAGGGTCCTGACATTTTGACCTGGTTAAAATTCAAGGCTAATCCAGGATCGTGAGAACGACGGTCGCCCGCTCCTTTTGCAATATCGTTCTAAAGATAGGCCGGGATGTATCCCTGGGTCCTCATCCTGAATAACACAATTACTCCGCGACGGGGTTCGGATGTTTGTCTCGGGACTGGTTCTTGTTTGCTTGTGCGCCGGTTATTTGCGAACAATGCATGTAAAAATGGGGAAAATATAGGAATACTTAGTCCGTTGCGTGGCATCGTTTGATTTTTTAAGTGGGAGCAAAATAACCACCGAGCAAATAAAAGTTTTATTAGAACTTTGATAATGACTGTTCCTCATAGAGCAAGTTCCTTAGCCCTGAAAAGAATGAAGAAATCGCGAGGAACGAGCAATTAAAAGCGATACAGACACGTCAGCCCGCAGAGTTCGCTATAATAAATCGCTTCTATCGCTTGAGAGTATCTAAACGTTAGCACCCGGAACGTGTATCTGTTTATCGTGCCGTATAAATGCGCGTTTGCTTCGGCGATTATGAAATGTTACTTGTAAAACAATTACGCAATGCCGGCGTCAAGATACGTTTATTTTTTTCTTTCTTATTCCTTTCTTTCGGTAGGTTTTCAACGTTGCATAAGGTGTTCGTTAAACGTTTATCGAGGGAGTAAGTGCGGGACACGATTCTCTGTTACCAACGATTAAACGACACTTGCTATACTTTCTACCTCTATTCTCTTTGCTCTCACTGTCAAACTTCCATAATTATTAATTCACCCCTTGGACAATGTATCACAACAAATCTTAAGCTACTTTTACCCCATTTATTGGAATAAAAATGCTCGAATATTAAATTTTCTGACCCAGAGGACCCGGTTTTCCCGACTCAGTTCGAGGAGGATCGATAGATGAAAATCTGGCGGGCGTTCGTCCAAAGGCCGGACTTCCGGCGATCGAAGGACGATCTCTCGAAGTGGCGCGTTACGAAAGCGATTGCGGCGCGTAAAAACACGCGTGCCGGCTGTACGCGCGCGTTACGAAGGAAACTGAACGACGGCGATCCGACCTGTTACGCGTTGCACTTCCGTTTTACGGGCCGTGTAGCTCAACTCAAGGTAGAAAAAAGCAACGAACGCGGTGAGACGCATACACGTCCAGAGAAAGATTTCTCTGGCGTTGAGTTGCAACTTCCTGAAACGAGGCCGGTCCATTCGATGACCGGTGAAACAGATAATTATTTCTTTTTTCTTTCGCTTCGTCCGCTTTTGTCCGTATCGCGGGACGAGCCGCGATCGTAAACGACGAGAATGTTTATCGCGTTCCCCGACCAGATAATTTATTATTCATACGCGATATTTAGTAGGTTTAAATGTTACCCGTGCTCGATTAAATCTTCGATGATATTATATAAATCTTCTTTTTTTTTTAACCCTTCGCCGTGTGGGCTTAACCTGTTTCTCTTTTCTTTTGGAAGTGATCTCAGAAGCGTTTCTTAATTGATTTTATTACGTTCTTGAATTAATTAGTAGATTGGTTCGAAGGTTGTTTCGTGCGATCGGATATTTAAATTATAATATATTTTATAATAGAGGAGCGAGAAAGGTGCGGGTGAAAATAAGGAAAAGAAAATGTTGAGTTTCTTGCTTAATTACGTAAAAATTAATTACCCGTATCCTCAAAGTAATAAATTTGACAACTAACCACACCTGTATTCAAACTAGATATAAAGTAAGCAATTTGAAGATTAATCATCCACATCATACGCAATTAATATTTACAAGGTAATAAATTTGAAAATTAATCACCCGTATCCTTTGGCATTAAAGTGAAAATTGGATCGATATAGCCAACGTTTATGTGCAAATAATTGACGTGTCGATAATGCAAAGTACACCGTGTATTCAATAATCGTTCAGCTAAGTAACGACCGTAATCATCGAGAAAATAAACCATAACGGGTTGTAAAAGCACGTTGCGCGGCGTGCAATCGGATACAATGAGAGGAGAATAAGGAAAAAAGGAACAGGAGGCGTGAAACTTTCCGTTTCGTGGCAAGGCTTCAGGACATTTCTGCGGATCGGTTCATTGAGATTCAAGGATCGCCGATCGAACGTTTCAACGATGAACGTTAAATCGATCGAATTCACCGGGGCTTCTATAATCAGGTAGTCGATCAACATTTAATTGGGCAGAAATTGGTTGAGATTCATGCAAATCGAGGAGATCCGGCCTTGAACGTTCGCGAAACGACGGATGCGTTTCGAAAGCCTCTGGGATCGAATTAACCTGGCCGACCCGATACTTCGCACGATCTACGAGGAATTTCATTACACGCGAACCGAAACACTCGCCACTTTCGATTAGGAAATATTTGGAATTTTTGGGTGCCAATCCCTGCGATACTTTTTTCATTTTTGAGGGATCATCGACAATCACCAGGGAGATTCTTATCATTTTAATTACATTGTGTAGGTGCAAGATTTGTTAACGATCGAGGGTTAATTAGTCGACAGGACGTGTTAAAAATTCGCGAAACTGTTGCGATGTGCTTTAACGCTTTGAATTCCTAGAGAATTTTAAGACAAAGCAGGTTGCCGCGATGTCCCAACATCGAATAAAAAGGATTAGGCAAACGTAGAATTATAGTAATGAAATAAGCTATTTTCCAATAACGATAGGAATAATTGGTATGCTGAACTATTTAACCGTGCCGAAGGTATCCTATTGTGAGGCAGCCACAAGGTCTCGATCGGGTAGCAAGCAAATAACAACTGGCTGGTGTACCGTAAAACCGATGGGCCAAATGACACGCGTTTCCCACAGAATGGTGTGTCAAAGATCACCCTTAAAACCGTAGATCGAACCACGGGCTTCGTGACTCGATTCTACGTGTAATTCAATGTAAATCATTCGACTTCGACGACAACGATGTTGTTGAAGCAACCACTGACGCTCCCTGCAGAAGCAACATCGGGTTTCGTCCATAAATTGGTTAACACGTTAACCAAGCAAAAGTGGAAACTTTAATGATAGTAACAATACAATTATTCAATTTTTAATTTAATGCCGAACAGGTTCATTAATTGTCAAATTAAAGCTTCCAGTTACCATTCAAGTCCCTTATTTAATATTAACACCATTCTTTTACCAATTATTTCAATAAAATAAAATTAAAGGCGCTAATTATCGATGACCTCCGTGGCCAACGGAGGCGCTAAATAGATTCCGTAAAATTTCGAGAATTCCAAGACACTGCAATAACTACGATCTCCTCTTAGCTAAATTTCGAACGATCAATATCGCTATGGCAACTCGTGAGAGAAGCTTCTCTTGGCCGAGTCTTGAGAACCACCAGCGCAATCGTCTCTCCGTTCTTAATTATTATTTATAAAAAAAATATTCATCAAACGAGACATAATTCGATAATTATCGACGAACGAGCGACGGAGGGGCGAGAAGTTGAGAATTGATTTCGCGAAAGTGAAAAGTGCACATTGAAGGTATTAAACGTGACATAACGAGTCGTTTTTTTTTCTTTCTTACTTTTTTTGAAAGTCATTCGAATGCAAGGCACGTTGGTCCGTGGCTCGCTTCCGGTTCCTTCGCCGCCACGCCTTCCGTCGTGGGAATCGAGCGGACGGGCAAGAACATTTTCGGTATGCCCTCGATGCAATTTATATCGACCTCAGCGTTTCCGGTGTTCGACACCCGGCTGGCGAAATCGACACTTTCCTGTGTTTCGCAACCCGTGGATGCTGTCGATTCGATTCTGGGTACTTTATGGGACCGATTAACGTAAAACGGTTATTAACAGAGGAGAAACTTTCGGATGGTGTTCAATTACACGTGTATTTGACCGAGCAACCCTCTTGCAAAGTAATACAAAAGATAATTTGAAGAAAATTATTGTCTACCTGGAGCCTTAAATTAGATAATGAGGTGCAATTTCAATTTCGTAGAGTGCACTACTAAAACAAAAAAGGAGAATCTTGTCCTTGATGCCCGCGTGTTTTTTAATTAAATTTTAGAGTCGTAATAGAATTGTATTTAGAAATTTCAGTTTACATACGGTAATGTAATTAGTCATTAGCGAGAAATTGAATATATTATGAATATGCGTTATGGTCGAACGTTTTTGGAACACAAACGATTGCCACAGATAGTTGGTTAATTAGCATGAACGCTCGCAATCGTTCGGAAGAGAAGGCTCGTTACGCGTCTTTATTTTTCACCGGTCGTTCCAGTTCTCCGTCGATTTTCCTCTGTGGCATCGTTCGTGGTTTTTCATTGTACGAACGGAACGGGCTGTCGCAACGACGGGGGCTAGAAAGCGCCGCATTGGTGATCTCGTTAAAGGCGAACAACGCGTTTCGCGAGTTACGAGCTGAGTAATCTGAATGGTCGAGCGATTGCGTTGCCCGGTATCGGGTTTTCCCGCCAAGGAAAAGACTAACCTTAACTTTCTATATTCAATACTCAAATAATCGAGTACTTAACACTTGAATTCCCAAAAATTCGAGTATCTAACCCTCGAGTACCCAAGAATTTGAGTACCAACTCAATAAATTCATTGTTATTTTTGTGATGCATTTGCAGAAAAATCATGGAAAGGGGTTCGTCGATCCCGTGGCAGGAAACGCTTCGAGAGGCGATCGGCGAGGACAGATTGGACGCGTCCGCGCTCCGGGAGTACTTCAGGCCACTCGAGGACTGGCTGAGAACGGAGAACCTGAGAACCGGGGACGTGGTGGGCTGGTCGTACGGTGAGAAAGCGATTTTTCCAAACGATTTTTACTGCCATCCCGTGTTAAAACCCCCCCGATACGATTCCTTTCGCTGCACGTGCATACCCATTCAGTCCCGGCTTCCTTCTTTCGATACCCTTCTCGCATACGTCACGATTAGGAAACCTGATTATACATACTAATTGGACAGCGTGTTAATCCCGAACGATCGAACCAGTCAGAGATGAATAATTACGATGTTACACAATTCAGGCTGAAACTATATCGAGCGTTTCAGAGAAGTCATTTCTGGTGGAAGTCGATTGATGACGGTGTCGTTCGGTGAATGGGGGATCCGTAATCGAATTAATAATCATTAGATGTTTAAAGATACTTAATTATTACTAAGATAGACACGCAATTCAATTGGGATTTAAAAATGACATTAAAACAAAATAGAATTTTTTAAATATTTTATTTTTAATTCTTGTCACACACAAGAAGTTAAAAAGTATATTGTCAAAAAGTGAGGGGTATGTACAACGCTGTAAAGAGACAGGGAACTGGTGCAAACACGAGTTCCGTTTTTCTTATATCACGACGACAACTAGTTTCAGTTTTCACTTCCGGGTACGATCGAGATTTTACATTGGATTTTCCCTCCCCTCCCTCGCCCCTTGTCGATACACGGAGGCAAACAAGGAACTGATTCACGTGACACGAACAGTATCGCGATACTCGCGCGATACCTTTCATCGTAACTTGTTACAAATTATGCAATTTCCTACCGTAACAGATTGAAGGTTGCAGTTCCCACGTGCCAGTTACCGCGTACCTCTACAAATATTCATCGGTGTGACGACATTCAACTGAATTACGACCCCCTGTGTACGGTGAAATTATTAGAATCGACTGTGTTAACGACTCCCGTCCACGAAGAGCAGATCTTGCCAAACTGACGACTTAGAGACGTTACGTAAAATCCCTAGAATTCTTGTAAAAAAAAGGAATATGTTCGAGATGGACTGCGGGTAATTGCTTGGACGATTATCTAACGAACTTGCCACGGCTCTGATTGATTGCCTCTAATATGACAACTAGTTTTGATGCTAAGAGCTTTATTGAATTTTTTATAGGGTTTTTTATTTTAATCTTTAGGACTGTTGTGGAGTTGGGTTAAGCAGAGTTGGTAGATTTCAGAAATTTCCAAATTACACATTTTCAAACCCCAAGTTTCCAAATTACAAATCCCCAAATCCCAAGTTTCCAAATTCCCAATTTCTGAATCCCAAATCTCCAAACCCAGATCCTAAGTCGCGTTAAAGGTGCCGACTGATAAAGTGTTAACTCCGATCGCGGGACACCTGACACACAGAGAGTGTTCACCCTCGTCACGTACAGTTGACGCAGGAAATGTCACTTTCGTCGTGGTTTCCGTGATAAAATGCAAGAGCCGGTTGTCCGAGTCTGGCCCCGTGAGACTGTACTTGCGAAATCAGGGTAGAACGAGGAAAGAAAACGAGCCTAAAGGTACAAAACAACGGACAAAAGCGACGAGAGCGAGAAAGACGGGGGACACGAAAAGTCGTGAGACACGTTCGACGATTCCACTCTCGTTTTCATTGCACGTTGCACCTCGAAATCCGCCTCGAACGTTTGCATGCACTTTGTCGTATCATTCATGATTCCTTCGGACCATATACATGTGTAAAGATCATTTTTATTTCGATTCAAAATTCTTCCATCACGATTCACTTTATTTAAATCTCCCCATTTCTCGATTGGAAATTCCTCCGTCACATGACACTTAATTTTCCAGGCCACGTGGTTTGTACATTTTATTATTCGAGTTGCATGATTCTCTTTTAAGATAAGGTGCAAGGCACGACGCGTCCATCCAGGGAGCACTCGCGTTATGAAATGTCGCGAATCGGGGGTAAAAGGAGGAAAATCGGCTGCGAATCGGGTTTCTGAGAAGCGATCGCGATGGAAATCGTAATGTGTACGTGACCAGTGGGTTACGAGGAGAAAGAGACTGCGACCACGACGGTTGTATAATTTCTCTGTCGATACACCGTACGATACCTCTTTCTCTTTCCTTTCCTTCTTTTTATTTCGCTTTTTATTCATTCTCCTTTCTTTTTCTCTTCTCAATTTCGAGACCTCGTAATCGATTTTCAACTTTTAACATCTTTCTTGGATAATTATTATACGATTGAAGTGAACTATTACGAAACGTTCATTGAAAGCGAACGGTATAGATCGTGACAGGATCATCCGCGCAATTTGCTCGATTAAATTAGTTAATTAGATGCAGAATCAGAATTGCAAATTGGAACAGGTTATTTGACCCTTTCGCTGCCAGGTGAAAATGTTAAGCAAATGGGCTGAAAGTAGATTCGAAGGGATACGAGGCGTAGTTTTACGGTTCAAGTAGATCGAGCGGTTGTGTGGTCAGACATAGAAGCGTCTCCTTAGCGTTAAATCTCTTATTTTCTATACTGAGTGGATTCTTAATCAGACGTGACTTAGTTATCTGTCTTTGGATGGGACACCCTGTATATATTTTTTTGTTCAATTTCAGACGGCGATTACTGCAAGAGGAGCATCGAGACGGCCGGTTTGCAAGTATACGGAAGCGGGTTCTACAACGGGGCCGATTCGACGCGATCGACGACGATCCTGCCTGGAATCGTCTCGATCCTCTTAACGATCTCGATACTCCGTTAAGAGACGCGAACGTCCAGGAAGCACTCGGTTCAAGATACTTTCCCTTCGAGCCGATCGTCTCGATCGGAACCAGACCAAATAAACGACCAAACGCGCGTGGATATCTTCGCGGATACCTAGGCTGGTCGAACGCGTCAGCTTCTTAGCCGCGAACGTTCGTGCATCAGTTTAACCGTTAATGAAGCGATTACACGGCATGCAATTAAGCGCGTACATCTTTTTACGCCCTGACGACCAGTCCCTAGGGCATTTAGCTAAAGAGTAAATGTAAAAGAAGATGATGGAAAATTGTAGTAACTTTGTTCTAATTTTTCTATTATAACTTCAGTAATTTGTAGAATATTAAAATTATATTAACTCCAACAGGATCAATGAGGTTTTCTCATTTTTTATTTTAGTAATTAATTGCATACCCGAAATATCCAACAGACCATTTTTCTACCATCTTCCGCTAATTATAAGGTGCTCCCAGTATGCGTCAGTAATTATAAGGTGTTCTGAACAAACGACACAGAACAGAGTGTGTATTCTTCATTGTGTAAATACTTATACTTGGTCATGGGAATACATGTTCCCGACTCTTACTATAATTGCTACGTTTATTATGTGTACTTCGTGTCAGATGTATCTTTCAATTAAAATTTATACATAAACTTATTAAAAATTCTTCTAACCTAAATTAATTCCACCCTGTAGGGGTGGACCACCTCATATTTAAAAATTTCAAGTACCAATCAACTTAGCTTTAATTATAATTTTTCTTCCTTTGATTTAAGGGTTAAATTGTTAAAAAATGATACGATACGGTTCAAATAATTCCATTTTCATCGCAACGATCAACGGGTTAATGAAAACAAACGGGACTGGTTTGATAACAGAAAGAGAAAGACAAAGTGCGGCGGATCGAATTCGAGGCTCGAAACCTCATTCATGAAGAGGCGAAGCGATCCGTTGGCGCTTTCCTTTTTTCGTGTTTTTTTTTTTTTTTTATTGTTCCCCGTCCACAAAGAGAAGCTGCGGCGAGGGAACCCATTATTTCCGACTTTCACAGCTCTCACAGGAACCACCGGCGTCGTATAAAAGCTGTTTGACGGTCAAACCCGGTATTGGCTTACCGGGGTTGCGTAATCAAAGGACCCACGAATCTACGTCGCGTAATCACACAACCATTTTGCGACATGGCGAGAAATTTTGCAATTATCCCCTTCGAAAATACAAATAATTTCAAAAAAAATTCACGTTGATGAAGAATTTGTGCCATTTTTTATTATATTTCTTTATGCAAGAGTATAACAAGTTTCCATCCCCCATGAATATTTTTCGAATTACGTGTATTAACCCCTCGTGACACACTTTGCGGTTCAAATATTACAAGTTCGATTCGCAATTTTAGTTATAATTAACACACAATTTTCCTCGTTTATCTCAATATTGCTTTGCCTGAGGGCATTTGCAAATTAAGAAGGGATAACACGACCCCACATGTGGAGGACCCATAAATGGCCAAACACATTCCTTCAAACCCACGGTGGATTAAATTTTGAAATTTCCCCCTTGGTACACCTTACATAAGCCCGGGATACTTTCTTCTCGACGAAAGGATTAATTGGACGCCCCTTCGAAAGGATGTCACGACGCGTTCTTAAGTACAGGTAACACCTCGTGAAATTTTTTTCCTCAAGGATGACGTGGGGAGTCTCGAGCGGGCTGGCGGAGCGTGTAGGGACGGCAGCTTTCACGAGCACCGGGATAGGAGACGTTATTGTTCTTGCGTGGACAGTTGTGTCCGGGCGTAATTGCACAAAGGTGGTCTTGTCCAGAAACTGGTTCACCCGCTTGCGTAACGAGAAGATGCGGAAACCGTGGCTCGAGGAGACAGCCATCGTTGCATCATCGAACGTGCCCGCGATGCTTTTATTGGACCCGTCTCGGAACGTGTCCCGATCCTATCTCGATCTCGATGCGTCGCGAATATCATAATCGGCCTCGAACCACCCATCGAATGACAAACCCGACCACTTTGGCGAAAGCTTCCGGTCGAACCAACCCTGACTTTGAGCAAGTACCGACGCTGTACGTTCATTTTTATTTCTCAATTTGGAAATCTTGAAGTTGGAAAATTTAAGGTTATTTTTAATTTGAATGTGAAAGAAATATTTCATGGATATGTAACTTTGTCAATTTTAGTCTAAGGATTTCAATAATAATATAGAAAAAAAATACAGGACATAAGGCATCGCTTGTACAACTTCGAAAGTTGTGCCTTCACGAGTATAAATGTTTCAAAAGGATCGTACTTAGAAATTATAATCAGAAAAATCAACGATTCGTGGAAGGAAATAAGGATCTGCCTTGATTGATCGACGTTTATATAACATCCTAATTAAGCGGCGTTGATTAGCGATATGCGTTTCAAGATTTTTACCTTGAATCGTTAATTAATACGATGGTATCTGGCGGACGATTACTCGAAATCACGAAATGTTTGTGGAATCACGAAAGGGGTCGGGAAGTCACGCCTCGCTCGTCAATCTCGATTGCCGGTTCGCTTCGGCCTCGGGCAACGACAGGTTAAAGGGTTAACGGTTCTTTTATTTCCTTTTTTTTTCCAACGTTTGTTCTCCGATCGAGCGTGACAAGGTGAAACGGCGATCCGGATCGGTCCCTTTCGCTTTCGATTTCGATTTCGTGCGCACCTTCGGGAACGGCCGAAAACTGGTCCGTCCAGTGACGTAACCGGAAGACCGGGAAGCCTCCTGCGTTTCCGCGAAATTTCTGCACGATGATTCGACGAACGCGCCGCTTTCACCGTCCACGCACCGCACGTTTACACGCACGCCCTCGTACAACGCGCATTGCGTGCATACGGCACGGAGAACGCGATCGAGGAAACGCGGATGCAATCGAGTCCTCGAGATCGTTTCCGGTTGCCTTTAAACTTATTGCCCGGCGGTTATCGTGGCTTACCTTGCTCTTGATAGAAATTCTTGATAACAAGACAAAATTCTTATTATTTCAGCCCCCAACGAAATAACTTAAGGGAATCAATATTTTGAGAATTTTGGAAACGCGTAAAGAAAGTTAACTCGTTTTATGACGCGTGGATTATTAATAGCCTGTAACGACTTTTTTGGGGTTTAATTTGGAATCGTAAAATTTCAATACCCATAAATATGCCAACTTATTAATATTCATACGGCTGAATGTTAAGTCCTCAGCTTCCAGGTTTCAAGGTTCTTTTGCATCAAAACATATTTTTCTTACCTCGCCGATATTCGGGGGCTAATTCCCGTTTACAGTGAATCACTCATTGATGAAAAATCCAAGAAAAATGAGAAAAAGTTTCAAGAACAGATCGCGCAATGTTGAGCCGGGACACAAACACCGGGCAATTCGTTTCGGGCTATAAATTCGATTCGAAAGGCAACAAGAACGAGATACTTTTACTCTAACGAGAGTATCGTTGAGTATTATTGAATGAGACCGGCCGTAAACTTACGTAACCGGCTAGATTTGCGGATCGTTTTCCTATGATGTTATTAAAAATAAAAGTGCATTACACAATGACGGACTTTTAGAGAACACGATCGAAAACGATCGAGTGAGTCATAAAAGGGGCACCGAGTGATTAAATAATAGATATTGTTCGTTTCTTTATTAAAAACTGAAGAATTCAATTACTATGAGTCACAGATAATAGCAGTAATTGTATGCTACGAGTGATTGGTTTTACGTAACTTAGATCAGGGTAATTAATTTTTCTACGTTTCATTTAATCAAATATCACAAAACCCTCAAATCGCAGCTTTTGTGTCGGCAGACATTAAAATAAAAGGGAGTGAATTGTTTAGAAGAAATTATTAACTCCTCTGATATTTTTTCTAAGTTTTTACTGGTGTTTAATTTGACGTAAAGTAATCATTTATCTAATGGACAATTCTATGAAGGAAATAAAGGAACTTAGCTGCCAACCTAATATATATTTACGACAAGAGAAAGAAGAAAGTCGGAATTACGTATTCCATGAACACAAGCGAATTTATGAAGCGGAAGCAGATGATCCGCTTTCGCGGCCACAAAAATTCCGCTCTAACGTGGTCGATCTAGATGACCTGTTTCAAAAACGGAAAGAAACCAATCGTCGAACAACGTTTCATATTTGTTTCTTTAATTTTCAGGGTTAAACAGGAATAGTACGGTCGAAGCTGAATTTGTGCAACCCTGTCCACTTTCTATTCCCTTATGTCCAAATCGTACAATGCCGTGACACGACGTGGGGACATTAATTGAACATTTCCCGGGCCGATGTTCATGGGGACGATAAACAACGACGGTGTACTGTACGCAGATTGATGCAATCGTTGCGTAATGTCTTGTACTTCCACGTTCCGTTGATTCCTGGGTCATAATCTTACGAGCCAACCAGATTACCAGCTTTGCGTCATATTCATTGCGTTCGAAGGGAATTTTATTGAGTCGAAAATTTGGAAAATGAATAGTAAGTATTTATTAATAAAATAAATAATCGAGCAACCTCATCGCCAAAAAATAATTCTTCCTCGAGGACTGCAACCAGCACCGTTTGAGTAGAAACGACGGGTCGTTTTCCACTCTCGAAAGTTGACCCTCGCGTATAATTTCCCGACGTTTTCCACTTTGGAAACGAGCCGCGCCGCGTTATTAGCTTCTGCGAGCAACGGCTGTTGTTCACCGCCCGCGAGAGGAGGTTGTTTTAAGCGTTAATCGATAGAAGCGCGGCCGATTGTCTCCGTGCCTCGCTCAAAAGGCGAATTTCTCTCGGCCGGGGTGGAAAAATCATTAGGAGCGCGAGAAACGATTTACGAGGAATTAGTATGCCGGTGACGTTGACGTTTATACCTTTACGACGTGAACAAGGTTGCCCTGAATAACTCGGAACGACCATCGTTGAAACCGGCTACGCTGGTTCCGATCGGGCGTACTTCCATAAATTTACCTCCTAACCAGACCGTGTACGCCCGAAAGTTTATGTACGACACTTGCAAGCTTCCTGTTCCTGTCAGAAATCGTTGCAGAAATAAATGATAATATTTCTTTTTGTATTTCAGTTTTATATTTCACAATTGAGAAGTCTTGACTATGAAAATTACGATTAGAATTAAATTTAAAATTGACTTTTAATCAAAGTACAAAGGGGTGCGTCACGAGTGTGACACGATATTGTAAGCTAGAGGGTTAATAAGAAATTGACAATGTTAGAAAAATATTTTGCATACTATTTATAATAAATATTAATAATATAGATCATAAAATAGTCGACAATAGTATTATCTAACAAGATTTTATTATCCCTTTATTTTATCAAACAGTACGAAAGTTACCTAAATAACCAATTCTGAAGAATTTAATAGCAATTTCTATCTCATTGCTTCCTCTCCGGATCAGATAAATTTCACCAAAAAGAAGAATCAATTTTGCAAAGTCCACCACATAAAAATCCCCATAAAATCACTTCCAGGGTGCATAATACCCAAAAGAGGGATAAAAGGAGGCTTGCAACCCTCTCCAATATTTGTCAACGTCAAAATTCTGCAAGGAGCACGAAAATCACCAAAGACTGCCGATAATCGACCAATAAAATCAGCGAGAAGCTGGACGTTCGACGAGAATTTAAAATCGAGTTATTCGAATTATTTGAATTTCGATGCCGTACAATCGCTCGTTGACGGAAATAGTTTTGAAAGCGGTCGGCGAGCACGAAATGCCCGAGATCGCGGGCGTGTTTCGCGGAAAAAGCAACAGCCCATTCAATTATTCGCCGTATCGCCACTTTTTTCACGGTGTTTCTGCATTCTGTGCGTACCTGAGAAACGAATTAACCGGGAGGCGTCGAGTGGAAGGCCGAGGGACACCGGTCCCCGCGCGGCAATTAAAAGCGTTTCACGCTAATTAACTCGTTACGTTGTCGCTGTTTACAGGAAATTGAACGACGTATTTTTAGAGACGCGGAAAAGTTCATTCAACGCGGCTCGGGAGCCGATGATAAGATACGCTCCGTTTTCTCTTTTTTCAGAAGGTTGAATAATATCAGGAACAATATGCAAAAAGATTATCGCAAATGTGCTTTCGAATTTCAGAAGTGGCTGATGGTCGAATTTGAATGATGAATTAGCTTAATTCAGGTTTCTTATTTTACATTGCAAAAAAATGATAGACTGCACCGATATCATTACATCGACCTTCGCAAAAAACTACAGAAGAAAACAAGATACGAACAATGTATAAAGTTTCCTCGGTATTCCACGGATTTATCGTTCATTCGATAAGCTCCAATTAAGTCGTTACCCACGGATCGCATCGCACAATTGAAATTCTCGGCTTCAAAGCGCCTGGTGAGATGTTTACGTAGAACTACGTTTCACGAAACGAGGCAGATGGCATCTTCCGAAGAAATTCGAGCGAACGAAAGGCTGACAATGAGTTCCGTGGGCCGGGCCGAGCACAATACAGAACCGAGCCTAATGGGATGATTGGAAGGGCAATTCATGGCGTTCCCTCTTGTTCTCCGCGCAACGGACCTAGCATTTAATCCCATCACGAACAACATCCGATGAGATGTTGTAATTAACGATCGCGGGGAAAATAGAATTTGTCCAACGTCACCGGTGTCAAAGGTCTTGGCGTTAAATTCATAACGCCCCCTAAATATCACTGCTTCTAAAATATTTTTAACATCAAATTTCGAAATAATTACAGTAGATTGCAAGTGTTTTGAATAGAAATATTTAATTTGATGGCTTGGATTGTTAAAATAACAATATTTTATATAAGTCAAATTTTCAAATATTAACTACTTGAAGTCTTACAACGCGTTATAGGGGGTCGATATTTCAATTTGAGACGATTTCATAAACGAAAGAGAGAACAGGCACCGACATACTTAAAGGGTTGAAGAATGGACACGGATCGCGAACTTGGTTCGTTCACGGCTGGACGACGATTCGTCGGACAGTGTCAATGTCTCGACAGGATATCCTCGATGCATCGACCTCAACTCGAGCAGCGTTGTACGTTCTCCGTCCGTGGCAAGGTTCGATGGGCCCAGAACGTGCACCTCCCCCTCTGGGAATCCTCTGCCGTACCCCACCTTGGCCGGCGTTCTACTTGTCGTTGTGGTCGACGACTAGGGTCGGAGTTCATTGTGCCACAAGTGCATTCCGAGTGACGGCGACGCCAATTGCTCGTTACGGGCTTGCAAGCCAGTTGTGAATCGGTCTGTGAAAGCGTCGCCGACGTCTTCCACGGGGTTGCTGGAATCATCCTGCCCAGGACTTCGACGTTAACGGTATATGGACGACAGTGTATATTTTTGTGGTGAAAGGAAAAGCACGATATTCCTCCAGTTCCGGTGTTAGGCTTTTATGTCACGAATTTTCCTTTATATCAAAAGTCCTTGTGATAGGCAACAACCCAATATTTACAGAGTAATTTGACAGCTGAGCAAATTAATTAATTACACGCCCAAGGATCCGCGTTGCTCGAATGAATTACAGGAGGACGTGGCGAATCCTTGGAGGACTTCGAAATCGATGTTCCCAGGTACGATAATTACAATCTGTGGGTTCTCTCGTTAAAATATGTAATTAGATATTGGAGGTAAAAAAATTGGAAGAAGCAAAGTCAGAATTCGCTTTAACAAAGACTCGGTTTGATGAATGAAATCGCTCGTCGCTGAAAGAAAAAAAGAAACAGATTTCTCGATCTCGTAATCGCTTGCGTGTTCGCAGTCGTTCGAGAATGAAACGCGAAGCGAAGTCATTTACGCCCCAGGACAAATTTGCATTTTGCCGTTACGGGACGTCGATTTCCTCTAACCCAGACCTAAACCATCGAGAGTGAAACGAGAGAAATGGAAAGTTGTTGAAGCTACAACGCGTACACACGCTCGTGGTCGATAATATCGATTACGAGCCCGCGATTGTAGATTTCATTCAATTAGAATTCTTAGATCTAACGAGCCAAAGTCATTTATTCCAAATCTCTTGTTCTGTATTAAAAAATTTATTTTAGTTTGTGTTAATTGTCTAATTAGCTAGGTTTCTTACAAAAAGTATTAAAATTCTAAAATAAAATGATTTTTCTCGACAAACTCGCCTCCCTCGAATTAACTTGTCCAAAATAATTAAGACTCTGGCAGGCTAGTTAACATTGAAATTTTCTTATTCGCGAACAAATTTTGCCAGCGTAAAATTAAAATAACGAAATAATTCAGGCGGCTTCTCGTAACCCGAGGTGTCGAAACGATTAAGATCCGCGCTAATCTCCGCCGCTAATCTGAAGTCCAAGTTTAGAGCGTGTCAAGATAGAATCTCGATTCGAATTTCGAACAATTTCACAGAAAGAAAAGAAAGATATTTCACACGGACGGTGACAGCTGCGTTGGAAGTTTTGAAATTGTCCCTCCTGATCTTTCTATCGTATTCGTAAGCGAATAAAAAAAAAGGACACACACGACAGACAGGAGATTGAATTATAAACCACATGTGGCGTTACTTAAGCCCGAAGTATAGAGCGTCAGTCGGTGACATTAAATGTGGCTGAAAGTACTTGGCCGTCTGGTCTTGTATTAGTTCCATTATCGATTTCATGGTACGTTACAGTGACAACACCATAATATCCATAAAAGTTTGTGTTTTCTTGCGAAAGTTTCGTGCGAAAGGAAAATCCTGAGTGTCGTTAGTACTTCGTATGCAAATTGGATTGGTCCTAATCGAACGTAATTTAATTTGCCATTTTACACTCTTGAAAAGTCTAAGGTATTTATTAATTAATTATTTCTTAAATAGCCAAATTTCATTTGTGACATCAATGAATCTTAAAGAATTCTCTTGTTTAACGATAATTTCAAATTACTTTGGATAAAAATATAAATTCAGGAAATGAATAAATTCTTATAAATTAATACGAGATTCAAGGGTGCCATCGATGACTGGTTATCCACAATCGAGTCGTAATGTTTACGAGACACCGTCTCTGATCCATCACGTATCAAATCAGCCGAGCCAATTGGAGCAACTTAGCGTTTCCTGTCGTGAAGAACGTCCTTTGAAAAGAGACCGTCTGTCCCTCTTACATCAAATATCGGCTACGCAATTTCCGGTAGCGATGTCTGAGCGGCTCTTCCTTTCTCCCCGTTGCGAAACGGTGATCAAAGGATAATAAAATAAAACACGACGTTTCTTTCCTCGCGAAACTCGTTAAAAATTGCACACGCAATTTTGAGTATCGTCGAAAAGAAAAACCGATTCGTTACGCTTGGCAATAATTTTCTAAACGCAAACTGTAAAGTCCACGACGATATCCAATATTTAAACGGCGGTCACGGCGAAAGGGTTAAATATTGCATGAAATAAGAACTGGCGAGGAGTTTCGCGAACACTTTCCCCCCCCCCGAGACATCGACGCGAGTAATGTGTTCAGCATGCCTCGAATCTCGCGTTACCCGATAGTAACGAGACACTTTTGCGTTTAGAAACGACCGCTTAACGGCTGATATTTCCGTTCGTTTCCGGCAAAAGAATGACACCCGAGACGATGGAGGCGCGTTTACTCGCCCGATGGCGGCGTCCGTTCTGAAAACGTTCGGCCTGATATCTCGACTTTAACCGTACAACAGTTCGATAACGGTGAGTATTCACGAATTGATAGCGATTTTTCCCGGTATCTGTCAAGGACGGTGATAAAGTGTTAGCCACCCCTGTATAAGTCAAGTACCTAAGGGGTGGTTCTGTGTGAACAGATAAATCGAAAATGTAGAATAAAATTTTGTAATATGAAAAGATTTTGTTCTATATTTTTTAATTATTCTTTCATCTTTAATAGACTCAAAATATTATATTAGATCTCGACACTGTTTGCAGGAATTGAAATGAGCATCGTGAGGATTTGGAGGTTGCTCTTGTCCTTGATAATATCTTGTTCAGGGGTATTTTCAACGGACAACGTGTGTCCAAGAACGGAGAAGTGAGTATAGATCTAATGACTTTATGGTTTAAAATTGTGTAATTAATTACTGTATTATTCGACTATTAATTTGTCGAAAGTGTAGAAATTAGGCGGTGAGTTTCAAGGACCTAATGTCACATAAACAACCTCCCTCTAAGAAGCTAACTTTCTCTAATCTACCATCTTTATTTCTAACGATGGCCCATAAAAATTAATTAAAATTGTATTATCCATTATCGAATTAAATTCAAAATCTTAGACTGACAATTAAAATTCTAATATTATTATCCCCAAATCTCATAATTTATCCAACTACAAATCTTTCTACCACGTTTAATAATTATTTTTCAACATCAGACGAAAGTGTTATAAAAATAAAGAGATTGATACTGATTGGAAATTAAAATTAGGATCATTTCGTAACTGAGTTTGAATTTTTATCGAGGACAGATGAAAACACTTTCGCGAACCGTGGAGCCTTGACAATAACCCAGACTCGTTAGTTTATTACACGTCCGGCGAGTCCCGATAAGGATATCGCGCGAGTAACAGATAGTTAATTGATCAAACGTTTGCAGCTACACGGTCACGTCGATGGAAACGTACCCGGAGCCGGTTATCGTGAATACGTTCACCTGGTGTCTACAAATACCGCCCAGGTGCCCGAAAACACGTACCGAGATGAGGCTACGCTATCGCGTAAAGGTGAGCATCCTTACTTTAATCAATTAATGTTTTCATCAAATTACAGAAAGAAAATCAAAAGCTTTTCCTTTTTTTATTTCAACCCCTATCTTTTCGATTTAATTTAATTTAATTTAACAAGCACAAGAATTAATTAAGTTCAAACACGGAAGCGATTGTTTACGAAGACTAGAGACTTTGGCCAAGTGTCCATAAGATTTCTTACGGAGAAATCCACTGTTCGTATGATTAATTTATACGATAGTCGATCGATTAATTATCACCGACTCGCTATAAATCAGTTGGACCAGTAATCCGTTGATCTCGATCCCGATTCTAGCCGGGATTTCGGTAGCCGTTTCAGCGCGCATAATCGACTAACAATTAGGTAAAAAGGGGCCTTATGTAACCCGATCGATCTATATCCACACGTGGGGCAATCGATGCAAATGCGGTGACTGGATGGAAAAGGGTGCACCACAAATATATTTGTAGACTATTAAAAATCGGTAACTAAATTCAGAGTCTGTACACCGTGTTTCCATGGGATTGGAATTATATCCAGGGGAAAGTTTAACACTCTGACTGCCACCTCAACCATATATGGGTGACACCTGAATTTACATTAAAAATTCAAACTTTTAAACACTTTTTAATTGCCAAGAAAACTATATTATGAATACATTTTAATTAATAGCCGGAAAAAATGGTTCAACTGTTACGTTACCTTATTTTATGTTCCTTTACTATAATTATAGTATACAAATTTCTAATTGACTGCGGTAACGATAGTGTTAACATGTTTGGCCATGCGTGTCCATTTTCACCACTGCGATCGACGTGTTAATCAAATAGAATAAGTGCACTAACCATCTATTTACAAGTTTTTACGCGTTCCACTTAAACGGGAAGTGTTTCATAACGGAACGTTTATACGGTTCGGATTGTTGGAAAAAGAAATGAACAAATGGTACCAGAACAGCTTTTCCATGAGAAAATGTAGCTATCGAGAGGTAGTAAGTAACTGTTCGATTAGATCGACGAGTATCAGGTCCCGCTTCGAAGTCTGGCCGTGTTTACATGCACGCGGCCGATGATCGAGATAATAAATCGCCGGAAGGGAACAGAGGTCCCGCCTAAACGCGCGATTTCGCAATCGAGCTTCCACGCGAACGGTTTCAGAAGAGAAAATCGTCAAGAAAAATTAAATATATCAATTTTTCAATTTAGAAATTGATTTTGAGGCGCTATGGGTAATTTGTAATTAGCTAAATAAATACTGACAAATATTAATATTAGAACAGCTAAATATTGCAAGAGATTAATGTTAAATTAGTTAAATATTGCCAAATAAATATTGCCAAAGATTAACACTAAGGTAGATAATTATTGCCAAGTATTAACACAAGAAGAATCACGTACGCTCTAATCTATCATTTAATTCAAAAAACATTTATGATACGGCAACCTGGAGGAAATATTAGAAAAGTTTGAAAGCAAAAAATGTAAAAGAAACCAGCAGTAACGCGGTATACTGACAATAAAGGCATATTCCCTATGAGAAAATACTAAAGGCAGTGTATAAAACGCACATCATACATCACACGTTGGCCAACTCTCTCACGGTTAGAGCAGACTTAATATTTATTGCGTAGGAACATCATGCTTTATTTTGCTCTGCATTACGCTCGTTGGGTTACATAACGAGAACCGTGTACCACCGTGAAAAGGACTTTCGAACAGCAATTCGTAGGAATTTCGCTGATAGAAATAACTATGCATCCTAAACATTGCCAATAAGTAACGTTGAGCTAAGTTGCCAAATGTGAACACTGAACTAGATACATGCCAAAGTTTAATATTAGAATGGGCGAGTATTGTTGAATGGTAATACTGCGATAGACAAATTTTGTCAAATATTAATACTAGCCTAGGCAAATGTTGCCAAAAATGAACACTCAAACCACCTATCCCCAAAACTTAACATATGACTAAACAAGAATGATCACCAACATGATTTAACGCACACCTGTAGATATCAATCTGAGCGTTAACAGGACAATAGACATAGTCCTTGTACGCGTTGCAAAGTAGAACTATGTTAATCTCTTTAAAACGTAGCAAACAGCTAGAATGACGTGTACCAATGTATCATAATACGATACCAAGAAAACGGCACACGCTGTTCGAAAGATATCATGAGATACGGCAAGAAAATGGAACGGTTGTGAAAATGAGACGAGATCGTAACAGAATAAACGAATCGAAGACTCGGTTTACCTGTTCGATGCTTCGAGGCCGTTCGACGTTTTCTACGGATAGAAAACGTCGCGATTGCGCCACATTTTAGGCAATTACGCGTGCACGGTGATACCCCGTAGACAACAGGCAACGATGTGTTACTAAATCGTCCACCGGCTATAGAAAAATTAGTCGACGCTCGATTATTTGATTGGAATACGAAAAAAAAAATTGAGAAAAAGAAGGAACAGGTGTTGCGTAAAGGAACGTCCGTGCCACTTTCGGTTAATGGTCGTGTCATAAATATTGTCACAATTACCATCGTTGTTATTAATCACGGCAATCTCGAGCCGTCTTGATTAATTCCTCCACGTCAATCGAACCTGTCGACAACGTTCCCGCCACGATAATTGAAATAGATAAACAAAAAAAACATTAATTATTCTGGTGGCTAAACTTTCTATTTATTAATTTTAAAGAACTGAATCCAGAAAAAAAACCCTTTTGATGCTAATATTTTTTAATATTGTATTAGTACTTGGCAATATTTGCCTAGGCTCAGGTTAATATTTGGTAATATTTGCTAATTAGCAATATTTACCCATCCCAGCCCACGAATCAGTTGTCACCTCGCCGTGGAAGAAAAATGTGCGATCCGAAATTCCCAACGACCAGCAACGTTTCGTTTAATGTGTCAATTAAACGATATCGTTCACCACGATTCCGGCGAATCTTTCAACATCGAGGCAAAGTCCATACCAATCGTTTCAAACCATATCGACTGGATTCCAATTTAATCGATTCCGTGTATCGTGAAATACTTGTTATCGTAGATCATTCTCGTACGTAGTCGACACTGTACGCGAACACCGTTACGTCATTTCCGTCTTTTACCACCGGTATCGCAATGTTATCCCCTTAAAACGACTCGCGGGACATTCGAGTTTCTTTAAACTCAACAAACAGTCGATCGACTTATCAATTTATTCGGAGAAACTCTTCAATTAATCCGATGCGGAAGAGGGGATCTTTTTTCGTTTATTTCCAGAAAATTAACATTTACGGGGTAGCTGTACCCGATTTAGCATATAAGGCTAATTGAATACTTTTGGGAACTTTCGAAGTTTAAGAATAATTACATTAATAATAATTAACATTACTATTTTTCTATTTGTTCTAACATTAACAATTTCCTCGAAATTAATATTTCCACATTTTTGCAACATTTTACATCAGATCGTTACCAGTCCAACACTTTTACCAACCCCCTCTCCAGAATTTTCAACGTTGTTGAACAAATTCATGCAACTTTGAGGCAACGTATCGAATTTCACTCGTAAATTGAAACCCTTGTTCCTCCTTTATTACACCGTGTCTAATTATGACTTTCGCGTATCAAAGTCAAACAGTTATAAAATAATTGGAACGCGTATCGAACCCCGGAATTCTTTCGCGTTTCGCAAGGCATTCGATTCTCTCCACAAAATTCAAAGCCACGGAGAATAGTTCCACGGGGTCCCATCGATACTTCCTATTTTCCGTTCGCGTTTCCCATGAGCGCACCGCTTTTACCAACGACAATTCGCCCCCGTTCCCAATGCGATCATTCGTAATTCACCGTTCCAACGAGTTTATCGCGTAACTACATCTATCTGGCGTGCGCAATGCTGTGTTTTCCTTAATGGTAAATTGGATCGAATTAGAACTGACGAGAAAATTCGATATTATCTGCACAACAATCCAATCGGGATCGGGAATAACGATGGCGCGCTCGAACGTGGACTGGTTCGCAGAAGAATTTGCTGAAAGTCATTTTAACCCCTCCGTAACGTCTTTAAAATTATTTTTAAGGACATTGAAAATATAATAAAGTATTACCAAATATTAATACTAGGCTAAGCAAATATTGCCAAATTTTACCCTTGTAACAAATAAATACTACTAAAATGACCAAATATTGCAAAAGTTTATCCCTATATTAGACAAATATTGCCAAAAGTTAAGAGAATATGTAACGCAATATTGCCACAAAAACAAATTCCAGATGATGATACATCTGAAGCTGAAGGAAATAATAAGGGAAGATATCGACGATTAATCGTCCACGAGAAACCCGACCGATCTCCTTTCTCTATTCGCCTCTGATGATCTTTTTTCCCCCTTTTCTAACACTTTGGATATATCGTTCGAACCCGATACTCGATCGTATTGCGTGCGTAATAAGCGACCAGTGATTAATTCACTGGCAATTTACTTGCATAACGAATACCAGCGTGGTTCGATGAAAATGAACAGACAAGAGACGTTTAATTGCAACATTAGACTCGACGTCTGGCGGTGATCAACGCCGTCACCTGTACCCCGTTAATCGAGTTTATCGGCATCGACGATCTGGTAATCGTGTAATGTAATAAGGTAACAAGTGAAGTTTTCTTTTTTTTTCGTCCGCCCGGAAGAATCGTAATAAGAACGGATACCAGACGAGTAACGATATCCGTCAAACGATCTACCGATTGTAATTAATGGGAGAACAAAAGGGAACGGACCGTCGATTTTGCAACAAAGGACTCGATTTATCTATCTGGATGTTGTATCAACTTTTCACGTCAAACTGACCGTATGATTGATTGGGTGGTAATTAATTTACCCTTAGAAAGTCATTGACTAGGCTAATATGATCTAATTACAATTTTAATATTTCCCAAAATTATACTATTTCAAACTCGAGACCACATCGAGTTTTAATCAAGGAATGAATTCGTAGGCGGAGGCGGTTCTTTAATTCAATTTCACGCCAACGATATTTCAAAGACACGCGAAAATAATGTTGTCGCACACTTTCTAGACAGAGTCGAAGACCAGAAGCGTGAACGAGTGTTGCGAAGGCTATAAAATGATCACGACCAGCGACAGCGTGACAGGGATCAGATGTTTGCCACTTTGCGACAAATGTCACTCGGGAATTTGTGTCTCTCCAAACCGGTGCCACTGTAATCCCGGCTATCATGGCGACAACTGTACGATCGGTGAGTCTGACTATTATTCAACTACTAGCCTAAAATTTTAACTATCTACATAAAATTCCCAGAATTGTTCACAATTTTTTTCCTTTTTTGACAATTTTTCCATTTTCTTCGAATTATTTTATTGAATTACGTTTTCTTTTCGCCTGGAGAAATAAGTAATGGATTACTTCTTTGCAAAGCACAGAAAAACACAAAATTCCGCAACAAGGAGGATAAATTTCACGCTCGACGAAACAGACCGACCTTCCATCGTCGCAAGAACGCGAGCGAATAATTTTCACGCGATCGTTCGTTCCTCCTCTCCTCATATTTTTTTTCGAAATCGATGATTCGACACCGGCCATTTTTTATGCCCTCCCTTCTTCTCCCGACGTTCACGGAGCAACATCGATTTTCCCATTTATTATACAACAAAGGATGAAACGTGTTCGCGGGCAGGGACTTTCCGTGATTGCGTCATCGATCGAAATCTTAGCGAAAGTGAACATCGCACCGAAAATATCGAACACGAATTTCAAAAATGACATAACAGGGCGAAGCGCGTTTCTTAATCTTCCGACGTCAGAAAAAAGGAATTTTTTAATTAGAGAATGGATAATTTCATTTGTATTTGAAATTTTTTATTCGAAGATTACAAAATTCTGAAATTTCCAGATTGGATCTGTCGAACGCTTTTCGTAATTAAAGAGTGAACAAATAAGAGCGTGAAAAGATAAAATTGTCACTCCATTTCGTTTCTTTAGAACAAATGTAAAATAGACGACGGTGATATTTTCGTGTTGCAGAGTGTCCGAGTGGCACGTGGGGCCCGCTGTGCAAAGAGAAATGCAACTGCAACGAGGACGTACCTTGCAATCCCGTAAATGGACAGTGTGCGTGTCCGCCAGGATTACGTGGACGAACGTAAGCGAGGCTGCGTCTTGTAACGAGCAGATTTCCCTTTCTATCGTCGTAGGGAATGATTGAAACCGACGATCAAATCAAATCTGGGTTAATCTTGTTTAATCGAACCACAGTCCAAATGATAATTGCCTCAATTACAATTCTTATTATCATCCCAGTTTGATCCACTTAAGAGTTCTTCTATTTTATTAACATTCCTTACTTTTATACTTTCATCACAATAATTTGTTTAATTTGAAACAAAAATAACTCTGACCGATATGTATATTTTAGAATTTTATTGCAATTTAGACAAATCCGATTACTGTAACTTTTTTTTTAATTAGATTCTATTATAAGTACTCGATTATTGTAATATTTTTTCATTTCAGGTGTAACGAGACGTGCACAAACGATCGTTGGGGTCCTAACTGCATCTTTCGCTGCGACTGCAAGGATGCAGCGAGCATCTGTCACCCGGAAACGGGTCGTTGCATGAAGAGCGAAGTCTCCACGGAGAACGCGAACGAGTCTTTGAACTTCACGATCGTCGATGAGGAATCTTCGTCGATTTGGCAAACAACAGAAAGTTCGACAGCTGGTAATAAATAAAAGGATTTTGTCCGAGGCGTGATATTTATTCGCGTGACGCAATTATTGGTCGAAAGTCCCCGGCTCCTAAATACATAATAGTCGAGACGCGACGTTTTGTTAACACCTCGCAAAAGCTATTATGCATTTTAATGGAAACTGTCTTATTTAGCCAACAATAAACAAAGTTATTAGGAATTCTTTTTTTATTATTCGAAGACGTAACCGGTTACCAAACACTAGCCACCACGGATCATCCTATGAAAACGACCAACCTGGATCAGAAGAAAATTAGGACACTGGAAGAGGGTAACTCGAGCACCGCCAGGCCTGTGATCGTTTTGGTTTCCGTGCCAGAACGGAGAAGGAATATTGAAAAGGATAGGGGGAAATTTGGGATAAAGAATCCGTTCTTGGGTCATATCGGAGATAACGTCGATCTGCACAATATCATATCGCCGAAAACTGATTATGTTAAAAACATTCACAAAGGTAATTCGAAAATTATTAAAATGGTTTTTTAGATTCCTCAATAATTTAGAAATAATGATTTCTAAATTCCCAAGTTTCTAGATTTCCAAATAATAATTCTGGAATTCCTAAATTTCTATATTTCCAAATAATAATTCCTGAATTCCTAAATTTCGAAATCTCCAACAAACAATGTCTAAATTTCCCACTGTTTCACCAAAGGCAACGGAATTTGTAGAAACAGTATCGCTTGAACACCGGATCGATACGCGAGTATAGTAATCGTAGCAATTTGTAACAGCCGAAGTCCAACCAGCACCGATACCCCTGGACATAGCTCTGATCGTGGTGGCCTCGATCGTATCTTTAGGATTGACCTCGGTGGCGGTGGTGATGGTTCTCCACATGCGTTCAAAGTTGCTCGAAGCGGCCAGGATGTCGATCTACGAGGAAGCGAAGAGCAAAAACCAAGAGAATCCAAGTGCAACGAGGATCTCGTCGATAGTCACGGGTGCTCTTCCCCGTGAGTACCAGAGCTCGATTGTTTCTCGATCAAATTCATCTATCCTTGACCCAAATTTCGTCCACGTAATCCTATCATCTTCGCCATCTTCGAATTACTCACAATGGATTAGTGTCCTTTCCCTCGATACCAAACATACAATTATTCTATCCTCAGCTTTTTGTAAAAATGTTGTTAAAATTACAGAAATTCCAAGCATAAGTCCCCTCTTTGGGACCACTTCCGAGTCCAGAACGGTGTTTCCGGTGAACGCCATCGATCCTTCGAGCAGCTACGCCAACGGATCGGCCACGATCGACTTCCGCATCTCTGGTAAGTTACTTTCCACCCGTGATCGTATAATATTCATAAGAAAAGCCTTTTTACAGGTTTTCTACAGGACGATCACTACGATCGACCACCGTCCACGCGAATTCGTCTGCAAAACGATTTCGACGCGAACACCGAACACGTTTACGACGAAATCCCCTTGCAAACGAGCCCCTTGCACTCGCTTAGAATCGCGTGAACGTATCACTACCTGAGCTTGTTCATTATTCATACAATTATATTAAATTGACAACTGAACTCATTAGTTATCAATTTAATATATAATTAGAATTAGAGAAGGAAGAGCCATTGATGGAGTAGCTCAATCGAAGGTTAAAGTATTGTAAAGAATTGGTTGTAATAATTATTATTAATTTGTTGATGCTAGAACGATCAGTATTGAATGCAATTCTTTTTTATCTTAACCAAAGTCGATGCTGGTATTTCAACCCCTAAACGTGGCAACTTTGGCAACTGAAGGGTTAATATTATAAATATCACAACTAAAAAGAAATCTGGTTGTTCCAACGTTAACCATCCGCAGCAGACTCCCGTATACTTCGTGACAAAACAAATACATAAAAATAATTGAAGATGATTACACCGCGTATAATTAAAAATATTTCCATTTTAATAACTTTTACGACACACGGTTGTTGCTCGAGAAATGGCGCGTTACGGGAGTCAGATGTGATTAAAATTTTCATTTCACTCGAACGAAAGCGACAAGCAGCGCGATTTCTCTATTTTTCTCTACGAATTTCTTGCCGCGTTTTTGTGCGTATCGTCGCGCACGATAACCCGGTTTTTCCTTTCTTCGTCGAATAATTACGCCGCGTGATGTCACCGTCGATGACCCGGCGGGGGTCAACGAAAGAAAGCGTGTATCCCGGGGGGGTTATCATTGTTCGCGCTCACGTGCGACGACAAACCGAAGGCGGATGTGAAAGAGCGGCCAGCGGGGGTACGGCGAAGGAAAAATTCCAACCGGACTGGTTTCCGACCTTACCGTGCAAGGCTGAACGTGACTGCAATCCGCGGGTTCTCCCTCGGACGGTAAAAACGACCCTGGCGCCGATCGTGTTATCCAACCGGGCGTGCACCGGAGGACAACTTTTCCTCGGTGTCTGGCTGACGTCAATTCGAGCCCCCGGACGCGTTTACGTCAACCGTCGGCTTGGCTTACGGTAATTAGCTTCTTGCACCGGTTACACCGTGAACGAACGCGGTTCCGGTAATGAGACAACGGTGTACCGGTCGTTTCTTCGACGACGGATTATGTATTATCCTTTAATTGAACGTCCGATCTGTCCCCCCTGATTTGTTGGCTCGCGGAGCAGCCAGGAATTGCATACCAGTAACTTTTTGTATATTTAGAAATATTGTAGGAATCTCCGGTTTGAAGAAGTAATTAGATAATTAAATACAAGATATAAATGTAGAAATGATGCACCACCGATTATTCTTAGAGTCACTAGTAATGAGTGAAAATATGCAGAGTATGGAGGTATACTTCTACAAGGGGTTAATTAGTGGTGCTCAAATCAGTATCAATAGTCTGTATTTTGTTGTAAAATTTGTTATGTATTGGTAACACCTTGCTGGCCACTGATTTGGAATTTTTTTACTTTTCTTAACACGTTAACTGCCACAGTGAAAACAGACGAGTGTGGTCAGACACTATTCAAATGAGTACCTTACACTTTAAGACGCCATTGCAGTCGACATTTCTCTATAAAAACGAGTCTAAAATTACAATTCTCCAGACTTAATTTAAAAATATTTTAATCATTCGTCTTGACCAAAAAATATGGTGGCCATCGAGGTGTTAACCCCTCGGATCGAACAGCGCACACCACGATCCATCGTGTTCATGTAAATAAATAAATACACGTACCAAAGAGCTCGTATTCCGCAGAAGAGTAGGTTTAAACATTACGATGATACAATTCGTAAGATTAGCGTTTAATATTCATCTCGTATCATCGTCCAACGATAAGCGAGTCATGTTCCGATTAAGGCTGCACTTACGAAGCGTAGACATCATCGATAATAATAAATTCATCACGAATTTGTGTCAAGCGAACAACGCGTTCTTTCCCCGTGACGTGCAGCAAGGGGGGAATTAAACAATAACGAAAAAAGAAAGAATAAAAATAAGTAACGTCGATAGCTCGTAATTGGAATAGCTCGAGCATAATCGCAGACAGCTGTACCGAATTATCGTGCACAAAATTGATAAAGAAACAAAATAAACGTTTATTCACGAGGAATCGTTCAATTACACGTTCGTAAAAATTCCTTCGTTTACTAAGGGTCATCGGTTTTACCGCTTTAATCATGCTTTAAAAATAGGACAAGCCGCGTAAACAGGAATTTTGCAAAACTTGCAAATGCATTCTATCCTTGAGAGATTTTCTTGAAATTCGAGGCACGTCTGCCTGAAAGGGTGACCCTGGACCCTCGAGGTTCCTGGTGATTCGCAGTCGATTCGATAACAATAAGGGGCATTCATTTATCGAGATTAGGTTTATCAAGACGAAAAAATGTGAGCAAAAACGTGAGAAACGTCGGTGAACCCGGGTCAATTGAGGACCAAAGCTCACGGTTAGCCTGGGCACCCGAGGTCTGCTGTACACGTCTGAACGGCCGTGATTGATAATTATAATGAACGGTTATCGAAATTACGTCTATCTCGAAGGAGTGTTCTTTTCCGTGGTCAAAAAAATTGACATGATTTATGGTGTGTTCACAATAACATATAAACTTATCGCGAATTTGAAATATTAAGCTGTAACGAATATTCCAATTACAATTAGAGAAGTCCAAGTACAGAATTTGGTACCGTAAGTGTCTTTGGAAAACATGATAATTAATTATCAAAACTTTTCTAAGAAGCCTAATATTCGAAAGAATTTCTACGAATTTATTACCAGATTCCTAATTCTAAAATTTCCAGATCAAATAAATCGTGATAATAAATAATTGTAGAAGTTCAGAAATGGTTACTGATTTGAAGAAGGGAAAAATATTGCTCGAGGAGATTTCGACATTTCGTATGCAGCCACGAAGATTCATAAACATTTCTGCGAACAACTACGCAGTCTGATGGAGAACGATGATGGTGGCTGATGGTGACCCCGCCGCGTCAATGTTATCGGCGAAGATGTCATCAAGCGCGTACCGAAAATAAGAATCCAGTTGTTCGTTCGTGCTCGTACGTTGAACATGAGAGGATCGATGATAGTCGTCGCGATCGTTTTAACGTTGTTCGCCGCGAACGCGTTCGCGATCGAAGGTGTTAAAGGTGGACACCGTCCTCATCGTCCGGATCAGAATGCAGGTGGTGTCAACAGCACCGTTCTGGCTGGACTTTGTTACAAAAGGCTGCGGTGAGTAACGAAACGTTGTGTTATTTCGGAAAAACGATCTTTGCCCCTCAATTTCGCGTTCTTCTTCGATGTTTTTCAGCTATTCGGACGCATTGGCATTGAACGCAACCGGAGAGTTTCCTCACAACACCCTTCCCTCCACCAGCGAGGTTGAAAACCCGGTAAACACGTTATCTATATTTATATTAAATCTGTTATTTTTGCAATGGTTCCTTGTCTGGAAATACCTGGTTAGCTATACAAACCTTAAACCTTAAAAAGAAGTAAAATTATAGAATAGTGCTAATATTCAAATGTCCAACCCTTGAATACCTAAACACTTAACACTAAACGTACTTTGCACACACCTATTCTTACCATAAGGAGTCAAATGACTTCTCATGATATATAAGGTGAGCAAAGAACTTTTCTAGGTAAGAAATAAGCCATGAAAAATTGAATAACCATAAAGTCAGACGAGCGAAAGAAACAACAATGAATGTACGATTTGAAAGTAAACTTTGAAAGCTTGAAATAAAATGTCCGATTCGTCATCAGGCGGACGGATGGATCACGATTCTGGCATGCTGCGACGGCTACGAGCGCAACGCGACATCCGGCGGCTGCGAGCCCCGCTGCATCCAAGGATGCCTGGGCGGAAGATGCACCGCGCCGAACGTCTGCACCTGTTCGCCAGGATGGCTGCCGCAGGAGGGCGTCTGCATGCCCTACTGCGACAGACCGTGCCAGAAGGACGCTTACTGTTTCTCGCCGAACGTGTGCGCCTGCAAACTCGGCTACGACGAGGTGAACGGCGAGTGCAAACCGATCTGTCCAGGCGGTTGCAGGAACGGTGACTGCGTCGCGCCCCGTGTGTGCAGGTGCAGGATGGGATACGTGCTCCGGGCGACACCTGAAAGCACCGGGATCGAGTCCAAGGAGTGCGTGCCCGTGTGCGAGAACGGTTGCAGGAACGGGCAGTGCGTCTCTCCTGGCGTATGCGCTTGCAACGAAGGGTGAGGTCCTTTATTTAACTTAAATGGTTCCAAGTACCTTCAATTCATTGTTATGGATAAAAGTTTCAAAAACATCCAATTCCCTTGTAATTATAGAGAATATCTTTTCCTACGACGCTATTTTGTTCAACAAATGTCACAGAAAGGCTAATATTAAATTTACACTTTCCGTAGGTACACAAACCCTCTGCACGATACAGAATCCTGCGTTCCGAGTTGCCCCGCAGGATGCACCAACGGCGAGTGCGTCGCCCCTGGTGTTTGCAGATGCAAACCAGGCTTCACCCTGGACCCCACCAACAAATGCACCCCGGAGTGTCCCCAGGGTTGCGCGAACGGCGAATGCGTAGCGCCTGGTGTATGCAAATGCAGGCCAGGCTACACCAGCGACCCCGACAACAAGTGCGTGCCAGAGTGTCGTCAAGGTTGCGTGAACGGCAGGTGCGTGGCGCCAGGTGTCTGCGACTGCAACCCCGGCTACACGCTGGACCCCACCAACAGATGCAGCCCGGACTGCCCGCAGGGATGCGAGAACGGCGAGTGCGAGGCCCCGGGGGTGTGTAACTGCAACCCTGGTTTCATCCGCGACCCCAGCGGCAGATGCGTGCCCCCTACAGGTTTGTCCAGCACCGCCTCCCAGTGCAAGTTCGGTTGCGGACCCAACGGCACCTGCGTGGGCCCCAACCGGTGCGCCTGCGACCTGGGCTACCGGCCCGACCCGGATACCGGTAGATGCACTCCCTCGCCCATGTCCTTCGAGTGCAGAAACGGTTGCGGCTCCCACGGCTTCTGCGTGGGCCCGGATCTATGCATTTGCGACTACGGACTCAGCGTGGACCCCGATACCGGACGATGCCCCGAGCCCAGGCCCACCGAACGACCCGCGTCCCAGTGCAGATTCGACTGCGGACCCAACGCCAGGTGCGTGGGACCCAATCGCTGCGTATGCAATCCCGGATACATCGTGGAACCAGACACAGGGAAATGCGTACCTCAGACCTTGACGCAAACGGGCGAACCCTTCTGCGAGTCGCCCTGCCTCAACGGCGAGTGCACTGGTCTCAATCAGTGCACCTGCAAAAGAGGTTACAGGATGGACCCTAACGACGTGACGCGAACCAGGTGTCTACCCGTGTGCATCGGCGGCTGCACCAACGGGGTCTGTTCCGGGCCCAATCTGTGCATCTGCAATATCGGGTACAGGAAGGAGGCAGGCGTCAAGGGCAGACAGAGATGCGTTCCCGTTTAACGGAACTCAAAGAATCATTGTACCTTTCTTTTTTTTTTATTATTATTTACGTTCTTCAGCAGATTCAATTTATTTAACACTGTTTTATTCGTTTATGTGCTTCTTAACCCCCCCAGTCGATGGACCACCGTAATTTAACCCTTTTGTTATTAAGGAAAGTTTCGAATAACAAATAGGAAGGTATCTATTGTTAGACGTACAATAATGTGAATAAAAATTTGTAATTATTTGTAATTTAATACACGAACGTAACGAAATCGTTTGGCCGATGTGACCATAATAAAAGGGTTAAATACCATATCTGTGATCATTCTTTTAAACAGCCATGAACGGTGCACCGTCTTTGTAGGTCTGGGTCACGATCGACCCGCCTCCGCGACGAACTCGTTTATCATGGAAACGCGTTGTTCCGGCGCGTGTAAATTACGCAACAGACAGTCGTAGTCGATAATGAATTTTGTCGTGTTCGATCTGTACCCAGAAATCTGTCCAGCTAACGATCGTTTACAAAGAAAAACGATAGAGCGGCGATAAGGCTCGTTCGGAAAGATTCTTTTATCCGAGAAATGGTATCACCAAACATCCTGTCCCGTTTCCGATGTCGCAGGACACGATTGCGTCGGGGAGGGGCAATGGATAAACAGACTAGACGTCAGTTAAGTACAACGAGACGTTCAGTTGCATTTGTCGCGTCCGTTAATTGAATGCACCACTAGAGAAAGTGACAAAGTTTTACCATGAAGCTCTCGATCGTTCTCCTCGCGTTGTTAACGGCGCGAACAGTGAGATCGTTTGACAGTTGGGACTACGATCAGGGAGTTTGCAACAGATTGGTCAGGTAAGTTTCGTCTTACGATTTAGCGCGCCTCCGTCTAGATGCTTGATTTGGAGAAATTAATTGGACGTTGTTAGTTACACGGCAACCCGTTACGCTCCCTATCGCGAGACATATCGAGTCAGCAAATGGGGTATCTTTTACGAGACGAAAGTACGATGGAATTACAAGAAAGAGGTAAACATTTGGCAATGTTCTGCACCTGTGGTCAATTTTCGTTTGGAATACGTGAAATATTCAGAAAACTCTGGTCCCACGTAAAGACGTTTTACCAACCCCGGTCCCCAACAGCGTTGAAACCACCGCAAAACACCTCGAATTCGATCAGAATTGGCCACAGGTGTTGTTGCAATTATTTCATTCTCGACGAAAAATCCGAACGATCGTTTCCAGTATTACACGGCCTATCGTACGGAGAAGGCCTGCTGCTCGAAATACCTGATGACAGCGGACGGCGATTGCAAGCCGATTTGCGTTCCCAATTGCGTGAACGGTACGTGCGTGGCACCGAACGTGTGTCGATGCTCGTCGGGTTACACGAAATCCGAGATACACGATAACGTTTGCGAACCCGTCTGCTTCAACTGCGTCCACGGAACGTGCAAGGAGCCGTACGTTTGCACCTGCGACCAGGGATACAAAATGAACGAGCTGACGAATGTCTGCGAGCCGATATGCTCCCTAGACTGCGAGCAACAACACGCGTATTGCTCCGCGCCGGAGAAGTGCACCTGTCACGAAAACTACACCCCCAAGTTCGACGAACAACTGTGGATTGACGTGCGTATCCATCGATACGTTAACGATGAAACAACACTGTTCGACACCTTTTCTTTACGTGTCCTTGCAAACCGTTCAATCTTTCCGAAATCAATCCTTTGCGCTCGAAGCACTTTACGTTTTCCGGTGAAGCTTCGAAAATTCGAAAGCCCTATTTTGAAGGAAAAGTTTTTTAATATAAAAAAACTCTTAAATGACACAGTTTAAAATATTTCATTCTGAAATTTCGTTGTTCCAAAGGTGTGCAAGCCCGTGTGCAACGTGGAATGCACGAACGGCTATTGCTCAGCGCCGGACACCTGCTCCTGTCACGACGGCTACGAGCAGGATCCCTACAATACGTTCAACTGCATGCCGGTATGCAAGCAGGGTTGCAGGTTCGGCGTTTGCACGGCGCCCAACACCTGCGAATGCGACCCGGGTTACCTTTTCAACTGGGAGATCGAGGACTGCGAGCCGGTCTGCAGCGAGCCGTGCACGATGGGCACCTGCATCGCCCCCGAGACCTGCTCCTGCGACGCAGGTTACGGCCTGGGCGAGTCCAAGTACGTCTGCGAGCCGATCTGCGAGAAAGCCTGCGTGAACGGGACCTGCACGGCCCCTGAGGTCTGCACCTGCCACGAGGGCTACCGATCGACCGGCGACGAAACCATGACGCACGTGTGCGAACCGTACTGCAACACCCCCTGCGAACCGTACGGAGCATGCACGGCGCCTGACACTTGCACCTGCTTCGAGGGCTACCGACTTGAAACCAATTACGACCCGTACGAAGACGAATTACATGTAAGTCGAATATCATAGATATTATCGCTGTTGTTTGCTAAATTATTATCGACAAGACTGGTAGTTTTTTTTTTATAATAAAGCAAACACGATGAACAAAGATTGAAATAGCTAATGCAAGTGCAAACACGAGTTAGCCGAAAGCAACGAGTTAAGAAACGTTGTTTCCGGGAAGAGTTAAATTCTTATTCTTTCCGAAAGCCGGTCATTTTCTTGTTGATTCGCAAGCCAATCTGCAAGCCGATCTGCGAGCAAAGCTGCGTGAACGGCTACTGCAGCGAGCCAGGCGTCTGCACTTGCAAAATGGGATACAAGGCCTCCACAGATGACCCGAACGTTTGCACACCCATCTGCACAGAAGAATGTGTAAACGGCTACTGTCACAGTCCGAACACCTGCGCCTGCAACCCGGGCTACGAACCATCGCACGAATTCTTGGACTACTGCGAACCCATCTGCCAACCGTCTTGCGAGAACGGAGTATGCACCGCACCTAACCAATGCAGCTGCCATCCCGGTTACTATTCCAGTCCCGAGAATCCTTTCATTTGCGAACCAAAGTGCGACGACGAATGTCGCTTCGCTACCTGCACCGCACCCAACACCTGCACTTGCGACTACGGCTACTCGCCCATCAACGAGACCACCTGCGAACCGATCTGCAACCACCCTTGCATCAACGGATACTGCGAGGCCCCATACAAATGCGCCTGTAATCCAGGCTACTGGTTGACCGACATCTACGGGTACTGCGAACCGATCTGCGAGCAAAGCTGCGTGAACGGCTACTGCAGCGAGCCAGGCGTCTGCGCTTGTGATCCAAGATACAAGGCCTCCAAAGACGACCCGAATGTTTGCGAACCCATCTGCGAAGAAGAATGTGTGAACGGCTACTGTCACAGTCCGGACACCTGCGCCTGCAACCCGGGCTACGAACCATCGCACGAATTCTGGAACTCCTGCGAACCCGTCTGCCATACGCCCTGCGTGAACGGATTATGCACCGCACCCGACCAGTGCAACTGCAATCCTGGTTACGATTCCAGTCCCGAGGATCCCTTCGTTTGCGAACCAAAGTGCGACGAGGAGTGTCGCTTCGCTACCTGCACCGCACCCAACACCTGCACCTGCGACTACGGCTACTCGCCCATCAACGCGACCACCTGCGAACCGATCTGCAACTACCCTTGCATCAACGGATACTGCGAGGCTCCACACAAATGCGCCTGCAATCCAGGCCACCGGTTTTCCGTAACCGACTCGAACGTCTGCGAACCGATCTGCGAGCCGGGCTACCGTTTATCGAACGACGTCTGCGAACCGGTGTGCGAGCAAACCTGCGTGAATGCCTACTGCGAGCAACCGAACGTGTGCAGGTGCGAACCGGGCTACAAACCGTCGGCGAACGACAGCAACGTTTGCGAGCCGATTTGCGAGCGAACCTGCGTAAACGCCTACTGCGAGCGACCGAACGTGTGCAGATGCGAGCCGGGCTACAAACCGTCGGCGAGCGACGGTAACGTTTGCGAGCCGATCTGCAAAATCACCTGCAAGAACGCGTACTGCGCGGCACCGGACAGATGCGTCTGCGAGGAGGGTTACGAGTTTCACGTCCTGTACGATACCTTGTACGAATGCTTACCGATCTGCAAGTTCGATTGCAGAAACGGTACCTGCAGTGCGCCCAACAGGTGCACCTGCCACGAGGGCTACGAGAACGACGAGACGGGGGGATGTGCACCTTCATGCACCTCCTGTAGGAACGGTACCTGCGTCGCGCCTGAGATCTGCGAATGCAAGGAGGGCTACGAGCTGAGGTTGGTCGAGAATCAAAACGTCTGCGAACCATTGTGCGAGGGATGCTTACACGGAAGATGCGTGGCGCCAGGTGTCTGCCAATGCGACTTTGGTTTCGTCAAGAGGGAGAACAAGAGCGACGGGGACTGCGTCAGCGTTTGTAAACATAATTGCACCCACGGGACGTGTAACGTCGAGCAGGAAGCCTGCGAGTGCCGTTACGGCTGGAATGGACCCGACTGCGGTCAACCATTGTTCTGTGTCGAAGAAATGGACAACGAGACGGAGTATTTCAATTTGTGAGTATTTAGAATTTTATCGCACCGATTCCTTTTTTATTCATTTTGAGGAAAGTTTGCGACTCGAACGTGAGAAAACTCTAAGATCAATACTTTGAGTGTTAAAAACGTAGAAGAATTGTAATATCGAAAGTTTTTTTAATCAATTTCATTATTAATTAATATTTTTCTTTGCGTAGGACGAATACCTTGTATGATTCGAACGACACGATCGATTACATGTTCGAGAACAGCCCGTTGTGCAACAACAATTGTCTCGCCGTAATCAGTAACGAGAGCGTTTGCTCTGGAAAGTACAGAAACGAAGATGCGGAAAACGAGACGATCGCGTGTCTGATCAACACAAGTATTAATCGCCATCTTCTTATTCTAAGGTGAAATAATTTCTATGTTCTACCTATACATTTTCTTTCACAGGTTTGTACTGCAACACGATGTACACGGAACATATGAGAAGATCGAATTACGTGGTCCCGATCGGAATAACAGGATTAGCGACAATTTCGGCGGCCAGCGCAGCAGCGGTGTATTTGGTGATGAAAAAGCACAGGAAACGAAGATTTTCTCTGAGTAATTAACGATATTGATACCGTGGATGTTTGTGCAATTTTATTGTATGCACGACGTGATTCATTTGTTTCGTTGATAAACGTCTGATAAATCAAGGAAATTTTTATTCGAAAGAAGCTTAAGATAATTGTAATCATATTTCATTTGTTAATTAGGTTGTCAACCTTTCCATATATTCGAAAAAAGAGAGGCTGTTTTAATCAGAATGATCAGTTATAATAATAATTTTCTAAACGCGACAAGTTTAATTATCAATCTGATACAATTGCAACAAAGTAGTTTGAAAACGAAACAGAAAATTTGCATAAACATCCACCATATAATAATACATAACAGTCGATTAACAAAATTAATGTTTATTAAAATACAGGTAGTACGGCTACCGTCTCGACCCAGGGTTGAGCCTCCCTGTTACCCGAAAAGAGGATACTCCGTAGCTTTACCGTACACTTCTTTTCTTTACTATCTTGTTACCGTTGTAATGCTTAATAAATGTGATAACGAAACAATTTCGCTCAGCATGGAATTATCAACGACCTATCCTTTTCCCACTCGAGGTTATAAATAGTCAGACCTCGTACGTTCGATAAAATTATCATAATTCGTTCAGTTTTATACTTCTTCAAGAAATTTTAGAGAAATTACGAGTAATCCTGTTAAAATATTTATCAGTACCGATCTTAGGTTTAAACAAAGTCTTCCATAAATATAATGTTGAATATGTGAAGAAAATTACAAAAAATTGCAAGCAGCGGTAATAAACAATAAATTATATCAATTTTATAAGAAATCAAGGAAAAATGTTTAAATTAGAATCTAAATCGTAATTTGAATAATTGCAATTATAACCTGGCACGATTTGACGAATTGTTTATAAATTCTTCGTAATTGGCTCGTTCGATGTTTATAAATAAATAAACTGGGCGCACATATGGGTGGAGAACACGAATCTCCGGGAAAGCCTTCGTACTCCGGCGATACCGAGCATCCTGTCTTGTTTGGATAACGCGGGACACAAAACTTGGAGGGAGACAGATAAATAAACATAACGATACGCCCAATTATCCTCAGTTTCGACATTTCGGTATAAACAACAGCATCGTCGTTGCGCTAGGAGACGAAACGATCATGAGATTTGTTGTCGGTTACATCGTCCTCGTGAACGGGATCGTCCTAGCCAACAGCACGCTGAGGATGTCGGATGATGGTAAAAGTGACTCGTCGAACTGTGATATACAAGTCAGGTAAAGATATGTTTTATTCACTAATATGAGGGGTATTCATTTTGGTGTTAATTCTGGACCCTTTTTTAGTCAATGGAAACAACGATACGTGCCGTACACAGAAACCTACAGGGCTCGTAAGTGGGGGATCTTTTATCAGATCAAGAAGCGTCTTAACTACAAAGTCGAAGTAAGAAACTATTAAATATTCTTTTACTTAGAACAATGTACCCAATTATCAACATTTTAAGCAAACTTTAGCATATTTCATAATCTTTAAGTACTAAGATAGTACAACCACCTTAAAGATAAACTATCGATCCCTGAGGGTTGAACAATTATTGACATCTTCCAAGAATATAAAGTAATAAGAACAACCCTCGGCCCGTTTCGATCGAATTGTCAGAAGAGAATTTTCAGTACACCCTAGTTTGGGTGACGAAGAGGAAGTGCTGCGACGGCTACGTGCAGTTGTCCGACGACACCTGTTCCCCGACGTGTCTGACGGATTGCACGCACGGTCGTTGCGTGAGGCCGAATCAGTGCGAGTGCGAGCAGGGCTACCAGCTGACCCAGGACATGCTGTACTGCGAACCGATCTGCGACGAGCGATGCGCCCGGACCAACCACGCGTACTGCCAGTCGCCGTACGTGTGCAACTGCGAGGCGGGCTACGAGGGCGATCTATGCGAGCCGATCTGCGAGACGCCCTGCGTGAACGGCGAATGCGTCGCGCCTAACGTGTGCGCCTGCAACGACGGTTACACGAACGCCAACGCCACCTTTTGCACGCCCAGCTGCCAAGAGGAGTGCCAGTTCGGTAGCTGCACGAGCCCTAATGTCTGCACCTGCAACCCCGGCTACCGAATGAACGAGACGAACGCCTGCGAGCCGATATGCAGCCAGCCGTGCACGATGGGGAGATGCATCGCGCCCGAGAGCTGTAGCTGCTACGACGGCTACGGGCTGTTGAACTCCTCTAGGTACGTTTGCGAGCCGATATGCGAGAAGGCCTGCGTGAACGGCGCGTGCACCGCTCCAGGAGTCTGTGTTTGCCATCAGGGATATCGGTTCGACGGTCCCGACGAAGAGAAACACGTGTGCAAACCGTTCTGCAGGGTCCCCTGCGAGCCCTACGGGACCTGCGTAGGCCCAGACACCTGCAGATGCTTCGAGGGATATAGGACCGTCGAATTGAACGATAACGAGGTGAGTTCCAATTCTTCTTCTTCCTCTCTCTAGCAAAACACGAAATAAAGACAAGGATTCTTCAAATTTTTCTTTGAACTTCAAATGCACGATTGTTGTCAGATACCTAACAACACCACGGGTGACCGCTCATCAGCCTGCGAGCCAATCTGCGAGCAAGACTGCATCAACGGAAGATGCGTGGAGCCGAACGGCTGCGACTGCAAGCCAGGCTATCGTCCATCGATCGACAACAATTCCAACGTCTGCGAACCGAAGTGCGACACACCCTGCGGATCGAACAGCACCTGTACCGACCCCAACGTGTGCACCTGCGATCCAGGTTATCGACCAACGGAAAACGACGTTGCGAATAACTGCGAGCCAATCTGCGAGACCGATTGCGGCTCGAACGGTACCTGCACCTCCCCCAACGTGTGCACTTGCAACGAGGGATACCTGAAGGACGAGGAGGGCCTCTGCGTACCTGTCTGCTCGTCGTGTCACAACGGAACCTGCGTGGCGCCAGACACATGTCGATGCTTGGAAGGTTTCGTGCTGAAGAACGATACCGTCTGCGTGCCGTTCTGCGAGAACGGCTGCGAGGACGGGGATTGCCTGGGACCGAACGAGTGCCGCTGTCACGAGGGGTTCAAGATGTCCCAGGACAATAGCAGCTGCGTTAAATCGTGCACAAGAGTTTGCAAGGGCCACGGGGTTTGCGTGGACGACGACAAACCTTGCGAGTGCGCTTACGGCTGGAGGGGGTTGGACTGCGACCAACCCACCGTTTGCGTCCTTCTGCTGGAGCCCAGTGACAGGAGTCTTGATGGGTGAGCTTTCTCGTAGTAACCCTAACCAAATTGTTTCTGACTCTGTTTTGTATAAGAATAATTTAATGTTACGATCGCCAGAGTGTTAATCAAAAAATGTCCACAGACTGACGATCCACAACGAGACAAATGCTACCCTAATGGAGGCTCGAAACCACGCACCGTACTGCTACCAGTGTAACCGAGCAGTAGGTAACAAGAGTTTGTGCTTCGTTGTTCCCTCCAACAACGGGTCATCCTCCATCGGTTGTTTCGTCGAAACAGGTACCTTTCAGGAAGACATCAATCCTAGCCATTCTTGTCATTGCTTATATAATTGTTCCCCATTTTTTAAGAATCACCCTGTCACCTGATGTACCAGAGCGACACCAACGCGGTGTCCACCATAGCCGGTACTTCAGCGGTGGTCGCGATTCTGCTCGTTGCAGGTGCAACAACGGCGGCGTACTTCCTGATACGCAGACAACGGAAGAAACGAATACGAGAAGGTACGGTCTGATAGGGTCACGCGACAATGTTGTGCGAAATACAGCCGAGGGGAGCACGGGGTGGAGGACGGGGTTTGATAAACGTGGCGCCTCGCTTCCGTCGCAAATAGCAAAATCTGAACGGGGAACGATAAGCCGGACAATTTCCTCGTTCAATTCTCTCTGCAATTCCTAGCTAACGAGTATGAGTAAACGGCGTGAATCACGAGTAACATTGCTGTGACAATGACACGATTGATAGAGAAAATAACAAACTTTTTGCTAAGAAAATTCCACGGAACTGAAAAATGACAACGTTTGCGAATTATGTTTTGCAGTGATCGCTCAGAGCGCGGTTTTCCGGGGATCCATTTCCAACCAACCCTTGCTACCGGAAGAGGGTGCTTTCGCTCATTGAATTTCAACGCGGCATCGAAAGCGGAGCGAGGAAAGCTGATTTTCTTTTAATGCACATCGAAATTTCCCGAGCGGCTGGGAAACAACAGCACGGTCGAGCGAATGTATTCTAGATTGTACAGAAATCTTGTGTTCCACGAGTGTTCGAGCCCGAATCGCAAGATTTATAATAAAATGTATAAGAACGATCTTGTCCACCCTGTCGTCGATACTGGTATCCTATGGCAACGTCGAACGAAGCCAAATGAATTCTTCCGATACGCAAACCTCCATTACCCCCTCCATCCTCGTACAACTGTAATTGCCGTTTCCTGAGAAGACCTTCGTATAAATTCGGAATAGAATCCTTGCTTGAAATTAATATGTAAATAGATTCCCATTTATCAAATGGAAAAGAATCGCGGTCTGCAATCGATAAAAGAGGATAACTGCGCCATTTTGTAATATTTTCAGTATTTGAAAACTGTACTAATATTATCAGAAAAGATTCAATTTTGTGTGTATACACCCCTCGAGATAGTTCAGGGTTAAATTAGGGTGCACTGAAACCCTTTCGACTACTTAACCCTCAAAGCACACTTTTCAGCACAACCCTTGAAGCTAAACCCACTACAGGAACCAAAATCCCTCCAAATCCCTGTCTCCCCAGGAACACACTCATCACCCTTTAAAACGAGACCTACTGCAGGGTGTAAGGTGCCAGAACCCTTCGAACAACCCTGCCCGTCCAAAAACGCACTTATCACCCCTTCGAGTTCGACTCACTATAAGGTGTCAGGACCCTTTCAAATCACGCACCTGCTCAAAGTCGGACCAAAGGTCCTTCGAGAATCACACGTATCCTCTCCACACGATCCTTCCGAAAAAGAAAATGTACCTCCACGAACTCGGCCTGCACGCGATCGCGTTAATTGGGAATCGGTCCCAGTTCAAGGTAACCGTCCAGAAAGGTAACAAACCAATAATCCTTCGCCGGCGTGGCGGGTCGGTCGACGAAGAGGACGCGGGGCAGCCCTGATCTGAATCGACGCGTCGTCGCGAGGGCCGCGAGGAGAGAGGGGAGGGGGAAGGGGTCAACGGGTGGCATCGCGCAGCTGCAGTCGCGGTGCTCGACCGGCTAACGGAAGGCAGGCGTCAGTGAACGGGGTAGCATCGGTCCGTGAAGAAGCAGCGCCAGGAATCGCGCGGATCCGCGTTCTCGTTGGCCCCGTTTGGCCGCGACCCTCTTTTTCAACCACCCTTCTTTTTTTTTTTATTTCACACCCTTTCGTCTGTGTGCGGGATGATGTGCCGGTACGGTGCGCCGTCTGTGCCAGTGTGTGAGACGATACCTTGCCGTCGAGGGTGAAATATACAAAAAAAAAAAATAAAAAACGAGGCCAGAGAGCAAAACCGTGATTTCGCGGTGATTCTTCCGGGACGTGGTTCGCTACGGGGTGCAGCAGCGGCAGCGTTCGTCGCACGCGAATACAAGGCGTTTATTAGAGGCGAGAGGGCGTGCAGAAGAAGTACCGTCGGAGGAGGGGGGAGGAGGAGGGGGGGAGGGGGAGAGGCGACGGGGAAGGATGTCGATGCGCCGCCGGTGGTCGGTTTCGGGGGTTGACTCGCGCCGCGGGGGCGATGAGACCACTTCCCTCCGCCCTGAGACTGACCTGCTGCCGTACCTGGCTACTCCTGCCGATCTGCCTGGCCTTCCTGGTGTCCGGCTGCAGCTCCGACTACGCCCGATCGGCACGCGCGATCATCGACGACCGACTGGCAGGTGATGAACTGCACGCCTCCAGCTACATCAACGACGACGACGTCGATCTCTATGACGACGAGGAGGACTACCTCGAGGAGAACATCACTGCGGGTGAGTTCTGTTCGACATTTTCATCTTTTTTTTTTTCTGAACGACGAACTCATTTGAGGAAGAAAGCAAATGTAGAGTATCAAAGGGGTAGCGTTCGCGATGACGTTGACGGTTTCGTAGCCGCACTGGTCGAGACCTGCGTGGACTAAAAACGTTTCTGAGGCTGTGTCAATAACAGCTAGATGTATGAAATAGAGATAAGTCGTCGAAATAGAGATAAAAAGATTGGGAAGGCGTCGATGTACCTTAATGATAACGTTTCGATTAAATACTGTGCCTTGTCGTGGCCAAACTCCGGTCCAGGAGTTGGTCACGACAAGGCTGGACCCGGTCGTCGCCGACCTAAATTCGACACCAGGGAACCTGCACTCTTGGGTGTCGCCACACCTAGCGAGTTTCTAGTGATTTTTGCCCAAGATTGTTGAAAGTTTATTGACAGTAAAGCATCGTTCTCATGGCGTCTCAATTTGACCCAATTGGACAATCGTTTGATCAAATTAAGAATTATAATAGGAAGAATTTGCGCAGGACGTAGACAGTCGGTTGGCTAGACGAGGGTTAAATATTCGATAGTTTGCTTTAGAATCGATACGGGCTGCTCGCAGGAAGAGCTTTATCTCATTTTCTCGCGAAACAAGGACGATCGAACGGACGTGTGTGTACCACGGAACACTTGCCTCGCCTTTTTCGCGCCTGCCCGATACGGACGTGCAAACACTTTGCTCCAGAAGCTTCAGTCGAACGGTAAACACTTTATTATCGTCGTCATCTAGACGTTTGCTCTTTGTCGGTTTTAACAGGCCGCCTACGATCATCTAACATCGCGAATTTCAATAATCATACCTTTGCTAAAGTACAAACAATTCAGGAATAAATTATGTTGCAAGGGAAACCATCACAAAATTTATGTAGATATTTGTTAGGGTTGGAGTTAAGTATCTCAACCTCAAACTATGTTAAGACTCGCCAGTGACCAAAATTACAAATTTACTATGATCGAATAAAAAAGAAAAAAAAAGGAAAAAAATCTAAAAAAATTCTCAAGTATTCATTAAACCCTGCACTACATTCCCCCTTCGTTTGGTGCCTGCAATATTTAAAACTTTTCGTGATAAAAATAAAAAGGGGGGAAATCGGATGTCTCTTACGCGATCGGTACATTTAATTTTCACTGCGGCAGTTGAACGCGTTAATTATGAAATTGTGACGAACGGGTACCGGAACCGGACGGGAAGAAAAACAAATATTACGCGTCGAATAGCGGGCAGCACGCTTGCGCGAGCGTCCCGTGGAAGAGGAACTCCGGTCCTTCTCGATTTTCGCGCCAACCACGCTGCCGGTATTGATTTTAATGGATGCTGCAAGCTCTTCGGTGTCCGCATGTGGGTGTTTGCACACCGCCTGCAGCTGCGTGAGATTCAAAAAGATCTTTCCATCTCGCTTCTCGCCCCCTGCGCTGCCAGCAGGCAAAAACGGGAACGAAAGGAAGGAAAAGGTTAAAGAAGAGAACACCGTGCGTCATTCATTCCCTATCCTCGCGACGATTCATTCGCCGTGATTCCGATGGAAATCGCGCGACCCCTCGATCACCCACGGAATCGGGTCAAAAATGACACGGTCGTGCCGCTGGATAGTGGAAACTATAGGTAATAGAAATAACAAATATCAAATTTGTCAAAACTGGAATTTTTAGTCTTAGAACCCTAGGATTAATATACCTCAGGGTCCTAGAACTAATATACCCTCCCAGGTTTAATATACCTTAGAATCGAGCAGAGCCAAATGAAACCCCTTTGCTACCCCAAATTACCCTCCGGTATCAAAATTCTCAGATTCTCTGAATCGATTTTATATGAATTCTGATTTCAATCCTCAAAGAAAATTATGAATATTTCTAAGACCTATGGTATCAAATAAATCGCGTGACCCCTCGGTTCCTGAAACGGGGTCAACCGAGTTATTTATTTGTATCGTATTATTTTTACCGCGTGACGCGCGGCAAAATCAACCACCGACGAACAATGAAACTCAGCGTCGGAAGGCAATATCCAGAGTAAACGGGTATCTAGGATAACGTAGAAAGTTTTAACCTCGACGAAGCTTAAATTGGGCTACACGCGAGAACGAATACGTTCCTGAACGTTTGCCAAGAAAGTTAATCGTTGTTACACCGAGACCTCCTTTGAACGCAGGGCCCAGCGCCGTGAAACATTTAATAAACGATATGATACGATAATTAAGGGGGGAGGGGGGGGATGATCGATGGTCACGGCCGTCTGGCGCAGTGCCTAATTCGAGAACACCGGCAATTAAGCTGAACGATAGGGTCGATTAAGGCGCCCGTGGAAATATTTCTGCGAGAAATCGAATTGGGTTAAGCGTGTATTTCGACGTGCATTGTCGCGGGGACAATCGATAAATAAACAGGGATATTGGAACGGGCGACTTTTTGATTCGAGTAAAATGGGGTATGGATAGAATGTGCACACGACAATAGCGTCTTTGCTTCGTTAATCGTTCAGAGTGTATGCGCATTCATGGCAGGACGAACAAACACCTGCGACTAAAGGCTGTAGCTGCATGTCAAAAGAGTAACAAAGACTCTTATCGAGGCACAAACGATGCCTTGAATAGGACTCGTACCTGTATCCAACTGTGATACACTGACAATTGAAATAACTCGATTTTTCGTGCAGTTATTAAGCGGCGCGTTCGCCTGTCTCGCTTAACAATTAGAAAATTGACGAAGAATTATTCAATCGGAACCAAAATTTATCCAACGTTAATTATTATCACTGTGAATATGAAAATTGAAAATTTCCAGATACTTTATCGTACAAAATTTCGATGGAAATTTAATATATTTAAAGGGGTAGTTCCTGTACCGTGAAAATGATGGAACGTAATCTAGCAAAGGCTATATCGATTCATCCCTGTTTTTCAGCAAAGGGGCAGTACCTGGGCTCGCCGTGCGATGTCTCGTGCAATCCGGAACTGCAGCATGTGTTCTGCGACACGATCACCGGTCACTGCGAGTGCGAGAAATTCTATCCAGTTCGTCTTGGGCCTAGCAAAGGATGTGCCAAACGTACGTAAAACAGGACGGTACCCTCCCACCATTAACAAAGTTGACAGAAATAACAGAAGTTAACTGCCACAATGATAAGTTAATATTTAACATAGTTTCTACATTGTTACGTTCGATTTAATTAAATATGCAAAAAGAAACCGATGGACCAGCATACACGATCACTGTTGCATCTTTAAGTAGGTCGTTCCGATATGAAAAAGTCTCGATGGACACCGTTACAGGAAAACGAACGTCGATGGACTCGAATTGTTCCCTCGTGAATGGACATTTCACGCGTCAGTTCTTTAGAGACAGCTCGATTCGTTCTTTCTGTACCGTTTGTTCAACGAGCCGTGCATATCTAAACGAGACAGGATGGGTATGACCCGTTATGACCCGGTCGTAGAAATCAACTGTTATCGAAATAATTAATTCCGAGTCGTGTGAAGAACTTTCTAAATTACATATTTTTCTTAATTAAGAGGAAGGTTCAGTATTTGAAGAGGAAATCGATACCATAAAGTTAACCCTTTGCACTCGAGTGGTGCCTCTTGGGCGACAAATAACTAGAATATTTTAAAATATGAAATTGAAATTAATAATTGTAACTCTGTTCTTCTGAAATATGGCTGCCTTAATTTTTTATCAAGAATTTCACCCAAGTATTTTTGAAATACTTAAAATATAGGCTCACCAGGATTATCACCAAAAGAGAATTGAATTTTCCAGCTAAAAGACTCGGCGAGCAATGCTTCTATCGCGCGACTTGCACTTTTGCGGATCAACACTCGACCTGCACCCAGGTTCAGCACAACGCGGTGTGCGACTGCGAAGAGGGTTACCACAGGGTCGCTTTGTCCAGGCCTAACAAGAAGGTGTTCTGCGCCGAAGGTACACCGTGCCAAATTCTTGTCAAATTCATCCTAACCCTTTTTCTGTTCAACGATTTATTCCCCCTCCTACGGTTTAGGAGAAATTATATAAGAATTGATCAACAAAATATAATCGGACAACTAATAAAAATCCAAGTTGCCCCTATGGAAATCTGAGAACCATAAATATTCGTAGATAAAACTTTAGTCTAATTGTAAGATAGGATATTTCGGGATGATTTAATGGCAGGATGCTATCCTGTCCGAAGGGTACAGGGTAGATTAAAAGTTTTTGAGAAATGGTGATTTGTTGGCAGATCTGGTGCTGATAACAACGGATATCCCGACCTTGCTCTGCATAGCATCCGGAATAGCGGTATTCACGGCGATGATATGTTTCGTGCTCAAATTATTCAGTCGTGCGAGATACACAAGGCCACGGCATTATGCCAACGCCAATCATGCGCCGCCCATGTTGTTCTCCAGCGACACAGGTGAGTAATCGTGCAACAGATTGATCGAAAGTAAAATATAACACAGAAAAGAAGATGAAATGAAACGATCTTGTGCGAATTCATCGTTTGATTCGTTATAATCGTGGATGTAACGAAAGAAGCGTTATATCCCATTAAGGAGTCGCCCTCTTACAATTAGTTGGTAAATCAATAACGCCAAGTATCGATGAAGAACTACGTCCTCCTCGAAGACTTCTATTTTCGTTTCGCCCTATTTTGCCTCGATGGACCTTGAAAGGAATCTCAGACCTCGGACGGTCCTAATCGTTACTTGGAACGCGTGTTCTTCACGAATGGAACGCTACACGATCAGTTTTCAATCCACCCCGCTCTGAATTCGTCTTTCTCTTCGATAGCCTGAGGAACCGTTTGAGAATCGCTTCCGATCTATAGCAGAGTCATCGAATAATAATTACGAGCTAAGCCAGACCGAACTCAACAAGGACCTTGATGAATTTTATGTTGCTAGATAGTGTTCTGAGCCTTGTGTAGACAACCGAGTACCCAATCTCATATTATTTTCATAATATTTCTACCATTCATTATTTCTAATTAACCCCTTGACCTATGATTTTCCTAATGGGTGCATCAGTTAAAGTTAAATCGAATTATACAAACTGCAATTAGAATTAAATTTAAGATTGAATTTTAATTAAAGGTGCGTCACGAGTGTGACACGATATTGTAGGCTAAGGGGATAATAATTAACAGAATTGCTATTGACGTGGACTTCAAAGTGTAGAAGCCTGAGTCAAGTACCCTGTTGTCTACACGAGGGCAAATACGACCCGTGCCGAGTTCAGATGTCGAAGACGATCCTACAAAGAATGGAATTGTCAAAGTAAACGTTTCGAGAAAAGCAAAGCCGAGAGGGGAATGGTAATGGAAACGATCCAACAGGTATCCCGTTGACGCTTCACGGAGGTCGACCATCGTCGCGTTCCAGTCAAAGAAGCAGCACCGGAGGACCGTTGACGTACGCGTTCACCAGGAGGCCGAGCAGCGGTGGTAGCCGTGGCCCTCTGGTACCAGCGTCGAGAGCAGGTGCGGCACGTGCCGCCGCCATCTTGCTTATATCGTGTCACCTGCAGGCGACCAAAGGCGGGAACAAGCATCGACGTACCCTTAGCGACGTTGCTGAGGGATCGTCCGACGGCCTCGGTAGACGATCAACGATCTCTTTCTAAGAAAACAAACGAACCAATCAAAATCTTTCGTTTCTCTCTATCTCTTCTATTCTCTCTATATGATCCCTCTATGCATCTATCTCTTTCTCTATCTTTCACACATAACTCTATTTACACCAAAACTTCTCTGTGTCCGTTTATTTCTTCCCTGTCTTCTTCTTCTTCTTCTACTTCTTCTTCTTCTTCTTCTGAGTCTGATTCTCGTTCGAATAGACGTGTTCCTTCTTCTTTCGTCATTCACCCATTAACACGACGATATAGCGATAAAATATCATTTCAATTCGAATTTTGTTTTCTTTTCCTTTTCTTTTGCAGGTGTTCTTCCTGTTACGACACGGTTTCAATAATCTTTACTTTTCAATCAAAGTTGTAATTATTTCTTTTTTGTTATCAAGATAACTCGTCGTAACTCGAGGAACACCTGTACCTTCAGTCCCTTTGATCGTCTATCTGTTGTCCCAGTCCGACACCAATGACGAAGAAGAAGATGGTGGTGGTGCTTCGACTCGTGCCATACTTATATTGTCGTTGTTGTGTCGTAGTCGTTGTTTACTGACATTTTAGCACCCGATTGTCTCCGCCCAACCAGTTTACGTTTCTCGAAACAATCCTCTATGCGCTTAAAAATCTTCGATCTTCACCCTATCCTCAAAACCTCCCTCTTCACCATCACCCCCTGAGTACCATCGCGATTTACAGCGAATAAATTATAACATGCTCATTAAAATATTTTAATTCAAGCGTTTTAAGAAAATTTTGGTCGTAGAGGGTTAAAGTAAGAAAAAGAAACGTAAACGACCCACCCTTCTTTCTCTGTCGTTTTTAGCCCACGAATTAGAATGTCGTTCCTTCTCTCTTGACACAACGATTCTCAAGAATTCCCTTTTTTTTTGTCACCAACGATGGCCGTGAACGGTGCTACTCCCCCGAAAAAATGAAAAAGAAACTCCCAAAAGAGTCATGCAATCTGTTAATCACACCTGTCGACCGTGTGTCTTACACAATCATCTCGGATCTATGTTTTCGAGAAATCAGTCAAAAGAACACGTACACATACGTGTGGCATCTCGAGAATCGAACACAAAAATGTTACATTTGTCACGTGATACGATTCCGATGTGTATGTCGTAACAATATACATACATATTGTATATGTATATGTATATATATATATATATATATAAAGCGCTGCACGAGTGTGTTACGAGATAGCAAGATGGCAGCGGCCGATTTCGTTGCTCGTTAACGAACAAAAAAAACGTTCTCTGGTAAGACGTAGAGAGACACGAAATCTTTACGCACTAGCTAGCTCGCCGCACACGCACGCAAAGATTATTTAAATAAAAAAAAAAAAAGATAATAACGAGAAGAGTACGAGGAATTAAGATAGAAAAAAAAAAAGAAATGAATAAATACAGCGTCAGTTCGCATGCGAGAGAGCTCCAAGCTTTTCGGGTGCTGAATAACGTATATGTATATGTTTGTACGTCGATTTTTAATGAGACGTGTCAGCTTCGCGCCCATAAAATTAAAAAAACGGCGCTTTTGAATCCTCCAATTAAGCTTACCAAGTTTTCAGCTGGTTTCATTCGCTGGCTGCTCGGTTAAGTGTCGCTTTGATATACTGATTTGATGAAAAAAGAACAATTTTTTTTTGCTTGACCGTTGTCGCTTCTTTATCTGTCGAAAGCTTACGAGACTCGACGCTTGATCGATGAATTTGTCCGATCCACGCTTTGCCTGGCTAATAATTACTGTGAAAAATTCGTGTATTTATCGAGCAATATCGATGCAAATTAAATATTATTAATTATAATATTTTCAATCATTCAAATATTATTAACCATCAGCGTACGATCTGTTTAAGCTTAAGTAACATTTGTCGAAGTTAAACAAAAATTAATGAACTTTCGTTTTAAAATTGTCCCAAAAGTATAATTCTGTTTCGAAAATAATGTATACACGAATTTTGTCTGCTATAGATGTGCTTGATGAAAATCGAACAACACGATATACATACACGCCTGGAGCGATGCTTTTTACGCTTTTCGTACAACTATCCACTGTTTCTGTGTATGCAATCATATATGCACGCGTGTGTACCGTCGCTCTGTCTCTGTTTGGCCAATGTGTTTTCTCTTCGCCTTTCGTCAATCGATAACAACCCCTAACGAGCTTCCTGAATTAGAAACACTTAAAAACGTATTCGCGAGTGTTTGCACCTCCTCCCCGTTCGGTAACGTGTAACCCGCGTCGATGACTCTCGTCCCTCGTATAATTTCACGGATCTTGAAAGAATAACGTTTTCTTTGCTTCGATTCTTTTTTTCAATTTTTTGATTTCTTTGAAACTCGATTAACGCGTCTTTGAATATCGAATGGAAATTGTTTCTTTGAACTTGAAAAAGATTTTTGATTATTTCTGACTTTTTAAACGGGTGAAGGCTCGCTTTCGTGTGCGCGCGCGCTTGTTGCACGCTGAGAGAGAAACGCATCTTTCTTACACGACACAGAATATCTCGACACGACAACAGATTTCTGCACAATCACCCGAATAACACGATAACGCGAAAGACGACACCTGTTTCTTCGAATTTTTTTACGAACACGTTACTTTTGCACACCTGGTTCCCTTTCTCCCCCAGAAACCTCCCCAACCCGACTCGTCTCGCGCCTCTTCTAAATTGTCCGATAACAGCCGATTAATTCTGACCGTTCAAAGTTTTCGCAGCCCTAGGTTGAACGTGTAATTATGATATAGTGTCCCCCCTTAGCCGACAAAGAATAGAACACCGGAGAGTGTCCACGCTGGTAATTAGTCGAGCAGACGCAAATTAGATCTCGTAATTATTTTGATCGAGTTCAGAGCCTAGCTAATCGAACCCTAGAATAGAGGAAGCGATTGAAGGGAGGAGGAGTTCGTAGGACTTCACGGATCGAACTGAAATGCGTCCTTGTTTCCACCAGGTTCGCGTCGTCCTAGCTTAACCTCGGTTCACAGTTCGACGTCCTCGGCTCGTAGCTACAGTGCGAGGAGGCTCGAGAAGGAGAGGAACGAGAAGGAGCAGCGCCAGGCTCTGCAGGAGCTCAGGCTGGCGAAGCAACGGGAGCAGCAACAGCAACAACAGCAGCAAGTAGCGCCCACCCCTAGTCCTAGGACGCCCCATTCCACGGACGAGCTGTTGCCCTCCGTGGAGGAGGGGAAGGAAGTGTTTTACAATGAGGTATCATATCGTATCATCCGCTGTTAACGCGTTGACTGCCATGGTGGTCATCTCAAATTTTCTATTAATAATTATTAAAGAAATGCCGTGGGTGTTGCTGGTATTAAACTAATAGTGTAGTAGTAATTTGAATGCCTTAATAATTTTCACTGTGGCGGTCAACGTGTTTAATATTCCTATTTTTTTTAACCTTGAAAGTAACACGACGTTGACGAGGAATAATTGCAGCTAATTTTTGGAAATCAGCAGGTGCCCACGACGTCGGACACCACCGAAGAAACGCCCATGAAGAGCACGGCGATCACGACGACGAACGTGAACAGATTCGGTGAAATGGCCCCGGTCACGACCTCGACAACGTCCATCTTCGAAACGAACATCGCACCGCGCGCGACCGGTGACATTTTCCAAGTGTAGTTAAGAACCAACGAGATCGAAGTGAGACATCGCCAAACAGACGAGAACACGGTACACGGTGTACGCGATATACGTAAACGAACGGCAAGGGTTTCCATTGATGTTCGAGGAAAAGTAAAAAAAACAAAAATTGTCGCTCGCCTAAGAAACATTTCGATAAGATAAATACGTGCAAGATATACACGAATGCTCTGTCACGAAGGGTGCTTGATACATATACATATATATATATATATTAAAATATAAAAAATTATAGATAAAAACGGGTATGGAAAAAATGACGAAACGAATTGTTAACGCTGATGTTTGTGCTTGTGCCACGCGCGATGGCCTAGAATTTATTCTAAAAAAGAATATGTTTTTATTACCTAGCTATGGATGGTTCTCGCATATGGAGCCAGCTTTCGGTAACATTCAGGAGTACACCTGTTACCTTGTGGTAGGTGCGGGTATATGATGTTGTACCTGAATACGGTCGAGGATTGAGGTATTGGTTAACCCTTTCGCTTCGAATATGGATTGTTTTTAATTACACGCTGACGATTCGACGTTGATTACTCGAAGTTGCCAGGTTGAGTACTTGCGAGTCGGTTGTGTTAGATACTCAACACTAACATACCAAATCCTTATAAGTCAACGCTGATTATGTTTCCTTCCAATATCCTGTGACGATTCTTTTTACCTTAAGACTACCTTTGTACCTGAGCCATCTCCACCCTTCTAAGGCGTACGCATACGCCCTTTGGAGCGAAAGGGTTAAGGGTTAAAACGGGAATTCGTGGGAATTCTAGTCCAGCAGCGAATTCCTCGTCTGTCGAGGTTGCAACGCTCGAATCGAATATTTTCCTTCGATTTTAAATCCAATTTTTAATTCGTTTCTTTTCGAGTCGGGCAGCCCCACGGGCAAGGAAACGAGTATTCCGGATGATTTTCTTGAGGCTTAAACTTTTGAAACGTTCACGAATCATTGGTGCAGAATTTTTTATAATGATTCGAACGAAGGTACCGGGGATACAGAATAGAGATCGAGGTTCGAGTTTACGAAATTATTTACGATTTCAACGCATATCAGTGTAATATCAATTCTTACTTTCTTCTATCATTTAACGAAAATACGAACAATAGTAAACTACATGTATATCGTTTTTTAATATTCTTCGATGATTTTTCATCCTGACTTTTTAACGATCGACAAGTTTCTACCGAACGGAAGACATTTAATCACATATCAATTAAAGGTCTTAAATGAATCCAGAAAAATGAATTTGAAAAACCGAAGAAAATTGAATCACTAACTACGAGTTTTATGGAATTTAAAGATATAGATTCGCGATCAGTGAACAGGTTAAAAGGGTTCTTATTAAAATTGCTAAAATAATCAGCCATCAAAGAGAAATTAGTAAACGACGATAACAGAAGAAACGATGATCAAAGTACCGACATTATACATTTAAATCGTTTAATTAGCTCGAACGGAATTTTCTGCGATAGAAGAAGCAATTGGCAGGGCATTCTCGAGTGGGTCGAGGCTAAATATACCTCTAATCTTAGATAAATTATTGAAAGATTAAAAGGAAACCAAAAAAAAAAAATGGGGGAAGAAAAAGAGCCAGTGAAATATATCGAGCTGGTGCTTGGATGTATCGCGACGAAATCTGACACCAGAATTGCGAAAAATCGTACAAGACACATATATATATATAAAAGAAAGCAAAACTGTGCTACGATTATTGCGAACTCATTATCTCGCTTACCTTGCGATCGAGAAAAACTACCGATTTTTCACCCCTTTTCCCCCCCCGTCGCTTTTCACAAGATGAACCATTTTACGACCAAAAAAAACAAAAAACGATCCAGCCGAAACACAGTCCAGAAAACGAATGAACATTCGACGAATCGTTTGTTCCATCAACCAAATTACACGATTAATTGTTAATTATTTTCGTGGAATCACGAAACGTCGCGATGGACGATTTCCCGCGCGAATTAAATATAAAAAAGGAGCGAAAGAGATTAGTCCTCGTACGAAGATGAATGTTTAACTCGTTCATTAAAAAAAAAAAAAAGAAATTAGAAAATCTTCGATCTTTCTATACTTTTTTTTTCTTCTTTCCGTTTTAATACGATCAAACTCCCCCCTAAACACCCCGGAGTCGCTTGGCTCGCCAAAATGTAAATTGTAGTGATATAAAAGGAAAAACGAAAAAAAAAAAAAATAAGCAAAAACAGATACAGACACAAGAAATCGTTAAAAGCAAATTATATATATTCTATATATACATATTCTAATATATACGTGTATATACGTAAGGAGCGATCATGCACGAGGGGCTGTGTTGCGTTTCGCGTCGAAAAGAAACCGAGAGATGAGAGAAACAATACGTGTATCGACGTCTCGTGTTCGAATAATTACGCTGCCTTTCCCGATCAAATAAATAATAATAAACGAGATAAAATTGAAGAGAGATACCCCTGCCTCAGCACCCAAACCCACCTTCACCCACCCAGAAGTTGAGAAAGATGATCAAAGAGAGCAAAGAGCGACGAAGGAAATAGGAATACGAGGTATTTAAATCGTTCGATCGTTGTTAAGCTCTTAAGTCTAATCCACGTTTGCATAAAAGTCTAGATTATAACACCCTCTACCCCCTTGTCTTCACCCAAGAAATAATTTATACCGTGAAATGAAAATTTTGCTTTCGATGGTACCTTAATTTTAATACTTTAATAAACTACTATGCAATAGTGAAAGAATACTTTTATCAAGAAGATCATGTAAGTGTGGATTAGACATTAAGCAACTGATTGCCTCATTCTATAAAAAATAAATAAAAAAAGGATCAAGCACGTTTAACGAAAAAATTGCACACACGATTTAACGAATCGATCTCTGATTCGCAGGAAAGAGGAGATCGGTTCGTTCGAAGAATTAATATCACAGCCCGCCCTAAAGTCATACGGTTCATTATCACTCTCATTATCACCGTTTATCGTTGTTACCATTATTATTACTGTTATTACGAGCCACGATTAATTGATTTGAAACTAACACGACTCGACCCGCCGTCTGATTTCTAAAAAACAAAGAAATGATAATGCTCGATGTTTCAACGTTATCGTTTTATCCCATTTTAAATGTTTACTGTATAATAAAATTGTAATATAGTCGTTGGGCAAATAAAGCTCGTTTTTTCGATATATACACACACACGTGATATCGCACCTGTGTTATCGAACCCCTTTCGTGCGAGAACACATTTCGACCCTGAGACCCTAGCAATATCAAAATTGCTTCTAAATTATTAAGCTCCCCTTTAATATTCTATAAAGCACCCTCCAGATCCTCCATGACCACTCGAATTCTCGAATCAGAATCAAATTATCAGTCAGAACAGCCTGGACAGTCCAGTTTTAAGATGGAAGAGGAAATAACCGTTCGAATAGAGGAGACCTCGAAGAAGCCTGAGCACACCTTGCGACCATTGACCTACGCCTCCTGGTTGCTGGGTGTCGGCGTCGCTCGTCCACGAAAATGCCCAAAGTTCGTCACGATCGCGGTCCGTTCGATCCACTTCGTGGTCTGCTCGGTCATTGTCGCGTTCAGCACGATGGACTTCGTGAACTTCGGCAAAGTGTTCTCCAGCAAGATATTCGAGATCATGTACTGGATGAACGAGTCGGTGTGCCACCTGGCATCGTACTATTACGTCTGCCACCTGGCACGGCATTACAACAAATGGCCCGAGTTGATGAGGAAGCTGGAGTCCCTGGACCTTCACATCGGCAAGGACGCGTCGATCAAGGACGGCTCCGTGAAGATAGGACAAGTGCTGGCGATTCTGGTTGTGCTTCTGTTCGGTCCTGTATCGCTGTTCGTTCACGTGCTGTATTATTACCTCACCGAGCCGGAGCAGATCTTCGCCTCGGATCTGCTGCTTTATTACAAGATCGCGCAATCGCTGGCGAACAGCTTCGTGTTCGACGCGATCGTTTACATGATTTATCAGAGGTTCGGGGCGATCAATCAGATGATCGAGAGACTGGACGAGGGATTAGGGATGCAGTGGACCGCGCTGAAGATAAGGAGGATCAGGAGGCTGCATAATGGTACATTAGAGTATTAACGCGTTTGGGGAATGTTTGTCGCGATTACCACTTAACCCTTGCCCTGCAATATACGGTTCGGATGTGACCTTGCCCCTTCAGATTTTGATTAGAACTCAATTTTAAATTTAATTATATAATCAAGTGCGAAGTATAAATAATATTCCAATTTTCTTTAGCTCTAATTGATGCACCCATTAGATAAATAGGTGGTAGTCAACCCGGCTAATTTATTGCACAGGGTGTCCTAATTCATCCTACCTCCCATCTTGTCACCACTTTTATTTTTCAGAAATATGCTCGGTGATAATGGCCGTAAACGAGATCTACGGCGTCGATCTACTGATCTGTTCGACCAATTCTTTCATAATGGTGGTCTCAAAACTGTTCAGGATCTACATGAGCGCCGCAGAACACAAGAACGGTTTCATATTCTTAAACAACGTGATCTGGATGATCTACGGGGGACAATTCATCGTCATGTGCTGGATGTGCACATTGACGCACAGAGAGATAAACAGAATTGGTCTCTGCATAAATCAGTTCGCTTTAAACGTTAAAAATTCGACAAAATTCAACAAACTCGCGTTTTTTAATCATTTTCGTAACAAGGAACCGGAACAGTTAGACATTTGTGGCGATAACGCTGCGCTGAATCTGAACGGTTTCGGGATAGAGAGTTTGTTGAGGACGAATTTCGAACGGGACTGCGTGAGGAACGAGATCAACGATTTCTCGTTGCAACTGCAACAATACCGAATCGTGTTCACCGCCTGCGATTTCTTCGACATGGACAATTCATTGCTGACAAGAGTAAGTGTTGCACAGCTGTCCGCTGCCTATTCGCGCGATACCAACTGTTTTCTGTCAATATTTTTCAGTTTATCAGCGTTATCACCACCTACTTGATCATCCTCGTACAATTTTATAAACCTGAACATTTTTAAACAATCATCCAAAAAAGATACAGGAATGATTACACAAAGGAACGAATTAGAAGGACGAAGCAACAACTACTCGCCCCTTATTTTATATAACAAATATATATATTTAAATTAAAATACTATTTACAACAGAAATAAGTCTCTGATTCTCAAAATGTATTGTGCGTTGTAATTAAAAAATACGGAGATCTGTGATGACTATAAATACATGGTGATTGCAGCAGTACAAAAATGTGTGAATTAAATGAATTAAAACGGAAATGAAAGGTTGTCTTGATGTTATATGGTCGATGACGAGATAGTTTAGTCGACTTCCTCGATGGTTGGACCGCCACCTGCACCACCACCGGTGCTACCGCCTCCTGGGGCTCCTGGGAATCCAGCACCTGGTGCACCACCCGCGCCCTGGTACAACTTCGTGACGATGGGGCTGCAGATGGATTCCAGTTCCTTCTGTTTGTCGACGAACTCTTCCTTCTCAGCCAGCTGATTCCTGTCCAACCACGCGATCACTTCGTTGCATTTGTCGAGAACCTTCTGTTTCTCCGACGGGTCGATCTTGTCCCTGATCTTCTCGTCCTCCATCGTGCTCTTCATGTTGAAGCAGTAGGACTCCAGAGCATTCTTCGCCGTTATCCTCTCGCGTTGTTGATCGTCTTCGTTGCGGTACCTCTCCGCTTCGTTCACCATCCTCTCGATTTCCTCTTTCGACAGTCGACCCTTGTCGTTTGTTATGGTGATCTTGTTCTCCTTTCCTGTCGACTTCTCAATGGCGGAGACGTTCAGAATACCTGGAAGAAGATACATCAACATTTAGCATGACTGAACATCTCAAAAGTGTAAATTTTAAATATAATAAAAGAAAACTTTGATGATACGTACCATTGGCGTCGATGTCGAAGGTAACCTCGATCTGAGGCACTCCCCTGGGTGCTGGTGGAATTCCAGTGAGCTCGAACTTTCCAAGGATGTTGTTGTCTTTGGTCATAGCTCGTTCTCCTTCGTATACTTGTATCAAGACACCAGGTTGATTGTCAGAATAGGTGGTGAAGGTTTGTGTTTGTTTGGTCGGTATGGTGGTGTTCCTCTTGATCAAGGTGGTCATCACACCACCAGCGGTTTCGATACCCAGGGACAGTGGTGTGACGTCGAGAAGCAGCAGATCTTGGACAGCCTCAGACTTGTCGCCGTGTAAGATGGCCGCTTGTACAGCAGCACCATAGGCGACTGCCTCGTCAGGGTTGATGGATTTGTTCAGTTCCTTGCCGTTGAAGAAGTCTTGCAATAATTTCTGGATCTTTGGAATTCTGGTCGATCCACCGACTAGTACGATGCTGTGGACATGAGCTTTGTCCATCTTGGCGTCCCTCAAGGCCTTCTCCACAGGTTCCAAGGTACTCCTGAACAGGTCCGCGCAAAGCTCTTCGAAGCGAGCCCTGGTGATGGACGTGTAGAAGTCGATGCCCTCGAAGAGGGAATCGATCTCTATGCTCGCTTGCGTGGACGAGCTCAGGGTCCTCTTCGCCCTCTCGCAAGCCGTCCTCAAACGTCTCAACGCTCTCTTGTTAACGCTCATGTCCTTCTTGTATTTCCTCTTGAATTCCTGCACGAAGTGATTCACCATTCGGTTGTCGAAGTCCTCGCCACCAAGGTGGGTGTCTCCTGCCGTCGACTTCACCTCGAAGATGCCGTCCTCGATGGTCAGGATCGACACATCGAAGGTGCCACCTCCCAGGTCGAAGATCAGTACGTTCTTCTCGCCGCTGGCCTTCTTGTCCAAGCCGTAAGCGATCGCCGCCGCTGTCGGTTCGTTGATGATCCTCAGAACGTTCAAGCCGGCGATCGCGCCCGCGTCTTTCGTGGCTTGCCTCTGTGAATCGTTGAAGTACGCTGGCACGGTGATCACTGCGTTCGTGACTGTTTTTCCTAAGTACGCCTCCGCTGTTTCCTTCATCTTTATTAATACCATCGAGGACACTTCTTCAGGGAAGAAGGTCTTCTCTTCGCCCTTGTACGTGACCTTGATCTTCGGCTTTCCTCCATCGTTGATCACCGTGAACGGCCAGTGCTTCATGTCGCTCTGTACCGTTGGATCATCGAAGCGACGACCGATTAATCTCTTGGCGTCTGTTCAAGTTAAACAATGATTTAGTATTCAGTATCATTTTCATCAACATAAATATATACTTCATATAAACTGAGTAGGATAAGTCATTACGGATAAGGAAATGTAAATTGGATAATAAAGGTAAGGTGTATAATTACATGTCTCTGCAAGTGTCTTCTAGTCTTCGAACTCGCATAAGCTCTTCGTGTTTCGTGTTTATAAACTACACACGCGAGAAAACGATTTCGCGAAAGCAAAAAATGAAAAATGATCATCCAGTCACGATAACGAAACGAAATTGTCGAATATCTTGAAAAATGTCACAAGTACAAGATATTGTACATGGTACAGAATTTATATTAATGTCATAAAAAAATTGGTGCCATGTTACTGCTCTTCCAGGGAGGAAAATAGAATGCATGTGTATCGTAAATAAATGCAGCGCAAGGAAATGTAGGTGGAATTGTGCAAGGTCAGTTAAAAACATCACGGAACGGTATACTAATTTGTCACGCCTGCGTGTGTGTGAATACTAACAGCGAGTTACGGTCTTAAATATAGAAAACGTCTGGCTAAAGTCCGACAAACAATATAGATTAAAAATATGAAAGTATTGAAAATACGATAAAGTATTGAAAATATGATAAAGTTTTAAAAATATGAAAATAAAAATACAGATTACTATTTCTGTAGGATCAGATAAATATAGTATACCGCGATCGTCTAAATTACGTAACACACACACAGGAAACGAAACACTAATTCAAATAAAAAAAAAAATAAAAAAAATCTTATTGAAAATTTTATTGTACGATCAATGAAATAACGAATACGAAAAAAGTGAATCATGAGACCTTGCACGTAATAATAGGTAAGCAGGAAAGGTAATTTTGAGAAATAATTTGTTTGAAATCATGGTTTGGTTCACTTACCGAAGATGGTGTTTGTGGGATTCATAGCGACCTGGTTTTTAGCCGCATCGCCAATTAGCCTTTCGGTGTCTGTGAAGCCGACATAGCTCGGTGTCGTTCGATTTCCTTGGTCATTTGCGATGATCTCAACTTTTCCATGCTGGAAGACACCCACGCAAGAGTATGTGGTGCCCAAATCAATTCCAACTGCTGGTGCTTTCGACATGTTTGCTTGCTGCGAATTCAGAATAAAATTAGTTAAATAATACGCCCAAATGTTGAATAAACATTTTATTTTTCCTTCAATGTTATGTCTACTTCAATATTTTCGATTATTAGGGCTAGAATTCAAATTATCTGTCTGCTGGAACATGTTAGAACCTGTTAGAATTTCATGACTGTCGAGAAATTCTCAAAGCAAACGACGCAGTAGACCGTAGATTCGAAACTTCAAGAATATTCTAATAATTTTACAGAATTCTAACAGTTTACCCATTTAATGTTCAAATTTGTTATCAAAATGTAAGGGATCACGTATATTTTAAGAGAAAAATGCAATAAAAGATGAAAAAGAACAAGTTTCAAACCGTACTGGAAATTTACCGGCTACTATGTATGACGCGTAGTAATATGACAGATATAAAATCATATATTTGAACTAAAATTACCACTCAATCACTATTAAAAAGTTTGCACTAAATTAAAAACACTCTAATGAATCTAAAATTCAATCTAAAATTCGACGACGTTGTATTCAATATTCAAAATCTTACTACAAAAATTGACAGATTCACTTCAACTTGTAAAAGCAATTGGACTATGGCGGTACTACGCAACTTCAACGCATCTCCGTAACGTTCAAAGAATGTTTCGAGTAACCGAACACTTAATTACGACAAATTCACTAAATAGTTTAAATAAATACACTTTAACAATATGTACAGACGCACTTACCTAATGTGTCGTTCGTTTCTTATTCGCTTTGAAAAATCGTAGTAGTTTCGCCACTGAGTACACTCACTGTTCTTCGTTCGCTTGTCAAATTCACTCTGAGCGGGGAACGCGCCAACCGTCCTTTATACTCTAAATTTCGCGGTTCGAGAAGCTTCTTCGAATGACCAATCGCAGCGCTTTCATGATCTAATGCAGCGCTGCTATTGGCTCAGACTTCTCGACTCATCGAGAACGGGAATAAATATATCGAAACGATTCTCAACGTTTCGTGAGAAAGAGAACGAATGTTCGAGAAAGATACTGGAACGTTTGTATTGCGTTCAAGATCGCAGTTATAATTAGCACATTAAAGTTTTTCGTATTTATCCTGAAAATCATGTAGCCAAAATTATACTCATTGATAATATATTAAGACCATCAAAACATATGAATTCAATGTTATAAGAATAACGTGCACATATATTTGATGTTGCTTTCAGCTTTTTAAACAGTCATGCTGTTTAAAAGCAATTTAGTATAAATATATGTATGATTATGATATATTCAATGTTATAATATAATCTTTTAAGATCGAAATTTCTAGATCTGTCTTTCCGAATACGAATTTACGCATTAAATTTAAAGACCGAACGTGCATACAATTTCAAAACAGTTCGATGATTGCTGTGGAAATAACTTTGAAAATATGTTATACGTATACACGTTTAGTTATTTATAATACATTTTATTTTAAACATAGACCCTAAATTAAGGGTAACAACTCATATCAGGGAGTCGGTATAACCTACTTTAAAATAAAGTATCACATCACGTGAAATTTATTACCTTCAAACCTGTTAATATCTAAGCAATGCTAGGAGTATATTTTATCTAAAAATAACTAGCTAAATAATGAACATTACCAATTTACATCATAACTGAATGTTTCTGACTCATAAAAATCAATATATAATACGAGAACTTTCTTGAATTAACGTGATTCATAAGAAAGTTTCCAGAATTTTTTTATTTGATCTGAAAAACAATGCAACGTCAAACAACAATATAATTAGGATTACTCATTGTTGTTATTCAACTTAGCGTTCATTATTCAATTGATATATTTGAGATTTAAAACTCAAAAACTTGGCGCGAATACAGAAGTTTGAAAGGCTTACGCAATATAATGTAGTTTTATTAAAAGTACACAAAATGCATTGATTTATAAAACAATGTTTATTTTCTTTATTTTATATCAAATACAATTATATCGTATCGTACGCGGTACAAATATTGCAGTTTTATAATGTATGTAATTCGATGTAAAATTCGGTCCTCCTTTTTCGAAAATTCTATCAATTTCTGGACACGTTATTGCCGAATATGACTACACCAGGAAGAATTAAGAAATTAGATGAGGTCGTAGTAAATAGAATTGCAGCTGGTGAAGTTATACAAAGACCAGCAAATGCATTAAAAGAATTAATTGAAAACAGGTTAGTCACGTATACAGACAGGGCGATAATTACATATATGTATAACTCAACTTTTACAAACGTTGCAGCCTTGATGCAAAAGCTACTAACATTCAAATTATTGTCAAAGAAGGTGGATTAAAATTATTGCAGGTATAACACATGAAGGTTAAAATAAACATATAATCACAGTGATTAAGCGCTTAATTTTATTTTCAGATTCAAGACAATGGCACAGGTATTAGGAAAGAAGATATGGAAATTGTTTGTGAACGATTCACAACAAGCAAGTTACAAACATTTGAGGATCTTCAATCAATATCAACTTTTGGGTTTCGTGGAGAAGCTCTGGCAAGCATCAGTCACATAGCTCTTTTAACAATCACAACTAAAACTGCAGATGAGAAGTGTGCTTATAAGTATGCAAGCTAAATGTTTTTTAAGAATTTAAGCAGTTACAGCTTCCTTAACAAATTTTCTTCTTTTACATTAGGGCATCATATATTGACAGTAAACTTAAAGCACCACCTAAACCATGTGCTGGAAATCAAGGCACTACAATAATAATTGAAAATTTATTTTATAATGTTGCAACACGAAGGAAGGCTTTGTCAAATCCAGCTGAAGAATTCAACAAAATCACAGATGTTGTTACAAAATATGCAGTGCATAATCCCAATGTAGGATTTGTATTAAAAAAGCATGGTGATATAACACCACAGGTATTTAGTATATAAAAAATAATTTTATTGATTTTAATATTGATAATAAATATGGCTACATCAATATTCTCTACTTTACAGGTCCGTACACCACACAATTCAACCAAAATGAACAATGTAAGAATACTTTATGGTAATCCTGTTTTTCGTGAATTGCTGGAAGTGGAACTAACGGATAAAGCCTATAAATTCAAAGTGCATGCTTTAATAACAAATCCAAATTATACTAATAAAAAGATGGTATTCCTTCTGTTCATTAACAATAGATTAGTGGAATCTTCTTGTAAGTTTCATTACATCAAAACAGATCATTGTTATATGTAGAAATCACATTTTATAAACATTTTGTTTTAGCAATCCGTAAAATGCTGGAAGAGCTTTACACTTTTTATCTTCCAAAAAAGACTCATCCATGGTGTTACATATCTCTGGAAATAGAACCCCACAATGTTGATGTCAATGTGCATCCCACAAAGCACGAAGTTAAATTTCTTCACGAAAATACCATTATTGAAAAGATAAAGCAAAGCTTGGACGAAAGATTATCCGGAAACAGTGCCTCCAGAACGTTCTACATGCAAGCGCGATTACCGAAGGCTGATATCACTAAAGAAGTATTAAAAGATATCTTGCCCGAATATGAAAAAGAAAGCAACGTTAAAACGAAAACAATTCGACCCAAAGAAATGATCAGAACCGATTCGTCCGATCAAAAGTTGGACAAATTTGATTTCACCATTCACTCAGCAATGAAACATGCTAGAAACGTCGATAATGTTCCATCTGATGATTGTACGAATAACGTTGAACAAAATGAATCGATTCTAAATGACTCCATAGTACGCGAAGAAGCAGATAATGAAAGAGTTGAAGAAAAAGATGATGGAAACCAAAACAGTACATCGACACCTATTGAAGAAGCAAAATTAGACAAATCTACTCCTTGGAGTCGCATAATAGACACAAGTTCGCCTGCATCCTCAGAGTTAATAATCCCTGGTACTTCTAATTTAAATGACAATCAACCAAACGAGGACAAAGCAAACAATGTGGATGATATTTTAGAAATGACAGATTTTGATGATAGCATTCTAGATAATTCCACGAAAGAGAAAGATGATTCTGTTAAACAAAAATGCATCGATGCAATCGCGGACAAAGCGCGTAAACAAGTATACAAATGCTTTGGAAATAAAGGTTCTCCATCAGAGAAGGAACATAGTGTTGCACGCAAAGAAGAAACGGAAGTTGATAAATCGGACAAAAATAATGAATCTGATGAACTAAAAATCACAGATGAACAACCTTCCAGAGAGACTGATAACGATAAGAAAGACGATAGTGAAAGTACATACGAGTTTAAATCTTATTCAATAAATAACTTCAGGAGAGAGGTGAAGTTAACCAGCGTTTTAAAATTGCGCAAAGAAGTAGAAAATGAATGCCACGAAGGATTGAGGAAAATTTTATCAGAGTTAACATTCGTTGGTTGCATAGATGAGTCTTCAGCACTTATTCAAAGTGGAGTTAATTTATACATTTGTAATACTAAAAAATTAGCGTAAGTATCGACATATATTATTTATAAAATATTAACAAAAGTTATAAGAAATTATATTTTATTCAGGGAGGAGCTGTTTTACGAGATTATGCTTTATGACTTTGCAAATTATGGAGTTATCAAATTCTCAGTAAGTAAATAAAGATAATAAAGGTACTATCATTATACATTGATGTATATTTATTTTTTTTAGGATGCAATTCCTTTGTATGATTTAGCAATGTTAGGATTGGACACAGAAGAAGCTGGATGGACAGAAGAGGATGGAACCAAGGAAGAATTAGCTACTAGCGTTAAGGAATTGTTGTTGGAGAAGGTGGATATGTTAAAAGAGTACTTCTCTATTGTTATAGACAAAAAGGGAAATTTAAAGTCTTTACCAGTATTACTAGGTAGGTACACTTTAATTAACAATCTATATTTTGAATGTACCATAACAATTTTGTTTTTAGAAAAATATTTGCCATACGAAGCTGGTCTTCCACTGTTCATATTGCGTTTAGCTACCGAAGTGGAGTGGTCTGCAGAACAACCTTGCTTCCGGAGTATGTGCAGAGAAACGGCGAGATACTACAGTCAAATGAACCCTGTACATGACGCCCACGATTGGAAGTACATTACAGAACACGTTTTGTACACTGCGATCAAAGAGAGTTTACTTCCTCCTAAACATTTTGCTCACGATTCGACGATACTGCAGATAGCCAGCTTGCCCGATTTGTACAAGATTTTCGAAAGATGTTAAATAATCTTACGTAAAAGGAATCGATATTTTATCTTTGTAAAAATGCTGCAATAGGATCGTAAAATATTAATTATATTGACCATACAGTAGCATATTTATTTAATAAATTATATTGTAAATTCCTACTGAGATAGAACATCATATTTTTACACTCTTGTATATATGTATATATGCAACAGATACAAAATGTGGTATGATTAAAGGAATGATTTGTTTAACTACATATACATTCGTTTCTTTTTTATTAATAAAAAATAAGCAGTCACGGATGAAAATAAATTTACTTCTAATCAAATTCGTGTACTCTGCTTAGTTTTCTCATACATCTTTTAACATTCATATACTTAGTGTTTTACATATCAATTTTTTATTACATATCTCAGTATTTGTTTGAAGTCACTGATATCCTTCCAAGGATTTGATATCGTTCCAAATTGAATGAATCAATATGAAGTCACAAGTTATCCTTTAGCAACACCAACTAATGCTGGTCTGACTACTCTTTCGTGCAGTTTGTATCCCAATTTTGATACAACTACAACTGTTCCTGGTTCTTTACCTTCTACTTCCTGCATAAAAAATTGTTATACATTAGTAATTATCTTAGTTGTAAATCACACCTATAAACAATTCATTATACCTGTTGAAATAGTGCCTCGTGTTGGTTGGGATCAAATTTTTCATTCAATGGGTTTAATGAAGTTAAACCATGTTTTTTAAACACCTACAAAGTAAAAAAAGTAATGTGATATACACTTTTACATGAACACAATTAAATTAATTATAATTTTTTAATTACTTTATGTAATTGTGCTTCTGTCATTGTTAAACCTTCATATAAAGTCTTTAAATGTGGATTCTTTTCTGTGAGCTCATCCTGAGGTACACTTTCAGTAGCTTTACCCAAAATATCAGCTACTTCTAAAAGATCCTTACAAAAGGCTTGAATACCAAACATTTTTGCATCCTCAATTTGTTTTGTTAATCTCATTCTAAGGTTTTCACCATCTGCTAGTGCCCTTTTGTATTTGTTCTCTAATTCTTCTTTACAACTTCTAAGTTCTGCTAATTCTTTATTGAGAAATTCAATATCTGCCTTTAATTTCTTCTCATTTTCTGTAATCTCTGTGGCTGAAGATTCTGTACCTTCTGGCTTCTTCTGTTCTTCTGGAATTGTGCTGTATTTTTGTTTTTGCCAAGAAACATACGATGGCTGAGATAACCTTTAATTAAAAATATCTTAATTATAGCTTCTCTACCTTTTTAAAAGAAATTGCACAAGATACATTAAATACATGTCCAAAGTATTATTATAGTGTGATATAACCAAATAATCTTTTTTATATTTCATGTAATTCTTTAACAAATTTAAAGTAATATACATAGTTTTAATAAATACATTATAATACGACCAAAATATTAATATGAAAATTGCATGAAATTGAAACAATCATCACTATATAATTTAACCTCTATCTATCTATGAATTTTAAAACTTATTTAATATATATATATATATATATTTTAATATTGCAATGAACTGCACAATGTGAAATCTTACCTAAATAAAATATTTTTATTTATATTGTGTAAACTATCGATCGTAACACGTGTAAATCTTACTGCAACCGGTACCACAAACGATGCCATGGTTCTTTTAATTTCATGAAAATCGATAAATGATGAAATACAACGATCCTCGTGCTTTCTCAGTGGTTCTCAAATTATCTTCTGCGACTTACAACTCATGGTAACCATTTTTCATTTGCGTTACGTAAAAACGTGATGCAATACAACAAATTTCAAATTACAACCATAATGCTTTATTCATATTCATAAATAATGTTGCATAGATTTTATGGTTAAAAATGAAATTCAATATACACATTAACAATTATCACAATCGTATCATATTTTCATTATTTTATTGGAATGAAGTGATACAATACAATGAAAACTGTTTCGCGATCATAAATCTTGTGATTCTATTTATCCTCTCGAGCATCTGCATATTTTTTTCTTTATTTACAAAAACAAAGTATTATTTAATATGTTAAAACAAGCAAAAGACCGTAAATAGTGATATTACAACTTCGTTTTAAAAAAAACTGAGTTTGTAAGGCGACGGTATTTCAAACTACCTAGAAGTTTTTGATTTACAAATGAAACACAAATTAAACAATTTAATAAATTCAACGCACCCCATGTCCTAAATCTTTTAACCGTATAATAATTAAAATCGATTCTTTATATATTTCTTGTAAACATGACTTGAAACACGGTAATTTTTCACAATGATAGTGGTTTGTAATTCCTATTATGCTAGCATTCATAAATAAGAATAATTTGATTCTTTTTTAAACCTATCACATAGTTCTTTTAAAATATCCTCCATATTACAAGTTATGACTATTCTTTATTTCTTTATAATTGCTTATTTCATTGTTGGAAGTTATTATCTCCAATTTGCAATCAATTTTCTCCAGGTAAAATGATGAAAGCTCAACTATACTGATTGTAAATAAGAAAGAAAAACATTGCATTGACAGTAAGTTATTTGCACATTGTAATCAAAATCAAATTATAGTAACTATATAATGATTTTACCTTAGCACTTGGAGAAAGTGAAATGTGTAACTCGTTAAAACGTTACTATGCACTTAATTTGAAGGAGAAAACATCAAACAGATATAATTTGTTTCAAAGGTTATGTAGAATCATTCCGTCGATTATCCAAGCATTTTTTTTTATACGTTTCGTCTGGCATACTTATTCAACATTTAATACAAAAATTAATCTATTTGTATCTATCTTTAGTACTACATTTTCAAGTGTGCAAACGTCAATCAACAAATTCTACTGGTAAAATTACTTAGTTACTAAATTTTTTTTTTCTTTAATGTACATAAATAAATCATTTATCAATCAACTATGCCTTCCGCGTGCCTTCTAGCAGAATAAATCTCAACTCTTTTTTTTCTTCTTTTCGTTTTGTTTCATATCAGGATAGAATCAGGTCTACAAACATTGAAATTTTTTTTTGCGGCACACGAGCCTAAAAAATGAAACGTACAAGTTTCTGGAGCTTGTACAAAAATAATAAAGGTTCAGTAAAATTTGTCTTTTTCTTTACATGTTAAGTGAAAATACAGAGTAGACGGCTACTCTTTCGGTTATATCTCACAACATTTAGTATGTTCTCGGCTTTACGCTTGGAAAAAACCGTTATTTGACACAGTGCCGAAAATGGTTCGACCATGCGTAAATCGGATCGTTTGACACCGCTTTTTGAAGATATCTAAGCAGATATTAAGGTTAGAATCCTTCTTGATATTGTTTCGAGTCTAGCCTTGCTTGTATCACTTCCAGCTGTCTCTTCGCTTCGCATTGTGGGAAATTTTGTAAATCATAATATTGTGGTGCTATTTTTAACAACCAATCAGCTGCAATCAAAACAAGATAAACAAAAAAAAATTATATAACATTTATATCGTACGATAATCGTAAACTAATGATAGTTTAATAAGACTATAACTTACGTTTAATGTCAGTTACTGTTCTGATATAATTTTTGGTCGTGAGCACAAATTCATTGTAAATTACCCACTCTGGTTTGTGATCCAAACAACTGCTTGGATGAAGCTGTACAATTTGATTATCTTTGATGGTCAAATAATGACCGGTTCTTTCTAAATGAGCGACCTGTTTGTGCACAAGCAAATATTAACCTTTGTTTGAGGCGACCCTTCTTATTTCAAATATGATTAAATACCTGCATGAAGAAGCCATTCACAAGTGCTTTTCTAATATTGATATAGTAATCTTTTGATGTGAAATTTGTCGATGTACGTTTTAAATAAAATCTGTCCATTATTCTACTCAATTGTTCCCTGACGTTGTCGCCGCTTTTTAGAGATCGGTAATTGACGAAGTTGTCATAACACCATTGTGGATCCTCAAGATCTGTCGAAAGAAGACCATTGAAGTTGTAATGTTCAATTAATAGAATCATTCAAAATGACTCGTAAATACTTACTTTGTTTAAAAGCATGGTATACATTTAATAACGTCAAGTGATCCCCGTCGATATGTGCAAATCGCATTTTAGCGTCGTCCGCGGCTTTCTTCGATTCATTCGGCCTCACAAAACACTGCGGGACTAATACAATATCAATCATCAATATAAAACCACGTTACCTTACCATGATCCTGACTTTAATTTTAACTTTCATTGTAATAACATTGATATACGAAACGCAAAAGTATTGGAACCTGATTACGTTATTTGAAAAGTACAAAATGCCGTTGCTCATACTTTACCTGACAGCATGGCGGTGATGCTAAGTATTTCGTTACTACAGTTATGGTTACACGAGGCAATGAGCATTTTCGCCAACTGAGGATCTAAAGGAAATTCTGCCATCACAGCCCCCAAATCTGTTAAATTTCCATCGTCATCTAACGCAGCCAAATAATTAAGAAGTTCTAAAGCTCTCATAAGAGTTTCCGGTGCGGGAGGATCCATAAAGTCAAAATGCACCTATAACAAAAATGCGATGTAGACGCCATATTTTATTACACGTTTATCACACGTTGCTGAAGCATACAACGTACCAGGTCATCAATGCCAAGTTTTTTCAGTTGTAATACGACGCTTCCGAGATTGGACCTCAATATTTCAGGATAGGTGTTGTCTTGCATTTCATTTTTATATGCTTTCTCGGTGTATAATCTGAAGCATTTGCCGGGTCTGGTACGACCGGCTCTACCCGCTCTCTGCTGAGCGGATGCTTTACTGATGGGGGATACTAGAAGAGATTCTACACGAATTCTGGGATTATATACCTGTAAAAATGTATGATAAAAAGTAGTGAAAAAAGATTATAGAAAAATTTAGCGATATAAGTGAAAGCACGATTTTACCTTCTGTTTTGCAAATCCAGGGTCTATTACGAACACAACACCATCGATGGTTAACGATGTTTCTGCGATATTTGTTGAAACTACTACTTTTCTGCCGATAGTACCGTTCGGTTTTGTCGGTGGTGCGGGTTCGAAAATTCTTTGCTGAAGATTCGGAGGCAACGTAGAATACAGTGGTATGCATTTCAGTTCACCTACTTCCGGACCTAAATTATCCATTTCCCTTTTGATTCTTTTACAGGCTTCTTCTATCTCTTCTTGACCGGTTAAAAATAAAAGTAAATCTCCTGGTACCTCTTCACACATGTGTATCTGAATAACAGTCCTGATAGCAGCCTCTAAATAATCCCTCTCAGGTTCGGGTGTATAAAAAATCTCAACAGGATGCGTTCTGCCAGGTACATTCATTAAAGGTGCATTATCAAAATACTGTTGAAACTTTCCAGCATCCAATGTTGCACTCATAATAACAAGCTTCAAGTCTGGTCTCTGTTTGATCACTTCCTTTAACACACCCATAAGCAAGTCTGTGGCTAAAGTTCTTTCATGAGCCTCATCTAACAATATTACTTGATATGCATCAAGCATAGGATCCGACATGCCTTCACGAAGAAGCATACCGTCAGTCATGTACTTCAATACAGTTTTTGGGGAACTACAGTCCTCAAAACGTATGCTGTATCCTACCTCTTGACCTGTTTGAAAAAATTAATATACAAATTATATGAATATGATACTTAAGATTATATTTACATTGAATTACAAATTCCTTAAAAATAAGCATTACCTAATGCAACATCCATCTCTTCTGAAACTCTCTGTGCAACAGACATAGCTGCTACTCTCCTTGGCTGAGTGCAAGCAACACCCTTGTTGGTTGTGCAGACAGAATATTCTACACACCATTGTGGTATCTGTGTAGTTTTACCTGATCCTGTTTCTCCAACAAGCACGATACACTGATGTTGTGCCAATAACCTCATAAAATCAGCACGATATTCGAATACAGGCAAGGTGATTCTCTTTTTATAAAACTCATGATATCGTGGTGTATAAGGTAGTCCAGTATAAGGATTTAGCTGAACTTGACTTTTGGGTGCTGTTGTAGGTGTGCTAATGTTATTGGATGCTGTTGATCCATCTCTGTAAAACAACAGACATATTATTAAATAAAACCAAGACTTTGTATAATTTAAAAACGATTTCAGTGATAATTGCTAGATAGGGCCATAAAATAAGGAAAGTTGAGAACACTTGATTGGTTATGAAATTCAAAAAAAAGTGCAGCTGGCGCTAAAATTTATTTACATAGTTTTCCTAAATATCCGTAAATGGTTGTAATACACGCGTTTTAAAGCAATTAAACTGGATCCTTAAAAAATGTTGATGTGTAACGTATTCGCGCAAGAAGGAAATTTAGTTGAGAACCTTTATTAGATGAGTTGACCAAACAAGTCAACAGCAGGAAAAAAGGATTAATTTCACGAATTTCTAATATCATTTTTACAAAAGTTATTTGTTATATTATTACTGAATAAACTGAATGTTATTGTATGAATTATTTTAAGACAGCAAGGTTTGTTTAATGAGATGCGCGATTGGATTGAAAAAACTTGTAACAATGCACATGGCAATATATATCATCCGATTTTTCAAGCGTTGCAATTGAGAATGCATTAAAACACTCACGCTCTCCGTTTGACATACGGATCCACAACCTCAATCCTCCGTTTTGACATAATTCTTGTCTCTCCGCAGGCAAGCAAAGCAAAATCTGTTTACGAACTTCCACACAAGGCGTCACAAAATGGCAAACTAACAGTCTAAAGCTTCCTGTAATCGTGTTCACGAAAATCAACGAGAGATGGAGCTACAAATGCAACAAAATAATTATGGCGCAACAATGGATAAAAAACGAATTATTGTACACCGCGTAACTTCAAATTGTACAAGTACGAACAGGATTTAATCATTAAATTAAACAATGAATTACTATACTTAAAGTAAAAAAGATATTTATTATTTAATATATTACAATTATAAAAAATATAATTCAAACGAACTAAGTATTAAATAGTTACATTTCTGACAATATACATTGCTTCATTATCACAACCAAATAGTAAAGTAGATTTATCAATATCAATACTATTTATCGGTTTATGCATAATGCTACAAAGGGATATTACATTCACTTTGCCATTTGTACTAATTGTATTCAACCAATGTGTGTTTGTAGGATCTGAAACATTAATAATTACAATTATAGTAATACAATCAATCCTTTTTCATATGTTCCTCTTACCTAAGCTTAGTTTAGAATGTTGAGAATTATTCCAATGCCATAGTTCACCACTAACTGAACAGGTAAATAAGTTTTCTGGCCTATCAGGGTGAAAAAGTATTTCACTAACAGCTTTGGCATGAGCATTGAGTTGAGACATTGGGTATGTGTTGTGTCTTAAGTCCCATACTGTTAAACTACCATCACCACCACCAGCAACAACAATGTGTCTTTGAGTGGGATGATGAGCAATACTTGTAGCTTCTGTCTATGAAATTTATATTTCATTATTAATGGATAATTAATCCCTTAAAACATTAAATTATGAAATTAAAATACTTTTGCTTGGTCAGAAAGCATGAATGTGGTAGCAGGAATATTTTGATCGCTTCTTAAATCCCATACTTTCATGTGTCCCCTTAAATTTCCAGTAAGTATCTCATTGTGTCTTAAAAAATCAACACAGTATATAGAGCAACTATCAGCTTCATCTAAAAAGTACAATCAAATATGAATAAAATTATCTTTTATAGTAGATACCATAGACAGGAATCATGATTCTATGATACCAATAACTCTAACTGGTTTTTCGTGCCCAGCAGTCAAAAGATTAATCCTTCCATCTTCTCCCACTGAAACTATGTCTTGCTCAAATGTGGAAAGCGCAGTGCAAGAGGCATAATCAGTTGTTTTCCTATAAAATAGAGATTAACATGTATAACACATAGTAATTGATGTTCCTTGATGAAACTTACGGAAATTTATGGATAAACTCCCACGATATGTGTTCTTTGAACTGAGAGTATGGGTTTTCATGAATTTGTAACAATCTTACTGAACCTAAGGATGTTGACACCACAAAAAAATCTTTTGATATGAACTATAAGATGAATAAAGTGTTAATAAACAATAATAATAATATTATGTTTAAGAAAACAAGTAAAACCTTTATTTCAGTCACATCTCCAAGGATTGGATATGAGGAAACAACTGTTGGATAGGATTCACCATCATCATTCACTTGAAATGTCCAATGAGTTAATTTATTGACCTACAATATATGAAAACATTAATAATACTGTATTTTATTAAAATTTAATTATACGTATACACGAGGAGGAGATAGGTTAAGTTCGTAAAAGATAACCTTACCGGGTCATCCCAACTACCGGTTAAAAAGTTGCTAGCTTCCTCAAAATCCTCGTGTTTCCACCTGATTTTGGAAATCTTTTCTGATACAAACGTTCCTTGGACATTTTCGCTCATCTTATCATAGATTATTCGTTAATTTCCTATTAAAATGATAACAACCAAACATTAGCATTCGCCAGCACGCGCGTTTCAATTCCGTGATTGTTAAAAAGACCGCCAAACGTGCCCGCCACTTCTTTCGATAATTTATTACATAAATAACTTTTTATTTCCCCTTTTTTTTTAGAAATATTTACAATCATAAATTTTGCTTAAGTTTTTATTCATTTTATGTGTTTAATAATATTGTTTTATCTTATTTTAATAGTTTATCATTTTCAAGTTTTGTAGTACGGGAAGCTTATGTACTGTATAAATATTATTTATAACTATAAGTTTTTTGGAATAAAAATTAATTGCAATTATCTCATAATTATTCTTTAACGAATTTAAATAATGTTTTCTGTTAAAGAGAAATTATTTCTAAGAGGAAATTAGTTAGAATAGGGTAGGGGTTCGCCTACATTTTATAAATCGCAGAAGACACGGAGGACAGTTGTGCGTCGATCAAGTAACGTGCTGGATGTATATTTTATCTTCTTAAATCTCAAATCATTTTCCAAAGAAACTATATGCTAATTCGACTATTTAAGTATCTATTAAGATTTCATAGTTTTCCATTCGATTAGCTGTGATTCCAAACGATCTAAAAATTAATCGATTTCGAGATGTCATTGATCGTTTTATTGTTCTTGTACCTCAATACGCTCCATTTAACTTACTGTGATGCAAGCGATGCTACTGTTTCGAAACTTTGTAAGTGTTAATATAAGAAAGATGAAAGGTGTTACCTTCATTTTCAGTCCTAATTACTGTTCGAATAAATGACCATTGTTTTGTTTAAAAAGTACATTCCAATATGGTGCGCTCTTCGAATTATTCAAAATAGAATGATTAAATATATAATTATATGACTAACTAAAGTATAATTTGTTACAGATACCAATGTAACAAAGGAGGAAGACGTGTTAGAAACACAACACACGATTTGCAAGATCTCCACAGACGAATTAGTCGCAACAGCTCGTGCCACTGTCACGAGAGTACTCACAGGAGCTTGTAACGCGAGTAAAAATTATTTTCCCTCGATTTTATTACTTTTACAACAATTCCTGTCACTGACACTATTCATTTTCAGAGATGATTGACGAGAAGCTGCAAGGTCTGCAGAGAAGCTTCACCAAAGAACTGGAGGAGATCAAAATGCTGCTGTACACCGCTTTGGAGAACAAGAGGGACGTACCCAAATTGTTTAATAATTATCAGGAAGATGATGAAAATGTCCCTCCATCTCCAAGGCAGTTGGAGATTGATAATTTCAACAATACTGTCCAAGAAGTGCCATCGTTAAATGGTTTGTTTAAAAAAGAAGAATCGTTGGAAAGTAAAGATTAGGACGACAGAATCGTTTGAAGTGATCGATCCACTTCCGGGGGTGGTTGCACATAAAGTAATTAAAGGCCGGGGGACGCAACAAATTTTGACGATACGTTTCAGGCACTACGAGCTTCTTCTTTTATTACTGGCGAATAAAGAGTTTCGACGAGAAGCTGGCCAGCTGGAGAACCGCTCGTTCCGTGCGTAGTTCGACGTTTTACGTTGGCCAAAATGGATACGCGATGTACATCAAAGTGACGCCGCGATATTTTCCAGACGGCACAGTTTTCATTGGCGTTGGACTGACTCGTGGCCGTCATGATTCCACCCTGAGATGGCCGTTTCCTCATAAAATTCGTCTCGAGGTAAGGACCATATGAAATATAATAAAGAAAATAAAAAAAAGATTACAGAATTTCTTTTCTGTAAATGGACCTCAGGTTTTAGATCACTCGGCGGAGCAGCCGCGACAGGATCGACGCTCCCGTATCTGGGACCCGTCCACGCTGTGCTCGGAATATTTTTGGGGTCGTCCAAAATTAACTGGAGAATCGGACAATCCAGAATGTGTTGGACTGAGCGTCTCGCGACAGATTCTTTTCGCCAAGCCGACCTTCAAGATCGATCAGGCCAGAAACACGAGATACCTCTGGAACGGTGCTATCACCATCAAGCTAACTGTCTATCTTTAAATAATTATATTTTGTAAGCTTTGCAAACTCGACAGAGCTCGTAATACAACAAGCCTCGTATTCAATTTTCTTCAAACTGTATGTTGGGTTAGAAATGAATCATACATTTTTCAATACTATCATCAGTTCGGTTAACTTTATTTCGGTTTTGGTAAATGTACAAGAAACATTATCAAATAAACATCTATTGATTCACATCTGTTGTTGTTCGAACGAAGTACAGGCAGAGGGTTGAAGGGAACGAGGAGTGGAAACGTTGTTACAACCAGACTGAAGATATTCGTACATTTGTAGGGTGCGTGAAATATATTTGAAACCCGTGTCGGAAGGTGTACAATTGGCATAATAAAATAATACTTTTCTTAGTGTATTTCCAGAAGAATTTTCGTAAATATGTACAGGCTGGTCGTAACCGACTTTTCTTTCGCACAGCAAGACACGGTTGAGAGTTTTAGGGGTCGAATCATTCTAAGGAGGTTGACGGAACGTCGAATCTCTTCTGGATAGGCATTTTACCGGAGATGTACACCTGCGGGAGCCCTGATATTTCGTATTCGTTCGATTCGCGGTCGAGCCTGTTCCGGATGTTCTGCGAGGCTGCCCTCAGCAACGCCTTGTAAACGGAGAACGGAAGTCGGATGACACCGTTCCCCTCTAAGTCCTGTAGGTTCGTTGGAGCCTCCTGGTAGTTCCTCTTCTTTCCACATCCTGTGAATAAAGCGATTAAACAACCTTCAGACAGTGGACTTTAATTAAAATTATAATAAAACTTAAAATGATACAAAATTAAATTTAATTTGTCACTGTGCTCTCCATTCGAGAGTTAAATACGGAAAGCGACGAAAAATATTAGTCACGAGTCTCAAACTGCACGTATGTAGTTTGTCCGTGTTACAGAGATAATGACAAAGTTTGCGTTATCAAGTTTCGTACTAAACGGCGTTCACTTTACCAGTAAAGGCATTGCAGAATGGTCTCTTCACCCTCGATGATTCATCTGTTGTAAACGCATCCAACAACTGTTGCTCGATCTGAAAGTTGCACGCCTGTTAATTGATAACCCGAGCGACTTGCCCCTTGCGCGAGCAACCCGGCGTACGCCGGTGCGTAAATCATTCTACAGGCGCATCGATGCTTCGATACCGATCCATTTACTATTTTTAATGTTTAAAATTCTTATTTTAAGAATAAGAATCGATGTAAATGTATTTAAGTTATAGAAATTCATATAGAAATGCAAATTGATCGCACAAGGGTTGATTCGTTCGTAAATATCGACCCCCCTCGATGTTGTGTTAATTTGATTGACATTAATTTAATAGAACGATAAGTTACCTTGTTCTGCGATTGCCCGATGCTCATCAAACATGCAAGCACCAAAACACAGCAGACGAATTTGGTTGCCTGTTAGCAGAAGAACAATATCTGTCGTTGTTATTCGAGAAATATGAAAATATTCGGTTGTAAACTAATGGAAATCCATTCTTTTTAATTAAAAATATTGCAATACATAAGATTTAATATTAACAGAGTTGCAGGGTAAAAAATTGTACTGTAACGTAATCGAAACGCAAATTATCCCCGTTGCTCCGCGTCGCCAACTGACTGATAATGAGGTGCGGTTGATATTTAAAACGGGATCATTACAGGACCATATGTAGTTTCTAATAAGCACAATGATGATTATATAAGTACCCGTATCGGGGTAGCTTTCAAACATGCTAACTGTTGTAATCTGCTTATGACTTTAATCAGGTTTGTACCCGTGGTTAATTAACGTCCAACGATACTATCGGTCGAACGTTCCTCCGAGCGATGTTCGTCCAACGCGAAGATCAATCGCCCCTTTTAACCCCTAAACACCACAGTCAGATTTGACCCTATCGAAGCCTAGTCCAATTAATTCCAAGCCATGGTTCCTTCGTTATTTAACAAAGAATAGTTTATTTTGACCTTGTTTCACCGATTACAGCATTATTTTCTTAAACGATATTGTCACGTCTACCGATATCGTATCAGGTAATTCCGAACGCAATTACGTTGTTACTAGGAAATATAAATTGAAAAACGACACAACCCTTTTAAGAAACTGTCAACCACCGACTGGTCTCGTCATACGGCAGGAAATTGATATCCGCGAAATCCATAACAGTTTCAGTACACGAAGAAAACTTTAAAGCCATGTAAGGTGGCGTAAATATGATTCACAATACCATTTTTGTTCTTTTAATTATTTATACAAAGTTAATATTTTTGTATAGACTACCGAAAATTCACAAAGTGTTGTTAACTATGATACAAATTTCCCTGCACGATTGTTATTTTCTATCAAATTCAGATCTTCTATTTATAAACTTTACCATGCCTTCTCTTTACAAATATTAACAAAATCCAAACGGATCTACGAACTTTTCTAGACAAGCAAATCACGATAAACGGACGAGATTACCTTCATGCCGAATCTTCAGTGTTACAATTAACTTCAGCGACCCGAGGGGTTAGATCCCTTAAGTGAAACTCGAAGGAGCACTCTTCGTTAAATTGGTAAACTTTTACGAATCGGCTCGTTCGCGTCCTTTTTAACAGAGACTTGTTACTCGCGTAAGGAGTCAAGTTCGTCGTGTGAGGGTTGAAATCGCGCGTCGCCTCTTCAAATACCGCACCCCCTCTCCTCGTGGCCGTCCGAGGGCGTAAATGCATGCGCCCGAAGAACGCATGACCGTTCGTAATGGCCCTTGAAACGGTCCGTTTAACGTCCCCTGTACCGAGAATCGTGGTCAAGTCTCGTACATTCCGCGATCCGGATGCAGCAAGAAACGCAGGAATTATGCATCTTCTTCAGCGTCATTTCGCCCACTTCAGCGATCGGCCAGGCGTTAAACAATTGAGGAACCTCGAACGCCGCCGTCCTTTAACGCTTCGATGCTCTTATATTTTATCTTGCACCGTTAAAAAACAATTTGTACAAATTTGGAAACTTTTCAGATGTATATATAGAATTATTAGGGTTGAAATTGTAAATATAAAAATGAAGATACGAGACTGACCACTAAAACGTTAAGGTTGGAAGAGAGTTCTATTTTTTGTTTTCGAAGGATGTAATAAGAAATGTGTAACGTGTAAGAGGGTATATGACTTCTTCGACTACAGCTATTAAGCTTTAATAGTCTTTCACCCTCGTCGAGGTGGTCATCGTACACGTATCGGATGATGGCGAACGGTATTCGGTGAATATGCAAATGCTGGGAACAGAAGGCTGGAGCATAGAACAACCATCAAATCATGGACGAAAAAAAGTGGCTCACGAAGGGCTGACCGACGAGAGCGTGTGTGTAAATCAAAGAAAAGCAAGCGGGGCTAAGTACTTACAACGTTCGCACATCAGAACCCGCTGAGACGCGATAAGGTCGTTCAACCCTTGGTTACCACACTTCCATCTATCCTTTTTTTATTTAAATTATCCTATTCGAGCTTATTTCAATCTTCTATTAGATCGTGTCAATTAAAATTGACAAATAAATCATTTATATTCATTATTTTGACAGATTTCTTTTCACAGTCACTAGAAATTTAAAAAGAGCAAAATATATATGTCTATATGCGACATTTATCGTTGTAGGTATCTTTGACATGTTAGATTTAATTTACAGAAATATGAATTTAATGTATCCACGTGTTACATATGCAAAATTAAATATCTTTCTTGCAATGATTATAAATCATATCGCGAATCATAACAGGTTCATGTCTTATGAATAAGACATGTGTCGAGAACGATATTACCGCTGATATACGATTCTCTTCATACATAAAATGAATGCACATCATCGTAGCAGGTGTTATTAAACCATAAATCGATAAAAGTTCGATGCTGATGAAACGAAACATTTGTGTATATATCTGTGAACTTAATGATATGATTGTTTGAATTAAAACGTTAACTATTATGCTTAATACATGTGTAATAGAGTTACATTCGAGTGTAATAATATAAAATTCAATGGAATTACAAGCGCCCGGATAGCTCAGTCGGTAGAGCATCAGACTTTTAATCTGAGGGTCCAGGGTTCGAGTCCCTGTTCGGGCGATAATTTTTTGTAACCACATATTTAATATTCTAATTAAAAGAATATGTTTCATAACAATTATTGAATTAATACAAATAATGATAATTAAAAATAATGAAATGTAATATAAGGGATACATAGTTGTAACGTATTGGTGAGGGATTATAAGGTAGAAATGAAACTTCTTATAAAAAAATCCATTTTAATGCACATTCGACATTACATTTCATGACTGTTACACAAACAGTGTGTATAATCATTTGAGCCCTTTTTATAAAACACTTAAAACGATAAACTGTTTCGCAAAAACGGGAAACTTAATACTAATGTACTTAAGTATTTCTAATGCACCAAGTATTCCGTTTTTTTTCGCAAATTATCATATAAATATTTAGGAACACATATACAAAATGTTTCAGTCTATGAAGCACCATCTTCATTAAAATCCACAAAGAGGGACAACACAAAATTTCAAAACTTAATGAATAATGAGTGAACAAATATGAAAATGCGTAATTAGTACTTTCAATATCAATTAAGTAACTCAGGATTACTTAAAAATCCTTTGGTCATGTATGTATAAACTAGATTTAAGTCAATAGCGTCTATATTATAAAAATACATTCTTCATATTCAAAATAATGTTCACAGAACGTATTAAGACTGTTCCTTCACACTGCCATCAGGCATACCAAAGAATGCTTTGTTTGCCATTTTTATAAAAAGTCCAGTCTCAACAACACCAGGCATCATTGAAATTTCTGTATTAATTCTGTCCCAGTTGTTCAGGCCTTGTGGAAAATGCCAATCAAGAATAAAATTACCATTATCTGTAACAACCGGACCCTGTAAAAAGAAATACATCATGCACTTTATGTAATAATGATTGATATTTCCTTGAAAAACTGAAAATATTTACAGCTTTGGCTAGAGCCATTCTGATTTTCACATTTCCTCCATAATTGTCCTCAATTCTTCTTTGAATGGCAACATATGCCATAGGGATTACTTCAATAGGTATACCTTTCTTGTACTGTTCACCAAGTATCTGGGAGTTTTTTCTGAAAACAGTCAGTGACTAGTGATGAAAATAAGCATTAGGAGTACAAACTTTATAAACACTTACGTATAATCAGCTATTATAACAAACTGATCAGCACAGGATGCAACAATCTTCTCCTGAAGCAAGCATCCTCCTCCACCTTTGATGAGATTCATCTCTGAATCAACTTCATCTGCTCCATCAATTGCACAATCCAACTGTTAATGTTTAAGTAACAATATAGAAATCAATTTTGTAATTATAGAAGCATAAAATCGTTCATTACTTTTGGATATGTTTCTAAATCACCTAATGTAAGGTGATTATTTAATATCAGTTGGCGAGCTTGGAATGATGTTGGTATACAAACAATATTAAGATTTTCATCCTTGATGCGTTCCACTAGAAAAAAAATAATTAATTTTTTATAATCATCTGTTACATGATGAAGGAAATGAATGATTTCATTCAGTATAACTAAAAGTGCTGCTCTCAAATTAAAATAAAAGTATACTAATTACATTCAAATGAAATATAAGCATATCTCCTGATGGGGTCAAAGATCGCACTACATGACTGTGATAGTTTTTCATACAAAATTAACGAGAGTATGCGCAACGGTTAAAAAAAAAAAAACTTTAGCAATAATTAAGTTTAGATATAACATAAAATATTGTTACCTAGTCTGTCGATAGCGTATATTATAGTAGATCCGCTGCCAATCCCGATAACGCTATTATTCTGCAAAATAAACCGTGTGAAAATTTTAAATAATGAAAACCGGTATCGTTTATATAACCTATAGTTATGTCCTAAGTGTAATTAAAAAATACCTTCACATATTCATCGACTGCTCTATAAGCTGCGATCTTTTTAGCAACTTCGAGGGGTCCCATTTTCGGTAATTTTTGTGGAACAACACCGAAACTTTTAGCTAATATAAAAAATAAACCTCCGCGTACCATGCGTGTATACTACATCACCAAGCTCCAAGTGTTTTCAAACTCATTCAACGGTTATATATAGCAGTTACAGCGCACGAATCGATGCTTCTGCGCATGTCCGGCGTCAATATTCAAATTCAAATAATTTCACACAGAAGATATTCTAAAATGAACATAAACAATTCGTTTTAATCGAATTTCCATTATATTTAGCATCAGAGGCGAATAACACAAAATACAACCAAACACAATTTACATTTCAATACGTATTATGTATAAGATTTCACTTTAATTCTCTATTATTACTTAAATAGTAATATTCGTCAACACTTTTCACTTCAACGTGTCGCGCGCGCAATATTTCTTGTTTCTTCGTCGTAATTTTTCTCGTTCTCTCTCTCTCTCTCTCTCGCTCTCTCTTCATTCTCTTTCGTTCAACACGTTCGTACATTTTGTATCATCGAGTTTTTTCTTCTTTTCTTAAAAATCAAGTAAAAATTCGCGAACAACCTTTCGCGCCATGCACGTACTCGAGCAGCCTAGGAAAAAAGTCATAGAGCGGTAGCTTCGTTCCGATTTAAACAATCAAAGGATATACTTTCTCTGGCAAAGATGAAGAATCTCGCTGCGTGTGTATGCATCGAACTGTGCAAGGCCAAAATAAAAAGTAATCTCACAACGTACACAATGTTCCGTGCAGAAAATCAGCCTTGTACGATACAATTAAGGACATTTATTGCCATTTCGTCCGATTGCAGCGAAGAGCAAACATCGCCTCGAAGCTTGCACGACACACTCTCGATTTTTTTGGTTTCTATCGATCGAAGCAATGAATGGTGTTTAATGCAGCCATGCCGGTGAACAAGTTTACAGCTTCCAGTGTATTTTCAGTATTGATAATCGCGATGTAAATCAACGTTTCAAAGACTCCTACTGCATCTCTCTCCTTCCGTTCTACATTATGGTTTAGGGTATACTTTTCTGAAGCATTCGACGTCCGTAAGATTCTCGAAGGGAACAAGTGATTTAACGGAGAAAGGAAAATGTGTTCATTTGTTTTCTCTCCTCGTACAGGCACACACATACACGCGTACATTTGCATACGCATAATTTCTCTCTTTCCCCCTCCACGCTTGCCCGACGAACTATAGAAAGGACTTTGTAGGGAAGCTTTGTCGACTTTCCTTTTTCTTTTATTCTACCCTCCTGTCCCGTACACCACCCCTTAATCGAGTACAAAAGAAAAATCGTTAAGATTTTAAGGGACCGCAGAAGCAGTTACAATTTTCTTCTTTTTTAACCCTCGCTCTTTTTCTTCTTTCTAGTGTTGATACATACAATATAGATGCGCTTCGCTATCTCCTACGAATTTCTCTATCGTGCTCTCCTCCGTGCACCCACTCGCTCTTCGCTCCTTTGGCTTGAATTACAAGTTGAAGAGTCGTAAAAAATACCGATTGTTCTTCAGGGTACTAAGTATACATGCACGTTCTGATCGATCGAGAGAAAGTAGCACACATAAATCCTTTGGACCAAAGGAACCTCTCTGACCCGACCGTTCCGAAAGAAATCTCTTCAGGGGTACAAATCACTGTAACTTCAAAGGTAATCCAGGGTTGCGTTTTGTAGCCAGAATAATTATTTATTACAATGTTTGAGCTTTGAAATAATATTGCCACGGTTTACGAAAATTTCTCAAAGTTTCAGCGATTTTTGGACAATATTATAAACAATACGTCTCTGATTTGCTGAAGAATTCTTTGAAGAAGAAATAAAAAGTCTAACGTGAGGAAAGCAACGTAGCCACGATCGTGCATACTCGTATATATACTAATTGTTTATATGTGTATATATATATATATATATATATACATATATATATATCACAGTACAAAAATACTGTGGAAAATATATAGCGTAATAAATATTCTTAATAAAAAAGAAAAGAAAGTTTCCTTTCTCACGTTTACAATTCTTTTTCCCTGTTCTTCTTTCTTCACCCCCTCATGAAGTACAACGAACCAAGGGTGATTTTAATTCCCGTGTTGGTGATAATAATATCGATGGTAACGACATATCCCCTTTAAAATATGCATATACAGGATTATAATTTAATTACAATTATCAAATGGTGCATCTTGTTGAACCGTTCACAGGCAATGCGATTAATACCACCTTTTAAATTATTATTTAATTTGAAACCCGTGGAGTTAATTGATTTGGCTAATAAACGGATCAATATGCCTATATGCATTAGTGTCTTCATCGAATAGAAAAAAAAGGGGGAAATGTCGTACGCGTTCCACGTTTTCCCTTCGTCCCTTTTTCTCCTCTAATTTCGTTGCCGTAACTTGTTTCTCTCTCTCTCTTTCTTTTCTTTTTTTTTTCGTTAATTCGTCGGGCGTATAAACTTTCTACCGAATTCTTGATTGCGATCCGTGTGTCTAAATCCGGACAAAGGACGTGATAAAAACAACCGTTTGTGACATCCAAGAATAGTTTTCTTTTTCTGTGTTTCGCTCGTTCGGTTCACAAGAACAATCACTTTCACTCTCTCTCTCTCTCTCTTTCTCTCTCTCTGTTTTTCCTCTGTCGATCGTTTGATTTCCTTCCTGCGAAAAAAGGATATCCAGGAGGATCGTCGATACCTTGTGAGAAAGCGTTAGCACGAAGCTTGTTTCGCCGAGGACCCTTTCAGATTCTCCGCTACGATAGGTATCCCGGATTATAATTAAACAACTTTCGCCTTCCCTTTCGCTGAATTAACCCCTTCTTTGGATCCCGAGTAGGTACAGCGTCGAGTATTCAATTTCTTCGCCTAACATCGCTGTCCAATAATCGGTGATACAAGTAAAAATTTGAAGAAACAGTGGATCGCATAAATTTCAATTTGAATTATACAGTTTGAGGTTCTTCGTGATCCAAAGAATGGCTCAAATAACACCCTCCCTCCCTTCTCTCTCACATCCGATTTACCAAACTAAAAGAAGAAAGAATAGGAGAAACTTACGACGATACTCCGAGGCACCCTTTCCTTCTTACGAATAAATATATTGTAATACATGTTACTATATTTATATATAATGTAAAAAGCCTTTGTTAAGATTATGCTGAAATTTCAGACTGAAAAGTGATAAAAACCAGAGAGAAGAAATAATTAAAATGATAATAATAAAAGTTGTTACGGTATTGATACAATCACGGTCCGACAGGCGTTTTCTTCACCTCGATACCATTTCGCAAATTGTATTAGGTATACCCTTTTGTCGATTACATCGTATGGTACATAATTAACGATGGGAAATCAGTGAAATTAACAATTGTCGATCGTAGAGCATGTACAAAATCCAAGATCTTACAATTTCCGGAAGTGACGTGGAAACAAGGGGAAACTCGCAGTGTCGATCACAGAAAATGAAAATTAAACAAAAATTAACACGACGATTTTCTTTTTTACGAGGAAATTATCCGATAAGTGAATTTTCAGGATCATTCCTTCTCATTAGACGTGCGCGGAGTCTTGCTTCGTTCTAATCGCGAACTCGTGTACAAAATTTGAAAAAATAATTAGCACATCGGTGTCGTCCTGACACGCGCGTTAATTGCGATCAATTTATTCGATTCGGACAAAGCATACAGCGTCGTTCTTCCTTTCCGTCCATCTCCTCCATACTTAACACTTTGACTGCAGCTACTAAAAATTTGGTAATCATTTTATTTTAGTATTTCTATTATTCATCATTTCAAATATCCAACACGAATGTTTCCAAATGAACAAAAGAACTAATGATTTTTAATGGAAATTCAAGCGTCACCCATGGGTGACGTGGCACCCAAAGTGTTAATTAAGGGTCGAATCTGTTTCCTTCGTTTCTCAGGCAACTTCGCGTTAAGGCAACCGGTATACTTTGATTTATTTTTGTCCTTTTTATCATTATTCCTCGCAACTAATTAACACGTCGGCAAAAATGGTCCATTCCCGGCCCGGGACGTTCGAATTCAAGGATCAAACGGGAACAGAACGAAAAAAGGGTCTGATATCTTTCCAACACCTTTGATAGTTGTTGTGACAATCGTTATAATTAGCTGAATTTTCGATATTCCTCTTGGACGTCAGAACAGGTTAAAGTATAAGACAAAACAAAAAAGAGAAGAAGAAGAATTAGAAGAAAAATTGAAAAATCACACGCTACAATATTTTGTATAATTTTTTACAAGTTTTTATATATATATGCATATATGTATATGTATTGTTTTTTTGTCGTTTTACTTGTTTCTTTTTTCTTTATCCACATCTTGCAGATACACCCACAAAAATTCAAGTAACGAGGGTGACGAGGGAAAATTAATTACAATGTACACGAATAATAAAAACGAAAAAGAAAATTAGCAGAAACGGGGGGGGGGGGGGGAGGTTGAGGGGAGAAAATAAAAACAGAAAGAGGGAAACAAGACCGAAGAAAATCGAAAAGAATTAAATTTGACGCTCGTTTTTACGAGAACATTCGACGAAAAAAGTACGCTTCTACTTTCAGTAGAACGATCGCGAAGTCACTCAATGCATTTGCGTGCGTCATACGCACATTGTTGATGCATTTTCTCGTATTTCTTCGACTACAGGAAATTATGACCATTCCTATACTGTTGTTTGCAATTTGGATCCTTTCAAAGAAGAAAAAGAAACGGATACACATTCTCGTCCCTTCCCCTTCTTTCTCCCTCTATCGCTTGATGTAATACAACACGATCCTTCTTGATGCACCAAATCCGCAACGAAACACGCATACAAATACTTCGTTCTGTTTCGCATCGTAAAATGGAGCGATTAGATTTGAAAGAAGAAACGAAAAGAGGAAGAGGACGTATTAGTTCGACAGCGTGTGCGAATTCAGAACACCGATGGAAAATAAAACGGGGATCTCTAAGAAGCATTTTAAGATACGATTACATGGTTCTCGTCGAGTGAACGATTTAAATATTAATCGATGCGTTAGGGTCTAGTCTAATCTCTCCATTTTGTAACAACGATATCTAAGAAACCGCCAAGGGATGGTCCGCCACTTTTTATCTCAATAAATTACATGTTTGATAGACTAGATTCTTTTTCAAATCTTTCAACGATAAATCATTAATACGCACACGTGATTTCTAAGTGTTCGAATTAAAATGAACGTCTGTCAGTTGCTGTTTTAAAATACTTGTCCGACGATTAAGACACCTTAAACGGACCAACCCATGCAGCAATATTCATTCTTCGCGCGTAAAACGTATCCGTGTTATTAACGATACACAATACATTAATACAAATTTAACCAGTTCGAATTGAACGTAATAAACTGGTGCGTATGACGGGCACAGTGCGTTTCTGGTGAATTATTTTCAAGTTTCTACGTTCCCGAACGAAAATACTTCTGAGTATTGTTATCGATCAAACATTAGACAACTAGCCTATACAGCCACCAAAAAAAAAAAAAAAAAAATTACGAAAACACTAATATTATTTATTTTTTGTTGTATCATTTTTCCTTTTTTTTTGTGTTTTTTTTTTCTTTTTTTTTCACCTGCCAGTCCCTATCCTCGATCAACTTAATTGATTAATAATAAATCGATTATAATAGAACGTGGCAAGACTCACTGAAGAGCGTGGTACGAGGAGCGTGTATGACTGCAAGAAGTGAGTTATTTTTAATAATTATTTTGCATGTATCGGCGAATCAGCCCTTGCCCTTGTTCCATGTCACATTAAAGACGAAAAAAAGATGGCGAGATTAGAGTTTTTTTTGTTGAGAAATGATAAGATAGGGAGGGTGAGGAGGAGGGCATTTGAATAATTATTAATATATAATATTATAATAATAACAATAATGATGAGGTGTTCTAAACAGTGCTAGGACTAGTGCTAGAGGGTCCTGTGAGGAATCAGGGTGGGTGGGTACGGGCTAAGGAGGGGTTAGTGTGGGGGCGGCGGTTCCGTAGATTGGTTTCTGCCATCTACAGCCCTCACCGGCTTCCTACGCGAAGGACCTGTTACGCCAACTGGACCAACCCCACCCCTAAGGTACGCCGGTGCTGGGGTCACTATCGGTTCTCTGATAGTTCTGCTAATTGGTGGCGGCAGTGATTGCTGCAATACCTGTGTAACAGCGTTACAAATACTACATTATATTTATCATGTTTCTGTCTTCTTTCATTACGTATTCAACAGTATGGAATCTCATAGATAAAATGTTTATATACACTTACCAATGGCTGCGGCAACACGCTATGCATCAATGTTTGAACCATAGGTGTAGTTTGTGATGCATGGTTATTAGAATTTGGAGGCAATCCTTGACTCTGAAGACCGGTCCCTCCACTGCCAGCAGTAGACTGTACAGTATGCGATTGCTGCGTAGACGTTTGCGTCACGTGCTGTTTACTCATCGTTTGATCCCTTTTCGCTTCTTGAGTTAAACTTAATTTTTTCGTAGAAACTGTGGAAGTGTTAGCATTTGGTGTCTCGGGGCTGGTTGTGGCAGTAGTTGCACTCGATACCGGTGTCTGCGCTATAGATTGTTGCTGTAGTAGCTCCGGCAATGTTTGAGAAAGCGTTCCAAGAATAAGTTCGCGTGTAAAGAGGCTCCTATTTGCACTTTCACGTTCAATATTTTGCAACTGTGAGTCAGACAGAGTACTGGTAATGCATCTATAAGACAAAAACGTAAATATAGAACATATATTTTACTCTCCGTGTTTAACGTAACTCTTGTTTTTAAATCGAACGTACTTTGGCAACAGAAACATATAATTCTGTGAATTGGTAGATGATACGCCGGACGGGTTCGCCACATTAGTTGTATTATTGTTACTACTCGTACTATTCGCTACGACACTGGTCATAGTAGTAGAATGACCACTTCCGCTAATAATTCCTCCACAGCTTGCAGAACCAAGTACTTGAGGCTGTCTCCTTGGTAACCGCTCCAATTGTTGCCTAGCAGCCTGGAAAGATATTCTTCCCAATTTTTGTTTGTCCCTTCCAAAATGAATATAAAAAATTGTGAAATATAACATACTCTGACTTGTTGTCGCTCCAACTGCAGCTGCATTTGTAATTGTTGTAATTGTGACGGGGCCGACGAACCTTGACCAGTTCCTCCACCACTTCTACGAACACTAGATAATTGAGAGAGTAACTCTGCAATTGGATCTATACCTTCCCGACTACTCGGACTCAATCCGCCAGACGAACTGAAATGCATATTGGACCTGCAGGTCCAATGATATGCCAATGAACATTATCTAAGGTGAGATGACGATGAACTGACGCTGAAATTTACTCGATATTCTCGTTCAGAAGTTACAAGGATAAAATGTACTTTTTGTATTGGAAAACATTATGTAATATTTTTGGCATGATACTTTGGCACTAGGTAATACTTCGGTTAGCAACAAATAATGACTGATAAGTTACAATGTAACAAAATATTTATAAAATAACACGATTTACTCTACGTTAATCAGTAGCGTGTATATGTATACATACCTGCGAGTTCGTGGCCCACCAACAACCCTAGATGGATGTGTTATCCGTCTGCTGTTATATCTATTAGGAGGAGGTTCATCTAAAATAGACATCAGGTCTCTTGGTCCACTACGATGCTCTAAACTCAAATGACCCGCAAAATCATCAGTCACATTATTAGGATCTCCTCCTGGGAGTGATGCACACACTGGACAAACCTGTGACAAAATTAAAATATTATAAATTTGCCTTGTAAAACAGAGGTATGTTATATTTTATTATACGTACGACGTCGTAAGAAATATCCGAATGCTCCGCAGCGATGTGTTCTTGTAATGTAGCCTCGGTAAAACCCATTCTTGTACAATAAGGACAAGTTAAGGATTGTGGCTGCTCTATACTTACTCCCTCTCCACCATAATATAATTCTGTTGAATAACAAATTGCAGGATTAATTTTTACAATTGTATAATGTTTCCATTAATTATGGTGTATAGGAATCAATAATCAACATACCAAAATCAGATCTAGTAAGTATACACTGCATAGGGTGATCGGTGAGGTGACGTGTGGTACTAGCACCTCCTTCATAACAGCTGGCACACAAATCATAATCGTAGCACACTAGGCACTTGTATCTGCGACCCCGAAAATTCCCCTTTAAGCAGGAGTCACAACTTACCCCTAAAATAGATATAATTACAAATTAGTGAATATTCAAAGAATAAGTACATTTTCATATGATAATATACACTGTGCCTAATGAGTGATATATATACATAAAGGACATGTTAAAAATCATACTTATCCTTAACACTTTAAAGAAAAATTGTAACTCTTTGTGCTAAAGATATTTATATACTCCTATATATACAGATTCATGCAATAACCTTGAACTAAATCTATAAAAAGTAACTTACTTCAGTTTACTTTTAAATCTTTGTGCAAGTGCATGTTTTGATAATAAATGATATATATTTCTATCAACTTAGATAAAATAATATAAATGATAAAAACAAATATGAATAAGTAATACATATTACAAAAACATATACAATAAACATATATTTGTTCATCTTCTTCCATACTTTTAACTTTAATTTTTGTACTTTGTAAAAACACAATTGCTTTTAGATGTTAAATACTGTTTATTGTGTAATGTTGTTTTAACTTCATTTATATTCTTATTTTGTATTTTCTATCTTTTGTTTGTTAAGTTTAAATATTATACACATACATTATATACTTTAAGGTACATGTAGATATACGTATATGAAATGTAGAAAGCATAATAAATTAATTAAAATATTACTTTCATATAATGATATCATAAAGATTAATATATCAGCAGTTCGTGGTAGCACGTTTGAACTTCAACATAGTATTTATAATATTAATTATATAACATATTTGTATGCGGTGCAAATAAGCAAAGCTACATACACTGATTTTATTTACACATTAAACCATAAACATCTGTAAGTTTATTAATTCTATGGTAATGAATAAACCTAAGAAAACTACTATAATTCTATTGTTTGATCTGGACATTGTCTGATTATAATAAACAATGTATTATTTGGAAAGTACAAATTAAGTGGATAAAATAGCTTAATAAAGGGACTAATTCAAAGTTGTAAAATAAGAGAAACGTGGTTCAATATGTTTTACAAGTTTAACATTATGAGAAAGAGAAGGGGATTGAATAAGAAAATTAAATTCAGAGGAATGAGTTGGCAAAGCATCTTGACAGTTGATGAACAAATGTTTTCTCTGAATTTTATTCATGTTGTATCATTTTAATATTAAGAAGCAATGATATTGCACAAAATTTGCTGAAATCTTTAAAGAACATTATAAATCCACAGAAATTGGAATAAATTTTTTATAAGTGCTGCCATCTGGCCTCTGACATTAGACCCTTTAGTACAGAGCTTACAAGAAATGTCTTATGAAAAATCTCATGCATTGTCGATTTCGTAACCTCGATGATGAATCTGCAAAAACTTTTTATGCATACTCCTGAATATTCCACAATCCAAAAATTTTGCCATCAACGTAAAATAAATTTAGCATTACAAAGTGGAGGCTGACTTGCTAGTCAGGAACAGCGCACACGTACGTACCTTCATGTCGACTCATTTTCCGTTTAAAATCTCATATACGCCGATAGCGCGAGGTCTCGCGATCGAACGGCTTACGAAATACGATTGCTACTCGCCACTGCGTTAACTCTTCACGTCGTTCAATGCAGCAGATACAATGGGGAAAACATTAATCGTCAAACAAAAAATTTTTCGTTAGAATTTCCAGCGTAAAACCTAACCCAACTAGGCTACCGTGACGTCACACTAGACCTACGCTCCCGGAGAACGTTTCGGGCAGGGTCTCTGTCGTTGCGATGTTGCCATATTTTTAATAAACATAAATGGCAAATTCAAATATCACAGTCATAGTTGTTTGTTAAATACTTATTTTAATTAAATCAATATTAATTGATTCTCTTTTTTGTAAAATTTATTACAAACATACGTAACAGAGAAAACAATTTCCAATCAAAATAAATGATTACAGTATGTACAATGTTACTAAAAGTGCTTTCACTATCGTATCTGTGTTACTAACATTACAAAATTAAATATGAAGTAAATTGCATCGTAATAGATTAAAAAATATTTTAATTATCGTAATATTACTCTTTTACATGTATTTAATGTATTGTATTAAAAAATGTGTAAAACTTGTTTTATAAAAACAGTATGAACTTCTCGTTTGACAATCTATTACTATAGTTCATGCCGAAATTTGGCAATCTAGCATTATTTTTACGAACTTTTCCGAGAGATTCTCGTACAACTTCGTACTCTTCCGTATATAATCGCAAACTCTCGAAACATATTTCGCGAAGTCGCTTCATTTATCGAACAATGGAGACAATAGTAGGACGAGTTCTTGTATATGGTGGTAAAGGTGCTTTAGGATCAACATGTGTTTCAAAATTCAAATCAAAAAATTGGGTGAGTGAAATAATACATTTATAATGTTTAGGAGAGTTTAAACACTGATTATGTTATCAATGTTACTGACTTATTTTCTTACAGGATTTCTGATTCCCTTTCAATATTTTCAAAAGTTATAAGTTCATAAGTATTGTCAACCACTTGTATTTAGTTAAGAACAATTTATAAAATTAGCACGTAATTTAAAATCATTCATTTTTTATTTTTCTCAACAATTAAAGCTAAACAACTGTTAAGAAGAGGAGCGTCATCGAGATTTCATTCAACAGGGTTTACAGTCATTTTTCATTTTTCGATATTGTTGTAAATTATTATATATTTCTTTCAAATGGATTTTAACCCTGTTTGCAAGTTTAATTTAACAAAAAACATCATTTTTAAAAAATGGGTTTTAATGCTTAAGTATTTGTTATTAAATTATACCACTCAAATATTTTACAATATTTTGGCGCACTATTTTAAATGCACGAAATATGAGCCACACATTTATATGAATTTATATATAAATTCATATACATATAAAATTTCTTTTGAATATTGTTACTTTTATATTGTTTTCGTAATTATTATTATATTGTCAAACATAAATATTATGTGTTGTAATATATGTAATATATATTTATTTAAACAAATATTTAAATCGCATAAACGTAATTCTGATAACAAGATTTTTCTGATGAAGAGATTTTTTTAATGAGAACTGTATTGCTGTTGAGTAATCTGCACATTATTGGAAAATTACACCAAGGACATCAATAGTGGACTAACACCTTTCACATTTATGTTTTATTTCTTAAGTAGGATCAAAACATGTTTCTTTATTGATTCTAATTTTGAGATATTTTCTAATCCATATTTTTCTTCGATTTAAATGTAAAAAAAATGATTACATATACATGTATAAAATTATTATTTTATAATTATAGTGGGTTGGCTCTATTGATATGAAAGCAAATGATCAGGCTGATGCAAATGTGATTGTAAAGCCTGAAAACAATTGGCAAGAGCAGGTAATTATATATATAGTTCTAATAAAATTAGTAAATGTATGTCCCAATGTATTTCTAATTGGATATTCTGTATGTTGCATAGGAAGTAAATATTCTACAACAAGTTACTGATGTTTTGAAAGGCGATAAGGTGGATGCAGTAATTTGTGTTGCTGGTGGATGGGCTGGTGGAAATGCAAGCAACAAAGATTTTGTTAAGAACAGTGATCTCATGTGGAAACAAAGTGTATGGAGTTCTGTTATTGCTAGTAACATTGCTGCACATCATTTAAAGGAAGGAGGATTTTTGTCATTGACTGGTGCTAAAGCAGCATTAACAGGAACACCAGGTATATGATTTATTCAATACTATTAGATTATTTTTCATTATTTTATTACTATATACATTATCTGATTAACACAGGAATGATTGGATATGGAATGGCTAAAGCTGCAGTTCATCAGCTGACTAAGTCTTTAGCAGCTAAAGATAGTGGTCTTCCAAAGGATGCATTAGTTACTGCTATTTTACCTGTTACTTTGGATACACCTATGAATAGAAAGTGGATGCCCAAAGCTAATACATCTACTTGGACTCCACTTGAATTTGTTGCAGAGTAAGTAACATTGCTTGTATTTTTATTATTATTTTTATTTATTTACTAAATCCTTCATTTCATTTTACAGCCTTTTCTGGAAATGGTCCCAAAATCAAGACCGTCCTGATAATGGTAGTCTTGTACAATTGATCACTACTGATAACAAAACAGAATTAATTACAGCCTAAAAAGAAAGAAGAAGTAACTTTATGGACCAAGAATTTCTGGATAGATCCATGACAATATACTTATTATAAATGTTCCATTGTTAATCCATCTTGTTAAATATTATCCTTAAAATGTTTATGTACTATATGATTTGCATTTAAACTTAAGATATATTTGTACATATGTAAAAATATTTAAAAAAAAACTGATATAAATACCATTCATTCCATTTTAATAAATCTACAGTAACAAACTTTGTAACCAGATCAAATTATTTTCAGAAGAATTTAACAAGTTATTTCACATTTATTTTTATATAGATATAATAATTTATACAATGAAATATACTTTGTAAAGTGTGTTACAGGTGCTAATTTTTTTATGTTATATTATAACTAAATCGAATGATAAAATCAAATGTTAATGATAATCATATCAAAAATGGGCAAAAATATAATAAATGTTTTGATGCATTATATATTGTTATTCTCTTTAAAAATTACCATTCACCATTAATAACATTCCTCTTTGTATTTCTGAAAAAACAAAAATTAATGTTCACTATCGTCTCAGCTATTCTCCATTTCACTAATTCTGAAACACCTTGTACATATAAATAATTTATTAACGTGATATTACTAATATCAGTGTACTTTGAGAACTTGTCTTCAACGTGCCCGGATAGCTCAGTCGGTAGAGCATCAGACTTTTAATCTGAGGGTCCAGGGTTCGAGTCCCTGTTCGGGCGATTATTTTTTGTTATACAGAATTTATTTTTTATTAACCGTAAATATTATATTTTTGTAATTACAAAAATTCAGCTTTCACGAAATTGAGATATAATATAGAGAACATGTAGATATATAGTTTAATATGTCATAAGTTAGTTTATTTCATATACATACAAAGAAACATTTATACTTAACATCTATTACAGATTTTGTGTAGTGAATTTTTAGTTTAGAAAATAACTTGATATCAATTTATTAATAATACACATGTGTACTAACAATAAGATTATTTTTTTATTTTTTTCCTTCCCATTCCCGGAACATCATTTGTTCAGCTAAAACAAAAATGAATACATTATATTTGTGTTACATGTTATACATACTCTTATATATTATTTTCAGAAAACAAACTTTGTCAGTTTGTTGTTAATTATTCTTAATATATTCTTTTACCTTCCAGTTGACGCTTCCTTTCTTCTGCTTTTATAGCATCACGAATAGGTTTCTCCTTAAGTTCTTTCTCACGAATAGCAGCTTCTTTCCTTTCAAATCTTTTTTGATGGACTGTTCCATAAACAATACCAAGTAACAAAAGGCTCCATCGAGAAAACTGCAAAGAATAAAAGAAAATAAAGTTGTTATAATATCATTACATATTTTATTTAATAAAAAGTATTATTTATGTAAGTCCTTTTTAATGTAGTGTTAAATAGGGTCTGAGAGATAAAGACATTTTGTTCAAAATATCATTATGGAATTATGATAAAGTAAACAGCAAATAATTTGTTACATTTACTTTTATGAATATTAATACAAGATCATCCCTTTAAATTTAATAAAAATTATGTAATATACAGTCAAATTAAAAGTACTTGCTAAAAAGAACATTGATATCAATAACAAAAGAAAATCGTATTAATACATTTTTCAAACAGCTGAAAGTACGTTCAAACAAAGTATTTATATTTAATAAATTACTGTGAAAAAGAATACTTACTTTAATTAGGGGAGAGATAGACAGAGGTTTCGGACTTGCTGCGGCAACCGACATTTTGCTAGTGTACTGGATGATAAGAACTCAAGTTCACATTTTAGTACGTAAGTTGGTACAAATGTTTCATATATGGGACATACTTTTTAAATATCAACATATTTATTATCTATTATCCTAAAACATAATATATATATTTTTATTATTCATAAAGGTATATAGCTTTTATTTATTTATTTATTATTTATTTAAAAGATTAAACTATATTTATTCCCATATGAAAATCTTTTATTATAGTAAACATTTAAAATAGTAACTTAAAACATTATTTATTTAATTTATTCAAATTGTTAAATATATTGTGATACATTTTTGAAAGATTTTTATCAAATTCATTTGTTAGAATGTTTCTTACTTCACTTATTTCTTTGCAGATGGCAGTGCACTTTTAATTGTTGGTACCTATCTATAACATTTTAAATTCACAGGTTTTGAGCGAAGGATCGTTTAGCGTTTGCGGATAATGCTCGGTAGTAAGCAAAATGGCGTCAGTGTGGATGGTGATGTCTTTGGCGATTTCTTTATTTTTAACACCTTTTCTCATGTTTTTGCTTGCCATCATTTTTTTGGCATCTATTGGAAAATCACTTGGCGTTAGAAGGTTATATATAAAATTATTACTGGCACTTTTTGAGGTAAGACATTATATTAAAAATAAGTACTTAGAATGTTCAATCATTATACTGTATCCTGCAATTTAAAAATCGTGAACTGAATCTTCAATACTCATCCGGTTAGTAATGCGTTCTGAAGTTTTGAACAAAAATTACATTACTTTCAGTGCAGTTGCCAAAAGCCATACCAGTTTTTTAAATATTTATTTTGTAACAAATTTAAACATAAACAAACACATATTTCCCACTAGTATACTGATTTTCAATTAAATTTAAAATAAACATTTTTTTTTTCTGTTAAGTATCTTTATTCATGCATAAATTAATGATAACTTGCAACACCTGCATAATCCAGCATGTTTGTCATTAACTGTCTTTCTATACTGATTTCATGTTAAGATACCAATCAACAGGTACGAATAATTAAGTATACAATTTAAATCGTCAGAGAACGTTGTCAGTATTCTTTCCATTGATTTGTTTACATATATTATAGAATAAAATTTGTGACAGTTAACGCAAATGTCATTTTTACGAAATTATTTGGTTTCACAAATGACTAAGACATAATGTGTCGGGTGATCTATTAATTCAGTTCACTTCTTTTTTCAATTTAATCATATTATTACATAAACGATCAAACGTATTCATTATTAAATGTTTCATCATTTTATCGACAATTAGTCGTATGAGAATGAAAATAGAAAATATTTTATACACGCGTGTCGTTTACATGCATATTTCAATACATCCCCTACATTTACGATTCGGAACGTACACGTTGGATGAAGTATCATTGAACACAACCGGTGCGATGCGTACACGTTGAAATATCATGTCAGAATTAATTTCAGCATGCTTCGACGAGGTATCAAAAAACAGCGGTACATCATACACGTAACAAGTTAGTATCGATTTTAAAAGTCGTTAAACGGCTAAGTTATTGAACCAGCTGGTTCATGGTGACCAAGCCACGAAATTCAACATCATCGATTATGGATTTTTATGGATTCTCGTGTGTGTACGCCGAAACTGTGGATGTGATGTGTCGTGGTGCATCGAGCAGAATATTTTCCACGCTCGAGACGCGTGGTAACCATTTTGACAGCTTCGAAATCGACTTTCTCATAATTTCTTTAACGTGCTCGGAATATTAAGTGATCGCCTGTCATTCAGCATGCCCAGCCACTGTATGCATTCCCAAAATAGAAATGGTGATTTCACGTTTAAATATTTAACATTCGCGTGCAATTACCAAGGAGGAATGGTAAATAACATACTATTAAAGCAACGTCTCTTGTTCTGATTCAGTGGTTCCCAGAATGAAAATGAGAAATTTTGTTTTTTCAGTTCTTGTGCACCGGAAATCGATGGCCCAGTTCTCTATGCATACATTCATTAAAAGTTCGAAGCACTTTGATCAATCAAGGAGACGACCAAGTTACCTACCGTTGGTTTAATCTCGATCCTGTTTAGTTACCGATGACGGCGCGGTTAACGAGCGAACAATGCCTTTTATTACGCTTTGTATCATTCTTTTTTTATCCGTTATCTGGTATGCCGTAGATATTGTTATAAACACAAACGATTCGTTGATCGGCCGTTTGATAAGATGAATGAGTATTTTTCTTTGGTTTTTTTTTGGATAGATCAATGATTATCGGTGCAAAGTCCTCTGAGAAAATTGAAATCAATAGATACGGAAACGTCTGTATGAGATAATATTCAATTCACTAATTAGGCATGAATCTGGTAATTATTCAACGCTATTAATCACACGAAACAAATTGATACCGAAAACCATCAATCTTTAATACTTTTTTACGTGATTAAGTGTATGTACGTATGTATGCATTTATTTTTCTCTTGGATTTTACATTGTTTGATGTGATAAAGTACAATCAGTCGTTCAACTTTCGCTTCCGTATTTTTTCGCCATAGAGACGACTTTTAAAGAAATTTGTAGAAAAATTTATCGTTAATGAACAGTATCATATGCTCTGGAAACGATGAATGTTTAAATATTTATTTTGGCGGGAACTCGCAAGATAATACGACGCACAATCTGTTTATTCTCAGTATTGCAAGGTTTCAATTATTAATATTAATACTAATTATTCCATTCGCTATTTTTATTTAATTATGGTAATTATATCATTAAACTGTGCTTGATTTGACTATTTTTCCGATCGTATAGTTTGAAATATTGCGCGGGAAAAGTATGCGTTTCAAACGTTTCTGTTTCATCGAATTCGTCCAAAGGTATCGCGTGTTATAAAACGATTCAGGAATTCTTTCTTCAAAGAAACAGAAGCCGGAACTTTGTTTCAAAGGCAAATAAAAATCGAGAACAATTGATGGCAAAGTCCAAGCACATCTCTTCTCATTAAGTTGTTCTTTTATCGATTGTACTTTCATCATTGCTATCGAGCGTCGTAATACCAAGATTAATAAAATAGCCTGCCGAATGAATTTTTGTTGTTCAATTACGAAATCAAAGTTCGTCGAAGCTAATCAGTCTATGATAAAATCTTGTATCTATTCTTGTGCTTGAGAGTTAAATTAATTTAAATCCATATTCACAACTTATGTATATACTTAAAGTAGAAGCATATACTTCACCAAAAATACATTATGTATGTATGTACGTTTCTTGCAAACTTTACATGACATTGGATAAAAATTTCCATTCTCATGTAGTAGCCTGTATTTACACATGGGACAGATAAGAAGAACAAGGATTACAGTAAAAATTCGCCTTGTGTTCTTGATTTGCTTATGAATTCCGTTGTTGAATTGTATAACACGTTTTTTCCATGAACTTCCTCTTTGTTACCAAATCAAACTTTCGCGAATCTGCTATTGAATGTAAGCCGTATTCAAGTTTGATTAACTAAATTTCAAACAGAGGCTAACCCTCGGTCGATGAACCTGTGGGGAGAGTCTAGCAATTCAAATTGAATGGTGCGCTATTTTTATTTTAATCTTTAACATTTCAACTTAGAGAAATACTATCATTTTACTTAATACATTTTTGCATTAAGTAATCACGAATTATTTTATCATCGTTCGATGAAACTTATCTCAAAGTTTTCATAATTTCAGAAGAAATCTATTTAAATAAGAGATTAATCGGGGTTCTCGAGGGACGTGATAACTGAAAAAAAAAAATGTGTCTGATCATGGTGCCCATTAGGTTTAATCGTCTATATTTATATAAACTTCCCTGGAGGTATAATGGGAGGTCATTCACTGAGTTGACCCTTCTTAAATGCAATAAATGTTAATGCGTGTGCATAATATTTTTGCTGTTCGATAAACGTTTACTGTGTCTGATCGTACCCTTATCAACAAGTGTTTCGTTTATATAAATGTAAGTATCAGCTGTTCGTTAAACCGCACGATGTTTAACACGTTCGCTGCTACGTCGGTCACCGGCTCTTGTATTATCAAATGATAAACAGAAAATAAATTTCACATGGCGTTAATAATTATATTGCTACACGAGGTAGCACGTGGAAAGCGTGATTCGTGAATTGATCGCGGTAACAAGTTCCTTGCGGAAAAGAAACTTGCGACTTCCTTTTCTTGTTATTTAAAATTAAACGAAATTATTTAAAATACGATTCTGATAGTTTTAAAATTAACGAGGCTGAAATAATGAAGGGAGAAATCATAGAAACGTTCAAAACGGTCGCATCCGGGGTTTAAGTGTTCACCGGAAGTCGAACGATACTCTCTAAGCTGTGGATCGACGATGATCCAGATCTACGAAAATAAATTTTCTGTAGGCGAAAATTTAAATCCATCGTTCGTGGTTCAATTTAATTTAATTTAATCTTGTAAAACTGCATAATTTATTTTTGTACAATCTTGTGTATATCTTGTATTTACATACATTACGCAGTGACATGTTTAAATATTTCTTCTGTTTCATTATGTTAACATTTCTTTCTATGTAAACTCATAACGCGCACCAATTACCTCGTATTTTTTTTTAATTAGTGAACTTCGTAATAAACATTAACGTCCACTCTGTTGTAAAGTATTTTTATCCGTTAAGATAACAAAAGAAAAAAAAGTGATTATCAATTCGTCGCTTTTATCAGTTATCGCAAATCTATATGGTCGAACATTTTCGAGCTTCGTGTACGAATTATTGCGTATGCAAATCAGTCGTCGAAAGTTGATAAAAACGAGTACTTTATCGTTGATAGATTTTGAACTTTCTTCTTTCCGTCAAGGCAGAAAATAGAACACAGAATTTGTTCCAGCGTTTAGGATACCCTCCTCTAAATTCGAAGCAAATTCACGTGGACTCGCACGTGTTAAATATCGATTTTTCGCCACCTATATTTAGACCGAATGGCCCTATTGTCCCTCTCTCTTATTGTGTTTTAACGTTCGAGTACCGTTTCAACCCCCTTTCTTCGGGCGCACCATAAATTCCTCAGGTTCGTACGATCGTCGCTTAGACCGTTTTCTTGTTTCAGTATGGCCGACAAAACATCGAGAACGTGAAGAAGAAGAACGGTACGTGGAACCAGGATGAGGACGAGGCGGACGAGGAGTACGAGTCGCGTCACGTCGAGAAGCAGAACGTGCAGAACCTGAACACCGAGAACAACATGCAGAATGGAGTGTTGGGTAGCAGCGTGATAGCCAGGTCGAAGGATCTGATCTTTGTTCCTGAACCGGAAATGCAGAATCATAGGAATCATCTCGAGGAGACGAAGGCGGAGAGCTCTCAGACATCAACTATTGTGGGCAAGAGCGATGTATGTCTTCTATTCAACGACATATCGTTAATATTTGAACAATATCTTCATTAAATTATTCCCTTTTCAGACTCTGATACGTAGGGACTCGTTTGAGACCTTGAAAAGAGAATTCGAGCCTGCTGTCTGCTTGGAGTACATCAAGGCTGGCGTGGAAGCCATCATCGAGGACGAAGTGACATCTAGGTTCGAGGCAGAAGAGCTGAAAGTAATTTATTGGTATTTCTTTGTAGGATCAAGAAAATAGATTATCATACTGTAGAACAACCCCTGTTTCAGAATTGGAATCTGTTAACTCGTACCAACAGGCATTATGAATTTATTTCTTGGAAGCTGACGGTGATTTGGATGTTTGGTTTCTTTATGAGATACTGCTTTTTGCTACCTTTGAGGATATTCATTTGTTTCATTGGGGTAAGCATTTAGACTGTAATGGTAAGCGACAGAACAAGCTTGGTGGGATGCTGTATCAAGCAATGTATTATTTAGATTAAAGAAAATTAAAGATTGTTATTTAAAATTACAATAGGTTGTATCAGCGTCCTACCAGATTGTTTTATTAAGTAATAAACATACAATAATGTCACACCCTGAAATACTTTAAACGATTACATTGCATTAGTAAATGTTACAGGTAACAGTGTCCTGTAACTTTGCTTTGCAGGTGTAACTCAGCAATAATACAGAGGGAGTTTCTCAGATACAAAGCTTCTGGTTTACAGGTGATGTGGCTGACAGTATGTACAGCAGTAGTGGGCTACGTTCCAGAGGGTAGTTTTAAACGATGGCTGAATTACAAAGTCTCGATAATGTGCTTTGGCGTGTTGTCGAGCGCTTTGTCATCAGTAATCACTTATCACAATCCAGAGAATCGACCCGTTAGAGGCATCTGTGTAGCTAACCACACCTCTCCAATTGATGTCTTGGTACTCATGTGCGATAATTGTTATTCCTTGGTACGTTTCCATTTCGTGTACTGTCTGATATACTTAGCAAAATAACATTTATTAGCAAAATTATTATTTCAGATAGGTCAAAGGCACGGTGGGTTTCTGGGCATTCTGCAAAGGGCTCTAGCACGCGCTTCTCCTCACATATGGTTTGAACGATCCGAAGTCAAAGATAGAGAAGCTGTTGCAAAGAGGTCAGTTACATAACACTATCTTTACTCTGATAAGTACATTTCTAAATTCAGTATTAATTTTTCATCCATTCAACAGACTAAAGAAACACGTATCTGATCCCATGAACCCACCGATACTTATTTTTCCTGAAGGAACTTGCATAAACAACACGTCAGTAATGCAGTTTAAGAAAGGTAGTTTTGAGGTTGGGAGCGTCATTTACCCTGTCGCGATAAAGGTAATTTTTTCATTCATCCACAATACGATGTTTGCATAACAATTACAATGTGTTTCAATATATTTTGCAGTACGATCCAAGGTTTGGTGATGCGTTCTGGAACAGTAGTCGATACTCGATGATACAGTACTTGTACATGACCATGTCGAGTTGGGCTATAGTATGCGACGTTTGGTATCTTCCTCCAATGTACAGAAACGAAGGAGAGAGCGCTATCGATTTTGCGAATAGGGTAAAATCTGTTATAGCTAGACAAGGAGGATTAGTCGACTTACAATGGTACGTTGAAGGGAGTAGATTAAAAGAGGGGGATGCTTTTATGAAAAGGAAGTAATATAATTATGTTGTTTACCAGGGATGGTCAGCTTAAGAGAATGAAACCAAAAAAAGAATGGAAGGAAAAGCAGCAAGAGGAGTTTAGTAGACGACTTAAGGTCGAATAAATCGAGTCATCTCTAGTCGCACTTCTACGATCGATATAACGTGTGATATTTTTGTTTAACGCTGTTTCGTCTTCTTTGTGGATACCTATTTGTACGGAGAGGAAAAGATAGCTCGTATGCATGATTCAGTTTCTATAATTTTGCAAATATGGTACGTTGCATTTTACTAAATTATAATATATATCCTGAAAAATTGATCGATTCATGTAAAATTACTTCGAATTGCGAAGTAGAACTTTTTTAACGGTATTTCTAATATACTTATACAAACAATATAAATTTTTAATCATTCTATCACAGCGAATTGTATTTATCTTCTTCTTGATGATAAGCTATGATAGTACAAATTAATTAAAGTTTTGAATGATTTCAGTACCGCAAGTACCACATTTGTTACTTTTTTAATAATAAGATTCTACAGTGAGGCATTATAAATTTCTTATTTATACATAATGAAAGTGTCCAACATGGAACGGCATGTCACAGTGTGTGATACTTTGTGTGCATGAGTATGTGTGTTATCATCCAAGCTCATTCTACTCGAATTCTTACATTTCTAAATCACCTCATTAAACTCATTACTTTGATACGTGGAGTTCAATGCATCTGATATTATGTAGGAGAAATTGCATTTTTTTTTCCTTTTCGTAAAAAAAGATGGTAAGACAAGATAGTACTGTCTCTATGTAGTTTAAAAATAAACTATTTATTCATATTTCAGAATGAAAGAAGTTAGAATATATGTCAGGGTTGTGCTACTATACCCATCCCCTGAAGATTATTTTAGGTATCATTCATTACAATCCTAATTGAGAATGTATCTTAGATGTTTTCTATTTTTGTAATTAATATTATCAAAATTTAAAGGGTGGAGAATATCCATGCATAAAAATAGACGTTCATTGTACTTTTTACTAGGAAAAAAAGGGATTAGAAACATCATTCCCTGTTTATAAAATGTTGTTAATAGGTTGTTGATTTTCCAGTAGATATTCTAACTGATTTTAGGTATATAATTTTAATACTTTTTTTGGAATCTTTTTAATTGAAGTACTAAGCATTGAATAAAAGATTAGGTAATTGTATAATTGCTTGAACGTGTCGGATATGTATATTCATATGCAAGTTTGGCTTCCTTCAATTAAGATGAAGTATGAACAAAAAAGTCGCTCGCCTTCACAGCAAACTTACTTCCTCTTTATTTCTACTTAATTAATGGAAGCTAATTTGTACGTTTATATATATTCATATCTTTGATACAAAAAGGGGTTCACACATCTTGGTGGAAATAAACGTTTCGATTGATTGCACTGAGATATGTAATGATATATATAGATAATAAAATATGTAATATACTATAAATGCTGAAAACTGTTAGAAGAATTTATTTAAAAAAGGTCAAATTGTTAGTTAACTAAATAGAATTATTTAGTTTGGTAAATTAGTTTAGAAATTTGTTCATTTAAGGATTATGGTGCTACATGCAATGTCATTGTTCAATTTTTTATATGAAAAAACAATTAAAATATATTTTTATAGCAATGAATATATAAAAAAAATATATACACAAAATGAAACCGGAAAAAAAAGAAAAAAAAACACCACGTACCTGTCGTATAAGTTTGACAGTAGCATTAAATGTTCTTAGGGATGATATGTACAGACGCTTCAATTGTAATTTTGCTTTTATTAGATATTAAAAGTATTGTATATAAAATAAAATGCTAGTCACTGATATACTTACATCACAGAAGGATAGAACACAAATGAGTGATTATATTCAATTGCTGTGTAATCTTCCTGTCTAATTTGTATTTTGTATTTAATATTTTTAAGTAGGCATGCTGATTTTACAAAAACATAATATTATATATGTAAAAAGAAAAACTTCAAATATATCAATAGGTGGCATAGGCGAATTTGTAAATTATTTACATTTAGTTTTACTGCGACAGGTTCTGTTTCAATATCAATCAAATTAATTAGTTTCCTTTTTTGTAAAACTATATAAATAATAAAAACAAGGATGTTATTTTAAAATTGTTATGATATATTGGTTTAAGCTTCCAATATATCCAATTTCAAAACTTTATTTTTATACAGCACTTATATACAGTAACATTTTAAGAAATAACACTACTTTAATCTAACCAACTTTTTCTTGCATTTTGTCATATTCTTCTTTAAGTTTTTCAGATTCTTGTTGTTCCTTGAATAATCTAATTAATTCTTCTGTTGCCGAGGGTTCATACTGAATAGCTTTACCAATATTTTTCTGAAAAATGATCAAGACAGTGTATATGAAAATGTACTAATAAAAGATTAAAATTTAAAGAAATGATTATAAGAAAATGAATATTTACATCTGGGAATTTAGCTATATTTAGAGATGGGTCCCTAAAAGTAAAAGGTGTCCATGGTCCTTGGATAGAAGGAAATGCTGTGTACCATAATTTAAGTAATCTATAAGCTGGGCCATTATGATATTGAGTTCTTAACAGTTCCATCCATTGTACAATGTCTTCATGACTATAATTAGTGACACACATCCAATGGGTATCTCCATTCACTAAAATACATATTTCTATATTATTTCTAATCTACAAAGTCTACTTTATTTGAAACAACATTCAACATACAGTACTCTGCCTTTATAACAGGATTCCTGTGTCTCCTTGGCTTAACATACACTACCACTCCAGGATTTTCTTTGGCATAATTAAGTAAATCGTTCTCTAAAAATTTCCTGTGTAAAATACAAATTTTTATTTATGTTAAACAAACATACAAAGGGGTTAGAAACTTAAAAATACCTTACCTAACACCGAGACTGCCACCGCTGCTTTTACAAAATTTCAATGTTACTCTCTGCAATTGGCATACATAACGGCCAACACCAAGGGCAAACGGTGCTTTCAGGTATCCAAATTTTTGAAATAAGTGGGTATTTGACATTTTTTCAGACGGAAATGCAATTTATTCGTACTGTTCTACGCCTCAGTGTTGTTCCACAAACACATGTTTACAAGCGCCATATTTTCTATTAGTTCCCTCTTACGGCGTACACTTCAAACTGTACAAAAGTAAAATTTGAAACTGGTGCATTCGATTTTGCTGCTTGCTTCTTTTACGTTTATTTCAATTTCTTTACAAATTTGTTCATTACTCGTTAGCGTGGCGAATCATCTCGATTGAAAAGAGTATAATTTGAATGTGAAGAAAAGGCGGTAAGTTCAAATTAACTGTTATCGAACCAACGTGGTTCGATCACGTTGCATTTAACTGGCGGTAAAGGAACCGGCATTACAGAGGGCAACGACGTAGGTAAAAATTCTCCCGGCCAAAGATGAACAGCATCCAGGAATAAGAACCCAACGAGAATGCCATGCATGAGAGGAGCTAAGATCCTGAGCAATCTGCTTCTAGGTGGTTTCTGTGGCCATACGAAAATTAACGGGGATCCACCTAATAGGTAAAGGAAATAGTCCGTTTTTGTAAGTTCGATACGCATTAACCTTAAACGGACCGTTGACGAGTAAATTTGAAAGACGTACTTGTATTGCGCCGAATGATCGACGATTTAACGTGATGGGGACTGACTCCTGCGGGGGCACTGAATATTCCATTTTCGTTGCAGGTTTTTCTCTTTTTATAACTAAATCTACGACTACCGTTTTGTCCGTGCAGTACACGATCTTCGAAATTGCGTTCATAATTGGCTCTAATCGAGGCTGTGATCGTACTTCCTGTGCTGTCTTGTAAGGACACGCTGGTTCCGGTTAACAGGGAACATTTGTCGTCGTCGATGTCACGACTGATCAAGTCTGCTCTTCTGTCAAAATAAATTAGCATTCATATATTAATCTTGTTAAATTAAATTCATAAAAACATGGCTATTTCTTTCTTTTACAGACTCTTGGCTAGATTGAAGGGTAACATTGCTGCCCGCCTCGATCCGCTCCAGATTTTTAAGCAATTCAACGTTTCACACCGTTTCAAGTAATTCACGATACGGATAAATTAATTTCAATATTTCTCACAAAGCTTTATTAACGCGTACTAATTTTCTTGATGCGTAAAGATCGTTCCTCAGAAATGTTGAAAGAAGGAAATCCAGAAAAATGTACGATCTTGTATTTCTTCTCTTTTCTTTTTTTTTTAAGGAGTCATTGCTACGTTCAATACGATTACGCCTAGCACGTGAAATTGGTATCAAAATTTCACAGATTATGCCATCACAAACCACACCAAATCGTAATATTTCTGTCTGAAGAACGATGTCACGCGACGATACATCGAAAAATCCGCGAAAAAAGAAAAAATTACTGTAACCTAATTGAACATATACCACAAGATAAATTATATTCTGGATAGGAACCACGAGGACGTAGCAAGATGTCACGTTGCAAATGTGGGTTATATTTTAAAAATAAACAAATTTCAAAGAAGATAAAGCGTAATCGCGATACAATTCTTTCTTTTTCTTATTTTAATTTATTTTAGGTCCCAAGCCGGAGCCGAAAACGGACGAACTTCGACTACCATGCTTCGAGGACATCACGGTGAAGATGGAGGAGCGACGTTGCGATCTTCTGGGCAGGCAGAAGTATCTGAGGGACAAGATCACGACGATGGAACGGTCCATCCCTGCACTGATAGCGTACAACCTGTGGATGTCGAAGAGCTGCGACAACGCACCGTATTGCAAGGTCCGCGAGATCATGAAAAGGTTCTCTCCCTACCCAGACCCCACCGAGAGGTTGCTGCACGAGCTGAAGAGCACCGTGAAGGAGCTGAACAGCGAGACAGAGGAGTTGCATGTACGGAACGATTGAAATTCAACGATTAATCGGGGTAAATCTTGCCAGTGTGCTTGGATCTTCGCACCCGCTGCAGAATTTCTATTTATTTTTTATTTTATTAAAATACAAATTGTAAACATTTTTTCTTTACGTTTATATGGTAAGTTGAAGTGGCAGAGTCTTATAAGGAATAATTCAAAATGTTTGCCTCCAATTCGTACTGATTTTTTAATTACATTTTACAGGAGAAGATCATTCAAGCGGACGTTAGGCTGGAGGAAACGGAAATGGAGCTGGAATCACTGGAGCAGGTGAACAAGGAAATGAACGACACTCTGATGAATCTGGAGAAGGAGGTGCGATGTCAAACGACCCCGAGTCTTCACTCCATCCACTCTGAGGACTTAATCTGCCTGTCGAAAGTCCGTCAGTTGGCTGAGGAGGAGTTGAACTTGAAGAATTGCATCAAAGAGCTGGAGCAGAGGGAGACGATATTCAAGGAACACATGGACCGGGTGTTGACGTCCAGGGAGTACCAGAACGCTACCGGTCGACGAAAGATCACCTGCGCTCAGGATCTGGACTGCAACGGGCTGAAGATCTGCTGCATGCCTAAATGCTTGATGCACGCGCCAAGCAGTTATCGTCCGAAAAAGAAACAACCGCGAAAGAAAATTGTTAGTAGCAAAATCTTGTTAAATACTGTAGATTTATTTGTCGTCGCTTTATGCAGAGTCAGAGTGATGCGGTGGTGTCCACCTCGGACCAGGCCATCAAGGATATGCAGGGAACACAAACGAAGGAAAATGTGGAGAGAAAATCCTCGTGGATACCAAATTGGTGGAGCAATAACGACAAAGCGAAGGAGTCGAATGCATCGATTGAAAAGAATGTAATCGAGAACAACGTAAAACCACTTATCTGATTGTTACAATAATTGCATCAATAATAACAAGTTTTGATACGTTATAGGAAATACAAAACGAAAAAGGGAGCAGCGATAAACCGACCAAACAATCAAAATCCAAATTTTCAACCCCATCTCACGAGCCTTCTGGACGTTCGTGTCCACTAAAACCTTCTACGAAACAGCCATGTTCTCATCCGTGCGTAGGACCTAGAGAGCTTCAGAATATCATAAAAAAATCTTGCACTCAGCCCAAAGTATGTCCTAGAGGTGCACCACCTAGGAAAGGTTGTTGCGGATTTTCGTCCTGCGGGGCTATGGATCACGGTACGTATCGTGATTAGCCTTCTTGATATAGGAATTAATTTCGTTGGAAAATGTAGGTATTCGAACGTGCAAACCAACGTTGATACTGCCCAGTGATCTTAAAGGTCTGTGTGAGATTTGTCCTTCGTCCTGCACGGATACGCCTATGCGCAAAGGAAAATGCAGGTGCAACTGCAGGGGCAAGTGTGCCCAAGGTTTGTCGGACACAGATTGCAATTGCAGCGATGCATTGGATCCGGAAGAGTATAATCCGAGCGGTTTAGACACGCTTATGGAGGACAGCAACAGCGACGATGATTTCTGCGAATGCTGCTCCTGCGGCTGCGAAGACAGCGATGAGTCGTCGCCGTGTGAATGCAACTGACTGTAAGTGTTGTTTTATTGTAATAGCAGGACTAGGGAAGTAGCCTTCTCTAGGGAAAATGGCGTTGTAGAAGGCGGTACCTTCACCACTCGCCATAATATCTTAATGACAAGATTTGTTACATTTCATACATATATTTTATAAATCTTGTACATAATAGAATATTAGAACTCGATATTATAGGGGAAGTACTTGTGATGGCGAAGCCTGAAACCGAAAACAAACATAAAATTACAAAAGGAAATTTCTTCAAAGCTTGCTTAGGTAAAAATACTTACCCCTCTACGATGCAGACTCTTCCATTGCGATCCAAACCATTGATCGTCTCCATGTCTTCAGGGCTAAGTTCGAAATCGAAGATTTCATAGTTTTCTTGGATCCTCGACTTTGTTACCGACTTGGGTATCACCATGTGTCCTCGTTGAATCTGTTGAACAAATACGTATATCAGGGATCAATCTTCAGTCATAAAATTTAAGTTAGATCAAAAATACGTACTTGATACCGCAGTGCTATCTGCGCAGGTGATTTCTTGTACTTGGCGGCGAGTTCTTTGAGCTTTGAATCTTCCAGTACCTTTGGTGAGTTAGGTTTGACGAAATGACTGTCGGGAGCCGCGAAAGGGCTGTAAGCGGTGATGGTGATCCCTCTGGATCTACAAAACTCGGACAGTTTCCTCTGAGTTAAATACGGATGGCATTCCACCTGATTCGTCACCGGTTTCACCTTGCAGTTTGCCAGTAATCGTTCTATCTGTTGGGAGTTGAAGTTGCTCACGCCAATGTTCTTCACGAGACCTTTCTCCAAAAGATTCTCCATGGTGCGCCAGGTGTCCACGTAATCAATGTCCTCGGTTAAAATGTTACCGTCGGAGTCTTTAGGCATAAGCTCATCTCCCTCTGCGAAGAAACATAATAATTGCCAGTTCAATTGACCGTGCGAATTAGCAGAAAGGAACTATGTACCTTTATATGAGACCGGTGAATGTATCAGATAGAGGTCCAAATATTCGAGACCAAGATCGCTCAAAGTTATCTTCAGGCAATCCTCGACCCGCTCGGGACGATGGAACGTGTGCCATAATTTACTAGTAACGAAAATATCGTCGCGTTTGATAACGCCTTCTTCGACTTTTGACTTAATCGCTGCACCGACTTCTTTCTCGTTTCCATAAATCAGAGCGCAATCGATATGTCGATATCCAACGTCAATAGCGTCTTTCACTGCCTGAGTCACTTCGTTTGGCTTCGACTTGTTTATCCAAATCAGCGCAAACATACATGTAATTTATGTAACAGAATACACGATTTGATTAGCGAGGACATAATAAACCATTTTAATAATGTAGATTCTCATATCTCAATGGGTTTCTTAAAAATGGCAGAATCTTAATAGAACCTAACCAACAATACGTGACTTTATCGAAAGTTATTTATAAAATTTGTCGAATAATCGTTTATGCGCGTTGAAGTGTAGATGGAAATTTTCACGTACCTTCCACGTACCCAGACCCAATATCGGATACGTATTACCGTTGTAGAATTTCACGCAGTTAACCATTGTCAATTTTGCACCGTAATTGTAGCTATGATAAACTGATCCGCGTTGACTGCTATATATACCGTAACCGGTATCATATCTGTTCTTTATCTACTACGTATAGTTATGCTACAAATCACTGCAGTATTTCTTTTGTTATTTTCGCATTACCTATCTCTGAGATATTATATGCTATTTTTATGCAGAGTAAAATACATCTGGGGAATTGAGGTATAAATATTTTTATCGTTGTGCAGTTTATTTTATACAGAATTCAGTATAAAACGTGCAGAAAAACAAGTTGCAAAATGATGAGTCATACAAGTTTGTACATATTGTTTCTTAACTTAATTCAGTTGCTTAGAATGGAATGTTGAAGGGGAAGTAAGGGCTTGATTCAGTTCTGAAAAAAGAACATATTTATGTTAGAATAACTTCTCATTAAGTTTGATATAAGGAAAAATTTGAAAAATATGTTTACCCGGTCATTGGACAGATTCTGCCATTGCAGTCAAAGGTATCAATGTATTTAATGTCTTCTGGGGTAAGTTTGAAGTCAAAGACTTCACTGTTTTGAGCAATTCTTGATTTTGTGACTGATTTGGGTATCACTATGTGTCCACGGTCCAGCTGGAAAAAGGAATTGAAATTTGGTTAGAGAACATATGTTTGTAAAAATGTCTTCTTAGAATGAAATCTGATTATATACCTGATATCTGATAAGAACTTGTGCAGGTGTCTTGTTGTATTTTTTGGCAAGTTCACCCAATTTTTTGTCATCCATCAGTTTTGGGTCATCTGGTTTAGCCCATGGTCTGTCAGGAGATCCAAGAGGGCTGTATGCAGTAATGAGAATACCTCTTTCTTTGCAGAATTCTGAGAGCTTCCTTTGAGTCAGATATGGATGACATTCAATCTGTAAACACACAAACACTGTAAAAATATTCTTATGAAGCATCAACAAGAATCGGATGGACCATATGCTCACTTGATTTGTGACTGGCTTGATGGTACAGTTCTTCAGTACCCTTTCAATTTGTTCAGAGTTGAAGTTGCTAACACCAATGTTCTTAGTAAGTCCCTTTGATACTAAAGGTTCCATTGCTTTCCATGTGTCTAAATAATCTACATTGCTCAAGGCAATAGAACCATCAGCATTTTGTGGGAACAGACCATCTCCTTCTTTGTATGCCATTGGCCAGTGAATTAAATACAGATCTATGTATTCAAGGCCTAAGTCGGACAGGGTTTGCTTGATGGCAGATTCAACCAGGTCTGGTTTATGGAAAGTGTTCCATAATTTGCTTGTGATGAAAAGGTCCTGCCTTTTCACAACACCTTCTTCAATCTTTGCTTTGATACCAGCACCCACTTCTTTCTCATTGCCGTATACATGGGCACAATCAATGTGACGGTATCCAAGATCAATAGCATCTTTAACAGCCTGAGTGACTTCTCCAGGTTTAGACTAAAACATGAATAATAATTTATAAGTAATGTGGAAAACATGAAATTAAGTAAGTGATAAGTAATCATGAGGTTGCATAATGATAAGAAATTTATTTTGTAGTAAGTTCTTGAATGTAATGATATCAAATTTATCATTAAGATAAGTCACTTATCATTGAAATGCAGGATTGTCTATTATATGTATAAAGTTATTTAAAATGCTTCTTACTATGATATAAATTTCTTTTCTAAATGATAAATACCAGCTTAATGATCATGTACATTTACCACAAAAAATATTTAATTTTTCATTTATACAGTTCAAAATTTTATGCATAAAACACGAAAAATAAGTATCAAAAGAGAAAAAAACAAGCAAAGTATACATTACTTCATAACTATCTATACTATGTTTCATTCTGTAATTATTTCGAATAGAAGCTAACTATTCATCTGTTTAGTAGATTCGAGAACATTGTAGAAGATATTGCGTCTTAAATTAGAGAACATTTAAATATTTTCAGCCGGCGCGAAAAATTATGAAATAAATTCGCTTGTCCATCTCAACGTTTAACAGAAAAGAAGTTTTAACATAGATTACAAATAACTTTCTGTATTTCTTTCGTTAACTTATGCGTTATATTCTTTAATTATAGTTAATTACTTCCCGAGAGATAGTGTGTACTGACCTTCCATGTACCCAAACCGAAAGCCGGCACTTCGTTGCCATTGTAGAATTTCAGTATCGGTACGTTCAGAACCATTTTGATATTATATAATTTATTGCTCAAAACACCAAGACTTTTGAAAACCAGTGTTACACTTCGCTGAGATTCGACAAACCGTCAAACACTAAAGTTAGCAGTACAAATGCCGGTAGATTTGACTAGCTCCTTTTATAAATATCCCCCGTGAACCCCTGTTCCCGCACCTCCCCGAAACCAGGCCTGTATTATCGACACACAAAGCATATTTTTTTCGCGAATTTGTAAATCAGCAGATATGCTTCATTTCATATGTTATTCAACGGATAAATATTGATTATTCTTAACGAATAATAATTGAAATTTCCTTTCGCAGTTTAACATATAATAATCATATCATTAATTTATTAATAGAATTCAAAACTGAATATTGCGGCATACGTATAGCGAAACCTGATAGATTAATTTTATTCATTTCGTACGATCATTATGTAACGAATATATTTTTAATACAATAATATTTCGCTTACAATTTGCACAATATTCATACCAATATCGTATATTTTATCTTTGTTTTTCTGTTCTCAGATCGAGGTGTTTTATATCTACCCTATGAATGGAATGTTTGACGCACCAGGACAAAAAAACATCGTGATAAAAGTGTGTTTTAAAAATTAAAGGGAAAAAAAAGAAAAAAGAAACGGCATCTTTGAACCACCCAGAAGTGTACTGCCCTGTTTCGTGTGGCCTTTCTGCGCATGCGTTTTGCAATCGTGTGTGTGTGTGTGTGTGTGTGTGCGATCTTGCATAATAACTCCTTATATGTTTTATAGGAGAATTTCGTTGTGGTTGTAATCTCGATCGTAGTCCCCGGGATTGCCGGTAAATTTGTTAACGAGAAACGGGCCCTATGGAAAATTACAGAGTCCGTTACAAACGGCAAGGGACAGTTGAATCCCTTGATCGTTAAGAATGAATGAATGAATTACGGAGAAAATAACACTACGTCCAGTAACAGATATGAATTGTTCTCGAATGTGATTTTTAGCCATATTTCGCACGAGATCACAGATATATACCGTTATTTCTAAACCTATGACGTTATTTACAGACAGTATAACGCATGATTGGTAAGCTAGTTATCTTCTACCACTTTTTACGATTTTATTAAAAATAACGTTCAGTTTCAGCAAATGTATAATCAAACATAAAGGAAAAATTGAACTTAACGGTTTCAATAAACGAATACGAGAACGGAAGCAGAATAAAACATGGTATATAACATTTGTATTCTATAATTCATATTTTATATACAATTTCAACGTTACTCCCTGTTGATAATACATTCAATTTAAAATCAATACTGCTTATTGATCGACGTTAGCCGTGTAGTTATCATTTGAACGATCTAACCGTTTGATGTTTAAGGTAGGAATATCGTCGACGAGTTTATTTTCTTTTTTCTTCTAAACCGTACAATAGAAGAAGCGTATTTGAATAAATGCGATTGTAACAGCGCACGCTAGAACAATGACGATACTGAAATGATTCAATAAGAATAGCTGATTCTTATTCTAATATACAATATCGAATACTTTTAACGATAAAAATATCTTCTGCATATATAATTCACGATCGTGCACACCGCCTGCTGATAAAAATACGTACGTATAATTAGAAATGTCTAAAGTATCATATTACATAAATTTTGTCTCATTAAAAGAAGAGAACAATTGATCATGGGTATTAATTAAGTTCCATTTTACGACAGGAATAAAGGCGAGCATATTGTATCAAGATTTTGAAAACAGTGCCAGCTGGATTCAATTATGTACACACACATCAAAATGTCTCTGCCAATAATTTAAACAAGCAGCTCGATAACAATTTTATCGTTCACTTTATCTACAGTTTGGCTATCTACAGAGTCAAACAAATTTATCGATTTTATAATCGATGAAACCGATCGAGTAGATGTATAAAATTCTCGCTAAAGTAATCGAATTATTCGAAGAAGCGAAATATATAATAATATAAAACACGATTAGAACGATGCTACTCAATTTTCGTAGACAATCTGGATCGTTGTTGAGACAGTTTTCTATAAATTTAAAACCGTGAAAGAATTAAGAACGATCCAGTTCGTCTACGAGTATAAAAACCATGTTTTTAAAATAAGAAATCTGAAAAACTTATTTGATAGTTCTAATATTAATAAATGTCGAATAAAAGAACATGGTGAAATAACACAAGGAGAACCATAACCATCCACAGCATAGTAAACCATAGACACTGGTACAGAATCGTTGAATATATACATATTTTGATTCGTTTAAATTATGTTCTCTTTCTGAATGATCTTGTACATAGTAGCCTACCGGGTGTCTCTGGTAATTGTCTCTCAAACATTTTCTCTCTTTGTGTACAATTTTACTTCCTGCAAGTATGCTCTTACAATTTATCTCGTTGTTGAGTATAACACCGATGTTCCGTTTGTAGGAGGTCCAGTCGAAGGCGAGGTCCTCGTCGCTCAAGCAGCCACAGGTTCTCCTTTTTCGAAAGATCAAGAATCTCACGATGGATTTAACTTTCCTCTGGACGATCACGTCGTTCCATCGCCTGCCGGACACGATTCCGTTCGCGTTCAGCCGGACGCTCCTCTCGAGATGATCGCTCTCCTTGTTCAGCGTCTGCTGTATTAGCTCCAGGATCAGGCGGTTGAAGAACCTCGTGTTGAAGTGCAGGAGGTTCTCCAGGTCGTTCCTCAGCGTCGTCAGGCTCCCGCTGCTGAAAACATCGGCGAGCTCGTGCAGACGGCTGCGATGATCGTCGATTCGCAAAACTATACAGCCGAGTATGGTGAAGATCAGGTCCATCGCTTTGCTCTGAACGGTCCTTCCGTTCTTCAGCACGATCGATATCTCCTTCAGCGTCTGGTTGGACACGAGCCTGCCGTCATGTTGGTTCGCGTGCAGTAACATTCTCGAAACGAATTCTCCAAGGATCCCAAGGCCGCCTTCTCGCTATCTATGCGCTTTTATCGCGTAAACGATGATTATTAATTTACCGCGAATATTTTTAAAAATTCTTGTCAATTCTCGCAATTATCGCTCTCGCAGCTGTCGGCGTACTGAGTCATTGTAATTCTAATATTCAAGAATAATAAACACTCGAAGTTCGTTAAAAGGTCATGTAATGGAACTGTACGAGTATACAATTTATTAGAAAACTTTATTGCCTCGAGCGAAGGAGGGATCGTACAAATAGAAGAATGCAGGCGGTCCCCGTGTAACAGGTAGAGTATAATTATCGAGTATTGTTAATTATTCATAATTAATTTCTACATCCAAGTAACTTTTCAGGAATTCAACGACCGTGTTATGCGAGGACCTGTACAAGGCAAGGTGTACTCATATTGAGAAGTGATTTTCGAAACCAGAATCGCAATGCCGGATAGGAGACGACGTACGATACTTATTAGCCATCGAGCACTCGCAGAACGTGGAGCTCATATGCGGTTGCTCGAAACTGATATCAGAGAAGTTTAATTGTTCCATGGAATTCCAAACTCTGCTAGATAAACTGTTCTCCGTGTCGTCCGCCCAGACGAACTCCGCGGTCCCTTCGGCGTAGGAGAGAAACGGCTCGGCCGATATCTTCTTCTTGATAGCGAGCTGCTCGCTCTTCTCCAGACACTCGTCCATCACTTGTTTCTCCAGCATCAGGAACGACTTCAACGAGCTGCTGGTCGTGTCGTTGCTGGCCAGGAGACGGTCCAACGAGTCGTTCACCCCGTTCGAATTCAGATTATCCTCATAGTCTTTATTCTTCGCCGCGACGCTGCTGAACGTGACCACGTCCGACAACGAGGACGCGGAAGTCTTCGGTTTGGAGAAGGAGTTTGTGACGGCGGACGTCGCACGTCGCGCGGTCTCCACGCCTAGCGACGATTTGTCGAAGGTCACGATGCTCTTGATGGCGTCTCCGCATTCTTTCATCTTGACGAGCATCCTGGACCGCCAAGAGCCGCATCGGAACGTCCTGAACGATTCGCCGTTGTCCGACGACGATATCGTGTTTCGTGCCGGGGAGCTGAACTTCGTGTTCAATCTGGAAGAAAAGGGGAACAAAGGGTGATACGATGTTCGATGAAAACGGCACGTACATACGGTTTATAGGAAACTTACACCTGTGCGATATGATTCATGATGCAACCGCGTCCGCCATGTAACAAGGTTTATTGGAAACGTGTTGTATACGTGACCGTCAACTTGACAATAAGAAACAGCTCTGAGATCGTGCCAGCTTCGAGGCTATTATCGGTCGACGAAGAAGGTCGCGGCTGAATTTACTAAACATTACGGTACACGAGAAATTCAAGATTCGGATCCGCGTACGACTTTATCGGTCGTTTCCTGTTGCCGTAAAGGGGTTCACTTATCCGTTGCAAGATAATTTTAATGACGTTGATTAATCTGTCTCCGTACAGCATCTTGTCTGCTTTCGAACTGTTAACGTCAGACAATTAATCATCGATTAGATTCGAATATCAACACTTTTCGAATCAATTCTCGTAATTGATGTAAAAGATTCGAAGAATCAAATATAATTAATTATATAATAATGAATATTGTTAAAGCTTGTAAGTTTATGTTTATGGGATTTCAAGGCGAATTTAATTTATACTCTACGCAGATTATTATTATCCATTTTGTTTCAGAGAATGCTACTACGACCGTCGCGTGGAGGAACAGAAAGAAGGAGCGAGGGGAAGGAGAAGTGGAGGCAATGGAAAGTACCATAGTGAAATTTGTCGAACGGGATAGTGGCGAAAAGATTCCGTTCGTGTATCGCTGGAAGCGAATATGGACTGGGTAATTTCGTCCATCCAGTGAATCATTGGAGAAAAAGAAAAAGGGTTCTCGCCTACACGAGCCTCCGCCATTCATTAGCCTTGAAGAAGCCTGGCCCAGAATTCTCAATGAGCATAAATCACGGTCCTTTTCCTAGGAGGGATCCTTCCTGTAATTTATAGGCGACTAACAGTTCTATAACTTGAACTACTTGTGCACTCTACCGTGTAATAAAAATCTTTCCTTTGTTCCATAAGAACCGGGGAGTAGAATGGTAAAAAACAAAACTCAATTTCATTTATATTATTTCTGCATTATCTGTTGAGTTTAATTCTCGTCAAATCTATTTTCTGTAAATTACACTTTTACTTCCGCGTTTCTGCCGTTTTGTAGAGCATGAGTTATAACCTGTTCTGGAAACACAAGTTTCCTTTTGCAGTTCCTAGAAATATTCCAATGATGCATAGTTTAATGGCTTCTGCAATATTTTTGTTTCAGAAAAGAAAAAAGGTTCAGTTTCGATGCACCTTTATTTGCTCGCAGCGTATACAATTCTGTGATCATTGTAAATACTGGTTACAATGCAATTAGCTTGATTCACAGCGGTGTCCACTTAGTTACTGGCTATGATGTCATATCAAAACGAACCGTCGAAAATTTTCCATGGCGTTCAATAAATGTAATTGACTAGACAAGGGTCAAACGAGAGCCGAATCGCAGCGTGGGATTATGTAAGTTCAAAGGGGATATTCCTTACTATTTAATTTACACCGAAATTGACGAGCCGCTTCCTGCCGTTTTATCCGTTCGCGATCGAACGTTCCTTTCTAGAACGGGTAATATTTGTGATCCTTCAGGCTGCAACAGAACAACGAGCAATTATAATTACACGATTCTGACGATTAATTTGTTAAATAAATACTTACTCGATGAATCGTGCGACTCGTGCACCTGTAGCGAGCGCAGCGATGGAATTCATTTCCTCTGGCGACAAGGTAAAATCGAATATGTCCATGTTTTCCTTCAGTCGACTGGGTGTCACAGTTTTCGGGATGATTGCGATGTCTTGTTGTAACTGATAAGTTCGAAATTACTCAGAATTAGATATTGTATCGATAGATAAAGGTGGTTTCTACATAATCCACTTTAACGATGAACACAGCGTTTGATCGGAAACATTTATAATTATGCTCGTGCCTAATAAATTTTTATCGAATTTATCTTTGCTAATCGAGAAGACTTATGTTACTAATGCTATCGATAAACAGACTTTCAAAGTTCAGACAAAGAGGGCAAAAGATCAAACTGTTGTGTTCAATTCGATTAAACGGAATCTTTAGGCTTTCGATAGAATTATTTACCGCGTATCGTAGACTAATTTGTGCTGGCGTTTTGTTGTGCTTTTTAGCGAGCTCCAGGATCGTTGGATTCTCCAGGAAATTTGGTGCACCTGCTCTGTTTCCTGGCTGTCCCAACGGCGAGTATCCGGTTATGGTGACATTGTTCTTCCGGCAGAATTCTATTAATGGCGTCTGATTTAGATTCACGCTAACCTCGACCTGGACATGAAAAGTTTGTACGTTATAATTTTTACAATTTAGAAAGCAGTTCACCAATTGATAATTACCTGATTGTTCACAGGTGGAATTTTAGCTGCTTGGAGCACGCGGGTGACTTGTTCTATGCTGAAGTTGCTGACACCTATGCTACGGGTCAATCCTTGCTCTACACACTGTTCCATACCTTTCCAGGTTTCAAGGTAGTCTGTGTCTGATGTTATGGGAATACCTTTCTCGTTTTTGGGTAACAATTCTTCACCTTCCTAAAAATAATTAGGCATACTTGAGTTTCAAATTCAAAGTAACATACAAAACCGTGAGAATCATATCAAATGAAGTAATACTATAAATGAAGAAATATAAAAGTGTGCTAAAACACATTCAACACAGTAATAAATCAATTTGGAAATTACCTTAAAGGCAAATGGCCAATGGACTAAATAGAGGTCCACATAATTCAGGCCAAGAAGTTCCAAAGACTTTTTACAGGTTGGAACAACCATACTTTCCTTATGGGCATTGTTCCAAAGCTGCAAAAAACATTTTTTATTTAATTCCACGTTTATTGAATTTAAAATTGAGAGAAAGAAAGAATAGTATTACCTTGGTAGTGATGAAAAGATCCTCCCTTTTCACGGTACCGTCTTTGATTTTCGTTTGAACCGCTTGGCCAATTTCTTTTTCGTTTTGGTAAAAGTGTGCAGTGTCTATGTGACGGTATCCAAGATCAATGGCTTCCATTACAGCTTTTTCTACTTCTCCTGGTTTTGACTGACCAAAAAGGAAAAGTAATTACAAATACCCAACGCATATTCTATATCTCATTTGAAACCACATTTGAATAAACCACGTAATCGAGTCACGTGACATAGATATAGTTTCGACGTTGACACATGATGTCATTCAATTATTTTTTTGGTATATAATATGGATAAAATCTCCAACATTGCAAGTACATTGTACGCTAATTTTGATAAAGATGCATGTGTATATATGTGTTTTCTTACCTGGTATGTACCAAGGCCCAACATGGGCATTTTCAGACCGTTGGAAAACGTGAGATTAGGTATTTTAGGCATATTGATTGGTTATGTAAGATTTCTAGAAAATACTCTTAAAAAAATATGCAATAATAGGCTGTGAAATTGTTTGTTGAAAAATTATACGGTCCTCAATTCACGTGTTTCCACACTGCGCTCGCTAAAGGCACGTATTATTATTGAATACCGACTGAACATAAGACTGCCGTGTCAGCTTCTATTCATACTATTCCTCGCAAGATAATTATTACGTAACCACGATGATGTAGATTATTCTATCTTTTATGCCAAGATTACAAGCGTATTATTTTCATTCTATACCGCAATCGGACTTTTAAACGCTTTCTTGATGTCCGATTTCTTATCAATAACAGGATACTTTCACGAGTTGTAAAGTCATCGTTATCTAAATTGAAGCACCTACATTTTCATGCGAAATACATGAAATAAATCTATATATCTTCGCAACTTTTGAATATTTAACAGTAGAGACACTATGTGTATACAACATGTAACAACAATTGTCAAACAGTAATCTAAACTCAGAAATCTACATATACATATAAAGACAGCATAAAATAAATACAAAATAATAGTATTTTAAATAATTTTATTAAAATTCTATGTAAAAAGGATTAGCTCTTGTATCTAAATACAAAAATTTGAATGTGATTAAACAAATTATGGCCAACAATTGCATGTGGTTATCGAACACGGCTTGCGCCCGGAAGTCCGCAACACGACTTACATCCGGTTCGCGGAAGCTTGTAAATTGCCGTCTTTTAGGCTGTTTTATAAAATAACATGCTTCTGACTATTATCATGAAGAAGCTTCTTTATTATCTTCTGGGTTAACATGTTAAAACACTGTCGCTAAGTGTTTTTTATTCTTATCCGAATAATCTTCAGACTTAATTAAGATTTATATTATCTAAGGAATACCTTAATACACGAATTAATTACATAGTCTTCTTTGTATCTGTACCGACACAGTCCTATCGTCGAGTACAATATTTCAAAAGGTAAGAATAAAAAAGAATAACAACGTGATGTTAAGAGATAAGTTAAACTTAAGGGTGTACGTCAAACGTTTTGATATCGCTGTAAAGAGAATTGATTGTTCATGACATGATATTAGTGATAAGATTGGTTGATTGCATGATTTTCTACACCCATTACGAAGTGGTTTAATTGAATTTTTAACTTTGAATCATAATCAATACTTTATCTTGTCGATCTTTCATGTTTCGCTAAAAATAATTATTTTTAGTTGCAGAGAAAAGATTGAGGCGCTTTGACGTAACAACGATAACGATTAAAAGCAAAAGATCGTCAATGATTTTACACATTGCCAGCATCGTACATAACAACATTATAAAACTAACATCGTAACAGTAATGGCGTTATAAGAAGGTAATTCATTGTTTCCACAAGCAACAAATATTTAATTGATATCGTCGGGTATTTAAATAAACACAGAAGAATTGCTCCGAACTTATTAGAATTCTAAGTTGAATGGATAATCTTTGTGCTTCTTGAACCTAAGTAAACAAAAAATTACATTATTATCAGGCTGTAAAAATAATCTCTTATACGAATGCAAATATTTAGGAACTTACTCAGCGGCTGGGCACACGCGTATCCCACAATCGAGCGTATCGATTGCTGCAATGTCTTGCGGGGTTAAATTGAAGTCAAAGACATCGATGTTCTGCTTGATGCGTTCTTTGGAGCTCGATTTTGGAATGGGAATGGTGCCAATTTGTATCTGGAGACAAATAACAATTAGATGAATAATAGCCTCTGAGGTATGGTGCATTTCTTTATGAATATTTGATGAAGGAGTATTTGATCTAGTGCTGATAATTACCAAGTATCGCAAGATAACTTGTGCAGGCGTTTTGCCGTATTTCTTGGCAACCGCCACGATTTCCGGCGCATCGATGGTCACTTGTGGATCAGTCGGTTTCACCCAAGTACGTTTAGGCGAACCAAAGGGACTGTAAGCAGTGATGGCAATGCCGCGTTTCGCGCAGAATTCTCGCAGCTTTTTCTGATTCAGATTCGGGTGGCACTCCACCTGATTCATCACGGGCTTAATCTCGGCGATAGATAAGATCCGTTCAATCTGTTGCGAGTTGAAATTGCTAAGCCCTATGCTCTTGGTTAATCCCAATTTCACGCATTCCTCCATGCCGCGCCACGTGTCTACGTAATCGGTGTCTCCACTCATGGGATTACCCTTCTCGTCCACCGGCCACAGACCTTTGGCATTCTCCTAAAAAAGGACGTACAAAGTCAGAACAACAATATCAATCACGTTTATCGGTAAATCCGTGTACAATCTTACGTCATAAGATACGGGCCAATGAATGAGATAAAGATCCACATAACCCAGTCCGAAATTCTCTACCGAGCGTTTGCACGTCGGCACTACTAGTTCCTTTTTGTGCGACGTGTTCCATAGCTGAGGACATGAAAATGTTATTAAAAATGGCTGTGAATAGCTGTGTAACGGCTGGGAAAAAATCCCCCCCTATTAACTATAATACTAGGTTTCAAGCATTATATATAGGTTAAGTGTGCAATAGGCGATAGAGTTGATTAATTTGGCAATGAAATAAAATGAACGATGTTCTATGTTTTAAATAAATAATGTCCATTGGAGTATGCTAAATTTCCATAGGAAAAATGGTACTATGGGAGAAAGTATCTCCATTACTTGCTATTAACAAAGTATCCTGAAAAGGTTGGACTACCTTCCTCTATATTGCCATTTTTCTTAAGGAAACTACTGTACTCTGGCAACTACCTTTGTCGTAATGAACAAATCTTCTCTCTTTACAACTCCCTCGGCGATTTTCTCGCGCAAAGCTTTGCCAATTTCCTTCTCGTTTCCATAGATGTAGGCGCAGTCGAAGTGTCTGTATCCAGCATCTACCGCATCTCGTACGGCTTGCTCGACGACGCTTGGATCATCCTCGAAAAGTATTACAAAATATCAATATTTTGAGCAAATTTAACTCCAGAGAGATTTGCTGCACAGAGTCTGCATTTCAGATAAGCATTTCAGTAGTTATCTTTATCGTCGATACATAACAATTTCAATCACTTCTACAATAGGTATAATGTTTCGTACTAGTTTTTTTAAACAATTCATGATTACCGCTTTATAATTAGTAATTACGTATTGACAGACATGATAACACGTGAGAATGTACAAGGAACTTACTCCGGCCTGCCAAGTACCCAGTCCTAGAACAGGTATCTTCTGTCCGTTGCTCAAAGTAAGTGTCGGCGCTGCCATTGTTGCACAATTCAATTTTATCACCACTTTCTGAAATATATATGGGCAAACCTCAAATGACCTCGACAGAGGTCTATCCCCTTCCACTATAACTTTGTTCCCTCACTTAGGTGTTCGCCTGGTATCAACTCGAAGATGATTTAGTACTTCATTTACGCAATTGAAATCGATCGAAGAAATAAAATAAAACTGTTAACGATTAACGAGTTATTGGGCAACGATTTCGTATCTAATTAGTATCAAAATAATTATTTGTAAATAAGTCACATGAGAAGAAAATAATATATATATTTACGTTACGTAATCTGTGAATAACTACGAACGAGACGTTTTACGCTCGATCTGTAGTTATTATAGAAAAAAATGTATCGTCTCAAAGCACATATGCATATTTTTAGCATTATCAATGCTGTACAATATAACGAGCAAGAAGATATTGTGACTATGTTTATGAGCGGAAGAATGTAATGACGGATAGCAAACAAAATATATGTATTAATATCTGTATTTTCGGTAAAAAAGTAATATTAACTATGCAAATATTTGTCGATCGATTTACACAGATTTTTCATCTTCTTTGCTTTCTGCTATTTGAGCTTTCTCTTTCTTTGAATGTTTATTCTGGTTCCTTATCTTTTTGGAGATTTCGGTTCCAGTTTCTAAATCGATTCTGGTTTTCGCGCGAGTACCGGGTCCCCAGTTGACGTTAGGATTCTGCTGAAAGCGAGTCAGTTTATTTTGCCTGGAAACTGGGTTGGCCAGATGGTGATGCTCGAACGAAACTTCCGTGGATATCGCCGCGTCCAATATTCTCTTTCCGGGACTGCCTTCTTGCAATTTGCTCGTGTTCGTACGATTCTGCTTCGCCCAGGTTCGTACGATGTCCCATATGACATGGTTCGGCGCGTCCGTTTTTATGGACGTTTTACACGCATGTGAATACGATACGTTGAAACCTGCGTTCAACAGCGCCGATCTGAATACCAGTATCGATGGCGTGGTGCATCTGACTATAGACATCAAACGCTCAACGGAATAATACAGCGGTATATCTAGTTCTTCGTGGACGACGCTCAACACCCCAACGATTCTTTTGCATGTGCCCAGTTTCATATCATCCGAGTTCTGTAGTAGCTTAAAGATAAATTGCTGGTCGTGTAGGGGACCCAGCCATATGGGTCCTCCTTCGTGCTGTTTATGCTGACAAATTGAGCAAAGTTGGTCCACGTTGGGCGAAGATGATAATTTAAAATTGCCATTTGGGTTTCTGTAACATAATGGGCGCGTAGTAATACTCTCGCAACCTGTGCATTGATACACCATTCCTATTTTGGTGGCATTCTCTTTGCACTTCTTCTGACTGGTGCATATTCTTACAAATACCCTTATGTAAAAGTCAGCACTTATAGAGAACAATGGTACGATGTATCTGCCGTAACGACCGGCGTGGGAAGCGATATTCTGTAACAATATTCTTAATGCCATCTCATGACAAGCTTTGGATTTCAAAGAAATAGCTCCATATTTCACATAACAGGTTTCAGGAACGTTTCCAGCCAGAACAGCCATGTCTGTGGCTGTAACCATAAGCAAACCATTGTCTGATATGCACTGAACAGCCCCATCCAAGAAGGCTGTGGGACAACCATATGGATCCAAGTCTACAGCATCAAAGCGGTTTCTTCTGCTTTGGTACATCAATAATGTTGCATCCTCTTGACTTGGTTTCACTATATGGTCAACCTTGTTGTGCTCTATGTTCTTTTTTATACTTTCCACAGCTTTTGCAGATATATCATTAGCTACAATTTGTTTTATGCCTTGTACCTCCTTAGCATAACGAATGCTACGTAAACCAGTTGCAGATAAGGCTTCCAATAAAGTGATACCATCTGATTTTGCTTCGTCTGTTTCTAATGCTCCCTCACCTTTGTCTTTTATGTATGTCCTTAAGGTTAACACGCTAAGATCTCTATTAAACTCTTGAACAGGATTATAAAATACATTTGTACTGCTCACCAGAATTTCTGCTTCTCCTTCGTTTATACTTGTTATATTGTCCACTTTTAATTTTTTTGTACATTGTTCCATATTAATTGTGGCAGTAGAGTAAAAGTACCTAAATAATGTACAAAAGAATTATATACTTATACAAGAGCATATTATATTTTTATTTCTATGTAATATTAAGATCATACAGTAAACAAAATCTCATATACCTGTATAAAGATAAATACTTTCTTATGAGAAAGTATCCTTTTCTTTAATATAAAGATAAGTTTGTTACAAAGTAATATACACAAGGATTTATTACTACAAGTTAACAATTAAGCTTTAAAATTTATTACATATATACCTTTCTATACGCTAATTGAATAACATATTCTAGGTTATTGTTCGGTTCATTTTAAAATAACCCAGCATTAGCGACGTTACTCAATATCTACAGTCGATGTTGCAGTTTATTACTGGTTTGTTTAATGTCCCTAGCCAGTAATGTATTTTCCAATATTTTCTTAACATATTTTTGCTGAATATTAATAATTTTAACTGTTAAGCAAAATACCATTCTTCTCGTATTATTATTTGTAACTATAATTTGTTTTTACTTTCAAAATAAAGTTGCTCGATATTGAATGATTATGATATTTTTTTTAATGATTGCTATAATATTTTATCAGTATCATATCATCATTCATAAGTTTTGTTAAAATGAATATTTTAAGCAACATATACCCATAAAGATTCTTTTTGTAGTTTGATTAAATACAGAGTGATTGTGTAAATAAGATTATAATATCAGAACAATGTTTAAAGTAATTAAAACAAATGAGATACACAACTTGTTCTTTAAAAACATTAGAACGTTTAGTAACTTTGTAAAAGTAGTTGAAGTTGGACCAAGAGATGGATTACAAAATGAACCAAGTATTGTGCCAACTGAAATTAAGGTGGAATTTATTAACAAATTATCACAGACTGGGTTGAAAAGTATAGAAGTTACAAGTTTTGTGTCTCCAAAATGGGTTCCACAAATGGCAGACAGCACTCAGGTTTTTCAGAGAATTAAGAAACAACCAGATATTTCTTATCCAGTATTGGTACCAAATATAAAAGGTTTAGAAAATGCATTAAAATTAGATATAAAAGAAATTGCTGTTTTTGGAGCAGCATCTGAGACTTTCTCAAAAAAGAATACTAATTGTTCCATTGATGAAAGTAAGAAAAATATTAACACAGTTGTTCAGGAAGCAAAAACACATGGCATTAATGTCAGAGGCTATGTATCTTGCATTGTAGGCTGTCCTTATGAAGGTTACATTAAACCAGCAGTTGTAGCTAATGTGACTGCATTTATGCTAGATTGTGGATGCTATGAGGTTTCTTTAGGAGATACTGTTGGCATAGGAACACCTAATAAAGTAAAGCAAGTGTTATATGAATTAAAGCATGTATCAAAAGATATGAATAAATTTGCAATTCACTGCCATGACACTTATGGACAAGCTTTAGTAAACATTTATGCCAGTCTTGAAGAGGGTATAAGAACTTTTGATTCATCTGTTGCTGGATTAGGAGGTTGCCCATATGCATCTGGTGCTTCTGGAAACGTAGCCACTGAAGATTTACTATACTTTCTGCATGGTCAAGGTTTAGAAACAGGAGTAGACATGAATGAGATAGTAAAAATTGGAAATTTCATCAGCAATCAACTTCAGAGAACAAATCATTCCAAAGCTGGTGTTGCACTTCTTGCAAAAGAGTGTGTAAAAAAATGCTCATAGCTGTACTACATGAAATGAAAAAATAACTTTAATAATTTTTATAAAACGAGCGTCGAATGTATGTTCGGTACTTATTAAATTTTAATAACTCCTTGAAACTTGTATACACAATTCATAAAAATATAGCGCAACAACCAAGAATACTACAGTATGCTATTTCTGTAAGCTGTTCCTTGCGGTAGTAAGAACGTACACAAAAACTGTATTAAGAAAAATACATTATAATACATCATGACGAGAAAATGGCGCATAAGATCTGATGTATACTTCGTATGAAACCTGTGTTACGAAATGTTTGAGAGTTCTTGTAATATGGCTTGCGTGTCCAATGCGTTTAGATCTATCGATCCTCTGGTATCGATCACGACTCCAGTCACCTGAAAGAAGAAAAACGATGAAACAAACGTTCCAAATTAGGTCCTTATATCTTTAATTGAATATTACCATCTCTTCAAAGAATGCAATGTGGTTGGGTTTTTCAGAATATCTTTCGTACTGATCCAAATTGTCTTGTAATTTCAAGGTAAGGCTATCATAATTTTGTATTATGATCGTTAAAATTTGTTGTTCCGTCGGAGTTGATAAACTTTCGCTCGCCAACCACGCCGCTATTTTTGGCGGGAAATGATTGACTATGTCTCTCATGTTCACCAAACAGTTTGTTAATTTTAAGGCGTGCTCCTTGTATTCGTAGGATTCGCTCGTCGAATATCGAAGCGCTTGAACATATAATTGCATTATTCCAATTCGTTTTAAATAACAGCAATACTTCATTGCATAGTTAACATACCCATTGCGTTTAGATTCGTAAAAATAAGTCTCATTCGTATTATTTCATAAAACAACTCGTCGTAGCTACTCGGAGAGGACAAGAACGTATCTCCGTAAGTTATAAATAAATTTAAAATATTTACAACCTATAAAATCAATTGTATCTTTTAGTTTATATTTATTTAAACTAACTGGAAGCAATTTACCTGAATAGCTAATGGGAAGATATTCATTTTCTTAATAAGATGGCTCTCGTGCGTGGTTAAAAATTTCAGCAAATTAATCAATGCTGTCCAAAGATCCCTCCATTGATATCCCAGTCTAACTCTACATCTTTTTTGGTAACAAAGCAACCTTTGTAACACTCCGATACATTGATGGTACAGTTCAAGTGGGAATTTTTTCATCATATGCGACGTAACAAATTCAACAAGTAAATCTACAAGTTCATTATAAGTTTAGCTTCAATTTTTAGTACAAGATGCATAACAATCATACCAAGTAACGTAGCCGCCAACGGTTGTGCGGGTGCCGCCTTATCCTGTATTTTCCTATGATGCATCGGGACTCGATGGAGCTGTACCCTGAACGCCAAGTTCGCATCGTGCATCAAACTGTTCGCATACTGATCTTCAGCGATGCAACTTAGTATAAGGAAGCATAACTTAACGTTATTCATTATCGCCTCGGTTCTGATAACTTGCATAACTATTGAACTGAAAGGATAGATACAATAGAAAATACAATGCATTCAATATCATTTTTCATATAATATATAGTTTCCCCACCAATACTGTAAAAACGTGGCCAGCAAATTAAATGGCTGAGCCATAACATCAGGTGGCTGGGCTCCAGGGGCCACCGCATTCGGCCCTAATGTGTTATTCGGCGAAGGTGGTGCGCTGGTGTCGCTTTGCGTGTAGGCCAAAGTCGTTACAAAATTTCGATTCAGATGCGTGGCTTCGTACAGTGCCAGCAACAGCGCATTATTGGCACGGACTTGTTGCGTTTTCGCCTCTTCCTCTCCGACGAACATGCTTCCAACTATATTAGTCAACGAAGACAGCCAGGACGCTTGTACTTCTAAATAAAGAATATATTTTGTTCATATTCGTTCAGGTACAGCAGATTCAGAAATACCATCGCGTGTATACCTGCTCTCTGCTGAGCAAACTGTCTACAAAATTCCGTTAACGAACTCGATATTACTTGACCGTATCCGTTAAGCGCTAACTCATCATCTAAAATCGATAACTTAACAATATAAGGATTTGCCCCTTCGTGCTTTCTGTAATTGACTAGAAGCGTTAACAGCAATACCGCATCGTGTCCATGACGATTTCTAGCTGCTGTGTCCCTTAATAACTGCATGGAAAGAATGTATCACTATTTAATTTGATTTTGTGTTTTTGAAGAATATATTATTACCACAGAAATAACACCTACTTGAACCAGAGATTCAAAAACACTATTAAGCATAACATATTCCAACAAAGTGTTCTGACTAACATTGTCCATACCAGTTACAATAATTAACAACAATTTCAAGCATAAAGCTTTTAAGCTATCAGGATATTCACCTGAAATCATGGAAAATTTTCATGAACAATTTTATCACAACACTATTCAAACATTAAATGTATATTTGAATCTTTGATTTCTTCAATCAATTATGTATTGTAATATTTTTGATTTTACCTGTTAAAAAATTATTGCAATGTTGCATCAGAGTTGTCATCCTCTGTTCCGCTGAATCAAATCCCACCAGGATGTCTATTAAATTGAATCCACAATCGCCTTGACTAGCTTTCTTGTACATGGATTGAATGACAGCAGCTAAAGTTTGCAAAGCATATACAACTCTGAATGGATGCTCATCGACTAAGGTGTCTACACAATGACAAACCAAGGCATTTAAATTTTCCCTGCTTGCGTTCAATTGTTCAACTGTCATATGTAGAATTTCACTTTCAATGTGTGGAACCTAGGTATATAAAAAAACAATTGTATAAAAATTAATCTAATCACAGGGTATGCAATAAATTATCACCATTCATTTGTCCCCCTTTCTTTGACAGGAGAAACTCACAACAAATTTTTTGTCAACAAGAAGTATTTGTAGTTCATTTTATCGGGTTAACATAAAAATTTTGTTACACTAAACATGATACTCCAAACTTGTAATTCTAATTTCTAAGAGTTATTACATGTTCATGTGTTTACTAATATAATATCATAATGATTGGTAAATTTGTTTCCAAAATAATCCAAGTAAGTTGATAAATATTTTATGAAGGGTACATTGATACTCAAAGTGTAATTTACTTTCAGTCATTACCAACATGGGAAGTGACAAAATATTATGGAAGAGTGTGTATGTATCAGTTAAAATGTTTAAAATATAAATTTCAAACAAGCGAAGCATGGTTTAATTTTAAATGCAAATTTATGCCAGGTAGTTTACAGAATGAGTTAGAATGTGAAGAAAGTAAACAGGATAAAGGTATCTATAAAAAAAAATTTTTACAAGCAATATTATACTAGTCATCATTTAATTACTTATAATATTATTATTATTATTGATTAAAGATAAAACTAAACAAGGAAGACAGAAAATGCCCTTGGATTCAAGAGTTTATCAAAAGCAAAAACAATTACAATATAAGAATAAAGAGAATGAATGTACAGATTCTTCATTTAATGATGTACAAAGCTCTTACACATCAAAAAAGAAGCAAAAGTACCAAGAAAAAGATTGCTACTCTATGCAAGATGATTATAGAGCAAAAAAACAGAGAAAAGTATAATTCAAATATCATTATAAATAATGTACAATAGTTATATTTGTTTTAACAAAAGTATTTTCATAATAGGCGAAACGTGCTCAGTGAATTTAGAAAAGCTTTGTCAAAAAATCTAAAGGATTCCTACATTTTGGTTTATTTTATATCAACTTTTTAAAACATATTGTATATCAAACATTTGTATCTTTTATTATTTATGCCTGTACATGTTTTTTAATAAAATGAATACAAAAACCACTCACCATAGGTTTAATTAAAAACAGTTCATTCCAAAAATTTGGGTGAGCTAACGTTAAGTCTTCACCTTTGAAAAAACTTTCATAAATTGGTACAAGCTTTCCTTTATGTTGGCGTTTGGAGCCTGAACCGCTCCTTTTTCTCATAGCCATTGCCATAATAATTTATTCGCTTTTTCTCATTTCCTTTACCTACAAAACATGTTACTGTAAAAACAAGTTAAAGGTTTTTTTTCTATAACTTTTCAAATTCCAATAAACCATATGGTCCAGGTATACATAATGATAATGCAAATGCATTAAAAGAATGATATAATATTTAAATAATACGTTTATTATCATTTATAATTCTAAATTCATATAATAAATATCCTCAAATATAACCTCTACACTGAGTCTCCAATTATTTGAAATAAACAAATAATATTTGAATGCATAAAATAATTTTTTACCAAAGATATTGGATCAGATAATTATGCAAGCATTTAAAAATTCTGAAAAGTAAATACCAGGTATTTACTTACTGATAAAACAGTTAATTCCTTGATTTCACATAAGGGATGTTTGTATTTATTTAAAAAAAAAAAATTCTATCTGTTACTGATTTTAATTTCTATTATATTATAATTTTAATTTAAGATTTCATCGATAAATCTCTAGGTACGGAGGAAGAAATGATAACATGAAAAATTATGAAAACATCAGTGTACGAAATGACAGGAAACCATTACTACAGGAATGACTGAAACTTATCGTTCTTATCATAATATAATTATTCAAAAACAACGTCCAAAAATAAATACTGGTAACAGAGATAAAAGTGCTTATTAAATATCATTAGAATGCGATATGTATTTAATTCAAGTAGACTTAATAAGTTATTGAGCGTTGTTACATGATTATAGATAATCACTTTCGTATTTATATACAATTCGCCAACATCCTTTTATTGCGTGCATTCCGTTGTTTCGATTATTGAACAAAATTTAAAAAATTAACATTATGCTTCCGCATTCGAAACTTTTACATCATCTAAATAAGAAGTTGTTTAAATTACATTATTATTTTGTATCATGATATATACATTGCAATTGAAATGTATGAACTACATGATAAAATTATTTGTTTCAGGTGTTTATTATCAGTGTCAAACACCTATATTCCATACTATGTTGATATACGCCGGCAATATTCTTCTCAAAGAAAGAAGTATACAGAAAATACATCCAAAGATAAGAATTATGCAAAATATACTGCATACATTACTATTGCTACATCACTTTTGGGTATTTATTACTTTACAACTAATAAAGAAGTTTATGCCTTGAACAAGAAACAGATTCAATGTGGAGAATTCAAAGCAAACTTGAAGACCTACAGTTTGGAGGAAGTAAGCAAACATGATAACAAGAAAGATCGTGTTTGGGTAACATTTAGGCAAGGAGTGTACGATGTGACAGATTTTATTGAAAAACATCCAGGTGGTCCTTCTAAACTAATAATGGCAGCTGGCAGTTCTATTGAACCATTTTGGACAATTTTTGCAAACCACAATACCCCAGAGATATACGAGCTTCTTGAATCAATGAGAATTGGAAATATCTCTAAAGAAGATGCCATACAGCACAAAGCTGATGATAATGATCCGTATTCAAATGAACCCATTAGACACAAAGCTTTAAAAATTAATGGACACAAACCCTTTTGCGCTGAACCACCACCTTCTTTATTAATTGAAAGCTTCATTACACCTATGTATGTAATAATTTTTAAATAGTTTATTAAAGAAGACTGGTTTCTAAAATATTATCTTATTTCAGAGAATTGTTTTATGTAAGGAATCATCTTCCTGTCCCTCAAGTAAATTTGAAGGCCTACAGATTAGAATTAGCTGAAGAGGAAACAACAAAAAAGACTCTCACCTTTGAAGACATAAAGAAGTATCCTAAGTATACAATAACAAGTGCTGTAATGTGTGGTGGAAACAGACGGTCTGAAATGGCAAAAGTAATATACTTTTTTATAAATTATATAATTAAACAAGATTGCAATTGTCATCTGATTACAGGAGAAAGAATTGAAAGGGCTCAGTTGGGGTGTGGGTGCAGTAGGCAATGCTGTGTGGACAGGTGCAAGACTGTATGATGTCCTGAAGGATTTGGGAATCAAAGAAGAAGACTACAATCATGTACAGGTATAATGACATAAACAAAAGTAAATACACTCTAAGCTGGAAATAGTTTCTCAACATTTAATTTTATTAAATAAGTTTGAAGGATATGATATGGATCCTTCTGCCACACCATATGGTGCAAGTGTGCCCATCAGCAGAGCTATGGATCCCAGAGCAGATATACTTTTGGCTTATGAAATGAATGGAAAACCAATACCAAAAGATCACGGTTTTCCCATCAGAGTGATCGTTCCGGGTGTTGTGGGTGCCAGAAACGTGAAATGGCTTGGTAATAGAATAACAATTATCACAATTACAATAATGGACAAGTACAGAATAATTTTCTGTTCTTATAACACCAACAGCTAAGATAATTGTCTCTAAAGAAGAAAGTCAGTCGCAATGGCAGCAACGCGACTACAAAGGCTTCTCTCCAAGCACTGACTGGAATAATGTAAACTTTTCTAAAGCACCTGCCATACAGGAGATGCCTGTAATTTCTGCAATTTGTCAGCCGGAACCATTGGAAACAGTCAAAGTGAAAGATGGAAAGATAAACGTGAAAGGTAATGCACAGCTTTTAATAAAAAAAACCTTGTAAGATCGGATTAAAACCTTCCTCCAGGATACGCATGGTCTGGAGGCGGTCGAAAGGTTATTCGAGTCGATGTAACGAACGACCAAGGTAAAACTTGGCACACGGCTAACTTCCACGCCGAGGATAACAACGCCAAAGAAGGTCGTTACTGGAGCTGGTCCTTGTGGAACGTAGACCTTCCCGTCAACAAAAAATGGAAAGAAACGGAAATCTGGGCGAAAGCTGTCGACGAATCGTACAACGTTCAACCGGAAAGCTTTAAAAATATCTGGAATTTGAGAGGCTTTCTCTGTAACGCGTATCACAAAGTTACAGTTAAATTAGAACACTGAACGATTCAATAAAAATCTTTATTCATTTAGTTATTAATGTCCTTATAGATATCTTCGTTGCTAAAATAACTGGGTATGTCCTCTAAGGTTACTTCGCGATGCGTTGAATTGTTTATGTCGTGGATCTCGAACAAAGGTGGCGACTTTGTGACCATCTTTCCAATTACAATCACGTAGGGAAATCCGACTAGACGAGCGTGCATCAATCGTTTCCCGATGGTTAAGTCTGTCTCGTCGTTGAGCACCATGTCGATATTTAATTTATCTAAAATCTCTATTATTTGAGGTACATACTGAGTTCCAGACTCCTCTTTGCTCCCTTTCTGTAAAAATATATAATGATTTTTAATAGAATATCAAACACAAAAGATGCACATCAGAATATTACCTTTGGCGGTATAATACATATTGTATAAGGCGCTAAATGCTTTGGCCATCTGATTTCAGTGTCTGTGGATAATATTTCAACCATCATTGTGAAAATACGACTCAGACCAAGCCCATAACTACCCATCACCAAAAGTGATGACCTGTTGAACCGTACATTCAAAGGTTTTGTGTACTTTGTGTCCAACAAAAATGTATGTCCTACCTAAAACATAAATGAATAGGTGCCTGGAAGAAAGATGTTTGTACTTACTGACATTTCTATTTGAATATTTATTAGACAAAATGAAATAAGCATTGTTGCTTTTTTATTACCTCTATAGTTTGTTCCTCAAGAAGTGTACTTTTACAATTAGGACAACAGTTGTCTGTGCAGATGGCTTTATTAATGGCATACTGGCAGGATGAACAAGTAAGAACAAGATCTTCTCCAATATTGCTCTTGTAGTGATATTCATGAGATATTAAACCTCCTATAGATCCTGGATCACCGATGGCTGTAAATAAGTAATGTATTAGCAAAATTTGAAATATTGCATGATAGTACTGATTTTGTTACCTTTTATATATTCTATACCAATCTTCTTAAATATATTGTTATAAGCTTCACATACTATGTCATAAGTCTTCTGGGCATTTTCTAAATTCAGATCAAATGTGTACAAATCTTTCATCAGAAATTCTCTGCTTCTTAAAAATCCATGACGTGGTTTCATCTCATCTCTCCATTTATTAGATATTTGATATAGTTTTAAGGGAAACTTGGATGATGATAATACTCCCACACTTGTCAGTATATCACAAATTATTTCTTCATATGTCTACATTAAAACCAAGCATTCAGTGAGAAATGTATTCATAATTAATCTCATTTATATATCTTTTTTCTTACTGGGCTAAGTAAATACTGTTTCATTGATCGATCTTTCAATGTGAATAATTCAGACTGGTTATCCTCAAATCTTTTTGTACGCTTCCATAAATGTGTTGATGCCAAAGCTGGTAACATTATTTTCTGAGCTCCAATTTTTTCCATTTCATTGTCAATAAGAGCTGTCAATTTGTTTAAAACTCTTATTGCCAGAGGCAAGTAAGCGTACATACCATTGCTAACTTGTTTGATAAATCCATAGTTAATTAAATTCTGCAATCAGTACACAACTTGTAATTAATTGTTGAAAAAAGGAAACGGTACAAAAAAAATAAATAACAATTAATATGTTATATGTAATTAACATGTGTAATTATACCTCGTAACTTTTCGAGATAATTTTTGTTTTCCTGACAGTATCGGTTGTGGATAAGGTCGGTTGAAACAAGTGTGATATTTTATTTATGTTACGATTTAGTAAACTTGCCATTTTTAAGTTAGTAACTAAATGTTGTAAACAAAAGTAAAATTTAGTATAAACCACGGTGGTTTACTGTATTAAATATACATACTATAGCTCAATTTTTAGTCGATGTTTTTAGACCGGGTAATGGAGTTAATCACGAAAGCTTAGAGAAACAGTACAGATGACAGATAAAATTTTTCGGGGTTTAGGTTATTTCTTCTGATCGTATTCCTTTCGCGAATGTCACTAAACGTCGTAATTGTGAATTTAGATCAAACGATTCCTTCAACATCAATGACTTCCGATAGAAAATCTATTACGATGAAATAGGATCAGGTTGATCTGAAAAGAAATGGAGTTTACAGCTGGTGAAATGGACGAAATAAAATCAGAATCATTCCCTAAGGAGAACATCTTTCCGGGGTACTCTGATCAAATTGATTCTGTCGTAGAACCAGACATTGCAGAAGGTATGAGCTTCAATTCATGCTGATATGTTGTCTCTATAGTTTAATAATAAAATGTCTAAAGCTATAACCATGTAACATTGTCAAACATAATCTTATTCTTTGCTATTGACATTTTTCTAGTCACTTATTCCTTGATCCAGAATGATATAACAAATGCAAAAGCAATGCTAATTCAGGAGAATCTTGAACAAGACAATATCGCTCAAATTAAAATGGATTCAGTATTATTAAGAGGCGATGATAGGAGGTATCATTGTCCAACAGAAGAAAACAGTATTAATGTTTCTCTAAAAGGTTCTACTTCATTAAATAATTTATTAGAATGTCAAGCACCACCTGTTGATACAAACCTTCCACAAGAAAAATGTCTTCAAAAATCATCCTCCTGTAATGATGTCAGATCATCATCATCAGATTCATTGTCATGTATACCTTCATATATGGTTTCCAATTACAATGTACAATCCATAGTTTCAAGTGAATGTGAAGAATTAAAGTCAGCATGTAATAATGAACAAGAAGATGAAGTGAAACACAAGAATGATATGAGAATAGATGAAATAAAGCCTTCAGAGGGAAGCCATGAAAATTGTACAGTTGAAAGTAACACAGAAGGAATGGAGAATATGGTACAACATTCTAATGTAGATGACAACTTAATGATGAGCCACAAACAGCCCGAAATTGTAATGAAGAAAGATTTGAACAAAGAACAGAAGTCTTCTGAAGTTAATAAAAATACAAGATCACAGAACATAGCATTGAGACCAACCTTAGTTGATGACAGTAGACTAGTTAAAATTTCACTGCCAGCATATCCAATCAACATAATACAATCAAATGCTCAGTTTCTGAACAAGAGCCGTAGCTTTTTAAATTTTATTACAGAGAAATCAACAAACATAATGGAGAAGGCATTGTTACCACAACACTTGTCTGTAAAGTATAATTCAGTATTGAAATCCACAGATAACGTTTACAATGAGAAGAAGCATCCAGAAGAATTTTTTAGCACAGAGTCCCCTTTGATACAACCAGTGTACAACAGTGAATTGGATGCAACAACAGAAACAAAAAGTATTTCTGAGTCAGTAAAACCTTCAATGGATAGTAAAGAGAATGAATGTACAAAGAATAATGAAAATAAGAGTATTTCTAGAAAAAATTCCAATGAAGAGTTATTTTCAAATATTGAGGAAAATAATAAATATTTATTAACGAATAATGATGTCAGTACTTCTAAGTTAAATCACATGCAACAAATTGAATCTCATTCTACCAACATCAGTATTAACAAAATAGATAATAGTGTAGATGCAAATGGGGATTCTAGTTCAATTGTACCAAATCCTGAATTTAATAGTTTTACCCAAAGAAGCCAGAAAGAGGAAGACATCGATTCTGAGGAATCGAAGCGCAGTTTACTGCAGCATCCGGGATACCTCAGTTTATTGAGAGACTACGCGGATTTGAAGGCGAAGCATTTGAAACTGCAAGAACGAGTCGAGTGTTTGGAAGAAAGAAATCGGATGATGGAAGCAGAGAACAAAGAGGAAACCTTTTCTACACAGATGGAAAAATTGCAGAAGACGATAAGCACGCTTACGTCTGAATTACATGCATCTCTAGCAGCACAGGAAGCGTTGAGGAAAGAGTACCATGCTGCTAATAAAGAGAGGGAAAGTATGGTAATGAAGTACGTGGTCAGCGAGAAACAACTGATTGATACTCAAAGGTATGCACAATTTTTATCCATGGATTGCATTTCAAAAAATAATTACTGCTTTTTTGAACAGGGCAAGGGAGTACGCGGAACGGAAAATAAAAGAGATTATAAAGCAACAAGAATCGCTTCAGAGCAAACTGAGAGAGATGCAAGGAGAACGGACAAGGATATGTAATATTTTGGACAACAAACATCGTGAAGTGACGGATTTCCAAAAGGAAGTCGATAAACTGAGGGAAGACGTGAACATGAGGGACATTAAATTGAAGTGGACTCAGAACAAACTTAAAACTGAGATGGATTTGCAGAAGGAGACTCAGCAGAAATTAGACAAAGCTATGGTAATAGCATAGAAGAAATATAATTTGTCAGAAATAAAATTATTACCAAATGAAAGTTTCAGTAGCTGCAGTCAGAGTATTAATGTTATGTATATTTCTAGATCAGGATCAATGAAATGAAGGAGGAATGCGAGCAAGTACGCAAAGAGACGCAAGAATCGATAAGAAAATTCCAGCAGTCAGAAGAAAACAAAGCCGTGACCTTAGACCAGCAATTAAAAGAACAGCAAGCTCGTTTGATCCTAGAAAGGCACGTCACAGAGGACAAAGAGATGCTGAGGCTCCAATTGCAAAAAGAAGTAGAGACCTTGAAGAACAGACAACAGGCTCTGATCGAAGAAAACAACACCCTTAGCCTGAAGATACAAGACGCAGAGAAACATCGCCTGAATTATGAGAGTAACTTGAGCAATTTAAAGATCATAGCGGACCAGCGTCAAAAGGAGATTGTGGAGTTGCTTAGCAAGGTATCCGAGTTGGAAACATTAAAGGTTCAATTGCAACAGTAGGTGTTACACTCATAAAGCCTTCATTCTATTTTCAAATTGATTCCTTCATATTTTGTCTCTATTACACAGCAAAGAACAGTACCTGGCCTCGACAGAGGCGGAGATGAAACATCTGCGTTTGGCCAACGAAGAGTTACAGAGCGACATGTCTGCCTGTCGCCAAAAGGAAGCTGAGATGTTGGATTTCACGCAAAAATTGACTGACAAGAACGTACGACTTCAGTCAGAATTCATAGCCACAGAAGCTAAGATGAAGAAGCTGAAACAGGAGCATGGACCACTTCATGAACGCATCAGCGAGTTGACTAGTAAGATTAAAGTGTTGGAAGAGAGACTCGCGCAGGAGCAAAAAGCGAGAACGGAAGAGTGCGAGATTTTGGCCAAACATTTGGCTGAGCAGACCCAGGCGGCCCAGAATCTTGCACAGAAGTTGGAGGACAGTCAGGGGGAGAACGCGGTGCTGAAGAGGAAGCAGCAAATAAGCATGAAAGAGATGACGCGAGAACTCCAACAATGCAGAAAGAAATTGGAAGCCTTCGAGACGTCGTCGCCTTACAACTCCCTGGGTATCGCATCCAGGACTGGATCAAACGTTTCATTGAATACAGGAGGTTGGATTTTTGTATTTTATGACAATTCCATAACACTCAAACGGTTAATTATTTTACATACCATTCATTGTTATCATTTTTCTACAGGAGATGCTTTAAACGGTGCCTTATCAGATAATAGTACTAACGGTGATCAATGTATTCAGTCCATGGAACCTAGTAGACAAGCGCTGATAGATCGTATTATAAAACTACAAGAAATCAATGCCAAAAAAGCGGAGAAGCTCGATTTCTTCGAAGAGCATACGCGAACGCTGGTCGAAGAGTTGCAGAAGAAGACTAGAATCATTCAGAACTATATTTTGCACGAGAACATTGGTGCTATGGGCAACAATGAAAGGGATAGGTACAAGGTAAGTTTCAATTTCAAAGCAACACCCTACAAACCGTTATAAATTAATATTGTATGTTATCTTTTGCATACAAGCATATTAAAAGCAGAAGAAATGCAGTAAGTTTGGTGTTACTTTCTACTTTCTAATAAAGCTTCTTTTTTTTCGTTTGATTGTAAATTTTCATTTTATTCAAACCATTACGTGATCGTAGGTCGAATTGGCGAGGCATGGAGGAATAATGGCTTCCGTTTACAATCAACGAGTCTCCGATGACAATATGACCCTGGAATTATCATTAGAAATTAACCAGAAGCTCCAGGCGGTGTTAGAAGATGCACTATTTAAAAATATCACGTTAAAGGTAAATTTGATAAGAATATTGAAAAGTTGAAGCGATTTAACTTTGTGGCAATCATTTTTGTAGGATAATATTGACACTTTGGGCGAAGAGATAGCACGATTAACGATGCAGAATCGACAAAGACAAAATACAAATTAAAAGTACATTAGAAAAATGATAAAATGATACATTCATATCCTTAAACTGCAAAGATACACATATTATTGACTAAGAAATGTATGGGTACTTACGTACTATCAACTTTAATGTTGAACATACAGAGAAAAATTACATTTTCATTTTATGAAGTACAAATAGTAAATCATCGTTTCAAGGAAAGCATATTTTACAGTAATTCGAATGATATATTTTTATAATTTCAAGATAGACAAAACCATATTATATCTTAATGTAGTATAAATGAGTGATTCAAAGTGCTACACTATTTTCTTTAATGTATAATACTTTTTTTTGTTACATAGGTTTTTTCTGAGAAACATTTGTACATAAATATTATATTGTATAATAATATATTTTTTTCTGTCTTTTTTTTCTCTTTATTAAAATTTAATAAACAAAGTCAAGTTTCGATACCGAACTATTTTATTGTGTCTAGTCAAAAGCTGTAATACTAAAAAATTAAATTCTTTAAATTTTATTAATAAAATAGATGTAGAATGGAAAATATTTTTGGCAATCACTGGAATTTTATTATGAAGTCCTGGACTTTATTGTTATTTTATTTATGTAATACATACTTACTTAACTATCAAACAAGTGCTTATAAAATAAATTTATGGTTTTAGAGAAACATTCCGTGCTTTTAATATATTAAGAATTTTTAATGAGAACTTGTTAATATTGTATTAACTTTGTGTATATACAATATGTAATGTATTTAACTTAGTGCATAAGCCTTACCAAAATACGATCGAGTATTATGTAAACTGCTGGATAAAATTAAAGGGTCACTTTTTTGAAACGTCACAGAAACCATAATTTTTTCATGTTCAAAAGTTCCCGGTGCGAGACGTCTGCGGGAGTAGGTAGATCTCTTTGCTTTCCTGCTACCTGCGTATTAGAGGTTCAGTTTTGGCCGATTTTCTGTTTTGTTTCTCGACAATATGGCTGCCAATAACAATATTGAACACACTAATTGTTTAATTTGTTAATAACTATTAATTTACATTATTAATATGGACAAACTGGATATGAGAAAATTGCTAGAACCTTATACTACTTTCCTAAGCTATAAATGTTATTACAATAGCTCTGGTTTGTGAAATATTATTGAAAATTGCAAGACAAATAATTAGAATCTCTATTGCGTAATAAAATAAATTGAAATAATTAATTATTGAACGTTACTGGTAGAACTGAGGTGTATAAAATCGATATTAGAAATTTCTAAAGATCTTCCTCTTTGTAAAGCAATCATAGAAGTTCACCAAATGTCTCTTGAATTCGAGAAATTAATGAAAATTCGGGAGTACGTCATCTTAGGGTATATACTATGATATCGAAAACCTGCTTAATTACTTAATAACTATTAATCTACGTTATCAATCTGGATAAACCGGATATGAGAAGATTGCTTGGACCTTGTACTATTTTCTAAAGACATAAAAGTCCACAAAATAATTCTTAATCATGAGAAATTAATGAAGATTTGAGAGTACGCATTACACGGGATGCATATCGGTGAGAGGTTATTATGGCTGCAAGAATCGGTAATTAGTCGATACTAACAAACCAAAGGTTATCAAAAACCATTAAAGAATGTAGTTTGAACCTTCCTCTTTATTCTTCAATCATAAAAGGTTACAAATCGTTGCAGTGCTCGACAGAATTAATGAAAATTCAGTAGGTGTTTAATGAGAATGCTAACAACGCAGTCGATAAAGCAGTCGTTAATAACTACGTGATTACAAATAAGTTATGCACAAAACTATGATTAGAAAATTCTGTGAACATCACTCTACAAGAATCGATCATGGAAAGTCAGTTTCGATTAGCGGTAAGTGCGTAATTAATGATTTTTGGGAGTAATGCATTTTTCATGTACAAAAGTTCCTTGTGCGTGATGTTATGCATAGAAGTACGTACGTGTGGGGTACCCTCTCGGCGGGAGTCGGTAGATCTCTTTGCTTTCCTGCTACGCGCGTATCAGAGGACCATTTTTGAGCCGCTCGGCAAGATTTTCTGTCCCTCGTGCTACCTCTTGTACTATCCTACTATCCTACTATCGGGAGTAGATCCTGGAGCTGAATTTCGTTAATTCGTAGGCTTTATAGTATACCCGTATTGATGATGTACACGAGTATACTCGTATTGATATAGAATTATTTTCCTCTAATTAAATAAGGTTAAATAAGATAATTATATAATTAAATAATTATTGTTTCTGTATTTTATTACTGTTTTAATTTTTATTTAAATAAAAATTATGGTTTCTGTGACGTTTCAAAAAAGTAACTCTTTAATTTTGTTCAGCAAAATTAATATTAATTTTTTAATTTTTTATAACTAATTTATTATAACTAAATTATATATAATATGGAAATTGTAACTCTGTAAAGAAGAATTATAAAGAAAGTACTTTAATCTATTCTAGATTAATATAGAACTATATAGAATACAGTGTATTTGTATAGAAACATCTTATATTAAAAAAAATGTTAAATAATCATATACTTACCCCATATAATTTGTTCATAACAAAAATAGTATAACAATTAGGTAACAAGAAACGTAAATTTGTGCAATAAACCTTGTATGATAAGCTCGTAAAGAATAATTTGAAAACAATTATAATAAAAGAACAATCATTTTATGCAATAATATTTTATAATAACATTAAAAAGATTTTAATCGTATAGGTTTGTTCACACGTTTAATGACAACCTCTGTACTACATAATATAAAGTATTTGATTATAACAAGACAAAGCAGACCTCGTGATTTTTATAATCTATAATCTTTTTTCAATGTTTTTTCTTTTCTTCTGTTGTTGTTTATTCTCGTCAGGTAATTACGAAACTATTCATTACTTTACTCCATCTAGTAAGAGGAACACACCTATATTATTCGTAACTGATAGAGTTCTTTCTTTTTCTTGAGAAACATCTCTCACTATTTTGCCATGTACATAAGACACATTATTCCTTCGGACAATAATTTTGTTCTAAACGTTTTGTTTCGCTACTCTTTCTTCACCCTGTATATATATATATATACAATATATGCACATCACTTGTACAATCTTACAAAGCGTCCACTACCGAAATGTACAACCGATTGATAAAGTGTTTTTTTTTTACGATAAATTACGAGAGTAGATAAGGTATATATATAAATTTTTACGTATCCCGTGTGTGTGTACATATGTATCTTTGTGTATCATATATATATATATACGTTTGGTTGATATTGCTTCTTTTGTACATTGTAACGCGTTATACACATGTAAATACGTGAACTTACGGTTCATTCATCGCTGCGTTTCTCCAGCAGCGATTTACAAGGACAATAATGTGTTTACATGCTCGTTTGATTCTGTAAATCATCGAATTGTCGATAAGTTCGATTCTCTTTTACTGTCAGAGAGTTGTAAGGAGAGGAGTAATCGATCTCTTCATTTTTACGTATTTCTTTTCTTGCTTTTCAAGATACACAAAGAGAATTGCGTTGAAAATTGTCATAATTTATTGTTCGAATTTTTAATCATTTACCTTCTTCAGAGGTTTTATGGAAAATATCGACGAATACTTTGTACGTGTGCGCTCCTCGTTGACGACGACATTAAATTAACCCCTTGCACCCGGAAACTCTTCAAATTATTTACCAGCAACTCAGAGATACTTAGATGATATAATATTAGGAATAATTATATTGGAAGGAAACTTAAAAAGAGACAAATAAATTAGTTATCTGCATTCTTTTCATCTCCCCTCAGTTAAAGAAGAAAAACGTTAGCCATTTGCATCACTATCGTTATTCGTTAGCTAAAAAAATAGAAATGGAGGGTGTTGTTGGGGATGAAAGTAGTGATTCTGATTACAGAAGTCGAATGGCCAAAGGGTCAGGTTTTAGAAATGGCTTTAAAATAAAGTTTGCTGATCCTCACGATGCAAACCGGTTAATTTTGCACGATTATTTAACTTCGTCTAGCAGGTGCAGGAAGAGCCTCGTACTGATCGTGCACTTCCGGTTGAAGCATTCGACAGGGGCAGCGCACGACCGCCGCGAACGCTTCTCCGGCGAAGGCCTAGCATCGATCTGTTCCAGGTCGGCTCCGCTTTTCGGTGTTCAACCTCCGAGAGCGTACCTCGTGCGTTCTCGTGCCGCGTTGCTCGTCAACGGTTTCTCTCGCGAGATTCACCCTCGAAAGCGTGGCCCTCGAACGAGGCGCGTTAATTTTCCTCGTCGAATTGATTCCGACCCCGCCAGCCCCGTAGTCGTACGCGCTTGTCGCCCCGGTTAGATCGAAGTTGCGAACCTCGAATAGGGAGAGACCCCCGGATCGCTGCGAAGAGGAAAAGGACCAAGGAAGGGAGGAACGAGAGAGGGAGAGAGAGAGAGAGAGAGAGGGACACGTATTAAGGGGGAACGTGTTAGCTACGGATGCTTTCAGTGAACCAGAGGGAGAGTAGGGGAAGAGGGGAACGATAAGGGAAAATAGAGAAACGCGAAGAACAAGAACCGGGAAATTGTTAAGGGTGGAACAAGGCGGGTGAAAATATCGGTGGAAAAAGAAGCAAAATTGAGAAAGACAGTGGAGAAAGGGGTACACATCGAAAGCGAAAAATAAAAGAAATGTAAACAAAAGAGGAGAGAGAGAGAGAGAGAGAGAGAGAAACGCAAATATACGGAGACAAAGAGGGGAGAGAGAAAGGGACAGACAGAACACAGAAAGGAAGAGGGTTTATGCTCCAAAGCCCGCGACCCACCCCCTATAAATTCTAGTAGCCGAGGGGGATTTCCATTAAAGGGGAACTACCATCGCGAGAATGTATCCGTCGAGCAGCTTAAAGCGGACGGAACGGTCCCGTTCGCGAGATATGAGCATATCTCGCTTTAAAACGACCAGACTCCACCGTGGATTACCACCACCACCACCACCCCTCCACGTCCCTCGAGTTCTCCTCATTTTTTCCTCTTTGCCCTTCTTTCGCGTTGCTCTTGCAACCCTCGTCGCACGAATCGTACGAACACCGAGGGTGTCGAGAGCCGTCGATCGGAATAGCAGCATCCTCGCAAATTAGAGGCTACTCCCTGCGCTCCCGTGTATTATGGGGGATTCTGCGACGCGATCGAGGGGCGCGTCGTAACCGCAGCGCCGCTACGAATTCATCGATAACGGTCGTGATCGATAATGCATCTCCGTGCAAACACGTTGGGGAACAAAGCCCTCTGCACGATGTTCCTTTTTCGAGTCTACAAATTTTTGGAAAAAATTGTCATTCGATGGCAAAGGGGTGGTTTATCGATGACTTAGAATATCGAACGGATGGAATATTGTACTTATGCGACGCATTCGCGTGTCTCAGGTAATGTTCGAAACGTGGTTAAATAATAATCGTGCGGGGGGTGGGAAGTCGCGGGGAAGCATGTCGTTAACACTGGAACTATCCTCGTTTGAAGTACACTTTCTTTCGAGTAATACGAAATAAAAAGAACTGGAACGAGTGATTTTCACCCCTTTGGTAGTTCCAGTGTTGAACGAATCGATTACGATCGTGGTTAACAATTCATGGGAACCGCGTGCGGCTGAACGGGGTCGAATCGTGTAGATGCAAAAAGTGAAAATAAAATTCGTTCTAAACATAATGTAAAATAAAAGAATCGTATAATTTGAGAATAATAATGATCGATAATATTTCAATGATAATAATAATAGTAATAGTAATAATAACAATAATAATGAGAATGAGAATAATAATAATAGGCGGTAGCGGTAATAGTAGCAATAGTGTCAGTATTAATAATATATAATGTTTGGCATCGTTATCTTCGCGTCTGTACAAATGGTTCACCTGCATGGAAACGCTTCGATTATTCCATTTACTTTCGAAACATTTCCTTTTTCATTTTTTTTTTTTTTACACAGAACAAAATTCATCTAGTTTTGGTTGTTAACAACGTGTTCCCCATACTCAGAGCGATTACAATCTAATTATCGATAAACTTAATGAACCAATATTATCGTAAGTTACTAATTAACGTAATAGTAATGGTAATGATACAATAATAATAATAATAATTAACAACAATAACTAACGAACAAAATTAAATATCGTAATATCAACTAAAAAGAAAAAGAAGAAACGTTAAATCGAGCTTGTATAAAAAACATCTAACGCACTTCCGGTATATCAACGAGAATATGGTGGTATCACCCAGCAGCAATTAGCGGCAACAGCAGCGACGATACGTATCTATTATACACGATAATAAAATATAAAAATTGTTACAGAACATTGGCTACCGACCCACCTCGAACATTATACACGCTAATTGTTTCGCCGCCGATAGCGACAGTTTGTTCGTCTGTGTCCACGCCGGAGACAAAGGAAACGAAAGAAGAAATGTACAGTACGGGGTGAGGAGGTCGACATACAAGGTGTCCCAATAAAATCTATAGATATATTTTGTTATCGTATATCAGGCTGCCAATGAAATTCGCGATCTGATCCAAATTGATTGGGTCGGGTTAGGCAACGTATTAAAATTAACAATTAATTTAACTAAAACATTACTTCTTAATAATTCTGCAAAAAGGGAACAAGGTACGGAAGTCGCAAATTCGATTGACAACCTACTTAAATAATAATAACATGGACAGACGTTAATTACCTTATTATAAATATTTTAAACGATTCTTATCAGCACCAATGCTATCAACCCTCGGACGACGGACCATGGAGAAAGTCCAGAATTTGTTAAACTTCGAAACATTGTTGATTTTGGGCCAAGACGGACCCAGCCTCGCCGTTCGGGGATTAATTAACTGTTATATTTTATCGGAACACCCTTTGTATGCTTTGCAGTGTACCCAGTCACCTTTTTTCGCGCAAAATAAGAGAAGCACCACTTTGCCGGAGAAAATACTGTTCCGTTTTCTCGTCGAACGAACAACTTGAAGAATTACTAACTAATGGCATGCTTGTACTATACGCGACCGCACGAATAGCAAAACCGTTCTGAACAAAACAAACAAACGTTATTGTACACAGGTCGAACGCAACGAAAACTCCGGTATACATACTCTATTTTCCACGATTTGTATTCGTGTAGACTCAATGTTTGATTTATTGCTGTTCATACCTCCTGCCTCCCCCCCCTTTTAAGTGATCCTATCACTGGACACGACTTCCGATGGATTATTCGATTCGTACACCAGCTGCGTGGAAATTGATCATTTTTTTCAAATAAAATATGGCGTGGAGTTTGAGTTAACGCCACTTCATTAACTTCTATTTGATAGTATTTTATTTCTGATAAATTTTATATTCTATTTCTAATTTGTTATGGGGACATTTTTAAGCAAATAAATCAAAGAATTCCTAATAATATGGGCGATGGTTTCTAATGGAAATTCAAGTGTCACCCATATGTTGGTAGCAATCAAGGTGTTAAATTCGTTAGATACAAAATACGGAACAAAATAAAAGTGTTTGCAGTAACTTCGATCAGACATTTCTCGTTTATTAAGGTACCGTGTGTCAAATAAACAATCGATCGATTTAACGCAGCTGGCATCGAATGCGAAATAATAAAAAATAAGCTTCGGTATTACACGAGGGGGCAATCACCTTACCTTATTTTTCATTTCTTTTCCTCTCCTCCCTAAAAGTAATCGAGAATCAAACCCACTCGTTATTTTGTTTTTCTTTCCTGTCGTCTGTTCCGTCTCGCGGCCCATTAAAATAACGTATATGGCTCTGTTTCCTTTCTTCGTTCTCTTACTTTTTCGTACGTCCGTGTTGTACAGTGTGTGTGTGCATAAACGGATACTCGTTGCTCCTCTCTTCCTTTTCTCCATTATGTACAAATCGTTAATTAACGTCTACAACCGCGTACGCGTCGGAACAATTGAATCTTTTGGTACTTGATTCGCGCCGAGATCGGTTCCTCGAACGTACCCCCCTTAATTTAATGCATATTTTGGAAGATAACAATTTGGACATTTCTAATTTGCAAATTAGTATTTTGGTAATTAGTAATCAGGAAATTAGGAATTAGTACTCGGTGAATTATTAGTCAGGAAATTAGCAACCTGCAAACTGGTGATCTGTTAATTCCTAATCTGCAAATTACTGATTTTAAATACTCAGAAAATTCTGAAATTTCTAATTTACCAAAATTCAGTGTCTGATGACGGAGGACGTTCCAGGTACCGATCTTCGTATCTGTTTTCTGCAGCAACTGGTACACTAGGCTTCAGGGTGTGCTTAAGGTACGCGTTTTAAGGGGTACATTATGCCTAGCTTAATCTAAGCGTATCAAGGGACAGAGCGTTGGATGAAGGGGGTTGAAGAAATTGATATTTAAAACTTTCCTAATTGAAAATCAATAATTTGCAAATTAATATTCTGCAAACTAGTGATTCAAAAGATTCTAATTTTGATATTAGTCAGAAACACTAAGAAATTTGGAAATTTGGATACCTGGTGCATCCTCTTCAGGGTCGGTCCCTCCTCGTCGAACGCTCGTCCCTTTCGATAAATTCACAATGCACTCGGTACATTCTTATCTATTTCTCTCCTCTCTCTCTTAAGCTAGTAAAAAAATGAGCCTTTCCCTTTTTCTCCCCCCCCTCCCTCTCTTTCTCTGGCCGGGTCTAAACGCGACAAAAAGGGCGAGCGTGCGAGACGCGTGGATCCAGATGGAGATTTAAGTGATATGTGTTACCGTTAAAACGCATCTAAGAAGGAAATCAACACTCTTTCTACGCACATACAAACGCACACGCACACACACACACAGGCGAGCTTTTGATACATTGTTCCATGTGTTCGATGATTACGATCGAGAATGAAACGAAACGATGAAAATCAATCCATATTTTTGATTTGTGCTTGTTACCTTTTCTATACCATTTCATATTTTTGAATACCAAAATCGAATAACCGATAAATGATTTGTTATCTTTGCGTAATTTAATTTTGAATAAAACCGAGTTGGTGAAAGTTTGCCTTTATAAAGGAAAAGTGATTTTCTTTTGAGAAGGTGATCCGAGTTTCGTTCATTTTACTGGTCGCTTGCATCCTTCAGACTCGCGGAGGGTCACTAAAAAGTACATGTTTTACGTATATACGGTTGCACGAACGAGGTTCGCTTGTTACGATTACACATCGCTGTGCTAGAAACTTACTGGCTTCTAAGACACTCCAAGTTGGATCAAAATCTTTTTAACCGACACGGGCAACTTAGTTTTTCTAATTAGTGCACGAATGCGTTCGAAAACTTCCAAAAGAAATCAATTCATCCACTAGTCAAAGACAATTTGTGTTATTAGTATTGTTCAAAGCAGAGAGATACCAGTTCCGATGTGTTATTTTGTAAAATAAGGCTCGTTGGTCCTGTAAGGATCTAGCCAGCTACGAATTAGTCCAGACACAAATTCGTTTGCTCCAAATGTACAGTCGTGTGCAACTTAGGCTTCATCTGGGTAACTGGAGTCGATGACACTTGCCTTATCTATCCACACGATTCATCTTCTCTCGAACCTGTTCATTTTATTTCCTCATGAACTCTCATCGATACCCGGTCAAGTACAGTGAAGGCACGCGATAAGAAATGGAAGGAGACAGTTCAAGAATCCATTTAATGTATGTTTCACCGTTACGAGAGGAGACCGCGTTGCTGTTATTAATTATTAATTCTAATCGAACGGACAAAATTTGCCAGAGTATTCAAATATACCTCAGCTCGAAAGCTTTGCACGCGGGAAACGAAGCGACAAGCACGAACCTAACTTGAACCATCAAAAACTTTGCTTTCGATTCTGATATTTGGAGGAATCAAATCAGAAACTGGAAAAGACAGCTGGATTCTGAAACGGCTATTTTCGTAAGATCTTAATCGTTAATGCTTTATTGAAAATTTCCCAAAAATCGAGAAGTCGGCCACGATTTACCCGCTAATCTCGCGCACGCGCTCTTTTTCCTCTTCTTCTCTCTTCTTCTTCATTTTTTTTTTTTAAATATTTTCTTTTTTTGGTTTTTCTTAGCGTACGTTTATTGTTTATGAGATGTGTGTATAAAAAAATATGAATCGTTTCATTTCATCTATTTAGAGGTAGATACGCAGGAAACAGAAGCGGTATTCATTTATCTTTTTTCTCTTTTTTTTTCCCCCCTTTCTTTCCTCCTTTTCTTCACTTAGTTTTGTATCTTCTTTTTACGTATAGTATTAACTATTGCTGAATAGACTGATTTTTTTTCATTTCTCTCTCACGGGTTTTCCGAACGATTTTTGTCATCCCTTATTTTTCTCGCAGGCTGTATTTCTACACGACGATTTGTTCTTAACGTTAAAGCAAAATTGATTGTTAATCAAAGATAGAGAATCCGATCCCGATTGTTTATTTTGCACCCTTATCGTTGACTGCCATGGTGAAGTAGTAATTTAACACTGTATCGGCGTTAATAAACCTTTGATTATTATCCTTTCGTTTGTGACACTGTTGAAGTAATGAGAGTTAAATTAGTAAGAAATTTCGCTTCCAAATCTTAATTATTTTCAAGTTAAAAAGTGGCAGAGGTTAATTTGTGATTAATTAGAAAATTGATCAACAGAAGCCTTAATAACAGCAATTTCACTATGGCAGTCAACGTGTTGATTAAACAAAAATCTATCGTGTGATTTACCGGGAAATAAAGAACAATCTTTTATTTAAAAAAAGGGAAAAAAATAATCCATTGAACGCTGGCAGCGAACGCGTTAATCATCGATGAACCACCGCGAAAAAAAAAACAAAAACAAATCTGTATCGAAAAAGGGTGTCAAATCCGCGAAATAATTTACGAGCTTCGACAGCAATCAAATAATCACCCAGTCTACACAAAGGGCACGAAAAAGCTGATACTCGTTAGGAAGTTGTTTTTTGTTGTTTCGTTTTTTAATTCTATCGCCTAACACATACTTTCTCCTTTTTCAAAGCAGAAAAAAAAAAAGAAGGAAAAGAATTTATGGACTACATTTGGTTAAGTGTGCCCCCCCCCCTGCCCTAGAAAAAAAGAAACAAGTTACCTACAATCGGTTGTATATGCACGCGCGCACACACACACACATAATATATACGCGCATGTATGTATAATAGGAGCGTTTACGTTATTATGTACAATTTGTAGGATTAAAAAGACAACTATAATAATAATTAATAATAATAGTAATAAAAACTGGAACGTTAATGGAAAGTGGCAATAGTTGCATTATTACAAGTACTTTATGTACACAATATGTATATATATACCCGATACTCTACCAAAAGTAGCAACACAAAAAAAAAAACAACAAACGAGCGTTAAATACGTAAATATTGAAGCGCTAATCGAAACAGAAAAGAAACACGGATAATTTGTCAGATTTTCCTTGTTATCCTGACATGAAATGCTCGGTAGCTTTCTTTTAATGTCTCTGGAACCATCTTTCTTCCTCGTTTGTCCTCAACTTCGCTTGCATTTACTTATTACAACATTTTTATTATACACATACACACGCACTCTCTCTCTCTCTCTCTCACGTTTGCCTGTTTTAATTTCGAAGAAAATTAAAAAGAAAAGAACAAATGGAATAAACACGCGAGAAACATTAATTCGTTCAATGTACAAATGTTGCATGCTGTTAATTTAAAATCGTGTACCTTTATTGCGTGTGGTCCTTTACTCGACACCCGAGACACACGATCATACCCTGAATTTAATCATATTCTTTCTTTTTTTTTTTTTTTCATTTTTTTACCGTTGTTCTTTTCTATTCTCGGCAGGTGGTTTCTTCCGGAGACGAACGGACCCCGCAGCCTTTCGTGGATTCCTCGACGCTTGTCAACAGAGGTTCGCGCATACAAGCAATCTAACAGCTGGTAGCTCCATGTGTAGCAACGTCCCCGAGATTCGTGACAGTCGGCGCTAGTGCACTTGAGCAGGCTGGCGTCAGTCGCTACCGGTACTCGCGTTTCCAAAGTATTCGCCGGCGTCGCCACGGCATATAGGACACGTTCGGTTCGACTGTAAACAAAAAAGCAAAAAAACGCTGCTTCGTTATCGCGTTCACCGAGGCCATCTTAGAGTGTGATCAAGATTTAGCGAGACAAAGGTATCTGAGGGAGATTGCAACGTGTTAACCTTTCAGATTAAGGCCCTTAAGTTCTTTTACAAATTTTTGTACATTGTACAGGTAGCACGCTGAATCATCTGACCAGTCTATCAATCAGGCTTGATATACTCACTTTGAGCCATTTGTCGATGCATTTCGAGTGGAACTCGTGCGAGCACGGCAGAACGCGCAACGACTGTAGAGCCTCGAAGTCGCACATGCACACGACACAGTTTGTTTGATCTCCCTGGTGCGTTTCCGCGTTAAATTTGTACGAGGGTAGCTGTTCGACCTCGGCCCGGGTCAATCCCCGCGGTTTAGCCTCTCCCAGTCTCTCCGCCAACGACAGCAGAGCCTCGTAATTCTCCGTCGTGGAATCCGGCGAGGACAGCTCCGCTTGACTGTACGGCGACAATGGCGGATTGCTGAACATCGCCCTGTGAAGAATCACGTACAATTTTCATCATTATATATACTGATGGATCACCAACTCGATACGAAGACATTTTCGATGCTTACAAGAAGTGTAATAAGAATCCTGGATAAGTAAACGGCGGTATCGGCGGTGTGCCTCTCCATCTGCTCGACCTTGATCGTCTGAGCGTGTGAACGTTCGGCCCCGTGCGACGAGTCCTCGTCTGAATCATTTCCAATTGACTGTTTCTCGTTTCTGTCAGGAATATGGGAGTAGGAGTCGAAGTCGTGACTTGAGTGAGAGCTGGCGGCGAGTACGAGTGCGGCAACGGTAATGGTGCACCCGCTGCGGCTCCCACTCGGTGATGATGATCGGATTCTATTAATTCTAATTCAACTTCTCGCTGGAACAGACATGAAAACGATGTTGAAACACTCTGCGCATGAAACGTGCACTGAGACTGGACAAAGATACGCTAACTTTAACTATGAGTAACTAAAATAGCTAAAGAAAATATTTAAAAACGTTTGGTATTCAATGTGTTAAGAAAAGTACATGGTTGTATAAATACATTAAAAAATTAAACTTGACCTTTAAGGAATAATCACTTGTCCATACTCAGAGGATACACCTTGTATAATAATAATATGAGATTTTTACCTGTTGTGAGAGCTGATGATGCGCAGTATAATGAGCAGTATGGACGGGTGGCGGAGGCGCGTGAGCATGATGAAGAGCAGTCACAGGACCTCCAGTTGGCGTCGGGTATCCCCTGGACGCCGCGCCAACTATTGAACCGACTAGGCTGTGGCCTGGGTGGGTCGGATGTGCCGGTGAATAGTGATTATGGTGAGTTACCTGGGAAAATAACATTCCTTCATTGTAACGCGCTCTTAACAAACCACTCCAGAGAATATAGTCACTTATTCCGTTATAAAACGAGGCTGCGAAAGATTCATACATTAATAACCCTTCATATTTCTATATTATATTTGTTTGGGGAACACGGTCGCGTGAATCTTAGCCTTCCTTCAATCTTCATATTTATCTTACTTGAATCTCAATTAAATAAACTAGTTTTTACCTTACAATTTTTCAACAGTACAAAGCCATATTTAGCAAGAAAAGGGTATGGACACTCCACGCTATAATTTTTAAAGAATTCCAATCGACCCGGGGGTCGTATACACCCCACGCGAATTAAGAGCCAGAAAGAAGTCTAAATTCACAAGGAACTCGCGCGTTTCTTTGTTTTCGTACCAAGGATGATCTGCACAGTCTCGAACGATACTTACCTGACACGAGTGCGCGAACGCGTGCGCCCCGGTCGGTGCGTATATACCGTGCAGCTGACAGGGGATCCTGTAGCCGGTCGCTTGTGGATGCCAGATGGGTTCGCCGCTGACGGCCACCCCCAGACCGGAAACGCCAACCTGTCCTACGTCCACGACCACGGGACCGTTCGCCCCTTGAGCCGGATGATGCCCTGTACCCGGCGGATGATGCGGATGCGTCTGATGCGCGTTGTGCATGTTATGATGGGAACTGTGCAGATTATGGTGCGAGTTGTGGATACTGTGATGAGAACCGTGGATCCCGTGGTGGGAGTTGTGAATGGTCGGGTGAGGATTGTGACCGGGTAAGAAGGGATAGGACAATCCGAAGGAGTCCGTGTATCTCTGATAACGATTCCTTATGGTGGGGCTACCACGAGTGGACATGTGATTGCGGGGCGATCGTCTCTGCGGCGCTGAGGAGAACTCCCAGGGCGGCGGTGTGGTGTGCAACGGCGGTGTCGGCGATTGGGGTGTCGTCTCTCTGACTTCGATCCCGGACACGGCGCCGTTCCTCGATATTCGTCGACGCTTTCTCGACGGCGACTCGCTCTGCAAGAATTATACACGAATCCACATGAACGTAGCGTTGGATACGGGAGAGATAATACTAATTTACCTTTCTACCGTCGTCTTGACTAGGCTGCCTGTAGTAGGGCGGCGAGGGTTGGATTTGTACGGGGCTCAGAGGTAGCTGATTCGTGGCTAGAAAAGAAAGGATCGATTAGTTTTTAATAAGGGTTGCTATGTTCGAGCCAGGGGGAATTTAGTATGGTGGTATCAATTCTCGTTTGCAACCTACACTTTGGAGGTATACACGTTAAGATTACGGCACTTTTGAAAACGTAATCAGATAATTGGCTCTCAAATGGGTAAAAACTGTTATATTTATACCACCAACGATCAAGATTGCCTACGATTAAAGACTATTTTTGTAAAATTCGAATACCTTGAGAGTTTCTACGGTAATCCATGTCGACGCCGCTGGCTCCAAGGCCTGGACTCATGTTCAACAACGGGCCGCGCATCGTGTTCTCCTACGGGTGTACACATCTATTTTTTAGAAAACGAAACGGGCACGCGGACACACGCGTTCACTGTGTGTCGGTGCGATTGGAGAAGGGGTGGGATGATGATGATGATGATGATGATGATCATGACGATGGAGATGCTTACTTGGCCGCAGATGTTGATATGCAACGGCGGTGAATTGGCCGGCGGACCCACAGACTCCTGTGGAAAATGGGCCGGTGGACCTCTCGATTGCGGGCTGTGCTGCGGGGGCGGTTTATACCCCACGCTGGATCCGCCCACGTTCCCGTGATACGATACTTCCTTACCGTTCGGTCCGGAAGACGTACCGACCCCGGGACACTCCCTAAATACGTGCAGAACCACCAAACTCTGTTAACACACCGTTACAACAATCCATAGGTTTGGTCTATGCAATTGTTTCAAGTTTTAACTTCGTTATAACATACAAAACGTATAATAATTCAAAGTTCGATCTCACTAATCCTTTATTTTTAGCGTGGAGGAAATCTTTCAAAGACACCCACCAGATTACCCTAATCTTAACCCTATAGAGACATCCTCGAAGGCCTCGACTTTGCGATCAAATCATCATGAAAAATGACACAAGACTTTCAAAAATTACAATCCCTGGCCATCGAATTAAGATCACGTATGAAAATTTAAAAAAATGTATCAAAGCAAAGGGTGGAAACACAAGATATTATGTGTTAATAATGTTACGTTGTGTATTATGTGATATATTTTAAATTTACGAAAAACTTGAAAAATACCAAAAATTTCGTTCTCATTCGATGGCCAGGGAATGTATGTTTGCAAAAGAAAGAAACCTGGTCCCATGAACTATTCCTGGACTACACAACGGAGTTACAATTTGAAACAATTACGTGAACCAGCCTTAAAAACCATATATTTATGGACGTAGTACCGAAACTATTTGATCGACCCTATTATAGAAAACAAGAAGACACAAAGCACAGTCTTTTTCTCCTTGAGCCCGTTTCGCGTCGATTCTGGACGAATCTACGGAACAATTAAGTTATCCCTGACGACTCGACGATACCAACCGAACTGATCCAACCGTTCGTTTTAATTATCACGACGAACAACCGACGACAACGCCGACGATGTATCTGGTCGTTTACACGAGCTAACCGAGTCGTGATAAAACATTCGGCCGCGCTAGAACGGCCGCGATACAAGATGTTGTTTCTGTCATCGCGCAGCTGAATAAATCGGGCCGCGTTGTGTTTACGAGGTCCTCTCGCGTCGTGTTTACGATTATGAACGTAACGTGGACTTTCTGTTTCGAGAAAACAATAACTGGGAACAACAATCGGGAGGTGACAACGAGTAACAAGGAATAGTCGTCTCTCCCTGTGACAAACCCAAATTTCAACTCAAATGAGTTTGAATTCGAGCACCCAAGTCTGAATTGGAGGTAACAAAGATTCGAATGATCTTGAATTCGAGCACCCAAGTAATCGAATACTCGAATTTCAAAATTTAACAAGAATTGAAAGTTTATAAACACGCAGATGGAGGGGTTTGTCGCATGGAGGGACGATGGACTCATTCAGAACTGATACTGCCATGCTAAACGAGACAATCAGCGGAGTAGAATTCATAGACACGGTCCGTAGCGAAGGGAGCGGAGAAAACAGAGACGAAGGGCAGACTTTTAAACGAGAATAGTAAACGTTTCAAGCATCGCTATAACGAAGAAAGAAGGATCGAACCGATGGCTATTATTAATCGGAGTGTATCTTGTTTTCGAAACCGCGGTGCTTGTTAGGTGTCCCTCATGCAGCTAACAAACAGAGACTTTTGCGAAATTCACATTCTCATTCTCGAAAAACATATTTCTTTTTTTTTTGTCAGAGCGTACGATTTCGTTTCGTTGCTCGTCGATCAACAGATGTCTCGTTCGGTGCGTGGATGTATGTACAACGTGTTGCGATACGAACGATATACACGGGGTGTTCTATTTGAGATCGTACAACGCGATTCACGTGTACGATAACAACATTTTAATAAGAAATCCGGTTCTATTGAATATTCTTGTGAATAAAGAAAAAGGAAAAAGTGACAAAACGAGTCGGACGATACGAGTGACAACATTGAAAACAACGAGCGCGAGCGTCGAAAACAGAAACGCGTCGCTGGCTTGCAAAACAACCACGTCCACGGAGTCGCAACGACACCGCGGAGCGTCGGTTTTATTATCGTCGATTAGAATCGTCGACTCTTCGGTCTCGGTTGCTCTGAAAACTGAACACACTTTGAACCGCGAATCGTCTTGTCGCTTCTTCCGATCGTGTGGCAAAATTTTTCAAACAATTACGTCAATGATACTTGCAATCGAGTTGCGCCGTTATGCAACGATACTAAGTGTCCCGTTTCAATCCTCGTAGACATTTTCATTTAGATTTTAAAAAAGAATTAGTTGTAATCGTAAGGTTAATTTATAAATATCAGATTAGTCTAGTTTTAATATCCAATTTAAACGGGACATCTTGTAGATCGAAGAAAAACAGCGAGCGATAATTATTCGCCTTATTACGCGATAATAAATCGTGGATTCGCTAGAACGCATGATTATTGACTAATTGCGTGGTAATTCCCGACCAGAACCAAATGCAAATACTTCTAAGTAAAAAATTGATAAAAAGAAAATTTTGAAAGAATTTGTGAGGGAATTGAAAAAGAAAAATATATTTAAAATTTCGTGCGATATAGCGAACGAATAAGAACTAAGGATGATAACAGGATTCGTTTTATATACCCGTTGTGGAAGCGTGGCGGTGGACATTGACGATACGGATATTCCTTGTTGCCGGTGTATTGTTGAGGTATCTGGGCGTGTTGAGGGTGTTGATTATGAGGGTGCCATCCACCGCGGGCGTGAGGCGGCGCTGGTGGTCGTGAGTGTGGCCCCGTCGGGGTACCACCGGTCACTACGGCCCTGTAACGTCCCTGCATGCCCAAGCCGCGATGCTGATGACTTCCAGGGCCGTTCATTACACCTCCTGCCCCTTTTTCGTTCTCTCTTTCTCTTTTCGATCTTATTCCACCCCTTTGCTCAAATCCTATCTCTCTCTTTCGCGCCTTCGTTTCTCTTTCTCTCCGTTCCTTGGCTCGTCGCTCCCCGTCGTCGAACGGCAAAGAGGTTAACCTCGCCGCACGATTCCGTTCGACTTCGTGCCACGTCGTTTCTGGCCCCTGTTTTCGTATGTGCACACGAGCCACGCGAGTCCTTCCTCGACGATATCGAACCTGGCGAGATATTCGAACTCGGTTACGACGACACCGAGGAGGCTAGATGAACGACGAGATTTCCAACGCGCGCCGCTCTTTCGAAATGTCGAAAGAACATCCGAGCGCGCCGCCATGTTCGATTGATGCTCGAAGCGGCAGCGACGGACCTACCGATCACGAGCACCCCGCGCGATAACCCGGTAAAACGTTATCATCGGAATTCGTTCGACCCCTTTTGTCGAAAAGGCAATACTAAATTTCTTAATTTCTTGAAATTGATTTTTTTATTATTCAATAATTTTGGTATGATTTGTACAGACCAAAAAGTCCTTTTCCATTTTTTCGATCTGCGCAGTCGTTTTCGAGCTACAAACGAATGAAGATCGAATACTCCGACTTCCGGGGCGTCGCCGATCACGAGACCGAACTTGAGGACGCTCCGGAAGTCGAGTGCCCAGTTTTCAATCGTTCGTATCTCGAGAACGCGTGCTCGGATCGAAAAACGGCAAAGGACTTTTCGATTCGTTTTTGCAGAAAGAATGCACAAAGCGTGAGATTCGCGATCGCGGCTGAACACGATGCAAAATTCGCATGCGTTTGGTGCTCGACGCTCGTGGCGACTGTTTCGAATGAGTTTCCGGTAAAAAAAAGCTCTCTCGATCACGTAGCCTCCGCGTATTCGTCTAACATTTTTATTCTCTCTCCACCATTCCTGTCGATCCCCGTTTCTCTCGCTCGCCGTTGACAATAAACAACGTTCTGCCTTTGTTAGAATCTCAGAGACCGCGAAAAGGAGCAGCGTATAACGTTAATAACAAATTTATTTAACCAAATGACTCCTTTTCGATGGCTCGTCGCAGGTGTACTTTTTTAAAAGCGTGATTGAAGCATCTAAGCGTTAGAAGTTAATTCAGTCAAAGGATTAAGAAAAGAACGTGAATTTCTAACAATAGCATAAAGTATTACAGTTGTGCCTATAGATCCAAGCACTGTACAAGAAGAGAAGTGTCTCATGCGAAAGGGACAGAGGATGCACGATAAGTGGAATTCTGTTAACGCACTTTAAAATTTACTTCAGCATTGTCTAAAAATCTGTACACTTTCATTTGTGGATGATTCAACCGGGATAGACCCAGGGCGATTTAATGGCTTGCCGGTTCTATAGTCGAAACGCGTTTTTTTTTTGTACATTTTCTCGGTCGAAGGTAGCCAAAAGAGGGGCAGAGGCCTGGCATGATCCGAAGTCCGAAGAAACGATTAAGTGAACCGGAATATCCAGGACCCGTTGCTTTGGGCCTCAGCCTTCTCCTCCGCTTTGGACCACGGGGCCCCCCCGAAACACCAAAGAAAAATCATTCAACGAGTAGCCGACCGATCGTGGCGAATTTTTCGACAAGGATTCAAGGGTATCCTAAAAAAGGAACGAGACTTGGGTCACGAAGGACTCTGAGGTTTTTGGCCCCGATACCTGTCGCCTTCAGAGATCCGCCACACCGCTGGCCTACAGGTTTAAGACTGAATAATTTTCAAATAATTTTCATACGATTCCTATGTTTTTTTAAGTTAAATTTTGACGACAGGATCGAGAAAATGATACTGTTCCTATCCTTGTTTCGTGATTCTTCTAAGGGCCACGTGCAAAGCAACTGTAGAAAGGGTTGCGCTAATGAGTCTCCTCGGTCAGGTGTGCCTTTCTACAAATTCTCCACCGGTAGCGCGGTACCGAGAGCGAGCAAGCCTCGTAGATTGCATAAAGGGTGCTTGGACACCAGGTGAACACACCATATGTCATGGAGAAGATAAGAATGTTTGAGATAGCCGGTGAATTAGTTTCCCTTTGTGATCGTTGGATTCTTAAGTGGCTGTCGGTTGTAACGAACACTTGCATACAGAATGATCCGGCTGCGAAACAGAACGGCTAATTATCTTTGCCGTTAACGATACTGAACGACGACGAGGAAGGCTACCCGACTGTTCTTCTCTAGAGAAACCGCGTTGTTAGAACGCGTCGAAAAACCAGTTAGAAGTTTAATTAGAAGAATTTCCAAATTCTTAGGGAATTTCCAAGGTTTCATGGAATAAAGGGGAAAAATTCCTAAAAATTGAAATACCTCAGAATTTTGGGGGAATCCAGAAAGGACACAGGGACGAGTCGAATTTGCCTTATTATTGCCAGCTCGTTTTAAAATTAGCAACAAATGAAATATTTATCCAAATTCGTCCTAATTTTCCGTAACATCGCCACGTTCCCTAAGGAAGGCTAACGTGCTCGAGCATTATACATACGGTACGCGGTCATGGATATGACCAAGAGAGGCCAGAGTCTCCTGGTGATGTGGCGAGCGGTGTCTGCGAACGGCGAGAAACCCGTTTACCTTTAAACTCCTCTCCCGTGGTAGCGGCTCTCTCGAGAGAGTCGGGCAAAAGCAAAAACCGTCGAGACGAGGACGAAGGAGTCGCGGCGAGGAACACGTATATACCGTTCCAGACAACAATGCGACCAAAAGCTGGCCGATCGGGGTCACGCGAACTGAGCTTCGCTCTTTCACACTGCATATTCGATTGTTTATCCATTTAATTGTATATTAACGCGTTGTGTCTCAAATAAACGAAACAAAACATCAAATAAACCGTGGATATTGGTGGGATTAGGCTGGCAGTGCAAGATAGCAATTTGAATGTTTCAATATCTAAAATTTCTATCTTTGATAGAAAAAATATTCCTATATTTAACCTTCTTAATTAAATTTACTTTTCGATAAATTCCCAGCTAAGACCACGAGAGACCCCATCTTATGGATCGGCGGATGAACCAGTTCCGTAGCAACGAGTATCTCCAGGAAACTGGACAACTCCCACGAGCCAGTAGCATTCTCAGGACTAACCTTCTTAACCACCTAGCTCCAAAGCAGCCAAGATTCGACCTACACGCCAGGGCGCGTACGTGTGTATAAAAGGCGGGTCGAATTTATGCCGGTCGAGTAACAGGGCAGCTGGCGTTTTCGATTTTCCACCAGCTGGTGTTCCGTGTCTCACGAACCTGGCCGCAGACTTTCGTCGTCCACTCGACTGGCCCTTAAAAGCTTCCTAGCGACAAAGGCCGCTCCCTAGGAGCTGGGGTAACAGGTCTGTGGTACCCTCTCTCACTCTCTCTCTGTTGCCACGAAAATTCTGTGCCTCGAATCCTCCAGGAATCGTCAACGTCCAAGGAACCAGAGCTCCGTTCGGCTCTCCCTATCGATCCGTGCAAACCTCGTATCACGAAACTGGCTAGCACCCTGGAGAGACCGACGGAGAGGGTGAACCGAAGGGAAAGAACACGAACCGTCAGAGAGGGATAGAGTAGAACAGGAAGCGAAATTTCTACTTTGTACCAGAAAGATTTGCTTCGAGTTTTTGTATAAATATTTGTCATGAAAAATGTTATTAGCCAAGGTAACAATTTAAGACAGACTGTGATTAACCCGCCAAAGTTCAAAAATATTAAGCAACTGGAATTACTTTTGCAATAATTGTTATGGTTTTGTATTGGATTCAAGTTTGCAATGATTTGTAATTAATCGATTATTTGATTAGAAATCAAAATTATTTCCTTTAACAAATTAAGAATTTCTTCCCAAAAATCAACATTAAGACAAAAATTTGAAAACGTGTCCCAAAAATGGGACATTGGCGGATGAAACAAAAAAGATTTAATAATTTCCTCCTTCCTCTCCCCCCCCCCCCCCCCCCCCAAAAGAACAATAGAGCTTCCAGCGTCGGTCTTTCGCTTTCGAGGAGATCAGATAGCCTTCGAGGAGAAAACTAGGATGCGTTAAAATATTCAAGGTCCGATTCTGAAGAGGCTTCTCCGATCCTGAAGGATGCGTAACCGAGTTTCCCCCAGAAGCTCGAATTGAATCCCAGATATCTGCGTTTCTTCGCGTATATATATAATTTTGACTATTTTCGTGCCGAAATATCTGTGCCTGTCGAGGCACAATCGTTTCCCAGTTAAATTTCAAGCTTCTGGAATCGAACTTCCGTAACCCACTTCTGGAGGTTCCGTTAGATTTTACGTTTAAACGACCCGCTTAGAGAAACTCGAAAATTCCATCCGGAACCGCGGCGAGTCATCGAAAGTGTGCTCGTGACTAACGAAAAAGTGAAATCTTTCGATACATCCTGAACGAAAGTCCAACCTCCTGTATTTATTGGATCGATCTAAACAAGATTTGAATACCATATTTCTTTTTTCTTATCGAGACACCCGGTACAGGTTCATCGCACGTAAAGGTATAAACGCGACCTAATTTATGCAACGTGCACCAGTAACAGGTACACACGTTAGCCCTGCTGAACTGGATCTACTGGTTTCACGAAACAAACGAACCGGACTAACGTAACAATCCGGAAACGACAGCCCGTTTCTGGCCTGATGATACAGTACGGTAATGTATATGTATGTGTATTAGTGTTTGTTTACGGCGATAGGAGGGAAAAACTTGCGCGCCGTCGATCGAAGCTCGGTTTATTTTCTTAGTCACGAAGGGATGACTAACCGTGCCCTTACCTGGACGCGGTTCGGTTTTGGGAAATTAAGGCGACCTGGCTAAGATTGCCATAAACTGCGACTGACCAGAGACAGTCTGATAAAGAAAATGTATTTTGTTGCTTCGTAATTTGTTTGTCGCGTATAATTAACGACGGTGTACCTGGAATTTACGACAGAAGCGTAATACGCTACCTAAAAGTAACGCGGAGGATTAATACCCAAGACGTCCATTACTACACTATTAATATCTTTAGCATCTCAGCTGTTAATTAACGCGTTGAGCGTCTCGCAAAATTTACGGCTCTACCTTGAGAAATTAAATTCTAATGTTTAATTGAGATGAATTGCTATTGTACTATATTTATTGCGTTTTGGTATAGGTTTCTAATCTAGTCTTTGGGGAGCACCCTAGGTGCCCCACGTGGTATTAACATTAGAATAGAAAATAAAATAGTAAAGAAACTAAATAAGGGATGAAACAGAACGATTCTGTGTTTTAATCAAAATTATCTCAAATTTTGTGATACAAGTGATACAAAATCTAAGGTACACCAAGTACCATTATTACAATTAATTTCGATTAATCAACACGTGTCGGTTATTCAGGGACCAATTAGTACATCAACAGAGTATCAAAAGTGCAGCCATTATCGTTAGAATAACGATTCCATCATAAAGGCATCATTAACGAGGCTTCTTAATCACGCCGGGCTCCTCGAGCCTAATTTAATCGTAAATCGTACGCATACGTGCTCCCCGAGCCACAGAAGAGCTAAGATGGTTCTTAATCGACTTCTCGTCGATGAATTATATTTTTGTTCCTTGCTCGCGAAACATACGTACGGGTAGAGGAATCGTGGCCCGTATGCGTCACCGTGCCCGCATACCGCAACAGCGAATTACAGAGACGAGTAACATCCCTGGCATTCCCTTCCCTCGCCCCCATATATAATGATGGATATTGTGGCCAGCCCTCGAGGGCTGGCCCTCTCTCCCTAGCCCTGCATCTCTCCACGAAGCAACAATCGTCCCTAGGTACTGTGGGATCCGTGGAAAAAAAAAGAGGGGCGCCAGAGCACCCTGGATGTCGAGGACTCAAGAAAGGTATACGACCTTTGAGGATTCGAAGTTTGTATTCTTGGATGGAATTTTAAAATAATTTTGTTAAAAATTAGCGGTAGGATTCAATAAATTCCTTAACATAGTAATTAAGGATTGAACAATCAATAATAATCCAGAAAAATTCTCTCTGTATTAAAGTATTAAGGAAGTTTGGGTCAGAAAGTCGAGCCTCGGTTGCTTCACAAGCTGAAGAGGATTTCACAGCTAAGAATAAACCGAAGCGTTAGGGTACCGTTTCTGTAGATGGGCGATGTCCACTTCCTGAAAAACCCAGGTGGACCTATCCGCCTTTCTTTGGCTACCACCTGCCTGCCTGCTTGCTTGCTTTGCTTGCCTACCTGGGTCCCTCCTCGCAACAGGCCTGCTTCTCCTTTCCATAGGATATTCTCAGCCAGGCAAAACCAGCCTGTTTCGAAACGAGAATGCGTGAGCTGTAATTCCATGCGATCGATAAAGAAAATGCTTTCGATTCCCCTAGCGTTTTACGGAAAGTATTAGCCGGAACAGCCGTGCGCAAATGTATCAAAAGCAAACATAGATCGTAAAGGGTTTTCGCTAAGCAACTTTTGTTACAAAAGAGCAGGTAAAACTTGTTAATTTTCACCAACGTACCGTTATTACTCTGCGTTAACACGATGACCGCCTCAAATGTAATATACGAGACAGAAAATTGAAAGTTTAAGATCGAAAATGATTATTAATTAAGACTTTAACGCGACGCATCGCACGTATCCATTTCCACTATGGCGGTCAGCATGTTAACTGTCTATGCCTCGGTAATGGTCGGCCAGTATATTAATTTCACTTGACTGTTACGTATGTCAATTACCGTTCGACACGGTCAGCCTCGTAAAACAATGGTTACGATAATTTCATTCGTAGAACAGTTTTCGGGAGCACATCGAAACAAGAATATACCTGCTAACTAACCTTTTCGTCTGCGTGTCAGTCGGTCACGCACACAAACGCCAGTCGATTCTGTGCTTGCTTTTAGTTTACCCACCCCGAAATAAGAACACCAAACACCGATGACAACACCGTATTGATGTTGTTTGATTTAAAATAGAACTAACCTCGCATTAGGTACGTTTAAAAATTCTATCTGTATGTAAAAAAAAATTTTACAAATACCGTAACAAATGGCGTTACAATGATCAATATAATTTTAGATAATTATTTAATTTATTATCTACTTATTTACATGTATTTCAGTTTATAATAGAAAGTACTAGTGCGAAAATAATACATTTTCGACTTTTCAAAGTGCATAGGTTCAAATTTCGACACATAACCTCAACAAGATTTGAAAGAACCGCGTAAAACTTTAATACACGCCTAACCATGTTTCGTGACTATGTTCAGTCGGGTGCTCCAGTACCGTATCAGGTCAAGCGGGCATCGAATAAAATTTAAATTGCGTTATCTGACTAAACTGCATATATTTGTTAAGATTTCTTGCTCGTTCGTTTAATTGCAGCAAATTTCACTTGATATATCGTGATAATCGGTAAGCGATACTAGAAGCACTTTCGATCGTAGAAAGCATGAATTCGTAGACGATGCACGCATCGATTTCAATCGAATGTTCGAAAAATTGTTCCAACGTTCGTTTCAACAATGTAACATTATATATTTTAAAAGTGACAATCTCATACTTTGGCCGTGAGAAAGAAAACAAACGACGTGTCGAAGATCGTATCGTGTGAATGCAGCTTTACATACATTTGTATCGTTTGTATCGATGTTTCCCCGTAACGTTTTTACCACAACACAAAGCGTAAGACCTTGAAGCAAAATTGACAAAGACTCTCGAAAGAAATAGCCGATAGATTCGAAACGTTGAAAAATACCCGACTATCTTGCACGGGGAACAACGCGTTTCGTTTGTCGTTGCGAGATAAGTGCATCGCGCGATATTTCCCGGGTTAAGTCCCTGTTTGTTCGTCGACTCGAAACGCGTGACGAGCATATGAGTCGAACGGAACGATCATCAGCAGATAACCGTGGAAAACAAGAAAAGAAACATGTACAATGACAACGCGAGTTATCTGTCAGGATTAAAAAAACGCGTTACGTTTCGAAATTGCGCGTACAAAAAAGAAAAGCATTTCCGGTGTACGAAGATATGAAATGCCCGCCGGAGGGCGTATCGATTCGGATAAAACATTCGTGGCCAAGTGTACCGTTTGTACGACCGACCAAACAACTACAGTAAAAGGTTCGACTTTTTTTGCTGCTCCGACAACGTTTCGAGCCACAGACAGGTCGGTCATCGGTCGAAAGAAGAACGGTAGAAGGAAGTTTTTTTTTCCTACCGTATGGGGTAACACTCCCGCGTTGCTGTCATGCCTCGATGTCACCGTAGCTGAATACGACCAGTTGAACGCAGAGGCCACGATGATAGCTATCAGACGCACGTACACACTGTGACACCGTAGAAGGCACACGCATGTACGTACGTACCCGCGCACTAGTGACACACACGCGCGCCTACCGTGAACAACCACCACCACGCGTTATACAAGAGGTAGGACGCACAGCTTCACCCGTTGGCGGCGCGCGACAGACTGAGACGAAACGCGGTTTGCCAGACTGGAAGGGGAGGCAGCCGCGTGGTGGGGAGACACGGCAGTAGTAGGGGAGACCAGTCGCAAGGACGTACGATGCGACCGTAGTGCCCGGGCTCTATCCGCCACAGCCACGATACGGTCGATAAATGCTCTGTCGACGAGGGTCGATTAGATTTAACGTTAAGCATTTTTCTTCTCTTTCACATTATCTGTATTTGCGAACATAAAAGCTTATAATGTTAAATGTTGACAAAAGTGTACCAATTGATTTACTATCGCTCTAGATTATCAGAACAAACGCTTGTAGAAGATTAAACTGTAAAACGATTGTTATTTGGAACAAATATTCTATAATAACAGTTGACGACGTGAGTATTTCTAGGTTATTGCGTTAAAAAAGGTACTTCTCGCATGATTAAGATCGATCGAGAATCGATCGAAGATATAACAAAAAAATACGATCGTTTCCCAGCGGTAAATAGGAAAAAAATAATTTTCTATCGTCTAATCTATACATTCGTGTACATAATAACGTTATCGATCGAGAGTAAACGTAAAAGTACCAGTGACGGTGCTACTAGGTAAGAGTAGATTGAAATACCATACGTCTTTACGTGTTACCTACTTTGATCGTTCCACTGTATGACTATGATACGAACCTGTGCATGCATTTGTTTAAAATATTGTTCGTTGATACAACCATCAAATCGCACCGTACCATACATCCCTGAATCCTACGGGGTTTAATATCATGAAGGGTAGTCGAGAGGAAGGAAGATAGGGCCGACCCTAAAACGAGGGAGTGCTGATGCTAAAGCTGCGAGCACGAAGGGACCTTCAAATAAAAAAAAAAAGAGGTAGGACCTACTGAGCAAGCGAGTGAACGAGCGAGAGAAAACGGGAGAGAAAATCCGGTCCCCCTTCTTTCGAGATCAGGGAAAGGCCGCACCCACTCAGTTCTTGAAGATCGTACTGGGTCCCTGCTGGCACAGCCCTGAGCATGTAAGTAAACACACCAAAGTTCTGGTACTTCGACATGGAAAGAACATTTTCCACGAGGTTGGATAACCGTGAAGAACGAGCGGTCACTCACGTAGACGCGTGCATGAAGGCCCCTCCGTTGCCATGAAAAATGAACCGATAAAATGAGGACGTAAATTAAGAATGTACGGGACAAGGTAAGTGGGAACCTTTCGAAATTCGATTGAATTCGTAAAAAATTCGAATAATTTTTGTAAGACAAGTTTCATTTAATCGAATTGTGCTAGTATAAAGGGACGATCGAAACTCGTACAGGTCTGACCATTGTTACTCCGATCACACGATGCTTACACAATATCTACGAAGTTGCGTTACGTTTCGCCAAGCAGCAATAACTTTCCTTGCCTTTAGAGCGAATTCGTGTCGTCTACGTCATAACGTTATATTATAACGTTATTTGAATGTAAGATAATCAGAATGCATGCGCTTGACCAGCAGCTTGGTCACTCTTAGGTTAAGCCAAAGTCAACACGTGGCAACGCCGCGCTACAGCTGTCATACGCGTCACGCATCGAGCCAAAGCTCAACTTGTTCAACATACATATGTTTTATAAGAGCTGACCACATTCGTTTTCTACTGGAGTCACGATGCAAAAGCTGTCAGAACATTCGACAGCTAACGTTCAATCGTAGAAAAAAAATTATTCCCCTGTTGGAAGAATAGTATTGTACAGCTCGGGGTATATTACCGTTCGGGATACCCCGGTGTTACCACGCAACATTCTCATGCCATCCACTTCCCTCTCCCGAAATCCCAGACGGGAAAGTGAGTTTCGGAACATGATTGTTAATTTTACGTAATGTACGGCTTGCTTGCCTGCTAGGAACAAGTTTCCCCTCCTGCTTTTACCCAGATCTCCGTTCAATATCGGACTTGAATATTCTGGGCTTTAATTTTCCGATCGCGCGCTGATGAGAAAGGAAATAAACGAAAAGAAAAGCTGGTCAAAGTTACGCGGCTCTCCTCTCGAAAAAATATCGTTTTACAAGAAACAGCCCAATGATATTAATTTTACGATGTGAGAAAGAGAAACTAGGAGAGAAACAAAGGGAACGCGAACGAAAAAGAGAATGAAGGGATAGGGTTAGTCTGTATCAACTGTGCACCCTTATCAATTGGAAAATTGGTGCGTGCAGTGGGAGCGGAAGAGGAGGAGACTCGGCTGTGTTCAGCTGTTGGTGGGGAGCGGAGGACAAGGAGGGGAAGGAACGATTAGGTTTACGCGCCTGCCAGGGACGTACATATCGAAGGGGCCATACCGCGGAGGTACGAGGAAAGAGTATCGGGTTCAGTTTGTTTTAACGATCTGCATTGTCTATGCACCCTCACGAATTAGGAATTTCAAACCGGGTACCCGATGAGCCTGGTGGCAAAGAAGGGTGCTCGTACAAAAGCCAGGGGCGTATCCAAGGAACACAGGAAGGGAGTCCCTTTGTGTGCACGGTAGAGAGAATCAAAAGAACCAGCAAGTGAATCAGCGAAAGAGAACGAGAGGGGAATGGAAGACGGCCAGAAAAGAGGGAGGAAGAGTGACGAGGCGGGTTAGGGCGCATGCGTCACTCATCGTGGGCGTCGGGAATGTGTTGACACGAGAAGCCGAAAGAACGCTCTGTGCCTCTAACTCTAATGCTACGATGCTCGTGTTATCGTTGATACGCTTCCCATACTTGCTTTTGGGTTTGCCTTGTCCTCAGAAAATCTGGATCTTCATCTTTCGTTTCTCAAAAACGAAATCGACGTCGTTTTGGTCTGGATCGTTGTTCTCGACACTCGACTCGACTGTATCGAAGAATCGATTCAGAAATTGTGCGAATGATAAATACAATGAGTAAGAGAAAACCCCGTTGATCAATTCGAATATATTATCTGCAAATACCCTGCCTCTATTAAATTTAATAAATTCACACACTCTATTTCCATGTCTACTTTTTCAACAATTGTAATCCGATGAATTATTTCGTTAAGAGACTCGGTTGAATAACACCGATGCTGCAAGTTCACTACAAAGTTTCATCATTTCTAATTTAACTTTTCTCGATGTCCGTCGTTGCTAAGGGCCTATTTTTCATGAAACTTTTATCCGATGTTTAGAGGCTCGTACTACAATTTTCAAAGTTGGCACAAGGCTACAGGGAATGGCGCTTCGTCGGAGTATACGGTGTTCTCCGCACAGTAAATTTATACGAGGTTATGTTCGACGAAGCTGGCTACGAGGGATAACCTACGTTGTCATTACTCTCACGATGCTTTAGGTACAATAAACGACAATACTGGAACAAATATACTGATGCAAAAAAAGAACACTTTCAGTAAGTTGGAAAACCGTATTTTGATGTATTATATGGTGTTAGCATTGCAATACCTTGTTATTCCAGCAGAGTTAATGATACATTAAAAACGATATTATTTACAATTACGATTCCAGTACGTCGACGACAGAAATTAAAGTATCATAAACAAGAAAAAAAATTTCAATCATCATCGTACCGCAACGTAGAAACTTTTATGTATGAGCAAAGCCTTGTACGACCACTAGTGAAAAATTCTATGCATTTATGAGTACAGACTTTTATAGAGAGTAGTAAGATCCCGATTGTTATATACAATTTCTGCCTGCCTGAATAACTAAAAAGAAGGTTGAACCTTTGCAATTCCAACATTCTGAATGTAATAAAAAATATTTATATATACATCATGTACAGATAAAACAAAAGTACTCATTATGCAAGTCTATTTGTTTCAGTTACACTTTCGATTAACAACCGTCGAACATCAATTACTTCTGATGAAAGCGTTAAAGATCTACTATATATATTGATTCAAACCTACCAAGCTTCGCTATTAACTATGTACAGGAAACTAATACTGGTACGTACCATATAAACTACACATCACGTGGGTTTAAATACAAATAATCGGTAATCTTCATTTACACGTTAGTACCATTGCGACCATGAATAAGTGCGTTAAAGGTATCGTCCGGTTAATCGCAATATTCATGTCTGTTGCTCTCCTTTTCTTTTCTTTTCTTTTCTTTTTGTCGCATGTATGCATCGAGTACAACGTATCGCAGCTATTTTGCGCAAACACAATGAAAGAACGAAGCCCGAAAACAGTTTCAAAAGAAAGCCTTACTACGTGTACGGTACCTTCCGAGTACGTGATTGCACGTTGGTATACGCGCATACGAATAAACCCTGAGCCTTGAATATGCATACATACGTGAATGGTAGTATACATGTGTATATATGTACAGAAAGATCTCAATACAAACGAGAGTACAGGAAAAAGACGGCGAATAAAAAGGGTACGCATCGGAGGAAGAGCGAAAGTACATCGCAGGTGCATCGGGTACGTTCAAACGTTAATGTAAATCTTTTTTTTTTGTGCGTATTAAGGGTGTAGTTTCACGTGAATGTGCATCCTCTGTTTACGAGGGACACATATTAAAAAAAAAGAGAAAAATTTGAAGACGGGGATATACCACAATGAAAGCCAAATACGATCTGAGACGGACAAAGAACGTTTGGGCAAATGCGTATCAAATGGTGGGAAGTGGGAGAAAGGAAAGTAGAAAGGGAGGAGGGGAGGAGTGGGAAGCATTTTGAAGACTAAAAATTTCAAGTTCAGACACCGGATAAACCGTATTGAGGAATATCTACGAGAAGAAATAAAATGAAAGCGATGGAAAATGTCGAGGACAGCACACCGTCATGTCAGGGTGAAATAAAGAAACAGAGAGGTCGAGCGAGCGAGAGAGATAGAGAGATAAATAGAAGTAGAGAGAGAGAGAGAGACAGCGCGCATCCAAATTTCGGAGGGAAAACTCCTACCTTTTACCGGGATAATCTGGGATTTTCAGAACGATGTCATAGCAGAGGTACTCGTTGGTTGCGCTAGGCGAAACCGACGGTCGGCGATGGCCGTACAGCTCACCACTGAGAACACTGAGGTCGCTCCATGTCTCTCACTAGACCCAAGCCACGACCCCGCCCATTATAGGGCCTACCGATATTCTCGAGGCCGTATATTAAACCATAAACCACTATTATGTACGTCCATATATTTAATTCCGACCGTAAACCACCACAGATATCCTCTGATATTTCCCGTAGCGATATCTGCGTAGCAAGATTTATCAGCGTTCTTGCTCACTGACGTCAAATGCTTTCACGAACTTCGGATATCTCGCCGTTAGGTTAATGGCGGCACCACTTGCTGGTCGCAATAGTCGCGTTGTTTTTTAACGAACGTACGGTACTCTTCTTGTGTTTATATAAGAATTTTTTCCTTTCTTTTTTTCTTACTTATTTGTTAAGCATTGTTTATCGTTGAACGATAAACGATAATTCACGCTGGATTTCCACTAACGTTTCGCATCTGGTAGGAAATTTCTTGTTATCTTTCTTGGTGTTTAAAGTGCTTCCACCATGTATCAAGCTGCTTCATCATCAGCATATGCACATATAATACGACAAGTTTAAGAAAATTTCTGTAGGGGGAGAACGATAGGCAGGTCATATTCCCCACCATGTACCTCCATAGACTACCTCTCCTTCAGTTCCTGTATTATACAGTATGTTATAAGCTACTTGGGTCAAATTTTTGAACTATACCTTTTTTGTAAATTTACAAATTATCATATTGAAAACCATTTGAATCAAGAAAGAAATAAGTTTTCAGGTTTGTAAGATAAAAATAACAATTGAATGAGATTTCATTTATAGGTTATAGAATAATTGCATACAAATATGGATATGATATTTTTTGGGGAGAATTCTTTTTAAATATATTAGGATGTGTTTATTGGATTTCTTGTTTATTCATCTTATATGAAGGTAATTTGGTAAAAAAAGAGGAAAACAGTAAAGGGTGTAAAACCATTTCTTAAATTCGGTCCTACGTCACAAGATGTCGTGCTTCGCCATGTTCGACCAATCGGCGTGCCTACCTTCCGATCGTTATACACAATAATAGTTTATTTAATGATTCTGTCATAAAATATAATAATTAGCTGTAGTATTAAATTATAAAAAATAAAAATTCAGTTATGAAAGATAGAAAATTTTAAAATTGTATTTGCATTAACAATTTAAAGGAAAGGTAACAAGTTTGACGAAAAAAGCCGAAAATATCCGAAGTGGAAGCGACGTGATTGGACGGAAGAGGTCACGTGAGTTAAAACAGTTTTAAGTATTGGTTGAGGTGTCATGGTGGGGGGACGTTCATAATCCTTAAGATAGGCTTGCGTCTTCACAAAGGTAAGAGACAGTGTTGGGGAAGGAACGTGCTTACGCGCACATAGTTTATGAGTTCGACCGTAGTATCCGGTTTCAGTGAGTGTTGTGTGAGTTGGCGAAGTAGTAAAAAAAAGAGGTTAAAGTGAGAGGAAGAAGAGAAAGAAACTGACGGGCGCTGCTTGGGCGGATGATTATCAGTTTTTACAACGAATACATCCAACGTTTACACAAGGTTGACCTCGTAAGAATAAAATACATTTCTTTTTTCGTATAAAACAATCCTTGCATGAATTTCGTTATTTTTATCGTAAACAAAGCATTTGAAATAACATATATTAGGTTAAACAGTGCAGTTTCGTTTGTACTATATCGAAAGTGATAAATAAATGAAAACGGAAAAGTAATTTTTTACACGGCATAAAAGGTTATTGTATAACAATAACAAGCTTCCTTCTGAAGATGCAATAATAATTCACGATAATGTTTGTATTCAATGATTTTTGTAACTGCGCAATAATCTCAGGATTCAGGACAGAGAGGGTAGGGGGAATGTGGAAGAATAAACTTGGTGGGGTACCCTATAAATCTCTTACGAGTAAAACGCTACCTCGCCCCGTTTATTTCAATTTCTTTCACGATCCTATTTATCCGTGACCTTTTGTGAAATTCACCACGTTCGATGACCGTTGGTCACCTCTACTTCCATTTTGTTTTCGTCTCGCTAAGTAAAATCACGCGTTGTTCGTATTCTCTTGCTTTTTTCGACGCAGCTGGAGGGGCACAAGATGGCGGACACGACTTGTTTGTTTTCGCTGTTTCGCACTGAATTTTTGTAATATGATTATCGTTCAACAGCGAATGCATATACACGTATACGTTAACGAATATAAAATTAACTTTAAACGTATCTTCACTTATTTTGAGCTGTAAACGTTTGAGTCATTGATGCCTGATACATTCTCCAGTGAGTAAAAATTTACAAAAATATTAAGATTCATAACCATGTCGTGTCCTTATAGTTCCATATTTGGGACAGCGTACAAAAATATACTTCATGAAATTTTTAAGGCTACAGATTAATTAGCAATATTGAATTATTAATTATTTCACAATTATCATTCATCATTAATTTCAAAGTCAGCAAATGAAAAAAGATATGTGATATGTACATATTTCTTTTATCTTAAAAATAAATAATTGCACAGCATTTATTAATTTTTGTTTATGAATGATACCAGACTGTGATCAATGTTCCTAATGAAAGTAGTATCAACAATTTTTTGCATTTGCTAGAAAAATACCATATTTTTTCTCATTGGATCATATTGCAAAGCTAGGCTTTGTTGGGGAAACACAGATACGATTATAAAACGTAAACTCGCGTCTTAGCAATCCTTTATAGATATCAGCAGGTTGCTATCCGACCAATAGCTGACGTAATTATTAATCTTGGGCAGTTAGACACACTTGGTATTAATTTATTAGGGGTCGATACTTTTGAAACTACTCTGTACGAAATTGACCCATATTTTCTCGCGTCTTTAATCCTCCTAATCAGTCGTATCATCGAGTAAACATATTGCAACACTTTGGATTTCTGGATTGGTTTTTGCAGACGGGTTGGTGGACTTTGTGTGGGAGATAGAAAAGTGGAAAGTGCGATAGACAAGCCATGACGAATTCGGTACCAAAATTGAACAACAAAGTCGAGCGGCATGGGTCGCCGAACATCGGCCTCGAGCGACATCATCACCGTTCCAGTGCAATCAAATCATCATCCACGTATTTCCACAACGGTGGTAGATCTCATGGCAGAAACTCTAGCGGTCGACTGAGCTGCAGTCCGCATTTCCCGTCGAAGGGTTCGAGAAATTCGCCGTCGCGATACGAGTACAGCCCACGGGGCAGTCCGACGAACAGCTTCTATGCGGGCGCAAAGTTCTCCGAACCGCCGTCACCGGCGAGCCTTCCCAAACCGCCCAGCCATTGGACTACGAGACTGATGTGCAGTTGTCAGCAATCCGACAGGAGTTGCGATATCTCAAATCATCTGAAGATGATATTAAACGTCCAAGCCTGATACCTAGAGACCAACAGACCGCTAAGAACGGTAACCAGCTTCTGAAAAAAAGGAAAGCGGGAAAAAAAAGAGACACACACACACACACACAGGTACGATTATTTATCGTCTCTACCCCCCCTCTTGGATTAAGGATGTATTCTCTTTTTTTTTTGCTCTTGTATGTGATGTGAAGCTGCTCGTTTAAAACAAACAAACAAATAAGAACAAAAGTGTTTACATGAGAAAAACTGCGCGATAATACAATCTGAAAAAAGACTATGATGATGATGATACGAGTAATAACGCGAGTTTTAGTAAACAGAGGGCACCAGCGCCTTTCAGTTTCTCATGGTTAGCAGATACAAATGCTGAAAGTGGTGAACACCATGATTTGTTCTCTAAGCTATTATACAAAACATTGAAGCGTGAAGAGACGCAGGTGCGTCTGCCGCGAAACCCGTGATTCAAGTATATGATATAACTTCTAACAATTCTATTATGCGCCGTCTATAAAGATATAAGATGTATGTATTTTAGATTATTATTATATATGATTAACTTGCAGAGACGCATACACATACACAATCTACTACACAACACTCCGTTGTATTATTTGTTTGACGAAATGGTACGAAGACATAGGCAAAGCTGCAATTAAGCTGTTTTTAGAAACGATAACTATTTTTTTTTCTTTTGTTTTCTTTTTTTTTTCTTCGTTCATTTTGAGATCAAAATTGCTAGAATTCGTGACAGTACGTTTTATTCTTTTTTTTCTCCGGAATTCTTTCCAAAACAATTTCTTAAAAATCGATATATACATTTTGCTAACAGGATATGTATCGCTATAGTTTCTTTCGTTCGAACGCGTCGCGTATATTCGTCCGCTGCTCTTTAGCATAAACGAAGGGTATACTGATTTATCGATTAACGATTCCGATTGGTAATTAACTTTTTCTTCCCCAATCTCTGTTAAGGTTTTTTTTCGTAATTTTGAATAGAACCCATGCGATTTGAACGAAATCTTACGAGGCATAATCAAATTATCCTTACGAGATCTTATTCGGCAAAAATTTTCTTGGTTTCTATTTAAATCTTCTTTTCCCTCCGTTTTCTTTCATTTTTTTTTTTATTTTTTTTTATTGAAGGTATTCTTATTCATTTTCGCAGCTTTGCGATCATTTTCTGCAAAGTGATACATGTATAAGATACAAATGACGAATTTCCAGTGTGTATACAGATGGATTAATTTTTTGAAATTCGTACAATTCATCGAATGAATGGGATTCGATTTTCGAATGAGCGAATGGTGATTAGCTGTGTGCGTTGATGAATGGTTGATCGTGTTTCTCTTAAGATTAAAACTTCCGTGATTAAGTAACATTTGCGCTTAAATTAACAAAGTTTTTATTAGATTTATCGCCCGATGGAAACGTTCGGAATTCATTTTTAAATCGTATTTAAATAGCGTAATCAAGAGCGATCTTGCTTACCGTCAGATAATATTTCATTATAAAATTCGAAAGTAGTCTATTTTTTTTTTTTTTTCTTCGGTTTAGTTATAAACGCAATCGATAAGTAAGAGAAATTATTTTTTTTTCCCATTGATATTATAACATAATCGTCTTACGGATGTCATTGCATTACAAAATGACAATAGTAGTTTTTAATTTCTCTTTTTTTTTCTTCTCTAATTTTCTTTGTTTTTCTGTTTTTTCTGACCTAAAAATACGGGATATATTTAAACACGTAGACTGACCAAATTCTTTAAGATGGTGTTTTAACTAATTATTTTTCTTTTTATTTGGAAAGAAGGCGTCGTTCATTTCTTTTTTTTTCTCTTCCTTTTTTAAATTACGTTGTTTTCGTTCTTCCTTTAATATACTATATAATTTTTCTTTCATTCGTAAGTTAGTTGTAAGGATGAATTACGAAATAAGTTGGTGTATGTATATGCAGATCTCAAAAACGAGTGCATCCATGCATGTGTGAGTGCGATGCGCTGGCGTGTGTGTGGTGTGCGTATGTGAGAAAAAAAAATGTGCAATTTCGAACTTTCAATTACTTTCTCCATCTTCTCGTAGTTCTATGAAAAGCATAAAAAAAAAACGAAAATTTGTAATCGTATCTATAGCATCTGGCAGCCATGTTAACCCTCGAAGTATGGTCGGTAATTCAGGTCCGGTGATGGGGTCTCTCGAGACACACACCGATATTTCACCAACGCAAAGCTACAATCGCTCAAGTGTCCCCTGTGTCTCTTGTTTCGTTTGCGTTCTTCGTTATGCGACGAACATCGTTGGTGGAAATCATTCTGCTACTAACACACAAGCAAACTGTCATTGTCAGTAAAATAGGAAGGTCTCCCGTGACTTGGTTACCGCGCTGCGGGGGTTAACAGGAAAAAATGGCTCAGTCCTCACTCTGATAAATCGAAGATGTCCATTCCTTTCGATCGACATCCGGTTCTCATCGAAACCACCACGATATCTCTTTTTTCTTTCTAATAAAACAAAAAAACGTTGCCGTGCAACATAAAGTAGGACAGAAGTTTCAGGACAAAAAAGGAATCAATTTATCTTCGTTCTTTCTGCTTTACGTAATTGTTCGATCGTTTTACGGAAATGATTTTAGATTAGTTTCTTCGATATCGGTTTCTTTCCTGCAAAAGACAGTTCGTTTGAAGTTGGCGCGTATCGAGAGCTCCACGTTCTCCCGTTTTTCCAAAGTTTTCTGAGAAATGCAAATTCCTCGGCGGTACAGATGATTGATATAAAAAACACTGAATAGTTTTTGCTCTCGACGGAACAGGAAGCGTCTGGATTGTACTAGGATGACACTTGCGAAATGTCGTTTCAAATTTTTGAAGGTAGTTTCTTTCTCCGCAATATCTTACGTATTTGGTTAAAATAACTTTCAGTAATCTCATTTTGATACACTTCTTTTTACTACAATAACCTTCAAATGGTAAATTAATTCACTAAATATTAAAAAAATCTAGTTTTTTGACAATTAATTCAATTATAATTAAAAATTCCGGAAAACGACATTTCGTATGTAACAATTTAAACAAAAATTGGACAGGGATCGTTTAGCAATTTATTTTTTTTGGGTTTGCAATACATAAAACGATTTTCTTCCCACTGCTAGGAATTCCAGCATTCTCTAATTTGAAATTGTTAAATTCTCGCAAGATGCTTAACAAATTTTCTTGAAGCTCATTCGGACGCGAGGTTGAATTAAACCGAAAAGAAACAAGTAAATACTGCCGTCCTGTGGGTGGAGATCGATGAACAGAAAATAGTTTGGGGGGGGGGGAGTTATCTCACAGACGCGATCTCGTTTTGTCAAATTCTGTAAATAATAGACATGGGTAAAATTGTAATTTTCAACGGCATTTGTAACAAAAAAAAATACGCAAAAAAAAAACCACACATGATAAACGTAACGTAATAGTTGTACATACAAACGACGGACGTGTATTAACGGTGTATATAATATATTGTATACATATTGGATAAGGGGGAAAGAAAGGTGAATAACGATCATTCTCGGTGTGGCAACGGCGTTTTGTTCCGTTTCCGATCGAGAGCATCAAAACTAAAAAAAAAAAAAATGAAATCTTTCGAGTACACAGCAATATTTCGTAAATATTTATCCTTTTTGCTCGAGTCTCGCAGAAAAGAGCGAAAAATAGTCAGTATGTGTGTGCAAAGTAAAACATACACCGCGTATCAAAGAATTGCCAGGTTATAACCATTTCGAGGTGTGGAAAGTGTAGGTGACGCTGTTGAGGTAGTTGTGCGAAGTGATGCTTGGTGAAAGCTTTGCACGAATAACAAAGTGAATAATCAACCAATCGATAATATTAATTTTAAAAATGATAAGAAATTAGCTGTGATGATGACCCTATAGGTACTACTAATTTTTAATTGGTAACTGATCAACACACACACACATATATATATATTATATGTATATGATTAAAGGATAAGATGGGTTAATATAAGAAACGCAAGTAACGATGATAACGAAATCGAAGGAGACAAAGAAAGATGGCATTGTGCGTTGTTTTCTCGAATGCTTTCGCCATTTTGAGAGCAAAACATATCGAAATTTTTCTTTGTCTTACTCGAAGGGGTCACGCGCCCCGTACCTCTTTAAGCGTTACTGAGTAATTATCCTAAATAAATTTAAATGGTTCACCGCGATCGTGGAACACAAAGAAACGCTTAAAGTCGATAGCGTTTTAAACAGAGGAAACGAAGTGGGAGGTGCAATTGTGTTTCCGTGACAAAGAAAGATACAAAAGGAAAACTAATGAGATAACGAATATCGTTTTAGGAACACTTTCGAGTACGTCCATCTTGTGCGTGTGTCGTAATCCACCTTCGTGACTTTAAGATGAAGATATAGTTAGTAGTTCTAATTATATATGAGCCAACCGGAGGGACTTGGATCGTTTCGGGGGGAAAAAAATAAGGAAAAGTCGAATCGAGGCCGAATGGGAATTTTATATGTTGATAATATGGTGCTTCTGGTTACGCATCATCGCTGACACACGGTTTCGTACGCTTCTTTACGTTTCCGGTTTACGCGAGTATTTTCTGCGGATCGAATCTAAAAGCGTAACGCTGTAAACGAAAAGAAGTGGTGTGTGTGTGTGTGATTATTTGAAAGAGAATATAATTTATGATATGGCGCGAAACGATCCACACTCGGCTGGCAATTATTGTGATATTGTAACGTACAAAAATCGTTCGTCGCGAGTTACACGAAAAATCGAGAGATAATCGATAAGACAAAAATTAAGATTCTCGTGAAGGCTTCACGAATGTGTCATGGTTCCGTTCCGAACAACCGAACGCTTTTAATTGATCGTGTGTGTTGCCAAGTTCGCATTAACGCGATTTCGTCGTTTATTAACAATTAACTAATCGTTATATTTGTTAGGAAGGTCAGTATCGCAAAAGTTAGCTTTAATATCCTGTGTTGGGTCATTGGTGATTGCAGCGTTACAAATTTAACAAGTTCAAATATTTTAATTTCGTATCAGATGTAAAATTTGAATAATGTCGTGTTTACCGCGTTAAATTAACCTAAGATGGCAAATTCAATCCCCTTTTCTAAATTTTATCCCATTACAGTAATCTTTTGTTTGTAAATTCCTTTTGGACAACTGGAGGTCTCAGGGTGAGTTCTCCCTAGTCTCTTACATTTCCTTGGTGTACCTATACTGGGTTAAAATTAACCCATTTATTGCACTTTCTCTAAATTCTCCCAAGATTTGAAACAATATGGTCATCCCCCTGATCCGCCCTCCAAAAGATCCGATGCTTATAGCTAACAAAAATTACAACTTTCAAAATAATTACTCATTATGTCTTAATATTCGAGTTCCACGCAACAGACAAGGTTTGCATGGCGGATGCCGGGTCGAAGGAGTTAATATTAACTCTTTTATATAACATTACTATCCCTGTAGCGTAGGCAACGCTCGTGAAATGTATTCGTGTTTGATGCGAACGTGGCAGTAGGAATTATCGATTGCGGTCATTCGGCGCGCACACACGCGCACACACACATGTAAAAACACCGTGATGCATCCGTCGACGAACATTACATGACGTACAAGAGCGTATACGAGACTCTGGTAATACCCTCTTGCACGTCTGAACTTCATACTACCGCACGTATATCTTCGAATCTTGCGAACAATTTTTCTTTCGCTGGAATCGCGTAATCGTACACCGTTGTGTAGGATAATCTTTCCTAGAGAAATCAGGGAATAACCTATTTACCGTCTAAAGGGTGCCGCTATTTTCCCTAGGGGAGCTTATCGTACGCCATACTGTTCCAGCATCGAGTATCATTGCTTTTGTCGATTCGTTACAAAGAGTTGCTTTTTTCATTTCGAAATGCAGTCGAATTTCTGTTTCTGTTCATCTTTCTGTTATTTCTTGAACGTAATTTAACGGGTTGGAGCTTCCATTTTGCGAAAGAGCGGGATTTCTTCGTTGTTAGATTCGTCGAAACGGGAAAGGAGCATTCTGTTTTTCTTGGAGCAATCTTCAATGCGTACACCATTATTTTCTTAACCGATCCAACCTTGTTTTTCTTCTTTTAATTAGGTTTATCGAGGTGTGCTCTTCTTTTTACGATTCATTCAACATATGTAGTTTTAGGTTAATGACATTGGGAAAAAGAACGGTTTCTTTGTTTCGTGTATAGGTATTTTAAGATTCGTGTCAGTATGGAATAGAAATTTGGTCAGGCGAAATTTATTATGTTAACGCGATTCGATTAAGGTTTATTTCTTCTATTTTATAACGTTACTTTGATTCTAAGGAAATTCTGCGTGAGGCAAATGCTAAAGAGCAGAGAGAGAGAGAGTGTGTGTGTGTGAGAGAGAAAGGAAATCCCAATACGAATTTTTGCATATCCTTACCCAAGTGTCGTTAAGGAAAGAATACCGGCACGCGTCGAATGTGTTCTTTTTAATTAAACGAAAAATTCAGCGGTTGAAATTTAACGAAAGTACACAGGACAAAACTTTAACCGCGCATCGAAAGAGGATAAAGAAAAAAAAGGAACCAACGTCTTCGAACGACAACGTCAAACAACAAAGAAAGAAAAAAAAAATAATAAATCGTGTCGCGTCTCGAAAGTTTATCACCTCAAAAGTATTTTTCACGAGGCGACCTCGAGACGCGACCCGTGTCTCGATATAATAATTAAATATCATCGTATTTTATTGATTTTTCACGCGATGCGAGATACGTCGAGCATCAGAAATGAAAATCAACAAAATGAGAAAGCTCATCGATTTCATACGGAGCGCACTGATCATTATACAGGGACACAAAGAACACAGCCACACGAAACACTATGTCGATTAATTAATTAAGCCTTAAATTTAGGATTAAGTTTAAAAGAGGTCTGAGAGGAACGGATATAGGGAAGGTTGAAAAAAAAAAATGAAGGAAAGAAGAAGAAAGGAAAGAGAGAGCTCTGTCTTTAAGGGGAAAAAAAAAAAATAAAACGTGTCATAATCTTTTTTTTAAATAATGAAAGAAAAAGCTTGATTTTATTTATCAAAATTTATACGAATTGATACGTTTTCTTTTTTTTTTACGTCGTTCTAGTTGTGCCTCCTTTTTTCCCATTTAATTTTCATAGTCTTTGACACTTTGATGGTCGTATGTTTTATGAACTCATTGGTTTTAATTTTGAAATTCTTGTTACATGGAAACAGAAATTCTACTTTTATAGTACATGCTACAAAATGACTAGTTAGTACAGTAAGTACGTATCAAAATCACGAATACGTGATCCACAGACCTTCAGAGCGTTAAGATTCCACTTTTTCGCGCGGTTTTATTTGTCGATCGTTTAAACACACGTCTCCTAACCAAAATGTCCATTCGGGCGGAGTCGTGAAACTTCGGGGCACATGCTTTGATCTCAATCGTTCGCTCGAAAAGAAACCTCTTTTTCCTATTTTCTTTTTTAATTTGATAATAATATACCACGGACCGGTGTTGTATTGTCACGCGATCACGCAGACATCGAATCGTGTCTCCGTCGTACTTCCGAACGAGTTTCTCGTCGGTGTCGCTTCGAATTCGAATCGAATCGTTTCGAATACGGGGCGACGCTATATTGAACAAGTTTAAAATGACGCGGGACTCGCGCTGGGTGGTCGCGTGACGCGTATACCGCATCGATCGATCGATCGAAGAAAAAAAGAAAGAAAAGACATTTTCAAAAGAAAGCTATTAGACCATCGCAGTTGTTAAGGGAGAAAAATATAACGATTTTTACTTACGGTAGCAAGGAGAAGTCGCGTCTATGACGACGAGCCTGTCGATGACAATATTTTTTATCCTTCTTCGTGCTGCTGCTCGTGAAAGTCCGCGGCCGTACGTCAGTTCGATTCGCGTGCGCGATTCAAACGTCAAATGCAACACGATCTATTTCTATTCGATTCGTTTGTTGTTTTTTCAGATTCGAAAGTAAATTCTTAAAAGTGAAAATGAAATTACCGTGAAAATTTGTAATATCGAGTATATCCATATCGTTCTGACGCGCGGCTGAAAACTAGGTTTAGGTAAGGGATACGGATCGGCCGTTTCCAGCGGCAAAGATAAACGCACTGACTATTTTAGCAAATCGAGATTCGACCATGTACCTTGATATATTACCTTGCGAATGTTTCCAGAATGCGTGTACGAGTGAACGGCAAACTAAGTAAGATTAAAAACGAAAGAAAATGTGTGTGGATGTATGCGAGCGTGCCAAACAAGTGTGCGTGTGAAATGTGCGTGAGAGAAAAATAAATATAAATATATATTAAATATATTATATACGGAGGAAGAGCTTCTCGCTCTCGAAGAAGATACGAATATAAGGAAACGGACGCGTTTTTTCCTCGATCGACGTGAATCGAATTCTGAGAACAGCTTTGAAAATATCCAAATGGGTAATGGAAGAACGCGTCCGTTTCGAGTTCTCGATTTCTCGCACGTGCAGAGAGCGGTTCGCACCATTGCGATCAATACTGAAAAATAGATATATAGTCGCAGGGGGATGGATGTTTTGAGAATGTGCGTGTGCGAGTTGAGAAGTTGTATAGCGATCGTGCCCGTCGTCCGCACGTGCGTGACAATAATTTTTCTCTTCTTTTCCTAATGTGTGCGCGAGACAGAGCCTCAGTTTCTCGTCTTTCGTTCTATTCTTCGTTTCGTATCGAGACTCGACGCGGAGAGTAACGTTTGCGTGAGGAAATTTATATATTTCTCCTTTTTTTTATCTTCATTTAACAAAGAAAGTATTATTCCGTATTCGTCAATTATTAAATTTACTCGCCAGTCGTGTCCGTTACGATTTCAATTGGTCAGTAATAGGGAACTATGGACGACATCTTGGATCTAGTCACCAATTTCTCTAAACAGTCACTGTGTATATACTCCACTTTACGGAAGCGCTGTGCTGATTTAAAAATAACTTTTATCTCTATCATTTGATGATATTTGAGCGATTAAAATGATTTCGGGTTTGATAAGATAATGGTGGAGTATTACAATGCAGTGACTTTATATGTTGTACAAAAGTCTGTACATCCTCACTTTTTTTTTATTTTTTTTTTGTAAAATTCTCTTTATAAGCGACCTAAAAGGTTCCAAACCTGCTCGTCGCTTGCATTTGAGGATTTTCTGAAATGTCCTCCAAAGAGGATCTAATGTCCATTAGACAAGAGGATGGATGGACTTGTAGCTTTAAACGTGATTCCATTTTGGCGGCTAGACCCTCAAGATCCGAGGTGAGATATCGATCAAAAAAAAGCTTGAAAGTACAAAAAATAAGAAAAAATGGTCTAAAGCAAAGATGGCCTCTCTTAGGCGCGCAGATGTTCCTCCTCCGTACGAGTTTACGTCCTATACAAATTATGTGGCATTTCTTCTTTGGATGGTTTCTTTTTTTGTCTTCTTTTTCCTTGGTTATTCTTTTTTTTTTGTGTAAGCTTATATTTTTTTACACCGAGCATCGCTGTACAGAGCATTGTTCTGCGAAACTCTGGTCTGCTTTAAAGAAAAAAAGAAAACCGAACGACGATAGAAGTAAAAAGAGTAAAGGAGCAAAGGCTAGAAAAGACTCGTTCGCGAGAGGTGCACCGTAAAAAGGCACTATACGAACACGAAGCTTATACTTCGGGAACGACAGGTCGCCATTTTACCCTCTCTCATCGATCGCGCATTAGTGAAGATTCAAGAGATATTTCTCGTATACCGTCTCGAGTTCCTCGATCGAAGTATTCCTCGAGCGAACACGAAGAAAGAAAAGCATAAATCAAAAGAAACGCACACGAACGAAAACAGGAGTGTGCCTATTAAAAAAAAAAAAAAAAAAGTATTTTATTATTCGCGTCCAAAATTCTCTGTCCTCATCGAGGTATAGGCTTCGCGAGTCTCTAATAAGATTACATAAAAAACAAAAAAAAAAGAAGTGTAAGGAGATCAGAACTTTTGTTCTGTAGCGTTCCCAACGAAAACGATATATAGGAGGCGATGGGTTAAAAATCGTAGGCGAAAAAAAGTAAACTCGTTTAGATACAATTAAGGGATATATACACACACGTCTCTGTGATTGATGGCGATAAAACGCTTCGAGGATGCTAGAAAGTCGAAAGAGAGAGGGGAAAAGATAAACGAGGCCATGATTGTTAAATTGCGTTTCGATAATCGTGATGAGAACCGAGAACGATGATAACGATTTCTTTTTTTCCTCCCCGTTTCGTGTCAGTTCGATAAAGAAGAAGGAAAGAGATAAAGAAGAAACTCCGTCGCGGACACGATGCAATTTACTGTCAACTTTTAGGGTACATAAGGAATAGAGTTATTTAATGTATATCTATTACTATACGTAAAAAACAACACATACGCATACACACACACACATACACACACACACACACATACACACACAAGAAGATACGTTTAAGGTTCGACTCGAGCTCATGCATAAGAAAACATAATGTATTATATATTGTACTGAAAAGAAGAAGAAAGAAGAAGAAAGAAGAGGAAGAAGATGAAGGAGAAGAAGAAAGAGGAGTGCGCCCGTTTCATATTGAGAGGATCGATTGGCGATAAACGATCTGAAAGAAGAAGAAATAAAAATGATCTTCAACTCTGTATATATGAAACGAAATTTCGAATCGTGTATTATGTAGGGAAACGGGCGACAGAGAGAATATTTTGTTATGTTGAAGAAGAAAAATGGGAAAAGGAACGACGGAGGAGAAGAAGAAGAGGAGTTCCATTTTTTCTGAATGTAATAAATATGGCTGCCGCTGCGTACTTTTCAGCCATATGTTTTTTAACGACGATCCGATCAATAAGGATGGGATCTTTTCGCGGCCTCAGGCTTGTTCACGGAATGAAGAGAAGGCAAGAATGAAGAAGGGTGGCAAGTTGAGAAAACGAAGTTCGTGGAAGGATTAACCGTCGGTTACGCGCAACAACGAGAATGATTTTCCTTTATCATTCCTTAAAAATGATTCGTGTTATTTGGTCGCTTCGTATACTGAAAACACACGTGTTATACCGAGGAGAAATCGACGTAATTACATTCCGGTCATAAATCACGCGTTAATCATCATTTTTACCCAACGAGGAGGAAGAAATATCGACATGGACGCAACTCCTGTCGAGTTTTTTTGATCCGTGGAAGAAAACGAAAGGAAGAGGACCAAAGCTTGGAAAACACACACACAGAGACGAGAGAATGACGGGAAGATTGTTTGACAAAATGGCGCGCGCGATCGACGGGGGGAGCAGAAGATAAATATATTTATCATCGATTGGGCCACCCTTCGACGCGCATCCCGTTGTTTTCTTGGCAAAACAATCGTCTCGTGTTTGCGTGTCCCGACGTGAAGAGGAATAGAAGAAGAAAAAAAAAGGAATCGAATGGATTTGAAGAAGTTAGCAGAAGAAAGGTGTGCATTTTTATGATAACAAGATGGAAGACTCAAAATTTTTCGATGTACGAATATAATATAAGTGTATGCATGATGGTTCGATAGAGGAACAATTATTTTTTGCCGTTTTTTCTCTTATCGTGAAAGAGGGAACGTGGGGATATATCTTTCCGTAAGGAACGCAGCGATTTTAAAACAATGTGAGAAACGCGATCGAGGGGAAGAGATCCTCCGGGAAGAAAAAATGGAAACGAAGAGAAGAGAGCCAGTAAATTACTTCGAGAGAACAATATATAAGAAAAACGGAGATATCCAAGTCGTACCTAAAGCGTAATCGTTTATATCGTAATTTTGGTACTGTTATTCTAGTATGCGCACGCGGTCCCACGCGTGTTTGTATTAAAAACGCAGAAGCGGAGCGGAAGTAAGAGGACGAGGAAATGGGATACAGAGGTAAACGGAAGTGAAGAAATAAAGATGGCAGCACCGACAAGGAAGAGAATATAAAAAGAAGGAAATAAAGTCTTTCAAGGTCGTCGCTAATGGAAAGCAGCAAGAATATTAAAAGAGGGATCTAAAGCTAGACTGGTACGAATGCGAGCGGATTTCTAAAAAACCACCAGAAAAAAATGTCTTTTTGAGAACAAAAAGCGCCAAAAAAATCATTGTATAAAAAAAAAATCAGCCGAGAGAGAATGGTACGTGTACGAACGTGTGGGAGAGAAAGAGAAAGCATGACTGAAGGTTAGAAGAAAACAGTTTCACGAAAGAAGAAAGCGACGACGAACGTGATTGTATTCGAGAAAAGGAAGAAACGGGATATATAAAAAGAGAGAGAGAGAAGAGATTTCGGTGTGCAATAAATTTTGCCGAGGATGCTGGAAGGACGAGTCGAAAGAAGAGTTTTTTCTTGGCTCCTCTTCCGTTTAGTCGAATAAGGATTTGGTGCGAGAGAGATAATTTTTAGAAAGTTTACTAAAAAAAAAAAAAGAAGAAGGAGAAATCGTTGAAAGAAGGCGATTCGTGAGACGCGTCACGATCGACTGTAAAGAAATATTTCATTACAGCACAATTACACACCGTACGTATATGTGCAAATATATACATAATATAAGGCGCACGCGTACGTAGGAAGCGCCAGTCGGGGAAGGAGCGCGGAAGACGTAGGTGGGAAGAGGTTTCGTTCAAAAAACAGCAAATAAAAAAAAATACGTTTATGTGAGTCATGTGTGCAAAATTCAATCGAACGATCACTGGACGCACATACATACATCGCGAGCATTATTATTGGACACGTAAGTGTGCTTCGATAGATCGCGAGGAGAGATACGGCACGAAGCGAAGTGAAAGCTAACGTACACGGGTGACGACTAAAAATTTTCAACAGGAAGTCACCGTGACGTGTCGGAGAGAGAAGGAAACGATACTCGCAGATACATGCACACCAAATACGAGAACGCATTGATGTTTCTTTAACGATTTATCCAAACAAGAAAGCGAGTGGAGCCGTTTCGTGAACGAACGAATGAAGAACCATAGCAACGAGATGAAAATTTCTAACCTTAACCTACAACACGATAGACAAACCTATCTGTTTTTACCTTTGATTTGCTTTTTTAATATACCCATACCTTTTTTCCCCTTTGTTCTTTCCAACGCCGAAGAAACTAGCTAAAAGCATAGTCAAACGATGTATCCAGAATTATTTACCACATAACTTTTTAGTCCAACTTCCGGCCTTATAAAAATGTCTGAACATACACTACGCATATCCCGTCCACACATTTTTCTCTTTACTATCACTTTTTTTCTTTAGGGCCCTTCACAGGGCCCGCAATTGCTTCATCCATGGAGTAGCAACGTCTCGGAACAACCAAATTGAAAAATCTGTCCTTTTCAGGACAATTTTTCAAACTGTCTTTTTAAAGACAAGAATTGGAAACCGTTCTTTTCAGAACGAACGTACCTGGCCGTTCTAGGTCGGATTTCCAGGGATCTTCACAAGGATGGGGAAGTCCCGTGAAGCTTGTCCTTTGTAAGGACCACATCGAGAGCAACGTTTCTCAGAGGAACTTTTAAATAAAGCTTTAATGTTGTACCTGAAACCTCGAATATCCTTCTTCCGTGCCATTTCATTGTGATATACTAATTTTAGAACAGTATGTACCAGGTCAATGGTGACTAAACATACTAAGGATGATTTAGTCTAAAATTAAGTCCTGAAAGGTTTTCATATATTGAAAAATTAATGTTTTAAGTTTATTTTGTAGATTCGAAGTTTAATTAAATTGAAATAATTACATCTTTGTTCGAATCCAGATGTAAGTCCAAAGTTAAACACTTATTCGATTATTCTTTAAAGACGAAGTAATATTTCTTTAAAAAATCATTTAAATAAAGTCATGAGTTACTCGCAAATATGCCCAATGTGATTAGAATTAATTTTTTAGCTACTAATTTTTTAATACAGGTACAAGAGCAATTGTAAATTGTATATAACTGTGTAAATCTATAAGTATTATTCAGCACGACTTCGACGCGTCTGTAACAAGATGGAAGAAGGTTGTCCGCGAAGGAAATTTATTGGAAGGTTCCAGGAAGTTTAAGTATGTCACTGGCGTTTCGTTAGAAAACCCAAGTAAGTCTTATCGCAATGACACAGTATAATTACTAATTAAAAATTTTAAACAACCGAGAGGAATGTCGTAAGATTCACGTGATCTTAATTTTTTTCATTCAAGCCGCCATGTTATCTCCATATTGGTTCAGATCTAATCAGAAAATATATCATATCACGAAATATGGAGGAAGGAGATGAAATAGCACGAATTACGTGTCGTACGAGAATCGTCAGCCTTGGATTTGCGACAACGTTTCAAAATTTCCTGATGACTCATTCAGAATCAACTCTATGGTTATAATCTCGACAATATTCTGCTAATACATCGTGCGGATTTTACAACATTCATACCATATCTGGAAAAGTACAAAAAACATGCGATAAAATGAATCATTGACACATTTCCTCATATGTAGTAAGCCATGTTACATTAATTATTAAAGATACAACTAACTAACTCAAATCAAGCTTTCAATTTATTCATTTATATTGTTACATTAATAATAATTCTATTTACAATTTCTCCTTATAAAATAACCTCGAATGAGGAATGAAGTTTAAATATAACTCGTGTACATTCAACCCGTGTTCTTTTCCTTTTTCAAGCCATTGCTCTTCAGCCAAGGTCCCTTCACAAAATGGTGATCCTCGGTCATGACGAAGAACAGAGTCGACTTGATACATACAGCAGAATAAATTATTCTTGTTCAGTATGCAGCAGCATTTTTATTCAAACAACTGGACAGAGGTACTTCTTTTTTTTATTCGAAATTGAAAAATAAGAAGCTTAGAAATATGTAAAGTAAATGCAACTGTAGTGGATCTCTTATCATGTTTCTTGGAAATTAAAACAAGAAATGATCTTGATCATGTTTATCTGTTTCTCATGCTTACAAGCAAACGTGACGTTGAAGAGAAGTACGAGCAATCAAGATAAAACCTGAAGACCGAAGAAACCTGTAGCTGCGTCTTTATGGATGTGATATTGTTAATAAATATATTTTTAAATAACAGTGAATTGATATCCTATCCATTCTAGATCTTTACTTTGTACTTGTCAACATTCTTTTGTGAATTTTTAATTGTTTTAGTTTGTGAAGCTTTCATTTGCTATAATTGGTGATGCTTAATATAGACTTCTCGGTTGGCTGTACGCCGGTTTGCAAAATCATCGCAAACTGTATCTGTGGTACATTTTCGTAATAATAAGATGTTAAGATGTTTATTTTCGACGACGGGGCACCCATTTTGAGTATTTCATGGTATTTAAATCGTCAGGAAATATTTGACGCAGTAATCATGCATTATTAATATCCTGCTTCAGCTCCTGATGTTACATTCTGGGAAAACATTGTGGATTAATAATAGGCTTTGTTGTACAAAAATTAATACATTTTATTTAATGAAAAAGCGAAAATATAACTTACAAACGCAAAGGAAATGTAATTTTTAAGGCAAATAAATAATTGTATCAATTTTTAAGATAATTGTCGAGGGATTCTCCAAATTTCCACGGTTCCTCGGGTATCACCAATTGCCGCTACATCCCTGCAATTAAAAATATCAAAAAGTGCATCATATATCATACACAAAATTTACAATGGTATTACACGCTTTAACATTTACCTTTTGCAATTCACGCGTAAACAGCTGACGTTCTCCCTCTCTGATTCGAATTTTACATTTGTTACAGGCTTACCGTCTGTAACGTTGTACAGACTAACGTTCGAGCTGGCGCCGTAAGCCGCTAACGTATCTCGATTCCCGATCAGCCATGTTAATCCCACGATTGTATTCTCGCAAGAGATCGATCGCAAACAGGCGTGCTGAGTACGACAAATAAAATTACATTAGTTTCGTAATGTAAGGTAAACAAATGTATCAAAGAAATTTGTACCTCTTCGAAATCGTATATTCGTATCTCTTTATCCGTAGCGCTGCTAACGAAAAGATTACGGGTTGGAGAACATTTAACGCATGTTATGCTACCCTCGTGCCTCACATATTCATCTATCACAGGATCCATAAGATTTTCATCTCCTAACATTGAAAGGGAATAATTAGACATTTAAAATGATCAATTCTGAATTAAAAGACGCACCTTCAATAGGAGCAACGCGATCCAAACTGCACTTGTATATTCCTCCGCATAAAGTTCCGGCCAAAAATAATGCGGGGTCCCTGGATGAAAAGTCAAATGTGGTGATACATAATCCAGATTCCACGGCGCGTTCTCGTGTTCCACCTGAGCTGCGTGGCCTTGAACTTTCTGCTGGATTATGTTCTTTAGCTACTTTTAATCTGAAACACAGTAGGTATAACTATAAAAGTATTTGGTAAAGTATGTAGCGGAAAAGAAACTTGGAATTACAAATACTGCAGGTATCTTGTGATAAATTATGTTGCAAATCAAATACTTTTCATTGTAAATGAATGGTCCTGAAAGAAATATAATTACCGTTTATGAATGCGAGCTACTGTGAAGTTAGCCATCATTTTATGGATTAATATGTACCCATCTTTGCTAGAGCTTACTAATAATGAAATATCATTCATGGTTCTTGCTTTCCAATATATTTGTGACACAGAGTCCCCATGAGTGCATACTGTTATTGGTGCTGCTGATACTCTTAGATTCCAAACAAGAACATCACCTGTGTATTCCATAAAATTAAGAATTAATTTCTTGATGATGATACATACCTGCTTAAGAAATTTGTAAGTTACCATTAAACAGTCCAGCTGCTATGATGGATGGTTCAGTTGGATGATACAGCAATGATATGACACAGGCATTTGTTTCTAATGTTTTGTTTGGGCTGTTGGTAAAAATACCTTCCTTGTTCTGATTGTACAATTCTATTTTAGATAGATGATCGCACCACGTTTCATGATAAGGAATACCATGGCAAACTGCTAATGTTCCTCCTCCAATACTCCAACTCATGTCATTTACTTTCATCTGAAGATAAAATTGAATGATGTTCTACCTTGATTCAAAGATGTCTATAATAGACAATGATAAACACCTGGGAGTCTGAGTGATGTATGTTATCAATCTTCTGGACAAGCTGTGCAGTTGTAAGTACATCTCCATTGGTATTTGGGTCGTAATCCTCAAATGCTGTGGTCCCATATGATTCGTCTAAGGCTTCCAATATACTTGGTGTAACTCTGTTTAAAAATTCAGCCAATCTCTCGTAATTTACCTCTGGCTTTTTCTTTTCCTTAACAATGGTTTGAGTCTAAGAAGAGAAAGAATTATGAACCTTTTATGTGCATACATAAAAATGACAAATTGTTCATGAATACCTCAATACTTTTTGTTTCTACCGTTTGTGTAGAATTTTGATCATAAAGAGTTTCTGTTGTCTGTACATCGGTCGATTGTTGTGACCTGAAAAACTGGGACGATTAAATAATAAAAATAAAGTTAACTAATTGTAATACGTACTTTGTGGTAGACAATTGTGAATTAAAACCCACACTTCCAAGTGAACGATTACTGAACATTATTAAACAAACGGTATTCAGATGAATGAATTATGAATAAAATTATTTTTTATTTAACAGCTTTTATTTGGTACACCAAATTTACAAAACAGTTGTTATATGTACAGCTCCATCTAAATACAGTTTTAAGTATTAGCGATCGATGTATAAATGGTAAAGAAGAATAAATTTAGAAATTTAGAACTTTTGTACTACGCTTCATAGTACAAAAGACTATAATTCTTACAATTTATGCAACAATAATCTAAAAATACTGTGCCAGCTTTACTTTTAATGATTTTTTCAATTATATACCTGGCGCCATTGAAAACAGTACATGCAGCGTTATCTAGCGCCTTTAATTTGTTATTTCCGAAGCGCGCCAAATTTTAAATACGATGAAGCAACTTCAAATTTGGACCAATAATCCTTAATACAAGTGTCCCTAGCCAGAGGGCGTTGACGTTTATTCTTAAGAACGATTTTAATGGTTCGCATAGTTCGTACACTCTATCCAGTTAATATATATCGATGGTAAAATGTCAAATTTAAAAGGGCGCCATTTTATGTTATCACGAAAAGATTTGGTTAAGTGTATACTTTTATGAAGCTTGTTAATTCAAATTTTAGCTTCTTTTAGTTAATGATCTTAATGTAAGATATTTTATCTGATAATATGGTTGGTATAAAATAAAACAGTTGGACTTTCTGCAAGTAAATTGCGGTCAAACACGATTGCATTTTAAACGCTTCGGATTTTAAGGTTAGTATCGAAGCGTATGTGTTTTCTCCATTTGTTTATACTATAAAATATATTGAAGTAAGGTATAAAATACAATTATATTCGTTTTATAAATGATGTTTTATTAAGGAGCATGAATACAGTGTTTGTTTTATCAATTATATGACAGCCTAATTAAAATCCAAAATTATTAATCATGAATTGTTTTTAATACAGGAAATACAACAATAATGGCGTTACATAGTGTACCGCCTAAAAGAAAAGAGATTTACAAATATGAAGCGCCATGGCCTCTCTACAGTATGAATTGGTCTGTCCGACCTGATAAAAGATTTCGTTTGGCTCTTGGTAGTTTTGTAGAAGAATACAATAACAAAGTACAGATAGTATCGCTCGATGAAGAGACCTCAGAGTTTAGTGCCAAAAGTACTTTTGACCATCCTTATCCAACCACAAAAATTATGTGGATACCAGATAGTAAAGGTAAATAATCCTGTTATCATTATTACAAGAATATTATTCGCATCCCTTGTTGAAGTTATATTACAACAATTAGGTTTCTTCCAGGTTTGTTTCCTGACCTCCTAGCTACATCCGGTGATTATTTAAGAGTTTGGCGAGCGGCTGAGCCCGAAACCCGTTTGGAGTGTGTCCTGAACAACAACAAAAACTCCGATTTCTGTGCCCCACTTACGTCCTTCGATTGGAACGAGGTGGATCCAAATTTAATCGGCACTTCGAGCATAGATACGACGTGTACTATCTGGGGCTTAGAGACAGGTCAAGTTTTGGGGAGGGTAAACATGGTTACCGGCCACGTCAAAACACAATTAATCGCTCACGACAAGGAAGTATACGACATCGCGTTCAGTCGTGCCGGAGGCGGCCGCGACATGTTTGCGTCAGTGGGCGCCGATGGATCCGTGAGAATGTTCGATCTACGACATTTGGAGCATTCGACGATAATATACGAAGATCCACAACACACGCCGCTGTTGAGACTTGCCTGGAATAAACAGGACCCCAATTACCTCGCGACCGTTGCGATGGACGCATGCGAAGTAATAATTCTAGATGTCCGGGTCCCTTGTACACCGGTTGCAAGATTGAATAATCACAGGTGTGTGACCAGTCTGTGTTTAACTTGTTATCTGCGCATTTTATGTTTCAATATTTGTTTTATTTTACAGAGCAAGCGTCAACGGCATAGCATGGGCGCCGCACTCGTCTTGTCACATTTGTACAGCGGGTGACGATCATCAAGCATTGATCTGGGACATACAACAAATGCCAAGAGCCATCGAGGACCCGATCCTCGCTTACACTGCTGCCGAGGGAGAAGTGAATCAGATTCAGTGGGGTGCCACGCAGCCCGACTGGATCGCAATCTGTTACAATAAAGCAGCAGAGATCCTCAGGGTGTAAAGAAAACATTCTCTCTTTATTAAGTCATTTTATATCGTTTTACTATACGTGCAACAACCTCATTGCGAGTTCTTACTTAGATTTATTGCATCTTATCATGATTTTCAGAATTTGTACAGATTTCTGTCTCTGTTGTATCGTTCTTATCGTATTTTGTACCTGTAAAATAGTCTTGTACAAATATTAGTTTCTTTCGTGGATGTTCGAAGTTCGATAAGAGAAACATCTGACACAATGTGTGGATATTTTCAAAAAGAAAATTTAATAGTTTATCGGAAATCTCACTGATTCTTATCAATTTTAACTTAACCTTATTGAGGGGTGAATAAGGCTGGACCGATCGTACAATATCAAATCGTATGTACATTTTAAAACTCGATGCAGTTGCGTTTATAAATTGTGCCACTTGTATCTTATGTAATATTTATGATTCTTAGGTTCGTTGAACAATTGTAGGCTATCTTAAGTAAAATAATATAAGAGCTCATTGAATGATAATTAAGATACAGTACTTCTTTAATAATCAATAAGTAAAATCCTGAAGATGCAATGTATAGAGACTGATAAACTATATACAGGGTGTCCAAGAACTCCTGTAGGAGCCGGAAATGGAGGGTAGCTGAGACTATTCTGAACAACAATTTCCTTTGAAAAATATCGGATGGGGCTTCGTTTTTGAATTATTAAACAAAAACACTGACCAATCAAAGTGCGTCTCGGGCGCGCGCTCAGTACCGTCAGTGTAGCGTCGAGCCTAGTCGCCCCGGGACACAAGCGCCTCGATAGAACAAGAAGCGTTAAGCACAAGTAATATTGGACATAAAAGTAAAAAACAAATGGTAGAATGTAATGAGAGTAATCGAACCTTAGAATAAAGGGAATGACTGAATGGCTGGATATCCCAACAGAAGGAATAAGTAAAAATTGCAGAATATTTTTCGGTATTATAAAGGAGGAATAAATTTGAAAATTACCTACATGGAATGTTAAAAGAGTGAAGAAAAAATGTAAACTGGACTCAACCATGTACTTGTAAGTGTACATGGTAATTATTGATAAATTATTGATACTTAAAGGTAAAAGGCATGTCTAAAAACACCGTCTGCATAATCATTTGCAAGAAATAAGTTTGCATTCATTCGGTTTAGAGCATTTTTTATCACTACATTTCAGGGCCTTTATTTATTATTTTCTTGCTTTATCGCGATTGTTAACTAATTAGAAACATTCATGGTACTAAAAAGCTGCATTTATTCAATAAACTACATGATTCATACATTCAGCTTTAGAATAGTTATTATATTATTTACAACTTACGGTTACAATTGTAATTTTGCGCATTATTTCTACAACTTTGTAGAATTTATACAACAATACAATTACTCTTATTTTTACTGTTTATTTAATATTTCAAATTATAAACGCAATCTTAATTTAATCCATCAATAATTTTAAAATGTAAAATTATAATAAAAACATTACATTACAGTATGAAACCATTGCACAATGAATTATATAAAAAATTGTAACATATCTGTATGTAAAGTTATAAAAATAATGAATTCTGATAGATATAACAATAACGTATATAAGATATAATTGTAAAATTGAAAATAATAATACAAATATTTTATAATAAGTTAAGAAGGGCATGTGCAACGTATGTTTTAGTAAAGTTGATAAAAATAGTCAACCTTAATGAATTTAACAATAATATAGTTAATAAATAACAGTAACATTGAAAACAGTAATAGAAATATTGTACAATAAGTTAATAAAGAAATGTATAAGAAACGAGAACAATTTAATCAATAAATAATTAAAGAATTAATAATTATAAAATACATTAAAATGAACTAAAATAAAATAAAAGTTTGTAGGCATAACAATTATTCATTGTAAAACCATAAAATTATAATAATTGTAACAAAATTTGCATAATTATAATAATTATAATATTTTAATATAATTACATAATTATAATATTATGTTGTTAGAGTTTGTAGCGAAGGTAAATGAGCGGCATGAAGAGATAAAGCAATTTGTATAATTAAATACAGTCCTGGGGTCATTTAATTTGAATAGTAGAAAGATAAAACATTGTATTATTATAAAATAATGAATTTAATATCGTTCAAGCTTTATTTTTCAATTTTTTTAAAGAGCAACTGAGGACGGTACATGGAGTGTTACCGACGAAATTAGCGAAACAGAAAATTGTGTTTTTTCAAAAACCAGGCCACTTTTCGGATAAACTGAAGTTATAGAGACATTTATAACAACAAAATATTTTATGTAATGGTGTTAAAAAGCCGATTTTTAATAAAATAATTTTTACCGACTTTTTATTTTACCCCTGGCGCCACCTGCGAACAAAGTGCTGAAACTGCTCAAAAATTGACAGGAATCTGCCGTACCTACAATGATTATTTTTTAAGAAAATAATTTTTTGCTGTTTTCGCGTGTTTGAAGCATCTAATCGCTTCTATTTTACACTAATTATCGATTCCAATTGTCCGATTAATCCTAGAAGCCCGAAATATTGAAATATTAAAGATTAAATCGCACATTGGGAGAGTGAGAGGTGAGATTGGCGGACTAGTGTTCACTCTCTCGCACATTGAGAGAGTGAAAGGTCCGAATTGGCGGACTGGTGTTTACTCTCTCGCACATTGTGGGAGTGAGAGGTCCGAATGGCGGACTAGTGTTCACTCTCTCGCACATTGTGGGAGTGAGAGGTCCGAATGGCGGACTAGTGTTCACTCTCTCGCACATTGTGAGAGTGAGAGATCCCAATGGCGCACGAGTGTTCTCTCCCTCTTACGCATTAGCGTACTGTGTAGGCTTGGAGCGAGTGAGAGGGGTGACGCTCTCGCGGAGTCTTTCCTCTCGCTGGTGCATTGGCGTACCAGCGCAGGCTGTGATGTATAATTTTTAATCGTTGCGTTATAATAATTAATAGTATGAGTTATTCGAGGTTCAGACTATTGTAGATCGGTTTTTCGTGTTCGAAAATGTAAAATTCGATACCAAATTAGCCAGTGCTTCTACGTTTTCTATTATTCATTAATGGTCGGGTAGTTACGTTCATTCCTTTTGTGTGAGGTTATGACTAGGTCCCTGTAATTTTATGTACAAGCTGTCTTAGTTTAATGATACATAACTAGATAAATACAATTTTGCAAACTCGAGATCCTTGGTTTCTGAGTCTAGTTTCATGTTACCAGTAAACAATGGGAAGGATTTATCTACTGAGAGTAAACATAATCCATCAAATTCAAATCTGATTGAAACTGATCACTTTTGTCCTATCGTATGTAAGTATAAAGTATTATAATTTTATTCAAGTAGTTAATAATAATGTATTTTGCTGTGTTGCAGATTAGAAGATGTATTTGTTATACATTTCTACGCCACATAAGCTGCACATTAACATCATTAAATCAATGGGAAACTTCCTGGCAGATTCTTAGATATCAGTTTTCGGTAATTTTTGGAATTGGACACTACTAAAATTTCAAGCAATGGCACGAAGAATACTTCCTGTCACATCATGTTCTCCTACTACAAATCTGCAAACTTGAGATCCTTGGTTTCTGAGTCTAATTTCATTTTACCAATAAACAATGGAAAGGATTTATCTACGGAGAGTAAACTGTTCTTCAATAGTTATACCGAATATATAAGTACATATGTAATTGTAGAATGTCTTTATTTCATAAGAATATTGTACTGCGCTTAAGCTATATGTTAAATAATAATAAAAATATGTTGTATGTAAAAATACTGATATGTAAGTTTTACAATTTGTAATTATAAGTGCGTTAAAGTTAAGAATCTAATATTTAAGTAAGTTTTACAGTTAGTAGTTATAAGTGCGTTAGAATTAACAATGTAACATTTATGTAACATGTATAATTGAAAGAATTTTCAATAAACATAGAGTTAAACTAAAGCAATTGTTTATTCATTTATAAACCTAACTCCCTTATCCAGCCCTTACAAAATTTCACTTAAAAAGCAAGAAATAATGTAGAAAAACATTGCACAGAAGTTTCGAAATACAAAAGTAGAAAAAGAAACGAAAAATATCGGTTTGATACAGAGAAGAACAAAATTCGGTACAAACGGTTTCCAGGAATTCCTGGAATTCGACGTCACTAAAATTCTGGGAAGTGGCACGAAGAATACCTCCTGGCACATCATGTTCTCCTGATACAATTTCGGGATCCGAAATTCTGTGAATTTAAATTTTATAGTCTTCGATTTGCTATTGTTAATTTTCATTATTTTCTGAAATTATTTATAGGATAAGGATATCAAGAGAGGTTTATTTAAATAAATAAACGAGTTCTGGCTTATTTTTGAAAATTGCATTTATTCAATAAACTAAATGATTTATTATACATTGAGCTTTAGAATAGTTATTAAATTATTTACAACTAACGTTTACAATTGTAATTTTGCGCACTATCTTTTCCACCTTAATTTATAATCGGATTTGCTATAGAATTGATACAACAGATATCTAAGTTCCGATTATTAATTAAATCCTTGGTTTCTGAGTCCAAGTTCCCGGAAATTCCTGGAATTCGACGTCACTAAAATTCTGGGAAGTGGCACGAAGAATACCTCCTGGCACATCATGTTCTCCTGATACAATTTCGGGATCCGAAATTCTGTGAATTTAAATTTTATAGTCTTCGATTTGCTATTGTTAATTTTCATTATTTTCTGAAATTATTTATAGGATAAGGATATCAAGAGAGGTTTATTTAAATAAATAAACGAGTTCTGGCTTATTTTTGAAAATCTGCATTTATTCAATAAACTAAATGATTTATCATACATTGAGCTTTAGAATAGTTATTAAATTATTTACAACTAACGTTTACAATTGTAATTTTGCGCACTATCTATACAACTTTAATTTATAATCGGATTTGTTATAGAATTGATACAACAGGTATCTAAGTTCCGATTATTAATTAAATCCTTGGTTTCTGAGTCCAAGTTCCCGGAAATTCCTGGAATTCGACGTCACTAAAATTCTGGGAAGTGGCACGAAGAATACCTCCTGGCACATCATGTTCTCCTGATACAATTTCGGGATCCGAAATTCTGTGAATTTAAATTTTATAGTCTTCGATTTGCTATTGTTAATTTTCATTATTTTCTGAAATTATTTATAGGATAAGGATATCAAGAGAGGTTTATTTAAATAAATAAACGAGTTCTGGGTTATTTTTGAAAATCTGCATTTATTCAATAAACTAAATGATTTATCATACATTGAGCTTTAGAATAGTTATTAAATTATTTACAACTAACGTTTACAATTGTAATTTTGCGCACTATCTATACAACTTTAATTTATAATCGGATTTGTTATAGAATTGATACAACAGGTATCTAAGTTCCGATTATTAATTAAATCCTTGGTTTCTGAGTCCAAGTTCCCGGAAATTCCTGGAATTCGACGTCACTAAAATTCTGGGAAGTGGCACGAAGAATACCTCCTGGCACATCATGTTCTCCTGATACAATTTCGGGATCCGAAATTCTGTGAATTTAAATTTTATAGTCTTCGATTTGCTATTGTTAATTTTCATTATTTTCTGAAATTATTTATAGGATAAGGATATCAAGAGAGGTTTATTTAAATAAATAAACGAGTTCTGGCTTATTTTTGAAAATTGTATTTATTCAATAAACTAAATGATTTATCATACATTGAGCTTTAGAATAGTTATTAAATTATTTACAACTAACGTTTACAATTGTAATTTTGCGCACTATCTATACAACTTTAATTTATAATCGGATTTGTTATAGAATTGATACAACAGGTATCTAAGTTCCGATTATTAATTAAATCCTTGGTTTCTGAGTCCAAGTTCCCGGAAATTCCTGGAATTCGACGTCACTAAAATTCTGGGAAGTGGCACGAAGAATACCTCCTGGCACATCATGTTCTCCTGATACAATTTCGGGATCCGAAATTCTGTGAATTTAAATTTTATAGTCTTCGATTTGCTATTGTTAATTTTCATTATTTTCTGAAATTATTTATGGGATAAGGATATCAAGAGAGGTTTATTTAAATAAATAAACGAGTTCTGGGTTATTTTTGAAAATCTGCATTTATTCAATAAACTAAATGATTTATACATTGAGCTTTAGAATAGTTATTATATTATTTACAACTTACGGTTACAATTGTAATTTTGCGCATTATTTCTACAACTTTGTAGAATTTATACAATACAATTACTCTTATTTTTACTGTTTATTTAATATTTCAAATTATAAACGCAATCTTAATTTAATCCATCAATAATTTTAAAATGTAAAATTATAATAAAAACATTACATTACAGTATGAAACCATTGCACAATGAATTATATAAAAAATTGTAACATATCTGTATGTAAAGTTATAAAAATAATGAATTCTGATAGATATAACAATAACGTATATAAGATATAATTGTAAAATTGAAAATAATAATACAAATATTTTATAATAAGTTAAGAAGGGCATGTGCAACGTATGTTTTAGTAAAGTTGATAAAAATAGTCAACCTTAATGAATTAAACAATAATATAGTTAATAAATAACAGTAACATTGAAAACAGTAATAGAAATATTGTACAATAAGTTAATAAAGAAATGTATAAGAAACGAGAACAATTTAATCAATAAATAATAAAAGAATTAATAATTATAAAATACATTAAAATGAACTAAAATAAAATAAAAGTTTGTAGGCATAACAATTATTCATTGTAAAACCATAAAATTATAATAATTGTAATAAAATTTGCATAATTATAATAATTATAATATTTTAATATAATTACATAATTATAATATTATGTTGTTAGAGTTTGTAGCGAAGGTAAATGAGCGGCATGAAGAGATAAAGCAATTTGTATAATTAAATACAGTCCTGGGGTCATCTAATTTGAATAGTAGAAAGATAAAACAATGTATTATTATAAAATAATGAATTTAATATCGTTCAAGCTTTATTTTTCAATTTTTTTTAAAGAGCAACTGAGGACGGTACATTGTCGAGGAAACTTTATCCAATAGAAGAGATAGGTACGAATTTTGAAATAAAAATTTTGTAATTAAAGTGTAGAGGTATTCATCAGTTAGAACACCTAAATGATTAGGGTTTTTAATGCTAATTTTAAGAAAATTTGTGTATTACAGGAGACTGCATCGAAATTGCAGTGAAATTAATATCGAAATGGCACAAACCCTCGAACACGTCAAGCATTAACAGAATAAGAAATGGAAGGATATAACTTGTAATTACCATTAGGAATTATAATTGACCATAATTAATTGAAATTTGTTGAGATTAAAATACTGAAACAAATGTTAAATATACCATTTTTATAGCACTGTTATATTAAGAGAAATATATACTCCCCGTTGTATTTTCTTCATTTTGCAAGAACTAAATGATAAAAAATACTTAAATTGTTTATATTTAATGATTTTTTTCATTAAAATCGTTGTATTTTGCATAAATAATTAAAAATTAAAAAATATTTTTAAATTTTTACCTCTAGCGCCATCTCTTCGAAAAGTGCTGAAACTGCTCAAAAATTGACAGGAATCTGCCGTACCTACAATGATTATTTTTTAAGAAAATAATTTTTTGCTGTTTTCGCGTGTTTGAAGCATCTAATCGCTTCTATTTTACACTAATTATCGATTCCAATTGTCCGATTAATCCTAAAAGCCCGAAATATTGAAATATTAAAGATTAAATTGCACATTGAGAGAGTGAGAGGTGAGATTGGCGGACTAGTGTTCACTCTCTCGCACATTGAGAGAGTGAAAGGTCCGAATTGGCGGACTGGTGTTTACTCTCTCGCACATTGTGGGAGTGAGAGGTCCGAATGGCGGACTAGTGTTCACTCTCTCGCACATTGTGGGAGTGAGAGGTCCGAGCATCTAGTCTCTCACTCTCTCTACGCCAAACTCGCGCCTGCGCACAACACCAATGTGCGAGGGAGTGAACACTAGTCCGCCAATCTCACCTCTCACTCTCTCAATGTGCGATTTAATCTTTAATATTTCAATATTTTGGGCTTCTAGGATTAATCGGACAATTGGAATCGATAATTAGTGTAAAATAGAAGCGATTAGATGCTTCAAACACGCGAAAACAGCAAAAAATTATTTTCTTAAAAAATAATCATTGTAGGTACGGCAGATTCCTGTCAATTTTTGAGCAGTTTCAGCACTTTTCGAAGAGATGGCGCTAGAGGTAAAAATTTAAAAATATTTTTTAATTTTTAATTATTTATGCAAAATACAACGATTTTAATGAAAAAAATCATTAAATATAAACAATTTAAGTATTTTTTATCATTTAGTTCTTGCAAAATGAAGAAAATACAACGGGGAGTATATATTTCTCTTAATATAACAGTGCTATAAAAATGGTATATTTAACATTTGTTTCAGTATTTTAATCTCAACAAATTTCAATTAATTATGGTCAATTATAATTCCTAATGGTAATTACAAGTTATATCCTTCCATTTCTTATTCTGTTAATGCTTGACGTGTTCGAGGGTTTGTGCCATTTCGATATTAATTTCACTGCAATTTCGATGCAGTCTCCTGTAATACATAAATTTTCTTAAAATTAGCATTAAAAACCCTAATCATTTAGGTGTTCTAACTGATGAATACCTCTACACTATAATTACAACATTTTTATTTCAAAATTCGTACCTATCTCTTCTATTGGATAAAGTTTCCTCGACAATGTACCGTCCTCAGTTGCTCTTTAAAAAAACTGAAAAATAAAGCTTGAACGATATTAAATTCATTATTTTATAATAATACAATGTTTTATCTTTCTACTATTCAAATTAGATGATCCCAGGACTTAACGCTTCTTGTTCTACCGAGGCGCTTGTCCCGGGGCGACTAGGCTCGACGCTACACTGACGGTACTGAGCGCGCGCCCGAGACGCGCTCTGTTTGGTCAGTGTTTTTGCTAAATAATTCAAAAACGAAGCCCCATCCGATATTTTTGCAAAGGAAATTATTGTTCAGAATAGTCTCAGCTACCCTCCATTTCCGGCTCCTGCAGGAGTTCTGGGACACCCTGTATTCAAAATCGAATAAAAATCCTTTTGTTGTAAGAACAAAAGTTATTTAGCGAATAGAATCGGTGATACTAATATTAATAATGAAGTAATTTAGATAACAATGTGATTATACTTATGAGCTTTTGAAATTTTCAAAGTTATGTGTCGTAATGTTGTAATTAAAAATATAGTTTCTTTTTTTCTTTTCAATGGATAAATTATTTAAACTAACGTAAGAATAACTTGAATCAAGTAATACGTACGTTAATTAATAATCGTAGTAACGTGATAGGATTAATAATTAATACAATCTCAATTTTAGAAAAACAAGATGTGTAATTGGTACTCGAAGTGTTTTTATAATTTACAGGTAATATATAATGATCGAAATGCATTATTTATAATAATGAAATGCGTGTGTATAATGAATCGAAACAGTAACCAGTCAGAATTAAAAAAAACATTCATTTCTTTCAAGTTAATCTTCATTCTTTATTCTTTTTTTTTTATATATATAGAATATTCAATTAACTAGTACACTTATAGAAATTAAGCTATTATATACTAGTGCTACTTTAATAAATATTATTAACTCTGATACAGAGTAAACTTTTTCATTACCTATTAATCTAGTCAGCGATTTTTGAGTCCTTATATTTTTTCAATTTATCATTCCCATTAAAATACACAATAATTTATATTACACTTTGGCAAGACTTAGTTATCATCTCGAGTAGGAAAACAGTTTTTGTAAAATTTTGCATACATTTGCTTGAAACAAACACTAAGAATGCATTTTTATGCTAGATCATGTTTATTCTTTTCTTTTTACTTTCTTGATTCATTCATTCCTTTGCACAAGATCTTTTTGTATACTTTAATCAAAATACATGCGTACAGTCGTTCGCAAACACGCACGCACATTGCACTTTTCTTGAAAAAATTAAAGAAAAAAAAATAAGAGGAAGCGATTAAACGATAATAAAAAATATCAAATGTAAAGTATCTCATGGACAAATGTAAAAAGGATGGCGAGATTTACGTTCGTCCTTTGTGCACTTTTATTATAATTAATGCATCACGTTAATAATAAATTAATGGATAAGTCATGTGTTCTTCGTATCGGTACTTTCATTAAATGCTCAACACGTTCATCATTAAAAAATGAATTCTCTACGACGACAAAATAATAAATGTGACTAAATTATCCTAACTGAATGCTCGTTCTACGAAGGATAGATCGAGTTCAGTTCTCTGGTATACAAAATTGGCAGTATCAATTTTTTTTCACCATGTTGAAAAACTGTGTCAGATATTCCCCCGTGAAATATTTCGTGTATTCAGAAGCAAACACTAAAAAGCCACCATAACTCTCTCGTTCTCTCTAACGTTAATAATTCATGAAATTTCATCCGAAATACGTGGACGCACCACGTATACAATATCAAATCCGATGGAGGATCGTTTCTTCTCTAAAGAACGCACAATCTACTGGCTATGTAATGAAGATGCAGCACGGTGCATCCCATGGTCAACATGTTCCCCATCGCGATGTACACGTGGACACGTCGGAAGGCTTGATGGATCTTCAAGTAGTGAGGGCAGTGTTTCAATGGGCCCGGATTGTGAACGCCGATCTCGTTGCCGACTCCAGCGGCACGCTCCAGCGTGTTCTTTTGTACTATCAGTTGCAGAAGAGGCGGTGTTAGATACAGTCGTATCACCAGCTCCAGAAAGAAGGCGCTAAACATCGCGCCCACCTGAAAACGAAGAGGACTCGTGAATATAAATGGCCGGTATGAATTAATCCATTTGCATCATTAGCTTGCCCGATTGCGTGAAAATCAAATTTTGTATCATGAGAACATGATATTCTTCGCGCCATTTCTTGGAATTTCATTGACGTCAAATTCTTGGAATTACCGGGAACCTAGACTGAGAAACCAAGGATCTAGAGTTTGCATGTCGTTTCCTGGGATTTTCGTGATGCAAATGGGCTAAAACGTGTTCTCGGATCAATCTTACGTACCTGCACGGCGATCTCGGTGTTCCATGTGCGTACCGGATGATATTTAACGAAGATCAACAGAGTGGTGAAGCTGAGACAGGCGTTGATCGTGAAGTATCTCGGGAACAGAATGCGTTGTACCTCACCGAAGGTGTGTCTTGGCAACGCAAAGTATAAAGAAAGACCTGAATGTTAAAAAGAAAGGAAATAAAAATATAGCAGCTGAAAAAAGAGTAGAAACTCACGAGTCTCCGTCGCGTTTACTAGAATAGTTGTATAAAATTACCCGAGACGAACGTCATCCAGATCTGAGCTCCAAGATGCATCACGAACGAGGCTAGATAGATGAACGAGGTTGTTCTGGATTGGGAATTGCCAAGATGTGTCCTCTCCGTTGTCGATACGAGGGCAGATGTTACGCATAGAACTGCCGCGATCATGATTACGTGAGCTGGCTGCGTGGTGTGGAATAAGATTCTGTAAAAAGAAAGATGAATAAATACTTCTATCCCTTGCTGTACCTTGACGAGTCAGACTCGTGACACGACCTGACTTTTATTTTCATTACAACTGAATCATAAGTGTAATTTCAACCTTAAATTCTATATAATATTAGTTTTTCCTTTACTTGTTTTAACATTGTAGCAATAAATAATTGGTACTGTCTGACGCACCTGTGGAAATAACGGCACGTCAAGGGGTTAACGCTTCGTCGATTTAACGAAGATTAATTCGAATAAGATTTCGATGGCAAGGCGCCAAGAAGATTTGTAAGAGGCTCCTCGTTTCGTTCGATGCATCATTTACGAGTCAAGGAGCCTATAATTTCAGACACGAGGGTGGTTATCAGCGTCGTTCTCTGAGAGTCATCCAGTTAATCAAACGAGCCTTCAATACTTTGATAAAGCCTTAACTGCGATTCTTCTTTTTCAATTCGCGTTACTTGCTACACCGTTTAACGCGAAGAATTGGAACAGTGCGCTTTGTCCTTGTCCTCCCCGGATTTTAATCGACCAGCAATAATGCATCGATGCAGTTGACGCGAGTCGCGTGACCGCATCTTATTGGTGGAGCCGGTTCTCCGTTATGTCCAACGCACGGGGATTCACACGGCAACATCTTCGTTGTCTCGGGCGCCAGACACCTTGCGTATAGGATATCCGGTGTCCGACCTACTGTTTAACGCGTTCACTGCCACAGTGAAAACAGACGTGTGTGGTAAGACACGCTTAAATTCCAATTATTCATTTTCAAATGTAAATTGAAATATAGTTTGGGGTGCAAAGGGTTAACGCGACTCGTACAGTGGAATTTACCAGACACTTTGCCGTCGATTTGGGTATGAGCGTCAGTCGAATATTCATGGGATCTATTAGGGAGAGCACGCTTGGTTGAGTTCTGTGTTGGGATGGGTGGGTGGGATTTTTCAATAATTCAGAATATTCTCATTACTTCCCTTTCCTTCAATTCTGCTGGGTTTTTCGGGACTCACGAATCCAAAATTCACTTCAAGGTTTACGGTGGTTGGGGTTTCTCTAAATCTTTCGTTCAAAAATTCTAAAATCCTCTGCCTGCTATCTTTCTACGTTGGTTTCAAATTCTTTTTGCTGGAATGACGCACCCCATGCGTCTCATAAGCCACACCTGATGCGTCTTGTACCATCCAGGTACACAATTTACCCGATCAAAGTTCGAAAATGAGAAAGATACCTGTCCATAAACTATACTTTTTCGAAATTGTCGACGAAGCTTAAATCCCTGCGTCAATAAACGAAAAGTATTAGGCGGACGATAAATTCGAAGGCGTTTCGAGCAAACACGTTTCTTTTCCCTGTCGAAGATAAGAACGTCGCGTCGTTGTGCAACGCGGTGAGAAAATCGTGAAATATGGATCAAGAGACGATTATCGCGAGCCAGGATAGCATTGACACGATGTACAAGAAGTTTTGTACATACATGTCCAATGGAAAAACAAGAAGGCGTATTTGCAGACAAACTCGACGCTGTTCAATATTTGCCGCGAGGTCTGGCCCTGCATGGATGTAATCAATTCACACGTAGCCGATGGAACCGAATGTTAATACCGTTACGCATTGACATCTCTAACAACCGCAAAATTTCCATACTCGCGTGATCTCTGAAAGGTTTGGAATTCCTCAGATTCTCCAAATTAGGAATTCAACGAATGTCAACTTTCTATATTCCTATTTGAACTGTTTAAAAATAAGGTTGCAGAAAAATCCTCACAGATTAAAGCAAATATTTAAGCTTAATTAATTACTAAACATTCGATCGTACTCCACAAGGTGGAGTATTGGAATTCTTGTTTCAAATTGTTATCGATTTCTATAGATAAATTAAACTATTATGGGCCAAGGCAATTTGAAGAAATCCGCTTTCTACGATTTTTATACGTGAAATTCTTTCCACGAACAGGTGTATAAACGTTACCTGAAGACCTAAATAGGATGCAACGAGGAAGAAAGGTTAAAATCTATCCCACTGACAATGATATTCGTGGAAAATTGATCGCAAAGAAAGGAGTAGTATTATCCGTTATGATGCGAGATACGCACACGTGGTTTCCTGAGTTGTATCGTCGAACTGTTTTCTTGGCCGGTGTAAATTACCTGTCCTGCACCTTAATGGGACGTTTCTGAGCATTCTGTTACCTATTTCCCATTGCGGTCCAAGGTAACGAACACCTCGATTATTAAATAATAGATACAGCAGCGATGATACGCATGGAATTGAAATTGTCGAAGCTTTAATAAACTTTTAATAAAATTTTGTCCAAGTATTCCAAATCAATTAAGTAAAAGAATTATTAATCAACCAATCTATTTGCTTTAATTCTTTTTATTAATTTGTTACATTTTGATATAAATACAATTGCAATTTTATTCAAATATATTTGACCGTGTTTGGAGAAAATTGCAAATTTTTAATTACGTGCAACGTTTTTGAGACGACCTGTATTTCGAGGCGTTGAATGATTCGTCGTACGCTTTTTTTGGCCACGTGTCTTTCGTCACGTGAATGAAGCGTAAAGTACGTTCAATTGTACGTATCTTGTATGAAAATTACATCACGCGCGCGTTTTGTAGCCGATCAAATTACATCTTACGCGTGTCGTGTACGCACGTCATCCTGGACACGACCGACTTGCAAACACATCCTACTTTCTAAGCATTTTTTTACCTAATTATTGCTATCGCGGTGTGTAAGTGAAAATGACCGAGCGTGGTACGTACATATGTACCTGTATTGCGTAAAATTGTTAATTCATCTTAGGCTAATTAGCGATAATCAGTATTAATAGGAAATTTCAATTTGCACGAAGTCATGGAAGACTTTTAGATTTCTGGAATTTTGAAGGTTTGGAATTCTCAAAGTTAAGAATTTGGAAACTGAAAAAATCGAAAATTTTAGAATTTTGAAATGCGAAAGTTTTGGAGTTTTGAAATTCTGAAAGTTTGGAATTCTAAATCTTAGATTCTGAAATATGGGAATTCTGAATCCTAGAATTCTGAAATTTGGGAATTCTAACACTCTGAAATTTACAATGGCAATCCAAACTCAATAGTAATCTATTTGCTATTTAAAAAAAATCAATTAATTGCAAGTCCAACAAGAAGTTACATTTAAATTCTAAGTAACAAGTACTTTAGGTGATAATCGGTAATTGAGTAATAATAAACATTCCGAACGATAAATAACAGTTATATAAGAGAGAGTTGGAAAGCTCTCTTGGTTATCTCTCATTCGTACAAAAAAAAAAAACAAGAAAAAAAAAAAGAGAATTGTCTAAACATTTTCAGAATGCGAATCATGCCATTCAAATAGTTAAAGAGACGGTGACTCATTCTTTATCTGTTCAGAATTTCGTTTTATTTCGTATGTCTACGTCTACGAAACTCGTGATGAATGGTTAATTCTTTTTTCCTTTCTTTTTATCAAGTCGTGTTTTACTCCTAGTACAACACTGACGTAAAACCAGTCAACGAACTGATAATTGTCGTATAAATGATTCATTCGAATAGGGGGAAAAAACAAGAAGAACCGCTAGGATTCCTCAACATGTATCTTACAACAGTTAACAGAACCAATTTCGTTTCTAATTTGCTTCCAAATGCTAACAGATTAAAATTTTGTTACCAACAGTTCAAATATCTTTCTTCCTAATTATTAAATTTCAATATAAATAACTTCGTACATATGTTACACGATCAATAATGAATTACACTAATCAAAATCAAATACTCAAAAATAATAATTCTGATACCCTTATCTGCCGTCTTTCTTTATTTTTCGCGACGAACGATTATCTCGTCCTTTTTTTTCTTCGTGTTACCAAAATACAGTTTATCGATTACGAGTTGAACGAGTACCGGATAAGTACACGTGATCCTGTTCGAAGATTCTTCGAATCATCTCATACAGTATGCGAGAGGTGTACGGTCAAGAACCTTCCGACGAATTGCATCGAAAATCTTTGCACGTTCCACGAGACCGCGAACAAGCGTTTTGGGCATTTAACAATCGTCGATCGTTTTTTACCATTTTCTTTTTCTTTTCAAATCAGAAATATTGTCTGACGTACGAAGAAACCTTTTTCTCTTGAATTTTCTGTGCTCGGCATTAATTAATATCGTTATTATTGATTTAGTAGCAATTTTAGTTATCATATTATTAAAATATTGTGGAAATGGAATATAAAGTTTGTCAAAAATAAAATTACCATCAAATTTGGAATTTTCAATTAGTAGGTAATATTATTGCTAATTGCAAATATTACTGAGATAACTTTATCTTTTGAGATAAAAATTTAGGTAATATTCAATTCAAGAAACTCGTTTACCTTTTTTAACATTCGATATTCATTCGAAGGGGCGTGTCTACCTTGACACCGCTCTAAAATGGGCAAATAAGCGCTGTCAGGTAATAACGTGATAATTTATATGATTCTTAATTGTAACAGGCCTAACTTTAATTATTTCGTCGGCGTTTATCGAAGCAGAAAGTAGTAATTAAAGGTTTGCCAATTAGCGATCGATTATTGAAATAAAAAGACATTGGGGAAGGTACTCTTTTATTTATTCAAGATTATCTAACATCTAAGGCAGACGTTGCAAACGGTGATGGAAGGAAGGAAATGAACAGTTCAGTTTTTGTAGAGTTAGCGGTATTGCGAGAATGTCAACCGCCTTAATGGAATCTAAGAAACTGCTGCTAAAGTTGCTCGAACGTTGTAAAAAGTTGAATCGAATTTGTGCAGAATGCACGAAATACCAGAAGAAAAATGAATACGATACTTGGTCAAAGGATCTTCGATAAATAAAAGTCTATCCCTTTGAAATTGAAAATATTTAGGTAACAAATGAACCCTTTGCGCTCTAAAACATTTTTTGAACTATTTATCAGCAACTCAAGAATACTTAATTACAAAATAATATTACTGTTATTATACTGTAATACGTAACAATAGCATTTGGAATAATTATTCTATTTAAATTATATTTGGAAGGAAATTTAGAAAAGGAGAAATCAATTAGTTATCGTTAAATCAATTCTTCAATGGAATGCAAAGGATTAACCAACACAGGTCCAATTAATTCTCCAATATACGAGGAGACGGTTCTGTTGAGAAATTGAAACGGCTAAATATTTTTCGAGCCGGTATTAACCATGCGACTGAATCCTGGTTCTCGATCGCGAAATGTCAAGAGCGAGAGATAAATATGCACCGAGCCACTGCACCGATAAAACTAAGAAGCGTATTAGACAGTACCGATAACAATCGTTCGCGATACGTAGGTATATCCTGCACGTTTCATGACTATCAATCATTCAAGATCGCAACAACGGTCGCCGTTAACCCCTTCTCACATCAATTATTTACAACTAGATTCGAGGCCAGTCGAATATTTTTATTAACCCTTTCCGTACAAACAATCTGGCCGAGTCTAAATGCCAACTTTAATACTATGAAAATTTTCCCTTGTCCTAAAATATCACAATAGGTTATGGGGCTAAGAATTAAGACTTCTCTAGGGAAAATGGCGATATAGTAATATTAAAAATGTTAGTTAAGTTAGGTAGGGCACAAAATGTATTATAATAAATCATCCCTTGCATTCGATTACGCCGATTTATTATTAATTGCGAAGAATTTACGTTGCATAAGAGTCTGCGTGGCATTGATTGAAAATTTTCTAGGTGCCCGGTTCGTTTGAATTTAATTTCGCTTTAATTTTATGGCCACGGATCGAGGCGAGGCGAGTAATCGGACGCGCGAATATGCAAGCGTTCGAACGCAAGGGACTGTCTCTGGTCGTGTGGTGAGCATAGGTTTGCAGGTATAGAGTAGACGGGGCATTACGAGCTGGTTATCAAGAGGCACCGGGAAACGTGCGAGATGGCACGCAGCCCATCGCTTAGATTGCAACCGCGAGCGCACCCGATCCGTGCGCTTTCCGCCTTGCAATTTTATCATTCTTCGTTTAACTCCTCGACTACCGGCACCCGGACCAACCATCGTTTAATATTTCATTTTTCTTAACAAATACTGTGGATTTACCTGTGACGCAGGTAACCTGTGAATTCATTTCAGAAGCAGGCTTATTGAAATATAGTTTCTTTCGAATACTACAACCTAAAACTTGTCCTAATTCTCTGTAGAACGTGTCTAATATAATACTCGAATATGTATAATAACTGATATCCGATATTGGACGCCATCCGGGGACAGGGGAACTCCCTTTGCGTTATATATCAGGGGGACCGAAAAGTAATGTATTTTTATATCGAATTCAGACCAATTTTTTAACAAGTTTCTATTTTTAATCAGTAGAGTAATCATTGGTAGCAAGTTGTGAAACTCAGAGTTAATTATACGCAAGTAAACAATTTACCTTTGATCTTAAAGTGTTTTTGGCATAATTTTAGAGATCTGATAATTAAACAAACGGCATTACCTAACTTAACACCCTAATATTTGTATATTACGCATGGTTATTAACCCTTCGAGGACTGAAAGACTAAATCTTGTATTAATAAGACAAGATTCTACCGCGTTTTTACTTCTCGCAAAGCGATAACGAGAGTGCCATCCTCGCCTAGTTACGCCAGCGACGAGACGACACAGCGTCAACACGCTGAGGATAATTTATTTAACCCGTTCCGGTTGCAAGAATTTGCTCAAAACGTTCGAACGTGGTCGGATATTTTAGTCCCTGACAGACGTTTACGGCTTCTCGAAAGACGTTTGATGCACTCCACGTGAAAAAAAATGCTTTTCCCTTTCAACCGCGTTACCCCGCCCCCGCGTAAACACGAAATGTGTATTTTGAGCGCGAGCCAAGCGAAAAGCATCGGGGTTGACCAGATGTGCCGCGCCATCCGGATTGCGGCCATTAAAATTCTTCGCCAACTACCTGCCCTTTTTCTTGCGAAACGACCCGACGTCGTAGAAAAACCCACCACCTCGTGATTCGTCGGTAATTCATCGGCGTACCCGGTATTTTGGCGGGACTTTTTCCCGGATCGTTAATCGAGAAACGAATTAAACTTTGGGACAGTTTCTTTCGATCTTCAATCATTTCGACTCCGAATGTCTTTGCAATTTTAAAACTATTGACATTTATTTATTATTACCCTACATCATTTATGATATATCACCCTAAGATTTATTTAAAATTATTTAGCAACTACTTACGAATAAATACTCTAAACGAAAGAGAAATAAACGAAGGGGGCCACAAGGGGAAATTGCAAAAAGGGGTTGATTTCGTACGATCCCATTCGGCACGATTTTAGAATAGAAGTCACTAAACGCGGTGTTCGCAGTCACCGAGACGATTAGCAGGTCCAAAGCTGAATGCACACCCTTCACCTGTTCCTTTTCTTCTCATACAATGACCCCTTTCAACCGTATCCTATCCACGGACGAAATACACCAGCCACGAAATCGCGTATTGTGTTACGTTGATCCGGGTGTTAACGCGTTGGCTCTCGTTTCGTGTCGCGATACCAGGTCATTTCTTAGTTATTACTTAATAAAACCTTCCTCTAACGCTTCGTCGTAAAAACTTTCTAAGAAACACATACACTTCCGCGTTCCTTAAATCCCTTTCAAATCAGCTACTTTCGTCTCTGATATAATTAGTCGAGGATGACACTCAACTTTCCTGGGTGTCAAGATCAAAAGAACCGACGGCTGATAAAGACGAGCCAAGGAACTTAAAGAAAAGAAAGTTCGAAAGATAGTTTCCTGTTACTTCAGTGAATTCTGTTTTTTTTTTTTTTTTTTTTTTGTATATTTCTGTTCTTGATAGCAGGCCAAATCGCCGGTGCATGTCGCGTCTTAAACAATTCTGAGAATAATTTTCCTAAAACCTGTCCTAATTCTCTATGGAATGTGAATTTACATTTTTAGATGTAACTTAAAGTGCTTGTATAATAAATGATGTGTTTAAAATACAAATTCCAAATTCGATTTAGTTTAGATGTAAAAGCATGGCCGAGCTAAGAAACGCACGGAACGCGATTTAATTGAAGCTAATTTTATCCGCATTCGAGGATGGATCAAAGACCGTGCTTGAATCAATAAATATATATCGTGAATCGAACGCGGATAAGAGCAATAACGTCCGTCTGAAGTTCATTGCACATTTATCGAATGGACATCTTCTTCCCGAGAAATTGCGTCATTAATAACGGCAGATAATTAATTCGCAATTACAAGATCGACAATTAACTCGGTACAATAGCGTTCTTAGTCGGTTCGGATTTCCCACGTACCGGTTTCCCTTTTATTTATTCAAAATTTATGGTATTTGATATCTTTTCTTTTAAAATATTTCTTGCAATTAAATAATTTTTAGAAATTTTGGAAGATTTTTAAGATATAAACGAAACGCCTGACGGATCTCGAAAACGTTTTGAAATGGGAACAATGGTGAAACTTAAATTGGGATAACGTTATTCCCATGATTTCTCCGCGATGAATCTAACCATTATATAACGCAAACACAAAGTTAATTGCACCGTTCAATCTCACAATTTCCACATCGAATTTCCATATTGGGACGATCAAAGTTCTTGCATCCCTCGAAAATTCGATGTCGAATTCGAATAATCGCGCGTTTCGGTGACTTCTTACGTTACGCGCGAAATTCAATATAATTTTTGTCTAACAGAGTGGATGCAAATAAAATAAACAATAACAAGATAATAAACGAAATACAGAAATTATTCGAACAATTTTGGGTCCTTTCGATAATTTTTATTTATTATAACAATAATTATTTCGAGGTTATGATAGATCGAATAATTTCAATTAATAATTCTAACGTAAATATCGTTGCTTTTAGAACGCACGGAAAATTGAAAGGACAGATGATTTCCTTTTTCGATTAAATGGAAAAAATGATTATCAGCAGGTAGAAAAATGTGTAAATGTCACGCTCGATTGCATCCACTCTTGCCACAGATCAAGTAGCGCTTAATATATAAACGAGTATCACGTCAGTAGCCGGTGCCATTTTTATTCGAGCACGAAGTCACGTAGCATGTTGCGTGAATATATATATACGTAACCTGCCTTCCAAGTACCCATTTTTCTGGTTCTTTTTTTCCTTTCCTGTCCTTTTGTCATTATTATAATCGAACTGATCATATCGATCGAGCCTTGAATTATTCAACGGAGATGTAACCATTTGTCTTTCAATATTTTTGTACATGTTAACATATCTAAGGAATCGTGAGAACTGATTTATCGTACTATACGCGACCTTTCAAATCGTATAACGCTATTATAGTATTGAATTTAATATTGTATCAAACTGCTATCGATCATAAATTATCGACAATAGATAAAAATTATATTTTTTTTTATTGTAATATTACGAATTATAATAATTGACTGCTACGACAGCAGACTATCGTAATATTATAGATAATAATTACTGGAGATGGTTAATTATTTGTTCGATTATAATAATTATTTACTACAAGATTTTTTATTAACAAATAAGAGAAATGATTACGAAGCGCGAGAAATTAAAATGATCAGACAAGATGGCGCCAACTATATTTCGATACATATCGATCGAAAAGATACAACGAATACATTACGATTATCGGATAATTCGATAACAATCGATACGTAAGAAAAAAAAAACGCCATTGACTCCGAAACGGAGATGACTTTGAAATATAACTATTTCCAATTTTCATGATGTATTCTGGGATTTACGATATCGATAAACAAACTCTTTATTTGGTAGTTATCGCCTCTATTGGTATAACTCAGACCTTATTATCACCTGTCGGATTGATATCAAATATTTGAACTGCACTTAAAGCCTCTATAGAACGCCGCGACTATTTAAAGTGTCAACGAATTTTTGTATTCATTTTTAATGTCCGAAAGATGATTTCGAAACAGAAATCATTCAATTAAACTGATTCGTATCAATTGAAATTAATTGGTTCATTAAAATTTTAATTAAAGTCGAAATTAACGAAAATTACCGTACTTTTCCATTAATTAAAATCGATTTAACCAAGATGCGTGTACATTCTATTTTATCTTATTGTTTAAGTCAACAGGAAAAAAAAGTTTAAATAAAAAATAACACTACGTCACAAACAGGTTATGTGCATTCTTAGCGCCGAAAAATGTAAGAATTATTTTAATATGAAAAAGAAGCTACATTGAATTTCAAAATTTTATCTTTAAACGATTTCTTACAACGATAACAAAATGTCTGACTTTCACTTTTAAAAAAAATATGCGTGGTTTTTTATCAGATAAAGTTGCATACGAAATGGTGGCATTTTTTTATTTTCGTTTGATCGATGGTCTGGTCACATTTTTGTGTTTGAAACACGGTACTTTCTATCGTCGCATCGACTGACAGTTAAAAAGTAACGAGAAACAGAAACGGAAGTGTTTGTCTATCGAATCGAGTTCAAACATCTAATGATACAATTAAAAAATTGAACATGACCACTTACTTGAAAATCTTTGTTTGCTGTACTGCCTCGTAGTACTTTGATAACACTTTCAACAGCGAGCTGTAGTTTATGGTGCTGGCCCTCAAGATGTCATCGGCAAGTTCTGGTATCAGGACCGTTTGAGTTTTCTGTTGCTCGATGATGTCCAGTTCCTTAGCGACCAATTCATCGTGTAACTTCATGTACTTTTCTTTCGCTTTTTGAAATTTGTTCGGTGGGTTGTATATCGCTACCGGCTCACTGCTTTCGGTACCGACTACCGTACGTACACACATGGTTCCTCTTCTTTCGTTTTCTGTCAAAACCGTAATTGACAAATGGACTGAATGATATTACGTTACGAATTATACCAAATCGTTGCACCAATTACTCACTTGAACGAACGTTCGAAAAAGAAATTTGAAAATTACTTCAAATACAATTTTGAAACCGCGACGCGAACCAACGCGTAGACGAACCCGAACTGTCGCACAGTGCGCCGCTCCTTGAATGTAACCCCCTTTTATATCTTCCCCCACCACCATGCCGCGAACAACCAATCGCGAGATCTCGTAATCGAAAAGGGTTTGCTATTCGAGAGATCCTGTATTTACGAGGGATGAGTTGAGTGATCTCAAAAGATTGTTTATTATCACAAAACTTCATAAACTTCCGAGGAAATTACGCAAATGCCGGAAAAAAGCAAAGTATTTTTGCTTTATGTTACATTTTCAAATTCCATCACAAATACAGTTTAACAATCGAAGTGAGAAAAGATTGATTCTGTCATCTTTATTCCACGAATCATTTAAAAAATTTCACAATCAATTTATTATACAATGGCATTAAGAATGCGGTAAATGTTTGGAAAGTACGTAATTCGCGGTTTCATAAATTTCGACATCGATTCGATGGACATAAAACAATAATACCGCTGCTAATGCATGTCCTTTTTCATTCAGAGAAGGGTCAAATTGCAAAGTCAATCAAATTTTAATTTATCATATTCAATTGCATGGAATAATTGCACAACAGAATCAGTATCCTAGAGATACAAATTAAATGCCAAGATCAATAATCTACGTAACTGATCAATTAACGATTGTTTCATCCAAAATTTACTAAAATTTGATGATACATTTTATAAATAATCTTATATTATTATTGATTAAAAGATAATTTGATTACCTTCAAGCTTTGATACTCACTGACTGTATAAACCGTGTTGATTGTATCATTCAGACAGATAATCCGATTTACGGATACTGCGTTCTACATTTACAGATAAAACGTTGTATTATAGATGCAGGAATCTAAAAATTATCTACGTTAAACTTAGAGGGAATCAATGGAGGATGTAAACAGAAACAATGCTTACGCCGATCGATCCGGATCTATTCATCTTAATGCGTCAGACAATCACGTAGCACATTGTTAGGCTACGTGTTAAATCTGGTTCGCCACGGGAGGGGGCTACGTGATTCTCTACGATGCTAGAAATTTTCGGGATCCTACGATTCTTAGAATTTTTTTAGGGCCGTTGCACTTCTCACGTATTGCACATTTGCCGCGACAGCAACGACCGATTGCATAATCCCTTTTCTTTCTAGATATAAAAAATATATATATATACATATACCCTTCTTCAAATTTCTGAATATAAAAACCTGTTTCCATTAATAATATATATTTAAGTTAATTATATTTAGTATTGAAAACACTAAAAGTTACTTTTACTTCTTCTTGCTAATTATATTTAGTATTGAAAATACTGAAAGCTACTTTTACTCCTTCTTTATAAAAATACTAATCATGTTTTATCATTGCCTATATAAATATTTTATTATAAAACGTTACATACCTCACTGGTGGAAGCTGCCAGAAATTTTGCGGAGGTGGACAACGTGATTAGCGGCAGGTGTTGGAATTTGACGAAAGAGTAGGAAGGCTGGCGAAAGACTGTGAATGAAAGGCACACACACACATATATTTCTATGTAACAAGATTTTTACCGTGTAAAATGCATTCTAATTTGAATTTTTTTTTTTAAACAATCAAAGATGTTACAGTCTTTACAAGTTGTAAAAGAACATTTGGAGGGAAAGTAGTAGTTAGCCTTGCAAATGAATTTATTGGAGAATGAAATAAGTAGGTCAGCAAATAAGTCACGTACACCTGTAAAAAGATGCTTCATAAATCATATAAACTTTTGAGATGACCGTCACAAACGTTACTATAAACGTGATAGTTGCTACGCGATGGAAAAATTTTATTCGACACCCGTTGATTTGTAATGTAAAATAAACAAATTTAAGTTTCTTTGTTCCTTGTTAATGAATTATTCATCACAATGCCGACGATATTCACTGTTAAACGAAAAAGCTAATGTATTATCGTAAAATGCTTACAATTGACAAATTTATTTTATAATTTATACATGGCGTGTTACATAAAATCACATTCATTTCAAACTACTATCAAATCGAAGACAATAATGAAAAAATAACGTATAGAAATAAACTATTAATAATATGACCGTGAATGCTTAGCTAACAGCGATCTATGTGAAATACAAAAAAGTAAGTCGTAAACTTTTTAACTCTGATCCATCACATTCGTTTCGTTGACACTGCTACCGGTACAATCTTTCTGAATTATTTCGAAAAGTGGTTGAAGCTCGGGCGTCGCTTTGATCTGTGTTACAAATTCGCTTAACGATGGATTTTTATCTGAAAAAATGACATTATCATACGTAAATAAATTTTCGAATTTCCCTAGGGAAATTTATCACTCACCGGCATCTGGAATAGTTAACAACGCCGCTACTGCTCTCAATGCAGAACGTTTCAGTTCATCTTGTTTCTCGTATTCTTGTTTCACGGAATTTGCCTTTACTTTCATCGTACAAGTACTTTTCAATGGTTCAACTAATCGTTCCAACCCTAAATACAAATATTTTGTTAATAGAAGTCAACAATTTATTTATACCTGACGCTTACTTTGTAAAACTGCTGTAGGACACAACTGTGCTAGTCTCGCAGTCATCAGATAAGTTAACATTTTGATATCGTAGTGATCTCTGAGTCCGTTTTCAACGTGATTTAAAAATTTGAATACGTCCAAACGATCGAGACAAGAGTCGAGCAGCGTGTACATGCACTCGAAGGCTGCTTTTCTAAGATCCAAACCATCGTCCACTGTATGCTTGAAGGGACCCATTTCTACCTCTCTTATAAGTTCTTTCTACAATCAAATACATTTGTAAAATATAAACACAATGATAATAAAAATACCTTTATCTTAGTTAATTAAATACCTTTATCTTAGTTTCGGCATAAAGATGGGGTAACACAGAATCAAACAGATCTCTTATGAGCATTGGTTTGTTATGGGCTGCAGAATTAAATGCGACTAAAGCTACTCTCCTCACGTTGAAGTCGGGATCTTCCAGAGCGACTAAGAAACTACCCATGCATTGTTTCAACATGATATCAATTTGTTGTGGCTGTAGAAAATAAAACCATAATGAATTACTCGTGTTGTTACATTAACATGTACAACAAATTGAAATACCTGATCAGAAATAGTAAATTTAACAGCAGTAACCGTAGTGGTTCTCATCAACGCAGACGGCGACTTCAATGACTCTTGCAATCGTGGTAATAAAGTAGCCGGATCGATTAAAGTAAGTTTGCCTAAACACTCTGCTACAACGTTGCGTGTACCTTCTTCTGTACATTCGCAATGCCTGTACAAAAGCATCCAAATCGAAGGCACGAAGTTTTGTAGGTAAGATACGCCGGATGGACTAGCAGATTGACACGTGATGATCTATAACATAATATGGTTGACAATGTAAAACGTTTGACTATGTGATGTCGATAATACAAAAACGTACCTCTTTCAACGAATGCAACAGCAGGTATTGACGCTTTGGTTGTGCTTCGATTTCTTTCAATATGAATGGTAAGTATTCCGGAAGGTTACCCACCGCTATGTTACCTAACGTGTAACTAGCTGCTGATTTGACTTCCTCCGAGTGCGACGAAAACGAGTTCAAAATCGTATGCTTCAAAGAATGAATTCCGCTCAAATCCCTGAATAAAAGCAATTAAACATTAACAAGCGTTAAAGATAATATGATTTAGAGTACACGTACACGTGTCTGCCTATTTCACCGATCACCAATAACGCAAAGATATGCTGTGCGTCGCTTTGGGGATTTTGCACGTCCTTCAAAAACTGTTCCACCACCGCTTGAGCTTCTTGATGCCACGTGATGGTCAACGCGGCCGCACATTTGGCAAGGGAATGATACGCTTGCTTGTGAAGCACAGACTGATTGACAGGCGCTAATAACATCGACAACAATTCCCTGTAACCCAGACCCGGTATATTCGCTTGAACCAGCGCTTGGAAAAATTCCAGCATCGAATTTAAAGCCACGCCTGATACACAAAAGAAAGATTAATCGTTCAGTTCCCTGTTTTACCGGCAGGAGAGCGCAATGTATTACCTTGAAGAAGCGGGGACTTCACCAACACTAGTATTTCTGGAAGAATATTATCAGAGACCCTTGTAAGGGCGACTGGATGTAATTTTGCTATAGTGGTGAGAAGATTGAGAGTTAATTGCGCAATATGTAAATCAGTCTCATTCAATAACGCCGGTAATTCCGTAGTAACCTAACCAAATATTCAAGTTATGATACGGATTATTAAAATGCGAATTTCTAGGATCTCTTTTAAATAAAAACAACTGTTACCTTGTTTAATAAATCCGCATGAAGAGTAGAATTATAATTTCGAACCAAAGTGTCTAAAAGTGGAAGAGAACATAGTTTCAAAGCTCGTTGATTCTTTCTCAGGAAGGATCCCAAAATTGGAATTGCTTCTTCCTATAAAAGAATAATATACATCAGTACAGTAAAAAGTATACTGATCTAAGAATATGCATAATATAATATATATATACCATAATCTGTTTAAGATCTACTTTCAGAGGAGACGATGCTATACACGTTAAAGCTTTCACCGTGGTAAGGCGTGTAATTTCATTACGAAGTCTATCCAAAAATATAGGAAGGCATACATGCAATTCATTGGACAACGTATCCCCAAAATGCGCGAGTATCTGACCCATGCAAGCGATCGCTCTTTCTTTTACTTCCTGATCGATGTCCGCTGTCCGCAGTCTCATCAGTGTGCAACGATATATCTCCTCGGACAATAACGTGAAGTCAAAGTAACACAATTTATCTATAATGAAACTGAACGGTAATCGCGATTCTATACGATCCTAAACGCATCACAACAAACTTACCATGCGGTCTGATTACTTGCACGAGTTGCTGCAATACCAACAGCGCTTCAGCTGTGATTTTATAAAACGGATCCCCGACAGCCGATATGATCGGAGGCGCCAGGACCACCATGTGAGCGTGAAACGCTTCCGGTTGATGAGTTATCAATAACGTATGTACAAAAGCCAATGTATCAATTTTCATGTTCGACGAGGAATTCTTGTCTCCCAACGAGTACTGTATACCGGGTATCAATGCGGGTATGTGATTGCTCAAAGCGCCAGGCAATACGAGTACCAGTTCTTTCAACAACGAGAAACAATCTTGTCTCGTTTTGATGCTCTTCTCTTTCATCTGACGATGAACAGCTTTCACGATCAGTGGAACTTGTTGTTGCAGTAATGATATAGGCCCATCGTCATCTTCCATCGCGTCAGGATCAAGGGGTACGCTGGTGGCCGGTCTTGTTTGTCTTAAAAGCGCGATGTACGCGTGGAAAATATCGGATTTCACGTTTTCTTCTCTTTCTGTAAATACGTATACATATTCGTAAAGTTACTGTTGAAATAATGCATACGTTATGAGACTAGGATTAGTACCTTTGAATCTCGCAATCAGGGCTGGAGACACAACTTTGTAAAGTTCGGGGAGAAGCTCTCGCCTACTCGATACGACTGCCTCAAGACATTTTGCGGCTGCTCTACGAACTTTCCAACTCATATCATCGTCGTCTGAGTATTCATCCTCTGCATCTTCCTCCCCGTCTTCTTCTACCTCCATCATAACATCCTCCCCATCAGATACATCATTCATATCATCATCATAATTGTAGTTTGGATCATACGTGATGTAAGTTAAACAGATTTCTATAATCTAGAAATAAATGTCCATTAATTGCACTAATAAATAATAATACTAAGAAATAATGATTTACTTTATTTATATGCGGTGTAATTTCTTTGGGACATCTGTATACAAAAGCTTCGAACGCTTGTAAACAGTATTCTCTGAGCTCGTCGTCGTCTTCGTTACTATACTGTACAATCAATGGCATAACCCTTTCTATTTGTTCTCCAAATCTGTGTCCTGCTTGGCGACTGAAATTCAACGAATAAAAGTAAGAACGAGCTTGCAACAGCGTTTCATAAAAAAAGTACTCACCAAATGGAAGCAATGCATTGTATGTAAGTACGTATCACATTTTTTGCGGTTTGTGTACCGAGACCTTCGAGCAAATGGTCCAAAAGTTTATTGTATAAGTAATTGTTGCTTGATGTCAGAAGGTGACTCAAAGCTACTATAGTACGTTTTCGGACTGCTTGTCGCGGAGAAGAAAGTTGTGGCAATAATGCAGCCAAAATAAGTGAATGAAATGTGATCAATAAAGCACCGAATCTAGATAACAAGTCAGCCACAATATCAAGTGCTTCGAGTTGTACAGATACATCTTCCTGCTGTGTAAAACAAAAACGATTAGATTTTTTTAATTTATAGATCTAAAATATGTTATTAAAAATTTAATAGTAACAGTTACTTTTTCTATAACACTGCTAAGCCTGCCAGTTATCCGTCTGCAAACACTTGAAACAAGTACACTGGATTCCAAAGGAAGCTCAGAAATTACAGTCTTCAGACCAATACTGGAAATATCTCTCAACTGTTCTTTGTCTGACACCATATTACTGCACAATGCATCTACAATAGTTTCCACTTGGAACTCCTTTACCTTATTGACTAATGGGCCCAAACTGAAATCGGACACGTTTCTGTAATCGTGTCCAAACACAAAGAAAATCTTGCAAACATAATAAGCGTTTCAAGCACGCAAACAATTGCATATATTTAATGTTCAAGACAAACATAATTATTTATATTTTTACTCAATAAAGTATATGTTTAAAATTTAATTTAGATATATTACCATTTTACAGCAAGATTTTGTACTTCTCCATTTTTATCCTCCAACAGCTTCAAAAGCATTTTTACAACTTTACGTTCTGAGTCATCATCCAATTTGATATTGTCCTTTTGTAATTCACTCATCAGATCATTGGTTGCCATAAATCTAAAATCCTTGTCACTGGATGTCATCTAAGGCAATAAATTTATTAAAATAATCTTTACTATACACACAAAAAGTAACATGAAATACTACGAAATATAATACTGTAACACACATAAAGCCAACTGAAGAAATAAAGGCATACAATTGTTTAAAAAGACATCATAGGAAGACTAACAGGCACTGTAAAGAATCAAATCATCTTTTTCATAAAAAAAATCTTTGTGACAGCTAAAAACACCTTTATTTCTTGTTCACAATGACTCATTAGCATGTAAGTTTACATGTGTAAAAAAGGGTAATTAAATATTTTATTATACTCATGGAAAAAGTTAATCAATTGATATACGTGCAACAACGTTGTTTCTAATAAAGAGTAAAAGAATGCTTTTTACAGAAATTATAGCATATTTTTTAAATGGATAAAGAGGTTATGTAGAAGTTGGATATTATCACCAGTATCACGCTAACATTTCTGCGACATATTATTTTATAATCATTGGCGAGAGAATATTAAACGTTTGATTGAAAGTATGCATTTAATACCTTCTCCAGCAGGTTTGCAATTTGATAAGAGACACTAGCCATGATTGAAAACTTTTTCACAGCCGGTTACAATTGTCGTTCCGATATTCTACGTTATAAATGAAACGAAAAGAAAAAAAAAGGTACGACGTTTCGTGAGAGCAGACGACACTGAATTCGATTCGGTTTATTTAGTTAAATATCTTGTTAGAAACCGTATTTTAATAAAATTTCACTGTCGGCAGCATTTCAACACTGCGAATCTTTTTCACAACTTGGACTGCCAAAATTTTGATGGTAATTGCGCGTTCCAAAACCCGCTGGAATAATAACCACGGAAAAGAAACACTGTGACACTGCTTTACGATTGGTTAATGTCTGTTTGTCGTTTTAATGTCCCTGTAAACTGTTTTCAATATTAAAATTTATGTAAAACTACAATAATTTTACATTATGGAAAATATGCATCTATTTTAATATAAACAATCTTACGTTTCATAAATGACTTTAACAAAAAAATAAGTCATTTTCTTTACTTATCACTATTTTATTAAGAATACTCTGCAGTCTTATAAACTTAGAAAATATATTTATGGCACTGAGTACATCTCAAATGTCAGATACAAAAATATATTTACCTTACATACTTAACATAGTTTAACTTTATTTTATTTAATTGAACATTTTCTATCATTATTCATTTCTTATTTCCTAGTAACATAGTTAAAATTTAAACGTTTTTGTTTGTTAAAAATAAAATATAAAAAGCTCCTCTCTGTATTTATAAAAAATAAACAAAAATAAATAATTCTTGTACTGAACAGTATTGTAATAACATTGTGTTACACACTTTTAATCTGTCTCATCAGTTGCTTTTTTGCTGGTACCTTCATCTTCATTGTCCTGTCATCAACAATTTTATTATGATAACTTTTGCTACTGGAATGGAATGTATATATTAATATTCATACAATTACCTTTGTTTTATCTTTAGAATTTTGATTTATAAAACATGTGATAGGCTTTTGCCATTCAGGTGTTGCTCTTGGATGATATGGATTTCCACCTGAGTAACTTTTTCCTAAAATTGTATTTTTATTTCGACTATATTTTAATTAACTACAATTAAATAATAACAAATTTGTAAGAAACATACCTTTGGTACTGCCAGCTGCCTTTTTAGTAGGTGCACTTTTCACAGATTTGGCTGGTGCTTTACTACCAACGGCTATAAATAATAATAATTTTTAAATAAATTACTTAAATTAAGTATATTTTCGTATTGTAACAATCAGATAAGATATGACTATGTAAGCAAAAAATAAACTGTAATATTCATCGCTAAAGGTGATGCGACAGGACAAAGAAACAAAGAAACGATCGAGATTTTGGACACAATTTTACCGAAAGATTATTTTAATCAAATTTTTCTCACCTTTCGTTGGCACACGATCTGCTTTTGTTCTTACCATGTTTTTAAGAACTTATATGTTAACTTTAACAATTTAGAAAAAGCAAGAATAACAAATAATAACAACTGCCTGTCAAATATACGTTATTTAAAACTTGATCCGTGAATCCTCATTACCTGCTATTACCAATATACGCATCAAACCAAACAGGCATACCAACATAGAATCAATTGTAATATAAAAAATAATATGAAATATTTAAAAATAAATTACCTAATTTTCTTTCTAAATACTTTGAAACAACATCTTGATTTGCAAATATTTTAATATATAAAATTTTGCATTTGTATGTTCCTATAAATCTTTATAATAATATGAGTCTTTAAAATAAACTTTTAATTTTACAGACGTATAAAAGATATACCTATCATAACAATATGATTTTCTTTTTATTGAAAAAGAGTATATATTTTCAGTTATAACAATTCCACTTAAGCAAAAATACTTTCGAACGAGATTGCATACGATAAAACATTTAAATTTTGTTTCAAATATTCCTGAATTGTATCATACTTAAAACAACGTAACGCTGATTTATCATCGAACGTGTTCTTATAAAATTATTTGTAATAAATTAAATTATTCTATCGGTTTTTTAATGTGATATATCATACAAGCTATTATTGTGTAACGTCTAGAAATACGAACAATATATCATAAATGTATTTCGTCATTATTTGATCATGTCATGTCATAATACTGATACGTCTAATCTGGTTATTTTGCAATATGCGTTTTTGGGGAAAGAAAAACGTGAACATCACTTTTGATTTGTTAACAGAATAAAGACAAACTTAAAATTACGTAAAATAATTTATATATATGTATACACGTAACTACATATATCTATATTACATTAAACAGGCCTTTTTTTTAAACGAGATATACCAAGTATATCTCAAATGTCCGAAATGTAACACCACTTTTTCTTTGTCATATACGATTATACAAAAGGTTTCGTTTGCCAACAATAATCATGTACTTTTATTAGTACAAAAATCTGGACTTCAAAAGTATGTAGGATATATTTTCTTGCAAAAAATATGGCTATTTGATACTGCATGTCGCGTAACTTAACTTTAATACTGAATCACAGTGACCCGTCAATGGGTAAGCAATAAATTATATTCTTCAAATAGTTTAAAGTATCTGTTGAAAAAGAATTTGTGCTTACATGAAGGAAGCGAATAAATCTGGATAAATTACCTAGCATTATCTTTCTCTGAAAAATAGCTTTACCGAAAAATCGATTCTTCAGTAACTATTTCCGTTTTAGCGTACGATAAAAATGAGTAGGATATTCAAATGTGATTCTAAATATTCAACACAGAAATGACATTTGAAATTGTTAATCTAGTTATTACTTTCAAATATTGTTTCAAGAGTTTAACAAATTATGAATATACTTTCGTAATTCTCCTAGTATATGCATATATTTCTTTTCTCTAAGCTTATGAAATTGAAGGGATCTCGAAGTTAACACTAAGATTTTCCGATTGCGCTAATTTGACGATTGTCGATAACTTCACCGCCACTCGGGCAGCCTCATCAAGATCATCGATCGGTACAATTTTTAAACCTGCGTTCGCAATCAGCGCTTTGGCTTCATCTACGTTCGTACCCTGAAACCATAATTAAACAATTAGCACAATTAAATATAACATAAGTTCTGCAAACATTTATTATTACCGTACCTGTAATCGAACAACCACAGGGATTTTTAAGCTAAGTTCTTTAGTGGCAGCTATAATTCCCTCTGCGATAACATCGCATCTCATGATACCACCAAATATGTTTACCAAGAGAGCATGAACCTGTATAATAGAAACACAATAGAAACACAACGTATTACAGTGTATTAAAATACATTGCAGATCGCTTACTCGAGGATCAGACGTGATTATTTTAAATGCTTCCTTTACAGCAGAGGTGGATGCACCACCACCGACGTCCAAGAAGTTAGCTGGTTCTCCACCATGTAATTTTATGATATCCATGGTAGCCATAGCTAGACCAGCTCCGTTTACCATGCAACCAATATTGCCATCGAGTGCAATGTAGTTCAAGTCGAATTTAGCAGCTTCGACTTCTTTGGGATCTTCTTGGGACCAATCTCGCAAACCGAACAGTTCCTTTTGTCGAAATTCCGCATTGTCGTCGAATCTGCATTTGCAATCTAACGCAAAATCTGAATAACATAAAGTAAAGTTAGTAACATTTTTTTTGCACGTGTAGTAATTTCTTATTAACGAAACTTACATTTTCCATTAATGTCTTCTGCTAGAGGATTTACTTCTAATAAAAGAGCATCCTTTTTGACAAACATTTTATATAAGTTTATAATGATGTCGGAAATATAATCTTTAACGTTCTGAAGACCAAGTTTCACAGCGATGCGGTCCGCTTGCTCTTTCGTAATACCCTTACTGATATCGATAGGTTCGTACATTATAGCGCCAGGATTTGTTGCGGCGACTTCTTCAATATTTACACCACCTTGACTTGAGGCTATTATAACTGGACCCTTAAATGAACTATTCGTAAATCAAACGAATAATTATTTGGTAAATTGAAATTTTTCTTATTTGTCAACTTACACCAAAGGCTCTTTCCATCATGACAGCAAGGTAGTACTCTTTACGAGGAAACATACGCTGTGTTACCATCACTGCATTACATATCCTACCTGCTTCACCTGTCTGTTTAGTAATTAATAATTTACCTAACATTTGACTGGCTAACTTCTTTGCTTCTTCTGGTCTGTAACAGAAAAATTAATTATAATACAAAGATGGATATTATAATTTGTTATTTGTATATAAAACTTACGTTTCACACATCTTCACACCACTAACACTAGTTCCTTTAAAATGACCTTTTCCTCTACCACCTGCTAATACTTGTGCTTTCAGAACAATATCTTTGGTTTTCAAGTCTGCGGCAAGTTTTGCAGCTTCATCTGGAGTTTTAGCAACTCCAAATTTGGGAGTTGGTACACCAGCTTCATTTAGAAGAGTGTAACTGATGTGTTCGTGAACATTTAAATTTCTAACTGGCTGCTTTATCAAGCTAGCTTTGCTACCCAATACCTAAAGAAAAAGAAATTATTAAAAATAAAAATTCCTTGATAAAATAAAGATATAAGAGAGAAAACAAATATTGATCATAACTATAAATTAGCTTCTATATTTGTTGTATTGAATAGAATTACATAATAAAATGTATATTTATCCTGTAAACATTTGTTTGAAATGTTGGTTAAAAAATAAGTTATACAATGTCAGAGTAACATATCACCATCAACAGTTCATGAACTTAGTTCATGAGCTTTAAGCAATAGTATGTAAAAATAATCTGAACTCAAAGATCAATCGGTGGTAATGACCCACATACTTTTGATTCAACAATACTTGGCACTTCTAACTTGCTTTGTCTTTGATAAATAAATATTGTAGTTGTGAAACAATCAAACAAAGATAACACAGAAATACAAAAACAAGAATGCTAATGAACAAAAAATTTTTTATTGAATGCTGATAAACGTATTTATTAAAAAAAAAGAAAATCAATACAGAAGTTTCCGATTATTTAAATTTTGAAATTAAAAAAAAAATGACAGTACTTGATTGTCTGTCAAGCGATACTTGTGCTCTCTCGCATAATTTAATAATCATCAATTAAACACGAGCAAAGAGGATCAAGTCAATGACCATGGAATCAAAGGTTGAGTACGAAATTGATCAGACGTGTATTACACAACTGTCATACACATATTTCGTGGAAAAAAATTATGTTTAGTGCAAGGCCGCAATCTTTGGCTTCGAATCGTCTGACCCTGGCGCCTAATTTAGCAGACTACAGAACATCTAATATGGTGATTACTCCACTTGTAAATCATTGGCGTAAATACTGAGAAATCTTTGAGCGTGCAAATAATGGAAATACGATGGTGTGAATATACGTAAATGAACGAAATACAACCATATGGAAGAGAAATTATTTAACGTACCTTCAACCCATTGAATCGAGAGAAATTTTCAACGAGTGACAAGGTCCGCGACAACATGGTAGCCATCTTATTAAAGCAGTGGCAAGTGGCAGTGGACTGCGAAGTGTAAGCTGCGCCTTCATGTCCCCACCTTTCTTGACGTTTCCTACAAAACATGACGCAAACTCCACGAAACAAAGCCCGCGGTGGCAGCACTAATTATAAATTATTTTAATATCATTCAAATTTTGTATCAAGCTTTCGTTTCTCATTTAACGATTAAAACGTAATTTCACCGTTATTTATATCTGTTACTATATTTCTTTTCATTAATGTAATTGTTATAAAACTACATACTTGAACGACGCGTTAAAAATATATATTTTCCTCAAGTTTCAAACGTTTTACAAGGATAAACTGAAAAACAGAATAATTGTTACACTGTAAATGTCAAGTAAAATATTTATTCTTTACAAGTATAATAATATTTGGATCTATACAAACTTATACAGAATTTAAAAGATATAAAGACAGAAAAAAGATTTGTGTACATTTTTCTAGCATTTTGCTTAAAATTATCGATACGAATATATAAAAATACGTATAAAAATGTATTCTAAAATACTAATCGACTGTTATTTAAATTTTGCTTTTCAAAAATCATTCTAACATTTCTTTTTTTTATCAGATTTTTCTTTGCTTGTAAAAACAATATCTAAGTTCAAAGAGTTTGCTAAATGTACCATTAGCGCCATTTTAACAACCGCCTCAGCTGCCTTTGAAAAATCATTTTCAGCAATTACTTTCAATTGCGCCTGCTCTATCAGAGTTCTTGCTTTATCAGCGTTATTTCCCTGTATAAAACAACAGAAAAAAGAAAATATAAAATCATTATTTCACATAATTTCTCGTTAAAAACATAATTGAACTACCTGCAGTCTTACAACTACCGGGATGGCCAATTTTAAATCTTTGGATGCGGTAATAATTCCTTCAGCGATTAAATCGCATCTTACGATGCCAGCAAATATATTTACCAAAATTGCTTCCACCTACAAATTGTATATCAATGCTGAACCTTAATTCAAAAATTTGTTAATTACTAAAAAAACGTATCGAGTACCTTCGAATCAGAGGATATTATTTTAAACGCCTCTTTCACGGTTTCTGCTGTGGCGGTGCCACCAACATCTAAAAAGTTGGCTGGCATACCGCCATTCAGTTTAATAATATCCATGGTAGCCATCGCCAGTCCAGCTCCGTTCACCATGCAACCTATGTTTCCATCTAGAGCTATGTAATTTAAATTAAACTTGGCCGCTTGGATTTCATGGGGATTCATTTGTGATGGATCCTGTAGAGCGAACAATTTCTTCTGTCTGAACTCTGCACTGTCGTCGAAAAGACACTTACAGTCTAAAGCAAAGTCTGAAAAATATACATTGATATTGGTAACTGAATTTTTTAGACAAAAGTTAATTTAAATCTCTTCTTGAACGTACACTCTCCGCAAATGTCCAAAGCGTACGGGTTGATTTCAAGAAGCAAAGCGTCTGTCTCGATGAACAATTCATAGAGGTTGCAAATGATTACGGAAGTAGTTTTCTTGCCCTCTCCTTTTACACCTAATTTTTCCACAACCTTGTTCACCTGATCACTCGACAAACCCTTCATGATGTCAACTGGAATGTACGATATAGCCTCAGGAGTTTTGGCAGCGATGTCCTCGATGTTGACACCGCCTCGGCTGGATACAATTATAACCGGACCCTGTAATTATTTTTCTTTTAATTGAATATCCAACTGCTTTCTTGACGATTTATTTACCTGAAAGCTTCGCTCCATCATCACCGCCATGTAATATTCTTTGCGTGGAAACATACGCGTTGTTACCATTACTGAGTTACAAATCCTTCCAGCTTCACCAGTTTGTTTTGTCACCAATAGCTTGCCTATCATGTTGCTGGCAATATTCTTTGCTTGTTCAGGGCTACAATAATAACCATACATAATAATTACATAATTGATATCAAATTTTTAACCCTGACATACAATTAAATTTATAGTTTTAAAAGATAAATGATGGTACGCAAGATGTCCAGTATTATTTTTCTACATAAGAAATAAGGATAGCATAGAATCAATTGGCCCTGTTATTCTAAACCATGGTAGGTAACAATATGTATGTTAAGAATTAAGTTATAATTTGATCTTTTATTAATTAAACTTACGTTTCACACATAACAACACCGTTGACATTGGTGCCTTTAAAGTGTCCTACACCACGTCCACCAGCGAGTACCTGAGCCTTCAAAACAATGTCCTTCGTATTCAGGTCTGTAGCTATTTTAGCAGCTTCATCAGGAGTCTTAGCCACACCGAACGGCGGTGTTGGAATTCCTGCCTCTTTCAATAAAGTATATGCGACATGTTCATGAACTTGCAGGTGTCGAACTTGTTGAACGATCCAATGTCTCACAACGGACGTTTTAAATAAAAGCTGAAAAATGTTTAACAAAAATTAACATTCAAATTAAATTGTAATGTATCAGATTTAATTAACGTACAATTACATTTAAATGATTTAGAAAATGGGACATTTACCTGTCTCTCTATTCTTTTAGCGAACAATGACAATGACAAGGTTCCTGTCATTTTACAAACGCTTAATTTCGTAACTTGCGTACAAAAGAAAGTGCATTTAATACGGTTCTTCAAAAGTTATTCCGCTTTTGTCGATAATATTTAATGTTGTCCTTTGTTGCATAGAAAAGTTACATGATATTTTGTTAGTAAACCTACATTATAAAACCTTCAATTTACAAATAAAATGTATAGAAAAAAAAAAGAAAACGATTGCGCCAAGTAGGCTATGAATTATGTAGTTTTGTTGTTACATTAATAACTCCATGGTTTTAATTCGTAATATATTGAACGTATACCCGTCATACAATATTTACATTTCAGAAATGTAATAATTCGTTGCTTGGGATAACAAATCTAAATAACTAACAAAGTTATTTTCGTTACTTAGATGCAACCTTTACAGTTTTTTGTATTGCTACAATAAAAGATTCCATCTATAAGATATGTGTATTAAATTATGTTTATACAATAAAATATAAAGTCAATTTACATTGTACTTCTATGTATACATTATGTATATATTCTGATTATGTGACTTTCTTACAAGCACTTACTTAATCATGTAATAGGTATAATAGAAAAAGTTCACACTATACTATACATATTGCATTAGCATTCAGTTAGATGTAAACGATTCTTGTATCGATAGCGATTCTTTACGAAAATGATTTTTTTTTAACTAAATTCTTCTTCGAAGCTTACATCGACTTTAAAAACACTTATTTAAATTCTGTTATCATTCCAATGTAACTATTGAGTTCAATTTTCTTCTTATCGTTATACTTTACTTTTTAGGATGTATACTTGTCCAAGTTCTTCCAGAATAAAAATAATATTTTTAAATACTTAAATTGCAAAAAAAAAAGAAACTAAATATTATTTACATTAACAAAAAATTTATTTTAAATGTTTAGAAACAATTCCAAGCAGTTGTTCGTAAAAAAAGTTTTTACTACGAATTTTCATCTCGTATATTACAATTTTTTGAATCGATGTAATTCCATTTTTATAGAAGACAAATCAAGTATAGATAATATTAAGGAAATAAAAAGGTAATTTATCACATGATATTCGAAAAATGAAACGTTGCGAGGCAACATTAGAACCAGAAGGTGGGGCGAATACTGAATTCATTTAAAAAATGAGTCCGTCGAAAGATGAAGATGTTTTATACTTTTAAAAACGTAAAAATGATTTTCGTACTCCTTAAAATACGGAACAAGATCAAAGTCAATAGAATATTCGAGTAGCTAAGCTGCTTTTTCGTTTAATTACGACTGGTTTCTATGTGGTTTAAGCATAAAAATTCACTTCTGGCCTCAGCAGTCTTATGTTCTAAATACAAAACAAAATCTTCTTCTTCTTCTTTAGACTTAAAAGCTAAATCTATCGTTAAGCGTTCTTCCGGTAACACCTAGGTTCCCGGACAGGCTGTACATGACTTCACTGAAGGTACGATCGTCCACGTCGGCGCCTGTGCCTAACGAGGAGGTGTTGCGTGTACGTGAACGGGAACAGTTTAAATTAGGTACGCTTTGTATGAGCGGCGAGCGTTCCCTTGGCAGCTGGCGAAGAGTGTTCACGGCGTTTCCGTTTCGACTTGGCGTGAGTGTGACAGGCCGTTGATGGGTGCTCGCACTGTACTCGTCCCCCAGGGTGCACATGAAGTTCACGTTCGAGTTCGTGTTTAATCGTGAAGAACTATAACATCGTATTATATTTCAATCTTTCGTGCGAACAAATTACACAAACATACAGAAACTTTGTACTATGTGAAATGACGTCAAATTATAAAAGTTTTAACCATACTTCATTCTCATTAATTTTTGCTCATACTGCGCTCGTCTCTGAGCGCGGGCAATTTGATCCGAGCGTAATCCACCGGTGGTAAAACGACGTTGAGACGTTAGTATCTGTTGCCTTCTCTCTGTTGATCTTTGCTGAAGCGACATTAAGGATTTTCCAGCCTGAGGTACCTGTAAAAGATATAAATTAATCATTTCAGTTCTAATTTTATGGATCTTTTGATAATTCAATGATTTTTTAAACTTACTCTGAATTGATTTTGTAATGACAATCTTTGATTCTGTCTTTGTAACAGTAATTGCTTCGCCCTTTTGACACGATTTCGATAGGCAATTTGAGCAGGGCTTTGATATCCCAGTCGGTTGTGTACCGACGTTGGATCACGTAGATTTGGTAAACTGTTTGTTCGTTTCAACGATGTTTTGTTGTTAGTGAAAAATCCTCCTTGGGAGAATGTTAAATTTGTGCGACTCCTGCTACGAGTCAAACCAAATCTATTGCCTCGTCCACGACGGACGTTAAACGCTCCTCGAGCATTCGTTTTCTGATTTAACGTCAAGTTACTTCTCGATCTCGTCAGACCGGTGCTTTTCTTGTATCGTTTTCTCACAAAACCACCACGCACATTGCTGTTATTATTATTCTGTCCAGTTTGCCATGTTTGCTCTTTTTTAACGGCCCCAACATTACGTTTCATTCTAGCACCCCTACCCCTGAGTCCACTGCGTCCTCTTGCACTTCCTCGAGTGCGTTTAGTTTGACCACCTTTGCTACTGGCTGGCCTGGCCTTTTTCTTTTTCTCCTTTTTCTCCATCTTTATGATTTCATCTTAAAAAGAAGAAAATTCACAAGGTTTAGTGAGCGTACGGCCTTAACAGTGCAGAAAGTTAATTTTGGATTAAGCTTTAATAGGTGAGAAATTTCCTCTTGTACGGATGATGCTGAAGAATAACTCAAGATGACAAATTCAGTTCTTATTTTTATATTTCCATTAAGGGTATTGCGGTTTTTCTGTATCTATTTTCATTAAATTTTTTCCCCCAATTCTCTTCCAACATATATGTATGTTTGAATTTGCTTTTAATGTATTTACCCAACCAGTTAAGGATGCTTTAAAATGTATTACTAATCTTTTATTAATAATACTGAACACAAATAACAATAACAATAGAGATCACATATATACTATTCTAAAATAAAAAATATAGAATTTAGATATCTGTAGGTAGCTTCAAAATACAATTCCACAAGAAACAAGTTTACAAATTGATACAAATGCTTTGGATTATATTCTAATGTAATGTAGAAGGAACATTAAGACTGAATTTGTAATGTACTCCATTTAAAAAAATATTATTTCAATGCAAAATTAAAATTATCCTTTTAAAGCAAAAGACACTTTTTATTGATCTAACAAGCAATAATAATTCTTCATGCGTTTCCCAAATGTTTCACTCTCTCTCCCTCTCTCATTGTATTTATCACTGCTCCATTCTTCAAATTTGATTCCAACTTCTTATTCACATATTTCACATCAAAACTTTCTGCATATGGTTTAATAACATCTTTGTAATATCCAATTTCATATAGTGATTTTAACTGTGCATTTAACATTTGCTTCTTTGACATTCAATGGTTACATAGATATCTTTCTTGATGGTATTATTGCAAGGTGAATTAAATTGTCTGGATTTGATCTCATTCTTCCATTTCTAGTTTCAACAGTTCATTCGTATGGTGTAATTGAGATATTAATAAGTATTGAATATCTCAGGTATGTTTAATAACTTTCTTCTGTTTAAGTCTCCAAGTTTCATCCATCAAATTTTTGATATGTAAGTAATAATAATTGTACATGTGTACACAGGTCTCCACCACTGTATTACTTTTGGGTAAAAGTTGAAAAATCATTTTCCTGGTTCATTTAGAAAATACAGATCTTTTGATTATTGAATGAGAAGACCAGTTGTCCATTAAAATTGCTTTGAAAAATTATTAGGTTGTAAGTCTTCTTATAGCTTTAATTGTACATAATGTTTAAATATGAATTGTGTGAAATTTCATCTTCTTTATTTTTGGGTCTTTAAATAATATGTAACTCCAATTGAATCTTTTAAATCATTTGATAAGCGTGTTTGAATAGGAAATGTTATTCCTATCAAAATACTTGGTACATTTCTCAGAAGTAAATTTTTCTGTTATTTTTTAATAAACACTCATACATTTGGTCGCAAAAGTGAAATTATCTTCATAAATACTTCTTTTGCAAGTACTGCGTTTTTATAGTTATAAATAAGTTAAATTGTTATGTTCAATAAAGACATTAGGTTTTATAATTATTTCATGTCATAGGTAGGAGCCAAAATAAAATCGATCCAAAAATTTTCGGCGCTTTATCGTCTCGCACATGGTGTAGCATTTCAAATCCACTATATGGACGAAGAGAAACTCGAGGAACATGATAGCAGAGATAAAAATACAACTAAAGGTTACGCAAACGTATATCCCACGCAATGAGAAAGTTGACTTCTTTTTATGAAGCATGAGTCACACAACTTCGCTTGCGGCATTATCCAAAAGCGTCCCGTTCATGTTCGTCAACTTTCCGTTTAGACAAAATATGGTTTACTATTAAAAGAAATCACTGTTGCGTCAATCCTACGTTAACCGTCGTATTTTCCCAAAATTGATAATCCTTCATGGCGACAATATACTTTTCTTCTTTATCATATTCTTTCAGCGAATACATATATATATATATATATATATATATGTGTGTATGTATTATCATACTGTTTTTTTAATAAACCATAAATGGTGAAGATTCTCTTCCAGCAATCGAAAAGATCTCATTATGTCTTCCCATAAATAAACATCGATTAAATGCGTCAGTCGGTCTTTATTTAAGAATTAAGGAGATGAACGATCCTGTTAAAGGTTGACTCATCGCTTGATATGCATTTTTACTTTCTGAGATCTATCAGCGAGTGTATAAACGAACGAAAATAAATTGTGGATTATCTACGTTGTATAATTTCATCGCCATTTTGAATTTGTGCAAAAGAAGAAACAGTAGCCGTACGCTCACCCAGGATTATCGGCAAAACTGCTAGATTTTCGAGACTCTGGCCACTTACCAAGCGACATGTTCACTTTTGCGTCAATCTCTGACATTTTTTCTCTCTGCTCTTTTACTCTTTCAACGCGAAAAAAGTTAACACACGAACCGCGAGCAAACAACCCGATTTTATTCTCTGATAACGTCACCGAAAACCATACACAACGACATCACACGACGCACCGTCCGCGAATGAATACAAATGGCGTACATCCAGGAAGTCGACCTCGTTCACACCGGAAATTGATGCTTCGATATTATTCGAGATTCGATACTGTTAATTTTAAATGGATCCGAAAATTTAAATGATGTTTACTTTATTATATTATTTCTGGATTCTAAAAAACATATAAATATTCTTTACTCACCCTTTCTAATGTATATATGTACCTAATAAAACATGACCCGTATATATTTTCTACATATTAATTGTACATAACCTTTACCGTCACTTAATATTGATGTTTTTTTGTTTATTAATAAATATTTATTACATAGAAGCATATCTTCATTGAAACAAATTTGTAAAATCATATGAATAATAATAAATATCAATCTAACGCATAGATCCATCAATTAATTAATAACATATTTTGCTATATAAAAGGTTAAGGTAAATTTCAAGTATTATTCACTTATCATTGCAAAATTCAAAAGATAAGTTTAACAGAAGATATGGATGATTTAATAATACGTAAAGCAAAACGCGAAGATTGCAAAGCTATTAGAGCTTTAATACAAGTAAATGCAATGTTTCATGTTGTGTATTTTTAATTCATTGTTGTAAATTTTAAACATATTCTTTTTGATTTATTGATATATGATTTTAGGAATTAGCTGACTTTGAACGTATGCCAGAAGGGCCAAAAATTGATCACACAAGTAAGAATTTGAAATGTCAATATTTAAAGTAAAGTTAACATTTAATTTGATGTTTAAACTACTTTCCAAATATTTTCAGTTTTGGAAAGAGATGGATTTGATGCAGAACATCCTTTATTTATATGCTATGTAGCAGAAATTGATGGAAATATAGTGGGATATACAGTCTCATATTATTCCTATTCAACATGGGGTGGAAAAGCCATGCATTTAGAAGACATTTATGTGACACCCTCGTATCGAAATAAAAATATTGGAAGCAAACTGTTGAAAGCTATTGCTACAGTAAGTTTGTTGAAGTATAAAAGAATAATAACCAAGCAACATGAATATATATAAAAGACATTACTTTTATAGGAAGCAACAGAAAATGATTGTTGCAGATTAGATTTTTCAGTTCTTAACTGGAATACTGCCCAAGATTTTTACAAAAATAAAGGAGCAGTTGATTTAACAACAGCAGAAGGATGGCATAATTATCGTTTTTCAGATTCAGCTTTGAAAACTTTAGCTTCAGATACCTAAATATCTAAATTCTATTGTATCAATTAATTATTTTTGAAGTGAATAAAAACATTATAATAAATAATAAGCATTTTTACCATGTGATTTTATATGCATTCAACTGTTCAAAAACAGAAGAGGTCATAAACATTATATTAAATATATAAAGTTATATATTTTCAAAGTTCCATTACATAAAAATGGACTGTAAAAGGGTAAAATCATATTTACTAAAAATGATATTAACATTTCATTTTGTAATATGAAAATCATATTCTTCAATTCTATTTAGGAGTTGCCATATCTTTTCTCACCTTCTCAATCAATACTTGATCCTAATGCAATCAGTATGGGTCCTGATGAAGATGAAAAACCATATATAGAATACATTGATCATTCTAATGACATTGAGTTTGAAGCAATATTACATGATAATATGAGCTGGGGGTCTATAGAAGACAGATATCTGCCAGATGAGGTTGGATCCAATGATTCAACATCCTCAAGTGCTTCAGTTTCTTCTCTTACAAGTGTAACTAGTATTTAAAATTAAATACTTCTGACAATAGTATTGAAATAATAATTTTTTCACTTGTACAGTCTCGTTTAGTCTCAGAAGTTGTTGAAGAACCAATTACCATAGACGAAAATGCAATAAAATGTAATGAAAGCAGTTGGAGTAGTTATGCCTTAAACTCTCAATTATGGGATGACAATAACGCACCTGTTGTAAAGATCCGGTACTCCGAAGACATTATATTCGATGATTTAGAATTCTGCGGTTATTTCACAGACAGAATAATAGGCACTGGAAAATCGTATTTGACTAAATCACCTGAGAATGGTCTTTACATTCTGAGCAAATGTATTATGAGAGAAATGGTATTATATTCTATTACCGCTGTAAAATATTTCAAAACGCAAAGTATACTAAAGAAAATTTATCTTATAGTTACTCTCAAATATAACAATGTTATACTATCATCGTTATTTGCAATACATAGATTTTGGATGTAATGGCATCAGTGATTTGTCTCCTTTAGGGGGAATTCCATATTTAATGTATTTAAATGTGGAATACAATAAAATAAATACTGTCCTGAATTTTACACCCCCTTGGTATTTAACGTTTGTAAACCTGTCATACAATCACATATCAGAAATGTGTGATATCAGTAGCTTCTGGAGTATTGTTAATTTGGATTTGTCACATAATGCAATAGAAACTATTTATGGTTTGCACAATTTGAAGTTAGTATGTTTCCTTATATAACTAAAGAAACTTGATCATTCCTGTATTAAATATTATACGTTCAGGTATTTAAAGTTTTTAAATTTATCATACAATTTGATTGAATGCATTGAAAACTTGGATAAACTAAATATCCAGGAACTGAATTTAGAAGGTAATTGTATAACATCATTTAAATCTGATGTACCTGGTCATGGGATAAGTATTATACCTCATTTAAGAGTATTACGCTTAGGATATAATAAAATATCCACTTTGGAATTTTTCAAGGTAACAATTTAGATTAATTACCATGAAATTATAATCAGTAGGATAACTTGAAAATTTTTATCTGAAAATATAGGATGCATATAGTTTACGTGTGATAGATTTAAAATTTAATAGAATCAATGACTTACTGGAATTAACAAACTGCAAGGGTTTAATACTTGAAATAGATCTAAGAGGCAATGGTTGTACAAAATGGCCCAATTACAAAAGTGTCCTTTTATTCTCCTTACCAAGTATACATACCATTGATGGTATCCATGTATCTACTTCAGAAAAGGTATTATTGTTCAGAAATTAAGTAACAATATAAATATACTAAAAAATTGATCTCAATAGATTGCTGCTGAAATTTTATTTGTATCACCAGTGGAGCTGACAGCAGCCCGTACTGTAACAAAATTAACTTTGCTGGAACAATTAAACACACCTTTAATTGATCTACATGTTAAACCTTACGATCAAACAGGTCCACCTTTGTTAATACTTACAGGACCTTCTGCAGTGAAAAAAGTGTCCTTGGCTCTTCACATTGCTCAAACTCTTCCCAATAAAGTAGTACAAAACTACAGTCACCTTTTAACACAATGAATTAACATGCTAAAAATTGATCATTCATTTTAGATCAAGCTTTGTCGATGGTACACTACAAAACAACCAGACAATACAAAATTGGAAAGTCAATCTTTTATCTTCGCAAGTAGAGAAGAATTCAATGATATGTCTCGCCGTGGTGAATTTCTGGCGATTCAACAATTGTTAGGAAACAGCTACGGATTTCGTTAGTTCACAATGTTCAATTTCCTTGAATATTTCAAGTACTGTTAAAAATCACTTACATTTGTACAGACCACGAACAGATCACTGCTCTGATATTAGAAAGCAAAATAGGCATCACCCAAACTGACTTGAATGCAACCATACAAATGAGCAAACGATACTCCAATGTTAAACCAATTCTTGTACTAACAAAAAGCGAGAAAATCCATCGTGAATGGATATACGAAAAATTTGATATTTTTACATGGATTAAAGGTAGCAAGGAAAATTTAACATCCGCAAGAACAGGCAAAGAGAAGGAAGGAAGTTTGTCAGAGCCTATGAACAGTAAAATAAATTTTGTTCAAGAGATCTTATACAATGTATGAACAATTTAAATGTCTGTCCTGTAATGCATGTTATATTATAATATTTCAATTCATAGATCATACAACAGCTTCCACTACCTTCAAAAGTTCAGGGGCCATTAAGATCTTCTGCAGATATCGAAGTCATGTTAGAAAGTAAAACAATATTGTCTGAAATGGAACTGACACCTACTGACACGAAGAAACAAATCAAATTTCAAGAAGAAAATTCTGAACAATTGCGCTCAAGTGTCGATGATAATGCACTGGACGAAAAAGGATTAAGAGTATTAAATTCACTTGGTGAATGTGATACGATGAGTAACTAAATCTATTCACAGGTAATATTGGATGAACACTCGAATGTGATAGTTGAAGATGAAAAGTTGAAACGCAAAAGGCATCAGGCAAAGCTTTTACAACGTAGGAGTACCATATTGCAAGCAATACAATCGTTCACAGAACCCAATGAATCAATATCCAGTGAAGAAGCGATAACAGAAGTTTGTCTTCAAATGTTTTTTTACGAAAATAATGCATATTGTTTGTGTAAAATAATGCAACTCTTGTACTTCTTTTAAGCCATTTATGGAAGGAAAAGACCCTGAACTTTTGAAAAATATATATATTGATCACGTATTAAAGACAAGAGATATGTATTTAGATTACCATTTGGATAAACCAGGATTCTTCTCTTTAGTGGTATTAATCACTATTTTTATCATAAGAATTTTAATCAGAAATTTGATTAAAATAATATTTGCAGATATTAATAGATGACTATTCCAAATCATTCAATACACTGATCAATTTCATTTATCAACTGTATACACATCATTCCAAGGAGAAATCAAAATTTTCATCAGAACTTGATCATTTTTCTACGGTTGCTGTACCCACAATGATCAAATCCTTTGCTGACAAGATACAACGGTAAGTTTAACTTTCTGCTTTTATTCATTGCAGTATCTCATGCATTTTATAAATAAATTTGTAGAAGTTTATCAACGTCGATACTGCAAAGAAAAACTTTATTAAGAATGCACGGTGTTTCTTCGTGGAAACAATTAATGCCCAGTCAAATCTCAGATATTTCACCAAGTGATTTTAATGATCAATTGAACGATCGATTAAACGATCAGCCGGACGACCAATGGGGCGACGAATAATGCAAATGTTATGAATTAACTTGCGCATTTTAATAATAAAAATTTATTGATCATTAATTATAAATGAACACATTACTTCAGAAAACTCTCAGTTATGGTGTAAATATTTAAGAATACATATTTGTAATTACTAACACTACTTACATACTTTTGCTGATTTCATTTATTTTACTACGTTAAAAAGAATAAAATAGGAATCGTTCGTGTACATGATACAAAATAGATTTTTAAAAATATTTCCCTTTGAATTATTACAAATTTTTTTTGTTCCTTTCTTTTTAATATTAAAATTACTCATTTCACATGTGCATTTTATCAGTAAGAGGAAGATTGGTGCTTAGAAGTGATGTACCTAATGGTTCTATTATTACTTGTAAGTTTGTGTTATAGTTTGTACTCTCCAGTGATACTTTTTGTTCATTCAATGTAACTGCAAAGGAATTTTCATCGATTTCAGGCAAAGAATTTTGCAAAAGCACAAATCTCGTTTGATTATCGGTAGTATCTGATTTGGAATGATTCATTTGAATCCAAGGTTGTTGCAGTAAATTGTGTTCAAGATCTGTCTTTTTTTCTGGCTCAGTCTGCGAGACCGACTTTTTAGAATCGCATTCGCTATCTGTGTTAACGTGATGTTTCACGTGATCGTTCAAGTTTTGTTTTTGCTCAAATGTTAAGTTGCAATAACTACATCTGAAAGTGTATCACTTAGAACAAGTAAATTTAATATGAAATTACAAATTCTTTTTTTGTATGCTTACTGGTATTGCATTTCATTAGTCTTCTTTGCTTTGTTCTCAAGCGGATTGTGAATCTTTTGATGAGCAAACAAGTTGTACCGTTCTGCAAAACGTTTTCCACACAATGTACAACTGTACGGTTTTTCCCCTGTATGTACCCGCATGTGTCTCTTCAAATGAGATGTTGAGAGTAATGATAAATCGCACATCTAAAATATGTGGATATTTATAGTAAACAAATATACTTAATGAAAAATATACATACATAAATTGTTACTTACATGACATTTGTAGGACTTTTTCCCACTGTGTGATAATCTATGCATGTTGTATGATGTATGATGTACAAATCTCTTACCACATAATTCACACTGATAGGGCATTTCACCTGTGTGCATTGGTAAATGCCTCATAAGTGCCCCTTTCTGTGTGAAAGATTTCTTACAAAAGTTACACTGAAATGGATTTATACCATTATGCATTCCAACATGTATTTCTAATGCATGTTTGTGTTTATACGCTTGACCACATTTCTCACACATGTATGGCCTCAGTGTAGAATGAGTTTTCACATGAGTCTTTAACTCAGCTGAGGTTTTCCATCTTTTTCCACAAGTAGAACAAGAATACTTTAATAATTTCAAATTATACTTTGATACCTTCTCTGATTTCATTGGCACTTTTATATGCTCAACTTTTGCCACTACATATTAAAGTGTTTAAATAATTGAAAATATAATTAATGTTTTCATAAATATTTGAAAGAATCTAAAGTGATAATAAATGATAAGAAATTTGATACCTGTTGTACTTTCAGTATTCTCTTTTATCTCTGTAACATTCTCATCTAACTCCTTCCAATCAAAATCAATGCGTTCTACTTGCAGTTCATTATCAGAGAAAATAGTGTCCATTTTTATAAAACCTTTTGACTCATTCTTCTCTGAATTCATTGAAGAAATGTATCCCTTTTCTTCAATATGCACTTTTAATGCATGCATACTTTCTGCAAAAACATAAAGAAAGTTTTTAATATTAATTAATTCATTTTAAATAACATATATCCTCACCTTGGGAAGAAACAATGTTATGTACATTGTTATCAGTACTCAATGGCACTGGATCACAAAATATTTCATTTTTCAAAATTTCATCCTTATCATTATGACTATTAATGCAACCAAATGACCTTGTATTATCTATTTCTGTATAATCAGATACTTTCTTCTTAATAATTTTTTTTGTATCTGTGTTAGTTTTAATATTTATACCATAGTCTATGCTTGGAACACTTATGTTTTGATTTATTATTTTATCCTGAATTTGTTGTTTTACTACTTCTTCAAATTGGATGGACTGTAAATTAGATTCATCCTTTAAGTTTTCATTATTTTTACTTACATCCATCTTTTTCTCTTCTAACATTACATTTGCATTCAGATTTAGTTTTATCTCATTTGATTGCTTAATTGTTTTCCTTTTCTCACTGGTACGGTAAATTTTTAAGATCTCACAGCGTATGTTTAGAACAGTCTTTTGTGCTTGTTCTAGCATTTGAAATAGATTGTAACACTGTGTACAAATGTAAGAATCTTGTAATTCAGGGATCGATACACGAAGTACTCTTGATACAAAATTGACTAAAAGCTCTCCATTACGAGGAAAGGACGTACAAAATATATTTATGCAGGATGAAATATCAAGATTTACATTGCATATCAAACAACATATGTTAGACATTGGCATCATGTTGTATTATGGTTAAGATTTCACCTAACTTCCAACTGGTTATTTAATACTTTTTGGATAATGTATACTGTTACTTTATAACAAATAATACGCATAATTGTGACCAATTTGTGCGGTAATCGTACATTATTTTTACACGACAATACATTTCAAATATAACCTCTATTTTATTTGGCAACATAACATATCTATATTTTTCAACATTAGATAATTCTAAAATATCTTTCTGTATAATACCAATAATAAAATAATAATAACATTTATATGATCTTTATTTATTTAAACGTAAATGGTAAATTGTAAATCCTTGTATACATGCCTCAATGTATATACGCACTTTGTGACATACACTATAGTATGTATACGCGGTATGTAAATAAACAAATCCATTTAAATTTCTATGCTATAGTCTGTCATTATTTAACAAAAAAATAAATTGAGATAAATAAATTCTAAATATTTGAATGCCAGTATATTTATTAATATTTTAAATAAATGGTAAATCTAATATTTAATTTAATGTAAAATAATACTGTGATTATGTTATGTATAACATATTACAATTTTTCAATATAAAAAGGACATTTTTCTTTTTATTTACAAATAATGTTTCGTGCAATGCATAAAGTACTTTGGTTTTAAAGACTAGATTGAGTTAAACAAGAAATTATTATATAATACTTAGTATTGGTAATTATACTGTTTCATGTTAAATATTCAGAATTAAAAATATTCTTTTTATATAGAAAAAAACATATTTTTATGATTAATCGCATAAATATATGTTTGTTTATAATTATTCTATCTTCAATATTTTATCTATATCAGAATCTAAATCCGATATGTCTGATACAGATTCTGCATATAAGGTTTCAGATAGCTGTTCTTTTGCATTATATAATAAATCATCAGTCAATTGAGAATTTGATACTTGAGAAGAATTTATGTTGGTAGAATCTATTTGTTCATTATCTTTTTTTTGACTCTCTATACTTTGCTTATATGTTGAAGAAAATATTGTTTCAACTGATCCTACTGGTTTTTGTCTTACCATATTTAACTAAAACAAGAATACACATTTTTAGTATTTTTTACAATTAAGTAAATTTAGTACAGTTTCTTACCTGTGCTTCAAGTTTTCGTGATATTTCAGCAATTTTATCACTCTGAAAAGTTTTTAGTATAATGCTATCTGATGGCTTTTGAACTTCCTTTCCAGATAAATACTCTTTTTCATCCGAAGTACTGAAATAATATAAAATTAGAAATTCTGATTACAATACTATTCTTAATATTAATTTTTAATGTATATTTATATACCCTGAACTGTTCCAATTGCTGTTTGATTCTTCTTCTTTTGCATTATAATCAGAAAATGATTCTTCTTTTCTTATGTCATTATCAGATAATGATTTTACTTTCTTTATATCATCATCAGACAACGATTCCTTATCTTTTTCATCTCCTAAATCAAATATAACTTTCTTCTTCAATAAACTACTTGTTGAGCCAGTTGTGGACTTAAGGACACTTTTATTAAGTTTTGGAGATACTGAAACATTTTCTAATCCTTGTTCCAACTTTAAACTGTGCATCCTACTGTTCTCTACAGGTTTATTATTTAATATATCTTTATAGCTTGATACTGCATTAAATTCTTCAGAGTTAAATAAAGATTTCATTTTATTAAAAGAACTTCTTTTTGTGGAAGGTTCTTCCAAACTGATCACATGTTGAATTTTTTGTGAAGATTCTGTTAGATTCGAGGAGGTTTCTGTAGTAGTAACGCTTGAAGTTTTCATATAATTAACAGACGATTCATAATTAACTATATCCTTGATAGAATGATTACTTTCCGATGCAGCATGAAAATTATTCGATGCGTCTTTGGTTGCAGGAGCACGACCTAAAAAAATGCAATATTGTTAATATGTAAAAGGTTGATAAAAAGTAATAAAAATAACAATTACCCAGGTTTTTGTTATCATTGTGTGTTTTTGTTGCTGCTGACTTAACATTAGTCACAGTTTTATGCAAAGGTGACTTCTTTAAATATTTAAGACTTTCTGCTGCTTTGTCTTTTCTAGAAATATTATCTGTAATTTCTTTAATTATTCTCAATTTAATCTCTTGATATTTAGGGAATTTCTGAAAAATTAATAATATAAAATATTTGATTCAATGGAATATGATTTTGTATACATTTCTCTTACTTTTGCAGCAATCTTTTGATGATGTTTCAAAATATCCATTTTTTGTTTGAAAGTTGCTTTTGGTATTCCCTGCCATTCAGGATCTATTCCTAAATCTTTTAATTTCTGTTCAAATACATCTATTAATTGCATCTGTAATTTTTTATAAAATAAATCATCCGGTGTTGCTTTCTTAGATTTTGATGAAACCATTGTATGCGCTTTATATTTATGTGATGGATAATTATTTTGAATTGCAATAACACTTTCTGTTTCTGAAAGTGAATTTGAGTCAGAAATAGATAATTCCGAGTTGCTTTCAGAAGAAAGATCTGACAAATCTTCTGATTTTTTGTCACTTTTTAGATCAGATAAAAAATCTTGAGACATATTTTCGTCTGAGTGTCTTAATTTATGTATGCTAGACTCGTTTGAGTCAATTCTTCTTGATGGTTCAGTATGTTGCTTTTTCTGTTTTCTATTATGATCATTTTTTGTTTCAAATATTAAATCTTCAGTCTCTGAATTATTTTCATTATGAAACTTTGTGTCTTTTACCATTTCTGTATTCGCTGGTTTGATGCTTCTTTTATTTTCACACATGATAGTTTGAGTTCTAGAGTTCAAGGTGTGAATGCTTTTTGACAATTTATTTTCTAATGCTAACAGAATTTTTTTCCTTCTTGTGTCTGAACTCGTTATACTATCGATATCTTCAACAATAATCTGCTGTGACTTCATATCAGAATAAGGTCTTCTTTTAAAATCATTTTCATTTGATTTCTTCACATTTCCATTAGGTTGATTTAATATTACAGGCTGGTTGTATTTTTGTGGCAAATAATTTTCGGTATCGTTATTTTTTTCATTCAATTGCGAAACATTTATTTCATTCGATAATGAATGTAATTGTTTGCTTTGTTGAGTTAATAAATTTGATTGATTCGCAGCCTGACGTTCTAAGTCACTAACTTTAGATTCGTATTCAGCTTTCATATTGTCAGCTACTTTTTGGGTCAATTTTAATTCCATAGTCAGTCTTTCAATATCCTTGTGATGTTGATTTTCCAACTGTTCCATCTTTGACTTCCAATAATTTTCTTGAATGTACAGTTTTTTATGCATACTTTCTATATCTGGATTTAACTGCAAAAACATATACAAAAAATAAATTATTCAAATACAGTTCAGAAACCAAATTTTACTTACCTTTTCAAATAATTGGTTTTTTAATTTTTGGAACTCTTTTTCTTGCTGATTTATCAATATTTGCACATTTGTTTCAGCTGTATGCTCAGATAAAGTCTTTTCTTTTTGCTTTAAATTCTGTTAAAACATTTATTATTTAAATTACACCTGTTATAAACTGTACAAACATTTTAAATTTATTATTTAAAACTTACATGTAGTTCATCAAACAGCATAGTTTTCAAATTCTTTATTTCCTCTTGGTACCCTTTGTATTCTTGATTTTCTTCTGGCTTAACATTATTTTTATACTTCTCAACTTCCTGTTCAGGCTTTTCTACTGCTTTCTTATCAGAAACTCTTTCAGATTCATTTCTGATTACCTTCTCTGTTTCATTCAATCTTTCTTTCAGATTTTTTATTTCATCATGTAATTTTTCAGTCTCATTACGGTAATGCTCATGCATAGGAGATACAGGCACATATAAATCTGATGCATATGCATGACGGCGTATAATATGGGCACTTACATACATAGAAGATATAAAACTTTTTGGACAATGTGGACACTAAATAAATAAATAAATAATGTTAACCAAAAGAGTTAATTTTTACCAATTATGACATTATTGCAATCAGTAAAAAGTTGATTATAATAAAATTTAAAATTTTCTTACTTTATAAATTTCACCACTACAATCTCCAATCTTAGTCTCTATTAATTTGTTCCTCTCCTTTGTTTTTTCTTTTAAATGTTTTATTGTTTCCTCCAAAGTAGTTATTTCTTTCTTTAGTTTAACATTTTCTTCTATCTTTGATTTCAATTCATCTTTTAAAATGATTACACTGTGATCTAAATATTGTTTACAATATAATAAATATTCAACTGCTAGCTGTGCAAGACGGAACAGTTTTACAAAATTTGGATCTAATATCTTAATGTCATATTCACTTTCTAAACAATAATCTATAACATTACTTATATTGTCATCAATGGAATAAAAATCCCTTTCTCTTATAATTCTATCTACATCTATACTGTCTGAAAGAAACATATAATGATGTCAAATGGTACTTTTATAATAGCAAAAGTATATAACAGAGATTTACATACTTATACGGTTCCAATCTATCCGTCCTTTAGATTTATGCCTGTTGAAGTAAAATCCTGATTCTTTTGCCAATTTTGGAAAATCATGGCACCATTTGATGCCAATATGAGGCGAAAATGCCATTATAATATTTACAGATTTGTTTATATGTATGTACACATTGCTTATACTTTAGATTTTCCAACTACTTATTATTTAAACATTTAAAATTACAAAATGCAGTACATGATTGTGTCATCATTAAGATTAACATTAAGTAGTTATTTTGTAAAAATGAAAGTAACAAATGGTATAATTACTTATATTTATACATAATCTAGGTTATGGTACTAAATGTAAACAAAATTTAACAGGTGTGATACACATATATACATATATACATACAAGTCCATACGCATATCTAGTAAAAGTAGTTTAAAATATGTAAAAGGACTAAATAATACTATGAATTGAATTAAAATAGAAAATATCATGAAAAGTCAATTATTTTTTAAATCAATTACATATTTAATATTACGTACATGATTTAGGAAGAAAACTTATTTAATTTTTATTTATTTTAATTTCTAAGTTAAATATTAGATAGATTTATTTAAAATTACAATTTTATATTATACAATGCATCTACAAAGTGGAATTTATATTTGAATTTAAATTTAAACGAAACGTTTTTCATGTAATATAATTAATCTTCATAGATTTAAGATAATCGAACAAATTTATAATTTCTAAGTATATAACACTGATTGGTGTAAGAAAGAATAATATAAGAATATAATATTGAAAATATCTGATAGGGGTCATCTACGTTTGTTTAGTCTTCTTGATATTTTACGCGTTTCATGATTATGCTTCCCCTTGGCCGGTACCACCATCTTGTTTGTTTCATCAATAAAGTGAGTGTAAAATTTGAGGGCGATTAAAATTGTTTCAAAGTATTTTTTTTTGTGTCCTGTATACGATAAATTGTAACAAGAACAGTGAATATGTCTCACGGTGGTAGAAATGAATGTAGAATTTATGTGGGCAATCTGCCACCAGATATAAGAACAAAAGATATCCAGGATCTCTTCTATAAATTCGGTAAAGTTATCTTTGTTGATTTAAAGAATCGCAGAGGACCACCATTCGCTTTTGTCGAATTCGATGATCCAAGGTATGTTTTTTAAATTATACTTAAATAAAAAAAAATCTTTTTTCTAAATACATTTGTATTCGTTTTTTTCTTCTTATTGTATTCCTTTGTATAATATGAAAGAATGTTTTTGTAAATTATATTATATTCATATAAATATTGATGTTAATATTTCAGGATTGTGTGAAAATTATTCTCATGAATAATCTTAGTAAATGTATTTCAGAGATGCTGAAGATGCAGTGCATGCAAGAGATGGATATGATTATGATGGTTATAGACTGCGGGTTGAGTTTCCAAGGGGTGGTGGTCCTAGTAATAATTTTCGTGGTGGTCGTGGAGCTGGTGACAGTGGAAGAGGTGGTCGGGGTGAAATGAGTAACTCCAGAGGACGTGGGCCACCTGCAAGAAGATCTCAATACAGAGTTCTTGTTACTGGTTTACCTCCTTCTGGTAGTTGGCAAGATTTAAAGGATCACATGCGTGAAGCTGGTGATGTGTGCTTTGCGGATGTTTATAAAGATGGCACTGGAGTTGTTGAATTCTTACGATACGAAGATATGAAGTATGCTGTGAAGAAGTTAGATGATTCAAGATTTAGGTCTCACGAGGTACGGTGCAATGTACATGTATGTATAATGTAAAGTTTTTTGTTTTCACATTGCGAAATGTTTACTCTTGTTTACAGGGAGAAGTAGCCTATATTCGAGTGAAAGAAGATCATAGCAGTGGCGATAGAGGGCGCAGCGAAGACAGAGAAAGAGGTCGAAGTCATTCACGAAGCTATAGTCCACGACGTCGTGGTTCGCCTACCTATTCACCATTGCGACGTAATTACTCGCGATCAAGATCTCGTTCCAGATCTCGTTCATACGACTAGTGTGTACGTATATGTTTCACATGGTAATATAAGTAAAAGGCTTATCAATATTTGCTTTACCATGTTTCATTATTACTGATTTGAATTTCACTTAAAGACACCTTCCAATCCAAACCAATTTTGTACAAATTATATAAAAAAAAAAAAAATTATTACTTTTCATGTTGCTTGAATTTAATAATTGTATTGTATCTAATGTATAGTTAGAGCACGGTTCATTTTACATGTACTATGAAAGTAGTTTTCAAATGTTTTTGCCTCTTTCCATTTGAGTATCTTCAAATGATGTTGTATCATCATTTTATGAATACACCTTTTAAAGTTTAATTATTTGGATAAATACGATAGATCGATCTTTTTTTAACAGTAAACACTGGTATATAAACTTTTAATCTCTTGTTATCTTAACAAAGAGGAATCGTGCTCGTATTAATTGCATACTATCGTTGAAGATATATTGATTAGAATTACTTTTTACGTTTAAAAACTACATTCCTTTATATTTTGCAATTTGTTTTGACACTACAAATATATTTAAAGTGTGTAACAATTTTGAAGTATTACAAATGAGAATCTAAAATGAAGTGACTAATATTGTTTCAATTGATGTTTGCATTAGTATACAGCATTGTTTGTATAGTTGCTAATACTGTTAATGTGCAGTGGTAATGTTCTCATTTAAGAAACAATGTCACTGCATTTTAAAATATTACAATTAGCAACTGTGCTCCAGTGCTTGATCTGATGTAAACATCACGTTTTATTGATTTTTTTCTTTTTTTTTCTAATTTATGCATTCACATTTTTGAAGTGATAAAAATAGCACATTTTAAAGCATACCTTAACATATAAAATTCTTATAAGCTTTTAATGCTAAATGCTTGTACTATAAATTTGTAAAGCTAACATTTTGTTTATTGTTAACAGCTGAAAATTATTCAAAAGGAAAACAGTAATGCCATAATGAAGTAAATGTATGTTTCTACTCTACAATATATATGCCCATATTTATATTATCATAAAATGAAAAAAAAAAAAAAAAAAAAAAAAAAATTAAACTTTAGAATATTAATTTAACGAAACGATCATTAACATTATGGCCTGTTTGAATGTAAATTTATTATAAAATTATTTTTCTCTTGTGCAAATAATCATTAATTCTAACAAATAATTCAAATAAAAATACCTCAAGGTTGTTTACACGGCTCATCGTCGTTTAAGTTTTCACACAAATTTAAGTACTTTTATTTTGGCTACATAGTGATGACAATACAAGATATTATATATGTTAAAAAAAGTATAACACTTAATACCTGGACAATGTAATACATCGATATCCATCAATTGTGATGGTACATATACGTGGCATAGTATTTGCTAAGTGTAGGTGAAACGTTTATTTTTACTAAAAGATTCAATATTTCATATATAATCAATTTACTTTGAAAGAAAGAAAAGAAAGAAAAGAAAAAGAATAATACAGTATTTATTTCTTATGTAACAACATTGTTTAATTGATAGAGTAAATAGCTTAAAGTACATTTGAGTGTTCTTTAACGATGAATATTGGGCCATCTGTTTGATTCGATGAGAAAATTGTGTGTTATATATACATTACTTTTAAACAAAACAGAAAACTGTCTAACTCATATTAAAATTATTATTAGAAATATATAGTAACAGATTTGTTACGGTTACTTTAGACATCTGTAGAATGTGCATATTGAAGTAAATTTTATATATATTGTTGTACACAACTTATTTTGAGAAATGTGTTTTTATCAGTTCAAATAAGTCAAAGACAAATTTATATTTTGCCACACATTTCTCGTTTCAATGTTTTCCTTTAGAATGTGTGCACACGAAATTTCATAGATCTTGTAGAATTTGTTCGAAATGATATATTTTCTTAAATTCTCTATTATATATATTAAAAAAAAATATGTTGAAGGAAAACAAATTGATTTCATGTATTCTTGAGAATATTATTATTGCAAATTAATCCTGTGATGGTTTGTATCTTTGTTTCGTATTGTTACATGCAAAGAATGGTTCTAAATTAAAACAAAGCAGATACACGGTATGTTTGTTTTTCACATAGCGTTTGCTCAATTTTGTAATAAATATTTGAATAACGTATAAGTCACAAGGATTACATTTGCGGTGGTAAATTTTATATATATATATATATATATATATATATATATATATATATATATATATATATATATATAATATTAATGAATATTGTGTAAGGGACTAATGTATTTTTTCTTCTTTTGTATATTGGATTGGATTGTAACACAATGAATGAAAAACTGAAATCGACACGATCTTACTTCTTGGATGGATATAATACACGTTCACTTGACGGTGGGATGAGATGGAATGCGTTTTGGATGGATTTATGTATGGAGCATAATATTATAAAAAAGGATTAAGACGTAAATGAGAATGAGAAAAATAATGATACAGTAAGGATACTTTCAAGAGGAAATTCAGGATCAGGAATTCAGGAAAGGAATTGGATGAAAGAGACGATCCGTTTCATTCAAGGATTCTCAATTATCTCTGGATTTTCATCAGAATACGTTGGCAAATCCATTACAAGGATTTAATACAAATTATTCACATTTTTCTGTTTCAAATCTTAAACCAAAATATCGAATCGTGTTAAAGCAGTGCTTTTGATGAACTAACAAAAAGAGCCGTAACGAAAACACAGAATGAACATCTTCGACGTGATTACGCAGATTCCTTAATCATTTCAAGTGTTTCGGATTTGTTGCATTCACGCGATTGAAATCTTAACGCACAGTGACTCTCGTACCTATTTTTTTTTTCTCTATCTCTTTCTGCAACGCTAAAAGAGAACCAGTAATGGAATGTCAACCTTGTACGTTTCGCTTTATGAAAGTATTTGCTTCTGATCTATCAAAAACAGTTAATCGATTAAGAAATCGTTATATACATATTTTTTTTTTCTTTGTCATTGAGATAACAACTCTGATTCTCATCCAAAGAAGTTCGTACACGGGAAGTATCAGGCACGTCTCATCCGGGTGTGATCGCGACAGAAAATGAAGAGATACGAGCCTAAGTGGTCGAAAGGAAAACTTTTAACGCTCGATCTTTCTCTGTTCTCGTTGATTAGGCAACGCGTACTCGCATGTTTTAGCGTTTCCCTCAGGATCAAAAAAAAGATAAAAAAGACAAACGGAAACAGTGGTCGTTCGGAGGAGACTCGCAAGAGATAGTGCTTTCTCATAAATGACTTCATTCTCGCTGTTCTTCTCTGAATTAATTATTTCAATTTTATTATACGTAACATCGTTGATCGATCCGTGAGCGTGTGTTGATAAAATAGTTGAACCGAAGTCACAAGAGGAGGACGTTAACGTTTGGGGTCGGAATAGAAACCATCTTAAACGAAAAAATAAAAAAAAAGGACTGGATTCCCTAGCTTGTAGAGGATCTCCCGGGACGAATAATAAAATAAAAATATGGATTCGGCAAATAACGTTTGGATTAGGATGCTGACAGGATAAATTAGCGTTCACGATGGATGTTTGGATACGGATATAAAAATTGGCTGGAATAAATATATATAAATATAGAAAAGTAAATAATATTCGACGGATCGTGTTAAGCGGACTACTTGGATCTTTTGACCGGACAAAAACGATGGATTTGGATTAACAATCGAGGCGTTAAAAAATAAAAAATAAAAAAAGCGTCGCGTCGTTGAAAATAGGTTTCACGAAATCGCCTAGGTCGGACTTGGGACTTGCACTTAGCAGGATCAATGAGCAGGATGATATTGTCGGGGATATCATTTTTCGGATATCACGGATCGAAAACGGATGCAATCACATGTGATCTCTGTATAAGGTATTTCATATCAAGTTTAATATCTGACGTCCCTTCGATATTACACCATTTTTCTGCATGCATTCTTCTAAACAAAAATACCAAACATTCCTCTATAAAGCAAACAAGAGAAGGAAGAGCAAACACTCACTTTTTCTGTTTTTCAATTTCTTAGAATATTCTTGCCTTTTTTTTTTCACAAGACTAATTTTAATAAATGTAACAGAAAGTTTTTTTTTTTTAAGTTTAATGAAAAAGTGTCTGAATCATTTTGCTCAGACTAAATGTCTCATTCCTAGTAATAGCATTAACCCTTACATGATAGTATCCACTTAATCCCCCCCCTAATTGCATTGATCAATCACCAATCTTGGTATGTTATTCTTCAATGATGAAGAACTTTACAGAACTCCTGATGATCAGTGTCCATTCAGGAAGAGGGACTTGAAACTATTTAGTTGTTCGTCATTGGTGTCTTCTTTGAATTATCCTGAACTCCTTTCCTCGAATCAATGTTCATTGCTCACAAGTGTCTCTGTTGTCACTAATATTTAATGACATTAGTTTCTTCGTGTGTCCTTTTTAAGAAATACAAGAGGAGATTACGTGAGTATAGACTTATTGCGGTATTCAACTCTTTATTTATTTATTTTTATTCAACTGAAAGATGAAATAATTTATTTTGCTTTTAATTTTGAATATTTATGCCTGATGAGGAAGACATATTCGTTGGAGAAATAATTTCTGTGACATTTCTAACGAATCTTTTAAGAAAAATCTGTTTCTGGTGTCTGTTGGTAAAGAAGCTCCAGGGAGATAATCCACCATTGGATGGCCTGTTAGTTTCCTTCAGGTGAGTAACATGAAACTAACTGAATAGATTATAATTCTTCATTAATCCTTTGTTACTAGTTCTGTTTAGATGACCGAGAAAAGGATACGCTTCTGCATTGATTCAGGATACAAGCGTTTTGTAAGATCACTTCAATTCACGTAAATAATTTTTATAGAACTTTATTGTTACAGAAATTCTTTGTTACATTAAGTCTTCTAGTATAAGAAACGTTACAGATACTTCAATTTCTTAACATTCAAAATGCTAGAACATTTAATGTCACTAATTCTCTCATGTAACGCGTTACACTTTACAAATAAAATCTGTTGTTCTTTTTCTCCCTGAATGGTCGTGGTTTACTTATGTCAAAAAGCTCACTGAAGTAACAATAATTTCTGGTAACAGTTACATACGTCGCAAAGTACTTTGCTTTTATACATATATTTATAACCGTCGACTCTGTTGAAACGAGCATCGAAGGACGAACGAATGGCTCCTTACATAGTCTCACGAATGGGTATGATCGTGAGATCCTTGATCAGGACGGTGTCCGGTGTCTGAAGAGCGAAAAGAACACAGTCGGACACGTCTTTGGGTTTCAAAGCCGGACGAGGATTCTCTCTCAACCATTGAGTGGTCATCTCGGTGTCCACCAGACCAGGAGAAATAGACTGCAATTAGAAAAAACGTTAAACAATCTGGTATCATTTTATAAGACTCAAGTCAAACTCGGTCACTTACAATGACTCTGATGTTAGATCCAAGCTGCGCCAGTTCAGAGCGGAGGCACTCAGTTAAGGCAGTCAAGGCGCGTTTGCTGGCGATGTAAGCCGGGGACACTGGACGGTCGCATTCGGTTGGCACCCTCAATCCGCAGACGTCGTTGATGTTCACGATGGTACCATTGTCGATTCCTGAAGGATGCACGCGTTTAGATATTACTTCTGTAGGAACGGAACCTCCATAGGCCCTCATAAGAGGAGTCGTGAATGGAAAAATAGCGACGGACGGTGTTTAGGTAAGGGAGCAACGTCGTTGAATACTTGCCCTTCTTCTTCATCAGCTTCAGTATCTCCTTGGTCATGCACGTCAGTCCAAGGAAGTTCACGTCGAAGGTCTTCCTCCAGTCCTCCATCTCACCGGTGAGCATCGTAGCGTCAATGTTGGTGGCAGCGTTGTTGATGAGGATGTGGACGGCTCCCAGATTCTTCTCGGTCCAGTCCAGCACGCGCATGATGTCATTTTGATTGGAAAGGTCGCACTGAAGAGGGAACAGCTTGCCTGGTTTCGACTTCAGTTCCTCAGCGAGTGCCTGGTGAAAGAACAAGGAACTTAAATCGTAGAAGCGACGAAGAAGCGAATTTCAATGTTCGTCGATCATTTCCAGAGATCAAAAGTATATTATTCTCGAAATGGCGAGTAGGTAACAAGCGTTGACTGAGTACTTGCGGAAGAAATAGAGTTCTAGAGAAATATACCTTTATTTTGTCGACGCGACGAGCGATGCCAACTACTGTCATTCCCTTGCTGACTAGACATTCCGTCAAACACCTGCCGATGCCAGAACTGGCGCCGGTGATCAGAGCAACCTTGTTGGACCAACGTTCCATGGCGAAGAGTTAGATTTGCTTTTGCTGGCAAGACCGTACGAAATCACAAAAATGTCTGTATTTCGGAGCATCTGCAACCCCTTTTATACCGGACTGAAATTGTGGCCCAAGATTACCGAGGTCGCGTTAATCTTTAGACACGAGATACTTCAATTGCCTCGGGCTGCTGCCGCCTCGCTATTCCCTATATTTACGCCCGAAACGATACTACCTTATTTACAGGAGTAAATCGTACATGTATAGAATTGATATTCCCATCGACTGGACAAATTATTTGGTCCCCGATAAAAAGTATTTTGACGCGGAACGAGGACATCTTGTGACAAACTTGTTTGCGATTCTCGATGTAAATGTGTGCGAAATGAATTGAGAGGGTGAGGTGAAGAATTGTAAACATTCGAAAGGTATTTCGAAAGATCTTGTTTTCTTTTCTTTTCATTATATTACATTTTACATCTTCTCTTTTTTAATTGAAATACATAGTTTGATTGAAAATTTAATACCTGAGTGATGCATAGTATTCTTCATCTAAATGTTAAAAATAATAGGACATAGTATTTTGTGTATAAGCGGTATCTATATTGGATGCAGTTTTTTTATCGAGAGCACCATGAATATTTCAATTATTAATACGTGTTTTTTTAACATGCACAATGCATGTTTACTACAAGAGCGAAGATAAAACAGATACAGGTATCTTGTTGAGGAGCAACATTTTATACATATTGCATCAGATGTTTTAAAAATAAATCATTGCATCCGGTAAGTTCAGCTTAATTGATTTATTAACGAAATAATCTTTATTATTGATGCATTGAGAGTTTAGATATTTTAATTTTACGACCAATAATCTTACAATTTTCATAATCTTGATCAAATAGAATTTATATTTCATTTGTGGTGGAAGAAAATTAAGAAAATTACAGGACAATTTTTAACGATTGAGGTAGTTTTCGTTTTGGCGCGAATCGATCAATAATATTCTCGATACTTCTCTCGCCGTATAAGGCTCGATGAAATTCCATGTTTTCCGGTTCTCGAATAAATCTCAAACTGTCAGCTGCAATTTCACAGCATGGTTTACTATTTTCTTTTCTGATTTTGGAAACTTGGAAGAGACTTCGAGCTTTGTAAAATAGCGCACGACCACGATTTGCGCCAAATTGTTGCAGTCCCATTTGATTTTCATCGAGTATTCGAAGTACTTGGTTGGTTATATTGATCGCGTCCGTAAAACGTCTCTCGTTTACCGCCGTTTGTGCTTGGTCGTTCAATATATCAATTATTCGTTTGATCAGCTCGATGATCTTCCGAGAAACGGGTAGTCCCAGCTTGGCTATCGTTTCGTAGCAGTGCAGGTACGAGTTCAACGCTAAATCAGGATTATCGCGCATAAAAAAGATATCGCCCAACGTTATACACGGCTCCACGTAGTGTTTGGTTAATTGACTGTAATAGATGATACGCGCCGCGTACTCCAATTTATCTTCCAGCATGAGATTCATCACCTTGTTGTATCTGTCAACAAATCGTTCGATTCAGATTTTCGCGCGCGAACAGCTTCGCGATGTATCGATGTTTTCGCATGATCGATAACGCAGCGCGTTCGAACGAGTTGTCCGTTAAAGACGCGCAGGTTTGCTCGATGAAGGTACGAATTGGGAATTAAAGGTAAGAAATTTGTGATCATCTTTCGTAATAACGTCATTTAACAGGATTTATAAGGATTTATAAGGTCTAATAATAATATACATTCGTGACAACTGAATTCTTACCGTATTAGATACCATTGTTTAATTAATTCATGCCTAGCTTCTGAAACCGATAACCTTCCTATGATCGAATTTCGAACATCATGAGGATTCGTCAATTTAGAGAAGTTTTCACTGACGTGGTCTAACCAAGCTGTTGCTTCGATTAGTCGGCCAGATAACCGTAAAATGATCGTTTTTAATAAAGTGAATCCTGGATTGTGCGGATTACAATCGAGAGCTTTCTCGATCGATACCAATGCTTTGTCGTAACAACCGTGCAAGCACCATATTATGGCGTACGTTGATAGCGTATGAGCGGCATTGTAAATAACCTATAAACCATAGAATATAATTAAATATATGGTATGATACGATATATTTTCATTATATGATCATTATGTGTTATAATTGATCATATTCTGTGCAACGATCACTTCGATCGTTACGAACGACGTATGTAGGCGCCATTGCGAAAAACATACGAATACGAATACCGATCGAAACGCTAAGGTACGAAGTGATGATAAAACAGATTCTTGTTTGCAATGTTATCTGTTTTATCGGTAAGATACCACGTTTAATCAAACAGAATTTAGAATTAATTGAATTATTGTTTTGTAGGATACAAACGTCCAGCAGTTCTTGAGCTTTAACATTATTCGGATCAAGATCAAGCGCCTTAAGCAACATGTGTCTAGCTACAGCCATCTGTTTCCGATGAATCTTATATTCGGCGTGCACTGAGAGCAGGGTGGCGTGTCTTTTAGGATCGGTGGAATTCTTCAGAAATTGATCCCAGTAATGATGAAACATCTCGTATTTCTCTAGTTTGCGAAGAAGTTTCAACAATTTGTCCTGCCAACAATTGAACGCTTTTTAATCGAAGAACAAATCGGGAAAGTTATGGTTTCCTACTTCAACATTCGTTTTCAACATGTCGTCCAACTTTAGCAACAAAACCTGCTCGTAATCGCTCACCGCCTCTAAGTTCATGCCGTTGTCGTAATAAAAATCGCCTCTTTTCCTGTAAGCTGCTACCAATTGTTTGAAATACACTTGCTTCAATTTTTCACCCGTTAGTTTCAAATCGAACTTTGCCATCACTCTCGCGGTCTCGTAATTCTTGATGGCTTCTTTCCATTGTCCTTGAATGCGATAACGTTATATTTTTCTTTTTATAATCGAAACTATCGGTTTCTGTTCTTGCATCTTAAAGGTATACTGGATGGTGAAGGAGGTATCTGGAGAATTCTTTATTTCTCCATCCAAAAGTTTATTTATTCAGAATTAACTGTTAAAACTTGTTGTAATTAATCCTATTTATAATAATCTTAACTGGATGAACTTAATACTAATTGTGACGATATATTTTCAGAGACCAATATATATTAACTGCAGTGACTATGGTGTACCTTTGCGCATATATATGTCGCCTCTCAGAGCATAAAACGGATGAAATTTCACATTGAAGAGCAACCCCTTGGAGATCGAGCGTAAAGCCTTGTTGAAATCCTCTTCTTCTTCTTCGTGCACGGCTTTAATTGCCTGCTGATAGCAGCTTCTCGCCTGTTGGGACTCTTTGGTTTTGGTAAGCGGCTTATAGTCGGTCCACAACTGGCGAAGCTGTCGTTAATCGTCCCCTTTTGTGAATTTTAATGCTAGAACTACCAGGACAAGTCGTGACGACTTGTTTCCGATTTCTTACTTTAAATTGCTATGTATTTAATTGTATAGGTAGTTCTAATGTTAAGAGTAACCGTATGTACGTAGCGAATATTACAAGTATTCATTTGATAGGTATAAATAGATACGCGTCTCACTTTCATGACTTCCTTATGGGGAGTCAAGTAACGTTGCTCATGGGGAGCGAAATAGTCCTTTTTCGAGGCTAAATCGATTATATCCATCGCGGCTATTGGTATAGCGGCGTTTGAGTAACGAACAGGTTACATAATTTATAGTCAGCTGTTTTTGTCCGCTGGCGGATAGATTGTGTAAAGGAATTGCGTTGCAGGGGCAATTAATCGCGAAAGATGACGTGCCTTGGCAAACTTCACTTTTAATATTCGAGTATATAGATTATTTTATTGTATGGTTAAAATCGTACGTTCAATTGGCAAACTTTAGTTGGATAGATTATTTGTTATACAGGGTGTCCAAGGAAATAGAATTTTACAGGGACGCTTATGATGCAGTCATTCTTGTAACTTCGCTACCAAGATTCTCCCAGGGGTCGAAGAATGATATCTTGAACCTGAAAACGATATTATTAATAATTAATTTAGATCATTGAAAACATGGACGACGATACTTACAACAACGTGAGGGGCACTTGTTAGGATGTACACAACAGCTGCAGCAACATCTTCAGGGTCCAATGTGGGGAAGGACGCAAGTGCCTCATCGGTGTACGTACTGTAAGACATCATCAGCTCTGTGGCTACCAATCCTGGACTGATGCCCTGCACGATCAAAGATCAACTCAAAATAATATATTTTTGATATATTTGAAACATTGTTGGTCTCATACCGTGACTCTTATTTGCGTTCCAGTGAGTTCGTGTCGCAGGGTCTGAGCCAGGGCGGTGATGGCCCTCTTCGAAGCTGGATAAACGGAGAACCCTGGTATAAATGGTACCCGTTCACCTGCGAGGCTGTTCACGTTTATGATGACACCTTCTCCTCCCGCCTCTCGCATCATGCGGACCGCCTCCTTGGTGCAGAGGCACAGGCCGAAGACGTTCACGTCGAAAACGGCACGCCAGTCCTCCAGATTGCCGTCTGCAAATTTGAAAGTCTTCAAATTTGAAAGTCTTCAAATAAACTCTTCAAGTAATATCAGGAATCAAGGATTTATTTAAGAAATTTTCCTTCTTCGCAGTCGGTTACCTATCAGGGAGGACTCTTTGGTCATTCCAGCGTTGTTGACCAGCACGTTCACGGACCCAAGGTTCTCCTGCACCCAGGCGAAAGCTGCGGTCACGCTTTCCTCTTTGGAGACGTCGCATTCGACCGCATAGAGCTTGCCCGTGCACTCTTCCAGACTCTGGGCGAGCTCCTTGATCTTCTCCACCCGTCGTGCGAGGCCCGCCACCACCATACCTTCAAGACCAACATACCGTAACGTAATATCAGTCCTGCTACCATAATTTTCTTCAACCATTGCTCAGAAATTGCTACTGCTAAATATTTATTGCTGTAATTTACAATTTTATTTCAATTGTTATCACGTACCATTCTGAACCAATTGTTTGGTAATCGCAGCCCCGATCCCGGCACTGGCACCTGTAACGACGGCCACCTTTCCCGTCCATCGGTCCATCCTCGCGACGTCACGTACGATTCACGACTGTTCGAGCTGGCTCCGGTAATAAGATCGCTTATAAGTCTAGAAATCGATAGGACAAGAGAGAGAGAGAAAAAATGGTGACACCAGTTAAAAATCATCGGACTGGTCCGGCGGGAAACTCGATAGCCTCGCGGTAAACCCATACCTAGTCCTCGACAATTAATGTTGTTCGCAAGATCCCTGACATCCCGTCTGCGATCTATTTCTGATCCACGCTGGATTTTATTCGACGCAAACAGATCCTGGAATCTTTCCAGCGGATAAACTCTTCTTTGCGGAACAACACTCGCGAATGGGACGAATATTTGTAGATGGAGTGCTAATTGGGAAGCCCTTATTGTTCCTCCGTTGTATCGTCTCTGTATACACGGTGACTGATAAATACTGCAGGGAGAACTTTGGATATTAATGAGTTAACCCTTTGAGGACGGAGAACTTTTAATGCTGGCTCAGTGAATTTTTATTTCAAATAAAATAATCTGTTGTTCACTTATTCAATCGTCCACAAAGGGTTAACTTTGAATATTGTATGGAATCACTTCTTACGCTCGATAAAGGTTGCAGCCTTTGAAGGCAACAGAAAGATACTAACAGAACATTGTTCTGAAGTTACTTGAAAGGGCAAGCACGGAAGCGATTCATTAATCGGTTAAGGCTAATTAGACGCGCTTTAGATTCAATTGCATTGCCAATAAACTTATTGCAACATCAAATGACTTCAAAGTACCTGTAATTAAATTAACCTATAAATTATATTTTCTTATTTTTATTTGCAGAAAGGACCACCATTTTGTTGAGAGGAATTCAAGGATAACCATGAAATTGTAGGAATTCTATAAAATATACCAATTGATGGAATGCTGAATAAAAAAGGTAATCAGAGGATATTAAATACACACATTTCAAATCTACAAGTATTTATTGGATATAAGGCGCCTACATTGCTGAGTACTATACACTTTGAAACTTGTATCGGATCAGCTCCATTTTGGAACTGTAACAGTTTTGCTTACGTCTTTTTTAAAATTCGTCGTGTATCTTGATGGAATGACAATGGCTCGCTAAACATTGTCGAAGCATGGCACTAAACAGGAACTGCTAAACAATGGGCTCTAGGCGGAGAGTTAAGAGATAGTACCGGAAGTGGTGCGGTCGTATCCCGACCCGTTTCGAAGTTTTTATTTAAATGTACGCAAAAGTTTCAATCTTTCTTCCTCGACGCTTTGATATAATTATTTTAAAGTGAGATTTGACCCTATCAAGACTAAATCTATAGTTTCCCTATTCGAAATTAAGTACACGTTAGGAATAAAATTAAATATTATAAAACAGTACCGTTTATAAATTAACAATGCAAACCATGGTACTTAAGGATTAAATTCAAACAAATTATTGCCTTTTGAAAATAAAGCAATTCTGTAAAAAGAGATTGAAACTTTCGCGTAAACCTAATTAGCGTTGATTTTTCATTACAAATAAATCGAGACTGTGGTCATTTTCGTTTTCTTCTTTTACAGTATAATCGATGATTATTTACAAAATTCTATCCCTTAGAAATCATCGCGAAGAAAATATATTGTTTCTTTCCTTTGTTTAAATTGTAACATGTACAAACGATAACGTTTACCTTTATTTTTTTTATCAATTTGTTGCCTGGAACGAATCCTGAAGATCTTACAAAATAATTTGATTAAGATTTGAAGTCTTAAAAAGAAATTAAAACACTAAGTGTTAATTAATTTATGTTATCGAACAAAACTCAGTTGTTTTAAATGAAATAAATTATTATTTATGTAAAATTAATTACTGCTATCTCCATCGTTTAACGAACTATAAAAATATAACTATAATTATTTACTCATACATATTTCTGGATCCGTTCCAGGTTGTTGCAGACGAAATAATCTTACTTCTACCACGTTACCCGATATATATTCTGTTAATTAAGCGAAATAAAACATGGCAATTAAAAGATAAACGTGTAGGCTGGCTTGCGTAGATACTGCTTCAAAATTTCATGAAAATTGGAAAATGAACTTTCTTTACATTATTAGAAAAATTATTGAATTGGAGCTGTTAAACGTTTCACAAATAATGAAAAATATTGATTGCATTGTAATCAGTTTCCAATAGTATCCGATACTCGTAAGAATTATCAACTGTTTTGAAAGTTGTTTATTAATGATGTAACATTCACCGTGTGTTACACAGTGTAACCCTCGGTCCGCTGATGCTGGCTTTTTAAAATCAAGTATTCAGATTCTCTGGACATTACAATGATTATATTAAATATTAGAAAATAATAGCTGCAAGAATATTGAGATATTTAAAGAAAATGAAAAAAGTGTGTATTTAAATTATTATACCAGCAGTCCAAGGGTTGACATAGTCCAGAATAGGTTGTTTTTCTTAAAAATTCTGAGATCTATGTTGTCGATAAAGTTCAATTAAAATATTGAAGAGTATCTGTGCTTTGATTTTACAAATCTACAACGTTAGTTTTAATTTTCAATTTTATTTTCATCCAATTCTGTTTCCTTTCTCTGTTTCGTAGGGGAACGCGTTGAATTCCAGCCCGATTCGATGACAACAACCTAATTAAGAACGTCAGCCATTCGAAACGAAACGTTTAAAAGAAACAACGAGGATAATGGTATTATTATTCGATCCTATCCGATATACAACTTCAGCTATACATATATTCCATGCGGCCATAAGAAATTAAATAGCTTTCTATTTTTCATCAAATTAGATGATCACAGTTACAGTCTGTTTCGATGTATTTATACAAAATTGTTCCTCCGATTATGAATTAGATTATACTTTGTATCGTCTCTTATCTTTTTTTTCTTCTTCTTTATTGTATCTCAGAATTGCTTTACGTGCTATCTTATAGAAAACATCTTCAGACGATGTAGATCCCGTAATACGTATCATCCGAGAGACCATCGAGGAAAGCAACGGGTTAGGACGACGGTAAAATTCTCACGAATAATTACGAATTTATGATAATTATACGAAATTAGGACCAATCTTGTCTGTCCCATCTCACGTGCATTGTTTATTAAATGTTTAAATGTTTATTGAACTTTGTAAGGCATTGATATGGCTAGAAAAATCAAACTATTTCATTTATTATATTTTAAAGAGTACCTGTTCTTTTTAATTACTATATTATTTTATTCATTTGGATTCTATTTGTTAAAATGTAAATTAACTTTAACAACCTATACATGAAATTAATCAGAGCACGCTTAGGTATATTAAGATGATTGAAATTTGATATAATTATCATAAACTTTGTTTATTTCAATTATTACTTCATGTCTCTACACGTGTACACAACGGACATTATCAAAGAATGAAATCTCTAGAGAAACTTTTTACGCAACGATCCAGATAGAAGATTATTTATTTCTTTATTATTATTATTATTTTTAGTTGTTTTTTTAAACACGTCTAACACGCTTTTAATCAGACCACCGTACGAATCCTAAATTGTACAATAATCATTTCTAACGAATTACATTATTACATTGCCATTATTATCATTGTCGTTCGTTTCAATATCGAACAACGCTTCTTCAACTTATTTTTTTTATTCTTCTTTTCTTTTTAGATGCCTGAAATTGAATTCCCTTATCTTCTTCTTTCTTTCCTTCTTTCTTTATTTTTGTACACGTGACGGCTCCCGCTTTGCAAATAATTACCACGATTGTGTCGTTTGCGAGTCGAATTTCAATTTAACGCGAATTTTCGCTGTTCGTCAATTCAGAATTTGTTTTCTTGAAATCAATTTTTTTTATTCTGTCCGATTCAACGCGTCAATTTTCTACCGGAGCTGTAACGTTTCGAATGATTTGGGTAATTTTGGATTCGGGATCGTGTTTCGAATGATTCGATATTCGAACGATTCGAATAATTCAAAATTCAAAATTCGAATACCGTACCGAATACTCCGAATTTTTGTTACAGCCCTGACATCAACCCCTGGTCGTGTTTCATTCACTCCCGATTAGACTAACACTTATCAGAGTAGAGCGAAAGCTGGCTCTTTGAGAATGACACGAAAAATATGAGACTCGTATTCGAGTGTTGGCGGCATGCAGATTTTGAATAACAAAGACTAAAACCAAATGGGAACGAAAACGAAGAAGAAGATCGGATCTTGATATTTTTCCTGCCAACATTTCAACGAGAAAGAGTTTGAGGAATGCTTTTTTTTTACACCCAGGGTAGGCAAGCATAGGGGGCACATTTATTGTAATTATGCACAAATGGGAGCGAGTGTCTACCTCTGTGTCAGTGATGTTTAGGAAAGGATTCGAAATGGGTGCTTTTATGACCCTGACTAGCTTGGGTCACGTTGCTACCTGTATGCTGTTGAGCTTGAGCTTGATGCTGTTGACGTTGCTGCGATTGTGCACGTTGTTGCTGGTACTGTTGATATTGTTTCTGTTGTGATTGTTGACGTTGTTGTTGCTGTTGCTGTTGCTGTTGTTGTTGTTGTTGTTGCAGGTGCTGTTGCTGTTGTTGTGACTGATGCTGATGATGTGATTGAGACTGTTGTTGTTGTTGTTGTTGCTGCGGTTGTTGGATTTGCTGTTGTTTCCGTTGCTCCAAACCAGCGGCCAAGTAAGAGAACACACACAGTACGGAGTAGCAGATTTGATCTGCCTGGAATTTCCATTAATCATCAAATTTAATACAGTGTCTTTGTAAGATTGTTTCTTGAATTTCCATTCAAAATGGACCTCTTAATTTTTTGTCTTTTATTGATGGATCATAATTTTCTCTGAGGTCAGAATACAATTATATGAAATTTCAAGAAACAATTGATTTTCTTCTTTCAAGATTAAGTAGTAAAAAGAAGGGGGACGTTAAACGAAAAGAATCAAGCGTTCCAACGAAACAGAAATGAATAAACTTACGTACGAAATGGAAAGAACGAAAAAATCAACTAAACCTTCATGCATTGTCGCTTTCAGGATCGTCTTGAACTTCAGACGAGAGTTCAGATAACGTAAAGGCAACGGAGAATACCCTGTGCATGCAGTGGCACAGTTCATTGGCCTGTTACACATCACACAAATGAAAATTGGTAAAATGATTATTTATAATCGATAACTTAATTGAAGTAGTAAGAAAAATTAAAAAAATAAAAAAAAGAAGGAAAATGAAATGGATCACAGCATCATAGGATCGTTTAATCTATTAACTGTGGAAGATCTAACAAGCTTTTTTCGAAATTCTCAATATGGTAAATAATTATTTCTTTATATTAAAAATCTAAGCCAGTTAACAGATTAAAGAACAACATATCAGTTTTGTCTACTTTTTTAGCGTCACTTACCATTTGAGACTTATATTTACGTTGAATTACTTGTCTAGTTTTAGGATCTGGAATTAGAAAGATAATATTATATTAGAAACTTGTAAACAATCAGTGTTTTTCGAAAAATGAAATATATATATTTCTTTTTTAGATAAAACGAGCATGTTCAATAGAGCTCCTTTCGTGATTGGACGAACACATTCCATGGAATATTTTGAGAATAACAGGTAAGGTATGGTTATAGATATTGTATAAACTTGTAAGGACCGATGGAACTCTGCTGGACATATTTGAGGACGCAATCATGTTACTCACTGAATTCTTCCAATACAAAGATCCCATCCTTCTGAGTAAAGCACTTGCGGATATGATCGAGTCTTACAAAAAACTGGAAATAACACGATCGTTTCGCATTAGTCGGGTCACGGAAACACCGGGGTATCATATTTCGAGCATCTACTCGTAACATGCACACTTGTGATTAATTCTTCTATGTGTGGCCTTCGACCCTCGGACAGCGACGACCTCGAGATTCGTATTTGATATTTTTACGATTCGAATTTCAAAAATTGCACCTTATTGCACCACAGATACTAGAATGGGTCAAAAGTGTCCGAGGGTTAGTGCCCCGGACAAATGTATAACCGTGTGTGCCAACAACACTTTGGAAAAAGGCGTGTTATTCGATCATAATAATGCTCGTATTTTTTTTTCTTTTAATTAGTGATATTAAGCTTTGAATTGATTAACTTCCACGTACTATCGTATCAGCTAATACGCATCACAGTGCACCTGGTTGCTTGGAGAAGCTAGAATTTCTTTTTTTATGTCAAAGAAATGTCGCTTGATATTTTGACGTCGATATAATTTGTTAGAAATTAATAAATTTGGTTATAGAGAAATTTAGAAAATGATAATAGTATAAGATTGCTAATGCAGTTCTGGGAATTTCAGGAAAGTCAAGATCTTCAAGGAACACTTCTTCGTGGTTGCAACCAAAGTTCATCGTTCCGCAAGTGACAAGATCGAACTTGAGGAAGATCAACGTGAAACACAATGAACTATGGCACCTTATCGTTGACGACATCGTTTCGTATCGTTTTTATACGATCAGCACATATACAGAGAGAAGCTGATGGCGTCGATTACGCTCGAGATCCATCCGTATCTCTGTAATCGAACATTTCTCTAAACATAACTATCAGTAAATCTACTTGTGAATCGAGGAATCATCTCCAATGATTAATTTAACATTTAGAATCCAACATTTCTTATTTTTCTATCAAATCTTCGATGATTCCTCTTTCTTTTAATTCATTAAGTTGGCAACGAAATTTGCTATCTTTGCATACATTTCACATAAATGGCGATTTAATTATTTTTAATACCTTGACTGCCACGTCACCCATGAATGGGTAACACTTGAATTTCCATTAGAAACCAAAGTATTAAATTGGGACGATCGCAAATTTAATTGCCAACCTAATCACTTTTCTTGTTCAAACCGTGTACACAAGAACAATCATCGACAAACATGCAGGAATCAACGGGTACCGATAAAGCCGAAGAAGCTGCATAACACCATGCATCATTTTCTTCGCTAATTAATGTCCAATATCCATTAGCGTAGAACCTGATAAAGCGGCTGAAAGCTATTAACACGCGTATACGAATCATTTTTTTTTATATATATTTTTCGTACGTATACTTTCTCGTTCTCTTCTGTTTATTGAAGCTGAAATCTCAAGAACAAAGAGCGGCATTCTAATCGTAGCGGATAAAAAAGTAGCGGCAGGCAGGCAACTCTGGAGATGGCCTAAACTCATCAATGTAAAAGAAATGTTATTGATTGTTCAGCGTCGATAATTCTGCTACATTTGTGCAAATTGTATCGTCTAAGACCCTTTTTTTTTTCTTTTTTTGAAAGATTCTCTTTTTGTTCCAATGATGCACAGTCATCGATCCGATCGTGGCTCGATTAAGAACACGCGCGCGCGTTTGTACGTGTGCGTGTTGGTCGATTTGTAATCGATTAATCGAAGTTCGAAACATCGTGTACAGCGGTGCCATGCTATCAAACAGTGTTTTTCAAAACAATGGATAGAAAAATATACCGTAAATTTATTAATTCATGCTTTATAGGTTATAGAAAATGTTGAAATTGGTAATCTTAAAAAATGAGAAAGTATATTAGTCCACTTAACTATTTTAATTTAATGTTAAATAGTTATTTATCTTTGAAAATTAAGTGTTAGAATTTTGTGAAATTGTCATTTTGATGTTTGGAAAACACTGTTACGTTAAATAAGTGTCGTGGAGGTCGGATAATAAAAAGGTGTCGGACTTGATTCGAGTTGCTTTCCACGTTCTGGAAATGATCATTCATTAAAAATTAAGACATCACTATATAGCACGAAACCATTGCTCTACTACTTAACTGGCAATGTGAAGAGTGGTTTTATAGATGGTTCTGCGTAAGCGGGCGACTTTTCTCTATTGTACATATATATCGAGATCTAATCGTTCATGCAGTGCATTCAAATTTCCTCCGAGACGTACAGAAACATTCATCTCTATTTCGTTATTTCGGTTGATGATTAAAAAAAAAACAATCTCGTTCTAACGTAAAGTCTCAACAACACTGTCCTGTATAAAAAACATAAGCAAAAAACTCTTGATAAATTATGTTGGTCTTGGATGTTATTTGTTTTTATCTAATGATTCGGCGAACAAATTAAAAATTAATATTAAGAAATGGTTCGGAAGGTGGATTACGAAACAAGCTTCTGAAATCGAATTGCAATTTATTGAACAACTCTCATCGGCTACTTTTGAAGAGATAAATCAATGTAATAAGTTTCTTGCTGCTATCAATTTTTATTTATACGAATTCGCACTTTGAGAACGTAGCCTATCAGATGCTAATTATTATTAAAAAAAAAAAAAGAAAGAATTAATAATTCTTTATTAAGGATAAAAAAGTGATATTATAAAAGAAGAAGTAGTAGATTACACGAAACTGCTATAAATTAATCTCGTGTTGTAACGTAATTTCAGAAGCACTTTTCAAGATACACCCTGATTACAATTATCGCACCTCGTACAGTGAACGAGAAAAGTATTGGTACACTCCTACGTGTATTTTCTTAATAATTCAAAAACGAAGTCCCATCCAACATTTTTGCAAAGGAAATTGTTCAAAATCGTCTCAGCTACCCCCCGTTTTCGGTTCCCACACTATTTCTGGGACACCCTGTACAGTAATGTAGTAATAAAATTAGTACAGCAATGTATTATTACTACATAAAATAATTGTAAGAAAGCAGCGTGTACCAACGCTTTATCGGCCCACTGTACTCGGTACCGATTTATCGTACGCGAATATCGTGTCGCGGTCGTTTCTCATTTTCTTTTCTTTTCCAGTCAATTCATTTGCCACCTCCAGTACCAGCAGTTAACGACCGAGAAAACCTTTAAGAGTGTCTCTAACGAAATTTTAATGATCATGACGTAAGAAACGTGGCGGGGACGGCTGTGAACTCGGCGTTAACAGGCCCCCGATATCGTGTGTAACGAACGACAAATGGCTGTACGTGAACGAAACGAAAGGGGGGTGAAGAAGAAGGTAAAAAGATAATCGGGGGGAGAGACGAAAAAAAAAATAGAACAAACAAAGATAGAGTAGTACATTAGGTTGCAATTGAGTGCACCGAAAACATTGCTCTTCTACGAGTTGCACTAAACACTACTTACAAATACTGTCAATCTAAGAGTAGACAATATTTAAAGTCGTCGTACTGGAAAAAATGTTTATATGCATCAGACACTGTTCTGCGTATTAATAATAATACAAAATTTACTGGTACCTGAGTCAGCTTTACGATATGAAAAATCATAGATTAACATACAGGTACATATGTATATATATATATATATATATATAGTATTACTGGTATATACATATACGTGTCACAACTAACACTGATCAATGGTTAAATAGGTAAAGAGAGAGAAAAACTAAAGTAGGGAGGAAAAATAAGAGAAATCTAAAAGAAAGGAATAAACGAAACAAGTAAAGGTAATATAGACAGAGCAGATCAAGTTCAATTTAAATGCACTGTTAAGAGTGTGATAGTAGATATACACATATATATATTTGCCGTATGTGTGTATATATATATATATATATGTATTGTTGAATATACGGCTAAAAAAGTAATGGTGAAATAAAAAAGCATTTCCGGAACACGGCCAACACTGATTATAATTAATATACTGAGTTCATATAACAAACAGTGATTTAGTTTGATTAGTACCTCGAAATCCTGTTTGCCCAGCCCAGGGGCAATGTCGATGGACAGGACAAGAAAACAGAAAACAGAAAAACAGAAAATTAAATCTCTGTTGAACAAGTAAATTCACTCAGTTGAAAAATATTTATTGGGGTGGGTAGGGGTTTGAGGGAGGGGGGCTCCAAAACAAGTACCATGGTTGGTTGTACAGTTACAAATTACCTAATCAAGTCATGGCCAATTAAAAAAAATTATGCAAATAGTTTTCCATTGTTCAAGGACCATCTCAAAAGTTCCCCAAGCTGAGAAAAGTCTATTATATTTATCTCTTTTCTTATCTTCTTATCGATCGTCGATAATAGATGTTATTCAGTGAATACATTTAATTGTTTATTTGTTTATTTTTGTTTATTTGTCAAGAATAGACTTTCCTCGCGTATGACCACGACAAATAATGAGAAAGAAACGAAACAAATCGTTCGATTTTATAGAGAAAAATATAATATTGCATCCAACATTCAATACAAATTATAATAGGTATATTTATGTATATATATATATATGTGTAAAAAAGAAAATCAAATTCATATACTCCCTAAATATCCTTATCTGATTACGAATATATGAATGAATAAATGTGTAATGATTATAATACAGATAAAAAGAGACTGCAGCTGCACATCGAGCTCCATGCAAGAAAACACCGATTAACGCTTTAACGAAAATATTACCCAACAAAATGACCGGTTAATTATATATATATATATATAGATATATAAATGTATATATACAGTGTGAGGTGAACAAAATATTGTATAAAACTAAGATAAGGTTATTCCTCGTTAAAAACAACGTGTTAAAATTGTACAGCTGGGTACAACGTTGATATTTGTGAAGTTGTATGTATAAATTCTATTATTTTTCTGATAAAATAGATATTTAAGCGTATTTAATGAATTGACGTGTTCGAATCGGCGCTAGATTCGGGAATTCGAACTTCGGAACGAGTCGGAAAGGTTCGGGCAGGTTCGGCTTTCCGAAGGAAATTGGCGCCATAAGGGAATGAAACTCCATCGTTCGTTTCGTACTCGAATGTTATCAGGCAAGTTACAGAATTACTAACTTAGTAATGTAATTATTACTGAACTAATTTAATATTTTAGCAATCAGGAAATCAGGATCCTAAATCTAATGTCCCAGACAAGCAATCTGTTTAAAGGTCTACGTTGCACCAAGACGTACATTAAAGTTGCAGTTATGTGCAATGACAGCATTGTTTAATTAACAGGAATGTTTCAGATAATTTTACCACAGTCTTTATCATAATTGTAAGTAACAAGAACATTATTGCACATATCATATTCACTGCATTGTACATTTTAATTCAGCTCAAACCCTTATTAAAATAATTTCAATTTACAGTGCAAAAATGAAAGACCGGTTCGCGTTTCGAGAAGTTAGAGTGATTTTCTATTATCAGGTAAGCCATCGTTGCATTTAACTGTACTAGAAGACATTTTTTCAATCCTTTTAACGAAGAATCACCTTATACACGTTTCTACCACATTCACCACCTCACCCTGTACGTATAATGTACATGTATGTATATACATACATACATATATGATGTATGAGGTTATGTACGTATGTATACACATATCAAAGTGTCCTTGTCTGTATGTTAAGTACATAATCAAATAATATATATATATATATATATATTTAGTATGATAAATAGAATATTAGTAACCAGCGTGTCAGGGCTGCTTTTCCTGTGTAAAAAGAAAAAGAAACAAAGAAATTCAACGACGTGTATGAGTATGTGATTAACAATATACGTGTTATATACCGTGTCCTATGTGTACATATGGAAATATTATTGTTTTTTGTTCTCTCTCTGGTTGTCCCTCTTTTTTTTTTTTAATTATTATTCCTCCTTACTGTTTCCGTTCCTCGTGTGCATGTGTGCCTCAATGTGTGAGAATTATTTCTATCGTCTCCCGTTTCTAATCATAGTTGGCTGAAAATGTATTTTTTTTTTAACGTTCGCAGTTCCCTGCCGATCGAACAACCGGAAGTATCGAGGATCCAGGCGATCGAGGGGCGAGTGGTATCGGTGTGAAATCCTGTCGTTCATCGTAACAACTTCACAAACTCATACATAAGACTGATAATAAGATACGTACAGATACAAAATTAAGCAGATCGTGGTGGCTAGCGATGGGAGAATAATATTGAGTGGTCCTTGCATCAATGCAGTAAAAAACGTAGATAGAAACGAAAATACACAAAGAAGAAGAGAATCATATATAATCGAAAGATAATGAACAGTAAAAAGAGGTTGTGGGTAATGTGGCGGATCATATACTTCCCTAATTAGCCCGCCACCATTCGATCGATCCTTCTACGTTGTAATTAAACTAATTTAAAGAAAAGTACAGCGAGGATCCTTCGTTTGTGACAAGAAAGAAAATACAACAGTATTCGCCTTTTGATTTTGATAAAATAGAAATAGAAATGCAACTTTTCAATATTTCTAAGTTTCTAATATTCCAACCTCACAAAATTTCTAAATAACTTATGTTAAAAAAATGATGTACAATATTTGTAATTGCGGCAAAGGAGTTGGAATTAGTTTATAAACGTGAACCTTGTAAGAGAATTTTATCAAAATCGAAAGAGGAAGCATACGTTTCTTGTTAAACTCACTTTTGTTATCGTACGATCGAATCGAGGCGAGTTGTACTCATAAACTTATCAACATAACAAATCTCAGATACTTAGTGTTCAATCGCTGAAATAAATACATTGTTATACGGTATTTAACATTAGGTGGAGACAGAAGTAACATCGGCAAAAGAAATACATGACACGGTTCCAATAATTGAAGAGAGAAGAGACAATAACGAAATATGGAGGAGAATAAAAAATGAGTCGCTAAAAAAAAGAAAGTAAAAAAAAGAATGAAGAAATGAAGATCGTTACCCAAGAGAGATATGTATATATATATATATGAATAAGAGATCGGATGCGCTTCAACATTACATGTACAAAATTGGACAATTGTTTAGATAAAAAAAAAAGAGTATAGGAAACGTTTGCACAACCGTTTAATAAAGTTCGAGAAGTTTCCATTCTTCTTGCAGTTCGTTTAAATAACGTGAGTGTGATGCACTTTTAGGCGCGAATCATACCTTGCTATTAGCGAAGAGGAGACCCACGCCCTCCATGCAAACCTGAAGAAGTCCGCCCTCGCCCGTCCTCATGTCCTGAACCGGAAACTCGCCGCCAAGCTCGACCCCGACGTTAGCGCCACGGCCACGGACGGCGGCCTTCTCCATCGCGTCCTTTATACAGTAATATAGGTCCTTGCACTGAAAAGATCCCATCGTTTCATCAGGTACCTCTTCCATCATTCTTCTTATCCACTCAACAAGGTTTATTTATGGTGTACCAGAAGAATCTGAAATTGTTTCATTTACCTTTTTAGTGTAATACTTATGCAGCTGTGTCTGCCCGCCGTTACGTCGCCAAAGGCACAAGACTTTGTTCTTCGGGCTGTAAGTCATGTTCACCAAACGCTCGTACCACCATCGTTCGACAATCACGCCGTTCACAGACCTGAGCACGAGGCCGTCGTGGCGAACCTCCAGGAAACGTAGATCGCCCTCGGCGTCGACACCGGCATGCACCGTGAACGACTGCCGGTGCATTTGTCGGGACGTCAAGGGCTTCAGGTCTATATCGTTCCCGTACTGAAATACATCCAAGGTACTTTATTCAATAAACATCCAAAATAGCGGTCGTTTAATCTAGTGGTAGTCACTTTTGTATCTCTGACTTATAAAGTAGGGATCAGGTTGACTACAACTGGTTTAATGGTTTTTAACCACTCACAAGATTGTGTATTTGGTCGAGAAGCTGGTTGAGCTCCTGGCTGTAGATCAACCCAATATGGCTCTTTCCGAGTAGCCTCCTGACTTTGCGCTTCACTTCATTCTTGTCGACGTTCAACATCACCAGGATCGCTGTCAGATTGTGCAATAAGGTGCACAGTAGTCTGTCCTCGTCGTGTTCTAAGCGTTTCTTCTCGCTGTCGCTCAGGCTCTTGTACCTGTACCCACAATCATAATTGGTTTTCAGTTTCAGATTTCATCTTGATGAATCTCATGACTTTACCTCTCCATCATCTCTCCAGGGCCTTGATCCATGCCTATCATGTCTCTTTCCTGGGAGACTGCGTCCAAGAACGCGTCTTCCCAGAATTGCATCTGGTCCCAGAGCGAGGATCGTTCCTTTCCCAACAAACCTACGACCCGGTACGTTGTACTTCATCGATAAAAAGTTTGTTACATTATTTATAATAATAGCGAACCTTCGAACAAATAGGTTCTCGCTGCCTCAGGACTGGGCGCCGTGGTGGTGGGTACCAAACTTCCTCCATGGTACCGGAAACCGGTGCTCAAGGAAGATTTGCTGGACCAGACGCTTCCCGTACGTTGCTTCGGCTGTCGTGGAAACTGAAATCGTCGAATCGTGTAAGAATCGCACGAAACGCGTCTCAAAATGTTGTCGTTTGACTCAAGATTCTGATCGTATTTCTCTTTTCTAAAATTTAATAAGCTCGATCACTTGACCTCTACGATTCGAGGAAGACTCAAAAGGGTTCGCACTATCGAGAAATTCTTCTAGAATCAATATTTGTGTGCAAGAACTACAAGGTACAACCACGTGCAATAATCTCGCTCTAAAGGCTAACTGTACAGGAAGGAAGACCCCCCTTGTCACTGGACTCTATCTTTCTATCAGAGAGGACATCGTTGCACGGGGTTATACTTACTTTCAAGCGATAAAAAGGTATCGTGAAACATTCTACGAACACAACTTTCCATTCGTGATTGGCGTACTAGGTAACTACTTGTTGCGAGTCAAACGAACGTGGTTTCATGACATAAAAGTATCGTGCTTATAATATTGTAGGTTCGAGACCTCCATGACACTGGTAAAAGGAATCGTGGAAGAATGGTGTTTGGTCTAAGGCTAGATAAGTCAAACTTAGGACGTAACCCCATCTAAGATACTTTTGTATCACCAAACTGTGTCAGCGTTCGTTCGACTCGTAGCAACTTGATAATTAAAGCCAAGTGTGCTTCATCGTGTGTAAATGTCAAACGTTAGTGTCAAATAGATATCATTAGAAAGCACTAAATTTTCAAACACTACCAGCATGACATTCCGTTCATCTCTATTCTCCAATGTATTTTAATTATATTTTTCATTTTCTATCAAGGACTCTGGGCAATTCGTCGTTATCCAATGCAAGTATTGCACAAGCTCTGGCGTCGTTTCTCTACGGTTCCAGCCTATACACTGGTCTAATTCGTCTAAACGACAGGAAGAAATTCCCGAAAGGGTCGGCTCTATGAACGCCTCAAACTAACAACTATTTTAATCTAAGCGAAGATATTAAGAAGAAAATGACAAAAGGAGACAAACTGATTCGGTTGATTTCATTTACATTTCCTTGCTCGACCTCGCTATCAGAGACAGTGCTTCGGAAAGAAGCTTGGTGCGCTTGCCGAAAAGCAGGATTAGTGATAATGCTACCTCCGTCTGTGGACAAAGCTTCGCTGCTTCCCGTTCCACCTCCCCGCCCACTCTAAAAAAAACACACACACGACACGCTACTATATAGAACACATAACGAAACAAACGAACGAAATCAAACGCAAACATCTTATTCGATCGTGAAAAAAAAGAAGAAAGAATGAAAGCTATTCCACGGTGGTATCGAGATCGTGACTCTACTCTTGGGCAATACTTTTTATACGTCCGATAGAGGATGTCGTTCACTTTTTGGCAAGAAATTTCTCATGCAACATCGGTAACAAATATCGATCGTGTACCTACATACATATGTATAACCGGTTGAACACACTCAAGTAGATTGTATATACAGCCACCAACGATCGCTTCTTTCCATTTTCTTTTATTTTTTTTTAACATTGCGATCAAAATTTCATTTCTGTACGTCTACTGGCAAGGCGTCGTAGGAATAGCGACAGTGTAAGCCTCGTCGAGTTAACACGTCGATTGGCAAAGGTGAAGAGTAAATACATATTATGAATGGAAAGGTAGGCTGCAGTTGATTAAATAAATAGTAGAGTAAGGATGATAGGAAAGATTTGTTTACTTATGCAAATAATTGGAAAATTAATTAACAAGGTATTGAAGGTAGCAAGATACCATAAAATGATAATGGTTAAGCATGAAACCCGATTTGCATTGATAAAGTAAATAAGAAAAATGGACTGTACTGGGGAATCGGATTAACAATATTCAAGTGTGACCCACCGGTGGTGCACGCCGCCTGATGGGACAGTCGTGCGTGACCTACCGGTGATGCACGCCAGCGTGAACGTGTCAGGGTTCGGGTTCACCTCTCCCCCAGGGAGTGGCGGGTGTCTTTAAAAAATTTCCTCCATGTAAAAAAAAAGAAACGATGAAGCTCGGCTATGACAATCGACGTGTTAACGCGTGAAGTGTGATAGACACCTTCTGACGGTACCGTGAACGCGTTCACTTAACTTTTACCTCGGAATCGAACGACGTTAGCCTGCTGAGGAACTTTCCTTTTTTAGTGAACATGTCGAGGAACATGTCGGTGGTCGATTGATTGCCCTCGTTCGCCGGCGACGTGTGACCATGCGGCATTTCCAAATGCACTTGCGGCGGGTCTGTTGCACAACGTTCGTTAAAAAGACAAACATTTTATATATCATACTTCCGTGCGTACCTGATTTGTGTGACGTTTCAGCGAATTCGGGCTGAGACGGTGATTGCGGCGATTTTAAGTTCTCCCTGCTGCCGAACGGACTGGATGTCTGAAACGATAGCAACGGGTGTGATCGTTGAACGAATGATGTATTTGAAGACGCTTACTTGGGACATCAAGGAACTGTCGAAACCGCCCTCGGACAGATCCTTGCTCCAGTAATGAGTGTGCGCGATCTCCATCAATTGGAATACCGATGCCATACCACCGAGTCCAAAGTTATTGTAAGTGTGTCCAAGACCGTGAGCCACCGCTTGAAGGCACTTTAGCATTCCTTTGTACACTGGTTTCGATACACACTGAGAATGTGACAATAATTAAAGATATTATAAAAAAAAGATGTTATAATTACAGATTAATCTCCCATACAACGTACCACGTCATCGATATGATCGTCGGGGCTGATCTTCTTGTTCAGGCCTTTGTTGAGCTTCGAGACGACCACGTCCCTATAACTTTCGTCCTCCATCAGCTTCTTCAACCTGTTCAACTTCAACCAACCGACACCTTCCCCGGACAGAACTTGATTCACCACCTGAAGTAGGTATCGTTCGAATGAACCTGTTGCTGGGACATTTAAAATACTCTGTTTCAAAGTTACAGGTACCCACATCCGTGAGGAAGGCTTGATTGTCGCTGTTCACGTTGGACCGTTCAGCGTTCTGCATCCTCTGAAGCTCCTCCTGGGTGTTCTTGTTTGTCGAGTGCTTGATCAGCGAGGAACGTTCGACCAGTCCTGTTTTACCTGTTCAAACGAACAATTTTAATCAGGTGAGTGTCTGGTTTGATCCTCGATGCTCGAATTGAATTAACAACGCGTTACTTTTAGGGAAAGGTCCGAGCATCGGCGTCTTCTTGTCTGCTTTCTGTGACTGAGGGTGGAGACCGGCATTTCGATTAGAATTATTTTTACTTCCTGAAAAACACAAAAGGGATCGGCAAAGATATCCATCAGTAAGATTCAAGTGAGTACTTTACACCATAAGCCTGATATTAGCAATATTCAGAACTTATCTGACAGTCAACATTTAGGGTCATGAACGTACCGAATAGATCGCTAAACATACTGCTAGTTTGCGCAGCGATGCCGTTTAAATCGCTGCTAATATTGCTGAAAAAATCACGTCCGATATCCCTGCGCCCCCCTCGGTTATCCGAAGCGACCAGTTGCGTGCTGCTTGAATCCCTTCTCTGTTGAATCGGTCCGGGCGATGGTGGAGGCGATTGCTGGGTATCGCCAACACCCTGGACGAAGCAACAAGGATTAGAAAATTAATCATCACCTATTTTACTTTTAAGGTAATCACCTTGATCAGACCCTTCTTCGCGGCGACCTCTTTGGCACTCTTCGTCAAGTCTCCCAACGTGCTCTTACCAACGTACGTCAGGTCGTCGAAGGTATTTTTGCTAACGCCTGCAGCGGTCTTGCTCGCCTCCAAGGCTGTCTTCGATGCCTCCTGCACGGACTTCGTCGCCTCACCCATGGCCTTCTTTGTCTGTTGCGTGAACTGTTAAAAATTTCAATCGAAGATAAAATCATGGTCCATATTGTAGGCCAGGATTCGAATCCTGGGGATTGAGGTCCATTTTTTCCACGATTTCCTACAATATCGAACGCTTACCTGTTCCAGGGGCGCGAACAGGCTGTCCTCCCCGGCTTCTGTGATCTTCTCCTTCGCCTGATGCTTCAACTATCGAACAAAGTGAAAACTAAGATGTCGCAAAGGATGGAACAGAAGATACTCGTACCTTGTCCATCTGAGCAAGAAGACCATCCTGACTGCTCTGTCTGGTCGTTTCACGGACAAGATCCTTCGCCTGAGTTGCGATCTGCTCGAACAGGGAACCTTGCGATCCCTGTCGCAGGACACCGTTTCCAGTCACGGGGCTTCCCTGTTGTTTCTGTGCCCCTTCCGTCGGCTGTTTCTGTACACCGGCACCCAACGAGAACTGTCGAGGAACTGCGGACGACCCATTCTCGCTGTTGCTGTTCATCTGCCTCGGCAAAAGAGGTCCTGTGCCCGTGCTGAAGCTCGACGCCCTCGCCAAAACGTTTCCAACGCTAGGATGACGCTGAAGAACCGCCCCGCTTGGTTGGATCTTTGAAATAAAACGGATCGAACGATTATCCTCGAAGAACGATCGAAAATATTTGACACAGAAGGATTGATTGAATTTTACAGAAGGATGTTACATTTATACAATGTACATTACGTTTTGGAAGATCGTTGCATGTCAAATTTGATAACATAAAGGATTGAAATTATTTGATTATACATTTGGTACGGTTAGTAAAGTTGCAACTCTGCATTATTGACAATGTTTCAACATAAAATATTCTGAGTCTTCTCATGCAAACTTGCTCGAATACATTTTAGGGTGCATTTTGTGCCGGAGTGCCAGAAACTCGTGTCCTATTACCAAAGACAGTCCATGCAGAGCAAGTCACAAGTAAGAATCTGAAAACAATTGAAATTTGTGGACACCAACGATGAGATAAATGAAAACGAAACAGCTAAACCGTCGTCTATAATTAATTTGTCTAGTGGAAAATATTGGTTCCTGTATGTACAAAATGAAACTGTACGTCCAAATGATAAATCCATGGTAATTCGATAACGAACGAGAAGAAAGGATTTCATGCTGGACACCATCGAATGGAAAATGCATGCAACCGAAATGACATCAAAGTGGACGAATGGGCTGCACACGATAATGACTGGCAATGAAGGATGACTCACGGGAACGACATATCTACTGACACGCGAGGTCCTGTGGGAGGTGGTAGGACGTTCGGTGTCGCTGATCGTTGTCGGAGTGGCTAATAATCCCGTGCCAACTCCGAATTGTCCTATAGAACTTTGTGCGCTCAGGATTGTGCGTGGTGTTATTGTTGATGCAGAGTCTGACTCAAAGCTACCACCTTCCTCTTTATCCTATGATCAATCGTTCCGTTAGCGTCTTCAACATTTTAATACCGCGAGGTATTTACAACTAATTTAATAATATTTAGTCGTTATTATTCGATTTATTAATATTCAATATTCAGTCATTATTAATTAATTTATTCACTTTTAAAAATGGAACGATAACGTTTCTAACAGGACACGAGGAGTTCGGTGACCAGAATTTGCTGAAGAAAGGCTGAATCTTGAAACCAACAACTTACGTTGGTCGACTGAGAACCTTCTTGGGCCTGAGGATTCAGCTCGAACTCGGAGTCCCTGTTCATGCTGGGACTGCTCAGATCGCTGTGACTAGAGGAGGTGCTCGGTGGACTTTCAGGTCTCGTTGTCGACTCCTCCTCCATTCCAGGGTACTGCAGAGAACTTGGCGGGTTGTAGACGTGCTTCGGATCCACCGACAGGGACATCTGAGGTTGGGCCACTTGTGCTGTGCAATTGTAACCTAGGGAATTGTAACCTCTGTACAAACTGATTCAATTTTTATATTTCCTAGGAAGCAGCAGTTTAATTTCAACTTACTGGGCGACAGATCTGACGACACCAGCTCTGAGACGAAATCACTCAACGAGGAGTAGGAGGAGCTGGTGCTCTCTGCGCCCTCTGAGTCAGAGCCGCTCTCGTCTGTCGGCTGGCTCTCGTGCTCCTTCATCGCCTTCAGAGCGTTTGCCAGCGAGCTACCAGAGTCCCAGACGGGGAAGTAAATCGGCTCCAGGCCCGAGGCATACCACTTCGGCTTGTCCCCGATCTGCGCCGGGTCGAACACCCCCGTCTGCACCCTGAGGAACGCCACGTTACTGGGCGTCAGCGACCACTCGGCCAGGAACTCGACCGCCTGCGTTCTCGCGAATTTGTTCAAGAAATGGCTGGTTCGCGGCCTGGAACGAAGGAACGAGTTGATCTGAAAGGCCACCACCGGCCTCGGGTACAGCCTCAGGGTCCTGGTGTGCTCGGTGAAGTTGGCCAGCAGGTTTTGCGAGTTGAAGAACCGCACCATGGCCACCCTGGTCGCGATGTCCACCGAGTCCACGTCGTTCCCGTAGATGAAGGGGTTGAAGGGAGGCATGGTCTGCGACGAGGTCGGTTTCTGAGGCGAGGAGGAGCCGGACGACTGCGACACGGACTGACGACGCCCCGTGGAAGCTGAGCCAGTCATCGAGGGACCCGATGAAGGGGAATGCGCGTGGTGATCGATGCTTGGTCTGTGCTTAGCCGCTGAGACACTGAGGAGAGTTTTCAAGGATCGTTAGACGGTTCCAAGAATGGTAATTGATTTATTGTTTCATTTTACCTCAAACTGGATAGATGAGAAGTTAAACTCTCCCTTCTGCTAGGCGCTTGAAGCGAGGCTCGCGGTGAACTGTCCTGCGGGAAGGGTTGCGGAGTCGACATGCTAGCCATTGCCTGCAAACACGAATAATACAATGAAGAAGACGTCTGAGCGGTTCTCGAGCAACCTTTTCTTTGCCAAGAGCCCGCGATATTCGTCTGGAACATCGTTGAAGCCACTACGTCTACGCTATGCGGTCCTACGTTTCGTGTTCCAAGCTTCGCTCCCATCTCTTCAAGTAGGGATCTAATCTACCGGGTCTAACGGAAAGTTCGATCTTGTAACTTAAGACTTTCAATCTTGAAACTTTGAAGTTATTGTCAATGAGTGGACAGAACTTTCTGATAGACTTAAATTACCAAGATAAAAAAAAATTGAAAAAAAAAAGTAAAGGTACTCTCTACTGTTATAGCCAGGCTGTCCATGCCGCTAACTACGAAACAAAATAGGTCAATCTAGACGCGTCTCATGCAAAGAGTGATCAATGAAATATTTACACCAGAGCCGGCTTGGTCCATCAGTTGCATCGCCTGCGGAACCGGGCAAGTACATTGATTAATAAAAAACGATCAATCAAGTGTCGATCAACGTTAATCGTTCGCGTCGTCTCGCGTTTATACATTTCACAGATGCGGGTCTATTTACCTGTCTCAAATGATTCTTTAGTATGGTGCCTTCTGGCTCGGGCAACGGTGGCAATTGATCACCCGCGCCTGTCGGCGGGTTTATCTTATTGCTGTCTAGGTCCACTAGCCATATGTCATCGGGCATTTTGAAGTTCGTTTTATACAATAAAAAAGTAGCGGGTATTCCGATAACAAATGGTGTAGGTGCAAGCAACAATTGTTCCGCGCAGCTCATGCACGTGGGTAACAACGGTATCGCGGGGAACATATACTCCAGAGGATAGATCATTGTAACGAACGCCATTACGGACATCGACAGGGCATTGTAGTCACGGGATTGCAACACGATCTGAAATCAATCAATTTCGATCCATCATTTTCAAGGTAATCACTTCGTTATTTTTTTTGTTTAATAAATTAATACAATATGTAGGATCATAGCTTCCCCATAAGAGGAGTCGTGAAAAGAAATCTAATAGAGAACAGTATTTAAATAAGGGAGTAACGTCGTTGCCTACAAATCTGCGGGCCAGGATTCGAATCCCAGAAATTGAGTTGATTACTTTTTTTAATTGATTACCTTGTGCTCCAAGAGAATCAACGTGAGGACCTTCAAGCATATGTCAACGCCAAGAAGTTCCAGGGGTAGATGCAGAGGGAAATCAACGAGAGAAAATCTAGTGTGGTCTGGGAGTGCAAAACAGAGTGGTGGCTGCATACTTTGGGACACGATCTCGACCTCGACCCGTGTCTTTGTCGGTACCGGCACCGGGCTGCTCAACAATCGTAATATCCACGTCTCTATTTCCCTAACATCGTGTAGCACTATCGATGGCGTTCCCTCGAGGGTTTGTCCCGTCAACAAACTCCATACCGTGTCCCTGTTTCAGAAATAACAAGATTAAGAAAAGGAAACATTTAACGAAGAGGAATCTGTTGGTACCTGTTGGTTTGCCTGGAAGCGCCCACTTTCTGCGGCGAGGAACTTTCGTTACACGCGTCGATGATCTTCTTCAAAACGAAAAGGCATTCCCGGAACATCGAGAAGAATGGATGATGAGAAATGATGCACAGAGACGTCAGGGAATGATTTCGTACCCTCTGAAAGCGCAATCAACGATGCTTCAGTTTCAAGTATAAACATAAGTATTAGCAATCTAATATATTAATATATTATCCTACATTGCCGACCGTAGGTATTGAAATTAGTAAATATTCCAATTACATACATTAAAATTTATTAGTTTGGCAATTATTAAAATTACCAAACACGGTAACCAAATTAAAAAATACTCCATAAACAGATGCTGGAATTATTACATGCTAAGTGTTCCAACACAAAGGAACGATAATCGTCGTTTACGAACAAAACTAATTTTTACCTGTCGTCTGCGCGAAGCACGCGGAGAGGGTGAATGGCTGCCGCCGCTTTCGCTGTCCCCGCTGGGCGCTGTGATGCCCAGTCTAGGCGCGCTGACCGCGTGGGACGTGTCAGAGTCTCTTCTGCTGCTCGGGCAATCTTTCTCAGAGTCGCTGGGTCCTATCGCACTGCTCCTATAGTCGCTATAAAGAATGGCTAGAGATACAGTCTCATAATTGTCCACGACACATGTCGTACGACTCTCATTTAAATGAACCGGGGATAATAAGACGGTATAAATACGACAACGCTCTTTCAGCGTCTTAATACCCTCGCTTCTCCGTTGTAATTCGTTCTATATTTAGATACGTAAGCTCGTCGCCTACGCATTGTTCCCTATGGAATTAACTTTTTTCATCGTTCGAGGTAACGCGCTTCACCTTTGGACAAGTTCTTTCATAAAAGACGCCGATCAATTAGAGACACCGGTCCCGCCTTTAACACAGACACTTAATCCTTGGATCATTAGGCGAGGATATTTAGGTCCTTCGCGTTTCAGTATTTTTCTCATATTAAATTAGGGATCTTACTTTGATTAATTAACGTTGTTATTATATATGCAAAGATTGTGATGTTTTGTGTAATCTCTGGTGTCTGTGATTCTTTTTTTTTTTCTGAGGGTATTTTGTAACTTTGTAAATTTGCAAATCTTCAAAATAGTAGGGGGGAACTTTGGAAAATAAAAGTAATGATAAGTTGCTGCTGTTTCAAATATTTCACCTAGAGAATGCGGAATCGGTACTCTTCTCCATACTCTTCCTCCAGCTCTCCCTTCGAAACGTGGTATTGTACTTGTCCCTCTTCACGGACATTCCGCTCCCGACCGCGGCTCCTACCCTCTCTACCGGTCGATAGAAATTCACGCAGATTCCGTAACGTGTCCTGCCTGAAATCATCAGAGAAACAAAATATTATATTACTATTGCAATTTCATGTTAACGTACAGGAATTCTAAGTTTTAGGATCATTTTTAAGAAAATATTCGCCGATGTGCTCGATACCCATTATTCATCAACGATATTATAAATGATTGTAGTTGAAACGCCTGTGGCATACCGGAATCTTTGTCGGTGAGGGTGAACGTAAAGGAGGTTGCCTCTCGTAAGGCTGTTCGTTTAGGACCGACACTGGTGCAGCCCTCGGGCTGACAGAAATAAACCATATCCAGCGGTAATGGAAAATCTTTGTGATCCTCCACCGGATATCTTCTCAATAATTCTGGCACCTGCAAAAATCGTCTTCTTTTAAGGTACACTTTAACACAATATATTTATTTTTATGTTAACACTAGAACTATCAAAGCCACTTTCTTTTAAATTAAAAATAAATAAGGGATGGAATATGAATTATTCTTTATGACACTTTGACAAAAGCTTCTTAATAAATGTTGTAATACAAAATAAGAACGTGGTTGGTGGTTCCAGTGTTAGAACGAGATTGATCGAATTTTATGAAACTTATGACTGAACGTCGAACGATACCTGAACAGGCTGGCGAGAGACTGAGGGCAATCTGGCCCCCACGATGGCGAGATAATCGACCAACCGGGGGCACAGGTGCTTCTTCTGTATATCCATAGCTGTAATTTACAGCTCTGTCACCGTCCTATGAAATGTGTACGAGTCATCTGAGCCGTTCGCCTTTCGTCAGGATTGCCTCCCGATCGAGTCATCCTTGTATCATTCTTCAATTAATCTTCGGCATCTGAAAACCACGATGGCCAACAAAAAAAAAACCAAGTAAGTATTACAGTTATAAATATATTGCAAAATTCTTAATTGTAGAAAAGAGAATAAGGAAATCTATGTACAAATTATTGATACATCAAAATATTTTCAAATATTAACAATTGATTTAATTTTTTGATTTGAAGAAAAATGTTTCTTTTTTCTGTGAAAACACGCTGCAGTCAAAGAGTTAATTGATAGTACGCGAAACAATATTTGGAGCACGGGTTTCATTGATTTCTCAAGCCTCGTGACCTATATATCGAGTTAACAAGAACCACGAAATAAAAAAAGGAAAAGCGCTTGGCCATTGTACAAGGTTTAAGCTGATTCAGCTTTCGAGGAACAATGTTTTGATGAGAAATTGTCACCGCGACACAGATTGGAAAACTTTTCATTGATGTCGCGAACGATTTTTTTAACCCCTGAATGACCGTGCCTCGCTCGACCCCGGTCCACACTTTGGGAAATATAAAATTTATGTTACTTACAATTTAATTAAAATTTCGTATACAAATTTTATTAGTGAATAGTGTTTAAAGTAATAATGTTTGAGAAAATAGTAATTTTAATCGTTTTGTTTAAAAATTTATTTTATGTTTAATACTTCATAGAAAATATTCTATTAAAATTAATATTTGAATATTCTTTTCAAAGCATCTACTTTCAATTAATTACTTATTTAAAATAATTTTTGAATTATTATTCAACAGAAAAGCGTACTTGAGTGAAAAATGGACAATTTCAAGTAAAGTATTTTCAAAATTTCTTTTTTTAATATCACTCCATTTTAATATTAGCAAGAGGAAAAATTGACAACTACAACGCGGAATACTCCATTTCCGGTCACCCAAAACGATAACTGTAAAACGTGTTATCGAAGGACGTTCATTTCCAACATAAATTATTCAATAATTCACAAAACGATTCATTTTACAACAATTACCACTTTCAATACAAATTTTCCTTCAATTTTATCCATTTTGTCAAATATAATTGCCATTGGTCTCAAAATATCGATCCTTATATAATCAACAATTGATTGAATGTCTGATTAGTCCTCAACACTTTTTAATTAAAACCCAGCTTCACAAATTTTCCAGCCCGAACGAGACCGACTTCCAGCGCAAAATACACTCCTGGAAAAATTGTCAACGTTCACAGTGTCTCCGTTTCTTCGTTCCTCGAATTCGTACAGAATCTCGTGAAAAAAGGCTGATCAATATGTTAAGGAACAGAGGTGAAGAAACAACATCCGTCACGTTTCAGTTTGAAAATTGGATACAAATCGATCGAGGGAGAGCTCGAATTTTCATCGTCGGAAGAAAAGCGGTCGATTAATTTTCACGGGCAGAATCTGTACGTCGATGCGAAGGCTTTTTACAACGTGTCGTGGTACGTCGTTCGTTAGCGACGTCGTGGCTCTTTTTTTTAATCGACGAACTTATGTTTCAGCGACATCCGTGCCCGTGGAGGACAAATTCGGACACGGGGAGGGACTTACAGTGTGGTTCAACGAGGATATCACCGCTTCGACGATGTCATGAATTTTTGAGAAAAAGAAAAGAGAAGCCACCAAGAGCATACGACGATCCGTATCGCCCAAATGGCGATACCACACTGACGATCGTTCACGGCGGAGCTACTAGGCAGGCGTGCGGCCAGGGGCGGAGTAGAAAGGACATCGTTACCCCGAACCGATAACGAGCCCGGATACCAGGCTGACTCGTACGCACTTGGATGGACTACACTGGGCTCCCTTATAACGCGAGATTCATACTACGCGGATTCCTCTAACACGTTCAGGCTACCGTTTGTCGTACGACACGCTTATGCTTTTTTTTGGAAATTATTCATTTTATTTAAAATACTATTCTACTTAGGTGCAACGCGATTTCCTGTAACATGATACAACTCGTTATATGGAGGTCTACTGTACATGTATTTCCTTTAAAGGAGATAACATCAACGTAGCTAGATACTTTTGCCTAAGGTAGGCCTCGCTCCATAATCTTAGGTTTAATTCTAACAAAGTTGTAATTTGTTTCAAATATTTATTTCTGTCAAAATTTTACGAATTGACTATAATTTTAGGGGAAGCAATGGTATCTGAGGGGCCTGGACCCCTCCTAGTCCCTACCTAGTTACGCCAATGGGGGTTGGAGTAATTATTCAGTTCAAGGATAACGCTCGTAGTTCGAGTAACACCTTGAACTGTTAGAACAACAAGGACAATTAATTGACTTTCTTTGGTAAGGAATTCTTTTCCAGTAGATGCTTCTAATTAAAGAGGAGGAAATAAGACCACAGATCTAAATGTTGTCTCTTGAGAACTAGAACGGTGACAATTTAACCTATAATTAATTAATAAAAAATTCTTTTATTTTTCAAATTTTTTTTTAAATTAACAATTGAAATCTATCAAAGAATTCTATCTGAATTTTTTTATTAAAATAAGAAGTACAAGATACTTTATCAAAAATCGATAGATGAATTTACAGAAGGTGGATAAAATTGCGCCTTTTTTTTTAGTTACCAGCTGGCGAATTAATTGCGTTACTGTTTCTCGCGATTTTCACTATGCACACACTCATACACGCGCGGGCTTTATCAGCCCCGTGTAATGAACTTATCGTACACGTACGTACGTGCACGCACGTGCATCAAACTCGTATACCCTTTGTGTTCACCGTAGTTTCAACGCTGTTGCTAATTCTACAATTTGATTATTTAACCTTGCATAATGGAACATGGGATCCCTCCAATCCGGTCGGATCGATAGCAGGGTTGCTCGTCGAAAATTTCAATCAAAATCTGTATCCTTGTTTCAGAACACAAGAGGAAATACAAGCAACTTCATACTAAAAGGAAATACGAGATCAATAGAGAGAACCAAAATGGAAGTAAAACCTTCTCACTCCAAAAAACGTTGTAAGTATTTAGATTTTCAAAAATACATTCTAGAATTTGTAAGTTTCCAAACATATACTTCAAAATTTCTAACCTAGAAGCGTAAGTATATTTAAAAAATATTTTTAACTGAAACATTTTTTAACTATTTGTTCATTTTTAATATTTATTTCAGTGGGAATTATTGAAAGAGCAAGATGGCGGGAGTTAAGTACCCTCCACCCTTGATATCGCTAGGGTTAACGGGGAGGCATGAAGTAAAGGAGTAAGCAGAACTAACGTGATTAAGGAGTAGGTAAGAAACGAGAGATCCGGATGCGCAATATGACGTTAGCACCTTCTGAACGACTACTACTATGTTGGCGAGGGATCGTGTATACCATCCTCGGCCATGGATGGCCTCATTGCATAGACGTACTTGCCACCAGCTGGATCAATAACTTTGTCAGGCTTAGCTGGATGTTCGGGAACATGGAGGTGGAAAACAGGGACGTAGGTATCCGATACGAAGGTCTGGGATCCCTTTATCGAGCGTACAATATTCAATTATTACCCACCCCCAAAAAAGATTAAAAGGGGAAAATGATATTTTGTGATTAATTTGGTAAATTGGGGAATAGAAAGTTGAATGACTGATTGCTACGAAATTTAAGCTAATCATCAATTACTAAGCACGATGAAATGAGTAATACTTTAATATTATACGTTTCATGATTAATAATCAAAATTAGAAGATTCAATTTACATATTTAGGATTACACATTTAGAAAGGAGTTTATTAGCATTATAATTAAGTGCTTGATTAAATGCAATTTTTCATTTTTAGTTAAGAAGTAATATTCACAGAGTGTAAGATGATAAAGCCCTGAAGGATAGTAGTAAAAATTTTTGTCCAAACTAATCACAATATTTTCATATAATTGGGAGTTTAGATAATTAATTAACAAACAAGCATCATTAATTTCATCATTATCATTAATGTTAACGCAGCCGCCGCCAGCCGCTGACTGATCCACACCGATCGTAATCGTGGCTTCTACGCTATAGTCAAATCGAACAAACCGCGCATGCTCGAGCAAACACCGTGCTACCCCAGTGCCGTATAACATAGAGCGAAGCAAGTTCAGTTCAGTCGAAGGTGACGCGTGAATAGCACGGACAGATTAGAGGAATTAATACAAAACAATCGCACAGTAGAGAAAACGAATTAATGACATTGGTCCGCAATGAATATAATGGTCACTATGCGTCTTGTATTGAATGATAGATCTGATTCGTGTCATATGCCTACTCTATGATAGAAAGTAGGAGTGACATGACGTCACGCTTTCTCTCGCAAGGGAATTCGTCTAGCAACATTATGCGAGTAGGAGGAATCCCCTATCACTCCTTTTTTATAATTGTAAAAGAAACAACGATGGAGTAAAAAGGGGACCCTTCTCCTCGCATTCCTTTTTACTTTTCCTCGGTTAACTGTGCACCATGTATGTTTGCGCTTATGAAGATTTGTACATATATTTATAAATATTCGTTAAACATAAAATGAAGAAAATTTAGCGATCGTAGAACCGTTTAACTGCGTTAATTGTGGAAGGGGCGTGCGAAGCCCCTTCTATGCACGTCATTGCGCTATGTGACCGACTCTCCCACAGCACGGGCTTGTACAGCACGGTTCCAGTTTAGCACGGTAAGAGGGCCGGGGAAAACCCGCGTACAACACGGCACTCGAGCTCCTCTTACAGGGTCAAATAATCACGCCCATTCCCTCGCAATACGCGAACATATCTTTACTCGATTCGCTATTATGTTCAGTGAATTATTATTATTGCTTTTCGTGCACACTCTCGAAGAAATTGTGTAACTCCTGCGCCATATTCTGTGCTACGTATTAAACATGTGCTATGTCGAACCTAGAACCACCGAAACGTACTTAATCCTTTCGCCGTTGAACCAATCAAATGTTTATTAGAAAATTGAAAGCCGAATAATAAATCGCAAACGTATATCATAGATAGTAAAAATAACGGACTTAGAAGAACGTAGGTGTCGGTGTCGATAGATCAGCGAGACTCGTTTCGTTCCAAGAACGATGCTGAACGTCTCGGTGGACAAAAAGACACCGCTCAGGAGAAACTTTATCTCCTTGGAGATGAAGATACACATCTTGGATCGTCTGAAGAACGGCGAGAAGGCGACGTACATAGCAAAAAACTTACAGTTGAACGAGGCTACGGTCAGGACCATAAAACAGAACGAGGAGAAGATCAGAGCGGCGGTGGCCGCCGGCTCGTCGTTCTCGGCGAGGGTAGCTGCTCGTCCGCGTGCGGCCATCATTGAGAAAATGGAGGGAGCGCTGAGCGCTTGGATCGCCGAATGCAACGGCCAGCAGATACGATTGAACGGCAACAAGATCAAGGAGAAGGCGTTGTCGATCTACAACGAGCTGAAGGAGAACGGGGAAGCGCCCGTGAATCCGGAATTCGTGGCCAGCAAAGGGTGGTACGAGAGATTCAAGAAGCGTTTCTCGTTGCACAACATGAGGAACCAAGAGGAGGGCACGCTGATCGTGCCGGAAATCGTGGAGGAGGAAAACTTTACGCTGGAGAGCATCGAGGGGGGCCTGTACCTAGCCGAGCAATTGGAATCGTATTTTTGGAGAACGGATCCGTCCACGGAACGAAGTGCAAGGTTTCAGCGAGAATTTCGAAAATGCATGGCCCCGTATCGAAAGATTTATAAGGAACTGTTGGACGAGGAAAGAAAAACGCACATCGCGTACTCCGAGGATTTCAAGGACGACGAAGAGAATTTGGAACCCGAGTGTTCCATGGAGACTGATGAATTCAAAAACGAGGAGAAGAAATTGAAAATTGAATGCACCATGGGTCCTGAGGGATTCAAAAACGAGATAAAGGATTTGAAAGCCGAATGTTCCATGCCACCCGAGACTATCAAAAAAGAGAAAGAGGATACGAAAACTGATTACCCCGTGCCGCCGAATAAACGTGTTTGTTTAGACGAATAGGACACGAACTGACGCGCTGACTGTCAGCGTTGATAATTTATTATTATGATAGGTAATAAGGTCTAAAAACTCTCTTTAATGAGAATTACCAGGGACATGAAATTTAAATTTACAATTTCAATTTTGTCTCTGTAAACATATCATGTCTAATTCAAAGCTTCTGTACATAGCCATAATTTATTTATTATTCTTCATAATTGCAAGTACCTGTTACAAATATTTCCAATTGAATAAAAGAAAGAATTTATAATAATATGAATGAAGGATTCCTATGGAAATTAAAGTATCACCCAAACCATATGGTTGTCATGATAAAATGTTAAAAAAATGTATGCACGTGTATATACAATTTTGAATAAGAACATCGCTTTTATATCATCCAATATCACGATACGGGTATTTTAAGATTAAATGCTATAGACACATTACACTATGCGCTCATATTTAATGTAAAAGTTTGACTTATATATTTTATAATTTGAAATTGGCGCTCGCTCTCGCTCTCGCCATCTACCAGCAAATATTCGAAACTAACAAAACAGAAAATTGCGTTTTTTTTTTTCAAAATTAAGGACTTTTCGGCCTTTCTGGTGCCACCAACGTGTTCTACAACCGAAAATCTATTTAAAAAATGTTTTCAAAGTTTGAAAGAAGCGTTAATATAGAAAATAGAAAAAATAGCGTTTTATGGACATAGAAACACTATAACCATCTCGTGGCAGCGCCCCCGAACTAATGGAACTAAATTTCCCATATGCCTGCTACAGTGCCTATGTATGTACTTGATTTTCTTGTTTATTAACGCTTGTAAAGCACTGTGCATCGATCATACGCATTAAATAATCATTTTAAGCTTCATTTGATACATTAACAGTCACAAAATTCAAAGAATTACATACCACATGCTTCATAATGCGATTCAATATCCGTTGAAATCAATTTCTTCAGTTTTCTATTTTAACGCTTGAAATAAATTTTGGGACATCTGTGGGTATTATATTATCACCCTATAATGATTTTCTGCAATTAATTTATTGGGAAAATTGATTATTTAAAAAGAAAGGAAAATGATTTTGCGGCTCTTTTAGTTCCGTCGCATTGCGTTTGACGGCGCTGGCGGCGCTGTTTTCGGGGCGCGCTTTATTTTCAAATTTGAACGCACGTAACATTCTTTTTATCTTCATGTTTTAGGATTGAACGTAAAAATGACTCACTGCCCATGGACTCAACGTTAAAATCAAGCCAACAAATTGTAATATATTTATAAACTAATAACTGTACAAAACACATACTTCGTAAAACTATTGTACAGGGTGTCCCAGAACTCCTGTAGGAGCCGGAAATGGAGGGTAGCTGAGACTATTCTGTACAACAATTTCCTTTGAAAAAATATCAGATGGGGCTTCGTTTTTGAATTATTAAGCCAAAACACTGACCAATCAGAGTGCGTCTCGGGCGCGCGCTCAGTACCGTCAGTGTAGCGTCGAGCCTAGTCGCCCCGGGACAAGCGCCTCGGTAGAACAAGAAGCGTTAAGCACAAGTAATATTGGACATAAAAGTAAAAAACAAATGGTAGAATGTTATGAGAGTAATCGTACCTTAGAATAAAGGGAATGACTGAATGGCTGGATATCCCAACAGAAGGAATAAGTAAAAATTGCAGAATATTTTTCGGTATTATAAAGGAGGAATAAATTTGAAAATATACTCGCCCGCTGATCGGACCTCTCACTTCCACCGCGTCACTGTACGAGCGAGAGGACAATACTCGCCCGCCGATCGGACCTCCCACTCCCTCCACAGCAATCTCGCAAAATTACAATTGTAAACGTTAGTTATAAATAATATAATAACTATTGTAAAGCTGAATGTATGAATCATGTAGTTTATTGAATAAATGCAGCTTTTTAGTACCATGAACGTTTCTAATTAGTTAACAATCGCGATAAAGCAAGAAAATAATAAATAAAGGCTCTGAAATGTAGTCTTCGAGTCTCGTAATCAAGCGCAGGTTTATATCGATTTATATACTTAAATGATGTTCTAGGATCACCAAATTTGAACTAAAGGAAGGGGAAACTTTATATTATCATAAAAGTATCAATTTGTCACCGTACAAGCTCTATTTTTTATTATTTTTACAATTTTTTTAAAAATTATATTTTCTTACCCCTGGCGCCATCTCCGAACAAAGTGCTGAAACTGCTCAAAAATTGACAGGAATCTGCCGTACCTACAATGATTATTTTTTAAGAAAATAATTTTTTGCTGTTTTCGCGTGTTTGAAGCATCTAATCGCTTCTATTTTACACTAATTATCGATTCCAATTGTCCGATTAATCCTAGAAGCCCGAAATATTGAAATATTAAAGATTAAATCGCACATTGGGAGAGTGAGAGGTGAGATTGGCGGACTAGTGTTCACTCTCTCGCACAGTGTGGGAGTGAGAGATCCGAGCATCTAGTCTCTCACTCTCTCTACGCCAAACTCGCGCCTGCGCACAACACCAATGTGCGAGAGAGTGAACACTAGTCCGCCAATCTCACCTCTCACTCTCCCAATGTGCGATTTAATCTTTAATATTTCAATATTTCGGGCTTCTAGGATTAATCGGACAATTGGAATCGATAATTAGTGTAAAATAGAAGCGATTAGATGCTTCAAACACGCGAAAACAGCAAAAAATTATTTTCTTAAAAAATAATCATTGTAGGTACGGCAGATTCCTGTCAATTTTTGAGCAGTTTCAGCACTTTGTTCGCAGGTGGCGCCAGGGGTAAAATAAAAAGTCGGTAAAAATTATTTTATTAAAAATCGGCTTTTTAACACCATTACATAAAATATTTTGTTGTTATAAATGTCTCTATAACTTTAGTTTATCCGAAAAGTGGCCTGGTTTTTGAAAAAACACAATTTTCTGTTTCGCTAATTTCGTCGATAACACCCCATGTACCGTCCTCAGTTGCTCTTTAAAAAAATTGGAAAATAAAGCTTGAACGATATTAAATTCATTATTTTATAATAATACAATGTTTTATCTTTCTACTATTCAAATTAGATGATCCCAGGATTAATGCTTCTTGTTCTACCGAGGCGCTTGTCCCGGGATGACTAGGCTCGACGTTACACTGACGGTACTGAGCGCGCGCCCGAGACGCGCTCTGATTGGTCAGTGTTTTTGCTTAATAATTCAAAAACGAAGCCTCATCCGATATTTTTGCAAAGGAAATTGTTGTTCAGAATAGTCTCAGCTACCCTCCATTTCCGGCTCCTACAGGAGTTCTGGGACACCCTGTATAATCACTGTATTATTGTCGTACTTAGAAATAAAAAAGATACACTATTTTTACATTTATTTATTCTACAAAATGAAATTTAATTAAATAGAAGAATGCAGAGTTAATGAAAATTTTATTCGACTACACAAAAATTACATTATCAAACAGAGTCTTTCGTAAACCTTCTCCCATTTACTTTCGGTTACAATATTCAACTTAAAATCAAGTAAATAAATAACTGATCGACATAAAGTTCGTTATTAAATTTCACGGTGAACACTCTAGTGAACTGTTATTAATAAAATCATTGGTGACATCGGGTTTGTAACTTAAACAATTCTCTCAGCAAGTTACATTATTATGCTAAAACCTGTACCATCCTGATACCAAGTACAAAGAAGACTCTTATTCAGAATCATATACAATGAAAAATATTTTGATCTTCCATTACACGGTATCAAGAATCTCGCTTATAAAACGGCGTTTAGAATCTCTTAAGTTCCTTGTAAAATTGTACGAATCTACTGTATAATCGGTAACAAAGTCTTATCTAATGGCGTATCGCGTTCGTCGCTGTGTTACGATCACTGGTAACAAAATCGAAGTTCACAATTATCTTTGTGAATTTTTCTATATAAAACGTACAATACATCATTGTTACACCCCCATCCCTCGCTGCCTATGACGTGTACAACATTTAAAAAACTGCATATATCAAATGACCAATACGTGTTACAATAAAATACAAATTTTCTTTAACACTTTGATGACTCTATATCTTACAATAAATCATTTAATTTTAGATTACTTCAAAATTATGAACACCATCAAAGTGTTAATATAACAATTTGTTACGCAAAGAAAATGCTTAAGAATGAATTATCAACGTCCAAGGCGTTCCACGCATTTTCTTATCCACGATGAATCTTTAAGACGTGTCCCTCCTCTATCCGAGCGTTGATAAAGTAAAGGCGATCCATGAGGAAGCAAAGGTCAGCGAAGATTTTTGTACTCGCTACAACGACACGAGCCCCCTTTCTTTCTTTTGCGATCGAAAGGTTCGCAGACTCTTTATCGAACCATGTTCTACTCGCAACGATCATCTATTTACGTCGACGGATACAGTTTCAATCATCAGAGGTCGAGGGTGGTATCGGATCCGTGTTGATATTCCTCGTCTAACAGAGGTTCTTGTTCCAGCATCATGCGAACTGTGAACAAAACTATATTCATGCATACCAAACGAATATAAGAGACATCGACAATTGAAGCATGTGCGAATACCCTCTGTTAACAAATGTGAGTGTTTATACATTTTTCATTGTTGAACAATCAACCAGAAACTTAAAGTGTTATTCGCACATACGTGATTTGAACATGTTACGTATTATACATACATTATTAATACTATCTAACAATTAGAGAATTATACCCAGTTTCGATAACAGACCACACTTTACAGTAATATTATTAATCGAAGGAGACCATTCGATACTACTCCACTTTACATCATCAAAGCGATCCTTCTTCTTATCAATTAAATTTCTAATCTCTTCCCTCCGCTTTGGAATATTGACTCTACAAAGTGGAACTACGGAAGGATAAGTTAAAATGGTGGTACATACAAGTCTCTCTAATCAATCATGTTAGAACGTTACAGATGCCAAAATCTTTTCTTCGCCAAGTATTAATTTGTAAAAGATTGTGGAATGCAATTGACTAAGCTTTGAAACCATGCGCAGACAAAGGAACATGCATACGGTTTTAACATGCTGTTAGTTCTCTACTTGCTGGATTACGTACCTAGTCACTTTTCCCTGCATTGTATGTTATCAATAAATAGTTAGTAACAATCACAAAGAAAATCACAAATTGAAATTATTGCTTGAAATTATAACTTTCAATTGTAAAAATTATAAAATGAGTTATTGAAACACATAAACTTTGAATTACAATGCATAATACATACACAGCTGGTTGTAATTGCACACTTACAATTGTACAATTATAAATTCGATTCTGGTACAAAACTTTTAAGCATCTTACTAAAGCTCCAATACTTTATGATCGCTCAAAGTGATGTACGGTAATGCAGCATGCAGATTATTGCTTTGAAATTTTGCTAATAATTAGAAAAGCAGAATTTACAGTTCACTTGGAAGAATCACCTTTTTGAAACGTTTTTTAGAAGGATCGATATGGATTATATCTGAAGACAGGAACACGGGAGAGTAATTCCAATAATGTTTCGTTATTACGTTAAACTTCTTCCAACAGAAACGTGTAAATGAAAGATAGCGTATGATAGGAAAATTGTTTATGTAAAAAGTATAATTACAGTTTGTGAACAGAAACCAAAGTACGATACAATTAGAGTATTAAATACATATTTCTTTTATTTTCCAATAATATTGCAAACAACCCTAAGAGATATTGTCATCCTGATGATATTTCATTACTTTGGTAGAAATTGAGAACTTTTGTAACAATGAAAATTATCATACAGTTGGAATACTGTACAGCTAGTGGAATCCTTTACAATGAAAATCATGTCTGAATTAATAAACCATTTAAATTGTGAAATACTCTCAACTGTTCAAAAAGATAATATCACTTGAAACTCAAAATACATCTTGCTCTTTCGATAACACATTGACACAGAGATTTTCAATTGAAGTATACTTAACATTTGTATCACACTTTGAAAAATTATGCATTTCTCAATCGGTAATGCAGATTGTAAAATTAACTTTTCATTGAGAATCTGAACATTTTATAATGAAACAAGTGTTTAGCATATAATATAACCGTTTCGTATCTTCTTTACAATCGATATTGTTATTACTAAATCAATATGTTATACTTTTCTGTAAACGATAACAAATAAACTTCACAATCGTTAGCGTTTCGTGGAACATTAATTGCACTGAATGGAAAGAAGAATTTTTTCCGCGTATTATAGTTCATTAAAAATCATTGATTTCGTAGAACATATATTTTTATAGTTGCAATGATAAGCGTATGTTAAGGCCACACCTGAGCTAAACAAAAAACCATTACAAATGAAAAATATTATCATTAATTCGTCTAATACAAGTGCAATATATGTATATACGTACATTTCCTATGCTATATACTTTTTCGTTTACAATTCTTCGTGAACTACGGATAAATAGTTCAATGAAAGAAAATATACTTTAGAACACATGGTTTCCTGATTCGTTAACCAGTAACATTCAATTCCTTACAATTCTTCGTTAAATTGAAGTTAAGATATTTGTTTGAAAAGCAAAGAGATACCGAAGACCAGAGATTGATAAATCAATTGAATTCCAAGTAATTATCTTTGGTAGTTTGCTTACTCTATAAATAGTTTACGTTATAATTGACTATGGAAATATTAAGATACATGTAGTATATAACTATATACACGGCAATCATAAATCAGAACTGTCCTTTTTTTTTCATCTAATGAATTCAAAATATTCTATGAGATCATGACTGAAATAATAATCTAAAAAAAATTCCAAGAACGTTGATATCTATAAAGAAGGAATGATCACTTAATTTTTGTTTTAATTAAAATAAAAGAAAAATTAATCTCAATTATTCAACTCATTAGATTGTTTCTGTAATTTCAAAGTAATTAAGATCTTTAAAGTAGATATTCACTGTGCTGCGCACAAATTGTATACATTAGTCATTAACAAACAAAAGTTAAATAAATAATTCACATTCATTTAATGAAATTACTCGTAAATCTTATAACAACGATATAAGACAATAAAATGACTTAAAATTTTTGTCATGTCTTTTCGTTTTTAAACACTTGGTAATTATGTAATTATTTTTGTTTTTCTTTCTGTTCATTTTCAATTGTATCATTTCTCGTATTCTATTATTCTATTCGTTTAGTTTTGATCACTAGGTTTCATGACGTCTTTTCGCCAACGACAGAGTAACTGCAATCGACGACAAAGCAGTGAGTAACTTTTAATCAATATGTTGATGAGACTTTTTTTTTTTTATTCATATTCAATACTAATCAGATGCGACGGTGATTACAAATCAATGTGATAATAAATGAACTGTACTATTCAAACATTTTATATACAGTCATAATAACAAAATTTTATCAAATCCTCTATGATATCCGATATTATAACTTTCACTTTATACATAAAATGAATCATACAGCGCATTCATTATCACAAGTAAATCCTAGTGATGTTTCTTTTGCAATCTGTTACGTTGGGACCTGTTAGTACCATTTTTTTCAGCTGTACTAGAAACCTGGCTGGTTCGATGATCTCCTAAGGGTATCCTAAACAGTTTGATTTTCATGTGATCACAAATCTCAAGGCAAATTTGAGCACTGTATCGAAGCAAATCCAGAGTCACCCAAATCTGTCAATTTCAACACAAATTTTATTACAAAGAAACATGTTAATTGTAAAAAGATTACAGATTTCTACAGAAAATATAAAACTTACAAAGCATAACCAAAGAACATAATATTCTTTGATGAAGAAATTAAAATACTGATTCAAGAACAGCATTGCTGGTCCGATCAGTGAACTGTCTAGATATTGCATTTCATTTTTTGTCATATGTGCAACCTGTAATGATAAAGTATAATATATTGGGTGTATAGTTTGATTGATTGAATTGTTGGTATACCTACCACTAATCGATTGGTAACTTTGGCTGCAACCATTCCAAACGCAAGTATATACAGCGCAGGATGATTCTCATATACATGTTCAGCACTTTTTCTATAAATTATAAAAGCTGGCACTACCACAAAACTAAATGGAATAATTGGAGATAAAACTGATGTTCCCTGAAAACCAATGAAATATTATAAAGATATCTATCATCAATTGAAGAAAACCATTTAAATAAACTATTTGCAAACTAATATTACAAACTCAAGTGCAATATTTAATTATCCAATATCACATAATATTAATGTTAGTCTAATAAATTCAAAGATTATTATTACTGTTATTATTACAAAATTACATATTATACATTACAGTACAAGATGCAAATTTTCAAAAACAGTCAAGAGATGTCTACTTAGAAAAAATTCTATTGAATATTAAAAAATTCAAAGATTAAGGCAGAAGAATAAAGACAGCTATTCTACCAATGCATATATTGTAAATATAAAAGATTATATACAAAAAAATTGTGGAAAAACATTAGTTACAACCAAGCGCATATTAGCTACTGTTATTGTATCAGTATTCAAGATTGCTATTTATAGAACATGCAATTTCTTAATGTTCAGAGTATGTAAGGAAAGGTGCAGTGGGCAGGATAATAAAATGGAAGAAATGTATGATGTATCCATATAAATTTGTAAATACATTGGAAAAGGTGTTAACCAAAGTGGAGACAAAGATACAGTAAACAGTTCTATGCGATGTTCTTGCAAAATTTGAGCCCACCAAAATAACTTTGAACAAGTTGGTTAATCACATTTCAATTGTACAATGTACTGTAAGATAGATATTATTCGATATTAACAAATTTTAATGGGGGCTTAAATTGAGATGCAAAGTACATTGCACAATGATTCTATTATTTCTGAACTGACTTACTGCGACAGTAGAGCCATTCTTTCCGACACCACCGGCAAGAATGACGGACATGCTGCTCTGTGCAAATAAAATAGCGATGCCCACAGCAGCCCATAATGGAAACACCTTGACCTCTGTACCAGTGTATGGCAACTGTGTAAGCGACACAAAGAAAACCCTTCCCATTAGTTACTTTTAAACATATATCTAATATCATTTCAACATTGATTCCTGGTATAATATTTCATTACACACTGGTGAAACTCTCTCTGCTCTTGAAACAATTTCAAACTTCCAAAATGCACGATTCTTGAAAATTACAATAAATGAGATTGTAATTGGAAGTATCAACCTGGCACAGTTGTAATATCTTTTTGTCATTTAATTAACATTAAATTTGTAATTGAACGGTTCCACCTTAAAAACCTTTACCATTCAATAAAAGAAAATCTCAAACTCTTATTAAGATAAATTATATACCTTATTATATCGATAATATACACATCATCTCATTTTACTTGAAAAATTAATTATACACAGCTGTTCATTCATGTTAAAAACATTTTCATAACAAACGCTACATACTTAAAAAAGAAGAACAAAAGAGACGATCATAAGCGCTTAAATAGAGTAGAAGATAAGTTTACATAGAGAAGTTGCAATTTTACTTGTATCAAAAATATAAGCCACATTTTTCCATAGCTTGCACACCATAACAGTATATGTATATTATAATATAAATTAATGTGCAAAGAAATAATAAGATATAAATTTAGTAATGCAGAGACTATTTCTCGTGAATAACAAGAAACCCGGTTTGTCTAGATAAGCAAGCAGAATTAAAGAAGAAATTATTTAAAATACTACATATATAAAATGGCAAGAAAAGTATTAGAATTTACACGAATGCAACTGAGAGTTGTTTTCGCTCTTGGAAGACTTACTGCAATTGTGGAACCATTCTTTCCAATCCCACCAGACTCAAACACTTTACAGAATTCAAGGAATACATGAATGTAGCCTGCATAAAATAGCACTGCTACGTAGTTACTGATCGTGCCTACACCAAGCACTGGTATCTAAACAAAATGTACAAAATCTCCCTTGTTATGAAAAATGTAAAAAAATTCGACACAAATTTATTCTAAGGTTAATTCTATATGTTACTTATGTTTAGGTAACTGTTATTCACTAACGATACATAACAATATACTTTTTTCGTGGGCTAGTTCTACTTGTGGCCCATATTTGTATTTAAGATAATATTCGGTAGATCAGGCACGAGGAAGCTGCAATGTATAACAATGAAAACCACTCCTTGTGTATCATTTTTCTGTCTATGTTTTGTCAATGTGAATGAAACTCATTTGATAGTAATTCAGTATATAATTAAGATGAGTAATGTTTGAAATGAATAAATAATGATCATAAAGCAAAATGTAGAACTACCTGCCTCTTGTACAAATATAATTTTTTCTTTTAATATTAATATACAAGGTATCTACGCTAAAATGTAATAGTCTCGTTATTCCATAATTATTGATTGCACGAAAAATTATGGAATAACGGGATCGTAATAACACTTTGGCACGGACAGCCTGTAGTCAGTTCATTAAATGAGAATTATATATATTATGTATATTTCATAGAGCGACATATTTATAAGCATTAATTACAATATACTCTATATACTCCTAATAGAAATTGTTTCAAAAGCATAACATACATTCTTACACTGTATGAAAAGAAATCTTCTAATCCCATACACAAATGATTTTATATTTGTTAATGATTACTATTTTCTATCCAATTCAATAAACTTAACAAAATATGGTTGCAGGAATAAATGGAAGTAATAATGTATTGTTTATGAGAATGACATGATGCAGGAAAATAAATGGATGAGAGGGAGTAAAGAAATCAGAAATTAAATATGTATGTTATGATAATAAAATTTCATAGCAAAAAAGTAATTCTCAGCGCTGTTCCTCATGCCATGCCGCTCCTCATGCCATGCTGTTCCCAATTTCATAATCTCCAAAAAAAAAACAAGAGTCTAATTCACTAACTTACAGCCACAGTTGAACCATTCTTGCCCACTCCTCCGGTGAAAATCACCGAAAATATGGAGTATAAGTTTGCCAGTGCACAAATTACTGTCATAACTCCTATTAAATACTTAAACATAAAACCATCTATGTATGGTATCTGTAAGAAATAATCTCGTTAGACTCATGAAAAGTTGATGTTCATTAATTTTTTTGAGAAACAACATGAGTCTTGAGATATAAACTGTAAAACTCACTATATCCATTAATTTCATCCACCATACTCATTTACTGCACAAAAAGCAAACTCTTCAACTAACGATTTATTAGCTTAATACCGTTTTTCTACTACTCTTAATTTTTTCAATGGAAAAATAATAATGAATTCAGCAAACACAAAAAAAACTGATGAATGCTTAGAATAAAAAATGATTGACTAACTTAATGTAAAAAGTGGTAAGTGTGTTATGTACTTGTAAGAGAAAATTGTACATTTATGTATCTGGTGTTATATAAAACTTTTAACGTTTTATTTTTTTAATTTAATTATACTGAATGATCATAATATTAAGATATACTACAATACCTTAAAAAAAGGAGTTTCCATTGTTAAGTAAGTTTCTAATACTAAAAAGGATTAAACATAAATACAAATATTTTATGGCAATCAACTTATTTCTACTATACAAAATAATAATTTTAAATAATCAATAATAAATAAGTTAATTTATTATGAATAATTTTATGTATTTAAAAACATTGTACTACTGTATGGATTGTCATAAAATATTTTAAAGGTACAAAATAGAATAGGTACAACCTCCATCATCCACACTCTGGGCCCAAAGATTGCAGAAATCAGATGAATTGTTATGATAGTAAACTGTGCTTCAGTAACATCTACCTTGCCAAATCTTAGTGAACCTGTTCAGAAACACTTAGGCTATAATATAAAAAAAGTTGGTGAAGTTATTATCATTAATAACTATGAATAAACATGATTTCTTACCTGAAACGTATGTTTGCCAATGGGCGCAATAAAAAAGTGTCATTGCACAGAAACATTGGAAAAACATCCATGTTGGATAATATCCTAACTGTACTGCTATACATGCTGATAAAGCAACAAACACTAAAAACATAAAATTATATCTTCAACTGTTTTTATACAAAAATTAAGTTGTAATGCAAAACATGACCATAATATATCATGTATCTTAATATAGCTCATCAATATAATAAATTAAAGACTGAAAAAGGATCATATAACTTTATCAATAGGAAGAACAATACGTACCAGTTGATATGGAATCACATCCATGATCAAATAGTTCACCCAACGGTGTTGAAGTTCCTGTTCTTCTAGCCTGTTTGCCATCTATAGCATCCAAGCTTTGATAAATGAATAAACCAAGTGCGCATAAAAAACATGCCCACCTAGGTGCCTAAAATGCATCACAATATTGTTACATAAATTCATTCTATTTTATTATTAATAAAACTGACTGTTCATTCTAGAGATATACGTATCCAATGCAATCATCAATATATTTATAAGTTGCAATAAATTTAAACATTCACATTTTTCCATATATAGAACCTATTTTTAGTACTTTCATTTTATTTGTCATTAACAGAACTTATCATGTATTCTTCTGTTTGCTAGCGCTATAATGATACCGCGATTGGATCTTTAAGAATACAGTGAATTTTTAAACTATCCGTACAAAGAAATAATGAGAAAATAGGTTATGGCGAACGATACCTCCGTTTTAGCATCAGGGCTATAATAAACAAGAATTAAAGTGGTTGCGATGTTCACGATAAGCCCCAAAATCGTGATTAAATTGGGTGCAAGCCAAAGTGGAACTTTGCTAACGAGCCAGTCCCACCAGGGTTGAAGAAGTCCATCCAAAAGACTGTTCGTTGTACAGCTATACTTGTGTTCACTTAGACGTTTCAATTGTCCGGGCGACAACAGCTTCTCCTTATAAAACTGCATAATTCAAAGTTGTCGAATTACGGAGAGCACCAAGAATGATTATGATAATTCAACAATCATCGATTCCTCGCGCTGCAAAGATTAAACACAACAAGTAACTGTTAGCGAACATGTACGACATCTCTTCGCATATTGGTTCGAACCGGAACTACAAGTGAAGTCTATAAAAACACCATTCTTCCGTATGAGCGACTTATCATTTTCAAATTTATATTTAAATGGATCACTCTGCATTAAATATTAAATGCCAATAAAAAGAGTTCAATGACCATAACAAAAATGCGTCATTGTTTGACAATGAATTTATGTATTGAAGTACAAATATATTTTAAATTATGCATTATTTAAAAATTTCCCGCTAACTTGTACAGTTTCTTCTTCAACATCTTCTTATGACAAAGATAATTTTATATCTTTGTATTACGCTCAGATTTTTGTGTCGTAAAATATATTTATAATTTTGATCATCGCCTCACAAGTATTTCACGTTTTCAAAGCATTATCATTTTTTAAAGTACATCAGTTCATAAATCATGGCGACTCTGACTGGTTTTAGTAAATTATTTAACTTTGCCACAAGTACCTGTATTCGAAGGATCCTTCCGACTTCAGCGCACAAACAGTTCTACCCAGGTTTATTATATTTTCATTTTATATGATAATAAAATAATGATCCTTTCATTTGTGTACATTTTTAGGTTATATAACCTCTTCTTTAAGGTCCTCTATTTAAAAACATGTTAACAATGAAAATTCTTAGATAAATATACTGATAGAGTGAATGATTTTTATTTCTGTATATTGTATCTAAATGATGAATTCATTTTTATAGCTCCAAAGTTATGGGAAGTCAAAGTAGCAGATTATCGTAGTACGTACAGGCTACCTTGGTTACATGGTTTCAAACAGCCCAGCTACCAAGAAGAAATACCTGAACATGATGAGAAAAAAGAGTTAGAAACATCTGGTTATTATCTACATTAGATGTATACTACATATATTACTTTATAGTTTTGATTTTATATCATTACATTCTAATATGTTCTTTTCATTTTTAGCTGTGATCAATGAAATTAACAAACAGATAAGTACTAACTCAACTGGCCGCTTATTTGCAATTATACATTTATGTGGAATACAATTTAAAATCACAGAAAGTGATGTGATAGTTGTTAATGGTCCATGGCCACCACAAATAGGAGATCAATTAAATTTAGAAAAAGTAATGCTTGTTGGCAGCAAAGACTTCACACTTATTGGAAAGCCTATCTTAAATAGAGAATTGGTATCAGTTAATGCAACTGTAATTCAAAAAACCTTATCTCACACAATTACACATTTCAGAATGAAAAAAAGAAAACAGTACCGTAGACTTAACTGTAAGATATGATTTATATTACAAGTTAACATTGCAGCTATGATCCTTCTGAATACATCTCTTTAACACTGTTTGCTTTACAGTTTACAGAATACCCAGAACAATGGTAAGAATAAACTCTATAACTATAAATGGAGACATTGACAAAAAGAAAGAAGTTGAAGGTTTAGACAGAATATATTAAACAATAAACATAATAATGTAATATAACACTAATAACGAATTGTCTGTTAATTTAAATGATCTAATTTGTTATAAATTGCAAATACTAGATATGTATAAATGTGTAGCCCCTAATTTCTACAAACGACCTTATTATAATTAAATGATATTTAAAACTAGTCATTTGTTATTTTATAACCCTCCATGTAAAAAATAGAAAATGAAATTAAGAGTAGAAAGGCTCGAAAGCAAAGCAAACGAAATTGAAGAGAAAGTGCATGTTTGATTCGTGCCGCGCGCGCGCATGGTGTGAGAGAAAGGAAATTGGTAGGGGATTCTCAACGAACGAGAGACGCATGATATGTTAGCGAAAAAAAGAACGATGCACCGGCGAGAGAGAGAAAGAAAATGCGACAAAAGAAGCGTGTAACGTGTATAAGTGACGGAGACACGAGATATCCCAATGACGTCACAAGCTGCAGCTTGAAGAAGGTTTTAACCAAGAGTACCAGTCCGTTCTTCATACGCTGCACACGCGATAAAAGTAACGCCGATAGTTCGTGCCCCATGGCAGTTGCTTACAAATCGTTGCGTGGAATGGGTCGGTGTTTTTGTCCCGTTAATATGCGACCACGAAATTAAGACAATTAACGAATCAAAGAAAATCCCGCTCGTCCATGTATTAGCGTCCAGAACGAATGTAAACGATTCCCGTTAAAAAAGTCGCGTGCTTTTTATCAAAGTTACAAAGTAATCTAACCGAGTGTTTTGTGCCGTATACAATTTAAAAGATGGTGCTTTCAGAATGTTATGGATTTGTCAAATATGCATTAATTTGCGTAAACCTTATAGTTTTGGTAAGTCCATTTTACACTTTACTTGACATCAAATAATTATAATTGCACGAAGTAACAGAGTGTTTATCGGCATTACGTTTATGCAACTTTGATCAATAACATTATCACGCTTCGTTCGATTATTAAAGAATATTTTTATTCGCGGGGAAATACTATATATCGGACATGTGTTGATTGTTAAGTATACGTACGAACCGTGTAACAAGTAAGCGTAATTTGGTTCAATAAACTTCGACTCTGTTTATACGTGTATATCAGTAAGAACGTATAATACTTGAAGTAAAATAATTTAACGAACTGAAGCAATAAATATGAAAATATTTTACAATTATTAACAAGCGTTGATGCCTGCGTGTATTATAAGAAAATGAAAAGAAACACAGAGGGAAGAATTCTAATACCAAAGAGGAAATACACAATTTTAGTATTAGTAATAATTCCACTCGGTTAACTCTAATCACATTACTCTAGTGATGTCCACTTTACCTCAGAATGCGATAAATTGGACTATTATTGTCCTTTATACCTCATATAGCATTTCATTTTTTCGTCATCAATTCAGTTTGAACGCTACCCATTTCCTTTCCATAGAAATATAATTACAGAAGTACTAATAAGAAAATTAATGTAAAAATTGGAAATATACCGTACTCGTGTTTTGTCGAAATAGACGCGAAGTTTAGGGATTTTTCTCGTTTGTTGTTTAGTGTCCGGCGACTACGTAATTCTAGCACAGCTGAATCGATTGCATCTGGGTGCATGAGTTCTTTTTTTTTCTTCTTCCAGATCCATTCTCTTTGCAAGACTCTTATTGCTCGTACAATTTGTGTCTTCGTGTTAAAATTATCTAGAACTTAAGATTTTTATTGTCATTCAAACTACAGGGTGATCATAATTTGAAAAATAAGTAATGAAAATTTACCAACTTTTAACAATTAACGAATCAGTTAAAATATTTTCCATGGATTAAATGATCGAGAGTAAAAAGAAGTATCATCATGATCACAAATCGTTAAGTTTTCCTTAATTAACATTACAGTTCTCCAGAATTTCGTGTAATAATCTGAGAGGGCAGCTGAATCGATTACATCTGGGTGGTGTGTACATCGCATATTAATCTGCCCTAAATTTCGCTGATTCCTACAATCGATACAGCCAATTTGAATTGATAATAGTCATTGATGTTAATTAAATTATGACTAGGAACCTCGATCGATGCACCAGCTACCATGTTGCCTCTACATTTATCAATAACAAATAACTTTCGAATAAAAATTGAAAATAAAACTAAGTTATTCATTATTTTTCAATGACGTATTATTATTGAATCTTTGTCAGAATGAAAAGTTGTTCATTGATCGCAACTTTTATTTAAAAGTTATTCGAACAATGATTAACCCTGGTCTAATTAATAATTTTGTTAACGAATCAACAATGGCGCTCGTGTCAGCATCGAGGTAACCGTCGAATTCGGTTTGAAAATGTACAACAGGGAATAAATGCGTTTAATTATAGATTTCCAGTCAGAGAACGAATATGTTCTTCCTACGATCTTGCATCCTACACTGCGGCCCAGTTACTTACTTCCATCCCTCGTGACCGTTCCACGTATCCATATGTATTCTCGTTTACATCGTTGACCAGTTAAAGCTCGGATTCCATTTTGTTAATACATCGACACGATGAATGCATTTTTTGCCATCTACAATTTCAAGTTATTCAATGAGAAATTGCTAACTACATTAATGCAAAGACTTAATTTAATCCACCCTTCAAAATTATTCATATTTTACTAAAATGGATGAAAGTGATAAGATAATGAACATTAAAATTACAAATAAAAGATGTTAAAATGTTAAATACGTTTTGTATATTACGCATACTTTGAATAATAAATTACAATTGTTACGTGTAACGTTATTCCTGAAAATAAGGCTGCACCAGTGTCGTTGAACTTGGCATATTTGGCACAGAGCTACGGTGTCAAATGTTTTCACAGAAAAGCCCAAAGACCGCGTTCCTCTGCCGTTTTCTGACGAACGTTTCAAATTTTGTACCCTTTCAATTATTAAGTACGTTTCATAATGTATAATTTGAATCATCGAATGTATAATTTGATCATTGCTATTGATTTGAATGACGAGAACGAAGCCGATGATTGTATTTTTGAATAAATCATCGATGAGTTCATGGAACGATATTCAACTGTTTATTTTCGTCGTTCGAACGTGAAATCATAGTTCTGAAACAGAATCTGACATCAAACTGACGATGCGTATATTTATACTGACTATTTATTACCCGTAACACTAAACTTTGCATCCAGAGTCGTATAATACCAAACTTACAGACGTTAACGAGCGTCTAGTTTCCCGCCCATAACCTCAATCAACTATAGCCGTTTAAACTGTTAATCTTTAATAAGCGTGAGCATTACTTTACACAAGTAAATGTCGCTAATTCAAGTCCCGAGCTTAATTCGATCTTTCGCTAAATAATTTTGAAAGTAAAGATCAAAATATAGAGCATGAAGTTAAATCGTATTACTAAACGTTACTAAAATCTAGTTATGTTTTGCGTAATATGCAAATATAGTACGCAACTCATAATTTAATTAACTGTCCAGTTAGCAAGTTGCAACAGGCGGCTTAACGTGATACTTGTTTCTAAACATGGCTGATGATTATTCATCAGCATGTAAACTCAAAGAGATACACTTTTGACGAGGGTGTTACTCTAATTACGCAAACAGTTATGTTATTTCCCCTTTGAATCATTCAGAAACGCGACACCTCTTTCATCCATCCTTTTTCCCTTCGTTTGCGAGCAGAAAAAAACAGTCATGTAACCCGAGTTAAATGCAGCTCGTGTCCAACTTAATTTACCGTACTTTGTTTGATCTGTGATTGTATTGGAGAAGAATCCGCTTGACTCAGCCGATCCTTCCGGGGTTCTCGCATCTGTTTCTTACATCAGCATTCACGGCTCGAAACTGCACGGGACACGCTGTGAATACAGGAAGTCCTCTGTTTGAGAGGCACGCCTCTGTCGGGATTACACGTCGAGTGGAACTCGACAAGCGTTCTGCTAGCTTAACCCACTGAACCTTTCGATCTTGGAACCCATCGTTCTTTGTGTAAACAACCGACTTAACTGCAACGGTGAAGCACAAGTTACAGGGTTGTTGGTACTTTGATTGCCGCGTCAGTCATATTATTATAAATTTTTTCACGTTACCGTGAAAAACTAGGTAAAATTACCTACAGCCTAAATAAGTAATTAAATAAATGACATTACCAATTACTACGATTTTTGATAATATTAAAATCGTCCGGAATGAACTGCATTCATGAGCCTTTTCAAAGGTTAGCTCAGTTTTGTTACGTCGATAAATGTTTGCAGAACTTTTCGCAGATAAATTCTCGCTTATCTGTTGAATGGGGGCAAACTTTCCTGTCAGCCTATGCAACTTCCATCTTCAAATTATACCCTGAAAATAATACATATAACATTTGAATAAAATAGCTAGAGAACTGATTGAATAGACATTTGTATTACCATAGAGGTACAACAAATCTTTTGTGTTAATACTAGGTTTACGGGACGCGCCATTTTGATGCATTTGTAAGTATATAAAGAACGCCCATAAATCTAGAGTTAAGTGTTCCGTTGTAACACAAATCTATTAGATTTTCCACAAAACAAGAGGTTTTACCAATTTCTGTAGAGAAAGGGGGAATGGGAAAATCCAAGGTGCAGTTTGCATGGATGTGCACACATCTGGTGGACAGGCCATTGAAAAAGGGCGCGTCCTGTCCTGGTTCGTCTGTTTCGCAAGAATACTTCATTATTTATCCGTATTGTGTGCGAGGCGCGTAAGCCATAAAGCAGCATACTCGTCCCGGTCTTTGTCCGTTTCAATAGGGCCAAAAAGGTCAGGTATATTTTTACGACAAAGTAGGGAAAGACGTTTCGCGCGGTACAATGCGTCATTTGCATCAGCCAATCGTCAGTCCCGTTAACGATGATTTATAACCAGGTTTTGATTTAAATAAACGGATCCCATAAAATGTCAATTTCAGACGATATTAAATAAAAACGTACCTCATTGCTATATGACTTAGTATTTTAAAAATATTATTTAGCCAGGTATGTGAAACCCTTGTGTGTTCTGTCCAGAACGTGGGTAGCATTCCGATATTGAAGTAGCCAGACCATTCGACACGAAAAAGACCCTGGTCGACCCTAAAATATAGAGAAAAAACATTCTTATCGCTATCTCCCTACCGTTTCTTAGAAAACAGCTTGTAACACTACTGTATACCAACTTATCGCCGAGCAGTCCTTACTGTGCTGCTAATAATACTTACAAACTATTTTATTCTTCAAAATGTGATCTTCTTGACTAATATCTATTCATGACTTAGCTGCAACTATACTGTAAAAACAAACAAAAGTAAATGTTTAATAAACATGTTTGTATAATTTTCAATTACAAAGCATTTGTATTTGAAACACATGGAAATGGTTGATTCTTAGAACACTTAACTTCCTCAATAACTGTCGTAGGTGAACTCTAACGTTTATTGCAGTACTCGTATTGAAATACTAGCTGTAAACTCTTGTACCAGTAGTGGTATGATTTATTGCTTCCCTTTTAGGTTTATAAGGCTACTGTTTGCGTTTACTTAACAGACTGCACCCTGCTAGAATTTAAACTAGGTGCAGAAACGTGAACCGTGTAATAGGAGGGTAGACTGTTTTAACCCTAGAAAGCTATCGTTTGCCCGTTTGACCTTTCCTTCCCTGTCGCTCAGGTCAGAGAAAGTGACTGGTAGATGGTGTACTTTTACGAACATTCTTTTGCAATAAATAAAACACGTTTCTAGGGTTAAGCTAAATTAATCTTCAATTTTCAGACCGTGAGTCTCGTAGCGGTGACATTAGCGCTACGTATGCTAACGGACCAGACGTTCCTGATGTCCCTGACCCAGGAACAGCACAACTTCCATGCAGGTCTCTACATCCTCCTCGCAGCTGGGATCCTGATGGCGATAGTGGCATTTCTGGGCTGCTGCGGTGCCTTCCGTGAATCCCAGTGCATACTGGTCGCTTTCTTCAGCTGTCTGTTGGTGGTTATCGTCGCGCAAATCGCCGCTGGAGCCTGGCTGTACAGCAACAGCGATCGCCTCGAGGAGCTAGTCAAGTCTTCCGTGATAAATACCGTTAAGGTATCGCCAATTACTCCGATATTATTGCAAGCTTAAACGCTCGACAGATATCCGCTAAAGGGTATTCGTAATTAACTGGAAAGTTGTCTCTCCGTGTGTTGATCGTCTATAATTAGTCTGCCCGCCTCTCGACGACCAGCCATTCCACTGAACGTCTTATAATTACTTCATTCATCCTCTTGAATTAGATATTCATTAACGCTTTCGCTGTTATTCTTTTTCTTCGCGTGATGTTTAATTACTTCAACTAATGAAGTTAAAATCGTACATTTACAAACATGATCTCTTTTAGAATAAATACGGCGAGGACGCTTCTCACACAAATGCGGTGGACGCATTCCAATCAGGGCTTGGATGCTGCGGAGCTACTGGCCCTGCAGATTGGACAGGCAGTAAATACGCAACCAAGGATTCCTCGGTTCCCGTCAGTTTAACCGTTTCCGGCGACGCGAACAACGAGTACCAAGTACCCGAATCCTGCTGCAGGGTCAAGGACAGCGTAGCTTGCAAGGCGGCTCGCAACATTAAAGTTGCCAGTATCGTTAGTCCAGCGATTTATAACGAGGTAATTATCTTTCTTAAGCGTTCCATATTCTCTCTGGGTGGTCGGCGACCGTATACCGCTGTAACATAACGGTAATTAAATACTAAGTAGCTGCTGCATTCGATTCAGCCTTAACATTGGTTGTTACAATTACCATTTCAATTATAAAATAAATATTATAATTTAAGTTATGAGAAATTATATAAAATTCCTGTGAGTTTATTAAAATTGAAATGACTTCATTTTGGCGAGTAATTCAAACGAGGAATAGTAACTCCACTATGTCTATATTCTGTAAAAAGGAATACCATGATTCCCTAGTGGAATTACGCCTGGTTGAACGCGTTAATGCTCTATTCACCGTGAAAGCATAGCCTCGATTACAACTATTTGCTTTTTGCTTCAGGGTTGTATAGACAAGCTGATGGACGTACTGAACAACCAGAAGAACATCGTCATCGGCGTGGCGTCCGGCATAGGCATCCTAGAGCTTCTTGGATTGATATTCTCCTTGGTATTATGCTGCGCCATTGGCTCGTCCGACAGATACAAAGCTTGAGCGTAACAAAATTATATACCGTCGGTGTATGATCCTTCCTTATGCCACATATCGTTGTGTCGCAGTCTTCTAACTGGTATTTTGATCTCTGTGCCAATTGGAAATAGGTTTTTCTCGTGTCTGTCCTCTGCAGTTCACCTGGAACAAGAGAAAAAGACTTGTTGTATGATTACAGCAAGGAGAGTTCTATTTAAGTGTTCAAATTGAATCTCTTTCATTGACTGTGTTCCGATACACACTGTCTCCCAGTATTGTTGTACTGTGCGTTGTCCTAAAAGATCTTTAGACACCGTATTATTATTCTGCTCAGGGACAAAAATGACAGATTTTTTACCTGATATATTTTATACGTTCATGACAATTTATTTACACGTAAGGTTCAATCCATTACTCAAAAGGAACACTGCTTTTAGAATATTGATTTACAGTTCATTGTCCCATATATTTATATACTTTTTAGCAAAGCGTCCGTTCATTAAGAGCTTTGCACAATTAATAAAGAAATTGAAAGATAAAATGTGCATTGAATAGGGAAGGTACGTGTTTCTTACCGCTAAAATGTGCTCTTTTTCATCTACGTCTCTTTTTCCAAGGTTAAAGACTTACACGAAGCGAGTATTTAAATGTTTTACACAGTACCTATATGATTTACAATTTTTTGTTAGGCCAAAGTAGTAGACCAAACTAATGTTAATGTGTTAAAAAAGGAGCGAAAGAGAGGGGGAGTGAGAAAGAGGAATGAATTGGTTGGGAATTTGGATTGAGTGGTTAGTTCTTCGTGTTGCAACTGGTATATGCAAGGAACTTTGTAACAATTTCGAGTGTTCTTCGATTAATTCATTTTTTTGTGCTCTCTAAACTGTCATGCAATCAATTTTGTACTTTCTATATATATATATATATACATATACAACACAAAGCGTATTAAACGTAACAATTTTTTTTATGGTTACTATATCTAAGAATACATTTTTTGACTTGTCTTCTTTTTCTAACTCGTTTTTAAGAGTACAAAAAGACGTTGGACAAATAAACTGTTCTGTTGTTGCCAATATACCAGTTTTAACATATGTACGTATATAGATAAATATATATATATAATAATATAATATAATATAAAAGATGCTCTGAGAATATCGATCTGATAACTAATATTGATGTCTAAATGAGATTATGTTATTGTAAGAACGCTACTAAGCAATTTTTTGTTTTGTGTAGCGTTATAGTCTATCCATGTTATCTTTAAAGTAAAAGAAAGTGGCTATCTTTAAAAAAACAAAAAAAAATAAATGAAGGACATAGCTAAACAGAAGCAACTAATTTTATAAAATTGATTTCTTAGCTCTTTTTTAAAAACGTTTCTATATGTATTAAACAAATGGTACCTTGAATAAATTGATAATCGTACAACAATTGAAATGTTATATAAAAGTATTTTATTATTATAAATAAAAGCTGCTTTTGGGATAGTTATGTCTTGAAAAAGTGATTGATATATTTGACGATGAATGTTCAATATAGATTACATGTAATAATAGCGAATAAATAAAAACATTTATTAACTATTCGAGCTAACGTTCATCGTCAAATTATTTAGTGTAAATTAAAGTGAAGAAAAAATAATCGTTTCGTATAATTATCGTGCTGACGAGTATGGTACAAAAAATTCTTTTGTTTCTTCTTTTATATGTTCTAAATCAAAATCGTAGTGTCTAGTCTGTGAAGATTACATTTATTTTGCCTTATAATTATTACTTTGTTCAAACTATTTCTTGATGTATAAATACATCAACAAAACTTGTATAAATGTTTACAAATATAAGGCATAATAAATTTCAACTTACAACAGTATAATTTACTCATAAACGATTCGATTCAGAGGTAGTTCACTTGAGAGATAATGGTATACATTATCATTGATATTAACCAAAAATTCTATTAATTAATATTAATGCAGAAATGATTTCTAGTTTATATTATTTGAGATCAATTATTGTTAGCGATTGCCTGCACCATTTTCCGGATTATACTATTAAAAAGATGATGGTTAAACATCTAAATAATCGTCTATACATATATGCATATATTCTGATGTTATGTGTGTAAAAATCAATGCGATTAACGAAGAATAGAATCGCTTATTCTGATACGAACATAAAAAGATTGCCCGACGAGCAAAATTACGGGTTTTATCCTTTTTAGTTGTTAAAATAATTTTGCAACTTGTAAAAGTATTTTATCAACTATTACATTAATAACAGTAACAGTAATAAGTTAAACTACACTTCTAAAACTTTCTTATGAATTTAGTTTCTATTAAATTGTAATTAAACCCTGTGCGAACGTGATTTTTACAAAAATATAAAGATTGCAAAATGTATACTATAATGATTAACACGTTTGCAAAGGGTTGAAGGTTATTGTGTTATCCAGGCATAAAATATATTTTACAAACTTTGCTACTCTAACTAGTTTACATGCTGCAATGTACAATTTTAATTGCACTTTTATTCAGAGCGAATGGATTTGAGAATAATATGTAAGAGTTAAATGATTGTGATTACCGTTGCCAATCCATTGCCACATTCTATTTTGTGCGTATGCGTTGGTTGGTTGTAAATTACGCTAATTTTTTGCTTACTCTTTCCTGTAAAAAAAAAAATACGATCAGAAGCGACGTACAAGTAAAAAAAGTGAATGACATATTTAAAAAATTGTTCGGAAGCGTATGAATGTTATAAAAAAAGAAGAAAAATGAGACGCTCGATATAAAAATATAAAATATTCATCACTCGTACAATGTTCTTTATTTTGATATTAATATATTTGTATACACTTACATAAACGTGTATATATACGTGTATATACATATTTTCGTACTGATTTTTGAGCGAGATATTTTCATTTTTATTTCATTTCATCGTACGTTTCTTCTCTTAAGTGCTTTTATACGCTGCATTTTTTCCAACAATGGACGCGTTTCATTTCGATCTAACGATTGTATGGATCAAAATACAACTTATTGAAATTAATTTGTCTGTGAGACGATACCTTTTTTTCACGCACTTTTGAATATTTAAGCAACGACAAATGGTATTACTTCTGCCATATTTTCCGCATTAACAGACAGAACCAGACATGATACATCTTAATCTATATATATGAATTTCTGGTGTGCGTTCATTTGCGATTTTATGTATAATATACAAGTAAATGTTACGAAAGATGTTCAAAGAATTCAATACACACTTAACGGAACTGCTCTGTGTTGTTTCTTCATTCTGATCAATCATAGAACATTTCTTCCCCAATAAAAATGGTTAATAATTGAAGATTTCTTTGCACAAAACGAAACATATTCGGAATCAACCGTTTGACAAATTTCAAATAATTTGCCAATAAGTTGTATAGATAGCGCTGGGAGTCATTTCAATCAATGACTACTGTAGTTTTTAATTCGTTTTAAAAAACTTTAATCAATAAAACGATTAATTATTTTACCTTTTACATGATTAATTACCATATTTTTCATTTATCCATCCAAATTTCTTATTTATACTTTTCTCGTTTCAAATGAACTTTCTTTAAATTTGTACTATCATAGGTGTTTTCAAATATTCAAATTCAAACGAACAAGAAACATTACATCGCGCTATTTGATTTTTAATTTACTTAAACGACTCGTTACAAAAAATGTATTAACTTTATTAATTTACAGGAAATTTTGGTAAAGTTTACCGCTCAGAAGATTTTACTATAGCTCTGAAAATATTGGCAAATCCCTGCGCCGAAGCAGTAGTTCAAGAATTGCGAATATTAAACCTCCATGAGAGTAATGTTAAAAGTCGCGTAGACGCTGTCATCGCAAGGCGCTGTTTGTATAAAATTTTTATTATTATTACTAACAAAAGGTTGATAGGTATCAGAGAAAACGTGACAGAATGACTGTCACCGAACTTAATTCTCAGCAAGAGTATGAGAATTACATCAAGTAAGTAATCGTATATAAATGCAACAAGTTTGATATGCAAATGATCCATAACCTCGTCGAAGATTTTCATTCGTTAAATTTATTGTTGTACAAGAAATTTAGCTTTTTTATCAATGATTTTGCATATACTGTCATTATTTTTATAAGAAAATTATTTAGAATGCTATGACGTTTCCGTACTTGCTACGTTTCTATACGTAACTATCATCAATATTTTCCTCGGAAATTCCCGAGGTTCAGAAGTCACGAATTTTTATTGATACAGCGTTGCGATAAATTACAAAAACTACACATGTTTATGCAGGTCACAGAATCTCTCTGTCATTCATTTCTTTGCACCATGGGCTGGTCAGTGTTCACAAATAAACGACGTGATCGAAGAGATGAGCAAATTAGCTGAATACAAAGGGGTTAAATTCGCCAAGATTGAAGCTGAGAAAGTACCTGATGTATCCTTGAAAGCCGGTATCACTGCGGTACCGACGGTCGTTCTGGCAAGAAACGACGCTATACTTGACAGAGTTGATGGAGCAAATCCCTCTGCTATAGCTGAGAAGATTAAATATCATTCAATTAACAAGGACTCTATCCCAATCGATGCATGCAAACCAAAAGACAATCTTGAGGATAGACTAAAGAAATTAATAAATCAGGCACCTTGCATGCTGTTCATGAAGGGAAACCCTGCCAATCCACGCTGTGGATTTTCTAGAACAATAGTCTCAGTTTTAGATTCTTATAAAGCAGATTATCAAACATTTGATATCTTACAAGATAATGATGTTAGAGAAGGACTTAAGAAATTCAGTAACTGGCCAACGTATCCTCAGCTGTACATTAATGGAGAACTCATTGGAGGTCTGGATATTGTAAGAGAAATGAGCGAAGCTGGAGAATTGGAGAACATGTTGACTAAAAAAAGTTAATATGAAATAAAAGTAAGTTTCTGATTACACAGGCAGCTACTATTTATGTAATAAATGTGTGGCTAGATTACATGTAATTAAATTTCTTTTAGAAGGAAGACAAAAGGTTATTTTAATATTATTAAATTATTTTGTATCAGTACAAGAATTTCCATAATTTCTCTGATGAAACGTAATAAATTGAACTAGTGTAAAAAAATATCCTCTTTTATAAACCTTATCTTTTAGTAAAAAGATTATACAAAAAGAAATAGCAATATATGTATTCTATACGTTATAAAAACACCTTATCTACCTAAGTATATTAAGTATATGTTAATGTATAATTATGTTCGCACATGAATCGATAATAATTTATTTTATATATTTACAAAGCATTTATTTTCATTAAAAACAGACGATATAACAACCATAAATTGCATGATTATTATTTGTTTAATTCCTAACAGTTAACATTTAACAAAACGCTTTCTATTTTTGTTTCTTATTTTTTGACTTTGCTTGTGCACCTTTCTTGGCACCTTTAATCATATTGTGAAACTTGGTCGCGTTCTTTTTCTTCTTCCTGAAAATAATATATTAACAAATTATTGTAACGAGGATAATTGAAACAGAAATTAGAAATAACGTTACTTACCTTTTATTCAGAACTGATCTTGACAAAGGTATATAAGCATACGGATCCGGCTTTCCCTTCTTCTTGATATCTCCTCCAGCTTTTTGAGCTTTGTATTCCGTTCCAGGTATTTGTTCTGTCTTACCCTTTTTCGTTGGTCTATGAATTCCAGATCCTCCAGCTGTAAACAATAAATTTATCTCAGTGAAATGTGTCTTTGGAACCAAGTCCCAACATTCATCTTATACTGGAAGTTACTAGGTATTTTACAAAAGAAAAAAGATTAGGGTTAAGTTAGGTAAACCTGTTACCTTTATACGTTGATGTGGCTCCACTTTTTACACTAACGTTATCAAAATTCTCACTGGATTTACGTTTTCTGCTGCCCCAGGGTTGTAACGCAGTTACAGACTGAACATCGTCCTCGTCATCCTCTGAAATTATTAATATATTCGTTAGAATTATTTTAGACTGTACTTTCTTGTATACATTATATCTTTTTACCATAATCGTCTTCTGAATCACTGTGTAAGAACGGAACTTTCTTCTGTCTTTTAGTTTTTGGTTCATCATCTTTCTCGTTATCTTCTGTAATTATAATACGACCATCTGGCGCTGTCTTGAATCCACGATCCTTCGACTTTGTGTTGGATGAGTTTGGATTTAAGACTTTGGGTTGTGTCGCTGAAAAATGATTAATTTTATTAATTTACTTTGAAATTTAATATCAGTTAAATTTTGAAAGATATACTTACTTGATATATTTCGAGCAGCTGCTGGATCAATAAGATCAACGATTTCTTCATTTTCTTGAATCCAAGCTTCCTTGCGTGACGTTCTCTTCTTGCTTTTCTTTGGTTCCTCGTTTTCGGTACCTTCGAATTCTTCTTCGCTGTCCGCCAGTATATCCTCAATGCTAAATAAATTAAACCAACAATAATTTAGCAATCCAAATAACAATCTTATTTATACAAGAATTTGAAGTTACCTCCTGGGCCTTCTCTTGACATTAAACTCGTCTTCTTCATTGTCTTGTTGCTGCAATTTCTTCAGCTGCTTGGTCTTCTTCTTCGCTTCTTCTCTCTTGTTGATATTTTTCAATCTCTTGTGCAACATCGTGTTAGAAGCAGGTATCATGCCAGACAGAGTTTCCATTCCGTATTTCCTTAACAACTTAACAAAAATGATGCGAATAGTTTGCCTGGAATGTCTGTGGCAGTCGTTGCTCATTCCACATAAAGCCTCCATCTGCAATTCGATTGATACGATGAAAAAAATTGATCTTTTAGCTTTCTAAATATTTCTTTCACCCACCAATCTCATTAAAGTCGATGCAACGATGGGAGACGGCATTACAGTAATGTAAACTTTAATGTAAGACAATGCAGCCTCTGCCACTTCCCTCGTTGGACTTGTAGCAAGTCTGCATACGTGTTCGAAGATTTCTTTAACCGTATCCACGCCCAGAGAACCTGTTTCAACATTTATTAAAATGTTTAGCATCGTAACGTTAGAAAAAAATCATTTCTACGTTGAAAACAATACCTACCATTGAAATGATAAGTAACAGAGGCGAGTGCCAACATGGACGCGGCGCAGTATTTGAATACCCCGCCCAAACCAACCATCAGCATGCTGATATAATTTTTAAGATGTTTCTGATTCCCCAGAAATTTTTCAGCGATAACGTTTAAGAGCTGATAGGCTGACGTGCGACACTTCGTGTTTATGTCTTTCAAATACACCACCGCTTCAGGAACAATGGCCTCCAAGAACTTAGTCTCCTCGAGTTGCGGATGAATTCTAACCAAATGCGTCAAACACTTCAGCCGAGCTCCTCTGCTCGATTTTCCGACTTCGGTCACCGAAGACACCAACAGGTTCTGTATTTCGCGTCTGTGTTGCATTACAAATGTTTTGCAGGTTTCTCTTTCGCTGCCGCATATTTCTTCCAAGAATCGGTACGCTTTCTTCTGCTCCTTGTTGCCGGTGCTGCTTTTGATAATGGGTACACAAATGTCGTACAGTGTCTGCAATCTGTCCAGGTCGGTGTATTCGACTAACAATCTTATTATATCATGAACGCTTTCTTTGAAGAAATCGTCAGCGTTGGGCTCGTTTAATCTGCACAATGCACGATCGAACAGTTCGTGTATCAATTCATCATTTGCAATGGTAAGATACACCTTGATTGTATCAAACGCGGCAAGACGTTGTCCCTCTTCGTCAGTTCCATTTGGTTTAGTGGTATACAGATTCAGGAACAGCGGTAAATAATTCTTCGCGTATTTGACCAACTCGGTTATGTCTTCTTTTTTATCATTTTCGGCCGCTTTTACTATTAATTTTCGTAGAGCGGACATTATGGATAACCTCAAGTCCTTTTGCTCAGTGAACGTCTTACCCAAAAGCTTAGCAATATGCTGAAACACGTATACTGTATGAGTATTAAAGTACATATCTTTGTTTGTTTTGTACATACCTTGAAATTGTCTTTTACATCAACGGCATTGTGACATATGCTTGGCAAGATGGACCATATTTGTGAAATAATAAGCTCGTAAGTTTTCCCGCTTATAGGTTCACTAGCTTTTTCTCTAAAATTAATAATTTATGGGTAAGAATGTTGTTTTTGATCTGTATAAATAGAAATACTTACTGGCACAGTGTACACAAAGGTAATAATGTTTCCATGAAGAACTTAAGCGATCCTGTTGTTATGCAGTCTTTCAATAAGGGTAGTAACCAAGTTCGTTTCAAGTTGATTACATTATCCTTCGTCTGCAGAACAAAAGTTGTAACATTGTTATTAATAAAATAACGATTTGTATGTATCGAGTAACTTACATTTAGAGAAATTATGTTTAAAACCGTCTCCGCGCCTATGGTTCTTATGGCAGCGCCAATAGCGTACTCGGCGTCGCTTTTTGATGAGAAATTATAAGAATCGCGCAGATCCGCTAATGATTTCAATAAATCTATAAAACTTGAACTTCTTGATTTTCCGGCTACCTGTAATTACAAAATGATTCATGTAATCAAAGTAATTATAACAGATGAATAAAAAATAGAGATTAACCGCACCTGAAAGAGTAAGGCTATCAGATGAAGAATATGATACCATGCTTCCAGATATTGATAGCCCAATGCTGTCTGCATCATGAAAGTTATCTGATTAATTGTATCTATGTACCTGAAATTAAACAAATAATAAAATAACCACGTGGTTTAAATAAAATGCAAATAATATTTGAATTTGTTCATACTTCTTCATGTCTTCTTCGTTCTCGCACATTTTACCAACACAGTCCTGCAATAATATTTTTATTGTGTGTGATGTGCCAGATATAACCTCGGATTTGTCAGACAGCCATAACTCCATGCATTTCTCTAAGAATTTTGGCAAAATGGCTGCGCATAAATTCAATGAATTTCTGTAAACGAGTATAAATTTAGTCAATGATTATCACTGATTAATGAAAATAGAAAAGTATGCACTCACTGAGCTAGATTCAGATGTGCTTCTTGCATCACAGTCAACCAGGCGAGCGTTGGTTGCGTATCGGTTGCAGGAGGTTGAAAATCGTAAAGAGCTGTAATGATTTGACCATTCCTTTGCGTTGGTAGAATAGCTTCCAAGGGTCGGGAGACGAATAAACCGTGGAAGGTTTGCAAACAGCAGGATGTTACCAGAACATTTTTTAGTGTCATGAGATTCAGCAACGATTCGCAGACAGTCTAAACGAATAAAACAATGAGTTTATTTTATGCATAACAAACATGAGAATGCTTAGAACATTTACCTTCACATGAGCTCTTGGTAGTTGATGAAGAATATCCTTTAGTAATGTAAGAATATGAAGAACATTTGTAACTCCACCAGGTTCAGAACCAAGCTCCAACTGGCCAATGCAACATTTTGCAATTTGTGGAGCAGCTGGATGATACTGTGGTGGATTGCTACCTCTCATTATATCACTTCCTATAATTAGAAATATCCCATAATAAAAATACTACTAAATTCTTACATATGTTTGTTTTATAGCATACCTTTTAATATGGCACATATTCCATGTTGTGCTGCCTTTCGTACTTTTGGTTTGCTATGTGTAACAAATGATAAGATAGCATCTAGTACTTGCATTGTAGATGAATTGGACCATGCTGCAGCTTCTAGTGCCCGAAGTAATAAAGATAAACAATGAAGGCACTGAAACAAATTAAATCTGTAGGTTGGGTATTTTGTATATGATTCAAAATTATTCTATTGCAGCTGTGAACATACATGTCGAAGTATTAAGAAATCTTCTGATGATGCATGCTCTGTAAGGATATTGAGAAACATTTTGCTTGCAGCTCCAAACTGTACATTAAGAACATTCCTTGGTACACTTTTTAAACCCATTCCCAACAATGAAAGTGTAGCTGCAATTGATGTCTCTGTTCCAACTGCCTCCAAGGTGATCATCTATTAACAAATATAAGTACATAAAATTATTAATTATTTAACATATTTCAATGCAATAAAGTTGAAGCATTTGAAACATACCAATGCAGCAAAATATTCTGTGGAAGTCTCATTTGCACCACTTTGTCTTATAATTTCAGTGACTGCTGACAATACAGCTAACATTTCTTTGTGAAATAAAGAGTTTGATTGAAAGTGATTCAAAAACCTGAAAGAACAGCCATTTCATTAATATTTTTTAGTTACTTTTTGAAGAATTACTTTAAATATTTACTTCTTAAATGATACATTTGAACAATTGCTGTAATTAGAAGCAAATGTATCAAATGTATTAACAGTATTTTCTGTATAAGTTTCTGATTCATTCTCATCAAGATCAAGTTTCTCCAACTGTGGCTGAAGACCCTGAATGGCATCATGTTTTTGTAAAGCCTCTTTCGTTATGCCAGGCTTTCCTACAATTCAAAAAGAATGTAAAGAAATAAAAATAATGCTTAAATTATTGCACGATATTGAACAAATGGTACCTGTTGAATCCTTTAAAAACATCCATGCTGCTTGTTCTCTAAATTTTTTCGTATCTGGATTGGAACTAGAGCTCTGACCCTTTGGCCAACGTTTTGCATTTCTTCTGCTGTTTAAGCGTGGTCCTAGTTTGCCCATTTTGAGCTACTTTGGTATTAACGCACTCGAATTTTTTTATTTACCCTCTCAGATTTTAATTTTCTTAATGTTTCTGTTTCAATTAACGAATACACGAGGTTAAGTTCATATTGCACGTGCTTGAAAAAGGATCGACGAAGCTGCATCGGTTCCTTGTTAGTGAAATGTCAATGATTTTTAAAAGATGGCGGTAGAGGATAGAACTACGAGGGAACAATATTAAAAAGACATACGTTGGTATATTACCGATAGTGAATTGTTACCGATATCGGTATGTTATCGACATTACCTATATTTCACTACGTTTATTAATTCGTTTAGAAACGAAATTAAATATATGGATAAAAAACCTTTAATAAATTAATTTTGTTTTACAGTAATTTTCATTACCTAAAGATCATATTATAAAGAAAAAGCATTGCAAATTAAAAATTTTTATTCCCTTAACTCCCACGTATGTTGTTTTACAAATATACCTTCAACAATTTAAAAATTTTATTTTTCTTCAATATTCTATAATTAAATCAAGATTTTGATAAAGATGATATAACTTTTGTAAGTTCACAAGAAAGATCGAAAATATTTTTGATTGCTGCGTTTATATTTATTTTTGTGTTTGTATTTTTAATTATGGATCTCTTTGGTGTTTTATTTATTCGTGATGGTTTTGGAGTGGACGCCGCATTGGTATCTGATAAAAAGTATAAAACTTAATTACTAATTCAGATGCTTCTCATTGCAAAAATTTTATTACAAACCTTTAAACCTTTTTGTATTACTCGTAGAAAACAGCCGAGAATATCTTGGAGAGATTTTTATTTTATTGGGAGAGCACATTCCGTTGCTTAACGATAGTCTCTGAGGAGATTTCCAATTTGTTGTAACATTATCCGTGCTATCGTCAAATTGTAATTTTATTGCCGAATCTTTAAACGAAGTGGATAAAGGGCTTTTACGTATATATCTTTTGAACAAATATTTATATTTTCCTGAAAATGAAAATCATTTGTTGAATCTGAATTTTTCTCTTTAATAAAAATAATAAATTACCTTGTAATGGAGAAATCCACAGCTTTTTAACCAGCTTTTCTTCATCTGCATATTCACTTGTATTGAAATTGAACTTTGGTGATATTAAAATTATTTCTAAATTTACAGGAAACATAAGAGCTGTTTCAAATGTACAGTTCAAACTTTTCTCTTGCAAATCACATTGTACATTGCACAGCATATCCGAAATTTGTATTATTAGCTGCTGAAACTGTGTTCTCTGGAGCTTTATTGTCTCACAGTGCTCAATTATTTCTGGTTCACAAACAGATAAATCTGATAAGTAAGTAGTCTTTAAATAATAGTCTATCCGCTCCAGTACTTGGCTGAGTATTGATAACAAGGTATGGAATACTAAGCTTTCGTTCATGTACAATCCATAATTAAGATTCTTCAAATAAAATGCATTATAAATTAATTAATAGCTTTAACAATGTACATTTAAATTTTTGTATAGTTTACCTCTCTGCTGTTAGAAAAAAACAGTGGTACTATTTCATTCCTAACTTTTGGAAGATCATTGCAATCAAAAACTTTGCAATTTGTGGAAGAAATCAAAACCATTACTTTGTCACTAAGTACTTTTAGTTTGTTTAAATTAAAATTGGCCTTATGTAAAAACTCTATTTTCTCATCAATACTTCTTTTCCATACTAAAAATAAAAAATGAGATAAACCATGATTCAATGCTCACTCAGAGTTAAATATGTATACAATATAATGTGGTACCAAGTACAAACAATTTATAATTTCTATATCTTCAGTGTCTATCAATCTTGTTACAACTGTTGGATCAACTGGAAGAATAGGTACAAACTTCATTAGATTTTCCTTTACCTCAAAAATTTTAGTCTGTATCTTCTCCAGATCATTAGAAGCACATCTAAAAAATGTAATTTTTATGCAACATACTTCATTCATATAATATGATAATAATTATTAATAAAAAATAAATGTTACTTTATATAATGTTTAAAATGTTCTGAAATTAACATTGCCCTTTCACAAAAATCAGAAATAACAATATCTCTTTTTAGATTTATAGTGTCAAAATGTAGTTGAACAATATCTTTGTTATTGCCAATACTAGGGGCTTGTAGTATTTTCATTTGACCTAAAAAAAAATGAATTAACAAATTGATAAAAAGGTATTTTCATCTGATTTTAAATTTTAGTTTAAATAAACATTTTACACTCTTTTGTGATGTAAGCTCTGAGGCTGATTTGTGATATTTTCCACATAATAATTAAAAACTTTGTTCCTCCTGCTTGCAATAAATGAGACATGAGTATTGATGGAAAACTTATATCCGGATTTTCATTTGCCACAATCTCTAAATATCCTTTTACCTCCACACGGTATTTCTTTTCATCTGTTTTATTCAGAAGTGGCCATGTAACCATTTTTTGAAAATGCTTTGCATTGTATATGGACAATAAATACTGAGAAATATAAATAAAACCAGAAGTATTTGGTTTATCAAACATTCCCTGTAAATTATATCAGATTAAATTTCTTATAAATTTTCTTTCATTTTAATATCTTATCATAATACCTTTTTAAAATGCTTCATGCATTCATACGAAGCTGGTACCATTTGCATAAGTAGAAATACATTTTTACAAAACGATGCATCAACTGCCATACTTCACTTATTATATATTACAATAACTTAAAACAATATATGTACAAATTATCCTTCCTCATTATAAATCATAGGTGAATACCACCAGAGGACAATAAAAAAAAATGTTTGTATACTTTATATGATCTCATGCATATATAACTGGCATATTATAATAAATGTAAAATATGTACATAAGAAACACGAATGTAAAATTGATAAAATGTTTATGATAAGTACTATTTGCACCAGTATCTTTGCATTTTGTTAAAAACATTGTTCTGTGTCTGTAATTGCTGTAACTTTTGTTACATAGCACGAACTTTTAAAAAATAAGCAGTTCTGGGTGTAAGGCGGCGCCACTGGGTTGTACCATAGCAACTCATCCCGATGTCGTCGTGAAAGCTTTCAACACTATGAGCCAGTGAAGTGTATCTATCGGACAGTGGCGTGAAAATGGCGGTGTAAAATGGCAGGACGTAGATCGACGTTGACAAATGCCGATTCCTTGTCGGGATCTGGAAACACGGATCCCCTGAGAGAGCTTTTCGAGGCATGCAAAACCGGGGACCTCGCGAGGGTGAAGGCGTTGGTTACACCGAAGACGGTCAATGCTCGAGACACTGCCGGACGCAAGTCCACCCCCCTGCATTTTGCAGCTGGTGAGCAAAATTTTTGTACCAGCTTCTACACGCGTCTCTCATTTAATGAAATTTTATACTCCGGTTAAGATTTCATTCCGTGCACCACCTTCGACTGAAAACACGGCGTTCCGTTGTCATATCACGAACGTGAAACGATTCAATGAAACGTTTACAACGTTGTCATCAACACTTCATTATAATCTTATCCATTAAAATAGAACATACTTGCGCCAAACACAGAACACTCTTTGTATCAAGGATTTTATATTATTTTTGTTCGATTAATCGATTAATGATCATTTTTCATGTTAATCATGTGACAATGTTTATTAAGATGTTTATATTTTTATTGTTAAAACATAGGTTATGGTAGAAGAGACGTAGTAGAATTTTTGTTATCTGCTGGAGCATCTATCCAGGCACGCGACGATGGAGGTTTACATCCTTTGCATAATGCCTGTTCTTTTGGACATTCTGATGTTGTAAGACTTCTTTTGGAAGCAGGAGCCAATCCAAATACCAGGGACAATTGGAATTACACTCCTTTGCATGAGGCTGCAATTAAAGTATATTTACATTTTTATTTAATCTACTAATATTTTTATTGAGAGCTGTATAATATCTTTTATTATTTTAACAGGGAAAAATAGATGTGTGTATTGCTCTCCTACAACATGGAGCAGATGCAAATATCAGAAATACAGAAGGAAAAACTGCATTAGAACTAGCAGACCCTGCAACTAAGCCAGTATTAACAGGAGAGTATAAGAAGGATGAATTATTAGAAGCAGCAAGATCAGGAAACGAGGAACGTCTTCTACAACTTTTAAATCCTTTGAATGTAAATTGCCATGCAAGTGATGGCAGAAGGTCCACTCCTTTGCATTTAGCTGCTGGATATAATCGATCCAGAGTGGTGCAAATATTGCTACAAAATGGTGCAGATGTGCATGCAAAAGACAAAGGGTATATATTTTGAATTAGGATAACTAATCGATTAATTAATTGAAATTAGAAAAAGACAACTGTTTATTTACTCTGTATTTGCTTCTGGCAATATTACAGAGGTCTTGTTCCACTTCACAATGCCTGTTCGTATGGTCACTTTGAAGTAACCGAAGCACTTCTTAAACACGGTGCAGCGGTTAATGCCAGTGATTTGTGGGCATTCACTCCATTGCATGAGGCTGCTAGTAAATCTAGAGCTGAGGTGTGCTCGTTACTTTTAAGTGAGGGTGCAGATCCGACTCAATTAAACTGCCACAGTAAAAGCGCCATTGACGTAGCCCCCACATTGGAATTACAAGAGAGATTAGCATGTATGTTTTTATCACTTGAATATATCTATTTATCTTTCATAGAACTCCACACAGAACATGACAGTTAGATACACTTTAATTGTAGACGAATACAAGGGACACTGCCTCTTGGATGCCTGCAGGCAGGCAGATCTAACTAAATTAAAAAAGTACTTGTCCCAAGAAGTTGTAAATTTTAAACACCCATATACTGGGGACACACCACTGCACTGTGCCGTTGCATCTCCTTATCCCAAGAGAAAACAAGTAATAGAATCTTTGATTAGGAAAAATGCTGCCTTAAACGAGAAAAATAAAGACTTTCTTACACCTCTTCATGTCGCTACCGATCATTCTCATTACGATGCAATGGATGTGCTACTTAGACATAATGCAAAAGTCAATGCTTTAGATGGATTAGGGCAAACTGCACTACACAGGTATCGTGAATTGTACAAAGCATTTGAAAACTTCTTTTTTTATTTATTTATTTGTACTATATGGAAAAGTATTTGCTTACGTTTTTTTTATATCTGAAATATTGTTGCATAAACAGGTGCGTTAGAGAAGACAATGTGCAAGCTTGCAGAATATTGTTATCATACAATGTTGATCCATCTATAGTATCGCTTCAGGGCTATACTGCAGCACAAGTAGCTGCAGAAAATGTCCTTAAAATATTGCAAGGTTCGAAACTAAATTCACTTCGGATACCAAATACTTTTCAACCCAAAGAATGTTTCTGTTCTCATTTTTGTTTTATAGATCCACCAAGTGGAACGGATGACGCTGAGGCCCAGCTGCTGGAGGCAAGCAAATCCGGCGATTTGGCAGCGGTGGAAAGAATTTTACAAACGAACCCGCACGCCGTGAATTGCCGCGATTTGGATGGACGGCACTCTACGCCGCTGCATTTCGCAGCGGGATTCAATAGAGTGCCCGTGGTGGAATATTTATTGGCACATGGAGCAGATGTACACGCCAAAGATAAAGGGTTAGTCGTATACAAAATTTACCATATTTTTCTCCAACCACACAATTTTAAAAATATATTTTATACTTTCAGTGGACTTGTTCCCTTACACAATGCCTGCTCTTATGGTCATTACGAGGTAACGGAATTATTGGTGAAACACGGTGCGTCGGTGAACGTTGCGGATTTATGGAAATTCACACCGCTGCACGAGGCTGCTGCTAAAGGAAAATATGAGATAGTTCGTTTGTTATTAAGACACGGTGCGGATGCTACCAAAAAGAACAGAGACGGAGCTACGCCATTGGATCTAGTGAGAGACGGTGACCAAGATGTAGCTGATTTATTGCGAGGGAACAGTGCGCTTCTGGACGCAGCGAAGAAGGGAAATTTGGCGAGAGTGCAGCGACTCGTTACACAGGACAATATTAATTGCAGGGATGCGCAAGGTCGTAACAGCACTCCCTTACATTTAGCTGGTAAGTTAGGTTGCTTTCTCGTTTCCTCTCCACTTCGTGTTCTTCTTCACTGTTCAATTCACTTGTGTTTCAACGCAGCGGGGTACAATAATTTGGAAGTGGCGGAATTTTTGCTTGAACGCGGGGCGGACGTGAACGCCCAGGACAAAGGAGGATTGATACCCTTGCACAACGCTTCGAGCTATGGTCATTTAGATATCGCCGCGTTGCTCATTAAATATAATACCGTAGTAAATGCTACTGACAAATGGGGCTTCACACCGCTACACGAGGCGGCGCAGAAGGGAAGGACGCAGCTGTGCGCCCTTCTGTTGGCGCACGGCGCGGATCCTTTCTCAAAGAACCAAGAAGGACAAACGCCTCTGGATCTGGCTAGCGCAGACGATGTGAGATGCTTATTGCAAGATGCTATGGCTTCGCAGCAAGTAGTGCCGTCGATACCATCCGGTAACAGTGGCGTTGGTGTTGCCATTAATTTGAATAGTAATGGTAATAATACTATTAACAGTAGACCGCCCAGTATCGTTGCGGGTAAATGTACTTTCATTACAATATACACATATAATTATGTTAATATACTTCTACATTTGTTTATTGTTCAAACTAATCAGTTCCAGTTACTCCTTCTCCGCCGCTCACTCAAGAAACTGTTATTATGCCTTCCGGTACAGCCATGATTTTGTGCGTACCGCTCGCAAGACCATCCTCCTGTTTGAGCCCCATGCCACCCTCAGAGACGTGTTCAGAAAGGGATTCCAAGGATTCTAAAGACAGCACTATCATTACCACCGTGGCTGGTTTCCTTCAAAGTCTCGGTTTAGAACATTTGTTGGAACTGTTCGAGCGCGAACAGATCACGTTAGATATATTGGCGGAAATGGGCCACGAGGACTTGAAGCAAGTCGGAGTGTCCGCGTACGGTTACAGACACAAGCTGATCAAAGGAATGGAGAAACTTTTGAACACGACCGCTGGCACTCCTTGGCAGCCAACCATCACACCAGGAACGTTGCTGGTGGATTTATTAGCGGAGGACAAAGAGTTCTTAGCTGTGGAGGAAGAAATGCAAAGTACCATCAGACAGCACAGAGACAATGGTCATTCTGGGGGTATATTTTCTCGATATAACATAGTTAGGGTACGTTCTGCATATCATGAAAGAAAGAAAGGAAGAAGAAGACAATTTTAATAATTCTGTCATCACTTCTTATAAATACAGATACAGAAGGTACAGAATCGCAAATTGTGGGAGCGTTACGCGCATAGGAGACAGGAAGTCGCTGAGGAAGTCGGTGCCGCGGCACCTTCCTCTCCCAGCACCGGTTCCAGGACTACTCCAGGATCAAGTTTACCGCAGGCAAACGAGAGGATGCTGTTTCACGGCAGTCCCTTCATCAACGCTATCGTTCAGAAAGGTTTCGACGAACGACACGCGTACATCGGTGGCATGTTTGGCGCTGGCATTTACTTTGCTGAACACAGCAGCAAAAGTAACCAGTACGTGTACGGCATATGCGGGGGCACAGGGTGCCCCGCTCACAAAGATCGAAGTTGTTACATTTGCCACAGGTGAGAAACTATTTCATTATGATCGTGTAAATGTTTCTATCGTTAAATCCATTTACAATGTTTTTAGACATTTGTTACTTTGTCGTGTCACGCTGGGGAAGTCATTTTTGCAATTCTCCGCAATGAAAATGGCGCATGCGCCGCCTGGACACCACAGCGTGATGGGCAGACCGTCGCAGGGCGGTTTGGCGTTCCCCGAGTACGTCGTGTACAGGGGTGAACAAGCATATCCAGAATATCTCATTACATACCAAATCGCGAGACCTCAGCAGGAGAGTGGGGAGAACGAGAGCGTCGAGGAACGGTGATCGGAAGAGTCAAGCCCAGCGGCGAGGTTGCGAAGTCTTTGTTGCTGCCAGAGACCTAGAACGTGTAACACTCTGTCTTAAGCTTGGATACAAATCTTTGATTTCCTTTCGGAATCAATTCTTCCATTTTTTTTAATCTTCTTTAGCCGAAATGGGAAAGGGTCATTCGAGTGAATGTTACGATGCAGGTGATTCTAATTAAGTGAATTTCGTGGATGTATTTATCCGAGTCTGTTCATTCAAAAAAAAGTCGAGAGGAGACGATCCGATAGGACATTTAATTTTTAGCATTTATTTTGTGATAATATACTGGTCCGGTTCGACCACGCAATCGTATACATGCCTGATTATTGATGTATATTGACTGCAGTGTATATATCAGTACGAATTAGAATATATCGGTGACCAGCATGATTTTTTATTTTTGAATTTACGCGCCAATAACCGTATTGGCGCGTACGTTTGTCCTTTGTTATTGAATTAACGAGTTTTAATTGTCACGCCCAAGTATCGGTTGATTATAGTGTGATAAAGAAAAAGAAAAGAGAATTGTATGCTTTTTGAGAAGAAGGTATAATATTTCTACGTCCGCGTCAATTTTTGGAGTAAACAATTGTGCTGGTTAAAACAACTGTTTCAATTACGCGCGTTATAGGTAAAGTCTATAGGTAAACATTTAATTTGTAAATAGTTAGAAATGTAAATCTTTGTAATGTAATCATGAGCACCGTTCACCGAATCAAATCATTAGAGAAGATTATAAAAATTATATTTTCTTAATCTCGAATTTTGCGATTCCATTAAACATGAAATTATTGATACAACGAAAGGTATTACAATTTAGTATTCGCATCGTTCGCACAGAATCTCCGTTTCATCGAATTTGTAAACGTTTAATTTCAATTAGATTTTTCGGACTTTACCTATAACATGTACATATACATACGCGAGTATTTTATATATATTCGGTTGATATTTCAGACATAGAATAAATTGATTCGTATTGTCGACATTATCAACAGGGTTCCTATAAGCTCGTAGTAATTTTGAATACTGTACATAAAATATACATTGTATTGTACGTGAATTTTCCTTTTCAACGAAAAAAAAAACACACACACCAATTTACTTGATTCAGGTTTCTTTTACGCGAGTATAGTTTCATTTCTCTCAGGTGATAAACAAATGTGTGTTGCACTTTTCTATTCGAATTTTAATTCAAACAAAACGTGCTTGCATCTGTTACAATACACAACGAAATCATCTTTTTTTTTCTTTTCTTGTACGTCTATAGTAATATAAACATTCGAATAACAAGAAAAATGAGATATTTTAATGTCAGAAAAAAAAGGAAAATTGTATTTTATTCTTTTACATACAGTATCGAACATGTTAGCGTTTGCGTGAGAAAATGACGACCTAGAGGAAGGAAATACCACAATATTAAATTAAATTTTGAACAATTTTTAAATAATTACTGAATACTTGTCACGTTTAATGATTTAATACTTTGAGTCATTTTCAAAGTGCTAGGTTTTCTTTTCCCTACTTCACCATTTTACTTAGGGAAGATTAACATATTCGTTACTGTACAACTTTGAACGATGAACGCGATATATTGTATAAAAGAAATGATATTCTTAGCATTATTATTTATTGGAATCGCTAAAGTGATCTCTTTAAATAATAGGTATGATCTTGCTTCGACTAATTTGCGATATTGTTGTACGTATAATACATTTGGTACCAAGGTTTAACTTGTTATAACAAAATGAAGAAAAAAGAAATATTCAATTAATTGTACGAATGTAAAGTACAAGAAAAATAATTTGATTCTTTTTCCATGAAATCTTGACACACATAGACACTCTTAATTATTATTTAGGTGACGGTTCATTTTATTTATGGGTGTATAGATGAAATATGTGTTCGTTTAATAAGTGCTCAAGGTGATGCAACAAATTCGTATTTGTTAATTCTGCGTTCATGCATAAAGATACGAAAGTAACCGAGTATTGTAAACTAACATACAACAAATTTCTGTCCTTGTATTTACTGTATTTCGGCAGTCGACGAGCGTATTCGATTTAGTATGCTTTGACTGTAAGAAGATAGACTGATTCTAAGAAGAAGAAAATATCGTTTTACCGTTATGCTCGATTTTATATTTCTTTTTTTCGTTTCTTTGCCTAATGACTGACTTCTGATGAAAAAAAAAAAAAGAAAAGTATCTTATTTCAATAAATGAAGGCAACATCAAAAGCAGAAAAAAAGCAAGATGAAATTAATGTTGTCCTTCGCATTAATCACTTCTTTACATTTTGTACGGCATTTTAAGGTGTATCAAGTTTTCATTTGTAATGTTTTGCTCCGTGTGACAATAGACTTAACGAAGCACACTACCGTATAATAGAAACTTTTACATTGAAGAAATGTGGCAGGGTATTATGTTACCAAGAGAACTCGTTTATACCTGCGTTTACCCATACGTGAAACAGTGACGAAGAAATAAACGGGTCTGTTTTATTTCTGTACTGTACTGTCGTTAAATAATTCATAACATACTTTGCAAGTTGTGTGTCATCAATGTTGCTACTTTATCAAAGAAGCAAGGTTGTAAACCAATTTGCTTTTACTTTTGTCGGTACACATACATTTAGTGGATATAAATTACTTTTCAGTAGCATTTATGATATTTTCAAGCAAACAATACTGGTTTATTTAATGATTCATCGGTTATCGAACATACAACCCTAGAGTTAGAAGAGATGCCTTAGTAATTCAAATATGGCGGTCAAATAGTTATCGGTTCTACGTTATACGACAGAGAGACTTATTTAGAAATAAACAATACCATGCTATCTTATAGCAATCTTTTTAATATGTATAATATTTTTATCTTATATTTTTCTAAGTAATGTAATCATTATAAATGATACCATATAAATATTTTTTAGTAATATGAATTTCCGGTTTTACTGTAAATTCAAACTTAAGAAGTTTACCACGTGTACTATACGATTTTTGTATTTACATAACATTTTTATTATAGTTTAAGTCAAAACAAAATTATTAGTTGGTTCATTTTTCTACATTTTATAACAATTTTATGCGAAAGTTCATTGCTTTAAAACGTACACATTGTATTTCGATATCGAGCACGCGCGTTCGTTGAATCTCGATTCGGTTTGCTATTTACGACGCGAAGTATATTTTTAGAATACGGCTGGACAGATTTAGGAAAAATTCAGGTAAAAACCGGCGCGCTGATATTGTCCTTTTTTTGGATACTATTAATTTCTGGCCTAAGAATCAGTCCTGTCGCCGGCATGCTGTAAGAATGCAAACACGCGGTCTAAGGGCCCTTTGATTCGTCCGTTCGACGAAATCACGTGAAGCGCACGAGGTTGAAACAGCGCATGCGCGTTACAAGCCGCTTGTCGGCGACCTGCTGTCGGATGGAGGAGACGCCGGTGTAATTCAGACGCAGTTGGAACGAGGACGAGGTTAAGTCGCGCGGTTTGCGTCGGCAACCAGCAACGGAGGTACCTTAAAAACCTCTTGCGTCCGAAAAAAAGAGACTTCACGGAAATAATCCGTAAGTGTCACGCAACAAATAAACAATAGAATGAATCGAAATTCGTGACTTGTAAAGAAATCGGTACGAGCGACGCATGACATCGTTTTCATCGCGTGAAAATCGTCCATACGTTTCGGTAATTTGTAGCTGATGCGTTTGGTTGCGATCGATTTTTCGTGTTTCTCGTTCAAGTAAATACACGAGAAAATTAATGTGCTCGCTTCGACTACCGTAACAGAAGAGAATTTTAAGTTTCTGTCACCGTTCGAAATTGACCATCTCTAAATTCGGACTTCAAACTTCAAGATTTCGAGAAGAACATACCATAACCCTGTGTACTCGTTCGGAAGAAAACGCGAGTGCATAAAGTTCAGCCGTATCATCCCACTTTACAAGTGGAACTATTCTCAAGTCATACTAAACAAGTAAGCAACTCATCATTTTATTTTTATTATTTTTCTACCATCCGTATTCTATGACAGCACAATGTTATATTCGTAAAGTGACATTTGATAAACTCTATTAAATAATATAGTGCTTATTACGTTGGCTTGATGCATCATACGTAATTTATTTACATTTAGAGTGCATGCATACACGCAGACGAAAAGAATCGGTAGCGCATCCGCAACAAATCCTTATGTAACCCAAGTATGTAGGGTTACACAATTGTTGCAGCACTATGCAACTATAACATTTAGATAAAATTGCCATTTGTGTAGTCTGGTCCGACGGTCTTCTCGGTAGCTAGGGTATTATTATCTTTCGCGCGAAACAGACGACTCTGTTTACAAACAAACCTTCTGATAACATTTACGATGAAATATACGTATATGTATTTTCATGCTTACACACATATATTATAAATGTCAGATGGCAAGAGTAAACGTCCTCGTTTATCGTCTCGTGTATTATCTTATACGCGAAATTCACGGCGTGAATATATCGCGCTGATCGTTTGCTAAATTTAACCGGTTCAAGCAATGCGTTAGAACGGAAACAATAGGAAAACAGCACCGCGCATGCGCGTTCCTCGCGAAACACGTGCGTTAAGATATAATTGTCAGGGGAGGAAAAATTGAAAGTTATTTTACCAGGGGAGAAAACGCAAGATCCAGCAAGAATACTGCTGCTATCTGCGTTTCAAAGAAACGCTTTTATCGTACAACAAAGAGAGGAAATTGACATGACCGATTAGCGGTTATGGCTGGGAAGAACATTATTAGCAACGTTATTGTTTTAATCTGCTCCGACGTTTTGAATGACGCGAAAGAGAGGAATCGATTGGCTGGCTCCTGACCTCACGACAACGGAAATAAATAAATATTACTCGTGATTTATCCTTTTTTTTCTTCCATTCTTACCGATTACGATTGCTTGTTTTTAATTACTGCGATTCAAGAACGATTCTTTCGAAACTGTACTGCAAGTACCGGCTTGTAAAAGCTAACTTTTGTGACACGTTGTGCGAAGTTTGTAACAAATACAGCGATAGAATTTGTAAAAACGCGATGAACGTCTTATTGGAAGTTCGTACGAAGCTCGTTGACCAATTTCTTCTCGCAACCGGCTTGACTGCTCTTTTAAAACGCACTTTTATTCGTTTTTCCGTACGCATGCCCCCGCACCTAGCATACTCGTGTATTTGCCGGTCACTCGTCTCTCGTAAACGCCTACTTGATGGCAATTATGCGAACACAAAACGAGTTGTTTGCACATAGAATTTCCTACGCGGTGTACTGCGATAAATATGTGTACGTGTATGCATTTCCGGAGAAAGCAGCGCAGAGAAAACGATTGCAATTTGCATCACTTTACAGATGCATCGCTACGAGACCCCCTGCAGGCACGATAGGTTATCCTAGGGAAAATGACATCGTAGGTGTCCTTGCTATAACACTAGGTCTGAACTAACAATGTAATAAATAAGTAGCTTTTAATTATTCCAAAATGAAATGATTCGTTCGGTAACGAAATGAACTGGATAACAGGTTAAGTTAATTAGTATATTTAGACATATAAGATTTCCTCCCCCAACATCACCATTTGTACTAGAGGCCTACCCTACTTATCGACTGAAAAATTTTAAGCATTGAAATATAATAAATAAACGTAAAGAAGAATCGTAAAGCAACATTGCAACCGGTTTAGAGGTTCAGACAATTTATGTGTAACGAAATTTTTATCTGCCGCAAAAAGCATCAGGTCCGAGGGGTTAAAATAGTATCGCATCGTACGTAATGGTTTTAAACGATAAGCAACGAATATTTACATTCGCGTGGACGACTGTAAAATTATTTTTAGTACAGTTTACTTCAATAAATGTATCAAACATTTTATTTTCTTTGCTGGGTGTAGTCGATAAGTTGTAGAGAAGGTACGATACGCTTGCGGTGAACGCACCGGGTAGAGTTTGTTGCTCCTTCGATTCTTACGTAATACCTGTTTCGTTTTAGACGTATCGATTATTTAATTGCAGGATCAGCCTCTTTCGTTGCGACGGGAAAAAAAATTTCCTCAATCGATTTAGGAAGGAATCATTGCGTGACACTAGGCACGCATTTGAATTATGCTCGAAAATTTGTACTTACGTACGCGTTACGTTGCGCATGATTTACGACCGTGTTCGCAGATTGACGTATCAATGCTTCACGGTTTATTGTTCCACATATAAATCAGTAAGAGTCGAGAGGCTATCGTGTTCACCCGTGCTTGAAGAATCCCCGATGTTTCTTTAAGTAATTATACCCTAAACGTGATTTATCGTTATCGGCCGCATAAATTTAGAACTACCACGACTCGTGGGTATTTTAATCGAGTCGTACTGCACATCTCGAATACTACATTTTCTTATCAATCAGAAAAGACCCATTGGCAAATCGTCACGTGTATCCCTAGAAATCTTAATGGTATTAACACTTCCATCACCTTACATTAATTTCAGTGAATTACAATCTTTATATCAATATTTCTGTGTATTATTTGTACCAATGCTTCAGCTTAATATCGTATCGTCAAGTATTTGTTTTGTCCAAATGGATACGATCAAACATCGTGTTATAAATACTTGAGATCGTAATCTTGACATCTTTAACAAATAGGCGGTTCAAGCGGAATGATCAAGCAACAAAAGTTGATCCCCTGTGTAGATAATGATCGCACGTATTCGTCTGAAGCTCTGTCGTCGTCGAATAGCATCTGTAACGCCTATGCACATCGCGTCTTCATGGTTTCGGCGATTAAACTTTGCTCGGTAAGATTCCGCGCCGTCGAGAGGGTGGTGTGTGGCGCAGTGTCTCGGCAAGGATATATGTCGGTTATCGTCGGGCTGCTTCGAACCAGAAATACGATTGATAACGACAAAGGACCGACCTCGGTGGCGCCTTCGATCGCCGAGAACTTTTACGACCCCGCCTGTTAACGGGGCATCGGTGCTAATCGTGGATAATCGGATAAAATGTTCATTTTAAACGGGTGACACGTGGTCGCTTCGTGGACTGGACTCCGATGGCGGTCGACAAACGTGCACGTGATAGGGAGAAAGTTTTTACGGGTCTTGATTATTCTAGTCGTATGGCCAGTTTTTAAATGACCAAGGGAATTGTGCCGGTGCTTTTTATAGCCTGAAGCGCGCCAACAACAGGGCTTTTCGTCTGTTGTACATAAATTCTGCTTATTTTTATTATATCGTCGGCCTTGTGCTGAAAAATTGAACACTTTAATAGATATTTATAGTTTTATTATATTATATATCATGGTACCTTGAAGCGTGTCCTAATTTTGCTTTGATTCTTGTGTTCCACTTATTGCTTTGATTCTTCTTCCTGTCCAAATACTTCATTATTCTATAAAAATGAAAAAGTGTTTTTTATCAAGAAATTAGTTATAGCAGTTACACTATTCAGATTACCTTCCTTGTCAATCTTATTACTTCCTGTTTGATATAGAATTAGATAATGATATATTGCACGATTGTCTCAATAAACAACCGTTCAAGGATGAATGAAATTAACACATATTTCTCAAGGCTGTTCTCTAATGGTCCAACACTTGACGGTAGCAAACAGTGGTGTTATAAAAAGAAGATATTTAAATTTTGCGAACAGGTTCTCTTACCGGTGTACGGTGCTTCGTATTCTTTTCTTTTCTTTCTTCCGTTACGTCACGTGTAGTTTGCAAAAAAATAAACTGATGGACAGGATTCCTCCGACGGCGTAGAATCTTTCCAACACAGATATATGCATAATCTTGTTAGAGTGAACAATGTCAGTGGAATTTCTAGGAAAACGTGACTGTTCTGCACAAAGAAAACAACGTGATAATTAAAAAGTACAATCTCATTGATAGGAAGACCTCAATTTGCCTAATGTTAAATAATAACCGATAAAATAAGATAACGAACATTAGCGCATCTTCAACAATAATCGTTTCTTTACAGTTCACCACTAGCGTATGGTAATGGTTGTTATCATAGGTCAGGCATGCTCAAAGGTTTCAACCGGAGTCATTCGTCGAGTCATTAAGATCTCTCGTGATCTAACACGACGTGGCCTCTCCTCCCCTCTTGCTTGTAGCTCCCATTTCCATAACGTTATGCGTACGTTTCTTCACCTTACATCTATTTTTATATGAAATCTATTATCGATAAATTATACGACAAAGTTGTATATTAAGAATACGGAAATATTAACATACTTTTCATATTGTAGAACGTTTGTCGCAATACGAAGATTACTTTAAAGTTAATTAACGGGTCGAATGAAAAAAGAACTGCATCGAAATCGACCCAAATTAATTCCAATCGTTCTTTATCTGACAAATACCGATTCGTTGAGAGCCGATAAAGAAGAGTCTTCAGAATGTTTTCCAATCGACACACATTTTTCTTCCAACGTCTTTAACCATTGAAAGTCATTTTACGGCTTCAATTTTGAAACGTACATACTTCTTGTAGCCTTTCGTATCGTGTATATGTTTGAGGGAATTATAAACGTTTCTCGCTTCGTGCGACAATCTATTAATTAATTAATTAAATGTTAATTAATTATCCTGTAGTTTATCGCTGGTTACATTATCACAGCTGTTGATGTTTCCGGCTTCTCCATTTTGCGAAATTCCTGTCATCTACGATAAGTCAAGGACTCACATATTTTCTGGTTTTATCGAATTTAATCGTAGTTTAATTCCGTAACGTGACTCCTAATAACCTGCGACCTCTCCTTATCCGTGACGGTTGATAATAATTAACTACGATAGAAGTGAATTTCATTATAATTGAAACGTTTGTATTAAGATACGTTACTTGGTGTATGCATAGATAACGTGTCGTATAAACAGTATTCAATATGCATAAAATGTCTTACAATCGTTCTTGCAGATTAAAAATGAAGTTTTTGCCGTGAAAGGATGATGGTAAATCGAGAAACGTGTCAGTTTCATAATAATTCTTCAATTCAGTCCATTCTCAATAATGTTACATGCATACCACGTTAGTGCATCAAGTTGGAGCTGAAAAAAATGCAAACGCATTAATAACAGTACGATGTATTTTTATAAGACCACTGTTGACACATAATTAACATAACAAACAATCTTTGAATGGAATTATATCGGCGATTAATACGTTATTCATGAATAATAATTTATAACCTTTAATTCGAAGATTATTTGAACATGTAACTTCGTCTCTTATGGGGTTTCCCGTATTGCGCCTGCGCGGTAGATTCTGACAGATCGAACACTCATCGTTAACGCGCAATATTCATTCGTGCACAAACGTCCGAGAGGGAAAACTAAATACATACGATACTAAATAAATACAGCAACACGGTTGGGGGAAAAAGTGAAACGAGGATCGAGTTACCTTTCGATCCGGCAGACGGTTATTTTAAGCAGTCAGAAAGCCGGTGACTAGAGCCACAGGCGAGCATCGATTTGTAGCCACACATGCACGCTCACGTGTGTGTTGTCTCGTGTCCGATCTCCACGCAGCTTTTACGGTTCGTTTAAGTAGCGCAGTATTTACTATGCGCTCCACAGGTCGATAAACCGAAAATCAGAGTCAACAGAAATGTCCCTCGGTTCTTCGAAAATCCGAACGATTTACAACGTTGGCCTTTCAATGTCCCGTTCGATCGATGTTAATGGTAGTGGTAACAGCGTTTCGTGTACCTGTAGAAGTCAGACGGATTGGAACGATTCCAAGGGCGTAACGCATCTCGGTATATGTAGCATTTAGAAGATGCACCGCGCTAAATTTAAACCGTGGAACGATTTAAAATAGCCCGACGACTACGCAGTAATTTCCCTCTTACTAGCCACAAAACATGAACATACTTTTTCTATGACGACAAGGGCGCCAAAACTTGTTTGCAGTTCACTTTTGACCGTTTCAATATCGGTCAACACTTTCAATGCCAAATTGCTAATTATATAAAATGAATGTTGGTCGATAAATGTTCACTTATCAGCGGTTTAAAAACAGAACGGCGACAGACATGTGGAAAATAGTGAAACATCCAAGCGTTATCTTGGTCGCGTGTATAAACTCTCGATGATTATTATAACTGTGCTCCCAGGGTAAATTATGAAATATCGCGATGAAAGAATGCGTCCTTTCGACCGTGATTAGCGTTTACACACGTGTGTAATTTCTTGTTAATTAGTAACCCTGTTGAAACAAATGATTTTACAGTTATCAAAGAGAAGCTTCTGTTTTTTTTCTCCGTTTCTCTTCTTTATACGATGTTTCGTAAATAAGCAAGTACAAAAGTTATTTTGCTTGACCTTTACATCAGCCTGACGAATTTCTCACGCAATAATTTTTTTAAATTTAATGATTTCATGCACGTGAGCATTTTTCTACACTCTGAACACTGTCACATACGTGTTGACAATTTCACAACAATGCGTCTCTGCGTCGCGCGAAACAATATATCGATCGATCGATACAATTTTCATGAAGTCCGTTCGGAATCCACAAAAAGAAACAGAGTATCTTACGCTCATTCTTTTTGTAAATTGAGAACAATGGCGCCTCAATATATTGAGGACACGACAAGATCGAGTTTATCAGCGTGTATAAAGATTTTTACATCAAAAACCTGATATCGATGCTATCGGTAAGTAACGGATCTTGAACCGAGTAGGATCAAAATTAGAACGTAATCGCTAGTAATTATTTTTTATTGAGACGTGACTAAATTTAATACGCAATTCGTGATATTAAATCGATTCGGCCACTTTTAGATATCGATTCATCGAAAGGTTAATAGTATCGTTGCGTAAGATCGATATGTTTGAAATTCGGTAAACAGTCTATTGCAAATTGACTTTCGAACTTTAAACATTCATGTTGCGTTGATATTGTGTACTTTTATGAAGATTTGATTTTGCGTGGAAAATCTGGCATAAATACAGTGTTTTCGATACAATATTATAGATCACAATATGTCTAGCCGGTATGGAAAGTTTTCGATCTATTGTAAACCTAACCTTGCAGAAAAGTTGATCTCGATTCCATTATCATGAACATGGTAACTATTTACGATGGAATGTACCGTTTGCACTCTTTCAATATGTACGTCTTTTCCTTAAAGTTAATCGTTTATCAGTTGCAAAACAATTATTATGCAAGAACTTGATGCTTGAAACTTAAGCAATAACTGAAAATTTTCGTTCCAGGACATTGAGAATGTTATTGTCTTAGGGTTAAGAAGTTAATGAGACATGTGGTTCGTGCTGATATAAGTAATAAAAGAGGCGCGTAAAAATTTTAAACGACACGATTGGCGGAACAGTAAGTCGAAAGTATTTTACCGAAGACTATGTAGAAAATACGATAAACGTATTATTTTTTTTCCTTCTGGATTTTTCATTCTTTTTTTCCTTCTTTTTAACAGACCATGCAGTTTGACCCTGACAACCCGTTTGCGCAACGATAAACAATGAGAAGCTCGCGCTTGCTTTGACCTTAACCTTTTGTTATTCGTGACATCCGCAGACAGTATTATACGTAATAATTAGTTTCTCTTTTAAAACTTCTTTCTTTTTTTTCTCAATATTAATCATTATAGATGAATATTTACAAATTAATTTTTATAAAATTGATGATGCATTATCAATTTTAATTTGATTAAAAGTGAAATACATAAACACGTGACGCTCTTAAAGGATTAACATTTTGGAGGGGTAAACAGAGTGTACATTTATTTATGAAAACAAGATAATATAACGTTGTTTATTTATTTATTTTTTATAGAAACAAGATAACCTCTCCAAGCTGTTATTGTTGTTTGGATCGACAAATCGTGTAGCAAGGAGAAAAAAAATATGGAATAGAAAGAGCAGTTTAGGATAACATATGTTTAAAGTATCTGAAACTCGAAACATCCGACTTGGTGATACCGGTTGATTCTCTTGGTGGTGCATGCATGCTTGGTTCCGGTCTGGTACACGTAGAGTCTGGTTTTGCGAGAGCAAGTCTCGCGAGAGACACGGGAGAAGAGACTATTGCCACATTTAAAAGTCGTAATTCCACTCCCGGAGTAACATGACCACGCACAAACCTATCCCAACGCGCAAAACTTTACCGTGATAAAGTGGTACGAAATACTTTTGTCGTTTATTCTTGAACATTTTTATTGCCATGTCTGTCGTGTCTTCAGTGACGTGTAGACTCTTGGGTGGCACAAGGATCCGTTCACCTGTTTCAGTCCCTAACTACCATGGTTTTACATTATTTAAAGAAAGCACAGGTCTCTGTCCTAAGCCATGTTATTCAAGGGTTGACTACATATCAATATAGATACTCTAAAAGCATCTACGTTACAGGAAACCCCAATACTTGGAAATTGGAAAAACCTGTCGATTCCCTGGGAACAATTTAACCATTTCTTTTCGAAGAAACTCATCGAGTTAGTACCCTGAAACGCAGGATAAAAGTTCGTTCAGATAAGGGAAGAGTTAATAGCTTGAGCCTTGTACATGTAAATATTTGGGCTACGAAAAGAGTGTGGACGATTTCGAGCTAGTCGTATTACAGTGCACAATGATTCACGTGATCTAGCGTGATCTCATTCCGCTGACGAAATTTTTGGCAAACTTCGACGCACGTTCCTGACTATTAAAAGTTTAACTCTCGAATTGCAATTTTGCAACAGTTCACCGTCGAAAGTTGTGCAAAGTAAAATGACATTTTATGCTGTCTGTATGGTATACATAACAATTGTTTCATTTTGTGTGATTCCCACTTTTTAAATGTATAATTCTATACATGTAACAATGTATCAGGTTCTACGAGAGTGAGAAGGGAGAAAGAATTGCACAAAATGGAACAGATGTTTAAACAATGCTAATTAAATCATTAAACGAGAGGGTTCTAATATAGAATTGTTTTTGTGTTTCAGGTCTAAATGTGTTCTATAGCAATGCCAGCCGAGCTGCTTCTGGGGCATAGTCCTCCAGTGTACAGCCCGCTTTTGTATAGTCCCCTAGTGGTAACGGCACCGCCGATTACCAGCAGGTCGGTGCCACCCAGGATAAGGCCGTGCCTTTCGTCCGGTTCTCTGGCCATCGACAGCATACGAAACAACAACGATGGCAGTAATAAACAGAAAAAGAAAGTGGTGTTCGCCGACGATCGTGGACGCCCTCTTACTCAGGTACCCGTCCTTAATCCCTATCTTAATTCTCCATTGTAAAAGGCTATAAATTCTCTAATTTAGTTACTTGAAAACTCATTGTTTCATTTTAAATAGGTTCGAGTCATGTCGGAGCCCAGCAACGTTCCACCGCTCTGGAGCACCGCATACCTGTCCGGCTTAACCGGACGTCTTCTGAACTCCAAGGAGGAGAACGACGAACTCAGCGAGTTTATGTCACCGTGGCAGGTCACGTTCCCTCAGCCGGCCAGCGACTATCTCGCCTTCCGTCGGAAACTGGACCAAGAGAACGTCAGTTTGGAGAACGTGATAGTGAAGGAGTCGGAACAGTGTCTGGTGGGCACCGTGAAGGTACGAAACCTGGCGTACGACAAGGAGGTCGTGGTGAGGGCGAGCAACGATTCCTGGAAGACCCACGAGGACGTGCATTGTACCTACGTCGAGCAACCTGGCGCCCCCGCTTTGATCCTCTACGACACCTTCCGTTTCCGATTGACTCTGCCGCTTGCGTCAAATGTGGTCGAGTTCTGTGTACGATACCGCACCGACGGCAAGGAATATTGGGACAACAACGACGGGAAGAACTATATTGTTCGTAAAAAGCTGGAGGTACGTGATTCGAGTAACTGTGTTATCATATCTTCGAGTGCTTAATGAAGCTACTTAAAAACAGTTTTATTCGCCGATAACCTTTATGAATACATTACAAGGACGCTGGTTTAGTTTCATTGGCTGTGAAAGTTGGTTCATTAGTAATATAGAGAAGGACACGTGCAAGGATCGTTGTATTTCGAGTTATTGGTTAAGGCTGTACCGTCTGACCCTCATAAATCCAGGGTTATGAGTCCCAAGGTCGTGAAATACCCTGGAGCAGCGGCGTGCATGGTGGGAGAAGCGCCTTGTACAATTTAGTCTCTCGCTACTTTCGTCTTCCTTCGATTCTACTGCACAGTCCAATACGCTTATAATTAAATGTCTAGGAGCTTTCTAGTTTCGTAATTGATTGGACGGCCATTACCTTCCGTCGGTAACCTACAAATTTCTTTTCATATTAGAATTATGTTCTCTGTATTGCAGCCAAGGGCACCGCCGAAGAGGTACGATATCCTAACGACTTCCTGCGACGGATTCTCGAGCAACGGCGCCCGTGACAACATTACTCGAATCACGGACGCGACAAGGGCGAACGTGCGTACATGGAGCGAATTCGCGTCCTGGCATCATCTAACAAACGACACCCCGTACTGGTGAATCATCCGCAGCTCTCGTCAAAACGATGTACGAAGTCGTACGAATTCTTCCAGTTTACTTGGTTAATCGGCGAGGCGTAGATCACGCGGGACGAGGTGTTGTTGTCGATGAGAACTGTACACACGATACACACGGGCGACGACGGTACAACCAAATAGCGTGTTTGTCGCGATCGGGCACACTAGGAACAGGGGAACGGAGAAGAGGGATATTTTGACGAAAGATGGGAAGCGAAAATGGATCACGATCGAGTTCAGATTTCTAAAAAGGACATGCTTGCGCGGAAGGGAGACATAATTGGAGGTCGATAGCGCGGAACATACGGGGAAAGGAGGCACTGGTCGCGTTACATTTATGGTAAGTTGATACTTGCTTGACGCTCAAGTCGCCCGGGAGCTTTTTTTACGTTATATTATTATGTTAACGCGTCGAATGCCGGCTCAATTTCATGTGTAACTTGTTCACACCGGGAATGACATTTTTATTACACTATAAATATTATATAAAACGATTAAGTTTGAGATGTACGCATTTGTCGCGTTAATACTTTGTTACTAGTAACCAGTTTAGTATTGTAAGCTCAAATTGTACATTTCTGGTATCTGTTCTTTTTCTTACTTCTTCTTTTGAGCTCGTTAAAATTTGTTTGAAAAGTTTGAAGGAATTTGCATGTTGTCATCGTTTCTTTGCAGAAGAGTGCACACGGCTGTGTGTATGCTTAAACTTTCTCTCTATAAATAACAGTCTGCCGTGGTACGACGATAACAGTCGCGACCGGCGAGTCGCCTGACTCTAATCGCCTTAACTAAAGGTTGTTACCACGCGTGACACTACGTACGTTTCTTCGTCTTCGTTTTCTCTCCTCTGCTTTTTTCGCTCGTTAGGTTAGCTTCATACGAGAAGTAAGAAAGAAATACGATTCAAAATTATATATAATAATAATTCAAACATTTATCCCTTAATATTTACCATTTGTATGTCGTATGAATTTATTAATTGAAAAATTAATGGTTAGTTAGCTAGGGTTAGGAAACACAGGTTCATATATGAGAGCACCTTTACGTTCTACAAGGCAAGGACGTTTGCCTTCGCCGGGTGCGAATGAACTTCTTTCAGGTCACGCAGAATCAATGAAACATATATATTCTTATTAAGAAGTTTGTTATAATTAAATCAATACAGTTTTTTAATAGAAAAATACGATAGGTAACTTTCTTGTTTCGTTGGTAAAACAGTTTTTCGTTTAAATGTTGCCGCCTTAAAATTGGAATTACCAAACTAGTCAAATTACTTGCTTCTGGTTTCTTATTTTAAATTATAAAATTTATCAAGGTATAAATTGAAAAATTACCGTATGTGCTAACAGTTTATGATTTGTCCTTTGTTTATTTATAGTTTCAAAATAAATGTGCATTTAACACCGGTGGTTCTAGTGTTGACATTTCGTCATTCATACGCTTCGCGCCTTCCGCGTTCACACGTGCATCTTGTTGAATATTTTAAACCGCGACGATAATTTTAAGACCGCCTTGAACGATTTTATAGATCACGAACGATTTCATGGTCAAAAGAATAAGTTCGCGAATCCTTGGCCTACTGCCAACAAACGACTGACAAATGTGAACACATTGTACGTGCAGGTTAACTCAAAGTAGTTTTATATGTTGAAAATACCTCTTTGATTCATACCAAGCTTCTAATGTAAATAGATGATGGTGATCGTGATCTCCATTTGACCGGAGATCAGCAAAAAAAGAAATCTTGCGAAATTCAGACCCTTGTATTCGCGCGTATTAACCTACTTTCCAGTAAAGTCAAACTGACCTATATATTGGCTAACACGTGTTACGCAATCGTTTAAATACTATGACAGGTGACAGATTCATAAATATTAATATCTTTTTGTTTTATACATATATTTTTTCAATCTACTAATTAACATTCTTTCAAATGACATTTAAATCGAATAATTTCTTTTTTAGGTTACGATATACATGAACTTTCGGTGGTATCGAATTGAATATCGAAGTATTTAATGATTAATGGATTCTGTTGTACGTGTTAGGGTGTACGGCAAAGCATAATTCAGAAAACTTATTGCGAAGCTTACATTGTAAGAATACTTGTACACACTTGGTACATACCGATCGAGGCGTGGTTAAAAAGTGGTAATACAGGATCGTATACGTCTTGTGGCGCGTTGTAGCCATGCCATACCACGCCTTGTGCGTTCTGTAAAAACTTTAAGATGTCTAGACGTGTGGGCTGACTGGATATTGTCGACTGCCCTGTTGTACCTCTCGACCGACTTGTTAGCACTGCATTCATGATACCGAAACTATTCATTTTTGAAAATTCTTTCCCTTTAACCATTAATACTCAATTGCTTATACGCATTATTTTGCTGTTTGCTATTCGTTCACTTTGTTAATATTAATGTGTTTGTTATATGCCTCGGTATATAACAGAAATCACTTAAGAATAATAATATTTTCAACGTTTGAGAATTAATGGGTTAACGCTTCGATGACCGCGTATTTCAAACATGTAATCTTGCAATTAGGAATATAGTTAAAAATATTGACACAAAGGACCAGTTAATTAACGCGTTCGCTAAAAAGACCAAATATTAATAATATAAATATTAAATTAGCATAATCTTTTAATTACTACTAGAATAACGATAATTGTTTAATGCTTGAAGAGTAGGATGATTAATTGGCTATTTTCTGGATTATTTGAAAACGACTTGTAGAGATAAAGCTGTAATTTCACGAACGCGATAACACCAGTCTTAATTGCGTCATTGATAAATCCTCGCGTGACAGTAGGTTAATTAACAAAACGACGGTTCTAAAAACAAACTTGGGACACAGATAGTAAAAAATGTATTTACTTCTTTCTCTCTTTTTGTATCAATTTACGTACAAATATGACTGAACGATTAACGGATGTTGTATACCAAAACAAATATAATCCCCCGACGGATTACGAATTACAGTTTTATCGGAATCAACAAAATTTTTATCCAATTTACGTAAGACCCCGTCGTTTGTACGTCTCTGAATTAAAACGATTATCAAATGTCATAGTTGACCGTGACTGCGTACACGTATCCTTCACGCCGCTTAAGCTTTCGTTAAATAATTCATTATGAAGCGTTTACAACTACATCTCTCGTTTCTCTTCTGTTTCAGATTGCAACGTGCAGAGACATCAACACTTCACCACCTTACAACAAAGTAACCGTGCGAGAGAGACAACACAAAGGACTTCGTTCTTGAACGTTCAACACGATTGGATAAATTGGATAGTTATAATAATTCCGAAAAAAAGCTTCCCATAGCTTTACCAGTTATAGAAGATACCACCATACGTCTTCTTCTCGATCGTCGTCTTCCTTCTCCCTCTCCTCTTCTTTCCTGGAACTTGGCTGCCGTAGCCGAGGAAGTCCATCAAGATAAGTTTTCCACCTTCAAAGTTGACCAAATCTCGCTGGTCTCGCCCGTTCTCCTCCGTTTCTTCTTCTCTTTATCTTCTGTTATCCTCGCTCTTATATGCATCCCCTTTTCTCTCTCTCTTCACTAGCTGTCTCTCTGTCTCTCTTCTTCTATCCACTCTTTCTATGACTGTCGCTTGTTTCAACTTTTGACTGTCGTTACAAACTTAATCAGTCTCTCTCTCTCTCTCTCTCTCTCTGTCTCTCTCTCTCTCTCTCTCTCTCTCTCTCTGTCTGTCTTTCTTTTTGTTTATAATGGTTTTCTTTTTTTGGCCATGGTCATTGGGATTATCAACGCGAGGTAACACCACAGCTGGACAATAATCAGAAACTAAGAAAGGGAATTAAGGAAAGGAATGTCTGCTAGCGGTTACGAGCGTGACGAGTCAAGAAAGCGATCGATTTTGTTGTTGGAGGATCAGGCAGTTCTTCGCCAACGTTAACGCGTTGACTGCCGTAGGAGTTTGCCGAAGAAACGAAAAATGAAGTAGCGTGAATATTCTAGTTATTTTTACTACGGCAGCCAACTATGATAGCGCATTTATTTTGATAGAATTTCAGAATTCGGTCCTTTCTGTGCTGAAGATTGACGCTTAACGCGTGTAATTCAATTGTCTGACGTGTTAGATTCATAAATGAAAATTAGTCAATTTTCAAATGGCATATTAATTGGTATCATGTATCAAACGTATTCAGCACCGAAAGAAATCGAAGGTTAGGTTATTTCGCACGATACGTCATGATCGTAACCGCTCGTGGCGTAATTACACGAGTAATACCGTGGCTACGATTGTTACCGTAATGTATACGCGTAACTAGAGGGATAAAACAAAAAGAAAGCAACCGTTAACCTTCCGGAAACGACTATTTCTCATTATTCGACCGGTGCTAACTGTAACGTTCACGAAGAGGCTGAAGTTTACATAATGCTGTTCCGTTCTGTATCAATCCCGTATTGGTCGTTATCGTCCGATAAATTCGTATCAGTTACCCACGGCTGTAGAAATAGAATCCTCGCGTGTTTCGCCTTCCGTACGACAAATTACCCGACGATTAGGCGCGTCATAATTCTCGTGTGTACAATCTGTTTAATCATTTAATTTCATGTACATATTTCGCAACTCATATTTCAATGTTTCATTTTGTGAACGGCTGAACGTGCTCGTATCGTGACCAACGCTAATTCGGGATCGTGGATCGCTCCATGGACGCACTACGAATAGCATTTATCAGCAACAACAATAATATCGAGAATTCGAACTAGAAAACGTGCGACTGAACAGTTTCGGGGGACCGCCATGACAGGGAAAAAGGAACAGGAATGATTCTATCGTTTTTTATTTCTCGGTTTGCAGAAATTTCATCTGCTCTATTCTTGCTTTCGTTCTCTTGTACCGTTCTCTCTAGAAAGTACAAACAAAGTAAACGACCATTGATTATTATTATTATCATCGCATGACGGAATGCATGTCGTCGTAGTTATAATACCTTTGACGAGTACGACTGGTTCGTGCGTGAAAGGGAAAAAAAAATATGTACATGCGCTCCCTCCTTTGGCTTTTCTTGCCCCACAAGTCGCGATCAGGCGAAACAAACACTCAGGAAACGAGATTTTCTTTGCAGGGACGTTGGCGTGTGACGATGACGACGATGACGACGATTATCTCGAGATTACAAGGAAAAGGACTGACGAGATAAGGACTTGATCCTTCGAGAGGAGGGAGGGCATCTCGAGGTTGTAGAATAGAAGGGTGCGAATTAGGGATCCTACTGAAACTGGGAGAAACCGCTGGAATAACCGCTACAGCTGCTACTTTAGAGGCACGGATGACCAAGCTTGTGAACGTCTTTTAGTCAAATTTTGTGTGTCAGCAGCACCCCAACCTCGCAGAAAAAGGAGAGAGCAACCTCTTCGTTATCTGATGGCCCTTCGTGTAAAATGTATATTTGGAGTTTGACTATTTACTGGACATTATAAATAGGATCTTGACAATAATTGTTCTGTGAACACATCACATTTCTGCTCCTTTTCTTTTCTTTTAACGTCGTTGTAATTCTCTTCGTTGTTTTGATAGCCAGAGTCGCGTGACTCTTTCAGGTCTCGTTGTTCGTCGTTTGTTACACTTCTGTTAGATCTGTATTTTTGTTACATGGTGTATAGAGAAATAGTCTTCTTTACTCGGATTTGTGAACTTTCTGGTAGGCGAGCAAAAGAGTACAGGTGAAAATTGTTAATTGGGAAGAGAATTGATTGTTATTCTATTAATATTGTTTGGAAATTTCATTGGATACTAATTGTATTTTTAACATATTTATATCTACTTTTGTCAAATTTTCTGAGCTTCTAATTTTTAATTAATTTAAGTGCCATCCATGTATGACTATTGTGCCGGTCAAAGTTTTCAAATTATAACTAAAAAACTATTGAAAAGACTATCAGAGATGGCTCTTTTGTTCGCTGATTAGAGACTGATGCAAAACGATTCCTAAAGAGTCGGTAACTCTGTCGCAAATTTTGTCAGTAATTTATAGGAGGACTACCAGAGACAATGGCTTTGGATGATTTATATTTGCAGATTTAGCCGTGCCCAAAGTGTTCATCGACGATGAATTTTGTATTGTACTTAACTCTGCTCTTTTGTCTTAATCGATTATTCGTCCATTGGTATTGATCCTAACGTTTCTCTATTTTTCTATAAACAGACATCCTCGACAAAATAAGCTGCCAGTAAATAAGAATGCAGTAGAAAGACGCACATACACACACACATGTGTACATCTTGTTCTATTTTAAGGAATAATCTCCTAGTTAACCACTCATTTTTTTTTAGTTCTTGACAATATGTTTTTGTACATAAACGATATTCGACGCTTTTATTTATCCGTATGTATCATAATCGAGCTTCTGTTGATTCCAGTGAAGACGAAAAAAGGCAAGACTCAGAATTTTATCTACTTATGCGAAGTTAAGTTTAATCCTAGTTTGTACATTAATCCCCCATCTGTCGTTATTGATCATTTTTCTCGAAAATCCAATCTTCCTAACTCGATTTCTTTTTTTTTTTTTTAATGTACCATATCTTGTACTCGATTCATTCCAGATATTGTACACATTAATCGATTGCCATTAATAAAGTAGTTAGCCACGGAAGAATATATCGAACGACTGAATGTATATAGAAGAATCAAACTCGAAGATAACCGAATTGATTTTTTTCGATAATATATTCGTTTATATACTCGTACACACATATATATTTATGTAAATAAGATAATCAGCTCCTGACGGTAGATTATATTAATTATTTAAACGGGATCTAAGTTAGGTGAAAAACAACGACTTGTTGAATACTCCTTTTTTAGAGTGCAATAGAGCTTTCTTCTTTGTTTCTTTTGTACATATAATACGATTGAACTATCGCCATATATGTAGTATATATATGTATGTGTAAATATATATACACATATGTATATGTATTCTTAATAGCCACAGATAAATCTCTGCGGGTTCGTCGAACCAAGAGGAGCTTGTTGTACCGGTTTTAATTCGCGTTTCATTCGATAGAGTTGGATAAGCGACGCGATGACATTTCCGTATCGCGTCCAATATAATTACGGCAAAGTCGGGTCGAACACGATATTTCGATTGTTAAACGATACAATTTTTTAACACCGGACGAAGGAATATTGAAAGAAGTGTTTTTCAAAGTTTCAAAAATGAAAATGAATTAGTCCTTATGCAATTTAAATTGTTGACTCTCTCCATGGTCCATCGTCTGGGGGTAATGTGCGTATGTATCGCACCGCTTTCACGGGAACAGTTTTACATTGACACGAGTGTCGTAATCTATGTTTGCACACGTTTAACGCGTTAACTATCACAGTGAAAATGCTAATTATTAATCGTTAACGCTTCGAGTACCGCTAAGGATACGATTGATTTTTGAATTTAAACCGCCACTTTACTAACCGTTTAATATGTTCCTCTAAATGGCGGCTGTTTCAAAATACGTGCCCTTTGTGTTGTCCTTAGTAGCGAAAGGGTTAACGAAGTTTGTATGCTTTGTTATCTAATTAATTATACAGCTGATGATAACAGTTAACGCGTTAAACGCTTAAAATACTCGTGTAAAAGTTTCGGTCAAGTATTGTCCACATTAATGATTCAATTTATTTGCTTTACAACGTTGATACTGCACATCGAAACCGCGCATATATGCATGCGTGTAAGAAGGGTCATAAGTGACAGGGGACTCCATAAAGCAACGGACAGTACTGTTCCGCGACTTTTCTTTGCGTTTCCCGTGAAAAGAAGCGCCCGATTAGCGACAATTCTTTGAAACTAATTTACAAATCATTACTGAGCCTAATTTATAAGGTTCACGCGCGAAACCGGCTCGAATTCGCTTAGAGATTTAGGTTATACACAAAAGCGAGATTATCACACACGAAACGCGTTATTTCTAATTTAATCGTAGAACTTCCTCCTGAGAGCCGTAAGACTGATAACTTAACGCGGATTGCGCAGACTGTTGTACATATAGCTTCGTTAATAATTTTGCGAGATGAAATTTCGATAAAACCCGTCGACGATGTTTCGTTAGAAAAATTACACGTGTACAATCCTTTCTTTTTTATCGTCGACGAACAAGCAGGCCTTCTATCGGTTGACGAATTTTATCGAAGATTTTGTTCTCGAATCAGGACAGGTCCGGCGTTAAGTTAAATTCGCGTAAGTTCGCTTTGCGACGATATGAAAGTTCCCTAAGAAAGAAAACTTAAGGTAAATACAATCGCAAACGATATATCTTTGTTAAGGGTTACTTCGCGTTGTAATCTTTTAGATAAAAATGTACTTTCTATCGTAACGTTAATATTCGAAGCCTGATCTTAGTCTAGATAAATTGTAATTACTGTTTGATTACTTGAACGTTTTTCTCTTTTTAATTATTAATTATCGTACACAGACGACTGCGAATTTTTATTATTGTATAAAGTGAACGCGTTTTATCCTTTATATAAAAAAAATGCGTCATTCGAATTGTAAATATGCTAACTTGTTACACATACATATATATATATATATATACACACATATAGCGTTTAGGAATAAAATATTTTTTAGATGGGAATCATGTGCCGTAGAATTTATTGTTCTTAAGTACTGCGACAAAAGAGAAATCCGTAAGACGAAAGGTACTAAGGTAGATAAGCTTTAGAAATTATGTTTCATTATTGATGATTCATATTGGAAGAAAAAATATATATATATACACATATGAAATTTATTGTCTGTACTTATTATTCATATTTTCTAAATAATTGAACTTTCGAAAAATATGTAAGGTCAACCAGTTTACCAAATTTGTGTTAACTTCATTGAAGTTTTTTCTTTCTCTGCCTAACCCATTGCACTCGAGTGGCGCCTCCAGAACACCATATGCAATTAGAATATACAGGGTGTCCCAGAACTCCTGTAGGAGCCGGAAATGGGGGGTAGCTGAGACTATTCTGAACAACAATTTCCTTTGCAAAAATATCGGATGGGGCTTCGTTTTTGAATTATTTAGCAAAAACACTGACCAACTAGAGCGCGTCTCGGGCGCGCGCTCAGTACCGTCAGTGTAGCGTCGAGCCTAGTCGTCCCGGGACAAGCGCCTCGGTAGAACAAGAAGCGTTAAGTCCTGGGATCATCTAATTTGAATAGTAGAAAGATAAAACATTGTATTATTATAAAATAATGAATTTAATATCGTTCAAGCTTTATTATTCAATTTTTTTAAAGAGCAACTGAGGACGGTACATTGTCGAGGAAACTTTATCCAATAGAAGAGATAGGTACGAATTTTGAAATAAAAATTTTGTAATTATAGTGTAGAGGTATTCATCAGTTATAACACCAAAATGATTAGGGATTTTTAAATGCTAAATTTAAAAAAATTTAATGTTATTACAGTAGACTTGCACGAAATTGCAGTGGAAATTAATATCGAAATGGCATCAAACTCCCTCGAACAAGTCAAGCATTAACAGAATAAGAATGGAAGGAAAAAACATTGTACATTATCATTAGGAATTATTATTGACCAAATTAATTGAAATTTGTTTGAAGATTAAAATACTGAAACAAAAGTTAAATATACCAATTATAAGCACTGGATAATATTTAAGAGAAATATTACTCCCCGTTGTATTTCTCATTTTGCAAGAACTACATGATAAAAAATACAAAAATTGTTTATAATTAATGATTTTTTTCATAAAATCGTTGTATTTTGCATAAATAATTAAAAATTAAAAAAATATTTTTAAATTTTTACCACTACGCCAACTCTTCGAAAATGTTGCTTGAAACAGCTCAAAAATTGACAGGAATCTGCCGTACCTACAATTATTATTTTTTTAAGAAAATAATATTTGCTGTATTCGCATGTTGAAAGCATCTAATACGCTTCTATTTTACACTAATTAACGAGTCCAAATGTTCCGATTAATCCTAGAATCTCCTTAAAAATATGAAATATTCAAAGATATAAAACGCACATTGAAGAGTAGAGGTGAGAAATGCGGACAAATTGATCACTCTCTTCGCACATTGGTTTTTGTGCGCAGGCGCGAGTTATGGCGTAGAGATAGTGGAGAGACTAGATTCCTCGTAACCACTCATCTCCCACAATGTGCGATTTAAACTTTAATATTACAATAATTCGGCTTCTAGGATTAATCGACAAGTTGGAATCGATAATTATGTGTGTAAAATAGAAGCGATTAGATGCTTCAAACACTCGAAAACAGCAAAAAATTATTTTCTTAAAAGATAATCATTGTAGGTACGAGCAGATTCTGTCAATTATTTTGAGCAGTTTCAGCACTTTTCGAAGAGATAGGCGCTAGAGGTAAAAATTTTAAAATAATTTTTTTAAATTTTTAATATTAAGCAAAATACAACGATTTAATGAAAAAAATCATAAATATCAAACAATTAAGTAATTTTATCATATTAGTTTCTTGCAAAATAAGAAAATACACGGGAGTATATATTTCTCTAATATAACAGGTGCTAAAAAAATGGTATATATAACATTTGTTTCAGAATATTTAAACTCAAAAAATTTTCAATTAAATAATGGTCAATAATACTTCTAAATGATAATAACAAGTTATATCCTTCCATATTCTTATACCCTGTTAAAGCTTGACGTGGTCGAGGGTTTTGTCCATTTCGATAATAATTTCCACAGCAATTTCGATGCAGTCCTCCTGAAAAACCTAAATTTTTTAAAATTAGCATTAAAAACCCTAATCATATAGGAGCTCATAACGAGCAGAAGTACCACTACACTATAATTACAAAATTTTTATTTCAAAATTCGTACCTATCTCATCTAATGGATAAAGTTTCCTCGACAATGTACCGTCTCTCAGTTGCTCATTAAAAAATTGTAATAATAAATCTTGAACGATATTAAATCATTAATTTATAATAATACAATGTTTTAATCTTTCTACTATTTCAAATTAGATGATCCCAGGACTTAACCTTCTTGATTCACCGAGGCGCTTGTCCCGGGAACGACTAGCTCGACGCTACACTGACGGTACTGAGCGCGCGCCCGAGACGCGCTCTAGTTGGTCAGTGTTTTTGCTAAATAATTCAAAAACGAAGCCCCATCCGATATTTTTGCAAAGGAAATTGTTGTTCAGAATAGTCTCAGCTACCCCCCATTTCCGGCTCCTACAGGAGTTCTGGGACACCCTGTATTAAGACGTGAAACTTGTCTTATTTATATTAAATAAAAATAAATAAATCACAAGTATTTGTAAATTTTAAATTTTCAAAGTTCCACTAGAAAAGAAATCTAGACTTAATCATATGCAAATATGCTCCCAGTGCAAAGGGTTAATAATTTTATTCAGTTTTATGGATACTAAAGCCAGTTTGAACGCGTCTCTTAATCAGAAATAAGGTTTTATCCTGGTTCGTTTCCCAGTATCAATATCATGATTATTCACCCGTGTGACTACTCTGGGATAAGGTATTTTTGCTTAATTATAAACGCGCGCATTTATCCATACTAATGAAGGACCACTGGAATTCATACTAAAAAACAAAACCGTTAAAGCTAAACACGTATTCCCGGCTAATTTTGATATAATAATTGTAGACAAATAACCAACATAGAATTCGAACTATGATAATTCTATCGAACTACGTCAAACGATCCTTTGCGCGGGGAATTCCGCGAGTTATCGTAATTAAAACAAGAAAATTATGAACTCATATCTCATCGATGATTAATAATCGCGATGACTCAGAGCAAATATGCAAAGGACGTGTTCAGGTGTTCCTGTGATATTTTCGAAATTCAATGAAGTTCCCTTCGAGCAAAATTCAACGTTTATCTCGTTCGACTCGTCCACGCATAATCGTTTAAACGTGTTCTGAAAAATAAAAGCGTAACGAGCCCGTCTCGCTGGTTTATAAGTTCCACCTCCAATTCCAAACCGAGAACGATGGAGGGGGGACGCGGAGAACAAGGTAGAGAAGAGACGAGGTGGTTGCAGAGCAGGAATAACAGGCGCCATGGTCAGATGTGGCAACCGGACTTTTCGAATAGCTATGCCGTTTTCCTCGTTGACGTTGTCGCTGTCGTTCTTTCTTCTCGCCACCGGCCCCACGTTCAGCGACGCGCAGTACGAAGGTAAATTGATTATTCTTTGTTTAATGATTGAAAATTGAGCAAAAGTACTGGAAGATCTCACCGTAGCATTCCTGAGTTAAATCTTCTGATTGCTTGCAATTTTCAGGTGAATCTTGCACGGTTGAACGGGCACCAGGTATCTGCACCCGGCTGGAACAATGCAAATCGGTTTACGAGGATTTATTGAAAGGGTTGCCCCCAAAAAGCCCATGCTACTATTCCAACTTTGATCCCATCGTCTGCTGTCCTAAAAATAATCCAAAACCAACAACAGGTACAACAACTACAAGAAAGCCGACAAGACCAACGACGAAGCCTGATCCTGTTCGAGGAACCTTTAACGAGAAGCGTGCCAAAGCTAGAGCAAGTATATATGCCTCAATTGCACCAATATAAGTTATAGTTGTAATAAGTTATAAGTTATAGTTGATATTTATGGAAACCAGAAGATATTTGTTAAATGTAAAAACCACTACCTAACAAGACCAACATATCAAATTCGTTCCAGAATGCGCTGAATACGCACAATCGGTGTTCGCGATGGTGATTCCTCCGACGTTGACGGTCGAGAAGAAGCCAGTGAACATATCTTTGTGCGCCGTTAAGACCCGCAAGCTTATCGTTGGCGGTAAAAAGGCGCAACCGAAGGAATTCCCGCACATGGTTGCGGTCGGATACAATTCTAACGAGGGGGGCGTCGCCTGGCTGTGCGGTGGTACTCTGATCTCCGAGAGATTCGTTCTGAGCGCGGCTCATTGTACCTACAATTTAGATTTGTAAATATCCATCTATGCAGAGCTGATTTTTTCGCTTTTAGACAACTTCACAAACCTCATGGATATTCCAATGGGATCCACGTTTTTCTGATTACCCTGTATTACAGTAAGGACGCATCCTGGGTACGGGTAGGCGACCTGAACCTTGAGAAGTCGGACGACGATGCAAAACCGGTCGACGTTCGAATTATTGAAAGGATAAGACATCCTCAGTACAAGAAACCTGCTGAGTACCACGATATTGCTCTTCTCAAGTTAGAAACGAACGTGGAGTTCAATGCCTGGGTCAGACCCTCATGTTTGCCATATTCCTTGCCGGATACCAGTTCTGATAACAGGGCAACCGCGACTGGATGGGGTCGCGTTGACTGGGGTAAGTAGACACTGAGAAACAATTCTTAGAGTATTGTCTATTTTCATCTCTAATTTTTCCTTAGCCGACGACGTATCTCCTGATTTGCTGAAAGTCACCATTAGCCTGGTACCTCAGACGGTATGCAACGAAAGCTTCACGAAAGGTCAAAGGGAACTCAAGGTTCCAAACGGTATCATGGCCGACTCACAGATCTGCGCTGGTGAACTTGGAAAAGATACTTGCCAGGTAATACCATGTCTAATCCTTCTTCAAGTATCTAAAAAATTAATATCATCACCGTTAGAATAGTCAGATTCTTTATGATAACAATTGTAAATTAAGAACCGTGATACCTGCGACTGTTTCAAGGATCCATAAGATTAAAAAATTGTCATATACAGTTGATTGAAATACAATTTGTTTGTAACTTGTCTACAGGGCGACAGCGGCGGACCATTGGTTATTTTCAACAACGATTATGACTGTATGTATACAGTGATCGGTATCACAAGTATAGGAAAACTTTGTGGTAGCATTATCCCGGGTATATACACCCGTGTTTATCGTTACGTTCCATGGATAGAGAGTATAGTTTGGCCGGACTCTTGATGTATTAAGAAATAAAGATTAAATAAACGTATCTGTTATACCATTTTATAACCCTGTATTTCTTTGTCAAATGATTCTTTCTCAATATTCTAAGAAATACAGGACATTAACACGTTGACTGCCCAGTGGATACAGACGTGTGTGGTAAGACACACTTAAATTTTGAGGATACTATTGATTAATTTTCAAATGTAACCATTCAAATTACTACTTTACACTATTAGCCTAATATTAGTAGTACTCCAAATTTATCTGACCTTTTCTTTTATTAATTATTCAATTATTCAAAATTTAAGGCGTCGGTCACCGCGTTAATAATTCGAAAATATGAGGCGACCACCATGGCAATCAACGTGTTAATAATTAATTAAGATACAAAGCCTCGTTTGGAACATCCACCTTTAGCTGCGGCGCGTTTGAAATAGAAATTTCGGACGATACTCAACATCGATCCCTAGACGCGCAAGCGCCAGCCGGCAGATTGTACGTAGTTCCCGTCATACGGTTTCTGCATTCGTTCAGGAGAACCGACTATACGGTAGCCATCTATTTTCGTTTGTCCAGAGTCCTGAATCGAGGTAAGAATCGAAGCCACGATTTCCAAAACAACACAACTTTACGACCTCTTCATTTTTTCCTCCAAGTATTGTACCTGTTAAACTTTAAAGATGAAATTTTTGTATTATCAAACGGTAGACTAGAAATAATTATTACTAATTCGCAAGGCGTTAATAAAAATGAATTTACGCTGTTTTGGAATTCATGGAGTCGATCGTTTCAAATACAATTGTACTACTCCATTGTGAAAAAATAAATAAAGATTGTGAATTATTGTGCTGACCTGTCTCAATGCGCATCGTTCTTCCTGGCGTGTACAGCTTAACGTATAAATGACTTGTCTCGAGGAGAAACAAAAAATCGCCACTCACACACTCACACACAGATACGTTTAATACATCTTCACCTTACTCGTAAGAATGGGCAATGTTTCCTTAGGTAGGTGATATCAACGTACTTTCGTTCCTGATCGAAGTGAATTACATTAATGAATGTTACAGCGGAGAAGAGGAGACGTTCAGGATATCTCGTGGATAATGTCGGTCGTCCTCGACGAATGCGGAAATGGTACCGGTTCTCCTTCGATATCCAAGGCTGAAGACAATTTGTCCAACAGCGACGGTCCTCTGATCAAGGGGTATGTTAAAATTATTTTATGATAAAAATGAAGGTGTATCACTGTTATGATACTTCCAGTTCAGAAAATATTAACCAAAGAACGATCATCTCGTCCTGTACCATGTCGACGATGAACGAGAAGTCGACGAAACGACGCTACTGCCTGTGGGTGTTGACATTCATCCTAGCGATAATCGGTCTTTGCAATCTGTTCCTCAACATCACTGTCATAGCTGTGTTACGGATCAGCCAGGGGATGGAAGCGATGGAAATGATACCTGATGAAAATCTTGTGAAGTTTTATGGGAAGACCGACTTGGACAGGGTTAGCATGCGTGCATTGTCATTAACCCTCGAAGTACGGTCGGTAATTCAAGTTAAGTAAATGACACCGTCCACAGGTATGTCTGCAATCAGGAGTTTGCCAGAGCTACGGCGACGAGCCGATGGAGATCTCCGGCGACGAGGCGGGCGTGCAAATCAACGTGAACGACCCCAGACCGCAGGACGGGACCCGCGCGCAGGTCACTGTTTTACCGAACGGTACCTCCGTGTCGCAAACGGAGTCGTTCGAGATCAGAGACCCCAAGTCCGGGGCCGTTTACTTCACCACCGATTTTCCAAACTTCGGTCTACCAGCGGGCGTGAAGAAGATCGACGTGAAACTCGCAGAGACCCACAGGATCACGTCGCCCATCAACGAGAACCTCACCGTCAATTCTGACGATCAGATCTCGATGCAGGGTGCCGAGGGCGCCAGCATGGAGAGCAAGGACATAGTCTGGAGCGCGGACACCGACATCCTTTTGAAAAGCGTGAATGGCAGCATCGTTCTCGACGCGAACGACGGCGTCTCGATCGACGTTGAGAATATACCGATCACACCCATGTTCTTGCAGAATCCGGCCGGCCACGAACAATTCAAGGTCTGCATTTGCATGCCGCAGGGAAAGCTTTTCAAGGTGGCGGTTCGCACGGGCTCTAACAGCCGGTCGGTAAACTGTGCTCGCGTCAGCAGAACGCCGGAGAACGATCCCTGTTTGCGATAGAATTTTATTCGTTTGCGATACGACACTGCCACTTACATGAACTGAAAGAAGAAGAATAAAGATTTAATTTATTTGCTTATTTGCTGTGAGCATGTTCTAAACTTGTTTATCCTTTGTATGTTGTTCCTTGGGTCATTCTGAATTCTAGAATCAAGTGTTCTCGCAAATACCGTACGAAGATGTAATCCAGATTTTATTTCATGTATACAGCTAAAAAATCACGTACAATGTCAGATGATTTCACACAAGATTATATTACGTACAAACGTCGATGATTATGTCACTGTTTTTAGAAAACGAATGTAATACTGAAAACATTAATTTTTATATCGAATAATAAAGATTCTGGACAAATTATTATCGTAAAAAAATAGCATGGAATTCTTGTTGTTGTGTAACAAGAAGGTCGGAAAAGAAAAAAGAAATACAACCATCGTTACACAGAAAGTTAAGCGCTTTCTGTTATCATCTCTTCGTTGCTCTCTTCCATGTCTTCTTGCTGTTCCTGCTCTGTTGGAGGTTCGTACGCCTTATCTAATGGACTAGCAACTACACCGCCCACCCACACGCTCATTTCTACAGCGAGTTTGTTGGTGCCCTCGAGCAACGGTCTGTATCCTCCGTGAGCCAAGACGCGCAACAACGTTTGTGCTGTGAGGCATACCAAGTCCTGTTGCTCCAGCGTCATGGCTGTGTGTACTCGTATGTTACCGCCTTCGCATGGATCAGATATACCTAAATAGTCACAATAAAATATAACATTTGCATCGAACATTAATTACTTGATTGAATATGATGAATGTACCGGCAGATCCTGGAAGGAACAGTCCAGAAGCGAGCAACTGAAGCACCCTTTTGTACGCTTGGTTTATCAACAGTGCTTGCCTGCTGGGATTGTTCATTATAGCATTATGTGCCAGTAAATCTAACATCCAAGGAGAGAGCGGTTCTAGACCCTCGAATCTACTTCTCAAGTCTCTCAGTAATCTTATTAAGACCTTTATACTAGAATGGTGAGCGTTTTCCTCGAACCATCTGGAATGTCTGATGGCAGCGAGATGGCCTTGGCATATTTTCACGTCTAGATGCTGATCGGATTCTAATTTTCGTAGATTTTGGTGTAAGGTTGTGATGAGCACGCGTACTGTGGCTTCGTTGTTGGAAATATCGAAGCCGCGTTCCGTGTGCGTCAATCGGAATATTTCTTTGGGATTAACGCTTTTCAGGTCGTTGTTGACTTTTGTGCCGAGTGCTTCCACTGCCGTTTTCGTGGGCAAAGTCTTGAGGATTACAACAATGTCAGCTACATTGTGACCTTTGATCATTGTTCCCTTTTTGAAACTTCCAACTTGCCTTACTTCCTCCAGTTGCTAAAATATAGACAATTATTATTGAACAATCAGAGAATGGAGGATAGATAGTTAAGATTTATACTTACACAAGCTTCAAAAGTGCCTGGAGCAACAATAAGATTGTCTAGTACGCTCTGTAGCTTAGTCACAAGATTTAAAATAGAGGTTTGCTCTTTTGGTGTGGGACACATGTCTGTGTTCTTCTTCAGGAGTGCTGTTTGGAAGTCTGATTCATCAGGGGCAGGCTTAACTCGTGGAAAGGCAGCTTCGCAGAGAGTATAGTCGAATGGGTGACGTGGAAGGAACTGCTTCCTGGGGAACCCCATTCCACGTCCCATACCACCACGACCTCCCCTGATCATTCCACCACGACCACCACGCACCATATTATACCTAATCATAGAAATAAATGTTAAGTTAATTGTATTAACAATCTGAATTAAAAAATCATTTTTGTATTCAATCCAGTTACTTAAATTATATACGTATCTATAAATTGGGCAATACAGGAATTAGTAATATATAACTATTACCAACACTTGAATTAAATTAAATAGTTACAGAGAAAATCAATCAAAACAATTTTCGGCGGCATCATTGATATTCGATGAAGATACTCATCCGATGGATCAAACGACGGTATTAAAAGTAAATGAATCTTACCAAAAATTAGAGAAACAAATTTATGTTAATTATTTATCCTAGTAAGATACTTTTTCTTATTAAAACGATCTAAAACAGCGGTAACCAAACGACATTAGCTTTACGATGATGTTCAATGGAAACAATCATGATAGATATTCCACTCGCATATTACTAACGCATGATTTCAGCGCCATCTTGCTACGATCATTTCGCATTAATTAATTACGGTGTTCGTTTTAAACAAAAGTGGTTAAATAAAAATTTACAATGTTGTTACTGTAATAAATGAATGAGAAAATTGTTATAAATTATAGATGTATGTATAAGTTCAAAATTGCATTTGTATCTTAGTTAAATTGAGCTATTTTTATAAAATCATTCTAATATATTTCAAACAGCTTACATTAAATAATATTTTTTATTACAATTTAATGTCTTATTTGTATTTAATATTAAGTTGTTTAAATTAAGTTTAGTTTTTTTTTTAATTATAACTGGTAATATTATGTATTTTTATTTGATAACATCAATATTCATTAATTACATTTAGTTATCAAGTACAACTTTAATACTTTTAAAATATTTATTTATTTTTCAGGGTGGTTAATAAAAATGAAATGAAATATTCCATAATATGCTTGATTTACAAAAAGGACCAAAGAACTATGTATTAAAATTTATAGTACAAACAATGATAACACTTTATATTTTAAACAATAATGTTTCATAGCATATAGATTCTGCACAATTTACAATTGTAGATATATTCATTTCAGTAAACATGACTGGACACTAAATTAACAGAAACACAAATTAATCATACACATCCCCCAAATTTACTAGTATAATAGAAACTACAATGGAATTAACAAAATGACATGCATTTTAACCATCATTATCTTTAACTATCATTCCTGCTTCATTTTGGCCAAGCCCTCTTAGTAACATGTAAGACAATTAATACTTAAGATTGACGTAATATGTAACATGTAAAACATTTTTAGGAATCCTCTGCTTCAAAGAAATTAACGAAAGATCTCACCCAACAAAAAATATGGAGAATAAGATATATTTCTAAGACTTTCATAACATTACCTCACAGAACAGTTATAGCAATAGAAGAAAAATTCATACAATGAAAAAATGGAGAAAAATACAGATACTGGAAAAATGGAGAAAAATACAGATACTGAAGAACCAAAGGGTAAAAATGCATATGTTAATAAGTATCTCTATGGCTCAAAGAATAAAATAAAACTTTAAAAAATTGTAATTCCTCTCCTTAGCTAAACCCACATTGAGTGAAAGGAACCCATCATGCCCACGATGGTATCAAGATTTTTCATTTGATCAAGTATGATATTGAGCAACAATGCTATATGTACTATAATGATTACTTCAATTTTTATATTGATTAAACTGACAAATATTCTTCAACAGATGAAGAGTTTAATGATGTTACAATGTCTAATGCAACAAGATAATGAAGAGAAGGAGGTGGGACGTACTCAGAAAACACTTTTGTTAATAGGAGTTATGTCCACATTTTTTAATCTTGCACCAGATGTCATTAAACAATTACAACACTCTACTAGTTACAATGCAATAGACTTTTTAAGAGAGGTGTACAAAACACTAACAGGAAGTTACTTTGAAGAAGAAGGATACAGTTTGTTCTCTTTGGTGCTATTTATTTTTTACCAAGACCGCTTTTTCTTACCCTATATTTGTTTCAATTTCAGAGAGATCTTATGATTGCAATGAAAGAATAATCCTGTCATCCATTGCATTTCTGACCTTGCCAGAAGCTATTGTGGAACTACATAATAGACTGCCCCCTGTGATAATGCCAAAATTACCTCCTAAACGTAATATCCAATGCATTATTTAAGTCATAAGTTTAGTAATATACATTTATGTTATTTTTATTGCAGCTATACGACCTGTGGTACCAATAAGACAAAGAATGGACTGTCCCTACCGAGAAGCTCTCTTCGTATGTCCGGACTTTGGAACCTACTACAATAATTTACAACATTGGGAACGGATATGTCGATCCATACCGATGCCGAAAGTAATACTACCCCCCAAGGATTGTATTTTAACGAATATCGAAAGGACAGAAATTAATTTTGGAGAAGAAGGAAACAAAATCATTAAAGCAATAAATGCTGCTGAAACCAAGCAATCTGGGCAACCCAAACACGGCGCGGTTGAAGTGAGCAAAAATACAGAGGGAAAATACAGCAGTTCGGTAGGTGGAGAGAAAAAAACAAGTAAAAAACAAAAGCAAGATGAGCCAACTAAGAAGAAGGACAAAGATAGTACTGATAAAGGTGGTAAAGGTTCTACTGCAGCAAAAACAGATAATGAAAACACAGGTACACTTTTAATAATTATATAATAATATACGTGTAAGTTATACAATGTTTGTAATTATTTATATTTATATAATAAATGATAAAGATGAAATTGACGATGAGAAGCTACTAGAGGGTATAATAGCTAGCTTAGATTGTACAGATATTGTACAAAAATCAGCTCCCCTCAATGTTCCACCGCTTTATGGCAATAACAGACTGTTTGATTTTACAATTAATGGGATCAGTGAGAGTTCAGGACCAGTGGAGTACAAACTATGCGGTAAATAAGCGTTAATTAATATAATATCTAATTAATATAATATCTATCTTATACATATTCTTCAGGAACCCTGCAAGTACCAAGACCAAACAAGAAGTCCTGGCTGGGTGAAAAGCATACACACTATATAATATCCGGTGCCGCTGAAGATCCACCAACGTGTCCCATAACATACGAAATGACTGGTGTTGCAAACGTGACACCAACGAACAGCGACGAAAAGTTCTTCACCGTGCTGAAACTCGGAGACGGGCCGAAGAAGATCTATCCAAGCGGCAGACAGAATTTGTCCCGCCAATGGCAAGAATGGCTGCAATGTGTCGACGACGAGTTCCACAACGTAGAAAGGGAGGCGAATAAAATAATAAAGAACATAGAAGCAATCACGAAACTTGTGTTCCCGGATCCCACATGCGACAGTTGTTGTGCCTGTAGGCAAACCAGGAAATCGTACTTAAAAGCGAAGGAAGCAAGAGCACCTTACTTTATAATAGACACAATAAGTGAAGATGACAAAAAGAACAAGTAATGACAGTCTTTTGATAATTTTATGATTCTTTATCAAAATGTTTAACGGTCCTTTCTTTGGTAGGTACATCATAGGATCCATGGCGATGCACTCCCCGACACCCACTCCTCCTGAATCGACAGTTAATTTACTAGAAATTATAGCCTCAGAGGATCTTCTCACCTCGAATCTCGTGATAAGCGGGACCAAAAACGAGAAGGGAGATATGCAGTACTTCATCTCGGGCGTCAAGGAAGAAATCGTGCACCAACCCCATCGGATCATCGAGCGTCCACCGCCTCCACCGCCCAGGAACGTTCCCCCGTGTGTCTGCGCGATTCAACAACTGTCCAACAAAGACGTGCCTCCAACATTGAGCCACGATAACATACCATGGACGAAAGACGAGGGTTTGTGCTTTGGAAAGAAGTACAAGCCACACGAGGCCGGCGCGTATTCCTGCAAACAGTATCCGGGCGACAAATCGTGCAGAAGAAATCCCTTTAGGAGGGAAATAATGAGGCGGAAGTGGAAGGCCGAGAGGGCATTGCAGGAACAGAAAGACGGTTCTGAGAAGAAGATGTACAGCATCGCAGATTTCCAACCTTGCGGAGACGAGCACGGTTTGGGCATCTGCGGGGGACCCTGGGGTGCTTTGCACACCTTGACCCCAGAAGAATTAGCGGAAGAGGAAAAACAACGCAAAGAAATTCTGAAAGTATGAATTAGCCTCTTGTTCAATTATATTAGGTTAGGGTTAGGAGTTCGATTATATCTGTTGTAAATTCCACTTGTATTTTGCCTCGTAACAACGTTCATTTATATTTTAGGGTCCTCCGTGCGGGACGAGACCTGGCCGCGCCGTTTGCGAGGGGCCATTTGGAAGGCGAGTATCGCTAAAGCCAGTGAAAACGCAAGCAGTCGAAAAGGAGATTCCAGGGGAACAAGAAGAGGAAGAAGAAGAGGAAGAAGAGGAAGAAGAGGAGGAGAAGATGGAGAAGGCGCCGCCTCCAGTTAAAAAAGAGAAGGAAAAGAAACGGGGCCCGGGTTGCTTCATGGGTCCGGATGCTTTAGAAGCCAGGAGGAAGATGATGGAGGACAAGCTTCCGAAGTTCGTTCCTGACCTCACCTACCCCGGCTACGACGAACCGTGGAACAAAGCGCGCACTGCACCAACGAAGAAGCAATCAGAGACTGATTTTAAGTCGTTGCTGAAACTCAGCTCCCCGAAACCGCCTCCAACCCCTGCGGTATCCAAAGTATCGATAGTTAAAGAAGCAGATGGTAAAGGTGAAGAAGCCGTACCAAAGGAACATGTCTCACGTGCAAAGACAAAACAGGAAAGCGGAAAAGGTCGTCCAAATAGATCGTCTTCTGAGCAAATTTCAAAGAGACCCATGTCTAAAAAATCCAAAGGCGACGTGAAGATGCCTCAACCGAAATCAAAGTCAATAGACAGAGCAGAATCTGAGGTTAAAGGCAAAAAAGTATCCAAAGAAACGTCGCAAGATAAAACGGACAAAAATCAGAAATCTTCGAATGAAAAAAAAAGTAAACCCGGCGACGACAGAAAGATAAGTGCCAAGAGTGCAAAGAGCTCGAAAAGTGGCAGCAAAGTATCCCAGACGAGAAAAACCTCTAAATCAGCTAGTGATGGCTCGAAATCGAAAGCGAAACGAGAGAAGACGAGTTCAGCAAGTGAGAAGTCATCCAGACAACCTAGTAGCGAAAGTAAATCGAGCAAGCGAGCAAAAGCAGAAGCATCCAAAAGCATTGCATCCAAAAGGTCCGGTGGCAGGTCAAGTTCAGCTCGCGGCGGTGAAGACAGTAAAAAATCCAAAAGAAGGTCGAGCAAGTCCAAAGAGAGCAAAAAGGAGTCGGACAGAAAGCCGAAAGAACGCAAACGATCGAAGGTGATTTCTTCAACTGCTGCCAAGAAGAAGCCTCCAAAACGGGATAAGAAGAAGGACGCCGAATCTGTCCGCGACGAGGACCCCGATACGCTCCGGAAGAATCAGATACACGATCTGAAGTACAAGCTGAAGTCCCCTGATAATTATCCCTATGACGTGCAACCGGTGGAACTTCCGGAGGAACCTAAGATGAAATGCCAGCCAGAATATGGGTACGCTGAAGAAGATACTGCCACTGTGACGGCCGACGAAGGCGAACGCCTTGAGATACAAACAAACAAAGGACCCTGCGGTTGGAGAACAAAGTCAGAACAAGAGTTGCCACCGAAGAAGACCCTGGTTTACCTCAGCGAGCCTGATTATCCTGCTGAGACGATACAGGTGGCGCCAGGGGGCAAACCATGCCCCTGTCGCGAGAATAGAGCGAAGAAGAAGGTCCTGAGGTACAACATCGGAGGACTCGCCGACGTTCAAATCGACGACAAGAAGAAGAAGCTGTTCAAGCAGAAGGAGGTCGATAAGGAGCAAAACACGCACCTTATAGACGGCATTGTTTATTTCACACCGCCCCCGAGTCCTCGCAGGAGTGAAGAATACATCCCTGAATATGATATTTATAAATCGCCCTATGATATGTGCCTTAGAAAACGCAAGGACAAGAACCTAAAGTTTATTGAACGATACAGTCGGCCTGGACTATCAAAGGATTCCAAAGGAGGAGATTCCTGCGGCTGTAACAAGTACATAGACACGTATGGCATCATGGATGATGAGGCAGCCCAGAAGATGAAGGAGCTTGATAAGATCAGAGAAGATCTAATAAACGCCAAGTCACCGAAGGAGCGTTGGAAAGTGGCACTCAACGATGTAGGGTTGATTGATTACTTTGCAAGGTGCAGAGACAGTATTCCTTGCTGGCTGAAGTGCGCCAAATTCGACGACCTGGGATGCCCAATGCAGTACCCGAAGCTTCAGACCAGACGACCTGTCTGCGAGTGCAAGTACGAGAGGAAGATACTGGCGCACGAAGAGGAGAAGATAAACTGGAAGAAGCGACAGCAGAAATTGAAGTCGGAGAAGAAGCAACCGTTCAAGAACATCGCGGACATCTCGCAGCCCATTGAGGCGAATACGAAGTTGATGATATCGGGTGTGAAAAGAATACCGATGGAGGACGAGTACATAGACGATATTAAGTATTGTATAACTGGAGTTGCTGAACACTATCAAGAATCTCCGCCCCAGCAAGTGGTGGCTGGTATCCATATGTTGACACCTGTTCAGACACCTGTACCCAGTTCAGAGCACATACCCTGTGTCTGTACACACAAGCATTGGTCGGCTGTGCACGTGCCCCCTGGACCACTGCCTAAGCCTGAAGAGATTATGCTTGCTGAGAAGAAACGTAGGCAGGAGGCTGTGATAGATGCGTTTAAACAGATCTATGCACCTGAAGAGGTGTACGATACACATGGAGGTCATAGCTGTGTGGATAAGGATTCCTGTGTGACAGAGGCTGAGGCAGAAGATGGTAAAGTTATGAATAAAGATAGAAAAATAGTAATGTAGAATGGTAAGACTAATGTAACGTTTGTAACAGTACGTACAGGTAAATCAACAAAGCAGAAACAGTCAACCGGTGATCAGCAACAGAAACATTTGAGCACTGATCAGAAACGTTTAGGCAAACAGCAACAGCAACAGCAGGCGAAGTTTGTTAAAAAGGAAGCTGAAAAGGCAGGGACACAGAAAAACAAAGGAGATGTGTTGAAGAGTTCAATGAAGGGAGGTAAAAACGCTGAAAATGAAATGGGCAGTCAGAATGCCTCATCGCGTCCTCAAATGTATGATCCCAAAAATGAATCTGGTAATATGGAGAATGCTGATGCTGAAGAAGCTGGAGAAAATCTTGGTGACACTGAAGATGAGTTGATGATTATAGTACAGGTATAATGATCTTTTTTAATATCTTTACATTCACTGTTAAATGCAATAACTGAATTGTTTAATGATCAGATTGAATTGGAAAAAATGGCAGCAGAAGGGTTCATATTTGCAAAATTACCAAAATGTTTTGCTGTGCCACAATTACAGTACTGGTTAATGTACAGAAAAGGATTTATCCTTTCAGATGCAGATAAAAGTAAGTGAAATGTTTATATGTTCCTTGTGCTTTACACTACCGTTTATTAAACTCTTTTTAGACGACTCGTTGAAAAAGACGATTCTCAAGTGGAATGTACTAGACGTATTTTTAAAGAAAACAGCCAAAGTTAAGGCTCCTTCGTTAGAATTAACAGCGAGTCAGATTGAGAAATTGACCTTCGACAACGTGAAACAAATGAAAGAGAAGGTATATAAAAAAGTAATAAATTACACCACGTAATATTTATTACATTATTCAATTTATAGATTGCATTGAACAAAGAGATATTCTATAGTCGAGTTCGTAAGAAACGCGTTATGTATGCGCGAGCGATGTGGAACACAATGGAATACGGAAAATTCCCTTCGCCATTGTTTAAACAAGCGTATTTCACTTACATGGCTGGCAAAGAAGCCGATGGTCACGTTTTTAAACCGTGGTTCCCTTATGAGATATGAAATACCGATTAAAGCAAATTCTAATTCGAATTTAAGAATAGATCGAGTTGGCGCCAAAGCGGTTTGGAACAATCGAGAGAAAAAACTCGAACCGGATAATCGATAGTTTGATACTAAGATTTTTAAGTCGGTTAAGGCATCGTAGGTGACGAAGAATGGATTTCGAGAGTCCGGATGTAGAAAAAGAATTTCCGGGATTATACGCGTCAGAATCGGCCAAGAAAAGTAACGAAAGTGATTGTACGTATTATCTTTTATCGAATTATCTTATTCTTTCGATGGAACGGACGTTTTAACAAGTAAGGTTATGCATCTGTCATGCGAGCCACTAATCAAATATTGTACATTGTTTTTTTACTCAATGACGCGTTTTAACTACATTTTTAATACATTATATTTCTTATCTAATCGATTAATCGTTATATATATGCGTGCATATATTTTTAGTTAGCGACGAAGGTGGACACGAAAAACATTCCAAAAAGGAACTTCTTGGCGGTAAACGAAAGGAAAAAAAAGATCGAAAAGATCGAGGATATGCCACCTTAGAAGGTGAAAGTTCCCCGGACGAAGATCAAGAAACAAAGTAATGTTTTATACAAAATTTTTCATTGATTATGCCTTTATCCATTTATCTTAAATTGTCTGTTTGCCTAATGAAATATCACTTCTGTTCAATCAATTTTTTCAAATCAGTCATATTCATTTACAATTCTTTTGTTTCTTAAGTAGTCTTCATTGTATTAATTGTCAGCTGATTAAATAAACAGATACCCTTTTTTGTTTAAATTAAAGTTACATCACAAAGTAACTTTACTTTTCACATATTGTTAGCACTGTTGTGTTAATTACACTTCATAGTGGTCTATAATTAGATATATTGATCATGTTGCTTGCACATTTACATATTAACATTCCAGAAACAGTATCCTTCAAATGGAGAACAAACTAGTTACAAATATTTATGATTTAATATTGTTAATCATTTTAATCCTTATTTCTATAGTAAATGTATATTTTATTATAAAAGTTTTAGTATTGTATATTCAAAGAAGTGATAAGTAAATCAGATTAAGAGAAATGAATAAATTATAAAATAATGATATGTAAAATAAATTGACGGTTTTATATATTATATACAACTACTTTATTACTTGAACTAGCGTATGATTTAACTCACAGAAGTCCTTCAAAATCAAAAAAAACCAAAGCTTTTAAATTTCCATCAAAGAAAGAGAAACGTGAGAAATCCAGAGAGAAAGAGGGCAAAGAAAAGGATGGCGAAAAAGAAAAAGACAAGAAGAAAAAGGACAAAGATGAAAAAGATATAGAGAAAGAGAAACGTAAAGAGAAAGAGAAAGATAAGGCTAAACAAAAATTGAAAGATCGTAAAAAGGGGAAACATACTGGAGAAGATGGCTTGGACATTGGAGGTACAGTATACGAAGCTATTTTTATTAATTATATTTAATTATATATTAAAACTTTTTATAATTATCTGTTTAGAGGAACAACCAGTATTTGGAGTTAGTCTGCATTTAGCAGTAGAACGAAGTCGCTGTCATGATGGTGTTGAGCTACCTTTAGTTGTAAGGGACTGTATTGATTTTGTGGAGGAGCATGGTATGAACATAGAAGGATTGTACAAAGTTCCAGGAGTAAAATCCAAAGTTCAGCACTTGAAAAAATTGTACAACCACAGAGAAGCTGTGAATATGTCAGAGTTTGAACCTACAGTAGCTACAAGTTTATTGATATTATTCCTTAGGTGTGCCATTTGAAATGCTCACTTTCAAAGAAAATTTTTAAAGGATTCAAAACTAAGATTTTACTATTACAGAGAGTTGCCAGAACCTGTACTTGAAAACAGTGAAATGATATCCAGATTCGAACAAGCAGCATCCACAAAAGATGTTGCACAGAGAGAAGCACAATTGATACATCTGACTCAACAACTTCCTGAGTGTAACAGAGTTCTTCTTGCATGGGTTATTCTTCATTTAGATCATGTAACAGCACGAGTACGTGGAGAACTGATTTTTAAGTACAATACAATATATATACCTATTTTATGTGAAATTTTGTTTCAGGAAAAGACAACAAAAATGAATGCTCAAACAATTTCAATGACCTTAAGTCCTGTATTGCAAATGAGTCACAGACTCTTATTAGCTTTATTATTCCATTGCAAAGCACTATTTCCAAATGTACAGTTAACAAAATATATCCCACCACTTTCGTCTGGTTGTGTTAATCTCCCAGACACTGTAGAAAGCATAGCTGCTGAATTATCTAAACAAGAATCGTTACTGTCACAGATACATATGCAAATGAACGCAGGTTTTGTTACCAAATCTCGTGAAGAGCAATTATGGGAGGTACAACGTATGATAACACAATTAAAGGTGAGATTTCGTTATCATTAAATTAATAAACATTTATAAAACAATACACTGGCACTTTCTTCTCCTTCAGAGAAAATACAAAACGGTTCAGAAAATGGAAGGCACTCTACAGAAAAGTTTAGACGAAGAAGTAAAATTGAACGATGAAACTGTGGCAGAATCGAATGTTCAGAAAACGAAAGCGGAAGAAGAAGACACAGAGCATGCAAAATCGGAGACACAAGCATCTGCTTTAACGTTGAAGAAGAACAATAAAGTACACGTTCCGGAAAACAATAAAGACATAATAAGTACAAATGTTCAAAATGAGCGGAATACTCATGACAGGGACATTGTTGATTCAGCAGAAACATCTGCAGTTGTGTCGCAGTCTAACGAACAAGAAAATACATCCAGGAGAAATGAAAATGGTACGAACCACGCATATCATTGTTAATCAGTTCCATGACGATTAAAATTAATTACATTACTTTAGTTTCAGTAACAGAATCCGAGCCTGAAAATGCTATAGACAAATTAAGAGAGAGTTTAATTTACGAAGAGCTGTTAAACATGCAAGCGTTACTAAAGTCGCGGATAAATCAGGAAAGAAACGAAATTAAACGACTGATGGAAATGTTATCCGAACGTGTTCCAGAGAAAAAGAAACCAAAGGAAAGAGTATATTCCCCGAATGAAGCAGAAATGACAGCTATGATTCAGTTAGTCAAAGAAAATCAATTACTCGAGGTAACCTTAGTGTTATTTTATCGTAATTCTACTAATTTCAAATTTATATTTTAAATTTATAATTTATATTTATATTTTTACTTTTAGAAAAAAATGACTACCCTAATCCGGAGTATTATAGAAGAAAAGGATGCGTGCATCGAGCTCCGTGTTCAATTAGCAGTTCATCAATTAGCAGCGAAAACTTGACCCATTAAGTAAGAATTAATAATAACGTAACAAAATGAACAATACACAGATTGTGAAGATATGTAACATGTTTTGCACAGAATGAACATATATAGTTTATAAGATGTTATTACATTCATGTTTTCTTGACTTATTCTATTCTCTTGTAAAATAATAAAAAAATGAAAAAACATACCGAAACACGTACGTGTATATATTTATTTATATTCAAGCGTTAGAACTTCTCAATTGTATATACATATTTTCTAATGTTAATATCATGCACTTGTACTTAATCACAATATTCAGCTATGAACAAATGCATGTTGCGTTTATGTTGAAACTACGTTTCACATGTTTTATTTGAAACAAGTTTATAAACTGCTGGACAAAATTAAAGGGTCACTTTTTTAAGTACGTGCGTGTGGGGTACCCTCTCGGCGGGAGTCCGTAGACCTCTTTACTTTCCTGCTACGTGCGTATCAGAGGACCATTTTTGAGCCGCTCGGCAAAATTTTCTGTCCCTCGATTTTCTGTCCCTCAATTTGAACTGAAGGAAGAGGAAACATTATATTATCATAAAAGTATTAATTTGTCACCGTACAAGCTCTATTTTTTATTATTTTTACAATTTTTTAAATAATTATATTTTTTACTCCTGGCGCCATCTCCGAACAAAGTGCTGAAACTGATCAACAATTACCGACTGAGAAATCCGAAACATCGTTAAAAATGGCGGGCTTTTTAAATGAGAAATGTGTCATTTTGAAATTTTCTTGATTAAATTCCTTAAAAAGGTTTATTTATTCAATTCCTACTTGATTATGAGACTGGGAGAACTCGTGTATAATTTCTGATAGTTTAGATAAACGAAAAACCTTCATTTAAGAACTACAGAAGTGATTTTTGAGCACTTACAATAGTAACAGAGTATTCCCCAAAGTTATTAATTTTTTACAGCTTAAAAAACATCTTAAATTAATAAAATGCTGTACACAATCGTACTGAAAGCATTGAAAATGATAAAATTAGAACGATATCCATGTTAATAGCTTTGAATCGTTTATTATACAACTTTAAAAGTTATATTAATGAAGAAAAGACATAAATGTAGGTTTTTCTCTTATTGAAACAATCAGAAATTATACACCAGTTCTTCTAGTTTAATAATTAAAGCAGAAGTTTAATTAATAAACCTTTATAAGGAATTTAATTAAGAAATATCAAAATAGTACATTACTCATTTTGAAAAGCCCGCCATTTTTAACGATGTTTCGGAATTCTCAGCCGGTAATTATTGAGTAGTTTCAGCACTTTGTTCGCAGGTGGCGCCAGGGGTAAAATAAAAAGTCGGTAAAAATTATTTTATTAAAAATCGGCTTTTTAACACCATTACATAAAATATTTTGTTGTTATAAATGTCTCTATAACTTTAGTTTATCCGAAAAGTGGCCTGGTTTTTGAAAAAACACAATTTTCTGTTTCGCTAATTTCGTCGGTAACACCCCATGTACCGTCCTCAGTTGCTCTTTAAAACAATTGAAAAATAAAGCTTGAACGATATTAAATTCATTATTTTATAATAATACAATGTTTTATCTTTCTACTATTCAAATTAGATGATCCCAGGACTTAACGCTTCTTGTTCTACCGAGGCGTTTGTCCCGGGGCGACTAGGCTCGACGCTACACTGACGGTACTGAGCGCGCGCCCGAGACGCGCTCTGTTTGGTCAGTGTTTTTGCTAAATAATTCAAAAACGAAGCCCCATTCGATATTTTTGCAAAGGAAATTGTTGTTCAGAATAGTCTCAGCTATCCCCCATTTCCGGCTCCTACAGGAGTTCTGGGACACCCTATAGTATACCCGTATTGATGTACACGAGTATACTCGTATTGATATAGAATTGATTTCCTCTAATTAAATAAGCTTAAATAAGATAATTATATAATTAAATAATTATTGTTTCTGTATTTTATTAATGTTTTAATTTATTGTTAATTTTTATTAATGTTTTAGTTTTTATTTAATTAAAAATTATGGTTTCTGTGACGTTTCAAAAAAGTGACCCTTTAATTTTGTCTAGCAGTTTATTATTTTACAGAAATTTCAAGTAACAGAGTTTTGTTTAAAATATACAGACTGACCAATTGCTCGTCCATAAACATTTTCATCAACATTAAATAACAATTAAATATCATTTCCTTTACGTAACCGAAATAGTATGATATTTCACAAATAAAAATTTGGTTGTGGAATGTAGGACAAAAAATATAATTTTACAATCGTATTTCTTTCTCTATGTTAATACTGTAGAATATATTACACTTTACACAATCACTTGTAAGTGAATATCTGCACAAAACACAAAACATTATAATCAAAATTGTATTGACCGTATATGATTAACATTAAATAGTATAACATAGCGCTGACCCTATTAACGTAAGTTCTGTACAAATATGTTTAATGTTACATGTCCAATTATTTAATTTTTTTTTATTACATGGAACAATTTTATTTAACATTTCCTTCTTCCAAGTTTTTAATATACTTACATTCTTAAGACACCATAAATAACTTTTTGACAGAGGTCAGGCTCTTCTATTAACTTTCATTTACATTTGTTTGTTTTTCATAAACTTATGAAAAGGATAATTGAATTATAGGAGCAGAAGAAATTAATGACGCGAATCCCTCGGATAGAATTCAGCGAGGGTGCTAGCGGGAATTCGTTTAAGCATCTCCTTGGGGAAGATACGCAACAATTGCCAGCCGATGTCCAACGATTCGAAAACGGTACGGTTCTCGTAGCTTCCTTGGGAAATGAAGTTCTTCTCGAACTTAGACAAAAATTCTAAGTATAACAAATCGTCTGGCGTCAGGGCTTCTTCACCGACCACAGCCTTCATGGCTTGCACATCCTTTCCAATAGCGTAACAAGCGTACTAAAACAAAATTACGATCAATTTAATGATGCTATAAACTTTTGTAATTATTAATTAATGCAAAGTATCACCTACCAGCTGATTAGATACGTCAGAGTGGTCCTTTCGCGTCATACCTTCGCCAATGGCGGACTTCATGAGTCGAGATAAAGATGGAAGTACGTTAACAGGTGGATAGATTTGTCTGTTATGAAGTTGACGGTCGACGTAAATTTGTCCCTCGGTAATGTATCCGGTTAAATCAGGAATAGGATGGGTAATATCGTCGTTTGGCATAGTCAGAATTGGAATTTGAGTGATGGAACCGTTACGGCCTTCTACTCGACCAGCTCGCTCGTATATGGTTGCCAAATCGGTGTACATGTAACCAGGGAAACCACGTCGTCCGGGTACCTCCTCACGAGCAGCTGATACCTCACGAAGAGCCTCGGCGTAAGAAGACATGTCAGTGAGTATAACCAAAACGTGTTTCTCGCATTGGTAAGCCAGAAATTCAGCGGCGGTTAAAGCAAGACGAGGTGTAATGATTCTTTCGATAGTGGGATCGTTGGCCAAGTTCAAAAAGAGGCACACGTTTTCCATAGAACCGTTTTCTTCGAAATCTTGTTTGAAGAAACGAGCAGTTTCCATATTTACACCCATAGCCGCGAATACGATAGCAAAGTTGTCTTCGTGAGAATCCAGGACTGATTTTCCAGGTACTTTTACAAGACCAGCTTGACGACAGATTTGTGCAGCAATCTGTAAAATGTAAATTTATAAAATTATATATACACTGATAAAAAAGTAAGTGTGTTATGTTCATTTAAGTACCTCGTTGTGTGGCAGACCAGCAGCAGAGAAAATAGGAATTTTCTGACCACGAGCAATAGAGTTCATGACATCAATTGCTGAGATACCAGTTTGAATCATTTCCTCAGGATAGATACGTGACCAGGGGTTAATAGGTTGACCCTCAATATCTAAGTAATCTTCGGCAAGAATTGGAGGACCTTTGTCAATTGGTTTTCCAGATCCATTGAACACACGACCCAACATATCTTCAGACACAGGGGTCCGAAGAATGTCACCGGTGAATTCACAATGTGTATTTTTTGCATCTATGCCAGATGTACCCTCGAATACTTGAACCACCGCTTTGGACCCTGATACTTCCAAAACTTGACCTGATCTGATAGATCCATCAGCAAGTTTTAACTGAACAATCTCTGCAAACTTTGGAAACTTGACTTCATCCAATATTACCAATGGGCCATTCACACCCGATACGGTTTTATAAGCTGTAAAAATAAAAATATAAAAGTCAAAATTTTAAATATCAATGTTTTCAATTTATTTGTTTACAGAAAGTTAACATACAATATATATTTAATAATAATATACATATAACAAGGAGAAGTTTATTAAATTGTATGCCATTAGTATCTCCGTCTACAGTCACATGACGGATCTATCATACTCTTACGAAAACTATGTCCGATTCATAGTTATCGTATTAAAAGATATACATTTAATCACTCAAAGCATTTAGTGATATGTAAAATAAGTTTTTCCATTTATCTTAAACAATTAAAAAGCAACTGAATTTCGAATCAGCTGATCAGTTGCAAATCGATCCGCTGCTACGCCCAGTTTATATCGAGCACTTGTGACTTCTCAAATTTATATTTTGTATTTTAATAAGATAAATGCGAATACTCACTAAGTCGTGGCTGTGAAACAAAATCTCTTGAAACAGCCAAAACATGTTCTTTTACAGCTTGGCGTTCTCCAATACTTTTTGGATACATTTTGTCGAATAGTTTCCCTGGTCTGTTACGTCTATCACACACCAAGAGGTACTACTGCTACTACTTCGATGAAAAGAGATGAACTATAAATGGTAAGAGTGGGGGTAACTTCGAAAGTTAAATTCGAATTATAGAATATGATGTACTATTTCTCAGAATGATTACAATTAATTAGAAATATTAACCCTATCGAAAAATCAATTTTTTCATTAATTATTTGTTCTTTATGTCTTATAACATTTGAATTAAATGAACTTTACTTTAACAAATTGATAAGTATAGCGTATAGTAGTAGTCTGACAAAGATAGATATAATGGCACGTGCGATCACGTGGCTCCTACTGAGCGATTCATTTCATATTTAATTAAAATTGAATCACTTTAAAATAAGCTAATAAAATAAAAATATGTTATAAAAATAGATAATAGAATTGTATTAAAATAAATTATGATATTTTATCACATAAAAGCGCATTATTTAAATGATCTATTCACTTATCATAATTCGCGGTTTATTTGATTGCAAATACTTTATTTTTAGTATTTTATAACAATATTTAGTAATTTAACAAATTATTTCATATAAGAGTATTAAAAGAATGATAAAATATTTCCATTACTATGCATTATAGTTTTTTTTTAAGCTATTACTTTTGAAAAATCATTCGCTAATTAAAAAAAAAATCACTGTCAGTAATGTTTTAATGTTATTTTATATCTTATGTCTTTAATGAAACTTTAATGTTAATTTAAACGATTTAGAGAATAAAATATCTTCAAAATTATGTTTTCTGATCCTTGACCTAATGCTGGTTTAGTTTCTGTAGTGGTACCGCTTATACCAATAGTTTCGCGCCTGAAGGCGCGAGTGTGCAGTGAGACACGGTGGCGGCTGGTTCGAGGATATACTACGTGCATTTAAAAAGTTTGTCTGATTTCAAGTGGTGTACAAAACTTTCTTAATTTATATTTTTTTGTTAATTGTGCGGTTTATAATTTAGAAATTTTTTTGCGGATATATTTGCTTTTATCGTCGTTCCAATCGACACTGTGTTCTCGAGCTCCATTGACAGAAAAATACAGTACATACAATATCCGAACCATGGCGGCTCTCAAACGCATAATCAACCTATCGAAAAGTCTTAAAACAGTGACGAATACGTCTCGTCCTTGTTTGCAATTATCAAAAAAAACTTATTTCACGTACGTGAATGAACCTTCTATGCCATTGCCAGACAAACAACCTTGCTGGCTCAAATCTGCCGATGAAGCTATCGAAAAAGCAGAACTTGATTCAGGTAATTGAGAATATTTCCTTTAATGTGTCATACATCAAATTCTGTCAACGTGTCAAATTTTTTTTATTTCATAATTAAATTGCTTGCGCTCAGGTTCTCATTTCTTTTTTGATAATCTAGTATTGATCGACAGACTATTTTTTTTGCAAACTTAACCTCGAAGAATTGCGATGAAAAGGTTTAGATATGAAGGATTTGTTAGGGTTTTAACGTAATTACCTATTACGTATGTCAAAATCTATGTTTTGAGTTTATATTAAATATCATCTAAACGAACTCGACCGTAGAATAGTTTTTAATTAAATTCTATATTTAGTATCTTTGGTAAAGGTGTCTTATTAAAATCATTTTTTGTCAGTTTGTTTATAAATCACGAAAAAGAGGAAATGGAATAGTAGTGTCGTATTAAAGTGCGTTCAATTTGTTTTTTATGTATAAATAGCTGCTTTGGCGCCTTTTTATTCCAATTTAAGCTATAGTATAAAGTAATAAATTTCAAACAGCAAATAATGGATTATTTTTGGTACGTTACCTTCGTTTGCTAAACAGTTTTTTTTATTTTTCTTAAATACTATTTTTAAAGTCAAGTCATTTATCTCTTCTATTGCAGAATAATTAAAAAAGAATACATCACGATAAGTTGCAGATCGATATTCAAATTTAAATGTCTTGTTTAGAAAGATAATATTCATTACGTAATCATGCTTTATGTACAGCAGTGCTTAATGAACATAGATTATCAGTGATCAAGTTAAACTGAACGTAATTGCATAGAAATAAAAGAGAGATTGAAATATTGTTAGAAAAGTGTCAACAAAACGTTTCTCGCGATGTTATTTTCTTTCGTTCGATTGATGCAGTCGGATGCTATATTTACATTGCGGATTACACGGACAGGAAAAACGATCTTTGTCTCCTACATACACCGAACCGCTTAATACCGCAGAAATAAAACTTCCTGAATAGCGAACAAAAGTCATATAATTTATTGGAATCTATCGAATCACGCTTGTTCACAATACCATATTATTTATTTTAGATTAAACGGAATGAAGTGTACTTCAATCTCAGTAAACGTCAAAGTAATTTATACCAATAAAATTATCTCATTACATGTTTGTCCAATGACGTGAACATTTTTTTTCTTTTTATATTTTCTTTGTACGTACAGAACCAAAGAAATTGTTTCGAACACGGTACGACTTTTGATTGGCTATAAATCGAACACGACGTCAAGGACGATGAAGTGGATCGCAACTCGCGATGATTCGTTGCACAAAACAATCATTGTTCTATGCGTATTCATTGTAACAATGACAATCATCGTTCGACATTGCTACACTGATTTTATAAATCAATGCCTTAAGGATATATTGCCACGGCAATTATCGGTGCAATTAATTGATATCGTATCAATTGTAATTGCTGACAGATATTATCTAATGACATGGATCGAATTCGCATCGAAATAATTTATTATTAAAACGCCTGTTTACCAGGCTAGAACTGTCGAATATAGAACACTAAGAAGAGAAACATTGACCTCGACACGCATACGCAAAAACATGCAAGTATGCAGTTGAGAATCTCTCAGCCTCCCGATGTGAATTTATAAATAAATCTATAACAATCGAAAGGGATAAAAGGAAATGTTATTACATAATTATACAACGGTACTTGTATTTCTGTTGTAACAGTTTGAAACTTTGTCGCAGGAAGGTGTAAAAAGCGCGTATCATTTATTTTTCATTTTTACAGTTCGAAAATGTATTCTTTTCCTGCCAAATGGAGGAACCGTAGAGGTCAAGGTTCAGCGTGAACCTGTATAGGCAATGTTACCGTCTATGAAGTCTAAAAATGGACCTACTTTATCGATGGAAATAAATATTAAACGTTCAAATTGATATTAATTTATGAACTTAATATTATCGTTACTTTCAATTATTAAAATTTATTATTGTAAATTCGGTCAAATTGATTTAATTTTTGAAGAAGAAATATGATAGAGGGATGCAGAGCCATTTTGACACACAATTATGACGTCATATATGGATTAAAATTTTATAACTAGGTCAGAACGACTCTGCATTTTCGATACAAGATTGCCGATGTTTTTAACTCTATTCAGGAAAGTTAAAAATAATCGAAAGGATTGGAATCGATGAAATTCTAAAAATTGTTTTGCATTGCAGATCAGACGGTGTTTGTTCAGGGAGCGGCAGCGACGCCGATTGAATTATTAAGAGCGATGACCGATTATGGTGTACGATGCGACGTCAGGAACGTGCGATTGTACCACATGCATCTAGAAGGCGCGGCTCCGTTCGCGAAACCCGAAAATGCAAGTACGTTATCGTGTACTTTTCGGAAGTAAGCTCAACTGGTTGCTTTATCAACGATCGGCTGCGAAGCGATCCCTTGTCTCGAAGATAACTTCTTAAGTGTCGCCTCTCAAAACTTTAGTCTATCGGCATACAAAATCTAAGCGGACACTCGAAGTGTCACTTTCAACAAACAAAATACAATATTTCATCATAAATCTGCGTTTGGCAGTCTTTTATCTCTAGAATATCTGTACCTATATGTAATCTGGCATCATTATGTAAGGACAGTTATATGTTTATTATGACGCTTTGCACACAGAACATTTCAGGTCCATCAGCTTCTTTATCGGAGGCAACGTGAGGCCCGCCGTTCAGGCAGGCACAGCCGACTGCATTCCAATATTCTTACACGAGATTCCACGAGTGTTCCACGAGGGTTACGTGAAACCGGACTTGTGTCTCATCCAGGTGTCGCCTCCTGACGACAAAGGATTCTGTTCGCTGGGCACCAGTGTGGACTGCGTGCGAGCCGCGGCGAGCCATTCTAAATGCATCGTAGGTAAATCTTCGAGTTCATTATCTCATTGATGGTGAACCAAATTCCAAGAATATCCGTTTTCATTTTCCACCATCGTTCACAGCGCTGGTGAACAAGAAAATGCCAAGGACGTTCGGCGACGCCCTCATCCACGTGAGCCACCTGGACTTCGCCGTGGAGCACGACGCCCAGCTTCCGGTTCATCCCACGAAGGCTCCGTCGAAGGAGGAGCACCAGATCGGTAAATACATTGCCGAGAACCTGGTCGAGGACGGGGCTACCATGCAAATGGGCATCGGTAGCATACCGGACGCGGTGCTGTCGCTTCTGGGCAACCACAAAGACCTGGGGATCCACAGCGAGATGTTCAGCGACGGCGTGGTCGATCTTGTGCACAAAGGATGCGTGACGAACAATCGCAAGAAGATGCACAAAGGCAGGATTGTTGGCTCGTTCTGCGTCGGCTCCCAGAAATTGTACGACTTCATGAACAACAATCCCTTCATCGGTTAGTCCATTTTATCCCTGCGTCTGTATTAGTTGAAAGTAATCAGTGTACTGTCGTTGCAGAGATGATGGTGGTCGATTACGTGAACGATCCGAAGATAGTGGCCAAGCAACCTTCCATGACCGCCATTAATTCGTGTATAGAGGTTGATATCACTGGTCAGATTTGTTCAGATAGTATTGGAACTAAAATGTATTCAGGATTTGGAGGACAGTTGGACTTCATCACCGGCTCGGCGCTCAGCGACGATCGTCGCGGAAAGCCCATTATCGCGTTGCAGTCTGTCACGTCGAAGGGTGTCAGTAAAATTCAGCCCGTTTTAAAAGAAGGTACGCAGAAGTCGTTCTTGACGCTTTATTTCACGTTAAAAAATAAAATAACTAAGGGGTGAAATGATATTAACTCTCGTTTGTTGTTCGAAGGTGCCGGGGTAGTCACGAGCAGAGCGATCGTACGGTACGTAGTCACAGAGCACGGAATCGCCAGCTTATTCGGTAAAAATCTCCAGCAACGAGCGTATGAGTTGATTCAGATCGCTCATCCTGATCACAGAGAGGCGTTGGAGAAGTCAGCGTTCGAACGTTTGCACTTTATGCCCGCGCCATAAGCATTTTTGATCAAACTACACGCGAAGGATATCTCCAATAGCATTTTGCAATTGTTATTTTTGCTATACACGCATAATTTTACCATTGAGTTGAGAAACAACGATTATATTTTAATTTCTAATTTTATGTAATTGCTTTTTGTTCTCTTGCCAAGGAAAAAAGAAACAGAGAGCATAAATTTAAGAGTAAAAATTTAATAAAAATACTCAATTTTTGATTAACCGTAAACTGGTCAATTTTTTAGTTAGAAAAACATAGCCGAAATGTTATAGATAATAACCAAAACAGTGTATGATATAACAATGAATACTTTTTTATATGAAATTTGAGAACGTTCCTCTGTACAATGCGATTATTGTAACGATTGGAAATGTGCATGGCATTTGAAACAATAAATTCAAAATGAAATGTGTTGTACGTATATATATTTCATATGATTTTTTTTTCCCCGCGTTAAATGAAGTATAATTAACGATACGTAAAAAACGATTACCTCGTTAACTTGTCTATGTATCGACAAGCTGAAAAGTCGAATGCCGCTAAATGCGACTTTCAAATACTTTTATCGTGGAGATGGCAACGACTCTAATGTGACCTGATGTTCACCGATAATTGTAACTGAAGAAATTCTTTTAGATTATGTGTCATCTAAATTTTAACGTATCCGGTATATATATATATTTCACCATAAATCGGCAATATCTGTAATTCCGTATCGTTTGTACATTCACTGACGTGTCTTGCCATCTTCGTCAAAATGTTCGGTCTTAATTTTCGTCGAAATGTAGAATCAACATTACTTTCCAAAATTTTACCGAATAAAACGTTCAACATACGCCTAAGACACGTGCTGCGTGAACCATTGCAAGCCCTGAAACGGTGTCCACGATGGGTATGCGTGGAGGATGCGGTGAAAATTATAAATTCAGGTAACTCACAATCGAACACTTTTAGCACACAATGTTGATAACTATTATTAGAATAGACTTCAAATTATTTTTAAATTCATTCTCGTAGAGCATTTAGTGTTTATTCAAGGGGGTGCAGCGACGCCTTCCGAATTAATACGTGCTATGACAGAGCATGGAGTTTGTAACAATTTACGTGGTGTACGATTGATCCATATGGGTCTCGAAGGTGACGCGCCATTCGCGAGTCCCGAATTTGAGAGTACGGTATTCCATGATTCTCATAACCATACCAATTTAGCCTATATGTTATGATTGTAAATGATCGTACCTTTCAGAACACTTCAGATCCATCAGTTTTTACATTGGAGCTAACTTGAGGGATGCTGTTAACGAGGGCAGGGCGGATTACATTCCGATATTTCTTCACGAAGTGCCCAAGCTCTTTTACGAACACAGAATCGTCCCTGACGTCGCGTTGATTCACGTCAGCTCGCCGGATGCTCGAGGCTTCTGTTCTTTGGGCGTAAGCGTGGACTGTACGCGTGCCGCTCTCAGTACAGCCAAAGTTATTGTCGGTATATAACGAATATTTTATAATATTCAACGAATATTCAACGACATTACTCCCTTACCTAAACATTCTTACGCTATTCTTCTTTTCACGACTCCTCTTGTATAGTATTTAAAAATGATTTTCTTTCCCCTCAGCTCAAGTCAACGAACACATGCCAAGATCATTCGGGGACGCAATTATTCATTCTAGCCATATAGATTGGGCAGTGAAATATAATTGCCCTCTGCCATGTGTAGCCAGTACACCTCCTAACGATATTGAAATAGAAATCGGCAAGATCATCGCGACAAGACTGGTCGAAGACGGAGCAACTTTGCAGCTCGGTATTGGCAACATACCTGACGCCGTCCTTTGTTCCCTCGGTAATCACAAGGATCTTGGTGTTCACACCGAAATATTCGGCGATACGATGGTAGATCTTGCCGAACGTGGAAATATATCAAATAGGATGAAGATGAAACATAAAGGACGTATGGTCAGCTCTCTGGTACTTGGTACCAAAAGGGTGTATGACTTTTTACATAATAATCATACCGTTGGTGCGTATATATACAATACAACTTATAAGTATTCCTTGTAATTCTGTAAATAATCTTACACTTACAATCTTATTCACTTACAGAAATGCTTGCCCTCAATTATGTGAACGATCCTCGCATAATATCGCAGCAACCAAAAATGACGGCCATTAATTCATGCATAGAAATGGATATCACTGGCCAAATATGTTCCGACAGTTTAGGCTGTAAAATGTATTCAGGCTTTGGTGGCCAGCTAGATTTTACTCGAGGCGCTGCGATGTGTCAAGATGGCCGAGGAAAAGCCATAATCGCGTTTCCTTCGGTCACTAGCAAGGGTGAAAGTAAAATACAACCTGTACTCAAGCTTGGTACGAAGTTAAATTTAATGCGGAAGTTATTCCTTTAAATAGAATGGAATTTGTTAAATACTGATGTTTGTTAAACAGGTGGCGGTGTCGTGGTGACGAGAGCACACGCACATTACATAGTCACCGAACACGGAGTAGCACAATTGTTTGGCAAAACGTTACGACAAAGGGTAAACGCGTTAATTCAAATTGCCCATCCCGATCACAGAGAATGCCTTGAAAAAGCAGCGTACGAAAGACTAAAAACTAACCCGACGAAATATTTATAATCCACGTGAAAAAATTGTATGCAAAATTCTGTTTATGCGTTTGTTAAATGTGAATCTTTAATTTTTTGTTTCTTGAAAAACATTATAAAAATTGTACGTCGTGTCGAAAAAGAAAACAAATTATAACAGTTAATGAGATCTATGTTTATAAACAATTTTTTCTTTTTAATCTATAAGATAAGTTGTACTTCTAATTATCCTTAATTTAGAATCATGTACACGAAAGACATTGATTATGTACAAATGTTTTAATTTATACATATATTTTACACTTAACGGTAGCGTGTACTGTACTAAAAATTAATACCTTCTGGCAACGTTCCCTCCCGACGTCTCTTCTCAACATTTTCATAGTATTCTGAAAAATCAACGTACGGTTTGATCCTGGCGTTTCTGTTCTTCGGCCTCGCGCCAGGTGGATACATGTCCGATGTGGACGAAGATTCGGTCGTCGACAAGTCAGAATTTTCTTCTGCGACGCCTATGCTCGAATAATCGCTTTCGGACACTGTCGCTATTGGAGCAGATTCCACGATCGGATTGAATCTGACCGACTGATTGGTTGGACTCTTCAGTGCATGAGGAAGCGGAAAATTGAAGTTTCGCACGAGAAGAGTTATATCGTCTCGTTTACCCGTGGTAACCGTACTTTGCAAGTTACTCATGTTAATGTCATGATGAATTCTCACTACTTTGTCTACAATGGCTTGAGCAACTCCAGTCAGGGTAGACTGTACCTGAAACTAAAATTCATTGTATGATAACACAAATTTGTACAACTGAATTATCGAATAACTCGATCGTTTTATACCTCTTGAACTGCAAAATTAATTAATTTAATGTTAACTTGATCAACCCCGGTTACTTCTTCCAGTGACTTGTAAAGGCCTCTGGACATAAGCAAGAGAAACTTGCAAGAGTCATCGAGTTCTATTCCACCATGAATCTCTGGTTCAGCAATGACAGGTTCTGCAGTGGCAGATGATAATTCTTCAAATTCTCTGTATCCCCCTTTGACAAGATAATTCCCAAGACAGCGAGTAGTCTCTTGGTTTCCAAGATGAGATCCTTTGTTTAAATTGTTTTAAGATATTTTAAAATGCATATTTATTGAACAGATTAAATGTAGCTTTATTAAATTACCATGCCTTATGGAATCAATATCCAATCCTAAATGAGATAATCTTAGGAGTTCATCTTCATTCTTTAAATCATGGTCTACACTTAATTGTACAACCCTTAATACTTGATTACTGTCTGTTTTACATAATAAAGCTCTACTGTCACCAACATTTGCAACATACAACTTTCCACCATATATAAGAGCTAATACTGCACTAGTTCCTGCTGACAACTCACAATTCAATGCATTTAATTTGTCAACCTATGTGAAAAAGCTATTAAATAATATTTATAGCATTTTTAAATCATACTGTTGCATACCAATCAACTTACCAAATGAGGGAACTTTTGATAGGCTTCATAAGAATTTAATCCATCAGGTATATCAAACTGCAAGCTGGCTCTTTCAGCTAAAAGATCTCCAATGGAGTCTAGGTAGCCACGTTCTACAGCTATGAAAGCCTGTCTACAATAACTTCATCTTATAAATGACTTCTTACAAAAAGCATTCTGTCAATTATTTCTGTTCTATTCTATTACCTAAGAACTTCTTTAATTTCTTCGTCGGTTGATTTGCCATTTAGCTGTCCAAGTAAAATTTCTGCAGCCATTCGTTGCATAGCAAAGTTTGCAACTTTTGTTCCTTCATGACCGTCGAATACTCCATAAAGAAATGTGGAATCATCGTAACGACAGTGAAAGCTACAGTCCTCAAACGGATGTTCTTCCTGTCTGTATCCATCTTCGCGATAAATCTGATTCGTAGAGAATCCTACTCCTGCGGATGTATTCGAAAAATGCAAATGTTAACATGATCATCCTTAGGTTATACGAATGAATTCTTACGCACCGGACTGCTTACATACTGGTAAATCGTCTGTCCAACTGTACTGAGTATCCTGGAAAGGTATTAAATTAGGGCGTTCTGCCCTAGTTGGCATTGTTAAAGAAAAAATGTACTTTTAATATGGTTTTAAACGATACATACATGTGTGAACTTACGTTTTTAGCATATCGACTGTGTATCGATCCATGTCAGTTCGAGATATCGGGTATCACTAAACAATTAAAATGAAAGTTTTAAATATAATCTTTATTTGTTAATTGCTACGTTTTATTTATATTATTTTATTAATTTATATCTGATTATTGAACCTTTTGTTATATATACAGGGAGTTTTAAGAAATATGTTCTTCGCACCATAAGTCATCCTATGATTTGAGGCGGCAATTTTTAAATACGTAGAAGGATTTAAAAATTAAGCGCCAATTTACGAAGCGCGTTGTTTAAACCTCAAACAGCTGAACAAACAACTGATTAAATACGCTGCCACAGATGTTCACATTGAAATACGTGTAAATTAAGCAACAAAAGATAACTCTGATATTGTTTGATAATATTTGACATGTTTGCTTTTGTATATTCACACATATGCCTTTATATAAATAAAACGTATCTATAGCCGGCCAGTCACTTGAAACTTCGGTTAAGCTTACAGATTAAATTTAATAAAATCTTAGACATATGTAATACAAGCATATTTTATATTATGAATGAAATAATATTTTTATGTTAATACTCATTTAATTATATACATATTTTACTGTGAAAAACCTTCTCTTTTTCTCCATAGATATATGCTGTTAAAAACAAAAGCATTTTCTGTCTTGAACTTTTATCCTACCTGCCAAATTGCATGACATTTTTAGGTTTATCAACAGTACAAATTTTTCGTGCTAAATGAAGGATAAAATTAATTGGTATTGGATATGTAAATATTTCTAATCACAACGCAATGGACCATTAATCCCAACAAAAATACGGGCAACATGAAAACTTGACAAATTATTTGTAAAATATCAACGAAAATAACGTTCGTTAACAGAAAGAAATTAATTGTTTAACAGGTTACCAGATATATTATGCGTTCGTACATTTATGCATTATAAATACAATTAATAAAATGTTATTTACATAAAGTTTTTATACAAAAAAAAGTTTCTTTTTGCAAATTTAATTGTCGAAGACGTTTCGTTGTTACTTTTATAAAGGAAAAAATGAGTCGAAATCCACGAGCCGGACCATCATGTCTTACAAGGACCCAACAGCTTCGGGAAGCAAGAACTGCCGCGCTTATGAAAGATTTAGATAAAAAACAGAAAGATTTGGAACGGAACCAACCAGATCCGTTCAGAAAACGCTGCAGAATGGTAAGGCCTGAACCGAAGAAGGTGGATTTCACTAAGCCGGGGATGACCAAAGCGATGATGGCAAGAGTAAAACAAGCGGAAAAGTTTAAACAAGAATACGAACGGAAACAAGAAATGTTATCTACCAATCGACAACCTAAACGAACACCCGCACCGATAGGAGGTGATGCCAGGTCGCGACGATAATTAAATTTGATTGAAATCAATGATTTTAGATTCGTTAAGCAAATAACAACTTTTTTCTGTTTTGCTAATGGAAACTACTTTAACCAATTTAGTAATTTCTTTAGTATGAAATTTCTATAATCATGTGGAAATTGTTTTTCAAATCAGGATGGGTAGAGAAAGAATATCATGCAGAGAAACATGTAGTAGACCCACGTCTCCGATGAGAGGTCCACCTTCAAGACCTACAACTCCAAGACCACCTTCAAGACCTACAACTCCAAGACCACCTTCAAGACCTACAACTCCAAGACCTACAACTCCAAGACCTCCAGCTCCAAGAGTCACAGTTTCAAGACCTACAACACCGGCGGCTGGACCTAGCTGCGGAGCCTCTCCTAGAAGACCTGCAAAAACGCCAAGAACGCCAGAGCCGAATCTAAATGTATCCAGAAAAACTAACGAATTAGCCAGAATGATGAATGCTGACATAGTTCAGGCTGAACCAATTGGCGATGGGCCGATTAATAACATAGTAATACCTCCTGGAGTTGTAAATGACGACCGTCCTACCATTGTTGCCATACCGCAGCTAGGAGCAGACGACCCAAGAGCCACATCGCAAATAGCAAATCGCTCGATTCAAGTGATAAGGTGATTTTGTGAAGTTCCTTTCTTTTCGTTTGCAATAATAATACCGAAACTTTTCGTTTTAACAGCAACTCACTCGACGAACAAGACGCTTTGGAAACTTCAGCGGTACAAAGTAGATTGGCAGAACTGCAACAAGCTAGAAGAGACTTTGTTATAACCGTGGCAAATGTTGGTGCCAATGCTGTTAATATCGAAGAGGAAAGTCCTCCTACTGATCTTTTCCCTCCCAGCCCACCAAAACAATTATATAGGTACAGATAATCCCAAATTATATTCAGACCAAAATTTTAATTAAATAATATTCTTACAGAGTCCCCAATTTAGAAGACAACTATCTTCAGCCTGAATATGGAACAGAACATCCTGATATTTTAGCTGCTCGTGAGTTCATCCAACAAAGGGAAGCAGCTAAAAGGATGCAAGAAGAATTTGAAAGAATTGCAACAGAAGGGCCTGATGAGTTACACTTAGATGTACCTATAGAACAAGAACTTTACGCGGACAGAGATATATCCTGGGAAGAAGATGAAGCTGGCATGTGTCAACCTCGTCCATCTAGAGTGAAAGCTTATGTACCTCCTGTCCCTCAGCGAGAAGAACCATTCGAATTTGAACCCTTTGATCCAGACGTATTAGAAAGATTCTTCGATGTGAAACGTTATCCGCCTTGTCGTAAACCACCACCAGGTAGAGAGAATTTAAATCCCGATTTATGGTCATTGGACGATCCGTGGTTCAAACCGGATCCAGGACCTGACATGCCAGATTTAATTGAATTTGATTTAATAGACTTTGATTAATAGAATTTTGTCTTGTTTCTTTAAAAAAAAAACATAAGTAACTTACTGTACCCTTATGTTACCGTAAATAATGTATAACTTCTATCCACATGTAAATAATGATACCCAATAATGACCAGATAATGCTGCTTGAAACAAAGAACTTTTTTATAGTTATTGTTAATTAAAAAATATAAAACGATTTGCACATGATATGTATATTTATTACTTGTGTTTTGAAGTTAATTTATCTGTCAATATTATTATTTATTTGCCATGTTTTACTCGTAAACGCTTCAGCAGGTACCACTATCAAGATGGTACCACAATGGAAAACAGTGTCGCCAACAATATTTGGTATCAAGACGAAAATAATAGTATTTATTCATTTTGGAATAAGATTATTAGAGGGAATTATTTACCGTGAATTAGAATCTTTGTTAATATATGTATTTGATATTTTATTACATATTCTACATATCTTTACCTTTTGTACCAAATATCGATACCCACCTCATTCGATATGTATTTGGTATCGAAACTAAAGTATCGAATACAACGTGCTCGTAGTTGCTTGTATCGATTTATCCTTAATTGTCCCAAATATAATGGCGACACCCACTAATGGGAACGGTAATCTCGTTGATGAATTTGAAGAAGCATTTCAGGTATAATACAAACTATATTGTATTCTTTTGTTATCGATTCTGTTAAATAACATTTTACTTGATAGAAAGTGTAATTTTTTAATATGAAATGTTACTTTTAGCAATGTTTAAGTATCTTGATAACGAAAGACGAGGGGTTAGGAAACAATGGGATTGGGGTAACTGGTGGTTTGATTGTGGATAAAGAGGAGGCCCGTAGTGAAGTCGAACAAGTTACACTGAGATTTATAGACCTAGCAAGACAGATGGAAGCTTTCTTTCTGCAGAAACGATTTTTGTTATCAGCATTGAAACCAGAATTGGTAGTGAAAGAAGATATCAGTGATCTTAGAGTAGAATTAGCACGTAAAGAAGATCTCATAAAAAGGCATTACGATAAAATCACAGTATGGCAGAATTTATTGGCAGATTTACAAGGTTGGGCAAAATCTCCAGCTCAAGGTCCTGCTCCTAATGGTAAGAATAATAATTGAAAAAAAAAAGAAAAAGAAAACAGTATCAAATGTACATTTAATAATTAAATGGTATTTTAGGCTTACCAAATGGTACCCAGAGTGGACAAAATCAACAAACTACAAATGGAGGTGGGAATGCAACAATGCAACAACAGCAAATGTTGCAACATCAGCAACAGCTTCAACAACAACAGCAATTGCAACATCAAATGCAACATCAAATGCAACAGCAACAACTTCATCAGCAACAGGTATTTAAGTAATACCGTTACGAGCAAAGCTGAAACTATATTCAGACAGCTGTTTAAAAATAGTATTGATAAAACTTTTCAAAATAATGCATACATTTTAAATATGCATAATGGTGACACTTTGCAGCATACATTCGCAGAAAGCTTCTTTTATCATGGTGATCATAGTTAGAGGTTACATCTTGGATCGGCATTTCAGTTATAAATCCGAATGTAAATTATTGAATTTCCTCATACAAGATATCATTGCACTATACAGTTATACATATATCACAAGATTATTTATAATCATTGTAATGTTCTCATTTTTTATGGAAAATGATATATTTATTCTATTAGGTTTCTATATTATTTGTCACATTTGAAAATTGAATGAATACATGATTGTACGTGTCTGTGTGCGTGCATCTGAGAGTGAATGTGCAAAATGTACATATATAAATTAAATTGTTAAGTAATCTTTCGTGATTGAAATACCTATCAGAATTGTAGAAACTATTTTTGCTCCTATTCTTCAAAATAATAGTTATTCAAAAACATAAAACTATTTAGTCCTACTGCACAAAAAGCAACATATATTAATGTTGCATGTAATCAGTGCCTTATATCATTCCTATTGACAAAAAATGTAACATGCAAAAGAAGAAAAAAAAATTAAAATTCTGTTACTAGTAATTGCGATATAGAACCGTAAATGCATGAATTTCGTTTATAAAAATAAAAAGAAATGATCCAAAAAGTATACTTGCATAAACGTGTAAAATGGTGCCAAAATGATTAATATTAAAATATGTACAAATATTTAGCCAAAAACTGACATAATAAATCTGATAATGGCAATAATAAAAAAAAACAAAAAGATAAGCATACATTCATGTTTGCTTAACATTAATGGTAAACCTAATGATCCCTATAACCGTAATAAATAATAATTAAAATCAGATAGTAATACTTAATAATCAAAAGATATTACCTGCAAATGTGTACACATCTTCGTTTATATACTTTAATTTTACTTTCATTTTTTTTTTCTTTTTTTTATATATACTACATAGTACATTTCTTTATGTCATATATTACAAATTGTTAAAAATTAAAAATATTTTTCAATATTTATAAGTCTTCTTGTTTATACAATATGATAAATATCTTTTGCATGTAAACATGTGTGCATGCATTTTGCATCAATGTAAAAACATGATTAAGAAAAGGAACCTTTATACTCAAAAAGATCATACAAAGATCGCATTCATGATAAACTATAGAAATGACATGTCAGATTTCATCCTTGTTGCTATACTATGCCTGATACATATTTTATAAATTGACACCGTGTATTCTTTTAATATAAATCTTTAGATACAAATATTTGATCAAAAAAACAATTGCAGCCATTCAATAGAAAACTTGTGCCATTTCGACTACATTGTTTTTATCCATATTACTGCACTTGCAGTTACGTGCAAGCTAGATGTTTACAGAATAAATTTCTATTCATGATGAAAAAGAAAAACATTGTGCTTTCTTTCATTTCCCTTGCCTATCTAATTACTATTCCTGACATCCTATATGCTTGTATCAATCAAAATTCTACTTTTATAATTTCACTTATGAATATCTTAAATATGTTTGCATGTATGTATAGCATTCATAAAGATTCCATGACTCAATCATTTCTTCTAAGCGCTTCAATTTCATTCAGCATCATTCTCTGTAATTAAATAGAAATTCTTCAGCAATAAGAAAATGTACATATAATAATATATCAATTAAAATCGTTATGATAGAATGTTTTGGCATAACATTGCAGGTGCAGCAAGGATCTGGTGCTCCTCCTACATCTGGTCTTCAGGGAGTTGGAGTGTCGGTCGGGCAACAAGGGATGTTCATGACGCAAGGTGTAACCGGTGCAAGAGCCGGTTTCCCCGTCGGAGGTGTTGGAAGCAGTGCTCTTCAGGGTCCGCTCGCGTTCTTGGAGAAGACAACGAGCAACATAGGGATGCCCGAAAGGCGGAGTTGACGCGGAAGGGGGAGGGGCCGGGGTCGGGGTCGAGGAAAAGGCCGAGGAAGAGGACGAGGCGGAGGAGGAAATTTACCTCCGCCACCACCACTTCTCGATACTTCGGACCCGTCGTCGTATGCTGCTGCTGCCGCAGTTGCAGCTGCTGCGGCAGCGCCCCTTCCCTCTCCACAGCAGCAGCCTCCACCGTCTTGTACATGAATATATATTTATATTACCGCTAATTTGTTATCGTAAGACATTTAATTGCCTATGTCTAAGACATAGTTAAAAGCGAAACGTTTAATTAAATATGTATTGCAATTATTTTTTACGGTAAGCTTATGAAGAATACTTATAACGGGTACTATTATTTTGAAAAGAACAGACAGGGTTTGCGATTTATGAAATGAATTATTAAATAACGTCAATTTTATTTAATCATTTCAATATAAATAATGAACATATAGCATTATTTTGTCTTTGCAAAGGATCTTTTCGTTCCTAATTTATGGACTGTTACTTTTTATGAGAATTCAGGAAAATCTTGTGAAATGGAATAATCCAGTATATATATTTTTTTGGAACTATTCAGGAGGGTGGCAGCGAAACACTGTACATAACACAACTGTGTGGTAAAAACTATTAACATAAATTTTCACATGTACATAGAATTAGAGGCACAGTTTTTCACACAATAAATCATATTGTATTTTATTATGTTAAGTTCGAATAGTTGTTAGCACTTTTACAAATAATGTGTAATATTTTACACGGTGTGGAATCGAAGCTATCGGATGTATTTCAAACACAACACAAAAAATAAAGTATACAAATTGCCCAATTAACTGTACACCTCCCATTGGATGTTTCTATTATATTAAATTATTATTTGTTTTCTTTTATACAAGTTGAAAACATTGTATTTTGCTTTGTTACACGGTTTTATAATTGTTTTCACTGTTGGTTGCATGCCTCTTTGTTTGTTACAATCTATGGCTATCGATGGTTAGTGACATATATTTTAATCAAAAAAATTTATCATTATAATTACGAACAATAAAACAAACTGTACAAGTAAAAATTTATTACATTTATACTAAGTGTTGCTGTAATTGTAAAAGTAATATAAATTCTATACACAGACACGAGTACAAATTTGTTGTTACTGTTGTTGTTGTTGTAAGTTGCATTCCGACAGAATTTCATTCGTTGTATTTTTTCTTTTTCTGTGTACGCGAATAATCTCGGAATGTAACGGAGGGAGGCGGGCAGTGTGTAGATAAAAATGTGTATAGCGTGTATACGTATGTACGTATACACATACAAACGTTTATATATATCCATACATACGTGTTGTATACACATGCATATATATATGTATATATATATGTAAAAATAGACTTGCACCACACAACTTAAAAATAATTCGAAATTTTAACATAATGCTTGTAGAAATTGGATAAGCGTACGTGTTGGACGACCAGTCATCCCGGATGGTATGTACGGTAACTTGTTGGGACCGGGGCCCATCACCCCCGCGATATCTAAATGCAACCAGGGCGTATTGTCTGGAACGAATTCCCGTAGGAAGGCAGCCGCAGTGCATGCGCCGCCGCCTTTAGTTTTCGCGGCGTTCATTACGTCCGCCGACTTAACCTTTTCTATAAACAACACCAAACAATACATATACATTATTTCCATTCAACGTTTCAAACAATAACAAAATATTAATATTTACTCGTCATTTCATCGGTAAAATGTTGCCAAAGTGGAAATCTCCATACACGATCGCCAGTAATGGTACCAGCACACTGTAACTTCTGATAGAGAGTACCGTCATTTGTGAAGACACCGGTTGCTGCTCCTCCCAGAGCGATTCTCATTGCACCGGTCAACGTTGCAAGGTCCAAAATAAATCTGCAAGTATTCATGCGTTTACAACAACTATAATTCATTATTGTACTATTGTGAATGTAGTATCATTACTTCGGATTAAATTCTTGAGCGTAGCAAAGAGCGTCGGCCAGGATGAGTCTACCTTCCGCGTCGGTGTTGTCTACAATGATACTCTTTCCGTTCATTGCAAACACGACGTCTCCTGGTTTGGTCGCGGTCCCGGATGGTAAATTCTCAGTGAGCGGTATCAGACCAATAATATTCAGTTTCAATTTGAGCTCAGCCGCGGCTCGAATGGCGGCCGCCACGCAAGCGGCGCCTGTCATGTCCGCACGCATCTCGTCCATGTCGGTTGGTGGCTAAAATCAACATTGTATGTAATTATCTAACTAGAATTATGCAACTTATGTTGCAGTTTACCTTCAGGCTGATACCGCCAGCATCAAAGGTAACTCCTTTACCGACGAAGGCGATCGGCGGAGAGTCATCGCCGGCACCTTCGTAATGAATCTCAACGAACTTTGGCGGCTCGCAGCTGCCATGGGACACGCTAAGGAAGGAACCCATCTGTTTCTGTTCCGCCCATTCTTTGTCATGCACCTGTACAGTGATTCCTAGTTTGGTTAGAGCCGAGTATACTTGTTCAGAAAATATGACGGGCGTCATTAGGTTGGCTGGAGTGTCTGACAGTTGGCGCGCCCAGTTTTGAGCTTGGGCTTTGATGCTCCCTATCAGCCATTCCTCCCTTGAAACAGTTATCATTTAATATTTGATACTATTGGAAGAAGTAGAAAAGTCAAATGCGGTACTCACTTTCCTTCCTGTCCGTACAAAGAGACTTTTGGGTATACTTTCTGCTTTTTTTTGTTTTTGGAACCTTGATAGAACCAGGTTGATAGCACAGCACCCTCCGCCGCGGCCTCCGCGTCTCCCAGTGTTTCCAATTCTATGTCTTTTATTTCAACCGCATCCAATGCACGACAACCAGCTAATTGAACAATATATTGTTAATGTAATTTGATGTCTTTTATGGTTTAAGAGATGGGCAAATATTTACCTGCCGCAGCAATGCGTATGTTCTCCTTCCCTTTGTGTATCTCTTCGAGTTCGTCGATTTCATACTCTTTCTTTCCAAGACCAACAACTGCAACTCCAACGTAATCGTTCTTGTCCAAACCCCAGAATACTCTAGCCTGACCTTTGGGAATTTTGGGGCCTGCTCTGTATCGATACAAGTATTGAAATTATTATTGAAGATTATTTTTTAATGTGGTTCAGGTAAAGGGATGAATTTCTATAAGATTAAGAATTTTGCTTGAAGACGTGATGAGACACAAATTCACAAATTTATTTATTACAATAAGGTTTTAGGCGTCTTGGACATGTATAGCGTATGCTATAACATTTTGCAATTTCAAAATACAATCTAAAAATATACTATCCTTTACATACACTCTAGAATATATTCCTTTAAGTTCTAATTATACTTCTAACAATTGTGCTAATTCTTAATTAGATTAAAATTATATTAAAATTACTTCTCATAATTAGAACTATATTAATTATGTTCACTGATCTCTGGAGATAATTGATTTTGCACTTGTAATTGTAACATTGATCGTAGGCGCCAGAATTATTTCAGATATACACGCTATCCATAAGAATTTACAACATTAAAAGAATCTTTCGTAAACATAATATGGTATAATGTAAAACTATACTTCTATTACCAAAATTCGGGTTTCTCTGTGCAAACACAGATTTAAGTATGTAGATTTGTCATGGAGTTTTATCAAGTTCGTAACACCATTCTCTTAATACATTATTACATAAGCAGTAAAGAAATAAGAAAATTGACGTGTTGATTATATTAAGAAATGAGCCATCATGTACATTTATTTAGAATATACTAATCAGAGCTAAGTAAAATAATATTTAAATTGAAAATGGTAAATGTAATTTTATTACATTAGAATTATTGCATCCTGTGATTATGATTCTTTTGTGAAAATTAAAATTGATTTAGATTGATATACTCTGTGAGTATCCTAAGTACAACTAAAAAGATTGTTCATTACAGATTCTATGTTTCCTTAGCTCTGACACTAATATACAAAGACAGTGATCATTAACACTGATAATAGGAACTTAATGCAATTCAAGCACATTTACTACTTCTCAGCTAACATGATACTCTTGGCACAAATTGAATTTAATAAACGATATTGATACTCTTTGATATCAACCTGTGTTATACTACTGTATTTTTTTGTTTCCATTAGGCTACTTTGGCAAGATTCACTATAACAATTACATCTTATGTAATTAGAGTTGTATTTTTATGTCACAACTTTTCTTTACAAATTGATAATTTAAATTATCCTCTCTTTTTACATATTATTACACATCATAAAAATACTTTTTATGTAGTTTAGAATAATAAAATTTTGTATTTTGTTAAATTCAGAAATGATTATTGGCTAAAATTATTGCAAATTACAACAGAATATTGTTCAATTATCCTCCGTGATTTATATTCTTCAAATGTAAATAAATGTTAATGGATACGCCTAAAAACTCAGAGTACAAGAACACGGATTTCTACGTAACAATAACGAATATCACATAAAACTAAGATAAAATTTACCTAGCAAGAATGTTTCAATATACATGAATTGTGCTAGCTGCTAGTGGTCACTGTGCAAACATATCAATTTTGGAATTACACCAGACATAACTAAATCAATATAAAGTTATAAAAGGCCACGTTTCATTAAAACTCTTTCAGATGCAGGCATGTGCCACTAATATAATTATGTGGATGTTATCATTAAATTTCAGTCTATTGTCAAATTATATCTTAACCATGAATCATTTAAACTAAAAGTAAATGTAAGTAACATCACCCATTGGATTTAACAATACAATTATAAAAAATACTTGTGCCATTCAACAATTGGAGTATTTACTTTCTCAAACAAGTCAGTCTCTAATTTAGATTTCAATGTATTAAAACAGTTCTTTGAAATTTGACTTACAACAAATACAACATTTAGAATAAATTTAATTTCTCGTTGTTACCTGTGTCTGAGCATTTAATCGAATGAATTTCATAATAGACATATCAAATATATTAAACGTTTCTTCAAACAAGTTCTAATATCTTAATGATTCCTTGGGAATTCGCGGCCACAACGACGTTGGACATTTGCCTCCAACAGACAGCGGACACAAATTCGTTCAGATCCTCTTCCCTTCGTTCTTGCGTTTCTAATATGCTTCGAACAGCATCGAATTTGTAAGAGAACAGTTGTTTCGTGAGTCCTTTGTAATATATATAAAGTGCGTTGTTCTCTGAACCGCACGCCACATAATCACCATCGGTAGCAAGGCCCACAAAGTTCTTTTCATTGACATGGCCGACAAACGAGCGCAAACAATGAGGATTATTGATGTTCCACATTTTCAACTGAGAATCAGTGCTCGCTGACACTATCTCCTCTTTGTTAATGAACTTAACGTACGAAACAGCCTTACGGTGACCCTTGAAAATGCACAGGGCTTCCTTCATGTTTCGCAGATCATAGTAATGAACACAATGATCAGCTGATCCAAATGCCAAGTGACACGAGCTACGCGGATTGAACTTTACACAGCATACATTGGCTTTAGCTTCCAGAGAAGCAACGGAATGATCGTTATTCAATGACCACAGCTTGACTCTGGCATCGTCCGAGCCTGACGCTATGAGTCTGGTGTCTACGTCGTTGAAGTCAACGGACCAGCATCTTTTCTCATGCTCCTGAAAAGCTTTGGTTCTCTGACCCGTGGCAGCATCCCACACCGTTACGGTTCCTTCATAATCAGATGATGCTAGCATCCCTTTATGAAAGGAATTCCACGAAACGCAGGATATCTTGGAACTGGAAACCATCTCTACGCAAGGATAGTGTATGTCTACCGTGTCCCTTATCACGGCACTGTAGTCGAACACCTTTATCCGTTTCGTGACTCCAGCTATAGCAAAAAATTCATTGTCCTTATCGAATTCTATGCTCGAGACGATGGTGGAATTGTTAAAAATATCTGAGGAATAATTTAAAGTTGCCAGCGGTCTTAACGAGTTGTATCTTGAGAATTTAACAAGATTCTCTCTGAACACATCAAGTCCTGTGCTGGTACCATGCCACGACTCGTTTTGATTTTGGGGCTTGTGTCCAAGGAGCAACTCTTTGGCGCGAGAATCGAAATAGCATTGAACGAAATCGTCGAAATGAGCATGCATTCTCTTCCTCCGTACAGCCAATGTTGATCCAACCGTGTAATCTTGCTTTTGATTTCCTGTGGGATTAACGAACGTGTCATTTGCGGTAGCACCTACTTTCTCATTGGGTTTTAACATGTTCGAATCTATTATATCTATGAGACCAATCATTTCTCTTCTAATAGCAGATACTTGTGCGGTATCGTTTTCGCTGGACTTCTTCAAGTCTTCTATCTTGGGGCATTTACTCTGAACATCCCTTAAGATATTCTCAACTTCTTCCATGTCTTTTTTAATCAATGCTATCTCTTTCTGTAACTGGTTTTTCTGCTCTTCTTTCTGCTGCAGTAAGTGTTTTAAAAATTCATGCAATAATTTATTTTGTGCTGCACACGTCTCCGCTTCGAGCAAGTGTTTTCTCTGTGTTAATACTTCTAACATTACATTTACATCTGGCAAAGTGAGATTAGCACTTTCAGCGGCTACGATATCTCTTAATCCATCATACGGTGATACGGATAAATCTGTACCTGCTGCTCTGTGCCTACCGTCGGAAGAATACGAGGATCCTAATTCGGTGAGACCTCTAATTCTAGTTTTGTGTTTCAATATTAATTCGTGTAACAAAAAATTTGGAAAGATATCCTGCTGAGTCAACGTGTAGCTACATTTCGGACAACGCCCATTGGCCTCCAATGATTTTACTATGCAACGATAACAGAATGTGTGACCACAGCGTGTGATATGAGCTTCATCGATCACCTCGAAACAAATAGGACATTGATAATCGTTATTTTTATCTTCGAGTGTGCCACTAATCCTATGTAAAACATTCGTCGAGTGATGTTTACTTATTCTACTACTACATTCACCCACTCCTCCGCTGCTTCCAGCGGTGCTATCGTTTCCCAAGTTACTGTCGCTGATAGCTGACATTCTGCCTCTCAGCTGGATAATATCTTAAATCAACAAGTTTGATACGACCTTTAAGACTTCATGTTAATTTAAATTTTTCACTAATAATCTTTAACTTAACTAATAATCAGTCTAAAGAAAACTATTTTATAAATAATGCGTTTTTAAAATTTCTTTTATATAACAAAATATGCGTCTGGCAACTCCTTCTGCGCAGCGAGTTTTTGCTTCATATCATGCGTACAATACCCTCTCTCAGTCTAGTCTCTCCTGAAACAATGAAAATAATGCCAGTGAGCTCATGTGATATAAATTTCACTCAAATTCAAGAGTTTTGTTAACAAAAAAGTATCTTATGGAAAAGTTTTTAAAAACAACAAAGGAAAAGCAATTCGGAAACATTATATGTAAAGCTCAGGCAGCATTATGACAATTGTTTCAGGCTGGAACTATGAGTAAGACATTTGAATGTTCATTAATGTTGATTCACACAAATGTTAAAAGTAAAAATATCAAAATAATACATAAAATCATGTCCTGTGTTATAATATATGCTTATTGTGATTCTGTTGTCTATCGTATACATCGGTTTAGTTTTTGATCAATGAAATATTTATTTTTTGGTGTTAAAAAAAATAGTTTCGTATTACGTACACGATACTTGTACCTGAATATGGGCATACATCTAAGATCTGGTTTCACACATTATAAAAAAAAAAAAAACGGGGAATTTAGTAAAAAGAACATTAAACACAGATTTTATACAAATTAACGACATAAAGAGACGTAATTATAACATGAAATATGTTATAGGTTACCATATCATCTTCAAACTTACAATAAAATATTTTTTTGTAGATCTCCTTTAACTAGTTCATCATATTTAGCTGCTGTAGGAGTCAATGAAATGCTGGTTTCATCGTCTGTTTCGTATACACCGAGCACCAATCCTTTCTGTTGAAAATTAAAATACCACAAATAAATATCGAACAGTAATTTTGCTTAAGAATAGTCCAACGTAGCCTCGCAAAAAAAACAAACGTATCGTTTCTTTGCGAATCTTTTAGAACATTGGAAAAGAACGTAAAGAACGGATTAATAATAATTCTTGATCAAAGTTATTCGTAATTTAGATAAAGTGTTTTTCCCCTTTCCCTTCCAGCCAATGTGTGGAATACCGAAATGAAAATTTTCCATTTCGACACTATATTCCTTAAAATAGGGACATATTATTATTTTAATACAAAAACGACAACAAATATTGTTCAATTCGCGTATAAATACATTAAAATTACCTTCATGGTCGAAATTCTAGAGAAGAAACGTAACTGCGAATTTCCGTATTGCAGACCCCTACCCCTGATAAGAGACAATGCCATAATTTGCTCAAGAGAACACTTAGGTGTGATATATATACCTATATCTATACAGGCATACGTGCATGGGGGTACGTATATATATGTGGATATGTGTGTATCACAGATAAATGTGTATATACATATATTTCCCTCAAAAGATACGATATCTAGGTATTTTGGTTACCAATGTCATAGATTCGCTACTACGGTACCTCCAGTTTTACAGTGCCATCTAGTGACATTTTTTAAAAATTTGCAACAAGCAGTTTAAGGAAATAACACAGTAAACTAACATTTTTTGTAAAAAAGCTGTGACTGTATTTCTACTTGATTTTACTTCAGCACCAGATTCCCTTTGTTTCTTTTTAAAACGAAATCGGCAATACTACACTGCGCAATATCGACTGCAATGTTGCGAATTATTATGTGGATCCGCCACAGCGAAACTACTGAATTCCACACTTTCGGATACATATAGTATCAAATTCAAATAATAATTTATTGTAAAAAATTTTAATCAACATAAAGGGAAATTGTATTCACTTAAATTAATTACGTTTATTTATACATTTATGTATCTATTTAGAACATTGTTATTTACATTTATGTTATAATTGTAAGAAACATCAGATATTTCTTGTACAATAAAATCTTGTGATGGCACAAGAGTGAATAATTCTTTCCAAATTATTGATTAAGAAATTCTGCCATGGGATCATCCTCGCGTTTCCGTTTCATTTGAAACGCTTCAATTTCATCCACTGTCGGTTTCTTCACTTCGTACATGCTATTATAAGGACGTTTCCTTTCGTCTAATTGCATCAGTCTTTCCGCTTCCTTCTGATCCTCCTCTTCTTTCTGTAGCGCCTGTTGCAATGTATCCTGTTCCTGCATTTTGGCAGTTTTCTTCTTGTTTTTCCGTCTTTCCTTTTGTTTCTGTTTCTTAAGCCTCTTCTTAGCGGATTTTGATTTCTTTGCAATCTTCAGTGCTTTCTCTTCCTCGTCGGACGAACTATCGCTGCTTACCGATTTTTCATCGGACGATTCCGCTTTCTCGGTATCGGACTTCTGTTCGTCGCTTGCAATCTTCTTATTTTCAACAACTGCTGCCTCCAGCGCTTTCTTACCCGCTTCTCCCGTACAATACGAATTTTTGATAAAAGAATGACAACATTTGTATCCCCATTTGCCTGCGTACCAATAAGATCCCCAAACAGACGTATGGTTATTCGGAAATATGTCTTCTTCGTACTTCGACCGAATCACTTGACGATCTTGTCCTTTGATAATCTGTAAATAATATATTGTAAATAGTATATCATAAAATTCCTAACAAACTTCCTGAAACTTTTAAATATACATACTTTTCCATATCTTGAATATTCTACATATTGCTCTGTTTGTGCCAATAAAAGAGAAGGTGGAGGGGCGTCAAGGTGCTCCTCGCCTCCGTATCTGTTAATTATGCTATCACGAGCTTTATCTTTCAATTCATCTCGTTTTTTATCGTATTCCTGCTTGAGCAACTCCAATTTTGTGGGTTCCGCGAGTAAATGAACATCAACGCCCCTTTCGTGTGCTTCCCATGCAAACAGTTGAGCATTCGCATGTTGTTGAGTATCTCCCGAGAATCGTACGAAATTTTCACCTTTGTAATCCACTCTGCAATTAAATATAATTATTTAGATAAATTTAAAATGAAAAAAAGTTTAAACAATACATGTACGTAATACATACTCCCTTTCTGTACCAGCATAGGGATTATCGCGCATAGATCTTGTTTTAGGGTCATAGTAGGCGGAATTCGGATCCAAATTTCGTAAATATTTCGCTGTGTCTTCTCTGATTCTTAAATTCCTGACAGTAATACGTTGTTTGGAATCTACTTTTGTTCCAGGCATATCAACTTCATCAACATATTTATCTTCATCTTTATCAGAGTCCTGTTCATCATTTTCTTCTGCATTTAATTTCTCCGCACGCATCTGTCTCTTTGCTTCTTCAATCTTTTGATACTCTTCAACAATAGCCCTATGTTGTGAGGGATCATAGCCAGCCCACCTATATTGAAGAGATAAATACAAAGTACCATTAGAGATATGTCCAGGCTCATAATTGAAGATCAAAGTAATTGAACAATTGAAATTACCTATCCCTTTTGCCATCATAATCCATAGATAATTGAGGTTGACTGAATTCATCTGGTGCAATGTTTGAATTTGTAAACTTTGCTCCTACTTTACGTGGACGTTCCATACATTCCTTCCTCTTATGAGTCATTGCTCCACAATTTTCACATGCACCCTTACGGTACTTTGTTGATATTTTAGATGTATCCACACCACGTCTGTACCATTCATCTATACTGCTGTATTGCTTCTGTTTCTCAGGTTGTGGCCTTTGATGTTTCAAAGTGGGTCCCTTAAAATATAATTTAATTAGATTATATGATAATAATAGTGCTGTTATTACAAGTTTTATAAAAGGTTAATAAGTACCTGTGCTCCAAAATACCATGGTGTAGCACTAATGTATTGTGGAATATGTGGATTAATATCTTTACCCTCTTCATCTACAGCTGCTGGTGCTGTACCAGCTTTTCTTGCTTCTTCTAATTCTTTTGCTTTCCGCCAATCTTCTCTGCTTTTCTTTCTAGGTTCATCTTCGAAATTACTCTTACTTTTTATAATTTTTGATACAGGTACGTTAGCTAAAGTATTGGCCATTTTTATAACATATTTATTTATTTACACAATAGTTTAATGTTATCTTTTTAACACTTTACAAACAACCAAATAATTGAAGGATAAAACACCCATGAGGTTAAGGCGAGTTTACAAATCAAAGCCAATTCAGTGGCTGCACAGAATTGTGGAAGAAAATTTATATAAACCTACATTTTCTTTTAACAAAATTTGATAAAGATATTCTATGTGCTTTTCTTGATGTATTTAATTAATTTTACATCATAATTTTCATAAATACCATTTTTAGAATTAATCATTCAGCTATGTTATACCATGTAATTGAACGTCAAATATCTCCTTAATTCTATTATAATTAATGATTCATTTGGAAAACGTAAAAGGGAATATATATAAAGATATTATTATAATTTTAATTGTTATAATTTCAACCATATATTAATTTAAAAAAATGTTTAATCACAATGTTGATCGATGAAAATCGCCTTTAATAAGACCCATTTAAAAAGTGGTGATTTATCGACAGTATTGGGGCCTTATAAATAGCATGTATCAAATCTGATACTTTCGCTTCAATTTTTTATTGAAAGAATGCAATTAAGTAAGTCCAAAGAATGCATATTAATTAATATTTATTAGAATTTCAGTATATTTTAACTCCATTACAAAAAATAGTTACGATTTCCAGCTGCTTCAAGAATTGGAATGTATGATCAAAATGGAGGCACTGCCAAATAGATCGATATTGTTCCATAATGTCACTTATTATTGATGATTCTTCTACTTGTCGCACGCTAGTAAGTAAACATTTATCAAAATTTATAAAATATAGAATATTACATTATCTTCATCTACTTGCTAAGATAACTGATTAATTATCGATGTACCCGCGAAATTTAAGTTTTAATGCTAAAATTGAAAAAAATGTATCTAATTTATTCTTGTCTTTTCTATATATCTTGTTTTTGAATTCTTATACGAGGTATATTGTAGTAAATCTTATTTACATTTTACAATGTATCTTTAATACATTTTTTCTTTAATTCAGAAAAGAGCATGGAATGGATGGATCATGTCCGCTTCTCCTTCCATCCTTTGGGGAAAAGGGCAGCTCTGAGAGGGAAACCACATACTCATCTCAGAAAGTGGGTGTATATAGACCAACTTCAGATACAGTTGATTTAGGATATCATACTTTAGACAACAATGCATGTCGTTCCACGCCTTCATCAACCGTTATATCCGTCCCAATTAGACATCAAACTCTGTTGCAACAAAAGTGCATTTATGTCACTGATCTATGCCAGCTAAGCGATACCTTGTTGCTGAAGATATTTAGTTGGCTAGGTACAAGAGATCTTTGTGCTGTTGCTCAAACTTGCAGACGTCTCTGGGAGATAGCATGGCATCCAACACTTTGGAAAGAAGTAGAAATACGTTATCCTCAGAATGCAACAGCTGCATTAAATGCTTTAACTAGACGAGGATGTCACACGCATATCCGTCGTCTCGTGCTCGAAGGTGCTGTTGGATTAGCTGGGATTTTTGTCCAATTACCATTTTTAAGTTTAACTTCCTTAGTTTTGCGACATTCCAGACGCGTCACGGACGCGAATGTCACCAGTATCTTAGACAACTGCCTGCAACTGAAAGAATTGGATCTAACCGGATGTATTTGCGTGACAAGAGCATGTAGCCGTATAACAACGTTACAGTTGCAATCATTAGATCTCAGTGATTGTCACGGCGTGGAAGATTCTGGTTTAGTTTTAACACTTTCTCGTATGCCTTACGTGGTCTGTTTATATCTACGACGATGTACGCGCATAACCGATGCCAGTCTTGTAGCAATCGCTTCTTATTGCGGCAATTTACGCCAGTTGTCTGTTTCCGACTGCATCAAAATCACAGATTTCGGAGTACGCGAATTAGCAGCACGCCTAGGCCCGTCGTTACGTTACTTCTCAGTAGGAAAATGTGATCGCGTGTCGGATGCTGGTTTGTTAGTCGTTGCTAGACATTGTTACAAATTGAGATATTTAAATGCTCGTGGCTGTGAAGCACTTAGCGACAGTGCTACTTTAGCTTTGGCACGTGGATGTCCACGCTTGAGAGCTCTTGACATAGGGAAATGTGACATTGGCGACGCGACTCTCGAAGCTCTTTCCACCGGGTGTCCAAATTTGAAGAAATTATCCTTATGCGGTTGTGAACGGGTCACGGACGCTGGGCTAGAAGCGTTAGCATATTACGTACGAGGATTGAGACAACTCAACATCGGTGAATGCCCTAGAGTTACATGGGTCGGATACAGAGCAGTGAAACGTTACTGCCGTAGATGCATCATAGAGCACACGAATCCTGGTTTTTCAAGCTGAATTTTTTAAATTATTCTTTGCCTATATTATTTACAATGTATTTATTAACAACATTTGTTTTAGTATATATCTAGATACTAATTTGTAAAAAGATAGTTACTTAGTAATTGCGAAAACAAAAAAAAATATATATATATACACATTGTATGTAGCGAATTACATATATTTGTGTGGTGTGTATGATGATGCATGTGTGGTGCATGTATATACAAAGTGTTTCAGACTATAAAGAAAGTTTGGAACATTTTGTATATACATACATGAGTGTAGATTAAAATTTCCAAAAAATTGCTTCTCGCTATTTATTGATTTTATAATTTAATAATGCAAAAATAAATCATAGTTTCATTTAATTTGTATGTTTATTTTGTAAACGAACAATTCTATACATTGTAAGTATATAAAAACTGTATTTAAGTTGAAACATTTATTTCATGATAGCATTGTTAAATGAATAATTCATAAATGAAATTATACGTTTCATAATTTGTAAATTATTTCATAATCGAATGAAAGTACGAAAACACGTAAAAATCTGAAACGTTTTAAATCGATGTGGTTGCTTTTAATTGGTAGAAAGTTCTACCACGTATGTCAAGTGCAATAACCTGTTGAGTTGATTACACGGTCAGATCAAAACAGACAGGTAATAATCGTGAAATTTGATGACATTTTTGTGATACTAAAAGAATAATATGAATATTTCATAGTTACATGTTTATTATATATTATTTTTGCATGTTCTAACCTATACGTTTTAAAATTCACAGAATAATTTGAATTTCATATAATCCTGCGAGATACGTAATAAGTGAAAAGTTTGCTGGTTTAACAAGAATATTTTATTGCAACATTTATAAATTTATATGAAACAATGAGACCGATTCAAAGGAGGCAACAAGGCCTGCAATACGGTATTTATTTGTTGTGTATGCAAGCTTTAAATTTTGGAATTGACAAAATACCACCAGCTACTTTAATAACAATTATTCTACAAGTAAGTAATCATGATGTAATCTTTACACAATGAGAATATATTATTAAATTACTAAAATTTAGAAGGCAATATTAATAATGTATCCATTTGTGTAGGTTTTGCTGTATGTTGGTTTAATAAAAGTCCCATGGAATGCAGAAGAAGTATGCATATCTGCAGTAAAAGTATTTAAATATCGTGACTGGCACTCATTTATAATATCAAATTTTGAACATGGCTCAGATATGCATTTGTATTATAACATGATATCTTTGATTCTAAAGGGTTCATACTTAGAACCTATGTATGGAACAATAAATTTTGTTGCTTTATTGGCTATCCTTTCGGTTGGATGCAGTGCTATGTACACATTCTTAGGCTATGCTTTAATGCAATTAACTGGAGATTATGGATATTATACACAGTGTGCCATTGGATTCTCTGCTGTTTTGTTTGCATTAAAAGTAATTGTTGTTTGTGAAGAACATGATAGAATCCATGATGTTGGAGGATTTAGAGTCCCTAGTAAAATTGCTGTTTGGGTTGAGTTGATATTAATTCATCTTTTGGTACCTCAGTCTTCCCTTATAGGACATCTTGGAGGTGTTATTGTCGGTTGCTTGTATTGTTACACTTTCGTTGGTGAAATGATTGATAATTTAATATATACTGTCAGTGGTACTCCTATTATACACGAAGAACAGTTTTATAGGAGACGTACTTTATTTCTGAGATGAATTTATAATTGCAAATTGTTGACTTTATTATTTTAAAATACACTGAAATAATAATATTACAAAATTTTGTTATTTATTTATATGAAAGTTCATTTGACAGGCTGTAAACTTAAATACATAGTGAAAAATATACAGGGTGTCCCAGAACTCCTGTAGGAGCCGGAAATGGGGGGGAGCTGAGACTATTCTGAACAACAATTTCCTTTGCAAAAATATTGGATGGGGCTTCGTTTTTGAATTATTTAGCAAAAACACTGACCAATCAGAGCGCGTCTCGGGCGCGCGCTCAGTACCATCAGTGTAGCGCCGAGCCTAGTCGCCCCGGGACAAGCGCCTCGGTAGAACAGGAAGCGTTAAGCACAAGTAATATTGAACATAAAAGTAAAAAACAAATGGTAGAATGTTATGAGAGTAATCGTACCTTAGAATAAAGGGAATGACTGAATGGCTGGATATCCCAACAGAAGGAATAAGTAAAAATTGCAGAATATTTTTCGGTATTATAAAGGAGGAATAAATTTGAAAATATACTCGCCCGCCGATCGGACCTCCCACTCCCTCTACAGCAATCTCGCAAAATTACAATTGTAAACGTTAGTTATAAATAATATAATAACTATTGTAAAGCTGAATGTATGAATCATGTAGTTTATTGAATAAATGCAGCTTTTTAGTACCACGAACGTTTCTAATTAGTTAACAATCGCGATAAAGCAAGAAAATAATAAATAAAGGCCCTGAAATGTAGTCTTCGAGTCTCGTAATCAAGCGCAGGTTTATATCGATTTATATACTTAAATGATGTTCTAGGATCACCAAATTTGAACTGAAGGAAGGGGAAACATTATATTATCATAAAAGTATTAATTTGTCACCGTACAAGCTCTATTTTTTATTAATTTTACAATTTTTTAAATAATTATATTTTTTACTCCTGGCGCCATCTCCGAACAAAGTGCTGAAACTGATCAACAATTACCGACTGAGAAATCCGAAACATCGTTAAAAATGGCGGGCTTTTTAAATGAGAAATGTGTCATTTTGAAATTTTCTTGATTAAATTCCTTAAAAAGGTTTATTTATTCAATTCCTACTTGATTATGAGACTGGGAGAACTCGTGTATAATTTCTGATAGTTTAGATAAACGAAAAACCTTCATTTAAGAACTACAGAAGTGATTTTTGAGCACTTACAATAGTAACAGAGTATTCCCCAAAGTTATTAATTTTTTACAGCTTAAAAAACATCTTAAATTAATAAAATGCTGTACACAATCGTACTGAAAGCATTGAAAATGATAAAATTAGAACGATATCCATGTTAATAGCTTTGAATCGTTTATTATACAACTTTAAAAGTTATATTAATGAAGAAAAGACATAAATGTAGGTTTTTCTCTTATTGAAACAATCAGAAAATATACACTAGTTCTTCTAGTTTAATAATTAAAGCAGAAGTTTAATTAATAAACCTTTCTAAGGAATTTAATTAAGAAATATCAAAATAGTACATTACTCATTTTGAAAAGCCCGCCATTTTTAACGATGTTTCGGAATTCTCAGTCGGTAATTATTGAGTAGTTTCAGCACTTTGTTCGAAGGTGGCGCCAGGGGTAAAAATAAAAAGTCGGTAAAAATTATTTTATTAAAAATCGGCTTTTTAACACCATTACATAAAATATTTTGTTGTTATAAATGTCTCTATAACTTTAGTTTATCCGAAAAGTGTCCTGGTTTTTGAAAAAACACAATTTTCTGTTTCGCTAATTTCGTCGGTAACACCCCATGTACCGTCTTCAGTTGCTCTTTAAAACAATTGAAAAATAAAGCTTGAACGATATTAAATTTATTTTTTTATAATAATACAATGTTTTATCTTTCTACTATTCAAATTAGATGACCTCAGGACTGTATTTATAATAAGACATAATATCAAGAACCTGATATTCCTTTGTAAAGATACACTATTTATATAATACATGTATATATTATGTACATATAAAAATTGTAAAACTGTATTTTAGATTATCCTACATCATAAGTAATATTTATTACAAATATATAAAATAATAAATTAATTTTCTACAAAAGTAAGTGTTAACTTATTTACACATTGTTTATAGACATTCATTTCTGATAATTGGCCTACTTAATGTATAACAAAATAAATTGATGAAAATGATCAGTCTATGTTCTCCACTGTTTTCCAACTATCAAATATAAATATAATTAAATTCGGTGATCATCTTCCATTTAAATACAGCATACAAAATTCATTGCAATTATTAAAAAATAATACTAACATGATTAATAGGATTTTAATATCTTACACAATTTGCATATTGTGATATTAGGTATTTTAGATCTGAGTTCCGGTTTTAGTAATGACGTCACTACAAAGAAACAGTAAGGTTGTAACAATATAAACACAATTATGAAAGTTTATAAATAAAAATAAAATTAAACTCACATATTGTCTGATAATCCATTGTATGAGGTATGTCATAGAATACGAAATACGAGCACATTTTTTGCAACAATGTCGTATCACCTCGAATGTTTCCCGTGGTTAAATATGATTTAATGTACGGTGCCAATTCTATAACACAAGCAATCAGAACATTAAGAACATGAAAAGGGGCGAAACGAATAAAAATTATTAATAATTACCATGTTCCCAAGTGTCCATAATAAACGAAATCTTTTGTTGAATCGCGAGAACACTCTCCGCGCTGAGCAGCGGATTTTTATTCTCCATGTAAGACGCTTTCAACATATGAGACGAAACAAGCTTTATTTGCCACACGAAATAACTGTTGGGTGATTTCTCTGAGATCTCTAAACTTTTTATCAAATTCACCCATAGTGGAAGAAGGCTCACTTTGTCTTTTATCACGCATTCGTAAACAATTATGGCGAATGTATGCAAGAATTGTTCCTCGAATTCTGACATCTCAGCGCGTTGCATATCAAACTTATACATGTAACTTGTGTCCCTCAATTCGGATGACAATTCAGCGATTTCCATTTTCTCGTTACACGAATTGAACTGTTCGTTCCAGCTGGCATTCATTTTCTCAGACGTGTCGCTCAAGCTCTGAGTTAAGTAACCAGAACTACTCTTACCCAAACTACCACAAGACTGTGCTTTTAATTTATTCTCATTTTTGATGTTCTCCTTTTTAGGCCACTGCAAGAAGTATTTCACTATGTTCAAAACAGTTTTGTCGTTCGTGAATGAAGTTACACGTTCAGGACGTGCAGCCCATGCAATGACGTTCTCTGTAGTCAGCGTCTGGGCGATCAAACTTCTGAAACCCTGCAATAAACGATGCTACATGTTAGTACATTTACAGATATTATTTTTCTGTAACAAATAAATGATGATTACATGAGGATCTTCTATGTACGGCAAACAACCAGCCCTCTGTTTGACACTCAAGGATTCACAGTTCTTCAGCATGTTCTCCAGTTGCTGCCAATTGTGGCCTTTCTCAAAAACGATTTCCCAGTAACGATCGTCCTTTAACTCCAGGGTTTTTATATTGCACAGCTGCGGTAGCAGACATGGCGCTTGAAGTACCAAATCCTGTCCCTCAGCTTCCTTCTCGGATTCAAACGTTAGATGTACAGTCGCGTAACAATATTGGCCACTGTCGATGTCCCTGGGTAAAATGACACGTGGCTCAGCGGCTAGAACGTACAGGTGCCGTAGTGCCTGTAAATGGTATCTGTAAACGATTAAATGCATCATTGTACTATGTAAATTACTTAGGACAGTTAATTTTTGTGAATAAAATTCAATAACCTGTTGTCGTTGCTGTGCGTTGGGAATTTTGGGAAGAGGGATATTATGAGCGCAGCTACGGCACTGGGACTGTTCGAAAGAGTGTACTTTCCTCCTCCGAGGAAAAGAAGACCTAGAGCCATGTGCGTCGCCAAATGAGATCCGTATGTGACAACGCTGCTTGCAGGTCCCACGCGGGTTCTTATATGCCGACATATTCTCATGATCTGTACAATTAAAAAATTAAGCAATTTTTGTGAGAGACAAAGTATTAAACGAGTTGGTTATTGAATGTACCTCCAAGTTCCCCGTTCCTGCCATCACAACAGTAGCAGAAAGTAAAGTTACGTTCAAACACGTTTCAATTGTTGATTTTCCCGCTAATTCAGCGATGGTTTTATGCGACAACGCCGTGAACATCTGAGCATAGTTGTACAAGGTTTTGAAAGCGTTTCTGTTCGCTGTGCCTGCATACTTTAAGCCCAGAGCCATACAGGCACCCGCTATTATGTTACAGTAAGCCTGGCTGTATTTCAATCAATATCAATTAGTACTAAATAAATAATAATAGTATTGCATAGTATATTTTCATGTACTAACTTCATGGTCTCCAAGTCCACGCTCTGTGCTATCTCAGAGGTTGGCTTCTGTAACCTATATTTGTAAACGATGTTAGGAACGTGACTAGAAACCCAAGATTTTGTCGGTTCAATTTCGTCCCACAATATAAGCGACTTCGCTAATATTCGCAGCAACAAGAAATCAGGTCGAACGAAGTCTAACAAATACTGAGTATCGGGTGCTTGCATCCACTCCGCCACTGCTCGGTTTCCAGTATTAAAGTACATCAGGCCCAGAGCTATCGTTGCTCCAGGACTGGTTACGTCGATGTTTATGGAATCACCTTCTCTTATCTGGTAGCTAGAATTATGCAAAGAATGAAAGAATACAGAAATGTGCATTGGTAATAAATATATTTACCTAGGTGATTTGTATTTATCTTTCTGCGCGCCTGTGAAGGGTCTAACATGTCCACCGACCATGTAATAGTGTAAAGTATCTGGTATATTAGTTAAATCCGATCCACTTCCACATCCTAGGACCACCAAACCCAACGCCAAGCCGGCTGCCAAGGAATACGACTCTCGATCCACGCAATTTTTCATTTCTGGCCCTGGTGGCCTGCCTGAACGTTTCAAATTATCCAGATGTAATGAATATATTCACATGTACATGTATAGTAACCATAATTTTAGATAATCACCAATTTCTGATAACAGAGCATGCGAGATGTGCCTGTGAGCGGTTCCCTGATACACCAAACCGACTCCCATCAACGCAGCAACTTGAACATTCTGTTGAACATTCAGTTCGATGCTCGTCGGTGGCAACAACGTTTCCACGTGAAGGGACAAAAGTTTGGTCATCGAGACGTTCATTGTGCCACGATGAGTCGCCGACAATCCTAACAAAAGGCCAACACTGGTGGCCTCGTGGCACTCGACCAAATATTCGTACATGCTAAAAGGCGCTAAGTTCTTCAGGTGGCCATTTAAACCGAGAGCCATTAAGAAGCCTGAATGTTCAATACCAAACTCTCCCTGTTGCTGTTTATTATACACTATCCATGTCGAGTCAATGTTGGACGCATCCGGGTGAATGCGGAGACCTGCGGCTACCCCATTGTGAAATAATGGCCACAGGTTCATGTTTGGAGGAACGTCGATGTGAGCTAATTCTATGGTGGTCCCACGAGGAGGTGCTTTTCCTGTTTTCAAAGTAGGTAATATTTTATAACTTTAAAAAATTCTGCCAAATATTACAATAATCATACCAGTCAAACACAGTCGAGGGATTGGTAGCTGTTCCGTGATAATAGGAGTCGAGGTTCGAAGCGTGAACATGCCTCTGGCTACCGGAAGCGCCATCGTCCTCGTACATAACGCGTGCAAATGCTTTTCCTGTTCTTCTATGAACTCGTGATCGCTCACGTCTGGCCTTTGCACTATGGCTATTCTTACCGGCTTCGATGAATTGAGCAGTTTACGAACCTCTGCTATTCTATGGTCTTTATTGAACCTTAATTTCAGTACCTTTAAGAAAATTATAATTAATATAGGGGAGAAATGAATCAATGAAAATAAAAAGTTACAACGTACAGAATCATCAAATTCCATGCCGTCGTCTTGTTCAGGATCCTTGATCGAATAATTTTTCCCCTCGTTTTCTGTATGCTGATTCGATGCAGCGAACTTGATGTGTTTATCCAACGCAGCCAAATCTTGACGATCCACTAATTCGTATGCCTGCATTGGCCAATTCGATGGAGGTCTTTCTCTGCATCTGTACATTATATCCTTTAATACCAACGACACACCTGGAGGTAACGTTTCGAGGTCCTTTTTGTTCATACCTGAAGAAAACTCATTATAAATTTTAATCTAAAGATTAATAATATTCAAATTGTGAAAACTCACCCATTTCATGATACAACAACACTATTCTATCTATCGTAAACTGTTCGATCTTTTTAAATACGTCCTTTTCGTATTTGTTCCCGCCATCTTGAAAATCTATGCGACTCCCAATCGATATTATATGCCTCATTACTTTATCGACTTCCAATACATTGGCTTTGTTTTCGTTCGCTATAAGCGCTATCAGGTAAACAATATTCCTCGTTCTTGGATTCACTTGGGTCAAATAAGGAAACGGCACCACTTCCACGCGGTTTAACAAATTGTTCAACGTTTCGAACAAGTTCGGCGGTTTCGTCGATATATAGTTTGGTATGGTAATCTTTTGTAAATCCGCTTCCTTCATTTGAGACGTGAAGTTCAATTGACATATCGATGGGAAGTCGATGAAGTAATGATGGGCGTACATATCGAACTTCAAATCCAAGCTTAATTGATAAAGTAACTGCGCGAGAAGAGGCAAACTATCCGACATCACGCAGTTCAATTTCAATTCTTCGTACAAGAGATGCAACGAAAATAGCACGAGCGGAAAATACGGAAACAGAATCGACTGTACGTTTATTTTCCCTGTGCTGTTTGCCTCTGCTATGTTTCCTGCCGACATTTGAAACGCGCTCGAAGCTTTCTGAAGACCAAGCACATTCGACACGAAGGTCTGAGAGTTTCCATTCTTCATAAAATTGATCATGTACTTCCAGTCGTCGCTGGACCCAGAATTATTCGTTTTCTGTTTCTTCGGCACCACCATGGGGCTGTTGCGTTCAGCCAGCTGATCCTTCTCGTGTTTCTGAATCAATTGTAATTTTTCTACCTCGTATCCCAACAATGTAAATAATACTATAAGGAAGAGGCACCATTCTTGCTCTGGCGAAAAATCCTGCGGTCCAGGAGCATTTCGTGCGCCGTACCATTTTACCAGCAACTGCATCGCTAAGTCTTTTTGCAAAACACTTCTCAATGTTTGCAGACATTTGTTCACTGTAAAAGTTTAAAAAATATATGATGATCATACAGCTGTAACTATAATATAATTATATATTTACCTAAAGGCGAAGTACTCAATGTTGGTAGTGTTATTCGAAAATAGTTTTTGCTTCCATATTCTAAAGTAACCTTATTTCCTACCGCTTCTTTCAACACAAGATAATTGGACTCTGTCAGAGAATTTTCTAAAAGAATGGGCGGTCTCGCGCAGTTGCTACCTACAGGACTCAGCAAGTGCAGTCCCTCTTCGAATTTAATGTCGTGAGAAGAAACGTAGTTTTGTGAAATCAATGAACTTCGACGTGGAAACGGGGAACTTAGTTTATGATTGTTGCTTGACAGGAAGTAGTTACATCCAGTCAAGTTTGGAAGTATTCCAGTTACGTGTAACTTGCCAACGCAGGTTACACCGGAGTACAGTACCACCCCGTTCGATAAGTCCATTGTTGCTATCATATGTAAATTCTGGAACAAAATAATTTATATTATATTCATGATACTAGGTGTAATAAAAAGATGATGAATACTGACTGGAATATTAACAGCATCTTTCGCTACGATACTTGTTACCATGCCAAAAATGATCTGTTGCTGTTTGTTGGTTTTCTCAAGCCTCACTAGAAAGAGTTGAGATCTGTATGGAACTAAGTAACACAAGTAGCTTTGACCTACGAGATCGGATGACAGGAAAACCTTGGATGCTCGACAAGATATAGTTTCCCTTAAAAAGAAAATTATTTAATTATTTAATTATTTAATTTGCTTCTTTGCTAAATAATGTAACCCTTACTTTGGAACTACACTTTCAGTCCAAACGTGATCAAGACATATTTCAGGATACAGAGGTTTGCTTGGTATAATGATGTCTTGTAACTGCATGTTGTTGTAAATGGGACTGTTCTGTGTATGACTTAATGCAGTGGTCATAACTGCTTGATGCAATCTGCTGTGGTGCATGACTGAACTAGCTGGCACACCGAGCAGAGGTGAAAAAGCAGAATGAGTAGGAGATTGGCAACGAGAAATAGTTGCCATTGGACTCTGAGATCTAGAGTGTTGTTGCTGCTGCTGAGAAGGAGATGGTCCTCCAGAACAAGTAGTGTAAGATGTTCGTGAACTGAATGGGCTGTTTGACATTCCCAATCCCAGTTGTGGATTTGGTACTCCTGAAGTACAAATATATTCTTCTATTACAATCATTTAGGTGGTGTTAATACGTTTTCTAAATGGTTGCATGTCTTACCGAAGATACTTAAATGTCCTTTATTTGTACTTTTATTATGAGAAAGGTTGCTTCCGATATTTAACGGCGATGCACTCGCTGAATAATTATATATGCTAGGCGTGGTGTCATTACTCCCACAAACAGCCTGACATTCCTCTACTAACGCTTTTCGTATTTTATATACAGAGTGCAATCCAGTCTTTGCATCATATATCACAGCCAAGGATGGTTCAGAACTAGTAAATAGAATTTGTTGATTTGAGTCATACATATATGATATGTTTCCTGTAAATATTAAACGTAAATATATCGAATTTTATAACTTTGAATAACATGAAGAAATTGATCAAATTTTGACAGTACCATGTTTAATAAGTACAGGACAAATTTCGTCTAAAGGGTGCATAAGAGAAAATGCCACTGGTAAATTAATGTCATTCTGTAATTGTAATCTATTCCCATCTTGCGATGTGTACCTACTAATAATGCACATATATTGTTAGTATATTTGATCTTTTTTAAATTGTATTAGTCTTTTTAAAGCAAATTTAAACCTTATTTCTGCTGAGGGTACTTGTGTTTTGGCTAATAAAATTCCATATTTTGTTGGCCAAACAGCAGACACCTAAGTCATAATCATATAATTAATTTCTTAAGATTATGTATAGATATTAAAGCAATGTTTCATTCATTACCTGAAATTGCAAACTGGATACATAATCTTCTCCAGTTTCACTAAATACTTTAAGAGTATATGAATCAATTAAACAAATGCATTCCACTGTTTTATCATCATTTTCTTCCTCCTCCAATTCTTTATTTTTTGACAAACGTTCAGGTATGTTGACATGAAATTTACACCACAGTGCATGTTTGATATCTGTTTCACAAGTGTAACTTGTTTCCAATACTCTAGTTGTTTGATTGCCCTTAGAATGAATTGCAATTCTGCCTGAGCAATATAATTCTTCTTCACCACATGTGTCATTTTCACGCACAGTCCAAAATTCTCTCTGTACAGACAATTATTTAATAATATATTAAATACTGATGGATATAAATATATAACTTAATCAATTTACCGGCAATCCTTCCGAGATATTTACACGACTAAATTTTTGTAATAAAATACTTTCTCCTTCTGCTGTTTGATTGTTTAAAGATTGCTGATTAACTATCGATTCAGGATGTCGTAAAATTGTTTGTCTTCCACCAGGAATATACTCCTTTAAAGAATAAATTATAAAATTATAAATAAATAAATTAATGTCGTATGTGAAACAGTAAAACGTTTCACTAATAAGTATATTTTAACCTAACAAGTGTATCCACTTACCACCGGTTCTGAGGCGGCAATCATCTTTTCCCTAGTTTCATCCAGATTTGCAAGCTATGATTATTAAAGACTAAGAAGACAATATTACTTAATATTTATTTTAGATCGTTCTTTAAAATCGTTTGAGAATATTTTTGTAAATAAGGTGTTGCTAAATATTGTGTCACCATAGACGTCGCCATATTCATATCAACACATGCTTAACACACCACACACTACATATTTGGATGCATACTTTTGCACATATTAATATTTTTAGATGATGAATAAAACTTAAGTCAGTAATAAATAATGTATTCTTTTATTATAAATTAAGATACAGTTATTAAATTGAACAGTGTTACATATACTAATTACACAATGCTTGTTATGAATACAATTTGTAATGTTCAAGTAAAATATACTTTGAAATGTTTGTACTGTTAAAACTATATTTTCAATCTCATATGAAAATATGGTATTTAACAATTGCGAACTTAACTTTTGCAGAATGTAAAAATTTAATTAAAAAATAAATAAGACGACTATTAATAATTATCTGAGTTTCAATAATTGTATCACAGTTAAAATACAAAATAAACTTAGGCAAACATTTTAATACTTTTTTTTTAGTACCTTTACAGTTAACTCACTTTTAATGGTTTTAAACTTTTAATAATTACTACTTTACTGTAATCTATTACATATGAAACTGTATGAAGTATGAATATGCAATCAATACCGCTTGATTATAAAAATCGATGTAACCATTATATGTGTAAAGAGTTTATAGATTTATTTTTACCAAAGCATACATATTTACAAATACTTCGCAAAATTGTTACTGCAAATAGAAATTACATTATTTCTTTTATAATGTTAATTCAATTAATCAAAGTGCTCCGTTTCTTTTTTTGTAGTTCGTTTTTCTACTATATTTAAATGTAACAAAATTATAAATAATATAAAAAAAACAAATATATAACTTGCAACTCTATTATTTTAAAATAAAAAAATTTAATTCAATTGAGTAGACAGAAATTGTTAAACGGTGTTTAAGTTTTATAATTACATTGAATTTGAGAAGTTAAAATATGTTTAGCCTTAGAAATCTTTTTATGTACATTTCCAAGGAATCTTAATAAATAAATGTTTTAAAAATATAATTAAACTTTTATTTAAAAACGATGACTAAATAAATAGTGTGTATAATAAATGTTTCATATAAATTAATAAAATACAAAATAAATTGTTGCACATTCTTTGTCTGTTTTATGTTCTTTGTTTGAGTTAAGTATCGATATATCTCGATCCCTTGGAATATATTATCACTTAAAAAGAAGTTTAAAGCAGTTTTTTTAAAAAAATTGCAATATTAAAAGCATTCAAAGAGCACAGTAAACACGGTACATCTCAAGTTTTGTGCCGAGTGTGCCATTACTTATACAGTGTATTTAAATTATTGGACATAACATTTTAAAAACTTCCTAAATTAAATTCAGAATGTTTTACGATGAATTGCTCTTATACCGTCTTCTTCATATTCTCTTTTACTAACCCACATCTTCTTAAAAGTATCTAATGAAGCCAAAATGGATCCTCCAATCCAAGTACTATATAATCGTTCTTGTGGTGCCGATATCTATTGTAATTTAAATGTTTTTTTAGCAAAGAAAGTTTTAGCATGAAATAACGTTTGTTATACATCATACATACCCTAATTTTTGTATCTTTTGGCGCCATTTTACGTATTTCAGATAATAATCTATCACCAAAACCCTAATACATAAAACATATCTTTTAGAACTTTGAATCTTTAAAATAATATAAACATATATCTGATTAATTTTATGCTTACACGAAATAATGTTGATCCTCCAGACAGAACAATATTCTGGAATAGCACTTTTCTTAAGTCTAAATCAGATTTTTGAATGGAATATGTTAACACTTCATGAAGTCCTTCACATTCCTCTCCAATTAGGTCTGGTCTAAAGAGCACTTCAGGAGCTCTGAATCGAGCTGGACCAATCTATTGTAAATAAGTACCATACTCTGCATACATCACATGATTATAAAAGTTTCCAAATAAATTTAGGACATATCAAATACTGACTGGTTAAGTAAATTATATACACAATCGATAATGAATTATTAATTCTTTAAAAAAATAAGAAATTATTACCTCCAAATAACTTCCATCAGGTAATATATATTGAAACTTTTCTGTTTCAATTGTTTCTTCTTTCAGAGGGTTACTAGCAAGGTAGCACGCTCGTTCTTTAATTGTTCTAACAATTTCAAACTCTGCTGTAGTTCTGAAATTAATACCTTCTTTACGTAAAAGAAGTCTGAGACGCCTTGTTACATCACGTCCTGCTATATCAACCCTCATAATACTATGAGGGATAGCAAAACCTTCATAAATAGGTACAGCATGCGTGACACCATCTCCAGCATCTAAAACAACTCCTGTAGTTCGTCCAGTGGCGTATCTATAATGATAGAATAACAAATATATTATTCACTGATCAATAATACCATTGATTTACACAAATTTACTTACAAACTGAGAACAGCCTGCATTGAAACAAACAAAGCTGGAACATTAAATGTGTCAAAGAATATTTCTGCTGCTTTTTCTCTATTTTTCCTTGGATTAAGAGGCGCTTCTGTTAACAGAACTGGATGTTCTTCACTAAATGTTGCTAACTGATCTTTACTATATACATAAGACCAAATTCTCTCCATGTCATTCCAATCTGTAACAACTCCATGTTCCATTGGATAACGAAGAGACAGAAGGCCACGATGTTCTTCTGCTATTGGCCCCACAAAGAGATCTCCTTCTAAAGCACCAGCCATAACACGTACATGTTTGGGTCTGCCAATGCTGCAACAAATTATTATTATTAAACAAATAATCAGTGATTAAAAATCAGAATATCCGAAGTTTCTTTACCACTTGTCAGTAACCTCCAATCACACAGAGCATTGAAGAATATTAATTAGATGTTACCATAAAATTTACTTACTAATTTGAAAATCTGCATTTTGGTATCTGATCGCCCGCGAAACCTGCTTTAATCACACCTGAACCCTAAACATATGAAAGTTCGTATATTAGAAACGATATTATTATCGATTTTAAATGATAAAAATGATTTTATATTTAAAAGATTATTAAACGCCTTGTAACAAATTGATATGCTAAAATGTTAACGGTAGAAACCATACGGCAAAAAATCAGAAAAATTGCATAATATGAATAATGTTCGTGATTTTAAAGAGAAAGCGCAACATTTTTGGCGTTACTTAGAAGCCGACATTATGGTAGAATTCAATTTGACACACCAGGATAAAGAATGACAAAATTTCATTATTTTAAAATCTGATACATTGCTTACATTATCGATAACCACAGGTTGATTAACTATCACGTCATAGGGCTCCATAATTATTTCAAAACCGCACTATTTTAGGTAAAAACTTTAAAAAATCACAATCGTAACCCTACAGGCGCACACCTATTCTTTGGTGAGGTCTGAAGGGAGTTATTGACAGCTAAGAGAAATAAAATTACTTCTCTTCACTAGTTACAAACAGTACTGCCAATATCCCATTTGAATTTTTAGTTGAACACAGAAAATTTAACAATGTATAGCAATAATTTAATGTTTATCAATATTAATATCATTTAAATTGCAGAGAATAACAATTACTTAATGTTTATGAAACATTAAATGGCAGACATAACTTTCAGTTGTACTTGATAAAATAAGTAACTGATATTTTTTATTGTACATTTATTTATTAAATAAAAATGCTTAAAAACTTTAAACGTTTTTATTTCAAGATGATTCAAATTACAGCACAATTTTGTTCAATGTGTCACAGCCAAGATTTAAAGATGTTTTATTCATTGAAGAATTTTACATTGAAATAATATAGTCTGTTTCCCTTAAGAACAAGTATATTAATAAAAAAAATGTAACAAAATTTTAACAATAAAACTTAGGAATTACATATAACATAGATTTAAGCTAAAATATTCTTTTATATTACTTTCAGTTATATCGTTTACAATTAATGTAAAAATATGTGACTTAACACTATTGCTAGAAATGATCATGAAAATAGATTTCATAATAAATAATTTTTAAGTGGTTGTAATATTTATTGGAAGTGAATGTCCTACTATTGCCTCGTGAAACTTATGTTTATATTCAATCAATACCTTCAATACTCCTTTCTATAAATGATTGTGTCAATTTAATTACATTATCATATTAAACAATTGAAAGTATAAAGTGAATATCAGATATATTTTTCTAATTCTGTTCTCGCTAAAACAGAATCCGTAAAAGAGTCTATAAAACCTCGATTTTACAATTAATATATTTCTGCCATAAGTAGAACAACTAAAGACGTCCAACCAGTAAACGGATGACTTCCTTTGCCTTCTCCATGAACATCTCCATAATTCTCCCACATGTAACCAGATTTTTTATACTGTTTAAAAATATTCTGTATCAAATTCTGTCTCAAATTTTGATAAATTTTCTTCGCTTCGTCCTGATATGGCCCATCGATGGTGGAATAATAATGCGTCGCTCGCACAGTCAAATAATTCAAATTCATCCAAATGGCGCCCCGCCAGTAAGGTGGATCATGTTCAGTGTTATATTTCATGTAAAGCGGTGATATCTTCGCAAGCGACCGTAGACCGTACTTGGTCCACAGAAGGTCAGAATTCTTTAAATCCTGTAATACTTTGCCTAACTGTGGAGAATCAGGATCAATAATTTCTAGAATAAACGGAAACAACGAGACGTAACCGAAGGACGTATCGACGTATCTTAAAATTGGATCTTCTAAAACGACTCGTATCATTTCTGAGGGTTGTGCGTGCGATCTTGGAGGCGGTGTTGGTTTTCGTAGAGCCACCTTGTCCGTGTGCAGTCCGAAATCGGAGTAGGTTTGAGTATACGGCGACCAGTGTAACTTATTTAATAAATTATTATCAGATAAATACTGGTACGTTTCGCGGTACTTGTAATCAGGCTGATTTAAAATCTCGCTAATCTGGAACAAAACGTTGGCGGCGAATGCAATCCAGCAACGTAAATCGACGTGTCTTTCGTTGACGTTTGGATGAGAGGCTCGTGGGTAATCGTCCAATCCAGAAGTCAGCGTTTTTGGATTTAATTCTCTGTTGGTTGCTCCGTCTCTGCCTCGCCATCTGTATGTGCTTGGTATATCTCCTGTTTGTGTAGTATTAAACCAATTGAACCACACCCGAAGTCGCGGGTACAATTCGTCCAAAAATTGATAATGTTTCTCCAACATATCTTTCTCTTTGTGCTTCAGTAAGAAGTGCAACGTCAAAAAGAACGTAGGCGGATTCGCGTTTGTATTTATCTGAGTAACAAACTCCTCTGGCACCTTTGCCAAAGATTCTTGACCCAAAATCATTTCCCGTGGGATCCAACCTTCCACGTTCATCAAATCAAACCAATGATTTATGATATCTAGTTCAATCTCTAGATCCCAAATTGATATAAGCAAACCATGGAAACCTTCGTCCCACAAGAAGCCACGTGGGAAGAAGCTTCTGCTGGGCACTGCAGTGTACAAAGGTGCTTTCCAATAAGGCACAGGTCCTTTAGTATATTGACTTTGCACCTGTGAACTTCCATAGAAGTAACCTATGGAACCTATCATGTTTGATAATGCCATCTTTGCAAACGTGATTTCTTCCTCTGAGAAACCTTTCGATCTTAATTTAAACAATCTTTCGAATTTCTCGTCAAATAATTTTCGTTGCTTTTCCAAAGCATGTTGATAATTATGACCGGTTAATTTGTTGATTCTGTTAATGAAACTACCCGACTCGTAGCTGATCTCAATTTCGAAAGGAATTCTTCCTGTTATTTGTGTGACAATAAAATTTGCGTCTTTCTTCTTCCCATCCGCTGATAATGGTATCTGTTCACCTGCTAGTACTATGTGCTTCTTTGAAGATCCTTTGTGGGAGGCTATTCTAAGATTCTGAAGGACAGCTTCTTTCAGAACAGTTAGACTAGATACAACAGTCGCTAAAAACGAATGCTCTTCTACAATCCCCTGTATTATGTTGAGATTTATGGTAAATGAACCTAAACCTCGAGTATTTCCTTCTACACCTGTCAGGTGCTTTTCATCGCCAAGACTGACTTTAATCCATCCATTGGTGTTTTCTTCAATGGCAGTATAAAAGAGTATTGATATTTCTTCACCCTCTCTTTGTGTCTTAGAAGTTACAGCAATCCTTTTAGTCCAATCTCCCCCATGTTTACCACCAGGCTTTTTAACAAATGTAGTATTTAAAATAGCTGATCCATCTACTATTTCTTGAATACCAAAAGTTCTTCCATCGTGTTCCATCCATGCGTATCTAAATTTAAGTTAAACAATAAACATTTTATGTATGTTTAATAAAATTTATTGTTTAATAAAAAGAATTTTATTCACCTATCTAATTTATCACCTTGATCACACCAATGTCTAAGGCCACTACCATCCTGACGCAACAGATGTGGAAAATACCACATTAAACCTGTTACTAAAGAATGTGCATCTCTTGTTTTTAATCCAAAATAAACACCTGATCTATAACTACCCCAATATCTATCTGGGATATCTAGTCCAGAAGCTGTTACAAGCTATTTTTTTAACAAACAAACATTAATTCTATTAATAACTTTAATCCAGTGATATAGGAAAATAAATATAAGAATATACAAAACGTACCTTTTTTGTATCATATGGAGTATTTACCCTAGTTTCAAGGTATCCTTTGTAACTGAACCACACAGCAATAATGCATACAACTGAAACTGAAGTATTCAATATTGACATGTTAAATTTATTTTCTTTTTTAGAACTGGGTGCTTTGTTTTTCAACTTTGCATATTTATCTTGCGTTTTACTCTTTGCCATTTTACTTGTCCTGAAACAAAACACAAGTATTAAATTCTGATAAATTTATAAGTTTCAAAAATACAAAACAAATAATTTAAAAATAAAATGAAAGGAACTGATAAATACCTTGATTTTTTATGATTTTTGTTCTAGTTGTTCGTACAATTAATTTAAAATAACAATTGAATTATATAAAAACTCAATTTTTAATTTAAATAAGAAATATTATTCCACGTGACATCTCATATGGTTAATTCCTAACAGGTTATATTTGGCGATCACTTTATTGTGCATGAGGTAGAAACTAAGTGATAAGTCACACCTTAATATTAAAATAATGCTGCACAAACAGATAAACATATGTTTCTTATAAGTTACATAATTTTCTTTTATGGATTTTATCATTCAGGGATAAGACCGGTCAGTGATCCATATTACGTATATATACGTAATACATTTATGTACACGTAATTTAAAAAAAAAAAATATTTGAATTGTAAATATTTGATCCTAATTCAGTATGAAACAATAAGTTAAATAAAACAATTTTGTTTAAATTTTTATTTTTATTTATTCAATAGTCGCATATGTTACAAATAAAGCATTAACTATATCGCACAATAGTTATACGAGGAAGAGCTTATAATTATTTATGTTCATACATTAAATTAACTTTTATGTGATAAAATTAATCACAGTTCTATTAATATTTTGTACATGTGTTGCTTTCTTTATTATTATGTATCTTTGATTTTAAATTCAATTTTTCATTTGAATTTTAAGCAATTACATGTGTGAAGTGGTCATTTAGGTAATTAGAGTATGATTGGGAGAATTTAATATTGGGATTAGTGAATGTTTTGTACATATGCTGAAATACATTACAGTTTTACACTGACTAGTCTAGTATTTCGTATATCTTATACATGTATTTTGTTTTTAAAAATGTTAAAACAAATGCATATATACAATCCCAGCAATATATTGATTTTCCTTGAATATCAAGATTAAACAACAAAATATTCATCTTAAATATACAACTGAGTCCAGGACCATGAATAATTATTTGTTTCTTAATTCATAACATATATTCAGTAAAATATGTTCACAGCCGATAGTATACATTAACTGCAATAAACTTAGGATTGTAACAGGTGAACCTTACTTAATAAATTTTATATCATTTTATGTATAATGCTTTTTCTTTTATAATAAAACATCTTTTACCAAATAATTCATCTGTTGTATATATTCAAAAGTATGATTTGCTGTATAAAGTGGTATTGATTGGAATTAGAATTTCAAATCATAAAAATAAAAGATGAAAAGCATTAATGAAGTAGGACCATAAAAATCGTTGTATTATATAAAAAGCATACATTACATATGTATGTGAGCTGACCTTTTCTTATATTAAAACCAAATAAACTGAAATATATTAATAAAAATAATTAAACAATCAAATATGAAACTGAAACAGTTGTTTGAATAGTGAAATTTCATTAGCATACATGTATTATTCTATGTTTTTTATCATTTTTACTACATTTTTTTTAATGATATAATGATCATATACTCTACAATAGCATACGTGATTCACCTTAAATAAAAATCATTTTTTGAACATAGTTTATAACTTATTGTAAACCAATAAGTATTGGTTGTTTATCAATTCAACATCATTCTCTATAGAAAGTAATAGTACATACAATTTATTTATTATGTTGATACATCATATTGCTTTCTTTGAGCAATTTGAATATACATATATTAGCAAATATATTATATAAGATTAAGAAGAGTTTAAATAATATAATATTACTCTAAAATCGATATGAATAAAAATCAAATGAAAGAAAAAATAAAATTTTCATGTTGATTTATTTAAAGGTGAATCTTTAAAATTTGTGACTTTCTTATTATGTGTATACAAATGATGGTATATATGTACCTAAAAATCTGTATACACATCTAGAAAAATTTGTTTAACATTAATATAATATTTCATTCAAACTTGTGCAGCTCTTCTTATGCATTTATCATTTATAAAACAAAAAGAGAAACATTGATATAATTCAAATCAAATTGCAAATAAATATTAAATTAAATTGTATATCATAACAAAAGAATGTATAGAACCCTAAAGTAATAAATAAATATTTATAAAGTTGTAAACAAATAATATGAAAATCAAAAACACTAATTAATTTATGTAGAATTTGAAATATATTTTTTCATGTATAGTGCTTCTAATTTTTGTATACACTTTTCATAACATGTGATTAAGCAAATACTGTATCTACTTTATAAACTTCTCTTTACAAGTAATAACACGCCTTTCTACTATAACCACCAACAGAATTATTACCTTTAAATAGAAATAAATTTCATAAGTTAAATTTGAGTACAAATAAAATACAAAAAGAAATATTAAATCAGGACTTAAACAATGTAGAATAAATTAGTAATACTGAAACTAATTGTAAGATCAATAGTGCTTATTAATGAAAGTAAAAAAGCTAACGAATTTTAAAGAATATAAATTAAATGCTTCATGTTATTTTTATCTGTTTGTAATTCATTATTTAACGAGATAAAATAAAAGAAAAAACTAAAGATCTGATAATAGTTCTGCGGCCAGCGCTTACCAATTACCGTTTTTAATGCATATTCCAACATTTTTGCTTTCTCCTCAAATATCAGTGTGGTTTGTATGGAACTCCCTTTCTTTATTTCGTAGCAATTAACGATGTTGATTACAACGCAAGTGGACAGGCGAATCAGCACATTTTTTTATTACATACCTCTTGAAAATGTATTTTTATTATAATAAAACACAAGTTTCTAATAAATTAATAAATTGAACAAATTTAATCGAATATAAGATTTTGAATGAATAGATTATAAAAAAGATGTTCTTTTTTCCCATAAAAGTCTAACTACTCGAATATTGGTACAGATATTTAAACATTGTTGTTCTTCAGAGGTATGCAATGTGTGTTAATTGTAAGTAACACTTTACTTACAAATTAATGTACTGGTTCGACTGGCCAGTTGCGTTGATTACGGTTCATTTTCTCAAACTGTCCTTACTGCTTGCTCGGCTAGTTGAAGCTGTGCTTGATTCTCCAGGACCACCAGTACCTCCTGCATCTCCATTAATACTGGATCCAGCAAGAGATGCTGTTGGCGTGACTGGAGCCGAACGCCTTCTTACTTTAGTCAAAGCTTTATCTAATCGTTGTATAAATATGTCCACGTCTGATCGCTTCATGCCCAAAGCGGCAGCAGCGGTTAAATACGGTACTGGGTAATTACTATTATGTGCTCCCCAACCTGATTAAAATAAAAACCAAGTGTGTATCATCAAAATACATTAAATACACATTCGATACAAACCTTCAAACTTATGCGAAACAATATGTTTGGATTCTGTTGTTGTTATCACTCTTGTACCGCTAACATTGCGAAGGAATAATATTGATCCCAACATTGTAACTTGTTTGTTATCATGTTGATGACTTAAACATTGTAGAGTCATTCCCATCGATATGGGATTCCCTTTGGTATCTAGTAATCTTTCATCGTGTCTTGCTGCTAATTTTCCAAGTTCTTCCTTTAAGTATGAATACATCTCTTTACGTTGTGTTATCAACTGCTTGTAACCGGCCATTCCCAAACTAAGCAGCGTTATCATCACGTCCATGATGGAACTGGCACTCGCACGACCCGGATACATTTTTGATATGCGATCTAAAAGATTTTTGTCGAACGAGCCAATGACTGCACCACCCACTGGTACCAAAAAGTTCTTATCCGTGCTCTGAACGAAAGCATCGACTCGTCCTTTCCGCGATGCTTCTTGTATAAAATGCATACATCTTGTACTTTGTAAGCTGTTGAAAATAAAAAGCAATGTAATAGTTATTCATATATAATGTACTTAACAGTAATTACAATATTTACCCATATGCATTGTTTACTAAATGAGGAATGTTATATTGAGTACAAAGTGCTGCAATAGAATCAATAGAATCGCATGCTCTGGGAGCGAAACAGCTGGTTGTTGTGAGTACACAAGCAGCACTTTCACCTAAAGCTGCCATTTGAGATTCAAGTCTTTGCATATCTGTTTTCAACTCATCTCCAACTATTTTTGTTTCAATAACAATTGGTTCTAATCCAGCTGTGATTATTGATTTAAAGCTTGATTTTTGATCAATTCTAGGCCATAACACATACTTTGCTCTGGGTCTATCTTGTTTAAATGTTAGCATACATAAGACCAAACTCATGCCTGTAGCCATTGGTGATAGAAAACAGCCTGCTATACTTTTCACACCTGCAATAAAAAATGTTTGTTAATATATTGCATTTATGAAATATGTATTAAACAACTATTAGTCTTACCCATGTATCGAATAACTTCAAGTACCAAAGCATTTGTTAATTTGTACATTAAGCTACTTCCTGCAGCTTTTGGTTGTACTTCTTCTAAATCACTTGATCTACCTATTCCATGACCCATTCGAAAGTGTCTCCTGGATACAATGTTTGATACAATTCTTGCCTCGCGTTCTCCAACACTGCAGTTAGAAGGGAAGTTGTTGCTGTCCATCTGTGATAGATCTGAGAGAAAAGCTTCGATTGTAGCATCATCCCACCCTTCCTCTGGCCACTTTTGCTGTTACAAAAATTTATATGAATAAGTACGTGGTACAAATAATCAACACATTACATTAGTAAAATTTTAAATAATATCTTACATGTTCAATGAAATGTCTTATAAGATTTTCTCGTGTCTTTTTTGCATTTAAGCCTTGTTGTACATAGGTTGCAGGAATAAGTCTTTCAGCTAAACTGAATGCCTGATTATTCATCTTCCTGATCTATCAAATTTCTTCAAGCGTTTAGGCCACAATTGTTAGGAAGTTTGATGTTTTAACACACCATTGCTTTTGATAATTAATGTTAATTTATTAGAATACTTATAAAATTAGAGATAATGGTCATTCTTAATGTACATTATGTAACACAAAAGAAGACATATATTTACATAAAAATATAATTTGATTAAATGTTTGCTGTTGTAAATTCATTAATATTAATTGGTTGCACTGTATATTAATAATAAATAACATCAACTTTTGTGTTTTTAATATAAATGTAAGGTGCAATAATAATAGTACCTCAGAAAATAAAACACAAAGTTGTTTATATACAAATGAAATTTATTATAACATTAAACTGATGAATACAAAAAATTATACATCATTTACTATAACATGCAAAAAATAAATACATAACTTAGGAAAATCATAGTTATGTATGAATGAAATGTTTAAAAATATATTTACACTTATAACAGAGAAGATTAAGAAAATATTTATTGTTATATAATATCATAGAATATGGTGATCAATCAAAACAAATAATCAAAGTCAAAAATAGTCATCAAAATTGACAGAAAAAAAATGTTTTCAATTAAATATGCTTTGCAATAAAGTTAACTGAATTTAATGCAAAGGTTATGTGATTTCATTATTTATGGTATTCACATGTTTTATCAAAAAAATTAAAAGACCGTAAGTCTATATTACGGTGAGAATTGTATTGAGATCTGTAAACAAATAAAAAGAGAAAGAACCGGTGACATGAGTGTGACACAGTTTCGTGGGATGACCCAACGCAGAGTAAAAAAAATGGGTTGGGCTGTAAATGAAACTTGATGATACTTCGATGATCATGCACTACCTGACGCATTCCAAACACTCCGAGCCGTAATTTCATACGTGTGTTTTAATAGAATCGAGCGATCATAGATCGACGGATCTGTATCGTGGTCATCCGGAATTGTCAGCAGACGGCAAGTTAGGTTATGTCGTGTCGAGGTCACCCTTAAATCGGATTAATTTTACGCAATAAAGAAGATGCAACGTAATTGTTTAGCCACAGGAGCCACGGTGCTACGTTACAACCGTTGTTTATCGCACGATGTGCACCGCGGACGCGTGGAAAATCGCGAAAGTAGCGAATTACGGTATTTTACCTCGAATTATGGCGTTCAGACGACAGCGGACGGACGGGTTACGCACGGCGCTACGAACCAATTCGTCCGCCGCCTTTACAGGTCAAAGTGATTCGCGTACGATTCAGAATTCAACTATCTGGCAGGTGCATCATTTACTGATAATTATCCTCTTACCTCCTTCCATTGAAATCATCGATCATATGCTGATACCAAAAATGGAAACGTAGAGCCGAATCAACAATTTTTTGAGTACGTCGTATATCTTATATAAATATTTTGTAATGTTTATCTTAATGTTTTTTCTTCAAGAATTTATTTTTAATCATTTTCGTTCGCTAAATTTAATACGCGCAGTTTATCCATTAATATTACCAATTACATAAATAATATATAGTGACATGTACTTTCGCAAATTAATTCGTAAATTATTTTTAACTTAGTTATGTAGATTAAAAGAATTTTCTTTTTTGTATTTAAATACTTAAATACGTAGATTTGGTGCTACTTATTATTCATTAATGTATAATCTCTTGCATGTATCATTTAATCACTTTTCTTTATGTAATTAAGCATTATTTTCATAATTGATGAACTATTAATTATTTACTATTATTTATATATTTAATGTTTTATAATACTGATTGAATTTGTGATATAACAAAAGGATTTTAAAAGTATCTTTAAACGTTTATTAAATATATGTTGTTAAATTATTTGTTATATAAAGAAAATTCAATTGAATTTTCATGAATTAAGATTATTACGTTCAATTTTAACATCTTTCTTTATCTCAACTTCAAATATCTTAACACATGCGCCATGAACATTTTGACAATTTGAAAGGCATAGGAACACTTCGATTTTCTGCATTGGTATACCTGCGCGGAAGTTAACACAGTTCAGAGAATTGACCCAAGTTCGCGGTGAGGTTTTTTCACTGTATGACAGTGTTGAATTAGTTGTCGAATGACGGGTTGTATCGTGTGTCGGTATATAAAAAAGAAAAAACATTCTGAATCAGTGTTAGTTGTATCTGTACAAGACATTAAGCGTATTTTTTAAAATTCGACTACGTTAGGTACATTTTTACATACTACTGATAAAAAGTTTCATTAACGTGTACCGTATCAACAGCAGCCTATCAATTATTTGCAACATTTTTTAACAGAGCTTTACCAGTTTTTTTGTAACACATCTTGCAGTGTTATTAAAAAATTTCCTAAAATACACGCAACTCGATTTCTTTCAATACATTTATCATTGCAACTCGCAGTGAATGATAAAAAATATAAATTTCAGTTTGCAACACGATAAAGCGAAAGAGAGATTTTTTTCAGCAAAGTTTCTTTAGATACAAATAAAAGTTGCTTACGAAAAATACATGGGAGTCGAGCAAGTAGAAAATTAACCCATTTTTCTTCTGTTTTTCTAGTTAGTCATGGAACTAGAAAATTGTAATTCGCACGGAGATCATGAGAATACTGCACCAAATACGCCTTTGCACGAAAATGATCCTACCGGAACTAAAAAGTGGTATCGACAAGCTAGTCAAAGGTTAGTGATTTTCTTTTTCTTCTAATTGCAATATACAACGAATAAAAAATTGTCTGAGGACGTATTAAATTTATATAAAAATTATGAAATAGCATATGTAAAAATGAAAAAGTTTATTCGTAATTTCACTTGGACATTAACGCGACAAAATTATCTCATCGGTTATCCAACGCTGTCGTTATTCAATAATCATAATGAACGTTTTATGTAGCGAAATGTAACGATTTATGCAGGTGTTTCCTCTTAAATACCTTCTTATCTCTTATCAACGTGCAAAGCAGTCGATAATATTTTATCATTGTTAATATTTATACATAACACGTAAAGTACTTTAAGTTAACGACTTTTAACACCGTTGTTACTGTTATTGAACAATTGTCTTTTTTTTTAAATTCTAATAAAAAAATTATCACAATGAATTTTTGTGATCGCGAAGGCCGTTTGAACGCAATGTAAAGAGGCGGCACAATCATACCGTGCGAAAATAACTCATTCAGCTTAATTTATTTTCACCTCGATCGTGAATGCTTATGGTCACGCAAACGATACTCATAGATATTTAACTGTCGTGCACTATTTTATCCCGTTAAAGAAGTTGCACCTCGGCTAATTGATACTCCATTCGTGACTGATAATTTGCAGTACTGTGCACCCTTATCACACCTACAATGAAATATATATACTAACAAAAAGAATAAATAATTTTCTATATTATAAAGGACATGAAAAATAATAATGCACCTCACTCTTGACTGTTTCAATTCTACATTACTATTAATGCATTACAGTCTGATGGGTGCAGTTGAATAAAGTTTAGTAATGGAAAAAATACAAACCTTGGAACTACCACTTTTTTACCAAGCTATAAATGGATCAATAGTTTTCTAATAAATTTCTTCCTTATTTCAGAGGAATGGACATTAGAATCATTATTTTTGTTAGTTTATGACTTCTTGATGAATAGTCCCTTCCAAGTACTATTTTTTAGTATTTTTTTTCTTCATAAAGAGTCATGTTAAATTATAACTTGTTAAAGAAACATTGTACCCCATTTGCAATTATCATGATTGTTATCTTGATTATTCTTCTGCTCAAATTGGGTGAATACAAACAGATTCTCTGAGATCCTCTAAAGATCCTCTTCCTGTTCAATCTCATCCTCTCTTCATTCATGACTGCAGCGAATTCAATGTTTATTTAATTGATTTTTTATCAGCGCTTCTGTGTACTTTTCCTTCTTGCCTATCGTTATCACGTGAATGACCCCTGCAGCCTTCTTATCATCGTTGCTATTCTCGCGATATTTTGATGTGGTTGTTTGCTCGCGTGTTACGTCGCCAAAAATGTTCGGTCGTACCCGTTCATTACATCGTTGTCGTTCGCGTTGGTGATTTAACGACACGGGGCAAACATTCTCGATCATTCTCGGCCGAAGGATACATCGATTCCTGAAAAATCGTCGCGCGGAGCGGTCAGTGATGAGCCGTCAGAATGCAAGCGTGCTGGTTACATCGCCAAAGGCTGGTAATTTCCTAGTTCTACCTTCAAGCTTCTTAATGCTTTATACGAGACAGTGCAACGTACCGTGTCTCTGATTGCACGATAAGGTGCACGGTGTACAGATATCAATTAACCTTTTCATTACTATTGGCGCTCATAGACGCCTCTGGAGATCTACTACTGTGTCAAAGGAAGCCTATTAACACTAGAACTACAGACACCTACACTTTCTTTTAAATTGGAAATAAATAAGGGGTTGATTCCTTAACTTAATAAAAATCAGTCTTGATAAATTTTGTAATACAAAATAAAATCTGGAACAAGTCATTTTGACCCCTTTGGTAGTTCTAGTGTTAATCCAATGTCGCTTAAAAATTTCCAAAGTAGGAGTTCAGTATTACTCTGAGTGTTACGTTTTCCATGTTTTAGAGACCAATAAAATGATTTGATCAAATACCTAGAGATTCGTACAGTAGAAATACTATATTACTACTATATACTATACTTTTTAGAAATAAAATTCTGTGACTTTAACATAGCACTCAAAGTACAATGAAACTTCCATCTTATTCGTGTGATGTAATGAAAGAGTTAATTGCACGATTATTTCATCATAATCGAAATCAGTTTAGAATCCGTAGTGTTATTCCGTGTCCGTTTCATTCCATCTCCCGAACAAAAAGAAAATCTTTACGACAGTGCGGTTTCGATTCTTTTCGTACACCACCCACCCTCTTGCATCTCTTCCTTGGCAAGTAACCAGCATTCGAATGTTCTGGAGCAGGGTGCAAAGTCCGATTCCCGGATGAGTTGAACATCTTCTGCGAGGAGTCGTTTTGCCGCTCGATGCTCAGTCTCCCTTTAGATAATGGGATAAGAATGACCAGGAACGATCGTAGCGAACAAGACCTGGATAGCTACAATGAGGGCGGCCAACGCATACGTACAGATAAACGAGAATTAGGTCACAGGTAAACCTCTTCAATTCATTCATTGGGGTTATCTTGATTTTGGCAATACGTGGATACGTCCTAAGGGATATTAATAACTTAACGTCATTTTTCGTTCGAACGATCGATAGAACTGAAATTATTTCATGAATTCTTCTAATTAACAAAGCGTATCTTACCCATACAATTTACGGGACGTTAACGATCAAGTCTCTTATAAGGATCCAGATGTACTTAGCAGAATTTTAAGATCTTCCTTTTTATTTCTCTTCCCAGTGCCAATAATGCGCGCGCGCGTATCTACAACGATCTGCACCCTCTGTGTAAAACCTACAATGTGTTTCTTATGGGGAGGCCTATGGAGGTCCCGTTCTTACACTTATAACATTGTAGATTCATCAAATTTTATACACCCGCGGTATAATTCCTTGTTTCAATACTTACTTCCTTCCAAACTGTTCGAACGTCCAGGTTGTGCTACGTGACGTGTACAACGTGTTTCAAACCCATGACTGTGCCCCAATCTCAATAGGAGGTTCGAAATTGGAAGAATACGTGCCGATCCGCGCGTAGCTGTTGGGAGAATGAAAAGAGATAATCAATAAATGGTGTTCATCACCCTTTTACGCGTCTTTCTTAAACTTACAAGACATATTTGTTGTTCCATGGTGGCTCGATTAGAGTGCATTTTGATATGCAAAATAAAACGCATCCAGTTACGTAAGACACAAGGTTGAATTACGAGCTTCAACATCGTTTTGTTTTTTTTTTTTTTTGTGTTTTAACGGCGGAGCGTCAATAGTTGTATCGTCACCGGCTCATTTACTCGCACTTGCTTCGAACACTAATTTTAATGATCATCCTTGTAGATAATCTGTAATTTGCAACAATTATAGATGACAATACGATACGAACAATTATAGGTGACAATTATATAAATAATTACTATATATAACATCACGAAGCAATATCTTTCAAACATAAGAAAGAAATTTACGTTTCGAATTCCTGCAATATTTAATTGATACAATGTTATAATTAAGTTCTGATATTGCACGACGATTTTTATATATCAGAATATATAGCGTTCATTGTAGTCTTCTAAATATCTCGAGCTGCGCACAAAAGGCACGAATGTTGTAAATGCATGTTGCAATAACGTTGGTATGTGTAATTCATTGATATCGTTCAATGAGTTAAACCGATGTCGTTGCTCGAACAAAGCAATAGGCGCCGCAGAAATGTGCTTTTAGTTATGTTTAGAATTTAATTTTAGCCGGCACAGCTAACTAGACGTACCATATGTGTGTATATATGTATACGCGTGTCAGAATTACGATCGTGAGATCTTCATCTTAGTCAGCAGGGGAACAGAGATAACGGTGAGAAAAGTTTTCCATCCAGATGATTTGGCAATCTATCGTTAGTCATCCGTTTTGTTGGAACCCATCGTGGCTTCCTGAAATTTCGAACGCAACCGTGATACCATCCGTTTATCTAATCCTCTGCACGACCTCCTCGAGGATTTTATCGATAGACAGAATAAAAAATAACCATCAGATAACGTTGTTCTTCATTTTTTTTTAATTCAAGGGTCGATTTTTCACCTGAGATCGATCAAGGTCCAGTTTTGTTATTTAAACTGCTCCGTCGGTAACTGGATGTCCATTTCCATAAATTTTGAAAGTACGCTTGGTGTTAAAATAAAATATAAATAGGTGTTTATAACTCTTGAAAAAATAAGTATACAGTGTAAAAGTGACTGGATTAGTCAAGTTCTGATCCTGTCGTTTCTGCCATAAACAAGGCGACAATGATTCGTGTACCGGTACCATAAAACAGTCGGAGTGAAAGTGTGGATGCATATCTTAGCAGAAACTCTGTACATGTATGTGCATCCTCGGCGCGATGCTTGACCGACTTAACCGAAAGTCGATAGCTCGAACCTGCAAAAAGAAATTTGTGTTAGAGCAATTAGTACAATATACCTTGTCGGTCGAATAATTTCGCGATATCTAAAATGGATTCACCTCGGGGTGAAATATTACAGAATTTCTATAATCGCTTTTGGTCGACCGTGAAACGCAACACGCGCGTTTTATCAAGAACGTATACTAAAATATGCTTGGAAATAGAAATTCTAACAATTGTCTACGTTTACGTAACGGTGGATCGAAGGTTCCAAATAAAATCTAGGTTGTATCGAAAGGTCGAGTTTGGGGGGTCTAATTTTAGGTCGGTAACGAAGGTGTTCCCATGCATCAACCAAACAGAAACTAACGTGTACGTACACCGTACAAATTCACCGATAAATGTACATATTAGGTGTAGGTTAATTGCTTTTCAAACTTTTGGTATAATTATTTCAGCAAATTCCCGCCTGTTTGTGTTATTAACACGATTAGCTCCTGAGTTAAAGAATTTTATTATCTTTCACTGCCAATTGCTAAATATTTGTCCTTATCTTCAATGACTCGGATAGTAATCGCTGACATAAAAAGTCCAACAATTTATTGCTTTTAAGCTATAAAATGCTATTATTATTTCATTTAAGAGCGGCCATAAATCACCCTGGTCTACTCACTTGTAAATGATCCTTTAAAAGCAATCCACTTTGGCCAGTCTGTATCAGATCAAATTCCCAATACAATTATTTAATGCTATTAATATCCTCGTGGACGAAAAGTTTCATACTTCTTTGGAAAAGGGAACACGTACCCATGATGCAACCATAACGATGATTTTATGCGTATCGCTTTCAAATGGCCGGGAACGCTTGTAAGATGAAACTCTTTCCGAGAAGCGAGGATGTTACAAGCTCGTTGACGAGACGCTTCGTGCCTAAAACACTTTATGCTCAAGTTCGTTTACAAAGTCGATCTATAAATGAGAATATATCGCGAGCGTAATTTGTATACCATCGCACGCGATCCAAACAGGAATTGCTTGTTAAATGGTGAACCATTGAACGCCTACGCTCGACGAGATTGTTTAATCGTTGAAACGCGGTGGAACGATTGACCTGTCTGAAAGAAAAACTGAACGCATTATCTGTTCCTTATTGTGTCACATATGGAAGCCTAAACGAAGGTTTCAGTAGGCCATTTCCGCCATGGGGTCAACGTGTTACAAATCTGTAACACAAAAACCGCGATATCGACGAGTCCATTAATTTAAACGAACCCAATCGTCGTTGCATTATCATTAATTGCAAATTAGATATTTGCATATTTATAGTGAATCATACTGTTGTTGTACGTACATTGAGTAATCGAGAAACAATACTGGTTAAAAGCGTTAAAATTATTATTGCGTAACGGTGATAGTTGCTCGTTCATTGTTCACTTCTGGCACGTGCCGTGTCTTGTCCGGTTTCTTCCCAAATACCGACTACCGGTATCGCTAACGTGCGCGCGACCGTGAAATTTTTCGTTAATTTCCTGCCTTTATTTTAAGAATGTCCTTTGCGCTATATCTCATAACGTTAAAAGCATCGTGCACGTGAACTACATACTAGGGACAGGCCTTTATGTATGTACTTCCGGAAGACGATGAATTAATTGCCATCGGCACATATTAACCACTTACTCGCCGAGTCAAGGATCAGTTGACGTTTGATCATCGAACGGATCGCATCGGTTGTTTTCTTTTTTTTTATACACGACTTTCACGTAGATTCGTTCTTGGATAAAAATTCTTTTTGTATTTCCAACAGTGACGTCTGAAACAGTGATATTTTTGTTAAAAACATTCAATTTTCGCGGGTGTTTAATAAAAAAAAAATAGTACCGAGGTGTGAAGTGAATAACAGGTAGTCAATTAGGATGAGCAATCGAGCGAATTACACGCGTATTCATCGACCTATTGGTCTTTATTAAGAGACAATACCTTGTTAAACAACGGGTATACGCTGTTTCCTTCTTTCCTCCAAATTATTTCGTTTTATCCTTTAGATAAAGTGGCGTGATAAACGTAATTGGAATTGTGTACGTCAGTGACACGGCTCGATCGTAAAAATTGTTTAGTGGTAACATAAATAAATTCGTAGCGTTCTTTCTCCTTTAAACAAAACTTGTTTGCGGTGCAATTTGGTTCGCTGCGTCGTGTATCGTTGGACAGCTGTTTTCTTCCTCTGCTATATCTGTTCAATTTCAAACCGATGAATTTTCAAGTTAAGAAGCCGCTGCGAATTTCTATAGATTAACGTGGTGTGAACTCAGCGTTAAATCCGTACTTTCATTTCAGTTTCACCGATATCAAAATCGTATTAAGTGATTGTTAATGTTTCTTCTGTACCGTTGATAACGATAACGTAATTCTACTTACTCCTTTCTTTTTGCTTTTTTAAAAGCGGTACCGCGATACGCGATGCGATACATGTAATTGGCTTTCCCGTTTCTTATTAACGTTGAATCGTGGAACGGCGTTCTTTAATCTGCGCGAAACCCGTATAATTAGACCATCAAACCATATACGGGATTTATATCTCTATCAGTACGTGCTGTAATTTTAAATTGCTCTCCGTGGGTCCTTTAAAGAAAAGAAAAAAGAACGTACGCGTTAAGAAATGAACGTTCCTAAATATCCCGTTGAATGAAACCTTTGATCTTCGTCAAAAGACACATTAGACGAGATAACGTGAATAAATAACAGGCATAGAATACTTGCTTTGTAGATACCGCTTCTTGGAACAATATACTCGGATACGGTATTGGCATCTCGCATAAATTACACGTCATTTGTACAATTACGTAAAACTATGCAATAATTGACTTCATTAAGTCGTCATTAAAACTTTTCTTCGTTGGTTATGCATACTACACGTGCTTTGCATTCTTGTAAGCTTTCAATAATATTTTGTTTCTCAGCTTCAATTTGATTACAAACTTCGATAAATTAAAAAGAGGAATTCATTCGTCTATGTTTTGAAATACTTTGTCTTCTTCGTACTATTATGTCGTAGAATATACTTCTTCTTGCTATAGTGTGACGATACTTTGCGAATCATAACCTTTTTGTAAACAAAGTTAATGTTTAAGTATTTTGTGTTAATGTTTAAATATTGTAAATAATGTTACCATTTAATGCATCGTGGATCAGTCTTACCAGATTTTAAATCGTATTGACAGGGGTTCGATGTATTTACGCCAACAAAATATTCTAACTTTCGTGTAATAAGATAAAACACGTCACAGCAAACATGGAGTATCGTGAATTCAAATCTTAAAGAAGCGGTCAACATATTGACGTGAAATGTTATCAGCGTACGGAATAACGTCATTTATTAAGAAAGCATCTATCATTGACGTTGTTGCAACACAGAAGTTTATCCGCGTGCGATTGTCTTCCATGTTTTTAGATGTATTGCGCCGGCGATCAATCTATGTTCCTGGTACGGAACCGTGGTTCAAATTTACATGACTCACATTTTATTGTTCTTCGAAGAATGGTGTACCTGCTTCGCATGAAAGTTCCTCGAATTGATGCGTCATTTTATCCACAAGTCACAAAAATAACGATCCTTTGTTTCTTTGAATCTTCGTAATTTTCACACGGGATACTACACTAGTGGTTGCATTTGAAACGACGTGAACTCGCTACATTCGAGATGTTACCATCGTTCGATACATTCTTAGAGAATCGATACAATCGATATATATTCACACGTGTACACTTTTGACAGTAATTTGACAATAAATTGTAAGATAACCTAAATAAAATGTCACGTATTTTACATACAGAAGAACATTAAGCGCGTTACCGACTTATTCTTCAAAATATTGCATCGTACGCGTCACATATTTAGAAACTGAAATATTTCGAAGACTTTCGAAATGAAATGACACATTTTGCTTTCACCTTTAATTTCACAAAGCTTTCACCCCCACCCCGTATATATATATCATCCACTTTATCGATTCGATTCTATCGAAGCTGTTATTACCGACTAACAGGTACGCATATCGATCACGAGGCACTGATGATTATTTGAAAATAACGAAAAATGTGGCTGAAGGATGTGAATGACGACGCTTTACTGGCTGCGAATTTCGTGAATTCGCGACTCAACGTCCGAAACGAGTAAGTTCCTCGTTCTCTTTTTCACTTGTGTTAGAAATTGCTCGATATTACAAGACCCAGTCGATAAGTTATCTCCTAATAATTCGATTGTTGCACAAGATGCAATAACGAATGAATCTGACATCGTTAATAAGTCATCATTAATAAGAATAGTTTAAAGATAACATATCCTTCGGTAATTTTTTAAAGATCTTTCTTATTCGGGACAAGAACTTGCTTAGACACGGAATTTATACTTGCGCTTTGAGAATTATCGACGTACGTGGGTGTTGATTGCAATCGAATATTGAAAATGACAGAATTCAGGTCGACCCAGTAACAAATAGCGTCATATTATGTCCCTTGTCATTACAGAGACTCTGTGTAACTAAATGCCAAATAATAAATCAATGCGTACATTTGACATAAATGTATGGAGAACAGCGGAGCAAATGCAAATCGTGCCAATACTTTGTCGTCGCTCAAATGAATTAATATCCACTTTAATTAAGTACGAACACTCATTGGGGTTACGAGTTCGATATAAATCAATGTGATTATCGACCGAGTAGTATCTATCATTCTTTCTATAAGTGCAACTGATAGGTGTAACAAATCTCTTCCTGTTCTAATTATTGATACATATATATACTAAACATTTTGTTCCTTCTACCTTTTAAATACATTATCATTAATATATGCTATATAATCATAATTTAAAATTTTTTTATATAATATTAATATAATATCGTTCGAACAGTTATTAATGTTAAGTACATTCACATTCGTACATTACATCATTTATTGCAAAGATTATAATCGTCGTGATCGATAATAATTAATTAAATAAATGTTTGATAAGATATTAAGATACACGAAATGGATTCACATTTGTAAATGTGATTGCAAAAAAGAAACATTCTTCGTTTGAAATCGAAGATACTTGTTTACAAGGTTACGTTGGTGATATCAATTTAAATAAAACGTTCATTTATTTTCACTTTAAATACATCCATATTTATCGCATCAAAAGTATTGAACAACCACGGGGTTGTATGACATCTTGGAATATAAATGTCTTCGATAGAAAAAAGAAAATGGATAATCTCAAAAATGGCAAAGAATTACTGAATAAAATGAGCGATTCCGAGATTGTGGTTGTGCCTCATATATCATTAAATAACCTAGATACTTCCTCTAAAACTCGGGACATTGCTACAAACAGGTTTGATATTTCTGTTTAAATCGTAAATTAAATAAAAAGTGTTTCTCTTTTTCAAACATGCAGACGCTTTAATTTTTCGAAGTTGAAAAATAAAAATGGAGGCAAATATATCACATGTATTTTTTTTACGCACTAAGTGTCATTGTATTCGAACAAAAAGACATGTTATTAAGTTTTAATTGTTTACTTTTGTTACAGAATTTTTGTCAACCGTAGCCTTCATTTAGAGAATATCAAATTCTATGGCTTCGATATGGATTACACATTGGCAGGTGAATATTAATTGATCGATAAAAGAAAGATTATTTGAGGTTATACAAAAATAACTATTTTTTAATCTTGCAGAGTACAAGTCACCACAGTACGAGCAATTGGGTTTCACGTTGCTGAAGGATCGTCTCGTGTCGCTGGGATACCCGCAGGAAATTAAAGCGTTCGAATATGACCCCAGCTTTCCGGTACGGGGACTGTGGTTCGACACCCTTTATGGGAACCTCCTCAAAGTGGACGCCTACGGGAACATTCTAGTCTGCGTTCACGGTTTCGAGTTTTTGAAACAGTGAGTCCTAATCATCATTCGAGGACCAATTATGATTTCCAGAAACAAAATCACTAATTTAATATATTTGTTCCAGTTCACAAGTATACGAGCTTTATCCAAACAAATTTTTACAATTGGACGAGTCCAGGGTTTACGTGCTCAACACATTATTCAATCTTCCCGAGACGTATCTGTTAGCGTGTTTGATAGACTTTTTCACTAATTCGCCTCAGTACACGCGCGAAAAGACTGGCGTGAAGGAGGGCGAGTTGACGATGAGCTTCAAAAGTATATTTCAAGATGTTCGAAACGCGGTGGACTGGATACACCTTCACGGTGATCTTAAGTCGAAAACTATTGAAAATTTGGACGAGTACGTGAAGAAGGATCAAAGGTTACCCATGTTTTTAAACAGGATCAGAGAAAGCGGGGCGAAGATATTCCTTTTAACGAACAGCGACTACGTTTTCACCGACAAGATCATGACCTATCTGTTTGATTTTCCACATGGAGCAAAGGTGTGCATTACAATGTTCAGTATTCTTTTGATTAAACGAGTTTACTAATTGATTACATCGTTGCTTTACAGCCTGATGAACCGCATAGAAATTGGAAAACGTATTTTGATACCATTGTAGTGGACGCTAGGAAGCCATTGTTCTTCGGCGAAGGTACAATCCTGAGGCAAGTCGATACAAGAACTGGAGCCTTGAAGCTTGGAACGCATAAAGGCCCACTTCACACAGGTAAGACTGTGCTGCAACAAGTAGAACTTCAATTCGTTACAACATTGTAATAAAATAATATTTTATGCACAAATAGGCGAAGTGTATTCAGGAGGCTCCTGCGACGTTTTCACGGAGCTGATAGGAGCGAAGGGCAAAGACGTGTTGTACGTAGGTGATCACATATTTGGTGATATACTGAAGAGCAAGAAGATCAGAGGATGGAGGACGTTCTTAATAGTACCTGAATTGGTTCAAGAGCTTCACGTTTGGACGGACAAATGTCAATTATTTGCTGAATTACAAAACTTAGACGTTATGTTAGGAGAAATGTACAAGTGGGTGAAGTATCTATACCGGTTGATAACATAGAAAACTATTAAATACCATCCTTTATCGTTGTACATATTTTCTCTTCAGAAATTTAGATAGTAGCACAAAAGAGAAACCGGACATTTCCAAGCTGCGAGCATCGATAAGAGACGTGACGCACAAAATGGATTTGGCTTATGGGATGATGGGTTCGTTGTTCCGTAGCGGCAGCAGACAAACGTTCTTCAGCAGCCAAGTAGTGAGGTATGCTGATTTGTATGCAGCGACCTTCCTGAATCTCATTTATTATCCATTTTCGTACATGTTCCGAGCTCCCGCCATGTTGGTAAGTTGATCAAAATTATTTTACATTTAATTCAGTCAGTTTTGTTATTTAATCTGAACCAAACGTTTTGAAGATGCCTCACGAGAGTACAGTGGCTCATGAACAGAGATTCGTTATGGAGACGCCAATGATCAGTCGATCAAGAACCTCAAAGCTCGCCGAAGAGGAAGAAGAACAAAACAAACCTGTCGTATGTAGAAAAATTGTGTTTATCATAAATGTTTCTGAAAGAGAGTTTTAATCGATTTTGTTAATTATTAGAAAACCTTGTTCGTGGATTGTTCCAATAACCAAATACCGCACGCGAGACCAGAGACTCCACGCAATGTAACGCATACACACGACGAAGATTGCAGCGACGAAGACAGCGACTTTCAGAAACAAGCCAATCACGTAAGATCATGTCCGAGAAATTCCACTTGTAAATGAATGATTTTAATTACCATGTTCTTGTGTTTCGTTGGCAACGCCCTTTGATAATACACTAATAATTAAACGATTTAGTACAATTCTACACCGAGTTACGGTTGTACTTAAAGATCTTGTTCGGAAGATTCAGTTTAATTATATTACTTTTGTTACGTGTCATTCCAATATTTTTTTTCTTCGTATAACGTTACGAAAGGACGGATTTATTCTATCGATCAATAGTTTTTAGAATTCTCAAATTCATCGAGTTACTTGTAATAAGTATAATATTTTTACCATCACAACAGTGTCCGTAAAAATAAATATTTCAAAATGAATATAATATATAGATGTTAATGTATTGAAACTGAATTTATCGTCATACAATATGACTTGAAAAGTTGCAAATTACGAATTATTGTAAAATGTAGTGTATATTAGTTTGCATGTTAATCTATATCTTGTTGACACTGCTTCATATTTATTTAAACGTATGCTTATAACAGATGATACATATAGAAAAAAAAAAAAACTAATTTCTGATTGCAAAATTTATGCACTCTTTTGCAAGTTCATAAATTATTGTCGTTCTTCGAGGAAGAAGTTAATCGAATGTAATATATGATTATTATTTTATATTAATAATTGTTTTCTAATGAGAAGCGATAAACGATTCGTTTTATTGCTAAATTAATGTCATAGTATCTTTTTTTGAGTATGTTTTAGCTCTACGATTCTCGCACAATAAATTGGAGTTCATATAAATATTTAACATTTGTATTATAAACAAAAAAAAGATATGGTGATATTAGACTTCTTCAATTGTGTACTATATATTTCATAAATTTAACTCCATTAAGTATAAGTATAAATTGTACGAGTATAGTAAGTGTTACAGGCAATTAAAAAATACAGTAAGTTGAGTAATTAGGGTAGTCTTTTTACGTGAAACTTTAGCATACTGGAATTATACGAATAGGATAGTGAAATCAAACGAATTGAAATTAGAAAACTGTATTATTTCTTCAATTGTGGAATAGTAAAATGCATTGATAGTATGAAAAGTAAGATTTGTGCATTGAAGTTATTTATACATTGTAAATGATTATGCCAGAAACTTTTAATCATTAGGTATGTATACTCAGATTGAAAATCCTTGACTGCAATAAAATGAATAGTTATATTTATTTATATACAATATATATACGTCAGTTGGTGCTAGATTTTCTCTATTGCGAATTTCATTTCTTTTTGCGAACCAATAACAATGCATTACTTTATGTATCAAAGTTAAAAAGTATATACTACAGCTTGTTATTATGCAATACATTTATAAAATCTGAACTAAGTATCAATCAAAATAAAGATACAATGATTATAATTATATTTATTTAAATATGACTAGCATTATGTATAGAAATTGTTATATTTCTTTAATGGTATTGGCAATAAACAATTTTTTGATATTACAGTAATGTTATTTTGTAAAAAACGATTATAATTCCTTTTACATTAACAAATCTGCTAAATACTCTTCAAACTCCTCCTCCCTTGTTTTTTCCAAATTCTCTGCTGGTTTTTCTTTCCAGATGTTGGATTCATCTTTGTCTGTTTGTTCCATAGATTTAGTTGTATCGTCTACAACTTTATCATCTTCAATTTTAACAGTTACTGCAGATGTACTAGGCATGCTGGATATATTACTACGAGTTTCGGAATGTGTTCCTAATCTTTTCAATGTTTTGTGCTTCTTTATTTCACGTTTTTGTGAACGATAATTTAACTTCACTGAACACTCAGGACACAATCCTTAAAATATACATTAACCATAAACATATATTTTGAGTGCATACATTTTTTTACTAAATTTATGATTACTTACTTAACTTTACAAGAGCATTTTTTTTCTGGTCATGCTCTATATAACCAAAATTTACCTCCCAAGATTTAAGCCCTTCTTTTTCTTTACATTTTTTATTCCCACATTCAAACTGTCCTTTCCCAACAATAACTTCCTTCTCTGTTCTCCATCTTAAGGCAACCTATTTAATGTCAACTTTTAAGAATCAATTCCGGACAAGAATCCATGTTTATTCTGATTTACCTTGTTCTGTTTGTAATATGTTAAATCAGCTATACAATATTCCTTAAATAATTTATCATAATACTTTTTTGCCAATTTAGCACCCCACGTGTCAGGCTCATCGTTATCCTGATCCCATAGAAATTTGTGGTTTTCTTTAATAACGTCATAGTCTGTCTTGTCTCGGGACCTCGAAACACAGGCCGAAACGTCAAGAGCTGCTCAGGTTAAGGTTTACAAAGTTATCATTTTTCTTTATTATTTTCAAGTAAATCTGTTGCAACATACTTTTTCACATAATATCCAAAAATATTATACAAGGCTTTCGAGATGAAAATATTTTAAACAAATCACATACATTAACTATGTATACCAAATTATTGTATAGAAAGTAATTAAAAGATTCAACATACGTGTCCCGTTTCAATGATGATATTGAACCCCCGTGTAATGTTAAATAATCATTTATAAGCTTTTTGTGTCTATCATAGGCTGACAAATATGCGTAAGCTGGAAACATGTTCTCCTAACTAACAAACTAACTTTCTTTCCGCTATTGATATATGTGTCAAACTAAAATATTAGTAGGATGTGTGTTGACATAACATCACACATAACATATATCAAAAATGTATTATTCACTACAAAATAATATAGATTTTCGATATGCACAAAACATCGATTGCACAACCAGATACAGCGCTGATGTCGCTTCTTTACATGCACCAGATATTTCAAAACATACAATAATGGAAAAAGGACATAAATGTAGGTTTTTCTCTTGTTTCAACAATCAAAAATAATAGATAAGTGCTTCTAGTCTCATAATTAAAGCAGCATTTTAATAAATAAACCTTTCTAAGGAATTTATTTAAGAAATATCAAAATAGTACATTATTTAATTTAAAAAACCCGCCATTTTTAACGATGTTTCGAGTTTCTCAGTCGATAATTGTTGATCGGTTTCAGCACTTTGTTCGCAGATTGCGATAGGGGTACAAAATGAAAGTCGGTAAAAATTATTTTATTTAAAAACAGCCTTTTAACAGCATTACATAAGATATTTTGTTCTTATAAATGTCCTTATAACTTTAGTATATCAAGAAATTTACGTATCATTAAAATAAAAGGTGAAAATCAAGCGCAGGTTTATATCGATTTATATACTTAAATGATGTTCTAGGATCACCAAATTTGAACTAAAGGAAGGGGAAACATTATATTATCATAAAAGTATCAATTTGTCACCGTACAAGCTCTATTTTTTATTATTTTTACAATTTTTTAAATAATTATATTTTTTACCTCTAGCGCCATCTCTTCGAAAAGTGCTGAAACTGCTCAAAAATTGACAGGAATCTGCCGTACCTACAATGATTATTTTTTAAGAAAATAATTTTTTGCTGTTTTCGCGTGTTTGAAGCATCTAATCGCTTCTATTTTACACTAATTATCGATTCCAATTGTCCGATTAATCCTAGAAGCCCGAAATATTGAAATATTAAAGATTAAATCGCACATTGAGAGAGTGAGAGGTGAGATTGGCGGACTAGTGTTCACTCTCTCGCACATTGGTGTTGTGCGCAGGCGCGAGTTTGGCGTAGAGAGAGTGAGAGACTAGATGCTCGGACCTCTCACTCCCACAATGTGCGAGAGAGTGAACACTAGTCCGCCAATCTCACCTCTCACTCTCTCAATGTGCGATTTAATCTTTAATATTTCAATATTTCGGGCTTCTAGGATTAATCGGACAATTGGAATCGATAATCAGTGTAAAATAGAAGCGATTAGATGCTTCAAACACGCGAAAACAGCAAAAAATTATTTTCTTAAAAAATAATCATTGTAGGTACGGCAGATTCCTGTCAATTTTTGAGCAGTTTCAGCACTTTTCGAAGAGATGGCGCTAGTGGTAAAAAATATAATTATTTTAAAAATTGTAAAAATAATAAAAAATAGAGCTTGTACGGTGACAAATTGATACTTTTATGATAATATAAAGTTTCCCCTTCCTTTAGTTCAAATTTGGTGATCCTAGAACATCATTTAAGTATATAAATCGATATAAACCTGCGCTTGATTACGAGACTCGAAGACTACATTTCAGGGCCTTTATTTATTATTTTCTTGCTTTATCGCGATTGTTAAATAATTAGAAACATTCATGGTACTAAAAAGCTGCATTTATTCAATAAACTACATGATTACGTTAACGCTTCTTGTTCTACCGAGGCGCTTGTCCCGGGGCGACTAGGCTCGACGCTACACTGACGGTACTGAGCGCGCGCCCGAGACGCGCTCTGATTGATCAGTGTTTTTGCTAAATAATTCAAAAACGAAGCCCCATCCGATATTTTTGCAAAGGAAATTGTTGTTCAGAATAGTCTCAGCTACCCCCCATTTCCGGCTCCTACAGGAGTTCTGGGACACCCTGTATATATCATACGCCATACGGAATTAAAATGGTAATCAAGAAGGAAACGGATTAACACTTATATATACGCGATTTAATATTTCATGCCGTGTAACTACAGTTCATAATAGCAGCAAGATTCATTTGAATTCATGGTATTTGCTTAAGCGTCTATCGCAGCTTGAATACTGTATTATACATCCTTCGTTCCATGTGGCATTTAATCCACTGATTTCTGGTGGTGGAAAAGATATTATTTCCAGTTCAAAGCAGAAACACCTGTAAATAAACAATTAAGGATCGTTTAAAGCAATTATTGAATGAATAATAATTTTACTGAAGATTATAATATCTGTTAGATTACTGATTCGCTTTTCGATGAATTGTTTGAGCCAAACGAGCGACTGATATTCGAGTACAACGCAATTATCTGTCGCTTATCATTTCGTTAAACGTAAACAAAGTCTAACATCAACGGTGCACTTAAAAGATTCACGAACGTCTTTGAAACTTATAAAGGTAATAATATACCGTTAAAAACGCTTGTTTTAATGAAAAGTGAAAAAGAAACTATATTTTTAAATATTACTATGACGTTGTAGCGATAATACGTTGCATCCTTGACAAAGCATCAGAAAAAGGAAATACGTAACCAGAGGACACCTCGCGAGGTCTCGGAAATTACAGTTTTCACAACTGTTAATTCTTGAAGGTGTTCATACTCGACTATTATGATTTAGAATTCAATCATGGATTCACAATTTAATTTATGCAATAAACAATAACTTCTTTGACAATATTTAAAGAAGCAATACTTGCTCTTAAATAGAACAATTATAGATTTGTTATTTAAGCTACTAAGGTACATAAGTGATTTTAAGTAACTTCACAACTTCATTCTTGTCTCAAAAAGCTTCAGTCGAGATTCCTTAAACGCCATAATCGTTTCACCTCGCGGTTTCTTCAATGTTCAAGAGATTTAACCACGTTAAGATCGTAGGTAAACGTTTGCATACTTTCTGTTCAACACACAGTCGGCCGTTGAAGGTTCTACAAACAGTAAAAAAGATAACTAAAATAGAAGAAATATTCCCAGTAATTTATGTGCTCTGATATTCTGAGAAATTTCGTAGAAACGTCTGGAAACTGTTTGATAACATTTTCATTTTCTAGCTAAACAGACGAATTTCAAAATCAAATAATTTTAATTCGAGATTGCATTAAACGTTCAATTTTTAATCGTCTTGAAAGTGGAACGCCTCGAGAGACACGCGAATACATGCAAGGAAAAAGAAATTAAAATGTTGACCACTCGTCTAAGTTGTATAGAAATAAAAAAAAAATGTGAACTTTAAATTGGAATGGGAAGAATAGAACTAGTAAAAAAAAGTATGACTAAAGAAGAGACTGACGTACCGACATTTGCATCGACGTACAAGGACGAGTATAAAGTGCAAACAGAGTCCAAGGTTTAGGATGTTCGCTTAATCTACTAATTCCAAAATAATACGTTTCACAATTAATAACAATTGCTCTAAATAGATATTTACCTATAACATCACAGCTTCATGTACTGAACGACAGAATATTTAAAGAAATACTTTAAGATTTCAAGAATAGTTCAAAATTGAAACTGTCGCCTCTTTCCATGGTCCGTTGTCCAAGAGTTGATATTATAAATGTTTACTCTAATGAAATTTATATAATGGTGCAACTTTGTGTATCAAAGGGTTAGTATATCTTTGATATAAATATTGTAACTCAATATTTGTTAAAGAGAAATAAATCCAAAATGAATCCGACACGGGTGTACGTGCATTTATAGCTGCAACTCGTCGGTGTCCTAAATTAGGGCCAAAACCTCGCGTGTCCCCAATGAATTCTTCTGAAGCTCTAAAAAAAGAACACCGCGTTGAAAGAGAAAGAGGCGAAACGAGGAACGACGAAAAAGAAGGTAAAAAAGAATGGGAGAAAAGCATAGGCCGTGGAATAAGGAGGGAACGACGGTTAACAAGGAGAAAGTGAGAAAAGGTGTAGGAAGGGTTGGAAGGAGGGAACACAGGTGCGGCTGCTACGTCCAGACCGCCTTCAAACTGTAATGCTGTCCGTCGTGTTGCCGAGAGAAGTCCTTTTTTCCGCCTCGTTCCAAAACTTCTACCGATATTTCGAGCGTACTTCGTCTCAGTACAGTGTTCCTTCAACAGGTTGCTCCTGCGTATCGTCTACGATCTTATCTCCGGCGTAGATTGTGATCGGTGGTACACGAACTTACAAAAGAATGATATTTTCGATGTTACTCGTCGAGAAGTGAAATAAATTCTTGTCGATCAGGATTTTGATTATTTATAAAAATAAAGGGTACTTCGATGATTCACGTTGAACGAGTTTGTCACTGAACTCGAATGAATCACGATCTCCGTTTGGTGTTGCTTCAGGTAGGTGAGTACAGGCGGCGTTCAAACAATCATTTTATATTTTAAACGTTGTCCCTGAGCGATATCGTTAATCCCTGTATTTGCACAGACACGGTGTTATTTTATGGTTAAAGAATGACATCATACTTGGATTTGGATGTGTTGTTGCTATGACATAATTGACGATGAGTTTTGCAGTAATAAATATTTATTTTTCCTGTTCGAAAATTCTCTATAATGAGACGAGAAATCAGATTGCTTGATAGTCTATAATTCAGGAATCAAAGAATGATTCTTATTTACAAAATACATTTTTATATTTTCATTTCTATTTCTAATAATATATATTTACAAATATATATTATCATGATCGATAAAAACGATTGTGTATAACTCAATTCAAATTTAGTTAAAATTCAAGGATTAAAATCATTGTTTGAATAATATTAAAATGGTTTTCTTTGTGTGACAATATCACCTGTTGCGTGGGTGAGCAAGTTTGACGTTTTACGAGTATGACTCGTCGACCTACTTTGCTTCTAACATCCACACGAAACCAATCGGTCTATCGATAAAAAAATACGGACTATGTACAATTCTTCTTCGATTAGCTGTAACAATATCAGTGTTGTATATTGTAAAAATATAAAACATTAGCCAACAAATATAAAAATAAATTGGGACCTATACGATTGGCATGTTCCTTGATATTTTTTTTTTTTTATATCAGCTTCGCTTCTTTTGTATTTTTAACGTTACCAATTCGCTGTTCAGATTATACTTATTCATCAAATGTTCTATTATTGCCTTATCGCGCGACACGCTTACGTTTGCATCTTTGGTAGCGTGTTTCGCGCGCTGATCCCTCCCGATCCTTTTATCCTTCATTTTTTCAGCTTCAGTGGGCACTTTAATATCTGCATCTAATCTTCTTTTCTTTACTATAATATTTTTAGAGCCTGTGTCTGAAACGCGAAGACGTTTTAGACAATTTTTTATATCAAAGTTTGTACTCGAGTTGTGGAAGCTTCTTTCGTCTATCTTTGTTTGAAAAATGTTCTTTTTATCAAAAATTTCCACTGGACTAATGCTTATTTGGCTAGAGGTGCTTGGCTGTTGCCGAGTCACCGATTTGTCTAATTCATTCCCGTTAATTAAAGCCTGCGACGCGCTATTCACGTGTACTGGGTCTATGTTATCTTCGTTACTATTCACGGCACTTTCTGTACTAATTTGAGTACCACCTGTTCCGGGGGAAACAGGGGAGCTGCTTCTGGCGGGAAATTGTTCCTGTTTAATCGATTGCAGCGTCGCGTTACATTGCATGATCCGTTCGTCAGCGTCTTCCGCCGTTTCTTCGCGTGTAGCTGTTGTCAAAGTATCCTTTGACTGCTTCTCGATACTTATATCACTATTTACATCAGTCTTTTTGACTGACAAACTTATATTATAGCTAAGAATTGCAAAACATTAATAAAATTGAGGTTTTCATTTGTGGAAACTGAGAAGAGTTTTATATAAATACTTACATGTTGTACTTTATACTCTCTACACGTTCAGAAAACGTAATGAATTTAGAAGTTCTAATCTCTACTACTTCTTTGCTCTTACACACATCACAATTCGCATTGCAAGGTGATGCTGTATATCCGAAATAGTTACTAATAATTTCGTGACGGCATCTGAAGAAAATTTTACATGATCTAAATGTTACATTCAAAATGCATACAAGGATTCACTTAATACACATTTCTTACTTAACCGAAAGGCAGTAGGATACAAATTTATTGTATTCGCTTAATCTATGCTTTATTTGCTCTGTATTCTTCATCACCTTGTGATTTTCAATAGAACTTTTCACTGAAGAATACTCTTTCATGCTAAAATATACTCTGCAGTATGTTTGATTGCTATCTGAATGGGTTTGTGCTAATTCTCTATAATACTTGGTAATACTTTCAACTACTGTCCAATAAATCGTGCACCTGATTAAATAAATATTTTATCAATCATTAAAAACACTATAAGAATAGAATATGTTGATACCTTTACAATAACCTATGCAAACCTAATTGATTTTCTATAAATGAATCCATAATTGTATGTTGTGGTAATAACACAAGCATCACCAGATATCCACTTATTTTCAATTTTTTTTTGTATGGAATCCTTCAGCTCTAAAATAAATCAGTTTTTACTTTTTAATCCAAGAATCATGGTCTCAGTTATAATGCTTACTATGATGATATGTCAATGCAGATATGCCCCATCCATTTAACTTATTTTTTAATAATTCTGCAGTTACTGTTTCACTACAGTAAATAATAGCAAAACCTTTTTGTATCTGTATGCAAATAATCTTTATGAATAGCCATTTTTTAATCCTGCTCAAAGAACAAATTGATTTACCTTATAACCAGTTGGGTCTAAAAAACCTAGCATTTCCATGATGAAGTTTTTCAGATGCTCAAATGGTTGAGAAAGTGTATCTAAAAACCATATGTCACAGTATACATTGATCTTTTGCATAGCCAACTTGAATATTTCTGGAGTTTCTAATGCTAACACATTACAAATATCTTCAATCACCTGTCAAAGTGTTAAAATCTATTGTTTCAGATTTTATATATGTTGTATAATGTTTAATAAATTGGTTTCTTTAATTACCTCATCAGTAACTGTTGTGGTAATTGCAATTTGTGGAATGTCTTCAAACACTGTATTCAAATGCTCTAAGTACTCATAAATAGGGGCATATTCGTACCCCAATTTGCTTACACAATGTGCTTCATTATATACAATATAAGATAATAATTCACGTTGCTTTAAAGAAAATATAAGTTGCTGTAAAAACATTTTAAGTTTAATTAAGTGTGCATTAAAAATTGATGTAACAAACAAGTATTTACCTGAAAACATGGTACCATAATCATGTCCGAAGTAGCATACAATAATACTATTTTAGGAGAAGTTGATGTTAAATCTTTGAAAATACTGTTTTTTTTATTGAAGTACATACTTCGATGTAACAAGCACGCATTGATTTGTTTACTTCTTAAAAAATCTATTTGTTTCTATAATCATTTGAGTTATTAAGCACTAACAAAATTACTATAATATGTTTTAAAAAATCATGACAAGAAACTTTACCTTCATAAAAGATAACTTTGTAGAGAAAACAAGAGTAACTTTGCCTTCCTGTAAAATAGCTGGCAATTGAAAACAAAGAGATCTACCAAAACCAGGAGGCATAGATATGCATACACATTGTGCACCTACAATTTTTATTTTCTAAATATATACATCCAAATATGTACTGTTGTTTTGACTTCAAAAGAAGACTAACCTTGAATAATAGCAGCAATTGCATCTTTCTGAACGGTATTCTGAAAATTTTCATAACCAAACACGGATTTCAGAACTGCTATCACGCTTGTTTCATCATAGTTCATTGTTACATATTTTACTAAACTAAAAAACGGTATTTTACAATTAATTTAAATGAAACATATTTAAAACTTCTTTCTCTCACACCAGCTTACCAAAAGTAAATTTCATTGGTTGAGTAAAGCACACATAACTCGAGCTAATCAGAAGCCACAATTCAAATCGTACACTGTTGACCAAGAGTTTTGGCCATCATCCTTAAAAAAACAAATGTTAAGTGCAATATCCTTTTGATATTGTATGTAGAATTAAGAGGCAGTAATTTATGACGATTTGAATCATATTGTGAGCGTAAGATATCAAAGAATACCGCCAATTGACGAAATTCAAGAGAGGTTACTTTGTGGACTTACGGAAGGCGGGCTTCTTATAAAATGAAGTCACGTGCCGGAAACCACTTGCTGGACGAAGGGAGGGGAGGCCATTAGCCAATAACTTTCGCGCGCGTATTATTCAAATCATTGAAATTCTTTTTACAGATATGGAAAGAAATTAAAATAATTCGGAATTTTGAAGGATCAATTTCCAATGTAAAATAAAGGGAATATAATGTCTGTAGCTCAATAAAGTTTATCTCGCCTTGGTAGATGAACACACACGTACGTTTCATGTTTTACCCAAATTTATTATAAAACAAGAGTTGAAACTAAGAAAATCTATCACCATATTTCATATTCCAGATGCATCATGACGAAGTTTTATATAATATTTCTTTTAATATGGGCGTCTGCCGCTGATTCGGATAACGATTGCAACGATCCCAATTGGCACTCGTTGGAGACGCTGGAGTCCGCCAGATTGGAATGCGGGGAAGTTTTTAAAAATCGTTGTTACTGTATGAGGACATGTTACGAACACCAGCATCAATACGTCGTTAATTGCACCGATTCGAATTTCCTTAATACCGCACCGCTGGCTCACTTACCAAATCAAACACAAGTAAATTCGTCATTTACAAGAATCAATTATTTCTTTCAAGTCAAAGATATACAAAATTTAACTTGTTTTAAATACTTGCAGGTTCTGATTTTTACTGGGAACCATTTAGAAGAGCTTCCATGGAACGTGTTTGGCACCCTGGATAGTTTACCCTACCTCAGGGTGATTGATATGTCCAGGAATAAAATCAGAGAAATTCGAGGTAAAGCGTATCACCACGTTCAACGAGTGGAACGACTGATCCTGGACTTTAACAAGTTGTCCTTGGATCCTGCAAGAAACCATCCCAGGGTGTTCTCCAATTTTATATCCCTTCTGGAGCTTCACTTAACCGATGCATTCGAGGATGGCCCACCAAGGGATCTTGCAGCTACGTTGCATGATATTTTTGTGAACAGGTATTAGATCAATAATTATCCATACAAATAATGATACATAAATTTAAGTACTCTTTGATTGCAGCAACTTAACACAACTCATAAAGTTGCACTTGGAGCAAAATGAGATATCGGAGTTCCGTGATCCAAATGTTTTCTGTGATCTTCCCAATCTTTTGGATCTCTATTTGGGCGACAACGCGCTGACAGCTCTGCATTTCAATATATCCTGTCTTCACAAACTTCGTTTCGTGGATCTTCAACGAAACAAGTTCAAGAGGGTCCTCGATCACGATCTGCACGCCATGGACTCCATCGTTAAGCACAATCAGGACATAGTGGTGGACTTTACCGGAAATCCGCTGGAGTGTTCCTGTAAACTCAATCCTTTCATCAAATGGATGAAAAAGACGAAGGTGTTCGTTCGTAATAAGGGCAATTTGAAATGTTACAAAGGTAAAGCTCCTTAGCTAACTAAAATAATAAGTTCACTTCTAACTGGAGTTTATAAAAGAACAATTTTTTTCTTTAATAACAAAATAACCATCATACCAGTTATGCTAACGTTCAAAAAGATAATCTTTGTACTTTAATACAGTACTTAAGGCTCAAGTAATCTCGTAATTCAAAAACTTTTCAAGTATTTTGTAAAATATCGACCGTATTATCATATGATAAACTCAAGTATTTCCATTATTGTTACAGGTGACATACTTCACGAAATTCACGAGACAAAGAACTGCGCGCCAAAATTGTTTTCATCGGCTTCGCGAGGCGCGACAGCCTTACTGTTCCTTCTCTCGTTGATTCTAATAGGACTCGTGTGTGCTCTGATATACATGCAACGTGTGAAACTGCAGAAAAAAATCGAGCCGATATTGGACTCTGTGAACAAAAGGGTGCGGTACACGTCGATAGCGACTGGCGAAGCCCGCGAGGATTTGTAACCAGTTGGCCATTTAAAAAGTTCCATTCTTCTTTTTTTACATTTGTATAGTACTTAATTTTTGTTTGTTTTTAATATTATGAATAGTCTGAAATCGATAGAATACAAGATATTAATATTTATAACATGTCATGTAATAATTAATTCAAGATTCGAAAAAGAAGGTTCACTTGTAACATTAATAATTAAAAACAAAAGCGTATGTAATTTCAATACCGTTATTGCTTGAAACATGTTCAGTGACGAATAAATGTTATATATTTTGTATCCACATTTGTCAACTTCCTTCTCAATTTCGAGAATACGCTCGAAATTTATGAGCCACGCCGCTAAAAATACGCAAAAAGCATTTTTAAAACATTTACCGTTCTTTATCATCTCCTATCAGACCATTGACTCCTTGATAGAGATTAGATAATGATTCAGGCCGCCTTAAACGTCTACAACGTGTAGCAGCGTGCTCTTGCACCAATAAATTCATATAAAGCTTTTTCTTCCCGGAAGTGTAACAAAAAAAAAATGTCGTTGGGCGGACGTCTTCATCTGGACGAAATCGTCGCGTCGTTTCCAGAATTGGGGCCCACGCTTCCTGACGGTGGTTACTCGTGGGTTGTTCTCTTCGGAGTATTTTTGGTCCAGGTATGAGGCCTGAAAGCACAAATGAAATTGTCATTATGTTATTGTTTTTGCAGATGACCGTTCCGAGTATTCTAACAATGTACGGAATAGTGCTTGCTTACATACACGAAACGAACGATGCTGACTTTGAGGCAGTGAGCGATAAATTCATTCTGACACCGATACTGTTCGTTGCTTTCTGGAATCTGTCAGGTAACCTGAAAGCATCAAGTGTTATTTAATCAGCTAATAACTTAAATCACTGTTTAACAAGTTACCTCATTTAACTCAGTAGAAAGAACAATCTTATGATTGTGTTTATCGTTTCAGATCCTTGGACAAAAATGATTGTGAGTCTGGCGGTTCCCCGCCTGATAGGGGTGATAGGGGTGACTTTGTTGGCAGTAGGGATCATAGCATCTGGATACCTGGCAACAGGTGGTGTCGGTGCGTATTTAGCTAGCACCAGCGCAGGTGCAGCAATGGGAATTGGCGCCAGTTTTGTCGTGCTGCTTAGCGACTACATTTTGCGAAAGTATTTCCGCAAGAAACTCCTCTTAGCGCTTACAGTGAGAAACGTTGCAATATCATTCGGTCTCGTAATCGTTCCCTGTATCACGTATTTACTGTTGCAAAAAGCCAGGTTGAATTCTAGCCTCGAAATGATGGCCGCTGTATTGCTGCCCACCGTTCTTGGAACGTTGACCTTCAGACTGCCTCCTCAGCAGCAGACTTCTCCTTACAGGTTCATTTTAGAGGTACCTTAAGACAGCTGTTGAAAAATAGATCGATTAATATTTAAAATCAATTTGTAGTCTCTTACTTTCGACTGAAGAAGACACTGAACTTCCCATAAGAATCTCCTCTGAGGTGTCCAAGGGTGAGCAACAGTTAAGCAGCCAGGACGAAATAGAGAACTCAGAGTACGGTCAGTCCGAAGAAACAGTGCAACACGGCGGAGGACTGCTCAACGAGGGCAGCAACATCTATGCCTATGAAGAGCCAGACGAAGACGTAGATCTATTCGTAAATTCAGTCACTCAACCTAGCACTAACTGGAAGCATCAGTTTCATGCTCTGAAGAATTTCAGATTTTGGCTTATAGTCGTTGGCTGGACTGGAATGAAAATGTCCATTCTCTATTTCTGGACCTTGTTACCTGCATTTAGCAGCAAAATTGTACATGATTCTCATGTTTGGATGACAATACTTATTACAGCTGGCTTGGCCACCTTTGTACCAAACTTGATAAGCTACAAAATGTTGAAAGCTACCAGTCAAAGTAGAAGACTATATTTTGGTGTAGCATCTTGGATCTGTGGTACCAGTTTGATAGGTACATAATTTTCTTCATATTCTTGGATTCTTCTGGAATTTGATGCACAAAACAGAACTTTTACAGGTCTAATTTATGCAACCAACTACCAATGGATGATGGTATGCGCCTTTTCTGGTGGTATTAGTATTGGTGCTTTGTTAAGTTGCCAGGATCTAGCTTTGTACGATATTCTCGGTGCTGAAACAGTACGTTCGATTCATAAAGGATTATCGATCATCGTGGGCTCGTGCATACTGATCTTCTGCTTCATACACAGTGAGTCACATCAACGTTTTATTTTATAATAAAATAAAGGATCGAGGTACAAAAGTATGATCGAGAAGCTGAACCACGACAAATGTATTTCTGATTACAGACACAACCATCTGTCTGAGTATTACAGCGTTTTTACAATTTCTCGGCGGACTTTATTCGATCTCCTCACCGGTGTTGAGTTTAATTAAAACAACACGGTACAGATCCGTCCGTACGAGTAACAATAGAATAAGCAGAGACGAAACATGATTGAAAGAATTTTTACAATAATAATATATATTTAAGAATAATCGATTGTACCTTACATCTTATATCAACGATATGTACAGATGGTTTATATTAATCACAATAATCTGTTACCTAGATTTATCTAAAAATAAAAATAGTATATATAAAATCGTAAAAATAGATATTTTGTAGAAATTAAAAAATAGGCGACGAATATTGTCTAATATAAAAAGAATAAATATGAATTGATACTTTGCAATAGTATATCTCGAATGATTTTCACAGATTCTTATTTCAATCTTCCCCTGCCATTATCTTCATTTCCTTTAAAATATTTTTGTTGTACATTCAACAGATTTCAACAAGATAAAAACATGGAAAAATTAAAATAGAATACCCTATATGTATATATAAATATATACACAGATAAAATATGCAATTTTTATTGTACGGTGACACGATACTATGTTGATCATAAAATATTATAATAAATTCCTTATAAATATACCTTTTTGCACGTGTACGAAATAAATGGTTCTTAGAATATCAACAATTCTATTTTCCTTTTTGTATATGCAGTGATTAATATACTATGCGCATAAATATCGCTCGATGATTAAAGAAAATATAAAAGAAGAAAATAAAAAGGGACGTGAAACTGATATTAATCTATTATTCGAATGGTATGAGATCGTGAAATCGGTCTCTTATTAATTAAGACTTATCAACGATTTTGTACCTTGTTTGCCAATTTACTTCTAAGGTATTCGAGAACCTTACTTATTGATATTGACGAGTATTCTTCACATCTAGTGCTTTTCATTTTGTATTTAATTTTTTTTTTCTAAAATTACAAGGCACCCCATATGTAACAATCATCGACTATATTTTCATTTCTTTCTTTAAGATTTTTTAAGCAATAGCTTTTATATAATTTCTCTTCTTTTAATATCACATTTTTCTTTGCACAATATTTTATATCTATTTATATTAATTTTCAACCGTTAAGTAACGTAAAATTTTTCATTCACTTTGTAGTAGTTAATTGTTAGAAGGCCAACCGCACTACGGCCACTTTTTCCCCGTCAATTGTTTAAAAGGATAATATTGCATCAAATATTTTACGTCATTAATTTCATTAAACGTATTACGGAAAAGGAGAGTGCAATACGTCACCGATTAAATGTCTACCATGAGTATACGATTTTCATAAATAAAAATATTGATCTGACTATTTGCTTTGTTACTGTTTAACTATGTACATGCATATACTGAGCAATCAGAGTAAGTTCGCGTTCTTCTAGATGGAAATATTTGTGTCAAAATGATTTCTGAGAGTTTATGATCAACATGGAAACTCACTCCGAGGAGTTAATCACTAACGAACCCGAAGAGACATGATTCTTATACGTTTTTCTAAATCATGTTGAAGACATATCTTTAGAAACTTAAAATTCGAATGATTTAATTGATGAAGGATAAGAAAAATTTAAGTTTCACCAAGCTCTGGATCTTTGTCCTTTAACCTGCTAGGTCCCGCGTTGTCCGACGACTTCGACGAGCAATAACCATTCGGCATTCGATTGAATTGTTTATAACCGCTAACTGGCCTTGGATTGTCCAACTGATCGTATTCTGATTCATCGTTGTTCTGCTTAATCTCATCGTAAACGTGTTCAACCTTCTTGCCATCCGTTTCATCGATGCTATGATACACATTGAGATTAGGATTTCCCATGTCTGCATCCCGATTCTTCAGATCGTATCGATTAAACGTCCCTGAAAACAGTATCAACAACATCAAACATTTGTTCCAAACAATAGGACTTTATGCTGACATTTTTACATTACCTTTACAATCATCATCATCATCAGCACAGCTGTTCATTCCCAATTTAGCCTTCTCGTTGTTTATCTTCTTGCTCGTCCCGAGGTTATTTCTAAACTGGAAGTTGTTCAGCAAAGTGGTTGTTCCATCATCGAACTTCGATGATCCTTGATAGGCATACACTGGATTATCAAATTGAGTTTGTTCTGTATAAAACATAGAATTTTATAGTGATGAAAATTAAGTTTTATCTGAGGTGGTTCTTACGGACTTCCTTAAGGAAAATGGGGATGCAGGAATATGCAATACTGTACATACCCGGTGGAGAAGGAGGATCAGCGATGTAATGTACTTGGGCAATTTCGTTTTTCAGATCAGCTACTCTTCTCTTGTGATATATCCAGCCTGCCAAACTCATGGCAAGGACAACGATCGCAGCGAAAAAGAATCCTGCTACTATGCTACCATACCCAGTGTCGTCTTTCTCTTGAATGTTGCGTGAGAACAATTCCTCGTCGCAATTAGGACCTGAATGATATCTCGTTATTGTAACATTCAATGTACGATAAAACATTACACGTTAACTATGAAATATTCACCTCCGTATCCGTGTCTGCAAATGCAACCATCAGCAGGATGGCAGGTGTAGAAGTCGCTCATACAATTGCATGGTTCCATACAGTGGTCGCCATAGTATCCTTCTGGACAAACTGTTTCAAATACAATGAGTAGTATACAGAGACATTATATGATGTGTTCACTATAATTTGATATAAAATGTTTTTACTTACTCTCGGTACATTTGGTGCCGATCCAACCGGGTGCACAGCGGCAATGGCCGTCGTTGGACCTACACTTTCCGCCATTTTGACACGTACAGTGTTGACTGCAATTTATACCGTACGTTCCCTCCGGGCAGGGTGTTTGACAGTGCTCGTCTTTCCACCCAGGACGACACTGGCACAAGCCTGAAACGACGTTACATTAACTTAATAAATAACAATAACTTACAATAAATTAATTACAATCTTACCTGTTACATGATGACACTCTCCGCCATTTTTACAGCGACAACGATTAGCACAGTTCAGCCCGTAGCGATTAGGCGGGCAGGGATGCTCGCAGGTTAAACCCAAGTATCCAGGACGACAAACGTATTCTCCAGTGACGTGATCGCAGGTCATGTTGTCTGAAAGATAAAGTACATTGTTTTAATCCTCGAATATGCGTCTTTAAAATGATTGTTTATTAATAGAAAGGAAAGATGCCTCACGTTGAATTACATTGAAAATCATTATTACATAAGATGTTCATGACTCACCAAGGTCTTTGAAGTTTTTGACTTACAAGAATATGCAGTAAAAAAAAAAAAAAAAAAAAACAATTGTTATATCAGCCACTGAAGCATTACTTCACTACTTTTCTTGATCATTACAATTTATATTAATTACCTTACATGCTGAATATAATGTTACAAACTACTTCAACTAAGAAATAGCTAACTATGGTGTAAATATGTAATTTAATGTGTGACGGTGGCTCGTGCTGGCAAGTAAAGCTCGAATATTAGTAAAGATTTATAGAGGCTTGTCTCACCTTCGCCTAGAACTTATGGTTATTCTTACCCTGCATCTTTTCTGGACACTTTTCTTTACAACCCATACCGTACCAGCCTTCGCTACAGGGCTGAGAACAGTCGGGTCCTTTCCATCCTCTGGCACAGATGCACGTGCCCGTTTCAGGGTCGCATGAACTGTTGTTTATGCATTCGCAGTGTGAATGACAGTCATCGCCGTAAAGGCCTTCGGGGCACTTCGTTTCACAACGGATTCCTGTTTTTTATATTATTTAATATCACAAACTGTGTCGAGGGTCTGGGTCGGTCGATGGATGAAGTTTTATGTGTGATGATCGATCGACGAGCGAAAAGAGAGAAAAAAGAACAGACCTCGCCATTCTGGCTTACAGATGCAACGACCCGTGGCAGGATCACAGCCCAAACTGTTCTCTTCCTGACAATCACAGACCTGGGTGCATCCTAGCCCGAAATATCCGCTTTTGCAACGATCTTGGCAATATTCGCCGGTGAAACCAGCCGCACACGTGCATGTGCCTGCAGGTGTAAAAGGTAACGTGTTTTGGTGCAAGTGCAACGAGAGAGAAGAAGAGAATAAAATTGAAATACAGTAATTGTTGATAACTTGTGACCAAAATAAATATGAAAAGTGTATATAATAGTAAACAAAAATCGTTGCAACTAGCACCCTTACCATTTTGAGGATTGCAGGCGGCATTATTAAAACACTTGCATTTACCCTCGCAGTCTTTGCCGAACGATTTGTCGTCGCAGGGACGATCGCAAGAAACACCAACCCATCCTGACAAAATTCAACACATGCAAAAATAATTCTTAACGTGTAAACAAATAAAATTATTAAGAACAATAAACTCAGCTTGCAGCATTTAAGCCTCACACTTACCTTGTACAACGTTTTAATTTACAAATTTGCGGACAACGAGCTAACAAAAACTACCGCTATATTTTTACATGCAATTCACGATCGTACAACCTATATTAACACCTTGACTGCCACGTCACCTATATGTGGATGACACTTGAATTCAAATTAGAAACTATCGCCCATATTATTAGGAATTCTTTCATATTAGAAATAATAAAATATTGAGGGAATAGAATATAAAATTTGTCAAAAATAAAATTACTATCAATTGGAATTTTTGCAACATGGTAGTCAAAGTGTTAATAACAGCATTCAAGGGAACAAAACAAAAAATAAAAAACACCGAGGCAGTGTGCGAGTAGTACGATCGCAAGATGCTTATTGTATCAAGAATATTTTCCCTTAGCATCCAATTTGAACTTACAATAAATGGCACATCAACGTCTGTTATCATCGCAGATTTGTTAGTCTTTCATTTAGTTGGTTTTACTTTTCTTAAATAAAACAATAATTACCTGCTGTGCAATTGCATCTTCCATTCTCTGGTGAACAGGTGGCGCCGTTCTTGCAGGCACACTTTTGTGCACAATTGTCGCCGTAAGTGTTGTCGGGACATATTTCACTACAATCCTCACCTCTGTATCCAGGTGCACAGATACAGGTTCCGTTGACGGGCAAGCACTGAGCATTGTTCTTGCAATTGCAACGATTCTGGCAGCCCTTTCCGTACATGTAAAACGGGCAAGGTCTGTTGCAAGTGTCGCCGTCCCACCCAGCCTTGCAAATGCATTTCCCGGTCCAAGGATGACAGAGGTTCGTGTTGTCATCTTCGCATTCGCACACCTGGACACAGATTTGATTAATAATGCTACATATTCGACGCGAACCATGATCCACTTACTTTTGTACAATTGGCACCCCAGAATCCATCCGGACAGGCACGTTTGTTGCACTTCTCACCTGTCCAGCCAGGACCACAGGTACACGTTCCATCGACGGCTGAGCACTCTGCTCTGTTTTCGCAGGTGCAGTTGCTCGTGCAATTCAAGCCAAATTGTCCTTTAGGACAAATTTGCAAACACTATCAGAGAATGATTAATGGTTATAGATCAAACTCTTTTAAACGATTGAAGAATGTAACCAGGAATGGTACTCACCTTTTCACCGTAATAACCAGGGTTACACTCGCATTCGCCTGTCAAGTGATGGCAACTGGCTTTGTTGTAACAGTCGCAGACTTGGGAACAATTTTTGCCCCAAAAACCTTCTGGACAGCGACTAGCGCAAACCAAACCCTGTTCCCGAAAATGGACAGAGATTAGATTCTACTTCTGTTCTACTTTTGTTAAATTCCATTTCTCAATGCTTTCTATAACGCGTGTCGAATGTCAATTGATATTTACCATCCATCCAGGTGCACAGTAACATTCTCCAGTCGTAGGATTGCAAGTACCGCCATTTTGACACTTGCACTCGGATTTGCACTCGTCGCCGTGTTTACCAGGTGGACAGAAATCATCGCAACTGAAGGAAGACGGAGTTTTAAAATTCAGTTACAAGATTAATCAGATTGGTAGTCGAAGAAGCGCACTCACAGGGGTCCCGTGTAACCAGGGGCGCAATGGCACTCGCCGGAAATGTGATGGCAGCTTCCACCGTTGCTGCAACGGCACTCCTCGCCGCAATCTTGTCCGTATCGGTCGGGGGGACATTTCTGGTCGCAGTGATGGCCGGTCCAGCCTCTGGTGCACATGCACTTGCCGTCGAACGGGTCGCAGATGGCTCCGTTCTGGCACATGCAGTCCTTCTCGCAGGACTTGCCCCATTTTCCCGCTGGACATCCTGTTAAAGGATGATATAGATAAGAAGTCGTGGAATAAAAGGTAGCGATGGACGCGTTTAGGTAAGGAAGTAACGTCGCTGCCTACAATCTGCGGACCCGGGTTCGAATCCTGGCGATTGAAGTCCATTTTTTCCACGATTTTCTACATTATTTGCAAGACTCCGTGAGTCATACGATACGGACGTGACAAAAACTCGAACATGAATTAACACGAGGCCTGATTAATATTAATACCGTTGAACTTCGCTCTTACTGTAATCGCATAATGGTCCTCCGTATCCTGATTCGCACTTGCAGACGTCGGGCGTGATGCAAGTGCCATGGACGCAGTCCTCGGAGCAGATAGGAATGCAACGATCACCGTCGGTGGTTTCCGTGTAACCTTTGCAGCATTCTTCCACTGGTCTTTGCTTCGTTAATTCCTGATGGAAACGTTATTGATTACAATGTTGTTCTTTAACCACGTGATATCCTCTCGATGTCTTACCTGTTCCTTGAACACCGTCCTGAATACCACCCTGTATTTGGAGCACCGCGGAGGAAAACTGAGACACCAAGTGAAATCTCGAACGGTGTAAGGTTGCTGTTCCGATACCCTCACCGTTATCTTGTAACTGAATAAAAGAAAATACAACAAAGTAAGCGTCAAACACCATAATTGCATTAAAGAAAGAAAATAACGCATTAGAAGTATTTTAAAAGCGGACAATGTTCAGATGTGCAAACAGAAACATCGTTTACTCACGTTTCTTGTCTTGTGCATATATTTGGCCCTTCGAGGGCATCGGTTGCTCCAAAAGCCGTGACGACGGCCAACAGATAAATCGATATATCCATTCTGACTGGTTAATCCGACACAATACAGAGCTGCATCTATTCGAAAAGCATGTATATTATATCTCTTCCGATGATACTTATATTTATTTTCACGTGTTTCGCAAACTCCAACCGATCTGCATGCTTCTGCGCCCTGAAACAAACGATGATTGTTAATTAATGCAATTGAAATTCCTCCGAATTTTTCTATTTTAATCTCTAAAACACTTCCAACGAAGTATAAAGAAAAAACAGTGTTTGAATCTGGGGAGTTAACTCAAAGGGTTAACTCGACTCGGTTCACCACCATCGAGTAACCAGAGAACATTGTGACGCGGTGTTTGCACAACGAGCTCGATAAGCGTTCATACGATCCTAAAATTTATTTATCATTAAGATTTGAGGAACTCCTCTACTTCCTTCTCGTTTTTATCCCTCTACTTTTATAATATGCACAATGGGTTATTACAAATCCCAGGAAAAAAAAGAAACGAATTGCATACGCCGAAGGGTGATTACAACTTCCGAGTCGTCCTCTTCGATTCGACGAATAGAAAGTTTAAACATATACGGTGGTGAACGAAAATGATATATCAGAAATTAAAGAGCGTGTCAGTCTTAGTTGTATACCGCTTTCCCAAAGAATTATTAATTTTTTTTTAATATTATACTTCTTCTTTTTGTTCTCCACCTTCAAGTTTGTAATATTTGTAAAAATATCTTATAGTTATGGTATGGTCGTGATTTTCTCTGATTGAAAGTAATCGTTCAAATAATTATGGTGAATCTGAAAATTTATTACGGTTTTCAACGTGCTAATGATTAACAGACAGCTGGTTAGTAAAGCAAACGTAAATGCTCGCCGTCGTTCCATTGAATCTCTGAATCACTATCGGCGATCACGTTTTTGCCAGTGAATGAGTTCAGAATTCATGATTCACGTGTAAGCATGTGCAAGGCAAGTGTGTACCATCGAATGACTCCGTGACCGGAAATGATAAAGTGTCAACTATATAGAAAGATCGCCAACAAGATATGTAACGAGATGCTTGTTTTAGGATGTTTTGTCTAAAACAGGCCACCTATTTTTGTTATCTGTGATAAGAGAAGAATAATTGGATTATCTAGTAATTTACTTAGCAATTTATATTATTTAACGAGTTGTTTCCTTAGCAAGTTATAATACCTAATCAATTATTTCTCTATTTAATTAATTAGCGAGTAATTTCCCTGATAAACTATCTTTACTAGCAAACAATTTTCTTTCTAAATAAAAGATAAATAGTAACTATTTTTTCTAGGAAAGAATCGAAATGATTAAACGTTATCAAACGACATTCATAGGAAAATTCTTCTTCCGTTCAATTGGTCACCAGATATTAATTGATATGGTATAACACATACATTTCTCGTACTGAGACAGATAATGGAATATTCAAGCGGTTCATTTTACAAGTAACACCATATGCCTCAAGGGTAAGGTTGGCTCGAATGATTTTAAACAAACAAATTACACGGACAAGAATTTATCGTCGAAAGGGTCACATTACTGAGTCACTTAAGCCAATGAGATAAATTGTTATTTATACGTGATTTCATGTTGGTACGGCAGTGAACCGTCCAATAAACTTGGATTAAATTTATCAATCGCAACTATAACATCTAATTATCCATAAAAGCTCGGCGGCGATCTTTGTTCCCGTTTCTTCAATGCGTAAAATCTACGTACGCGGAATATGAATGGCAAACATGAAAGAAGAAAAAAAAAAAGCAGAATGAACGTCAGATTTCCTTGTTGAAGTCATTCAAGGCTGCTCGGTGACATTATTGCGAGGGGAGGGGCAAGATATAGCATCAGCTAGGCTTGCCAGATGGGTTTAGTGTCTCGAGTCACGTACCAATGAACTGTGGGGTTTAAACTTTTGTCGGCACCTAGGGACCTGGGGGACGGGACAATCTGGGTTCTGCGCGGGGTAAAACGGCGAGGGCGCGAATGAGTTAGGTCTTCGGGGTTCAGCCAGAGTGGACTCGTAAATAGTTTTGAATGTAAGTGGTCTTGTAGAGTGGGGGTATACTGATATTTTAACAGGGTGTTTTTTGAGGAGGAGTTGGGATGGGGGGATTTTTTTCGGGGTTTGCAGGGGGGATGATGTGTGTTTTTTGATAAAAGATCCATTGGTTAGTGGTTATAAGTTATTGGTGTGATTAGGGGGTTGGGTGATGAATAGAAATGTATAGGTTTAAGTGGTTTTAGGTAATATTTGAAAAGAGTTGGGGGATATTGGGGTAGTTATTAATGTAAATTAATATATAACTGAAGGTCTAAGGTATTGTAGTGTGTTTTGTATTTGTGAAATGATCGGGGTATAATGGACAAGGTTTATGTTGCAGTGTGTGAGGGAAGGAGAGTAAATAGGGAGTAAGGAGGGGGGGAATAGAAAGAGGGGGGGAGGGGTGTTTTTAGGGTGAAGGGGATATGAGGTGAGAGATTTTTGGTGATGGGGATGTTTGGTGATTAATTTAGTGTTTAAGATGGGGTGGGGGGGGGGTTTGGTGTTTTGTTGTTTTGTTATTTTTTGGGTTTTGTTTGGTTAATAATTTGTTTGGGGGTGTTAGGAAGTTGGGTTTTTAAGATGTTGATTTTTTGGGGGGGTTAGGTGGTGTAATTTGTTTGAAGGAGGGGTAAGTTGAGTTATTTGTGGTTGGGGGTGTGTGTTTGGTTTTGGGATATGTGAGAGAATGTATAAATGTGTAATAAAGGGATTTTTTGTATTTGATGATTATGGGGATTATGATTGTTTTGTGTTATGAGTGGGGTTTTATGTTTACAAAATATGAAAAAAAGAAGGAAGAAGACTGCGATGTCACAAAGGAACGTCGTGGAGGATCAAAGAGATCGTTCGTTAGCCCAATAACACGAAAACAAGGCGGTACAATTTCTTGTTTCATTAATCCGTTCCTCTGCGGTTTTGCGTATCGAGCAGAAAATAACCTGTCGTTTTGAAAGCAGACGGCATTCCAAGCCCGGCAAGTGTAAAATCGAATAAAAATAGTCGGATCGAAGTCAAACGATCGGTTTTCTGAGTGAACGTACCGTGCACGAGCTGCAACGTGGCCGATATGACGAAAAGCAAGGTATGCGCGGGTGATGAAACGTTCCTCGAGTAAGCAAAAATCGAAATCGAAGTAGAAGTCTGGTAACAACCATAATTAACCCTGAAATTATCGTCTACCTTCGAGTGAAAATCTGAAAAAATTCCCTAACGTACATTACCATGCCACAAGTATTACAGAATTTTTTCAGATTTTTTGCATGCAATTAAATAGGGAAAATTGGGCATACCTCGATAATTTGCATTTACCCCATAACTACCATCCTGGTTGAGGTACAGGGCTGAAACTTGGTGTGTTATGTTTTCTTTTGATATGCTATCGAATGGTGTATTGTGAGTCAAAATCGGTTCAAGGGCACTTTTGACCATTTTATCCTGCTATACCCTTTGAAAAAAATAAAGGATTGTTCTACTTGAAAAGATGACGGCGTACTTATGGACAACATTGTACATACGTGTGAGCAGAGATAGCACCGGAAGTGTCAATTCAACGCGGGTTCTCCGCGCTACGTTTATATATAAAGTAAAATGGAACGATCCTGTTAAGCCCATTAATTGATCGTAGGAACTTGTCATGCACACCGTGCACACCGTACCTGCATAACATCAGGACGGATACCAGAACATCGATTTATAGGTACAACGATGGAATGCAATAAGTGTCATCGGACACGTGAAGGAGAGCCTGTGTGCACGACGATGAGTAAAAGTCTATATTCCAAGGTCTGTCGTTGCTAATGGCGAAAGAAATTTTCATTCTTTTGTACTCGACGCGAAGATTTAAAATCGCTTTCGAAACAGGAAATTAAGTTATCAAAATACAAATTAACGATCTGTCTGTAAGTGATACTCGAACGTTCGAAATTATGGAGATTTTAAGAAATTGCATTCGAATGATTGAAATATTGACACCAACGATAATAACAGTAATAATAATTAAAATATTACCACTATTTATTTTGTTGATAAGAATCCAACAATATCGTAACTGGACGAAGTGGTAAATAATTATTAACATTGATATTCTCAACGACAGACACCAGACTCCAGTTATTCAGTTAAATGTACATTAACATGCACACACCTGGTTACTTTACGTAGGTGCGCGTTTAAAAAGTAATATTTATTCAAAGCGTGGCACAGGTGAATACGGAAGAAAGGTATGTTTGAACGCTTATTCTGGCCACGCGTTAAACCATTCGATAAATCTTTGCTAAAACATCGAATTATACTTTTCATGGCGAAATGTGTACAACTGAAAGTCAACATCCTTTAACCAAGGAATGTTAACGAGAGTTTTTCTTAAAAAGTCGTAACAAAGTCGGTCATGCATTCGCGTAATCAATTAATTAACCAGTTTGCGGCAAGGTTGAATGAATTAACGAGGAACAGTTTTACTTGGCTGCTTATTTTTTCCAATGATTGGCATGAATAATATAGTGTTATGAACTTTGCAAAGATTTTTCCTTCCCGGGCTGTCTGACACACGATAAACTAATAAAATATTGTTCGCGCGCGTTTATTTTAACTTTTATCAGACAATGAAATACGAAGCGACGGGAGGTATACCGTTATTCATTGTGTATGTGGGAATGAAGATAAAGATTGTATAATTGTCCGGTGAATGAATGGAGATTTCTTAATTAACTTTATGTTGGCCAGTAGGTGATGGTTACTATTTTTTCAAACTTAGCCATTCGAGGCTGGAATTATTCAAACTCGAAGAAATCAGCCGACCTTGAACTTATTCGAATTACGCGAAGTTACCCGAATTAGAACTTATCCAAACCCAAGATTCTCCGACCTCGAACTTTACCCGGGAAATCATTCGACTTTCAAATACAAAGTCTAATCTACCCAAATTATTCGAATTCATACAACTCTCGTTAAGTAATCGCTGTGTCGACGGATTTCGCGCACGGATTATTCATTAAATCCGGAAACGCGTCGCTAAACACCAGTTATAAGGGTACGCGCGAAATGGGGTGCAACCCTAGGACTTCGACGGCTAAATAAAGAAAGCAAAAAAAGAAGGAAGTTAATTCGTTTACAGGAAGGGAGTAGAGTTTTTAGGGTGATGATGCACGACACGATGCTTCGGACTCGCAAGCACATGAGTCACAGGATGTGTTGTTTCGCGATAAAAAAAAAAATACATGCTTCGAAATTATCATCTGTCATTTAGATGGGATGTGCATCATTGATCGTCGCGTTTCTGATAAATTCGGTCGAAAGAACAAAAAGACTAAGCACAATCTCTACCGATTTCGTCGAATTCAACAGATAAATAAGCAAATTGCTTTCTAATTAAACCATCTCTGATTAACTAATTTGTCAAAGAGATAATACATGAACATATCACTCATTTTTCATTTTATCTCCTTCTTCGATAAAAATTTTACTTTCAATTCCTGTACAGGACGCACAAGGTGTGTCATTTGCACTAAATCACAAATATCTTTTTCAAAACGCCTGGTTTCAAGTTTTCGTTCAGAGGTGTAGATAACCCCTGATCAAATTTACCTGCGTGTTTTATCAATCCCGGAAGCCGAAGAGGCGTAAAACATCGGTGAAAGTTTACCAAAAATAAACCTCGATGTCGACCAATGAACCATAACACCCCATCAATTTATATCTAATCACCAATGTCCGCGGCTGTACAGTGTGATAAAGTGAAAATATCATAACGCCTTTTATCGCCATAGAAAAAAGAATTCAACAATTAGATAAGATACACGATGTAATTCGTGTGTCTGTGGTGTGAAATTAATTGTGATCGACACAAGTATCGACTCGAGGGCGAAACTCGCGAGAACAGGTGTCACAAACAAAGCATAAATTTTCTAAAACATCGAATCTCTCTTTGCATACAATTTTGAATGAACGAAACTCGAATCTCTATGGAACCCCATGATATTTTGTATGCAATACAAATTGCACCCATTCGAAAATAGACTGAGGTTGCACATCCGCTTCGAAGTTATTCACCGGATAATCGCGCGGTACTATTTTTCTTACATAATCGAGGCATAACCGAAGAAGTGAAAGCCTGGTTCGAATGCGAAATTCTACGGAGCGACCGTATCATTTTTTCGTGTTTCGTTAGATAATAAGGGAAATTAACAAGTTTCAATAACGCGACTGCATCGAGATACTTATGTCATCTAGGATTTCGTAAGACTAATCGAATGGAGCGTAATGGAACACGATCTTAAACGCACTAATTGCCACGAGAATTTTATAGCGTAACTTAAGTATTAATATAAGTTTTATTAGTATCTACTATGATAGTATCAAAACAAGACCCCCCACCCTTACTAGGAATCGAACCCTGGCCCGCAGGGTGGTAGGCAGACACGTTACTCCCTAGACTAAACACCTTTCACCTCCAGTAATTATTCCACGACCCCTCTTATGGGAGTTGTGGAAGTCCCAATCCTACAATAGTATACTATACTAATGATACTATAGCAATGTCCTAGTATAACAGTATCCTGCTACATTACTAATAATAGTATACATGGTATAGTAAAATAACGTGATGGAGGCTTTGTTTCACGAAAGAGAAAACAAACAGTTCACAGGAATTGATAAGTAAAAATGAGGAAGTCAGTTCTTGACGCTGATCATTAGAGGACAGGAAATACTCCATAAAAATTGAGGCGCACAACACTCCTGCTTAACGTTAGTCACGAATTTAGTGGACGGCCACGGACAAGTGTTTTGGTAGCGCTATGTTAAAACGCACAAATCGCTGATACCGTATCTATGATAACACCTACGAGAACAATGTTCAATAATGTGCGATGTCTCTACAGTTGATTTCTATTTGAAAATTTTTATTTAATTTCTATGAAGATATCATACTCGACCCTAATTATCTTCTGATTTATGTTGCTACTACAATTATATGCCAATCAAAAATCTTTGATACCCGACCCTACTAATTTTATTGCCAATATTGCTAATTGTATCCTAATCGCTTCACGACTGCTTCACTAATCTCTCCATTGTTATAAATATAATACAATCGCTATCGTTATACAATTATTTGAACTCTGTTCCGTCAATGAATCACTTCGTTAATGACCTTCCGATTACAATTATTTCTTTCATCACCGAGCCTCGATGTATCTCCATCATGAAAACATTATTATTATTTCTTTTCCTATTTCAAACAACTGAACAACTGTTCTTGTAATCAATGAAAAAGGTGTCGTACACATTCGATTCAAGTCTCTATCACCTGTGCGATTCACGTGAGCGTTATCTGAAGAAGCGTCTCATCTTGGCAAGCAAAACTATTGTGCGACTTCCTGGTGCTTCTTGGAAACAGGTGAACAGTCGGGTCAATATTTATACCGGTGAAATCGTCTGCAACGGTACCTGGTTCCAGAAGGGGACCAAGAATCCAGATAATAGCACATATTTATGAAAACATAAAGCATCAACCCTACACTACATACATACTGAGTGTTCCATTTAAAACGTATTGAAAAATTCACAACAGAGCACTTTGCAATAAACTAACTTTTCAATTACGTACCAAAAGTCTGAAAACATTACAAAACTTCGTTATCACGAAACTCGTAACATCGTAAACTTAGCAACAACCAAAACGAAGCGATTTGGATCGGATACAACTGCACAACTCATCGCACTAATATTGAGGCACGCGTTTTACGCTACGAATAACACGTTCGACTCTCAAAAATAGTTGTACAATCGTATACCTTACAGCAACGTTAACGTAATTCAAAACGGACGAGAAAAATATTATTTTCATAAATTGCTAGATTAGACACGGATCAAATATCATAAATCAGCTTGAAAACGTAACGATTTATTCATCATGGTCGATGAATGTACAGAGAACGTTTGTCGCATTGACTTTGCATCTCCTCGTCAGAATTGTGCCGCGTATATGGAACGCTGGGCGCACCGCAACGACCCAGATATGCACGGAGAACACTCGTGTGTTTAAATAATCTCGATCGATTCGTGTACACGTATCGTGTTACTCTCGTTAATCGCATTACCGGTACATTACGTTAACGTCGTGCATTAGGTCCAAAGTATTAACCTCTCGTACAATTCGCCGATATATCCGATTCGTTTTGCTTCGATACAACGTGCATCGTTCGATTCCACTGTTTCTAACTACGTACACGTTTCGAGAGAGAAAACAGCTATTATTTCACGGCTAAAATTATCGATTTGTACACAATGTACGGAATAAAAATAAATCGGTGTTAGCGCGCCGCTGGGAAATATTAAAATGAAAAGAGTTGTATTGAAAGTTAACAAACTATCTTGTCGTTGATAGAATTCCTAGAAATTTGCGATAACGTTGATTCATCTTGTAGATAACGTTAAATACAAATTTCTTGAGATTAATATCAAATGCAATTCGACCGATAGTTTAAGATATATCGCCTATAAAATGATAGCAGTGTACCTTTCAATAAAAAGAAAAGCTCATTTTTAATTATTATCCTGAACCACTCGTTAAGACCTCAATTTTATTACCGTACCTGAGAGCCAAACAGAAACCAAATTGTTTACTTTCTGGTAAGATAAGGCAGTTCTTAACTATGCACTTGAAAGAAGTCAAATCTTTTTTTTTTTAATGATTCAGGTACGGATTTATACTTTGAAATAAATGAAATGGAAAGAGTCCTTTGTGTTTCGAGCATTGTTCGAGGATAACCGAGTTTCATTTTCAAAAGAAAGAACAAAGAGGAGAAAAAGAGAGAAACACCTTAAGACATAAGCCATGATGGAATACCAAACTAGTCACGTTGCAATCCGACTCATTTTGCGATTGTTCCTCGTTTACAGCCCTCTGGTATTTATAAACGTTATATCTTGCGGACGATCGGTGACTGACAACAGAAACCTAGACCAAGGTTCACGGAATTATCCTTTATTTTCGTCCCGGGATAGTTAGTAGATAAATCTGTCGATAAAGCAGGGATTTATTAGTACTCAACGTTTGGATTAATCTAGACGAAATCTAGGTACTTCGTTTAATGAAAATATCGCCGGTATTACGTGGCAGAAATGACCAAAGTCACGTACACATATACGGTATCTAATTAACGTATTGCAATAGTCAATTACGTGCGCGGCACGATAGCCTTCCCTAGAAAAAAAAATGACAACGTAGGGGAAAGATATTCCACCATTTTGATTATACTCGAAAGTTACCCAGAAGAAACAAAACACTTACAATGTGCTGAACTTCCCTGCCGATAATATTTCACTTGAGGGCAAGATAACCTACAAGAATCTGAAATCGAATTACTTTCGTCATTAAAGTTGAAATAAATAAAGAAAAATGTAAAATCTTGTCAACAGAACCTTTAAATCCAGTTTCACCGCTTTATATCCTTAGGAAAGTTGTTCGATTGCGAAGGAAGTGTTTTATATCTCTTTCGATTTTGAACACGTTATCCAATCCATACTGACAATATTTACTTTCACTTTACCCCTGAAAACATATCGTTTCGTTATCACGATTATTTTCAACTTACATTCAATCAAACGTTCGAACCGTTTTCGAAGAAATCTCCAGGTGACATCGCGTTCTTTTGTAGCCATTTTTACTGTCCATATAATAAAGTAAAACACTAATTTATGAAGAAAAATGAAAGTAAAAGTAAACCTTTGATAATAAGAAAGAACGTTGTGTTTACTTTAATTTGATACTGAACAAGATATCAATATATCCTTCCGGTGCAAGTAACAAATAAAAGTATCGATATAACGACAGTATCGATTTATCCTTGATCACGTGACACCGCGTCGTTTCGATTTCGATTTCAAAAGAATGACAGTTCGTGTAACCGTAGATATCGAAGTGTCAATTTATTATTATCAACGTTTATTAATATTTTTATGGCGTTCACTACAGAATTGACGGGTTTTGTCAAATTTCTATACATCAATTAAGTCAATTGGTTACGAGAAGACCGACTCGTACGGAGAGAATTGAATTATACGCTAACGGTGATTACGCTACATGCCGCATCAGAAATTTGCACGAATTCTTCTCGTTACAAATGGCCTTGATATTCTTCAATTCTGTTAGCGAATATCGCGTGGTCATTCTCGGAAAGTCCAGTCACCGAGCGTAAAACCATCTAATTACGTTTAATATCGCGTTTGAATTTCGAGTGACGAACGTCTATGTCGCGTCGAATTCATTTTTTTGTACAATGAATAGCGAAGCGAAATGGTTCTTGGCTTCTACATATTAACCAGTTTGAGAAAACATATTTACTTTACTTGTGACAGGAATACCCTACTTACGGTTTATAACAGCCAAATAAATTTGTTTCGTTAATTCTGAAACGGCCTGTATAAAGATGTTAAGCGCGACCGGTCTTGTCGTACCATGTTAGAAGATCACCAATACTAAAGCCTACGCTCAACGAACGATGCTCTTGAGTAAAACCATACGGGCGAAATATCCCTTTTCTTTCCGTGTTTCCTGTCATCAGTGCCCCCGCTATTTTTCAGAAGTACATTCCTTCATTTACATTTCAACGTCTGATATATCTTTTCACCTATCTTACTTGTGAACGACTCAATATAATTTGACATTGTTTATAAATCGAGTTCCGAAATATTACGGAAATTAAAAGCTTGACACACTTTTACCGAAATAAATTGTTAGAGTGTTTTGATCAACACTCTGATTCCAGCTTAAATTCCTAATTACGCTTAGTCTAATTTTTACCCTTAATTAGATTGTTGTTTATGTGAAATAAAATAAACACGGTAAGAGATCTTTGTTTTTTTCTTGTAATAATCATAAAATCAAATCATAATCAAGGAGTATAGCTATGGCGCGGTCACCTGTAAAGTGGGTACGTATAGAACATAAACGCTTCGACTGCATTAATTCCTTATCGTTCTACTGAAATAAGTTTCAGTAGTATAAATTAACACTTGTTATGATCATAATACTACAATTAAGCTTATTATGAACGACAATACGAAGAACAATAACTACATTTTGTGAACTGTTTAAACGTTTAACAATAAGAATACATCAAAACGATGCAATATCGAATCATAAACGTACAGCATCCTTGTTAGATGAAACAAAAAATTGTAGAAAATTTTATTTTTTTAACACTTACTTTACTGTAGTCTTCTACGCAATAATCCAAAAGTGTTCGGATATGCACAAGTAGAATAAAACAGAAAAAAATAACAATAATTAGCGCACAAAACGAACAACACTCACTTCTCGCTGTCCGACTTTCGACTGAGGCGTCCAGCAGTTCTGCCGCCTCGATTAACCCCTGCTGTCGTTTACCCGCTTCACCTGCCCTCTATTCGAGAGTAACCACGATCGATCGATAAAGTAGAAATTCAAAAATTGTATTTATTCAGAATCCAAAATTATTGATAATAAAACGAGTTTATTACGGAAATATATTAACTAATTATTAAATAAAACTTAATTTAACATCATTTTTACAACTCTCTGTCTAAGCAAACATGAAATTGAACATTTCTAATTTTTTTGTTTACTTTAAATTACGTATACTTAAAGTACATTATCTGCAATAAATCATAACGCATATTTATACGTTAGAATAATAATTTCATAGTACTAAATAATATTTATTATTTATATAAAAACTTATTTAAAATCACGTGAGTGAAGCTTTTCAAATGCAACGAAACTTAAAACTAAACGTCAAACAGAACGTATTATATACATACATAAAGTTAATTTAAACTCATTTGTGTAGAAATTTACGTGTATATACCCGTACGTTATTTTACATGACATCAGTTGAACACGATTGTACAAGTTGGAAGGTCTTATCTATACACATCTGGAATTAAAAATCAAAAACATCACATATAACGATTATAAGAGGTTTGTAGATGTATTTGCGATTCTATATAAGATGGTACGATCGAAACGAATCTTAGTTTGAATCGTTAAATATATAATTATTGTTATATAGCGTTTAAATATACAAAAATGAGTTCAAGATTCAGCGGAATCAAATTGGGACCTCCGATAGAAATTTTTGCTCTCCACAGAGCATATCTAGAAGATAATTACGAAAACAAAGTAAACCTATCTATAGGAGGTATGTACGCATATGATTTTAATAATTACATGGTTACGAATAAACAAACAGTTTTAATTCAATGTTTTTAATTAATTTAAACAATTAATTTATGAACTATAGAAAGATAAATATATAAACAATTTTTTTTTCTATAAACTATATATCATATTTATAATGAATCTGTTCTTGAATGACCTCCAGGAATATCTCATGGTTATGTAACATGCATTAACACACATGTCTGTTAATATAATATGATATTATTTTATTAAATACCAAATAACTCCATCTGTAAATCATGTTAAACAATCAAAGATGAAATAAAATGTATTTAAATTATTTTCAGCTTTTCGTACCAGTGAAGGAAAGCCTTGGGTGTTACCAGTTGTTCGAAAAGTAGAAAAATCTTTAGCTGCTGATGAGCTGCAAAATCATGAATATCTTCCTGTTTTGGGATTGGATGCTTTTACTCAAGCAGCAACAAGTATGCTGCTGGATGCAGACTCTCCTGTGATTGCACAAGGACGTGCTTTTGGTATTCAAACATTGTCTGGTACTGGAGCATTGCGTGTTGCTGCTGAATTCTTGAGCTGCATTTTACATTATGACACCTTTTATTATAGCAAACCAACTTGGGGTAAATATAAACAGATTTAATGTAATATATTTAGTACACAACATTCTATGTAAAATATTCCCACAGAGAACCACAAACTTGTGTTCTTAAATGGAGGATTCAGGAAAGCATGCGAATATCATTACTGGGATCCGAATACCCGTGGTATCAATATAGAAGGAATGCTTAAAGATCTTGATGATGCACCAGAAAATGCTGTAATCATTCTACATGTATGTGCACATAATCCTACTGGATGTGATCCATCTCCTGAGCAATGGGCAAAAATAGCAGATGTAATTGAAAGGAGACATCTGTTTACTCTTTTTGACTGTGCATATCAGGTAAATAATCTTATACTTCATGATATGAAACAAAATAATTTTACAAATAAAATACAATATATTTCTTTAGGGTTTTGCAAGTGGTGATTTAAATAAAGATGCTTACGCGGTAAGAATGTTCGCCGAGCGTGGAATGGAATTTATGTGTGCGCAAAGTTTCGCTAAAAATTTTGGATTGTACAACGAACGAGTCGGAAATTTAGTCGTTGTTGTATCGGATATAAAGGAAGTACCTCAAATTAAGTCCCAATTAACCTTAATTGTTAGAGGAATGTATAGTAATCCACCTAATCATGGAGCAAGAATAGTTGCAACAGTATTGCGAAATGCTGATCTATATCAAGAATGGTACAGTATCATTAATAAAGAAATATATTAATTTACAAGCATTTCAATTGATATATTAAACTCGTGATTTTAGGAAAAGCCATATTCATGCTATGTCTAGTAGAATAAAAGAAATGAGGACAAGTTTATATGAAAGATTGGTTAGATTAGAAACTCCTGGTTCTTGGGAGCATATTACTCAACAAATAGGAATGTTCTCTTATACCGGCCTTACAGGTTCGTATTCATTTTTATTTTTAGTGAAAGACACCCTATTTAACATAATATATCTTATTTCAGAGAGGCAAGTCGAACATCTAATAAATCATTACCACATCTACATGTTAAAAAGCGGACGAATAAACATGTGTGGACTTAACGAATTTAATGTAGATTATGTGGCAAATGCGATCTTTGAAACGGTTCTACTATTCCCTCAAAATAAGACAAGTTGCATGTGTTAAGAGAGCTGATTGGAGCAAGCTGTCATACAATAAGTAAAATTAATTGAAGTTCGAAAATTGAAATCATTGTTGAAACATGGCAATATTTTATGTGCATTCAAGTTAACTTAAAAGCATAAGAATTTTTGTATAGATTTTCTTTTTTTATCATAATTTTGTTACATCTTTGGTATCAAGATATCAGACTGCTTTTAACTAAAACATTTGCATAATATTCATTTCTAAAATTCTGATACTGAAAATTCACAACTCAATGCAAATTCTATTTTATGCAAAACGCCTTGTATACAAAAGTACAAAATATTACAAAGTATTATGAATTGCCAAACTTTCCGATCGCTTATTATTAAAGTAATTTCAATTGAGCTTAATAGTTTGTAGGATAATGATAAATATTTACAGCAGAAGTTTATTTTGATACTATGTTTTTACAAAGTTTTGAAGTAAGTAAGATGTTAATTATAGAAAGTGCCAGCATTTAGTCAATGATGAACTTTCCATTAAAACAACATCAGTTTTTGAACCATGTTAAAAGATTTGCTTTTTGAATAACATGAAGAGGGTTATTGCAACTTAGATGCAACCATCAATCATAAAAACTGCATAACATCTATGTTTAAATACACATGCAATATCATTCTAGTGTTATCATTAATAGATAATGGTATTAAAGATATTTAAAAGATATTCAAAAGATAAGAATTTTTGTACACAAAAATAAGAATATCTTTTGTATATTTTTCAGAAAAATATTTTTTTTAAAAACATTTCTATAAACAATTATTTTTTTATAAAATACAATATTTAATATTCAACATTTAATATGTTTAATAACAATCTAATACGTATAAGCACAACTTATAAATAACGATATCAAGGACTGAACGAATACTAATCATAAAACAAATTTAAAAAATCGAACTTAAATTATTTTAATAATAAGCGATTCATTTTTTATCAAAAAATTATCATTTGCTATTGAAATTTCAAATGTTATAAGCAGTTGTTACTGTTAGTTCCTGTGTAATATCTTATTCTAAACAAAAGATTAATTGTTGTATTCATGTAATATATAAAATGAAAAACTAAAGGTACAATAATACTATATTTTTTCTATAATAATAAGAAAATATATAAAATAGATTTTGTTTTCTAGATGCTTCCAGTAGTTTGTATGATATACAATGATCGATATTAATTACATTTTTATATATCACTTCCAATACTTCGTAGAAAAATGCAGTCCGATTTTTTGTTTTTGTTTTTACAAATTTTAGTGTATATACACTTTGTTTATTTCTAAAATCAAAAATACTTTAAATATTTATACATTACACGCAGAGAACAAGAGTTACTTGTTAAATTTACAGAGTATATATATATATATTTTTAGTAACATCATGCAATTTAATGTTAGAAATCTAGAACACTTGTTCATAAATCTGGACCAAATTCAAAACTTAAAAATTTTTGTAAACATTACTCAAGAACTTAAAACATGTTAAATATACTGCCAAATTTGATAGCTTGAATGTGCAGTGATAAGAATTACTTTTTTATGTATTTACATAAAGTACAAGTAATGCAAGAATGCTATGTATATTTTATAAAGAAATGTATAATTTTGTAAAGATGATACAACCAAACAACCCCCTAGTTTTAATGTATATTTAGGCAAAGTTTAAGTATTACATTAGAAATGTAACTTTCTTTCAAAAAGATACTGTAGAAAGTAGAATTATATACATAGAGATATATTTATATATTACATGAATGTTATGTGTCTATTTGCATATCATTATATATATAAATGATATAATATTAAGCCAAGTAGTGAGTGTACAACAAAATGTATGAGTCATATTACAATATTAATATAATTCATAACTATAATTGTTTAAATAAAACAGTTTGGATTATATTGTCCATTTGGATGTTTTCTTTTTCACATATACTGTTTCATCTGTTCCAACAGCATTATAATATTCGGAATTATTATATTTCTGACGCATGTAAGCAATGTATCCTAGGCAACCAAGTATTGTAACAGTTCCAAGAATCATTATTACTTTATTCTGAAAAATAGAAATCATTACAATAGGTATCACATTATAAATTATATACAATGCTTTGGTAACTACTTTAAAATAGAATTATTATTCTATGTACATATATATATATATATAAGTATAAATATATATCAATATTTACATCATTCATATAATCTTACCGGTTTAGTGTACAATTCATAATTAATTACACGAAAAAATGTCGTAGATTTTAATGAACGCAATCCGTCACCAGGAGCTGGTTTATGCTTGTTTTCAGTCATTATAAATTTGAATTAAATTTAAGAATTATTAAAAAAATGTTAACGAATAGAAAATTAATTAGACAATAATAAATATTTATATGTATACATAACACAGTAAAAAGTTATAAGAGTATGCTCCTTTTCATCTTTAGGTAGGAAGATCCTAACCTTATCTTACTTCTATGCTGTTCATCACGTGGTGTTAAAAATCAGTCAACAATTATGGTACGAAAATTAAAATATCACGAGCAGAAATTGTTGAAAAAAGTCGACTTTATATCATGGGAAGCTGACAATAATTTGCACGAAGTAAAAATCTTAAGACGATACCGAATACAAAAGAGGGAGGACTATACAACGTATGGTTATGATTCAAACTACAAACTTGTTTCAAAACAAGCATGCTAATTTTATGTTTAACAAATATGTAATCTAAAACGTTAATTTCTATAGGTACAACAAACTATCACGTGAAATTCGTGAATTGGGTAAAAAAATTAAAGAACTTGATGCAGATCATCCATTTAGAATAGAACAGAGTGCACTGTTGTTGGAAAAATTGTATATAATGGGACTTATACCAACAAAATGGGACTTATCATTGACTCAAAAAGTCAATGCAAGTTCATTTTGTAGAAGAAGATTACCAGTTGTTATGGTACGAAACAAAATGAGCCAAAATATTAAAATGGCTACACAGTTTGTAGAACAAGGACACGTTAGGGTTGGTGCAGAAGTTGTAAAGGATCCTGCATTTTTAGTAACTAGGTAGACTAAAAATTAAATATGAAAGAAATCCTAAAGAAATGTAAAGAAGGGCATATAAATGTGTACATACCAATTATTTTTGCATTTTACAGGAATTTAGAAGATTTTGTTACATGGGTAAACACATCTGCTATTAAGAAACATATATTAGAGTATAATGATGCTGTAAGTAACATACCTCTATTTATACCTTTTATATTACAATCAAATGAATTGTATTTAATAACTTTATATGTTATTTGTATTACAGAGAGACGATTTTGATATGGCTTGAATGAAAACATTCTTATGTATCAGATTGACTGATTTTATTCTAATTAAAAGTTAAGATTAAGCTTAATGATATTCATAAATCCAATAAAGTGCTGTTATTTTTTATTACCACATTATATAGAATTTTAATTTATTAAAGTATTAATATTATTACTGTTTTCAGTCTTTCAAAGTAGATTGTTTCTTAGAAATTTCTTCTAGTATAATTTCGCGCATTACATCAATACAATTACTGAAAAGAGAGATGTTTAAATAAGATTTAAACAATTAGATTTTGGTACCTTTAATTCTTACCTAAGATATAATAACGTTTTAGCGATTTTCAGTATCTTTCTATGATGGTCTAATATTTTCTTTTGAAATTCTGTCAAATTCACATTTTGTTGTTCAGTTTGTATATTTATGTTATTTTTATTAATTAATTCATCCGAAAAAGACGGTACTCCAATGCTACATATAGACTGTAAAACAGATTTACAAGAAGAACAAAAACTTGACCATTCTTCACTAGCATCATCTTTAATGATGGTGTAAGAATTCTCCATTTTGGATTTGAATTAAACTAGAGTTATGGATAAGTTTAATATTATTTTCTTCTTAAAGTAATTCTTATTACAAATTTGATATATTTGAATAAAAATGCATAATATATATTATGTATTGTATATATTTGAATAAAAATATGTATTTCAGGTATTAAAATAAAAAATTATTTCTGTAAAACTTATTGTACATCTTATAAATTTAATTCAATACCACGTCCTTCTACTTATTATAAAGTTGAATAATATCTGAAAATGTAATAACAACACGAATTCAATGTATCCTTAATAAAATGAAATTTCATTTATTAAAAATCATATTTATCTTGTCACGATATACAAATTGCAAAATTTTGTATAGATTTGATTATTAATGAGTTTACAATCAATTAATCGTTCGAGTTTTTCTATGAATGTTCCAGTATGCCATTAAAAATTGTAATTTGTTTTGACAACGAACAATGCACGTATTTTATTATATAAAATTAATAAAAATTTGAACGTGTCTCTGATATGGTTCTTATACTGTACTTTAATGCTGTTTAAACTCATGAGTAACTTGAAAAATTCCAAACTGATAATACACTTAGATTATTTAAAATGTTACAGAATCTATAATCACTTGTTTCCGGAAAACCACTCATTCATATACCTACAATGAATAATTAATATTCAATATGATACACATGTTACATGTTAATAGTTTTACATTAAAATCGGCAGTCGTTGCTGGTCTCTATGACACTTTTACCACATTTATATATTCATGTTACATCACAAAAACTAAAAACAGTTCTTATTTTAGAAACAATTCATTCATATTCGACAAACAAATTTATTTGTTTCTAGATGTTTTCTGTTATAATTCACCATTTTTAAAATACATATATATGTCTTTAAATTATATTATCTCTGATAACTGATTAGGTCTTTTCATGATGTAACTATGAAAATGAATGGGTTTTGTGTCAGCTCAGGTCCCAAAGTATCCTCCTTCCTTCAACTATTTACAAAATTTCTCATTGAAATTCTCTCAAAAGTACTGCGATACAATATGTTCATGCTATACTGATTTTCACCAATATATCAATACAATCTCCTAATTTCATTTTATAAAAATACATTCCATTTCCTTGAATATCTATTGCTGCATACTGCCATCATTCAAGATATTACATATCTAAAATGAAATATAAATGTAACTAAAACAAATAATGTATTACTTTCCTTTTGTTTATAAAAATGTAATTGCTCTTTAAAAATGAAATTTTTATAAAATATTCCTTTCATGATCTTCGATTTACAAACATATAACAAAAATTTCTAAAATGTTATATCAATCAAAATAGTATATGCAAAACATAATTATCTTTATATAAACATATCAAATTACGAATACTATTATGCATATCAATGAACTGTTCAGTGTTCTTCCTCTTCATTTTTACAAATTATATATTGTTGCAATTTTACTATTGTTTTTATTTTTAATACAAATTTTTTTAATGTATCTTATTCTATCAGTTACCTTTAATAAGATATTCGGCATATTTTAAATGAAATTCAGTAAAAAGAATGTAAGAATTTTTTATGTTATTATCGCAATTTTTATTTCGGTTATGTTAAGAACGTTCCATGTACACCGAATACCTCATTAACTCTCAATTTATATTAATATATTTACGGTTTCAAATTTCGTTAAATCATGGCATCGAAAAAATATCTCCTCCATGATTTTTAGGAATTTGAAATGTTGCTTTCTACAAGCATTTCTGCTTTCGTTTTTTTTTTTAATTTATCAATTCACATTCCATTTTATAATTAAACGACGGAACAGAAAACGCATATTATAATTCATTTACACTATACAGACAAGTAGAATATAAAACTAAAATGATTAAATTAATAACGTATCGAGAAAATAATTATCAATAATGGCTAATAATAATATACAGCAATAACATAAAAAAATCAATATTTTTCAATGGAACATAATTACTATTTACAAAACCAAGTATTTATAAAAAAAAAAAGAGCAAAGCATTTTGAGTTTAATTTTCGTATCTATATTTGATTTTTTTTTTTTTGTTCTTTTACGTAGTGCTAGTTTTTTATATAATTTATATTTAACATTATGATTTTACTATATAAAATTTTGATAAATTAATTTGTTTTTTCAAATATTAGATAGTTGTGTACATTTTTCAACATGTTCTGTTTAAAACAGATTTTCTAAACATTGTACAGTTATTTACAACAGTTGAGAGAAAACTTATATCGAGTACAGTTGCGTTTTTTTTTCACTTGTTTAAAGAAGCACTTTTTTTTAAAAAACAAATTAACAATTAAAGAAGTAAAAACTTAATTGAACTTCAATTATTATAACAAGATGTACTATTTTCAATGACAATTGAAATTATACCTTTTTTTTTTGTTAACCCTTCGACGAATATTATAATGTCTTACACAAACACGGATTTATTGTGACTATATACACAGAAAAGAATTAAATTGTTTAAAATATACATTAAATGTTCTATACACAAAAAAGCTGTTTCAAATTTTTTTTCTACAATTGTTATGTTACATACAATTGACGATTAACGTTCTTTTAATACAATCTGAAGAACATAATATTTAAAAGAATTTTTATATCATTATACAGACACCGAAGGGTTAAAATATTTCCATCTTTATGCATGCTTGAATACCTTCTGCAAAACACGATGGTTCCACGTATTGAATACATGTGATCTTAGATTTAGTAACATTTTAAATTCGTGCAAAAATATAGCAAAGGTTAAGCAACTTTTTTTTTTAAATTATTTTTAAAGCATAATAACCATATCAGAGCAATAATTTATAATTACCAATAAAAAAAATGTGCACCTAAACAATAAAAATATTTGTTTATATATTTCTTAATTATTCATACTTTGTATGATTTCAATAAAGAATTCATGGAATTTATGATTGACATACTGTACCTGTTTATGCAGCAATTTGTTTACGTAATAATTATAGCTTGTAACATTACTTCAGGTTTGAAAATCACGTAATGAAATATGACATATATATTCGTTATTCAAATCCCTTACGATACGAATGTTCTCGTTTTGAAAATATTTCGATAAAATAAATGTTGACGACAAACTGTATTGTGTATTATGTAATCACAGTTGGTGCATCGCGACCGGTAAATTCACGTAATTTACTTATCTCTAGTGCAATATTAACCAAAGGCTTAAGAATGTCTTGAGCATTTTTGTTTAAAGATACTGGATCATTTTCATAACTATCAACATATATACGAATGGTAGCGCCAGAACTTCCTGTACCAGACAGACGGTATATTATACGAGAACCGTCTTGGAACAGTATTCGTAATCCCTGTATGGAAAATTGTAAAAGAAAATATATTTTCAAAATAGTAAACTGCTATATTATACACGATCTATAAATACCTGTTTAGTAGCTTTGCTCCCATCAACAGGATCTACGTAAGAATAATTATCACTTAATTTGACAACATACACCTTGTCTTCAAACGTTAATTTTGAACCCACAAATTCAGGTCTTTGAATTTCTGATTCAATATGCTGCATCATTTTGTTTGCTCCTTCAGATTCACAATTCTCATAGTCATACCTAATTCATGGTATAAATGATATGAGATAATAAAATTAAATTGAAAAATATAATTTTTGTATGGGAGTATACCTTGTGAAAAAGTTCCTTCCATATATTTGCCAGTGATTTAACAATATTTCCTCTACAGATTTTCCAAGAGTTGCAATCACACTGAGCCATGCAAGACACGCCCATATTCCATCCTTTTCACGAATATGATCAGAGCCAGTACCAAAACTTTCTTCTCCACATAGGGAAAGTAAACCAGCATCCATTAAATTACCTAATTTGAGAAAAAGTAATGTCATTTTATAACCTAATACATTATAAAATTCATTTAAAACAATTCATGGTATCTACCAAAATATTTCCAGCCTGTAGGTACTTCATAAAGTTTGATGCCATTTTTGGCTGCAACTCTATCTACAGCAGCACCTGTAGGCATAGATCTAGCATATCCTTTAACACCAGTCTTTTTAAAGTATGGTATTGAATCCAAGTTAGCAGCTAATACAGCTAATGAATCAGAAGGTGTAACAAAGAAAGCTTTCTTGCCTAATATCTATCAAACAATATTAAACATATGTATACATATTTTTTATGTCTATTTGTTTTCTTCATTTATTTGAAAGGTTTATTTACCATATTCCTATCTCCATCCCCATCAAAAGCAGCACCAAAGTCATAAGGTCCATCTCTCATAGCATTTACTAAATCTTTGGCATATGTTAAATTTGGATCTGGATGAAGTCCTCCAAAATCTTCTAATGGTACTGCATTAACAATACTTGAATCATCAACTCCTAATTCACTACTAAATATTCGTTTGATATATGGTCCTGTAACTATAAATTAAATACATCATTGTAATGTAGAACAAATGTTTTGTAATTATGAAATAAGTATTAAAATAAACATTACATACCTCCATTCATTCCATTAATAAGAACTTTAAATGGAGAATTGTTACTTCCTTGAAGTAATTTCCTAATACTTGGAAAGTCAAAGATGTCTTTCATATGCTCTACATAATCATTCACAGAATCTATTACATCTACTGTAAATGGATTTCCATCCACCTGAATAGTAGTACTTTGTATTTTATCTAAGTCTATATTTATATCAGAAGCAATTTTATAACTTTTGAGTGATTTGGTAATCTCATAAATCTTATTCGTAACATTATCTGGAGCAGGACCACCATTTTCACAGTTGAATTTTATGCCAAAATCAGCATCAGGTCCACCAGGATTATGGGATGCTGTTAGGACAATTCCTCCTTGTGTTTTATACTTTCGAATTATGGTAGACACAGCTGGAGTTGAAAATATCCCATTTTGGCCTACTATTAATCTTTTTACCTAAAATACATTTCTAAAATGTAATACTTATTTAAACAAAATCAAATCTAATTATTGTCAAACTGTACAAATCAAACTAAGTGTGAAGCCAATGATACTTTACTCCATTAGCAGCAGCAATCCTGATAATTTTTCCAACCACCTCTTTGCCATAGTATCTTCCATCGCCTCCCACGACCAACGTACTGCCGACTAATTGTTCACCAACCGCTTGTAATATTGCTTGTACGAAATTTTCCGTGTAATGTTCTTGCATAAAAACCCGTACGGCTTTTCGTAATCCGGATGTACCCGGCTTTTGGCCCTCGTAGACTTTAGTTTCTACAACTTTCGTCGTCACTGCGCTCGACATTGTTTTTTAATTATTACAATCTCGTCGAAAATAACTGAAACAAAGAACAACTGTTTCTATTCTAATCCAAATGACAATAAACAAAAAAAAGGAACTTGAAGATTTGAGAATTTCATAACACGTCCTCGATGCTAGCTAGCAGACTGAACTTTGTCTACCAATGACACGCAAGGGCACGGGTCACCATCTTGAAACATCGGCGCCCGCGCTTTACTACTAAACTAATAATATCAGTCCTTGTTGAAAGATGAATCTTTTGAGCGCAAACTACAAATATTCTTCGGTGTGTATCGTTGATAACAGAACGTAAACAATTAGCAGAAAATCTCGATGATAGAACTTCACAATTAATATGTTATTAGTTTCAGTAGTAGCTGTCGTTAAATATGAATCATGCAAGAGAAACATGTAAAAATGCGGAATTGAACTGGTCTTATCGCTTGTTTCTTAAACAAATAAGTTTAGCGCAGTAGCTCTCTCTGGAACGTTCTTGGGTACGAGAAATATAATTCATTAAACAAATTATAAAACTAAAGACATAATAAAATTTAAACATGTGTAATATGGCAAATAATAATGGGAAAGTGCTACTCACAGAAAGAACTATTCAACATCTTTTCCGTAAACGAAGAAATGATTTTCAACGATTACAAATACGTCGCATTATTTGATGCTTTGTCAACGTTCTATCTTAAGGATATTTGAAAATGTCGAAGAAAAGAATTTAAATATAAATTATACGCACGCGTACATGGTAGACACTTATTATGACAATCAGTATTAGTAAAAAAAAATGAGGAGGAGGGAGTTTCTTATGTCTGATATAAGCACGCGGATTCATAAAACAGACGCTTACTTGTTAAAAACAACAGTTTCCCCGAAGTTTCAGTCGTAGCAGTGTGTAAGTTCTAAAAAAATATTATAGATCTTAATTTTAATTTTATCCTTGATTCAACAATCATCATTTATATTTTAAAAACGGGTAACATTCTAGCTATCCAAAAACTCAATGACTTATTTAAATTTTTGTAACTATATATATATGAAAATTATTACAAATTTACACAAGCAAAGTCTACTAGTATTAAATTGATACATTTTCTAAATTTTCTACAAATATCCTTACAGATATATATATATATATATATTTTATTAGGTAAGTAACTCTCTTTTATGTCTATCATTATAATGTATAAATGAAATGTTTTTAAAAGGACATATTTATTTTGTTAGTAATATTTAACTATAACTGCATGTTAACTGCAGAAACATGCATAAATCAAAGAACAATTGGAATATTAGCACCATACAGCATGATAGTGGATCTGAGAGTGCACCTTTACTCTCTTCTGGATCACATTCCAGTACAGAATCTATTGCATTTCAAGATTCTGAAACAAGTGACTTGGACTGTACTTCTACTCACAACTGTTTCAAGTATTGAATTACTTTTCTCTTATTAATCAATTAATTAGTTTGGAGCACATTAATATCAATAACATATTTATTATCATTAAATATTATTGCTAATATTATTAATCACAGGCTTATTAGACATATTCTTTATAGGTATGGTAGTGTAGAATCTTGCAGTCTTGATTCTAATGCTATTGCTATATTGAAAAGGCCTCCACCTCTTAGTGAAGATCATATTTTAATAACACCTTTATCGCTAAGCACACCTTGCTCATTAAATGTAATACAAGATAGATGTTATGAAATTCATAATACTGATCTGGTGAGAATACCACAAACAATATAAAACTACATATTGTTTTACAATATTTATATATATCAAGGTTAACAGCTTGAAATGTGTACATTTACACTATATATAATTATGAGTATCTCTCCTTTTCAATATTAATAATTACTAGTAAATTGAAAGAAAATTATTATATGTGAATACTTTTAACATTGTTATAATAGTAATATAATTTTAATGTACTTCCTTTTTTGTTTTATCAGGTATTTAATGATGAATCAAATGGCAAGCAATCACAGTTAACTAATGTTACAACTAAATTTTTAACCATGTCTTATTCATTACAACAAGAACCTGTAAACTCTGCGAGTAACAATGTAAAACCAAAGCAAAGCTCTTTAGTTACAGTGTAAGTAACACTATACATATTTATTTATATATACTATATATTTTAAAAACATGTTTCCAGAATTTACATAGGAAACACAAAATGATTGTTACTGTTACTTTTACTATTCTAATTATAAATGTACTGTTCAAATTAGAATCATGATGTAATGAATGTAATAATAGTACATTACTATCAATAATCACATTATCATCAAGAAAGGGTTTTGGGTCAATTCTCATACACTATGTTCAGAAATCTAATCACATTCATAAATTTTTCGTTATCTCATGCTGGGCAACATATTCTTAATAAGACAATGATGAGAGAAAAATAAAATCTTGCATCAGAAACTCTCATATGCATTTTGAATATGATAGATTGATGTGTCTCTCTCAAGCTATTAATCATTTCCTTCATATTATACATCTTACATTAAACGTATATATCGTAACAAAAAAGTATGAAAAATAATATCCGTTTGTAGATAACAATTTTTTTATGTCTTTGACCCATCTAAGTATGATAAAAAGGCAATAGTAAATATTTATTTGTGTTTATAAATAGCATACTTTTTTTTCAACTCACCATATCGCACAAGAATAATTTTTCAAATGTTATTTATGTTTTCTTGTTAATTTTATAAAAACGGAATTTAAAAAAATGCGTAAACAATGTACCATGTTCAATATCTATCATTTTGCAAGGAATCTGTACAAATTTATCTACATTATTGTTAAAAAACATGTTTACACAAGATTGTATAAAAACTCTTACCTTTCTGATCTTTAGAATGTTTTTTTTATGTCAGATTTCACTACCGTTCTTACGTGAATTTTAATTATTTAAAAATTGTATGAATAATTTCGTTTTCATATATTAAAAGCACGCATCTAACCACGATATTGTGAATAGGACAAATTTCGTATTATACGCATCAATGTGTTTCTGTTTATTTAATTTGAAAAAATTTGCGAATGTGTGCTTTTAATATATGAAAACGAAAAGAAAAATGTAACACAGCGTGGATACCGGTCGCTCACATTTGAACCGTGATCGGGTGGTTGTGCCGACTACATGACATATTCACATTAGAAGGGGTTAGTGCTCTGTCGGTTGCCTGGGTAACAGACAGCCATCCGAGAGGTCAATGACCATATCTAATACCTAACAAGGAAACATGTTTAATCATTAATCTCAATAAAAACCTTCATGGGTAGATGAGAAAAAATGAAAAAAATATGCTAATTATATAGTAACATGTTATTATGTATGCATTTGTAGGTTTTCAATATGGAATACTATATTAGGCTCATCTTTGCTGACAATACCATGGGGTATTGAAATGGCTGGTTTTTTCCCTGGTATTATCCTTATACTTTTAATGAGTGGTTTGTGTTTGTATACTGCTTATTGTCTTCTTCTTGTACATAAATATCATGGTAAGATAACAGATAAAATATTAATACAATATATCAACATAATGTCAATTGTAATAATTTATTATTCAAGGTGGACAACAAGGCATTGAAGTGACTGATCTGTGTCGGATATATGTTGATAAATGGGCAGAATATATTGCTAAAACTTTTAGCATTATTGTTTTATTGGGTGCAACTATTGCCTACTGGGTATTGATGTCTAATTTCTTGTATCATTCTGTAAATTTTATATATGGTAAATTATACATATGTATCAAATTGTTTTACTCTCATTTTATCATTATGTATAATGTAATAATATAACATTGTTTTTCACAGATAGTACTTTTGGAGTACATCAATATTCTATAGATGATAATGTGTCTTATGCATCAGAAGGTATCTGTTTTATTCATAATATGTATATCTTTCATGCACCATGTATTTATGTATATATATTTGTTTTAATTGCAGTATTATGTTTGAAGAAAACAATCTATAATAGTACAAACTATGTAACTCATGAACATACATACAGTGCTTTGGGTCCAGTTTGGGATTTATATAATACAGTTCCTATTTTTCTTGGCTTATTAATATTTCCATTTCTGAACTGTAACAGTCCTACTTTCTTCACAAAATTTAATTCTCTCGGTAAGAAAAAGAATATTTACTTTAGTAACAATAGTAGTTGTATTGCATGTGAATTATTTGCCAAATTGATATTTTTTTTAGGTCACAACATGACTTTGATCTATAGATTTATATCTTGTTCTATCACATTATGACAACTCTGTCTATCTCACAGGAACCGTGTCAGTCATATACTTGATTATATTTGTCTTGGTTAAATCAACATCATGGGGCATTAACATGAACGAAATAGAATGGAAAAGTAGTTGGATATTGAAAACTTCGTTTCCTGCCCTTTCTGGAATGCTGGCACTTTCATTCTTCATTCACAACATCATTGTAACTATAATGCAGAACAATCATGACCAAAGTAAAAATGTAAGTGAATTTCACTTTCTTATTGATCTTTTTAATATCATTAAATAATCTTATCTTTATATTTCAGGGAAGAGATCTTTCAATAGCTTACTTTCTTGTTACATTAACTTACATTATAGTTGGTGTACTGTTTTATATATGCTTTCCATTTAATAAGTTGTGCATTGAAGATGTAAGTAAATTATAATATAAAAATGTTAAAGAATATTAATTTTAAGACAGAAACTATTACAAAATATTATTTTTACAGAATTTCTTGAATAATTTTCAAAAATGGAGTGGTTTAACAGTAGGAGCTCGTATTGTTTTATTTTTTCAATTACTTACAGTATATCCATTACTTGCATATATGTTACGAGTTCAATTACTTTCATCATTGTGTAAAACATACAACATGGGATGTGTTGTAATCATAAACATTGTTCTGATATCCGTGTGCACCTTATTTGCAATTTTTGTGCCGTATATCGGTACGATAATACGATACACCGGTGCCTTAAGCGGTTTTATATACGTCTTCACGTTACCAAGCTTGTTATATTTAGTGATTTTGAAAGAACAACAAAAATTAACGATACTTTCTATACTTTTGCATATAAGTATACCAATATTTGGACTGCTAAATCTGTTAGCTCAATTTTTCATTACAGAATCATAAATATATTTTATTTAAAACTTTAAGAAATATTTAAGAAAGAAGATTGTGTTCCTAATAATATAGTACAATTAAAGAATAATTTATACATTTATATATTACTTGTAAGATGTAATGAAATACTCATATTTGTCATAAGAATATTTGAAACATATGACATAAGAGAAAATTTATTTATTTACCTTGTTATGAATAACTATGTAAGATGATGTTAATCCAAAATATAAATATATTTTATATACACTGTTCTTTTATTATAATTAAATAGTATTCATAACTAATTTACAATGTTAAATTTTGTATAACCAAACAGTATCAATTCCTGTGCCTATTATTTTAATTGCATTCATATTAGGCAGTGGAAATCTACAAGCTACTATAACACAGTCTTTATTTAATTCTCTCATGAATTTTGTTTCTAGATTTGCCATCTATGAAAATTTTATTGAATTAATAATATTATACCAGTAGTTAGTAATGAACAAAAGAAGAATAAACAAAAGTTACCATTTGATCAACACCAAATATAACAACATTATTATAATTTTTTAGATTGTGTTTCCATAAATTTTGCTTTATAAAAGTTGTTTGTGTTGACAATCCTGTACTTAAAGCTTTTAATCTGGAGTACCATACCAACCAAGGATTCAATTCAATACCATGAGCTTTAAATCCAGCTTTTGCTGTTGCAAGAACCTATTTACAATATCATGTAATCAGTTATTAACACATATGTTAATTAGTAATTTTATATTTATAAATTATTTACTATGCGTCCATCTCCACTTCCAAGATCAATTAATGATCCAGAACGTCCCTCTAAAGCTTGTAATATATTTTTTACTTGTTGTGTTGTAGCTGGTACATAAGGTAAACATATTTTACGAAATGCTGGACTCACAAATGGAATACATATTACACTGATCGCTGTTGCAATACCTCCTAAAAAATAAATACATATATCATGTTGCAAGAAAGTAGTATTTACTCACCAGTCCATTACCTGTTATTCCAACAAAGTACAAGCCAATTTTTGAAAATTTTGGAGACAATTTTTGTGATGAATTAATATTATTACTTTGATTTATGATATAATTTATATCATTAACTTCTGCTAATTAAATTCATAAGATTAATTAAAATTTGTAACTATAATTTTCAAAAAAGAATTTTGTATCTTTTATTTTATAATATGTAATTCATAAATCTTACACATTTTGTATGTTTAGCATCTATCAATAATATAAAAAATCGTTGTTACGATAGCCCCGCAACATATAACCAATAAACATCACGGAAATAATTCCATAATCCACGAATTTGTTCGATGATTTAGTAACATTTGAGTTTGGAGAACGTTGTTCACACTGTTTCCCTAGACTTCTGTGTGTTGTGCACCGATACGATTTTCTTGAGTAATGCAATCGTAATTCTTGATCGTGATCCATCACGGCTTGAATTATTTTCTTGTTGTTCGTATAAGCTAAGTTTTTTTATTATTTTTTAGTGAATTGTTTCCGATTTTTTTTTAAAGTGTTGTTAATGTTTTCACGCGCAGCTCTGTCATCAAGTTTATGACAATATTTCTATCGTATGAATATATTTTAATAATTGATATTTTTATATATTTTCACAACTGAAACTGTTAAAATGCCTGTATTTCATACAAAAACTATCGAAAGCATCCTTGAACCTGTCGCACAGCAGGTAATTATATTTATTCTCTCAATTTTATAATCATTTACGTTGAGATGCTTAGCTATGTTTCAGAAGATGTCATCGATTTGTTTTTTTTTTTCTAAGAAATGCACCCTGATAAAAAAAAATTAAACTGATTAACATTAAAAAAGAAAGGATTTTAAATAAAACAGACAGAATATAAATATTTTTTATACATAATATGATTCTGTACATTTGATATTTTTCAAATGAAATTTTATTTATTAAATAAAAAATAATTTAATATATCTTTATGTAAAATATGTTGAAAGGATAAATTATGATTGAAGTTTCACAGATCATTAATTATTATGAATCATTATATTTTTAATGAGTAAAACCTGCCAAATGACTTGAGTTGCTTTATATAGAACTATGACATCATTCTACAAATATAGGACACAGATACTAAATTCATCTTTAGGCTTGAAAGCTTAGATGTATGAAATTTAATCCTATTAGTTAAGCACAATGGAAAACCATGTTTACCATTTGAAATCCCTTAGTGCTTCCAAAAAAGGACATGTTGATGTTGCTTATCATCGAATCATCCCACGCATTACACATACAAAAATAACAATATTCCTCAGACCAGACAACCTTCCAAAGATGTTAATGACTTCATTTGCAATGTTAATATATAATAAATAAGATACACTTATTATTTTGATATCAAGACTAATATTAAATTATTATTTTATAATAAATAATAAAGAAATTTATAATATCCAATATTTTCCAAGTTTTAATAAAGAATATGCAGATTTATAATTTTTAATATGTATACAAAATATTATATAGTTTAATAGAATAATAAATTGAATTTAATTTATTCATTAAATACCTCATTTATGTTATGTAGGTTTCAAGGCTTGTTATTCTTCATGAAGAAGCAGAAGATGGAAATGCAATGCCAGATTTGGGTAGGCCTGTACAGGCAGTTAGTATGGCGGTAGCAAATCTTGTAAAGGTAAACTTTAATAGAAGTATAAAAGGAATTTCTGTAAAAGAATTTCTAAACTCTATTTATTCACACACAGGTTGGAAAAGAAACAATAAATTCTTCTGATGATGCCTTGCTTAAACAAGATATGCCCTCTGCTTTGCAACGTGTGGAGGGTGCTTCACGTCTCTTGGAAGAAGCATCAGCAATGTTGAAACAGGATCCTTATTCTGGTCCAGCTAGGTATTAGAAACAGAACATAAATTTTTTACATAGAAGGTAAAAAATATGGAAGTAATTTATTGAACTTTTTTTTTAGAAAAAAACTTATTGAAGGTTCACGTGGTATTCTTCAAGGAACTAGTTCACTGTTATTATGTTTTGATGAGAGTGAGGTACGCAAAATTATCAGAGAATGTAAGAGGGTATTAGACTATTTGGCAGTAGCAGAAGTAATTGAGACAATGGAAGATTTAGTTCATTTTCTAAAGAACTTAAGTCCCTGTCTCAGTAAAGTATCAAAAGAAGTAAGTGCTCGTGAAAAAGAATTGACTCATCAGGTACACAGAGAAATTCTTGTTCGCTGTTTGGAGCAAGTAAGTATAAAATCACTTAATTTTATCATATTATGTTAACATCCTTAACATATAATAATAACACTGTTACAGGTGAAAACACTTGCACCTATCCTTATCTGCTCCATGAAAATATTTATTCATATTATCTCTCAAGGGGGCAAAGGAGCAGAAGAAGCAGCTGAAAATCGTAATTATTTATCCGGTAGAATGTCAGATGAATTAAATGAAATCATCAGAGTGTTACAATTAACAACATATGATGAAGAGGAGTGGGATGCAGATCAATTAACAGTATGTATTATTCAACCCCTTTGATGTGGCAAAAATGTGCAATTTAACTAATTTTTGTGTAATTATCAGGTATTAAAAAAAGCACAAAGTGCGATAGAATCTAGAATACGTGCTGCTTACGATTGGTTGGACGATGGACTCGCTTTACGCGGTGGGGTTGGAGAAAAGAGTCTTCGTCAAATAGTCGAACAAGCACAACGATTGGCAGAAAGATATCTTCCTCCCTCGCAAGCAGAACCATTGCAGAAGTTAACTTCACAGATTGTTACCATGACCAATGCTCTCTGTGAATTAAGACAGAATGAAAAAGGTTCATAGAGGTTCATTTCTATGAGTCTTGCATAGAACATTGCTGTATTTTATTTCATTTAAATATATTCTTACAGGGACTACACCTCAAGCGGAAGCTCTGGCGCGTGGCATAAAAGAAAAAACAAACGAACTTCGCAGCTCTATCGCCTCCGCCATAGTAGCTGCGGACAAATCCGGAACCACGCAAACCGCTCACACGGTTGCGGGTCGTTTGGAACAAGCCAACAAATGGCTGCTTAATCCGCAACACGACGACAAGGGACTCGGCCAGAGGGCTATAGCTTTGATCATTCACGAAGGGAAAAAGGTATAGATATAAGAATATTTATAAAATAAGAATTTTTGTTTCTGTCAAACGCGTAAGTAAAATATCAGTTAGCAATATAGAGATTTGTCATCTATCTTTAATAATTAAATGCCGCTAAAACGGAAAGAATCAACGACATGTAGCAAACGTAAGTTACATGTAACATTCTAAGTATCTGCTCTAGAACGTATTGTGATTTACGTATGGTATCATGATTTCTATACCCAACAAACTTCTAATCTCTTTCATGTTCATTAGTCGGTTTGTGCTCTAAACATTAGGTTGCCGAGGGTTTGCCAGGCATACACAAAGCAGAGATTCTGCAACTGTGCGACGAGGTTGACAACCTGTCTCATCAACTGGGAGACCTGTGCGCTCACGGCCAGGGGAACACCCCTCGTGCTCAAGAAATTGCACGCCAACTGTCGCATAAGCTTTATGAACTGAAGAACAGAATACAGCAAGCCGTCGTGTCGAGAGTGGTCGAGGATTTCATCGATATAACAACACCTCTGAAGCAGTTTACGGATGCTGTGTTAGCCCCGCAGGGCACGCCGGGACGCGATCAGAATTTCAACGACAAGACCCATGCTCTTCAGACGTTCTCCAACAGGGCAGCCAAAACGGCCAGAATGGTCGCCGCTGGTGGTAAGCGTCTTAAATAATTGTAACGCATAGTTTGGTTCACTTATATCATATTAATTTACATTTTAGGAAGCGGAGGAAACAAAAAGTTAGCGGAAGCACTGACCGCCAGCGCATCCCAAGTGGAATCTTTAACCCCACAGTTGATCAACGCTGGGCGGATTCGGATGACCTACGCGGACAGCAAAGCGGCGGACGAGCATTTTGAGAATCTGAGGCAACAGTACGCGGAGACGATGCAGAGAGCGCGAGCGCTGTGCGACGAGGCGACAGACAGCGGAGACTTTATCAGAACTTCCGAGGAGCAGATGCAGAAGCACTCGTTCCTCTGCGAGGAGGCCATCGCGAAGAGTCATCCGCAGAAAATGGTCGACAACACGGCTGCTATCGCTAGACTGGCCAACAGGGTGATACTCGTCGCGAAACAGGAAAGCGACAACAGCGAAGATCCTGCATTTATTCAGAGAGTAAATTATGCTACGGACGTCCTTCAAAATAGTGAGTAATGGTGTAATAATAATTGTAAATATTCGTGCTCTAACTTTGTAAAAACAATTTTTGTTCAGGTGTTGCTCCGATGGTTCAAGACGCAAAGTTAGTCGCGATTAACATTAACGACAATAATGCACTTTCTCGTTGGAGGGAAAGTAATCGTGCGGTAAGTAACATGAAAATTATGTTTTAAATTCCAATTATTGATTATTGTGTTAATTACCTTTGCCTTTTGTAGCTTTTGGCGAACGTTGGCCAAGTTCGTAAAGCCATCGTCGTCCAACCTGATCTGATACCTCCGCCAGAGATCTCACAGTTACATCTTAACGATGGTGAGCATATAACATACTTCTTCTTATTTCATATTTTTCTACGATCTGTAAAATTACGTTTCATTAATACAAATCTTTCGATAGCGATAAGTGTTAGGTACGCCATCTTGTTTTTACATTTCTTACATTCTTCAACGTTTCTTACAGAGGAACAATTGCCAAGCCGTCAATATAATTACTTCACAGATAAAGGTACTATAGATTTGCGTAAAGACAATTTGTGCATGATCAGTTACCATAGTCTATTAGTAAAGTGCCATTTTTATCGATTCATTAAAAATACACAAGAATTAATAACATCATTATATCTAATATATATTCTTTTTTATTATAATCTTAATGAAAAGTTTGAATACTTGTGAAAAATTTCTTTAAATACCAGTTGGTGAGCCTTTAAGAAATCAGCCATCGCCAAGCAATTTACGTGTCATGAGTCCTAGTCTGAACACAATTAAATCTCAGCAACGTTCTATCAGTCCATTACCTAAGTGGGCGCGTGAAGGTATTTACCATTATTTGACAAGAGGTCAATTAAATTATGTTTTTTGACTTATCCTTTCGCTTAAGTGAAATGTTTAATATATATTGCTGCAAAATAAGAATACAAGGTTTCAAGGTATTATTTTTTTTTTTATCAGGAGATAACCCTGATCTCCTATATCAAGAACTGGCTTCTGACGAGTTAGAAAAATCAGTTCACAATGGAGGTAATTTAAGATCAGTACTTTTGAGGATTGAAATCACAGATTTTCGATGCTCAAAATTCTGTTGTTCTTGGGGAAAAAGCATGTATGCATTGAAATTAAATATATATTATTTCAAGTAGTACCTTTTTTTTAACAATAAAATAAATAATTTTAAAAGTCACATAAATACGGATAAAGAATCTTCAGAATAAATTTAAAGGAATGTGTCTTCAGTTGTTTAATAAGACAGTGAAGTAGTCCTGTTACATCAGGATTATCGCGTCATTACATGAATGTCTAATCTTCGTCCTTTACACTAACATATTTGTCGATTTCCCTGATTAATTTTAACAATATTTTCAGTTTCATTAATACATTCTTGCCATGCCTTATCATGTTTGTGTATTGCATGTGCACCAAGGTAATTTTGCATTAAAATGTACTTCAAGTTTATTAAAGCGTGTTTAAATCCTTTAATGCTGCGTGGATGAAAGGCTATCATTATGATTATAATGATGATGATGATGATGGTAATTATGATATTTTTTTGCATTGTTGGTATCTATATGATATGTTAAATATTGTGTTGTTTTCTTTTATGTTTGAACAACAGATTGAAGGTCCTCGTACCGCAACAAATAATTAATAGTAATAAACAATTATAATTTTATTTTAGAAATTGCACCACCGCGTCCACCTCTGCCTGGCGGAGATGTACCACCTCCACGACCACCGCCACCAGAAACGGATGACGAGGATGAAATGTTTATGCATGCACCGCAACCTAATCAGCCTATAATGGTACATTAAAAGAATTTAATAATCACCACTTTAAACATCTCTGAGATTTTCAAATGTTATAATGGTAAAATTATTAGATGGCCGCCCATGGATTGCATCAAGAGGTGCGACAGTGGTCCAGCAAGGACAATGAGATTATTGCAGCGGCAAAGAAGATGGCTATCTTGATGGGTCGATTGTCGGGTCTGGTTCGAGGAGAGGGTGGTAACAAGAGGGATTTGATTGCCTGTGCCAAAGCTATTGCAGAAGCTTCCCAGGAAGTGACTCGTTTGGCTAAAGAACTTGCTAGGGAATGTACTGATAAACGTATTCGTACAGTAAGTGCTTCCATTCTTTTCTGTGGTATATCTGCTTTAAATTTATCATGCTTTAACTCTTTCTTCTTTTTTTAGAATCTTCTTCAAGTTTGCGAACGTATACCTACTATAGGTACACAATTAAAGATATTATCAACTGTCAAAGCAACAATGTTAGGTGCTCAAGGTATAGTATTCAAGTTTAATATAATATATATACTTATTAATACATGCTTTATTCAGTGAAACATATTTCACTTCTTCCACACTAAACTATCGATAAGAATTAGAGGTCGGGAGGTATAGTGTTATATTTGAAAAGTTTCCAAGAAAGGAATTATTATTAATAATATTTTTTACGCATAGAGACGCTCCCCACCTGGGAAGAGCTGATGCTTTATGGTAAAAAAGAAGATTAATAAATTATTGCTTGATGTCTCTATCACTTCCTTTAGTATTTATTTTATTTCATTCTTTTTGAAATACTTCAGTTTTGCATCTGCATTACAATGCATGTATATTTTAGTCTTCCCCCTGGGAGGAACTATACAAACACTTAGTTATCTAATTTAATGAAAAGACAAGTTACATTATATATTCAGTCGATCGTAAAACATATCACTTGAAATGTTCTGTAATCTTATTATTTTCAAACGAATTAATATTTATTGATGTCTTATTTAAACTTTAAATGGTTTGCGGTTGATATGTCTCTGCTCACCATGGTGTAGACGAACTGATCGGCTGCAGTAAGTTTACTACAACATAAGTATAGATCATCCTAGAGAATATCATTGACAATCATAGATGTGGATATTAATATTGTGTATATATACAAAGAGAGGTTGAACTCATAAGATACATTACACTTATGTTGGTTAATTAGTCTGAATATTAGACTAAAGTAGAAAAAACTCGTTGACAGTATATTTATTCTATTAATGGTAGTTTATATCCAAGTTTACCCATGCATGATTCGCACATTCTATAGTATAGTCATAGAAAAATTCACATTATATCATATTTATGTGCACAAACTTAAACACTTTATTTTAAACATATTGAAATCGTTTATTTGTTTGCATTAATGTATTGTATTAATTTAGTGTTTAAAATTTAATCATAGAAATAGATACATTTATTTGGTAAGAATTTGACAATTTTGTTATTGAAATTTTAAATAATCTGTGTTTCAATAATGTAGGTACGGAAGAAGATCAAGAAGCAACGGATATGCTTGTTGGAAATGCTCAAAACCTCATGCAAAGCGTGAAAGAAACCGTTCGCGCTGCAGAATGTGCAAGCATAAAGATACGTACCGCATCCGGTATGAAGTTACGCTGGGTGCGACGTCAACCTTGGTATCAGTACTAAACAAGATGTTGCAGCAAGAAAAAATGGTCTGGAACAGATGAGTAAGACTTACTAATATTAGATACATTTTAATTAATTGATTCTATGTATTTCAAGAAAGTGTTCTAATTAGGGACATTCAAGTATTTATAATTGATTTAACATCCCAAGAATTATGTATCTGTAAAACATAGAAAATGAGTTCTATTCTAAAATGGTATGATCAATTTTCATACATAAAAATGATTAAATCCATTTTAAATACCTGAATTGTATCTTTGTAATAATTTAGTAAGCATGAAAGTAACTGTATGATAATTTACACTTACATGTATGTACTTGTCAGTTATAAGTTCATTATATACAAAAGTTGTAGTATGTAACTTAACACAAACAAGCTAGTGACTAATATTAGAAATATTTTATACAAAATGAGAGACATATCTCAATTGGTAAATGATAATTCGAAAATATTTTTAGACGAGATGTTTAAAGGAATACTTAAATGAGAATACTTGAAAAGCCTATGCCTCTCATAATTCATGATTGAAAAGAAATAGAAAGTAAATAGAAATAACAGAGCTTAATGCCTTATACAAATCACCAATTTGCTATATATTTTTATGTGTATTTGCAATAAATGTACTTTACACAAATCTATATTAACCTAAAATCGGCACAATAGAACAAATTTTTTATCTACATTTACTAAAAAAATCGTATCGATCCAATATAGTAATAATGTATTTTTTCAAAATAAAAATTGGAATATAATTTTTTAATAGGTGCTATCCGCCACAACATACACGTAGAGAACATTAACTTTCAATACTAAAATAAGTAAATATATTTTTGTAATTCTTACCTAACAATTCCCTTTTAGAGAACATATATAGTTATTTAGGTATTCTCAATATTTTCAAACTGGTGCTATATATACGTGCAATATTAATACAAGATACTGAAAGATAACATAAGAGTATGCAGTGTTAAACCAAATACATGAAATCAGTTTAATATGTCCTTAAAAAATTGAGATTAAATACTAATGTAAACAACAATTCATAATATATATATAGATATAGATATATATACAGGGTGTCCCAGAACTCCTGTAGGAGCCGGAAACGGGGGGTAGCTGAGACTATTCTGAACAACAATTTCCTTTGCAAAAATATCGGATGGGGCTTCGTTTTTGAATTATTTAGCAAAACAGCTGACCAATCAGGAGCGCGTTCTCGAGCGCCGCGCTCAGTACCGTCGTAAAAAAACAATGGTAGATGTTCTGAATGTAATCGTACCTTGAATAAAGGGAAATGGACTGAATGATGGATATCACAACAGAAGAATAAGTAAAAAAATTGCAGAAATTTTTCGGATTATAAAGGAGGAATAAATTTGAAATATTCTCGCCGCGATCGGACCTCCCACTCCCTCACAGCAATCTCGCACAAAATTACAATTGTAAACGTTAGTTAATAAATAATTAATAACTATAGTAAAGCTGAATGTATGAATCATGTAGTTTATTGATAAATGCAGCTTTTTTTGTACATGATGTTCTTAATTAGTTAACAATCGCGATAAAGCAGAAAATAATAAATAAAGGCCCTGAAATGTAGTCTTCGAGTCTCGTAATCAAGCTCAGGTTTATATCGATTTATATACTTTAATTGATGTTCGTAGGGATCACCAAATTTGAACTTAAAGGATGGGGAAACATGTTATTATCATAAAAGTATCGAATTTGTCACCGTACAAGCTCTATTTTTTATTATTTTTACAATTTTTAAAATCAATTTTTTAACCCAAAAATTATTTTTTTACCTCTAGCGCCATTCTTGAAAAAGTGCTGATACTGCTCAAAATTTGAATGGATATCGGCCGTACCTACAATGATTATTTTTTAAGAAATTAATTTTTGGATGTTTTTCGCGTGTTTGAAGCATCTAATCGCTTCTTTTTTGACAGAAATATCGATTCCAATTGTCGATTAATCCTAGAAGCCGAAATATTGAAATATTGAAGATTAAATCGCACATGAGAGAGTGAGAGGTGAGATTGGCGGACTAGTGTTCACTCTCTCGCAATTGGTGTTTTTGCGCAGGCGCGAGTTTGGCGTAGAGTGAGTGAGAGACTAGATGCTCGGACCTATCACTCCCACAATGTGCGAGAGGAATCTCTTAGGTGAACACTAATCCGCCCTATCTCACTCTCACTCTCTCAATGTGCGAATTTATCTTTAATATGTTCAATATTTCGGCTTCTAGATTAATCGAACATTGGAATCAATATTTAGTGTAAAATAGAAGCGTTAGATGCTTCAAACACGCGAAAACAGCAAAAAATTATTTTCTTAAAAAATATCTTGTAGGTACGGCTGATTCCTGTCAATTTTTGGCAGTTTCAGCACTATTCGAAGAGATGCGCTAGAGTATAAAATATAATTATTTTAAAAATTGTAAAATAATAAAAAATAGAGCTTGTACGGTGGAACAATTGTACTTTTTGATATTTTTAAAGGTTTCCCCTTCCTTTAGTTCAAATTTTAGTTATCCTAGTAACTATCATTTAAGTATATAAATCGAATATAAACCTGCGCTTTGATATGAGATGAAGACTACATTTCAGGGCCTTTATTTATTATTTTCTTGCTTTATCGCGATTGTTAAATAATTAGAAACATTCATGGTACTAAAAAGCTGCATTTATTCAATAAACTACATGATTACGTTAACGCTTCTTGTTCTACCGAGGCGCTTGTCCCGGGGCGACTAGGCTCGACGCTACACTGACGGTACTGAGCGCGCGCCCGAGACGCGCTCTGATTGATCAGTGTTTTTGCTAAATAATTCAAAAACGAAGCCCCATCCGATATTTTTGCAAAGGAAATTGTTGTTCAGAATAGTCTCAGCTACCCCCCATTTCCGGCTCCTACAGGAGTTCTGGGACACCTTGTATATATATCAATCTTATTAATATAATCTAAGATAATTGTATGTAAAATTATTTATAATAAACATTAATTTTTATTATATAATACAAAATATAAAAATTTAAGAAATATTGATTTGTATTATAACAATATTATGTACACAGTGTAAACCTAAGAATGAATAAAATTAAAAAAATAATATTATTACAATTATTATTCAAGAGAATCCCTTTTAAATGAATGCAAGCCAGGTGCTGTAACTCCTGGTATTTTATTCTTTGGTATTTTTCCAGGCCTTAAATAAGGATTGTCTATAGCATCCTGTTGTGTTGTAATTTCTCCATTTTGTTCATTGTCCTCATTTTGTCCTTTCATACCTGCAACCAAGTCACATTTTACAAAGAAGTTAAAATGCTACAAACTTTTTCAATTTTATTCAATATTTGTTTATAAAGTGATCAAACCTTCCTGTGTTTCTTCAACTTCTTGTTCTTTCTTCTTTTTAACCGGGCTTGGTTCAAATTGAAAGTCTTGATCAGTTTCAAATATCTGATCTTGAGGAAGAAGTGCAGAAAGATAACTGGGAAACTGGGGTTTACATGATATTACTGGAAATACAAATTCCTTAATTTCATCATTAATAAAATTATATATCATTCATAGATAACAGTAATTACTTACATGGAAACATACTGTTATCTTCAGTTAAAAATAAACTATGTGTCTCCCCTGTTTTTGCAATAAACCTTGTTAATGCCCTCTCAATATCACGTTTCTGGGTGGCTGCTTTCTCTCTTATTGCTTCATATTCTGTTACTGGTTGTTTGTGTGTCTTTTTATAAAAGATTGTAAGTGAGTAAATATGAAATTTTGTGCACTACATTAAAATATTATAAACAGACAAAAATATTAATAATTATACCGGTGTCCTGATGTAAGCATGCGGATCAGGGAAAGGTGGTAAATGACTTGGTATGTGAGCTGGATGACCTTGTTTTACACCAGCTTGTAAAATATTTAATTGTTTTGATTGAGTTTGTTGTTGAAGTGGAGGTAACACTGTTCTGTTTGCCCTTTTGCCATAACTTTCTAAATTATCTAATTTTATACCCATATTTATCAATGCTACTATAACATCTGCAATGAGTGGTTCTGTTCTGCCAGAAAGTTCACAATAATTCCTTGCAGATTCACCAACTTCTACAATAACTGTAAACAATTATTAATTAGTGTAATTATTATTATGTTATTATTACAGGTAACCTATAATAACAAATGCTTTTTCTGTTTCATTGAAAGATTAACAGCAAAGCATATTCATTTGCAAGAGTAAGAAACAAGAATTAATAATATAACAAATAATAATTATTATAAATGAAGTATTTTAAATATGTATATACATGAATTATTGAGTTCTTTAATATTACCTGGTTAAAGATATTTAAATTTAGTTTAAATACATACATGATTGTAACATTTCTGTAAGAGTTTCTGATGCTTGCCTTTCACACGAATCAAAACCACATTCCATTAAAATACTACAGACTACATGATTTAATATTTTTCTTCGCGTATTTGTTGTTTGAATGTCCATGTTATTTAATACAACACTAAATAAATCTTATCACGATGAGAATCAAAATTATACAACGCGCCATCTTGTGCGACATTTCAAAATGTAAAATATTTTCACGGTTTTTAATCTTTTACAAATTTTAATTTACTGTCACTATTATTTTAGTTAATTTAATTTATAATTCGCTAAATTCAAAATTAGAAACGATAATGTAAAATTCAGACCAATCCTGTGTTTTAAATATTTTACTATGTAATCTTGCTATCATTTATTTTATGTTTCAATTTTGATTGCTCACCATTGAATTTGTTGTTGTTCGGTACAAACTGATTGTAAGGTTAAACAAAACATTTGATATTAAATTGAAAATAATTTAATTTTTAATAGTTTCATAGTTTTTAACGTAGTTTTTGTTTAAAAGACTGTTCGGTATTGTGTATATCTGTAGAATAGTACATCCGCTGTTAATCTGTGTTATCGTTATAAACAGAAAATATACTCACATAAAGTGCATTATATTTTCATGTAACAATTATTTTAATGTACATTTACTAACTAAGATTATGGCGTCAGGTTTAGAAAGTTACGTGAATCGTATCCTTTTTAATTCTTATTTTTTCACTTGTAGTAATTTTTTTTAATAGGTATTTATTTATCCTGAATGATTTCATAGACACAGTTTCTATTATCACTTCTGATGGCAGAAATTTTATTGTAAGTGTATTTTTGATATGTAAATAACTTTTGTTTGAATTAATATTGCTTTTTAAATATCATATCACATTTTTGTATATACATTTTTAGGGTACATTAAAAGGCTTCGACCAAACCATTAATATAATATTGGATGAATCGCATGAGCGTGTGTATAGTACAACACAAGGTGTAGAACAAGTTGTATTAGGTTTACATATCATCAGAGGTGATAATGTGTAAGTAATTGAATTGAATTTGTTATTTACTTATCGTACATGATCATTATCATTTTTTATAATTATTTATCACAAATTCAATTACATTCAATTATAAATAATACTGAATAGGTATATTAAAGCATAAGAGTAGAAGATAACTTGTATTCTTATTTATATAGCTTAAGAAATTACATAGTGTATAAAAAAATATGTTGCCATATGTATGTTCTTTTAATCTTAGAGATATTTTGTTCAATTCCATTAAAAAATCATGAAAAAGTAAATAAAAATTATTATGGAACAGGAAGTAAAGTTCCTAAGAAATGATTGACAAACAATTGTATTAGTATCTCCTCTTCTTTTTTTTTTAGGGCAATTGTAGGAGAATTGGATGATGAGATGGATGCACGTTTGGATTTGTCAGCTATAAGAGCTGATCCTCTAAGTTCTATTGTACATTAATGAAAAATGATTTAAATTATAATTATTATTGCTTGACAACAATAATAAGAATATGTAACAATGAGTTACAGTTGAATCAAAGTACAACTTCTTATAGAACTTAATTATTATATAAACTTGTCATTTTTATATCCATATTTAAAAGATTTGTATTTTAAAAAGTGCATTAAGGAAATAGAGCATAATTTACATTGAACAATACAAAAATCACCTTAGAATTAATGATAGAACTGTACAAAAAGTTTTACTATATGATAGTAAACCTCATTTCTCATGAATGTAGTTTTATTTTTTTAGCATCATAAGAATAATAATAAAAAAAATATTTATAGATTAACACTGGATAATGACCGAACAATCGTTAAAATGTTTGGATCCACTTTCTAATATTATTTCTCAAAGAGGAAGTACCCTTGATCTTTTTTTTCACAGGTAAGTGTATTTAAATATCGATGTGGAACATGTGTTTTGTACCACACAACCGATTAATCTATTTACTAAATAAAAATTTACCTAGCAATGTAAAATCTAAATTAATATAGAATTTACATCAATTCAAATATTTTACAATTACAGTTTTTTACAAAATTATTAAATTAAAGATTTAATATATTCGCCTATACCTCCCGAATTCTAATGCAAGTAAAAAAGTATTTTCATATACAATTATTTTCGAAAATTTCTTTTATAAATACATTAATTTTACAAAATATTGCATTTGTTATCATATCAAGTTGTGTACCGTCATTTCATTAGTGTTTTCAATAGTAGGCCTTTAAAAGCCATTTAATTGTTGAACGATTTTATATTATCCTTTATATTGTTTCAACATAATTTAATAAAATCTTATAATCTGTCTTAAAAACCAAAAACTACCGCGTACACATGAATTCATATACATATATATTTATGTCACGTATCATACATGGAAGACATAAAAAAAAATATAAATCAATCAATATAATTAAATCATTTTCATTTATCGCGCATCTTACGTATTAAATGTCTTTTCGAATGAAGATGTTCAATATATACAGATACGTATTCTCATCGAAAAATTTCGTTCACTATTATCTATAGAATAATAAATGTGTCTTGTATATTTCTCATTGTAGAATATGCTTTATATTTTTAAATAAAATATAGAACATTACGTAATTATGAGCATTATCCACACCATTTGATCGGTATGTGTTGTATTCCATATGAAATGCTTGAAAACGTGTGTCCATGTACAATTCATTTTAGTATTCGTTTGTCTGTTTCTTTTAATACCCTTAAACTTCTAATTTTAACTATTTTTAATCACTAGCGAGCATTTGACACCATGTACAATTGACACGATCAAAAAACAATTAATCTGGACCGCATTAAATGAATGCATTTTATACCAATGCACGGCTGTACAAATTTAAATTAGAATGAGAATTATCACCAGGTACTTCACTTTAACGTACCTACTCGAAATTGCTTATTGCATTAATTATTAGTCACGATATTGGTCCTATTACGATTTCGTCGTCTAATTTTACCACCGCGTCTGTTTTGATTCGTTCCGTTCCACTCTGGCCCGTCCATTCCGAAATTTGGATTCGGACCGTTCGGGCTGAAGCCCATCATATTAGAATCCGGAGGTACCGGACCAGGGCCAGGGCCAAAGTTATTAAAGCTACCGCCTGAGTAAGCAGGTGCACCATCGTACGAGGAGTTAACATCCGGTCCAAAGCCTACACCTGGTGCTGGACCCAAAAGTCCAGCTCCATTGTTGCGTTGGACGTTGAATCGTGGATCAAAATTCATTTGACCTTGAGGCACAACTGGTCCGTTAATGGTCATTCCGGGGGGCATATTGGACATTCCTGTCATGTTCATTGGTGGCATATTTTGAGGACCCATGGGTGCGTTCATCATAGGGCCCATCGGGCCCATGTTTCCAAGTATCGAATTCGGGCCCATATGGATTATACCTTGTCCACCTTGCATACTTTGGGAGCCAGGTATACCTTGAGGAACGGGCATCCCACCGGGGCCCATTCCCATGTTCGACATTTCCAACGGCGATTGCTGCACGGTTTTCATCATGGAAGCATTGATATTCTGTGGAGCTAAATTGGAAGCCTCGAGTGCTTTTCGACGGGGGTCGGATCGCACCTGTGGCGGCGACTTGGGGGTGTCTGGTTTGACCGGAGGCGGTGACATCGGGGAATCGGCTAACTCGACCTTACCTATTCTAAAGATTTTCCTTAAACGTGGATCATATTTCACTTGAGCATCATTTTTAGTAAGCTTAAGACCTGTATAGTCAGGTCTTGGTATATCGACAACGTACACTTTGTACGTTATTGGAGGGTGCGAGGAGATGCTTGCGTCTATCTCTGTGCAAGGTATATGCGAGGGTGCGGGTTTGAACGGTAAACTCAGCATCTGTCGTAAATCAACGTCAGACTTAGTCGACGTATCCGTGAATCCTGCACCGACGACTCGAAGATCCGTATCCCCGAAACCGGTCTGAAACTGTTGCCTGAAGTCCATATCCTTTCTTCTAAGATCCTGATCCGTCTTGGTTCGAAGATCGGTGTCCATGTTGGTGTCGCTCGCGGTGATACCAGAGCTGTAAATACTCGTTTCTAATCTAAGATGTTTAGTTTCCTTCTTACTATCGATCCGACTAGGACTACTCGACTTCTGTTCGTCCCTGCGTTGCCTAGGATCCCTGGACATACGAGGATCTCTGGATACGGGCGCAGAACTTGTTCCTGGCGAAGAATGTGGACTCGATGTTTCGTTTTCAATTTTCGATAGCTGATTCGAAGAAGCGTTAAACGTAGTAGCAGGAATACTCATTTTATCATGAGCGTTGGACTCGTCCGACGATATTCTGTCCGGAGAGGTGGATTTCATTTTTGAAGGATAATCTTGCGTACTGCCGGTTTGTTGGCTGCTTTTACTACCGGTTGAACTGTGAGCCTTAATCGAGGATAGTAACTTTGACACCTCGGCACTGATATCGATCTTACTCAAGTCTCCTATCTTGTCCACGATAGCTGCCGGCTGAGGTATTGCAGGTGCAGAAGTCGTGGATCGAAGTTCTTCTTTGGCCACGGTATTCTGCGTTTTTTCTGTAGTTTCGGTCTCCTCTTTCACATTGTCTTTGTTAGAGAGTACTATGGTAAGATTTCCACCTTCGTCATCGTCATCGTCATCCTCATCGTCTGAATACCAGTCTTCTAAAACTTGATCCGTACTTCGCGTGGAACATTCGTTTTCTATATTTTTAAAGCTGTCTTGAGCCGCTCGCTGTTGCTGTTGAATACGCATAAACAATTCCTGGGCCTTTTTCGGTAAGTGAGCTGGTATTTCCTGTTCTTCCGTACGCGATGACTGATCTTCCTGGTTGTTATCTTCCTCATTGATGGTATTTGTTTCTGTAATTTAAAGTTTTTTTTCGTACAAGGTTTACTCTCAAGAACTTTAGTTTATCAACAATAATTCTACCTTCTTGATCTGTGCTTTTATCTTTTTGTTTATCCTCCTCCTCGGTTGGCATTTCTATAACTAGATCGGTTTCCTCATCTTGGTCACTTTCTTCTTCAAATTTAGACTTGGTGAGATTTGCTACTTCATCAGCTATACTAACAACAGGTGGTGGCTTTTTAGCTTTCAACAACTGCCTTAAATCTACGTCTTTCGAATTTTCAAGGATCGAAGTACCCTTCTTTTTTGCCTAAAAAATACGAAAAGTAAAATATACGATTCGTAATAAAGGTCTGGGATGAAAAATAAAATTACAATTATACCTGTTCCAAAATTTCATCTTCTTCTACATCCTTTGTAAAGTCTTCCCTATCTCGTATCTTATTTAAAATGGTTTTGTTCGACTCTGAATTACTATTTTCAGTATAAAAATCCATATTTGGCATGGATTGTACTAATAATGATTTTTGCTGCAACTGTTGTTGAGTTGCTAAACCGAGCGCTGCATTAGGAAGTTGTAAACCAAATTCATTGGCTGATTGCAATAACATGATTTGTTCGTATGGAACTCTATCTTCGTCTGAACCCCATCGAGTTTTCTTACCAGATGGTTTTCTTTCTCTAACATTTTTTTGTTGGCATGTTTGCTCCTCTGTGTAAAAAAAAATATGTTGCATTCATTCCTGACATATTTATAAATATAATAATATTTATATTAAATACCTTTTTCTTCTTTTTCATTAAGTTTTTCCGTAGTAGCAGCAGTTGGTGCAGGTACATTTAACTCAAAAAGACTTGGAATCTTTTGATTTGTCGCTTCTTGACCCTGGGCCAATGTTCTTGCCGTTTTATTTATCATTAACATTGCTCCTTCCCTACTTAAACGTGGAAAATCTCCAAGAATTTCTTTCGGTGCTGTTTCTAAATGTTTCAATAAAATTCCTTTCACCTAAAACAAAGAAAGCTCTTATTTATTAATTTTCCATAACATTAATAGAGTTTCAACAAACTGTTAACCTAGTATCTCACTATTACCTGTTCGTTCAAAGGTTGATGGGAAAATTTACAATTTTCTCCCTGGTTACACTTCAATCCTGTATGGAAAAATTTACATGGAAAATCATGATGCATATAAAGACATTTGTCTCTCTTTGCACAACAATCCATAAGATAAAATTTGCACAATTCCATTTTTCTAGGTGGTAAAGCATTATGTGAAAAAGGGCAATCGTCTCCCCTATGACATTTTCCTTGCATATAATAAAGACAAATGGCGTCTGGATCTTGATTGTGATCGTTACTTTGATTACGTCGTCCGTTTCGATCATTTCGCATTTGACCGCGTGTTTTATTTTTACCACCGCGTTCATTTTTTCCACCTCTACGTCCTGTTATAATATAATTATCGTTTTGTTACATCCTTATGAAAATTATACTAAGAATACAAATATACTGATTAATAGTTCATTATACCTCCTCCACCTCCGCCGCCTCTTGCGTTACTACGTTTGCTATCATTATCCCTATGTCGATTTACATTAGGCCTTTCATCATAATCTGAGTTACTATCAAAATTTTCATGTTCATTTGTATGTCTTGGAGAACTATTCTCCTGAGAATCCTTCCTAACAGGTGAAGCACCTCTAACAAATAACATTTCATCCTCATCTTCATTAATATTTTCATCATCGCTCACCTTTCTTCTCTGTAAATCAGGTACATTCAATAAATTAGTTATGTGAAACATTGTGCAAATTTTATTTATAATTATCAATAAATTTATATATTCTTAAACCTTTTGATCCTTATTACGATCCTCTTCTCTTTCATCACGTATCCTTTTCCTACTCTTACTCCTATTATTTTTACTCTTAGATTTAGAGTCTTGATTTCTGCTACTATCTTCTTCTAAGGCTGCTCTAATTGCTTTTTCAACATCTCCAGCCCAATCCTCTGTTGGACTCTTGTATTTCAAAAATCTGTCATGCTTACTACTTCCTTGAACACTTGACTTCTTACTTTTATTGAACTTAGAATCAAAAGTTTTATTTTTTGATGTATCTGTCTTTGAGGTATTTTTAACTGCATCATCATTTGCTGGTGGTGGTGGTGGTGGTGGTGTAGGTTCATCATCCTCATCAGATGGAATCTCTCCATCTTCCAGGTCATCGTCATTGGTGCTACACATACATTACAAACACATTACTAGCTAAAAAGCATTACAACAAACATTAAAAATCACATATTTATAAATCATGTGATTTTGTTGCAATTTCATAAAGTGTAAATAATTAACATCTTTGTGTATAATATTATGTAACTGTTATAGGGTAGAAAATTCAATGTCTGTAACGATGACAAATATTTTACTTGAACTTTTGTACGTTTTGACAAATAAATGTTTGACAGTTTAATGATGTCTCATTCTTATAAATTGATTTTGTCATATAACAAAAAATATGTAAAAGATTATGAAAGTGTACATGTTTAAAATAAAATATATATTGTAAATGTGTTTTAAGAGTAGAAAACAAAAATTCTATCTAATAATAACAATCAAATTTTAACTTTTAAATTTAAGAAATAAAAATAAATTGAATTATATAAAATTATATAAACATCTTTTATATATTTCTAAATGCTTATTATCTTAATATATTCAGATATTATGCATAGCTTTTATAATAAAATTTTATATTCATTTGCTGTATAAAATTAAAAGTGTATATTCTTTTTTCCATTTTTATTTTCATCACCTCATCATCATCATTCATAAATGAGTGAAGAAAAAACGCAAAATGCATTTATTCACGGAGAAAAAAATAAAAAGTTTTCATTTAAAAAACCCGATTATACTCGTAGGAGTTTTATCAAGGGCATTATCAGTCAGGTTTCTATGTTGAATGAAGGAACATCGAACTTTGGTCGAACAGACTATAGCTGAAAGGAGTTCTCCATACTACTTGACCTAAAAACATTAGCTCACTCTGGGGAACCAACATATAGCACAGTACGCCTCGATCGATGCAACTTTGAATTATAGTCAACATCGTATATGCTTAAAATAATCATTCTCTATCAATTTCAACTGCTTTTCCCACCAAATCAGTCGTGAAAGAAGTATTTTTCAGAAACATATAATCATGTTTGTACGCTTAATTGCGCAATGTAAAGACATAATATAAAAAACAGAAATTCATATGAAGTAAAGCGTATAACTATTCCCACCTTTAAAATAAATATGTATATATATACATATATAAATATATATATATATACATACATTGTAAATAAGGAAAGTAACTGATAAATTGCAGGCGCTAAAAGTGATTAAATTAGCTCAGCAAAATGCATCATTTGCATATATAGGAAAAATAAATAAGTTAGAATTGCCTTACCCACAAATTGAGTTCATCATTTAGCATCATTATCATTATAACTATCATAAATCATTGTCAACATAATAGCATGAACATCACATTGTTGTGTAGCATATCTCATATTGTCATCGTTACAGCATTGTTGACAGTGCGTGTAACAGTACATATTTTTGATACGGTACGTCGAAATTTCTTCATGGAGATCCCCGTTTGTCTCGTTCATTCACGTGCATACATATGTACGTAGTTACACATGTATGTATGTATGTACGTACGATGACGACATACATACTACATGTATCATAATATATATGTGGATAGTCTGTTAAATGGTTGTGTAAATATGTCGTATACGAAACCAGGAATGTATATAGGAATGTCTTACTCCCCGAAGATCTCGTGCGTGCTGTTTTTAATTCCACAATTCTCCTTCCCGAAATAAATTTTTGTCAATATCGAGTTCTTCGATGCTCAGAATATAAATATAATGTACAAATACAAAAATATTATATACAAATAATACAGATACAATCATGAATCAATTCAGTATTATGTATTGAAATTTCATTTGAATCTGTATCTAAATAATGTAAGATTCATAATATATGTAATATTCTTATAACTTTGTAAATAATATATTTACTTATTACTTCGAATTGATAAATATCTCGAATGTGCGTTACAAATGACCTTGAATCCTAAGAACAGGTCAAAGCACTGAATGTCAAATCCTGTAATTTTGGAATAGACTAACAATTTTAGAGCACGGAAGAACATACACGAAAGAGACAAAAAAAAGTTATATTGTACCCAAACAGTATGGGTTCATTTTTTTTCCGCAGTGCCACTAATATACTTATATATCGAATGAAAGCGGGGGACAGCACGGAGCTTCCGGAGAGGGGATCAACGTGTAAACGTGAACGGTAGTCACAGTCATAAAATTTCGACTGTTTTGTTGGTGAATAAAAAATGTGGAGGCAAACCTTTGGATTAGAGTCTCAGCCGCGGAAACACTCTCTAATGCCATTGTTTTGTCCCGATCGATCGTGTTTTGTACCGTATGATATAGCACTGTGGCCCGACGATGATCATTCGATCGATTGACGCGACCACACTCGATGGTTCTTTGCTTGCGAAATAATCGCGTGCCTGAATTCTAGCATTTGAAATTTTGAAAATACTCGTTATGGAGCACAAATTAGCCTACAGAATATGTTTCGTGTGTCTCTCCGTTTCTCTTTCCCTCTTGCGCGCGCGTGCGCGTGCCAGCAGGCAAACGTATCAGATTTATTAACGTTTTCCGCCTTTTTTTATTGAGCTTGGCTACGCCCCTGCTTCTTTTTCTCGAATATTCTTCTTGCCTGAACACAATAAGCTATTTCGTACTAAAGTCAGTCTCTTTATTTAATTTTTTTGTTTGTTTTATCCAGTATATTGTTATTGCACTTTTACATTCGGTGAAGTATATAATTCACTGTATAGCTTCTCTCTTGGGCTATTATAATTTCGTTCAATGACGCGATCTTACCACTGCAACGTCATTCTGGCTTGACGTGGCATATGGCTGACCGATGATAAGCTTGTAGGCGTTTTACTTTTTTTCCGTATAGATCCTTTTATCATATAAAATATGAGAAAAATAATTAAAATCAAAGGCGCGTGCTTTTATTTGCAATTTGGTAAGAAAAAAAAAAAATAAGAAAAAGACGTTTCTCCGAAAATACAACTGAAGTCTCGAGAAATTGTATAAAGCGTAGAGCTACCACTTTGACGAATCCCCGACTCGTAAAATTCGATAACGGCTCTTCTCTCTTTTCTCTTTTATTGAGTTATCAGGAAAGAGAGAGAAAGGGAGCGACAAATTGATTTGATTTTATCGTTGAAACAACTATGATATTTAATCAGACGCGGGTCTGTTATTGACGGTATAAAGATTATCGAAAAGAAATTCACGGATTCGCGATTCGTGTCTCCTAATGGATGACAACGTTCAACGTCTTTCGTGTACTTCCGCGTTAGAGATTTTTATCTCAGCAAAAGAACATATGTATTATGAACGAGACTAGTCGCAAGCAGGCGAAAAGTACGATGGTCGGACAGAGCGTATTACTATGTCAGCAGATTGTATAAAAATGTATCAGTTATGAGACGATGAGCGAAAACTTCAAAGATCAAACTAAACATGGCCACATCTGGAACTATTCTGAGCGGGCAGCTGCACGAAACCTCGGAAGAAGGGCAGGCGAACGGTAACGGGTTTAGGAGGAAAAGCAGACCTGGTCTCCATCCACCAATCAGGAGCCGAGGCGAACGATCACGTGCTCTCTCTTCCATTATTTGCATTCCCCCACTCTAATTTCCTCTCACTTCCCCACTTTTCTTTATTGCTTCTGTTTATGTGGAGCAAATTCCTAAAGCCTTCGTTGACCCTTCCTTTTTCTACGCACAAACTCGTCTGAAATCAAGCTTTCAAATGTATTATTCATATTAAAAACATTGCCCGTCAAAATTTTGTATTCAATTATTATCTTAACTACTTGATTCAATATCACATCTTTGCACATGTGCAAAGTTATGCAACTTTTTAAAAATATAAGATGTAAAAGCATTCACATCTTTTTTTTTTGTATTTCAATGAAACTTTCCATTTTTTAACTTTTATTAATTATGTGTCATACACGTTCAAACGATATTCCATTAAAATATTTTGACAATACATTTCCAGAATATAAATTTATTTCACATATCGTCTTTTTATGCAAATTTTGTACACTTTTTCATTTAATCTATACAATATTTTAATAATAACATTATAATCACAACTTTGTACAAATTCATATAAATTAATTATTATTGTTAGAAAAATACTTCTTTAATAAATTATAGGTAATGTGGCAGTATAAAAAATATTGTTTTCTTTATTGCATTGTAGGTGAATAACCTGTGAAAACTTATTTTACTTGTTCGTGCGATCGATGATGAAACACAAATGAAATTCCGCTAGACCAACATTGTCGCAGCGACAAATCTGGCAAATTTCGTGGATTATGAGAATGCCTCCAATCCGATAAGTCTGAATTACAATCAGATTGTGCGGATGGACCTTTCACTTCTACACCATTAACACATCTCTTACATTTAAATCTGAAATAACAATTAAGCAAAATATTAATCACTTAAAATTATAAATCATCTATAATATTATACTTACTTAGCATGAGTATCTGATATAGTATCTTCTTCTAATTTAAATAAATCTCTTAAATCGTTTAATGTAAAATGTCTTGCGACGTCTTCTTCTTGATCAACAACCGTTGAACTCAACGCTTTTTTATGCGCTTGTCTTTGGAAAATCTTCTCTTCAATGGTACCAGTCTGTAAATAAGTATATAAATAATACGTAACTTCAAGAAATTATTAAAAAACTATTATTACGTACGCAAAGAAAACGATACACGAAACACGGTTTCTTTTGACCGTCTCTCCAAACTCTAGCCATAGCCTGATCGTCATTCGCAGGATTCCAATCAGGATCAAACATGACGAGACGATTCGCACCGATGAGATTCAATCCGCAACCACCAGCTTTGGAGCTAAGCATGAAAATGAAATCATTGCTATTCTCGTCGTTGAATTTGTCCACTACTTTTGATCTCTTTTTTATGGTCATGGTACCGTCGAGTCTAACATAATTATAACATCGCTTGTGACACAATTTCTCAAACAGATCTAGAGTTTGCGTATAATTAGATACCAGTACGATTTTGTCGTTTGTTGTCGTTTTGATGGATGCCAAAAGACAATCTAATACCATTAATTTTCCAGACAATTCTGGCCTAATTTCTCTGAAAATGAAATTATATAACTAAAATATAATTTCTCATCATAATAAGCTCATATCAAGCAATCTTGATATTACATACTTAGGATTATAATTTGGTGGCAATAGTTTTGCAGCATTTTCAAATCCATCGGATTGTTCCAAAATTTTTTCATAAACTAAATCTGGATGATTGCACAGCTTTTTTAAAAGTGTAATAGCCGAAAGTGCGGAGAGACTTTTTCCTTTTTTAGAATTTTCCGAGTTTTCTGAAAAAAAAAAATGATAAACGTGTGTTATTAAAAATTGTAAATTTAATTAAGGTGCAAAAGATACGTATAATAACAAACCTTCCATTGACTTCTTTATACTATCGCTTTGTATAAAATTTTTATATAGATCAGTTTGTAATTTTCCCATTTTTATGCAAACGACCAACTCGTATTTTAAAGGTAAATATTTCGAAAGTAAGGCACTGGTACGTCTAATGAGACATTTATTAACGATGGTCACTAATTCTGCTAATCGTTCCTGGGCAAGTTTACGTTCGTTATCCGTTGCAGCTGCATCTTGACCACGTAAAATTGGTATTTCAAATTTTTTTCGAAATTCCTATGGAATAATATTTCAATGTTAAGTTAATTGTTCCTCTACTAAAAATATTTTTAACTTTCTGAGATCATCATACTTGTGCAGTCCCTAATAATCCTTGATTAACAAAATGTACAAGAGAGAAGTATTCTAAGAGATCATTTTGGATTGGTGTTCCACTAAGTAGTACTCTCCGTTTAGCTTTCAAGTTCATAAGTGCTTGATAAGTCTGATTTTCTGAATTTTTCAGACGATGACCCTCATCGCACAATACAAGTCCTACCTCGTCTCGATGTAGAACATGTGCATGTAAGCGAAAAGTTTCATAACTAATTATTAAAATAGGATTTACACATTTGCGACCATAAGTTTTCATAAAACCTGTGAGTTTAGCATCGATATCTGCTTTATTTCCACCATCAATAGCTAGTGGTTGAACTCTATTTTTCAGCCATTTAAATATTTCATTGTACCAATTTTTAACTAATGAACTGGGAGCAACAATAATTGCCTTGTCTATGAGGGGTTTAGCTTCAGGTCCTGTAAAATATAATTATTCTATTAATTTAACATTAAAAAATTGCATTTATAATATTAATTTACCTTGTTTTAATAAAGTCCACAACAGAGTTATACATTGTAAAGTCTTTCCAAGACCCATTTCATCTGCCATAATACATCCATAAGCACCTTCTATGCGTTGTCCTGTTACACATTCATACATAAACTTTACACCTTCTCTCTGATGAGGTCTTAAAATATTACATAATAAAGGATCTACTACTACATGTACAAGTTGCTTTGATCTGAAATATAAATATATAGAATCCATGTTCATAAAAAATACAGAAAGACTGTAAGCCTTTTATACTCACTGGTCTAATTTGAGTCTATCATGTTCAGACAATTCAGGTGGTGAATAAACAATAAGTGCATTAGCTTCATCAGGATCATGTAAAGGTCTACGTGGACCAGATAAACGTGTTCCTAAAGTCCGGCCTGATAGTTGATAGCCAGGAATTGGTATTTTAAATGGTTTACTAAGGAGCTTCTTTACTCTTTCCTCCTGTAAATTCCATACCATATAATAACATTATAAATTTATGTAATATGAACAATAATTATTATTTTTATATTTAAAGTACCTACATGTTCAGAAATTACTCCTTGGGTTGCTTGGATAGTATCAGCTGAAAGAGTAACTGCTTTGTACTCTGGTATTTGCACATCATTGACATTACGACGAACTTTTTTCTTCACTTGATGTACCGGTGACACAGCCAGAGATGAAGTTACATTATTAGATATGTCAGACAGAAGTGGACGTTTGCCTTTTTGACTGGGAGCCAAAGATCGAATCTTGCATGTAATAATAAATGTAAAATTAAAATTATTGACATTCTGTATCACAATTCATAATGACAATCATAACAATATTTCTTATGTGAGGTTACGTTTAAGAAAACGTAATTTGATTACTGCAATTTTTTTAATAGTATTACCTTTAATTTTTCAATGAAAAAAATATATTTAATTTAAACGACAAAAAATATTTTTAATCAAGTTTATAGATTATTACCATTTTGTATCAGTATCCAGTAATTAAATAATTCCAGCTCAAAATTGTTCATTTCTTTGTGACAAAATGATAAATGTTGCTATTTACATTTCACTTAATTACTTAATATATTTTCAGTAGTTTCTTTTTCGATTAAAAGTTGACATCAACGGACTTTAGAACTTTCGCGGTTATGAAGCATTATAGTTTATTGCGCTTGAATTCGAGCGCGATCTATCATCCATAATTGAAAACATATTTGATTTAGTTGTTTATAAAAGATTTATTTCTTAATTTATAATAATGAAAAACTTTGTCATTGTATGAATCTTAATCGAAATACAAGCGAATAAAATTATGTTTCCTCAAATATATTCCCTAAGAAATCAATACTCAAATCATCTTCATCATTTACAATAAATTTATTGTATTTTGTATTTGGAACCTTAAAGTTGCATTTAGTAAGTTCAAATAAATTAGAATTAATCCTTGGTTTCATATCATAAGTGTTCTCTAGAAATTCCAGTACAGCTGTTTTAGTTTGCAAATTATTGAAAAATATTCTTTCTTTTTTTGGGAGTAATTTTTCTAACATAAATACAAGATGATGATGAAAACATATGAACTGTGTAGGTATAATTGATGTAATATCAAGCCAATCTTGTACACAAGTGAGGGGTGTAACTGAATACCCAGAAAAAAGAGCTGGATTTGTTAAAATGCCTCTTGCACTCATCACTCCATCACAATTACTTTCTGCATATAATTTTTCTGCATTTTCTAAATTTTTTATGTCTCCATTGGCAATAACAGGCACTTCTACACTATCTTTTACCAATTTTAAACTATCTAAATCAATTGGTTCATTTCTCATTTCAGGAGTTCTGGCATGAACAGTAATAAATGAAACCCCTGCTTTCTCAAGAATTTGACAAAATTGAATGGTTTTACGTATATCTTTTAACAGTCTTATTTTCACAGATACAGTGAAAGGATTAGGAATTCTATTTCTCACTTGATATATTAAATCTTTCACAGAATCTGGCTTTTTAAGTAAATCAGCCCCATACCCTTCTTTTAATGCCCAACGCTGAGGGCAACCACAGTTTAAATCAACTCCATTGCAATACCTATTAATAAAAGTAACTTGTTAAACAAATCTTTTAATATTTTAATATAATATTATAATTAAAACTTACGGGGCAACCATCTCTGTTGCATTAAGAAAATCAAACACATTTTTAGCTGCAAACTGAACAACTAATGGCTTGTCCTCATTAGTAGTTGAAAATTCATTGTCTCTGGCTTTTTCTGACTGTACAAATGAATCAGCCAGGATCATAGGTGTAAAACATATATCACAGTTATATCGTCGTACCAAAGTTCTAAACTGTAATCTGTTAAAACAAATGTTTATACATATTGAATAAGTACAAAAGTAGAAATAAAAATCAACATAATAATTATTGTTACTTACTTACTATATCTAACCATTGGTGCACATACTTTAGCCATTTTTGGCTCTTTTAACATTTCTACTATATCAATTGACATTATGACAAATAAAATATATTATATAAAACTTCTGTAATAGTAAATAGTAACAGTTGTAGTATAAAATTTATATATAAACATTTTAAAATTTCACTTAATAGTGTATTTAGTTAATGTTTCATAAATATCATGACATAAAAGCAGGTCAAATTTACAGTTAAATGAACTATGATATACGTTACTTTTATGTTATCAAATAAAGTTATTGACTTTTAATTTTTATTTATTTATAACAATTCAAATATTTAAGATGCGTCACAATAATTCTCGTAAGTACTGTGTACATAATCTGCTGTCATTGTTATAAACATTCGAACATTTGAATATAACCTTATTCGTCTTACTATTTATGAACTTATAATTAATGAGTATTAATAAATTTTATATGATACATTTTAAAAAATGTATAATATACGATAAACGTGTATTTTTTTACCATTGTTTTCTTTATGTATACATACTTTTCACAATTCAAAATAATGTTCTTCTCTGTATAATGTCTATTACTTTCAAACCTTATTTTGACTGGTATTAATAATTTAATCAAATGAAATGTAAATCTTTATATACTAATATATAATATCAAACAATATAAAGTATTAAATTGTGTTGATTTTAAAAGGTCCTACAGAAGAATGCCCTTTAACAAAGAGCATAAGTTATAAACATAAATTAAATATGTATTGTGGAGATGGTTTAAAATTTATTATAAGTTGTTTTACTATCTTAAGTATTTCCATTACAACAACCTTAATTCTACAAATACTTTATACTGATGGAACACCTCAGGTACATAAGTTTCTACTAAAAATTATTTTATATCAAGGATTATAAATATAATTACATTATTATCTTACATTAGGATAAAGCTGGTATTCATGGTGCGGTTGCCACAGATTATACAAATTGTTCACAAATTGGTACCAAGATTTTAAGAAAAGGTGGTAATGCGGTAGATGCTGCCATAGCAGCTACTATTTGTATGACAGTGGTAGCTCCACATAAAACTGGTCTTGGTGGGTAAGTTATAATATATGTACAATTTTGTCAATATTTATTATATCTTTCAATTATTTACTTTAGGGGTGGCTATGTCATGATATACAACCATAAAGAACAAACAAATCCAATTATTATTGACTTTGCAAATAATACAATTGAAGGTACATGTATAAAAATCATTTTTAAAATAAGTACACATTTCAATTGCACATAACAATTTTGTATTACCTACATTAACCATATGTTAGGTAGTTTTGCACAAAATGGAATACGTATACCAGCTATATTACGGGGATTGGAATATGCACATACCTTAAAAGGCAAATTATCTTGGAATGAAATTGTTAAGCCTTCTGTAGCATTGGCCAGAGAAGGATTTGTTGTATCAAAGGAATTAGCAAGTGAAATATCTAAAAACGTTAATTATGAAATTTTGTATGGACACCTTAGTGCAGGGGATATATTAAAATTACATGATCTCAGTAACACATTAAATGCTGTAGCACAGCACGGCACTAATGGTATATTATTTTCATATATAAAATTATTTTTCAATGTAAAATTATCTTGTATAATTAAATGGTTTAATTTGTAGTGTTATACAATGGAACTCTATCACAAGAACTTTTATTTGACAAAGTTCAGCTTTCAGATTTGCTTGTGCAATTAGCAAATTATAAACCTCGTGTATATTTAGCAAAAAAATTGAGCTTTTATAAGCATATGGTGTATTATCCTCCACACATATCACAGTTAAAGTCAATGATGGCAGCATTAGAGAACTTTCAAATAACTAGTGAAAATGCATCAACAATAGGAACACAAGTTCGTGTAGCTAAAACTTTAATACACTCAATACCAATTCTAGAGCAATTGAAACAAAATGGTTTGTCATATCATAACATATACTTTATGTGTATCATACAGCATTATTAATCTTATGAAATGATAATTATAGTTCAAGAAGAAAGATACACTGGAGTCATGTCAATGGATTGGGAAGATACATATGTTTGTATTATAACGTTAGTTTTATGTACAAAGTTTTTAAAGCATTATGTATAAAAGTTTTCTGGTAAACAAATCTAATAATTTTGAATATGTTATAGTGGATTCAGTGCATCATTTGGTCTTGGAAATATGTCAAATGTTGGTTTTCTATTAGATAAGATTGATACCAACAATAACTTGTCCATGTTCACTCCAATAATTTTCCACAATGAAAAGGCAATATGTGGATTAAGAGGAGTGTTTGGAACAGATGATATATTAATTATTGGACAATTATTGTATAATATTATAATTCGCCAGTTAAATATTTCTGATGCTATTGAATATCCAAGGTAAATAGTACATTTTATATTTTATACTTTGATATTTAAACAAGCATCTTAACTTGGATGGATTTTTTTTAGATATTATATTTCGACAGATGGACTTGCTGTTGAAAGTGATCAAAAACACTCGGTAGACGCTTTAATACGAAATCAATTGAATTTAATTGTGCCACCATCACATATTGATGCTTATTCAATATTAAAAAGTGTGAATGCAATTATAAAAAAGAAAGATTTAATGTCGAGTCATTCGGATAGCCGCGGAGGTGGTCTTTCATCAAGATTTTAAACATTTGTTTGCTATTTTATATAACATATAATTACAAAATTTGTATATCCGTCCAATTAATATTTTTTAATAACTCTTTAAAATTTATTTCAACAACTTATATTTTATAGAAATAACTCATTTCTAATTTTTAGATATTTTTATATAAAATTGTATAATAAATTTGTAAGTATTACATACAGTATAATATTATACATCTGACCTACACTTTATTTTGGGCAATAGTGTATCACACCTTTAATTGCTGCTTTTCTTCTTTATATTCTTTACTCAAATCAAGTTGCCTGAATCTAGCATACATTGCACTTGAACTAAGCACAATGAAATTACTTATCCACCACATAAATGACTTCTCTTCATTAAACCAATAAGTTGCCAGGACTGTTTGTGCACAAGCTTTAGCAGTTCCACTGATATTATGTGTTAAAGGAGATGTTACCTTTATCTGAAGAGCAGTAACATAACCAATTGCAAACCCACAAATACCACCAACAATCATAGCAAACCAAAAAAATAAAGATCCAATTTTTTCATAATTATACACTGTAATATGTTCTCCATTAGCTACCATTAGTGGAAGAAATATAATAACACTATATGCATTGTTGTAATAAGAAAGTAGCCAAACATCTTGATTTAATGTAGGAAGTACTTGTTTCACATAAATGGAATATAAAGAAAGGGTTAATGATCCAAGTACACCAAAAATTGTTCCAAGAACTGATAATGAACCTGCAATATGTTCTTGATCCACACCAAGCCAAAATCCAGTCACAATAAATAAACAACATGCAATACATTTTGTAGAAGTCCTTTGGCCTATAAAATTATAATAATTTATTATACTTATATTATTTTTTCTTCTTTTCTTTTATAAAGCTTCTTACCAAGTATGAGAAATGTGAATATAACATTAAATACAGTTGTTAATGAGCGTCCCACATAATAAAATGCAATACCAACATATTTTAAGCACAAATTGTTAGTTGCAATCATCCCAGTGAATAAAAGAGATAATGGCAATATCTAAAAACATAAAAATACATTATATGTTGATAAAGTTATAAAATTTACAATAAACATTAGAACTTACTTTGGTAAGAGTTTCCTTGGTATATGGATTACCATCAGGAAACTTAATGTATCTTGGAAACCACTTTGACAATTTACTTAAAGTTGCACAAATAATTAAACTTACAATACATTGACACCATGTTACAAACAGCGGTGCATCCAAATTTATGCTATTACTAGATAAAAGTGCTTTATTTATAAATACTGTTAATATAGAAATTACCCTAAAAAAATATTATTTATATATGTAAACATTAAATGTCTTTAAATTTTATAAAAACAATAATAATTTATTTTTAACTTACCAATATGCTATAACCACAATAGTGATATGTATGAACTTTGGTAAAATGCCAGTTTCTAATGACATTATTGTTATTTTGTCGTTAATTGATTCTGTTTTCACTTGGTAATAAATTTAGTTTTTAATTAATGTATTTAATAGATTGTATATCATTAATCATATAAAAATTGCTATTAAAGCATTATGTACAACTGACCATTTTAATTTAAATTTATATTTTTTTTAAACGAACTAGAATTATTAAATAAAATATATTTCAACATTATTTTCTTATTTTCTATAACTTTTAGGTTATGTTTAATAAATATCGCTGTCAACTCAATGGTAACTTAAATGCAATTGTTGTTTTACCAAAACGATACGTATTCCAATATACAGAAGCGGTTTTATTAATTTTTAACATGTATTTTTGTTTTATAATATTCATATTTATGCATAAATATATCTTCACGGTAGATTTTAATATACTTTAAAAAATTCTATTCGAGTTTACATTTTTTACATAAGTTGTATGTACGCATACATTCATATACATATATAGAATGGAAATTTTAATTATGTAAAGCAATCACAACTACAGAGTAAAGTTAGCATATATCTACATTAAACATTTTTTACTATACGCATCCACGTCATATTCTGTTTCACATAGAATAACGTATATTTTCTAAATAATAGGATTTTTGATCAAATATAAATATTTATAAAATATAATCTTACTAGGAGTACAGTTTATGTGATTTTAAAAAAATATAATTTATATCAACATCTTTCTTTTTGTTAAGTAATTTAATAAATGTGCATACAATAACCTTATGCCACGAAATCATTGATATACATGAAATAGTTTTAATGACAACTGGTAGGTAGTATATGTTGACACGTGGTAGATATCTACTACGCGACTATATTCGACTTTTGCCGTAGCGATATGAACAACTGAAATTAGTGCTGATATAAAATAATTTGTATCTTTTGGAAATATGTTTTAGATTAACTGTGTTTATTTATTGATAGTAAATGTTAAATTATCTTGTGCAAATGTAAAAATTTTAAGTATTATCACAGGTGCGTATTAAATATGTCTTCTATTTGATCATTCAATCGAACTTTGTACTTACCGAATTGTCTTCTGTTTTAATTTTTCCTTTATTATAAAATCGAAATTCTCAAAAACATTCAATATAATTGTTTTTATTTCACGATAATCATATTTTTGATTATTTAAATGTTTATGAACTTATTACGATCTAAAATTTATGCGTCGCAAAATTTTTCGACAATCTTTTCTTTGTGTATTAATTGGATTATTATTTTTTTATTTCGTGTAATAATCAGTGTGAATCTATATTATCAAAACTAATGATCTTTTATATAAAATAGTCTGATGACCTTTTAATGTTCTTACTAATCTTTTAAATGTTCTACATCTAGTTAATTATATGATATTCCAAAAGTCTGTTATTGTTAATTCAGTTATATATTCCTGGTAATTGAACTTAAATATTATCAGAGCAATTATGTTCAGTATAAATAATTTGTAATATAAATTTAATATATACTTACAACAAAGGCTTTGTTGTTTATTATTGAAGTTGTACTTTAATCTACTTGCTTTGTTTCTGCCATTGTTGATAATATTTCAATTATAATATTTATATTATGATTTTAGAAATCCAGAGCGATTGAAGATTCTAAAATATGTCGCAGTACGAGGATGTAATTATGGAAGACAAAGCACATGATGAAAATATTATAACAGAGTCAGAAATTCGTCATAGAATTCCATGGAGTGAACGTGTATTATTGAATAGTGAAATACCAGGTTTACATGAAGTTAAGGAATTATTAGAAGACGATGATGCAAGTTGCTTGGCAGAGGAAGAGGATGGAGTTGGTTGTCCATTACCATCAACTCCTGAAGATGATCATCTTTTGGATTGTGAGGTATATAGTTATAATTATTTACAGTTCAAAATAACATTAATTAGACTTATTTAATTCTTATATTTCTTTATGCTATAGATGACAGAGGTGTTAAAAGCTGGTGTATTAAGTGATGAAATTGATCTTGGTGCATTAGCACACAATGCTGCAGAGCAAGCAGAAGAATTTGTTCGTAAGGTAATTGTTACATACAGATGCATCTATTAAGCTATTAAATTATGTATCTTTATATTCACTATTCAACTATTATTTATAGGTATGGGAAGCATCATGGAAGCAGTGTCATTTTAGAAATCTTCCAAGATGGTTACAAGATAATGATTTCTTACATGCTGGACATAGACCACCTTTACCATCATTTTATGCATGCTTTAAAAGTATCTTTCGAATTCATACAGAAACAGGAAATATTTGGACTCATTTACTTGGTACTATCTATTATTTGTCTTTAAAATATTTAACAGTTGTGAATTATATTAATGTATTATTTTGTTATAGGATGTGTGGCATTCATTGGTATAGCTATATTTTTCATAACACAACCACCTATAGAAATACAATTGGAAGAAAAACTGGTATTCGGTACATTTTTTGCCGGTGCTATTATATGTCTAGGAATGTCGTTTGCCTTTCATACAGTACACTGCCACAGTGAATGCGTCGGAAAGTTGTTTTCAAAACTAGATTATTGTGGAATAGCTATGCTAATTATGGGTAGTTTTGTACCATGGCTTTATTATGGTTTTTACTGTGACTATCAACCTAAGCTTATTTACTTGTCTGTGGTTGTAATACTTGGTGTTACAAGTATTGTGGTATCATTATGGGAACGGTTCGGTGAACCGAGTTATAGACCACTAAGAGCAGGTGTTTTTATGGGATTTGGTCTTAGCGGAGTAAGTTGAAAAATTATATAAATTTAAAAATAAACGATCAGTGATTTAACGATATGTTACCATAACAAAAATGATGATTTTTAATAGGTAATACCAGCAGTTCACTATGCCATTGCAGAAGGTTGGTTTAAAGCGATTAGTCAAGCATCCCTCGGATGGTTAATATTAATGGGATGCTTATATATCTTGGGTGCAATGTTTTATGCATTGAGAGTACCTGAACGATTTTTCCCCGGCAAATTTGATATTTGGGTAGGTATATAATCGTTATTTAAATACTGGTGCAAAGATCAGTTCTACTAATCATTATATTATGTTAATCAGTTTCAGAGTCACCAAATTTTCCATGTGCTAGTAATTGCCGCTGCGTTTGTTCATTACCATGGCATAACCGAGATGGCTATGTATCGAATGACAATAGGAGATTGTACAAATCCATCACAGGTGATAGCTTTTTAATTGTGCAATGGGCATAGTTGTATTGTTGGATTTCACCTTATATAAATTTATAGACCTAAAGATTCCTAAATCTTTATGTGTCAGTAGATCTGTACCATAAAAGAACTGCTGGAAACAATATCATGAAAATGAATGGCATAAGACTTTTCTTACATTTCATTGTAATTAAAAGAGTTAAAGTAAAAGATTTATAAATATTATAAAAGTTTAAAATAAAGTACAATATGTAATAATTAAGATTATCAAGATTAAACTCACAGGATTTAATTAAAAACTTTTTACACTTTCGTAAATTTAAATTTATGAAGATATAGTTAACTTTTCATTAAATAATAAGATCAGCGTTTGAAACGTTTGTTATTATATTTACCAAAAATTTTATAAGTACAAAGTAATTAATAATACGACTATTTATACTTGTTTAGTTTTTTTTTTGTTTTTCTTGAATAATTTATTTAAAGTATACGCCTAATTTATATAATTAATTGCAAATATATTACACGTAAAAGAAATGCCAGATAAAAATAAAATTTATTGATGACGAATTATCTTTCATTTCGTGCAGTTCTCTAACTTAAACAAAATTTATAAAAATACGAAACAGAGTACAGATACATGGCAACGAACAAAACTCAATGTCATTAAGATTTAGGAACTAATTATAAATACAGATGAGTTTGTGACATAAGCACGATAAAAAATTGTATATATTTTGAACACTGTTAAAGTAATGAAAACTATATATTGTAATGTTTGTGTGAACTAAAAAATTCAATACTTCATTTGAATCACACTTGCAACAGAAAGTAAAAACGTTATTTCTTATTTTTTAGTTGTACATTTTTAGAATCTGTGCATAATGATCTTACGATTTAACTTTCTATTTCAAATATTTTTTTCTCTCTATTGGTTTGGTCTCTAACTAAATACAGTTTTTTTGTTCTTTCATGTTATCATGATATATACATTTCATTGCAACTCTGTTGATTTTTAATATAAAAAGATATTAAATACTTTTGTTGTTACTGTTATTATTGTAGGGTCTAGTACTTGTATAAAAAGATATTGTTGAATTTTTTACATAAATAATTCTTGATATTGGTAAATTAATAAAGAAGGAAATTATGCATTTCATATGTAAAACACAATTATCCTACTTTATGTAATTTCTCAAAATATATTTTTCTAAATAAATATTGTAGTACCGTTTGTGAACTACTTTAATGCGCTAGAAATATAGTTATTCAATAAATGACAATCAGAACAATTACAAATGAAGTTAAGACTCCAAAGTTATTTCTTATGTATTCTGAATGAAAAAGAAATATAATCTGATCAATAACAAATTTAAGATAAAGAAAGTTGATCCTTGGGTTCAACAAACTTTAATTCAATTAAAGCAATACATTAATGTCCAAAATTATATTATTATTGATATTTTGAAATATTTTATTTGTAACTTCTACATTTTACGTGTAATTATTTCAATTTACAAGTAATCTATATTGTTTGTATAAAATACTATTTGTTTAAAACACTTGTATATTCATATAAAGTTTGTAATAAAAAGAATTGTACGATTTTACGTACAAAAAACAAGACTATTTACAAAAAGTGTATAAATACAATTACATAAATATTTAATTGTGATTTTTTATAAAAGCACAAACATTATAAAAATTATTGATATTCAAATTAATGTTTTATCGCAACAATGGCGCGCGAACGATTCGTAAAATTAGCGTTTCCGGTCGCTTCAAATACCAAAAACATAAATTTTCCAATTTGTAAAGTACGAATATATTTGCACGGTAATTAACACAAAAAAAATACTGTATTTACTTTTTTGAATATTTTGTACTTAATTAATATACAAATTATATAATTATTATATATATTGTGTATACTAGTTATTTTTTAATTAATTATTAGTACTTTGATGAGAGACGTACAAATCTTGAGTTCTTTACAATCTTTCAATTCAATTAATTTTATTCTTTCGACACGTACGACAAGTGTTAAAATCGATATGAGTGAAAATATCTCGATAAGACATCGATAAACACTTTCGACGAGGAATAATTCGATAGTTTGTTACGTATTTCGTATACAAGTGCACTATACAAAAATTGTAACACCACATTACAGTAAGAAAAGAAATGTAATGTTAAACTGCAAAAAAGAAGACGATTTAATTTGTTTTTGTGTAAAAAATGAATACTACATTACGAAAAAGATTATGGTCTATTTGCAACGTTAATAAATTAAAAAAGGAATAGTCATTTATTTGATCATTTATCGGTTGAATAATGAAAACATGGAACTGTATTTGTCAGATATTTTAATATTTTTATGATAAATGACTAAAAGGATAAAATCTGAAAAGGGTTTAGTAATAAATGTATAAAGTTAATACTCTTTAGAAAGAAAAGTTCTGTCTGTATTTCCCATGAATACTATATCACAGAAATTTATTAAGATGTCTAATTATGCATTTGATGTGGAAATCAGATCAATAAATCCAATATTTATGCTTAACTCACGTTTCATAATCTTGGATAAGTGATACATTTGCCTATTATGAATATTCAGAACACACAAAAAACAATTATAGTGTCGTACATAATATTTTAAGGCATCAATGTTATTAATGCATTCATAACACATATTTAGTGTTATGTTTTCTATGAATTATGTTCACTGCTTTTGGTAGTAATCAAACAAGCAAATCATATTAGGTGATTTTGAAAATCTCAACTTTTGGTCTAGATAATGTAAACATCGTTGGATCTATTTTAAAATTATGTTCTTCATAGTATTCTAATACAGTATTCTAACAATAATGAATACAGTAAATATAACAAGTGTCATAAATTCAACGACACCTATGTTGCTGATTGACAGCATTAAAAATCACACTACTACTATGGCAACTAACATATCCAACGAAACATCTGAAACATATATATATTCTACAGAAGAGAGTGGAAGTACTCAACAGTTATGGAATATTTCTAAGGCCACAACACCATTATCTAATAATACATCGGTTATTATTGAGACTTCAAGCACCAATATATATATGTCTACAACAACAGAAACTTTTGATGAATTTGGTCCACCAGATGGAATAGAATACATTTTTGTACCACTTGGTGTAGTGGTTTTTGTTATTGTTCTATCAGCTGTGGTATGGGTAGCGATATCACTTTTATACTTAAATCATAATCTTCCTTTAATTTTCATTTTCAGAAACAAAAATAATAAAATAAAACTATTTATCAAATAATAATATTTGGATAAATATTCCTACATTAGGTATTATTACCTTGTTTTAGAATAGTCTACAATTTATGATTTGCAGTTTTATTAATTCTTATTTTGTTTTTGGAAACATGAATTCTTTCTATTTGCTTTCCACTATTTAATTTTTTATATCCTTATCCTTTGATACAATATAAATGTTTTGATAATAATGTATCATATTTTTAAAGGTAATAATAATTTCAAGAAAAAGAAAACTAGAACGTTTAAGGCATAGACTTATGCCAATGTATAACTTTGACCCTGGAGAAGAAGAAGAAGATGACTGGGAAACTGAATTATTGGAAGAATGTTATAGTAATCATCAAAGACGTGTAAGTATAATAAATTAATTTCAAACATTTTGTAGAATATGTTTCTAATGTGAGATTTTTATTTATAGCAAGGATATCAATCTATGGATACAGAAGAAAATGCTGAACTTTTTGGAAATCGTTGATAAAATACTTATAATAGTCTCTTAAAAACTTTATTACTTGCAGTTTACCATAGATTAAAATTTAAAATATTTATTAGATTTATACATTTACTTAATGCTTGAAAAACTTGTATATATCTTAAATTTGAGAGATAAAATACAAATTCAAAGTTTTATATATAGAAGATAAATTACAATATATTTAAATGTCAGAATTGACTTACAACAAAAGTTATATAATATTCATGATACATGAACACTGTTCGGTAAATGTAGAAAAAAACGAAACAAAAAATTAATTAGTATGCAACAAAGTTCTAATAAAATCACTATACTGATATAATACACTAAAGGTTACTTATTATAATCATTAATAAATATAAAAAAAAATTTATTCATGTTAGAAACTTTAAATTTGACCAATTTTTCAAAATTGAAATAATTAGTAAAAGTCGGTTTATAAGTTTATATATTTTAATACAAATTTGACATTCACACAAATGTTTGCTTCAAGAACAATGTTCACATGATCAAATTGAATTAAAAAATGATACCTCTTACATCTGATACATACAAGAGAAGTGTTTTACTTTTTCTCCTATTTCATACATTATACAAGAATAATGACACTCATACATTAAAATAAAAAAGATAAGAAATATGTAATTATGCACAATACACCTTAAAATTAGTCGAAATTTTATTAATTGCAATTGAAAACATTTTCATTCAAAATGTACTTCATTATAATACTAAAAACATAATTCTTATAATAACGGTAATTATAAAAACGAATAAAATAACTACTACAAAAAACTTGTTTACATACTGTTCATGCAAGTTTTATATGGATTTTATTTTGCTCTTACAGTTACGAAGCAAACTTAAATTTTAAATCTGTTATTATTTGTTTTAAAACTTTCAAAGAATATTTCTGATATATTGGATTTATTTTTCATGTTTAATTCTCTTCTTCTTCTTCCTCTTCTTCTTCCTGCTCATCATCTTCTTCACCAGTACTTTCTGGTTTCTCTTCTTTCTTTTTGGGTCTACCACGACCACGTGGTGAAGCAGTTCCCTTAGGCAACCCTTGCTAAATGGTAAATATAGATTTAATAACTTACATCAAATGAAAAAACTCTTCAGACTAAAAACCTAGTAAGATAATAGCCCTAAAATGGCAAAAGAGTTATATTCTATTCTTTGAGTGGTATTGAACAATTAATACATACCTTCTTTTTATGAGATCCTTTTGGTCGCCCTCTACCCTTTTTTACAGGTGAAGCATCGTCTTCAGTATCAGATTTTGTAGCACGTACTGCACTGTTTTTATCCAAAGTAGATCTACCTCTTTTTTTAGTTTCTTTCACAGCATTTTTATCTGTTTTTGATGGTCTCCCCCGCTTTTTCTTTTGCTCTTCGATAACAGGAGAATTGTCATCTGACATATTCAACTTCTTGTATTGCTGTATAATCAAACAATTTTACCTTATAATGTAAATGTTAAAGTGAACATTTATGCACACCACATTTAAGGAAATAAAAGTACATATGTACAAGTTTTATTATATTATTTTTAATATTGATTTAAAAAGTATAAAAATGATATAAACTTTATTTTAAGTTCGTATAAAAAAATATTAGAGATATTAATTATATTTAATGGGGAACAAATTACGCGCCTCATACATTTATAGTGAATGTTGTTAACCGGCGGTTTCGCAAGTAATCAATTGTTTTGACTGACACACAATTACATAAAATCACATTAACGAATGCTACAATGTACTTATACATAAACAAACTATTATTACTCTATAGATTACAAAACAATTACAAGTATTGTGGTTACTTCTGTATTGAAGAAAAAAATAATTTAGAACAATAAGCGAAAATTTTCTGAAATTCCGCGCCCGCCATTTTCGAAAATACTAGACATATAATAAATTATTTATAACTTTATATTGTCAACTTTGAACATAGATATATAGCATTATCAATTACTAAATATATATAATTTTTAGTTGTAATAAACAATAAATAACAAAAATATTCACTATTAAAGTCGAATACAAAAATATTGCCTGGCTGCTAAGGACGCCATGATCGACAAATCATGGCGTCACCAGAATCATGGTAGCGTCCATCACCTACCCCTTTTCTGAGTAACTAAATAAATATCTCTGTAAGTAATAATCGGCTTAAATTTGATTATCAATAAAAAAAATTCCTAGGAGGATCATCTACAAGTTTTTCAATTTTCTACTGACGAACGTCTATATCCCTTGAAAAAATAAAATATTTACAGTAGAGAAAGTTATTAAAATCGCACTCACCTTAAATTTTTGATGTGTATATTGAGCTACGCTCACTCTTATATATACTGTATAACAAAATTTTTAATATATGCTTGTATATATTACTCAGAACACAAAGAACCCTTTCTCTTCTTTAGCGTCTTTTTACTACTATCGCGCGCATCAACTTCTCGAAGTTATATGGTATAAGCGGGTTGTAACGTAACATCTGACTACTGCACGAATAGCGAAGCTCGACTGAACTGATCGAGACGATGTACTGTACTCCGATTCGTTCGCAACCCTCACAAGCATCCCCACTCTTTATACAACATGCCAACTGATTCCCGCCAAAATTGTATAATGCTATTTACAATTATTGCTTTTTAAAGACAAGAAAGCTGTTTTGAAAAAAATTTTTTTAATAAAACTAAATTTGTATTATATCATATTTATAAGATATTCGGTAATAACTCTTAAATAATGCAATATTTACGAATGCAAGGACATAGTGCAGTAACATGTTTCAATCACCATTAGTATGTTTCCGGTAATATTTAAGTGTTTTATGAAAAATATTGTTTAGTAATTATTTTTAATTCAAGTACAATTAATTAAAAATATATTTAAACAATACTTTTATAATTTCATTTATCTTTACTGTAAAAAAGAAAATTTTATTTTCAATTAAAGAATTCATGAGATATTTGGTAACAGCTTTTAAACATTACTTAATAGTTATTACCGAATATCTTATGAATTTTATTACATTTAATATTAACGAATGTAAGAACATATTCCAGTAACATTCCAATCATCATCTAAATAATATTTAATTGTTTAGTGAAAAATATCTTTTAATAACTATTTTTCATTCAAGTACTATTAATTAAAAATATATACTTCTATAATTTGATTTGTTATTAGCATAACAAAAAAAAAATGCAATTTTCAATTTAATATTATCCAATGAATATTAATTGTACTTACATTTATAAGGTATATTTAAGTTTATTTCTTTAATAGAAAAAAATGAATATTTCAAAACAGTATACTATTAAATTTTTCATTGTAATATAAAAATAATTGAACATGCATTTCTTTTATTCTTAAAATAATGAATATTTTGCAACTTAAAGTATTCAAATGACTTTATATCCAAAATTTTTACACTTTATTTTGAGTTGTTATAAAATTAAGTTAAAAACAATTTTATACATTTGATATATTTTTGGAAAATCTTATTATAATTGCTATTTACAATGTTTCTTGTATGTATACATTATATGGAATTTTGTACATACTTTACTCTTGAACATGTATTCTGTGTATTCAATTTTTCATTAAACTTTAAGTTTTCATTAAACAAAATTACACTCCAGTGTATTTGTATAAATACAGATAGATCTGTTACAGCACGCACACATTTTCCATTTTTTTAACAATAATTTCATACAAGTCAAAATAGTACACGGTTTATTTTTTTGCAAATGATATTTTCATTGCATGAGAAGGTGTAATTTTGAATCCTTGAAGAGCATCTTTTGCAGCTCCTGACTGAACTTCATTTTCAAACTCAACAAATGCAATATCATGCCTATTTGGTACTAAACGTACTTCTTTAAAACCAGGGAACTGATTAAAAAGCATGGATAACATCATTTCACTAGTTTCATCCGGTAAATTCGTAAGAAACAGAATCTGATTAGGAGGTTGCTCTGGCACAGCAGCATTAACTAAACCTGGATGCTGTGGTACACCAGTGTGATAACTAATTTGTTGTGAATGTTTAGCTTGTTCTTTGGCTCGCTTTTTAGCACGTTTAGCTTCTTCATCAGCTGCAGGCACAATTCGTTTTGGTTTCTTAGGTCGTTCTGCATAAGTACCTTTCATTTTTGCAATTATATCACTATCAGTCTTTGCATATTGTATCCTCTGAAATATAATCAATTGCAATAAATTGTTTTATTTCTAACCGTATTTTAATTAAATTTATCATTGACACATGGCTAATATTTACCATTGGTTTATCATAAAAGGGAAATCCTTGCATAGACCTTAATGCATTTGTAGCACTAGCAATTTCTTTAAAAATAACAAATGCTTGTCCACGCATTTTTAATGTTTTTAGTGCTACAATGTCTAAAATTTGACCAAACTGAGAAAATATTGCATATAAAGACTTTTTTAGTTCATCCTTTTTTATCTTCTCATTCAAATTATTAATATATATTGTATTATTTGGTCGAATATCCATTGCCACTATACACAGAAGAATAATTTGATTTAAAAAATATCTTTATAACCGGGGAATAAAACTTTTAACATTAACAAATCAAATGTAATCATTTTGAATTAATATGATGACTTAAAATTATCATAAAAATGTTTACTTACTCAAATAATTTTTAGAACTAAATATAATATAATATATATAGAATACTTAATAATACTTTTTCAGTATTAAAACAATTATACTTGATCGGCGTCTGTAAGTCATACGGGTTAAGATAGAATGAAGTACAACAACAGATCACACAAGTATAGATTGGAAACCTACATATATATTAAAACTTTTATATATTGTATTTATGATAAATTTTAGTTTTAATTCGAAATAAATTTATTAATAATAATAATGTTAATTTTCAAACATATATAAGCGGTAATTTTCAAATATGATTATAAATTTTTATCTTTTTTCTTTTTAAAATGAAAATAATAATAATGATGATAATAATATATAGTCTATGTAATGAAACATCTATAGTGCATTTAAAACATATACTGGATACAGATATATATTATTTCAGAAATGGTATGTGAAAACTGTTGAAGTAATCTAAAATTGTTCAACAAAAATATAATTAATTATTATATGATAATGAAAAACATAATTTTCAAAGAGAAATGAAAAATTCAAATGTACAATATTGACATGTTACATTCAGTTTCATAACATTATTTTATGTTACTTAAGTTTCATTGTTATTTTGAAAAACATTCTCAGGAAGAAACATATTATTTTCGTATTATTTTCAGAATCATGAGTTTAAAACCACTTAGAAATAGCAAAGGTGTAAATAAGCCATTTCGTTCTCCATTCACTAACACTCCTCAAAGTAAAGATGCCACTAAAAGTAATGTTAATACACCAGAATCAAATACTCCATTCAAAAACACAGAATTAAAAACACCATTGTAAGTAAAAAAATTAGTGTTATATTTTTAATATGGTATATTGGTACTATATTTTTATTTTTATCACTTCTTATAATAGAAAACTTACTGCATCAAAGAAACTGTTTTTTACAAGTACACCTTCACCTAAAAAATTATGTGTAAATACAGAAAATATTGATAATCAAGATATTGAACAAAACAAAGTATTATGCCAGAATGATTTGGAATCATTAAGAAAACGAATCCAAGAGAAGCAAGAATCTATCAATGATTTAAAAAGAACATTGGCATACAGAAGGAAGGTAAACATAACATATTACATGTAATTTATAATATAACTATTGATATTTGAATACTCTATTTACAATTAAAGAATAAAGCAGAGGACTTGAGAATTGCTATTAAAAAATGGACAAACATTTGTCAAATTGCCATTAAAGACTATCAGAATGAGTTGCAAGAAAAAAATGGGCAGTCAGTAACTATCTCTGAAATTTTGTTTTCACTGAATATAAATCCTGACACAGTTCAGTTTTCCATCAGTGATGATACATTTTATTAAGAACTGTTTCCAAACACCAAAAAGACAGTACATGTTTATAATTATTCTAAACTTTTATTCATTTTTGTACATTTAATATAATTCTACACATTTATCATATAAATTATAATTAGATATGAAATGTCTTTGAGTTCTCATTACCATTTATGTTTTCTAAATGGGAAGTTTGGATTAAATAATTTTGGATCATCAACATAGTTAATATCCTTTGTCATATAACCCATTAAACCTAAAACAAATAATAATTATATGTAATAAAATATTTTGCATTATATATTTTAAGATTAGAAGTAGGTTAAAAATAATCACCAGCTGATTGTGCTTTTTTAATTTCTTCTTCCACTCTTGTTTGTTTGTGCGTACACAATCCAGTTACATGTTTTCCATAAATCCTACCTGTATGACGACTTTGGAATTGAGACAACAAACGTACATTTTTATAATCTGGTTCTATTTTAAATTTACATAAAATACACAATTTCTTTTCCTTTGTAAATGGATTTTCAGTAACAGTTGGCTATAAAATAAAATAAAACATTGTTAATTTAGATAATTAGTACTGAATGTTATAACACTGTCACTTATAGTAAAATATTACCAAATCTGGATCTAATGATTCTGTTGATTCTTCTTGTAAAACATGTGTCTGGCTAGCTTTATTACGAAATAGAAATACTGGAATTTTGTTTGTCACATTTCTTAAAGTTTGTGTGTTGATTATTACCGGAATCATATTGTATGTGGCTTTAAAAAATGTATACACTCTCAATATACAAAGTCATAAAAAATACATTCAAAATAGACTACACATTTCAAAATCTTCAAAATGATTTTATTGAAAATAAGATATAATGTATTAATTTTCGTATGGCACAATAGGTGGCGAAGTCTTACATGGAAAAGAGTCAATTTCCTATCTATAAAACGATAGTCAATGGCTCATGTCACTAAACGGATCTCTTACCGAAACCCTCTGCCACTCTTTTTCCACGAGGCGGAGGCGAAAGTTGTACTTGTAAAAGGTTTTGTAACTAGTAATCTAAATTAATATAATTATTACATATTAAAAATTTATCATTAATTTGTGATGTGTACAGGTGAAGTGGCAGAAACAAGATGTGGCCCTCTTTGTTGGACGTAGCCAAGACGAATCCTTTCGGAACACCGTACATGACAGCTAAATGTCAGCAGGGGCAGATCGACCTTACACAAGCACTTGTTAAAAATCGCCACATTGCCGCAGCTTCCGTTAAACCGGGTGGTCAGTAATTGTAAATTAATATTTTCCATACAACCATGACATTGCTGTCAAACAAAATTTAACCAAAAATTATTCTATTTAGATTGTTCATAAAAGACAATTTTTCATTGACATTTATATTGTAGTCAATTTTTAAAATCATTAGAAAAACTACTTAGTTATCTCTTCAAGAAACTTTAGTCATATGAACATCAAATTATTAAAATTCACTTACAATGAAATTTCATAGAATATTAACCTTCACCTTCATTAACAAATTCAAAAACCGTTTTCATTCATGTTTCTTCAGTAGTACACTTGTTATTGGGATACAGTTCTTATAATTAAATCTTAATAAATTATGTAACAACTGCATAAATGTATAAAACTAACCGCATGGGCGAAACGTGATGTATACTTGTATATATTCTTTTTATCGATTTTTTAATTATGTTATTTTAAAGTCATATATATTTTTCAACGAATATGGAAATTTGATCGATAAATTATTACTATGAAGTAATTTAGAGGATATTCATTGTCAGTAAGGTTTGATTATTCCTTGTGTAGCGAAACATTGCATAAGGAGTAGCCATTTTGTCGAAAATGCGCATGCGGATATCGTCTTCATAGGCTTGGTTGACATTCGAATAAAAATGGGATGATGACCGCGACCGAGAAAACAATTAAAGACACCTTGGTGTACTTGAAAGTTTATTATTGGATTAGACCAAGGTAGTGAGATCGTTCATGCGGATTTTGAAGTTTTGCCAAAGTCAAATTCCGCACGCGCCTTCGAACAGCTGATCAATGATAATGAATTTTTCTCGACAGTTAAATGTTAATGTAATAACTATATAATAAATCAAAATCAATTTGTTAATTTCTTAAAGAAATTTATGTAATTTTCATCGATATTGAAATGTATTATCATATTAACAATTTTTTAGTATATAACAATTTTAATAGTTTAAATATATTTTTTATGTTACATTAAAAATTAATGAAAATTGTTTTCTTCTTTCAATGTACAGATAGCTGCGAATTTGGATCCAATCAGTATTTTATGTTATGTGGTGTGGGAGGTGTATTGTCATGTGGTATTACACATACCATGGTTACTCCCTTGGATTTGGTGAAATGCCGAATTCAAGTAAACCCTGAAAAGTACAAATCACTAATCAATGGTTTTCGAGTGAGTAACAAATTATTTTTAACATTACATGTGTAGAATGAATACTTTAAATATTATTATTTTAAAGGTGACAGTAGCTGAAGATGGAGTCCGTGGTTTAGCAAGAGGTTGGGCCCCAACATGTATTGGTTATTCCATTCAAGGAATGTTCAAATTTGGTCTTTATGAAGTTTTCAAAGTATATTATGCGGCTTTGATTGGTGAAGAGCTAGCATATGAACAAAGGACAGCTGTATATCTAGCTGCTTCCGCATCTGCAGAATTCTTTGCTGATATTGGTCTAGCTCCTCTTGAAGCTGCTAAAGTAATTATCTGTTATTCTTTTTATATGTGTGCCATACATAACTCATTATTTGAGAAACAAAAACAGTTAAATCAATACTATTCCTATTATAAATTGAAAAGTTAACGGATACTACATTTGTATTATCTGTGCATTCCTGTGACTTCTACACCACAAACAAGATAGAATTGTTCATTTGTTCCTCCACATTGTTCCTACTGATCCTCATCTTTGCCTGATCATGTCCAATATCATAATATTGTAAGTTTGTTTAGTTATTGATTTAAATACTGTGATACATTGAATCGTGTAAATTTTGGTGAACAAAATACGCTTTTCGCTTCTATAGGTCAAGATTCAAACTACACCAGGTTTTGCAAATAACTTGAGAGAAGCCGCATCAAGGATTAATGCTGAGGAAGGCCTTTCTGGTTTCTACAAAGGTTTGGTACCTTTGTGGTTGCGTCAAATTCCGTATACAATGATGAAGTTCGCTTGCTTCGAACGTACACTCGAACTTCTGTACAAGTATGTAGTTCCTAAACCGAGAGAAAAGTGCACAAAGGGTGAACAGTTAGCAGTTACCTTTGCTGCTGGATACATTGCCGGTGTATTTTGTGCAATTGTATCTCATCCTGCTGATTCAGTAAGTACATTTTTCCATATGAGATTTCATTTTTTGCTTGTATTTATTTTATTAACATAATTGTTACGTATTTTGTTACTTTAGGTTGTATCGAAATTGAATCAAGAGAAGGGAGCATCGGCGGTCGATATCCTGAAAAAGCTTGGTCCGCTCGGTGTGTGGAAGGGACTTGGTCCTCGTATTATTATGATTGGTACGTTAACGGCAGCGCAATGGTTCGTGTATGATGCTGTTAAGGTATGGCTTCGTATGCCCCGTCCACCACCACCAGAAATGCCAGAATCACTTAAGAAGAAGTACGGACTAGCTTAATTTTATTAAGCACCAAAAATATTTTTAATTCAATTGTAAATCGATTACAGTTAGAAGAAAAAAAGCATAGATAAATTAATTCTTCACAATACATTGTTGAACGATGTTTTGCCATACATTTTGATTATTTATTCTGTAATACAGATATCAGTGTAACTTGTCACTGCCCCAAAATTAGAAATGTGCTACATATATAAAATCATAGTAATTTGCTACCAATTCTGTAATTACAAAAGGGGTAGCACATTAAAAAAATTTAAATGATGATAGTAAGTTACCTATTGTAACCAAACTGTTACTCTGTAAATAGAGTGATCATCATAAATAAATGGTTTGTGATTAGTCAATCTATAATTTTAATTCTTTCTTTTTACCTGCCTACAATAACAATACATATTACAGTATTAAAATATGAATATACATATGATAATATATTAAAAGTTTATTTTAGTACAACATGTATTATATTAACCATTTTAATACAGTACTTAAAAATGTCATGTAACAATATCACATTAAGAATGATAAAAACATAATGTGTGTAAATGTACATTTTATTAAAATAAGTACAATGTAATGGCTTGTTTGCATTATCTTAAGTACAATTCTTTTTCAAAGTACATTTTAGCGTCCTGTATGGTCGCGAAAATTTTAAGCGAAAGTTTGCCGTGCAAGTACATATTACATTTTTTTATAGTTTCAAAAGCGGGGCTTGTACAGTTGGCAAGATAAAAGTGCACGCCGATTTGCTTAAATTCTTTGATCACTGAATGTAACGTGTTTACCCCGCTAGAGTCAATATAGCTTAATGCACTCATATCCATTATTATACATGTTAACGCATGTTTGTCTTCTAAATCTTGTGTGTCCATAAAACTTCCATTTTCTTTTGGCTTAATCTTCTGTTCGACAACTTTTTGGGGATTTATCCCGATCAACTTGTATAATTCTGATTTAAAGCAATCGCTGTTTGCGAAATTTAACGTTCCACAGTAATGGAATATTTTCAATCCGGGAATTTCCACCGCCTAAAAATGATGTAACCATAAATCTAACGTTTCATACAGGAAATATAATATTATTATTCATTATATAATACGTACCGTTTTGTATCTACTCAAATCTAAATATAAATCTGTATTTGGTATGTGTCCCAACAAACAGGTATATGGCTTCAGGCTTTGCAATAAAACGATCGCAAGCGATATTACTATTCCACTGAGTAAGCCAATATCGATATTTACTATAACTACTATCACGAATGTAACAATCCAGATTATCGCATCGTATTTACTTAATTTCCAAAACTTTATAAGCTGATTGGCTTGTTGAAACATTCCTTTCAACGCTACCTGAAAAGGGCCATCAATACATGAATTTGTTCGTATCTTAATTACGTTTTTAATGATATACTTACAACAATAATTGATGCTAGAACGCATCGTGGCAATGCTTCAAAAAACGGACCGATCCATAAAAGAATGATAAGTAATATCATACAAGATATAATGCTAGCTATCTGTGTTCGTCCACCAACAGTTTGTTGGATTAAAGATCTACTCAAGGATGCTGATACTGGCATACATGAGAAAAAAGATCCCACTATATTACTTACACCCTAGAGATAATTTATTTGATAAAGTAAATTATAAATATATATATGGTTATCAGGCTTTAAAAATGATATTAAAAACTTACCATGGCAAAAAGTTCTTGGTTTGAATTAATTTTATAATTCAGCTTTTGTGCAAATATTAAGGCCATTGATATAGTTATTGTGTAAGAAACCATAGTTATAACAATACTATCTAATGCTACCAAGGGTAACAAATCAAATGTTGGTATTAGCGCTGATGGTAATCTGTTAATTTTTTAATTTTACAAATTGAGAGTCAAGTTATAATCATAAAAACTAGTATGTATAATTACTTACCCTGTTGGAATATCACCTACACTTTGAATACTATAATTTTCAGATAGATAAAAGTATTTCGAAATTAGTGTCCCACTTACAACTGCAATCAACTCAATTGGTATTGGAAAGCTGCACTTTTTGCTTACCCAAGGCTTAAAACAATTATAGGATAATTATTTATATACTTTTGTAATAAAAATATTGTAATATTTACCTTTAAAAATTCATTGTTGCAAACGAGACCTATGATCGTTATTAACGATACACTTACAGCAGCCAAATTTGTATTTGATATTTCTTTAACAATATCCACTAACGTCTATAACAAATTTGTTCAATTACTTCGTTGATTTTGAATTATTTACAATTATTTTTTCGAAAATTGTATTATTTTATACTTACTAAAATAAGATTGAAAAATCCTTTTCTTTTTGGAATTTTTAAACCTAACAGATCTTTGATTTGAGATGTTAAGACATAAACAGCTGCACCAGTTGTAAAACTATTCACTAAAGGTTCACTAAGCAAGGTACTTATGATACCCAAATGAAATATGTACATTACGATCTAAAAAAATGAATGAAATACAGTTACTACTTGTTGTTAAAGATAACAGGATTATTAAAAATGAAATATTACCTGAAATATTCCAACCATGAAGGTAACTGATGTTGCCACTTGTAAAGGTGCATATAAATATTCTACTGGATGATTGGACATTACATCTGTAGCATTTGGATTTACAATATCACTGTGTGGTACTGAATAAGTCGTCACTACTTTCCCAGTCATCAAGCAAACCACAGCAAATGTTCCTGATGGGTGCCAATAATGTTTCATTGTTTTAACTTGTATAATAAGTTTTTCTTAAAAGGAGTAATGTGTAACTTTTCTGTAATGTAAGTAGCATTTTACAAAATATGACATACATACTGTAAAACACTATAAATGTGGATCTTCATCAAATGTTGAACTTTTTTTTTCTTCCTTAGTTACATTACAATAGTTAAATAAAATTTTTTTCTTACCCATTGATACATGTCTAGACGTGCCAAGGAAAAAATATACTAAAACAGGAAAAAATGCCATGTATATACCAACTATTGGTGGTACATTTCCTAACAATGCATAAGCCATCCCCTGAGGGATGTGCATAATTGCCACTGTTAAACCAGAAATTATATCATACACTATATCTTCCTTCCATTTATATTCTCTCAACCAATTTATTAATGGAATTGTGGATGTGAAACAAGATTTCCAATTGATTGATACCAAACTATTTGTTACATTTTGAAATGCTGAAAGAATAATTAATATTAATCATATATTGAATGTACCTATGTTAACAAAAATTATATTTTTTATATACCAGATTTTTTTGGCTTTTCGTAGAGATAATCTTTATTTAAAGCTTCTTGTTCATAAATGGGCCTTTCTAAATGTAGTTGTAAAAGTGTATCATCTTTCTCCATATTGATGGCAATTAAGAAAAGTTATTAGCCTTGGGATAACTGAAAACATTAAAAATTCCATTTGTCACTTTTCATTCATGTACATAGGAATAATATAAATACTATTTATCTGGGATTAAAAATTTGAATCATTAAAATCATATTAAGATCCAATATTTATTATGTAATACACTTCAAAAAAATCAGCTGACTTTATCATTTATTACATGTGCTACAGATACATGCACTGTACAAATATTGTTTCAAATTAATATCATTAATACACTGATTTGAATACTTAAATTTGAAAATTTTTGATTTAAAATATTGTTTGTCTATTAAATTATTTATGTAATTGATCTTATAGTATTTCTAAGAACATTTTCTCAATTATCATATTGGACAATTAAATATATTTTATAATATAACTTACTTCTGTTTTTGTTGTAACAATTTAGTATTACCAATTGTAAAGTACTTTTAAAATGTTATATTTTAGAACAGTTACGATTGTCACACCATTTCCTTTCGTTGTGAAGTAAAGACTGGTTCAACTGAAGTAATTTTAAAAGATACGTGCAGATATATGCATTATTATCAGGGAATATCTTTTTAACGTTAATCATACGACGCGACATTGCTAAACATCTGTATTTGTATGTGTTGTGCAATAATAAGTACGTATCTAAATACATACATACAAGCAATATAGGTATACTACAGTGCCAGTTACTGTATAGTATGCAGGCATGTATAATTATATTTTTTAATTCATTAAAGAAAAAGAATAAAAATTATAATACTATTAACTTATTTTTATATATTTTAATATTCTTATTACACAAATTTAAATTAAAAAAATTATTCTTATTGAAATATTTATATAAAAATTTGATTTTTAAATGCTGTTTTTATTTTTAAGTATTTTGTACATACTTACCTATCTGTATATAATTATATAAAAATTACAAATAAAATATGTATATATTAAACATTATTAATAACAGTTATATCTACAATATAAATATTTAGCATATAATGAAAATGAAGTGTATTTATACATACATATTCCACTTTAACACTTGTACAAATTCTTTTCTTATAAGCAGACTTCTGAGTTTTTTAAGAACATAGGTAGATATATAAACATTTTAAATACTACAATGTTAATATATTTATTAAATTAATAATTATATAATTATTTATAACAGAGAAATGATACAGAAACATTACTATGTCATGCATAGCACTTGAGATACCTCTGTTTCCTCTTTTAGGTTGAAAAATTATAGTTTGAATATAATCTTTTATTTCTGATAGTTAGATGATTATTTATAAATGAAATTCAAGCTGTTTCGTCGTTACTCTCGCTAAGTATACGTGCGCTATGATAACTACGTTTTGTACCGTACCCCCCTGAATGTTGTGTTTCGTACATTTTTCGATTTTCTAAGTATCGTCGATAATTGTTTTCCCGTTTTCTTCGTTGCTCTTCCGCTTGTTGCCTCAATTTCTCCGGGTTCATGTGTGTCGTCACCATATGCCTTGTCAACGAACTCATGAATTTGTACGTGATGCCGCACACATCACAAGAGAGTATCTCCTCGTTCGCTCCTTGCTGAAATGCAAACACAAGGAAACATTTCATTAAACTTGAATTATTACCTCGCTAAGTACATTAAAGAGACATATTTCTTTTCAAATGTGTCACTTAATTGTTCTTATTTTATATAAGTAAGTACAAATTGCAGAAAATATGAGAAACGGTAAAAAGTATATGGAACTTTCTTTTTTTTTATTTTTGCTTTCTTACAAGACCCGAACAATTTAAACACTAAGATCGTATTGATCATACGTACTTGTTGATGTACCATCATATGTCTCTGCAAATTGTTCAATCTGTTGAACTCTCGACCACAAACCTCACAGTCAAATTTCTTATCAGGATCATGATACTTTTTATGTAGACTGAGATCGGTTGCATGTAAGAATGACTTATGACATACATCGCACGTGTGAGTCCGCTGATCTCCAGCCAAATGTGACTGCTCGTGTTTCACCAAACTAGCTTTTTCTACGAAGCGACGACCGCAGTAAATGCACGGAAGAGGTCGAGACTGCGAGTTATGCAGCGTTAAGTGACGACGCAGAGCAGTAGACGTGGGAAAATTTTTATGACACTCGAGGCACTGGAATGGTCGATCACCAGTATGAGTCTTTCTGTGACGAGCTAGAGAATTCTGATCTGGATATCTAAAACAAACAAAGTGGAGTTTTAGAACTAGCAATAGACAATCCAACATAATTAAAACAAAAAAAGACAATACCTTTTAGGACATAAATCACAAGGGAAATTTCTGGTTGTAATGTCTTCTTCGCTAGCATGTTTCAGCCTATTATGCCGTAGTAACTGAATACATGTTTTAAAACTTTTATTACAAATATTACATTTAAAATAATCTGTTGTTGGTATAATGACTTGTGTTCTTTTCTGTCCGTGTTCATCTTCAGATATTATCAAGGATATGGTCACAGTGTTATCTTCATTGTCAATATCAGCAGCTGGCATAGCAGAATTCTGAAAAAATAATAATAATGAAAATAGAGAAACTTTGATGAAATATAATAGTTTCTTTTTGCCTTTTTTTTTTTAAAGATTAAAAAGTCCTCTCTTTTGCTATGAGATTTGACTTCGTTATCTGGTACAGAGAATGATTCTTCTTCAACTTGTCTGACATTTTGCTGAGATTTTGCTTGTGATTCCTTGCTATCTTGGTCATCAGTAGTCTCTGCAATAGCATAATGACCATCTTCTGTTAAATACACTGGTTGTAAAGCTCCACTATCATCCTTGAAATATAATTGACCATCTTCATCTTCATGTAAAAATATTTGTTCCTGAAACCCAATACAGATGAAAATGTATATTAATTATGCACCAAATTATTGAATTAGTTGAATCGGTTTTTTGAAATCACTACCTGAGAATTTCCTTTTTCTTGGTTTTGATTGCTGTCAGAATTACCTGCTTCCCACACTTGTTCTTCATTTTCAATTGCTGCTGCATCATAAGAACACTGTTCATTTTCATCTACAGCCTGTGCAACATATAAGGTTTCCATATTATCCCCTTCATAATATATTGTTCCTTCAACTGGTATAGAATTTTCATCAAGTTGCTCCATCTAAAAATAAGGGTATTTACTCTTATGCATAATAAAAATAATAATTTAATTGAACAAACCTTGATGTAATGAGCATCCGAAAGTTTATCTGCTTGTAATGTTTTTACAGAATTATGCTTTTTAGTACCAAGAACAGTGTACAATAAATTATTTTCTACATTCTTTACAATTTCATGACTCATATTATTATCAACACTTTCTACATTGTTCATGTTGCATTTCAAATCCTGATTTGATTTAGATTTTTCTACTTTATCCAAAGATGTTATATTATCATTAGATTCTGTTCCATTTATTTGTAAAGAGAAACTAATTATTTGATTATTTGTACATTTTTTATCTCCACTTGATGTTTGTTGTCTTTGTAAAGAATCTGTGCACACTTCAGAACTTTGTTCAAACTCTCCTTCTTCTTCCATGTCTTCATCTTGCCAGTCTTCGTCCACATCATACGTTATAACTTGTTTTTTATTATTTTTATACTGTTGGTCTTTCTTTTCCCTTTCTTTCTCTGGATTTGTTTTAAAGCCTAAACTGTTGTCATCAAAACCATAAACTTCCATCTCAGAATTTTGATGGAACTGTTCATCTTGCAGTATTTCCATATTTTTTACATTTTCTTCAACTTTGATATTTTTGGTTTCTTCATCATTTATAACTGCATCAGTCTGTATTGATTCTACTTTATCTTCATCTATTTCCTCTATTATTTCTATAATCTCTTCTATTTCTGTTTCTGTTTCTACAGAATCCTCTGTAGCTTCAGAGTGGAATACCATATTTTCTTGTTTAACCGCCTGCTGTAATGCTTCCATCACATCTTTGTCATTATTAATATCTATCGAATCCAAGATATCATGTGACAATTCCATAGCAGGTTTCAATTAAATACTGATGTCTACAATATGATATTTAACAAAATTTTACATTTTATATTTGTTGTAGATACTGTTATATTATACTACATCATATTATTATTTTATACTGTTATAAACATTTTCAAAATTTTAATCACACTATGAACTTCAAAAGTATTCAAATTTTATTAAAATGTAGTATAATCAATAAATAAAGCAATCTATAATATACAAATTTTATTTCAATATTTTAATCAATTAATAACAGCTAGAATGTACCATTACAAGTAGCACTTAACTTTATAATAAACGTTAAAAGTTGAATTTACTATAAAAATTCATTTTTTTTGTCAATTTCACTTTACATGTACAGACACTTTTATGTAAATTATGCATAAAAACGAATAATATAAAACTATATACACGTTCTATTTTCAAATTATACAATTAAATCAGTCAAAAATAACAAAATATCATAGAAAATACATCGCAATGCACTTGTTCTTTAGAAATATCTCCTTTTAAATTGATTTATGTAGGCATTTAAAAGTTTCGTGTTGTGCGTGTATCACACATGCACTTATTACACACAATAAGTTCTTTGATTTACCATGGCAATTTTAAAAGAAATATTAATGATTTAGGAAGATCAGTTTGAACTATCGGAGCGTACATTAGCGTTTTATACATGACAAGAGTACGCGGTTCACCAGTCGGTACGAAAATGTCTTGTATTTATCAACGGATAGCAAAATGGCTACACAACGGCAACGATTATCTCCTTGAAAAGGTACACTCTACATGTTAAAATGAAGAAAGAAATAGTTGAAAAATGAACAAATATGTATACAGTTTTGTTCACTGTACCTGTGTTAAATAGTTGAAATGTACAAGTGACGATGATGGAAAAAATTGTTTTTGCTCGGTCGATACGCGCCAATATAATATTTTTCTCTATATCTCAGTACGCAAGTGACGCCACCTTAAACATTGTAAACCTGCGTCTTATCGTCACTAAATAGCTTGCATTGACTGCATTCGTAAATAGTCCAACCTAAACCGTGGATGAATGTAGTTCTTTTTTGATTGGTTAACAGTTGTTACAATATATAAAACAAACAATTAAATTTAATATCTATCTAAGAAGTTTTATTATCTTTTATGAAACAAAATTGCAACCTATATCGAATTATATATTTTTAATATATTGATATTGTGAGCAATAAACATTATGCGATTAATCGTTATGGTTGCACGTAAATAAAATTGTTTATAATTAAATAAAAGAAAGAAATTATGCTTTAATGATTATAAACATGCAAACTATTTTTTTGTTTCAAAGAAAACACTTTCGTGTTCTGAAATTGGACATTGTAGGAACTTGCGAAACAATTTTATGCAGAAAATATAAAGTGACTAATTTTGGATTCAGTTTTACTTTAAATTAATGATTTTATACGTTAATAAATTTACCTGTTCATTTATAATAATATTTTTTAAACATAACGATTATTAATTCTCAGTATCGATTATATCTCGATCCTAATTTTAAATAGATTCGATTATTTTATGGAGAAGAAAGTATAAAGTTGAAGTAAATAATATCAATTCGACGATAATAACGATTATAAATTAAACGAGCTATTTATTTTAAGTATATTTAATATGCAGAAATTATGCAAAATTTAATAATAACACTTGTTAGTTTAAAATCGAATATTGACGAATTCTTCTGTGAATTTTGAATGACTATCGACAAGTGTCATTGTATATGCATATGTACATGTGTGACGTAAAACGCAAAAGCGATTGTTACTTTGTAGTGGGTTATGTTTGACAATTGTGAGAAACGTGTGAATATTTTTCTATAAAAAGCTTATATTCATTGAAATAAATTGTTTAACTGGATTAATTTTTTTTATTATACAAATGAAAATGTGGATTGGTTTTTTATTCATTATTTTTATAACCTTCTTTGAGTCTGTAATGGCTTCATCCTCTTTTGATTTTGGAGATACTTTGGCATTAATTCTTGGATTAATCATTGGAATCATTGGATTCTTCGCTTGCATAGGTGCTTATGCACGAAATCGGAATCATTTGGAACCATTGTCATAATACGACATAACCTAGGAATTCATCTGATAGTAAGTATTATTCTTATATTATTATTTGTTTATTATTGGATTTTCCTTTAACTGTGAATAATAAATTGAAAATTACTTTTGCTCTTTGCTTTGATATATAATATGATTCAAAACATTGTAGCTTAATAATAATAATAATAATAATGACAATAATAATTTTAATGGCAGATTATCTGCGTATGTAAGAAATTCATATAAATGTTGTCTGCCAAGTTATTTCTATTGTTACTTCCTGTTCAAAGTTTAATGATTTGACTTTTACAATGATCTTTTTATTTTATGTAGTAGATTATTTTGTTTAAATTATTTCGCATGATTTGTTAGTAATTTATTTCATTTAAATTACAGGCTATCGGATACATAAAAAATTAAGGAAGAAAATGCTTCAAATGATAGATTGATATATTTTGAATATTATGCTTTATCAAAATTAGTTTATAAGTAATAGGTTTAAAATATTTTAACGATAAAAATAATTTTTATAGTTATGAATTATATTCCTAATTAACATATTATAAACTATTTTTATACATTCTTCCATTAGTGTAATGTATTTGCTAAATGCATACAAATAAAAACAATAAAATGTAAATATCTATTAAAAGGTGATTATATGTATTAAAAACTAATAGTATAAAATAAAATACTACGTGTTAAAAAACAGATAAGCATAGTAACCTACTGTAGACATAGAATTTACATAACAGGACTTCAATAAGTTTTAAATTTGGCATACCTAGAAGTAAATAACACAAAATATAAATCATTAATTGAAAATACAGTGTGTTGTGCCAGTTAAAAAAATTACATAGTGTTATCTGTATAATATATTCAATAATTTTCATAAATGTACAATGTATTTAATAACATCAGAAGCTATAGTTTGTTATTTTTCAAAGTAAGGAATGAAAAATAATATTGTCTTGAACATATAATCATTTAAATCATTCTGAATTTCTCTGCCATAATCAAAATTACAATCAAATTTGTATTAACACAATTTCCATGCACCTCTGTCAATTTATCATTTCTTTCTATATAAGTAAAGCATTTCAATTGAAATTTCATGTCAATTTGTTATTGTTGAACGTTAATGCATATCTAATCAGTCTTTATAAAATTTTTATAGAATTCCACGCAACATAGTTTACAGAAACCTTAAAGCATATAGTGAACTTATGTACTAGTTGGTACAAGAAAGCTCTTTGATTATTCTTGTCCAAGCATTTCCATATTTTTCACTTTTATTGCAAGCAAAGCAATTAATCACTAATACATAATATTGAAGAACTTAAGTCAGTTTCTTAATAACAGTTATATGTATTTCTTTTTTTTTTTAATTTTTTAACTATTTTTGCATGCTTTAATCAGTGAACTTTAATTTCTACATAATTTTTCAGTAATCTGTAGATAAATTTGATAATTCTGTTTCCTGAGACAAGATTTTGTTTTTTTATGTTTAAACACGAAAAAACAAAACATTGGATAGTTTTTTTTGCAAAAAATTCAATAGATAACATAATTTCGTAACATGATTAACATATGTGTGTTCTTTACAATTGCATCTTTAAAATTTCATAAGTTTATATGCTCAAAATAGTGTACTTATACATACAATGTATAAATCAACAAATTGTATGTACACATACACTATGTGTATGTGTGTATGTATGTGTGTATAATTTTCAATTAATATTATGAGAATTTGTTAAATAAATTAAACAGTTAATAAATTAGTTCATAAAATTCTGATCCATCAATATGTACTAAGATTTGCTGTATGAATTTTTTTAAATGTAGCAAAATATGTTTTGTTTTTTGTCATATTTTCTGAAAAATATATTGTAATACCTAAGTTTGAATGTACTAAGTTCAATTCCATCAAGTTAGGTGCCATATTGGTAGAAAAGAATTATGATGAATTTATATTGTTTTATATATATATATGAAGTAGCATAGTTTGGTATTCTTTGGTAAAACAACAAGAATGTTTTACAAAAATTACTCTGATTATACCACTGACATAAACTAGATATAGTTGAAATCACATTATATTTAATTGGAAGGAAATATTTTGTTGCAGTATCATTAATGAAATATTTCTTTCTATTGTCCCTTTCATTCATTTCATCACATTTGATAAATAAGCCTGCAAACTTAAAAATCATTTCTTTTCTTTTCTTTTTTCTACAAAATTATATCATCAACAATTGTTACATTAAACGCATTTTATTTAGAAAAATTAAAAATATCCAGTTTTTATTAATAAATATAGAAATTGCATTCTCATTGAAAGCCAATCCACCAAACAGTAAATGAACGATACAATACATAAAGTATTACACATTAATGTATTTTCTTCTTCTTTGAATATTATCTAATAAAAATTTATTTAAAATTAACGATATATGAGAGTAACTGCAATGTATTTCCATAAGAAATACGTACAATTATCCATTGAAAATGTTTTCGTTCAACAGTTACATGAATTTATATTATCAGGTGGATCAACTAGGCTTGAGGATTGGTAATCGCATTTATTTTATATTATGAAAAAAATAAAGGAACATGATAACAAAAGTTATAATATATAAATCTGTATGTAAAATGTGCATGAAAGAACTTAGAGAAATTATTTAATGTAATCACAATCGGTATACTGGTTACCAGAAATTGTAAAAAAAGAAAAAAGTCATGTTCAATTTGAAAATGGTGTTTGTAACTGTAATACTGACAATAATAAATCCATGTCAGAAGCAGTAGTAACTCGCAACATTAAAAGCAGCACGAACTGCAATCATTCGAACGAAATAAAGATAACATGATGATTATCAAGAAAAACATTAATAATATTCATAGTTATATAAACAAGCTATTCTTAACTATATTGCAATATGCAATACGTGATAGCACAGATGAAAATTTAAAATATACATATATATATATATATCCTGGAACATAATCTATGCATTAAATTATCGTTTATTTTGATATCATTAAAACAAATACGAATTTAACGTCTACGCCATGTTACCATTGAGCTTTCTTTCCTTTTCTTAAATTTTCAATACGTAAGATACGTTTTTTTAAAGATACAATTTAATCATTAGAAATTAAAGTACTAAACAATAAAATTCCTAAAATATCCAGAGAAATGGATTGTATACAAACGTATTTCGAAACGTAATGGTAAATAAAATGCCAATTTTGTTATGAAATAAATTTCGACAAATCAAATTTACGATAATAAAAAAAAAAAAATATTGGAGAAAAATAGTTTAAAAAAGATATAATAGTTGATATAATATTAGATAAGATACATGGGACTGCTAACTAGTAACACATGACTTCATTTTTTTTTTAATTGAAGTAGGTAAAATCGCTAGAAATACATTAAAGCATAACAGTGACTATATTAATCATATTTTTTGTTTTCTTCTTTGCCTGACTCCTGCAATCACATACATGCACACATTAAACATACATTCTCTCTTCAAAAGCATTCAGTATACATTAACAGTTATACATTATACATCGAGCAGAACGGCTGTGTACGCCATTTCATTCGTAAGACTAGCTGAGGCCTGTACTAATGTGAACTGTGCCGCTAATAAATTGAGAGCAGAAAAAGTCTTTCAAGAAGCATTTTCACTAACGAAGGATATCTCTACTTGTATAAGGTATTTAAGCACAGTACATGTAAAGGCCTCTATCCTCAAAATTTGAATATCATTTTTCTTTCTTTTCCTTCTCTTGTCCAGAAACATAAATTCATTCGTTCAAAATATTCACCGTGTTCGAATCGAGTTCCCTTACGTTTTGCTGCGAGGCACATATCAATTAGTAAATTCATGCTCACGCGTAGACAGCAAGAATACGTTTCTTTTTTTTTCTTCTTCCTTTCTTTTTTAGCAATTTACGTAATTGGATGTTACAATTATCGAATACATCCTAAATACTTTCATTTGCGCCTTCCCCGCATGTATCTCTCTCTCCTGACGAATACGTATTAGCAAAATTATATTAGAATAATAATTATAATGCATGATTCTCGCACTAGCGGATAAGAACAAGTTAAATAAACAACGTATTACGGAAATGAATAAGTCGAAATACAGACTATAATTTGCTAAACATTACGTTATTGATCGGTATGGGATAGAGGAGCAGTCGAATTGTCGGTGTTCGCTTGTAAAAGTTCTGTTGGCGGTGTGCCATCGTGAGAACTTCCTATATGCGGAGTTGCTGGAGTAACTGGCTGAGACTGCGACTGAGACTGAGGTTGAGATTGAGGCTGAGATTGAGATTGAGATTGGGACTGAGACTGCGACTGCGACTGCGACTGAGATTGAGATAGAGATTGTGGCTGAGACGCTCCGGGTGGAGCGTATATTAGTCGATAACCGGCCGGTAAAAAGAAACCGCCGTGCGGTGTACAACTAAAAGTTTGAAAGTTTGGTAATGTTTGATTCTCATGATATTGAATGTAAGCCCCGCTTCCTGTCGAGCTTGATATTGGTATAGACGTAACTAATGATCCTGTAGAAGATACCGCGATATTCCCATCCGATAACATAGGCGTGAACTGATACTGTGCTGAATTTATGATTGTTGGATTATGCGTTGGATCAAGAGATTCGGCTACTTCGCTTGTGTAATTACCAGATTGCTGAGAGGGCACACTTTGCATAGTTTCAGAAGGCACTACTGGAATTGGAATAACGTAAGCGTGTGGTATTCCAGCTGCTGCCTGTTGCGGTTGTAGTTGCAATGGAGTTTGCTTTAACTTTTGCATAGCTAATCGTAACGTTTCGTCGGTGTCTGGATAATTACTTGGGGCTTTTTGCAATGGAGTTTGGGGCGTTGTATTAAACATTAAATAATCTTCTGCGCTTGGAAGTCTAGTTTGTCCTGTTCAAAAAAAGAGCTATATCATTACAACAAACTATAGAGAAATAGTACAGGACAATGTAGAGAAACATTACATTAAATCTAACAATTTGAATAAAAGAATTATTACTAACCTGCTATACTAGTTGTTACAGTGTGATAAAGTACTGGATGATGTTGATGATGATGTTGATGAAGTGCACTTGCTTGCTGTTGTTGCTGGATCAATAGCTGCAATTGATGTTGTTGAAAACGTTCCAGTTCCTCCCTATGTCTTCTTTGTAGTGTTTCCAATTCCATTGTTTGTCTATATAAGTATAAAAATTGGTTCACAATTTGATCAAATTTTAATATTAAATTATTACAAGTATAAACCTACTTCTTTATAAGCAATTGATATTCTTCGCTTGGGGTCAGTGTCCAGAATCTTTCATCCTTTTCCAATTGCTATGATTTAATAAATTATGTAAAATATCAATTTTATACATAGCTTTTAACAACTTTTGCATTTAAAACACTTACTTCTATAACAGGAGCGCTAATAGGTTGAGTAATTTGTGTAGGTGGAAGAGAACCTTCGCGACTATGAATTATTTGTACTGATGTACCTATAATATTGGTTGAGAAGTATTTCAGTTACAAATATGTACAATATAAGCGTGGAAGTACTTGAACCATAATGTTTTCCACTTCTTCAAGGATTTAAAATTAATTTCTCACCCTGTGTGTCATCGGTATGATAAATCTTTGGATCTTCCATTTGATTTTTAGGTATGTCAGTATGTTGTAGTTGTTGATTCGACATAGCGGCACTAATCGGAGGACCTGCGACCTTGGAAACCACAAATCTTGATATTTTTCTAACGGGTTGTATAGTATTACCCTTCTACCAAAATAAAATAATTACTATTCAAACAATACCTGTTGCGCGCGTCAAATCAAACATACATAAATGTTCAAATTACCTCAGCAACGTTCTCTTGGAATTCTGTTTGTACCGGGGTATTCGTATCGGAACGCGACGTGATAACGCTGGGGGTAACGGTAGCGACGGGCACGGTGGTCACCGGTGGTACGGTGGTTAATAAGCTTTGTGTCGGTTGCAAAGACGGTTGAACGGAGCCAACAGCGGAAACGGGTGGCGTCACGGGCTGCGGAGAGGCTATGGGTAGAATGGAGCCTCTGTGATGGATCTTGGCTAATTCCTGTTCTAATTCCTGGAGGCGAGATCCAGGCCTTTGCGTTCGAACTTTTATGCTTTCTTTACTGGGACTCATGGTTTCCGAGCCAGCAGGGACACCTCCCGGTGTTGGGCTATCCAGAGAGCAATCTACGTGCTGAATACATAAAACATCATCATGTAATACAGAATTTTCATTGCTTTTTTTTTATTAATGCAAAACTTACAGTTTGAGAAAATGCAAGTTGATGAACTGAGCTTTCTTGGGTTAAAACAGAACCTTCGATATTTGTTGTAACGTTTGCCTCAGCCAGAGGAGTGAAAGATTGCGACGCAGTTTGAGGCGATAATGGACCCTATAACAAGTTATTTATAATTAATCATATTTAGGCATATCTGACTTTTCGTGTACCCCCCAAAGAATGACTTACAATGCCGTGTGCTGTTGAAACCGGCATACCGATGTTAACGAGTTTCTGTTGCAAAGAATGCATGTACGTATCGCACCCTCCCATCATTTGATGATTATGGGGGGTAGCTGGGTAACTTATAGGCGGGGTGCCTACGTTCAGTGCTTCGGACGGCTGACTTGTCAACTGTACAAGTTTCTGATGAAGGTCTGCTATCGTCTGCGGACCTGTTCCGCTTGAAACGCTTATCCCGGTGTTCACATCAGAAACTTTATCTAAAGAATTTTGTTGGCTAAGCTTTCGGTGTTGCTGCTGCTGTTGCTGCTGCTGCTGCTGTTGTTGCTGTTGCTGTTGCTGTTGTAACATCTGATTTTGTGTAAATAATCCAGAATCCACAGACTCGACGATGGTATGCTCCGGTGTTACATCGTGGCTGGAATTTTCGGTCTCCGATAACAGATGGTATTCAGCAGCGATATGCCTAATATTTAAATAAAATAATTAATTTAGACATGATAAAATACGTTGTTATATTGTTCGTTTAAGTTTTACATACCCGGGTATACTGGATATTTCCTGACCTTCCACTTCTGACTGTTTCTGTTGCTGATCTGGAAGCTTTAAATGAAACTGAGACTGATCAGACGGAACGGTACCCTCTGAACTCTGGGTGGTGTCTTGCACGACATGCTGATGCACAGGAACAGTCTGTTGCAACTGCGGTTGAATCTGTTGAACGTGCCTGATCGGTACAGTTTGGTGCACAATGTTCTGAGTCGTGGAGGTAATCCACTTTCCCTGCGTGGTCAACGTATGAACCGGCATCCCTTGGAAGCTCTGTTGCGATATCTGCAACTGAGGATCCATCTGCCCGGTCATGTTCAATTGCATCGTCTGCTGCAAAGGTATCTGAGTCTGATGTGGCTGCTGTCCGAGCTGTAACGTTTGCGGGATCCCCTGCTGCGCTATGTTCGCCTGGTAATTGTGTTGCAGATGCGCCTGAATTTGCACCTGACTGGCCTCGGGTTGAATGGGTTGAAAATACTGTTCAGACTGAAAAGTGGGCTTGTAATCGAGTATCGTGGCTCCCGCCACGCTGACAGGCTGATTCGGCTCGTGGTTGGTTAAGCAATGCGGCGTTACGGACTTCGACTTGGGATTCGAAAGTATGTTCGCTAAATTTTGCGCTAAGTCTGGAAGGGTCGACGACACCTCCTTCGTTTTGAGAACAACCTTAGGGGCAACTTCCGTGCCCACAACTTGATGGACAGGAACGGACATGTTCGATGGTACGTTCATCACGTTCTGAGGAATCGTTTGAAGCTGTTGAACCGGCTCTAGAACGGTCTGCGACGTACTTAATCCTTCCTGATGAGGAATAAGCTGCACATGCTGCACTTGAGGCGCGGAAAGGTTGGGTATAGCCATGGGTTGTTTTTTATCATCCGTCAGACTAGCCGTCTCCGAGATCTGTGAATCCGTCGATATATTCGATGTCGTGGAAATGTTCGAGATTCTGCGATTCCTCTCGTCCATGATCGCCGTAGGCTGCAGCTGCGGGATCGGCCCGGAAAGTATCACGTATTGTTGATGCTGCTGCGGCATTTGTTGAGTATGGAATTGTTGAAGTGGTCGTTGAGCTTGCATTTGTCCTTGATGCTGATGTTCCGACTGCATATGCGTTTGCGTTAGGTTCTGCTGTGCAGGCATTTGCTGCTGCTGCTGTAAAACGTTGCATTGGATGGGCTGACCTTGATACTGTCCTTGCAAATTAATCCCGTTCAAAGAAGCTTGAGTCTGTAAGTCTTTCTGCGGCATGGCCACGTTCTGTGGTATCGATTGCATTTGTTGAGGCGGTTGATGGGCTACCGCTGTCCCTTGCACAGTTACATTATGCTGACTAGACTGTGCAACGTTAACATTCTGCTGCATCTGCGGCATAGATGGAATGGGCTGGCCCTGCATCGCGTTCTGGACACCTAACTGTACCGTTTGAACATTATCCATTTGTTCTACGTGGTGAGAACTCTGCGCCATCGTCTCCGTGGTGGATTTTTCAGGAACGACCGTGGCTTGCGTGTCTGAAACGTTCACTTCCGAATCAGTGGGTTTTACTTGTACCTCAGCTGCGTTAAGCTGCGACGATGAGCTCGATTGCGTCGTTAGGACGTTAACTTTATCTGTACCATCCGCGTTGTTCGACTCCTCCTCTTCGTTCGAAACGATCTTCTGCTCCACCACGGGACTGACCAAGAAACGAGAAATCTTTCGCGCTGGTGTTGGCGCGGTTAACGTTGCTATCTCCGCAGCAGAAGAATCCCCATGCATTTCTTTATTCATTTCCTTTTCTTGAAGATCGACTGCATCCTGAACCGTGGATTCTGTTAATTTCTCGCTCGTCTGAATTCCGGTTGAACTATGCACTTGGCTTTGAGTGTACGTTGTCGAACATTGATAAGATTTACTGATATCATCTTTGGGCGCATGATGCATTTCTACGATCGTGTCGGCGGACGTTACGGAAATGATGCTCTCTTGAGTCGGATCGGTCGGATCGCTGGATAAATTCGTCGGCGTTAACGTGTCCGTATTCTGCGTGGAGGTCGACGATCTTCTGGACGCCTCTGCTGATGTGTTCTCGGTACCTGCTTGATTATCGGGTGTTTGCACAGTTTGTTGCTTGTCCGTAGAGGTGTTGTTCGTAATGTGAGAAAGAATTTGGTCGATTGGCAATAATTTCGTGGGAGTGGAAGTATTGGAAGTTTCGTCTCTCTGTAAAACATAGAACGCTTAATTATTTACACACGCAGACGTTGGGTTTTCACAGCACAAAATAACTGCAAGGCACGTAAATAAAAAGAAAAACCAAAATGATCTGTTACAACGTATACTCGAATTGTGTTACAAAGAATAAGTGCGTTGTATCACGAAAAGTAACACGTTCGAAGGAAAATGCAAATGGATATTCTTAATGACAAACATATAATACTTTAAAACTATATCAAAGTCAGTGATAATGTCTATTTAAATAAATACTATCTTGTTAATATTTAAAGAGCATTGGACTATATATACATGTATGTAAATTTCACTTAACTAGGTGCTTTTAACATAAATAATATATTTATGTGGTAGAAAGAGAATTTCCCTGAAACGTTTTAAAGTACAAATTAAGAATAAATTAATTAAGGTGTATATGAAACGCTTTCTTTAAATGTTATACATTATGAATTATCTATGGGAACTTACAAAAGAAACAAAGGAAATGTCGTCAATACGATATTGCTGTTGCCTTAAAAGATACACAAATGTCCGAACACAATGTATTTGCAAAATCAAAAAAAGGATGCACAAACGTCCACGATTATATGATGATATACAGGAAGTAGGGAGAGGTAGCAGTAGGGACGATGAACTCACCGAACGGTGTCTACGATGGACTTTGTACGACGATCGGTGGCTGCTTTGACGAGTTAGCGAGCCATGTCTCACCTGCTGCGTCCAAAACGATACACACCAATTATACCTTAGAGGTATACCTTGTCTTTTTATTCGATCATCAGATATATACATATTTTTCTCAATATATACTTATCAAAAGTTACTTTAAATACTTGTAAACGCGCACCTTCATTATTTTGGAAAATAAACTTGAAAATAGAATTTTTTTCATGCGTACCAAATTAAACAGTCCTGTAATATGTATTATGGACTTTTGTGTATCAGATTCTTAAGTAGCAATAAATAATACTTGTGACGATATTTTTAGTTAAAAAAGAATTATAGTTAAATATATATATATATATATATATATATATATATATATATATATTTTATATTTTTATATATTTTATAGATATATCTTTTAAGATTTTCGTATGCCTATGAAATCAAATGAAGAAAAAAAAAAGAAGAAAAAAGAAAAAGAAAGACACAAAGTTATTACCTTAACTGTATCAAGACTGTGGTCACGTTCTCTGGGTCTACGGCTCGTAACTGGACTACCACCAGCAGATTGATCCGGTGGACCATGCGCTACCAAAGGTAAAGAACGACTGGGATCTAAACGCAATTGTTTAACAATATCTTCTATCAGTTCTACGAACGTCTCGCACTGGGACTGCGGTAATAAATTTTCAGCAACCTGAAACAAACATCTAAAATTTACTTTTGAACTTTATAATATTAACCTTCCCTAGGAAGTATCATCAATTACGCGCTTACCAAATTGTTGGCGATATCAGTGGGTACCATGTCGTCTCTGTCGAATTTAAACGTTACAGTTTTTTGCTTGCTGGTATCCAATTGGCATTCGACGGTCATCGACTGTCCTTCGTTACTGCTCACAGACAACACTGTTAGCTTAATGCCAGGTTTCTTACGCTTGGTACCAGATCTCTTCACCCTGGATCTTTCAGACGCAGCAGTGCTCTCTGTATTCTCTTGACTTGCTCTAAAATCCAAATAGCACATTAGAAGAAGGAAATTATACTGAGAATCTATATAGGACTATGAATTTACCCTTCGCTCGATACCGTTGATTGCGACGTAACTGCACTGCTCATATTAGATACATTTCCTTGATCTTGAATGTTAGAAGGTACATCAGCAGGCAAAGATTGTATAGAGTCCATCGTGTCTTGCTTGGATAAAGATGATCTGTCTGTGGTGGAACTCTGATCCGCGTTTGAAATGAAGTGTTGATGTTGTGATGTGGCTATCGATTGCGCAGAAACATTTATTCCAGAGGATATGGGCACGGAGGTGGGTACGTTAGCAGTTTGTGAATATTGCATCTGGACCAAAACGTTCTGTTGAGATTGCGGCTGATGTCCTCCATTTGAAAGAAGCGTAGGTACATTTTGTACGTTCTGTACATTTTGTACGTTCTGTACATTTTGTACATTCTGTACATTTGGAATTGTTGAAGTTACTGTGTTCTGCATATGAGTCGCCGTTGAGGTGCTTTGAATATTTATGCTGGATGGTATAGAAACTGGAACCTGCCCCGTTTGTTGTTGCATGTAGGGCTGCGAGGCCGAGGGTGCCGTCGTGTGAGAATACATTTGGGTGGTAGGTTGACTAGATGATAAAATTTCAACGTGCCCGGAAGAATTAGAGCTGGTGTACGAATGATAGATTTGTTGAGATATATTTTGCTGGTATATGGGTTGTGCACTGTATCCTTGAGTTCCTGTGGTACTTTGTTGATAATATTGTTGATTCTGAACCGATGAAGAGCCTACAGAATGTTGATGCACTTGTTGGACGTGCTGCATTTGTGGCTGAGAATATTGCACTTGTTGAGACTGTTGCATTTGCTGATGTAGGTGTTGCTGTTGAGATAAAATTTGTATCTGTGGTTGCATCTGTTGTTGAATTTGATGGCTCATCTGTTGCGGCACATTCATTTGATTCAATTGAATATATTGTTGCTGTTGATGCATATGCTGCTGTTGTTGCATCTGTTGAGTCACTTGAGGAAACTGCGGTTGAGTTTGCACAGTTTGAGGGGTGGAACACTGTGAAGATGCAGCGGTTAAATTTTGCGAAACATGTTGTGAAAATTGTTGTTGCTGTTGCTGCTGTTGTTGATACTGTTGCTGCAATTGTTGCTGATACTGTTGCTGTTGATACTGAACTTGCTGTTGCGAAACCTGCGGTACCTGTTGCATTTGCTGTGCTTGCTGAGGTTGAACAACCGATGTTTGTTGTTGCATCAGCGGTTGTTGTTGAACCAACTGAACCTGTTGCGGTTGTAAATTATGTTGCTGCGACTGTTGTGCAGCAGATTGCATTTGTTGTTGCTGCTGTTGCTGTTGCTGAAGAGGTATTTGGTTTTGTTGTAGCTGCATTTGTACTTGGCCTTGAATTTGAATGCCCATATTTGGTTGCATTTGTTGCTGTTGTTGTTGCTGTTGCAATTGCATCTGTTGAAGTAGTAACTGTTGCTGCAATAAAGTTTCATTGGCTGCATTAGTGGTGTCCGCTTCTCTGTCTAAACGTTCCTTCTCCTCTTTGGCTTTACGTTCTTCTCTTTCACGTAACAAAGTGGTAATTTGTGATTTTAACATTTTCGCTACAGCTTTAACGTCCTCTTCGAGTATGAGGCTGGATTTGGCCATCTCCGAAGCTACCTCTTCCGCGTTGTCGGTCTGAATGTCGAAGTCAAACTGTATCGCCTCGTTCTCCTTATGCTTGTTGGTACGTTTCTTAGGATCCAACACCCTAAGCCTGAACTCGACTCGAGATAGTTCCGCGTCTGCGACCGCTGAGTCTCGTGAAACCATTTCTAATTTCAATCCAACATCGTCCGCAAAAAATTCATGATTTAAAAGATCTTTAACCAAAGGTCGTTCCTCTTTTTTTAAACGAATGCACATTTCTATAATTTCACGTACTTCTGGATTCTCCACTTTGTCATAACTTTGAGGTTTTACACCCTGTACAATGTATCAATGATATTATTAAGAGAATAAACAATTAAATAAATGAAATTCAACGAAGTCTGCATTCAAAAGACTACTTTTATGTTATTAAATGATATTATTTACCGATACTACGCGTTTATATATTTGGGCTGGCCCGGTACATTCCGAGTATGGATATTCGCTGGTAGCCATTTCAAGCATACACATTCCAAATGCATAAACGTCAACAGATTCATCGTAATGCTCTTCGTACATCTCGGGTGCCATAAATTCAGGAGTTCCGATAACGCTCTTTGCGAAACTTCTATTTTTTAGAGTTGCAAGACCTAAATCGCCAATTTTCACGCTTCCCGTTGTACCAGTAATAAAAATATTGTCACACTTCAAATCACGATGAATAATCGGTGGTGATCTTGAGTGTAAAAAGCTAAGGCCTTTCAAAATTTGTCTGCACCAAGATTTTACTACTTTTGGATTAATTTTTTTAAAGCGCCTTAGATACCTATATCAAATAATATAATATATGTTGAACGGTATTAATGATCATTATCAGATTTTCTTACACAAAATTAAAAACTCACGTTTTTAGCGTTCCTGAAGTCATAAGCTCAGTGACTAGCACAATGTATTTCCTACGCGTAAGCGTCACTTCCCAATAGTCATAAAACCTAACAATATTTGGATGTTGTAAACCTTTCAACATTTCTGCCTCTTCACGAAAGCGTAATCTTTCCGTTTTATTTAATTTTTTCTCCTAAAAAGAATACAATAGTTTTGAATAAAGAAATACATATATTTTTCAACAATTTAAAACCTAAACAAACAACGAATTTCATATTTTCTAACCTGTAATTCACACCAAGCAACAGCGACGCCAGTTTGAGTATCCAAACCTCTGTACACAGTTTTAAAGCTGCCTCTACCAATTTCTTCTTCAAACTTTAGAAACCTACCGTCTGGTGATATACCGATAGCTTTTTCTTCGTCATCGTCGTCCTCGATGTTTTGCACTTTAACTTTCATCAATAAATTTTGAACTTCCTCCATGGCCATCGTTTTTTGCGTTAACTTTTCATCTGCTTTAAAATTTTCGTCGAGCAACGGGCCGATAAAACCTTCCACCGTTTCCTCCTGTGTAACAACCTCTTTTTGAGAATCTTTCGCCATTTTATTTTCACCTTCCACGTTCGCGTCTTTAACGTCCTCCATTTCTGTGTCTAATGGTGGTACTTTTCCTAATTTACTTAGAGATTCGTGAAGTGCTTGTGCAGCAACAATATCACTGATACTGGTGCCATTGTCATCCTCGTCGTATATCGTCATCTCTTCTTCCACCTCCCTTTGCGTCTCCATATCTTTGCCCTCGGTATCTATTATTTCCTCCGATACTTTTGAAGTCACAAATCTTGAACTTTTCACTAGTTCCTCATTCTGCCGCGTATCCTCCTTCTTATCCGCTGTATTTTTCTCAGAATCTTTACTCAAATTTTCATTTTCCGCGGCATCCGTCGATTTCGACTCTTCGGTAGATGTTTTCCGTTTCGCTTTTCCGCTACTTTTAACGCTGGTCGTCGAAGTGGACGTTTCCGTGGACGTACTTGTATCTGCACCTTTCTCCATATTCGTTTCTTTTAAATTTTTATTATCATGTTCAATTATCTTCTCTGTAACATACTTGCTTTTAGATTTCGAACTTTTGCCGCTCTCGCTACTGTTGCATTTTATGGAAGATGTAGAGAATACTTTTTGTTTAGTTTGAGTAATTATTTCTCCTTCAATATTGTTCGCTGATGTCTTTTTAGTAACATTCGAGGTTTTAGAAAATTCTTTTTGTTCGTTACAATCTAATGATAATTTTTTACTTGATACATCCTGTGACGATTCAGTGTCTTCTTCGCTGATATTGCATTCCACGTTCGTTTCATCTTCGTCGGTATTTTTCAATTTCAATCGACTAATTGGTGTCGACGGTGTTGAATTAGATCCTAAACATTCAAATGAAATTTATAATCGAACTGTGAGACTTTGCATATATATTATAACAAATCTATACATACCTGGCACGTTGATAACATTTTCTGTTGCTGTAATGGCTTCTTCTGCATCGCTAAAGCTTCGATCATTTTCATGGTCTATAGGTGGCGGATTAAAATTTCGAGAAGACGATTTTTCAGATATACGCAATGCAGATAAAACTTTCTTTTTGGACGAAGGTGAACTATTCGCAACTCCGTTACTGGTTATAGATAACGAATCCGTGCTATGATCAGTTTTCTGTATTCTTACTTGTTTCTTGCAAATAGTTGCAGATGAACGACTTATACTTGACGTCTAAGACATACACAATTACAATTTGCTTTAATAAAAGTGTTACATTAAAATGTTATTTAGACAAAAGATTTTAAACGTACCTTTCGATCTCCGCAACTATGAGCACTAGTACCAGGTTGTGAAACAACAGACAATTTCCTTTGGCGTTTGTGATTATGAATCCTCTGAGTAGTTACAACTGAACAAGGGCCTCCGCTTTCTTGAGAGGCTAAGTGGCCCACTGCCAAACTAATCCCACCCTGGTTGTTACTACCTCCACTGGCCACCAGCTTCGGACATAAACTTGAGAGGCTACTGCCACCTGAAGAACGCTGCCTATTTGTCTCATACCTAAAACATCATAAAAACACTACATAATTTTTTAAATTATAGATCCACTGTTTCAAATGATATCCTTTTTCTTTTCATGAAATGTAAGAAATTATTTTTAAAAACATTAATTAGATTACCTAGATAACTTCATGTTACATGTAAAATTATATCATCAAAAACCAAGAATAACAGAATTAAATTCATTTTATAACATGATATAATGATTCAAATTAATCATGAAACAAATTTGCATTTTATAGATACTAGAATATAAAATAAAATAGTGATGCACATGCACATATAGTTTGCTTTTTTATGTAAGTATAAGCAGTGATAAATAAAAAAAATTAACTTTCAGTCTCATCAGTACTAAATGTACATGCCAGGAAATCATGTTGTATTGTATAATGTTAAAATATGAATAACATTTTGAAGTACTACTGAATCTTAAAAAGAGATGAGATACATAATATGTAGTTTAAAAAAAACAAGGATGTATGCATAAAATTTATGACAGCAATGTTATTTTTGAAACATGAAAATCAAACAAATAATTCTATTAATGAAGTATTATTGTTTCCTTGATATTTAAAAGGTAATGTTGAACTTTATGCTGCAGTATAATAGTAATGTAAATCATATAATTACTAACCTTTGAATACCTACAAAATTTCATACTTGAAGTTCTGGTCAGTAATTCTGAAAATACATTTGAATTTATCCCTTCACTTTCCAATTCTATAAATTAATTACTTCTTCAGCAATAAGATCTATAATTCTATAGTACTTCAACTCTAAGTGTGTACATGTAGAGTACAGATGAGATACAGGAAAGTTTATGTGCATGTGTAACTTTATTGGAATTAAAATATTATTTTACTATATTGAGCAGTTTGGAAAAGTTTCATACCAGTGGAGTTTAAATACTTCTATGCCTTTAATAGTATCTACTATTATTTTAATAGAATTATGTTTTAAAAAGAGAAATTGGTAGAACTGTGTAGTATTAAGTTACAATCAAAGTACATTCCAAATTAATGACACAAATGTATACAGAATACTTATATTTAAATAAAAAGCAAATGAATTACAGCAAACAAATTAAATGATATAGAAGGTAAAAAATGACAATGTAAGAAGCATGATTTTGATACAGACATCATTATACCTGTCCTGCCTGCTGTGGCCAGATGAGAGGAATCCACGCACTGTATTGCCTATAGCTGCTCTCTTTTTAACTTCTTTTTCCTGTTCTTTGTACCCACCAGACCCAGTGCTCACTTGATCCTGGCGAGTATTTCTTTCTCCCTATAATTAACCCATTGGTATTATATAATAATAACTACATGCACATTATTATACAGCATGTTATTGATTGAAGTTAAAGCTACAAAATTAATAATCTTAAGCTTGTTATAAATTTACCTTAATACTTAAAAGTTTAATATTTAAATTAGTACTCGTATTTGTTGGAACTGGACTTAAATCACACCTCACTCTTCTGTGTGATTTCTCAACAATTGGTGGATCTTCGTCTAACTCCAACTGATTTCCGATTGAAAAAGAATGACTTTGAGTTAATAAAATATTCTCTGTATTCTGTTTCTGACTATTGCCAACTGAACTCACTGCTTTATTTTCATTACAGCATCTCGGCATTGCACATAAGCAACTTATAAAAGAGTTCACTTTGTAAAATTTGTTTGGGTATCTTATATATGTTTTTTTGTTCCTTAGTTTGATTGATTCAAAAATTTCATGCAATCATTTAATGCCATATTATTAATAAAAAAACTGATACATAGTATTATTGAATTAAATTTGTTCTTTAAACTATAAAATACTGAATGTATTTATAGCACACAGAGTATAAGATCCTTATGTTCATCACAGATTTTTAGTTTAATATAAAGGGGTTTGGGGAGGGGGGAGGGCGACAATTTATATAGATACTGGGGCTCTGCTTTACTGGACAAAATATTCCATGCAAGATAATTAAACAGACGTGACACCCACCTCGCTGCACCCATCAGTACATCCGCCACCTCCCCAATCCCAACTCCTTCACTCCCGTCCAGACACTTCCTATTTTGTCCCCCCACTCTCGACCTTACGCAAAAGTGCGAGCTAAAGTAATTTTAGCCCACCGCCCACTAAGCCCCTCCACAAAAAAATACTTATAATCCAAATAAGCACGCCCGAATTAACAAAACCCATCACACACAAACCCCTCAGAGTACCCACTTAACACCATATTATCTCATTACTCCACCTCAATCACCAAACCTCCCCATGTCGCCTACAACCATCACACAGCCAAAGCACAAAACCAAAGACAGTTTCTACATATGGTGAAGACCTCCCACTCCTCAAAACGCTCCCCATACCCAAATCACATTAAAATCGAACTCAATGATCACAAACTTTAAGTGGTAGTTTCCAATCTACGACATTCCACTACCCGCCTACCCCCACCACGACATACCCACGATAAACGATAACAACCCCTCAACTTACAATTTTCCCCCATTGTTAACAAACTAATATAGATAGCACCACAATAATAGCACCTTTCTCCCATCAGAACAGCCCTACCTAAGTACACCAAGACGAACCTGCCCCGACGCAGCGCATTAATTCCCAACAAAAACGTCAAACCAACAACCAAACAAGCCCAACATAACCCACATACCCAACCATAGCCCAACACAAGCCCAATCAACCCCACCGCAACCTAAAAAAACAACACATCCCCCCCCCCACTCCTCACACACCTCCTCCAACTCCAGCCCATCCGAAACCAAGTTTCCCAAAGACCCCAACCAATCAAAAAACCCCTCCCTCCCACGTACACCATCCATTCCAAAAAACACTCCCACACCAGAACAGAAAATCCCCTGAAGACAACAGCAAGTACCCCTCAATACACCCAAGACTCAACCCACAAACTCAACCAGTAAGTGCTCCATACGACCAGCCCCAACCATACTTGCTCCCCGTAACCCCGACAAAAAGTTAGCATTAAGAAATCATCCCAAATAGCCCAGACCTTAGTTCTTTTTGTTAATAAAGTGAAATAAATATTTTCTCGATTTTCTAATTGAACGATCATGAGATCGCTTAATATATTCGAACAAAGCGGGCGTATACAAAGGGAGAAGAAAAATTTACTTCGTTAATATCGCAGTATGTTGTCAAGCATCGTGGAACAGTCACTTAAAAAATGTTGACAGTATATAGCAAGTAGCAGGTCTTACGTATATACTGTGATATACGTATCTCACGGACACACCGTTGCACTGCATACTGTACACAGGGAACGAGTACGTATTACGGGGTGAAGAGGAAGTAACCACACACGTATACCGCAAATCAAATAAATGCACACATTCGTACGCGCGCATATAGCCAGACACCAAGAGATAATGTGACATCTATCCCAAAAATATCGCGTCAGTGTATATTTTACAGCTTGTCCCACGATAATAGGTTACCGAAATTACGAATAAATTCAAATCTTTTCATTCTCTATGAACGTCACGGACTTATCCAAAATTTTTGACTGATAAAATAGATTGGGAAGGACCGCAAGTAGTTGTCATGCGGAGATGCGTGAACAACAATACCTACTTAGTGTCGCGCTTTCGTTCGAAAATATTAAGGTATCTATTCGGTTATCAATAGTTTCATTACCTCCGATATAGACCCGATCATATTAGCTTTGCGATGCACTGACAAACAGCACTCGTAATTCCGTAGTCAGCCGGTACTCACATTTGTGTTGCAGAAAATCGCCCGACTACACCCAAATAACCACCATTTTTTTCACTGGATAAGGCGCACTCTTGTGGTGCTATGTGTTAACAATGATCAAGTTATAAAATTAATGCTGCATACGCATGAAACACGATATATTATTACGAGAAAGTAACTGTAGTTCATTGAAAACCGTTATTTTAAGTAATTGTTTAACTTTGCGAATTGGAAAACTTTTGGATGTATTAAACTATTTAAATAAAGGATCATTCTACTAAGATAAATTCTATTACCTCTTATCTTCATTTTTTATTGCAATCTTATACATGCAAAAGATTTGTAAGTAAAAGTTAATCAAACTGACAGGTAAATAACGCTTCCATATATGTAGAATTTATATTTTCAAATTTATGCTATGCGCGCACATGTTCATAATGATGAAATTGTCTTATCAAGAAATACGTGACTTATGTTTTACATAAGTTCTCCGTTACGAGATTACTATATACAATTGCGACTTTAATTTATTAAATATACATTTGTTAAATTTACATGTATAAGTGCATTAAAAAGTTTCTCTGATATTATTACTTGATGGCGCTTGCTTCGCACCTGATTCTTCGATCACCGCACTTTCAATTCTATATTCCCTCTAAAACATATTGTACTTACCTGGTAGTCTGTAATAGGCTGCGGACATGACCAAGTGTGATTTGTAGCATTATGTAGATAAGCTCGTAAAAACAATTTAAAGTTAACCGTGTTCTTTGTGTTTGCGTTAAAGATATCACAGAAAAATGACTCGCACAGTGTTAGCGAATTTTTAGGGATTAATGAAACTGAAAAAGCGGAAGAGTCTGTGCGCGCAGTGCGTGAATATGCCCGCCAAGGTCTCAAAGAAGGTCGTGGGCATGATCGTACGAAGCCGAAAATTCATTATTAAGGATGGTGTCATTACGGTACTGAAACATTCAGTTTAATATCTATTAGATTTTTAAGTTATGCCCTGATCCTTTTTTATATACATACGTTTCCTTTATTTTCGTATTGAACGTAAGTACAATTTCTTGTTCGGAGCATGATAAGTCCAGTGACGTTATTTTGTGTTTATCTTATATCTAGTAATACGTAATAATCAGTAAAAATGCAAAATTTTCCATACTACGTGCGATCCTATTTGTTTGATTTGTTTTGAGGCCGTTCATAAACTACAAAAAAACTTGTGTGAGTTTTAGCGTGATTACATTGTAATAATAGCATTGACACATGGCTGAATCTTTGTTCATTTTCATACATATGTCATAGTACTTATTTATTTTTATGTAGAGGATTATAAAATACAATTTACATATTTTTTACATAGAATATCTGAAATCTTACAAAAGTATTACCAATTAACTTGAGATGCTTTTACCCTCAACTCTGTAATCTTTGTGATTCTTAAGCTACTAAAATGTAACAATTTGTAATAAAATATTACACTATTATATATTCCTAATATTTTATAATTAATTCAAATTTAGATCTGCAACCAGCTTCTTTTATTTTTAATCTCTGAAAGCGACTGAAAATATTTATAAATGTAAAATATGAAATAATTAATATTTAAATAAATGTATGTATATAAGAGAATGTTTTTGTTAAATTATATCACTTTTTTAAAATTTTATACTTAAATCAAAGCATGTTAAAAGTATATTTTAATATTAGTCAACTTTAGTGGAAAGAAGTAAATAATTACAAATTTAACTTTAAAACTGAAGGGTTAGAATGTTATCTTTGAAAACAATATGGTAACTTAGAAATTTATTACGATTAATTTTATTTAATATATATATATTTGAAATACAATCCTACTAAAAATGTTAATGTATAAGTATAATAATTATTATTAAAATAACAGCGAGTTCTGCAATGTTAAAAATATAAATTGAGCCTTGTCGTTGTGGTTATGATTTATACGAAAATCTATAAATTATATAGTAAAAAAAAATACATAAATTTTTTTCACATAGTTGAAAAAATGTTTTGAATTTCTTATTAACATAGCATACTAATATATTAGCGCTTTTTTATTACAGTAATACATATTATATACATATAGATTCTTCGAATAATATCGTACTTGCGCATATTGATCAGATACCAACAACGTGTACTTGATAAGAAACAAGATATTTTGATTACTTAATGAATAACGGAGAAAGGAATTCTATATCAAATGAAACAAAAATTTTTCATTTTAAATGATTTATTATAAATATACAATAAACAGCATGATGTATATATTTTATTGTTAGACTGTTTTAGGTTAGATTCTATCTGAAGTTATGATGAAACAACTATAGGTTAATATGGAAAAAAGTGGGGGGGTTTGGTGGTAGAGTTGCAATGCAGTGATTCGAGTTTTCGTTTGAAATTTCTTGTAATTATATTGACCAATACAAAAGTATGGACTGTAAAACTGGAAAAAGTGACGAATAAATATGTGGTCTTGAAAATTTTAACAAAAAGGCGTTGACAATAAGTTATGACAGCGAGAAATGCACAAAATGAGACAAATCGCTCCACCCGATATAGTTTTTATTACCGATCGCTTCACTTTTTTAATACACTTTTAATGCGACACGCTAATGTATAAATTTTATAAAAAATTTGAATGTCAGAGACTATTTTATGTGATCCTGTCTTTTGGGTGTTACGAGATACGCATGAAACTACCCTAAAATAATATATTTTTATGAAATTACGCTGTTCGAATTTCATCGTGAAAATTATTAACAAACGAGTAGAATAATGTTTGATAAGAATGTGAGCGTTTTTGTTGAAAAAGAAAAATTATTGAACAAAAAACGTTCAAATGGCACTACCTAAAAAAGGAACGAATTTCTGAAGTTTTTAAAGCTTTAATTTATTGATAATGTAGTGCTTTATAAACAAGTTATTTCTGAAAGTTGTAAGAATTGCAGTGCGTATGATGAAGAATTCAGAATGGTCTAAAAATCTACATACATGACAGAAAAGTATATTTTTAAAACGATCATGTCTATATATTTTGTTTCATTCATAGTAATGAATTTGGCACAACACTGTCAGGATTTACATATTCTTTTCTATTTATATTGCTGAGAAATGTAAAAAGGAAGAAATAGAAAAATGCTGTACTTTGTTTCAATGGAGAAAAGAGATATAGCCAGAAATAATTATGATAAGAAGGACTTGTAAAATTACTTAAATATAATATTGAACTATAGCAATATGAGATTAAATGATGATATGCTACAGTACTTAATTTATTACATGAAACAGTTGGTTTTTCAATATAGTGCTAAACATTAATACAGAATATTTTTTGTATTAACAAATTATATTTCACATGCTTAATCTAGTTTTTGATATTTTAATAAAGCACAAATTTTAAGAGATCGATGTTATAACAATAAAAAAGAAGCTTGTTGTAATTACTAATACAGTTATATGTATGTAGTTGAAAACATTACAAATCTGTACAAAATAGAAATAAATACAAATGGTATTTCACTAGAGAAGTTGATACGTGTGATACAATAAGAAATTGATGCAGATTTAAAGCCTAAATATATCACAAGTATATTTATTGAAAGTGAAACAGAAATAGAGCTTTAAATTGGAGTTACTACATAAATATTATTAATAAAGTACAGTAATGTAACAAATAACTATTAATGAAGATTAGATTGAAAACATTTGAAAATGTGCAATTGACATAATGCTAAGTCAAGGTTATTCGTTACAGTATTATATGGATCTGAACAACTGATAAATGAAAAATTGATAGAATCATAAGTATGGAAAGAAATATATATAGTAGCACTTCTTAGGGGTCATGCCCCCTGGGGCAAAAGGCGGAGCAGAGGGCCTGGGCCCCTCCTGTTCTGAAATTCACAACAGCCAAGAACATGCTATTGCTAAACTCACACCTCCTCTTACATTTGCTCAGCAATGCTACAGGCATCTTAAGGTCAGCTGTCACAATTTGCAAAGTGCTTATAGTTTTGATAAATCCAGAAACAATTATGATACTATTATGTTCTCGTAATATTATCTTCCTATCATTTCATATTTGTTGGGTTTAATGGATAGATATCACGGCTGCTTATCGACTGTATTAGCAGTTTAAATTGAATAAATTTATATGGTTTATTATTTTTCTTTTACAGAGTTCCGGTATTGGAGAGGCAAGTGTGTACCATGCTCTGGTTGTAATATTTTTGGAATTTTTTGCATGGGGTTTATTAACCATGCCTGTTATCTCTGTATTAAATATTACATTTCCAAATCATACGTTCCTGATGAATGGTTTGATAATGGGTATTAAAGGAATCTTGTCATTTCTTTCTGCACCATTGATTGGTGCTTTGTCTGATGTGTGGGGTAGAAAATTCTTTCTCCTTATCACTGTAGCCTTCACATGTGCGCCGATTCCTCTGATGAGCATTAACACATGGTGGTTCTTTGCAATGATCTCCATCAGTGGTGTCTTTGCTTGCACATTTTCAGTGGTATTTGCATATGTCGCTGATGTTACTGAGGAACATCAAAGATCTGCAGCATATGGCATGGTAAGTAGTTCATTGATAAATTTATTGGAAGAATTATTCAAGTCTTCAAGGTAAAACTTAATTCTTAAATACTTTATTTCATTAGGTATCAGCAACTTTTGCTGCAAGTATGGTAATAAGTCCTGCATTAGGAGATTACATCATGAAATTGTATGGAGAAAATCTTGTGGTTGCATTAGCATCAGCTATTGCGGTATTGGATGTGTTTTTTATATTAGTGGCTGTACCTGAAAGTTTGCCTGAAAAAGCTCGTCCACCAGCACCTATATCTTGGGAGCAGGCAGATCCTTTTGCTTATCTTGGGAAGGTAAGTAATTCATTATGTTGCATATAAAGAAAATGTACTTGAAATCGATCCAAATTAGCTGGTTTATGTTTAAAAATAGATACACTTCGATTATTAGAATTCTCGAGTGCTATTTTAAACGAAATATTTAAATTCGAGTTCTGCAGAAAATATGAAATATTAAAAATATACGAATTATGGAGTTTAGAATATGTAAATATTAATTATAGAATATTAAACGTTTTAGGTTGGCAAAGATCATACTATCTTAATGTTGTGTATTACTGTGTTCCTGAGCTATCTTCCTGAAGCAGGACAGTATAGTTGTATATTTGTCTATTTGACTAAAGTTATGGGATTTACTGCTTTGATGGTAGCAATTTTTATTGCTGTAGTAGGAATTTTAAGTGTTGGAGCTCAAAGTCTCTTGGGTCCTTTGATAAGGACACTTGGTAGTAAACATACTATAATGTTAGGTCTCTTATTTGAAATGTTACAACTTATGTGGTTTGGCTTTGGTTCACAAACATGGTAATACTTGTTTCTTCTTCTTCTTTTCTTGCACAAAGAAATAATAACTGAAATTTTATTAAATCATTTTGTAATTTCAAGGATGATGTGGGCAGCTGGAGTGCTTGCTTCTGTATCAAGTATTACATATCCTGCAATCTCTGCATTCATATCCATGCACTCTGATGCTGATAAGCAGGGTTTGGTGCAAGGAATGGTCACTGGAATGCGTGGATTATGCAATGGTCTTGGACCAGCAATGTTTGGAGTAATCTTTTATCTTTTTCGTGTTGATCTCAACGATAATTCTCCTCTTCCTGCAAAGCCATCCCCTTTAGATGAAAATAATAAAACAGGAACTGCCACGCAACACCTTGACATAATGCCACAAATAGTATCCCAGGTAAATTGAATTATAAGTACTTTTCAATTGAACTATTTTTATATGAACGCATGATTACCATTAAAATTATTACTCAAAGGAAAATAACAAAAAATATATTATTTTAGCTTGTACCAGGACCACCATTTGTGTTTGGTGCATTACTTGTGATATGTGCATTACTAGTAGCTGCATTTATACCAGAATCAAACACAATGCCAACAGGTCCATTACATCATCCATCCACCTCCCGGAGGCCCTCCGGTAAATACGCATATCAGAAATGTACGTTAAAGGTTGCTAGTTATATTAAAATTCAGATGTATTTTCGGTGGTGGGTTTTATTTGAATCTATTATCTAAATCAGAATGTTACTGCATGTCAATTTTTTAAGACATAATTTTTATTATTAATATATACAGCATATCTATTTAATGATTAATATTAACAAAATACATCTATTTTATATAACGTATATAAAGTTTATTTAAACTTTAATTATTTATGTTACACATATGTTATAAGCACACGCATATATGATACGCGCACACATACACCTTTTGTACATAACACTCAATATTAAATGTACCTACAATTTAAGGTTTATCCTTGGATGTACATTATGAAGGAGACAAATTGGGAAGTGGAAAAGGAAAAATAGGACCGTTATCACCTCTAGTCGATAATTGCAACTCTGCTGCTCTATAGCTATTACGAAAATTATGACACAAGCCACAGTAAATACGAGGGTTATGTATCCTTGCCCAGTGATGAAATTTTATAGTTAAAGAAATGGTTACTATCAAGTGCACATTACAAGGACTTCAAAAGAACTGTCTATACTGTATTGTATTACGTCTTTAAGTCAATATTTGAAGTTGTTCTAGAATTATCAATTTAGTTAACATTTAGATTATCAGACGTTTTTACGGACAGTGCTTGTTTTAGGTTACTTAGGTTGAATCCACATATTGGATTTGGTTTATTTAGATGTTTTGTTATTGAGAAAAAAGAAATTTTTAAGAAACGAAAAAAAAAGAAGGAAAAATTATAACATTATCTTACATTGAATCAAGCACTGGATATTTGAAATCATTTATCAGTGACTCCTGGTTTGTGTAGCTTGCCAATAATATAAAAGAGTGAAACGAATGAAAGTTATAACCAGTATTTTTACTAGACTTATTACAAGAACTAATTAATATTTTAGGTTGAACTCTTTTTCTTTTATTATGTATGTCACCTATCGCTTAGTAGAATCGCGCAAAATCAACATTTTTTTTTTTGTTTTCTTTTAGGGTAAAGCACTTGTTACTTTGACCACTCATATCTTAGATTATTATTTTCTATGATATTTTTGTGAATTGTCTCATAAACAAAATTTTATTTATTTGCCAATATAATTTTGTTTCATTTTTCATGCATTCCTTTGTTTTAAACATACCTTTATTGAATTAGAGGAAAAAAAGAAGAGTGTAATAGTTGCAGAATGATGAACAGACGTTGTAAATGGATTTTACATAGCTGAAGTAGAGGATAAGTTTTCAATTATATATTATAATACTTAGTAAGGATTAGCTGATGTTTGTAAAGTACATTAACTATTTTCTTTGCATAAAAATATTTATTTTAATAATTAGATGTCAACAGAATGAATGCAAAGGCCTTAATCAGAAAGAAAAACAATTTATATAAAATTATACTTTGTCATTTAAAGACAGTGAGTAGATTTCGATCAAGAATGTTATAAAATATTATTGATTGAACGCTTACGGCGTTCTCCTCCCCCCCAAACAAATGTTAAATGTGCATGTTATAAATTGGAGTCATTGATGTTAAGAAAATACAACAATAGTGTAGTGTGTTTGTGCATTTCACTTGTATTTTGAAAAAAAGGAATTAGTGTCTGCAGAACTGTATGTGCATTGCCATAGCCTAACAACTATTTAAATTCGAAATCTGTTGAATTGTTCCGGATCAGTTCTGTTAAAGTCACAGCACATTGCTAAAATTAATTTTACACAGGTGGTTTCAAATTTTACTTCAAAATATCTAGTATAGTTCTGTTATCATTTGTTCAACGTACATAAAATTATTGCCATGATTTGTTACGAAATAATTAACAATACAAAAGAGGATGCTCAAATCCAATTTAAAAAAAAAAACCAAAGAATGAATAGTAACAGGAATTCTATTCGAAATTTGTAACATTAGGAAATAACAGAAACCCATGAAACATGGCGCAATGCGTGAGCAAGAAATAAAATTTTGTATGATCTCACTTTTCTCCAAGAATCTTTCTATTTTTTAAGTCAGAAGAAATGTATATAAATCACTGCATATTATTTAAGTTACGAGGATTAATAAAAAATTTTTTAAACTATTATTAATATTCCGTTTGTTGGAATTATTCTAATAATAAAAAGCAGCTATGCATATCGAAATTTAATATTATTTTCGTACTATTGTTAAGATAAATTGTGGAACGAGATTCCGCTACAATTGCACAATATAGAAACGTATAACATAATTATTTTATTATAATAAATGATACTACATCGATCCATGAAGATCGATAATTTGTATTAGATTTCTTGGAGAATATTGATGTAAATTGCAATAATTTTATTGTTTTTGCTTGACTTAAAAATTATTTAACAAATATTCGCTCTTATACATTGAAATACATCAACACTGTTGTAATATACCATTGCAAAAAAAAAAAATTAAAAATCACAATATTAAAGATAAAGTCCAGTTTAAGACTTAACGTAAAGTAAGTAATTGTATATGTACAATGTATGAAAGATACATTAATAAAAATAATTATTTTTAAAATATAAGTTTTGTTTTAAAAACATGAGTTTTTACATATTTTCAAAAAAATTATACATAATTTTATACATCTGTACAAACAAAAAAAAAGGGTGAATTTATACAAACGTACAATATTATTTATTTCGTACTTCAAAAGTATATGTAATAATTTAATTATAGTTCATAAAACAGGGGCACAATTCCAGTTACAATCAGAAGATACATGTTTTTAAGCCTGCTTTCCCCTACGTACGATCTTTTTTAAACAATTTGCGAAATAGTTGTTAATGTTGAACCACTCTGTTGCCAAGATTCAATTGCTTTGTTTACAATTACTTCTGAGGTTTCTTCTGTTATCTAGAATAAAAATATTTGTATAAAATCAGTTGTTTAATTTATTTCAAATAAAAATAGTTTTCAGTGAATATTTCCATACATTGGAAATAGTATCCAGGACACCATCTATGTTTTCACACCTCAGTAAAAGTCGTCTTAAAGTTGTGAGTATCACTACAGTAACAAAAATTAATATTCTGTATGCACCTACAGCTATTTTATCCCAAATTCTGTAATAAGTAAATATATGAATATTATACAATCATTGCATTCTTTTTCATTTAGATTAATATACGTACTTCGCAATAGAACCATCTGATATTGTTCCTGCAAAACATGAACAGAACCAAACATCATATGGAACACTGTAAAGTGCTTCAATTTTTACAAGATGTTTATACAGTTCTGGATCTTCCCTTTCTAATAATGTACAGGTGCATTCTTGTAACCTGCTCACTTCCTTATGAAATTTTTGCACTTGATCTAAAAGTCCGCATAGTATCCAGTATGTGTCTACAAGCTTCTCTTCGTACGAATCAATGTCCACAATATGCCATAAGGTTTCAGCCATTCTACACATAGCTCTGAAATTAATATCATGGTAAAAAAATGTGATAATTGAAAGAACTGTATTAGTAGTTATACTATGTAGAATTTTGAAACAATGAGAGACCTATGTAAAGGAATTTCTAATTGAGTATTCATATCAAGCTTTGCTCTTCTGGTACGCAATAGCCACATAGTTAGAAACATTAAATGAGGTTTAGTGCAATCATCCAAAATCTTGGTGACTTTTAATGCTTTCTGCAGATCCTGAAATTCAGCTTTTCTTTGATTCATTATAAACTTGTGACTGTCAACATAAACTGGTATTACATCCAGTAATATCTTCCACAGAAAATTTCTGTATATAACAGGAACTGTGAATCTTAAGCAAAATTGTTTCAGTTTTGCTTTGTCAAAAGGGCGCTCTTTGAGTAGTATTTCCAAAGACTTTTTCTCCTCGACGCTCCGAAATCCTACCTATTTGAATCAAGTCATAATTAACGTCATTCATAAATATTGGTTATGAGTATCAGATTATTGGTTATGTTATAAACATTGTCATGAATTCTTATACAAAAGTATTACCTTTACCTTTTCGTAATAAGATGAGCGAAAATTACGTTCGTCGGTCATTTTTAATTAATAAGCGTTTCGAATTTGTATAAATATGTTTACTTGAAATCTTTCAACCATGGTCAGAGCTTTAGTGGTGTGGTGCAACCATTATTAGATACCTTTATATTTTTCTTTCAGATTTGACAGAAACATTATGAACATTATGAAAGGATAAAAAAATAATGTACAATACGTTACTATTGTTATTTTAATATATTTTGTATTCAAAAAATATATATTACATGTACAATAAAAGATATTTCATTCTAATTTATAGCTTTTAATGGTAGAGTTGACAACAGATTTCAGATTTTTCAAATTTATCAAAATAATACATTACAAAAAATTACTGTTCAGCTGCAATGTGTTCAGGAATAACTTTTGCTACTTTTCTGAATTCTTTACGAAGTGTTTTAGGACATTGCATTTGAGTCCAACTTATAGGTATCATAGCTGCACCTGTAATATCACAGTAATCAATAACAGAAACAAATTTTAATTTTGATTATGATACTTACCTTCTTCACTATGTGCTATAACTACACCTAATTCATTTTCTGCTGTACTTAACTGATAAGTATGTCCTTCTGTCATTGGCATCTGATAGTTGGTATTGGAAATTATATGACACTTATAATTTTGTACAAGAATGTATTTTAATAAAATGTATGCTATAAAAGGATACAACCCTTGCAAGGATAATATCTCCAGGTCTAAAGGACTTGTACATTTGAATATTGCCTTTGTCTAATGCACGTACATCTTCTTTCCTTAGAATCCCTCTGTAAGGTCTTGTCAATACAATATCACCTATACATTTTATACTACATTTACAAAACCTCTGATTAACAACGGTAACCATAGCAGTTACAATGTCACCCGGGGCAGGAACAATACTTTGTTCTGTTATTCCATGGACTTCTATGATACAAGTCTGAAATATAACATCATTTATAAAATCAATTGTTCCATTATATATCCTTTGTTCATAGCTGTATTGTCCTAATAATAAATTTTCATACATTTTCCTCTTGTACTAGTTTAACTACTCCTGCAAGCTTAGAATAAATATAACCTTGTTGTTCATATGTTCCAGTCCCAGCTATGTTAACCTTATCAGATACACATAATCTCTGACCTGTTGCAAACAAGAAACAATGTAATTTTTTACTTTGATTTTAAGTCATTTAATTCTCACTAATAATTACCTGGTACACAAACAATAAGTTCTTTTTCCATCTCTTCTAATTTGAGTATAGATTTTAATTTACTTATCATTTATAATTTGGCATGTGGTACAACATTTAGTACATTTGTTAGTACATTTTTAGTACATTTAATATAAACAATTAAAAAGCTGGAATCACTGTAAATTTATAATAAATTGTGATAAATTGCAATGACAACTTTAGCATTAAGTTCGTTTACATTGATATACATAGCAGTTGAACTATAATATACAACAATCAAGAGTCGGTAACATGTGAGTGATATGTTACCAATTTTTCTTGATACATGAATTTTAATGATACATGAATTTCTTGATATACTAAAGTTATAAGGACATTTATAACAATAAAATATCTTACGTAACGGTGTTAAAAGGCAGATTTTTAATAAAATATATTTTACCGACTTTCATTTTTTACTCCTATCGCCATCTCCGAACAAAGTGCTGAAACTGCTCAAAAATTGACAGGAATCTGCCGTACCTACAATGATTATTTTTTAAGAAAATAATTTTTTGCTGTTTTCGCGTGTTTGAAGCATCTAATCGCTTCTATTTTACACTAATTATCGATTCCAATTGTCCGATTAATCCTAGAAGCCCGAAATATTGAAATATTAAAGATTAAATCGCACATTGAGAGAGTGAGAGGTGAGATTGGCGGACTAGTGTTCACTCTCTCGCACATTGGTGTTGTGCGCAGGCGCGAGTTTGGCGTAGAGGGAGTGAGAGACTAGATGCTCGGTGCTCTCACTCGCACATTGAGGGAGTGAGAGGTGAGATCGGGGACTAGTGTTCACTCTCTCGCACATTGGTGTTGTGCGCAGGCGCGAGTTTCATGTAGAGGGAGTGAGAGACTAGATGCTCGGTGCTCTCACTCGCACATTGAGGGAGTGAGAGGTGAGATCGGGGACTAGTGTTCACTCTCTCGCACATTGGTGTTGTGCGCAGGCGCGAGTTTGGCGTAGAGGGAGTGAGAGACAAGATGCTCGGTGCTCTCACTCGCACATTGAGGGAGTGAGAGGTGAGATCGGGGACTAGTGTTCACTCTCTCGCACATTGGTGTTGTGCGCAGGCGCGAGTTTCACGTAGAGGGAGTGAGAGACTAGATGCTCGGTGCTCTCTCTCGCACATTGAGGGAGTGAAAGGTCCGATCGGCGGACGAGTGTTCTCTCCCTCTTACGCATTAGCATACTACGTTGGCTTAGTGCGAGTGAGAGGGGTGACGCTCTCGCGGAGTCTTTTAATCGTTGCGTTACAATAATTAATAGTATGAGTTATTCGAGGTTCAGACTATTGTAGATCGGTTTTTCGTGTTCGAAAATGTGAAATTCGATACCAAATTAGCCAGTGCTTCTACGTTTTCTATTATTCATTAATGGTCGGGTAGTTACGTTCATCCCTTTTGTGTGAGGTTATGACGAAGTCCCTGTAATTTTATGTACAAGCTGCCTTAGTTTAATGATACATAACTAGATAAATACAATTTTGCAAACTCGAGATCCTTGGTTTCTGAGTCTAGTTTCATGTTACCAGTAAACAATGGGAAGGATTTATCTACTGAGAGTAAACATAATCCATCAAATTCAAACCTGATTGAAAATGATCAATTTTGTTATATCGTATGTAAGTATAAAGTATTATAATTTTATTCAAGTAGTTAATAATAACGTATTTTGCTGTGTTGCAGATTAGAAGATGTATTTGTTATACATTTCTACGCCACATAAGCTGCGCATTAACATCATTAAATCAACGGGAAACTTTCTGGCAGATTCTCCGATATCAGTGTTCGGTAATTTTTGGAATTGGACACTACTAAAATTTCAAGAAATGGCACGAAGAATACTTCCTGCCACATCATGTTCTCCTAATACAAATCTGCAAACTTGAGATCCTTGGTTTCTGAGTCTAATTTCATTTTACCAATAAACAATGGAAAGGATTTATCTACGTAGAGTAAACTGTCCTTCAATAGTTATATTGAATATATAAGTACATATGTAATTGTAGAATGTCTTTATTTCATAAGAATATTGTACTGCGCTTAAGCTATATCTTAAATAATTATAAAAATATGTTGTATGTAAAAATACTGATATGTAAGTTTTACAATTTGTAATTATAAGTGCGTTAAAGTTAAGAATCTAATATTTAAGTAAGTTTTACAGTTAGTAGTTATAAGTGCGTTAGAATTGTGAATGTAATATTTAAGTAAATTTTACAATTTGTAATTATAAGTGCGTTAAAGTTAAGAATCTAATATTTAAGTAAGTTTTACAGTTAGTAGTTATAAGTGCGTTAGAATTAACAATGTAACATTTATGTAACATGTATAATTGAAAGAATTTTCAATAAACATAGAGTTAAACTAAAGCAATTGTTTATTCATTTATAAACGTAACTCCCTTATCCAGCCCTTACAAAATTTCACTTAAAAAGCAAGAAATAATGTAGAAAAACATTGCACAGAAGTTTCGAAATACAAAAGTAGAAAAAGAAACGAAAAATATCGGTTTGATACAGAGAAGAACAAAATTCGGTCCAAACGGTTTCCAGGAATTCCTGGAATTCGACGTCACTAAAATTCTGGGAAGTGGCACGAAGAATACCTCCTGGCACATCATGTTCTCCTGATACAATTTCGGGATCCGAAATTCTGTGAATTTAAATTTTATACTCTTCGATTTGCTATTGTTAATTTTCATTATTTTCTGAAATTATTTATGGGATAAGGATATCAAGAGAGGTTTATTTAAATAAATAAACGAGTTCTGGGTTATTTTTGAAAATCTGCATTTATTCAATAAACTAAATGATTTATTATACATTGAGCTTTAGAATAGTTATTAAATTATTTACAACTAACGTTTACAATTGTAATTTTGCGCACTATCTATACAACTTTAATTTATAATCGGATTTGTTATAGAATTGATACAACAGGTATCTAAGTTCCGATTATTAATTAAATCCTTGGTTTCTGAGTCCAAGTTCCCGGAAATTCCTGGAATTCGACGTCACTAAAATTCTGGGAAGTGACACGAAGAATACCTCCTGGCACATCATGTTCTCCTGATACAATTTCGGGATCCGAAATTCTGTGAATTTAAATTTTATACTCTTCGATTTGCTATTGTTAATTTTCATTATTTTCTGAAATTATTTATGGGATAAGGATATCAAGAGAGGTTTATTTAAATAAATAAACGAGTTCTGGGTTATTTTTGAAAATCTGCATTTATTCAATAAACTAAATGATTTATTATACATTGAGCTTTAGAATAGTTATTAAATTATTTACAACTTTAAATATTAAATTATTTACAACTTTAAATATTAAATTATTTACAACAGATTTTGAAATGATGAAATATTTACTGCGGATTTTCAAAAATAACCCAGAACTCGTTTATTTATTTAAATAAACCTCTCTTGATATCCTTATCCCATAAATAATTTCAGAAAATAATGAAAATTAACAATAGCAAATCGAAGAGTATAAAATTTAAATTCACAGAATTTCGGATCCCGAAATTGTATCAGGAGAACATGATGTGCCAGGAGGTATTCTTCGTGCCACTTCCCAGAATTTTAGTGACGTCGAATTCCAGGAATTCCTGGAAACCGTTTGGACCGAATTTTGTTCTTCTCTGTATCAAACCGATATTTTTCGTTTCTTTTTCTACTTTTGTATTTCGAAACTTCTGTGCAATGTTTTTCTACATTATTTCTTGCTTTTTAAGTGAAATTTTGTAAGGGCTGGATAAGGGAGTTACGTTTATAAATGAATAAACAATTGCTTTAGTTTAACTCTATGTTTATTGAAAATTCTTTCAATTATACATGTTACATAAATGTTACATTGTTAATTCTAACGCACTTATAACTACTAACTGTAAAACTTACTTAAATATTAGATTCTTAACTTTAACGCACTTATAATTACAAATTGTAAAATTTACTTAAATATTACATTCACAATTCTAACGCACTTATAACTACTAACTGTAAAACTTACTTAAATATTAGATTCTTAACTTTAACGCACTTATAATTACAAATTGTAAAACTTACATATCAGTATTTTTACATACAACATATTTTTATAATTATTTAAGATATAGCTTAAGCGCAGTACAATATTCTTATGAAATAAAGACATTCTACAATTACATATGTACTTATATATTCAATATAACTATTGAAGGACAGTTTACTCTACGTAGATAAATCCTTTCCATTGTTTATTGGTAAAATGAAATTAGACTCAGAAACCAAGGATCTCAAGTTTGCAGATTTGTATTAGGAGAACATGATGTGGCAGGAAGTATTCTTCGTGCCATTTCTTGAAATTTTAGTAGTGTCCAATTCCAAAAATTACCGAACACTGATATCGGAGAATCTGCCAGAAAGTTTCCCGTTGATTTAATGATGTTAATGCGCAGCTTATGTGGCGTAGAAATGTATAACAAATACATCTTCTAATCTGCAACACAGCAAAATACGTTATTATTAACTACTTGAATAAAATTATAATACTTTATACTTACATACGATATAACAAAATTGATCATTTTCAATCAGGTTTGAATTTGATGGATTATGTTTACTCTCAGTAGATAAATCCTTCCCATTGTTTACTGGTAACATGAAACTAGACTCAGAAACCAAGGATCTCGAGTTTGCAAAATTGTATTTATCTAGTTATGTATCATTAAACTAAGGCAGCTTGTACATAAAATTACAGGGACTTAGTCATAACCTCACACAAAAGGGATGAACGTAACTACCCGACCATTAATGAATAATAGAAAACGTAGAAGCACTGGCTAATTTGGTATCGAATTTCACATTTTCGAACACGAAAAACCGATCTACAATAGTCTGAACCTCGAATAACTCATACTATTAATTATTGTAACGCAACGATTAAAAGACTCCGCGAGAGCGTCACCCCTCTCACTCGCACTAAGCCAACGCAGTATGCTAATGCGTAAGAGGGAGAGAACACTCGTCCGCCGATCGGACCTTTCACTCCCTCAATGTGCGAGAGAGAGCACCGAGCATCTAGTCTCTCACTCCCTCTACGTGAAACTCGCGCCTGCGCACAACACCAATGTGCGAGAGAGTGAACACTAGTCCCCGATCTCACCTCTCACTCCCTCAATGTGCGAGTGAGAGCACCGAGCATCTTGTCTCTCACTCCCTCTACGCCAAACTCGCGCCTGCGCACAACACCAATGTGCGAGAGAGTGAACACTAGTCCGCCGATCTCACCTCTCACTCCCTCAATGTGCGAGTGAGAGCACCGAGCATCTAGTCTCTCACTCCCTCTACGCCAAACTCGCGCCTGCGCACAACACCAATGTGCGAGAGAGTGAACACTAGTCCGCCGATCTCACCTCTCACTCCCTCAATGTGCGAGTGAGAGCACCGAGCATCTAGTCTCTCACTCCCTCTACGCCAAACTCGCGCCTGCGCACAACACCAATGTGCGAGAGAGTGAACACTAGTCCCCGATCTCACCTCTCACTCCCTCAATGTGCGAGTGAGAGCACCGAGCATCTTGTCTCTCACTCCCTCTACGCCAAACTCGCGCCTGCGCACAACACCAATGTGCGAGAGAGTGAACACTAGTCCGCCGATCTCACCTCTCACTCCCTCAATGTGCGAGTGAGAGCACCGAGCATCTAGTCTCTCACTCCCTCTACGCCAAACTCGCGCCTGCGCACAACACCAATGTGCGAGAGAGTGAACACTAGTCCGCCTATCTCACCTCTCACTCCCTCAATGTGCGAGTGAGAGCACCGAGCATCTAGTCTCTCACTCCCTCTACGCCAAATTCGCGCCTGCGCACAACACCAATGTGCGAGAGAGTGAACACTAGTCCGCCATTCGGACCTCTCACTCTCTCAATGTGCGATTTAATCTTTAATATTTCAATATTTCGGGCTTCTAGGATTAATCGGACAATTGGAATCGATAATTAGTGTAAAATAGAAGCGATTAGATGCTTCAAACACGCGAAAACAGCAAAAAATTATTTTCTTAAAAAATAATCATTGTAGGTACGGCAGATTCCTGTCAATTTTTGAGCAGTTTCAGCACTTTGTTCGGAGATGGCGCCAGGGGTAAAAAATATAATTTTTAAAAAAATTGTAAAAATAATAAAAAATAGAGCTTGTACGGTGACAAATTGATATTTTTATGATAATATAATGTTTCCTCTTCCTGCTACTCAAACTAGGATTGATTTTCATATCAAATGAACGACAGAAACACTAGAATACATATAGTACGTGTTAGACGAGGACCAGCTGTAGCTTGATTTACTCCAAAATTAAATTTTTCAAAACAATTTCATAAAATTCGACGTTAATATAGGATAATAAGACTAAATTAATAAAACTATGTTCGTTATGTGTCTCCAAATGCAAATTATCGTCTTGTATAAGATCCGAAAATGCTATAAATCGTCCTCTCGTAAACATTACGGATTCGCTCGTCGTTTTATTAAGGCAGCCTGTAATTTTCACACGGTTTTATCACCGACGGACGTGAAATGGAATAATAATCCGTTATTACGCGATCAAATATTCATCGTTACGTGTCGTGGGTTTCAGTTGAATGAAATCGGTCACGTGATCAGGGTGGCCACTTGACTCGTGTGACAAGTTGTTGAGTCACACTACTTGGGCGTAGAAAAAGTCAACCTTAGACCCATCCGACGTTCAGGTGAATCGGGTCAAGGTGTTCCCTTAAGTCGATTCTGTTTGCACGACGTTTCTCGCACGAGGAAGCATCTTCGATTTGAAAAAAGAGGAAAAAAAACACAATTCTCCTCTATTCTTAAGCAAATATTGAACACGATCGAAGAAGCTTCCTTGTTCGTCGGTTGTTGAATAAGTAATGAGAAAAGACGAATGGTTTGTTGATTTAAAATTTTTGGTCGTGTCAAATTTTCTATAATTGAAGGATTAATCATAGAAGATTAAAAATTCGAAGGTTATATTTTAAAATTAGCTGTTGGTAATTCAACGCGTCGACTATTTTGTGATTTTCCTTTTTATTGTATCCTCCATCCTTCCCCTTCTCACCCCCAGACTTCTCTGTAAAAAAACACCAAGGATACAACCACCTCGTTTTTTGGGGGGTGTGCGTTGGAGGGGGAAATGCATTTATGCACCTACCTCCTGCGTGCTGTTCCTGGGGGGTGTGTGGGACTCACTGCTCCCCCCAGAGACCGTCAAGGGTGCAGGATGACTCCTACCCCCTAAAACCCAAAGGTGGGGGGTATCACCCCTAGACCAGTCGATCTTGCAACGAATAATTATAATTATTTAAGATTTTCGCCCATCGAAGGTGGCGGGACGTGAAAGGGGTTGTGTTCCGCGACACTGGAAAACAAAAGTAACGATTTTCGCGGAATAGAAGAGGAAAGTAGGTGATGGCTAGAAAACTGCGAGTTCATCGGCGAAGGTGTCGGTGTACAAAGTGGGGGGATGATGTTGGCGTCGGACGGCGGAGGAAGCTCAGTTTCGTTCTCGGTCTCATCCGGGCTGGAATCCACGGTGATGAACGCGTCGAAAGTCGACTAGAGGCACAGGGAGCATTGGACAATCGATAAAGTGTGTGGAAATAATACAGGGGTTGCATTTGTGCATCGTAATAAATTAGAAGGTGATCATTCATATCAATAAAATACAAAAAAATATATAGAAGCAACGAATGTTAATTTTTGCTTGAACGGTGATCCAATCGCTAGTTGTTTCGATACTTCTTAAGTTATAATGCAATCTTCTGAAATTAATGTTCCAACGTTTTGCAAATTTTGATTCATTTATTAATCCTTGTTCTTCAGATTTTAATTTAAACTCGTGAGATTAACATTTCAGTATTTGACTAAAATTTTATAAATATTATCGTTTTTGAAGAGAACACATGCAAAGTTTTATGGTAAATAATTAATCGTCCTCGCTAACCTTCTCTGGCCAGAAGCCACGACTGACATAATCGTGGCACAAATATTTAAAAAAAAAAAAGGGAAACCCTCCTCGTGTTATTAATATCGCGCCAGTTTTCATTCAAATCGCGTCGTTTCCGACGAGACAGGTCTGTTTCGAATAATATCTATTTACGTCAGTTGACGTAACGACCGAATATAAAGGCTGACAGTAACGTTGTAATGAAAGATAACGAATGTCGCGTGTTCAGCAACATCAAACAGGAGACGGGCGAGCGTGCACTGGCTGGAGATAAGGTGGAATAATTTTCCAGAGCGATACTCCTTCGTTTCATTCATCTTCCAATTTATAATTGCATTAATGCTTCAGGTGCAAACGTAAATCATAAAGCCTTCGTTGTTTTAATTGTATTGTCATACGATACGACGATAATCGAAAGCTAATCAATCGATATCTTAATCAACGATATTTAAGCTTCCGATAGATAAAGCGTGGAGTAATTAAAAAATTAACTTCGAATAAACTAACACAATTTTAATCAAATTAAAGAATATAAAAATATTTATAAAACAACGAACAACATATTGGGAATAATTATTCTATTTAAATTGCATTTGGAAGGAAACTTAGTAAAAGAAAAATAAATTTTTTTTTTTGTAATCAACGAGTCACGAATCAAATTAATCGCTCGAATTTGCAATTTTAATACAGTCTCGCCGTGAGAGAACCGTGTGGGGTCTCTCGTTTCGGGTGCAGGCTACGGGGGTGGAACGCAGTTTCAAAGATATATATTGAGAGAGGGTGACTGCGTGCACCCTGAGCAGGGGGATCGATATAACACATGCGCCCTGCGGCACAGATTCAACAGCTTTTCAACTTGTACACAAACCAGTATACCCTGTTCCCTTCCGTCATCGCTTTTCTCGTGCGGATAAAATCAGGATCGTCGTACGATAACGATTGTTGCTCGATAAAAAAAGATAGGAGGGATGATTCCGCAGTGATTATTCGTTGCTTGTAATCGACGCCGAAATTCTGTAATCTTTTCCTTGAAAATCTGAGGTGAGTCCTAATCATCGATTATTTCGATTACTCGATGACTGAATGATAAATATAGAACGGCTGTTGATTTAATCCAGGATCAAAGATACGAGAGCGCGGCGGGGATAAATACAACAAAAATTCGTCTTGTATTCGGCACGTGTTACTCCCCAACACCTGACGACTATTACTTAATCGACTCCCCGCTTCCTGTTCCTCGCTAATTGCGCTAAACGCCTCTGTCCTCGTAATCTCTATTTATAGGCATGAAATAACAACGTTTCTCTACGCACGTCGTAAAGTGGCCAATAATTCTGACAAGAATCAGCGACTCACCTGTTACCCAGATCGTTTCCGATCGATACGAAATCTTTTATTTTAAATTATAATTGAAAAGTAGGCTATTATATTAATTAATATTTGTTTCTTCCCCTATCACGTCGCTTCTGTTAAATTTGTTTAATGATAAAACTGTTGCTTGATAAAATTTTCAACTTGCCAAGCAACGTTTCGGAATAAGAAGCTTGGATTTTATTTCATCCTTGTTTCAACCCTATACAGCCTGAATTTTTTATTCACTCTGAAGGCATGGTATCATTAAGTTACAATTTAATTGTGAAATTTGCAATTAAAGTTACACGAGTTAATAGAAAAAAGTGCATTCTGATCGTGGTTTTTATTATTCTCTTAACGAAGAAGTAGAACCGTGTTATCGAAGGGGGAGGGTACATTTAATCGAACAAGGCGCAGAAAGTTAAATTCAGACCCGTTCTATTGTTCCCACGAAGCTTTCATCGACGACAATAGCCCGACACAAATACACACAACAAATACAATAAACAGGTCGATATTACAGTCCTTGGTGTGTTCAATTAGGACCACCCAGTATTTTCGATATCCTTTGCTTTAATAAGAAAATTATTCATCTACAGTCAGTTTCAGTTTCAATTAGGAAACATTGCAGATTGTTTTCAGATGTTAAATGAAGATGTTTAATGCCCTCTTCGATATCTCTCATTAATCTCTTATTAAAACGTAAGTGTCGATTTCATGGGAGCGCCTACGGGAATTATGTTAAATCGATAGCTTGCGTTACTTGACCCCGATACGTCGACGGACGTAACACGCGAGCAAATCCATTCTCTTCTTTTTCTTATTTGATCCTCAGGGGTTTCATCCTCAAATTTTCCTATCGAGCACGCCTCAGCACTCGTCGGTACAATTTCTGGAATTATTATTCCGGAAGATTGTCTCATCTTGGCAACCCTTTGCGGGATATCTGGGTCATCGACGTCACGAGCAAATTTTAATATTTACTTATACAATTCTCGAATGCTTGAATTGAACGAATGAAATTGAGAAATTCAAAGAAGATACGAGTATTCGTGTACGAAATTCCAGGTGGAAGAATGCAGGCGGAGAAGACGGACGCGGAAGCCGAGAAGAACGACGCCAAGGTAGAGAAGAGCAGCCCCGAAGAGGACAAGAGCGAGTCGAAGGCGGTGAAAAATGGCGCCAGCAACGAGGCGAACGAGGAAACGGTGACGAGCAAAGCGGCGAGTCTGAAGCTCGACGAGGAGACCGGAAGTTCGACGCCGAGCAGCCCTGGCGCCAGCCAGTCTGGCAGCTTTTTGGCGAATTTCAAGGCGTTCTCGAAATTCGGTGACCCAAAAAGCGACGGGAAGCTGATCACCCTCAGCCAGAGCGACAAATGGATGAAACAGGCGAAGGTGATCGACGGGAAGAAGATCACCACCACCGACACAGGGATTTATTTCAAAAAGCACAAGTACTTGGAATTTTTCTATCGAATCTAAGAATGGATGAGAGGATTGATTTTTACGTTCAATTAAATAGATCGATGAAGTTGGGCATCGAACAGTACAAAGCCTTTCTGGAGGAGCTGGCGAAAAGCAAGAAGGTCGATCTGGCGGAGATGAAGAAGAAGATGGCGAACTGCGGCCCTCCTGGGGTGACCAGCGGCGCCTCTGCAGTAAGTAATCTCTGCAGATTTTTTATTTTGCATTACAAAATTTATCTGGACACTTCTGTGAAAAAGCATACTGAGTTTTATTAACGAATAGCCTGCTGGATTAATTATTGAAAGAAAAATTTTGCATGCAAAGAGGTCTCTTGTAATTACATTAAAATATGAATTAAATCGGTACCGCGAAGGTCGTGCATTCCGCTTGTTAGATATTCTTGACGGATCCATTTAACTTTCTACACCGTATAGAGTCCCATTGTTTATTCGTAAATGGTAAAGAAATCGACGAATACAGGACACGGCCACGTTCGTCTTATGTAAACGTTGATCGATGCCTGTAAATTTCACCCACGATTTTCCACGCTGTTTTAAAGCGAATCTACGTACGTTCCTTTAATTCCACGACCTTTTTCCAAATTGCATTATTTTTAGGCGGGCAAAGCTGCGTCCACCGTGGACAGACTGACGGACGTGAGCAAGTACACCGGATCGCACAAGCAGCGGTTCGACGAAACCGGAAAGGGCAAAGGGATCGCCGGTCGAAAGGATCTGCCCGATCAGTCCGGCTACGTACAGGGTTACCAGAACAAGGACACCTACAACAAGGCTCATTAGCCCCGAATCTCGTGCTTCTGTGATGTCTTCGACACTCTGTTGTCCCGTCCATGCGTTGTTCTTCCGTCGCGCTGACGATCGAACGATGAACATTCACATCCTTGCTATCCAACGGGACGAAGATACAAATCATCCACCGATCTCCGTTTCAATCGTTTGACAATGGTCTTTTAGAACGCGATGGTTCGTTGCTTCGTGATTCGAGAACGCGTTTCTTAACGAGTTGGACGACGAACACCGAAGTTGCACGCAGATTAATTGTTATACTCTTCCATAAGCTTCGAGGATAATTAAGCGAGCTTGACGCTAAGCTGCGAGAAATATGATAAGGTACAATCGACGCGTTGATCGCCATTTTAAAAATTACCTTCTCATTAGAGTAATAATTAAAGTTTCGATAATTGAGATAAGTAAGATTGGAAATTATTCGTAGCTATTTGTGATAATTAAATAAGATTGATTGAAATTAAGAAACAGAGAAGGAAAAAAAAATTGTCGATTATTATTCGTTAATTATTTAAGGTTGCTAGTTACCCCGGCGGTCAACGCGTCCGTGAAACACTTGAAAGGTATACGGGGGAATCGTGCGCGAGTTTCGAGATATTTATTCTTACGACATTTGCATTAAATATGTAATAGATTAAAGTGTACTTAAAAAATGGAAAGAATGAATAGGTGGCCGGCCGCGCTACGGCGATGAGCTTAAGACCAAAATTCCGTAACTCGGTACTAACACTTGGACGATATTTAAGCGAGAAATTTATTATTCACTGTCTTTCGATCGAGGACGCGTCTGCGAGAGTCGATTAACGATTTTTGGTGCAATCTGTAATAGTTCAGAAAATTTACAATTTTAATTTACAGAATTTATAAAATTGAATCCATCTCTCGCGACGACGTCTTCGACGCCTGAATAACGCACTTTACGAATTTTCTCTAATCGATGTACACTATTTAAAGGGACAAACCTTTAACCTCGATCGACGTTATTCTCACCAAAAATGGGGCCTCGATCGTTTCGAACAATAAATGCCAGTTGAACGAACGCCTGATGTCGTTTCTTCCGCGAGAGTTCTCGATAGAAGGGTGCCTCTGCGATTTTTTTTTGGTAAAAAGTTCGTTTATTTTTCTTCTTCAACATCCCGACCCATCGTTTCCGAAATGGGCCTGTTTGTTCGATCGAAATCGTCAAAACATTGATCTCGATTGTCGAACAGATTACAGGTGTGATAAGTGTACTAAATATGCTTGGCAAGCGAGTGCGTTACAATTAGTCGTATCGATACGACCGCGTGGCGTTTTGCACGCTCGTTATCAGAATTTACATGGAAATTTGTTTAAATTATAAAATAAAAGACCACGAAGTTTGGTCTCTTTGCAAAATTTAATTTAAATTAGCTGAAATTAATTGATAATACACTGATAACGAACGTGTTCATTATTTCGCGTGACCACGTGGAAAATATCGATGATCTCTTCTTCATTTTTTTTTAATAAACAAAAGAAAGAAATACTGAAAGAAACAAATGAGACAGAGAGTAAGAAACAATTAAATAACTTTCATTAAATTACAATGACACTAGAAACCAATTTTCATACGCATAATATAATACAAATATTTATAATATATATATATATATATATATGTATATATATATACTCTGTATTCGATCAGATAAATCGAACGAAACGTATAAAAAATGAAAGAGGAAAATTCTAACACGATCATGCAATACAATTGCACAAAAGAAAACGAATATTAAGCCCTTGCTATTGAACAGGAAACGCAAGGGGGAGGAATAGTTCTTCGGGTACATACAACGTACGCAGCGAATCGTTAAATAAGTTTTCGAGAACGAGCTTTCGATAAATTACAAAATTCAGTTCGATTAAAAGTTTAACACGTTGAATGTCTCTAATGGTCGCTAATTAATAAAAAAAAGAAAGGGTAAATTCTGAGGGGTAACCCTTGAATCGTGGACTATCGAAATAGTGGTTACACTTTTAATTAGATAATTTTTTATGGCGACATTTAACGTGTTAAAGGAACCTCCGTTAAAAGGATCGTCTGAAGTAATTCGATATTACAGTTCCGTGAGAGTATCGACCGACGCTCGAAGCCGAGATCTGCACGCGGGGTCGCTAGGACCCTTGCTGGTCCCTAAACCGTCCAATCGAGAGGCTATCTCTTCCCTCAGGGCAACGAGAACGCGTCGATCCTGGCGATTCTGCGGGGGCGCTATCTGCAGCGCCTCCTGGACATCGGACAGGGCATCCTCCAACAATCCTGAATCGACACGAGCCTTTGCTCGGGCGTAAAACGCTTCGTAAGACACCGGGCGAACTTTGAGAGCCTCGTCAGCGAGCTCGATTGCTTCCGCACATTCCTATACAAAGAAACAAATAAAATAATAATCGTTTAAATTGATACATTATTTATAAAAAAGAAAATGAATGATGGGACAGCTACTCACGTTCATCTTGCGCTTGCATCGACTGAGATTGAGCAAGAAATTCAGCCGAAGTTGCGCGAACGTCTGCAGCTGCAGCATCATGTGACCCTGCTCCTGTCCTTGGCAATCCTCTTCAGGGGACGCTGGGAACTTTCTGAGAGCGTAAGCGTACCTGTGCGACGCCTCCTTCAGTCTGTTCTTCCGGTACAGCACGTTGCCGTCCTCCAGAAGTTTGTTTAGTAGTATCAGAAGGACGTCGGGTTTGCCGGCTGCCATCGCCCAAGTGGCTGGGCCCAACTTGGCGCCACGACGCAGGAAACACTGGACCACCGGTATGTTTCGACATCCGATGGCTCTGTCCAATGGGCGCATCCCGTGCAGGTCCACGTGTTCCACCGCCGCACCCTTCTCCAGCAACAGTTGCACCAGCTTTGGATTCCCCTGGAAGTTGTTTAATATTTTGTATTAACATTAATTTTGTCAGTTCGGTCTGGTCTTTCTCCAAATATTGGGCCTACGAGTTGACAAACTAAGGTACCTGGAAGGCAGCTAAATCCAACGGGGTTCTGCCGGTATTGTCGTTGCTGTTGACATCAGCGCCATGGTCGATGAGGTTCTGTGCTGCGGCCAGTCTTCCTCTCACGCAGGCCCAGCACAGAGCACTGAGTCCCTCCTTGTCCCTGCTCTCCAATGCGGACCCCTTGTCAAGGAATAGTTCTATCAGGTTCGTGTGGCCTTCAGAGGCGGCCAACATAAGCGCGGTACGACCAGCAGGGTCTCGTTGGTCCAGCAAGGACACAGCGTCGTCTAGGAGGCTGTCGGTACTGGTGGAGAGGGTACCTGAACGCACAGCGATAAATAATGAGCTTCTTTCAACGTAATCGATCCTTGAATGATCTTATGCGTACCTTGAAGAAGTCTTTCGGCGGTGCCCCAGTGTCCCTCTCGGGCGGCCAGCATCAACGCGGACAGGCCTTTGGCGTTCACGGCAATTGGACTAGCGCCTCTTGCCAGTAACGCTGAAACCGTGGCCGTCGAGCCGTTCGCAGCGGCGATGGTAAGAGCAGTTTCCCCTATCAGGGTATCAGGACGGTCCACGATCACCTCCGCCATGTCCAGCAGGTACTCGACCACGGATTCGTGGCCCTGGGCTGCCGCTGCGACCACGGCTTGCTGGGCGGCTTCCTCTCGACCTATGTCCTGGGAGCCTTCCGTTTCACTGTCGCTGGTCGGCACCAGCCAATCGCAAGCCAGAAGATAACCAACCACCGATAATCTGCCATGTCTCGCCGCGTGGACCAGAGGACACTGACCGGCCATGTCCGTGTGACCCAGCGATGCTCCAGCTGCGGCCAACCTGGATCAAGATTTTCTTTCGTTTATCTCAAAAGTCGTTCCATCTGGGTATACTGATTCTGGTAATTGATCTCACCTCCGCACGACGTCGCAGTGGCCTCGAGAGGCGGCCAACGACAGGGCTGTGCAGCCTTGGCTGTTCGTTAATTCCACGTCAGCACCGAACTCTAGTAATAGCGACACCATCTCGACGGAACCCTCGTGAGCGTACATGCAAAGGGCCGGAGCGTTGCCCAGGTACTCGGTGATGTGATTGGGGGATGCTCCTGCCAGCAAAAGCAACCTTGACACCTTCACGTTGGGGCTGTAGATGTTCCGGAGCGTGCACAGCGCAGACGAGACGCATTCCGTCGACGAGGCTAACCAGATTGCCTGTTTTGAAACATAAAAATAATTTATAGGATTTTGTCTCAGGCTCTCCCTGAGTTTCAAACTGGGTGCAAACGGTAGGTGGCTGATCCTCCTACCCTTATGTTGCAATCGAATTACCTGCAGGTCTCTCGAAGGCCAACAGGGAGCAACGCCTCTGTAAACGTGCGCCTTCAGTATGTGATGGCCCAGTTCCAACGCTTTGTCGCCGTCCAACGGTGCCTGAAGGCGGGACAGCCTGTACGCGATGGCCGCGTGACCTAATCTCAGATCGCATAGGAACTTGGTCGATTCTCCCTCGTCCCTTCTCATCAACCACTCCCTGAACGACGGGTGGAAGAACATATACGTGTTGTCCAGTCGTTTCACGAGGAATCCAGAGAGCATCTGACACGACAGTAACGTGACTAATTATACATTGAATAAACGTGTTCGTGTTGCGAACATCTTACAAATGGTAAGACTTACGCGGTCCGTTTGGCGCCAGCGATAAAAAAAACATTGTTGGGTATATTAGTCTTCCCTAAGGAACACGAAGACGGTGTATTTACCTTGAATCTCTGTAGAAAATCCTCCCATGAAACGAAGTGGTCCGTGTTCAAGGAGTTCACGGAGTAGAAGATCTCCGGTAGAGTGAGGGGGTAGAGGGCTGCCAGACAGACGCCTAGCAGAGGTTGAACCTTGTCGAACGAAGTGGCGGTGGGGAATCTCAGGTTGAAGTGTAGCTGGAAAATCTGTGCCAGGGAGACTGGCAGGACCTGGAACGTCAATTATACACCAACATCGTCATTTTTCTTTGAATCCATCGTGAAAGTCAAGGTACATTTACGATGCTCACCTTGTAGCTCGCCGATTTAGCCACCAAGTGTCCACTTTCGATAAGATCGAGCGTCAGCTTCGCGAAGAGAAAGCTGCCTCTGGCTAGCGCGAGCAGATGCGAGGCGAATCTCGTCTGATTCGCACTGCACGAGGACTCCGTCTTCCCGTTCACCGACGCGGTGACGTTCGTCTGAATGGTCGGACTCTGAGCCAGTCTGTAGCCTATGTAGTCGGACAGGTCTCTGGTCACGTTGCTTCCGGCGCTGTCGTTCGAGGTCCTGTCCAGCGAGACCCTGGTGTAGGGCAGCTGTTTCGCGCACTCCAGCAGCTGGGTTCTCACCGTGCAGACGATCTTTAACCAGCTGGGGAAATTTGGAGCGTGCCTGGTCAAGAAGGACGCTATCGTGTCGCCCCTGTCCGGTCTGTGATATTCGGCTTCGCAGACGGCGTCGATTAATATCACCTATAGAATATCACGAATAGAAACGACGAATTTTAACCCAGTTCGGTTATTCAAGACGATAGAACCGTATTCGTGTCGCACCATGTTCGTATCGGGCAATCGGCTCATCTTCTTCAGGGTGCATAGGGGTTCGATGATGCCCCTCGAAAGCGCGAGGTCTGGATCAACGGTGCACTCCCTCTGCGACAAAGAGCCTTGAATGTGGGGTTCAGAGAGCAAGTACTCCCTGTAAGAGATCAGTTGAGGAGCCTGACAAAGCTGAGCAGCCAGCGAGTGAATCAGGTCCGGCACCAGACAGGTGCTGTTATTGTCTGCCTGACAGAAGTGATACGCCACCACGTGGGAGGCCAGTTCTCGAATCTGTAAACCATTTTTATCAGACTTCACGAATATCCTCAGCAAGATATCCTCAGCAACGAGGCATCACCTTTTCGTTCGTGTACCGGATGCTGGCCTGCAACGCCGAGGCGCAGCTCGGTTTCTCTTTCTCTTCAGCTTCTTCGTTGATATCCAACGAGAGAGGCTGTTCCCGTCTTCTTCCAAAACAGCTGTGCTCCACCAGTTGCAGGACCAACGCGGTCTTTCCGGTTCCTGGCGAGCCGGACACCAAAACTCCGGGACTGGAACCGTTTATCACCGACTCCAGCTCTTGCAGGAGCCATTGACGTCCTGTGAAGAGGGGATCGGTCTCCAACAGAGGTACTTCGAAGAACAGGGGCTTCAGGGTCAACTGCGTCGCGTGGTGTTGCACGAAACGCACTAGATCGAAGATAAATTTCGTTAGAACACTGTTTCTCAGGTCGAGGACGCGAAAGTTGATTCGGCTTACGCTTTGCGTCGACGGTTCCTTTCATGTTTCCGGCCCTGGCCGACCTCCTGGCGCAGGACCGTCTGTTCTTGAACTGGCCAAGCTCGTCGGTTTGGCCGGGTTGCGAGGCGTTCACGGAATGTCTTCTGGGGGTTAAGGGGCTGGAGCTGCCGTTCGACAGGCCCGACACGGAAACGGACATGGACATGGACATGGATGTGGAGGCGGACACCGAGGTGGAGATGGAGGCAAGGCTACCGGCGCTGTCGCAGTCCCTGGACTTGCTTTTGCCCTTCACTTTCGCCTTGGGTTTGATGGGACATCTGAGAGCCGCGGCCGCCTCGGCCTCGCTCGAGGTGCCCGTCAACGTGGACACGGGGCTGGTGTTGGTCGAGGCCAAGGTTTGGGTCTCGAAGCTGGTCAGGCTGCTGAACGACGCCGCTGAGCTGTCGTGCCCTTGAACGGGCACCCTCGATTGGCACGCACCTGCGCCTGATCGGCTCGAAGCACCTGGAAGATCGGTGCTGTCCACGCTGCTGCTCGCCCTAGTGTGATTCGAGCCGAGCAGAAGACCCAGCCTCATGTACAGGTCCGACTGCGACGACTTCCGCGTCTTCGAGGACAACGGCTTCACGCAGCCGCCTTCGTCGTCTAAGGGTAACGAAAATGTTCATATTAGACAAGCAGAAGTGATGGGTTCGCGAGGATGCAACAAAACAACACAGAATCCAAGATGACTTCCGTTCGACCGGTGTCTCCTTGCTGAAACGTGAAACTCGTGCTTCAAACTGTGAGCGTGGGTACCAGATAATCCCCTTACAACACGGTATTCGAGAATGTCGATCTGCTTTGGCGAAGTTTTTGCCAATTCTTGAAACTTCTCGTTTCAGGTAACAAGGTATCTTTCAGTAACCTAATGACCGTGTTGTACGAAGGTCACCGGTAACGAAAACGACATGCTGCAAACCGGGTGAACTACCAGGGGTGCCAGTAACAGGAGAAAGCCCTTGTGCCAGTGAAAAGGTGTCTATCAGGGGAGGGGGAATAACCATCAAGCAGAAAATCTGTCTACAATAAATGAACACTCGAATGCACACTCGATCGTAGAAGCGTCATCCTGCCTGTAACTTTGTTCCTCGAGTCGATCAGCTGGTTCAAGCCATCGTTCGCGGTTCCTTGGCTGTTGCTCCACAACGATTTGATTTTCCCCAGCACCACACCCGGCCATCTTGACCTTCCCTCCCAAGACGAGGCCATCCAAGCTGCACGACGCGTTCGTCCATGATTAATCATTAGTTAAAGCTGTTTCCCGATATCCCCGTACGATTGATCGTTTTAATTGAGTTCGATCGTTCAGAAACTTACCCGACAAAGCCGAGGGATTGTCGTTCGCAGCTGGCTCGGGGGATGAAGCTCTTCTGGACGATCTCTGGGGTACGAAAGAGCTCCTGAGGACCTTGGGATTCAGGAAGAACCTTTTCCTTTGATTCGGTGGGGTAGGGCAACCTGTAACATTGATTATTCACCATTATTCAACCTTTTGTACACTCCTAAGTTTGCCACAGTTATTAACACGTTGACTGCCACAGTGGATACAGACGTGTGTGGTCAGACACGCTTAAATTCTAATTATTAAGGATACTATCGATTAATTCTCAAATGTAACCAGCCTAATCCCAGCAATATCCAAGGTTTTGTTAATTATTCGATTATAGAAAATTTGAGGCTCAGCCAACGTGTTAAAATATAGAGTAATTAGCACAGGGGTGGTCCTGTGGATCCGTTTACGTACTCTGCGTCATCATTTGAAGCTTCTGCCGGCCATGGGACGCGGAGGACTCGGGTAGCGCGGGCGGTTTGTTCTTCAGACCCTTGGCCATCCCCGAGGAGGAGAGGTTTCCGTCTACCTCTCGTTGCTGAATAGAAAAATTCAAACGATTGTCAAGGTGGCAACGATCGAACAAAGGACATTTCTCAACTTGTTCCCCGGATAAGAAAGTGTTAGCCGACGATGACGATGGATGATTGGCTTACGTGCATAACTCGCGACGGAAGATTGGCTCTCGTGGTGACTTTCGTGCGAGGTCTGGGGCTGCCGCAGAGAGAGTTCACCGTTGATGACTCATCGATCCAGCCGTCCGTGGGCGCGAGGATGGACACGGGCCCCGAGGAGCCGGTGAACCCCTCCCTGAAGGGTCCCTCCAGGCCGTCGTCGTCGTTGAAGTCGGCGTGCAGGCAAAGCGGGCACGCTTCGCTGCGGAACAGGCAGGAATAGCAGCGCTCGTGGCCGCACGAGTCGATCAGTCGACGCTTCTTCCCTTTGTCGAAAGGCATCTCGCAGGACGGACAGGTCGAACCGCCCAGCATCCCCGTCGACTCCACCAGGGCTCGGATCTGTGCCAGATCTGCGAATAAACGCGTTCAGTTTATTAAACAATTTACAAACATTAAGGGAAATTGTCCTTTTAAAAAGTTTGACACGTTTACGGTTTGACGGTCGAGTACCATCTATCAGGAGGGATCTACAAAGGACCGCTGGGTATATCTCGGTTAGTAGAGACACGTGGTGGTGCCAGCGAAGCGGCGTGTTCGTTCATCGATAATGGATAAACGAGCCGTACACTAGAAGGCGCCATATACTTAAAGGATTCTAGAAAGTGAGGTCAAGAGGAGACCTCGCGTGTTCGCTCGGCTCGATCCGTCCTCGCGTATCTACACGCGAAACGAGAACCTGCTGCTCTGGCTGGCTTCTATTTCTGATCCACCATAAAGAACGTCTGTCTCTCCGATCGATTCCGTGGCTCGTTGTACCGTTCGTCATCGCGAGAAATTTATTAGAGGACGTCGGGCATCGGTGGCCGTTATCACGAGAAGTAAACGGGAACGAAGCCTATGGACTTTTTTACAATTGTACCTTCTCTGACCACGACTTTGAAAATTCTCACGATATCAAATCGTCGTTTTTCCCGATTACGGTAAAAATATAATAATTGAAGTTTCCAGATGCTTATCCGGACGATTAAAGGCAAGTTCAACGTTCTCGAGAGGAGGAAGAAACGGGGAACGGTTGAATGGATCGAGCTATGCAAATTGCAGATTAATACGATCAACGTGAGTAGTTGAGGTAGTTAAAACGTGGGCGGTACCCTGACGATCGCTTTGTGTAATTGAACAGGGCTCCGGGGCTAGGATGCGACAGTACGAGGGCCATTAAATGGCACGTTGCGTTCGCTCCTGCTGCTTCGAGTCCACTATTTTCATAATTGCGTTAATTTCCCGAACCCTGGTCAATTTTGTACGGTACCAATAACAAATTTTATTATTCTATAATATATAAAATTTATAATATTTAGTTATACAAGATTTGTAATTCTGTGAGATTCGAAATCGATCAAAAGGTTAAATTTGCCAATTGGCAATTCTATCCTTCGATTAAATAATATTCCTGGTGTTGACGAACGCGGCGAACTAGTGAACTGGTGGCCACGAGGATGAAGACAAAAAAGTGATGACGGGGGGAAAGAAAGAAGGAAGTAATTCGGGTCGCACGACCCTTTATCCCGGTAAGTCAGCGCGAGGCAGGTGCAACACGGATGGCCTGGGTTACCGTAAGCTGGGTCAACGCACCCGACACGTTGAAAGAACCTCGGCTTCCACGGTAAACTCGTACAACGATGTCGTTTTCTCCGGAGGCATCACTGACTCATTCGTTTCCGTTGTGCGTGGTGAATCCAGCTTCCATCTGCGCATCTCGCCACTTCCATTCGAGATTTACGAACAACAACTTCGAACCCTGGGTGTCGGAGATCGAGGAAACGTTTGTAAAATGTACATTTCTTTTTCCCACCCTTTTAACATTTGGTCTTAAGAAAAATTCTGATTATCAACGTTGATTAATTTAATTTCCTTCCAATCGTTGTTTTCATCGGCTACTGGAGGCTCGTTCGATACAAAAGATATTTCGAAGGTGAATTAATATGCAACGGTGCTTTTCGCTATCGTTAGAGGGAAACTATAAAGTTCGATCGTACACGACACGGTTGTATTAAGCCGTGTGCATTTTTTCCTTCCGTTTGTCTGTCTCGTCCTTTCTCATTGAGCCTCGGATAGTCACGATCCTAGACGTTTCACTGGTTGGCATTTTGTATTGTAATTTAATGGTCTTCTTCGACGGTTCGATATTTTTCTTTTACCTTCCCCTTTTTTTTTATTTCATTCCCTCTTTCACTGCGATCTAACAAGGTGAGAACGAGGCATCGCGTTGCAAGCCTGAAGAAACAGTCTCTTCGTGCGCCGCGAACCGTGTAAATCCGGCATCTATTATTCCCACGTTTCCTAGACCGTGACGGATCGTAACATCAAAAGGCTCGATATCGAGTGGGAGTTCTTCGCTTTGAGCTTATTTCGCTCGCAGGATCATAGGACACCGTAAGGTTTCCACCTATCGACGATAATACCAGCTCGACACGACTGAACTTTCCATGAAAATTGTCCAAAACAGGGAATTTCTCGAGAATCTAACCAGAATTTTACAAAGCAATTTGCAACAGCTTCAGGATAAATTTGAATAAAAATTTCAAGGGTTTAATCCATATCGAAGGAAACTTACAGGTTAACCGTAAACGCGTTGCAATAAAATTATCTTAGCGAACAGGTAGGGAAAAGAAATCGAGGGATTAATATTTTCGCGTATCACTGGGAGATTCTAGTTACCGTGGTAAACGTTGATTGGTGGATACGCAATTTACAGAACGGTTCCGCATTCCTCACCCCCTTTTGCTTATTCTACGTCGAACCAGTCCCCGGAGTCGCACATTATCGTTTTATGGTTTTTAACGTTTCTGCGGCAACGGGAAAACAAGAGTTCTCTCGGCCGATCGAAACGTTTCACGGTGTTCCGCGTTCGAAACAACGCCGTGTATGCAAAACAGGAAGCGTCTCGTGGGATCCGGTCGTCCAAAAATCTAGCCCAGGATACAACTTTCCTTTCATTATAAAACTGTCGACCCGTTCAATTCTTTTTCTTTTATATTTCCTCCAATTGTTTCAATTGTTTCCTGCTTTCATTTTGCCGCCGTGTTTTTGACAATACAACTGCGTGCGCTCGAGCGCAGTAGTGCAGATAAACGCAACGTCCGACATTTTTGTAGGGTAACTAAGACGTTCGAGACGGCGCCAATCTGCAAAGTAATTAGTTTGAAAATGATATTTTCTTATTATAGCATTGGTGAAACATTTTATGTATACTTTATCTTCCTTCGCTATTAAACTGCTCGTTTGACACCTGATTTCTAGCTTTCGTAGATCTCTCGTTTTACTTCGGATTTCAAATGGAGGGGTAGCGTTTCACAAGATTGTATATTTATTATTTTATAAATGATCCAACTTGGTCGTTTCAATATTTATTTTAACAATTTGTTGAAAAGATGGTCCTGGACTGTCGTGTAAATGTGTAATTATTTAAATAATTAAATTAAAGTTTAAAGTACACAAAGAAGCGTTCCTTTCTTTTCCTTGATGCAAAATTACTATATCAATTTTTATAATACTGGTATCACCGCGATATCATTAAGCTTGAAAGGGTTAAATCGGGCACTCCCGTGCCCGTTCTCGTTCCCCCTCTTCCTCCTCTTGCCCCCTGATCTTGTATACATATATACATGTACACACACACATACAAACACGGTTCTCTTTCTCCTTGGGTCCGTTCAACCGGAGTCTCGTGAGACAGCGATAAAATACGACGTAGTCAGGCGAGCAGAGCGAGAACGGTCACGATTAAAGACCGTTCGAAGAGTCGAAGGGGAACAGAGCCGAGAGGTAAGAACGGACGGCCGACGACGAGGTCCACCAAGGGAGACCCACCTGTCCGGGTCCCCGTTCGTTCGCCACTTTTGCTCCCGAGAGCCTTTAAAATCGCGTCCTCGTAAATCGTTACCCCCACGTACTTGTCGCTGACCCGAATCGAAATCCCGACCGGGGGAAACAATGTCTCTCTCGTTCACCGTGTTAACCAATTGACACCTTGGTCAAAAGTGTTCCCAAACTAAATTCAACGTATGATTTAAAACAGAAATGTAAATTTTATTAAATATATCGATTAACTGCAAGGAATAATACTTCTTCTGTGCAGGGGTTAAGGGGTTAAGCGATTTCATTATTCTTGAGCGGCGAGACACGGCGAAATCGATCGTGAATCGAGGGAATCGAGCCCGTTTCTCAGCCTCCCGGTATAAGGAACAGGCGTCGATTTAAATACGACGAGCTGCCGTAGGCGAGACTCGGCCAGGGTAACTTTCTCTCACTCTTCAGGGTACGGGATAACGATTATTACGCGTGACTCGTCGGAATCAAAACCATCACCGAATGGCCGCGACCGAGCCTCGAAAGCAGTACTTTGCTTCTAAAGAAGCATCCAGGGATTTTTATTCGAGTTTTACGACGATCTAATGCCACTTTCAATATCGCCTTCCGTAAAGTATCACTCTTTCCTCTTGCAACTCTTATTTAAACTCTAATAACGATACGTTTTAAGTTTTACCTTTTAATCCTATTTTTCATTATTTGAAATAGGATATAAAATTTGTAAAAAATAAAATTACTATCAGTCGAAGTGTTAAGGGACTGAAATTCACCCCCAAAAGATCCATGGTTGCTCGGCTGTTTTATAAATAAATAGTCGATTAGGCGAAGAATCATCAAGGGTTAATTATACTTGGAATCGTTCCGGATTGCGATTCCTCGAAGACAATCAGAGCCCGTTTCTCGTTTCCAACCTGCAAAGGAGCGACGTCGGCCGGAATAGAGCTTACCTGTTCGTTTCCACGAGATAACAGACGCTAGATAAGCGCGTTACCTCGGACAGATTAAATCGTAGACAAGCGGGAAAACTTCTCCGTGCTTTTATCTCTCGTTTATCGAGAGTCGACCGTTTTCTTGGATTAAAATGTGAAAAAGGGAAAACAGAGGACAAGATTCGTGGAAAGAGCAGCATCAACCCGTAGGATCTCTTATGGTATCTTGATTTATAATTGGTCTTGAAATAATCATGCAGAACCATTTCATCTTTTTTTCTTTCTCGAGAAAATCTAACCTTCCCACAATATTCTGTCGTAATGTCTAATGTCTAGTGGGAATAAAAGAATTCCTAATAATATGGGCAACAGTTTCTAAGGGAAATTCAAGTGTCACCCATGTATGGGTGACGTGGCTGTCAAGGTGTTAATAGTCTTTGATTGGTACACTGTTCAAATAGTCTACAATTAATAGAAAATTGAAAATAAAGGATACTCCTATTCTTTGATCAATGTAAAACATCAATTTCGCTCGTAATAAACAATATGCTCGATTGGTTCGCACAAATCAAATAAATTGGCACATAAATACAAACGAGGGAAATAATCCATCGAATTTATGAAACACGGCCTACATAGATCAGCGTACACGATGCGGCAAGAAATTGTTCGGCTATAATAGTTTTATCGTGGCCACGATTATAAATTGTTCGGTCCTTTTCTCGTGGATAACCGGGTAGGTATGTGAAAACTGCCTGTACCGTTTGCAGAACGATTTCCATGGCGCGTTTTAACGAGGTTGATGCCTCGGTACCGGGAGAGCCTTGATTCAATCGCGCGTAACCGAACGTTTCACGTTCTGATCGCCTCGTGTGGCGTTTCGAAGGCTTTGATCGTCGTTCGATGTAATTTCATCGTCGAACACGAGGCAGATGACAGTGATCGAACGTTCCGAGATTCATTGTTTCCTCGACACACTTCGTTGTCACGTACAATTCCAGTTTTTATTTTTCTAGTTCGATTCGAAACGCCCGCGGTGCGGATGACTGGTGCGTACCAATAAGTGGTCTAATTTTAATATTAATTATGCTTCGAAAGCGTTAGGATTTCCTTTTGGTCATCTTTATTTTAATTTTCTACCTTATAAAATTGATATATATTGAGGTGTTGGTCACCTATAACAATCAACGTGTTAATTCGTGACGGAAACGAGGCTTTATCTAATGAAAAGCTACGACTTTCGTGTAGTTGTTCCGTTCGGTAGATTAGCTGGACCACACAGACGCGACGAGTCGTCGGTCAGAGTCACTGATAAGAGGATGGCTCCTATCAGTGGACGGAATTAACCGTGGTGAAGAGCTAAGAAAAGACTTCTCCAGATACCGTACAACTTCTTTCGATTTTAGAACAAGATCTATACGCTCGACGTAACATGGCAATCGGTCGTTAACTCGTGTGTTTCTGCTGATCAATTTCTTCTCTTTTTTTATTCTTAATACGATGGTAATATCGACGCATTGAACTTCGTTCAGATTATTCAACCTTCTATCAAGCGATCGTTTACGAGCTGTACTTGTTCGTTCGTTTTGTCGGTTACGATCTGCTTAACCGCGTTGATTGTCACGAGACTGATATATATTTAATAGAAATTTCGAACGACGTTAATATTGAAATAAATATAAACAATTCCCACTTATACAAAAATCGAAAGCTTACATAATCTACGCAATAAAATCGTCAAATTATATTTCACGCGCGATACCACTGACACAGAAATAAAATAAAGTATCCATTATCAGTGATCCCTTTCGAACGTTATCAACATATCAAAACGTCGTGTTGCCCGTGAAATATATTACTCACACTTCTCACTAAATATTATGTCAACACAACGTGGATCCGTGGATTGATTTAGCGAGAGCCTTGAAATTAGACCGGATATGCCAAAGAACCACGATGCGTGATCCTAAGCGATCGTATCCTGCGAGGACAGGACAAAAGCGACGAAACAACGCAGCACGCGATCCTTTTCCTCTTTTCAAACGTTTCCGATTCGACGAAGTCAGAAGAAAAGGACGCATAATGTATTTTGAATACGTATACTGACCTCGAAACCGTGCCACATCCTGATGATCTCACGGCATCAGCTGTGACTCACTTTCTCGTGTCTCTGAAAACCGTTGCCACGCGTTCCTTCAGAATTAATGAAAATTTTGTACAGGTAGACACCTCAGGTATACACCTAGCGCCTATTCACCGTGGAAAATTCATTTTTTCATGGTCTTTTCTTCGATTATTGGCCTTGTGTGTACACTGTCGTGGATTCGTTCTGATTTAAAGAGGATCATATAGAGATTCCATTCCTCCTTAAAAATCTCACTAAATCTAATTATTAAATTTACAGGTAAAATTATAGATTCATTTTTAGGGCACCCTTGATTTTATCAGAGTCTTACGAACTTGACTGAAATGAAAAGTGGGTTTTGAATTCTTTACAAAATGGTCAGCTGTATTCTTCCATCGTGAGGGAAATTAATGAGGGTATCCCACGCGAAGGTTCACGGAAGGATCGTTCATTCACGAAGTTACAGAAAATTCATTCTCCGTATATTTTTCTCTTCCCTCCTCTTCCGTGATTATTATTCAGTGTCACACGGTTGTTATTACTCTCGAATGTTGGCCTTGTACACGAGAAGCTCCTCGAATGCTAAACAAACTTCGAGACTTGCCGATAACGCTTTTGGTAAACTCACCATAACTACGATAATTTGCTACTAGCATTGCAAATCGAGAGAAGAAGAAGAAGAAGAGGAAGAAAAAGAGCACAGACGTATCTCCTCTATTTATATCAAACTCTCAAGCCGTGTGTGCTTGATAACTTGGAAGTTGATTCGTACTCGTGTCTTACAATCGTTTTGTTATTCAATAATCGCTCTTACGCAATCGTTGCTTCCTTCTGCTAAAACATATCCATCGAGTGGTCGAGTTAAGCGTGTTTTTTTGCACACTTATGGCGCGTGGAAGCTCTGTTCAACGTAGACCTTTAATTTGTGTTGCAGTGGCCTTTTAATTTAGGTACTAACTTTGCTAGGTACTAATAATTTAGCTACTAAAGCAACCTTTAGTTTAGGTACCAACTTAGCTACTAAAGTAGCCTTAAATTCAGACACTGCCTCAGCTACCAATTTAGCTAGAAAAACAGCCCTCAGTCCCTGATAAGAAATTCGAAAACGACAATCAACCACGAAAGCTCGAAAGGTTCAGAATTAGGGAGCCGAGTATCTGAAAGGTTGGTAGACGGAGAGGCCAACGGACTTCCTACTACATCGGCTATTAACTTGGCAGGTTTCTCAGAATGGATGTCCCAGACACGACTGGTATAACTGGTGTGTCCGCCGTGCCGTTTCTCGACCCTCCGCCTCTATTCTTTACCCAGACGTACCGGGGGCTCCACCGAACGTGTTCTACGCTGTGTACGACGTAAGGTGTCCCGAGTGTCCTGACCCCCTCTCGGACACAGGTACAGGCTCGAACAGGTCAAGGAAAACTATAAAACACGAGGGTGGCTTCGATGTTTCGCTCTATTGTCGGTACAGATGCGCTTCGAGGAGGAACGAACCTCGAAGAACTATCATTTGCGCGGTCACGAGCCGTCGAGGACAGGAAAATTGATAGACTTTCGGAATAAAACGCACTGCCTGTTCCATTCAATAATTCTACACGCTGTAGACATTTTCTTTTTATAAAAAAACTGAAGAAATTCGCAGAGTTTTAAATTCGCGCCTTTGGTACAAGACGGGCCGCGAACGTGCCCGGTTTCTGGCCGCGATTAAACCAGTTTCGGCCGCGAACGCGTTTCACGCGAGCGGGTTCTTTAATTCCGCGGACTATCGTGACGCTTCATCTACCTTGGCTGCAAGCGTCGCAATTCCTTTGTGCAACTCTTGACATTCTTTCGTGATGCCTCACGACCACGGAACGTTTCGATCGAGCGAGGATCTGCTTCTTAGAAGTTGAACCGCTTTTCGTGTAACTTCGTAAACAATTTCGTGACATAAAAGTGCTACAGAGTTACACTTATGATACGTCGATTTAAAGCTCAAAGTCTGACAAAAATAAATATACAAAGACATTAATATTCTTCTGTTAACAACGAATAAACTGATTTATCACTTCGCTGTTGACTTATCGTTCGTTCCAACAAAGGCTCGGCCATTTTGTGTCCAAATTATCATAACCATGTTTCCAGAGCCCAAACCTTTATTTCGACGTGTGATAAATATGATTTTTAAAAACGCGTCTTGAAGAAGCCGCGGGTTCGAGAGCAGGGTAGGGAAGAAATTAACAGGGAGGCTCGAAAAAAGAAACAGCTCGGCCAATTATCGTTTCGAGGCGATTCGCGCGAGCAACGAGCCTTATCGACATGGGCTTATCGAGATTCATAGAAAGATAACGGTGACCTATAATAACAGGCGAGAGGTATCGATATCGCGGCTGAAATCGCGTGGGACTTTGGGATCTCAGTTCGGTATCGAACCTCCAAACGTTCTTTTCGGTTACGTAACCGCGTGTGGAAACACGCCGGGAGCGTGTTCGAGGACCTTACACGTACACACACACGCGCGCGCGCATGTACCGAAAGGTTGTAGTTGAACGTTTCGCTAATTGACGGCGGTTCATTCATAACCCGGTCCGTACTAATTAAATAACGAACTCGAGAGAGAAGAGAAGTAACGGAGCAGGAAGTCGCGGAAACTGGATCTCGTTCGCGGTTAAAAGCGGCCGCAGGAAAGAAAGAATGGCCGAGGGACGCGGATAAAGGACAAGACCCGATCCGACTTCGACGAAAGAATAACATTGAATGATTTCATTCGTGCGGACCCGGTTCGCTCGATTCGCAATCTGTCACGTGCGGTCTTGTTCCATTGATTGCGACATAAATCTTGGCGGAAAACGCTGCAACCCGGACAACAGGTTGCCGTACGGTTTAAACTTTGCCGCTCGAACGAACCTTGAGATCTGCTTGCTCGAAATTTCACTTTTTATCACCGAGACACACTGTTTGACAGGAACTTGGCATTCGAATGTCATTTTGAAAGGAGTCGTTTGACCCTGCCTGGTACAGTTACTGTTAACGCGTAGAAATGCACTGCATCGTAATGGTAAAATGGCAAATATCCAAAAATGGTAAATAGCTCGAATAGCCAAACTAACAAGTCTCCGTCTGTTGCCTCGCGTACCATAAAATTTCTCGTAATCCCGGTCCAAAGGATCGTGTCCAAATAAAGCTTGTCCAGGCGTTAAAAAGGGTTGACGCGACGATTGAAACGTCGATGTACACCGTTCAAAAGGCGAATCGGCCCAGACAAGCCCCGGGGGGGCGAGGGGGGGAAAAAGAAAGCAAAAGGCGCGACTTTTATTCAACTTTAATCGTGGCCGATGGCGAAGCGCGTGGATCTCATGGGAGGCGTGGAATTCTTTTTCGATTCAAGGGGACACGCGTGACGATCGATGGCATAGCTCGCGTGACGACTGATTCATCGGCTGGCACCGAACCGACCGGTACCGTACGCTGTATTTTCAATGAAGCCGGTGTAGTTCCTGTCGATGACGCGCGCCATCGCGAACACGACGCGACGCGGGTCACTTGTCAGTCGACGACTCCGCGCTCGCTTATGCGAATTGTTATTCGTTCTTTCATCCCGGCGCTGCATTATTCTCAATCTAATTTACATTAATAGAATATCATTTTACGATATTTTTCCACTTCCACGGATTCATGAAAAATCAGGGACACAAAGAGAGATCTTTTATGGCTTTTGTCACACTTAACGGCGTTCCGTCAACGTTGCACCATCCTTCGTCCCTTAACGAAGCGCTGCCGTTGCGACAGCCTCAAGTGTGGCAAACCCTGTTACGAAAGCCATTTCCTTTTGCATACCGGATGAAAATTCGCAGAGGATACAGTTTAGACGAAATTTTAACGTGGCGTGTAATCACTGCAGGGAACCATGACGATTTTGATAACCATTGAGCAAAGGATCTTTAAAAATCTCAAGCTCGGAAAGTTGTCGAAACTTTAAGAAGTCACCTTAAGGTTTGGTATTATCACAAGAAACAGAGCTCTTAAGAAGATTACAATTGCTCCGTCCACTCGCGAAAGGATAAATCGGTCCGGTTGAAACCCGTACCGTGTCCTGCAAGAAATAAGAGCCGCTTAACGGAAAAACGATCGGATCCTGGTGGCAGAATATTTCGCGGGGAGGAAATCGAAGGACCCAGGGGGTGGGAGAACGGCGACGAAAATAATGGCGGTCTGTCCGAAAGAAACGCGAACGTTCGTTCTGTCACGCTCCGAAAAGCAAGCGTCAATTACGACATTTAATTGGGTGCAACAGGTGGCCGCGTTGACCGCGGCGGCAACGTTCGTGTCTGCCCCGTTTTCGAAATAATACGTTTCCTGGGAACCAGTCGGACGCGTGTACCGAAAACGGAAGTGACCGGTTCCACTCGGCGCGCAGAAGCGCGACTTCGACGTCTCGCGTACGCGGACGAGGGCCAATGTTAATCCTTTCTATGCTCGTTATCCCATTTTTAATACGATAAACTTTCCATTAAAATTAATCAAAACTTGGTAACAATTAGCGATCTTTGTAAAATGATATATGCAAATCGGGTGCAGTGGGGTCAGATAGGGATTCGGTCATCCGCGAATGACTCACTTGTTCCGATTCCTCGACGGTGATTTTACCTACCGATAACGTCCCTGAAACGGTAAGCTATGACGCAACGTTGGCGCCGCCGATCCTCCATGCAGAAAAAAAGAAGTTACGTGATCGAGATCGCATCGCGTTGCGCCCTTGCATCCCTCGTTCAAGCTAGACCCATGAAAATTCGAATACGTCATTCTGGAATCGATAATTATTCAAATATTTGAGTATCGAATTTAAGTTTGACCGGTGTACAAACACCTGAAAGTTGGAATTTTCATTTTAAGGCCGTAATTGAAACTCGAAACGACGCGTATCGGAGCGGATCAAGAAGCGACGAAGATTATTCCCGTTTTATCGGGCAGACTTCGTTCTCCCCTGCAGCGATGGCCGCTAAGTCTGGACGTATCCTTTAGCCGGCAGACAGCGTATTAATTCTCAAGGTGTTCCGTGTAACCGAGAAAACTACCGCTTTGCAACCGGTATTTCAGACGTTCTGCGTGTCTCGATCGCGCGGCCATCGACGATCCCGGGGTGGGGTTTCGGTAGAAAATTGAATCGCAACGCAGCATCCTGCGCGGGGCGGACGAAAAAATTGCTGTGATCCACGCTGAAAGTCGAGCGATTCCTGTGGTAACCGTCCATTAGAACCGGCTAGGCTCGGATCGATTCGAACGTTTTAACCTTTTCAAGGAATAAAAAGAAATGATTATAAAGAGATCGATCGAGGTACCGATTAAAATTGCTCGGAGATGGATTATCGAGAACCAGAGGGGCGGCCGATTTGAAGGAAATTCTCGACGATAATCGTGTCGCCGTTCGATAACCGAGCCGCGTATCTAAGCGCCATTAAATCAAACAAAGTTCGCGTTCTTGGCTAATTAAAACTGTCCCACGCGTTAACGAACATTTTTATATCGACCAAGCGAAAACACCGGTTCGTATCGGGACTGATTAAGATAACGCTTGATATCGGCCATTTTTCTTCGATCCTGAGAACTGTAACTCCTTGTTTCGATCGTAGATCGTCTCAAGATCGAATCAATGACACTGATCGCCAGGTCTCTAACATTGAAACATCTAACATCACCCAACAGATAAGCTGTTCGTCAGTCAACACCGACGACCCAAAAAACCTCAGTAAACCGAACGATCGTATCGAAACCATCGACAAACGATCGGACAGTTACGTGAAAGGTTGTTCTCGTCAGCGGAGTCAGGTCTGTCCACAAGAGATGCCCTGGATGTGTTTAGGCGGCCCGGAAGATAAGCCACGGGACTGCGATGACAGAAAAAGTAACTACCTTCACGCTTTCCATCCTCTTTATCTACGGTTCGTGTTTCCTATTAAACGGCTCTTTGCTTGATGGCCATGAAATCGCTAAAATTTCAAGGTAGGGGGTCCCATGGATAGTAAAGAACTACCTTCTCAGTTTTTGATCTTTTTCATTGAACCAGCGATGATATCGTTTTGTATAAATTATAAAATCTCTGACAGACGAAAAATCATCGAATCTCAAACTCACCCAGAACGGAGAGGCTGAGTCCGGAGCCTGGCCTCGGTGATCTGTGTCTATCTGGAGGCGCCATGACGTACTCTATCGGGTGTAAACGGCGCCTTAATCCACCGGCAGAACCGTTTCTTTCATCTCACGGTCACTCACAAATCACGCGCGATTCCTCTCGCGGCTTCCGGACCGACAGTCATTCAAGGATCCCCTCGAGGATCGCAGGGTGCACGAAACTGTCTATCCTGGCACCAACGTGTCATCGTATCCTCGATCGAAGCAACACAAAACTGGGCCCAATACCCCTGCAAATCTAACCACTTAGCCTTCCCGTTTGGGGTGAATTTTGAAAAGGCGTCGAAACTACACGATAAAAGCCCGTAGCACGGAGCAAAGATACAAAGCGGAAACAGTTACTCGCTCGCTGGTCGAGCACCGACTGCCAGACGAGCACTCCACCTCGACGGCACCGGGTCCGACTCCCTTGACGTCTGATTGGCTGATTGGCCAACCGGTCGGTTGGCTTCGCTGGATAGACGCTGGTTACCCGACCACGACGACTCCGCTACGATCCTCACGGTCGTTCTTCCTCGCCCGCTTCGGTTCTCCGACTCGCCCGCGCGCATGCGTGGTGCATCGCGTTTCAGAGGGACTTTCGAGTCTTCTGTTTAGACCTGGCCAACCGCTTCTGCCGCCCTCGTAGTTTCGTGTCTTCGTCTTCTTCTTTGGGCCCCCCTCGTTCCCTTCCTCCTAGGGGGATCTTAATTATTCCGGCGGAGATATAGGTCGATTCGAGACGCTCCAGTTCTTGAACTCCTCGAAGGAGTTCAGTCGAATCTTGGAAATTTATTTTATCAGTGAGCCATCTCTAATTTTTTAATCAGAAATGTCAGGAATGACAGGTTAAGTTCATCTAATTTCGTTCATTTGATCGCAGCCATTGGAAAGGGTAGGTAAGGAGCGGACGAATGTTAAACGGGCATATCTTACAGACCTTGCGTTCGCATTTCATTGAGCCACGTTTACGACGCAGAAAGCGGTCGTTGTTTGCGCAATCCCGGCTGGCTTATTTAATAAAACAAAGTTGCGACCGGTATCGGGCCGGTAATAGCTTGCTCCGGGGGAATGCTACTGTTGTTCAGCTGTCCAGAGCCGAGAAATTGACGGGGCCGCTCGTTTATCCGCGAGGCGTGAACACACGTATTAGATGCATATAACCGCGTGTAATGCCGGCCACGACAACCTTCTCTAAGGACAACGACAATGCAGGAAAAGGTGCTCCCCCCTCCCCATGCTCCGCCTTGTACCTGAACACGATGATTAACCCTTGCAATTGCACCTTGTTAAAATGAGATGTAACTGTACCCGAAATGGCCCGCCCGAGCTTTGGGTCTACGTTCCTTTTCGACGAGGAAGAATTAAAATTGAAAGTAAAAATTCCTGATATTCAACAGTACTTCCTTTGTTGGCCATTAACTGGACGCCGTCTTTCTTTAGAAAAGGATAGGCTCGTTCTGCAAACAATACGAGCGTTCGAGGACGACGTCAGACGCTCTGGTCTAAGAAAAACGATGATTCCCGATCGTGTAACCGCGAGTACGCTTGTTCGCCCACCACGGAGGTGCTAACCGCACGAAGGAAGTAGCGTTGAAAGGACGCGTACTCGGGTTGGTGACGTTGCTCGCCCTACGCGTCCGGCCGGAGCACGCCTACGGGAGCGGCGCGTAACTCGGCGACGATCCTTCGAAAATCCTGGATCCTGTGCGCAGAAATCGAGACACGAGCCGTTCGTAGAGCAGGTGTAATGATTCAGTGTTTTAGAGTGACCCCTACCACGAAAGCCGCTTTCTACTTTCACGTCCATTGAGTACCCAGGATGCTCCACGAAACGATAGTTCGTCTCGTGTTTTTGCATATTGCACAATGTTTTTTGAGAGAATGTTTCTCTCGAAGTTTGTATCTTCCTCTTTTATTAGACATTCCCAAAGAAGGGTTAAGGTATACGTTTACGATAAATAAATGCCAGTTGTTTGCGCCGATCAAAGGAGTCGCAGCGGTCCACGACGATCCCAAGGAGTCATGAGAACAGGGAAGAGGGGGAAAAAAGCGGAGTGTAAGAAGATGTTCCAGGAAAACTAGCCAGCCATCTATCCTTGCTCTAGCCGTCGATCACGATCCCCGCCGATCCTTTCTCGAGCCGCTTCTGCTACACGTGTCCCTCTCCAAGGGTGACCCGATCTCGAGCGAACAGGTTAAGAGTAACTCCTCTGCTCGCGAACAGCCTACCTCCTCGGCCTACCAGCCGTATTATTACGCCGTGTACACGCAACAGGTTCCAGTAGCATACAGCGGGGAAAAGGATACTTTGCGCTGGAAAAAATCAGCCGGATGCGACGATGAATTCGACCATCGTACCTGCGGAGAACCTGATTTTCCCGCTTCGATGAAAATAAAGTGTTTGATTCGAAATTGTACTATAAGTTGCTTGGGAATTTATTAAATTGATCCCCGAAGGATGAAACTTGGGCGATAACGAGGAATAATTTGAATTACCCAGAAGTACCTTCTTACAAAAATTAGGAAAATTTTAAATTCAAAAAAAATTCTATGATTTTATCGAAAGAGCATCTAATTAACGCTAATCGTCTATTACAAAAATAAATAGTTCATCCTCGGAAGTGGACCCCTTTTTTGCAGTAATTACCTGCACGGTTTTATGGGACATAGCGGGGTAAGGTAAGAGCCATCCAACGTTCCGTTGGAAAAAAACGTGAAATCAAAGAGCAGCTTGTCCGGGTCCGTCGAGGTTGTTACATATGAGCATATGTAGAAATATATGTATAGGTGTATGTACATTGCACCTTTCCACGTAGGCCAGTGTGGCGGATGCGGGTGGGCGGACCGGGATCGAGCGTGTGCCCGGTGCAACCAAGCCGGGGAACCCACGCTGAAACGAGCATCGGTAATTAAACGAGCACCTCGGCTCTCTCGACGAAACTCCATCGTTTTTTAACGACGTCCCGTCCCGTCTGTCTGCGTGTTTCATTGCTGCCACGGCTCTTCCTCGACTTTTCACGAGGATCTACCGGTGTCTGTAATTTCGAACAGGATCGACGTCCTCGTGTACGATCTCGATCCGCTTCCAGACACCGTTCGAACGCGATTAATTATCTGGATCAATCCCTCTTGAACACTGTACCATAATAATTTCTCCTATCAAGCTTCACCTTTAAATTAAATCCTAATTATTAATTGCTTGAAAATTATTTCAAATTCTGCACAAGGAATTTTAACCCTTTGACTACTTTTGACTCTTGGCACTGTAGGCGCCAATGGGCGCTTGACTTACTTTGCTCCGCTGGTACTGTTGGCGCCAATAGGCGTCCGGATCAAATTTCGCCTGTTTCGTGAATAATTGCCGTTTTCAAATATTCAGTAATTCGAATATTTTATTATACTTCGTCAGAAGTCAATTCCTACCGTACGGTACGGCCGGCGCGTGTCAAAGTCTGCCGTAGTCAAAGGGTTAATAAACGTCTCGAATTGATTGTACCAATCAAGGGTTCGAATTATGATCCTTATAGCTTCCATTAACCCTCGGGTGAAAGCAGACCAGGCACCTCTTTCGAGCAGGAATAAAAGGGGAAAAAAGAGAGAATGATCCAGGAGCCGGGAGAGGGAGCTACGACAAATTAACTACGCGTGATCCTGCGAGGAGATAGCTGGTATCGGTACCAGGGTATAGCGGATCGTTGTGTACTGGAAAGCAACAGGGGAAGGGGGGAAGGAGGGCCAGGAACCCGATGTGGCGTTGTGTACGGTGCAAGTCGATCCTTATACGGACCCCGACACGAGGTTCAGTCTCCCTTCGACAGAGCAAAAAGAAACCCTTCTGGTACACCGTCCCGTGTTTTCGATGGTCCTCCGCTGTGCTATCTTTTTAAACGGGCACCTACATCGTCACACGCATGACAATATATCCGAGCGATTGAAGATTTCGCGTGATTGTGTCATGAAAATGCAAATAACCGAGCGTGACCCGGATGAGATCACTGCACGAAACAATTGTATAATTGTCCAAATATTTTTGCAAATTTTGGAACTTTTGTCTTTTAGCATAATTGATTAATTTAATGAAACTACTATATCGTATTTCGTATGATACCAATTCTCAATGACTCAAATTAATTACAATTTGGTATATCCGGAAGTCGAGTTGGGTTTCCAGGTTGCAGGCGATCGAATGTTGGCGACGTTGGTTGGTTTAAACGAAACGCAGCGAAGAAGAGGGGGAAAAAGGGAGGATTCTTAAGTGTTCGCGATTGAACGCGTGGCGAGCGACACGGGGTCAAACGCGAAAGTGTCAAAACTATTTATAGCATCCGGCGCGATGTCGAACGGCATTCCGAAGGGCCGATGAGAGGGAATTATTCGCGTTACTCCAACCTCTACCGACGCATTAGGCACAATTGGGTGCGTGGGCAATGTTAAACGTTAAATCGTTCGTCACGATAGGAGACGATGCGACGAGATTGCTCGCCTACGTTCGAGTTTCCTGCGAATCACCAACCGTACCATGGTGGTTCAACTCCAGCCAATAAAAATATCATCAAACAAATCCACCGAGTGTACTAAGATCTTCATCCCTTTCGTTTACTGATGACATTTTTATACCGGATTAAGTTCCATCAATTTCTTTTTCTACTCGCAATCTTACACCAGTTCAATTTCTTCGATCTGCAATTTTTCAATAATTCGTACATTACAAGATATTTCGATTCTCTATACATTCTCTAAGAGATATATCTTTGTTTATAACCACCTTCAATAATTATTACCCCAAATACACCCGACATCAAGAAACGTTACATCACCCCTGCTATTAATATCTTAATTAACAAATAGAAGGACGGAATACTCGAGCGCCGTTTACGATATTCATGGAGGACAAAAGGGTAAGAAATTCTTTGGCCGAGGAACAGAGGAACCCGAGGAACGTTGCGCTCGCGCGGATTCTGTGAAAGAATTCGCCGCGGTGGAATCGAATCCACCCGGTCGAGGGGGGTTAATGACGGGGAAAGGGAGCGAAAAAATGCAGCGCGGCCACGTCATTGGACAGGTAGTTGCCCTGGGAAGATCGTAGACGTTCAGGAATCCTGTGCGTGGCGCATAGAAACCCTGTGGACCGTCGAACCACGAAAGAGAAAAGAACTCATCGAATCGGTTTCACGAGCTGGTAAGGTCAGCGGACCGCTGCGTGTACGACCTGGAGATCCATTTCAGAAGATACAGAGGCTGGAGAGCGAGAGAGAGAGAGAGAGAGAGAAAGGGAACCGGTCGTAAATTTCCTTAAATTCGTGCAACGAAATATTATCTCTCCGTTCTCTTGCAGCAGAAAAACGTGTAACGGTATTATAAAACGAAAAACATTTCGCTTGTACCATAAATTCGTAGCCGTTCCTTTCAATAAATTGCAATATTTCTGATTCCTTATCGAATAGTAGGTTCTCAGAATTCTAAATTTCATAATTCAACATAGAATAATTGAAATTGAAAAGAAATTCTATTAGTTTCCTGAAGTCTTAATTTTCAAAGATGGTGAACAGAACTTTGCGCCCCCCTAAACCGAGACCGCAGGATAAAAAGGGCTAACGAGACATCGATACCGCGGAGGAGTGAAAGAAATACAACGCGTAGCTTGCGATTTAAAAAAGTAGAAAGAAACTTGGGTACACAGAAACTCTTCAACGAAGGGTTCGGATTCGAAAGGGGAACCAGACACACCGGCTACCTGCACGCACGAGCAACCACCTATCCGCTGGAGACCCGGTGAAATACATACCGTCGAATCGGCAGACCAATAACGTGGATACCTAGTCCGCCCACGTGAAGTCGCCAACAAAAACACATACACACACACACATGCGCACACAATGTACGAATATAATTTCGCTGGTCCCCGGCGCGAGTACACCGGGCCGCGATTGAAAGCGAAAGAGGGACGAGGAAGGATCGAGGGGATGCCTGCGGTGGAACGAAGAGGGAAACGAGACACCGGTTTTCCAAGCGGGTTGCGTTCAATGGAGGCCGAATGAACGAACGAGCAGGCCGTGCACACGCGAACACGAATTAAGCTTGTCCCCGAGAGTAAACGTGTAACTACACGCGGACGACGTGTACCCCGCTCGCGATTTACACCGTACGCCTCGTCACGTGGGTGTAATCGCGTAAACGTCGATAACAGAGAGAGGGAGGGGAACAAGCGACGACCTATCCGGATGAATTAAGGCCGTTTTGCTTCGACGACGGGAAGAGTCGTCGTCCTTTGTGTCGTTCGCTCGTACAATTTCACCGCGCGGTTTCGCGCGTCAGCGTTTAGACGAAAACGGAAACAGGTTGCGCCTCGAACGAAAGGATCGACCGAACATCTAATCCGGACTTTCACCCTCGACCTAATCCAAATTCAAGTCGCCATTTTCCCAAGATTCCCTCTCTTAGCCACCCGACGTCGTAATATCATTTTTCAATCGTTTCTTTCCAAAATATTCGAATCGCCCCCTGTCGAGGGACGCCGCTTTAGTCAATCCAGAGTCGTCCTGGCCGAAGGTGACTTTCACGGCTGCTCTATCGACACACGCTTCTCATTTGCAACACAATGGACGAGGAAGTCGGTTTTCAATAGCACCGCACGAGGATCGGGCGATCGATACACCGTGTCTGTGTCGTGATACTTGTTTACTCGCCTTCTTGTATAACGAAACAATCCTTCCAGATAAAAGAGTTCGTTAACTATTCTGGTGACACGGCTGATCGCTGGTACACGCTCGAAAAAGTATCAAGCTGTGGAGGCTTTTGGACGTCTTCTTCTAGAACCGTTCAAACGTTGACACGTTTATTTTTGGTAGGAATTGTCAAGTTACGTACGATTTATTAATCCGATTGATAAGAAATTAGGAATTTCTTTATTTCTCTCTTAGGATTTTCTTAATTTTTAATTTGATTGCAAGACGCGTTACAAGCTCGCCGATTAATTCGCGTGGTCAGTGACGGATCGGCCTCTCGTTCCCCGACGTTTGCGTAATCGTTGAACAATTTACACCTGCAGCGTGGAACGCGTGCACGCCTTCGACGGCGGATCGAAAACAAATCCGAAGTAACCCATCGAGGATGTGCCAGAAGCTGGTACGCGAAGTGGATCGCAGACACGCGTGCGGATCGCCCACGCCCGCTTCTACACGCGCGCGGCCGGTCCCTCGGGTTCATTCAGTCGTTCGAATCCTTCTTTCATTCAAGGCCCGATACGCTTCGATCGCGAGGCCCGTTCGAGCGTGCGCGAGCGGACTCGACGAGCGTGTGTACGATTTCTTAAGCCTCGCTCATTGGCGTAACTAGGTAGGGGACCCCCCTCCCGGAAATTGTAGACAGGTATGGAACGCTCGACGATTCGGTAAACTAAATACAAAAGGTGCAATTAAATTAAAATTAAGTTTCCATTAGAAACCATCGCCCATATTATTAGTAATTCTTTGATTCATTTTGAAATTATTTGAAATTCTTCCCATTGGATATTGTGGAAATAGAATATAAAGTTTGTTAAAAATAAAATTACTATCAAATGGAATTTTTAGTAGTTGTAACTGTAAAATTTAACACAATTTGTTTGTTATTTGTTTGGTTGAAAATTTCCCAATTTTCTGCGCAAAATCGGGTCCATTTGTACCCGGCTACCCCATAAGGGTTAATGAAAGGTTGTTCCAGGTAATTGCGCTCTTTTTTCTTTTTCCTCGTTGTTGCTTTTTTTTCGATAAAATCTGCAACACGTATACACGCTCGCGGCAACATTTAACGCCGGGGCCCGGCTCGATTCGAATCGAGAGAAACGATATCGACGCCGATCGCTCGCGCCGTACGGCCAGCCAAGTTAACCGGCAATAAAAAACCGGGCCAACCTATAAAACATCCAGCGAACGTGTCACGAGGGCCTGTTACAAATTGCTTTCCGTAATATCGTACGACAATCTATAACAATAACGGTACCGATTACGTTTTACAACACGTGCTTTATCGCGGGACCACAAGGTGTCGGTTGTCTCGCAGGTACCCGGGAGAAGTTGGCCAACGGACCGCCCTGGGCAACGCTTGGTGCAGCCAAGGGTGGAGGAATCGGCTTGGGAAACGCGCAGCTTGCGATACCATTGACGGGGATTAACCGTGCAAATGCTGTGTAATTTTCACGTAATTAGTTGACCCCGGGGTAATCACAGTACCGTCTCGATGTGTTCTTTGATTAAACGTTACGAGTCACTCTGCAATTTGTTTTATAGACACTTCTGATATTACATTGTTGCGAAGACAGGTTTTATTCGTTTCTAAACTTGGAAATAATTAAAAGGGTTCTTCTACGTTTAGAACACCCTATAGACTCAAGAGAGTCTTAACTTTTATAAGAGGTAATTTCGACGAGAGCTTCTTGCTATTACTAAATTTTCTAATTTAAAGTTAGAAAGTGTCACTGAAATACTTTGCAAATTGCATACGAGATAAATAGATACTGTGAATTTAATATCGAACCGTGTCTTTTGTTAAACATATAATATTCAGTCTGGATTCAGGCGAAAATATCGTTCGCCTTGAAACGATGGAGGTAACTTTCACGATTTTGGTTATGCTCGCTGCGACCCAATTAACGAACGGAGAGTACCTTTCCACCGATTAACCGCAACCTGTTCGAATCCACGAGTATCCACGATCACGTTCAAGGAAGCGACCCTCCTGTAAAATCGACAAACTGGACCATCCTAGACTTCCCTAGGGAAATGCCACTGTCAAAGGATCCATCGCCTTCCCTTCTAGGGAAGCCTATGCCCAGTGTTGTACCATAACCTGTCCCAGGTGTAGGGCACGGTTGGAAAACGTTTCACCGCAGAAGCTCGGCTCTGTTTATTCCCACGAAAGAAGAAAAACCCTTGGGATCGGCTCGTTACGATCGTTGGTCACCGATGCACAACCGACCACAACCGACCGCACACTCCCTCGATTACCATCTCCGCCGCCTTCTACACGTGTACATACGCGGCCCGTACACGCACGTAGCCGCTCCTAGGAGTTTTTTCGCCAGGGGATTATACGTGCCCGAGATCGTGGATCTCACGAGGGCGCTGAAAGGTACGGCCTCGACGTTTTATGCGGCCAAGATACGTACGTGGCATGCGTCCACTACGTGTCCGGCATAAGACGACCAGCCTCGGATACTGTGATCCGAAAGATACGGGGATAAGGCCTGTCTATATGCCCGACCGTCTCAACGGACCATGGACTACCCCGTAACGCGGTTTAATAACGCGTTCTATGAATTCGCGTTACATTTCTTTCTCTGGGGTGGACAACCCCTTAATTTACGATTTTTTACGAGCCTTGACTATATAAAGGATGAGCGTGATACTATAGGGTAAGGGTTAAGGTAACATTATTAATAATTACTTGTGTACAGAAACATTTTTTTGTATTATTCTCTTGATTACTAGCTCGTACGATAAACTCTTCAAAATTAATCACTTTGACCTTTTTATTCGGTTAGCAGCAATAATGACCGGTTATTATTAATATAAACCGACTAATTACTTGAACCGTAACGTATGCACGCCTTTTGTAATCAAAGGGTTATTAACCTGCGACCCCCTATGCATAGTGTGTTCAACCTTTAACGCGCACCAACCTTGGATCTTTTATTGCAGGATTTACCACGTTTTTGGTATAAATAACAACTACAAACGTGGACGATAGAGATTTATATTCAATCTAATTTTACACAGGGTATCCCAGGAATATAATTAGCTGAGACGATTCTGAATAATTTTCTTTGCAAAAATGCCTTGGGGTTTCGTTTTTGAATTATTAAGGAAAAACACTGGCCAACCAGGGCGAGTATATCGTTACAACTTTATCTCTGGCTCGTACACGCCTATTGTTACAACGCGACGATCGAATCGAGTGTATCGTTTACCGGGGTATTTTTGTTCGTCTCCGGTTCGATAAGAAACGTAACGGAGAAGTTACTCCCCGCGCGTAGGGAAAGGGGTGAGGAAGAGAGGGCTTTCGTAACGAGTCTCTCGTTGCACGATAAAGAATTATCTGTAACTGGCGCCGTCTGGCGATCTTATTAATTCCCCAATCGTGTCCAATCACGGAAACCTTCCCGACCACCTTTCCAACGCCGGAGGAAGCATAAATTGACCGATAGATGAGCGCAAATAGGCTACGTTCAAGCTTTACGATCGATTTCCTGTGCACCGGAGAGGAGAAAGTAACCGCGACGTAGGAAAACCGACGCTGTTTTTAGCTCGACTTAATCATCGAGGTAATTTCTGTTCTGATTTTTCTTTCTTTCGTTTCGAACGCTGTTCCGTTAATTGATACACGCTTTTATGACCCTTTCTAGAAACGCTTTGACATTTCCAGCCATTTTAAAGATAGCACCCAGAGTTGCACCCACAGCTTTTGAAAGAAATCAATTTTTTAAATAATTTTACAAATTTTATCGTTTTAGTTTCGAGAAATTTAAATTTAAATTAGTTATATGTTGTCAAAATAGTTGTAACTTTTTGTCTTCCAAGGCGTGTTACCCGGAGTTTTTTGAGAAATTGAAAGAAACCGGGCATCACGGAACGATGTAATCCGCCGGACGCTGCTTTTCACATCGTGTAAAGATCTCGCGAGCCCGGCTTGCGTAACCGGCATAAATCGTATCGCCGGCAGAAACGGGCGTGAAACAGGGCCGAGAGTTACTCAATGAACGAGCGTACGTCGAAAACGAGACAGTCTGGTCTCGTGCGCTCGCCGCGACAAACTTTATCGGCAACGTTCCTTCTCTAAACGCTCGAACCCCCGAGGAATTCGTGGGTGGTCCTGGTTAAGGGTAGATAACGTTCCCTGTTAAGGTTGAGATATCAGTTTGCATTATTTTTCTATTAAAACGCAAGGTGTGTACCAAACGTTTAAACGTAAAGACGATATATCAGTTCTTCGAATATGCTCGATTAAACAATAGACTCATGAACGATATTACCATTGCCAAAAAGGGAGGCTGACGCGGCTCTGTTCAGCGTGAATCGCGTGTACATACAGCACGCCCCCGCCCTGGTGCCTACATACGCTCGAGTACAACCGCGAACTTCGAATTCGGAAGTCGTGTAGGTGTGCACTGAGTCAGACCCGGCCGGTCGAGTCTTCGTTTCCAATCGTATCCTGCTTGACTTGGTCAGGAATAACCGTGTGCTCGATCGACGATGGTATTTTAATGGTAAAAGAAAAAAGTATATATCCAGCCGGGGGATTCGTTTTATATTTTATACGGTGATTCGCCAGGAAACGAAACGGCAACAGTACAGCTCGCTTCTTTTTATACGCTTTACTCGAACGCAATTGTCTTCGCGACGATAAATTCGATTTGTTTCGCGGAGATAAGAACGATTCAATGTTAGCGATTGATCCGTGGAACAAGCTGAACCGGAACAGAGATAAAATTCGGTCGTAAAACGCTATTGACTGTCCGTTAAGCAACATTAAATATCGAGCCGAGATAAGGGGGACTTCTTTTGTCGGTGTCAATGAGATTCAGCGCGAGACACTCCGTTGAGGACGTCGACCTAGCTCTTTGTGAATGGTAATTCCATGAATTAAAGCGTCGGGAATTATCGCGTCGCTTGTTAATTAGTTTTTTATGATGAAAACGTTGCGCGACGTTTGCGCGCGGTCCTAGATTTCGAAATCTCGCGCGTCTTTTTAAGAACGGCACCGGTAACGCCATCTAGCGGCGAAAGGGCTGAACTAATAAAATAGAAAATTGCGATTTTGGGAAAAATGAGCGCGTTTTGGGGCAATCTGAGCACGCTATCGTGTTCTACGGGTCAAAATTAATCAGAATAATGGTCTTATGTAGTAATTAAAGCCTTAATTGTTTGAAATGCGGCTCCATTAGTACCAAAGTTTCACCGCTAGATGGACGGACATTTTTGGGTCCATGAAATCGCTGTTTTACCAATTTTCGAATTTAAGGTTTTAATTACTACATAAAGCCATTATTCTGATTAATTTTGACCCGTATAACACGATAGCGTGCTCAGATTGCCCCAAAACGCGCTCATTTTTCCAAAAATCGCAATTTTCTATTTTATTAGTTCTACCTTTCCACCGCTAGATGGCGTCAGTGGTGCCATTTTCAAACGGCGCGGCAGTGTAAAACAATTTAAACAAAGTTTTCACATTATTTTCAACTAAAAACCATAAAAACAATGGCACTATTGCATAAATTATACTTCTACGTGTCTATAGAACTCAGTAAATACATAATGTGAACTAAATAATGAGAATTCATCATCGCAACTCACCATTGTTGTAAATTTCTGCGTTAACCAACGTCTCCTCGTCGTCTGTGTCTGGCCCAAGGGACACTGGGGTGTATACAATCGAGTCTCGTGCCCTCATTATGTTGTTTCTCAACGGAACAAGCTTCTTTTTTCACGATGCATCGGCGAACCACCTGAAACAATAATTATTTGTCAAAACAAGCCCTAATATTGTATATGGAAACGAGAAAAATGAAGACATTTAAAAAATTCTAAGCGGCAGACATAAAATAGCGGTAGAATTCAAAGCTTGCAGGGCGAGTGCACAACTATGCCGTGACTCAGAATGCCAAATATAGTGATTGCCGGGATTTCTGTTGACTTTTTCTCTTTTTTACGAAAATACCACGTCCCGATACAAGTTACACGCTTATATTTGTTGGATTGACTCGAACGAAAATTGATAAACCCCAGAAGTTCTTGGGAACCGTGGCATTCCATCGTCGCGACGCTAATCGTATTTTCCCGCGGTTTCTTTTCGAATCGAACGAGACGGGAACGAGCGAAATTCAAATCCCCGCTAATTTACGTCAAACATAAACCTACTTCACTTTGAAGAAAGTATAAACGAACACCGTTATGTTGTTTCTGCAACGATATTTTATCACCAAGAATTCCAAAACTGTTAGCAGACAATTTTTCTTTATTCTTTTACTATTAAACATACTTTTGGTATAACTAAACAATAGCAGATTCGTATACGTAATAAAGGTTTAGTTTATTTATCCGTTGGCCCCTGAAACGATGGCACATAGGTTACGCGTTGTCCCATATGCTTTTTTGGGCACATTTGTACCCGATGTGTCCGTCCTTGTACCAAAAATGGCAACCCCTCCCGAATTGAAGTCAAACAAGCCAACTTCCCCTCCTCTTTTTCTGTACCTAGAATAATCGAGGGAAGGTTTGTCCAAAGAAAAAATAATTGCTTCGTTTCGATAAATATCTTGTAAAATCGTTCGTTGCTTTTTAATGGAAATTCAAGTGTCACCCATATGTGGGTGACGTGGCAGTCAAGTCGTATCGCCATTTAAAGTTCAAGCGACACTCGTGAACCGGAAGCACTTATCCTCCGTCGTAAAAATGAATATCCCTAGAAATCTGTAAAGAGGCTAACCAAAGTGCCACCGGCTCGTCCGTTATCGCAATTAACCTCCTAGGAATATCTTCCTAGATTCTTCGAATCGCTGCGGACGATATCGGAATTTTCCTCGTTTAATAAGCCCGTCGAAGCGAACGATAAGCTTTTCTCCCCTAGCAACCGGTTTCCCCGTGGCCGCGTTCACGAGCCGGGCTCGCGAGGATCTATTTCGGATAAGACGACGCGCCGTCGTCTCGACGCACCGGTAGACGTCATTCTTCCGTGATGCGATCACCGCACAAACGAAACCGCCTTTACGTCTAAGTACGTACCAGCTGACGATACATAACTCTGCTTCGTTGCAATGTCACATGTTACAGGAAATGCACCCGTCGTGCGTGTCCCAAGCATCGAATATTCTATTTATTAACAAGATTTATCCAAGATTGAACGACGAATATAAATCAGTGACCAATCAAGGATTAATTTCTATCGCTATATTAATTACTTGCCATAATAATAGAAAATGCACTTAGGATTGAATTGGAAAGATCGAATGTTTAACGATGGAAATAGAAATTGAAACGGGGAATTTGTTCCAGTGTTTGTAAGAGACGGAGCCGTGTATACGCGGGCGCACAGAGCGGTGGTTGTAACCACGCCTTTAAGGTTCGCGGGGGGTCTTCAGGCTACGGATATACATGGAACAAAGAAGAGGAACAGGACCTAAATATCACGCTGCTCGATTTCTGCGATTCATTCCAGGAATTGATATTTTTAAAGCGGTTGCATTCGAACGTATCCCGTCTGGTACCGGTCTGAACTTACGCGGCGTGCCAGCCATTAATCCTATCGCCATTTTCTATCGAGAAGAAATAATTTTATTTGCAACGTGGAATTTTGATAAGTGCAGCAAAAATAATATTAATAAATAATATTCTCGTAACTTGGGTAACAATGTTTCAAGAATGGAAAATGACGGGAGTTTGATGGAATTTCGAATTATACCGGAAGTGGAGGGCGAAGAAACATGGTCCGAGGATTAAGGCTGTTTTCTATTGTTCAGGTAATCTTCCCTGAAACTCTTGCCGACAATATTGCAACAGCCGGAAGGACAGAAGGAAAAAGAATTCTTCTATTCTTAGGAGACACACTCCCCACCCGTCCTTGCCCTCCTGTTCTTCCATTCCTACGTAGAACCAAGAGGAAATCGTCGATTTTCTTTTCTTCCTTTTTGTACCGGTCACATTTTTTTCCTACCAGTGGCTAACGAAGCATCGTGTTCCTAATTAACGTTGCATCAATGAAAAATGTAACGAAAGATTGCTAAATTACAACAATCCTTGTTTCGTTGACGTTTAATAAATAATTTTACAAAGGGAAGGAGCAATTAATGTTAAGATATGGCAAAAATTCTTGAGAGGTTCCTGTTTCGAAAATAAGGATAAACATAGAACGAACACTAGGGATTTCTTGCTAAAATTAAACGACGGAAGTGATCGGGATAACGAGCATCGGGAAGGAAAGAATACAGGGGAGCCGGGGTGAAACGTAAATACGACGGGTGTGAAACGATTCCAGCCGGGGAAGCAAATAATTCCTACGATCGCACGCGATTGTTGTAATTGGAGTGCGTAAAACCGGGCGTATTAATCAGACAGGATATGTTCGCATCCTGTCAATGAGTTCTCACGGGACTTCTGTTTAATCCATTCTCATGGCATTCGTGGATTATTCAAGTATTCGAATTATCGGAATTCCAGGTATTCGGATTATTAAAATTATCTAATATTCGGATTGTATCCGAATTCCCTGATACTCGAATCGTCCGAAAAATCCAAATACCCCAGTACTCGACTGGTGGATTTTTGACAGCTGTACCCAGCACCACTCACGCAGCTCTCGAGTTGAACGAACTTGCCCGTGTCCCGTGCACCCTTGACGCCTTTAGACGCCACTTACTAATTCCCTGCCCTTTGCACCCACGCACGTGCCAAGCCTAATGCAATAACGACACTCGGAACTTGTGTCACGGATCGTGCGAAGGTGGGGGCAAAGGATTTTAGCCCCCCCTGTTACCACGTGGTTTATGCGACCATCGGGCCCAGAATGTGACGAGAGCATACGCGCGTAAATTGCTACCGACATTACTTCCTGGTTATATTTAGGCTCGTAAGGAAGATCGAATTTCCGTCGACACGGAACAGAGAGAGAGAGAGCGACCTGATAACCATCGAATCCATGGGGATAGCCCATCGACGACGGATCGACCGTTATCTGATTCGACACACATAGATATCTGGCCTGCTTTCAAGGAATATATATAGACACGATTCCTCGTTCTCTTATTTTTTTTTCAGAGATCCCTTCAACATTTTTTAATGCACTCTCTCTCTCTTTTTTCTCCCCCTCGATGCTCCCTAAGTTTGCCTTAGGGACGGAAGATGTTGAAGCGGGGCACGCGTGCGCCTGGAAAATGACTGACACGTGCGTGGCTGTGTACGAACTTGTCAAACTTGGTTATGGCGAGGAGAACATCCGTGTCCGGTCATTTAAACATCAAATTTATATATCTGATTTTCCTTAACAAAACACCGGTTTGGCAAACATTTACCGGTAATTAATAATTTATTAAACGAAGTTAATTTATCGTTTCCAGAAATGACATGGGTAATCAGACATAAAGAACTTTATAAAAGGGGGTAATAAAGCCTGAATTACAAAATAGAAATATCGTATCTTATATTGTTCTGTGCAATAATAACAAATTTACAGAATTTTCCCCTACCCTCTGACCTCAAATCCAAAGAAGAATCCGAACGAGATATTTTTCATCGTCCCGGATATTCTTATCGTATCGTACATCATTTTTCATCGGGATTCAACGAGACAACAACGAGCGGCACGGGCCAAGCGGTATATCTCCGGCTGCTAGCAAGAGGGTGTCTACTACTAGTAACTGTTGGCCGTCGACAAAAATAGCGCCCTCGAAGGCGTCGCACCTACGGATGCAACAAGGCATTACCATCGACAGAAAGGAAGGAAGGGAGACAAATCGGGATTTAGACACGAAGCTCGCCCTTTGCCTTCGCGAAGGGACGTTGTTCCATGTCGGTGGAAGAAAAACGGAGATCAACGAAGGAAGCTCTATTTCCGGTCTCCACGGCGGAGGTGCACGACCCCCATGAACCTCCTTCGATATCCTGTATCGCGATCAAAAATACGCGCTTACTGTTTTGGATTCTATGAACAAGACTCGTTAATTAACTGTTAATTAACAGTTTTCAATTTTTGTCCACAGAAATGTTTCACGATTTTCGTTTCAGCAACTACTCTGCTTATGATTAAATTACATCAACAACGAAATTTCATGATTCCTAATTTATGTAAACTAAAAGACATCGAAGCAACTTTCGAGAACAGAATGGACATACGTTTTTTCTTTTCCAGGAACTTCCGATGGAACGAGACTCTGGAGGAAGTGGCAGGGATACGCAAATAGAACAGCAATGAATGCGCACGGTCGCGTCAAATCGAGTGGTCAGCTGATCAGCTGCGGATTTCCTCGAGGAAGCTCCTGCTCGAGTCGTGCGGACGCGAAAAGTGAAAATCGATAATAAGAAGGTAAAGAATGGCAAGGTACAACACTTGCAGAATAAAAATTGGTAAGGGGAAGTTCGATGCAAGATCGCAAGTTCAGTGCTTAAAATTTCAAACTTATATCACTTCTCCTCGCGGAGGACGTCGAGAAAAAAGGACTCTCGATCCCCCTTTCGAGGAGAACGAAAGCTCGCCGGTCACGCGTCTCAAAATTCGCTGACGAGAAGGGATCGAGCCGTGTGTATCAGACAAAAGCTCACCGGTGTGTTTCAAGCCTCGAAATAGCAGCGTCGGGACGTCGACTCGCGTTCCACGGAGCAACGACACTTTTCTTCCTTTCCTCCTCGTCTTCTTCCTCCGTCGAACTTCACTTTGGTTAACCGCCGGTAGTAACTTCTTACGCGGTTTCATAAAAACCTGCCCCTGACAAACGGTTAAAATAATTATCGATCAGATTAAATAAATAAATAATAAGTTAGAGGGTCAGGCACGCGCGACAGAACGTTCTTCATCCCTTGTGCCTCCGAGGAACACCGAACCAGTCGACGCGCTTTCAACGACTGCACCACATCGCGATCGTTCCCTTTCGAGCCACGACGAAGCTCCCCCGTTTGTCCAGGAGGCTTTTTTTCTCTTCGCAGCTTTCCCCACCAGACTCTCGCACCACTTTTCCTCCTACCATTTCCTTCGACTTTCGGGGTGCAAACACGCGATCGGATGTACATTATTTCTCTTAAAAGTCTCTTTCTGACTCGTACACGATTCAATTTCTTGATTTGAGAGAAACTATAATAAACATAGTTCGAGAATCAACCCTTTCTTAGAGAAGCTTCTTTGTCCCCACTTTGTAGGGAAGCTGGGTTGTTTTATATTAATTTTACTGTTTCTGTAAATAAATATAAATAAATTCTTTTACACTTAATCATTAATAATCAGATATTCAGGAGTTTCTTTCAATTCGATTAATTTATACGAATTATTAACCCTTCGCAGTTCAACGCCGAACACTTGGGTGCATTCTGTGCATTTATTCAACAATAATCGTTACAATTTCATTGATAGTTAATTCTATTTTAATATATTAAAGGTAACTAGGGCTACGTGGAAGAACTTGAACGAACAGACAAGTGGGAATCAGAAATTGAACTCAAACTGTAAAGGGTTAAATCAGAGTGAAATCATTCTTCTTTTTATTGAGGGTCATTTTACCATTCGTTGATCGAATGCTGCGTCAAGAAAGGATAACGATACTAAAGTTACTAGCTATTTTAGCGAGAGATCATTGATCCGAATATAAACGGGTGATAGCTGATGCCGTCTCTTTTGAAAGGGCATCAGCAAATGTGCATGTCAATGAAATTTTGTTTGTTCTTGTACACCGGCCCCCAGGAACCGTGCTTCCCGCTCTTGTTCGTCGACTGTTGCTGGTATCCTGTCGTGGCTTGGCCATTCTTCTCCTTCCTGTAAATCACAATAACTTGTAAATTAAAATTACAGAACAAGTATATTGCTAATATTAGACTAATAATGTAAATTAGTAATTTAAATGGTCTGACCACACACGTCTGTTTTCACTGTGGCAGGGTAAACCGGAAGTAGGTAACTCTAGTGTTAAAAAAAAGGAATTAATTCAATGTACCTGATGTTCTCGTGTTTCTTATTCATGGTATCGTCGATGTTCGTGTACACCATTTTCGCCTCTCTTTTTCCCTTTCTTCGATTGAGTTCAGTCTCTGATTCAGACACTAGCTTTTCGTCCAATGTAAAATGTTCTTCCCTGTTTATTTTATCACCTGCAATCATTATAATTGTTCAAAATTCTTGGTACCCTACGTTACGATACGAATCTTGGCTGAAAGTTTGCTTTCTCTTCTCTTTCATTAATCACTCGATTATGTGAAACTTCATTTATTTGGTGTCAATTAAAATACTCACTCTACGGCACGTGATGCAAATGTACTAGAACCAACAGTTCTAACCGATTTGCAGTGTTACCTCGTCGACTTCCCTTGCGAGTACTGAGGTTTTTAGCAAGCCTTTGAACAAAAAAATCATAATTAAATTGTGATAATATTTTTTTGGAAGATTCGAAAAAAATCCTCCATCGAGAACAAATGAAATTCATCTTGGTATTAACGGAAATATACGTGTACGAAATCGATACGCGATCGTACGAGTAAAAGGGAAACAGGTTTCAAGGATCCCCGATTCTTTTCGCGTGATTTTTAATCAGGAATTAAAACTTTTACAACGGAGGATCGAAATGCTAATAGAGAAACCTGTTTCCGCGTCCTTTTCACTTACCTAACACTCGGTAAAAATGTCGGGATGTTGCCTTGACAGTCCAAGACTTTGCACCTCATCGACACATAGGTGTTCTTGATTTTTCACGAAAAACTGATCTGACTTCTCTCGACTTAATTAACCGTCTTGGATAGCACCCTCGCTCGAATTGATACTTTGGATCAATGTAGAAAGAAGAAGGAATACAAGAAAAAATGATGGTCCGCACGGTATCTTTGGAGAGACTGCAGGTACCAAGGCGATTCCGTCGCCTCTTACATAGCCTCCGGATGTCCCCCTTTCCCCCTTTTTCGATCGGTCACACCGAGTGGGGACCGATCTCCATGTCCTCTCATCACCGATTGCAGAATTTCTGAGGCGTAATTTATAGAACTCCGATGATTTTGCCCATTTTTTTAAAGGATGGGGTTTTTCGTACGGCAAAAGAAGCGGTTCCTCGAAAGTCAAGAATAAACTTTGGGAATAATAATATCCTCCGAGAATACACATTGGGTCCCCGATCCAATTAATTATACGATTCGTAAACGCGAGATCTTGAACTTGTTTACTTGGAAAGGATTCATTAATAATGTGCATTAATTAAAGAGACTAGTAATACCCGTACAGGAAAGAATTTTCCTTAATCGCTTCCATTATGTATATTTAGAAGCAACTAGAACGGTTTTTTTCCTTCCGAATCAATCGGAAATTCAGCAAATAAACAACGAATGTTCGCTACGGACTATAATTCTTCTCGTGGCTGGATTCGGGTCAGGACTATTATCATTGCCTCTAAAACAAACCGTACACGTCGCGGTAGGGCGTAGAGAAATTTCGACGAGCAGCCTACGTGGCTGCTGAACTAACTTTAGTGTGAGGAATGGGACACGTAATGGTCGTAAAGGGCCGCGAATGGTTCTTAACATAAATCAGAGGGACATCGATCTTCTCGAGCCCCGAACTGATCGACAGGGTAGAAATATCGTTGGGCAATTATCGCGGATAATCGAAGGATTCCGAGATTCATGTAACTTTGCGATATAATCGTCCCCAGTGACCAACCCATGCGACATAAATTATACATTCAGGGGAAAAATGGAAAAAAATAAGGCGCGGAACATGCAACCAAAGGCAAACTAGAATCTGACGCAACATCCTACCGCGATATCGTCAGATTCTGTTGTCTTAAAACAACCGAAATTCTTTATTTTCAAGAAAAAAAGCTCGTGGCTTCTTTGTTGATCAATTTGTAACGGGTGTATCGTTTCTTCTTTTTACCCCGTGTAAACGTTTTTTTGTTCCGATCGAACGATTCATTTAAGAAGATAAAAACTGCAGGGAAATAAATGTATTCTGAAAAAAAAATCATTATTTACAAATAAATAAAATATACAATGTACAATAAGTGAAATATAAAATTTGTTGTATAGAGGAATCCTATTTACTGGATGGACGTGTGTATCACATTTATATAAAAACGGTATATAAATTTATTAGACTATCATCATTTTATAATTGCAACCGAAGTATTTGTGTTTTTATGTATTTTGTCTATCTGGCTTCCATCATGTCGCGTTGTTTGCTCGGGTTAAGATTGATCAATTGATTCGAATTCTCTACGAGCTCGGCGATACTGACTCTGCCGCGTTGCCTGACGAACTTCGCGACAGCCTCGAGCTCCTCCTGAGCGATATAAATGAATTTCCCTCTGTCGTCTATCACACCGGTTAAGGTTCCGGTCGTTTGCAACTCCTGAATTCTATCTACCACGCTGGTGGTTTTTAGGCCAAAGTATGCAGCCAAATCCTCAAGGACCACCACCTTATTTTCTTTGATATATTCAACAAACGCTTGCAACAAATTTTCTTCCTCCTCTTTGTTGTCCTGGTCGTAGCCCTCTTCCTCTACACTAAAGGCTTCTTTCATTTTCAAGTATTCCTCATGCTCTTTCTTTTCCTTCTCCTCTCTGGCCTTCTTTTCTGCTTCCTCCTGCCTTAACTCTTCTTCGCGTTCCTTTTCATACTGTTTGTCCTTTTCCTCTTGAAGAAGTTGTTCCCGTTTCTTACGCTCCTCTCTTTCCCTTTCAGCAGCTTCTCTTTGTACTTTCTTCTCTGCCTTGGCTGCCAATTTTGCCCTCTTCTTAGCACCTATCTTGTGATCAGGTACAATCACTTTTTCATCCGTCTCATCTATGCCCTCGTTTCCAGATGCTTCTTCGTCATCAGCTTCTTGTTCAGTGACATTTGCTTGCATACGACGTCTGGCATTTCTTTGACCCACCGTCCGCCTTATTGGCCTGCCCTGTGCAATTCTTTCCGCAACATTTGTGTCTTTTCTCCTTGTAGCTATAATGCATGTAAACAATGGTCATTTAATACTCTTCCTTTTAATATGAAATGTTGCGAGTAGCAAATTTAGCGAGAGTACATGAAACAAGCAAAAATGTTGAAATGATATTTATGATAATGATCGAAACATCTGTTTAATAATAGATTTGAAGGTTAGAAGTAGGTTAGATTGTAATAAGAAGTACATGGTTTTAGTTTAATGACAAGTGCATTATAAATGTGCGAAGAACGTACCGGATCTTCGTCCTAAAAATACTGTACACACGACGATTAAAAGTATAATTAAAACGGCAAAAGAAGCCAACAAAACGATGTCCATTTCTTTTTTTGTTTTATTCAAAAATCCTCTTCGATTCTCGATTATCGTGAAAATTGACAACGATAATGACCGGTGGCGCCACATATGAGAACGTACCGATTGCATTCGAAGGTGACGTGTGCTGTGTACAGTTTTACGTAGAATTTTACGTTATTTATTTTGCTGTGCTATCAACAGCACTGCATTTTCATAATCATGTTAAAGCACGGAAGTATATTTATCATTTTTCTATGTATCCTCGAATATGGCACGGGTCTTTACTTTCACATCGCTGAGACCGAGCGAAAATGTTTCATCGAAGAGATTCCAGATGAAACAACAGTTGTAGGTTCGTGAAACATATATGTCACCGAGGATATTATTAATTGTACGCATTTGTCGCAATTTTTATTATAACAATGTCCTATCTTTTTCCTGTAGTAAATTATAAGGTTGAATTGTACGATCCACGAACTGGTGGATTCGCGCCGAGCAGTGCTGGAATGGGAATGCACGTGGAAGTCAGGGATCCCGACGACAAAATGATCCTTTCCAGAGTGTACAGTTCAGAGGGAAGAATTTCTTTCACCTCTCATACACCTGGTGAACATATCATTTGTTTATACTCTAACAGCAGCTCTTGGTTCAGTGGTACTCAATTGGTACGAAAAGATGACTATGAATAACTTGAATGATTTGTAACAGTTTAATGTAACTAATATCATTTTATTTGTTAGAGGGTACACTTGGACATTCAAGTAGGTGAACATACTATTGATTATGCTAACACAGCTCAAAAGGAGAAGTTTACTGAACTGCAATTGAAGATACGTCAACTTCTTGACCAAGTAGAGCAAATAACAAAAGAGCAGAATTATCAGAGGGTAATTGATCATTGTTTAGATTTTGATTACTTCTTATTAGACTGGGATTATAATTGTGTATTATTCAATTTCAGTATCGGGAAGAACGCTTTAGGCAAACATCTGAAAGCACACACCGACGTGTGTTCTGGTGGTCCCTTGCACAATCTGTGGTTTTATTAATCATGGGTGCATGGCAGATGAGACATTTGAAGAGTTTCTTTGAAGCAAAGAAATTAGTATAAGGTCACAACTGATTATTCCTAAAATATTAGTCATTTTAAAAAATATCAGTTTCCTCTGTCATCATGTCAGCCCTTCATTGCAAATGATTAGAAAAAGGAAAAATAAGGGGTATTAATTCTGGAGGGTCTGTTTTCAAGATATTTGTACTTTTCATATGTAATCCTTTTTAAGTACAATCATATATGTTTGGTGATCGATGTACATTTAATACTGATCAAAATTTAAATGTAATAAAAGTATTGTATGGAGTGAATTTTCGTTGTAATAAAATATTGATTTTCAAAGAAATTGTTTTATATTCCATCCTCTCAGTTAAGTTCGTACTCATGAAATACGAAATACGAACAAAATGGCGAAGATCTACATATAAACTGGCCTTTAGAAAGTTTAGCGCGTGTATACATCCACGTGAGATGATGCAAACGATCATCACTGTCGGACAATTTTAACATCGAGACAGTTTAAAAGTATTCGATAAAGAGATTGTTGTTAATCAATGTACTACAATTAAAAATTGAATAGAAAGAGAAAGTTTCGACATGCACTCTTTGCGACAAGTGTTTCGTTGCGGAACTCGATTGATTCTAACAAAATCTACAAATTTACATCGACTTCCAGAGGAAACACTCGGAACCAATGTTTACAAAAGAATACAAACTCGTTTTAAGACAGATCTCTGCGAATCTTTACAAGAAGACAATGCAGAAGCGACAAATAAAAAGGTACTTGGAAAGATCCAAGGAAAGCTGAAGGTGATGTTTACGTGTAAAATATGCTATTTAAGAAGCAGTAAAATCATATCGAAATTGGCGTACGAAAAAGGAGTAATTATAATTCGTTGCGATGGTTGTAAAAACAATCATTTGATTGCTGACAATCTTGGATGGTTCGCGGAATTAAAATCGAAGAACAATATTGAAAAACTGATGGCGGCGAAAGGAGAGACCGTTCGGAGGTTAAGAAGCGGTGAGGAAGGATTCTTCGAAGTTGTGCAGAAAGCAGAATTTGACTTGTTACAACATAATCATAAACGAGAAGAAGAATTAATTAATAAACAAGATAAAACAGATGATCAGAATAAACAAATTGGAACTTCGGAGGAAATACAGGATCCGTTATCCAAGGATAAGTAAAACGATGAAAAAATATTTAGGCAAGTGTAAATATTTCGAAATTTATTGTATACTATTTATGTTTTTTATATTATGTTAAACTTATAAGTATATATATAAAAGAAACTAATAATATCGAAAGTTTGGTCAATAACGAAAGACTTAAAGATTTGTTTATAATCCTTTAACTTATAATTATTAAAGGAAGTAACATTGCTTTTCTGGTATGTATGAATTATATTTCTTTAGTTTTAGCAAATGTAAATAATATTTCTAGTATGTACAATCTGATAAAAAATTAATATATATACATGTATGTATATATATTCTTGAATAAAGGTTCTCAGATCTTATAAAAAATCTATAAAAACTTGCCTCTATATGCAATAAAATAAGGTCATACAAGGTTTTATGAAGAAAACCTAATATTTTGATTGAGTGTAATATCAATGCAGTTGCACCTCAAAAAGTGGCATTACTTGGCACATATGGAAGTTGTATGGCAAGTTTTAATTGACAAAGTGTTGAATACCAATGTAAATTTCAAGTAATAGATGTATATAAATACTTTTCTTTTCATAAAAAATGTTTAGTTAAAAATATAATAAACATAAATCTTTTATAAATGTGTATATATAATACATATGTATGTATATAAAATATATAGTAATAGAAACAGAAGGAATGACTTGTTTTTCCCTATCATGCATATATAAACTCTATGTCTTGAAGAGAGAAGAAAAATTATATTCATATAGATTTTAAATATCTCTGAAGGCACAACTTTTGTTAAACTTAAAACAGTATTATAATATAATTATAATAATGTTATTCAGAATTATATATCTCTAAGTACACCAAATGTTGGAATGACATGCAAATTTAATTTTTTAAACTTTTACTTTTTTTTATTAAACTCTATGATATAAGGCACTATATTCTTTTTATAGCAATCAGTCACTTTTATGTTTTTAAAATACTAATGCTGTATTTTAACTATCATATCAATAAATTTCATATCTAGTATTTTTGCAATAATATTTAAAAAAATTATCTAAATACGTAAAATCGTTTTGTTTCTAAAATAATTACTCCTATACAATTGACAATGATTAAGAAGACTAGTATTTCTTAAACTAATCTTTGCACAAGATAAATGTCATTTCATTCACGTGTTTATACGATAAAATTATAGAATATCAGCACTCGATTTTTTATTTAAAATGATAGAATTGAACCTATTCTCTAGTCATAACATAAACTAGTATGTTATCGTTTTTGAAAATTAAAAATCTCTGGTGTAAATATAGTAATTATATTTATGGAATTGAATTGCTAATTAAACGAAAATTATTTTAAATCTTTCATACCCTTTTTGGTTTTGATACGATTGCATATTCACTATTATTAAAGACTTTATGCTTTGGACCCATAGCACTGCTAGTAGATGCAGTCTCTGAATGATTTGATTTCTTTCTAATAACACCGTATCCAAGATGACTATCATCTGCTAATCTCACGGCAGACATGTCTTCAACAATGTCATAATTTGACCATGCAGTATTATTGTCTGCTACAGACGTATTTAAAGAAACATTGGAATGTGAGGTCTGAGATACGGCACTAAAGTTCCCGAATTTATATGTACCTTTCTGATTGATTTTAGTTGCAGAACCAAAATGTTCTAGTTTGTCATAATCTGATTCATCGGATTTACAAGATACCTGATTTATCGTCGTAGTAGTCACCGGTCCATCTGTAATGCTAGACTTACTTCTTGAAGAACTCTGAGAAGTCATAAAAGGCATCATGGTTTCGTACTGAAAATCATCCTCGTTCTCTTTGTTCTTGTCGCTATGTAATATCGAGTTTGCTCTCTCTGTGTGATGTATATTATCGATACCATGTGTTTTCCAAGCATCGTTTCTCACTTCCACTATATCGTAAGGATGTTTCTCTTCGTCATCGAGAATGGAACTTCCGATCGTTTTTTGCGACAATTCCGGCGAGTTATCGCGATTTAACGCTTTATATTCTCCGCATGCGGACGAATCGGACAATTCTGGATCTGCGTTTTTCTTGTCCAATAGGCCCGTGAAAACGGATTTACGTGGTGGCTTTGCAGGTTTTGATCTTATAGATGAAGACGGTTTGGAAGATATACTGGTATCTGCATTTGAAGAGGAGGTTGTGTGTTTCTGAGAATTTTGTGGTGAGAAATCAATGTCAATTAAATTGGCAGAGCTGTTTGGAGAGGGTGGCAGTGCTGCTCTAGAGCCAGCTTCCATTGATAGAGCAGCATGATATTGAGCATCATTGCATTCGATGCTTGGACTGCTTTCTTCGTTCAGTAATTTTTTCATTGACCTCATTTTTGAGTACATGCATCGGAAGATCTCTTGCTGACTGCTGTGCTCCAAACGAAAAGAACCCTCTCCGGATTCACATTTTCTCCCAGCCTCAAATATAAACTTTCCATCCTTGTAACCATATCTTCTGATGTATCGATATGGCCAAGTGAACAAAACTACATCCCCATCCATTAATTTAATATCAACTGCAGCTACTACAAGGGTATAATTTCTACTCTCTAGACCACAACGTTTAGAAGCATCTGTTTCTACAACTTTGACAGAGAATACTCCTTCACCACTAGTACAATACAGATCATTGTTCTCCTCTATTGTTTGATTAGATACACTATCTTTAAATGCTACTAACTGAAATGCAGTGATCCAATGACTCATATCTGATTCAGAATAGCATCCAAAATAGTGAATCCCTGACTTTGTCACAACCTACATACAAATCAAACCAAATAAGGAAAGGATAAGTACCTTGTATTTTGATGTGCACAGAATCTTTCATTCCTTACTTACAGTGAATACATGTGATTGATTACTTGGTGCAATTTTGATGCACGCATCCAGTGTGATGATGCGAGGAGTATGAAGCTGCAATATAGCCTCCTCTTGATTGTCATAAATTTCCACACGTTTGATCCCATAATTGCTAGTTCTGAACAGCTGACAGTACCTCTTGTGCCATGTTTTCTGTAAAAAAAGAAAACACTCTTGTCGCATAAATGTTGGATAAATTGGTTTCGATTAAACGAGGCGATCGTGTAATCTACATATTTCGAAATCGCAAAATTATCGACGCCTGTGTTGAGATTTGATTCAGTGTCAAATAGCGCAGGTCTGAAATATCTGGAATTTAATCGCGCGGCCAATTTGTAGGTTATTCTTGCGCGATCAACGATGACGACTAATCGTATCAATCGACGTGCCCATCGTGAAGAACGATGGAGAGAAAAGAAATCGTAGGAAGAAAAGTAGTAATCGTCGATGAATTATAGCGAATCGTGATACATGTTTAGCGACGTTTAACAACCAACCTTGAGTTGGCCTAACATTCCCTGCGGTGGTAACAGCAGGATCCCTTGTATCAAAGGTTCTTCGGGCTCCATCGTTCCCGCGAAACATCAAGCAGCTTCACGTTTCACTAGGAGCGTGCCTCTGTCCCCCGTGTAATTTCGAAAAAGTAAATTTTTCCACTTTCACTCCCACTTTTCCCCGTCGTCCGTGCTATTCCTCTCACTAGTTCGCCTCTGCCTTCGAGTCGTGCTCTATCGTTTACGCTCGTTCTGACAGTTTTCACGATGCAATTCAACCCATCATAATGTACGGTGCTTGACATTTCACAGAAGCTTTGGGCCCGACGTGAACGTCGACTAGGATTTCCGGGAGAAAAAGTCCTTCCGCGTGTGTGTGCGTGGGTACGCGGTGTGTATATGCGAATACGTCGTGTATATGCGATATATTACACGTACACAACGCGTACAGTTCCTGTGCACGGTTCCCGACGCATTCGGAGCCAACTGTCGCCGAGCAATAGAGGCACGCACGTATACTCCCCGTATACGTACGATGTCGTCCGAATTGTCACGAACGGGCCTATACAAGCTGCGACTATTTCCGAGATAAACTCCGGCCTCCTCTTGTTATTTCAACTTGTCGCCTTCCCGAAACATTGTTTGCATCGAAATTTTTATCATTCACCGTACGTTCCTGTACCAAGCACCTTTTCATTCGTTCTTGGAATTCCAGTGCAACAGATAACGATCAGATAGAGAGGCGATAGTTCGAATTCTATCCGTTCGTATCTTCCTATCGACTTCCGTTTTTCAAATTTCTCTTTTAAACGCCGCGTCGTAAAGAATCAAGTTTAAAATATAATTCTTTCGATTATAATTTTCGTTCTTAGACAAAGTTCTCCGACGATAAAAACACGTCACGACCGTGAACGACGGATGACGATATTAGATATTGTTCGAAAGAAAAATATTTAATGGTTTTTGTTCGTGCGCATAGAATAAGCGTGTAGTCATCGGACTCGAGGAGCTGAAACAAAAGAGGCAGGCACGACTCGAAGGAATCTGAAACGTGTCGACGGAATAAAGTTCCAAAGCAATGCTTGATCTTGTTTTCTTTCTTTATTTTTATGGATTAATCAAACGAGCACGCGTAGGTCGAAGCAATGCGACCGACACCATCGAGTTTATCTCTGATTTCGCTACACGGAAGTGGGAACCACAGCCGATATGAAACAATACAATTGTCTCGTGCCAGTGACAAACGCGTGCGGACGAGGTAATAACGTTTGCTTCGTTTCAAAGTGGATCGATTGAGAAATATTTTTAAACACTGTACGATGTAAATTTGTAAATGAATAATAAAACACAGAAATTTTGGTTCGATTTATTCTGAAAGATTCTCTCGCAAATCTTGTCCCTCCTTCTCTCCCTGAACTATCAGAATATTAAAAGATCGTTGAATTTTGTAATCGTCTTGCGGGTGCACGCAACTAGGCTAAACAATGTCCTGTTCCAATTCCACGGTGTTTCGATCGTTCCTTGATCAGTTATTGATGAACTGACCTTTCCTGCGATTCGTGGTGCATCGTGATCACATTAGTCCTAGTCGGGCCGTGATTGCGCTCTGACGAAGTTGTAATAACAGATCGGGCCAAACTAATGAAGTGATACATTATTCACAGGTGTCCACGGTTTATATAGCTTTCGTACGATACCTGTCAATCGTTACTTCATCGTTCGAAATGTTGTCGGCCCTGTTGCTTCTCTGGAACGTCAACTACGGGGACACGTACAATGATTCGCCGCCGTTGATCGCGGCAAACGCCACGATGGGTATCATCTTTGAAAAATCCATAAAAGTATCGGTTCTGGTTGTTGGTGAACATCGTTCATCCGACCACGACCGTTATAAGGGTACGGAAGCAAAAGGGGTGTGAATCTGTTGAAGCAGCGGTGGTCGTGGACGGGAGCTTGTTCACCAGCAAGGAGGAGCAAAGGGACATCGTGGGGGTCGTGCACGATCTGATCGCGTACACGGTGAGAAAGGAGATGCAGGTAGGCGGCATCGTGGTGCGTGTGTTTCGCGACGGGAATGTCAATTTGCGGCAAGGTAAGCGATAATTAATCTCGAAGATTAATTATCCCTTAATTATTACGCTTTCTTTTCGCTCGCGCTCCTCAAGATTACACGATACTGTTGTCCGTGGCGACCTGTTACCTGACGTGGCGTCTGCACGAGGCTGCGCGCAAGGAGGAGCTCGTGCATCTCGCGATTACAGGTATCGAGCTCAAATTTCAATTACAACGCCTCGAGATAAACGTGATGTCCGTTTTCATTCAAGATTCGGACTGTCCTCGAATCCCAGAGAACGACGGTCTGAGCATGCCGATGATCCTTCCCGGGAAGGAGCTGTCCCAGATCTTCTTCGACCTGAGGATGATGAACATTCTGTCCTGGAACGTGATCAACATCCTCCACGACGATACCTTCGGTGACAAGAGCGATCTAACGTGGTTAACACGTTCCGTGCCGTGTGGGGTGCGTACGACCCACGCTTGGAATTCTCATTGAAAGACGAAGAATTCTTTAAAATTTATTGTGGAGTGAGGTGTCCATACCCTTTTCTTGCTAAATATGGCTTAGGGTTCCCTTAAGGCTAGAATTAGGGTCCAGCATGGAACGTGTTAAAGATAACGTCGCAGATGAATTCTTTTATCTCTAATCGCGGCCCTGTTCTTCCCTCAGACAGGGACACGATCAGCAGGGTGGTGAAGGCCATATCCGACAAGCTACCGGACAGGCAATTAAGCCTTGTCTCCAGATCGATTTTCACCCTGAAGCACGACAACACCGAAAGGGACAGAAGGAATTTGGTGAACAAGGTTTTGAACGATTTTCACGTCGAACAGCTGGGACACTGTTTCCTGGTGATCGCCACGGTTGATATTGTCGCGGATGTGATGGCGGAGGTATACTTAACCCTTTCTAATTCGATAGTTTATTGAACGAAACGTTGTCTCTGCTTTGAAGGCGAAGTCCCTGAAGATGGTCCATCCAGGTAGTCAGTGGTTGTACGTGATCACCGATACGGCCGCACGGAACATGACCAACGTGACATTCTTCACGGAATTCTTGGCGGAGGGTGGAAACGTGGCTTTTATGTACAACGCGACCGATTTCGACGCGTTCTACGAAGTAACGATCGAGCATTCTCGGAAAATCAACCACCTTGGGTCGTTCGATTTATCGCTGAATCTATTGATAATAATACTTTAATGTAAAATAATCAGATAAGTTCAAAGACCCCTTTAAATTTTTAACAAAATTCTAAGAAATCGAGCAACCCTCGCCCCACCGAAACATACAACAAATAATTATTAACAGATCTCCGTTTCAGATGAACGTAACGTGTTACGTGAAGGTGTTGGTGCAAGCGTTGGCCAAGTCTCTGGAGTACTTGCTGACGAAAGAGATCGACCTGTTCATCGGGTTGACGAAACGCGAGAGACGAGAGGTGATCTTGACGAACGTTCGAGTGAGTAAATCGTTACGTCCCTCGAAGAGATACGATCGAAATCATCTTTCAATTTTTAATCAGATACACCTGTCCAGAAGCGTGTTCGATTCGGAAGCGGCCTGCGACAGATGCCCGTTGTGGAAGTTCGTGTCGTCGATCACCTGGGGAAACTTCTTCTCCCACAACAAGAACACCGCGCAATTGTTGGACATAGGCACGTGGACCCTTGCTTTCGGCGTTAATTTGACGGACGTGATCTTTCCGCACATCGCCCATGGATTCAGGGGCATTAACTTACCGGTTGTCTCGTACCACGTGGGTAAACGCTCTTATATCTGGGACCATCCAGGACCACCCTGTTGTTAATACATGTTTTAGAATCCACCATGGCAGGTGATCTCAGTGGACCGAACGGGGGAGAAATCGTACGAGGGACTAGTCTTCGACGTGATCGATCACCTCAGCAAGAAACTGAACTTCACGTTCACGGTAATTACTTCAGAATCGACGAACAATTCGAAATCCTGGAGCAGCTCGCGGTTCTCCAAACTCGGAGAGGTAAGAGCACCTTCGGGTATCGTCGATTCTTCTTCATCGACTTTCTTGTCGTAGAAGATCAAAGCAATGACGATGTCGAACACGAAGAGGGTGCCCAAAGGGGTGATAGACATGATCCGCGAGAAAAAGGTGCTGCTGGCAGCCTGCGCCTACACAGTGAACGATTTCGAGAAGGACACGATCAATTTTACCGTGCCGATCTTCGTGCAGACTTACAGCTTCTTGACTTCCAGGCCCAGGCAGCTGTCCAGGGCGCTCCTGTTCGCCTCGCCGTTCACCAAAGAGGTACCAGAAGCGAAATATTATTTTAACTTCGATTAAAAATTTTCTAAGAATTTAATTTCTAATTATTATTTAGAATCTTTAATCTTCCTTTGCACCAAAGTACCCTTAACTTAATACAATATTTCGGACCTAGGTTTTGGGACCCTTTCAACCTATACACACATTGTTATTGCCTTTTCTTTTTTCTTAATTTGCCTCTCAGACCTGGGCCTGTCTGGCCGTGTCCATTATCATAATGGGTCCGATCTTGTATCTGATTCACAAGTACAGCCCGTACAGCATCAGGACCTCGGGGCTGAACTCGTCCTGGCAGTGTGTGTGGTACGTTTACGGGGCGCTTCTTCAACAAGGTACCATTTTATTACCCGTTAAACCGCCTCTATTTCTCTTTCGTACGTGAACGTTCGCTCGATCGGAATTCGTGCTTGCCCCCTGGCACTCTCGATAACCATCACGTATTTCACAGCTTGTAAAACTTGCGGGTTTTAACGGCTCCGGGACGTAATTGTATTTACATGCCGGTAACGGTAACCGTAGACCAAAGAAACATTGCAGAAAATTAATTTATCGATGCAATACATTAATTATTATACCGTGTACAATTATTTTATAGTAACGATAATAAATTTGGGCAATCAGTACAGTACCAATTATCACTAAAAAGCTACAGAATTCAGATTTCAGAACGTTTTTACGAAACATTGTAGGAGGAATGTATTTACCACAGTCGGACAGCGCGCGGATGCTGATCGGTATCTGGTGGTTGATCGTGATGGTCGTGGTGGCGACATACTCCGGAAGTCTGGTCGCTTTCCTCACCTTCCCGAGGATGGACGCGTCCATCCTGACCGTGGAGGACCTGGTCGCGCGCAAGGACAAGATAACCTGGGGCTTTCCCAACGACACCTTCCTCGAGATGTACCTTCGAAACGCAGACGAGCAAAAGTATCAGATCCTTTTGTCGCACGCGGAGAGGCACAACGATACTGAAGAGGAGACATTGGTGGAACGCGTTAAGCAGGGGAAACACGCGCTGATCGATTGGAGAAGTTCCCTCAGGTATGTTCTTCTTGAGTCTGTTATTTTTCAAATTAATCTTGAAGGGAATGGATAGGTTCTTGATGAGGAAAGATCTGCTGTTGACCGGAGGTTGCCACTTCTCTTTGAGCGCCGACGAGTTCCTGGACGAACCGATCGCCATGATCATCCCTCAGGGTAGCCCGTATTTGTCCGTCATCGATGCTGAGTGAGTGAACTCAGAACTTTAACCTAGTCCTTGGATCTTAAGCTAGCTTATCTTTGAAACTTTCTGAATTACGTAGACTGCATCGAATGCAAGAATCCGGCCTGATGAACAAATGGATCTCTGAAAGGATGCCGATAAAGGACAAATGTTGGGAGGTGCCAGGAAGCAACCAGGCGGTGAACAAGAGGAAAGTGAACGTGGCAGACATGCAGGGGATATTCTTCGTGCTGTTCATGGGTGATAATTCTCTTCACATTCTATCGAATTCAAGATTAGCAAAAATTGTGTCGATCAACTTCTGTCATCGTTTCAGGAGTCACGTTGTCCTTCTTGATCCTGTTCTGCGAGCTGTACTGGTACAGGAGAAAGATATCCAAGGAGCGCAAATTGTTTCGTCCGTTCGTCTCGTAAGATTCTGTTTAGTTGTAGCGTGAATTCTTAGCACTGTGCTTTTCTTTCCAAATAAAAGTTGCGATTCCATCCTAATCCTTTTAATCTTGATTCGATTTTTGCTTGCGATCAGAGTTTCTTTCCATCGATTAGCAACTCCGCGTTTTTATCCCTCGAGGATGAAAGAGCCGTGCTTGGCACCGGCTCGACGTCACCGGAAGGCCTAAAGATCCTTGCTCAATCCGAGTTCCTCGAATCCTTTTCTTCTCGTCCGAGCGAGCGGCGCGAAATGGCAATCGTTTCGTTTCATTTTCCATCGATAATTGGCTTCGGGGGATACGAAATAATTCTCGTCAATGAAACGTCGATGGTCCACGGACGTTTACGCCGCCGTTTGCAATTACCATCACGAACGAACGGCTAATTTGCGGGTAACGGACGACACCGGATATTGCGTGGATATCCACGCAACGTTCGCCATCCACACTGATCGATTCTCTTTTCCTTTCTTTTTCCTTTCCATCGATGAACCTTAGTATCGATGATTATACACGTGTTTGCACGAGAAACGTAACGACGCTATTTTATTTTAATCCTTAACACCATTACGATCTCAATTATTAAAAATTTCGTTTGATACGAACGATTTTTCTTCGAATTTGGAAAATTAAGGCTACTCATGGAGCCGGGATTACATGGTCAAGGATTTTAATTCTCCAAAAAAAGGAACCTGTACCAAATCGACGAGGGTTCACGTTTCTATTTATTGATAAGTATCGCGTAATTGCGAAACACCTTATCCAGTTTCGTTCACGAAGGTTCATTGTTTCGCCGGAAGACTACGCATTTAATAAGATGCCGTTGCTTTCGCGAACGGCCACGAATATTGGGCAATACGCACATATGATTCAGTTGTTTCTTGTTACATTAAGGTGGAAGTTGCTACAACTTGTTACTTTATTAAGATCGCGCCCGATGGAAGAATGAAAAATCACACGTGTGCGAACACCGAGAGTGTAAAAGGAAAAATAAAGTGGTCGGATCCTATGTTACATCTCGAGACAATGAGCTCGTTTAGAGTACGAGAACGAAATTCAACCATCTTCAACGAAACATCGACGGGCGATCTTCAAAATCTTTATAAATTGCTTTATAATCACGGCGAATGTTTCAAATAACATCTTCCTTATGTAAAATGTTTCGTAAATCACACTGGAAACTTGATAAATAACGTTCAATAAATTAATTTAAAACTTCTCAACACTTAAGAAAGAGAAACTTCTCAACCCCTGAAAGCATTTCGTTTGGATTGTTATCTTTGAAAAATTGTAAAGGATCAATATGAAAAATTTCAGAAGGGTTAATCCCACGGTCGACGAAGATTATTCCTCGGAGGATGCTGTGTCCCTAGCGAGTCACCTGGGAGGGAAAGGGAAGGGCGGTACGCGAGCGATATGACGGCGTACATAGACACGGGTTTATCTACCTGACGACCTTGCCGTTTAAAAAATCCAAGAGTGGCCGCCGGCAGGGCCCCGGAGCGGGCGGCGTGTACCATCCGCGAGCGAGCGAGCGAGCCAGTCCCGACGTAGAGCGCAGACGACTAAGACTAATCCTAATAAGAGCCGCCGCGCCGGGTTCGTTTCCCGCTGCAACGCGTGTGCCATTCGTGTTCCGTTCGGCGAACAATCGAAGAACGTTTTCCATGCACGTTGACCCTTCGCCCGACATCCGTATCGTTCGCCAGCCGAGAAAGCAACCGCTCATCGTTAACATGTCCTGGCTAATTCTGCTGCAATGTACGTATTCGTATCGTTTCGTGTACTCGTGCAACCCTTCAACAATATTTCAATATTTATTTTGGATCTGTGATTTTATGTAATGCTTTTTAACTTTCTTGGGACGTTCAGAGTCTGTGTCTAATTAGAAATATTTATGCTAAGTAATAATTATTAATAATAATTTGCTTCCAAATAGAATTTAAATAGAATAATTATTAATTAAATATTTTTGAGCTACTGCAAAGGGTTAAGAATCACAGACGACAGAGAGACAGCGTGAAAACGCAAAATATTATCCGGCGAGACGCGAAAGTGTTAACCAACGGTTCTGAATAATAAAGAAGAAAAAAAAAAAATGTTGGGTCCGACTAGTGTCGTCGGTGCTGGTCTACGGCTACGACAACGTGGGGTTCGACGGCTGGTATCAACCGGTTCCACATCGGCCGGTCGACATCATCACGGACGTTATTAACGATCTAGGCGTGAGGATTCTGCAGCAGTACACGGCCCACGGGAACGTCGCATTCTCGCCGACAGGGGTTGCCTTCGTCCTGGCGGCGCTCTACGAGGGATCCGCGGGCAGAGGCAAGCAACAGATAGCCGACGCCTTGGGCCTGCCCAGGGACCATCACGTCACCAGGATCGGTTTTCGAGACATTCATCGACGGCTACGGGTAAGTTGCGCGAGAATAATTCCAGCCAGTGAAACGAAGGCTCGAACGAGCACGGTTTCTCTTCTGCGACCGAGTGTCGCAACGAAATTGTATTTAACGGTCCGTGAAGTAAACGCAAATTATTTTTAACGTTTCAAAGACGTATCTGAACGCGAACGGCTTCCTCGGGGGTCTGACGCTCAATCAGGAGAACACCAAGCTGAGGCCCGAGTACGAGGACGTGCTGAGGTTCTATGGATTCGATCTCTCTGTGCCCGACGAGATGAACGAGACGACCACTGAGTCGGTTACAGAGACCGTCACGTCGTTCCCCGACGAAACTACCACGGTAACATCTGCTCCAACTCCAGAGATGGACGAAATATCGACCTCGACACCATCCGTGGAGACGATGGAGACGACGATGAGCACAGGGGACGTTCAGAGTAGGTTCACGGAAACCACCCCTCCTGAGACGACCCTGACGGTCGCCACTGATGGTCCAACAACAGTTCCACCCATGGAGAGGACTACCATCGCTGAAGAGGTTCCTACAACCATACCCCCTGCACCTTCTGAAGAATCCTTGACGACCACCATTCAATCCACGACCATTATTCAATCCATGGATGGAAATGAAGAAACTCCGAGTACTCAGGCTGCTACCCCCTCGACGTTGACGATGGAAGGAGATTCGACGACCATCGGTCAGACCACCACCGAGGCTGTAACCGAACCCGTTTCGGAGTCAACGACCACCTCCGCAACAACGATGGTTGACGTTATGGAAAGTACGATGGGTTCGACGATCCCGGGCCCGGATACCGTTTCGACGGCGTCCACGAACGAGACAGGATCGAGCGATTCGCCAGTCACGAGCACCGTCGCCACGGGTGAAACCGGGTCGACTACCGGCGGCACGATCAATCGGAAGAAACGTAACGTCAGGGGCCCGAGGGGATTCTTCTCTAGTTATCCAGGTTTGGTAACAGGCTTGTTAGCTTTTTATTGTCCGATCGTTGCCGATTCGAACGATTGATTAACGATCTGACGGGGAGATCCTGTTATAATATACCGTTGTAGTTACATTTATCATATCATGACTATTATTAGTTTGCCGATATGGTCGTTCGATCGATTTTTTAATCGTGAAACTTGAATTGTTAATTAATTAATCCTTGAATTCCAGACGAAGGAATCTGGATGCAGGACCTGGGGATCTGGAAGCCCTATCCTTCGAGCCTGAACGAGGCGTCCGTCAGGGACTCGACGGACATATCGTTCCTGGTGAACGGATGTGACGTCTCGTCGGTGACAGCCTCCAGATACATAGCCGTTCTGCCGTTCGCCTATTTCCCGTCGTTGCATGCGGTCGCCCTTGAGTTCCCCCTCGACGTAAGAGTCAATTTTTCCACGAAACCTTGTTTATAATTCCACTTCCACGTTTCTAATTCGCTATCACAGGATCCCAGATACAATATCCTGCTGATGATGGCCACGGACAGAAGAGACACTTATCAACTGGCCAGAGATCTAGGGGGGAAGTCGTTGAGGTTGCTGAGGAAGCAATTACAAGCCACTTGGGTCAGGGCCACCATCCCGTCCTTCATGTTACGAGGCTTTGTCACCTTGACGTCCTTCCTGCAGAGGGTAATAAACGAGATCAACCCTTCTACGATCTCTCGATATTCCTCGTTCAATTCGAATCCAATATTTTTTATTTCATTTTACTCGAAACGGTTAATTTTAACGAAGCGTATTTAGCGAAGAGTAACAAACGCCATACGATGTTTCTCTCCGTTGCTCGATATTCCGCCATTAGTCTCGGGCATTAAACTCCTAATTACTCAGTCGGGATGCTGTAATGCACTTTCCGCTTCTCGGCTAACCAAGAAAAAAGGAAAGAGAAAAAAAAGAGCTTCGTCTTCCGCGAGCAGTTATCGGTACACGTGGCCTTCCGAGCGACACGTAATTGGTGATAATAGGAGAGAAACGGCGTCGAGGAAGGGGGGCCTTCGAAACGCGAAAAATGCGAATTGCCTAATGGTCGTAATTCAGAGATAACCGCCATTCCGTGGGCTTTATGATCTTTGCAGGTCGTTTTCGTCGGTAATAAGCATTCCCCGGGACCGTTTAGCGTCGCTGATCCTTCCGTCCTGTAACCGACGACGTTTCACGAATCGATATTTGCTGCTTTAATTATTCGTCACAGGAGAATTATCATTTTCTACAAATTATTTCAAATTGGATTGAATTTTGATTCGCAGCTGGGAATACTGGACGTGTTCGAGCCAAGGTCAGCAGACTTGTCGCCGATGACACCCGATCTCGGCGTGTACGCGAGGGACGTGCAGCAGAGTATCGGTGTCAACATCAGAAATTATATGAAACCAGATAGGACCCACTCTCGTGAGTCGCCCAATTCCGATCTACGCTTGAACGTTCTACCTCGTCGGGATTATTACCGATACTATCATCCAGGTTTCTGTTCTATACGTACCTCTGCACTTCGTCCTCCACCCTTCCTTCCAACTTTTGGCTTGTAAAGTAAATTTTCCCTAGGGAAGCCTATCCTTCGAGCTTGCTTCTTATTTTTTTCTATAAGAAGAAATTAACTTAAGGGTTAACCCTGAAGCAAGTTTTCGATACTCAATCCTTCGTTCGTGAATCACGAGAAGAGGATTTCTTGGTTTATTCGTCGTACAGTTTTATTTCGCAACGGAGATTTAAATAGGAAGGTTCGATTAAACAATTAACTTGACGCAATCTCCGCCGGTGTCAAGTGGATTGCGATTCCTCTTGCAGACAAAACGCGAAAAAAAAAAGCTTGAAGGAAACACGGTAGATTAGAAATCCCCGCGAAGGTCGGGGGACCGCGAGGCGTGGCTAATTCGATTGATTCGTCGAGGAATCTTTTTATCAGCGACGTGTAACTTAATATTACCCGATAAATCGTACGATAGCAGACACGACGTGCGTCAAACTTGTTAGAACTCGATTAAATATTTTTCAATTGAACGTCATCCATCGGGTTGTTTAAACTTCGAATCGATAAATGTCGAGGAGCCATCGTTTCCGGTTTATTGTAACCGAGCTGTTGGCCACGTTAGGGAATATTCTCAGTATTGTTATAAAGTTAGTTGGATTTAATCGGTGATATCCTGCGACTGACTCACACCAAGGGGAAAAATAAATAAAAAGACCTTGCGGTTTACTCTTCTGTCTACCAGGAATTCCTCGATCGTTACCACGAATATTTTCATTTCAAAAATCCACTGTCTCTTTTGCGTTTCCAATCATCTGCACTAGAATAGTTCTTACCGACTAATCATTTTTTTGTACAACGAGTTGATTGCCCGTTCCCGAAGATTGAACAATCCTGAAGGAAACAATCAACGCGTTCAGGTGTTTCTTAATACTTTGATGGTCGCCGATTTTGTGCAATTCATGGTTCTTAAAATATTGTCCTTTCCTGGTGGTTAATTATCAATAGAAACACGTTTGAAAGTTTGAAATGGTAGGCAATTAGTATTAGAGCCGACAATTACAAAAGTTCTTGTTATCCGAGTGGTGACAGGGGCCATCAAAGTGTTAATTACTCAGAGAATTATCTAAGTATCTTAAAACACTGTTTATGGTTTCTAGCGAACCCAGGAGACCTTGCTTTCTTAAGTAAAAATTCTAATTACCCCAATAACACGGGTCGTTAAAGTGATAATTATTTATACTATTATCCAAGTACCCAGAATTATGGATATTTATTGCTTCTAGTAAACCCCCTCCCAGAAATATTCTAATCGGCAGTAATTGCGGCCGCCGTTCATCCGATTGTTAATTATTCGCAGAACGATCAAAGGACACGTTTTCAAAGTAATCTTCTGTCACAGGTAACGGACTGTTCGAGAGAGCCGGGCCGGTGCCGTTCACGGTCGTCCATCCGTATCTCTACTTCATCGTCGACGCTGAAACTTCGGTGACTTTGATCGCCGGCCGAGTTAACGATCCATTAAATTCCCGGATACTTTAGGCTCACCCGATCCACGCTGTTCGAAAGGAAAACAGACGAATTTTTCGTACGGTGTTTAATTAATAAACATACGTTTATTTGACATACTTATAAATATTGTTATAATCTATAAACAATCATATATACATATATGCATGTGATCATACATACATATATATATGTATATTTTATTCAAGTTCTTCTTTTAATTTGCACGCACACCTACCTTTTTTTTTTTTTGTTTCGTTTTAAGTACTAAGGATGTATGTATGTACAAGGTTTCGTGAGTTGTAAATAAAAATAGCGACAGAAATAGGGCGGACAGACGAAGGGGAAGGGGGCATATTTTGTTGTTTTAATTTAATCATTTAAACGATGGGCAAGAATTTAGCATTTACAAGGCTATACACAATCGGAAGTACGTATTATACGAGCTTGCTGCTGAAACTGCCAGTATCTCAATTAACACCTTAATTAGAATAATTTTGCAAAAAGGCCTTTTCAACTTCAAGCTGGCTGTTCATGTGTACACAGGATGATAAAAGGGTCGTAATTTCGACCACTAAATATATTATTCTTATCCTATTTATATGTATATATATATATTATATTGAATATATACATGTATACATATAAATACAATTCATGTAAGTCCTCGTCGTTCAACCCTCTATGCATCTGTGTGTGTTCGAAAATCTTCTTTTCTGTCCTTATTTCATCATGCACAATTGTGACTAACACGCATCACAATAAATAAATAATGAAAATCGAAGAATTCCCTTCGCGGGTATTTCGAAAACGAGCTCCCTCTTACGAAAACGGGACAAATCCATTTTTCTATTGAATCTCTTTTGTCTTTGAATCTAAAATTATTTAAAAAAAAAAAAGCAGAGTTGTCCCAGTTTCTTTCTCGAGTTAATTATTTTTCCTTTCGATGGTCCCGTACGTGAAACCTTCCACAGTCTCGCGTAATCTTGCTTGGCTTCGCTGTCGACAGCGACGGTCCTCGGGATCGAGAGTTTCTCAAACTTCTGTCCCCGATACACGTTCTCCCCTCGTGCGAAACAGGGGGATGAACGTGGAAGCGTTTCGAGTCTCGTGTTCTCTCGCCGGTAGAATAAGGTTGCGAGAGCCTCCGAGGGAGGAGGATCCCGACGCTTGAGCCGTCAAACGAGGTCCCGCGGCGAATGATGGACAAACGAGGAGGGCGGCTCAGCCGGGTCAGGTGACGTTCTTCAGTATCCACGGGACGAACTTCGAGATCCTGGTGCACACCCCTGGCAGATTCGCCTCCGCGCAACCGATACCCCAGGATATTATACCGGCCAGGAAGTAGCGGCCGTCTTTGCCCCTCACTTGAAGAGGACCGCCCGAGTCGCCCTGAAGTACACGCAAATTCAATGCCATTTCAACTTCCGTAGTAATTCTTGCAAAGGAATTGTTATTTAACGAAATTTGAAAGGGTACCTGGCAGGAATCTTGTCCTCCGCTTTCGTATCCGGCGCACAGGAATATGTCTGGTATGAACTCGTGTCTACCAGCCCTCAGGAACATTGACTTACATCTATCGTTACTCACTATAGGCACGGAAACCTGGAAATATTTTAAAAGAAATTCTATTTAAATCTCTCCTTTACAATAATTTGTCATTTGTCACTATTTGTATTTACCTCCTGCAACACCGAGGGTAGGGTTCCACCCTCGCTCAATCTTCCCCAACCGGTGACGGTCGCGTTCTCCCCGACCAACAGATCGTCCGTAGCCGGCAAACAAATCGGCGAAATATGCGGGGCGAAGGTCAGTGAACTTTCCAGCCTGACCAAAGCCAGATCGTATTCGTACGTGAAGAAATTGTATTTCGGGTGGACCACCTTCTTCGCCACCCCTCGTTCCACGTAAGGCAGACGCTCCTGAACCGACGAGAAGTCGTATTCACCGACCCTGATCCGGATTTGAGATGTCAACAGGCTGTAACGAAGGTGGAAATTTCATTTTTATGGATTTAATTTTGCTAAGATTAATTATCTAATTAACAGAAATTATTCAGATATTATTCAAAATTCAAGTGCCACCCATATGTCAAAGTATCAATTACAATGAAACCATCACTGTAATAGTTAAGGAATAATAATTATTAATTAGAAAGACAAAAAAGAAAGTTGATGAAATCTAGATTCGCTCACTCATCGACGCAGTGTCCGGCGGTGGCGATCCAATTCTCGTTGAGCACCGCGCCGCCGCAGCGATGGGTGCTGGAGAAGCCGAAGAACGAGGTGCGTCTAACAGACACCTGCCAAGGCCATCGACCGAACGGCGCGTCCTTGCCACCGACGATCCTCGTCTCTGGACGCGGAAACAACGGCGGTACACCGCACTGCATGCCTTTGCTCTCGGCCGCCGCGGGAACTGTCAACACCGACCCGGTCCTCGTCGCCGCCTCGCCGTTGTTGCTGGAGCTGGTATCAGGTTTTGGCGTGGTTGTCGAGGTGGTGGTGGTCGTGGTCGTCGTCGTGGTGGTGGTCGTGCTGGTGGTGGTCGTCGTGGTGGACGTGGTGGTCTTCTTCGTCGGTCTGGGCCTGGCCGACGTCTCGAAGTGGGACGTGGTTATGTAGTGTGCTGAACCGAGCGGTTTGTGGTACTCGGTGTTCTGCGAATGGAAATAATAAACGCGAAATAAAAGAAAACATGGAAATCCATCGAGCCGGTGCGGTTTCGCCGGCGTTCATTCATTCGCCAAACTCGATCGATCAACTTTTCTAAGCCGGTTGCTCAATCGACTGTGTAATCGAGCTCTGTGTCGCGATACCCCGGCCGAAAGAATCTAATAAACGTTGCGGGTTAAGGAGATTCCCCGTCGAGGAAACAAGCTGATGAAGTTGTTCCCCGAGGAGGAACCGATTTATAGATAACTCGCCTCGCGAAACAGTATTACATCTGTTGAATAAGGGAAGAACGGTTCGTAATTATGGCCAGTGGCGCGTGGAGAGGATCGCCGAGGCTTTGCTAAATTACAAATTCCTCGTTTATACGGACAGGCTAACGTTAGCTTTCCTCGGCTACTGTACCGAGACGAACGGCTCGATATCGATCCACTTTGTAATTCAGTGGAAACTCTTAGTTTCAAATTTTTCCCAATATAACAATATATAACAAATTTCTGTGTAATTTTTAATTTGATGAAAAGGCAAGTATGCCACGTCCTTAGAAGACGCAGACCTACAAAGTATCAGAGTACACGTACTTCTTGCGGTTCGGTCGGTTTGAAACTCGGTCGCGGCGGAAATGCCTCGGGTCCGTTCTGAAGGAGGCTGGGGTTATCGGTCCAGTGCGGTTTCAAGGACGGCCTGGGTGGCGTCCAGCTGTTCTCCGACCAGAAATGAGAGCTGGTGGCCAAAGGTTTAGCGGTCTCCGACGAGCTCATCGGCTTCGTGGACGACACCGGCCTCTGTTTCGTCACGAACGCCGGCTCTGTGGTCACATGCCAGTGAGAGGTCTGTGGCACGGATCCGGCTGCGCTAGAATGAAAGAAAAGTTTGAAGTTGTTGCCCAGAAACTTCTTAAATAATTTTAAAAAATAATCTTGATTTCTTAATTAAGTTTCGAAAATTGATCACACTTTCTGCATTTCTTTAGAACGTAAGGACATAGTCGAATACCTGGTGGTAGATTGGCTACTCGTGGGAGTAGGCCTGAGGGTCGTTGTCGTTTTCGTAGAAACGTTCAGAGTACTGGGTTTGGAGATATAGTTCGGCCTTGTATCCGGTTGATCGCTCATCGACACTGGCCGATACGTGGTCGTTTTAATCGAGAAGAACGGTTTCGAGAACTCCGTGGTCGGCTTCGGCGACACTGGCTTCGTCGCCCATTGCGGACGTTCCGTGTGGATGAAGTTCAAACTTGGATGAGGCTCCTTCGCGGTTTCCTGGCAAAAATAATATCAAATCCTTCGACATTTTTCCCCTAAAAGTATCTTTTTGGAGGGTTGTTGGCACTTACATTTTCGTCGACAGAATTGACACTAGGTCTGTGCACCGACTCCTGCACGCTGAGATCGGCATCCTCGGTTTTGCTGTCGTCGGGCCTCGATTCGGACGGTCTTTGGTTGTTCGGCCTGTTGGGCCTGATGCCTTGGTCGTCGTGCTCCTTGCCGGGTAACCTGACCACCAGCGTGTTGTGCCCAGTGTCCACCTTGTCCTTGAAACCCTGATGATGATTCTGCAACGTGCTATGAGAAGGATTCTTCTCCTTGACACCTGTGTGCTGATTATTCTGAGGTCTGGTCTTCTGTTGAAGGTTCTGGGTACCGGGCCTCTTCGTGCTCTGACCGCCCGCTTCCCAGAGATCGGATATACCGGGCCTCTTCGTGCTGTGTTGTCCGGGTCTCTTCTGAGAACCCTTCTCCCAGACCTCGACCGACCCAGGCCTCTTAGTGTTCTGAGACGGTTGAGGGTCGGGTCTTTTGGTGTTCTGAGATCCTTTCTCCGGTAGATCGGTCGATCCTGGCCTCTTGGTGCTCTGACCTCCCCTGTCCCAAAGATCGGAGGTGGCCGGCCTCTTCGTGGTCTGCTGGCTCTTGTCCCAAAGATCCGCGGGTCTCTTCGTGGTCTGTTGGCTCTTGTCCCAATGATCCGCGGGCCTCTTCGTGGTCTGTTGATTCTTCTCCCAGAAATTCGAGGAGGCGGCCGCCACCGAGGTCTGGATCCTGTCCTTGTGATCGGATGCAGGTTTCGCGTGCGGTCTCTTCTGCAAGGACACTGGCCTGTGCGGTCTGCCGTGACCCACGAACGAGTCGAACGTCGCGGACGAATGGTGGCCGGGTCTCGGGGTGCTCGAATCCGTGACCAGGAAGCTGGACAGCGAGGTCAACGTGGGCCTGGTCGACTCGTTGCCCAACGCCTCGGCCAGGGTCGGCCTCAACGGCTCCGAATGATGCTGATGGGGCGCGGTGATCGCGTTCGTCGTCGTGTTGTGCACGCAACAACTGCCGAACATGAACGTGTCCACGCAGACGCCCACGTGTGTGCCCTCCGACTTGATGCACTCCCACACGAACATGCACGTGCCCTCCTTCGACTCCGGACCGGGCACTCTGCACGGCTTCGGGGTGATCTTGTAGCCTGCTTGTGGACAGACAGTATTTTATGAACCTCTGGAAATTTCGCTAAATTCTTTGGCCACTTTTACGCGAACTCGAATATCCTGACGCCAATTTTACTATTATTTTGATGATAACCTGAATTTGTAACAGCTACACATTTTCTCGAATTACAGTAATTCGCTATAGGGAAATTGATTCTCCCACGAGTTTCTCAAACTGACCCGGATCGATGTAACTCGCGGTGCGTGATAAGCAACCGTTTAAAGAGTTTCCAGATAATTCCTTCTGTAATTAGCGAAATCGTCTTGGGACCCACGAGGTCATGGCGTACGGAGAATAATGACGGATCGATACGTTCGACCGGCTAAGCAGCGTGCAATTTTCGAAGAAAATTCTTCGAAAATTGCGCAAAAACTGAAAAGGGAAAATTTCAACGTCGGACGGAGTACAAAGACCCGGGCCAGGTCGTTAACCGAGACGCGAGTTTCCACGGTTCACAGTGCGTTCACTGTTTCGTTTTCCCCGTTAGAAACACGTTCGCGTATCGTTCGTTGCACTTTGGTCAGTTGTTAATTAAACGGGAACCGTCTCTTTTTTCTCCTTTTCCCAACAGATCGAGATGTACAAGTTCCAGAATATTTACGAGCTTGCTGCGCCTCCGTAAAAGGGACCAAACGCCATTTTCCGATTCTGCACAATTTTTATTCGAACGTCGCAAGGTAACAGAGGTGAGCACTTTTTTTCATGGAATAACACGTGGAATTTTACAAAAATTAATTACTGTAATTGTTTATGCTCTTTTAATTAAATTCCCCGTCTGTTGGCTCGCGTAGTAGTTCCTTTAATTCGACTGAAACGGAAACGGAAACGGACGTGAATAGTAAGACGCGTTAGACGAATAATTAGCAAGGGATGGTCGAGTAATTTTCAAATTTGTTGAATAATTCGATAATATCAAATTTAATTACTCCACAAATGAATACCAACGGAACATTATTATTTCATTATCCTCCAATATCATAAACGAGATATCGAAAAATCGGAAATCTGTAATGAAACGTAATGAAACGTAGAAGGAATCCGCCCCCTTGGTTCGCTTTTCTTTTCTCACGCTCGACCGACTGCACCTTGACCGAGTTCCTCGTCCAATTAGGCGTTACACATTTCAGAGGACGTTCCCGACACGACGAAGAAAGAGAAACGTACGAACAGGTGGAGAAAGGGAGTACGGGCCGACATTCAGCTGGGCTGGTGGGGATAGAAGGGAAGAACGTTCACTAAGGGTCGAACGGTCAAACGACGGAACCAGAAACAGCCACTTTATCCTTCGACCGAAGATACGTATCTAATTTCGGGTTAAACCTGTGTGTTTTTCCTTAAAATAACTGTTATCCGCGCGGATTTCATTTCGTAGATCAAATACCACGGCTGAACATTGAATAAACGAATACTCGATTCTGTTTGATGATTCGATTCGCGGGAAACGGTTTCACGGAACAGGAACGATTGGAACAAGGTGGGTAAACATGCATTGTATATGGTCGCGATCAAATCATCGAGAGGAAAAAAAAAAAAAGGAAAAAGAGTATTACTGACTGTGACCTCGATTCAGCGTGCTGAGAGACCTGGCGATGCCTGACCACCAGAGAATTGTGGCCACGTAACCGATCCACCGCATCCTGATCCCTGAAATCAGAAATTGTACCACTTAACAATTTGTGCCTCGATCGAAGATTAATTAGTACCTTGTTTTACGGTGGAAATTTCAAGGTAATCTTAAAGCAAAAATTTGTATATTTCATTTTAAATTCCAGGATTTGTTTTTTGTACAAGCAACACTTTTTGGTTAAGATAAGTATTTATAACAGTTCAATGTTTATTTATGTAATTATTTGTGGTGTTACTGTGTTTATGATCAAATATAACGAAGAATCGTACAAATTTTCCCTTCTACAGAAACATTCGTTTATCCAGTTATTCACCGACCAGTTACACCTGTATGACTCGAGTTATTGCCACTTCCGTAGCCGGTAAATCTGGTCCCGGTGATTTCTGATGCGTTTCCACACACGGTATCAGATAATCGCCTCTCTTTCTCTCTAATTAGCTAGCTTCTGTTGCTAATAAGCATGCCTAATGCTCGCACGTACCTTGGCGTGCCTTGGTGGTGTGCCAACACAAGATCCTCGGGTCACAAAACAATAAATAGTATAATTGTTATTACGTTGTTGCATTTTGTTATACTTGCTGTGTTACACAATTATAATAACAATATTTTAAATCATTAATATTCGATTAAAGTTTGAATAATTTTAATATTTGGGATTTAAAAACTTCGACGACCCCAATTGCGCGCCCTTAAGGGTCGCAAACGACTATCGGAAACTCTCCATCGCGAATGGCGATCGAACGAGAGAAAAATCGACGTAAAAGAAAAGTGAATGGAAATGGTTAACGTCCGGCAGAGAAGCGGAACAGGCGAAACAGAATAGTGGAGAGGGTTGAATAAAAGGGGCGAGGTCCGCGCCTATCTCGTTCGCGCCGGGTCATCGATGACCATTATGCAAATAAAAAGAGCCTATCCGCAGGTGAAACCGTGCGATATCGCGTAACAATCCATCGTTTCGCGTTTTCTATCGGGAAATTGTACATACCAAAAGAGGAGCCGTTCCGTACGTTCACACGCATGCTGGGTCAATCAAGATATTGATTTAACAGGGATTCCCGGACCGCTGTAAACATCGCTCGAAATTGGGCCACGAAGGGAATCGAATCGAACAATTTTCAAATCGCCATCCCCTTCGAGGGGGAACAAAGAGAGAAAGAAAAAAGCCACGAAATCGAGGATCGTGGAGAGTTGCGGATAATTGAATCGACGGCAGGTGCAGGGGTCTGTTCGACAGGCAGAAAAACTCGATGATCGCGAAGAAGAGGGACCGCAGGCGGCTTGTTACCGAATTCTGGTTTCGCATACCGGGTCATCGAGCTGACTTTCGAGCTTTCTCGGTCGTTTTTTCCCCGACAATTTGTCTCGTTGACACCGATTCATGACCAAGGGAATCCGACCATAGCACCGGTTCCTCGCCGCCTTTTTGCCCCGACGGATAACGCGGTTTTATCGTGCCTCGTATTTCAATCGACGACAGACAACGGGGTGAAAAAATCGATATTCGATCGAATAACATTCGAAACTCGAATAATTTGATCCCGAGGAATTTCTGAGGAATACAATTATTATTTTTCGATCGGTATCGAACGGAATCTGAATAGAAAATTGCAAGGGTGTTGAATCGTATCTCCGCGAGCATCGACCACGGCTATAATTCCCGGTGTGGTTGTCGATTATCGTTTTAAGCGAATCGCGTTTGAAAACATTGATTCGCCATTCATGGCCGCGGAGCTTAAGAAACGTCAACACATTTCACGCCACATAAATCAACCGGCACCGCTGTTCGATTGTTCGATGCGCTTTCGAGGAAGAGGATCGAGCATCTGGGACGATTCCTGTCGATTCGTGTCACCGTCTTCTGTATCGACCCTTTCGATTCCTTCCGCGACGAATATCGTTCCCGTCCATGCTCCGAGTAATTAGCTTCGATATACTCGTCAGTTTTTTGCCGAATTTACTTGGCCCCTTACGCCCAATTCTGGCCCCGATGATTGCTACCCCGGGGAAAGTCCGAATACCATCACCATCGTTTCGAGCAAAGTTTCCAGCATTTAAATACAAAGTAGAATGGTGGCAAATTACCGGTTCCTATAAATCATCGGCTCAATCCCCGGAGCCGTTCGATCGAAACCTCGAATCAGGCATCCTGGAAGTCCAAAGAAATTGCAGACCGTGGAATTCTTTCGGCCGTCCCGATTTCCGGCCCGATCGGAATTATAAGAATTTTTCTGTAGGTCGTTTTGGGGATTAAAAAGGTTTCAATCTTTGGTGAATTATAAAATATACTCGGTGGGTTATTATTTTCGCTTTGAACATTCGTATTGGAAAGCTGGTTGGACCGTACGATAGGAAGGTTTAAATAACTCGTCGAGCTTTGCTCGGAGGATGTTCCTGTTTGCCGGAGAAAATGCAGTCTTCTTCCACGAGAGTGGTACGCAAACATCAATTTCATATCCGGAAGCGATGTCTGGCTACGAGTTTCAACGATTCTGAGATCGAACGTCTACTTCTCCTTGCCTTTTCTATTTTAGGAGATGTTATTCAATGTTAGTTGTTTCGCTAGTGATACTACTCAATAGTACTACTTCCACTAGTGATGCTACTCAATAGTATTACTTCCACTGGAAATGCTACTTAATGGATAGCACGATACGGTTCATAGAAAACACCCTTGCGTCCCACTCAGTTCACGTTTCAGTTTCTATTCTTCGTCGCAGCGTTTGTCACAATCGAAAACGAAAGTTTCCGGATTGCGAAACTGGCTTCGAGAGAGCCTCTTACGCAAACCTGTCGCGAATATAGAACAAAATTTGAATTTTTATTAGGAGCGTCTATCGTCCACGTCGGATGCACCTTGTCTCGACTTTTCCGAATAAATTCTATCGGTCCCTGTATCGCATAATTTTCGAGTTTAAGTTTTGAAATTAAATAGAAAAACTATCATTTATCACGGTTCGCGGTACTTGTAGAGTTAATGACATTCCTTGGTAATCTTATTGTCGTAGAATGAGTCGGAGGGGCGAGGAGAAGAGATGAAGAAACAGAGTGGCAAAAGATGGAGGAAGGAGGAATAGAAGGAACGTGTTCCTCGCGGTTGCAGAGGAACTGGGCCGTGGTCTCGTGTTACCCGTCTTCTGTATGGAGCACGAGAGTCCGCAAAAAGTGACACATATTTCAGGGCAACGAGAGGAACGAGAACTCGGTTGACCGCGAGCACGCGGAACGATTTTTCGCTAACGATTCCTTATTTTACAAGATGCCGTTTCTGCTGATGGTTAACGCGCTGGAATCGTTGAATATTTCTTCGAGCACCACTTTTATCTCGTGTTTCTTTCTGATTACTCAATAGTAATCCTTCCATTAATAATTTCTCCAATAATAACCCTACTTGATATTACTTCTACCAAATCCATTTCTCCTTTTTCCTTTCGCTAATTACCCGATCGGCAACGATTATCGATGGCAACGCGCGCGTTGAGCAGAAATCTCAGAAGCCAAGGAAGAAACACGCTCGCACCGTAGCAGGTTGATCGTCCTCCAGGCTGGTCACTGGAAGATAACTTCAAGGATACGCGGTGTGGCGATTCGATCGGCATGGACCGAGACCGTTAAGCGTCCAGCCACGAGAAAGAAACTACTGCTCTACCCTACATGCTTCGAATAGTGTTCCGATCGGTGGCCTCTCTGGGGCAAGGTCAAGAAGCAAAGAATATAAAACTGTCGCTGACCGGTGCGGTCTTTCTAGACACGCGCGCGATGACCTCTTTCTCTTGCCGATCGTTTAACAGCGGCTCGAGAAACACCTCTTAGATAATTGCCTCTCCTTTTTTACAAATTAATCTATTCGACGAAACCGTTCTAATTCTACGACCTCGCGTCGACGAATAAATGGTACCAATTCTTGGGTTGAAAATAAATAAAATTCATTTTCTTATTATTATTCCTATCGTTGTATTCGTGGTGACTCTTCTAATTAACTCCAAAATGAATTCATTAATTATACAAATTCCAATAAGAAACATTTCCTCGATCGTAAAATTCTGTTAAACAGACGCGAATCGTCGAAATGTTTCAGGGACGAGACGCAGTCTGTTGTTGTTTAATACTTTCTGCAACGGCGACGGTAAACGGCCGTGCTCCTTCGTTTAGCATTCATAGCCGCGACGAGGTTTCATAATGCCGGTGACACTCCGCCCTCCAGCGGCTTCCAAAACACGCGCGGGGATCTCGACGTGACAGAGTTTCGTGAACACGCTTCGGGGGGCCATTAAAATTTATGCCCGCACATTTTCGACCTGTCCGCCGCGTGCGCGAAACGTAAACAGAATCACGACGATCCTGGCCCTCTTTGATGGACCGTCATAAGTTAATTAATTTCATTAACAACCACCACGTTCGTAATTAAAATTAAAATTCACGATCTATCGTATTTCGAAACGTAGAAACTCCCGCACGATTTCGTGACTTAAAAGTCACGAAGACTCGAGCAAGTCAAATATATTTTTTTTGTAATATAGGATTAGCCCTTTGCTGGTTACAGGACACCGTCTAATTTCTGGAAGATCCTGAACGATAACCGTGTTCCCGCGTCGCGTCAGTCCGCAAAGAAACGTCCCGTAACGGGTAGCGGTTATCATAGCGACACCGTTCCCGTTTCCGCTTTAATCGTTCCCGTCTCGCCGGGCGAAATACTTCCCCACGGCTCCTCGACAAAATCCCCGACGAAAGAAACGGCCGGAAGAGGTTAAACACGCGCCGTCTCATTGTGGCCGCTGAAAGTGTACGAGGAGGAGGTCAGATTTCAAGGATCAACCGCAATTTAACCTCGTTATCCACGCGTGCGCTGATACCTCGTCGATTGAAAAAGAGAGACGAAGACGAGGATGAGAGTACGGAGGCAGGGGGTTCAGAATGCGTCAATTAACCTACTAACCGACCAATTAACTGGCCCCCTGGCCCTAACGGGGACAATACGTTACTGCAACGGGGACCGTGGCGGATTTAATGAACGTTTTCGAGCGGATAACGCTGGAACGTTTGACAGCGGCGCTCGGCCAAGTGAAAAGTTGCCCCGTACCTGAGCTACGTGTACATCCTTTAACGCGTCGACCGCCATGGGGGTCATCGATGACCGTCGCCTCGGATTTCATGTAATCGTGTAATTAACGCGGACGAGTGGCCCCGGGGATCGTCGATGATGCATCGTGAAATTAACGCGGTTGAATGGTCGGGGAAAAATTCAGGAAATCTTCGATTCAAAGTTTAATTAATCCCGTGAAAATAATCGAAGGTTCATCAATCTTTTGAGAGGAGATCTTTGCATAAGTATTTAAAATTTCTATTTTTTTAATGTTTCTGTTTATTTAAAGTGGTAGGTGTTCTCCTCGAGGTCGTTTTGCAATAACCGCTCGTCTCCTCGGACAACTTGTCTTACTCGAGAGCGCAGCAGCGCCAAAATCAAAGCAAAAGGAACGCAGCCGATCAGACGCTGTCGGCAAACGGTCTATTTACGTTACACGGTGATTAAAATTTAACGGAATCCTCAACAATCGTGATAGTTGATAATCCGCGATGGATTAGCGACGGCTGTCACCGAACAAACGCGTCCCGTCGCACGTTCGTCAAATTAATTATCCATTCGATCTTATCGATCCCCGTTCCTTTTCTTTCTTTCCCTCGCCGTGGAAATGATCGGTTTCCGAGTTGGGCGAATCATTCCCCATAGGCGGCTGCTCGATGGTAATTTAATTTATGTCTTTCCTGGCGCGTTCGGACGCCGCTCTTAACAAGCGGGCGGTAGCCGAGCTTGCAGGAAATGGAGGATGATTGAAGGGGAGCAGGGAAGAAGAAGCGTGGAATTCGGTTGTTACCGATTCCATGGGAAAGTTCGAGTGTGCCTCGTTACCGTCTGAAATCGCCAAAATCGATATCACCCGAAGAATAACCTCGTATCGAAACACACGGGATAAATAATCAAACGTCAAATGAAATTTCGCTCAAGTTTTGCTTAGATTACCTACGCGTTGCCTTTGATTTAATTTCATTTGCGACCCGAGGCAAGAAAACCGTAAACCAACATCCAGCGTGGAAAAAGATACTCGAAAAACTGGTCGTTCGTGATTTAATATGAAAATAATACAACTCGCGCAAGATGTATTTAAGGGTAAGCAAAGAAAGTAAAGACTATGAGTTTTAAATTGATTATCTGAAATGTTGCGTGTATCCAAGTAATATCGGATACTTGAAAAAAGGGGGAAGAACTGTTAATCAGCTCGGAAGGGTGAGAATGCCGAACGAATTGGAGCGTATCTTAGTTGCACTCCTGTTTTTACGCCATTTATGCCTATTAATAAACTACCCAGGGTATTCAGGATCCACCGTGTTGCTTCCAGAACGATCACTTTTTGTCCATTCGTTTCGGGACACGATCCAGCGAGCACGATTCCTGTACAGTTATCCTATGCTAGACGAGGTAGTCGAGGAAGCTGCATTTTTTCCCGTGAAAAATAAATTTTCAATAATTCAAGGCTCCTGCATTCTATTTGTTCTCAAAGTTATAGAAAAGGTCATTGAAAAATAAATCTAGGACTGCAATTTCTATACTTTGTACTTTCGCAAAAGCAAGGCGACCCTTTCAATATTCCACCCCTGTTTCTTTTGATCAAAATTCAAAACAAAACCGTACATTTCGTTTTCCTTCTTTCTCGCGAAGGAACCGGTGCGAAATCGCGACTTCGTTCCCGTTACGCTCGGACTAATTACCCTGGGACAGAACCAGTTATTAACGCGGTGTAAAAAGAACGTCGCCTCGGAGCGCGTCGTCTTCACAATAGTTCCGTCGTTTTCGCGAGGCTCGCGCTTTATCGGCCGATAAATTGCGCGAATCGACGACAGAGGTGGTTTCTCCGCTCGCCGCGGGTGCGAACGATCGCACGGTCGGATAACGCGGCGTTTTTCGCGCGATAGGCGCGAAATCGAGGCACCGGGGTACCGTTGCGCACGGTACCCCGCAAAAAAGCAAGAAAAAAAGAATGATCGACGCGAGTTCACCGTGAGATAACGTCCCGACGACCGGCTTCCTATAACGCGCCGATCGATGACACGCTTGTTGTCGCCGTCTTTCAGAAACTGATCGAACACGACGGCCCGTGAACACCGGAACAGGCCTGTTCGCCGGCGAACCTCGAAGATCGAGCGAAATTTTAACCGAATCGACGGACGACTCTTCATTTTTTCGTGTGAAACTCGAGTTGGACGAAAGTTCATCGATTCGGCTCCTTTTTTGGCAAAAGGTTTCGATTAACCCTTTAATATTTGGTACAAAAGAAAGTAAGAATTTCGTACAGAAATAAGTCATTGTATATATTTTAATTGACTGGAATAAATCACTTATTCCACGGAAGAATCACTCGACATTAAAAGGCTGTATATTAACGTTTAATTGCTCAATTTCTATAAACATTAATTACAAGAGAATGCACGAGGAAGTTGCACGGAGCTTGTTGCAAGATGTTCCTCCCTTTGATCCACGCCGCCAGGACGTTGCCTTTTTTTAGGCGATACACCTACGAGGAATTGTTGTCGAGACAAAAGGTTATCTTCAATAATCATAAATTCTAAGAAATCTTGTAAATATGCTTCCTCGTTCTTTCAAACAATATTGTGTAAATGGAAATAAACACAATAATTTCAATCGATATTAGTATCAAGAAAATATTCAGGTCGAAACGATACCTTTCCAGGCGAAATGGATTACTCTGTTATCGGTGCACCGCTTGCAGTGGAAAAGTGCGAACGCAAATAGCAACGGCACGACAGGTACGGACGAGCTCAGCGAACGAGAACAGAGATCTGTTAAATATCGTGGCAGGAGCCCGATCGAAAGACCAGTAGCACCGGTACACCGATGTGGACCGGGCATAAGGCCTCGTCGCACGATTAACGGCCGATGAAGAAGTATTACGGAAGTATGACAACGGTAATAGATAACTGGAAACGAGCGTCGACGAGACGCCATGGACGCGTGTGCACGGGTACGACGGCTTTTCGATCGTGGTCACGTTCGGCGCCGTTACGGTATTCAACCGGCAGCCGAAGTAACGTGGAAATCATAGCATCGGCCATCAAGGACTCGTAACTGGTAGCGGAATTACCGGGCTTTATCGTACCGTGCTATTGCCCGCCGTAGATACCATCTCGCCGTCTCCCTCGCTCTCGCGGCGCCTCTCGCGAACGGACGATCGCACCGTAAAAAGACCCTAAAGGATGCCGCTACCGTGTCCCATTTTACTTTTACTTTTAACGCGTCGAGCCTCGCACGAAATTCGACGATCCATACAATTTCCAGGTATTGAGATAAAATTTGAAAGCTTGGAAACCTTGTAGTATTTTATTTTTCTTGGAGGGGAAAGGGTTAAGGCACGTCACGGTATCGCGTGCAATTCATCGAATTCCAGGTGTGACCGCACGTGTCCCGTCGCCGGGGATGAAGTTGTAACCGAAGGCGAGAGAAGGGAGGGTATCGGGGCGATCGGAGGCCGCGAACACGACTTTTCTGAAGAAAGCACGGAAGAATGAGAGACACGCGGAAGAAGAAGTACCTGGATCTCCCTTGGGATCAGACTGGTCCGTGACTGGTCACTACTCGTAATTACTTCATCCGCGCTCGCTCCGAATCCTGCTATCCTGTTGGCTGCTCGTATCGATTCCCTCTGCCCGGCCACGCTCGATTCCTGCCTTCCTCGCCATTCTGATCGCCCTGGACACGTGTCCGAATGTTCCTCGCAGCCAGGACTGAGCTCTCCTCAAGCTCGAGGATCCTCTGGATCCAGCCTCCGATCGGCTACCATTCAGTTGGATAGAACTCGAGATATCCCGACGATGAACCGTTGCGTGTAATTTCCGGTCACGGTCCCCCTCCTACCTCGGTAACACCAGAAGTCCCTTCAGCGAGCGACCACTACGTAAGACGGTTCCCGTTCAAATTAATTTGGGGTCCTTTTACGAATCACGAGACAAAGTCAGTCACGAATACTTGAAATAGGTTAGCAACCGCGGGGACACGAATCGATCGTCATCGTTAGGTATCACTGATGGTGGAAGCACGCGTCGTCGAAGAAGGTTCATGACAGGACAACGGGTGCATCCAGGCGGTAACCAGGTGGAAGGACGATATCCTGACGATTCGGTGCCGGTCTTACGAGTCGAACGACCGAGTGGTCGAGGTTTAACCGTGACGGACGCCGGCCTGGCACTGAACGGCTTAACCGGTATACAACCACTGACCATCACCATCGCAGCCATCACCGACCCCTCCTTGTCTCGTTCCTTCTTCTACGACTCTCTCGCACATGGACACGTCTTCCCGTCCTTCTCGCCACCATCGTCCACCCGTTCCTACTCTTCTTCTCCGGCGTTCACTGCTATCGCCACCGTAGTCACCGTCCTTCTTCCAGCACGGATCCTACCGGCGCGTCCTCTTCTTCGGCTATTCAAGGTCATACGAGGAAATATGTCAAAATCGAAGCCGGCACGCGTACCGATTCAGGGAGAGGCGATCCGACGATTTCCCTCGCCTTTCCTCCTGCTCTTCGTGGTCCAACAGAGGACCAGTTAAATATTCGTCAAATTCTTTTTCTTACACCGTTGTACGTTTCCGGTGACCTCGCGGCAGGAGGAAGTTAGACAATTTAGGCGAGTATAATTAAACACAGACATTCTTGCCTAGTGTTGGTCATAAAATTTTACGATTCGCGTGTAACAATTGAATTATGCGACGGACGGCGGAGGATTAAGACATACGTTAAGATCGTTGCGTCCGAACTGGCTCGTTTGACAAGAATGAATCGCAGCGAACGCTCCTAATGCCCATAGCGAACAGGAGCGATTCGCTAATCATGAACGGTCGCATCCCGACAAAAAAGTAGCGAGCAGATGTTCGAACGATAAACGCTACGGTGTTCTGCTCCGCGGGGTAACTCCGGGGATCCGACAGCGTGACGTATCGAAGCGGTCGGCCCGCGTCGTCCGACGATTTCCACGCAGGGCTCTCGAGACACGGAGCGGACAGCGGCGTGTCAGACTCACGCTCCGGGCGAAAAAGCTTCTATATGTGTATCTCTTGTCGAGCGGAGTTCAACGTTTAAGTAGGTCGAACGTTTCTCATTGTGCCCGATGCGCGCAACTCTCGCGAGGGAGCGAGAGAGGCTGATCGCGCGCGTTTCCCGCGCGAATTATCACCGTCATCGTCCATCAAAATCAATGAGACGCTCGATCTTAGCGTTCTGTCGGCCTCCTCGATAAACAAAATCTTATTTCGTTCTGGAAATAATTGGTGGAGCGACTTTGAAGGGATCCTTATCGAGGAATTTAGAAATACCAAAGTTCTACAGAAAGAAAATTGAAAAGTTTCGAAATGAAAGAAATTGCAAGATTATTAAACGTTTTATCGTGCAGCTTTGATATCGTGACTTGGCTATCGATTATCGACAAATGAAATCATTTTGATTTCCGTGACATTCGCAGACGGTAACGGGTGGCACGCTAGCGCGCAGACGAGAAGAAACGGCTCGTGTTTCGAACAACGGAGAAAACACGCGATCGGCAGCCCGTGACGCAATTAACGACGAAATTATTTCCACTAATTGCGAGGCAACGCGCGCGGACGCCCGACGATCGCGTTACGGCGTCGCGAGCACCGGCCTCCAGCGACCCACGCGCGCGCGAGCGCGCTTTGCGAAATTTCTTCTGTTTCCTCTCGGACGACATCCGACGCGTTTAATCAATTGCGATTCAAAGGTACAACGGTACGATCAACGGAATAGATTGAATTATAAATTTCATCGCGTGTACCGAAACCCGTCGGTTCACTCTAACAGTTCCAGGAGTCGTATCCAAGATTTCCCAAAGCCGCATTTACATAATTTACACTTGTAGTTAAGAGACGCCGCCTGCTCGATTCAGCGGCGAAGCGCTAAACGAACCGCCAACAGCGTCCACAAAAAAGAAACGAGGAAGTCGTCAAAGTCGCGGGAAAAGTGTCCCCGTTTTCTCAAAGAGGTGGCGTAAGAAAAATCCGGATCGACCGGATAAGAAGATCGAACCACGGGTGTCGATTAAAAGCACCGGGGAAATCGTGTCACTGTGCCATTCTTTCCAATCCGATCTCGCAACCTTCGACTACTTCCAAACCCATCATATTCCACGGGGGGGTCTTTAACCCTTTGACATTCGATCACAATCTTTGCTTTCCATTTTTAAGCCGTGTATCGAAACGAGGGGTTAATTTTGGAGACGGATCTTATCGAGGCTGAATCGCGTGACAGAATTTTGTAAAATCGTCGCCAAGGGTGTCGCTTCGACGCCTTTAAAACGGGTCACGCGACGTTTCCTCGCAAGGGTGAGTCGCGGAGAGGGTGCAACGTGTCGAATCGAAATTGATACGCAGTTGAAGAGGCAACGCGCGGCCATCGTTAAGCCGGTGTTGTTAGCCAGCTGAGCGCGAGAGCGCGGATTAGCGGTAACTTCGTGCGAAGGAACAGCCGTGGCCCATTGAGGTAAAGGCCAGTTTGCAACAGGCCGGCACGCCTGTGTGCAGCGAAAAGAGAAGACGGAAAGAAAGGGAGAAAAACAGGAAGGTGTAACGAGCAGAAAAAAAGAGAGACGAGGACGAAGAATCGAGGCATAACTATCGAGAAAGTTATCGTTCGGAAAGACCGCTCGTGTAATGATGGTTGTGTACTCCAGGGGCCATTTTTTAAAAGACGAAGACTATTTTATTTCGTCGCTGGTTTCAACGGGGACTGTATTAATTAATTTAAAACGCATTCGCGCGTAACGACGAGATGCCGCGATTAAATTAGAGCAATCGCCGGGAAGGGGGTGGGAAACGCGACACGGATGATCCTTTTGTTATTTTGACACGTAACACCGGCGCTGTTTAATTAAAACTGGACAATGAGCTTGCTGGAAATTGAACGCGAACGTACACCATTTTTCACGTTGATTAAATTCAAAGAAGGGAATATTTAGGTCCGTCTCGAATATTTTTAACCCTTCTTTGGATTTTCAAATATTAAATTCAATTTTCTTCCAAACTCTAAGACATTTAAGGCTAAAATTTCAACGTCTTCGAGTACAGAAGGTATTCGAAAGGGGGGGAAGGAACAAAAGGAGAACAACGACGCTCCGTTCTCCGCAGAAGCCATCGGCGGTTCGAGTGGTTCCCGAAGAGGCGGAGGATCGCAAAAACCGTCATTTCCTCTAAGCGGACCATTTCTCACACTCGACCGTTCCTCTGGTTTCCAATCGATCACGGTATCGGGCCGGGGATAGAACAATCGATCGAGGTGAAAAACGCCCGAGCCAAGAGCGGCTGGCAAAGATGGGCCGTTACTCCGTGGAATCGGCTCGAACGAGAGGCAACGGAAGGTAATAAAGAAGAAAGACGATACGATGATCGATCTATCGACAGAAACTGGAATGTTATCCCTTCTACATCTGATAGCCGCGTACCCGCCGGCTAATGACAGTTTACAGCTTTCGTATCCTCTGTCATCGTCTTCTTAGACGTCCCTGGGGACACGCGATGATTTGTAAACTTCGATTCGATCCCCTTTTTATTATAGCACGTCTGCAGCTACCCTTCCACCACTGTCTCCTCCTCCACCCCCTTGAGTCCTTTTGAGTCCCACTATAATAAATAATATGGCAAGGTTAAAAGAGAAGAAGCGCCATCGATTGCTAATTGAAAAGTTATTATTAAATTCCGAGGAACGTCATCGAAGCAAGGATGACCCGGATGCTTTATTGCACGGTGGCGATCTGCCTATTTTCGCGATACCAGGCTGTACCGTATATCCGTCGGTTTCGATGCCGGTACGCCTTTAATCAAAGATCATTATCATAGCCGTGATAGCGCACCGGTCAACCGGCCGCCCGTAAATACGTGGAGGCACGCCGTGACCGTTCTTTTACGTATTTACTATTACAGCACGCGTGTACCGTGGCAAACGATCGTAATGCGATTCCGATGGAAATTATATCGGTCGTTTCGTTTCGTTTCAAGGAAACGCACGCCCGGTCGCCGTTCGTTCGTCCCCGATGACGAGTCAATAGCGTTCGCCCGGCTTGTACCGTTAATCTAGTTACCGTCTCGGACGAGTCAATCAAACGCGACGTTTAATGAATTTTTAAAGCTCCCCCGTCGATTAAAAATACTGGTGATCTACCAGTAAAGACGATTCACATCGAGGGACCGTCTTTGTAACTTGAAGAAGAAAAGAAACATTGGTACGATGGTTCGATTAAAATAATTCGCGAGACCGGTACCGCTAGGAAAGTTTACGGGTAGCTTACCCGATGGAATTCCGATTTTAATAACATCGGCTCGCCGATAGGAAATTATCTTTCCTTAGAGAGTTCTAAGCGCGGCTTAAATATAGATCAACGTATCGATATATCATAGGAGCGGTGATAAAAGCCCGCGCCGTGCCACGGTACCGCGTGTATCACTTGTTCCGTAATTAAAGCTCCTGGCGAACGGTTCGATCGAGACGGCGATAAGGGATCGATAAGCGTCGATACAAATTAAACGTTCGCCAACGTCGTAACAGACCTGGCCACCGGCACCGCTTTCCCGCCAAAAATTCGTATTCTTTTTATTGTCCCTATTAGTTGTCAATCACAGTCGTTGTCTCCGTTCGAAAGGGAAAGTCAGGGGTGCAACCTGCCAGGATCCCCTCTTCAAGGTTATGGTACTAGGCCCCAGATTTAAGTTTAATTAAGCCCCAAAATTTAAGTTTAATTCTTTGGGGAAAATACTGTCAGCAGACGGGTAGAAGACTGGCCAATTACTGCTACCGGTATCGAGGAGCCTCTCGGGAGAAAACGCGACGTCTCGTCGCCCAGTACGCCGATTTTCTCGATCTCGACTGAAATTGGTCCCAGTGCGCGACTTTCGCACGGTTACCCGCGAAACCGATTGGTGTTTCAGATTAAAGCGATCGTAGGGCAAAGGAAGCCGGTTTAGTCGGTTCTCGTGCTGCACCGCGACAGATTTACCGTGGAATCATGCAAATCGTTCCGGGCGTTTCCTCGAACTGCCCCTGGTAAGCGAAGAATTTAATCGAAAGCCAATTTTCGACGCGTTCTCGTTACTCCTCTCGGTTCGATTAGACGACGTTCACCCTAAAAAAGAACCGTGAGACACGGGGGCGGGTGGATGATCCCGTATACACTTGTAATAAGAAGAAGAAAAAAAGTGAAGAAGAGGAGCAAGCCCTATGAGAGCCCTCATTTGCAGCCCATTTGAGAGTAAGATTTAATTCACGATAGGGCCGGGCTTTCGATACACCAACACCGTAATCACTTGGCCCCGGTTGATGTATCGAGTGCCCGGGGGGCCACGAAACTTGTGTGTACGTTGCTTTAATTACGGACCTTCCAGCCTGCCTCCCAAACACGGCTCATTGAAACTTTGGATCTTTACTCGACGATAGTCGAAATTCCAGCTCGATGAAAAACTACTCCCAGTTTTATTTTACCGAGGTTCAAGATCGCGTACAGAGCAGAAGAGTTTTGGGAGGGTGCGCGTCGTGGGCGCCTTAAATTTTAAATAATTGAATAATTAATAAAAGAAAGCTGGACTCACGATGGACGAGGCTGGTCGTCCTACCAACCCAGAATAACGCTCGTTAAAGCAGCCGAGCGATTCGAGCAATTAGTCATGAATCTTAAAGGACACGCCTAAAGGATCCTCGAAGCTATCGCCCTCGATAGGAGAATTCGTTTTAATTTACCTGTCCCGAGCCTCGGTTCCGCTAGATTATAATCGACCATCGTTGTCCTCGTACGATCGATCGTTTGCTCGCCGCGTGAAACGGGACGTCCGATGCGTGTCTTTCTCTCTCGAGAGGAAAGTCCCTGCTGTTCGGGATCTGAATCGTATTTCAGGAACGGGCAGGGTGAAGTTTCCGTTAAAATCGTTAACCAGTGAAATTCAAGGTTTACTGCGAGCCTATAAAAGCGGAATCCGAAGCCTATGGTATCTGAATATATATCACAAATATGGTCAAACATTTTGTTAACCTATTTTCTTTTATTCATTCTCTTATCTTTTAAGTGGTCGATTTCAGAATATAGAAAGTTCAGTGAAAATGTGTACATAAACGTCTCGTAAATATTTGTTTTAATATAAAATAGCTGTTTCTTGTCCAGTTTCCAATTTCTAACATCATCGTAAAACTAATAGAACCAACCAGTTCGTATTAATAAACCATAGGCGTTGTTTTCAAACTTTAAGCTTCAAATTAACAGTGCCATTTGTTCAAAGTGAACGCACCACGATTATTAAACAATTTTTTGTAAAATCTATTAAATCCTGAAGAAGGTTCGCGGATAGTTTCCGCGTTCGATCCAGAGGCGTTCCGAGGACGATTAATCGCGGCTACGAAAATCGCGACCCGAGCCGCGATTCGAGCGCGATCTTTCGCGAGGCGTGTTGTGTTGCACGCGCGTGCAGCGCAGGAATACCAGAGAAGTAAGTCGTTTACCGTTACCGTTAATCGATGTCTCCGAGCATTTACGTTTTACTCTTACTAATCCCGAACGAAAGTCCAGAACGTACGCGCAACTCGCCTGTACCGAGAGGTAGATAAACTCTGGTGCCGACCGGGGGCAATTACCGTAGTCCCCCCCTTACCGTTTTTCTTTGCCATCCAGTTAATAACTCACCTTTTAACAGAGCCAGCCTTTGCCTGCATACAGCATCGATAATTGCTTTTCACTAAACCGATCCGTATGATTTTCCGACTTTCAAAAAAATCCTATTTACTTGTCCTGCTCGAATTTCAGCAGAAGTAAAGTACCCTAAGGTTTCAGATTCCCAGAACTTAAGACTTCCTGATAGAAGATTACTAATTTGGAAATATCTCAGCAATTTGTTTCAAAGTATCGTGCCTGCATTCCCCGAGTTACCAATCGAGAGGTCCATTGCGAAATACGATTTCTGCAAGATGGCAAATGTAATCGAACGCGGTTGCGAAGGAGGGTCCAAATAGATATTGGATTTCTTCGCTTCCTGGCCTGCGGGTAATTAGACGAGCAGCAACGCAGCGTCGTGAAAAGAAACGGTCGGCGGGCGGCGAAGGAAAGGAGAAAAAAGGAAGGTATTACCTCGAAAACTTCGAGGAATTTCCGGTTCGAGAGGCGCAAACGTTACGCTCGGAACCTTTGCCTGGCTCTCTTTTCCTAGCCGCGTTTCTTTCGAGCGCGTACCTCGAGCGGATCTAGTCGCGGTTAACGAGTCGCGGTTTTCGAACGGTCTCTAAAGTCAGACCTCGAAAGGGACGTCTCTCATGGCCGCCGCGCCGGAACAGGAAGCGTCGCGGTATCTAACTAATGAGCCATCAATTTGTTGCCCCGACTGCGTAAACTATTTATCAACGTGAACGATTTGAAAGCGGACGGTTGTCAATTACGAGCGAACAATCGGAGATTTCGATGCCGATTGAGAGCCGGGGACGATTCGAGGAAAAGTGTCGCGAAACGACACCTGCCGCACATTCGTTCCCAGACTGACAAAGAGAATTGCGACGTAATAACTTAAAATTGAATTTTACTAACAGTACGAGTCAGGGTTGTAACGATTAAATATTGACTCTAATTCCCCCTGAAATTTTATTACGTTTGGCCCAAATTCGTGGCTCGAGTTTCTCGAGCGATAAACGATCGATGGTTTACGGTCGAAAATCGTTCCACGTACGCCGAAAGTTTGAATCATTGCCAGGCGAAATGATTCGGGACGTGCCTCGTAGGGAGCCTGTTCGATGACCGACTTTGACGTTTAATGGGCTTTCGAGACGAAATTACGGGTAATGACACGGTGGCGGTGCCATTAGGCGAAAGCTTCTTGGGCGGTTCCATGCAAAACGCATTTGGCACGTTCTCTCGTCGAAGAGGATTCATCTTTCTACGTATTCGTAACATCGAAACGATGTTTGCAACAGGATGAACACAGGGTGTTAAAGAAAAGAATTCAAAGCTTGCAACGAGCCACGTAATATCCGTAACTATGGTACCATAACTTGGCTTCTCTCTGTCATATAACTTCACTCGTTTTCAAATTGCTGAAACATTAGAATACTGAAATTCTGAAGACTCAATTTCCGTTCTAACGAGAACTTAAAGTTACAACTTCCCATACTGGTAGATTCAATAACTATTTAAATAGCTGGGTGTTAACTAGCACCCTCACTCAGAAGCATTTTTACGGTTCTATGGTTTTATTTTTTACGGTTTTATGGTCTGTTTTCCGGAGAAGGGAAGGCGAGGAGTTTCCCAGCGAACCCAACCTCTCGTTCAACAACGAGCTCGAAAGTAAAAGGGGGAACGATGGAAGGAAGCAACCCTATCTAAGCACCGTGTGACGTTTTGCCGCTAATTTGGAGAAAGTTGCGAGCATAACAGCGATTATCGACGCTGAATGGACAATCGTGAACCCGACGATGCTTTCTGCTCGTCGAAATGGCAGAGCTGACTCGCTCGCACGCGTATCAAGAGCAACTTGCTCGTTAGTTCCGTTTAAAGACGATGTTATCGTGTACACGCACGCACACACGGGACAGGTATACACATCGACGTATAACAGAAAGGATCTCTACCATTCTTTAATTAGTCCTCCGGAGGAGGAGGAGCAATTAAATCTGCCTCGGCTACACGACCCGCTGTGATAAATTCGTCGGCCAAACAATTAGGCGCCGGGTAGAAGATTAATTCCTTGACATACGAGTCGAACGAAACTCGGTGCAACTAAAAAGTATTAATTGTATTTCAATTTAACGCGGTGCTTTTTATAACTTCTAATTATTTTAACGAAACTGGAGTGCTTGACTGCTTTTGCTCGAAGTCCTAACGAGTCCTGGTTCGCCATTGTTCGAGACGAGATTCTTATTCGTCCATTTTTCGCCTGCTCGATGTAACACATAATCCGAGTAACATACTATCACGGATGTTTGTTGATTCCTCTTTGCAGCTCCGCTCATTGCCGGGTGAATTAATGAATCGTGATCGAGAACGAGGCTTGTACCGTACGATTCTCAGATACCGTACGAGAAAATCGAACGTACATAAAATCGTACACATGCTTTCTCTGATTATAGACACCATTTTGCATATCATCGTAGAAATCTAATGAGAAATCGACCGATTGAATTGTATTGATTTGTTGGTAAAAGTGCAGCGTGACTGTATAACCGCTCACCGTGCGAGGCATTCGTTCCCTGTCATGTTTATAATCATTGCGTTTCGATTTCTCTGAGGCAGAATTTCAGCCGATCGACGGATTAAAAGTTCTAGTTTATTCGTTTATGAAAACGTTATCAGCGGTTAATGGTATTACATTATTATTATTGTTGCTTGTAAAACGGAGAGGCTGCATTAAAACAGTAATGGATCGGTAATTTCTCGATCGAATCAAATTTTCACTACGCTCACCGCGGTAATAACGAATGAATAAATAAATAAATTGAAATTCAGTTTTCCCGACCATCGTTGCAGAAGGGGAACACGACACAGATTCGTACATCGATTAATAATGATCAGCATTTTACGGACCCGATGACCGGATGCGGTTGATAACACAGATTTAAGATAGATAAAGAAAAATTGATCAAACAGCGACGAGAATTTACCCGAAATAGGCTACGAAAAATTTCATTTTTTTTACTAATTAATATCGCAATATCAATTACTTTTTCAAACGACATTTTTGCCACGTTTGGGGTATTTCGTGGCGCACCATCCCCCTTTTTGGTCCATCCGGTGCACAGTTATCCGATTCTCGATTTGCATAAAGCGTGGGCATACCCGTTTCCCAGGTTCGCGCGGAACGTCGACTCGAGGGGATGCACCGGGTCGCGACGAACAATGCAGAAGAGAATGCGTGTACCGGTATGCACCTGTCCGTCCCGGTTCGACGTAACTTTAATATGTAACTTCCGCCTACGCTTGCTCCTCTCGAAACGAGCGTCCGCGGCTATCTCCCGGTCGCAGGTGTTCCAAGTGAAAGTATCGACGAGTTTCCCTCGTCGCCGAGATCGATCCGTCCGTTACGTCACTTCCCCTATGCTTTTTACGATCGACGATATCCGTCGACATCATTCGCGTTCGACAGTTTTATTTGTCGGATGATTTGTGCCGCGTTCGGGTCGCTTCTAATCGGGACGATGTTCTTCTTATTGTTCGAAAAAATAATGGAGGAGAAAGTTCGATGGTTCGTTTTTTTTACGATAAATATATTACAGTTTTTGTATTGCAACCGTGAGCGTGCAGTTCTGTGAACTTTTTAACATTCCCCTCAAGTTCTGTAAACGGAAATTCTGTTGTTTTGGTACCTGGTCAACGCTTAATTAATTGGCTCATCGATATTGAAAGTCAGGTACGCCAGGACGTAGAAGAAATCGAAAGCAAAGGTTCCGGAAATTATAAAGGGTTAAGGAATTTTGAAATATCTAATATTAATAATATAACGCAATTTCCCTCTTATTATAATTTTTTTGAATTTGAAAATACCCGGTCAGGGTTAGCCTTTTAAATATCTAATGTTAATAACGGAACAACTCGCTATTCTTATTATAATTCTTTTCGACTTTGAAAATAGCCGGTTGTTAATTGAACAACGACGGGCGTGATACACCGAAAGGAGATTTCTCCTTTTACTCGTTTCCACGGTCCCGTGAAAGCTCGCGTGTCTCGGCGAAACAATTTTTTTCCCGGCCTGGTCCGATGATATTTCGCGTGCACGGTTCGCGGAATGCGATGAGAAAACGCGATAAACGCGGCCCCGGCTCTCCCGCTACATTTATTAATACGCGTATTAATTCGTTACGCCGCGACGAGGGAGGCGGAGATGCTGGGATAATAATAAAGAAAATATATATATATACGAAGAAGGAGAAAAGGTAATTGGCCGACTTGGGAAACGGGCGAATTCGTCCGGAGAAAATGGAGCGCCCCCGATGAAAAATTTCAACGGATCGCGTGAAAGCTTTTCAAGCGGAAGTCCGCCAACGACCGAGAGAAAATGCGATTGCCGTGGCTCTTTTTATGTGGATCGCCTGGATCCGCCTAGCGTATAAGGGAAAAAGAAATTCCTCTTGTTCCTGGTCACAAGCGGGGAACAAAAAGAGACACCGGTCAATGGCATCCTCGATGTGATATAATCGAACGATTCGAGAAGGGTCTTTGAGAAATTTATAAAACTTCCCCAGGAAAAAGTTATTTTGGGGATGAAAGTTTCATATTTGTTGGAGTTTCTAGATTATCTTGTAATTTTCTTGTAAGGTTTTCTTGGTAACAGAGATTCGCAGAGTTTGCATAGGAAATTCAGGATGCAGCTGTTGGGCCAAGCGGAAGTCGAGGATCTACCGTAACCCCTCGGGAGATTCGACCTTCCTACGATCCTGGATCGTTCAAAACTAAATTTGCTACCTTAAATGTTTAAGTTATTTAATTATTTCATTACCAAACAGTTCGAGATGTTCAATTTCTCACGAAAGGGTTAAAGCAATTTGCCATCGCATCCAATCGATAAATGAGAACGGCCGTAAGGTTTCTCCGAGGCGACATCGCTGTCGTTCATTTCTATCCTCGAATAGAATTTCTATTAGAAACCGCGCGCGTGTCGTTTAGCGACAGAAAAAAAAAGAAGATCGACGAAGATTCGATTCGAGGCGAGAACGTATCTTCGGCTTCCGCCATTAAAATGCGTTGTTCGTTCCAAGGAAATCACCCTTTCTAAGAGTGCACGGACCGCCCGCCATCAGTTTTCACCGGCACCGCTGTAAATGGCCAGCTGGAGATTTCTACGCCGGGACAAAACGGTCGCCACTCGACGGATCCAGCCTTGCCAATCATCGATTCAAATACGAACGTCTTCTGTTTCCGGTTTCTTGCCTCTTCTCCACCTACGAAGCGATGCCACTTCATCGTCTCATTCTTGGCTCGTTTCCTTTTCGACACCAACGCCCATGGCGCTCACCTGTCGACCTTCTTAAGAGAGATCTATCGACTCTTCCGTGTATTGTCCTCGATTTCGACTTTGCACGTCGACAATCACTACACCTTACCTGGGGGAGGAAGACTCTACGTTTTGATTTAACTCTACGTTTTTTAATTTAAAATAAGAGACCCATAGCTATTTTAATCTGCTCGGCAGTTCCAGCATTAAATCACCTTTAGCGAGGTGGTTAATTTGGTAACGATAATTAGTAGGTTACCAGGGTTCTAATTTAGTAAATATTAAATCGTTCAGGCACTGATTAAGTAATAGCTATTATTAAATTACCGGGGTAGTAATTTACTGATAGCGGGTAATTGCTGATTAGCAAACTGAACGCTTGTCGCGTTTAGCTTAATGAGTAGTAATTTTGAAGCTCGTTTATTCTTCCGTGCTTAATCCTTGAACGTGGAATTGTCAGAAGCGCATTCGAGAGACTATTTCGTTTTTGCGATCAGATTTTTAAACGATTATGTATCTGTCGATCGATGAACGAGCTTCACGACAACCTAAGTGATACAAGAACACGAGGAACCTCGCGATTCGATCTTCGATCGATAGCGACAAATGCATCCACGTACAGGTCGTAAATTTATAAAGTAGCACGATGATGATAATTGGTGTTATCGTGTTACATCGGACGTATCGTTATAAATCTTTAAGCGACACGATATCTTGGGTGAACGAATTGATCTGTCCATCGATTACAGATCGTTTCAAAATCACACCGGCGCTCTGATTCCTTAATGAATCGAATAAAAAATTAGAAAATTTCAGTGATTAAATCTTCTATGTAACCAAATTTTTATAGAAATTTTTCTAGTTGTTTAAGCTAAATGTTTAAACATTGTTTCGTCTAAGATGAATCATTGAAATATTGTTGAAACAAGCTGTACACGCACGTGGCAACGCTCAGTGCCACTCAAGACGGTGATCGCGGAGACCGATCCCGATCATTGATCGCGATCGCTATCCAGCTTGCTACAGGGGGTAAAAGTGACCCACTTCGACGCGTACACGTTCTCGCGTGTCTTCGTCCGTGCGCAACATCCATTTTTATGGGACGCATAAATCTAAATTTTTCAATTTCCTTCTTTCCTCGAAGACAAGACTGAAAGGAAACGATGCTAATTCCGATTCGCCACCTTCGAACAATTAACCAAACGGCGGAACGAGGGGTTAATATCGTGTCAATCAACTTTCGTTCCTCGGCAAGGATTTCTCGAAGCTAAAGTAAAAGTATGCAACGTGACGTGCAACGAACGAAATCGTGTGCATCACGGAGTATCGTCGAATGCATTCGTGTCGTCGTTTACGACGGCCTTCTACGATCGCGGTTTTATAAAAGAGCCGCGTTCACTTTGAGGAAAGTATTCAATCGAGCCCGCTGATAGATGTGACTTTTATCGATAGAAAATTGCTAATCGAAATACATCACCGTTTACGATAGTCCATTAACGGCAAGCTTTAAATTGTCCACAACCTGAATTCTTTTGGCGGTATCTCGTTTTCAAATCAGGATTCAGGATAATTTAATGGAAAATTTCTATAAGTTGACAGACAAAATCTAGGCTAATTACAGCTGCATACGAAGATAGGAAACCCTGACGCTAACTCTATTTTGTGACACGAGGATGGTTTTGGAGGTGCAGCTTTAAAACTAACCACTTCATTTCGAGGACACTTCAGGGCACAACATGTTGGATTTTCGTTCCTGGGGTCAGCCTGCCCGTGGAAAACGTGGCCAGGGTTAAAACACCCCCAGGGTGAGGGCTGGAAAAGAGGCAGAGCATAGAGGGGGAGTTTTCTTTCAAACGTTCTTCCAATAAATTAATAACGTATCCCAAGAAATCATACAAATACCAGGCCTTAATACAATCATACCTGGAGTATCCAAAAACTCTAATTAATCTTGCCGTAAAAGAACCATCCAGGAAAGAATATTCCACGAGGATACAAAAGATAAAACATTTTCAAACAATCGATATTATCGAACATCGATGCAAGTTCAAGGGGTTAACGTACGACGTGGAACGGGTTGGTTGGGATAAGATGCATAATTATACAACACGATATTAATGATCGTCCGTTAATAGCTCGCTGAAAATCGTGGACAGCCGATGGTCGGACGCCACCTAGAAACCGGCTTTCGATTGACACACATTCGCTCGGCGAGCCGCGTTCAGGGATCGGCTCTCGCTAATTGTTTTCCGCGAAATTTCTACAGCCGCGAGCATAATCGTCCGTTTTCGAGATGTTATCCGTGCGCGAAAAATAATCCGCCCGATTAATCGACGATACTTTACGGATCGACCGGGCCAATTAAACGAGCGGCCGCGACGGCCCGGCCAGAAAAATGATCGTCGACGATTTTAATCGCGACGGGTCGCGATTTTCGAACGGAATCCTCCTGGACTCGCAACGGACCACCTCGAAACCGCTTTACGGGGACGCGGCATACCGCGTACGATTGTTGTGGCACACATTCCGTCGATCGGATACCGACGATTCAACCGGTTCGTTGGAATCGATATTTCTTTTCTTTTTTTTTCATTCCTGCTCCAAAGAACGCGTGCTCGTTCTTTTGTCATTGTTTAGGCGCTCGAAAATGAAATATTTTCGAGGATTTTTATTTTCTGTTGTTCATCCTTTGCCACGGTCGAATGATTAACGAAACAAAAGATATCCTTAATAATTGGAGTTTAAGTGTGTGTGCGTGATTTATCTTCAAGTATCCAGAACGAAATTCGTAGAAGATGGTAGGTTTGTTTAACAAAGTCTACACGAAACATCCCGACGTTGTCTAAAACAATGAAGGGATTCCTCGTAGCCGGCGTTCGAGGAAACGGCGATCGATTCAAGTTCGATCCACGATCGTGAGCGGATCGGGAGAAGAGCAGATGAAAATGCGAGGCTCGTTCGCGTCCGTGGCTTCCCACGGGGTACGTTGTCTCTAGTTTTCGCTTGGCACTGCCAGCAACATTACCAGACGGGGCGTTAATTATTCACGGTGATGCATGCGTTATTAGGCGCTGAATCCCGGGTTGCATCCGTTCCAGGGGAAACGATCGGTTTCCGGACGATGCAACCCCCCCCCCCAATAGCTTATACCAGTCCTTATAAAAATGGAATTTTTATTATTTTTAACGAACACAAAAGTATTTCTGTACGTATTTCAGGTGCAATTGTCTTTTGAAAGTTACACGATTATCTTGATAGAAATTTGGGACTTACAAGGATCGGTAACGGTGAAATGTTGTAATACGGTAGCAATCGGTGAGATGATTCACCCGCTCGTTTTACTCGCTTATCAGCGAAGAAATGAACGTGACAGGTGTTGATTACCGAGCTGAACATCTTATCAATGACGGTAATGGGAAATTGAAAGTGTGATGTTGGCTTTAGTAGGATAGCGTGAATGAATCAGCCACGAGGTTGTACCTTTTGTATGTAATTAAGACCTCGATGGTTCTTACTAAATTTGATATGCTATCAACGTCTCGTGCGATCTCATATTTTACTTTTAAACACAATTCACCGATTACATTTTCCTTTCTTTACCATTCCGCGAATTTCGATACTTTGCAAACTAGAATCCTATTAATATCTCGGATTATTAACCGATCAACGGGTTGGCGATTTAATTACTCTAATTGAGTAATTATTACACCATAATGGTAAGAAGGAAATCTCGAGAGCTGTCGATACGGTATTAATAACCGCAATGAAATTCAGAACAGTCGAATCGTAAAATTAAACGACCGTTTTAAAAACGATTTTAATCAACGCGTCTCGTTCCAGTTAGTCCAGATCGTTAATAAATCGATAATTAAAACAGCTTATGCCAGCTAAATTCCAGACATTCCACAGGCTAGGAATCCTTCGTCTTCCTAGGAATTCTAGAGTCCCACTTTGATCTTTTACCTAAAAACGACCCAAATATCTGAGAAAGTAGGGCGTAAAAATAGATCCTAGATGCTTTATACTAAAAATCATAATTCGAACGATGTAAAATCGTAGCAACTTAATCGTCCGGATTGATCGCGAATAAATCAATCGTCCCGTCCTCGAGGAGCAAATATTTTTCGCATTTTTCGTCCGGACGGTATCATCCTCGCAGCCATTCATCACGAGCGTCTGAACGAGGGAGAGTAACGCAGTTTCGCTCGCGAAACGGCTCGATAAATTTGAACGGGGCTTCAATTGGCAGGGGAAACAGGGTCACGATCGCTAATGGCCGTGTATCGGAGATCGCTTATTTCAATCCGGCGCTGACAGAAAAGTCGATACGCGTTAGGGTGGAGCCGAAGCCGGCTACGCGTTCTAATTAGCTCGTTTCGGCACGAAATTCGCCGGGAACCGGCACTGTTATCAGTCCCGAAATTGCGGACGACGATTGATCGAGCGAAAATTACCGGGACACGGATTCTGCTGGAAACATCCGGCTGCGGATCGGGATCCCCGTTTCCGCGTTTCGTTTCATTTTCTTTCGTGAATCGCAATCGCGAACAGGAACAATTATTTCTGCAATGTATTTGAAAAAATTAAATGGAAAAGGGTATAATTAATGGTATAACTAATGGTATAATTAATCGATCATCTACTTTCCCCGGCGTATTACCGTAAGATTTCATCCTAGGATCAAAGAAACAGGAGATTAGTAAAATTTCGACGCGGAACGAAGCAGATGCCTAGGAAGAATCGGCGTGACCGATGGTTTTAACTTCGTACGATATTCATAGGCGTCGCGGACACCGAGGTAATCCACTCTAAGACCGGGTTCAGTGAATACTTTTTTTCAGACGAAAAAAAAAAAATAGAAACGCTTCTATAATCCCGGTAAAACCGTAACGCTTCGAGATCGTGATTCCGGTAGAGAACGAATCTACGTTGCCGGCCTTACCGGTCTAGCGGCCGTAGAAACCGCTTCATCAGAATCATTGATACAATTGCAGAAATTTTTCACGCTCCGTTGCCCGTTCTCGCCGCGAAGCGTAATTGGAGGAGCCCGCGTTAACGGTCGACAGCTGTTAATCGAAACGCGAGAAAGCGCGGGCGAGTACGCGTGCGAATTGGCCGTGTTAAAGGAGGGCCCAAAATGGGAACCGAATCAATAAATGGAGAAATATTTGGCGAACTGGCGGTTTAATATCTACAGGAAAGCACAGTTTAAGGATTTAACAATCTCTACTTTCTAAATGTGTCGAAGAAGGGAAGAGAAATCCATAATTCCCGGTAAATCTGCAAACAAATACCATTTTCGCGTGTTCCATTGCACGGAAGGTTTCATGGGTAGCAGACTTTGGAAGTTGTTTTCCATTTTGCCCGGAAGGCATCGTCGTAAAGCAGACTCATCTCGCGAGAGTAAGTTTCCGAGCGGCGGGATAAAGGCAAGCTTTTCCCTTCTTCGGATATTCCCTCGAAATTGATTCGTCTTCCGTTGGAACCGATACCCCGTCGATTTCCTCGAGCTTGAAAAATATTCCATAAAAATTCAAAACGAGACACCGCATTCATCTTTGTTTTCAATTTCAACCACGTGTCGTAATCCAAACAGACACGGCTACTCTCGAATTAGCTTGGAACGAGGAAGAAACCAGTCTGGGCTAGCTTCTTTTTTTTTTTCGAATGGTTCTGATCGGTTCGGACTGTGTAATAAAAGGCGTCGGGGCCGTACAACGGAGGCACGCAACTCAAAAGACCCGTGACTAATTGCTCTTGAAACGAAGTGTGCTGCTTAAACGACCGGTTAAGAGCACAATCCACGATTAGCCTCAACCTTGCTATTGTGCTCGTACGAACTTTCGTTAATTAGGCGGCCGACGTAACGCGGGAAAAGTTCTAACGAGAGAGGCATCATCGAGTGGCGGCGGATTAATTTGACGATTGCACGGGGATTTCTCGTCGTAGACCGTGGAAACGATCGTCCCGGCGACAAGTAGGCGACTGGAACGAGACAAACGTCGCTTAACCCACTTCGGGTAAACGGTGACGGAAAAATAAACGGACGAAAACGGCCGCGGTTGTTACGTCTCGGGACGCGACGCGTTCCGCGCGTTGGACGGGAGCTTTTACTAGCTATCGTTCGCGGTAATGGCCCTGCTCGTTAAACGTCCCGAATTGGGTCAATTCGATTTTCAAAAGGAGCGCAACTCGCTTGACCGTGTGGCACTTTCACTGATTAGCCGCGCTCCTTGTTCGCGCGCATCGCCTCTTCTCACCATCTGGCTAACGAGACGGCCATTTTACAGTTAATTGCCGCAATACGCCACTTTCTCGATGGAATATTTCACGGACTCTTCGGCCACGACCGAAAAACTATTTTCTTAAACGCGCGTCACGTCGGGAGCCTGTCGGTTCTCAAAGTTCCATATCCCTGAAAATGATACACTGTTTCTGTTTTATAAAAATTGCACGACGAACGTTCTATTTCGTTTATCCCCAAGTCCCATGGTTCGTTATGAATTATCCGACTTTCCAGCTTGCCCTCCAGCTCGTTTCGTACGCCGACGTTTCCATAAAACTAATAAGACCGAGTTTACGAGCGTTTCGGGTCAGAGGATATTGCTATCTCCCCGCGGTCTGTCTAGCGAAACCGTAAAGTCATGTGGTATTATGAGCCTTCCCAACTAAGATATCGATCAATCCCCTTTCGTGAAGTTTCACCGGGGAGATCTATTTGTTCCGCGCGGAACGAGCGGCGTGCGTCGTCGAGGACAGTGAAAATGAAATCGTGATATCCGAGCGTTTCTCTCGTTACCGATCGACGTCGAGGATTCTCCAGTTTCCGTGGAACACGGAGCGATCCTTCGATCAATCTTTGTTTTGCCCTTTCTGCGGCGAAAACGAAGGATCAGCGATACGATCCAGGTGGCCCGATTAAACCGAGCCGCCAGCCGATATCGCCGGCTCGAGCTCGCTCTCATCGAAAGTCACAGGTGTTAATTTCATCCTGGAATAGGTAGGGCGTTCAGCCGCAACACAGGAGTCGGTCGGCTCGATTTCCTTTCGAAAGATACGAGCACCAGGACCATCGCGTTCCGCTTTCGATGCCTTAACCTGGGCGTTCTCTGTACCGTCCGGGAAGTCGGCGACGCACGGTACTTTTGCTTCAACGAATCACAAAATTCAATATCTCTACCAAGATCGTCATAATAAATCGATTTATTGTATTTTCTTTTGGTATTGTTGCGTTATCCAACAGAAGTGAGCCGGAAGAGGGCTCCAAAGAATCGCGGCGATACCATTTGACGTCGAACGAGTGTGCACACGATTCAAACGGCGGACGAGAAAAATCGTCGTACACACACGAGCCGAGGTAATAAATCGCTCAACGATACACACGGCCTCTTCTAACGGCGTACAATGAATATCTATTGTCCCTTTTACTTTCTCCGATTGCGGCGAGGAGGCAAAACATCGTGTCCCCTGTCTCGTGAACAGAAGCATCCACGTGTACGACACCTATCCGACGCGATTCGACTCGAAAGTATAGGTAATGATAGGAATGCTTAATGCTACCTCTGGACACGATACTGGCCGGTGAAAATAACAGGGAAAAAAATAATTGCGCGGATCGATACCGCGATAATAATAAAAGTAACGATAACAACGAAATAATATCAGAGTATTGATACGAAATGGTACCTCGATTATCTCTCTTTTCGTTAAAGTATAGAGCGAGCCGGAATACGAAAAGCCATTACGAGCTTTCAGAACGGCTCCGATATACGGTTTCCTCTGAATTCATTATTCTGCTTCATTGGTGTTCGTCGCTCGTGATAATTAAGCTGCCACGCCCAGGCATGGTCTTGAATAATATCAGGACGCGCAGGAGCATGATCTGTTTAACAACGGATTAGAATCTGCGCTCGAACGAACCGCCCAAACAAACGATCCGTTCGATTTTGTACACAAACGATAAAAGAATTAAAGCACCCTGATATCCGATGATATTCCGCAAACGGTGAACGTAGTTCGCCCGAAGGGCGTGGATTCAGCGAACCGAGTTCAAATATTGGGACACGAGGCAGCGTTCCTTGTTTACCGAGCGATTAGGCACTTTGGTCGAACAGGCTGCTCAAATTTTACCCTTATTAATGAGCAATCATCGTCAGACAATAAGAGAGAGAGTACGTCTTTCATTTTCATCCGAAATTACAGACCGAACGGGATTATCGCCGAGCAATTTAAACTTAAATGAAAACTTTGCCCGACCCATCCGTTCCCTGCAAGGGGATGGATAATTATGCAGAAATCACTGTCACGATTCCCATTACTTAACGCTCGAGTTTTGATTCTTTTTTTTCTTTCTTTTCTTTTTATTATCATTATTCGAGCACGGTCGTTCGGTGCCTATTCACAGAAAATTAAGTCACTTTCGTTTCGGGCCGTACGAACGGAATACTAACGACCACGTCGCCGTGAAGGGGGAGGGAGTGACTGACACGTCTGACGTGTGTAATTTGTTTTATAACAGTCATCACGATCCGTGTCAAACGTTGAGAAAATTGTCGGGTTCACGAACCCCGTCGCGATATTCTCGTTTCTAAATGAGACCGCCTCTGGCCTGCCTGATTCGGAAGTCAAGTAGGTCGTACGCCTTGCCTCTAAAAGCATCCTCTCTAACGGCCGCCGCTAATAAACCTTCTAATTACACGAATAACGATCCCATTTGTTTCCATTTCCAAAACGTTAATTGACTCCTTATACGCTTTCGAATTCGTTCCCCTCCCCGCGCTAACAATGTCATTCGCGATGACGATGAATCACTTCACGGTTCTTCGAACGACTCGATTAACGCGATTCATCGAATGGCCCGCTCTTTGAGCGCTTTTCTCGGTACCATGACTATTGTTAATTAATATAAGGTTGGCGATCGAGTGACCTTCTTTCAGTTATCAAGTTGATATCGAATATCGAAACTTTATTAAAAAAGACACGATCCTTGATGTAATAAAATAAAAGTTAGATACGCTGGGAGAAGTTTAGGTATAGTTCTAACGAAACGGACTCACCGATTTGAAGCAGCTCGTTCCTCGCAGCCGAACGTTCACCCTTCCTTCATTCTTGGCCACCCATTCCTCGGCTCCTCCTCGGCACAGGATACAAAAACCGATCGTCCCCGCGAGACACTCGACCAGCTTCTGATCACGATTACGGATCACATGTGCCACTGAACTCCGACGATCTACCCTGTGCGATCGAATCTTCCTCCACGAAAGCTGAAATCCTCTCGAATCCAGTCTGGCCAGCTGATGTCGATGATTCACCCGGCTCTCCTTCTTTCTTTTCGTCGTATTCGACTGTGATTCACCGGGTACCGATTTCCGAAATGCACGCGCGACGTTCACGAATGGGAAGCTCGATCGATCGTTCCCGTCGCTACGACCGGCTTCCACGTGCACGCGGTTCGACTACCGGTCGCGCTTTGAGGATCGGCTGATTGCGTCCAGCGTGGACGAGGAACTCGAGGAAGAGGGCAGAACCGAGTAGTAGGGAGCCGACGAGGTTGTTGAAACCACGTGTCGTCTCCCGCCAGGAACACGCGCGGTGATTTCACGCGGATCAACCGCGAGCCGATTTATCCTTACGATCGAATGGATATCGATTTTCTTCTTTTTTTTTTCAAGACGGGGAGTGAATTAACTGTACTGCGACGAGGAGGAAGGATCTGGCGGAAGGGCTCCGCGACGCGAGTTACCTCGAGATCGACGCCGATACACAGGTGAGCTTCGGTTATCTTAATTGACGTTTATTTAAGTAAACTATTCAATTTGTAATTTATTTATAATAGAAATAAAATGATCTCAGTTAAAAGCAAGGAGGTCAATACACTGATCGTTAAAGTATGATAGGATCGATTTTCCAACATCTAACGATTGTCGTACCCGTTTCGATTCTCGAGGAGTGCAACTCGTTTTTTCGAGCGACGAACAAAATAAATGGTAAAGGATTGAAAATGGGAGTGGAAGGAGCGAAGGAGAAAGGGCGAGGAAGAACGGAGGGGCCGTTATACGGCGCAAAGAGAAGATCGTAGATATATTTACGTACGTAAGGTGCACGTATATGTACGTAACTGCCTACCAGTACGGTCCCTCTCGCCTTTGGGCGAAGTGGGTCGACCTCTTGGTGAACAGTCGAGGCCGACGGCCTTCTCTCGCGCTACCTGCTTCCTCCGGAGTCTAGTCCTGCGTCTCCTCCCTCTGTGGACATCGCTTTGACCGATCGTTTAGACGGTCACGCCTTATCTCGACCTGCGACAGTCCTAGAAAGCTAAAAGCTAGAATAATTCGAGCAAACGTCGCGACAGCGTAATTACGATTCAATTGTTAATTCTTAAATCGCAAGTTTCGAATCGCAACAAAGGCGGGCAAACCGAAACGCGGGTTGTACGATGCCACTCTCACCAGTTTTTGAAGTTCTCGCTCTAGTTGCTCGGTGTAACGAGTACCGTCTTCCTCGAAGCGGCAAGAAAAATCTGCTACGCCCCGCGCGACCACGTCCCCGTTTAATTCGTACAAAATTTCATTCCGTTTCGAATCGGGACAACACGCGTGTCTTCTTCCTGGGGACAGGAACGGTCCGTCCGCAGCCCCGAGATAACGCGACATCGAACTTTCGCCGAAATTGCCGTTCCTACGACGTACTCGGGTTTAATACCCTCGTTTATTCATAGAAGTCCTCCTCGTAACGCGCCAACCTTGTCTCCATTTGTATTCCACGGACGGGAGCGTAAACAATCACGGGCAGAGACGATTCGAGCCTGCCAGCTGGCAAGGATCGCGGAGTTTGATCGAAAAAGGAGAAATGGAACAAAAAGTTTCTGGGAGGAATGCCATAAAGAAGTCGAAGTCGACGATAATCAGCGCCAGCTATTCGATAAATTATATTTATCCGTGAATAGTTCATTTACCTTTAAATTGAAAATAAAATAAAAGTCGAAACAAAAAATTAACCTACACTCAATACATTTTTTAATGCAAAATAAAACATCTGGAGCAAGTCGTTTTGACCCGTTTGGTAGATTTAGTGATAGCACCCTGGCCATGTCACTCGCCTATGGGTGACGTTTGAACTTCCATTGGAAACCATCCACTTTTTCATTTATAAATAGAAACAAATTTATTAGAAATAAAATTACCATCAAACGGACTTTTTAGTAGCTCCAACGTGGCGGTCAGAGCGTAAATGTATCTTCTACGTTTGTTTCATTGTACTCGTCCCCGTTGATTAGAAGATTAAAAGCCCGATCTAATATCGTTCTTTAAGCAGAAAATAATTACGCTGTCACGAGGTTAACGAGGCAAAACCGTGATTCGCGAAACGCACGACGCCTCGTCGTTAAACAAGCAGCAACCGTCCGACGATTCTTTGGTACCGTTGCTCGTTATCGTTTCGTTTTTATCGCGTGGCAACGGTTTTTAACGACGCTCGCCTGGCGTTTCGTTCGTTTCATCGATTTTTCTTCGCCACCGCCGACACGCGCCTCCTCCCCCTCCTCCTCCCCCGCTCGCCGAATAATCCTTGCAGTCTCTCGCTGGCTGATAACGCGAGCCGACCCGGTGAAAATCTCGTTGCGTTGTTAATTAAACCGCTACTTTGTATTAAACTCGTCCACTAATTGCGAACGCTCTAGACGAGATATATTGCGATGAGCTAGATACTAAAACGCAGAAAAAGAGAGAGAGAGAGGAAGATGGGATTAAGAGAGGAGGATAGAAACAACGGCGTCCCGGTGTGTATAAAAGTCCGGCGATTCAGAGTGGAAAACGCTGGTAAACGCCTAATGAAACTGAGATTTTTTTTCCTCCAGGTGGTAAATGGGTAATTGACACGATTAATTAACCCCTTTTCTATCCTTCTCCGACCGACGGCCCGGTCTCTTACCGTGAAAATTTCACTTGTGCAATCTTCTATTATCATCTTAGCCTGGCATCAATATCAGTATTCTGTAAACTCGATTACACAAGTATTCCGCCTGATGAATCTTTTATTTCTGTTTCCTTTTAATCCGCACGGATATTTTATCATCGAAACACAACGGATCATAAACAAACTGTAATTACGAGATCGAGATATCTGAAAGGATACGAAGATGATAAATATGACTAGATTATTTATTAATCGTTTTCGTTTCAGTTATCAGAGGATTTATTTTTATTTTATAAACTTGAAAAATACGAAGAAGAATTTCATTCCGCGCGAGTTCAAAGCACCATTCTATTCTAAGTTTCGAATTTTTTAGCGAAACAAAGTCCTTAACGCTAGAACTGCCAAACGGGTCAAAACGACTCGCTCCACATTTCTTGTTTCATATTACAAAATCTATCGACACGCTTTTGTCAAAACACCAGCTCATTCTTATCGAAATAAGATATTATTCTGTATTCGCATTTCATCCCTTATTTTATTCTCAATTGAAAACAAAGCGTTCTGATACTGGATCGATAGTTTCAGTCAAGTATCGACAATTTCGATCCAATATCCGTGCCGATAGATCAGGATCGAAGGATCTCGATCGTTTCTCACGGCGTATGACGGTTTTCGGGTCGGTCCAATCGAATCGTGTAATTTCACCGCTAATGGGAGGACGGTTCGTAAAGCACAACGAAGGCAGATGCATTTTCTTTTTCACGGTACACTTGCGTCGCGTACATCGCGGTCGTTGTTGATTCCATTGTTTCCAGTCGGACAGCAAGCGGGCCCCTGGACAGGACACATTGAAAAAGGAATTTCTCCTTACAATCGTCCTCTTTCTTTTCTTTTTTTTTTGTTTGCCATGGCTCACGCGATCGATGCAACAGATGCAGTCACTGCATACGCGATGCATCGCTGTACACGCCTCCTCGCACCTTTTACACCACGTTTCATCGCTAAATTATCGAGGTGAGCTTTCTTCGACGTTCTTGCAACGAGAACGTACGAATTGGATCGGATCTATGGGCTCTTTTTTTCAGAAAAAATAGCAAAAACGGGACAGCGCAGTGCGGTCGGCCTCTGTAATTGGAATAATTATAGCACTGACGTAAACTTTGACACTTTTATTAACCTAAGATAGTCATAATGATATAATAATTTTTAATCAGTACCTGTAACAATAATAATCCGACAATAGTAATACAGTTGTTCATTGAATTCATCTTCTTGACACCCCAGTCGTGAAACTACCCATGTGACAAAATGCACCCCGTGGTTCCTCCAGCTTCCTAACACCAAGGGAGGTTTTCTACATGGAACAGTTTTGATCTCGTCAGAGATCGACCCGGTACCAGTCCATTGTGTGGTCAGATTTGAGAAATCGAGCACAGTCAAGGTGCGGAAGATCACCACGTAATCCGACGTTGTTCCCTGCTCGCTGTCGGATATAGAAGAAAAATGAATCGAACCCGGTCGTGTAATCCTTCTCGAATTCTTCTTCGATTCTTCGGGATGCCGCGCCTGGGGAACGGTTTATAGCGATCGTTAACGCAACGGATTTAACCCCTTGCACTCGGATCGTTTATACAATCGAATGCACGGCTCGCATTTAAAAAGAAACGTAGGATGTACCGTTAGTGTTTCAATGAAAACCAAGGAAGAGAGGTTTAATTCGATGTTTAAATAACGAGACGTAGTATTAGGTTCCGTGTAATTCAATTTGCGATCCGCGAGGGAACAAAGCAACGTCGATCAAAATCAATCTCCCATCGCAGGGCCAATTTGCTTCGTTCGGGGGATGACTGACGCGTATCCTCTCCCGGATACCATTACCCCGGCCCGTAATTGTATCGCGCGAAATCCAGCCTGATATTAGAGCATAAATCGGCCCAGGCAATCTCGGCCTGCCCGGGCTTTGCATACGTTTAAAATACATAGAGGGGACCCCTTTGCGGGGGACCGGCCCCCGATTAGCCGAACCGGAATTTACCGCGCCGACCGGATGACTCTTAGAACCGGCGAACAACCGAACCGTCCCGGGAGTTACACGAATGTACGAAATTGCCGTGGCCCGGGACCGGCCTCGTTAATTGCGCCTCGTTATAAGAGATAAAGGGAATGAAAAAGAAAGTTGCACGGGCTACGAACACGGATGCACACGGTGTACCGTTGTTGTTGTACCCTACGACACGTGTTTCGCACGGGGTGGTCCCTTGAAACGTAATCTGCCCTACCCGGCTCCGGCAAATATCCGAGAAAAATGGAGTTTCATTATTTCGAGCGGACGAGACCGTCCCGTGTACGGTAATTAGCGGAGGAAACGGAAAGTGAGCGGTGTTAATATGAATATCGTTGCTGGATGAATTGTGATCGAAAATTACAAGGAGTACATTGAAAAATAGCATTCGTAGGGTCGGTACAAAAGAAATTGCTGCACTGTTAATGAAAAAGGAAGAGGTGTTCAATTTTGAAGAAACAAATTCGCATGATGGATCGTTTCGTTAACATAGAATCGTAGTAGACCGGGTCTCGGGCTCCAGATCTACTTTCTTGCTACACTTTGTCAGTCTTACAATTAACTCTGCCGGGCAAAGTCCGTCCCTCGCGAGACTCGTATCATTACCGACCAAGCTCGGTTGATTCACAATTAGCAGAACTCTCGGCCATGCATGATTTCTGAACAAGACCACCGGTCGTCTAATTAAAATTTCATGTAACACGCAACGTTGGAGACCTACAAAATCCGAAGACGGAGAAACTGACTTGCATTCTGTTCGATGGCTGGAATCGTCGGTACTACAAGGACTCGAAGGACATATTTATAATTAGTACAATTGCTAAGTCGAGACGTTCTCTTCCTTCCTTTTCTCGAGTATTCCTCTTCGAGGACAGTTTCGTCCACCCCGTGGCTGGTCGCTCCTCTTCGTCTTCTTCCATCTGGACGGAAGTGGGTCAGTTGGACCACGGTCGACCGCAAAGACAACGGCACGTCCGGTGAATTGAATTTATTTACGTTGCTCGACGTATCCAGCGGATAATTGAGTTCGATATCGAACCTCTTTCCATTAAAAAAAAAAAAAAAAAGAAATTGAAAGAAGAATCTTGCCCCGTTCCGTCTTTTCGTAACAGGTTTCTCTTCGCGGAGGAACACAATGACTTCGTTGAAAAGCCGGCCGGATCGTTTCTGCCTCCGGTTCAACAAGTTTTCTTCATTTAGGAATCGTTCGTTGTTTCGACGAAACAAAAGGAAATTACGTCGGTTTCCTGCGCTTTTACGCGGATCGGAACTCGGCCACTTCTTGCCCCTCCCTCCCCCGTACTCCTCCTCCACACGATGCTAACAAGTGGGTCACTTGGTTCGGAGAGACAACGGCTCATTCCGATAACGAATGAATTTATTTATAACGGAGGATCTTTCCGTGTAATGCCTGTTTCACAACCGATCATTGTTTCCTCGTCGAACACCGGTCTTTACAAAAAGAAATAAGAAAAAGGTACTGCCGATCAAGGTGTCCCATCCGTTGAATAAACGAATAGATCAAGGTCCTTCCCCATTGTGCTGGAGGTAATAAAGGTTTCCATGGGAGCCGTACGGCTCTCGTATCGAATCGATTCGATTTACTTTTGATTCTATGATAGAATTTACACGCGTCGTTAGGAACAAATTAACCCTTGGCGTACTTACGACGGGTATACGCGGCGGGTAACCATCGCATCGATTTATTATCAACCACGATACGTGTTTAACGGTATCAGGATTAAAGGTTTAAGGTATTAAAAACCTAAACGATCGTTGTTTAAAATCCTGGCATTCCCGAACCTTTTGAAACTTTTTACTAATAAATACGAATAATCATGGAGCAAAGTAATTAAAGAAAATTTCGTCGGTCAAAGGATTACGTTCGATCGTACAGGGACCAGAAGAAGCATTCGTAATGCTGTTAGGTAACATGGAGGATCCGTTTGAGTGTGGAGCGGGCATAAAGCGGAGATAGTCGAGGGAGCTGGCTCGACTCTCTCTTCTTAATTATCGGCTACGTCGAGAGTATCTTGTTCTCGTTGCGGCTCGTTCACGATGCTGCACTTGCATTTAATTGCTTTTCAAGGACAGAGAAACGACGGAAGAAGCGAATAAAGGATCCCTCCTCCTGGGGTATCGATTTCGTCCCGGTCCTCTGTGAAACTTATCCAAAATATTAGCGTCGATAATAATTTTCCAGAAGAGGTTGCGACGGGGAAGGTGGTCGAACGGGTCGAATCGAGATTCCCGATTAAAGATTCAGTGACTTTCGCGCAGGAGTCGTACGTCGAGGGGAGTCGAGATCGAGAACCACTATTCAGCATCGATAACGTCCTCGCATTCCTGAAACGTGTCGCGGAAACACGGAGAAAAAGCGGCGGCAGCACGCGATAACGGTTGCCGGGGATCCTCGTCGTGTCACTGGGTCGCAATACACATTTTCTAGCGGCATTTTCTGGCTGCCGACGCGGCCGTCGTCCGGCATCGATGGAACGACGATAAATACGACGGGCAACGTCTCCCATCGGGGATATTAATTTGTCCTCTCGTGGCTGACTCGAGGCAGGAGAAAAAGGCGAAGGGGAAAAAAGGGACGCGATATTAAATCGAAGCTCGCCTCCTTTTTGCCGCGATCGCGACAGCAATCGGCTACGTCTATGTTGCGAGGCTCGACGGATTTCCTGGGGGAATAAAAACAGCCGAGCGGCGAGACGATGCTCGCTCGTAAAACTCGCCTGCCTCGAATCGCTTCGTCCTACGGTCAATTTTATCGACGCGATACGCGCAAAAAGAATTCGGCTTACCGAGGTAACTGCGCTCAATTGGTATACGCTGTCCCTGTAACGTGATATTTCGATACCTCGAGCGCTGTAACGGGTGAAAATCGCGAAATTCTTAGCGTAGCGGTCATAGTCGCAAACTTCGTTTAAGGGCGTTGAATTGAATAAAAATTTCCAGAGGATTTTTGCGACTTATCGAACGTCTGCTCGAAGAGTAACAGAATCTGAGAGAAAAAAAAGGATCGAACGGTCGAATTCGAGGGTACGAGCGATAAAAATCATCGGGTCGCCGTGAGAACGTCGGCGGGATCGACGAGCGGATAGCAATTAAAGGTGGCGCGAGCGCGCGGATTTATCATCGCGGGGCCAATTAAAAAAGTGGAAAACGAGAGAGAACACCGTCCGTTCCGTTCTGTAAAGCGGCATTGGCCCAGTAAGAAGTCCACATTCGGCTGTAGAAAGAATCAGCATTTCGTTCCGTTGCCACCGGTGTGTGTCTTCCGTCCCCCTCTCACGAGGACGGCCGCGCACTCGAAATCCTTCGATTTATCGCCCGGCTAAATCCACAACGAGCCACTCTTGTTCCGTGGCAAGCGTACGGAACGAACGGCTCGATATATTCGCGACTTTAAGCCTCGATCCTTCGTGTAGATACGAGTCGCCACGATCTGGACACAATCCAACCTTCTTTCGCCTTCGACTCGCTTTAATTCCGTGTTGCGCGCCGTTCAATGAACAAACGGGAACCAAATACGTATCGTGTCCCCGGGATCGATGGCGCTCGACTCATTCCGGACGGAGGATCCTACGGGAGCGGAAATATTTATGCCTCGACTTTCTTTAATATTCCAATCACATCCATGCCCTTGAAGTTTGGGATTTTTCACACATTTTTAGAAAAATCTACAAAGATTCTGTAACATACATTACATTCGGTACTCTAACACTAATCTATGCCCTTTAGACTTGGCGAAAGAGAATAACTCGTATATTTAATTAAACAAAGAAATTTCATCCCGTCACCTTGTAAAATTGTCTCATCCTTTTCACGGGTCTCTGTCAGCGACAAAAGAATCATTGCGCAATGCCCTCGCGGGGCAATTTGCGGAGTTACGAGATCCTCGCCGCGATAAGCACGATCGCGAAAAACAGGGACAAAATGGACGAAAGTGTTTAGCGACGGGGCAGGAGTGTTTCGTAACGAAAAACAGGAGGAAGTCACGGCGGCAACGAATCTCCATTGTTTGTCACGGGGACCGATCTTGACGCTTTAACGCCCGTTCGTTTTGCTGAAACAATCGTGCACAGATACCGCGGGTAATCGCGGCCTCGTTCTCGAAACTAGACGACGAACCTTGGGACGAGGACTAAACATTGTCCTTTTCTAGCAATTCCTAATTGTGAAAAGTTTCGAATTCAAAGGGTTTTGTCGTGTCGTAGCTTGACAGGAAAATCCTGGAGAAAGTTTGTTGCGAGTGGAAGTCGATTGCCCCCTAGGTTCCGCTTTATTCTTCGATAAAACGCTCTCAATAGGCCGGGATAATCGAGATCGAGTTCCAAGCCGCCTTTTCACCGGGGCTCTGTAAAAATTCAGGAGATCCAGGCATCGTAGGGGATCAACAATGCTCGTGTCCCTTCGATGAAAACATAGCACATTTTTCCCCTGGATTCGTTCGATGTCGCGATGGACCTGGATGACCTCGAAAATCGGGTCATCGTCGTATACGACGGCGAACAATGCTTCCGAATGATTTATCGCCTATTATAAATTATTGTCTTGCGATAGGTAAGTTTTTCGTTATCGCGGCTGCGATTAGCTCGAACAATCGGGGCCTGGCTACGCATTAAGCGCAGAAATAAAATACGTTGAAACTTGTAAGGAGAAATTTAAGTTAGGAGGTTAACCCTAATCCTTTGGGAGCCTTGTAAATGTGTCGCGTCGGTAATTTAATCACCCTTCTACCGTAATTAATTAATTACTCAATCGCATTGTATTTAAGGTAGCAGAGAGTGGCGGTAGGGGTTTCGTGGGATCGATCAGAGGTATTTTCTTATTCGTCGAAGGGAAATCGAATACAGTGTGTCTCTGTTCGCGTGCAACGATGCAATTTCGGGAATGACAGCGCTAACTGCTTCTCAAGGAAAAAATGTCTGGCCCCGAAGCCGAACGGTTATCCGTTCCCTCGTAAATCGTTGTTCGTTTACGTGTGCGAAACGAGGTTGGTACAAATCAAACAATCAACCCGACTCTCTCTTCCTTTTTCTCTTCGGTGATACTCGTCGTACGAGACAACCTTAGACGTTTCGAATAACATGCAATCGTTCGGGCGAAGCGGCTGAATCTCCTCGATCCTGAAATCCGCCTTTCATTGGCGAAAAATAATCTTTAGGTCCGTTTTATAGACTCGTGGCAATTTAACCCTTACACTCGTACATTTTTCAAATTCTTTACAAAGTATTGGGGATAATTATTCTATTTAAATTATAAATTCGTCCGGCATCGATGGCTACCGTAGTCTCAGAAGGCAAAGAAATCGTCTGCCTTTGAATGAACAAACTGTCGCTAGCGAAACGAAAGCCTTCTATGCGTGTGCATTAGCGCGTGCGAGCTGGCACGAGGACGAGGACAATGCACGGTGGTGAAAGTTTTGCATGCAGACAAGATGCGGAGGCATCCGTCTCGTGGATGCGAGCTGAGAACAAAAATCGTCCCGACTCAGGGAGTGTCGTCAAAGGGAACGAGCAGACTTTGGAATGAAATAAACAAACGATAACATTAATAATAATTATTGCAGTAACTTTCCCGTTCGCGGAAGAAAGAAGCGGGACTAGAAATTGTTGAAGTTTCGAAGAAGGAAGAGGGAAGAGATGTTTCACGATCGGTTCGCGTATCGAAACACGTCGATTTATCGATCCGAGAAGGTAGGACCCGTTGCGCGGACGGGCAAGGCTCGTAAGTTCTCGCCGAAAGCTCCTCGGCATCGAAGCTGGATATACGTTTCCCCGCGTGATTCCGTGACACGCTCAAACGATATACAGTTACGAAGGTTGCGTAACAGGAGGAGGCCCTCACGGCGAAGGTAGCCCCCCCAGGAACCGGCGTTGTAAATATAAAAAGAAAAAATAACGGTACAGGCTACACGCGCGGACATTGTTCGGTTTTACCTTGGGGCTTCGTTATCGCCCTCCCTGAATCGATACTCTCCCGCGCGCGGTTAATTAAACGACGACTTTTCGAGCCCCGCTCTTCGGCTCTCGTAAATATCAACGTCCGACCGCCTGCGCTCTCGTCCTTTTAAACCGCCACGGATTTTCGGTTAGACGCTAACCGGTATCCGACAGAGAATCGTACAACCGTCCAACGTTTGTCCAACAAACCCAAATTTACTTAACTGTCGTCGAATTGACTTTGCACGGCTCCCGTTGAGAAAGTTTCGCGGCCTCGAAATCCGACTCCCCCTCCTTCGCCCACAGACGATTAAATGCCTTCAAACAATTCGATATTATTAAGATAAAATTTCAGAATTCCACGAGCGAGCAGCCCGTATTCGAATCGTCTTAAAATTGCCTAAATTCCAAATTTTCAATTCGATCCTCCCCTTATCACCTCTTGCGCCGTGGCTGCGCGCTCATTTACGGTTCGCTTTTAATAAATCATAAACGGTCTCGAAAGGGGCAAAAAAGAGAAGCAGAATGCTTTAGTTACCGCGGACCGTTTCCACGCTTTTTCCGCTGTACGCAACGTTCAACGGGGATATACGAGGCGGTGTTTTCGAAGGCATGCGCCTGGCGTGGCAAGCCGCGCGGAACGCATTATTTTACTTTGGCAGCTTTAAAATATGTTGCTACTTGGCAGCGCGGAGAAACGAGCAGAAGGATAAAGGCACGAAAGGGGGAAGCTTTCGACATTTCGAAGCTCGGCCGTATCGTGTAAAACGAGGACGCGGCCAACTCCTCGAACACGCCCCGGGAATTACCGATACGCGAACAATACCGTCCTCGTTTGCATAACGTCGTTATCGGCTGGAAACGCGTCTTCATTCGACGAAACACCGCACGGGATCCTTCCTCGTCTAAGCTGGGATAAGATTATTCACAGAGTTTCAATTTTTCCACAAAAATAAGGGAGAAATTTTCAATTTATTCATCCCTTCTTTCAACCCTCCGACGTGTTTGGGCAAAAATCCAAAAAAGAAAGTAAGCTAACTTTTCAAAGCGTGCACCGAAATTATTTCCGGTGTCTTATTCACAAAAGGACCATAAAGTTCCCTCGATAATTTGCACGAAACACACAGTGGTATGTCGTACGCGAGCGTTTTGAACGCTTGTCGTTTAAACAATCGACGTATCCAGGTCAAGAAATCCTTCAACCCTCGACACTCGGCCGGAGAAAAGATCGACACCTACGTATTCAATTATCCCGTCTGTTAAAAAGCCCTCCCTCGAACGGCCCACTCGAACGGCCCGGTAAAAGCATTCAATCGGGACACGGAACACTTTACAACAGCATAAAACGGATCGTTATTCTCAAGATTAGCATGTTCGGCCCCCTCTCCCGTCTGATCAGAGCCGAATTAAATGTTTTCGCAGGCTCCTCGGGATAACCAGCGAGTGACAATCGCGGCCCGTGCGATTCATTGGACATTTGGAAATTCGTCGATCGATTATTCGCGACGCATCGTCGCCGTGGAAAGTGGATGGATTCGATTTCGTGGGCGTTTCAAGTTCCATTAACCGTAGACGTCCCGCTTCGCAGACAATGCATTTCCATAATGACAGCCGATCAACGTTTAGATTAAAGGCCGATCGTGGCCGACGCGGAACTTCGCGTTACGAGGTTGAACAGCTTGTTCCGGTGTCCTATATAACGGATCACAAGGGAGAAGGTACTCGAAAACGATCGTGTACGGAGCAAACAGACGGTTTCGGTTCAATTTGGGTCAATGAGCAATATACCGTGTACTAATTAATTACTCGTTACGAAAATGGGCTAATTTTACCCTTACCTTGCAGCCGGAAACATCCTTCCTTTTTGCCTTTTATAAAAATTAATGTTGCGGTGAGGAAGAAAAATCAAAAGAAAACATAGCACATCAAGTTTTGTCACCCATTGCCATCGAAGAGAAAATTATGAAACGAGAGATGGCGAACTGCAACTTTCCTCGCGAATTGCGTGCACGAACGATTCGAGGCTTCACCGAAACCGTCTCGTAATCGCGACGAGTCGTCGATCACCGTCGTACACGAGATCGTTCCGTCTGACAAATTGATCGTTAGAGAGACGAAGGGGTAGTCGGTTTTTCACGCAACAACGAGGCACGACGGACAGCGGCGAGAGGATAAGTAGGTAAGTAGGCAGCGGAGAGAAATACTCGCGTTGCTCGTTTTATAATAATCAATCGGTTTTTTCGTCGGGGCTAATGCCTCGTTGCTTTGCGGTTTCGCCTTCTCACGGCTCGCGGAACGCTGCGGATCGGACACGCCGATGGAATTTTAAAATCGACGCTGCGCTAACAACCGGGAATTAGAACTCCCCCCGCTCCGTGCGGATATCTTCTCGAATCCCCGAGGATTATCAGCGATCCGATTCCGTTATCTGGCTAATATCCGCGCTAATAAAATCGCGATCCCGAGCCAGTTTGCATCCAGAGGTTTTCAATCCACCCCCTCGAGTGAAATTCTTCCTTTAAAGAGATAGACCAAGAAAGAGTTCGTTTATGATACCGTTTGGGGCTGTACAGCTCGAGAACCACTGATTTATATCGCGACGGCCAGTAATCGGATACTTTGGATCCTCCCTTTACCTCGATTCTCAATCTCGACCACCTTCTTGGCAGAACGTACACTTTGCACAGCGAGCAATCGCAAACAGCATCGAATTGAAGATTCCATTAAGAGTCCAAACAGGCGCGGATCCAATATCCAAAGAGCAAACTAAGGGATTCGAGGAGGAAGAGGTGATTCGATGGCCGTGGATCGATCTTCCGGTAAGAAAATGTAGCCGGCACTTTTCTTTACCTCTTTTATCATTTTAATTGTCTTTTATCAGATTGTTTCTGCTTGATTTCAAAGTATAATAATCGTATTACTTTCAGAGGGTCTATAAATTTTCTTACAATCCATTTAATACTTAATTAGACATTAAAATATCCAATCCTCCGCATGATAGTTTGACAAATTCTAAGAGTTACCACAGAATTTCAGTAACGAGTACCGTTGGAGCGCGACCGTACCGAGGGTTGGGGTCGCCGTGTATCTCCCAATCTTTTCTTTCATTTTCACGTCGACTCGTTTAGCCTTGTGACCTGGAAACCTTAGCCCTACAAACCTTAAACTTGACACACACGTAACTGCGCGCGTTGGGAACCTCATCATGAACGAGGCTGTGTTTCTGTTCCTAAACAAAGGTGGTCGTAATACGTCGAGACGAAAAGACAGTTATTATCGTCGAGGGAGTTTAAAAAAGGGGGAAAAAAGCGACGCGCGCGCGTGTGGATAGAACGAAACGTTTCACCTGGTTTCCGGAAACGCGACGCCGCTTTTTCCCGGTATCACCTGTTCGAGGAGCGAACGCGATGCACCCGTTCCAAGAACAATGAATCATTCCCGCGGCCAGCTTTTAATCAAACTTTCCAGCGTATACGATCGTTATCGCCGTACGAACCAACCGTGTTCCAAACCGAGAAATGGGGCGAGAACGGTTTAATGGTTAACAGGTACAAATTTCTCCCATTAAAGTGAAATTCCAAGGCAACGCGGGACCCGCGCAATCGATACGCATTCTTCTTTTAATTGTCCCGGGGAAATGATTCCCTCAGCGAACGTGTTTCCCTCGCATATCAAAATATTTTAATATTTTACGTTGATCGTTACTTCTCGCTATATTAAACGGTATTTTGATTTGCAACGTTGAAATTTTCAATAGTCAAATTTTGCTGTAGTAAAATTTTACAATATTAAATCTTCCAACAATAAAATTTGACAGAAACTAAATTCCAGTGTCTTGTGTTACAGAAACAAATTACCTCGTGTCTGTAAAAAGAGGGAAATAAACGAAACTGAAAGCAACACAGACAAGGGTGGAAAACAAGGAAAGCTGGGTAAGTGTATGACGAACTTATAAACGAAAAAATGGCACAGCTTTCCTCGTCACCCAAGGGGTACTGTGCCAGAACGCGTTCCCGTTTTTTTACATGGCGGGTATCCCCAGGAGGCCTACACCATGCCACACGTACTTAGTCTCGTGTGGAGAGGAGAACAAATAAACGACAGAAGTAAAATAAAATAAAGAGCTGATATAGATTGAAAAAGGAGAAGTGTATAATCCTTAAGCCATCAGTCTCGTGGATGTATGCAAATCTCGTAAGAAGTTCATCTTTCTGATTTCGAAGTCTTAACGATCGTTAGATACGAGTCGCACGGACGGTGTCGGTGTAATATTCGTGACGCGGCTCGAATACCGATCACACGACGTCCCGTGGACTTCCATTTACAAGGTGAAAGTATTTTATATCGGTTAAGAAACGTTAACGATCCCGCGTACCCGCAATTTTCGTTCGATTGCTCGATTAACGTCGCCACGTGCAGCTCCCTGCACTTTCTACCGTCGCGGTACATCGACCAGCTAAACCCATTTTTAAATAAAGAAAATTAAACGAAATAAATTTCGACGGGTATTCGACCGATCACGATTCACGAAACGCGTTTCACGGAGACGTCGTTTAGGACCGGTAGAGATAAATAAAAATAAATAGAGAAGTTATTAAGACGTCTCGAATGAAACTATTAAACGTTCCGATCGACACCGAGATCGTCCGTGTGAACGAGAAACTTATCGCTAAAAACATCGGCAGATTCATCCACCGATGCCTTGTACCTTACTGACTAATTTCACTTAATCGACTACCTGCTTGTATACCTCTTCGAGAAAGAGAGAGGAAAATCGGAAACGAAGAAGAAGAAGCCACTAAAACACGTTCGAGGACCGAGGTGCGCGACACACCGATCACCGGAACTCAAGAGGTGGCCACGTTACGGAAACAGGATCTTTTATACCGTTGGAAATTATTGATTTCCTTCGCTAAGCCGGGCCGGCTCGCGTGCGCAGGTCCTTCGATGCCGGCGCACGAGCGTACACACCGTTTTCATCCTCGAAATGGCCCCACGATACAAACTGACCCCACACGACCGGTTCGTTTCCTTCTAGTCTCTTCTTTGTCTCCTATGTTACCTCTGCTCTTTCGATCCCTCTAACGTTTCAACGACCACGGCAATTTCAGGTAAACGGAATCATCCCCGTGGCTTCTTCCGCTATCGATCACGAATCCGGATTATTTTTACTTGTTAATTAGCCCCGATAGAATTCCACGGTAGTAAAATCTGTAATAGTGAAACGGTGACATTTTCAGGTAATAAAACTCCACAGTAGCCGGTAATAATAAAATCCCTGAGTAGTAAAGTTTAGAACAGTAAAATGTGTAATGGTAACGTTTAACAATATTAAAATTTACAATGGTAAAAGTTTGGATTTTTGACAGTGTTACGAGCCAGTTTTATCTCTTATGACAGATAAGAAGCTTTATAAGAACGTGTTAGGTCGAGGTAAAACTACCCAACAGCCACTGTAAATGGCGAATAAAGTGTCGAATTTATGACTTCTCTGACGATATTTTCTGCTATCATCGTTTGGCAAATACGAGTAACAAATAGAAATCCGAGGTTTATGATCGTGTTATAGTTTACTGTTACCGCGTGTCGATTCGTAATAATAAATGAATGAATTACGGGATTGATAAGTGCCACAGTACGTTCGTTCCTCTATAAACAACCATTTCTTTTATATTTTGTCATAAATATAGCGATTTATAAAGATCCTATACATATTTGTTTTATAATTAAACGTTTTTTTCAATGACCACACCCTTAATTAAGATACCATAAATATCTAACTTATAACAGAGAGGGAGAACACATTATAACAACGCATAGTAGTTCCTTTATTTAATTGAAAATTAAATAATTGTAAGTTATTTCATTTGAAATCCATGCGCAATTTGAAAATGATACCGCCAGCGTTATCTAGTGATGTGCGGCTGAACTAACGAACCAGAAAACCGCGTTTTTCGAAAAATAAGTCTTTCGGCATTTTCGATATTTAGTTAACATAAATGCGAAACCCAACTACACAGCAAAAATTATAAACTATTATAGCAAAATTCCAAGTACGTAATGCGTTATGATCAATTGTTGATTAGTATGTAACGTTCGCCTGCATGCCCCTTGAGAATGATGACCAGTGTAACAAACTCCACTTAAGTGAATACAGCAGGATATCTCGGAAGGAGTTGCAGTTATTAAAAATGTGTTCGTACAAAAGTTGCTTGGCAAAATGGGGTGCATCATGTGGTAATAATTATTTTCTTCTGGGTGGGGTAGTAGAGGAGATCTGAAGGTCAATGTAATTTTTTTAAATGGGATGCTATACCTTTCTCTTCAGAATGTAACAGCTGGCATCGAGACGAATTCAACGATGTGCCACATGATGGTATTCAGAGTTCGATAAAGTCCAAATCTGGAACTTGGTTTCGCAAAAGGGGTTCCCGAAAATTCCTGGAATTCGACGTCACTAAAATTCCAAGAAGTGGCAGGAATACCTCCTGGCACATCATGTTCTCCTGATACAATTTCTCAAAATCGAAATTTTGGTTTCGCAAAAGGGGTTCCCGAAAATTCCTGGAATTCGTCGTCACTAAAATTCCAAAAAGTGGCACGAATAACTCCTGGCACATCATGTCCTGGCAATCAGAATATTAACACGTAGCACACCATTGAATTTGTCTCGGTGCCTGCTGTTACATTCTGAAGAGAAAAATATAGCATCCCATTTAAAAAGTGTTTTAATGAGTGCTGTATGCGGATTTTAGGGGCAAGTATATGGAATTATTAGTTCCATTAGTTCGAGGGCGCCACCGCGAGATGGCTATAGTGTTTGTACCCCCGTGGATTGCATATTTTTTCAATTTTGGAAACCAGAGCTTTTTGAAATCATTGACTACATCCATTTAATAGCATTTTGAACGTAGAACACGATGCAGGTGTCGAAAATGCCGAAAAGTTCCTTGTTTTTCGGAAAAACGCGATTTTCTGTTTTGTTAGTTCTGGCGCATACCGCTAGATGGCGCTGGCGGTGCAATTTCGAAACCATACATTGATATAAAATTAAAAAATTATAAAAATAAAGCTTGCACAATGTTTCTAACTTAATATAAATTCGTTTATTAATAGCTAATACGATATTCTATCGTTCTATCATTCAGATTATGCGGTTGTGTTATCTATATTCAATAAAATACTGTTTCAAACAGACCCCCAAATCCAATACATAAATTGCATTCTGTTTAATGAACTTAAGTACAACTTAATCTTTCCTTAGTTATATAGATTAAAAAATGCCCTATTTATTTTATTTTCTACACTTTTCTGGAATTTACCATTCTGGAAAGTTCCAAATTGTTCTCCCTAGATTCTTCCTAGGATCTCCCAGACTTTTGCCTCAGAGTTTTTTAGCATCAAAGAGAAATAATGGATGATTCCTCTCCCTGAAAACATTAAATTCTCCCTTTTAATCATTGTTAAATCAATGCTGAATTATTTCATTCAAAATACGGGGTCACCAGTGCTGGCAACCTATCATTCACAGTTCTTTTTATCAAACTAAACGTTCAGGAGCTTGTACTCGTAACAAATCATTTTTAATCTCGTGTGACGGAATTTAGAAGCAACACGAATTAGATACAGAACTTATTATCGTTGCACGTGCATTTAAATAAATAAATTCGTGAACTTTGAGCCTGGCAATCTAGAACCTTTTGTCTGTCAGCCTAGCACACGGGTGCAGACAGCGACGCGCTGCATACTTTTGTTTATATACCCCAGGTGACGTATATTCTGCGTAGTTGATAGTGAAGGGTGTCCAAGGCAATTATGACAGTATCTCTTATACGTGTTACGACGTTGATCAACTCTTAACGCCCGATGAACAACAGTGAAACAATCGTGATTAAATATTGAATGCAAAGTAATGCGGAGATCATATATCGATAATATGACATGGTCATTTCAGTAAGTAATTCGCAATCGTTTAAACGATATGGTCGATCGTTGTGTCTTGTTTCTATTTTTAAATGTATTTCTAGCACAAACGAGAATGGTAACTCGAATAACGAATGGCCAGAGCTCGATCAGAAGAATCAGGTTAAACATATTGCACGTCAGAGAGACCTGAACAGCAGAGAAAATGATAACGTGATAAATCTGGACGATCTCGAGTACCCAGAGCTTGGTGAGACCAGCACCAAGGGCAAGAACTTTCTTGTATCAAGAAAATACACCATGCCGAACACCGATATAGAAATCATGGTACCCGTTGAGGTGAGCACCGAGTCCAAGCAATCAAAGACCATGAAACGGTACAGGAGAACCGACAAGATTTGCATTAATCTGCAGGAAGCTTTGGAGGTAGGTATTTAAACTTCAAAATTATCAGAGAACCAAAACAAATTCTTAATTTCTGCTTTTTATTCACAGAACACCAGATGCATGAACAAAATTTGTAACAAAGAGCTTCCCAGATTGAAAATCAATTTGTACAAGGGAAGCCTCGGCATAATAGCACCAGGCATAATGGACAGAAACAACTCTGATCTAAGGAAGGTCAGAATATGTATTTCCAAGGATAAAAAGCCATCCAAGTTGAAGAAGATCATTCGGCTTGGCCGTAACTTCAAAGCTGAGATCAACATACAGAAAAGGGAAGATTTCGAGCGATCCAAGATAGAGGCTGTGTGCAAAGACGTGGACGCCATTAACTTCAACGCGTTGAGAATCACGACAGACCCCGAGACAGATCTGAATTACGTTAGAAGAATGTGTTTGATGACGTTGTACGACAAAGATCGTAGAGAGGGAAACGCAGAGAACGTGTCCGAGAGCTGCGTGTATTATAGGCCAGATATCACCGAACAGATAAACAACCTTCACATTCAGGGTAGACGATTGTCGAACAGATTGACCGGAAGTAGCTATAGGAGGGATCTTCCTGAGATCGACGATAACGTGATCGAGAGTAACATCGTCGAGCAAACTCTGTCCCTCGAATTGAAAGACGATGTGAAAACAGAAATTAAACAGGAAGAGAACGAGATAAAAACGGAAGATACAAGTTTCATAAACTATTCACGTAACTTTAGAGAGTAAGTACTTTAATCTGTACATAATATATACATATATCTATAAATAGCCAAATCATTCTGTACTGTTATAATATTTAAGCGTTTCCCTCTCATACTATTATTGTACGACACCGTTCTAACCATGAATTTGTACTCTCGAATCATTGTTTATTATACGTAATAAACATTATGTATTATACTACTAAAAAAAAGAAAAACGTTCGTTTTTAAGTTGCATTCACACCCATCCCGATTCCCGTCCATCGAACGTAATAACCACCATTTCGTTGCAATTAACTTAAGGATCCGTAGAGTCAGCCAATCGATCCTAAAAGTCTGTTCGCCTCTTGCAGATATTGTACAAACATGGTGACGAAAAGCTTAAACGAAAGTGTTGACAAATTTTTAGGGGAGATCGGCCGACTACAGAAGAGATTTCACGAGAAGAACCCGAACAAGTCCAAGTACAAGCGTCGTTATTACGCCGGCTTGAAGGAGGTTTGCAAACAGATCGAACTGAACAAGATCAAGTTCGTGATCGTTGCGCCTGATCTTGAGAAAATCGACCTCGAGGGTAATTCGCGGTGTTCGTTTCGATGGAGACGATAATCCCGTCGGTTACATGGTCTGTTGTGTGATTTTAGGCGGACTGGACGATCAGGTGGACAAATTGCTGGAGAAATGCAGAAAGCAGAACGTGGTTTATTGTTTCGGTTTGAGGAGGCGAAAATTGGGACGTTATATTCATGGCAGAGGAACCGTGGCGTGCATCGGTATCGCGAATTACGGTGGTACCGAGGCAAGAATCGAAATTCCAAAAGCTTGCTAAAAGTTTCCATCGATCATAAATATTATTCCATTTTCTAAATTGCCCCGAGTTAAAGTGCGATATCTGCAGGGAAATAATTATAATTATAATTATTTTAGTAATCAGAAAATGTCAAACGACGGAGACTTTTGCTTCGCACGTTAATAACGGAAACGAAACATTCATTCCCACGTTTATTTTTAGATGCTGTTAAAAAACGTTTTGCTGGAATTGGTGGGTGCCCGCAACACGTTCAAACAACTGAACGGCACCCCGGAAGCCTGTATCGACGTATCGAAAGTGCTTCCAGAAGATTACCTGCCCTCGGAGAGCGTTAACACCCTTTTAAAAGTTTTATCTCCTCTCAGTGCGTACAGCTGACCGGAAGCGATAAAAATAATGCATTTACCCGCGGTAGACGTTTAATTGGCGAATGCAAATACAAGCCGATAGCGTGTACTCGATAGCTTTTTACATATGTTTCGTACCTATTTACTTGAAAAATAATTCTGTAAAGCGTGAAATAAATCGATCGTAATTCGATCGAAAAATCATTCGAAGCGATCTTAAATCAATAACACCGATCGCGCACTATTCTTATCAAGCGCTTTCCGTATCGTTCGGTTGGTAAAGAAACCCAGAACAGACGTTATCGACTGTTCGAGTCGATGGATCGCCGTGAAACAAAACAGTCCGATCGGAGGCGGCAATTTTAGACCGTGAACATCTAGGACGTGTTCCCGTTCTTTAAAAAGACGTTCGATTCATCGAGTCCGATGCGTGCAACCTCGGCCAAGAGATACCAAGATCGTTACCCGCTTATTTATCGCCGCTGACCTCGCGCAACCCGACCGTCTCTGTATCTGCGCCTGGCGTATCGGCCAGGTGGTGGTTCGCGTCCAGGTGCGCCTCCCGAAGGGATCGGCGTGGATCGTCGGTAAAATATTGATCGTCGAACGACTATATCCAGGGGTATCCCGTGCAAGTATCCGAACGCTTGGCTGCCTCTAAAATCAAATTCAATGCGCCGATGTATCTCGGTCAGACGCAGATACTCGGGTTAATTAGCGCCGCGGCGTGGAACGTGCACGCGATCGTAGGAGGATTAGTATCGATTCTCCATTAATTTTAATGAAAGATGCTAATCGATCCGGGTGTAAACGCTTTATCACCCGGTCCCAGTGATTCCAGGAATCTTTGCTATTCGCTTTCTTGCGTGCAAAGTGGTTTTGTATCGCGAACGACCACGCTTTTGCCTGACCCTGTTTCGCTTTGCTACGAGCGAGCTGACTTACGGTACCGTTCGATTTCGTTCAACATCGAAATTGGCAAATACCCTCGAAGATTAACACGCGTTCTTTTAATTATCCAATGATAACGAAGTAAAATGGATCGACTCGTAGACTACGGAAGGAAGCTTATCTGTCGCGCGGGTTTATAAACAACTCGACAATACCATTTATGCCATTTCCTTTTCTCCCCCTAAGAGTTGGCAGCGCAGATATCGCAAGAATTTAATCTCCGAAGAGCCAGCCTGGTTACTCTTATCAACTTTGAATCTCTAATTATATTCCAGCGTGACGATAACGCGCTAACTGCGATAAATGAACGTTAAACACCGTGCCACGATGAATCCTCCTCGAAGCTCGTAGTAACGGTAGGAGCATAGTGAAACTTGCTGAAATTACTAATAGCTATCTTGTGTCCACTCGAAGTCGCGATAAAACGTACCGAAATATCACGATTGGGAATCAGTTAGCCAAATTTGAAATTTAAGTTCACTTAAAGGATTCCTTGGCGCGGCGGAGGCGGAAAGTCTCGGAATTTCCGTGGAATTCCAGGGATACTCGACGGGGGACAGCGAAGCGTAAGAGGAGTACGCGCGCCGAAGAAGGCAGGCGGCCGTAGTGGCGGGCCTGGAGGAGACGGCGGAGCAGGCCCAGCCGGGATGCAACGAGAGGCTGACTGGGGCGACTGGGGCGACTGGGGCGACTGGAATGGAGCTGGAAACGAGAGGCTGCGGGGCAAGCGGATGGCAGAGCCGGTGTGTGTTGATGCAAGTGCGGTGACTGTACGCTGGTGACTGGCGGAGTCAGTCAGTCAGTCAGTCAGTCGGCTCGGCACCGGCCGCGACGCACGATCGGCGTGGATTTTTCTTGCTTTCCTTCGAGAACGCACGCACGCACGCACACGCCTCGAGAACGCGCCGTTCGCTCTACTAGTCCGCTCCGCCAGTGCGCGCCAATCGACGTCTTCGGTTTGTTCGGCCCAGTTTTTTCTCCGACCGCCCCGCTCCTTTCGAACACCCCGTGTTCTCAGTGTGCCACGCTCCGGATTATACCGGGTCCGCCGAAATTCCTCGACGAGCATCGAACAGGTAAGCGAGTCCCTTCGAATTCTTCGTACAACAAAGATGTTTCTATGTTTGCTCCCGTCATAATGTCATTTGGGGATTAGTTCAGTCGAATCAACACTCTACAATTAGATACTCCGAACGATTGGAGCACTCTGCTCCGCAGATAAGTTTCGGAGCGGCGAAGAGTAGGGGGAGTCACCTTTTGACTTTTCATTCTTTTAATATTCTTTGCGTTAAACAAGCAAGTGGTTTCTCCAAATATTTCAATTTCCCAAAGTTATAATACGCGAGTGACTGAATAAGTTGCGAAACTTCTGACACGAGCACGTTTTCGAAAGAAATCGTCCGGTACACGAAATAGTCGAGCCATTTCGATATCCCGTTAGGCGCGAACGATCGACGGAATCGATAGCCTCGGCTAAAAATTCGAACACGCGGCACAGACGAATTCGGTTCGCGGTAAGCCCCTGTATCCGACGTGACATCTGCCCGCAGGAAGAGTCGACCTTTTTTTTCCGTCTCGATGGTCCCGGGAGCGAACGTGCGCGCGCGGTTTTACGCGGGAAACCGCAGGATAAAAACGACGACGAATTTTCCGTGGAAGAGCAGACCGCGTGGTCGATTCGAGCGCGACGGTCTCTCCGCTTTTGTTTGTTTTCCGCAATTACCAGGCTCCCCCCCCCCCCCTGGGCGCTCGCGATTAATTCCAAGGATACGAACGGTGTTACGTCGCCGCGGAGAGACCTCAACGGGCGTCACGTGTCATTTCCTCTTCCGTTTTTCGCTAACGAGTCCATAGAAATGTCGTTCGCCGCGGATACGCGACGACGGCAGAAGATAACGCGTTCGAACGATTCTACGCGCGGCGACGAGGAGCCCGCGACGACGATAATCGCCGCGGCCCAACGCAGTCACCAAAGTGGCTGTCACCGTACGCTCCTTTGTGTACATTCAGATAGCATCGGTTTCTGCGGTTGTTCCGACGGGATCGATGCAATTAACGGGACAAAGGAAACACCGTTCCAGGCTCGCGTTATCGGTCGAAACAGCCAAGACTTTATTTTCCGCCGCTATAGCCACGTTGCAATATTGGCCAGATAAACGTCGGATACCGAGGCGCGCGCGCGCGCGCGCGAGCCTCGTACCCGCTGGACCAAAGCTGTGCTTAGTTAAACGCTTCGACTTTTGTGGTTATCCGCTGGCGCTTGTCATTCGATACAACCGTTGGATAACTCGAGGAAAAATCAAAGAAAATCCTGAGCGGTAGCGTTATATTAATTACGAGACACTGTAAGTAGAAAGCTTTGGGTGTTGAATCGCCGCTACTTCGTAACTTGAAAATAAAAGTTTGCTTTCGATTTATTTTCCAAAGTAGCACATCTGACTTTCGTTATTGCCGGGTAGCTCTATCGTTAATCGCTTTTCAGTCAACGATCCATAATATCGAAAAGCCGATTAATAGGCTTCCGGTAGATAAAGCGTTAAATAATCGCGGTATTTGATAAAACAACGTTGGATCGCTTTCGACCAGTCATTCAGGATCAGATTTCTTATCTACTCCACCTTAGCAAAATTTGTCAACTTGTCGGCGGAGCCCGTATTTTTAATAAATTTTAATACGCGTCGCAATTATGTCTCCGCGCTTCGACTCGTCTCTAAACGCAACAACAAGGAATGTTTAACTCGACGGAGTGAAAATATTGTTCCACATATTAATAATTTCCCAGCGACGCGTATCGGCGCGCCTTTTTTTACAAGTGCGCACGGTTCGATTATATAACTCAATGGTAAAAAATTGTCCTTCTAATTTCACAATATCGCGAAAAGTTCGAGGACACCGGCAGATAACGTAATAATTCGCGAAGGGACGCAACAGGCTTCGCTTTTACTCAGCGTCTACGCGCGTGAAAAAAAAAAAGTTCAACGCTCGGTTATTCTTTCGCTTGACAATCATGGCGCACGGTTTCGTTCCAGTTTCCGGTTTGATATCCACGTTACATCGCCAATTAGGGAGCTGTCGTAACGAGAACTTCGATAAATTCCCGTACAATCGCGTTTACGCGTCGATAGGATATTCCTCTTTTTTTTTTTAATCGTCAATCGTTCACGCTATTTACACATTTTCTTTTTTCTCCGTTTCCTAACAATGTTGCATTTTCGTTCCGACAGTTTTCATTGTTGCTCGTCGAATTATTTGTTACGCTAGGATTGTCACGGGTTTCGTTCAAGTTTTATTTATAAATGGGTCAATTTTATCTTGGGCGCCGTGCTTGTGACATTAAAATGATTTAAACGTTGTGTGGGCGAACGTCTGTTCGAGAATTCATCGAAGATTTAATGTTACAGAAATTATTTTACAAACGTTCTGTCCTGAACGATTTTGCAATATTTTAGACACGAAATTTTTATTTCGAAAAAAAAACACCATCAAACATTTTGACAAACTGGCAGAATGTTAATCGAAGAATGGGAGGAGCCTGAATGACTGCACCGGAAGAGACACCGTCGATGATTTTTCGTAGAAACGATCAGCTGTGACTGTGTGCGCGTCACGAGTGATTAACGTTCCGATGGAATTCGATGGCGGGGATCAGGGCTCGAAGGAATTTCACGTATTTTTTCCACTTTTCCCGGCCCCCTCGATCCGGGGATATCGAGTCGGTTAGGACGTCCACGAAAGCAGGATGTGAAATCTCCTGTTACGTGGCCGCACAGTGTCAAGAAAATCTTGAATTTCTGTGCTCGAAATCCGATGCCTCGACCAACGTCGAAACCAGAGGTCTCCTTTGTACGATCCTCGATGCTGGTGATTAATAAAAGGCTCACCTTGAACGAACACGTACGAAGAATCGACGCGTAGTAAACGTTCCGCTCGTTCTCCGACAAAGTTTCTCGAGTCTCTCTTTTTCTTGGATTTTTCTTCGATTTTCCTTCGGTATATTTTGTACGCACCATGGACAAACTACGAAACGTCATTGTTCATCGACCAGGACTCCCTAGGTCGCATAAATCACCAAACTCATGCCTTCTAACACTTTTCAACATTAGAATTACCGATATTTGAAAATGAAATAAATAAGGGACGAGTTACAATACGGAACGATCCTCTGTCTTTGTAAAAGTAAGAAACACGTGATTCTGATTCGTTTACTAATTTTCTCCAGCGTTTTATTCGTTCTTTATCATTTCGGGAGTAAATAATACACGTTCGACGTTCGATCTTCACAATGGACAAACGATGTTTGCGTAGCTGTGAACCGTACGTAATATCGACAGCGTTTACCGTCGCGAGCACCGAGACCGATAGTTGCCCGTGTATACCCCCGTCTACGACGAGCCGACATAATGTTATCGAATAATTAGCGAACACTGTTTGCATAACTGCGGATTCGACGTAATCGATAGGAGAGCAAAGCTGGACTGGCAGCGACCGGGCAATTCGGTATGAACAACCCGACGTAATACGAACATTATTGGTAGAAACAATGTTTGCACGGCTGTAAACGAGCCATAATAGTCCAGATAGCGGCTCCCTGATACCGTTCCCACCCTTGCGTTCCTACGTGGCTTAACATTTTTGCCCAACTTTTAAGCCCCGGCTCGCAATTACCTGTGACTGGCAGCCGCGGCTTTAATCTCGTATCAGCCCGGCGCATCCCTGTGATTTTCAAAATGAAATAAGGAAACAGAAGTCTTCGAGCGGATAGAGAATTATTTAGACGTTGAAATTGTAAATGAATATGGACGGGGGTAACTTCCCTCTTTTCTCGTTCAATTATCAAAGGTTACGAGTCTCTCTCGATATCGGCTCGCGGACACGGCGAAACTTGATTAATTGATCCGAGGGATGAATCCAATTACGGGGTTCACGGCTCTCCCCCCGTCTGAACGTTTCTGAAACGACCTGTCAACTTTAAGGAACGACTATTCCACTTGAAATAACGATGAAACATCTGACGCTGGTACCACGGCAATTTCTTACCTTCGCGGATATAAATGAACGAGATCGAAACTTTCCTTTTTTTACCTCCCCTTCCGATACTCCTTGCCACGCAACCTTACTTCTCGACGCAAAAAGTAATTTTAATCAAAGGAATTCACTCCGTGCCTGGCGAAAAACAATTAAGCTCTCTTTGGAAATAGATTGCTTCGATTAACCCTTTCGCCGGGGATGAAAATATTGTACTCTGCGAAGAATTTCGAATCATACCTGCCGCTAGACAGTCTCATCCTTTCTCCGCGATATCTCCTCTTTCAGAAATTTCGAGATAAATTCACGAATTTCCAGGTTAATTATCGATCTTAACGCGATAATGAATTTTTGAAACGCGATCCAATTAATGTGGAATAATTGTAAAAGTTGACAGCGTATCGTGCTCGCTCGAATTGGCGTCTGGCCGGTGCATTTAGCTGCATTTCCTGTTCCAGTTCCAGGATCCTGAGAACCGCGGCTCGGTAATTATGGCCGGAGTAAAACACGGAAAACCGTGGCGCGATACAATTAAATTAAGCCGCGGAAATACAAGTACGTACGATTCGTTACGCACGCGATTCGCGAGCGCTCCTTTAATTCCGCTCGTTCGATCGGCACCGCTTTCCATCCAGTCTCCACTTCCGGGAAAAACTTCTCGTTTCCGCGAGACGATCGAAACATTCATCATCGCGAGTCCAATAATTTTCGCGAGCGTGAAATCTAAAGCGAATACTCGCGTCGGTGCACGCGTTTCAGCGGTTTCTAACCGGGTCGAGAAAGTCGAGGCTGGAAAGTTCAACCGGGGAATTGAATGGCGACGGCGACGAAGTTCGGTGAATTCGTTGTTAACGAGGGAGACGCGACGAGAGCAGCCGCAACAATGACTGCCGAGATAAAGAGGCAACGTTGTTGCGGGCACCGACGTTTTAGCCTTTTTCCCGACGATATCGCGCCGATTAATCTGCTTCGCGCCGACAGGAAGCGGAATTTCTAAACCTGCCACCGGCACGAGCCGCCTTTATCCTAATATGTAATCAGCGGAAACGGCTTGGATCTCTGACCACGATATGTTATGAAGTTCCTGTTATATTCTAATCGTCGCACTATCGCTGGAAAAACATAGACAATTCGATATTTTTATTTTACTTTCGAATAATTTGAATTTGAACGACAAATCGTTCTCTTTGTCGCTCGCTCGAGCGGGTAACGTCGCAAAACGAGCAAGACGCGTAACCTCGCGGTCCGAGGAGTAGGTAATGTCCTCGTAACGCGATCTCACCTGGGCTCGAAGCGAACGTGTAAAAGGCAAGACGCGTGTGCTGAACTTTCTCTGAATGCGTTCCTCCCACCGCGTCTCCCCCCCTTCGCAAAATTTCAACGGCTCGTTACGCGTTCTTTCGTGGCAATTACCAGCCCGGTCCCTTTTGTTCCGTGCAAAGCTAACACGTTCGTTACCCGCGTCATACATACGCGACGCCCTCGATTTCCCATGCGAGATCTTCGTTTTGTGACTTCATGCGCTTTGGAGGACAAATCAAAGCCGCCTAATCCACTCGTATTAGATTATCTAATTAAAGAAGACAATCCATGATAAAGTGATATACAAATAATCATTATATCTATAATCGAGAGACAACTGATATATTGCGCTCGATGGAAATGAAATTATAAATTTCAAGGATCTCCTACGACTTTTATTATGCCATTCGGAGGCGTAGGCGATAACCTACACTCGAAGCATAATATATACAATCCGGTATAATTTAATGATTACAGTTTATGAATATTGCGCCACGCGTGTATATATTTCGTCGAAAATCGGGCCGCAATAAGTGATAAATTATTTATCACGGCCGTGTATCTACGGATTTACGATTACTACGCAAATGCCCCGTAACAAAAGGGTCAAGGGTCCCCCGCGCCGCGAAACATTCGGCCGCGCGATAACATAAATATTCCGAAATTCTGGAATTCCAGATAAAGGGGATACCTTATTGCGGCCTCTTGGAGGAGCATTTAAATATTTCGATGAATCACGAAGCCCGCCACGCCGCCTCTCGCGAGGATAGATACATCGGGCGACGCGAGTGATTTACGGTCGCAGATAAGAACAATCGGTCGAGAGAAGTTCGCTCGAAGAAAAGCGGAAGATCGTCGCCAACAAAGCGTCCGCGTCTTTCATTAGCCGTCGCTCGAGTATTATTTAATCCGTTGAATCTGGTAATTAAGAGGCGAGCCGGCGTCTCGATTCAGCGATCGGTCGCAACCGGAAGTCGCCAAGAATGCGACTCCTGCGTGCATCGAATAGTCAAACCTTTTCTTTTAATCAACGATCTTATAATTTGTTAGGGAGTCGATATCAAAATTCTTCGACAAGGTGTAAAGGGAAAGCTTGCAGGGTTGTTCTTGGCCCGTTATTTTTCCGCGGCAAGCAAGGAAAAAAGAGTCGACGATAAAGGGGATCGAACAACGCGTTAAACTTTACAACGACGTGTTTCGTCCCCGCGATGAATAAACCGTCCCATCTTGCGACGCTGCGAAACTACCCCCCCCGTTTCTTTCTTTCTTATTTTGTCAACGTATTATTAAGCCATCATTGCCCTCCGCGAACCGTAAAAACTCGACCGTGCTGTAACACCACTTGAAACTCCCCTGCGAGCAGTAACCCTCCCGCCGCCAAGCCGGGAAGTAGCACGAGGTCTGTCTTTTGAATTTCTCCCCCGTGTTGCTTCCCGCGTCACGTGCGTGTCTGCGAGCTCCTCTTCCGCTTTTGTGTTCCCGAGGAATTGCACCTCGTAGCCCAACGGTGCTTAATATTTACGGAAACCGTAGGTGTTGCGACGTGCAAATTTCATCAAACGTGCACCGCGTGTAATTGAATAAAAAAGTATCCGGTGTACCGCGAATACGATTCCGACGAATAATTCAATTACGTGGAATACGGTGGTTCGATGGAGAAGTGAATTAAAGCGTCGTATTAAAAAAAAAAAAAAAAGGAAACCTTCCATTCGCCACCTTTTATCGTTAATATAATTAAAATGGTTCCTGCGGTATCAGCGAACGGGATGAACAGAAAGAAAAGCCAGGGAAAGAGTCGTAAAGCTGAGAAGCGATAAAAGAGAGGATATAAAGAGAGAGTCGTAAAAATAAAAAAAAAAAGAAAACCAGCATCATCGTGTTGAATTATATTTAATGCCACGAAGATCAACGTATCGTACGTGACATAGTTTATTTTTTCCCCTCTCTGCCCTCGCGTTCCTCCATTCAAAAAATTAATCCCTCGAGTCCCGTCCGTCTCGTTCCGCGCGTCATTCGAACGTCCTCTCAATTTTAAATCGGTCAAACGTGAACATAATTAAGATAAAAGAATAACGAGAAGTATGATCGTGGCACTTAAACTCCTGGTTTTATGGCTTTAACACTAGAATCACGCTTTCTTTTGAATTGAAAATAAAATAGAGAACGAAATTTTGAGCCGCTTGGCAATTTTAGCGTTGACAATGATATTAAGTAATATTTGAAAATTAGTCGACAGAATTCTAAACAGTTCGAATTGCAATGCGTATAATTTTCAAAAGACATTTCGAGTATCGATGATGCGTTTGCGAGCGGATCGCGGGCGCATACGCATGCGGAACGCGCGTCACGGAGCGGTAGGCTCGGCACGGGAACGGCACGGTCGTACAATGCGAATGAATGGGACGGTAGGACGCGACATCCGGTCGGAAGAGCGGATCAGAAGGAAGGAAGGAAGCGTACGCGGCGTTCATTCTCCGGGCCGAGCTATTTCTAGAGGCGGCTGGAAGATCTCGCGGCGCGACGACGTCGATGCCTCTCGTAAAACTTTACGACCACGCTCGAAGACGCTTCCTCCTCCTCTAACGCTCGCGATAACGGCACCGGGGTACCGTGTTTCTGCGGCGATCGCCGTCACGATGCACTTGATTTGCGAGGCTTAACGGTGAATCGAAGCCTTCCGAACCTATAAAACTTGCGTATCGTTTAGCCGCTAAACTTTACCGCTTCTTCCATCCGCGGGACGCCGATCCATCGAGGACCATCGATTTCTTTACGGCCGGATCACCGAATTCGAATCCGAACTCTTATCTTTTGCTTGCTGGAAGCCTTCGCGACAAATTCCAATGGTATATTAAAAAAATGTAAAGTATCGTAGGCATTTAATTCGCCTGGGACCTTCTCGTACCTGTATTCTTTTTACCTCGTACCAGAGGCTCCGATAAGAGTTTGAGAATTTTCGCATATTTATTGGAAATTCATAAGAATCCTTCGAGCTTCGATTTACGAGAGTTCCTTTCTATCAGACGAACGGACGACAGTCAAAGTTTGTAAGAAGGTAGTAAAGAGTCGATTGGTCGGTAGGCAATCTCGCGAACCGCTAAAAGTTCCGTAAACGCGCCGTTCAACGGGGGATACGCGTAAAACGTTCGCGGACGCGAACAAAGAGCGGAAAATCGGTGTCGGTCGTAGTCGATGTCCTTCGCGTGCGGCAAAACCGTATCGTTCTTTCTTTCGTTCCCTCTTGCGCTTACGCACAGTCAACGGTAACGGTATTCCGGTTTCGCAGAGGCAATTAGGCGAAACGGAGCATAAACAGTTGGAACACGTCGATCCGTATCTCGGCGTAACCGCAGATTTATTAACACATCGACTGTTACGAGGGCCGTTTAGCGAGCGCCGCTTTAAGTCTAATTTAAACGTAATTGTCTATTAACAGAAGTTTTGGCAAGGGTTTAAGAATGCAATTAGTCCGTAGTGCGGGTAAACGTAAACGCTGCCAGCCTGTCCTTTCCCGCGCACGTGATTACCGTCCGCTGGTTCTAAAATTTGTCACCGAGAAAATTACCTTTGCTGAAATGATGGCTAATGATTTGGAGAAGAAACTCTACCCTTCGAAGGCTTTACGGTCCCAAACACGGGGACTTTTACGACCAGTTAAAGGATTTTTTCATTTCAAAGTTCACAGTCCAAGTCTCGCGTATCGCCAACTCTTCGAATCAGAGTCTCTGAGTAAGCGGAATTTCGAAAACAAGGCCTCGCTGAGCAAGGCCCAATTAGCCATTTGAAAAAATGAATTCATCAAGGAATGGAAAGCATCGAAGGAGTCAGGCTTTCACGGTTTCCCAGATCAATTGTGAAAGCCGAGCGTAATTGGCGCCGACGTCGAATCGAGAACTCTTCCTGGTGTTTCGCGAGCTTTCCTGCCGGATTGGCTCATACGGTTTGCCGGTCAGCCTGGGCTCTGACTCTCGACAAAAGATCGTATCACCTTTCAGCGTGACGAAATCTAGTCGATCTGCCTTGGGTCTAGTCCTAGACCCAACGAACCATGCCGCGTAGGATCTTTCGTAAACCAGCTAACGCGTTTGTTCCTCTTCCAAAGTTTTTGATGCTAATCTCGTAGAGCGTTAAAAAGCGCAGCGTGCAATCGTCTCGAAATTATAGAGGCAACCTTACGAATGCTCGATTGATTGAAAAAACGCCAGAAAGCCCACGTTGCTGGATAAATCTGTCACGAGCGTTGCGTGAGATCGAATGCAAATCGTTGTTCTAAGTAAGCGATGATTCCTACGGGCGCGACTCGCTAATTGATCGAGTAATCGTGCGGTTCGAGGAAAAAAAAAAATGTGTTACTCATCGCGCGAGCCGGCGATGATTTAGAACGACGTGCAAGCCGGTGAGGCCGGCTTTTATTTCCTTCGGAATTTAATAGCCGAAGGAACATCGAGGGCGTGCGATGTCGGCACGCTGAGAAAATTATTTTCATCCGTGTAATTAAAGCCCGTTCAGTGTATCGTTAAGTGTTGCAACAAGAATCAATTGAACGGAACTAGAACATCGCTTGAGAACCTATTACAATATCTGCCCGTTGAGAACCATCCTAGAAGCGATACGCACGAATATAAAGCGAAGGGAGAGCAACGGGGTGCCTGCTCAGAATTTGAATTTCTAATTTTTCCTTTTGTACCCCAAGAACGTAGGAAGGTATTTGTCTGGCTCGTAAACGATCGTTTTATGACATGAAGGATTACAAGAGACTTTCGTTCGCAGCTAATTATTTCTATTTCCTCCGGGTCGAAAGTTCCTTTCCTGTTTTCTAATCTTAATCCCGGGTATCGTTCGAAGGTTCCCTTATTTTCTTTCGAGAAGCCGTAACGCGTTCCCTTTCAAGCGTTACTCCAAAATAGACTCTTACTACTTCGACGAAGTGTCTCTCCGCCTTCGCTCGCGCGGCCCTTTCAATTTTACACCCTCTATATTTACGCGTTCGCGTCGCGACGCGTCGTGTCGGCTGCGTAAATAACCCCGGCTAGACGATAACGCGCGGCCACATAATTTCCAACGAGACGAGAATCCGCCCGGCTAAATTTACGACGGCGTCGCGTGCCGATCGCGTCCTTCGCCGCGAACCACCGTCTTCTCCATTAAGCTTCGAACGCATCGCGAGCGTTTGTTTGCGTTCGAAACGCGCCCGCGAGGCTTCGTACGACCGCGCCAGAAATCAATCTAAATTTAGAGACGGCTGCGACCGCTTTTGGAAGTCGGGGCTCGATGCACTTCCGCCCGAAATAACTCCCGGACGTGAATCAACGGAGCCGGCCTCCGAAGAGATTCCTCCGGGAAACTTTTTGAAAATCGAACGCTTCTTTGAAATCTTGCGCTTGATAAATTTGCGGTCTGTGTTCTTTAGGGGAGGAAGAATGCTGGTAGCTATTGGATACTATAATTAACTCGTTAAGGACTCGTCAAGTTGCGGTATACAACCCTCCATAAACAGTTTCTCCGCGTTCCCGGTTGTAATTCCAAATATTTTTACGACCAACACCGTAATCTTCTTAGCGGTAATAGGCGGTAGCCGTGCGTCGCCGACCATACGGACGGAAACGTGCACAAGCACGTAAGACTTGATTGGCACCAAAGGAAATATCATTTTCGTCGAAAGTAATATTACAAAAGTGGATATTATAGGAAAATCGACAAAATTTAGGAACAATTTGTTTTGGATTTGCTTTTTATAAAGCTGAACGACCTATTTAAAGAAACACGCTTTCACGTTCGCTGAAAAGGTATCCCTCGTTCGTCAGATACTCTATCTTCGCTATTCAGTCCTAGACACTCTTCGTTCGCGTCTAAACTTATCGAACTCAATTACAATCGCCCACTCGAGTCCATTCATATTCACTAGATTATTCTCTGAAGACGCTCACTCCCACGCATCCCTTATCTATCGTTCCATTTTCACGTGCATGCCGTTGCTTTATACTATACTCTATATTCTGAACGACCGAACAGAGAACGAAAGCTCCGTCGTACAGTCGTTGAAAGTGTTCAAGTATTTTAAATTAATACGCGAGATATTATTCTCTAGTCTTCTTTACTATTTTCTAGTCTTTTTACCCTGTTCGTGATCTCCATTCCATTACACCCTTAGCGTGGTACCTAGAGATACCTCTGAGGTATTTCCCTAAATTAATTCTCCAACGATCGTCAAGATCGCGTTGTTTGATCCATCTTAGTGTAAAGGGTTAACGGTTAAACGACTCGATCTTTGATGTTCTGTTGACAATCCCGAAGGAAGAAGAAGAAGGGGAAACGAGGTTTCGAACTCGATCAGGGAACGAAGTTTGCACGATGGGAACCCGCGTCACGATGTTTGCTTCCGTCACGTCGGGATTCTGATTAGCGACGCGAGACAATGGTCGTAGCGGTAGAATGTCGGTCGATCCGACGTGACCTTTGAGCCGGTGACATTTTGAACCCCGGGAAGCAGCGAGCGTAGGAGAAACTGCGACCGACCGAGCTCGTGACGTACGATCGGAGAAACGAAATCGGAGTACACGTCCGATAACCGTTCGCAGATTGATCGACCTTTCTCCGCGGACGATTTTCGTATCGCAGGACCCTCTTCTCGATCAGTTTGACAAGCGATTCGGTGTAAACGACAGAACGTTTGTCAAACACAAAGGTAGCAGAACAGTTTAGTGTAAATTTTATTGAATTTTTGCATCTGCTTTTTGTCAAAGTCGTAGCAGAAGGGTTAATTGCGATTCCGGGTTGGAAGATTCGACGACGGACTCGAGAAGTTGGTCGTGGTTTGCGTTTGAACTTCGACGCGGAACAAAGACAATCGAATTCGACGAGTTTCCATGCACGAACGCGTATGCAACGTTGTTTATGGGGCTCGCAACAACGGGCTAACGAAGTTAACGCGTTAGACGGATGGTATTTCTTGAAAATCGCTACACGAGCAAGACCCGGACGAGGGAGCTACTCGGTGCGCAACACAGGAGGAGTTCGAGGCTGCGTCGCGACTCTTTGACGCGGCGTCAAAAGACGCCGAGCCTCGACTTGACGAGCGGCAGAGAAAGCCACCGTGGCATTTACCACCCTTGCCGAGCTACCTCGTTAACCCTTTCCCTCCGTCGCTCGGAAAAATTCCAAGCAAACTTCTGGCTGAATTTACATCTCTCGGTACGGCCGTTGTTTTTGTTTCCTGTTACGAGTTTCTGTTGCGAGTCGCTCGCTCAAAAGCGGAGACGCCCGGCAAAAAAGAACCTCAAACTTCCTTTATTTCGTTTTTCGTTCAGGGGAAGTTAAATAAATTCGCTTCGGATACCGCTTTAGGCCACTCGGACGACTAAACTCGAACGACAACCATCATTTCTTTTTTTTATTATTTCTGGTATCTGGTTGGCCGTTTCACCCAAAATTGCCAACAAAACTTCAGATTTACCTCTCCTCTTCAAACTTTGGTTACAACTTAATTTTAAGTTCAATTGCAATTATAGTTAATGCAGTCGAGGCTTATCGAGGCAATAAATATTCAACTCTAATTAACGCACGATTTTGTACAAAAACCTGGCAAAAGACAAACGAACATTGACATTTCCGGTCCCCCAATATCTCGTCCCGTTACGCTGGTCCACTCGCCCGCAGGTTTACCCAATTACAACGTTCCTGGGGCTTCGATCGATCTTCTCGTCAAGGGTAATTCAACCCCCTCGAACGGATCGATTCAATTCAGATTCGCCGCTCGTCGAAAGTTTCGAGCTTTTCCAAGACGATCTCAGAGTTCCGCAGCGGCGCGCGCGTTTTAAAAAAGGAAACGGGTGGGACGTTTCGCGCGGCGTTAACCTTGAACAAGACTACTGGCATCGCTTAGAAAGTGTCCAGGATCGGCGCGCTCGATAACGAGCGATCGCGTGAAAGGAGCGTGCAATCGCTAGGCGAGCCGAGGCGAGCATGGAATCCGCCGCGAGTCGCACGCACTTTCCACGCGAAGTCGATGCCACGAAAGTGGGTGGTGTTCATCGGCGCGGGATTAGCATGCGGGGCGTGGGGGTGCCAGGAAAGTCGAGGGAAAAAGCGCAAGGGGGCGGCGGAGGCAAAAGAAAATACACAGGAATGCGAAAGTCTTCGCACTCGATCGATGCTCTGGGACGAGACCTGTCCCGGATCGAACGTTTTCACCGGGGAAACGCTAAGCTTCGGGTACACTCGACGCTTCTTTCTTTGTTCTTTTGCCCGCCTTGACGGAAGAGGCTGCTTTTTGCGGCCCGGACCTTAATCTATCACTTCGAACACGGTTCTAATTAGGCCACATACTGATTAGCTCGATCGCCCGAACGAGACCGAGCAAGAGGCAATTGGGGCAAACAAATTCAATTATTTCTAGATAATTTGCTTGCTTCTTTGTCGGCGGGAAAGAACTGTTAATTTTCACGTGGCAATTTCAATAAGAATTTTTTCAGAACGCTGAATGTTTGTTAGAATTTTAATTAATTTTCTGGCAAGGCTATTCTTTTGAAGTTGTTAAGAGTATTGTTAAGTGGACATTAACGAACAACGTGCTCGAGTGTTTCGCAACGAAGGCGCGACGATAGTGTTTCACAACGGTGGTGAATCGAAACTAGGTTCCGGTGTCAATATTGTCGTTAGCTTCGTGATAGCGTTAGAAGCGGGGCTAATCACCGGCAGTAATTCGAGTACGCGTTAATTACTGGGAAAGAGGCACGGCCGCGTGAATAAGTGAAAATTCTCGCCTCTCCTTTTGTGAACCGACCAAGGTCTGACTTTTACGAGGTCGAGCATTCGGCCGATCGTGCATCCTACCACGATACAGATTATTTGCCCGTGTATCGATCGTCTTATCTACGATGGGATTGCCCGTGAAACAGACTTATCGAGGTCTGCCGTGAAAAACTGCTTTCACCTGCTCTCCCTACGATTATTTTCCTCTATTTTCTCTTTTTTTTCCAGAGAAAACTTGAAACATGAGCTGCCGGAGAACGCCTATTCGATTGCAAATTTTGCATTTTCGTTAATTAATTACAACACGGTGACCACCCGAATTAATTATCTTCATGATTGCACAAGCTCGTTGGCCGAAATTGACAAACAGAAGCACCTGGTCGCTCAAAGATGACCGCTTCCGTGTCGTCGATTTGGACGAATGTAAATTTTCGAAAGATTCGCGCCGGTTTCGAAGACACCGCGGGTGGGGATAATTGGGAGCAATTAGAAGGAGCGATCGAGCCGGCACGGCGGAAGTAAGAGGGCGAGGGGAACAAACAGAAACAGTCGGTTTCCGAGGAAAGTTCTCGACGACGAAACGAAACGGAAGTTAGGAGAGCGTGCAGCGTTCGGCACAGATTCCCGGCGAACCGGCCGGCAACGGTACTCCGCTTCGTGTTCGTTAACTTCTATTGGCGAATCTAGCAGCGAAGCGGTCGCGGCATTAATATTTATTTCGTAGGCCGTAAAACTTCGCCAGAAAGATCGTGAATCCATCGATACGATAGATAAGTATTCTAATTTCTGATGAATGCCTTTCGAATTGCAAGTCAAACGATTCTCTTCATTTCTTGGATAACGATAGGAACAACGGCTGCCGTTTCTGGCATTTTTCTAACGCTTTCACTCAGTCGCATCGGTCAAAGAAGCATCCTCGGTACAAAGTATCGTCTTGACATATACGAAGGCCTTTAGCATTCGCTACCAACCGGAGAAGAAAAGAAAAGAATCCAGAGATCGAGAGTTCACGGTGCTAATAGCAGCTGGTAAACACTACGAGTCGCTGAATCGTCCTCTGCGATAAATCGCTGGGAACCATCCTTACCTCTCTACGATAACTCATATTCGAATTGAACGAATAAAAAGAACAAATTCCAAGTGTTTCGTGAAATTTTCACGCGAGCAATCGTCCTTGGATAAGAAAACTTTTGCGTCGTAAAATATCGCGCCGTATCGAGACAAATGCACGCGCCGTGCCAAGTCTCGAGCGACGAATCTACCGATCCTCGCGGAGAATCCCGTACGACGACCGCGCGGAGCGGCGTTCACCGATCTCCGGAGCGGACAGTGGCAAGCTTTCAGCTGTCAGCGTTTTATCGGAACGAATGAAGCGTTTCGCGTGGTTTATGTACGCCGTTGGCGGAGTTATGCGTTTCTTCGCCAGCCGATCGCGAACGTGCTGGCACGTAGCGGAACTTTGCCCCGTACGTGGTCCCCGGCCGAGCGATCCTCCTCGCTCCGAGCGTGTGTCAACCGTGCGCGAACACCAGGTGAAAATCATCCTTTCGCTGCTCAATTATTGAAGTTGCCAGTATTTGTTAAGAATATTCGAAGGGGTGTAGAATAAAATAAAAAGCGAAGCGCCAAGTTGCGAAATTACTGTTTATAGAGCCGGCAGCGAAAGGGTTGAAGGAAATCGAAGCCGGAGCATCAAAGGCTTCCGAAACGATTCAGAATGTTCGGAAACGTCGTGGTTTCATCGATTCGGGGCTGGATTTTCTCCGAGGCACACGTGCGCGCAAAGGAAAACGGGAAAGTACATACGAGGCGAAGGTTATTGCGAAAGGTATCGTTCAAAGTCTCTCCTTATTCTCACGATCGCCGCCGCTGCGCTTTTCGGCTCAATTTCTAAGCGTTTTACGATCCGTCGACGGATAAAGAACGCTGCAGACACTCGGGAAATAAACAGCCCCCCTCCTGAAAATCAGCATCGAAAAAAGAATTGAAATTCCGTGTAGCTCTCAGCGATTTTACGATCTGCTCTTACGGAATACTAATATTTAGTTATAAATAAAGCGGAGGTTGACAGAAGAGGGTAAAACATTAGAAATTTCATACTTTGGATATTTGAATACAACAGGGGAGCAAATCAGAGATTGCTCGAGCGTCACAGAAGGGGTTAACGAGGATTTCGAAGAATATTCGTCCGGTTTCCGGTCGAGGCTATAACAGGAGGAAGCTTCTCGATGCGGAGAGGAAACGCAAACAGGCAGGACGCGGTCGGACATTGTGCGCGAATGAACGAGAACGAGAAAGGCATTGACCTCTTTGGCGACTCGCACGAGCGTGCGCGAGCGTGCGCGAGCGAGCCAGTGACACGGCACGCGTGCGAAAACGCATCGTCTTCCATCTACGGATCCAGACTTTCTTCTCGTTCTTTCTGTTTACATTCAACCCCCTCTGCCAATCAGAATTCTCTGACAAAATATCTTTAGGACTATATTTGCAAACTTAAAAAACGACAAATACGTTAAAATTATTCCTCGAAGACTTGGATCAAGGCTCGCAATAACGCGAACGATCGTTTACTCGCTGTAGATCGGTACGAGCCTTTGTGCCTCGATGCACGATCGGGTCGCCTTGAAAGTTCGAGCGGGAAAGGTTACGCGGACGTTTTCGAGCGGTAACGTTGGTCAGGGATACTCTGTAACCTTTCGTCATCCACCATCCTAAACGATCTAATCATCGTTACAAATCCAACCGATTCGTCCGAGTCTCGAAACCGCGAAACCGGTCGTTTCGTTGCAGCCAACCAGTTTCCGCTTATTGGACACTTTCCCTGGAATTCCTTCTCACGCTCTTCGACCCCTGGCGAACTTCTAAGCACCGGGGGAACACGAAAGCGGCTGCAAGACATTCCACGGATTCTCTTTCCCGTTCGATCCTTCGTCCCTGGCGTGCCGGGCGACAAAAGGGTCCGATTGGTTCAAGTTTCGCGGGCTAATTAACGAACGGAGAGGAGGGCGGGGTTGGTTAAAAAGTTGACGGAGGTATTTCGCGGATATCGGAATTAGTTGGGCGCATCGTGGAATCGGGAACGACCTCATTAGGAGGTCGTTTCTTCTAGCGGGTAATTAAACGCGCGAAGGAAAGGAAAAACTGGAGCCGGCGCGGGTGCATCGGTCGCGAAGTAGGGCTTCGCATTAATTGTATCGCGCCTCGTTAGGTCGTCCCAGAACGGGTCGAGGTGTTTCGAGCCCGGCACCACGCGCCGATATACACCGGCAGAGAAAGAACCGGGGGAGAAAAGGAAGAGGAGAAAAAAACGATGAAGAAGGAAACCGGGTCCGGAGACCTTGTGCTCATTGCCGTGCGCCGAGGATCGACACCGGAACACGGGCATCGCCGTGGTCGACGACCAGACGAGAGAGAGTTTCGACGATCCTAGAAACCCTGACACGCCGGTCAGGCCTAGTTTCCTGATTCTTTTTAGGCGCTTCCTCTTTCCTGGAAGATCGGATCTCGTTTCGATACGTTCCTTCGACTAATATGCCGTAATTGCTGTTTTATGCTGCTTTTATGCTGCTTTTATGCCATTAAATGGACATTTGGACGTCGTTCAGGTTACCACTGAAGCAGGTTTCCTAATGATGATTAGGAATGCTTTCCTCGGTCCTTAGTGAAATTTAATGGGGATAAAAGGGGAATAAAAGAAACAAATTTTGGAGTATATCCTGCTAAAATTTGTCAACAACTCACAAAGTTTCCTTAAATCTGTTGCACAGCGTTGCCTTACGAACCATTGTGAACATTAATAATCATAGAAAGTTGTAATTCAGTGTTAACGGAGTGAAAAAATTCATGTCCGAGGGTGGTGAAATCGCTCTCCGTTCAAAGTACGGATTCGTCAATAAATACATCACATTAAATTTCACGGGTTTCTTATTTAAGAAATCTGACTCGTTCGCCGGTGAAAGATCAACGAATTGAAACTCGTTGTCCGAGTTTAGCGTCGGTATAAGGAGCATCGGAATAGAAATTCGCGAAGAAACGTCAGAAAGCGGACTGGAACGAACGTTTCCAAAAGTGGCTGACACAGTAACAAGGTCCAGTTTTTTTTTTTCGACCCAACGTTTCCGGGATCGAGACGCCTTTCCGGCGTCCCGCCGCCGCGACAGTTCTTCTGCCTCGCGAACTCGATTATTATCGAGGGCAACGCCGACGATGGATCGTCCTCGGGCAATTAGAAATCGCTCGCGTTTCCGCGAAAGCAGATTTTGAAGAAGGCTTTCGCCGTTTGGAAAACATTCTTGAACGAAACATCACCTTCAGAATTTTTGGAATAACACGAAGGTGGAGGATACCTCGAATCTTTTATTACCCGTTTAATTAGTTAATGAAACTTGGAATTTTTCGCAGAGCCCAAGTACAGATTCTTGAAATATTCTTTTAGTATGAAACTGCGTTTCCTCTTTGCTTTACCTTCGAGGAGAGTGGATAGGGGATGAATCAACAGGGAAAACAAATTTACGGATCATCAGGAAACTTCTCGAGCCGCTCTTATGATGAGTTCGACGAGTTCATTGAAGGAACCGTTTACCAAAATTGTAAATACGCCGGCGAGGCGTTGTTCCCTGAACGAGAAACTTTCGAAGTCGTTGAGAATCGAAAGATCAAGGCTGATACTTGGACTCGAGAAGAGAGAAGGAATTTATTCGACGCACGAAACGATCGAGTCGCAGCGAAAATAGTTTCTTCGTCATCGATAGTAGGCGAGAGACCGCTCGCAGGATATGCACGACATAGAAAATGTGTGCATATGCGGCGGGTACTTTGTCGAGTGTCAAAAGTCCTTAAATTCCAGTCGAGTTCAATTTTTGTTCAACCCTTTGGGGGTTACCGATCTACTCGAAAAGATTTGTGCAAGAAGGTGTAGTTTTTTAAAGAATCTGACCAACGAACCCGCAACAAATTTCCCATCTACACACCTTATTTTGCACAACAATGCGCAAAATTTCATTTGGAGACGAGCCACGGATCCGTTACGCGGGAACCGTGGAATACCTTGAAGAACCGACGAAACCACCTTGCCTTCCTTTATATCCCGGTAAAGCTCTGTTCGCGGGGCGAGATTTCGATAGAGGGAAGACGCGATACGACTCGAACGAGGAAATACGAATATTTGTATTACGGCAAAGAGACGAGACGAAGGCGAACCGAGCGGTGGGCAGAGAGGAGATTGCTGGAGGAGTCCCGCTTGAAAGCGTCGCGGGTTTAAAAGGAACGTGGCTCGACACGTAGACAGGATACACGCGACCTTTCGGAAAACGTTTCCTAGACAAGCTCGTCATGGGAAACGGAATAAAAATCTATTGTTCGCAAGCGAACCGTATTGTCTCGGTACGTTCGCGCCTCGCGTTTCGTGGTCGCGAGATTCTCACCTGTATTTAGGCTAACCGCGATCCTTTTAAAACTCATCAACGAGGATCATTCGTGAATGATCGTGATAAAAATTTATCGCGATTAAGGGGAAAAAATAAAAAGTATCTTTGGGAACGAATTTCCCAAATCCTCGATTAATCGAGATTAAATTACGCGAGGTTGTTACGTTTTATCGTAGCGGGCAACGCGCGCGCGAAATTGAATACGTCAGAATTGACGAGTCCCGATAATAATGTCAAAGGTCGCTTATTATTGGCGAAATTCGATGAAACAGTTGAAACGAAAGTTGACGCGGGCTTAAACGTTCGGCTAATGAAATTTCGTCGAATAATCAAAGATGTTCATCCGGATCGAACGCGCGGGGAACGATTAACGCGAAGAAATTTCTCCTCGCACGGTCGCGCGATTTGGCAGAGGATTTTCGCGCGGGAGCGTACGCGTCGTAGGTGCCAAGTTACGTTTTTCAAGACGCGACGCGTGCACGAGAATGAAAAAGCCTTGAAGCGGCGCCGGCGTTTCACATTTTTACGACCCCGGCCACGAAAGTCTTTTCATTTCTCAACGCTTCATATTCCTCGAGGTTATGCCTCAAAAGCTTCCACGGTGAAAATAAATCCGCTTTCTAAACTCGCCGAATTCGTGAACGAGATGGTACAAAAGAAACCGACCGTGTCCTCCGCGATTGTTTAATTAATAATCCCCGGGGCTGTTTTGATCGATGATTTCGGCGTATGGAGAGTCTGCCACGATTTCATGACATAAAAGTATTGCCAAATATGACTCAGGGTATATCAAATTAAAGCTTAAAGTTTGAAGAAAATGACCACGTAAATGCCTCGTCGATACCTTAAATAGAAAATGGCAGGCAATCAATCGCAACGAGCATACTAAATGATTTCGAAACGTAGGAACTCTGGCGCGATTTCATGACATAAAAGTGTCGTAAAGCATGACTTATGGTATATCAAATTAAAGCTCAAAGTATGACGTAGATGACTTAACTGCAACGCCGAAAATTCTATCCGAAATATCCACGTTGCATTAACAATATTGATGAAACGTTTACGTAGTCATTCACGTCGGAGTTGAAATTTTATAGCGATACTTTTATGCGATGAAACGGTGTCACGCCTTTTATGTTTTAAAATCGGCCATTTGATATGCAACGACTTAATAATTGCATTTTCGAACAGGGGAATGGATATATCGGGCACGAGTCGTAGTTAAAACGCGCGCGATAATCGAAAAAGCAGATGACACGGTGTGTCGATGTAGCCGCAGGTTTTCGCGTTTACCGGGCCGAGAGTAGTTTCCCTTTTTATCGCGCATGGGATCTCGCATCGCGGGTCGCTTCAAGCCGCGTTTTTGCCCAAGTAAAAGCGTTAATTCGTTCGGTTTTCTGGCGTTGATTGCCTCGTAACGATGGCCAAGGCGTGGAACGAGACCAGACGGACGAACACGTAAGATCGCAGGGTTACGAGGGAAAGTCCGTGGCACGCATATCGCCTCTACGTGTGTTGGCTTCGCGCATTCTAGCTTTCAAAGTGAAAGACTCGGTTGCCGTTAAAAAACGCCGCGTTACAACGAATTGTATTCTGCCAGAACGGAAAGCCTCGAGGAATTCTCGACTCGCGGTAAATTAACCGATCCTGTTCGATACGTTCCGTTACATTTCGCTAGTTGGCAATTACCGCCTCGAGATCCGTTTTCTTAAAATCAAGCAGTTACAAAAGTTCCTTTCGTACCATTTCAGATCCTTGTCAGGAGTTCGTTGCCATTTTACGTTTCTTTAAGATTAATTATCTGAATGAATTTCGACGCTATTTGTGTTGACTTGCAATTAATGCAAATGGAATACAAATATATATATTTATAGCCGCGTGGAACGAGTGTCGATCACGGATCATCATTTTTCTGCGAGTTTCCGGTCGCGCAACAGCCCGGTCGTGTGCCCGGAGGAAACGTATGCAAAACGACCGGGGGCTTGAAATAATGCACTGTTGCCTTCAAGTTTATTTGAACTAGCGGGGCGAAGGCGGAGAGGTTCACGGCAGTTCTCATTCTTGAGAAAACTTCTTACCCCCATCCCCATCGGCCAACTTATCGCATTAATTCTGGACCGCAATTGAAGAAACGCTCGCCGGGGCTAACAAGAAAAATTCGTAATAAGAAATAGGGAATTTCAGGACCATCGCGCGGTTCCGCGAAAACACGACTCCTCCGCCTCCCTCTTACCCGCCAAGTTTAAACGTAAATCTTGCGTATTTCATTCGTCGCCGCTGCCACGAGCCACGGGCTTCGATCGATTTCACGCTTTCATTGGCCGCGTCATCTGCGTTTGACTGACGAATGAATTTCTATGGAACTCTAATTATCCGTTTATTAACAGAAACGATTAAACGCGGGAGATTAGACTTCGTAATTGACGCGAATCGAGCCACGCGAAGCTCGATCCTTCAAAATGTCACGTTATGCAAATCGCACGTGCAAAAAGTAGTCTTTGATCTTCGTTACACGATCACGTTATCGTTATTAAATCTCGATGAGCGAAATTTCTAATCACGTTTCTCGCGTTTTAATAAATAATTCTTCGAAACACGTGTACACTCGCAGAAGTAACAATGTTTTTCCTTTACTCATTCCTGACTCGTCCCAAATTTTTATCTTAACCAGTCACCAACTTTCCCTATTGCTCACTTTTAACCCTTCACCTCCCAAATCCTCCTATCTTATCTCCTACACAGTCATACCCCAAAGTTCGACTCTCTTGCAAGGCCTTACTCGATTCTCGAATTTATAATTTATAACAAAGTCTACCGTGATTCCCCATCCTCTGCGTTCGACATCGAGGTATCGAACGAAACAAGTGGAAGATGAGCAATTGCTCGAAATTATAATAGAATTAAGGGATACGGTGAGAATTTACGACGGCAATAAACAGTTCGGGCAAAATAGTCGGTTAAAGCTCGCGGAATCGTATATATCCAGTTGGGGCTAAGATTTTAACCGTGCTCCCGGTACCTGTACGCTCCCATTCGTTGTCTAATAGTCTCCCATGACTTGGCCGGCTATTTATAGCCCCTATGTATCAGTCGTGCCGGGTCTTTCTATTCCGTATTCTCGTAATCCCTGTTATCCGTTCGGTCTCTGTTTCACGGGGAAAGAAACGGGCGCCGTTCTAAGAGCCTGTGTATTTATGACGCGCGACGCGCCTAAACTTTCGCGCTTTATCACCTGGAAGCATCACGCGCGTCATGATTTTACGATCGACGGGTTATCGATTTTTAATCTTGGCACGGTATTTGATTTGAAATAGAATAAAAGGTTGCGTAGATTCGTTTACCGTGGCACCGATGTCCCAGCTTCGGCTTCGGATCCGTTTGCGGTTAAAACTTGAGTAATCGGGGTCGATTTTTATTGTCGTTCGATTACGAGGGGGGAGCACACCGTGAAATTATGTAACTCTTCCCGCGGCGAAACGAGGCGCGGGCAATCGAGCGTAGTCGTATCACGGATCTACGGGCCGCGGTGGAACCGTTTTCATTTCGATACCGTCGATCGCGCGGCTGAATATAAAAGGCGTTCCTTTCACGATGCACACCGATCCGCCACTCTCATTCTCTAGCCGTACGATTTCGTCAACCATTCTCAGTTTTCCCTTCGTCGTTTAACCCGTCCAATTTCAGAAACCCTGACTCTCCTCGTTCGTTGGAAAACTTCGATTTCCTTCGTTTATTTTAACATCGAAACGATATATATTCAGCTCCAACCAGTTAAGAGGTTAAAGGGGTTGCTTTTTACCTTCGTCGAACGATCGATAACAAACCCCCCAGCTTGTTCTCGATACGGGAACAAGAATTGTCGGCGGAAAAAATCTGGATCCGGCTTGTAACGCGACAACAGAGAAAGAATAACGACGTTTTAAGCGGGCACACACGGTAGAATAGAAATTAGATTTAAACAGGCTGTAATCTGATCCGTGGCACAAGGTACAAAAGGTTTTCTTCATGGTTGATATAACTTATGGGCATCCGATATGAATTACCCGTGGAACAGGTACGCGGCTGTTGAGCTACGTCGACCGTGCGCGCCGCAACTGGCTCTCGTAACTATAACCTGTTAAATAAAGTATATCCCCGGCCGGCTCCGAGGGTGAAGCGTGTTACAAGAATTTATGCTCTTCGCTCGATAATTCAATTCATCTTCGCGCACGATTATCGAATAAACCGTGGAATAATAACGCCTGATCCACGGCTAGTTGATACCGCTTACCTCGAGAGACGGTTTACCCCAAGCCCTGTTTACGCTTCGAATTTCAATCCCGTTCTTCTCACGATTATCCAAATTGCCGCGGTGTCTTAATAGAAAGTTGACGTGCACGGAACAGGATATTAATACAGCCACTTAGAACCGAGAGTTTCGAGCACACGGGGCCACCATAGAGTCGCTCAGACACCGCCGCTTCACAATTGAACGCTTTCTCCGGGATGACCTCATCTCCCTGAATTTCAACGAAGCAACGAAAACTACTCGCGTGCCCCTCTCAGATCCTACAATTTAACTTCCGCTGTTCTGTTAGATGAAATTATTCTTTGGCTTTGAAGGTTTTCAAACTCGTATCAATTCCATGGTGGTCGATGGTGAAAGCTGCGATTTGTAATCGGTAAAAGGCGTTTAAACGTGGCAAGGTTCGGTAAAAGATTCCAAGAGAATTCGTGGCCAGGCTCGAATTCCATCGCGGATCTAGCCACGGTCGGACGCGTTATGTAAAAATCAGAACGGTCCATCGCTCCCTTTTCGTCCGCCCGACATTCCAGGATGCTTTTGTCGGAGAGGAGCGTATCTTCTGTGCCGAATGTTGCGTCCGACATCCACGCCGGGATAAAAACACAACGGAGCTCGCGGAGAGTCTTGGCTCTAGTAAAAGGAGGTGTGGTTACGGTCGGAGCTGGTCGACCTCGTTTAGGACCGGTAAAGGCATAACACGAACACAAGCGAGCGTGTCCGCTCGCGACGCTGACGCACGTACGGCTACAAATCGACTGTGGCCTGGCCCCGGCTTGTTTCAATCTTATAAAATACACCGATTTATAATAGCAGCCAGAAACACGAATCTACCCAAGATACATCCGTGAAACGCGAATTTACCCTCTGGACAGACACGTTTGTGATTGTACACCAGGTGCATGCCAGGGGCTAAAGGGTTAATAAAATGGAGGATGTCATAAGTCGTGGATGGTATTAATATCTGGCCAAAAGTTCAATTTGAATACTATACAACGCGTCTGCGATTTAACAATTCTTTCGAATTTCCGTTTCTCGCAATGTCTCGTTCGATTTCTAGCAGACATGTTTCTAATAGGATAAAATTGCTCGCTCGCTCGAACGCTCGACGAAATACAAGTTCACTAGTAATGGTATGCGCGGAACGCGACGACCTTCGACGCGTAATTCACCGACATTTCAAAGGATTCATTTACATATCAGGAAATTCTGCTTCGATACCGTTCCATCAATTCTTACGAAATATAAATCGGCTCGAGGAACAGCCGTGGTATTTCTCCGCGATCTCGATCGTTCCCTCGAACCGTCGGCGCTTCGTCGTACGAGGAAAGTACTCGACGGACGATGGGTGGTTCGTTGGCGGAAATATTTTACGTCGAACGGCTCGGCCGAGCTGGCTACGTGACCGAAATTAGCGGCAATGAAAAACAGCGAACGGTTTAACAACGGTTTCTAACGCGTGGATTACTGTTAGGCATCCACGACACCGGCAATTACGTGGATGGAAAGAAATAACTTCCGAGCGTCTTCTCTTTCGCCGCTGACACGGTTTCGCGCTGGAAAAATATTTCAAAACAACACCTACGGTAGATTGAAGCTTGCCGTTTTATGAAAATAACTGTATCAACAGTTTCACGGCTGCGCGTTTCATGCGTTTTTTATTTAACAAGGGGAGCTTTCTATGAGATACCGTTGGATCTCCTGAGCGATCTTCTTTGTTAAGTATGGGTGCGTTTTTTGGTCGTTGTTCCGCCTTTTATTCGAATTTCAACTTTAAATCGATACACCACAAGCACCGTTTTCAGCTATTTTTGTGGCATGGGATTTTTGAAGTCTCGAACCGGTCCACTCGATGTGCAATTAATTTTATAGAAGACACAGCTACGCTGTAAAATGCTTAAACGTGCGCGAAGCAACGGAAAGTAACTAACGAAATTGAAACCCAGCCAGAACGAAATGGAACGGCTCGGGGAACGCGAGGCAGCAAATTCCAGGCGGTGAATCCTCTTACGCGCGCGAACGACTACTTATCTGCCTCAAGAATCGTGTATTCCCGATGCCGGCTCCGAGACAGCGTTTTCCTTGAAACAAGCCAGCTGCGGAACGATCGTTTCTGCCCTCGTGAATCCCCCTTGTAAGCCCGGAGACCAACGAAGGACACTCTCGATCCTCGAATCTGTCGCTGCCTCTTTCGCGCCGTTTAATACCGTGCCATCGATTTCTCGGCGAAAGTAAAATTACAAATTTCCCGAGACAAAGGCGGATCGGCCGTGACCCACAAAAATTCGCCAGCCTGAATTTTCGATACAATACAGGTTTCGTACGAAAAATAATATTTAAAGGATCCTTTGTTAATTGGTTACAACGAAATGATACGAGGCACGTATCGGTAATTAATCGCGTACAATCAATCCGTTCGCGGCGAAATTTCGGCCAATTTGTATTTTAATTTCACGGAGGGACTCGAATGGACGAAAAGCAATTAATCGTCCATACGAACCAGCGGTCCAACATTAAAAATCAGGACACAATCAAAAGCGTTCCTAAGAGAGCCAAGACAGAAAGGGTAACGCTTCTTTTTTAGCGAAACTGGACGAATAAATCTTGGTCGGTGTTTGTTCCCGCGGGAACGGCGCGGCGCCAAAGTCGCGCGATAAATCCCCCGGGGTCCGAGATCGGCGAGCGATCTCGTGGCGAATTCAAAACGGCTAATAAGTTTCCAGCTGCGTTTCCGTTCGCGAGAACGCCTCGTATCTCGGATCGAGCCGGAGCCAGCTTCCCGCGAGATCCTCCTCTTTCACAGCCCCGCTTCCTGTTGCTTCTCCACCCCGAATTCCCAGACGACGCGCCGTTAACCCACTGCCAACTTTAAATGCTCGCAATTGACCGGCAGACTAACGATAATTGCCCCCTCGACGAAAAAAGATACCGTTCGCGACCGGGCAGCCTCGACCGGAAGCGTCCTCGAAGTCATCTACGTTTCTTTCCCTCGAAACTATTCGGAAAGCTCAACGGGAGACCTCGCCGCGAATCGTCGAACCGGAAGGGTTAACGAAGTCATCGAGTTCCTTTGCGCGGGATATTAGGAAAGTTCCCGGTCGCCGCCGGGTGATCCATGAATCATCGACGGGCGTCGATAACGACAGCGCTCGCGAAAGGTCGCCCGGTGAAATAATTACCGCGCGAAAGGGGGATGAACTTGGAAGTTCGTAATTAATGAAGGAGCCACGTCGTAACTTCTTTGCGACGATACAAAACGAGCAAGCCCGGTAACGTTCTTAACGGCAGGATTATTTTCTCTGTTAATTGACGTTCTCGAGTTTACGCACGAACCCCACCGTCTTTGTTCGGGAAACATTTTATTAATATTGTATCAGCTGGATGCGAACCGGGTTAACAACTTCGACGAAGCCTCGAGCGAAAATTAACACCTGGAGCGCTCGATCGCGGCTCTTCGAGTTCTAAGAACGACCTACTTATACTCGCACGAGCACGCACTGTTTTCGTAGCCGATGGAGCGGTGTTCCGTTCGTTTTGTTAAGCTATTACGAAAGGGGAGAGAGGGGGTCAAGTTCGTTGCACGAACAACAATTTGTTTTGTCTGAATCCGCCGCCATTGGTTCCCTCATTGTCGTGAGAAGAGAAAGAGGTACAGCCTCGACTCCCACGAGCGTTGAACCAGGGGGGAGTTCGACGGGATTTAATCGTTCAAAATTACGAACAGATCGTGCGAATGATCGGACGCGATTTTCGGTAACTAGCAGGCTAAAAATAAACGGGCCAACGCATTTGTCTCTAGGCTCGATTATTCCCGACACATCTCGCCCGTTATTGGAAGGATCGTGCGCACGAAATTTTCCCAACCTGAATTTTCCCAACATTTCACGAGGGTCGACGTAAATCAGATTTATCTCGATGCTCGATAAATATTCATGTCCCGCAGAAGCGTGTATTAATTCGTTCCGGTCAGTCATAAAAAAAAGAGCGGAGAAAAAAAAAGGATCAAAAATAAAAAAGAAGACAAAGTTTCCGCGAACGTTGCAGTTTTCATTTATATACCGTTATACCTACCAATATTTAGTATGGTTAAAAATGCATCATCCGTTCCTCCATCTCCAACTAGTCACCAACATTCGCCATTAGTCATACCGGACCTTTCACCTTTCCACCCTTGCCCGTGTTTCATACATAGTCACAGGCGAAAATTCATTTTTTCGAAACCACAAATAACCCTACTTTCACGTCCCTGACAGCGTATCTCCGTGCAAAAATTGATATATATTAAATAATATTTTAAAATGACTTGCTTCAGATTTTATGAAACTTTTTATATTCTATTTTAACTTGAATTCAAAAGCAGGGATACACCAAACGTCAGTAGTTAATCGCACGATCAGCTAAAAAAGCAGTCGATTAGCAAAATGGACGAGGCATGGAAGTCGATTGTGTTTCAAGAGCGAAGAGTATTCGAGGCTGTACAGAGCGGAGCTCCAGACAATAAGGCACGTCGATCGGGTTCGTTTCCTTGGTCGCTTTGGGCCGCGTCACCTTTGTGGAATGCCTCGACAAGGTCTGGCTGTCCGACTTTGTGTCCACGACGAGGAAAAGAGAGAAGCGCGCAGGGCGCGCGAGAGTTCCACCCGACATCAAACGCCAGGCCTGAACCGTATAAATCATGCTCGGTCAAAGTACGGAAACGGCAACTTTTACAAACTCCGCGCAGATAGCTGTATCTGTTTTGTTCACGTGCATCCGACGATCGAGCCGCGTGTTAACGTTTCCGTTCGCTTTCATGCAGCCTCAACGCGGCGCGATGCATCGCGATCGCTTTGTCCCCGCCACAATCCTCGTTTTTATCGTTCGCGATTATTACCTCTCCAATTCTACCGCGGAGGAATGCCTTTAACCCTTCGAGGAATATTATTTATTTGAAATAAAGAATCATGTTCTTTGCAATTAATATTTAGCCTCGATCTATTAACCCCCGTGGGTCCCACGAAAATCGTATATAAATTATCGTAACCCCCAAGGGTTAATTGTAATTTTCGACCATAATTCTACGATAAGCTTCCAGATAAATTTATCAAAGCAATCTGTGCTGGATCGAGTTCGTTTTTACCGCGTAAACAGTGACAGCAAATGCTAATAAATCCTAAGGTTCCGCGTGAATTTCGAAATCAAAATTCTAATCCGACTCAGTCGAAAAGGTGGACGTTTCAGGAGCGAAAGAGACGGCGACAAAAATCCGATTAGTCGACGCTTTCTTTGCTCGCGATCTTGGCGAAAAAGGTTGAACCACGGTGGCGCCCTCGGGTTTTATCCGCTGATTTATAACCGACCCGAAAATAGTACCCCCTGCGGAGGACTGTTTAGCAGAAAAAGCTCTTCATGCATAATAAATAAACCTATGTTTCGTGGACGATGATAAACGATGTCCTGTATGCAAATTCGAATCCTTGCGCTCCCCGTGTACCCCCCCCCCCCCCCCCCTTGTACGACGATCTTTCGAAAAGATCTTCAACCCATCGATTCGATTGGACGATCTGTTTTAACCTTGTCGAACGATCCGTTCGAGAGGGAAAAATAAAGACTCTAGAGAAAAAGGAGAAGCTCCCCTTTCTTCATGCATAATAGATAAACGCAAGGATGACGGTACAGGTTTTGTTTGCAAATTTCAACTGCCTCCTCGCTCTTCGAGTTCTATACTTGGCTCCGTGGCAATGAACGAGACCGTGTTTCATCGAGGCGCAAGTAGCGCGCCAAGAATTTGAAATGATTTCGGCCCGAGCGGGTCGACGACCCGACAAACGCGGAGCGGAGAGGATAGAGATCGATTCACGAACCTGTTTACGGGCCACCTTGGGAACAACTTTTGTTACGCTTTCTTAAAAAAAAAAAAAAGAATTACTTTATCTACCCGACACGGCTAGCTATTTTACACTTTCTCTCCAGTTATCGTCCCACGAATTGTTTTTTCGTCTTTTTCGAATAAGTTTGACCATCAATTTCCAGAGAAAGTCTTAGGATCCCGACACCTCCGTTGTCTTCGTTGTAAATTAAAATACTTGGGAGGATGGACGTAAATACCACGATAGCGCACGATAAATTAATAGTCTCGAATTATTAATCGATACCCGGAGAAATTTCTTAACCCATTCTGCTCGGGTGCCCCCTCTAATGTGGCACGAGAAGGAAATATGATACATGTATTTCTAACTTTCGTTCCAAATACAATTTAACACTGCAAAGGGTTAATCTTTCTCTAATTGCAATCGAACCCTAATTGTTGGGGTGAACGTCTGCCCAGTCTCGCCTTATTTCCCCGTAACGCAAGCTGAACATTCTTTATCAAGACAGATGTTGTAAGACGTTATTCTTACGCCGCGTTTCTGACGCAGCTCGATTGCTCGGATATCGAGCGCATTAACGAGGCTAATGAACTATTGGCGTGGCTCGTCGAATCTCCCCCCGAGGAAACGCAGTCTTTCAGATAAAAAGAGGCACGCTAGTTGAAATATCGTTCGTTTCCCGGCTCGTAGGGAAAAAGATGTACGCGTACAGGCGGACACGGTGTCGAACTCGATCGTGAACGTGATCTTGAGGGCCGGGCGGTGGTCGCGCGCGGCCGTGCACGCGTCATTAATTCGCTGCAATTGACAGGTCGACGGTGGTTACAGAATCGTTTCGACGCCAGTAATATTCTCGCGACAAGAAACGAACCTGCCCCGGTCACCCTCGATTTTTCTTCCCTGGGGGGGCTTTTCGGGGCCGGGATAAATGGGGCAAAAATTTGCCCCGGACTGATTAAACGGGGGGCTGCTCGACGCGAGCGTCGCGCGGATAAATGATCCTCGCGCTACCGTTTAGCGCCACGATATTTCTCACGTCGTTAGGGGCTATGGAATTCCGAATTCACGACTTCGCCGGCTAAAAAGTCGCCGTACACCGCGAAACTCGATTTCTGTTTCGAGCGGTCCCGCTTTCAGCGTAATTAAGATCGTTAACGCTAGAACCGGCGAACAGGTTCAAACGATCTGCTCCAGATTTCGTATTTTATATTATAACATTGATTTAAACGCTTTTGCTTAAATGTAGGTTAATTCCTGTCAAGAATTATTCTACGTCTTGGTTCGTATTTTATTCATTTCTTTTTCTAATTCATTTTTAAACGAACATTGCACCTTGGCAGCTCTAGTGGTTAAACTTCTGGTAACATTTCTTGGTAATTTAAAGAATTACAATTGGTAAGAATCAAGACCGGTAGAGATTAGAATTGCTCGTTTCTATAAAAAAGCATGTAATCGGAGAAAGAAGCGGACGTCTCGGACGAGTTAATAAGACACGAAATCCTCGTGGACGGGATTCCAGCACGCGGCTGGAACGCAGGGGATGTAACGGATCATCGAGATTGGAAACGGTACTTTATTCCCGGGCCGGCGTGCTTGCAACACGCGTGCATGTTAATGCGCGATCGCGATGTCGCTACGGTTCTTTGTCCTTGACGAATCCTGCGCGCGTACGCGTCGGACATCCAGATCGCATCCTTCGGGAACGGTGTAACCCGGGTAACCAGTTTGCTGCTGATCCCGAGAAACCCGTTGTCACACCCGTTTCCACGGAACCCGTGACGTAACCGACTAGTCATAGAAGTCGACCTTGATTTCTCTTCTTTCCGACTTTGAAGTCGTCCCTGCCCCGGCAAAACCTATCCGGAGCAGCTATCCGGAAAAGGCGAGCGCCGTAGCTTCCTGTACTGAGCTCGTAGAGGCTCTGCTAACGATCTGTACCCCCTTACCATCCTCGTTGATTAGTTTTTTTTAACAATTAAGGGATATTAAATCTTACAGTACGTCGAGAGTCCAGGCAGCCTTCAAAGGGCTAATTAAGTCTTCGTGGAAGGTCAAAGAGCTTGGACTAGGGTGCCAGTCACTTTAAATCAAAAGTATCATGCGGTGTCTTTTAAAAAAAAATATTCTTTTCTCTATTTCTCCGATTGGTTCCACGGATACGTCGGAGTAAGCAGGCACTTTATTCCTTACACCCTTAGCGTGTTTTCCTTAGCGAGGAATCCGCCACGGGTCGCTTGACCTTGCCCCCTCAGCCATTCAGAAAGCCATGTTTTATGGCGCGCGCAATTTGTTGAGGTCGTTAGCGAATTCTCGCGGAAAAACATGGCCGGTTATAAAATAGCGGGAAATGGCTTTTTCAAAAGTGACCTCGCCGAATGTTTCTTTTGTAGCACGTGCCAGACTATAAGGACTTCGTGTTTCTTTATTCTAGCAACGGATTAATCAACCAAGTGAATCATTGGCTCGAGCAAACGAGGGAAATTTAATCCGCGATTGACTCTCAAAGATTTGTCTCTTGGAAAATTCGAGGGGGGAGCCGGAGGTGTCGTCGAGCGATGTCGAGGGTCGACACGGCGGTTAAAACCGAGACCGGAAGCGGGACAATTATTCAGTCGAGCAGCCAGTTCTGGTCAATTGTCCTGATTGCGATCGCGGTGGTCACTGGCGACAGGAAAGCGTACTCTCGCACGGATTAACCTTGCCGATACGATACTTCGTCATACGCGATGTCGTTTACGTTCGGTTTGACAGCACGGGGAACGCTCGACCGGCCGCAAATATTTGCCCATCGCGCGTCAAATGATGGATTTTGAATTTCATGACGTAAAACAACGCTCGCGATACGCCCATTTAGAGCTTAAAGTCCATCAGACCCTGGAATTACCGAACTTGTCAAAACCACTCGTTACAATATTTCTTAAAACGTTACTAGCAAAATTGAAGTTGCATTTTATCCAGTTAAGGTAGAAATTCGTGTACCATTTTACCCGTAACGAATTCTGAAACGAAAGGTTAGGATAGAGACGTTCCCGGGGATTCACCTGCAAGATGGCTTCTCATTTCCCCCGTGGTCAGCCGCGAGGAAAGAGATCCCTCGAACGGGAAACTTTCGAGTCGAAAGTTTGGATAAAAGTTTCCGGTTGCACGTGAGAATCTCGTGAATTTCAAGCGCGCTCCCTTCGAGGGTCCGATAAAAAGAAATTCCAGCAACGACGCTGGTCGCCAAGGAGGATTTTCCGAAACTAACGTAGAATGATTTTCCCTCCGCCAATGAGAACGAGTTTCACGAGTTCGTCACAGATTTATTCCCCGAATTCCGCATTTCCTTTTCCCTTCGACGTTCGATACCGCCCGCTGATCCGCCATCAAAACGAAAGATTTCAATTCGATCCCCTGGGAGGGGGCTGGAAGGAGGAGGATCGCCAAGAAGCAATTAACGGGGTCTACTGTCCTCGTAAAACGAAACATCGGCTTCTCTAATAAAAAGCTCGTAGAATATTCGTGATCGAAGCCCCCGTTACCCGCACGTATCCCCGCCGAGTTAATTTATTCCACTCGTTTTGATCGAACACCGTTCCACGAACGTTTCACAATGAAGCGTCGTTTCATCGAACGGGTTACAGACCCGAGAGAGTATCCTTTTTATCAAACTTCGCTCCGTTCGAACGTTTTTCTCGCTGCGGAAGAACGACGGACGCGCTCAACCATCCTTTCATCCCTTTTACGATCGGATCAATCGCTCGTTACTCGACGCGACGCTTTCGTAACCTCGCGGAATCGGGGAATTTCGTTCGAAGGTAAGAGAGGTAAATTGATAAGTATAAAAGCGACGGGGTAACCATTGAGAAATACTCGATACTACTCCGACGATTCGTTGATCGAGTCGAATGGTCCAAGTTGGTGCTGGGTGTCTTCGGTCGGCCAGCCTCGAATTTCTAAGTTTCGGCGCGTGTACACGGAGTAATGGCTCCCAGGAGGCGAGGAGCGTGTAGGAGGAGCGGTTTCGAAGCGAGCGGCACCGAAGCCCCGTTCACCGTACGGCTTCGAGAATCGGACGATTACTATTTCACCTCTTTCCTTTCAGGGTGATGATGTAACGGGACTTTCGCTGTCGCTGCAGTGAAGCAACGATGTCCACGCAATGCAATCGCTTCGTGCAGAACGCATGGAAGAAGGAGCTCTGCTCGAACTGCTTCAAGCCGAGAGAGGAGCACACGATGCCCGATGACACGCTACGGCTGAACATCGGCAGGGCCTTGAACCACGTCAGGACCGACAATCTCAAGATACAGGTACTGTCCGCGGCGGCTTTCTAATTTTCCACAAAGTCTCGACTCTTTATCATTAATACGCACAGGAAATTCCTTCCTCGGGGCGGACGAACCGGATTTCTCGCAGTCTTTTACTCGAACGACCCAGTTTTACGAACTTCGCACGCTTGTAAACGCGGCTCGATGCTCAGCCAGAAGCGGTTACTAATTTTCCCTGAAACGGTTCACTCGTTACGCGATAACGGAGCCAGAGTAACTCAGGATTATATCAATCTTATCGTTGCTTCTTTAAACGCTAATTCGACGAGTTTGTGAACTTGTCCCGGGCCCATTATTGCCGTCTATGCGGATCTGGTTTTCCACGTTTTTAAAGATCATGGCCAATCTCGTTACCTCGAATCAAAATAACTCGTGCGCGAGTCGAGTTTCGACACCTTCGAATCCTTAAGCCAACATTTTATTCTTTTCCCCTCTCGATAAAGGAAAAGGAAGGGAGTACATCGCGATAAATCTTTCGCAACGAGGCTGGCGTGTCCCCTGATTTTTCCTCGGGAGAAAATCCATTGTTAAGAGAAGAATCCGCTTTCCAGCCCCGTAACTCGGCCCGCGTCAAACTTAATATCCCATTCAAGTGGGCTCAGGTTTGAATCGCGGCGAGACGTCGCCGTTCCTCGGACCGTTCTAAATTTACATGATGCATGCGCCCGCGTCCGCCGCGGCTGACAAGGGTGAACGCTTAATCGCGTAACGCGCGTGCACGCAACCTGGAAGAGGGTAGGCGTTGTCCCGCGAGGGTTCGACGCTGCACGTGGGCGCATCCTCTCGACCACCTACGCTTGGAACATTTTTAACCCGCCACGAAACGCGAACACCTATCCCCAACCGGCTAGCCTGGGTGAATGTTCGCGACGGCGAGCGTTATCGGTCGTAAGTTTTGTCTGACGGTGAAAACGGAAAACAACGGAGAGGAACAAAGTCGAGAAAGGCAGATGTGCTCCCGATCGACGATCGAGCTGAATCACTTTCTCTCGCGAGCTAATCTCGCGACATTTCGGCGTCAGGCGAACGGCAAAACAACGAGCAGCGCTCGGATGAGTCGGAGGAATCTAAGCGTGTCAGTAATATCCGGCGAAAGGAATATCTATCTGGTCGGCTGTGAAAAGCGGCGTGGAAAAGTGGGCGAGAAAAAACGAACAGAAGTTCGAGAAAGGAAACGCCTCGAGGAGGATGTTAGACGTTCTCTGCTCCGATCGTGGAGAGTGATACAGATGATAAGACCAAATGATTTTAACTGGAATTAAAGATTCTAGGTTCCAATTTTCTTTTAATAAATCAATCGATATTAATTCTAAATTATGTATCAAAAGTGCTGGAAGGGTATTTTCGAAAAAGTCGAAACCGCAATACGTGAAGATCCTATTACGCGTTCGTTTTCGAAAGAATTCGCGGCGTCGCATCGTAGGTGCCCCCACCCGGGCTTTCATCGTCCGTTCGCCGCCTGCTGTTATGAAATTCGAACGACGTCGACGGATACGCGGCGAATATATTCGCAGCTCGATAGTTTGTCGTCGGAGCTCGAGCGCGATTAATCGAGTGACTCGCGCCAGAAGCTTGGAACGAGTCCGGATCCCCCGGCGGAGAATCACCGCGACCGATACCCGTTGAATTATTCATCGAGGCTTTCATTAACCGACCAGCTGACCGTCCAAAAGTTATACCAGCTGCGGACCGGGAGCGAGGAAAAAACGAAGAGGAAAAAGGGCGCCGTCGTTTCTTGCCGCCATCGTCGTCGATTTAACTTCGGGGAGCGAACTTTCGTTTCCTGGCGGACGTCGATAAGAAATCGGCCAGAGCGAGGCAGGAAGCTGAATAAAATTTCACCCAAGTCCGCGGGAATTATCAAAACGGATTACCAGAGGATATACACAGGCTGGAACGATTATAACTTCCGTTAAGTCGACGGGGATCGACTGTTGGTCGCTACGTTCATCCCCTCTCATATTTAATTACCGGCGAAGCGTTGGGGGAGGATCGAAAAGTGGGTCTGCGAGCGGCGAGATATCCGCACCAGTGCCGTTCAAACTTTAATTCATGCCTGCTACCGCCAGCGTCCCGGTAATTCGTCCCTTAATCGTCCGAAAAAGTGGCAAGCGACGCGATCGCGTACCCCTTTCGAACAGTCTCGAACAGTGTCGGCTATCGAACTTTCTTGGATACCGTAACGGAAGCACGATCGTGCAAGCTGGCGTTTTTCGACGTGAAACGGCAGAAACGCGATCCCGTTGCTTGTCACCTTTCGAACGTGTCCCCGCGATGTGCTCCTCAAGCTTTGTCCTTTTTTCTAGTTCCGTTAATCATTTGGCAAGTATCGCGTGCAGGTAACATTTGACTCTAAGTTTATTTTAAAACTTTTCCAGAGTATCCTGCGCGGCAGGACGGTGTGTCAGAAGGGTCAGAAGAAGAAGAGCGTCGCGTTCAGGGAGTACCTGACGGAGATCATCGGCTACGGCGGCGATGACTTCTTCTCCGAGGCGGAGGAGGAGGACGAGCAGGATCTGGCCGAGTCGTTGAACGCGGACGACGATCCGTTGCCGGACAGCGAGGAGGAACGCGCCTTGGGTAACCTGACCCGAGCAAACACCAATTTCAACACGATCACCGCCAATCTGACGGAGATCGTCTCCGCGAACGAGACGAGCAAGCCTTCCGCGACCAGATCCTTCGCGTCCTTGATGCTGGGAAGGATACAGAAGGATTCAGAGGGCAAGAAGACCACGTTGTTGGTGTCGGTGACGCCGTTCGGCGGCGACGAATCTTTGCCAACCGCGAAGAGGCCCAGCGACAAGAAGGTCAACGGATTCGTTAACGGTTTCGTTTCGAGTCCTTCCAGGTGCAAAGGCGGCGACAACGCCGATAAATCGGAGGTCAGTGGCGTACAATCGAATAATCGATAAAAACCTTGCGTTGTATTTGAAATATTCTATGTTTCCAGCAGACGATGTCGAAAGGCGCGAAGAAGATCGACGCGGAGGCGAAGAAGGACGAGAGGAAGGGGATGGAGAAGATCGTGGACATGCCTCTGATCACTTCCAACAGCTTAATCTCCGTCATTCAGCGGAGCGAGTCGATGGAGTTTAGCGCGAAGGATAAAACGCACGAGGTTAACGAGGCCAGCGCGGAGAAGAGCGTGGAAACCGGTAAACTGGACAAAAAGGCCGCCAGTATCGCTCGCAGTCCGGCGATCAAAAAGATAGACAACGAGAAGCCCAAAGTCGCGCCGCAGAACGGTACCAAAATGGAGTACGATTTTGTCGGCAGACTAGCAAAGCGACCGGACGCTTCCAGGACGGAGAACGAAGCTTCAGAGAAGGGTATCGAGTTAAGTCTAACGCCGTTGTCGAAGAACGAGGCTGAGGAGTCTGCAGAGAGCGACAGGTCCATGATCCAGAGGAAGGACTCTAAAATTATCGAAACAGAGATTTGCAAAGTGGAGAGCGAAGCGGAGAAGTTCAGTTTCAAAGAAAGCAGAGAATCCGCGGGGGAACCCGACGGAAAGGCGGACGAGGAGGAAGTCTCGGAACCACCCGCGCTTCCCAGGAGTCCGTTACCCATCGAGTCTAGGCCTCCTCTTCAGGGAGACCCGAGCAAGCCCATCCTCGCCACGGAACCGCGGCCATCTTTCCTCCACGGCGCGGTTCATCCGGAATCCAAGGTGAAACCCGTGGTGCCTCAAAAACCCATCAATTTCCTGACCAAGGCCCTGCCACTGACGGTCGACGGAAGTGGTCAGACGAGAAAGAGCTACGTCCTACCCCCGCCCTCTGTTCAGAATCTTGTGAACAGGCCTGCTCAAAGCGTAGGTAAGATGCTTGGAGTTATTTCAATTTTTTAACTTGCATTACTATTAAAATAATAATTCTGTTGAAAATTTGCCAACTGGCAACCGGATAATTATTAGCATCAGTCTCGATTCCCCTGATCCTACATCAGAGAAGTTACGATAGAAGCATTAGTAGCATTAACAAGCCGCAATCGGGCAATAAGGTCGGATCGTCGGCATCCGTATCTCGATTAGAGGTCACTTATAAGGAGATCACGAGAACGCGCCAAATCGAGCCTGTAATTAATCGAAACGAGCCAAGTAATCGTCCTCGCGCCCGATCGCCAGCGCTCACGCCTGCGACTGATTTCCAGGTGCAACCGGCGTCCCGTCCGTCGAGCAGACGACTTCCGGTCGATCGATAGCCGCCAAAGAGGAACAACTACCGAGTGCTACATCCGAGAACGCGTCGAGGGACGCGGAGAATCAGATCTCGCGGGTTCAAGGTGGTTCAAAGACCGCGTGTCAGGCGGTCGAATCCGCGACGAAACCGGCGTCCGTGGAGATCGCGAGCTCGAAGGCGTCTCCGGGAACGAAGGCCAAGATGGCAGCACCGAGGAATCCGGATGCCGTGGATAACGAGGAAGCCGAGGACGAGACTCTGGAGGCGCAGTGCTCGGCTGCGGAGTCGATACGGTCGCCTAACAAAAGGAGAATGGCACCCAAGCCACCCGCGGTCGACTCGATGGAGGAATTGGCCCCGAGCTCGTCGTTGTTCGCCAGGAATCCCGGGGCGAACTTCAAGTCGGACTCGCCGGTCGTCAGAGAGAAGGAGAAGAGAGAGAGAGCCTCATCCTGCAGCCCAAAGTTCCGCAAGGCCGTTTCTGATCTGCCGGATCCGACCAGCTCGACCACGACCGATCCTGCCTCGAGGAGGACCATATCCCTGTCGCAGGATAGCCTGACGAGCGGGCAGGAGACGAGGGAGGAGAAGAAACGGGGCAGATCGCGTTTCTCCTTGAAGAGATTCCTCAGGATGGGCTCGAGGAAGGACGTGGACATGATGGGCGGTCACGCGTCTAATTCGAGGATCGACGAGATCCCGTCCACGCCGCAGCCCAAACCGCGCTTGGAGATCATTCATCCGCTCGAGCTGGACGGAGCAGCCGTCGAGGTGGTGGGGAACGATAGGATCAGCAGGATAAGCGAGGATCAACCCGATTCCTGCGCCCCCAGAAACGACGCGACAAGAGCGACCCGATCACCGCCGATGTCCACAGGATCTCACGCCACCGGTGAGCCTCCCTTTTTCATACCCTTTCTTTGATAAACGACGGCATTCTTGTTTGACGCGGGATAAGACCGAATCGCAATTAACTTTAATGACAAACGATCGCTCGATCCGCTGTTATTTCTCCTGAGATCTATAATGGCTTACATTTCGAATGAAATGATTTTAGTTAACTTTACGAGATCGAGAAAGCTTAGCAACAATAGGCTCCAGGCTATCGAGCAATTATCCGGCGAACTATCAAGGAGCGAGATATTAAGTCGTCCGTAATCCGGTCTCCTCCTTTCAATTTCATTAACAGAGACTAGTTAAACGCGATCCCCTTTAACGACGTACTTACGCGGCTGAATGCAGCCACCATTGGGTCACTGTATCAGCAGCGCACGGGTCCCTTTAAAAGCGGCGATTAATATTCGAGCGGGAACCAAGATCGGGGTCCTCGACCCCTGCCTTAAGTCGCCGAAATACCACGTTCAAATTACAAGCTTCGTAACCCCGGCTAAGATATTCGGACGTGTTTACAGCGAGACCCGGAAAACCACCACCACCGCCGAGGAACCAGTCCCTGGAGGATTGGTCGAGACTGGATCCATCGAGCAAACCGGTCAGACCACCGCCGCCACGCGTCGAAACCAAACAATTACCGCCAAGAAGCGACGGCAAACCATCGAAATCAACGTCGTCGTCCTCGTCGTCGTCGTCTTCGTCGTCCTCGTCATCGTCGTCCGCGCCATCTTGGCAACCGACGGCCTCGACCACCTCAGACTCGATTTACGCGAATCTGGGTAAGTTCAGGCCCATACAATGTAACTAATTAATCGAAGAAACCACGGCAAGTCTCTCGATGTTGTAACAGCCATACTCACACGAACTCCTTCGCGGCAAAGCTGCTTCCTTGCGGAATTTTTTTTTATAATACTCGAATCGCGAGGAACGCGTACCGATTCGGTAACGATCCTGTATAACGCTGGATAACGGTGGTTAACTCTTCATCCCTCCACCTTTTTCTCTCCCCTTTTTTGTTTTCTTTTTTTTATTTTTATTCGATTCGTTACTCGTTTCGCCGGGTCGACGTGTACGGTCGTCGTGAAACTGGCGTTTTCTCTCTCTCCCTTTTTGTTTTTCTTTTTTATTATCGTTGTTCTCGAAGATATATTGTAAAGAAGAGATTTATGAACATCTTCGATACGATCTTTTACGACTTTTGCCTTACATGCCATACGCGTATCCCTTTTTTTTTTTTTATTTTTGTTTTATATTATACGACTAATACCCTTGCAAAGACTATTATTCTACTCGTGTACTCTGTCGACTAACTTTCTTATATAGAGATTTATATATATGTTATTCGTTTCGAAGATTCACGATTCTCTGTGATATACATATATACCATATGCTATATGTATGTATTTTATTATCGTATTACTTTGTACTAGCCGTCGGCGTTGAAAACAACGAGACAAAACGCGACATCGTTGTTGCGCGAAAACAGCAAAAAAAAAAGAACAACTAATAATAAGTCTGTTTCCATTTTATCTTTATCGCGCAGAAATTCGCTGTTTTCGATACAGAAACTTTTACCTTCCCCCCTACGAGAGTGCGATCAAAAAGTTTGAGAATGGCTGACTGAAACGAAAGAACAAGCGGCGACGTTCAATTTTGTTTCTTCTTTTTTTTTTTGTATGAATCCGATACACCCCCGTGTTGTGTACATAGAACGAAAAGAAAAAAAGGAAAAAAAAATATGGACTATAAAAGAACTTCTCTGTAACCTCGAATTTCTCTGTCTGAAATAAACGTTTGTTGCCTGAAAAAAACAACCAGAGAGCATTGTTTTCTTGGTCATTCTCGATCACGATTCGACGTGTATACACAGCTTCTATCTCCTTGTTCTCTCTCTCTCTCTTTTTTTTTTAAATTTTTGTCTTTTGTTCGTTGCACCCGTCGCGTTACCGCACGATCCGCTAGGTGTTTCCCCTTTCGTGACGAAACGAACGGAGGCCTCGGCGAAGCGAGAAAAGAAACTCGATCGATCCCTTCTCGATGCATAATCGTTTCGCGTTCGCGCGGTTCGATTTGGGCTCTGCTTCAGTTTCTTAACAGCATGCACCACTCGAAACTCGTGCACAGTTCTTTCCTTGAGTTCTTTTCCAATTAGGTCGTCGCAAAGGTTCGAAGTATTTTAATTTTCGCGATGATCTAAAATTTCCTTCTCTCTCTCTGATAAATCGGTTCCCTGCTTTCCCGCACGAGAGAATCGAATCCGCATCTTTCGATTTCCCGGGCCGCTGTAAATAATGAACGCGTCGGACGACGACGGTGCCGTTGTTGCGCAAGGCCTCCTCCTTAACCAACCTGGGTGCAACTAACGCCGCATGTATTGATTGCATATTAGCATCGTGTTTCCCCTTTTAGTCGAGCCCCGATAACGAATGCCTGCCAATTCCAGGATTCCCCGACGATTACGCTCGAGCCCTGAACACCGTTTAATTCGCGGCCTTTTCTACGGAATTTATCGAGATTTGCTTAACCCTTTAACCGTGCGATCGCTTACTTGGAAATTTCGGATACCTACTATCCTAGCATTGCAAACTGGGACTCGGCCTTTCACTACGCTGTTGAAAAATGTAGAATTTAATTAACATCTTGGACAAGCTGGTGGTGCATGACACGTAACTATTGCCTAACGTCCTCGATTACTAAACGCCGGGTTAAAGGGTTACAGATCGAATCCATCACACTTTCCCCCTTATGCCCAAAATTCCGGGTCCTTTCAAAGAAACTTGTACGCTTTTGTAAAAAGAAATTTCACTGATTAACCACGCGGACATATTCGAGTTGAAAAGATACAGTTCGAAAGATCGATTCGTTGCGAGATCACGGAAGATCAAAGAGCGACCGCGCGTTTTCTCGCTTCCACCCGCTCGCAAAATACGCGTTCAACGCGTCACTCGAAGTATTATCTCGGCGAGCGGCGTCCTCCTAGCACGCTAGTTACGGTAGCTAGCCTGTTTTGTGACATGCCTTGTGTCTTGTGGTACTAACCCGTGGCGCTTGACGATGGCGGACGTGCCTGCAGCAGCGGAGGATGTTACAGGTGAGGTGCGCAGCTCGTTGGCACCCTCGAAACCGCAAAGAACCGCCAGCATGAGGGACCAAGCCACTTCTCAGCCGATCCTAAAGAAACACGGATCGTCCAGCCCGGCGCTCAATCAAGATTACGAGCCGGTCACGGTTGCTGCGCCACCCACGTCCGATTCTCTGGTAATGCACCCATGCTTCATTTTTAACCCTTCGAGTGCCATATCGAATTCGTACAAGATTCTATGATTTTATTGAAAAACTTCGACTATAAAAGGTGTTCAAGAGTTTCAAGGGGTAATTAAATATCGTCGACGAGGCAATCGACGGCACGGAAAATTGAAGAAAAATCGTGGAACCCTTAGACAGTGGCTGTTTAAATCTTAAAGAATACGCTTAGGGAGAGAATATTCGCCGATGGCCTAAGGGGTAACTCAGCCTCTTTGGGACGATAAACCTTAAATTTATATACACGCTCGATAATACGATCCTGGCGCGGATAAAGATAAGTCTGGAGATTCTTTCCCGCGATCGATAGAAATTTGGATCATTCGGCAATTTCGTGAAATCGAGTTTTAGGAAATTTTTCAACACCTTTCTCGCGGACACGTTTTCACGAGCGATACAGAAGAGCACGCGGGGGATTTTTTCACGAGATTACTAACTCCATTTCCGCTTTTTTGCCTGACTTTTTTTCAGACATCTAACGACAGTCATGTTTACGAGTGCCTTTCTAGCTCGCCCGAGTGCGACTCGAATCTCGAGCTCCGACACGGGGGCGGATCTCATCTCACCTGCAAGAGGAAATCCGACAGCAACGCGATGGAACCCGGTGCGGAATTCAAATTCCATCATCAGACGTTCGTCAGGTCGACCTCGCTCCCGTATTGCGGCAGCGAGACCGAGAGCGAGCTGTACGCCCCGTACGGTTTTTACACCGGCGACGAGGTACAACACCTGTGTTTCGCCAAAATTATCTTTCGTTTTTAATCGCTGAAAGTCGTTCGATGAATTTTCGAAAAAAAAAAAGGAAAAGGGCGAAGCGACAGTTTTATTATCGCACGAGAGGCTTCTCCAGCCGGGTATTTACGGAAACTTTATGATTCGCTCGGATACTTCATGGCCCCGGCTCCTCGGTATCTAATAAAGAGCCACGGAAACAATTTTACTCCCGGATGGTTTTATCGGTGACTCGCGGACCCGCGGAATGTCTAATAGAATCTTTAAAATGCAGGGACCCGAGGAGGATCAGGACTGGAAGAATAAGGACGACGAATTAAGGATAAGCCGATTGAGGCAACGCAGAGGTCGCAGTATAGTTCATCGGAGCCTCGAGGATAATTACGGCGCGGTGGTCGTCGCCAATCACGAGGCCCTGGCACAGTTTCTCGAGCAGGTATCGTCGACTTTTTTCCAAAAATTTATTTCACTCGAAATTGTCATTTTCGACTAAACAGCGGAGTTTCTAAAATTACAAGAGAAAAATAGGAGGATAGGCGGAAGTTTGCTTAAAACGTCGTTCCGATTATTCGCGACAGTTTCGACGTTGTTGGTTGAAATAACTCTATGCATGCGAAATACACGCGGCACGGTCCGATCGGTTGCAGCTGAACCAAACGCCTCAAGTGGCAGCCGGATTGCGATCGTTGAAAAACACGAATCCCCGTCTGAGCCACTTCAACATCGACGCAAACGCATCGATTACCGTCGGCAGAAGAATATTTTACTCGGCGACGTGGAACGAGCTGAACGTCACTCTATGCGTCGCTTTCGATCTGGCCACACACGTGTCGAGGAAGGAATTTTATTTGGCACCTATAATCGAGTTTATCGACAGCGTGCCGAAGGAAATTACCGAGAGAGCGGGTCTGGCCGGGAACAAGCAGCCCGAAGGTACGCTTCCTCTCTTATTTCCTCGTTTGCCTAACGTTTTATGGATCGATCGTTTCTCGAAGAGCACAACCTGGCGCTGTTTCAGTGACCATCTCCGTTCTTCCGCGTCTGCAAGTGAGCACGATACAATCTTTTGGCGCTGCGACGGCCAAGGACACGCACGACGAGGGCACGATCAGGGAAGCCTCGTTCGTGCTCCTTCAATTCGTCACCGCGCTGAAGAGCCTTCAGGCGAGAGGGATCGAGGAGTCCGCGAGCAGCTTGAACAACGTGGTGCTATGCAGGGAGGACAAGGACGCCTATTACAGGCTGTACCTTCTTCAGGGGTGGGTATCTCACTCGACGCCCGTGCGTCGGAATTGCTTTGCTCACTGCTCGATAACCTTTGACAGGCTGAACGTGGAGACGAACGAGGAACGCGAGGAGGAGAGGGTCTCGTTGTGCCAGTGCGCCCTTGTCACGCTCCGACAACTGAATCTGGCGAACAGGCTGCCCTTGATTCGAGAACTGCTCATGAGAGAGAAGGCGGTCACCTTGTCTCAGGTAATGTCTATTATTTCGAGAAATTGTATTTTTTTACTGAAGTTAGAAAGAAATTCAAATAACACAGAGCGAGGAATTAAATTCTGATTTCTTGGCTTTAAAATAAGTGGATTACTTTTTAGTAGAGTATCGATATCACGAGACCAGAATAAAATCGAAGTCCAAATCGAAACAGAGAAGAAAGAGAAGGGTAAAAATGGAGGCTAAACAAAGGTATATACGTTGTCGTTGTAGGTGAAATCGGTCCTGGAATTTTCTCTGTGGGGTCCAGCCGACGTGACCCTCGGCGGACCACGGGAGAGGGAGGTCACCCTTCAAAGATGGCTCGATCTCGAGAGAGCGAACGTTCTTCATGCTCTGGTGAGGACAAGGACACCCCTGACCGTCACGGACGAATACCAATTGCTATTCTTGGTCCGAACCAGCGCGAAAATTATGGGCCAAGCGTCATTGCTGTTGGACGAGCAACGTACCAGGCTGGCGAAAGCTCGTTAATCGACCTTTTTCCCCCCCGTCAAACGACCCGATGCCAAACGAACCGGCGAACGTTTCGTCGACGAAATACACATTTATTCGATGCTCAACGAACCCGAGACACCGCTCTAATCGAACGTGCACGATATGTTCGGCTGATACGCGAATGCGATTCGAAATCGCTAAGCGTCAATGTTCTTGTACAGATACGACAGAAAGTTTACGGACGAATCGTAGGGATTCGATTGCGTGCCAATGCTCAAAAGTGTTAAAGGGAAAAATGCGATATCTATCGATCCTCCTTCTTTTATAAATAATCGTTTCCCCCCTCGTTCTTCCCCCTTGTGTAATCTTATTAACTATTTGTACAAATAAACGTTCGAGATTAATTTCAATTACCCTTGTATCATTTCCTCGTCGATTATCTTTGTTAACCCAGCGATAACGCTTCGGGCGGGACACCCTGTACGAGTCAGCGCGGTCGCGAGAAAGACGAGGAAGAAAGTTCTGAATTTATGAGAGAAATTTAATATTATCACCAACGAGGATACATGAATATTCAAAGGACGAGTGTGATTCAATAAATATACATACAAATTTGCATTCCTGTCATCGATTCGGAGCAAGTGTTTAACACTCCTGAATATTTGAAGAGCAAAGCGAGAATTTTCAGGCTATCGGAGAATCGTACGGGCGAGTCCATTAAAAATGATTCGATATTGAATTTTCATGGCTACGGGCGTGTTTAAAAAAAGAAAGGCGTTAACTGGCGGGCGTTCGGTAGCGGTGGAAACACAGCGTTCGAGGCGGACACGGATCGGGCGCCTCGATTTATCAAACGTCGCGAGCTGGAATCAGCGCCAGGTATCCGATACAACAAATTCCGTGTAATGGCCACGCACGGTGATCGAAAGCGTATTATCGCTAATGCAATAACGACTCGCTGGCCCTCGATAAATCAATAATCGTCGCGGCGACGACGTCGTCCACCGGCTCGAGGAGTTTTTTGGCGAGGAGCCGCGAGAGCCGCTTGAAATATGCGACGCGTGTCCCCGATGCCTTTCGATCGGCAAATTAAAAATCTGGCTTCGTTCCCGCCGCCGCCGCCGTCGTCGGTTTAAGTAATTCCTAGCGGCGTGCCTCTCCTACCCCCGCCCCCTCTGTCAACTCCTCCTATCTTTTTTCCCTTCCACGAAATGCCCCGCATACCGCGGACAAGCCTCGATCCACCCCCGGCACACGTACAAGAAAACGAGTTTTTAATTAAACTTTATGAATTTAATGGCGCACAAAGACGACCGTGGCTCTCCTCCCCCCCCCCCCCGTTCCTAAATCAGAACTTCCTTTTTTCACCCAAAACCTTTTATCACGGAAGATGGCTCGCGAAGTTCCGTCGCATAATTCTAAGCATCGATATCAGCCGGAAATTGCAAATTGTCAGACTATAAAAAGTACTCTAGAGATTTTCTTTAATATTTTTAAATTGCACTTGTCAATGCGAGTATGCACAGTTTTTGGTACACACTTTGAGGAACCAATTATGTGCGAAAGTCGAGGGCCCTCGCGCTAATTATCGACCGGACGTGGCGCTACTGCTTGCCTTAAAGCAAGCAGAATGTCTGAGAGCATCGGCGAATCTTTTTCCGTGAGGCGCCCGGGAACGAGTTGAAAATCGACGATCGAGTGTTTGAACGATTTATGAAGACTTTGACGAAGAAATTGGAGTCCGTCTTATTGGAATCTGCTCGCTATAATGATATCGAAGCTCGGCAAACTCGCAGCGTTAATGCTCCTCCTCCTTCGAGACTTCCACCTCGAAAATGGAGAGAAGAAGCAAGATTACGAAAGCGATTTCCTGCTTCCTTGTTTACAAGGCTCGTGTACCACTAGGTTTCTAGGGATCCTGGTGCGGGTCATGGGTGACCAACATTCGCGGAATAAAATTGAAATAATATTGATAATAGGAACCGATGGTTGAATCTAATGGTTGAATCTTCGATATTATATGATCAAAATAGCACCCCGATATTACAAATATCCATTACGCATCCTAGCAAACCGAGGACGAATTAGGAAACTTTGATAAAGTAGAATAACGGTGGTGAAATGGAGGACGGTGTTTGTCAAAATAGTTTCTCATTTAATTGAAGAAAATAGACCTTTTCGCGTGAAATATAATGCACGAACGACCCCAAGCATCCGACTAATTAGTCGACCCAGTTCAGGGCACGCGCCCCAGGCGGGATGCAGTTGAATGAAGTTCCAGTATGTCGACGACCACGGTCCGTGTGACCGCAGGCCGGAAAAGAATAACGAAAGGCATCGTCACGTAACCGGAAGAGACGTATAATTATCCTTAATTCTTGAACCATTCAGTTCTTTTTTCTCCCCTTTTCCCTTCGTCTTCTTTCTATGGCCGCTTTCAACGCGAGCTCTGGCAATTATTACGGCATGAAAGAAAAAAAAAAAGAGAGAGAGAAAAGAAAAGAAAAATACCGAGATGAGACGGTAGCTGACCAAACAGTTTTCATTTTATATAATAGTATTGTTCCCCGTCGAGGCCGCCATGGAAAATCGCCCGATCACGTTCGTTTATTATAATGCATGAATCTCGCCCCCGCGGCCGTAACCGGCGAACATTGTTAAACACTAATTCGCTAGCGGAATTAACGAGGGACGATAACATAAAACGGTCGTGAATTAACGATGTCCCCTATTGACTTTGCCAGTGTCCATAGAATTACTCGCATTTATTAAATTTCGATGCGATCGTTCGTTCTCGCGGCCGCGGAATCGTCCGCGCCTTTTCCACGAAGCCTAAATTAACGCCGGGAAAATCGCTGGTGCGCGTCGTCGGATTTCTATTCGCGCTATAATTTCCAAAACAGGAAGAAAACAATTCACCGCGTTCGACGGTCCGTAACTTTGACGGTTGTTCGACCAGCGGCTCTTTCGATCGAACCGCGGGTCTATTTTTCGACCCGTCAAATTTTCGAGGAGCGAGAAAACCGCCGGTTTGTTTGCCAATTCCGCGCGGCGAGAAACCCGCAAACAATCGGTCGCTTAATTTGCCCGCGCCAGAGAATTCAGATTATCCCGATAAACGGGTCCATGCCCGTAGGGTCAATTGCGTCGGCCCACCGGTCGGTTAATTTGGCATCTCGGCGCAGCCTCCCCGTGGCTGGCGAGCTACCAAAAGCGCCCCGTTAAAAGCGTTTTTCCTCTCGGGTACCGGAAACTGCAGCTTCCCGGTTGTAACGTCGTCGCGAACAGGTATTATCAAAAAAATCATCCCAAACTATTTCCGTTTGTAGATTTAATTATCCAAAAAAAAAATGGAAGAATCGCCGTCGCTCCATTTAATTCATCGCACGCTGTTTCGACGCGTTTCCGGGCGAACGGGTGTAGGCCGGAACCCGGCTCGTTTCCCGTTTTCAGACGTTTCGCTTGAAATTCCGGCAGGAAGAGGCGCGAAATTGTTTACTGCAACCTGCTGCTGCCGCCGTTGCCGCACGAGCAAACCGTCGGTACCCGGGTGCAAACGTTGTTAAATAGTTTAATGTCGCGGAGCTTGATTATTTCCCGTCGCGGTACGCCGGCTTTCGAGCTTCTCGTTAACATGACTCGTCGTTAACGGAAACGACGTTTCGCTGAACCGTCTTTGAACGCTTAATTGCCACTGAAAATTGTGTGTTCTGCGCGCGAAACATCACGATATTTTCCCGTTATTTCGTTTAATCATGCGAAAAGCAACACGCGCACCGCGAACTTTTTTGTTCCACGTCTGAAATTGGAGCAACGCGTGGTTTTGTTCGCTGAAAATGGCATTCATCTTTGAAAACGCGTTGATGGAAACCGCTCGAGCCAGATCATATCATCGTTGCGCCGTTCGAACCGGAACTCGATATCATTGACAAATAAGAGACGTGCGCTGACGATGCATGGCGGCCAGTGCGTGTATATATATATATATACAGTGGCTGGAAATTCGTGGCTGCAGCCAAACCCTTCTTGACGGGTTTCTGTTATTTGTGCAAGGTTCCCGTTGGAAAATTGTCGAAAGCTCTCCCGGGCGCATCCATCTCGACGCGCGTTATTCGACTGACACGGACGGTAACGTGCTATTAGGGCGTTTCCGCTCGCTCTATGTACATTTCCAGCATTCTCCGCGAACTTCGACGAACCCGGACTCTGTCGTAATAAAACTCGGCATTTTATTCGTCTACGTTGCAGCTGAAGTTCGACCGTTACTACGAAACTTCGATAAACGAACGATGTCGTGTTTTTAACAGCCTCCGGAGCGGCGCGCAACTTTTCCTTATCCCTCTTCTTCCTTTTCTCATCGGCATTGTGCTCGCGAAGATATTTCAAGAATATCGCTGGGAGCGTCAAACAGTAAACGCCGTTGCAACGGCGTGTTACGTTTTTCTGTTATTCGAGAATCCTCGAAATTCACGCTCCAAGCGAACAAACTCGTGGGGGGTGCTTTTATCGAGAATAGAAAAGCTGCTGTAATTATCTTGGAAATTTGAAACAGCAGCGAAGGGGTTGAATAGTTGAGGGTGGAACAGGTGCGCGAGGCGAAAAGTGGCGATATCCGTCGCGCGAGGATACAAGCCGGCGAGCAACTGGCGACGACACGTACGGGCCCGGGCCGTACACGAGCTACGTAATCCCGTGAATTACATTGATTACAAGTAGCAGGTAGTCGTGGTGGAGTGTGCGGGGACGCGTGCACGTGTGCACGGAAAGCGCTAAAAGCCTGTTCGCCAGGAAGAGCCAGATTCTCCGCGGAGATACACGTTCGACCGACAACAGCCCCGTGTCTTCGAGGACTGTGCGTGTTACGTCGCCTCGATTTATCGTCCCGTGTCTGCGCGCGATATATTGTTTCGCCGACGCATTGATTCGCCGTTTCAAGAACCGACAACTGACACACACCAGCCCCCCCTCTGATATACCGATGGCCAACGAATGCGCAAATTGTTGCGATGTTCGAGCGTTGAATATTCAAGGATGTCCAGCCTCGATCTACAATGTTTGGAAACGTTCGCGACATCGTTGACACACTTTGGAACCGTTCGCGAAACGCCTAACGCGTTCGAGCGGCCGTATCCGGCGAAACGATTTCGTTCGATTGTAAATAATTTTATTACGGATGTTCCACAGGCGTAAAGTTTTTAATACTTTTGTCGATAACGAAGAAAGAGAAAAATGTTGACAAAGCAATCCCAATGGAATTCGATAAATAAATTCGATTCCTGACGGACGTAATCGCGTCCGCGTTGTTCGCGGTGCAATGAAATTTTGTCGTGCCCGGTAGTTTAATATCGGCCCCATGTATTACGAGAATGATGCTCGTACGGTCTGCGGCCGTAAAATAGAAAGATAAAGACCCCATAAAGACGTCAGCCACGTTGCGTCGTGAGGTCGCGTTGAAGCCGCAACGGGCCGCACGAGATACGACGCTCATTTTGTTTAGAGCCGCGTAGTTAAATAAAAGATGCCGGTGTCCAAACTTGCCAGCCCGGCTGAGATTATTTCATAAACGAAATTACATCGTTGTTTCACCGGCAGGCTTCAACGTCTCCTCGTAAACAATCCCGTGAACTTGTATTATGCAAACATCCCCCAAGACTGTTCCTCCTCTTGCTACTTTTTTTTCCCTCTAGCGTGCGAGAGGGAGCGTATTTTAGCAATCGGTTTCCCGTTTGCCGTGGAAATTCGATTCGATTCGAAGACAAACGAGCGCGGGTGCATCGAACTGCGAGCCACCCTCTGTTTACTCGGCGCCGTTGTTTCAGATTTGCCGCGTAAGTTGTACACGCTAGGCGCGATAAATAATCAGCACGCGGGGCTCGAACGAATTTCCGCGAAACTTCCGTCTCGAAAGGAGAAGGGGGCCGAAAACTCGAGCATCGAAGTCGAATAAATTACCGAACGATTCTAATCGCAGCGAGCAACTTGTTTCGCCCATTGCGCGTAAGATATCCCCGGATCGCGGGTGTTACATACTAATTAGAAACGTTATTTACGAGCTGACCCGTGATATCGTTCGTTAATTCACGGCCATTGTTCCTCGACCGACTACCCCCCGTTCCATTGTGCGCGCCGCTTGCTCGCTTCAAAATTCTCCGGAATAATACACTGAACGAAAGGAATAATGGAAAGAAAGCGACGAGCCTTCCAGCGAAACTTCCTTTTTATTATGTCCGCGACGAGAACGTTGACGGCGCGAGCGTTGTTAATTAAACGCCTTGGAATCGAGCGTAATCGCGAAACAGGTATTACGGTGGGATATCGACGTGAAATCGATGCCGATCATTAACACGCGTGTCAAGATATCGCGGGCGCGCGTTTGTTCCCGACGTGACCCGGTCTCGAAACGCTGACCGGCCGCAATACGGTCAAACTGATCGCTTAATTAACCTTTCTTTGGCACGGCATGAAAAGTCCGCGCGGTTCGCGTAATTGAAATCTCGCGAGGGAATTTTGGCTCGCGTTTCACCGCGATAAACGCTTCTCGCGCCGCTTTTGTTCCGAAAATTTCACCCTGTTCCGCCCCTCTACCCCCCGTTGCAGGTTTGGGGGGACGTAGGTGGTCGCTGGCACCTGTTATATTAATAGGGGAAACGTTTAATTGCGCGCTATGTTTTGCGGCGGTCGCTTAATTAACCTTCCGTCCCGCGACCGTCGAAACGCGACGGCGAATTCCCGAAATTTTCCCAACCGGATACAAGTATCCTTCGTTATCCCTGTCCCTCTTCAACATTGGTCAGGTCGTTTGAAAGCGTTCCTCTTTTTTCTTGTTGCGACGAAACGTTCGACGGCTATCGCGAAATGATCCGACAAGAAGCCGTACCCCCCTGGATCAATTAATTTTAATGAGCGTCGCGACGCGGGTCGTTACCGGTCGGCAGGCCATGTTTTATCGTGCAAACGAAGCGTCGTCCCGCGACAAAGCTATCCGTTCGTGGCTTCCACTTGTTATCGCTTTTAAGGATCGTTTTCCAGCGATCTTTCCGCCGTTTCGAGATTACAGCGCGATCGGGTTGCACGAACTTTCAATTATTTTGCAAGCTTCCATTCGTAGATTCGACCGTGAAAACGTTTCATCTTTTATCGAAGTCAGGCGATATCCAATTTTGTCGCGAACAAGGAGAAACGATCGCGGTGCTTCGCGGAGGAGGGCGAGGAAGCCGGCCAATTTTTGCCATTGGAATTTTAAATGATGATCGGACGAATCACCGGCGAACGACTTCCCTGAGATATGAATCGGGCGAGCGCGCGCTTTCCGCCTGTAAATCCCAGGCTATAACGTCGGCTTACCAGGAAAATACGACGGTTTCGAGCTTGTACACAAATATCGCGACCGGTTCCTTCTTTTCTCTTGCGCTTCGCGGCTTTAATTTTTCTGAGAGGCATTTTTTTTCACAGCACCAGAGATTGCCCTCCCGTTTATCTCCTGCTTCGTGAATTAATTCGGGAATACTTTCGAATCGCTTTGAATTTTATTCATGCTCTTGAAATATTAATGGCACTCGAAAATAACACGGAACAACATGCAAATGTTGCCCTCCGAATGAAAGTGATGCACCGAGCGTAAATGTATATGGAAATTCGTACACGTTTTTATTAAACATCCCTCCGCGAGCGATTCGAAATGTAACCCGGTCCCGTGGATTTTACAGGCACTGGTAGCTTATTATTTTGTTTTCCCGTGTAATTTGCATATTTCTTCTGTGCGATTTAACGTGGCTCGAGCGCAAAAAACGGGACGCAAGTAGAACAGGTCCGTATCTGATCAGACGTGGCCGATCTTTCTACGATTTTCGATGCTAATATCGCGATTTTTCACACAATCCAAGAAGGGAATGGCGATTCTTTATCTGAAGCTTTAAGGGTATCGAAGCGTTTATCGAACAAACTTCTATGACCGAACTCGAACGCCTTTCTTGATTCGAACGGCACGGGGGCAAGTTCTGTTAATCAGATTCCATCGCTTCCGAGCGGAAAAGCTGGAAATCCCGAAAGTTTCCTGGCCCGACGAAACACGCGATGCATTAACACCCGACGACCCCCAGCCACCGGTTGCGGCCACCTCGAATCCTTCTCGACGGAAGTACTAATTAAATTCGGGACAATTATGTGTAAACACGCGAACACCGGCCACGTATGCGGTTTCGTAATTCCTGCATCATTTAGCGCGCACTTGGCTGCGGTTATTCATTTAACGTCGGGATGTTTGCTCAACGCCGTTACCGGCTCATTCGTTTTATTATTAAAAAAAGCGGAGAAAAAAGGAGGAGAGAGACGGGGTAGAAAAAAAAGGGGCGAGCATTGTGCCGCGTATTCAATTTACCGCCACGATGAGCGTAAACAGAATTGCGCGACCTATGACATCATTGCTCGCGCTAAAGTAAACTGAAAATGCGGCAGCGAAATATTTTTCAATGTCTCATTTTTGTTTTAAATTCAACGCAATCGTCGGTTGACCACGGTGTTTATTTGAATCGTCATTTTTTAAAATTTATTTTCGCGATGTGAAATTTTGAAAAATGGTAGGCTTGTCAGGTTGTCGTGTTAATTCGGGTAAGTAATTATCGCGACAGCAATTACCGTGCTCGCGAGGAAGCATATGGTGTCCTTTGCGTGAGTCGAAATCGAGACGGTGATGGATACAGGGCGATAATTCACGTTCGCTCGCTCGCTCGCGATCTATGCGACATCCTGTCAACTTGCTGCGATACGAGCACGTCCAAGATGCTTTATTATTACGCGAAATCGATTATTCGGTTAGTTAGTAGCCGTAGCCAAGGCGATAAATAATGCGCTGATCGTTCGTCTCCTTCGCGGCAATAACGGCTCCTGCTAAATCCTTGCCCGGCACCGTTAAACGCGTATTTCCACGTATTTACGTGATAAATCATCGAATAATACAGTGGCCGTTATTTCGCTCTCGAGGGGGAGGCGCAGAAAGGGGTGGGAACGATCAGCAAATTCTTCTCCCTCGTTGTATCGCGAAGTAAACGCGTCAGCATCGTATCTCGCAGTAAACAATAATTAAACGGGAATATTTGTACGTTGTGTAAACGATTCGCGACTCGATTAACACAGCACGCGAACGTGCATTTAATGGAGATAACAATTTCGTTTTCCATCGAGGCGGACTCGTCGATGCGACGCGACGATTCGGCAATAATTTACAATCGTCCCGTCGCGAACGCTCGTTGGTATCAGGCGGCGATAAAAATGGCAGGAAAAATAAAAAACAGAGCGCGCACGCGGCGGTGGAGTTATTTCCACGGGCCAGATTGTCGTTCGTCGAGCGAAACGAACGCGAATCGACGGGCGAAAAAAGGACTCGATGTTTTTCTTTCGACCAACGATCAGCTTTCCGCTCAAACTTTCGCGAGGGGAGGAAAAAAAGAACTTCTCTCGCGGTAACCGTCGAAACTTCGAAGAAAGTTCAACATCCCGCAGATGCGCCGCAACGTAAGAAGATTCGAGGAATCGAAGCGGACCGCCCCGATTTTGGCCGGCTTGCACCCTTTATCCTAATGTCTGTTGGCTAAGGGCTTTCCAAACGGGGGACTTTCTCGAATTCGAGAAGCGTCGGGACTGTTAATCGCAGCTGTGACATCGATCGTGATCCACGAAAGACTAGGGTTAAGTGAATACGTCGAACTTCTCGAGCTTTGAATATTCTGCGATATTTCACGACATTAAATCGAATGAAAATCTGCGAGGCACGCGCCGCTGCACCTTACAGGTCATTCGGTCCCGGTTTTCTGTAAGTGACCTTTTCGCCGGAGGCCAACGATGGCCGCCTCGACCCTCGAAGCACGTAGCCTTCCTCCCGGGAGGATAAATAAAATTCCCTCGAATTTCTCCCCCTCCTACTCCGACTGTATTCTATATTTGGATATCTCTTACAAAATTTCAATTTTCAAAAGCTGCACGCTTTCAAACGATATTGCGGATTACAGGCTTCAATTCCACACCGATGGTTACAAATTCTAACTCGCGTATACGTATTCCCTTTTTTACCCCGGGACTTCAATATATTCGGGTTCTTTTATTTTTTTTTTCTGCCTCTACCCTCCGACAAAGAGGCGAGCGCGGCCACAGAGCGAGCGAAAATGAACGGTTAATACCCCCGCGAGAGGGATATTTTCGTCGATACGCATCTTTAACGGACCCCGATCGAGACAGAATCGTCAATTGAGCGTTAATTAGTTTGCCGTCTGGCCGGGCGATAAATTGTAAATGGACGGTAGAGGAAGTGGTAAGCGGCGTCGGGAGCCTATCAAAGGACAAGGCCGAAACGAGGGACAGGTTTAATCGTGACGCGAAGATAATCCCGGGCTCTGGTTGTCAGTACAGATATCACCGGTATTGTACATTATCGGGGCTGACTGGTAACGTCGATACTGCTAATGACGGCGCGGAAACATCGGGTGTTGTAGCCTGGCGATGCTCGCGCGGATCGATAATCCGATACAGGACGCCTTCGAGGGAATTTTCTCGATGAATTTCTCCCGGTATCGGTGGCCGACTAAGGACCAAGGGAAAAGAAACGGGAACGCTACCGCGGAACGACGGTATATTTGGAAACGTTCCGAGACACGGAGAACAAAGATACCGCCCCGCTCTGATTGTGCGCCCCGTTTCGAATTAGCATGTAAACTGGAGCTTCGGACCAAGGATCCCGTTGGATGCACTCGTTTCTGCTTAATAGAGCAGCATTGTAATTTTTATCTAAATTGCCGCTACGGACGGGGAAAGATTTTCCACGAAAAAGTAACCTGCTATCGCTGCCCGCGTTTAATTTCATCGAGCTTGATAAGAAATAACAACGGAATGTTTATTAAATTTCAAACGTATCGACACGGCACGGCTTTTCGTTCGTTTATCCGAATTCTATTGCAAACGTGGCTCGATAACGACAATGAGAAAATAATCCTGCGATTACATATTTCGCCGTATTAAATGCTGCGCTCTCATACTTTTTCACCTACAAAATTATTTGGTAACGCACAGTGATGCTAACCGTTACTGATACTAAAATTAATTAATCGATACGATGCAATTTTGAAAGAAATACAGATCGTAAAAACGAAATCTGTTGTCGTTAAGTTTACAGGTGATCGATAAGGGAGTGTACTTTCGGAGGGCTCGTATTGGCAATTTCGGATATATGTGTTCGGGCCATAATTGAATGTGCATCAGTGCCGTGTACTGGACTCGAAGCCACGATAAATAACGAAATTGCTTTTCCGCCGTTGCGCTCGCATGCAAATCGAAACGACTACAATTAAACGGAATACAGGAGAATTTATACGGGGCCCAGATAATTCTTCATAATTTCTGAAACTACCTCGAGCAAATGGCTTTCTCAAGCTTTTTTAAAAAGAGTCTACACGCGGAAATGTTGTTTTTTAATCGAGCGGTGCGGTTGTTCGTGACAAAGGTAACTCGTTTAGTTCCTCCTCTATCTGCATAATGAAAAAGTTTTTCGTGCCCCCTCTACGCGGACGAAAGGAAACCGAGCTTCGAAGAAGGAATTTAATTCGCGGCCGACGTTTTTCAGCGCTGCCAGGGAAAAAGACAGACGAGCGGGACGAGTCTCGTCAACTCCGTGTCCCTGGACGATTCGACGAACGAGTTATCGTTGTACATCGTTAAAGCATCCCGCGGCGAACGAACAAACTTCACTGGGAAAACTATTAAGAGCCTTAATGAAATCGCGAAGATTCCCCGCTAATATAAATCCACTTTTCTTTTCTTTCGATTCCCGCGTTTCCTTTCTCACGCTCTAATTTATCTATCGTCTGATCATCCTCGATCATTCTCCCGCCACCCCTAAACTTCGAGAGTTCTCCTCGCGAGGCACGGCTTAAAGCGCGAACGATGCACTCCGAGGGATGCATTTTTCACTGTTATGAAATTAAACGAGTACACGGTTAAACGAAAGGGGTTAATCACTGATCGATGGTTGTAGCATTGCCAGCCGTAACGAATACATCGCGATTCCCTTTTTTCGCTCGTTTTATTTTTATAAAAATACTGTCGATGCTTCGTTTATTGAAAGGCTTTCGCGTGCCAATCCGGGCTCATTTTCATCGTCGAAATCCTGTTCGGAATTTGAAACGAGAAATTAAACACGAAACGCGCATCGTGGTGCACGGGGAGCGAAGGGGGGTGGAGAGCGACGGCAAAATTAAATCACTGTTGAAATTTCATAAAACTCGCGAAAAAACAGTCCGAAATTGTTTTTACGATTTCGATGCACCAGAATTTTTCCGCTCATTGTTCGTTTCTCGATGAAGTTTAAAGGTCGTTCCACAATAATCGTAAGGGGTTGATCCAGGAATACTTAATTCTATTCGAACAACTATTCTCATCGACGAAAAGCAACACCCTACCTGGTCTAATCCCAACTCAAACATTCATCGACGATAAGACAATCGCCCGTATAATAAAAAGGAAAACGAAACGAACGGTAATAGAAAAAACAATTAGAGCGCAGAGAGTGGAGAGCCGAGGAGGGGGAGGAGGGGGGTGGTGCATGTTTTTCTCCCCCGACGGTTCTCGCTAGGCGAAACAGGAAGGCGCGGTGTATTCGGTCGGAAAATGGAACGCGACAGGGGCGCGAGCGAGCCTCTTGGCGACACAAAGGGAGCGTAATCGACGGCGAAGCTTACTCTAAATTACCAGGAATTCAGGTATACTAGAGCGGCGCGGTTAGGATAGCTGCGGGAAGAGCGAAGAATGAATAATGCAGCTGGAAAAATCCATTGTTCGGCTGGCTCGTCCGCGCCACGTTCCCTAACCTTTTGCCTAAGTACACAAGAGAAGAGTTATCCGCGAGCATCCCGGAAAGATAGAGAGGAATTCTCTCGCTGGCAATCTCGCAAATGGCCGTGCACGCGAACTCCGTGCCGTCGCAATTGAAGCAGTTGCCTCCTCCTACCCCTTGGAATTACAATTCTCCTCCGGGGTTTATATCGACGCTGTCGAACCTCGGAATCGATCATCGTTCACGCGCGCGACCCGAGATCGGTTTCCTGCGAGAGACGGCCTACCCCCCCTGTTATCGTTGCATGGAAAATCGCGCGTAAAGAAAATATCCGACGAATCGATCGTGAAATGAAAACGTTTAATATCGAGGAATTGGCAAATATGAAATTTCCCTCGGTCCCGATGAGATCTTATTTATTAAGGGGAAGGAATTCTTGCGATTTCGATTTCTTGGCGTTCCGGTGAGGACAGTTCTCTCGTCGTATCGAAATCAGAAAAGACAAGAAAATCGCTAATTCATTTATCGCGTGGCAATTATGCATCGACGAACGCGCTTTAATAAAGACACTTTCCTGACAGACGGTACCCGGACGAATCGTTGCGTATCGATTGCAGCCGAAGCGAAATTAAGGGCGCGCGGTGTAAATTAATTTAGTCCGTTCGATCGACCGTGATGTACATAATTGTCGTATCGATTCGGTGCGGCGAACGAATATAAATTCCCCGGGAGTTAGCCCCCCCCCCCCCCCCATGACGACATAACTTTCCCCAGAAGCCGGAGCTCGACTCGTTTTTCTAGGAGTTCCCCGAGAGGGGGGACGCGAAACGCGGCACGTTTTCCAATAATTCAATTTTTCCGGAGACGCTACGCGTCCGGCGTACGTTGCATACCGGAGCACGCGCGAACAGAAAAAAAAAAGAATAAAAAAGACAAGAAATAAAGAAGAAAGAACTAGGCGAAACGCATCGAAATGCTCGTCGCTCTATTAGGCTATCGCGATTCGAACGAAGCTGTTTCGGCCCCGGAGGCGCGGCGGGGCGAGTTTGATAGACGATAAAGACGGAAATTGCTGGCAGCGATCGCCGATAAAAGCTTGCCATTGCCCTGCGCCAACCGGTCCGACTTCACCTGTTTTTTTTCCCTCCTTTCCTCGGCCAATCCACCTTTCTTCCTTTCACCCTACCGCGTACTTCAACTTCCTTTCGCGTTCGATTTTCCTCCTTGATGCTCGCTCCCTTTCAGCCTTTACCCCCTTCTCGATCCTTAATCCCCGTTCTCTATTTCTGCCCGCGATACGTCTCGTTTTCTTATTTCGACCATCTATCTTTCGTTTTACGGTTTAGCTACCTTTTAATCTTTCCCCCTGCCCCCCCTTCTTCCCGGCTCTCTTTTCAAACCCCGGCTTCTTCCCTTTTATCGCGAAGATTCGATTGCATGCTGCATACTTTACACCTTCCGCGATGCCAGTCACGATGAAATACTCATATTACGTAGCGCGATTACACGTTGGCCCGGCTGATGAACGATTCGTGCCCGTTATCGCGTTACCGGCATCTAACCGCGAGTATTTTTGGCCAACCCGATTGATCCGGCCGGTTACGAAGATTAGTTTGATCAACGAACCTCGAATTTACACCTCTCCTCACCTGGCTTCATTTTTCGTGGAAAATTCCAAGGTTGTTACATTAATCATAAAATATTTTCCCGATGACGATGCCTTACGGATTAAATCGCATCTTATACTTTAGAGAATAGTACGTAATATAGTATATAAACCGACAAGTTGACAGAACGATTCTCTAGCTCGACCGCTTCGTATCGGGATCGAATGAACAGGTATGCTCGTTGAAATGTAATTCACGGGCCGGCTCGGCGGGACGTTAATTGAATATCATTCCGAAACACTGGGTCACTTGATATTCGATCACTGGTTAATGACATTCGACCATTTTAAATATTAACCGATGGACGACGGGTCGCTGAACGGCCGATAATTTCGATTGAATTTCACAATCTATGTACTCGCAGAAATTGTTCGAATTTTGGAAAATTCCAACCGATGAATTACGCGTCGAATCGTGCCCCGTAACTTGGCGAAACGAATTTAGTTTGGCGAAACTTGAATCAAGGAGAGTCTCGATCATTTACCCTTACGTCGTCCCCGAGCTCTTACAAGATCGAAGTCGGCCCCGCAATAAAACTTCTATCCTCAAGAATTGGAGCAACGTTACGTACCGCAATCAAAGTATTGTTCCCCGACGAGTTTCGCGAACTTACCGCGGCCGACTTCCCCAAAGGTTAAATCGAGTTGGTTCGTTTAGAGAATTTATTTCGAAATCAACCGCGCCCAAGAATTTCGAATAACCGTTCATTCGTCGACCTTATCCGAGACGCGGTGGCTTGACGAATCGAGATTATCCCGCGTCTGTTTCGGAAAAGTTGGGGCCAGTTCCCGGAAGGTTCCATTAACGGAGCCCGCGTACAGAACCAGCGAATCCCGGAAGCGACGTTAGATCGATTCGCGAATGCAAACGAGGCAACGTTCGATGCAACCTATTTGCATGCGCTGTGTTCGCGACCGAGGAAGCCTCGTCGACAAGGGGGATGGTATTTCCTTATAATTAACAATTCCTGATCGCGTGTAACAGCAGAGTCGCGGGATTAAACTCCTTCGGGAAGGAAATTGCATATCGGTGACGATTAATCCACACCGTGCAAATGAATTTTAGCACTGACACGATTCACCCGAGGGCCTCTGTGTCTAGAATCGATGAGACGAAATTCCCAAGGATTTCGCCAAAGTAGTATTAGAAATAAATGAAAAAATGAAGAAAATTGACAATAGCGTAGTGGCTTGATCGCCACACTACAGGAGCAGCAATGAACTAGGTAGAGGGTCCAGCAAGTTTCCACCGCAAAATACTAATTATACAGGATTAACCGTTGCTCGCGTGCCCCCGAAAGCAACAAAAAGGGATGCGGTTCTGGCCAGCAGTGGATGTTCCGGCAGACACTTTCTAGCCGTTTCGTAGCAATCTGGTTACACGTAGCCTGCGCGAGGAGGTTAACCAAATCCACGAGATATCCCGTTCAAATTACAACTGTCGCGCGGGAAAGGGGAGATCCCGTATCGCCGGGAGGAGAACGGATCCTTGGGAGCGCGAGAGTAATCCCCCGGATTTTAGGAACAATCAGTCGCGACTCCGACTCGTGGAGGCCGTTTAGCGAGGTGTCGTGGCTACGGACGATAATTTCCCGGTTGGTCGACGGCGGTCGAGCATCGCTGGTTCGCCACGTAGAAACGTCCGATTGGTCGTTGTGCGTCCAACACACCTGTGTTCCCCCCTCGGTACGTGGCCGTGTATAGGCTTGGCTCGTACGAAATTGCATACAGTCGCTCCTACGTAAACCGAATGCACGTCGGATTAGAGATTCATAACCTGCGAGCCCCTTTCGTCCCACCGTCCTGCGGACGATTCGAGACCGGGGCTAATCTGGAACGGAGACCTCCTCGTTTATCCGCGCTTTATGGATACCGAGCCGTACGGGTTATCAAGTTCACGGGGCAAAATCACCGTAGCCCGGTTTACTCCTTGCGAGCAATCGGCGCACCTGCACCGTCCAGACACCTTAATTCGATCGTCTGTTATCGATCAAATTGAATCCCCCGGCTCGTTTAGCAAGGGCGAAATTAAGCAACGAGGATACTCGATTTCTGCAACTGTTGCCACCGGTTTTCGGTATCGATTACAACAAGGGTCCCCCAATTTCGATCGCTGTTCAGATTACGAACTCCTGGACATTAGGAAATTTGTATCTCTATCTCTGTAGATATCGGATTCGATTTTCTACAGCTGTCTCTCTCTCTACCGTTCGAAGGTAGAATCGGTGTTTTTTATTGCGAAAATTTCATGCCACCTTTTAAACCATTATTTCTCCAACGTGCGAAAGAGTTTACGTTGAAAAATTGGAAAAGTTATTCGATTAACTTCCGAGATACCTCGTAGCAAGTAACTTGGTTAACTATCGAGATATCCCGGACAAACTTCGACTCCTTTGTGGCCGTCGGGTGTTTCAACAAGGACACATATATCTTTTAGCCAACGCTATCGTCGAATCATCGAGAAGCCGCAGAGCGGAGGATTAAACGCGTTCGTGTCATCGAAAGGGCAGTCGAGCAATCTTTCACCGTGTCCCCCTCCCCATCCTTGCCCCTTTTCCTTATTTATCCATGCTGTGCTTCTACTTGGCCGCTTCGGGCGAAAGGGATTTTTATTTATGCACCGTCTGCTCGTTTCCGCATCGGTACGCTCTCCCTTCGGCTCGACGGGATGCATTTCCTTTCCTCGTGCAACTCGTCCCCGGCTAAATGACCCGGACGGAATGGACAGGCGGAGAGGACGTGTTTAATATCTTGTCTCGTGGCGAACTCCGCGAATCTTCCGATAACTTTGACGTTCGTTGTGAAAATTTCTCAATGAAAAAGGATTACAGTGTTTCGTTACAGTGTTCTGTGTCGCGTTCGCCATTTCGGGACAGCGTCGTATGCGATCCACGTTCTCATCGAGAGAGAAATATATATGGATCGTCGTTGCAAACGTTATCGGGGAGCAGCAAGCGGAGACGCGGAGAAGTGGATTGGAAGCAGCGGGTTTCGTAGAATTGAATTTAGCCATTCTCTCATTATTTTATCGACGGTGTTTCTGTGTGCCATAAGGATGAGAGAAGGTTGGCGGATACGTGCCTCGCTTGTTGCTTTACCCAGGATCCACTTTGGCTCTTGGGTCCCTTAACGAGCGAACAGTGCAGGACGGCTGTACGCTTTTTCGTGCGATTCTACGCTCGTTTCGTCGTACCCTTCTTTCTTTTCTCTCTATTTTTTCCCTTTTCTCTTTTTTTTCCAGCAGGTCCTTTCCACGTGGCTCGTCGACCGGAGAAAAGCCTTTGCGAAATTGCAAGAGTTATTTGCACTTTTCTCACATTTCGCAGGGTTAACCTCGTGCCGCGTTTGTATTGCAATCGAGCAATTAATTAATGTCCCCCGGCGCGCCACTTGGCCCCGTGTTTCACGGCCGCCCGTTTTACGATCCGGCTCATTATTTCACTGTAAATATATATTTCCCCCCTCCCTCTGTTTCGTTTTTTCGTCCCCGCTCCGCGAGTTAAATTCGCGGAAAGGATAACCGTAACTCTCTGTTTCGTACCGTTCACCGGGGCAAGATTCTCTCGAGTGTAATTTGCAGAGACAATTTTTTCTCGTTTCTCCTTTTACTCCTTCCTCCCGTTGCTTTATTTCGCGTAGAAGAGAAACGATAAAGTTTCAAGAGGGACGTGGAAAATTGCAACGGTACCCGTATATAAATATGAAACGGACGGGCCAAAGTTCAAACGTCGCCGGCTAACGCGGAACGGCTGGTAAACAACGAACTAATTTCCGAAACGCCGCGCCGATTTCTGCACCTGTTGGCTTCACGGTTATACCGGGCCGCTTTCCAGTTACACAACGAATATTTCCCTGAGCGGAGCTGGGTAAACGGCGCGAAAAAACGAGACGGCGCGGAGTACCCGGATACACCCGGCTCGCTCTCGACTAATTTCTTTAATAGACAATTTAATCCGATCCGACGAACGGCACCGTCGGAATTAATCGGCCTGATTAACTGCCTTTATCGATCGACTCGCGACGAAGAACCGGCAATTTATACAGAACGACACGGGCGTCGTCGATGGCGAAACGAAACGAAAATATATGCGCGCAACAAAGGGCGGGAAACAAATGGAAACAAAGGAACAAAATATAAAATGAAAAAAAAAAACGTTCGTATGCAAAATGTGCAGCGGACCATAAATTTGGACATACGAGCGAGCCATTTTCAGAATGGTGTTCTCGTGTTTTTTTGATGGCTACCGAGGGGTAACACAACGAAACCTTTCGAGCAGAGTTTTGTCGGCTGGATTACGGGCTTTATGAAAAAAAAGCGCGAGCGTAATTGAAACGACGAGTGTTCTTAAACCTTCGCGAGTTAGCCGCTTTCAACGAGGACCGAGCTCGCGTTCTTCTGATAGCTCGGGATGGACGAGCCACGCAAGGACCCAGCTATTTCCGACAGAATTTCAGAAAGAAAAATACAAACGTCTCGTAGGAAGGTATGCGGTCGGAACGTTTTTCCGACGTGGCTTCCGTGCCCCCGCTCGGTAAACGGTATCCCGTGTATTCGGGATCCTTTTTTACCCCCGATTCCACGGTCAGCGCGACGCAATAACCGTTCGAACGTCAAATTTTCCTTCCCTCGAAGGACGGCAAATAAAAGAAGGGAGCCTCGCGGATTATTTCGTTGCGACATTTTTACCTTTTCTTCGGTTACTCGGTTTTTTGTAATAAGAGTCGTCAAGAAACACTCTTGGACCGCTACTCTTTTTCCACTACCTTGAAGACAATTTTTGTACGTTTCGAACCCTCGATGACGGATTATCTACGCCAAAATTGTTGAAAAAGTTGTATGTACTTTGAGCCAGAAAGTTGGACGGTGGTAATTTAACGCCTACTAAAATGTATCCGGTGTTATTTTTATAACACCATCTTGCACGCGCCAGCGCAATCCAGCGATATAAAAAGTGGAAAGAACAATAAAGGTTTCGGGTCCCAGAAGATGACGGAAAATCGTAAATCCGACGAAAGGTAACGATCTTATACGCCCCGAATTACCGGGAGCGGCAATTTTCTCGGGCCATCGAGCCCGCCGGAACTGCCATAAGTTTTCGGGTTACAAATTAAAGGGAGGAACGATCTGGTGATATAGAGGAGGACACTAAACTTATACCCGTCGATTCTAGACCTTGCTAATTTGCGGCGTCGATCCCGACCGTTAATCGAGGACTAACCAATTTAATTTCGCCACGCACGGAATCGGTTTCGTCGGGAGTCCCTCTGATTAAAGATTTAAAATCAACACCAGGTGGTTAATCAACGAAGTTGCTCGCTCGACGAAATTGAAACACGCTGACGTGGGATGGATTTGAAATTTTTTAATCGGGACGAGTATTTTTCGCGGCGAGAATCGGCAATCGTGTCAACGATCGGTGTTTAACTTGCCACGGAAACGATGGCGACGAGTGCCTATATTAATTAACGATCGATTTCAATCTGTCGTTCAACAACCAGGTTATTTATTACGTTTTAGATTAATTATGGCATCGCCGTACGTTTCGATACATTCGAATATCGAAAATCAACACGACGCAAACTGTCGAATAATAGTTGAAAATTGATGGTTTTGAAAACAAAGATCTGCAAATTGTATTTCGACTCTAACCAGAGCTTGATCGTCCCTGTAAAGACAGGTTAAACAGCAACGGAGGGGTGGGGACGTTGGTGAGCAACGAGTTCAGGGATTAAAATGAAATTATTCAGTTCCATGTATCCGAATGTCCGGCCTTATAAAGGAGAATGTTTTTCTACCTCGGCCCCGGGATGTTATTTAACCCCCGCAGCCTGCCACAAGCACTTCCTATTAAGGATTTGCATACTTTACACATCGCTTGTTTGCTGCCAGATTTACGGCCGGCACTTTGCTATGAACTCCGGCGACTTCGTCCATTATAACCAGCTCTCCTAATATATACACCGACTCTTAATTGCACGCCGATGCTTAAAGGGATATCTCGAAAGGAGAATTGTTTTCGTTCGCAAATGTCACTAATATTTGCTCTCTATAAAAGAATATCTTAGCCCTAGCCCCCGAACCAAATGGTTAATGGAGGACACGCGAACGCGTCGCTCGTTAATCGCCGCCCGTTTTATCAAAGAAGGATAGGCGACGGGACAAAAGCAAACCGACGCATGTTCCGTCAAAAGCCGATCCCGAGGGTGCGTCTCGCTATCTCTCGAATCACCCTTTCGCCGCTGCTCGTTCGTGGATCGATCGCTTCGAGGAGGATGGCCCCGGCCATTCCGCTACCATCGTCGAATGGGAACGAGCGCGAGTCCCCTGTGTTTGACAAGTCTCGAAACGAAATTTCACAATGAAACATGCTTATGGCGAAATTGGCGGCAACCGGTACAAGCCAGCCGGGGGTGGAAACTGGGCCGCGACTGTGCGTCATTTTTAACCGGCGCCGAATAAATCAAAAGCTCGTCGCGCTCTAAAAAATTTACGGTGCACGCTGTTTTCTATCGTTGGACGCTTCCGTGCGCGGCGGCGTACTGTTACATTTTAAATTAACAAAAGAATAATTAGCCGCGGAAACGCTTACGCGAATTCTCCTAGCTGAAATTCAACCGACAGGGAGAGAGAAGGAAAAGTTGCGTTCGAGAGTCGGCATACTTTTCTCGTTTCGATTACGATACCAGTTAGAAACTTTCAGACCCCCCTTTCTGATATATTTCCTCATTCTATTCCGCACAAATCTAATTTGTAGCGGGGTAAGGTCTTTACGGGATCGATCCGACCCTACCGTGCTCGGGGCACGTTTCTTCCCTTCTATTCGTCCAAGTCCGTTGTTGTTTATGACTGGGATCCGTCCGACGGATATATGGAGGGTCAGTCTCGAAGGAAACGGAAGGCGGCCACGCTCGTTTCGAACGCGTTACGATTCACCGCGATTGACACGTGCTGTTGTTTCCACGTTAACCGCATCGTCGGTGTGGCTTAACGCGTCCCGTCGAAACCATTACCGATCGATCTCGATCGAAATGAAAAAGGGATGAAAGCTCGAAGAAGAGGAAAAGTGCACTTTCCTGGAAGTTTCACCGTCGACGGTTCATCGTTTTACATCGCTAACCGAATAAACCATTCTGGAGTGACTTTGCCGCCCGGCGAAAAAGCCAGGGAAACCGAAAGGAACAGCACCGTGAAAGGCTAAAAGCGAAGCCCCTATTGCCTTTGCTCGAAATCCTTCAACCGCGTCGCGAAACGATTCGAACTTAAAAAGGAGTCTACCGTAGGTTTTTTTTTAATAAACAACGAACAGTTCCTGATCTTCTATAATTTATTGTCAGGCAAGGTTTGTCGCAGGCTAGCTTGCCAACGTTTTCCGCACAAAAGTACCAAACGTTGAACTATCTTGGCCATGGTCGGTTTAGAGGACCAGGGGGTACCGCATGTACCCGCCAATTTACCGCCGCCATAATAATCGAGGGGATTCGATCGCGGCGTTAGGAAAATTTACAAGCTGTCGAAACAGGGGCGTGGAGAAAAGTGGACATCGTGCGGAAGACCAGGCATTAGCATAGATCGGACGAACAACGCTGCGGTGTCGGTTAATTAGAAGGACAGAAGGGTTTGGGCGAGGGGGAGGGCGTATCGACGTGCCAACTGGTGCCAATGGCCGCGACTCGTCTGTAGGACTGCGTAATCGAATCTAACGGTGACTGTAAACCGATGCTAATCGATAGACCACCGCCGCGACATCAGCCTTGCCACCTGGCCCATTATGCGCAAGCGATTTGCAATTGGATTTAGAGAGGAAGCCCGTTCGAACCGGCACACGCTTATCCCCCTGCTCGAACCGTTCGCGTAACGTTTAACTTGCTACTTTATCTAACTTTCTGCGGATTAAATCGATTATCGATCGTTTCTTTTTCTTTATATCGTAATGGACGGGGTAGTTTCGAGCTGAAGCCCGTTCTTTTGGAAAATTTATCGTAGGAAGGTAAGACTCCTCTTCAGGTTTTTATTATTTAACGTCGAAGCCTGACCTGTCGTCGGGTCTTGGTCCAAGTATTTTTTATTGGCGAGGCGTTAAAAATCGAAAAGCTTTCAAGTAACGCGTAACAAATCGTCTTACGAATCGATTACGGGACACGGTGCACGAATTTATCTCGTTTAAATTGGGATCGTTCGCGGTTCGATGTTGTTCCGTTGCCAACGCGATCCATCAATGAACCGACGAACGAACTGAAATATGCACGTATCTTACGAGCAACACAATGATAAACGTTATTACCGGTACACTTGAAAACATAATTTATATCTGGGAACGGCGGAGCACGCAGTTAAGTTAAATGCATGCATTTCCTGGATGGGCCAAACAAAGCGGGCATAAATCTTCCGAGACTGGCACAATTTTCTCCTCGAACGGGAAGTTGCGACGTATGCAGGTCCCTTCGTTCAACCCGGCCCGGCAACGTATTGTGGGAGAAGAACGGTTTCCCTTCGAACGTACCGATTATTATTACCGTCATTTAGACGGGGACACGTCGAGCGGACCCTTTCTTCCTCCCTATCGAGGTTTTTACCCCTCGAAAATTTTTACCCAACGCCTTTGTTCGTACGAAGCCTTTATTCAGCATCTGCGTCACGATTTCGAATCAAAATTTCAACCATCGGGTTCGAGCACCCCCGCGCGCGCCACGACTATCTTTTTTGTAAACGACACCCGTTCCTTTCGAAGAGATCGTTCGCAATTTAATAAGCTTCTTCTTCGTCTTCCTCGAATAGCTAACAAGGGGAACAAAGAACGAGATCAAGATAAAGTATCGAATGACCTAATTCGAGGCGGGGAAAAGTTTTACATAATTTGATGACGTAAAGGTACTGCAAAACAGAACTTACCGAGCATCAATTTGAAATAATACTATCAAAGGCTGTCGTGAAACTGTAAATTACAAGTTTCGTACATGACTACCATTCTCGTTTCAATTTTTTTTTTATACTTTAAATTGATACACTAGAGTGTTATTTTATTAAGGTTCTAACCAAGTTAATACACCCGGTATACGCGATATCTAATTGCGTATCTTCTTCTGGGTGAAATTGTTTTCGCGAAGAAGACTGAAACTATTGAAACAAGGGACAGCTGGGTTTTAGCGATTATAATTACGACTCGACAACGGTAGAACGGCCATGAAATATTCCGTCTCTCCCATAGGAAGTTTCGGCCATGTCTGACAAAGAAATATTTAATGGAAACACGTACAACGACAGAGCAATGGAAAACTTTAGCGTCTGGCTCGGTGGCAATTTTCTGCCATAAATGAGCTCAACGATGCAATCCCTGGTTTACCAGGTTCGTTAACGAAACTTCACTCGTTGTTCCAAGGCGTCGGGGAAACAATCAAAGAACACGAATAACGCGACATCATAATTCTGTTAGTTAAAGAGTTTCGAGAAGCTTGCGACTTGATTCGTCGCGAACGAATCCCTTTCAATCCTTTCTTACCCAAAATTGGGGTAGTTCTGATTCAAGGTTTTGTTTGTTCAAAGTCGCATCAGAAAATTCCTTTCCCTTCCTTTCGCTTCTAACGAGTGCTTGAAATTACGAATCCAATTCGAGCTGACTTTTATTAAAATAAAAGATAATTTACACTGCATCCCTTATTTATTTTCAATTCGAAAGAAGGTGGCATCGAACACCTAGCTACGTCCGGCGCTAATTATCCAAACTGCAGTCACCAGGGGGATGAAAAGCAGTCGCAAGGGAAGAAAATTGTCTAATTGCAGGTTATATTTACAATCCCTGTTTGCGTAGAGCCGTAGGATCGTTCGTGCGATCCCACTCGTTTCACGTGACTCGAATTCCTCGAGAGGCTCGTCGAAAGTCGGAGTAAGGAGATTGCGAGAGCGTATCGAACGTGATCGGTTGGAAATAAACGTAGCAATATCGACGAAACGATAAATCTGCGGGACGGACAGAAGCAAGCATGTAATAAAGTCTTGGCCCGCGCGAAACAATCTCTTTATAAATTACATTTATTTACCGTCTGTTCCAGGCCTTTTGTCCTTCGGCCAATAAAACGATCCCCCCGTCCATCCGTCTATCCTGCTTCTGTATTACGTCAAGCCGAGAGCGATACGGCTTTTCATTTCGAGTAGCAAGATGCTGCTTGTCCTTATCAAATTGCACCGGGGTAATTGAACGAACGGTCTGCGTCTGACATTTCGGTGCATCGAAAATAAACGTCCGGCGATCGTGATTTTACGCGTCGAATAAAATTTCGATGGAACTTCTTCGATCGAGGGAAACGAAAGATAACCTTGATTGCGCGCTTCGTAGACAGGCGGACGAGCGAATTGGGTCGTAGCCGGCGGAATCGGACGGCGAAGAACTCGGTAATCGAGTGCAAGCCTGTTCCCCTGTCTATTCGGGAATCTCCTTTATCCCCCGGGGATTTTAGACCTTCCGGCGTGCACGAGGCCGAGAGAGGAAAGCTCGCAACAACGTCTGGCCGGGTAGCGCGCGAGGAGGAGCGGACCAGGCGGTCGCTATTAAAAGCTCGAGCGGCAGGGTGCGATGCTAAGGCGCATTAAGAAGCTTTCCTACGATCCGAATAAACGGCGAAACGACCGGCTATCCAGCGCACCCCGTGTTTCTGGTTACGGTTCCTCGGCACCGGCGAGCGTAAAACATCGTAATCCCGAAGGGAGTAACCCGGTCGGGTATCTATCCACCCCCCTGGGGGAGAGCAAGCTAACTCGGGGGCTTCTTTCGAGCAATAAACTCGCGGCAGCATCGTCCGTGACATCGCAATAAGACGAACAAACGCGAGCACACGGCGGCTGATACGGCTGCTTTAATTTTCAGCGAACGAACGAGCAGTCCCCTTGCGACTTGCGCCTTGTATTCAATTATATTTTACGTTCTTATGCTTTGCTTTCGACAGGAAATTTATCCGCGAGGAAGGCTCCTTTTATCGGGGATTTCGATTTTTATTCTTCCGGAACGGACGATATTATTTCGAAGTTATCGACGACGTTTCTTCGCGCGTGTTTACGACAACCGGAGACAAAAGAACGACAACGTCCGGTAAGAAGTTTCGAGTCGCGACGTATACGAAGTTCCCAGGCTTTTTAACGCTTTCGCGATCGACCTTCCCGTGGAATCCGTGATAATTTCAAGCTTTTCGTGTGACGTAATTTTAATCGACATTCGTCGGAACGGACGGCACATAAAGCGGAGAATAACGGAAAGTTAACCGAGAAAATTACGGGAAAGAAGCAGACGATAAAGTTGGGCGGAATTTAAATTAAAAACAGCGGAGAAACGGGGCCGGGGGTTGAATTTGCATTTCATCCATCCAACTTCCTGTCTTTCGCGGTTTCCTTCTCTATCGAGTTCTGACAGAGACGGACAGCGTCGGTGAAACACTTTGGATGATTTGGGAATTCGGAATGAAAAAAACAAACCGACAAGTTTTTCTCGTTCGCGAAAGAGGGAAGATCCAACCCTATCCGCTTTTAAATAAAAGGCTCTCGGATGCCCTTTTTGCGTTTCGAGGGTAAAAACACGGAAACCCTGGTACAAATGAGAGGAAGAAACCGGGAAGAGCAACCGGGATAACCGAGAAGGAGGACGGATTACCGCGCGGAGTTGCAGTTTCTCCGGGCGGACCGATTAATAGTTTTGTAACCGATGTTCGTCGTCGAAGGACGACGTGAAATCTCGGTACAAGCAGGAAGAACGATCGGACCAAGGCGAATTTATGTTCCATTAAATCTCCGGCTACGATACCGTCGGGGAGATCGATCGGCGGAGCCGTGGGTAGAAACCGTTTCGCGCGTGAAACCGCGATCCTATACATTTCTGTTGCGAAACGTTCCTCCGTCTTCTGGCCACTGAGTCTGCAGCGAACGTTTCGATGGATGCTCAACTTCTACAATTCCATTGATTTCCCCCGCTAAACCGAAACAGCTCGGTTGACCTCCGAGTTTCTGCTTAACTGATCAAGCCTGACCCCGATCATAAATTATCCAGGCCCACCATTTTACCGAGACTTAACACCGTGAAGGTCTCGGGGGCCATTTTCCTAACGCCTTATTTAATTCTTCCTTCGCTTTGAGGCTAAATTCGCGCGATAAAAAATAAATATTGAAGTTTCGATCGAAATCGGTCAGCCGTGAAAGGGTTTAAACGGATACACCGTGACCAAATAAGGGTTCTTTACGATCTTCGCGGGGGTTAAATCCGGACCGAGCATTTTCTTGATCCCGAAAGGAAAGAAGGAGGTGGCTCGAGAAGACGCAAGCTTATCATTCTATTCTGTCCCACGTTCCTCTCTGTGTACATAACAAAAATTGCATCCGTCGATCAACGAGATCTCGAGGAACGAAGCGTATTCAAAGCGGCGGAATAATGGTGTCCTCATCCGGACCGCCTCGAAATGTTTTATGTTAATAGAACATCGCGATACCGAATCGGGGGGAGAAACGATTCGAGCTACCTGTCGCTGCATACGGCAAGCGGAAAATGAGAGAAGACGAGAGGGAAATAAAACGATAAGCCGGCTCGCGAGCGTAAAAACAAAGAAAAGAAAATTGCGAACAGAATTTTTTTTTTTCGAAACGGTCGATCACGACCGTTCGATCAAACTTCCGTCGCGTTTAGCGATCGTTAGCGTTTACGAGGATTATCCGAAATCGATTCGGGATTGGCTATAGCCCGTTCGTCACTCGATGTCGGATTCCGGCTGCGATTCCTACTTCCGGGGACGGGTAAACTAGGTTCCGCGCGCCTACCGCTTCAAAGAGCATCCGGCGAACGCGCGATAAAGCGACTCGATTAGAACGAGCCGATCCTGAAAACGCGACGAGCTGCAAAATACACCGGATACGGGATGCTTTCAACCGGATATCGACTCCAAACGCGCTCTTTCCGATAAGATCTTTCAATCAATCTCGCGAGGCCGATCGAATTTCTCGAACGCGGCGATCGAAGACGCGAGGGGGGTTAATCACTGTCGTTTAAACTTCCAACTGTTCGAAAAGTTAAAATCGCTAATTCTACAAAGTATCCCTGTTCCATAATTAATCAACGTTTTCATGCGCTAATTGCGACGATCGATATTCCTGAAGTTTCGGTTCAAAGTTTTATCTAAAACATCCGTTGTAGGGAGGATTTTTATTGAATGTTTAAAACGGTTGAAGATTGAAGCGCGCAACGTACGAACGATAGCGAAGCTTTTCATTTCACGGCCGTTTTAATCGCGAAACATTTGATAATTTTTAGTTTCACGGATAACGTTCACGGAAATTATTTTTCAAGTTGATTCCGAGGGCTGTTCGAGTTACAGAACCGTGGAAATCGACTTTCAGTCCGTACGTTTTACATTTCAAATGAAATTTTTCAATCAATCTCGTGAAAAATCCACGGACCGAAAACTTCCCTCTGATGTATCGGTTGACGAAGTCGTTAACAGGGATTACGGCTTCGTTCAATCCTACAAACACCGAACTGAAGCTCCATAATTTATCATTTTCGTCGTAAAAGATTTCTGTATATACACTCCCGCTCAAAAATTTGTATTTTATAGTTGAATTCAGAAATATACCACCTTGTACATTCAAGATGAAAGGCTACTCTAAACACTGGGTTTCTTCGTAAAGAGAGAAATTTCTTCATTTCTTGTTTCGAAACCCTAATTTTTGAGCGAGGGTGTATACACATTTTCGAGATAACATCATTCCTCAGAGGTTATTTCGTCCTCTGAGAAGCAGCCGAGCTAGTAATCGGTAAAGAATGGAGGGAAATTGAGATCCTCTTAAACGAGAATAAAATTTGAAATGAATTGATCAAGGCATGAAAAGCGGTGCCGTGAGTAAAAGCGTAGTGGATGAATCGTGTATCATGATTAAGGATTAAATTACAAAATGCCATCCCGCCTACGTGTTTTCCTTTCCAGTTACCCAGTATAATTATCATTTCGATGATGAACGTGTCTGACAATATCTGATTGTTTTCTACGTGACCAGAGATCGATAGTTAATTTCGTCGGGGGCAAATATTCGTCTACCTTAAAGTCAATTTTCAGATAAAATCGGATCACCGTTAGCCACGTTGCGTTTGCTTTGCCCCCCCCCCCCGTCCTTTACCCTCGTCCCTGATGCATATTGATATAGTTTCCATCGAATTTGTAGCACAAGCCGTAATATTTATCGAAGGGGGCTCCTTCGACTACGCGATTTCAAATAACGCACGCGATAGCACGCGCCAGAAATTTATTATAAACCAATAAAGCGTCTATCTACAGAATGTTTTGTTTACCTTTTACTACCGTAATATCTTTCTTGTAAACGGGGGCATATTCATCTTTGTACACAATTTGTTAAATTACAAGGCATCCAGATCCAAAACTTATAAGATAGATGGGCGCGTTACGTAATAATCGATACCGGTATTAATTCATTTTAAAATGCATACCACGATAGAAATTTTGCTCTCAAATAGCCAAAATTTTACTACAAGGGAAGTGCAGAAGCTTATTTCGTCGAGTTTTAATACATAATATTGTAGGAAGAAGGATTATTAATATTTGATATTATGTTGGAAATTTAATTTGTAAAATATTGGCAAGAATAAAGACTTTGGCGCTATTTTTATCTTTGCAATGTGAATTGTAATACGTTTGCAAATTTTACGATCAAAATTAGCTTTAGGAACGAAAGGGTTAAATTAATCCCTTTGAAATATAATGCATCCTACCTTAAATGATGATGCTGGGCGTAGTCTGTGGCAGTATTCCTTTCGGTTTGAGCAGTTTTCACTTGAGAGTCTGTCGTAAAATGCTATTGTCGTCCATGTTGCATGTCCAGAATGTGCACTCACTCTAACCTGTCACAATGTATTTCACTACCGATCACTTTCAAGACAGTCTTCGATTCGAATACTTTTGTAACTTTGAACTCAGACGTTCCAGGAATGTTTAGATCACTTATTTCGACACGTATTGCGCGTATACACCACTTTTACAGAAGTCAATCACTCCGCGTAACAGGTTTGAACCTGTTCAACCGGCGGCATTTGAAACTATGATAATTCGCGAAACAGCCGCAGCGCTCGTATCGTTAAAGCGGTTCGAAATGCACGACGTGTGACGTATTAGTGTTGTGCTTTCCAGTTAAGTCACTTTCAGAACGGTCTTCGGTTCGAATGTTTTTGTTATTTCGAACTCGACGTTCCAAGAATTTCGATTCCACGTATTTCGATATCGCGTGTATGTATACAAATCTTTTGTAAAAGTCATCACCTCGCGGAGCAGGTTCGAACATGTCCCTACCGGTGGAATTTGTAACTAAGGCAAATCGCGTAGCGCGCGTATCGTTAACGCGCGGTTCGAAGTGAACGATGTGTGACGTGTTAATTTCGTGCTCTCAATTTTCTTAAGTGTGCAGTGAGTTTTTGAGTGTTTTTTGAAGATCCCGAGTGATAATATGCTGGGCGAACAATCGTGGGTTGCCGCTATGTACAGCGAACGGTGAGTAATAGCTTTATTATATAAATATTTTGTGATAAAACTTGGGCGTCCTTTTCGAGTTCGTTGGACGCCATGTTGCTTAACAAAGCGTTATGTTGGCGCGTTAAAATCGAGCGATTCAGACAATAGATTAATCGGTTTACAGGTTAATATATCAGCACAGCTATTATTAATGACATGATTGATTAATCTTCAAATTAAATATACCAGTTTGTTAGCAGAATTTGTTTAATCCCTTTCTTTATTAACCGTTCGATTGAATAAAATTCGATAATCAATGCGTCGAAATTGAGTAATTTTCCATGCTTTTACGTATAACGAGGAAAACGTCGACGCGATTTAAATAGGAATTTTTCACTTTAAACCCCACCGTGCTGCAAAATTAATCTACCCATTAGCTTAATCGAGAACGCTGATTATTAAAAATACGGCCGGTTCAATTTTTCACTTTATACCATGCATTAATAATACATTGTTTCTCCCATAAACTATTCGATTATATAAAGTTTGAGATCCTCGAATGTGTTAAATTCTAATAATTACGCGTAGAAACACGATTAAAGGACAGAGATATCCCTTATCGAAACGAATCGCATAAAATCCACAACAGTGGCCGTACACGAATAGGGATAACATTTATTGCTGTGTTTCTTTTTTTACGACACGCGAAACACACCAACGATCCCTTTGCTGGGCTATCTCGATATTCGTTGTTGACATTCGACCTATTGTGTGTTTACGCCCGCGTATCAACCTTTCGAACCGAATCTATGTCTTTAATTTTATGAGAAACCGAGTAACTTTGAACAAACATCGTAAAGTTTCCCCTCCATTCGGAGCTCTGGCTCGAATTTCTTCCATTCGCAATTAGATCCGCTATCGTATCGAATGGAAATTGTGATAGATGGAAATCCGTATCAATTATACCTCCCGTGTGTTTACGACGCTGAAGCATCTAATTAAACGCGACCCGATAACAGTTAGCGAACCGATGGATGATTATAATCCTCTAATTCAGCGTGGTTAATCGCGACGGCAATATTCGAGGTAGGTGTCTTTTCATTTCCATCGCGAATATCGATCGTTCACCATAATTCCGTAATTGTTAGACGCGTATTTCATAGAATTTCGCGCGATCCGCCGGTTAACGTGGAAAATTAACGGGTTAAATACGGAAACAATCGAGTGCCGGGCAAAAACTGGCGTTAATTAAACATCGAAACAATAATTTAATAATTCAATAGAAACGGATATGATATCGTGGTCCATTTCGTTCAATTATTCGTAGGCTCGCGCATTACACGCGCGATAATTGCACAAAAGCACCGCGTTTTTGCTGTTACATTATAAACAATACGGTGGCGAGGGGTAAACGGGGTTACAATTAAATTACTTTCACGAAATTGCCTCTCGTTGCGTTATATTATCTTTCGGTGGTGGATTTTACGTTTGCACTTAACACAAAGCATAGAAATCCTGGTAAACCGAATGGAAATTAATACGTATCGGTCGGCTAAATCTCTTTGGCTTTATATTAAACGTTGTTAAACAATTCGCGATGAAACATATAGTAACGCGCATAAGTATTCGCATACTTGTTGGTAATCTGACTAAAATATCCGTTACAATGAATACGTTGTAAGCGTTAATGTTATTTACGTAAAAAAATGACGTTTCGATCGTCTATGCGTTTGCCTGGTAATATTTTTAATGAATAGAAGAAAGTTACATTAGCAAACAGTCGTAACGCGTAATCAAAGTTTTGATCAGGTCCATTGATTTATTTGGCCCGGTGTAAATATCCGTTTTCCACTCGGTACATTTTCACACGTCCACGCACTGTGTCGCGTCGATAACGGAATACGTCATTTTAACGGGGCCATGCGTCAGGGATAGCCCATCAAACCGTCATGAATAATTCCTTTCTTTCATTCGATCGTTCGTAAACCGTCTCTCTCTCCGCTCACCCCCTCGACTCGAAAGATCCTTTTCCCCCGATGCGATGGTTTCTATGAATCGCGCTCGTCGAAAGAGCACCCTTCATTTTCAACGTCAATCAATGCAAATAAAATTGAACTCATTCGGTGTATCATCGATTATAAACCGTTTTTAGTATCGACCGATGTCCTCCCCCGTTTGGTTGATACGGGACGGAAAATTGGTTACTGGAACGATCTTTTATTTATCTTCGTTGCTTTCTGGAAAATTCAGTTATTATTACGCTTTGAAAGTTGGATATTTATTAGAGAACGAAGAGTCGGTCGTTTGATGTATGAACATCGATGAAACGCTCGCATTAAAGTTTTATATGTATAGATAAATGCAATTTTACGATTTTACATTATCAAATTGCTCGTATTCGAAAATCGGCCGACTTACTGAAAATAAAATTGTTTAAAAAGCGATCGTCGGAGGATGAAATTTTTATGCTACCTTGACAAAAAATGTATGGCTTTAAACGTTGCGTACGGTTTGATGCGATTAAAAATGAATAAAACACGATGGGAATTTCAGTAATTCCCCTAAAACGTACTGCAAAGTTTAATCTCTTTTCAGTTCCCGGGCTGACTATTTTATTTCCGCTTCATTCATGTCCGGTTTTTTGTTTCGATTTTTTTGCTACCGCGATCCCGTACCCGTTTCTTCTCTCTTTTCGTAAATCCCGCAGTCCAGTTTCTTCCGACAAATCCCACGATCCTGTCCCGTTGCTTCCACCCTTTTCCGCCGCCACCTCGACGTAATCACGATTTCCTTCTTCGTGGCTAACCGCGTGTGTCCCACCTTCTTCTTTTTTCACCCCGAAAGATTCGACAATTCGTTCTCCCGCCACTTATTGTTGGATCACCCAACCGAAAAATCCCTGGTCCAGGGAGTCTTTTTAAATCGTCGCACCCTTTTACCTCCTCCTCTTTTTTCGTTTGTAAAAAGTCATTTATTTGTATAAAATGTAATATAAAAATCCCCTTTGAGGGGTGTTGAAATCGTGTCGAGAAACAGTGTGATTCTCTTCTTTGGAAACGGATATATCCGCGAGTAAGGAATAGGGATATCGGGGAACAGGAAATGGAAAAGGAAAGGACGTAGGTGTGGAAGGGTGTAACGTGTCAACAAGAAACGATCGGGTCGGGTAAGAAAGAGGACGGGGGCTAGAAAGCCCGGGGGATCGAAGGATTAGATTAAAACTCGAAATCGAGTTGTCCTCTTCTTTCGCGCTCGCTCGGTCAAATTTACTTTGCAAACATGCCACATCTTCGGGTTCGCGCGAGATACGTCACCTTCTCTCACCCTATCCACCCTTTCTTCGCTGTTTTCGTTCGTTCGTTTTCCATTCTCGCGGTTATTGTTCCCATCCTCGCCCGGGTTGCCAGCTTCCCTTTCTTGTTTCGTCGCCAGCTTTGCATAATCGCGAATCCCACCCCCCTTTTCTCCCGGAGAAGAATCGAGAGCTGCGCGAATAACAAGTGGCAAACGAAGATGTCGTAATCCCGTTAGCTATGATTGGGATTGATTTTCAGATTTCCTGAATTATCTCCAGCCGAGGGAAAGTTTGAGTCGGTCGTTTCATTTCATTTCGAAGTAACGCGTCTGGAGAAGTTCTCTGGGATCCATTCGACTTGGCGGGAAAATTTCATTTGCGTTTCAATGTCCGTGTCTCGGGTGTTCGTTGCCGGATAATTAGCGCCGTGTTGATTTCGTTTGGCTCGTCGCCTGCCTCCCCTATCCGATAACTCTGCGGTTCCTTCGGATCGACCCAACCCTCGCGACACGCGCCTCGTCCAGCTTCCTCATCCACTCCTAAGAACAACGCGTTCCTCGTTTCTGCTCTCCTTTAGGCGCTTATCTAATCGTCATTTTTCTTTTTCTTCCGCTCTGTCAAACAGAATTCTCCTTTTGGAACCTGTCGTTAGAATCTTTTCCAATAACAGGTCCTCGACACAGCGTCGCGACGATTGGCTCGCGTCGGGACGGCGAATCTCATTTGCGCGTCGGAATTCGCGTTCATCCGGCATTCCGGATCCGCGTTCTTCGACGATTAGTATTCCGATGGTTCTCGCGTCGACCTGCTCGACGGAGATGAAAAAAGGAAGTGAAATAAAAAAAAAGGAGGGAAAGAAAGATTCCGGTCGGTTTTCAAACGAGAACGTTCGGAGAGACGTGGGATCTGGGCGACAATTAATTGCGACGTACTTTGATTGGGAACGTGTTTCGAGAGCCCGATACAAACGGAGAGAATGAAATTGTTCCTCGTAACGAAATACATACGCGAATCGCTTCGGCCCGGGATCGATGGAATTCCTTTTGTCCCGTCTTTCTGTTACTTTTATCCGGCTGTCTTGTGGAACGGTGTTCGGCATTGTTGGATTTAATTAAAATCCCGCCTCCTTCTAACCAGTTTAACGTCTCGCCTCCTCTGCGCTTGCCTGGCAAACTTTCTCGTCATTTTTTCCCGAGTTGATCGAGTTTCATCGATCGTTGCCCGTCTACGTTTAAGTTTCTAATGCACCGTCAACTAATTCACGTTCACGTAACGTTGAAAGAATGTTATATTAAACGCTTTATCGTACTTGTTGATACCGGTGATAGATGAACGAAGTTGAAAGTCGTTCAGAATCGAATCGGATTGATGCTCGCTTAGGTCAGGAAAATCGATCTAGGCCACTGTTCGTCACAATGGGTCCAGGGAAAATCGAAGTGTGGAATTGAATTCTATTCCAGAGTGGATTCGCGTCAAGCTATCGGAGTATCTTTGCTTTTCCAATTCTCTGATCCTTATATACGGGCACACGGCCACCCACTATATTCGTATTTTTCCCATACATTTGTCCGTATCTCCTTTCGTTTCTCTTTTTATCGGGCTCGTTAATTTCGTTCTTATTTTATAACCGAGATATCCTAGCTATTCGATGAATTATAATTGAGGTCACACCGGTGGGGCCACAAATTTAATGTAATCGAATAAGGCAGGAGCAAAAGAAAGAGTATCACTTTTTCTAAATAGAAATTCAGAACGATCTCGTAATATTTAAGGAGAAATCTTGAACGAATTTAGAATTAAGTTGATATTTTAGAGAGGAAAGTTTCTCGTTATTAATAGAAAATGGCTTTCGAAATCGCGACCATTGCCAGGCGACTGCTATTGTTTCAAACTCGGGGCCCCGATGTCTTGAAATACTTGAACGGGAAGTTCGTCGCGGTCAAATTATCGGACTCGAACTTCGTTCGACAAGTTTTCAACTCGGTTATATAAGTTATTTGCTATAAGCAGCTTTGCTGCGAGCTTTTATAAATCCGACGCTATTCAATTTCGTGTTTGCATGAAGGGCGAGGAAAGTTGTAGGAGTCGATTGTTCTCCGCAAATAATATCTTTCGTTTACCTTTCCGGGAAACCTACCCCTCGTTGCGACTATCCCCTTCGTTCAGTCCGGTCTTCAAGGATGAGGGACGATGAAGGGACATGAAAAGATAACACAGTCGATTTGTTGTTTTTTTCTTCTCCTCTTTCTTTTATAAAACAAAGTCGTAATGTACTGATAGTTCCTTTCGTTTAATGTCGGTATACATATCGTAGTACTCGTGTTCCTTGACCTTCTTAACGTTCGCCCGCCGAGGAACGATCGATCGATCGATCACGCTCGATCGATGGATCGGGCCACGGCGTTGCTGTACAAACAGGCAATTCGAGCACAACGGCACGACGAACCAGTAAAGCTGCTTTCATTATTCCCGTTTATCTCGCTTTTGATACTTGTCATCAAACTCTTGCCGTCTCTCTCGCGCGTCCTCCTAACACGTTCCCACGCTAACGATGTTCATTTCGTAAGGAATTCTTTCGATAATTAGAAATGCTCGTACGGATTACTTGAAAATAACAGATATCTAAAGAAAGTTTCAATGTAGCGAACGTGCTAAGCTCGTCTTTCGTTCCAACGGAAGGTATCCCGTGCTGAAGTACCTGTTTTCTCTGATCGCTTTGAATAATTAACTTGTCGCTCTCTAAACGCTTGAAAAAACCATTATGTTACAGATAATCATTGTACTCTTTAACGTAGTATAAGCAAATTCGATTTACCCGATACCTTAAATATTTCCTGGTACTTGACATTTTTAGAATTATGATTCTATGTACAATAACCATAAAATTATTATAATTACACCGCTCGCTGTCAATCATACGGTCGTTCGTGGGGGTCGTGTAACATTTTTCAAAAAGAGGTGCTTGATAAATCAAACGCATTCCTGTTACACAGTGAACGTATAAAGTATGACAGCAGATTTGATCATTTTATAGAAATTTTATCGCAATATTCACACGGGGGGGGGGGGGGGGGGGAATTTCATTCTGGTATTGTGAGTAATTTATATAAAATTGACCCGGCATTCAGCGCGTTAACGTGACCACAAATTCCTTTTCTGGATCGCTGGGTTTCCCGGACGAATTTCGGCCACATTAACACACACGCACACACACGCACACACACACATGCGCGCGAGAGAGACCCGAGTCTCCACGATATTTTCTGCTCGGACGAGGAGGATGAATGTGCCGGCAAATACCACAGACGAGCTTCTTTCGCGTCGCTTTTCGCCACGTTTTCCAAAGGTTCCGCCTTTTTACGAGCCCTGGCTCGTGGATCGCGACAGACCCACCGGTTCTCGATGCAATCACCTCCGATTATCTTACCTGTTCGACGAACAAAATTTCGCAACCGTGGCTTTTCGTTCGAATCGCGGAAAAAGGCGATGAAACTTTCCTCGAAGGAGAACAGACAAAAAGGAAATTCTCGTTGGCTACGCGAAACGCAACAAGTAGCTTTCGTTGCTGAAAAATTGAACGCGGTATTCTTTTCCTCCGCCTCTTTGTTCGCGTGCACGAGTTTCGGAAACTGCAGTCAGAATGAAATTGTTCGAAAGTCAGGGCCCGTGGAAAATGCAAAACGAAGGGAATTCTGGCGCGCGAGAGAGCTCGAGAGTTTCGTCGAATTGATTTGTTGAGGAAGTCGAGAAGAGCTCCAGGGATTTCGCTGATTTTTTCATCAGTCGGAGTTGCACCTTCCTTCTACCGGGAATCTTTGAAAAATAAATCCCATCGACGTTCGTTCGTTCGTTCGTTTTCTTCTCGGACCGTTATCGTCTCCCCGTCGAAGAAATTACGAATGAATTGCGTAAGGGAGCAAGGGATCGATAGTTATTTCTGGAATAAGTCAAAAATTTAAAGAAACGAACAGAATTTGACGATTTTCGAATTTATTCGCTGATGTCGGAACGTCGAGATTTGTGGGACAAGTTTAACGAATACAACTGAGATCATTTAATCTTTGAACTGTCACAAAATATGTCGCGTAGAAATGATACATTTAAGGGTTGAAATCAATCGAACGCCAGATTCCCTCGATTTCGTTACATTTCGCCCGGTGTTTGCTCGGACGAAGCTATTTAAACATCGAAATGTAATTAAATGTTTGAACGTTGGCGGATCGTTGTTGTTCGAGCGTAAACGATGACCACGCGTTGGAAGCGTATCTTAGCGATCCATCGAATTTTTACGAATCGATCGGGTTCAGTTCTCACTCGTCTCGAGAGAACTGGTCGAGAACCGGCGAATCTGGTTGTATGTACGTGTTCGCCTTTGCTCTTCGTTGATTACGCTCAGGGATTACTAACCTCCTTTTGACCCGGTTCACGATACCGATACCTCGTGTTTCGTTTCGGATTTTTCAAAACAGTGGCAGTTTCGAAAAAGGATTCGGTGTTGCTGAAATCGTTCAAATTTATCGGATAAGTGGGAGAGCTTTTCGAAAGAAATTCAGGGGGAACGGTGTACGGTTACTGTTCATCGTTGAAAATGGCACGAACTAATATCAACACGTTGACTGTCTTTGGTTTGAAAATTTGAAATGGCTTCGAACGTTCAACTTCGTAAGCGTAATAATTGAAATTTCAATACGTTTCGCTACACGTGCCCGTTTCTATCGTGGCAGTTAACGTGTCAAAGTTCACACTATTGTTTTCAGTCGGGTTACCATTATTACGGTAGAAACGTGTTTCTCTTTTTTATTTTTTAACAAAGAAGTCCAAGAACCCTAGTGACCATTCGCGTAAGAATTCGTTTGTATTTTTGATCGTTTTTTTTTTAAAACGCTTCCACGTTGACCTGTTCGGGTCAGGCGGACAATCCCTGATCACGCTTCACCGCACGCCCGTCACCGATCAGCCGAATTACGTAGACGAATACACGTTTAGGAAGGAGTGGAAGACTTTTATAGATTAAACTTGACGTGATAACGAATTCTGCGCCCTTCGAGACCTCCGCCTTTGATCGTTCCCGTTCGCCTTCCGCCCGCGCGATACGGGGTGTGTCTCGTTAGCTTGTGCACAACGTGTGTAGGAATTCCGTGCTTGTTAGAAAAGTTTTACGATTACATTCGAGACTTCTATACGCGAGAGCAACTTTTTTTTTCTGCAGACCTCGAACGAGACGTTGCACGTTGTATCTCCGATTCTAGGAACTTGAAACATCGTCGAGAGTTCCTCGGGAGCCCTAACGAAACGACGAAGCTACGATCGGGTTGAGGGGGGGGGGGGGTTGAAATTTCGAACGCTCGCTTTGGTCTCCGTTCCGCGATTTTACAAATAGGGACGAAACTTTATTGCTGCTTTGTCGTCGCGGTGATCCGCGCGTAGGGAAACAAAGGAGAACGACACGGAAGAGGAAGAGTATAAAATCGATATACGGTGGTGTTTTTGTTATAGGTCGTGCAGGCTTTTGTTGTTCGCGAATCACGAGTTTTAATAATAAATGCGAGCGAGTACCGTCGACGAGTTTTATCCGAAATAGTACGATTACGGGTAAATAACGAGCGTTCCGGGCAAATTAATTACTCGGTTCCATGAAAACTGTGTTCGGCCGACGGAACACACGTGATCCTATGTAAAAATAGAAACGGAACGTTTCGAGATGAACGATACAAGGGTAGATGTTTATTGTTGGCGTTGATGATCCGAAATTTGCTCGATCGTATACTCGACTGATAACGAAGCTGTTGTGGTGTATGGTATTCTCTCGGTTCAGGTTGGAATAGATTTGGAACAGGGTACCATTTGCACATTGATTCGAAGCGACGCGGTCTTATTCGAGCAGAAAGGTCGAAGGGATATGACGAGCGATTCGAGAAGGAAAATCTTCGTTTCCCGCTATTATTCTTCCTTTGATTGTTCAAACAGTTTCAGGAATAATCGGTGGCTGGAGAATTATTGTTGCACGGTGGCGATTAATCCCTTTGTTATCGAAGGCTGGCTATAGCCACCCCCTCCTCAAACATTCACCGTGTACCAAGGGGTAACTACAGTCACTCGATTATCGATCGCTCGAATAAGACGAAATATTACAAAGTTCAACAAACTTAATACAATAGAATCCATAGAACAAATCTCGTAAAACGACAACGAATAACTCTACCAATTACTCTCTCTGTGTTAAAATACCTCTGTGCAGCGAATTTAAACAATTTTATCGAATTTTTTTGTTAACATATTTTGATCGAACATCAGCGTACGGAAAGGGATTAATCGCGGCCGTGTATCGGCGCTTGCAACACGCGTGAAATTATTCCGAGCGTCATCAATTAAAATCGAACGTTAATCGCGACAAATTGCTGTTACGACGGTAGAAATTTTATTATTCCTGTCAAACAAACGATTAATCACCGGGATAATACGATTATTCTTGAAGATAGAAACTTGAAAATCGTCTCGTTCGCTTTCGTCGCGCGTTTCGGTAAATCTTCTGCGGATGGATCGCCCCTTCGAGAGGCGTACGCGAAAGTTTCGAATACGAACGGATCGGTCGGTTGAAATTTCATTAGAAGTATCCTGGCGAAACGAGCCCATCCCGGCTATCATTAAAGGACCTTAATATCGTCGCGGTTGCTCGCCTCGCAATCACCGCTCTTCCAATCTCTCCTACCCGACAACTTTGCGCTTTATTATCTCGCGTCTCGCTATTGTCTCTAGATAGAATTCTCACTTTGAATAGACCATTAGAAAGTTTCCTCTTTATTTCATTTTTTTTTTTTGTTCATTTTTCTGTTTATCACGATCGCTGATAATCGAAGAGGATCGTGTATCGCTTACACATCTAGGATCTACTTAGTCGAGAAACAAAAAAGGGAACCGAAAAAATAAATATATGTAGAGTTCGAAATGGAATCGACGAGGAAACCCGGCTCGACTCGAATCGAGTCGCGTCAAGGACCGGAAACGGTGGCGTTTCCGGCCGTCGGATTCCTCCTATGTACACTAGAACACCACGTTGCGAATGTGGTATCATTGGCTATTATAGTTTCGTGTTCGACTTTGATCTTCCATTCACTCTCTCTCTCTCTCTCATTCTTTCTTTTTCTCCCTCTCTCGTACTCCTCGTGGTATATAGTCGTTCGCGAAAGTATCCGAACGTTTGCATTCGAAATCGTTCGCAAATGAAATGCAAATTTTGATTCGTGTTTCCTGTTGAGAATGTATAAACATTAGAAAAAAGTTCTTATTCATCCCCCCATATTCTCTTAATTTCTTCGACGAGTTCGTAACACACATTTTTAGACAAGTTTCGGGAAATTTATTTGGAAAATTCATTCGTCGACACGGCGGGACGCAAATGTTGGAGTATTCTCGCGAACGGCTGTACGTCCACGGCTACTAGACACAGTAGGACTTGTTGCATCGATAATAGTGTCGGCTAACAATGACGATAGTAGTACGATGACAGTAAAGTCTGTAGTGATATTAATATTTCACCTTAATGTCGTTAAACTCTAATATGTATATGTATATATAATATATGTATATAGATTCTTCCGATCAATAGTACAAGTTCCGTGTATGTATACGTATATACAATATAATATGATTTACAATAATTTACGATAATCGATACCATAAATCATCATCTTTATCTGTTATAACCCCCTCCCTGGTTTCCTATACCGAGTTTCTGCCTGGTTTATTTATCGTTCGAAAATTTGGCCGCGACCGGCCCCGCGGCTGCAGCGTTTTGTTTTTTAATTGTCGATCCCGACACACATACACACACACACCTTGAAAGCGTTTTAGTGATATCACAGTGATTTCATTGCTCCAATATTATCGATAGAGAGATCGTCTCGCGGCGCGCGCGCGACGCGAGATCGTCGGGATTAAACACACCCCCGGCGGCCGCGACTTCTTCCCTTTTCGGCGAAACGTTTCGTCGCTTGACAATGGCCGCGAATCGATAACGAGGTTATCGATGGAGAAATTAATTGCTAATAAATGGGCTGTTTTTTCGACGAACGCGTCGAAACGATGCTACCGTCGGAGACGTTGCATAATTCCGAAGCCAGGCGGGCGATAATTGAACGGGTTAAGAAAGGTGTTCGAAAACAGTCATCGACGTTGATCGAAAGTTTTATAACGACACAATTAATTTAGCGCCTCGAAACCCGCGGGGAAATAGAAATTTGTTCAGGTGGTGAATAATTATCGATGAAAGTTTGGAAACGAACCGGGTCTTCGTTTTAAGGAATCTAATTAAGGTTCTTCGACGTTATTGGACGATCTCGCGTCTTTTTCCGATCACGAAAACGACGTGGCCGCTCGACGGATCGAAATGATAAATTATAGTCGATCGTTGGATCCCTACGGCGACGTTGGATCGTTCGAATGTACAAGTACAAGATTAGAACGAGAATGACGATGGTGATCAATAAGAATAGTGATAATCCGTTAATAATAATAAAGAATAATATTAATAACAATAGTAATATACATATCTGTGTACAATGTGTATAAATACAAAGTATCATCGTGTTCGTTCGTTAATTCATTAGCAATTGTCGTTTAGTTTTTTAGAGACGGTACGAGCGTAACAATTAATTAGAATGATCGTTTAAACGTTAGTCGACATTTTCCTCTATCTTTTTTTTTTTTTCAAATGTAGTCGTTCCCGTTTATTTATTTTTTCTCCTTCCTCCTCCACGGTCTAACTTGTTTGGATTAAATTTCTTATATGCTTACCAGTTTTTAAGTAACATCGTGGTGTACGTAGGGTTAGGTAATTTTTAAATGTACTTGGACACACACACAGAGAGATTCATCGAAAAAGGTACGGTTTTGCAAAAAATCTGCTCGGCTCCGCCTAACGCGATCGCCGCGTACACGTAGTAGTTTCTTCGTAACAGTATTAAATGGTAAACGACAGTACGGTTACGTTTAATTACTTTGTTATTTCTCTTTTTCTTATTATTTTACTCTTTATCGATTCACGGTTACGTTGAATCCCCTCTCCCTTATCGCTACCTTACGGGTTGGGTGGGGGAGAAAATTTCGTTTTCACCTCTCCGTTTCTTTTTACACCTTAACATCGATCTAAATTAAGTTTCTGGAACTAACAACGAGGACAAACGTTCCTTTTCCCTCCCTATATTGCTGTGTCTGATCCGATTCCACCGTTCTTTGGGGGGGTAACTTTGACGAGCGTCAAACGGGAATTTCCACGAGATCGAACAGCGTTACGCCGCGGCAACAGAAAAAAGAAGAAGGGAGGGAGAATAAAAAGGAAGCAAGTATTATCGCGAGGATTTCGTTCTGTCTCCTCGTATCGACGATTTCTTGGCTCGTGAGAAACGAAACTTCCAATGGCCGCGCTGATCCCTTAAATCGTGAAAAACCGTCAGATGTATTGGATATGTAGGGGGTGGTGGTGGTGGTGGTCGCTGGAAGAGGGGTAAAAGAAACAAGCACGATGGGGAGCTCAGTGTCGATGTTTGATCGTTTGAAATATGCATTACCCTACATCATCGGGTCTCCGATGGTTAGAACGTAAATTCCACTCGGTTACGTGTATCCAGCTCTCTCGCCGGCTTTCGTTTATGCGTTCGTGAACATAATATCTTGCCGGAGCATCTCGAGTCCCTTTTATTTCGTGCACGATAAATTCTCGGGCATCCGGTCGACCGTATAACCCGGGGATTTCATGTTACAAAGTATGCGATGTAATATTTGCGGGACGATGGGATTGCATAGTTTGATCGGCAAAAATCGACGAATGGGAAGATAGGAGGACCGTCTTATATGATTATCATTTTGCATGGCGGTTAATAACGAATGCTCGTCGCGTTTCGAAATCAATTTTCATCGATCCTCGAAATCGTCGATTCGGAAAAAAGACGTTTAAATATCCGGATGCTGGTACAAGGATAAACAGCGCACAGTTATTCGAGGATGTTTTTATTCGCGTCGAATGGAGATTGTATCTTCGAAAGCAATCAAACTTTCAGAAATGAAAGATTGAATAGGCTGGCGAAATGTACGACCCTTACCGCTTAACTCCCGAACAAAAATACCCGGATTTCGATCTGGCTCTGTACAACGGGTTCCAAGTAATTTTTTTATTCGAGTCCCGCGCTCGCTTCGAAGCCACGGGGATGATCTTCAATCTACGAAACAGAGAGGCCAGATTGAACGCGGTGGTGAAAAAGTATCGAGGAAATTGTTTTCCGAAATTTGTTTCGCCGTTCGGCAGCGGTGGCGGGTTGTTCGTTCTCGATTAACGAGCGGCGTTTTGCCGCTCTTTGATTTGTTTTTGCACGACAGTCGGGGGAAATTTCGGATACGCGCGTTAAAGGGTTTCTTCGGTTCGAATCGAAACAAATTATATTCTGAAAGCGGTGTATCGCGTTCGAATTATCATGATTTTTGCAAAAGCTTCGTCGTGAAATTTCGATTTTCTGGGTATATGGAAGCGGTATCGAGACTTTGGTAGACGTAGACGAGGCAAACGTCTGGCTGCGTAGATTAAGCGAACGAGTGGGTGGTCGAAAAGGGGGGGCGTGTGTAGGCGAGCTTGGAATCGGATTGATCGATTTCATCGGGGGTGGATTGATTCGGTGGCTTCGCGAGCCCGGTAGGCGTTAAATTATAAAGTGGCCGATCGCGAATTGGCACCCTGGCGCGCAAACATTGCGTAATGCCGCGTAATAATTGAAACCGCATCGGTTCTCTGTACCTGCGACAGTTTTCACCCGTTGTCGGTCAAACAAATAAAGCCAACGCGTTCATCTTCAAACGTTGCGCGGCGCCACGGGCCAATTAAGTGTAATATTTGATTTCGACCAAATTAAAATACAACACCCTCGATCGTGTTTCCTGTCCCCGTTCACTCGAACCACGATTATCTCGCGAAACTGTACCGTTTTATTTATTTTTTTTAATAGTCTTCGTGCACGGTGCAATCGTATTCTCCAAGTTCCTCTTCTCTTCTCTTTTTTTTTTTGTATCTTTTTCTGTTTTTCACTTATAACGGAGAAATTCCTACGTTTATATAGATAATACGTAGCATTGTACATTATGTTCTTTGTCCCTTAAATCTTTAGCGAAATCGTAGTAATTCGAAAAAAATTCGTGATTAAACGTTACACGATTAACGGTGTGTCGATGCTATTCGATTAAACGAGACGCGCCTATTTAATAGGAAACATGTTCGCTTCTGTGTTCGCGTGATCTCGTTTTCTTTACTCTCCTCTTTTTATTTGTCCAACGACGATCATACAAGATCGAGCCTTCTCGAAATTAGCCGCTCGGCTAACGATACGCGTGTATAATATTATACAACGGTTACTTTATTATTGCACGCGGGTACGCGCGCTGCTCGTTTCGAAAGTTTTCCTTCCCCGAAGGCACGAAACCGGGAAACGAAGCTTCGGCTAAAACTTCGACCCCCCTTTCCCCCGTACTTTTCCCCGGCGTTTTCTTTTCCAATTCCCCGATCGCGACGCTCCCGCGGCTCCTACCGCGGAACAAACTCGCTATATATCTTGCTTCGGAAAAATTTCAGAAACTTGTTTCCCCGTCTCGTGTTCTTTTTCGATTCGAACGAGCATCCCTCGTGCGTCAAATCGAGCGTAAACGCGGCGTATTATTTTTTTCTCTCTCAATTTTGATTCCGTCGACGAGACACGAAAAACTTTCTAAACGATCCGTGCGAAAGGGTTCGTTATTTTTTTATATATATATACACGCATGCGCCCGAACTATACATATCTACATATTTCACGTACATCGATAATAATGGATTGTCGCGACGTTTAATTTACAATCGGACCGTGGCGTTATCCGTCGAAGGAACTCGTCAGATTCCGTTGTTTCGTTGGTTGGAAGGGGGGTGTGGGTGCTGGGGATGGGGGTAGCGAACATGCACCGCGATCGTGCGGTGAATTCACGAGTCGATTACCGGAGGAGAAACGCGGTTTCCGTTGGCCGCGTACAATTAGTTTCAGTCGCGTCGTCGAATTCGCCGAGATACCCATCTGTCTTCGACGGTGTCGCGTCGAATCGACAAGCAGCCGGAAGTGTTGTATCGAGAGGGGGGAGGGGTGGGTGGTGGAAGCGGCAGCTGTTGCTGAAACGCCAGTCTACAATTCGCCTTATCGAGGATTCATGACCGTCGTCGGCGAACGGGTTATCGAATTTGTCAGCTTTTCGTTTTCGATGCCGAGGATTCGTGCTCGACGCTCTCTTTCGGATCCGTCGCGTCTAACGCGATCCGACGAATGATTTTACGGGAATATATATATATATATATACGCGAGAGAGCAGGGAGTTTCTCGCGAGCAAATTCTTCGTGCTCGACCGTCTACTTGAGCGAATACGACACGCATCTGGACAGGAATTTTCCCGTGGCATCGTCGTCGCGCTCGACAATTTCGTCCGTGCTTGAAATTTCAGCGAGTTTACCATTCCAAAGGGACGTTTCCCGTCGGAAGTTTTTACAAGCGAGCGCGAATCTCTCTCGGGTATAAACGTGTTTTCGCGTCTCTCACCGTCCTCGACACCTCTCGATCCACCGAGAGACGTGCTTCTTCTCGCGGTGACGTTTCGTCGATCCTTCTAACCGTGTACCAACCCCCCCGTCTCACCTTTCTCGACGAACGCGATATTAGCCGCGAAGTTGCGAATCGATCTTCTCCTCGCACGCGCGATACTCGGTATCCGTATGGGACTCGCTGGAACGAGCCCAGGGAATTAGCCGACATCGCGGTTCGACCGTTTTCATTTGAACAGTATCCTGCGGAACGCGCGACGGAAGTCCTTGTTGAACACGGTGTAGATGAAGGGGTTCAGGGCGGAGTTCATGTAGCCCAGCCAGAACGCGATCACGAACGCCTGCGTGGGTATCTCGACACCGGGGAACAGAGGTTTCACGATGTAAAGAACGAAGAACGGTAGCCAACAGGCGATGAAGCTGCCCATTATGAAGCCGAGGATCAGGGTGGCTCGTTTCTCCTTCTTTCGCGCCAGTCTCTTCTTCTCTCTCTCCGGGTCCCGTGGTTTCGACGACTTCCCCTCGACCACCCCGTCGTCCTTGCCCGTGGAACGGCCGCCCTCGCCGTGCTCCCTTCTCAGTTTGCCCAGGTTCCGGCGGCCGAAGATCGGCTGGCAGAGACGCAGCTTCAACGGCTTGACGACCGCGCATCTCGACACCACGCCGCTGTCGGAGGACGACGGGTCGAACTCGGACACCATGTCCACGTCGATGCCGACGCTGGGCGCCCTGCACCGCGACGGCACGCTCGACTGACCGTCGCCGTTCACCGACAGCGTCGCCTTCAAGTTGCTCTTCTGCACGGGCATCGGCACCGTCACCTGTCGGACAGAATCGTCGATCGTGTTACTCGCAATTGCTCCCTTCCTTTAGACAATTATTTTTCAAACTTCTAATTAGATACTCGAATTCTATGAAGCAACATTCGATATTCATAAACTCGTAATTGGGTCTTTTGAAGAGTCTTTTGAAATGTTTTCACAATAGGGACTTTCGCAAGATAAACTGCAGGACTAGGTTAAACGTAGCTTCCAGACCGGAAGCGTATATATCAGGCGGTATTCGCGTAGCCGGTGAAACTAGCGATCCGTGTGATTTCATAGAGAATCTCATAAATGTTCATTCGCGACAAGGAGTTGCCGGCAGTTTTCGCGACAGTTCGTTCGATCGAAAATAACCCAGGCCCCGGCTCTCTCGCCGCTCGTTGGAAAGTTCGCCGAGCGAGGTCTAATTTGATCGAACGTTATCGAATGTAGTTTATGAGCGGCGATCAAAAGTAGCAATTTCGGTGCTCGCGCGTATGATCGATAGAATCACCGATACCCTAGGACGTAAACGCGGCGGAGAAACTGCGCGTTATTGTGCCTCGAATCCGCGGCCACCCTTTATTCGATTCCATTCCGTAGAGAAAGAGAGAGCGCGAAATCGAATAGCGAATTTCCCCGCGATCGGAGATTTACTGCTTCTACTTTTATGCGACACAATGGCGCAGCAGATTTCAGATGTTACCCGCTGTGTCACCGTGCGCTGGATTATATTCAGATTCTAACCGCGAAACTGAAGTTATTGAAACAAGTGTTATTCACCGTGTACCCATTCCGCGGGTACGATGGTACATGGTTGGCCGTTTCAGCGTCTAGTACGGTTCCCGACTGAAATCTATGCGCGACGGTTTATGCTCTTACCGAGTTCCAGCGGATCGTTCCGCCGCTGAATCAACAAGAGGTAATTCGCGAGTTTGTGAAACGATCCAAAGCGCTGAATGGTAATTTTTTAACGGATGCGAGCTCGTTTAATATCTCCGCGTAACAAACGATAATGTCCGGGGTAGTCTGAATTTCGAGCGTGTACACGCGCGTTAAAGCGTCTGCCCTTTCTAGCCGTGGAATTTGAAACGAGTGCTCGTAACTCGAGCGTGATGGATGATCCGATTCAACCGCGAGTCGTGCCACGGAATAATGTTGTTAAACATACAGGAATCATACGCCGTTACGTCCCGCTCGTAAACGTGGCTCGTTTGTTACCGGGATTATGAAAAATCACTCGAACGAACCTTGAGCGTGTCCTTCTCCTCCATGGGGATGCTGCTACCCCCGCCGGGGTCCGCCTCGGAGGTGCTGACGTCGCTGGCGAAGTCGCAGGTGACGATGGGGATCTGCACCGGCTGGTTCTCGATCGTGGCCACGTTCTCCATCACGGACCCCGGCGGTTTCTTTGACTCCGTCGCCGGCGTGCTCTGCGTGAAGCTCGTCTGCCGGACGTCCGGCGACTCGGGCGGCATCGCCGCGCGCGGACGGGGCTGCTTCCGGATGCCGCGACGCGCCCGGGCCTTCGCCGCGAAGTAGATGCGTATGTACACGAACACCATGATGCACGAGGGGATGTAGAAGCTGCCCAGAGCGGAATAGAGGACGTAGCCGATGTCCTCGGATAGCTGGAACAGAAACGAGGGTCTTCGCGGTGAATCGAAATCATTTTCAAATCGAACTATAAAAATCAAAGTCGTCTCGTTTCGTTTAATGAAAAGATGAAAATTGCGAGCCATCGGTTAAAACGGGATTCGCGAATTAACGCGATCGTCGTCCTTGCATTCCAGAGCGGAGATTTAGACTCGGTCAGTCGGGTCGGGAGATGACCATTTTCGTAATACTTTTACGGTCACATGGGAAACGAAAGCAAACTGGGTTACACTGCCGTCGCGTATACGTACGGACACGTAGATGGCGACGTTTCGCCCAAAACTGGCGTGCACATGAATTACGAGAGTACATGTGTGTGTGTGTGTGTGTGTGTGTGTGCGCGCGGGTGGGTGGTGCACGCGTAGAGTTTAATTCAATTTAATTTACGACGCGGTTCCGCGAACTAGCCGGAATAAAACGGACCACCGCCCCTGAACAGAGAATGTTTGATTCCGTGTAATAACTTCTTCGTCCGTGGCCCCCGACCCATTTGCATTTGAATTATGCGCGAAACGACAACCATCGTCATTTATTTATTAACCCGTACCATCGATTTCTCCAGGATCGAGGTAGAAACCAATGGGAAATATATCCACGGTTAGATCAGAATCATCCATGGCTGGGACTCGCTACGAAATCGAGCAGATCTACCGTAGAACGTAATCCCGCGTATCGCGTTACGTTCGAGCGCAATTTATCGAAGCGCTGTCCATTTATTACGCGCGCGAAGAGTATCCTCGCGCGGGAAGAACGAGTAAAAAGTGAATTTATTTCGCGACTCTTCTTCTCCATTGACGAAACTTATACGACACATTTTTCGGTTTATTGGGTCGTGGACTGAGGAGAATAATTTCGTAGATCGTACGCCGGCGATAGCCTTTCGTTACGACTCGTGTTTCAACGGGGACACGTAGCGCGCGGCTCTGAAGTTTCCCCGTGAAACGATTAGCACGTATAAAATTTAATCTCTCAACGTTGAACGTTTAATCTTCCCTTTTCGTGGCCATTGGCCGTTTTCCTTTCCTTTCATAGCGCCGTTCCGACGTCGCTCTCATGAATGTGACATCCGACCATTGGACGACTTTTTCTCACCGGGACTGACCAAGGAGATTGAAAAAGAGCGAAAAGAGACCGGGTCGACAGGGTTCGCGTCCTTCTGGACACGTAAACACGCGGAAATGAAATAATTGGTGATTTATTGCGACTTTCCGGTAACGTACCCGGGGAAAATGATGAACTTAACAATTCAGTAATCAGTAATTGCTGTTACTAAATTACTCGGTACCGAATTAACCGATTTTCTTTAAAATTAACGATCTCTAGTCAATTATTACGGTAATTTGGTGATCTGGTAATGGACGATGGAGGATTTTCATGCCTCGACGGGAAAAAAGAATTTGGTTGACATTCACAAGCGTTTCGGTTGAAATACAAAATTAGCAGGTGGTCATTTCGAGTATAGCCGGGGTTAGCCGAGATAATTAAGCGATGGAACGATACAGTAACCGAGTTTGCCACGGTCGTTGGGTCTCCATTCTTAGCGGGGAAGGAAAAAGAGGAGAAGGAAGAGCGAGTCGCGCGCTGACGTCAAACGTTCCTCGACCACCAACGTCACTCCATTCCGTGTTCCTTTTCCTGAGCGGAATATCACGGTTCACGGCTGCTGAATATATATATATATATATTTTTTTTCTTTTACAAACCGCGCATTTACACTCTCGCGAACTTCTTAATGAAAAATTCATTTCTTCGTGCGTTTTCTCCTTTTTTCTTACCCCCTTTTTATCGTTGTTTCTCTCGATAGGAAACGCCGAGGGTGGAAAACGGGCGGCAGGTTTACGACGCTTCGCGCCGCAACACGCACGCATATTTTCTTATTTCTTTCTTTAACTGGAAACATAACGAGCAATATAACTCGTGCTAAGCGAACGAAAATCCAACGAAATCGCGAATAATAAAGTTCGCTGCGGTTTTTCTCCCCTCCCCTCCCTTTCTTTTGTCGTCCCTTTTTCGACGTTCATTTGGAAGAAAGTCCAGATTCGTAGTACGTTCCATTGAAAAATTCCCGAATCATACGGTAAATTAAAGCAATGGCGTCGGTCCCTCTTCTTCCCCGACCCCCGGGCACGAAAGCCCGCCGCTAGAACGATATTCTTTGCTAGCTCGGAATAGAATCGACGTTCACTGCGGCAGAACGATGTCATTCGCCAAATGGCAACGCGTATCCTTGGTCATTTTCGTCGGAACGACGCCACCGTGATCCTGAACTCGTTTCCGCGATAGAACGTGCGCCGGCCGAGCGTTTGCCAACGATTTCAATTACGAATCCCTGATAAACGACCCTTGCACCGTGCCCGCCCGTTCTCTTCCTTGAAAAATCGCTGAAATAAGTGGCGAAATAAATAAGAAATCGAGGCGTAATGGTAACAAAGTCCGAGGGAACCCAGCCCCGGGAGCTTTCCTTTTTTTAATGGAAAATCCGATCTTGCCAACGTTTCCAAAATAGGTTATTGTACGTCGAATGACCTGTCTCGTCGCGCCATAAGTTTCCTCGCGATACTTGTCGTTAGTCCTCGAATCCATTTTTCAAATAAAATATACATCCTTTAAATATTTCATCAGGATCGAAGGGTTAAACCTTCTGGTCCCACGCGGTCCGAGAATTTTGTAAGGGGATGGTCCGCGTGGTGTTAGTCCTGTATCGCGGGTTTGCTTCTCGGAGCGTGTCGAGGGGAAACGCGGGAGGGCGCGTGGGATCCGTGAAACAGCTTCAATTAAGTTCCACGACGGCGAGAAAAGGAGACGGTGGCTGCGGACGGCCATGCCCCGAATGCCTGTGGCATACGTTTTGTCCGACCCAATTAAATTTCTTTCCGGCTTGCCCCGTCTCGTTACTTCTTTTCATCTAGATTCGGGCCAAATCGTGCTCCCTTTAAGCACGCCGTCAGCGTGAAACCGAGAAACCGATTATAACTCGTGGACCCTCAAAATAATTGCATTCCAGCGTGGCCCGTCTGGATCCTTCTTTCGCGAATACCGACCCACGGAAACGTACGGTCCCACCCCATCCTCCTCGAAACATTCTTAATTGAATTGAACATCAGAGATTAAATGTCACGCGTCCGTGTTCGTGGAACACTGGTTCGTGCTTGGAACCATTACAGCTGGAGATAAAATTCTTTTTCGTGTTCCCACGTTCCTGTGAGAATTACGCGAAGGTAACTGTGTTATTTAATAGATGGGCTCGAATAGACTATGCCGTCAGAAAGGTTTGGGTTGGGTATTAGAAACAATTATTACACATCTCCTTACGCCGTTGAAATAAAGAATGCAATATTCGAGAAAGAAATAAAGGGCTCAGAGGTTGAAGCGGAGGAAAATGGTAGGCAGGGGGTATCGATGCCGAGATTATTTCCCGCGAAAGAGCGAGATTTAAGTTATTGGTTACCGAAATCCAACCTCGGAGGATTCTCGGATTCTTTTCAATAAGAACGTGTCAGCCGTCTCTCGTTGGATAAGTATAGATAGCATCGATTGGACGATTCGCGGCTTCCTTCCGAAGGGGGAACTTTAAAGATTAGAAATTCATCAGGACGGTTCTTCAGCGTCAATGGGACCAGTTCATTTTACCAGTCTGTTCCTTTGACGCCACGATTGATACTCCCTTTGTCCCGTCCGGCCATTGTGCGCCGCTGTTGCTTTTACCGACGCGTTTGCTCGACTTGAAATAGAAACGGGAAGAAATGAATTTCTTCCTTCCTCCCCCTGCCTCCATCCCCTGGTCCCTTTCCTACTGAACGAGCAAGTTTCGAGTAAGTACCGAAAGACGAGAGAGGAACGTCTGGGAACGCAGATGGATGTGATATTACTTGTTCGGGAAGGCTTTCAGCTATACTTTCCGCCTTGAAACTTCCTTGCCTTAATTGCGTTAATATTTGACCAGGAGGGCGAACGGGGTGGAGGAGGGGGATAGGGATACACGAATGTACGGCGTACCGCCGAATAAAACAATATTTGTCGAGATAACGTTAAACCGTAATGTATTATTTTGGAGGACGTTACGTGTTAGCGTTGTTAACGTCCGGGTACAGAGACGATATTTGCCGTGGAAACTACGTCCGCGAAAGTTAACTTGTAGTCGCTATTTCCCTGTTATTTTAACAAGTTGCGTTAATTTCTTTCCCCGGCAAAATTTCCACGGACTACTCGAATGCAGTCTTTCGTCAGAGTCGAGACTTTACTTAGGCAAAGAAAAAGGGGACCGGGAATAATATCCCCTTTCCGTCGGTGTTTTTCGTTCGTTAAACGGCCACTCGTAATAAGTATTCCGCTCCTTTCCGGCTTTCCGCGAAGGAAACGCGATCGATGGGCCCCGTCAACGAAAAAGCGTTTGACATACGCGGCGGAAAAGGCAGACCGTGGAACGTTTCAAACAAATCCGTGTGTGCGGTCCGGCATGACCTGGATCTCTGTTTTTCTGCACCCCTTCGTCCACCTCCTATCGCTGTAGCCCCGTTTCAACGCTTCGTGCAAAAACATGTTGCTTTTTCGGCGAACGCGCTCTTTTATTTCTCTCCGGCACGGATCGCGGTGTTACGACGTGGCCAAAATAACGTGCAATGACGCGGACGAAAGTGAGATCGCCGTTTATAATATATTCTTTAGTTTCGTTCTTCGAGAAACTCTCGTTTATTGGAAATGTAATTTCGTCGATTTCCATCGCGTTCGAGGCGCAGCGCCGAAAAGGAACGAATTTCGGATTGTTCGGGCGAACGGCGACGTCGGGGAACAGCGAGGCGTTAATAATCGCGTGTCACGGACGCGGGTACCCTCCAGGAACGTAATCTCTGAACGTCGCGAAATTCCACGAATTTGCATCTTATTAAAAAATAATCCAGCGCACCGTGAAGCGGCGCGGCGCGTCGCGGTGCGCGTTCTTCGGCGGGAACGTAATTTCGAGCCTAATCGCGTTCAACGACGAGAATACTCGGCAGCCCGACTCTTCACGCTCCCGTGATTCGCAGTCGCGCGTTATTAAGAAAATTACGAGCAATCGGGAACGAGAAATGTTTCATTAAAGACGTTCGAAGCCGGAAACGGTCTCTCTCCTTTCGTTTGTCTTTGTGGACGGATATTATTTCCAACAAGCCACGTTACAATATAAATAAAACTTGAATTTCGCGTTTCGAGATACTCCGGCTCGAGGTATAAGAGGGCGCAGGGTTAATATTCTTTAACGTCAAAGCATTAAATTACGGACAAACGTGTTTCTTCTCGTTAGACTTTGCTCCTCGGACGGAACAGTTGCGCGGAATGCTTTTTTACTCGCGTTTCCTCGTGTATTCTTTTTTTCTCTCTGTTTTTCCCCCGTTGGCACAACGGGGCAATATCATCTACATCGCGAAAACAGCAACAGCGTCGCCGCGTAAAATGGACGCGGAGAGCACGTATTAAATTTCTCGGCGAGCCGCGTATCGTGTATCCGTGAAACAATACGGTCCGAGTTAGAGCAAAACCGTGACACTCCGCACGAAAACGATTCACGAGCGCAATAAACGTGTACAACCCCTCTTTTTGCGGCGCACGCAATTCGTTGCCGGATTAAAATCTTCAATCTTCGTAAGAAGCGCTTGTTACGTGCGCGAGTGCACCGCGCGGGATTTCCTCGGGCTGATTAGAAATTTAAATGTTACGTTTTTGCCCCGGTTTGCTCCGCGATTCGGTGGCTTTGCCTGTTACACGTTTCGCTACGTGTAGAGAATTTTATCGCGCCAAGGTTGTGCTCGAATTTCCATACGTTTCTCGGATCTTTCTGTAAGTAATTCGCCGCTCTTGACGGACTTTGCTGGTTTGCTCCACGACTTTCGTGCTGTTCTGGAAAATTAATTATCGCGCGATACCTTCCTCGCCAGTAATATTAGGTATGAATTTTGTCGGGGCACAATGCGAGACAAACAAATTTCGAAACAACCCGACACGATGTTCTCGTTTTAAAACGGAAAGTTAGTTGGCACCGTTGTACGGGCTCGCTTTGTCCCGTCTCTTTTCGCTGGATGTAATTAAATTGTCATCGTGGCGGTGCGACGCCTACGAAACGCACCCCTGGAGCGCGCGCCCTCTTTTTACTCCTCGACCTCTGTGTGCCGCACGCGTTTGCTTCGAATTAATACTTTTCCTCTCGATTCCGTTGAACCGGAGAAAAACATCCAATTTCGTTCGCAATCCGGTTAGACGTGGCGGTGGATTGCTGGTCGTTTCGTAGCCGCTGTTTGCATCGGATTGGTCCGCTTTAAACGCTCCGCTGTGCCTCTTGCGCGCACTTTGCCCTGTCAGCCGCACGAAAACGTTTTCGGGGGAAAAAAGGGACGCGGGATCGATCGCGCGAAATCATTGCCGAATTTCATTCGCTCTGTTAATGGCGCCAAGTTTAAATACGTATCTGGACGAGGCGTAGACCTGTTAGAATAAAATAAACTGGCAACCTAGTCCCTTTGGTGTCGCTGGCAAAAATCGATTGTCGCAAATAAGCGCCATCCAGCGTGCACCCTTCTTTTTCTCGCGAAAATGATTTTACAGCTTCTTTTTATAAACCGGACAGTTGATATCCGTACGGCGGTAAAGCCGATATTAATACCATGAATATATTATTACGCATTGGACAATGTGCAAAAACGGGCGCTTTGTAAACGCATTAAAGCCATCGAGCATCGGAGCTGAAATTTCGGACATCCGGACAGCGGACGGCCAATAATTACGGGACGAGGTATGCGCATTTTTGAAAACGTCCGCCACGCGTATTCCCCCGTCCGGCGAAACTCTTCATCCGTGTCCCTTTGCTCTCCCCACCGCTCGATCCACGAATGCGTAATTAGTCAGCTCGTTGATGTTCCTCTCTCGGTCGCCATTACCGCGTGATATATGAATCATGTAGCAGGCTCGATCGTTGCTTTTGATGGGCTGTCGGTGAAAATTTGTTGACGATAAACGCGGAGCGCAGGAAATCGGGATTTTCAATACGCCTTTTACGATTCAAACCGTTTCCGACTGAATGTTCCCGGCTCGACAATGGACGATTGATTATTCCTCGTCGTAACGACAACCTTTCCGAGTGCTTTTTCGTTCGTAATTAAAATTCGAATTGCACGCGGAATTTCTTCCTCGGTTAATCGGAAAACAAAATCGACGCCCGTTCAAACCGGCTAAATAATTAATTAAACCGACACCTGATTAACTCGTTAATCCTTTACACGATGAAAAAATAAAATTGCGATTCGTTGCGCTAATATTTGTCCCAAATAATTTTAGAGGAAATATCGTATTTTATTTTTAATTAAGTACAATATAAAATTTGACATACTTTTAAGTTTAATAGTGTCCCGTATTAAACGGACGTTTGTTTTTCGAGTTGTACGCGCTGTCCAAGTAAACCGGACATTTCACGAAAATACTTGGTGTACAGCGGCCACGTATCGTGTAACGCCACGGTATAAAGGTGTACCGTAAACAATGAGCATCGCTTCGTTACGAGGCATTGTTTGGACGAGCGAAATTGTTGCAGACGAAGAGAATAATCGCGGAACATTGACCACGCGTGTCGTTGTTAGACGCGGTGTTGCGCGAGCGGCAAAGTATCGCGTTCTCTTTCGCGGAATGTTCGCAAATTGTTCGAGCAAGTTCACGCTCACGCGATCCTGACCGCAGAACCGAAATGGTCAGAATTGTATCCAACGGCCGGCTCGTTCATCCTTTGGTACAATATTTTGTCAAGACACACGGTGAAATTCATAATTCCGATTCGCATCGCGTGTATTAAATGGGGCTGGGAGAGAAAAAGGAATCGAACTGTTTCATTGTTCGACGGTGAAAATCGTTCGAAGACTGCGAGAAGGAAATTCCTTCGCGGCCGCGCCATTCATTCTCCCCGAGAAGCTCTCGTTCGACTAAATTTCATTTCGCTCGCTGGATTTTGATGTAACGCCTCCTCTCGATAACGTAGCCGACGCTCGATCGCCGCTTTGAATTATTTTCCCGTCGATTTAATTTCAATCGAACTGACTGCATAAGGATGGTGGCCGAGGGAAACCCGGGTTCCTTCGATCGCGCATCGGGAATACTAAGTACCGGTTCCCGCTGCTGTCTACGAAACGGCAACCAAACCGTTGGGAAATGTGTAAAAGATCAGCGGGAAAGAGTGGCGTTAGACGTGCATCGCATGGGAAGTCTCGCGTCAGGTTTCAGGGGGTTGGTTCAAGGAAACAACCCAAAAAGAACATTTTATCCACGAGATGTGCGTTAGAATTGTAGAAACATCCATCCACGTTGAATCTCGGTCGTTTAACGCCAGGCTGAATGATATTTCCGGAGAATGGCTCTGCCGTCTGACTTATCGCGTACCTATTCTACTGCCGCGGTTACTTGCTTTAAGGATAATATCAGAGATATTATTATTTCCCATAATAACAGAAAATTTATGATATAAAATTAGAAATTTTGTTTGCCAGTCGATGTTACTTGAAGATTTAAGTCGCCAGTGCCCTTAGAGACGCGTTAATTTATGCAAACTGGTAAAAAAGTGTCCATTTTACGGTCCGTACGAAGCAAGTCGAAGCTGACGAAGCTACGTCGAGCTGACGGAGGCAGTCGTAGGGTGTAAGAGGGAAAGAAAGGACATCATCGAGAAAGGACGATCGTCGGTACGTGCCGTGGCATGGTCTCGGGCTTTAAAGCTCTTCTCGTTTAGCCGTTTCCCAGCAGCTGTTTAAAGCCTGGCGCTGGCACACGAGTTCCCTGGCCCGGATTCCAGCAGGTTATTTAACCCAAACTTTGCCATCTGATCTCACTCTGGTCCTACGTAGAAAAAAAGAAGGAGTAGAATGACCGAAATTCAGCTTCCTTTTTTTTCCTCTCAGACGGTCGAACCTTGTCGAGCTTTTATCTCGGATTATCCAGCCACCCAGTTTTTATCTACGAAAGCCACTCGGTTTTGTTTTAAGATTCTGTAACGCGAGCAGCTTTCTTTATTTTTTTCTTCTTTCCGCTCTCGTCCGCCTCGAGCGGAGACGCTGGATACCGCGAATGGAATCCGTGTCCGCGACGCCCGATGGAAATTCATTTCCGTGCGGACACCAGCGAATTATGCGAACGGACGCCTCGACAGGATTTTATTATTCGAACAAACGGAAGGTTTATCCCGGATCAACGTACCGATCGTTCTTTGTATAATTTACCCTGAAACACGCTGGAAATTTCATTCTCGAAGAACGCGTTGCGTTGGGTGGCCTTTTTCGAGTACACCATTTTTTAAAAAAGCAAGGGACGAAGGTTCCCTTTCAGCCCAGGCTTTTATAGATAATTTCGTAGCTCTTTGTTGAACGTTACACGCGTGTAGTTCTTTTGGCCCGTCCACTGTCTTTCACCGCGAGATACACGCGAAATGTATGTAAAACAAGGGGTTTTCCCGGCGATACACGCGACAGAAACTTTCCTCTCGCGTTGAACGTGCCGCGGCATAATAGCCGAGTGAATAGCACCGTGAACTTTCCGTTCAAAGAACCCTCGCGAAATTTTCCACGCTCGCGTAAACGGCCAAGGATTATACGGCGTTAAGTAGGCGGGTTACCCGCGTTTCCCGTTCTCCGCTGAAACTCTCAACGAGTTTCTATCAATCGTCGATGCCTTTAAACAACGCTTATCTCTCGACCCGGTCTCGCGAAACTTTCTTTGGAAGATAGCCGTTGAATAATCTCTCGCGGATTCGTCGCGATTTCAAACGAGCCGAAAGAATCGCGGCGATAAAACGAGGCTGGCTTACCGGCCAAGTGAATTTTACGTCACAAAGGAAACATTAAAAATATTACTCTTTGAAAAGTCGACGGTCGGGAATCCTTTTGATTTTCAGGTCTAATAAAAACCTCCCGATCGACCCCGTTAACCGATTCCTTCTACGATGATAGGCAAAGGGGCCGCCGTCGTCATAGGTCATAGGACACAAATATTTCATCCTTTCACCTTCTTCTCGTATTTTTCCTCTCTTTTTTTTTCGCCCGGCTCCCTTTCATCTTCCCACGAAAAGCCAGAAATTTATTTCGCGTGGGTCGCTCTCCCTTGCGTTACTCTCCTCGCCCTTCGAGGTCTTTGCGTCATTTTAAGATCTTCATGATTATCGACACCGCCATCGCTGGTACCCATGGTAACACGTTTCAACCGGTTCTCTTTCCATCCAGGAATGGCTCGCGATCCCTGGTCGCGATCCATCGGGGGCGAGCACGAATTCTCCGAGGGACGTTTTCACGGAACGAATTCGTGTGATGAATATTTTTTCCTTTTATCCAAAGGACCGCGACAAGGTCCTCTCGAAGCGGCTAACAATAATTGAAGGGCTATTTCGCTTCTTCGCGAAAGGAAACCCCCGATCGAGCTGCTTGTTTTGTTTTTACACGATGGTTCTCGAAACTTGCCCCCCATCCTCGTGAAAGACTTTCGAACTTCCCTCTTTCCTCACCCCCTTGAACTCTTGCGTAACCGTTTGTATTATGAATTCGCAGATCGATCGATGTTCGGAGTGCCGGAGGATTGTTAAAACTTGCTCGAGAGACAATTTTATTGCCTTTCGCGTAGTTTTACGATCGAAGAAAGAATCGTTTCTTTCTTTTCTCTCCTCGTCGAACGCTCGTGTCTGACCATCGACGCGCCACTTTCACTGCCGCACCTTCGTTCGACCGTTTCTCTCGTTGTATCTCTTCCCTTGCTCGTTTCACCCTCTTTAATTACACCGGGGTAAACGAGACGTAAATTATTCTGCCTTTTTATGAACTTCGCTAAAAGTACACCGATATTTATAAGTAATGTACCTGTAATATAAAGAATAACGTTACAGAAATTTGTAATTTGAACCAATTACAAATGTTAATAGTCTCCTTCGAAAATCGGCATATTTTTTTTGCTGGTACCGCTCTTCAGCTTCTAATCCCCGACGATTGGTCTTCCTCGGAATACGTGTAAATACGAAATCGCAATTTCTATCGTCGAACGGATCGTCCGTTTCCTTCGATTCGGTTCTTGCTCGTTTCATTTCAGTTAGCATTGCATTCGAGATATTTTCATTCGGTCCGGTGTCCACTTTCAAATACCTCATTCTTCTCCGTCGAACGCGCCCTTTATTTTCTTTCCATCTGCCCGCCTCTCCGCTCTCTCGACCGATTCCACTTTCTGCTTTGTAAGCTGTCGGACAGCTCTCTTTTCTCGCTGGAAGGCTATCCTCCCCCGCCTTCCACCCTCTACTCGGACTCTCGTTTTCATGGATAAAAAATGAAGGACAAACAATAAGAGGAATCTTCTGGATCTGCAGACTCATCTTCGGGGCCGGTTTTGTTTTCCCTTTCTCGCTTCGACCTCGGCTCGACCATCGTTCCACTTTATTCCTTTTCAGTCTTATCCTCGAAGAATGCTCCTCGCAACCTCGAACAAGTCGTTTCTTTTTACTTCCACCCCCCTTTTTTTTTCTCTTCTTCTGATCTTCTGTCTGGCGTCGATCGAGTCTCGAAAGACGAATCGTTTATCAACCGCGCCGAATAACGAACCTCTTCCCTTTTTTTTTTTCATTCCAAGTGAATGCTTCGAAGATTTTCATCGTCCGGCCTGTGAATCAGGAGTTTGGTATCGGGGAGAAAAAAAAATGATTAAATTCGTATAATGTCTTTCGTGTCCTTTCGTTCGATGATAAACGTATCGTCTTAACGGAGAGGGATATCCAATCGGACGTACCGAGGCTTTTTCCGTTTCATTTTTTTTTTTTTTTTTTATATCGACGGGCACAAAGGAACGGAAAATAATATCGTCCTCGTAACGTTCCCTTTGTGCCGGCTGAAAAGGGGGAGCACACCGGTACACGGAATGTCTTTCAGGGAGAACGGTAGTTAGATCGCGGAAGTAAGCTGAACGCAAGAAATCGTATACTCTCGCAGAAATTAAAGCGTCGTTTGAAGTGGCCGGGCGCGCACTTCCGGGCTCGATCGATATCTATAAACTATTCAGTTCCGGGGGATGCGGCGCGTGCAAATATTTCATAGGGGCTCACGGAAAAAGCGGCGCGGTCGGTGACGACAAAGGAACAGCTGGCGTTGATTTAAATTTTAAAATCACATACGAGAGAGGGCGGGCGGGAGGGATGCAGAGAAAGATGGGGAGTTACGGGGCGCACGAAAGAAGAGACAATTTTTGCGTCTCGGGAATAAAGACGCGTATTTTTCAATTTTCCGACCCTAATGCAGTCACGCTTCTCCCGTTTCCCTCTTTTTCTCGCGACCTCTCTGCGAACAGGATTTTTACCTCGAGCGTATAAATTTTCGCGAAACGAACTAGCCGCGAAGGATATTCAAATCGCTTTGGCATCGACGGAAACGAAACACACCGTCGTCGATTCCGGGTGGCAGTTTTTCAAACGGTCCCGATCGCTATCAACAGTTGTTCGGTTATTAATGAATCACTCGTCCGGAAGCGGTAGGAGAGTTGGCACCGAGGGCACGATGTTCTTTATTTATCGAAGGAATGCTGGCAACGCGATTGAAATTCGGCGACGAAACGCGCGCGTATCGATCGCCGTACGGGGAGCAGCCCGTTTTGTTCGCGGCCCGTTCTTCGACCGATCGATCAAAAATTCCCAGGGTTATGGAGCGGAAAAGCAAATACGCGGTCGTGGCTGGCGAAAGGGCCGTCGAGTTTTCGACTAATCTCCAAGTCAAACGACCTTAACCGAAGTAACTGCGACGCGATTAAACCGGAACGCGTGCCCTAATCTCGTCAGAATTGTGCAAACTTGATTCGAAATATAATAACGTTTTGATAATCTTTCGTTCGACCGTACGTGCGCTCCTATCGTGCGCTATTAAATCTGATTTCTGTTTGAACTTCGCCTTTCTGCACACGTAGGTGCCTCGAAATTCTAGGTTTTCATGAAGTGAAATTGTGTAAATTAAAAGCAATATATCTTGAAGAACATGAAAGTAACGGGCGTGTAAAGGGTGTAAGCACGTAATTAAGATCCTTAAAATTAATTTTAACCTTTTGTGCTCTGGGGGCGCCTCTAGGGCGTAATTTATTAGAATATTTAAAAATGCAACATTTTAGCATTGTAATAAGCATCGTACTTTGGGAGCTCAATAAAAAATGCCAAAGGGTCGAAAGGATTAAAGAATAAAATGAGAATGGTAATCGATTAATCATCGAATCACGTCCGTATCTCGATATTTGATTTCCGTCTGGACAGTGGAAAACGTTCCCGATGACAAGTTCATCGAGCAGAATCGGCGAGCGGAATTCCAGGCGAGGGAATCGAAAGCTGTCGCGCGCACGAGCGAAACGCGAATTTCGATTAGAGGATGCGGGCATCGGGGGTCGGTGGGTCGGCGGTGCACCAGCACCGACACATTGTTTTCGCCGACGCCCTCGTCCACGCTCGAGAACTCCTGGATGTTGTTCGGACGTTATTGACCCCATTACGCGCCGCGCGATCACGCGAAAGCAAACGAACGATGTTTCGTTTCCATCTTCTTGTTTCCTCGCGACTGGTGGCTCCATCTAAGCTGTTTGTTTTTGAAGGAATTTTGAAAAAGAGATACTGAAAAGTAGCAATTAAAAGAAATTGCCGCGTATTCGCTTCGACCACCACGGACCGTTGATAATGAATTAATTAAGCGCAGCGAACACGGACAATAAAACGGCGAATAGACTGGCTCCTAAAATGGACCCGCGAACCGTAATAGCAATGATAATAATAATTCGATGAAAGCATCGGGCATTATACGGGATTTCGGAACGCGGTGCACTCGTAACATCAGTCTTACTTCCAACGCTCGCTTCGTATACTGTTTCGCGTTTCCGGCTTAAAAGCGACCTTTATTTCCGCCCGTGTACCAACTTTCGACACCGCGTTTTATCGCGACGTAAGACGTATTTATTGTCGCCAAATGATAGATTCGTTCGCGGAAATAAAACGATCCCGGAAGCGTTTACAGCCCCGTGTTTCCATTCGAACGAATGATAATTTCGCCGACGATAAGCGACTCGTAATAAAAGTAACTTTTTTGTTTTGTTCGAGGTGCTTCCGGTGGTAATAAAGATAGCAAACAAAGTACAGGCGGAGGAGAAACGTATAATTTCGAGCGACAAATCGTCGCTTCGCCAGATAACCGCGCGACATTCCGGCGAATTATTAGAGTTTTACGTAAACGCGGTATCCTTGCTTTCGTTTATGGAAAATAATTACCGTACAAATAATATAGTTGCACGCGAAGTGTTACGCCGTCGGAGCCCGTGTTTTATCGTTTCGCCTACGTGGCTATGTTTGTCCCGTAATTAGAAAGCAACAAACACGAGGCGTTCGTGTTCCGGCTCGTTTCGCCTTTTCGTTATCGCGCGATTACCTCGAATCGGAAACGAAACGATCGCGTTCATGAATATTTCGATTCGAATACGTCGGTGAATTTCGTACGCGTTTCGGCTTAATTGTTTCCGTCCGAGCGGAGATCCCATCGAATCGGGCTCGTGGCTAATTGGTCGAATTTTGGATTTACTTGAAGTTGGTCGCGTCAGGAGTACTTCAGGTCCTCGGCCAATCAATGAACTGACACTGGCACCGTTATGAATTCCTCTGTGAGCCAGCCGGATCGAAACGCCTGATTAGCCCGGCATTGGACTTGAAACGCCTTTGATCGATCCTCCGTTACTCCGATCGACGTGTACGCTTTTAAACCGACAAATTTTCCAACATTCAACCGTGGATCCTAATTTTTTGTCCTCGTACGTTTCTTCCGAAAGAACGGACGATAAATCACGTCCCTGTCAACGAAACGCATCGAAGTGTTCGTTTTGCAACGCGGAACCGCGATAATTCTAGCAACGGGGTTTCATCGGTAGATTCGCGGCGACGACTAATCTTTTTCCATTAACGTTTCGTGACCGGGCTTTATATCTTAGTCGCGGCCATATTGTCCCGGGATTTCAACGATGTCGCACGCGAAAGCGTTATTTGTACGCGTCGTTCGATGCAGGCCGCGGGATTCTTTTTCCCAGTCGAGCACGTACGACGACGCGGTGTTCGTTGCAGCCAATTTTCGACGGCAGCCGCGGTAATTTCATTTTCTCCACCGATGGAAACTTTATCTACCTCCGCGGCTTTGTTCCCTTTTTTCACGCTCGTATTTCACGCTTGAAAATCATTGAATTATCCCCGTCAACCGGAACTGTCGGGAACAGCGCGCTCCGCTTTTCTTGCACCCCCCCAAGACTTATTTCCGGTCGAAGATATTCGTTGAAAGTAATTTTAGGGGGATGGTAATCGTCGGGAAAATATCCGCGTGTATTTCTGTCGACGGAAATGGAAGGGCGAACGAAACGAGAAACAGGAGGTCGCTTCTGTCCCGTAACAACCGATGCAAACGCGTTTAATATCGTCCCGTAATGAGCAACCATAGCGGCTACACGTTTCGATAGGAATTAACGAGGATAGCCCGTCGTCCGCCAATAATTCGAGACCGTCAACTCGTGTTTCGTTCAATTTTCGAGGGTCGATGGATCAGCACTCGGGAACACGATCCTCCTCTGTTCGCCAGCCTCGTTATTTTTAAACATCGATCAGCAAGGTACCGAGATACACACCGAGTATCCTTTGTTTCCTACCTTACGGAGTACCTAGGTGTCGGATTACCGTCACTCTGGAAAGGATTCTTTTAATTAAGACGTCGCTGGGTTAGTTATTCAGCCAGGTTGATTCTTACAATTATTCGATACCAATTAGAATCGAGCCGGCGTTCTCGCACCATTTACACCCCGATCGAATAACAGGAATCGTTTGGTCGCTGGTAAAAGAAGTAATGTGCGGTTCAGGGGGAGGCAGACGGGCGGGGGGGTCGGATCAAACGGGAGCCGATGGAATGCGTAATAATTCGGCGAGAATTCGAGTTACGCCGGCTCGAGGGCGGAAACAATCGAAACGCTCTCGCCGGGTATTCCGATCTTTCGGCGTGACTTCAGGAAATGGGTCAGTTGATAAATTACACAGCCCAACTATTCTCCCTCTCCCCAGTTTTCGAGCCGCTGCATCGGCGGCGGCGAAGGGTGATGGCGGTACACGAAGCAACGGGGGAACGTTTCTGTACGGTACACCGCATAATACGCGTTTTGCTTCGTAATCGTGGCCTAGTGTACTGCGAGAATAATTATGCGCGCACGGTCTATTCAATTATGCCTATTATGCTGTTACCTGGAGCCGAACGTTGCCCAACTCTCCGCTCCACCCCCGTACCGATTACATCACGCCGAAACCGCTCGTCAATCTTTCACTCCGTATGTAAATCGACGTAACGCGATCCATCAAGAGACGCCACTGTTCGATCCCGTTGCACGATGCTCCTTTCCCGCGATCCTCCTCTCAATATTTCTCTATTTATCGTTTTATTACGATTTATTGCTTCTGGTACCAACGTTACCACCGATTTTTTAATAATCATTTCTCGATATTTCCACCAAGCAGTAAATTGAAAGATGTTTCGAATTTTTGGAATTATTCACACGATAATCGTGACAGTAACCGAGCTGACAATGATAAAAATAAATTTGCCACGGTATCCTCGCGTTTCAAGTTCAAGATCAAAGTTGTCGCGCGAATCGACTTTTACCGTGCGTTTAATGATCCGTGAGAAGCGCATTTCGGCCAGGACCATCGAAAATGGAAGGATAACTATTCGAATCCATCATCTTGATCGATTGCGCCGGGCTTGGATGGAGTACCGTCCATTGTTAGCGAATTGCGTGTGTATTCTCTGGCAATGGTATTTCGGCGGTAACTGAAACTGATACCGCACCCCCGTGCAGATTTCCCATCCTCCGGCGCACGCATCGAGCACCACTCGATAGCTTCGAAATTCGTTAAAAACTAAGAGATTGAATGTTATTGATCACCGAAAGCTTTCAACAGGAATTTTTCTATAACGAAAAATCGTACAGCTTATGCTGATGATTTTGCTGGCGGAAATCGAATCGTGTGGGTGTCTTTTTCGATCGAGCGGAATCAATCTGGATCGAACACGATTAAACTCGAATAGACTCGTCGGTGATTTTTCTTCGTTACCCGTGGCCCTGACGTGGAAAACAAACACACGGGCGGAGGAACAGGGCCGACAATGGAAACCGTGGCCCCGGGTTGCAACGAAATTCAATTATTCGCTCGCGTGCACCAGCCACGGCTGCATGCGAAGGTAGCCGATGCACAGTCGAGCCTTGAACTCGAAGATTAAACCAGGGCTCGAAAGGATCCCGAACTTGCTGCGGGCTGCGTTTCTCCCAAACTGCTGCTTCCGTTCTCGTGTCTCCGCCCTTCTGCTCCCTTCCTGTTTCGTTCATAGTTTACTGTTCGAATTCCTGCGGACCATCCTTTGGATCTTTGTGTGTATTCGTTAGAGCAAAGGAGCCCCTCTTTATTCCTCTAATACGCAAGATGGCTCCCTCTTTATTCCCGAATTTTTCCAACGGGAATGCGGCGTAGACAGGCCACGCGAGGTTTCGAGGGGACCGTTCGAAAATATACGAGCCTTTTTACCGCGTTCTTTTTTTTTATGAACATCGTAAAGTAGCCGTGTTTAACAAGGATGCACTATGGGAACGAACCTCGCCCATTGACAAACAACGCGTTTGTTTTTCCCTCCCTTTATGACTCCATCGAAGTCCGCGGAATGGCTTTCCGTTAGCACGTAAAAAAGGTGTATAAATTCTGGGACAAGCCCGATCGCGGAACAAGCAAAACGGCTTCAACGATGAATTTATGAAAGAGGTTTTTCCTTTGACGCTCGAGGGCCGCGTTACGAATCCACCGTAAACGAACGCTTTAAGAGACCGAGATATCGTACAAAGCGGAGAGCGGGAAATTTAATGATAACAAGAAATTATAAATTGCCGCGCTACCGTCGTTAATTTAATATAATCGAACCGGCCGATGAAAAGAAGAAATTACAAGGAGTTTCAAGTAGCATTAATGTTCTATCAATTTCGTAAAATGCCGAGTGAAAAGTTTTAATTGGAAAATGAAACGCGTTAAACGTTGCCCGAGGAAGAGGACGGCGATCTTCCGAGTGAGTTTCGAAAGAAAATTTCACAGGAAGAAAAAATAAAGCGTTATTCCGCTCGTTTTCCCCGCGTTGTACCACCTTGTTACGCGACACCATACGCGAGTCCATTGATTACACCGCAAGCACTCGACGAAGCTGTTGCTTCTTCTTGTTTTAGAGAGTTTGCGCGGCGGCGGGTAGAACGGGACGGCTACCAAAGGAAATTAGTGGGACAAAAGGAGCCGTTCCAGTTTCAAACGATCCCCTTTCCGGCGGACAACAAACACGAGTCCGACGTAATTGCATTCTTTTCTTGGCCGCCCGGTAAGTAACTGCCGCATTGCCAAGGTATTCCGAATTGCGGCCGCGCTTCTTTATTCGGCGTCGCTGCGACAATCGGGGGACGCCTTTTGGCTAATTCGATCACCCCTCGCCGCAGGAAATAAGCTAGGATATTCTGTGTCGCCCGTTAGCGAAATTTCATTCGCTCCAGGAATCCCAGCTTCTTTATCCCTCTGCGGCCAGCAGCCTTTTCCGAACCGAAATCTTATTTGCCCTTTTCACGCCGTTACTCGTCGATGTCCGCGCGAGCTTTGCGTAAACAACTCTCCTCGCGAGGAAATTCAATTTACCCGAGCCGTGGCGAGAATCTCTCGGATTCGATGCCCATAATCGCCGAGTCCTTCTTGATAAACTTTCCTCGAGGAATTATTCCTCGCGGAAGCATTTCATCCCTCGATCAAACACGAACAATTGATCGTCCTCGAGGGTTCATTTTATGGGGGATTAAGCTATTCAAATTCGAATCTTTTGATTCTTTTTGGATGGAATCTGGAGAATTTTGAATACGCGTGCAAGTCAGGAGAACCGATATCTTCTTCAGGGCAAACCCCTCTCGATGACCTCACAAACCCCCGGATACGGGGAACGTATCGTAATCTTTCGGTAAATACGAGTCTTTGTGAAAAACAGGAAGCACGCGAATACGAGCAAAGCCGATTTTAATCTTGAATTCTCTCTTCAGATCGCAGGGGGAGGATCCTCGAGACTTCTCCCGTGCTCGTTACAAGTCGCTGGATCGTGGCTCGTTTTCCTCGCTGAATTTACCCACCGTTTCCTTTTCTGTGTTTCGTTTAAACAGTCTCGACGGGTATCGTTACTGCGAATTCGCGAACGGCTCGTCGATACGCCGATTTCGAGAGGATTTACGAGAAACTTAACGCGCCGTTCGAGAAGGGAAATCGTCGCGTTGCCCGCGATCGTCACGTTCCAATCGTAAACCCGGTTGATATTTTGCAAAAGGCTGACGCTGGAGAACCGGTGCAACAATCGATAAAAGTTACGACGTAAACGGGCTCGTACAATGTGGCGCGTTTCGAAAGGAATCTTCTAAGCAACTTCATGGATTTATCGAAAAATTGCAAAATTTTAAAACGTACAGAATCGAACTCTCGAATCGATTACTTTTCATTCAGCTCGCAAGAAATTAAGCGAGCACCGCTTTCACGAGAGAATTCGTTTCGGGGTCGTGTTTGAAAGTTGCGCCGACGAAAGTTCGCCGACGCGTGCCATTAAAACGGATCTAGCCGGCGTTTCGCAAGAAGTTCCAAGTATCTCCGGGATTCGGTGTCGCGTGTGCACGGGCTCCGCTCGCCGAGATTTCAGTTAATGACAGTGCATTTCTGTCGAGTGCGGGTCGCGAGTTTAATGCGACCTCTCGCGCGACCCCTTCGCCACCTCGTTTCTCAAACGTTTCGCTGATTTCCCACGATTTCGAGCGTTACACCTATTCACGCCGGCTTTTCCTTTCCCGTACAATCAGGATTCTTTCAATCCGTATCCGGTTTGCATTTTCGCGAAAAATTGATTTTGGCAACCGGCGACGAAATGGACAACGCGGTCTCGTTCCAGGTCCGGGGCTGGTTCGTCGCAATTTTTGATAATGATACAGCGCGGCACTGCCAAATATGTAAATCAGAGCGCCATGGAAAATGTACCGGACACGATTTTCCAAACTAACCGAGGACAGCCGTGTAACGTTTATTTAAACGTTGTTTATACCCTGCGCCCGTAATAGAAGTGTCTTTGTTACCGAATTTATTCGAGCACCCACCCACCTTAGGCTAGCGTCCAGAACGATCCTACACATTTTCTCCTTCACCAGATCGAAGCTTTTGATACCTTTTTAAGTGATATATATCGGCCATAGGGTGTCTCGTGATAAAAGGATTTCCAAGCTCTTTTGTTTGAGAAAACGTTTGGACGTTCTAGTTTCTAGAAATTTGTAGTCCTTTAAACGGACTCGAATCACTTTTTTCTGGACTTCCATGGCGACGAAAAGCCTGTAACGAATCGATGTAAATACGGTAGCAAAATGAAGCGTGTTCGAGCGCAAAAACGCGATATATTTCCGTTGTACAGGACGGTCGATCATAGCCGCGCGCGTACGCGTTCGCTCCACTCGCCAGGGGAACCGGCGCTGTCTGGTCAGACATATGTATTTTCGGGAACGTACCGGCGGGAGTCGTTTCGCGGTCCACCGCTCCATGTAGCGAGCGACGCGGGAACAAATGGAAAGCATTTTACGTCGATTTAGGTCGGTCCGCGACGAGAGTGTCGAAGCGAGAAAGCATCGCGCGCCGACAAACACCCTTTATCCCGGGTCGCAATTAAAGAAGCACCTTTTGTTCGAATGAATGGAGAGATTCGGGCGAGGGTTCATTCCTGAGGAAAAATATTCGAGACGGGGCCGGGACGTCAGCCCTCGGAGATCTTGTCGGGATTTATCCGAGATTTTCCGACGGGATCGAAACATCTTTCTCCCTCTTTTTTCTTTTTTTTTTTGTCTTTTTTCGGTGTTACTCGAACCACGAACAGGATGAAACATCGATTTTCCTTCAGTTTAATAACGGATTGATTTATTTCGAATTCGAATCTTCTCCGAGCACCGAGATTCCGACGTTGATTCCTCGATACAATGTTGCATTGTGCTCGCAGGACGGGAGAGACTCTTTTGTTTCTCATTTTTTATTGGATTGCCAACCGAATTCGGCTTGTTTTTGCTTTGTTCGTTTTAACCCTTTGTAGTCCCGCGTCGAGTGTGGCTCGACAATAAATTTCTTTTGACCAAGTCCTATGTCCAGTGTTGCTCGACGATGCATTTCGTTTTAATTTTTTGCTCATCCACGCTGTTGTTTTTCCTTCGGATTGATACAGACCGTGTGCGTTTTTGCTCGATTGTTGCTTTCGAAAGGAATCGTTTAGGGTTTCTAATTTTTACAAATATCGAAAATTCAACAGCGATTGACAACCGGTTGTATAAAGAATAATTATTTAACATGCTCGAATCGCAAAATTTCCGCTGGAAAATTTGCGAAAGTAGTCAATAGTGAAAGACTGTCAATAAAACGCGGACCACAAAGGGTAAAAAATAATCAAACGCAGCGAATCGATGCATCGCTGTTGAATGTCAGGCTAAATCCGATTCGTCGGAAGGAGCAAAATTAGGCGAAAGAAGCGGATTGAAAAGGCTGTAGCCGGATCGATTAGCTTTAAAAGGGTCCGAGGCTTCGTTGGGGAAAGTTTGACAATTTTGTCAGCCCGATCGTTAGACTCGAAGTTTCACGGGAAGTTTCGCCGTTTTATTTCACCGGACATCGCTTCCGTTCACACTTTTTAATTACTCAACGCTGGCCTCCAGCTGACCTCGGACTTCTCGTTATGCTTTCAGCGGGCACGACATTATTAATCGTGTCGTTTAATCGAACGAGGGACCTTTTCTTTCACTTCGAAACCCAAGGGTCGTATTGTGTGCAGAGGGCGAGACAGGGTTTCGAGTTATCCAAACTAAATTATCTATTAACATAGAGCGATGTCCAACACGAGTCCTAGAGTTTTCTAGACAGAATCGATTATTTGAATTTTTGTCGTCCTTCGTTTGAATATATTTAAATAATTCCATACGCAAAATATGTAAAGCTACGTTCATTTCCGGTACTTATTTCGGGTCAGCAACTTCGTTATTCCGTGGTGCTCTTCTTTCTTGCCGCGTCAATTCCTGCAGGACCTTTTTATCCAACGAGCAGCTTCTTTTATTCACTTTTATACCTTCGAAAATCTCCCGTGGGAGCGCTGGTCCTGTGTAATTACTTGGTGATTGCGGTCCACTATTCGATGCCACGGATTGTGTACCGCGTGAAATATTCCGTTCGGGAGAAACATCAGCTTCCTCCAAACTTTATTTCTCTTCTATCCATCCGTTTTTACACCCTTCCTGTCGCGCAGTCTCCTCTTCAATGATTCATCAACTTTCCGATTTTTTCTTTCTACCTTCATTGCTCTTTTATGTTCGAGCAAAACGTTTTATCAAGTTCTTACAACTTAGAAACTCTAATTTATGAAACATAATTGATTTTTTCTAAATTTTCTTCCAAATACAATTTATTCCCAATACTGTGTTAAATTAAATATAACTGGCGATTACCAGGCTGTACTTCCAACAATGTCTGGCCGATGTAAAAAGAAATTAAGCATCTTAAAGCTGCCAGCACGACGGGGGTACGTTACGATAAAAGACGTGGCCCCCGACGATCTCGTCCACGTAATAAATGAAGCCCGACAACGCGATAAGCGAGAAAATACCGAGCGTAGAAACACGCCTTCGAGCCTGAATACGGTTCGGTTACGTAAAACCGCGCGAGCGTGTGTGGTTTTATCGAAGGCGGCGCGTGAGAAACGGCGCTTAAAAAGCAGGAAGAAAGACAGAGGAAGTCGAGCGGGGTGACGGGGCGGAGAGGAAAGAAAGAAAAAACGAAAGAAGGAAACGGAGGGAAGGGAAAGACGGAAAGACGGAAAGACGGAAAGAAAGCTACGGGGAGCGATCGCGGTCTCGAGATTAGCCGTTTGCAGTTAAGCGTTAGGTTGGCAGGAAGTTTGAGAAAAGAGGGTGGTCGGACGAGGAATCGATTCGACCATGGCTGCGGCCGCACGGTAACGATTCCGACCCAGGAATCTTTAACCACGTTAAACGCTATTGTGGCTAATAATTCCACCAGAAAAATTGTCCTCGAGCTATTTGTACCCTATAATTCCCCCGCATTCGTTCTTCTTTTTATTAATCCATCGACCACCGTCGCAAAAATTTTAAACTTCTCGCTAGATCAAGCATGGCCAGGTTATTTTTAAATATAACGATGAATAATTTTCCGAACGAAGCGATTTTCCCTTATATCAGCAAGATATTCGGTGCAGGGAAAGATAGAGTAGCGCGTCCTGATTAATCGGCCCGATCGTTCAACGTTTTCTTCGTTGATTTATATTACGGGCAAATTGAATCGCCGCCATGCACGTCAGTTATAATTTTCCCTGTTTTCTTTTTCTCCTAGATGACGGGGGTAGCTCGTCAGTCTTGCCTTATAACCTCCGTGGCTCGATAACGGGTGGTCGGTTATTAACCGACGACGCTGATAGAACGATCGCGGCGTTAATCGGTTATCAGTTTCGCGCCACGCACAATTTTGTAACTTAACGACTGTTTACGAGACCGGGCGGGGGCCTCTGCCGTTGGAGGCCAGGGGTGTTTAGGTGTAATCGACGATATTTCAGAGAATTTTTCGAGGTCGGGCGAAGTTGGAAGGCGATCGCCCGGACGGGGAAATAAGAAACGATCGCGCGAGCCTTGGCCGCCTGGCACGGCGTGAGAACTTGAAAACTCGCCGGCACATTTTTCTCCATTTAACCGGGGAAAATTGCCATAGTCGCGCGCACCCACCACGCTCCACCGAACGCCACAAATACTTAATGGAGTGTGAGAACTTTTACCCCCCTGTCGCGCCGCGCTCTGATCGCACGCTGGAGGCGCCTCTAATTTCTATCGTCGTTACGCCGGCCAACTATTTTTCTTCCCCGTCACGCGAGCGAAATTCGAGAGCTTCGATCGCCGCCAATTTCGCGAGAGGATGCACCGATGATATTCTACCCTTTCGAAATTATAAAATAAAAGAGATTCCCCGGCATATCGTATCGAGAGGATTAAATAACAATCAGGCGCGTACGCAGGAGCAACGTGTCCGCCGCGATTGCTGCCCTTCCGAGCGAATCGTTATCGCGGAAGGACGAATGCAAATGCAGATACGGCACGGAGGTGTAGTTTCGAGCTCTACTGCGGAGAATTTTCATACATCTGCATAGGATAAATATTAAAGAAAGCGTAGGGAGGAAGGGTGGGAAGGGGAGGTAAAAAAAAAGAAACGTTGGCGCTGTACCGGGTGCCACCTGCCATCGCTGTTTTTTCCTGCTTTGTATTCCGGAAGTACCTTGATTTCTGTGACCAACCGCGCGTCGAGAGTCGGGCTATCGATTTGGAAAGCGTTCGATGTTCATTTCGACGTTCAACGTTTGCCGGGATAATTTTCATTCAAAGGATTCTCTTTGCCCCTTTCTTGATCCGTTAAAATGGCTAATTAATAATACATGTTCGAACTCGTTCATGGGAAATAGCAATTTCTTCTGGAAGATAACGATCGCGGGGTCGAAATAAATGGCAGGCGGACGGCACGCGTGCATTTTTCACGGAACGTTGCGCCCCCCTTGGCAAATCAGGCCATTAACGTTGATGCATCCTTCTACGCGATCTCCTCTCGCGAACACGTTCCGCCCCACCCTCGGGGCGACTATGAAAATGCTCGAAATTGGATTGTAACAGGAGCACGAGCTGCTAGCAATTCAGTAATAGAGGGGTAACAGCGTCACCGACGGGTTTCACGGTCGCGCAGGCCCGCGCGGAACAACGAGCACGTTTATTCATTCTTCAATTACTCTAATTGGCCGAGTTTAATATCAAAAGAGGTCGAGGGGAAGGGGTGGGGCAACGGTGAAAGAACGAGAATGCGCGCTCGGTAAACGAATGAAGCGGTCGGGCGCGCGAGGATGGAAGAGAGGAGGAAGAACAAAAGCGGGTGGCGTGTATTCGAAAAGTTTCTCGACCGGCTAATGAATATTAACTGATACCATTTTAGTGTCTAATTAGCGAGATTGAAACTCGGGTAAATAAAGTACACACCCGATGGCGGATAGATCGATACGAAATGTACACGAATCTCTTTCTCGTATTATATTTTCTGAACGTATTCGTAGAGTTGGGTTCGAGTTGGGTCTTCGTCGAAATTTAAATATACCATGACCCTTGTAATCGCGAGGTGTACACTAGTGATCGAAGTCGTCGCCACGGATCCTGCTCCACATTAATTACGATAGGTTTTGTTCGCGAGAAACAGATTCTAGGGAAGGGGGGAGACAACTCCTTTAACCGTGCGAGAAACAGTGGCGCGTTGGTACAATTCACTTCTCTGAAAGGAGAAGGTTTCTCAGCTTCGTAAATCAGCTTCACCTCTCCTCCCTGCTCCTCTTTGTGCTCGTTCTCGCGTACGAACGATCAAATTAACTTCTCGATCGATTCGCGTTCCTCTTTTCAACCCCCTCCGGTCTCTTATCCAGCTACTTTCGTTTCTTCCGGCTCGTTCGCCCCGACTTCCGTGCATGCGTCTCCGCTTCTCTCGGTTAAAGTCGTGTCTCGTGGCTGCGAGCCCGTGTACCTCGTTCCTTGCTTTCCGATTACCGTCCAAGTGCAATTCATCCCTCGATTGATCGGCCGGTCGCACCGTAATCCGTTTCCATTTTCCTCTTTATCCGCCTTGCCTGCCTTCCAGCCTTCCCTCCGGCGAACGCCAAACGGGACGATGTTCTCCTCCTCCTCCTCCTCCTTGGCAAACCGGTGCAAGGTTAATAACCGTTATATCATCCCGGACGCGTTCCTTTTCGTGTCACAGGATGAGACACGGCGTCGTTGAAAAGTCCCGGTTCGTTGGCGATGGAACAACTTTATTTCTCGGTCGCGTTTCAGCCCCCTCAACATTGAAATAAAAATGCCACGGCTCCTCGGTAAAACTCTATCCAAGCTGACGCTTTGAAATAAGCTACGTATTCTGGGAATAAACATTCAGGTATTTTGTGCATTATTCCCGAATAACGAATATCATGCACGCGGAAGAATTCCACCGTTCGCGGTACCGAAAAGACGTAACGCGAGTTAGGAACATTTTCCATTTGACGTCAGTCACGTCGCTGACATTTAAATTTGTAACGGGACGAGCTGCATCGCGCAAGATAAATCGTCCTTCCGCCGTTGCCGGGCGGAACGTTTGAAACAATGATGAGTCGCGAGCTAAGCAGAAGAATTTCGAGCACGCCAGGATTTATCTTCGAACGGGAGAACGGGACACGGTCGTGCGTCGCGTAAAAAAAAAAAACGGACGCCCCTCGGTAATATTTTACGCGGCCGCGTTATCCTCGGCCGCTTTTCCGTCTCTGGCCGAAAATCGTGCTTCGTTTTCCACGCACGAACACGCGTAACGAACGATAACTTGATGATCCTTCGAAGACTTCTCTGTCCAGGATATTTCATCGGCGCCGGGACAATTTCATTTTCCATTTTCTTCGTCCGCTCTCGATCGCTCCAATTCGTGTCGCGATCGCGATATCGAATAACGAAAGTTCCTTTCGCAGAGGAAAATAGAATTCCCCTTCGGTCCATGGAATCCTAAAAAGAAGCTGCAACCTTCGCGGATTGTTCCGTAGGAAATATGTAGATTCGACGGGGCGTACTTCCGATTCGTTTACTCGATCACGTGCTGTCCGTAAAAAGAGAAAATAAGAACAGAAAGAAAGAAGAAGAAAAAAATAGAAGTGTCGCATCGCGGACCAGAGAGTTCCGGTTTCCATGAAATAATCCAACACCGCCGCGGGAAACATATTTTCTGCTCGGGTATTACACAGCTGTGACACACGGGGTTATGGTCACAGTTTCGAGCGACGTCTTCGCGCGCGTCAACAGCAACGCTACGGACAGAAATGTCGTATAGCTATGCGGAAATTGCATACTCGTGCTTTCACGTACGTCACCGGGAATACTTTTCTAGTATTGGACGCAGACACGAGAACGACACTCGTTGCCTTTTATTATTTAGTCGGCCTCGACGACGCTTTGCCTATTTATTAATCCCCCGTTTAAAGATATAAAATCAATTTTCATTTTCTCGAATCAATTAGACTCGAAGAAGCGGTTTCGATCGATCGCGACGAGTTTTCCGTTTTAGATTGTAAAAGGACCTCCCCGTTTACGAGACGGAGCATCCAGAAACGTGTTAATTCCGCAGAATCGGTCATCCGGCCGGGCCGGAAGTCAGTGACGTCGGTTTCGTCGTAACGGCGGCAAACGGGTCGCTTCCGTTCCGACTCTCTGCTTCTGTGTCCGGTTCCGCTTGCAGTTTCCGCTTTTAATACCCGCTGGCTAGTTGCCCGCGGCTAGTTTGCGCCAGTGTACGAAGGGTGGAAGGTGCAGGTGCTGCTAGTTTTCAACATCGACTAGGACGAACTCGACTTTCTTCTTTTCTTCTTTTTTTCTCGCTCCATTCAGCCGGGCTGTAAACTTTTATTCAAACTTTGGTCATCAATTTTCATTAAACGAACCGAGGGAATACTCGGTTAAATAAAATAAAATATCTGAAACAAGACGTTTCGATGCTAGCGAACCTCTTATCGCAAATCAGCGCGATATCGTTTAATCAGAATATCTTTCGACATGTTCCTCTGGAGTATCAAGTTTTACGTTAACAACAACGCAGGGTAATACGCGAGGCTTGTTATTAAAATAGTTCATTTGCATGCACGCACGCGTCAATTTACAATTTTCTTTAGCCCGCGTCCCGCCTTTACGTGTCGCTTTCGATGCAAATTAGATTACAGTAATATCGCGGGAAGAGCGCGGCAGAAAGCGGCGAGGCTATTACCTTTGCACGGAACGTTGGCCTTCGAAATGTTCTCCGTACGCGTTTCGACAACGAAACGCGCTTCGGAGGGCGCGTTCGATAATCCGGGATCGAATCGACGATAATATCTCGGGAACGAGATCGGTCAGTTTTCAATTAACGAAATGAAATGAACGGCGCGCCGGCGTGCACCTGCATTGTCGGCGACAGGGAAATGATAAAGCGGCCACGGTGGCATCGACGTCATAAATATTTCCCTTCGACGGGGCCAAGAAATACTGCGCTCGCCTTCGGCCACGGGGAGAGAGGGTACATTTGCAATTCAGATGCGTCGTGCCATCCCGTCGATGCTCGAATCAACTTTTCCGAAGGCTCTACTCGTTTGTATACATATTTCAACCTGTTGTACTCCGCTTACCGGGCTCCTTGGTGCGCTTTTAATTCTTGCCGCGAGTTCCAGCGTAACCATCGATAGCGGTACGATTAGCATTTCAACCGGCGAAGAAAAGTCAATATCGTCTTTACTCCTGTCGGCGATAAATCAACAAGGAACGAACAGGAACTACGCTCTTCCCGGTATTTAACTTGATGTCGTGGATACCGCGGGTTCGATAGCTTTTTTGCTATTGCTGCAACTGCAGTTTACTTTCCGTACGCGGTGATAAATTAAATATACGTGAATGTAGGATCTGGGATTTTGCGAAATCAGTGTTAATCCATGGGTCACGGGGTGGAGGGGCAGTTTAAATTAGTATCTAGTTTCTGGATTCAACTACCATACCATATAAATTGTTGCAATTTTATTTGCACCTTTATATCCGAAAACGATCCAACTTCCGACAAGACTGAAATTCTCGGGGAATCTTAACGTCAGCGGCAATTCCGTGCCGTTTGGAAGAGAGCGCGCAGCACGTGGGATAAATTGTTTCTGGAACGGGGGAGGCGTGTCGTATCCGACATTCGGTGGATTCCAAGGGAAGCCGAGCAGGGATACACGCGTCCGGCCGGCCAACGTTGGCGAGCGAATAAACACGGTCGCGTAATAGCACGGCCAACGGCAATTGTTGTGTTGCCGGCTCGTTAACGCGTCCGTGGCAGAAACAACATCGTCGTCGTTAAGGGGTGGAGTAGGTACCATAATCGTGGCGGGTAAAAGAGAAAGCGAGAGCCAGAAGAAAATAGAGCGAAGAAATAAGCTCGGCAGGTTGCGTTGGATGGCGAAAGAAAAAGGAGGAGAGCCCCGAGTAGGTCCGATGTGTAACGCACACCGATACAAAGGGACTCGATGATGAGAGGGTCACCCCCTACGGTTCCAACACGGCTTCCATCCCCGTCCCCCCTTGTCTCCTTTGTGCATAACGAGGAAAGGAGTTCTCCAAAGCGAACGTGACCAAGGGTTTCCCTTGGCGGATGAGCCTGGAGAGATATTAGCCCGTAGCCAGGGTTAACCAGCAGAAAATGAAGCCGAAGCTGCACCGTCGCGATCCTCGACTGAGAATTTCTAACGAATATTATTCCTGCCGGTTGGCCTGCTCCTCGATTAAGTCTGTTTGAGGAGCCTTCTCCTTCGGAAAGCTCGCAGGCCCCAACCTCGCGCTTTCACGAATATTTGAACGGGTCAGCCAGGAACCGTTGATTTCTTGCTCCCGGAAGCTCCGCTCCGCGAGATAATTCCATTACGCGTATCCCCCTGTCGCTGCTTACGGATTCTTCAAAGATTAGTCGGCGAAATTACCTTCGAAAAGCGATTAGCCAAACGTCGAGACGATACCTTCTCGGTTTTAACAAGATTAAGACGTTTATCGAAGCATTTTCTCTTCCTTCTCCTTTATGGGTGTTCGTATTTAACGCGATATCTCCCTTCACGCGACTCTATCACGCGGAAAATAGTCTGTGCTCGAGCTCGATCACGAGCGTTCCATATCGGCCCACTTAACGGAGAAAATGGTCGGTGAATTCAACGAAATCCACCGTGAAATTCAACGGAGTTATTTCCGGTCTCCTTGCAGTGATCGAGGTCGACGAATCGGCGGGCGTGTTCGTTTTTATTCCGTGAAAAGATTTCTCGCGACAATATCGTGTTTTGGGAAACAAGGAACAACGTCGGGAGGGAGAATCGATGATAATCACGCGGCCGTGGAAATTTCATTTGCCGGCTTTTAAAGTTATAGCTTGACCGGCGTAGCGAGCGCCGCGGGTTATTAAACCAGCCTCCTTCTTTCTCTGCCGCTCCTTCACGGTGGTCGTTCGAACGAACGTCAATTCGAAATTAAAAGTTACTCGTCCGAGGAAAGTTTCGCCGCTCGGTCATTTATGAAACCGACTCCCACGGGAACCACGACCACGATGAACGGAGATCAAACGAGAGCCCGCCGCTCGAACGGTCAAACGAACGACTCGAGAACTCGCTGATTGAATTCTCATCGACGCGTGAAAGTCTATGCTGGAATCACCGTAGGGTCGATGAATTTTGCCAGAGCTCGATTGCTCTTGTTATATTTGAAAAAAGAGCGAATATATGTTATACATATATTCGACGCGGACATTCGCGCCGCCACGTTAATTTCTATCCACGGTAGGAAAATAATCGTTACATGAATAATTCCGCGTTTTACGGTGTACGTTCACGGATGTCAACCTTTCCGGTTTCCTGGCGTGCGGCAGCCAGGCTAGGAGCTATTCATTAAACATTGCATATCAAGGTGCGGTGGCGCGGTCGTTGTACCCGCGGCTCGGATACGCGAAAACCCCGTACGTCCTCGCACCAGACCGGATAGAGAAGACCGCCGACCGACATCACTTTCGTAATTATGCGCATCCATATGCACTCTGTACACGACCCCGCCCTCCATGTATCGTTGTTGTTCAGCTGCCCGTGTAAATGTACACCGTGTTGCATGCACGGCCGCGTAAGGAAACACGGTGTTCGCGTGACCCGAACCGACCCGCTGTTCCTTCCATTCGGACGTCGATCGGGATACGCACGCGATATCCCGATGTTCCTGCCCCGAACGTAACAGGATTGAAATCGATCGGCTGAATTTCGAGTTTAAGAAATTTTGCCTTTGGATCAAGCGTACACCGTTTTCAATGATGTATAAATAGGTAAACTCGACCGAGAAATCCCATCAACGATCGAAACATCGGTTCTGATGACCGTGTAATTTTACAAACCCGTCTCCGCGCGTCGTCGTTCGAATTATTAAACAGCAATCAGAATCTATGATTGCTCTTCGGAACTCGATTAAGGCCGCCGATAAATCCCCGGACGGCCGATACTCGAGCGGATCGCGCGGATCGCGAACAAAAGCCGCTGTTTTTCACCCCCTCGGCGCGCGGACGAACCGCGGCAACTTGTTGCCCTTTAATCGACAGCGTGCCGCGATAACGACGCAATTACTCGTTGCGTGAGCCTAAATGGAAACGCTGATATTCAATATGTCCGGCGATAACGTTATTGCGTCCCTGGCTTTATTTCGAATGCCGGTTTTGCGTTCCGTTTCAATCGCCGCCGCGCCGATAATTAACCTCGAGTTTCCGGCAAAAATTGTTCCTGTTAACGAAGAATGACGCATCGAGGATGACGATGGTCCTGGTGCCCTTTGGACGACTACGGAAGCAGCCTCTGGCATCGAGCCATGGTCGGGCGGCGTGTTCCTCGACCTAGAAGAAAGGGACTGTTCCTTCTGCAGGTGGTCCGCTTCCTAATTTCAGCTAACTGGAAACACAGACTCCCGGCTGTGTGCACTCGACTCTGCCAAGGTTTACAAACCCTCCAGGTGTGCACAATGGGCCAGTGTCTCTCAATCTCGCGCCCTCGAACGAACGGGGTAGTTTCAGCGACAAGCTGTTGCGCCAGCTGCACCCTCCGTCAGACCTTCTTACTGCGAGTTGATCAAGGTTATTACCTTCGCGCCCATAGCGGCTGGATTTCTTTATTTTACCTAATAACGTCGTTGGAAACGGATGGGAGCGCGAGGATGTCCGATTCCGGAACTCTCGAGACGATTCGAGGGTTATCGATCGACGATTAAACCGGAAGGTTATTGGAAGCTACGATACCTTTTAACGCGGAAGGAACACTCACGAGAGTAACGCTCGCTTGGAACGACCCACGCTAGACGAGCGCTATTTATGGGAATCTCTTTATGGACCTTTCACGGGGCCAAAATGGTTATCCACTTATTACCCTCTTACATTTGTGCACGCGTCTAGACGCACTTTCAGCGGCAAGCGGGGCAATTCTATTTATTACAACCGTCGAGGGGTCCGTTCTTTTCAAATCCAACGTCCCACGGTTTTATCGATGCAATTTCAATAAACTTTCGGATAACTTGAGAAACCCTGGCCCGAAGCTAGAAGGTAAACGTACTTTGGACAGGCGGATAGTTAGCGAACCGACTATCAGGACCCACAGGTTGGCGTGACTCGGCGTCTTCGAGCTACGTGCACGCGTGTGCACGCGCGTGTGCTGCCACGGCCGCTATTTATAGGGGGATGAACGAGCCGGCGAAATATAAATAGAGAAAATTACCGGTGCGCTCTCGATGGCTCCTTCTGAACGTATCGATCGAGGCACGTCGCGTCGAGACACGTAAGACTCGGGTTATTCGCTTAAATAAAGACCTCGCTATCGATCCTTCTGAAAATGTTTTGTGGGAATAGAAATCGTTTTTAGTGTACTTTATTTCTCCTCCTTGTGTGCCCTTAGCACCTTTCCTCAAGCATTGGGTGCGCTTTCTGGCGTTTTATCATAAAAGTTTCGTACAATTTCCACCGCAACATCGACTGGGTACACGAACGACGAGTTTAGCGGTCCGAATACTCATCCAGGATAACCGTAGTCTAACGCAGGTGAAAATTGAATGGCGCCCATTGTTTCCGCATGGGCGAGCCGTTCATTTTCGATAACGATAAATACCGCTGTCGGCGTGAACTCGTTTAATCAGTTCGCAGCCGTTCGCTGACTGTCTGCTACTTCATTAATACACAAAACACCGGCAATTACGACCAATTCGAGGATTATTAATTACACCGTGCGTATCAGGCCTGCGAAAATAACGAGCGACGTCGAACGATCCGATCAAGTAATTCCTCTAATTGAACGGGGAGGGAAGACGAATCGTGAAAAAATCCATCAACGATAACGGCGAAGAAGGAAAAATCAAGTTTTCAGACGGGACGAATCGAGGAGAACAGAACGTTGTCGCTCCGACAATCCTGAGACAGCTACGAAGATTGATAGACTTCGAGAGAGCAAACAATTAGAAGGGTAAACTCTATCGGACGCTCGTGTTCTTTTTTCCGCGGCAGTTTCTGTTTGAAGAAGAACGAAAAGGCGATTGCGAGGAATCTTTCTCGTTGTTTTTTCCCCTCTTCTTCCTTTTTAAGTGGAAAAAGTTGTTTCGTTTAAACGGCGAGAGAGGCAAACCGATTTCGTGAACTCGGTCGAATCGAGGAAGGGGGAGGGAATAGTTTTTGACGTTTACAATACGAACTCTGTGACCGCTTTAAATCTCGAACCTTTCGTCGAATTCAGCGTCTTGCGGTCGACTCGATCCGAATGGAGCCATTAGAATTCTGTCCCCGTCACGGAATCAAGTCGTTCCGTGAATGTAATTCCTCTTTCGGCTCAAATAGCTCCGGGATCCATCCCCTTTAAACATCGGTCCACCCCGTGGCTCGGTTAACTCGTGATTACGAAGGCTTGCCTTCGAATTTTCTCCAAATCGAGCCTTCGAACGATTTTCAGAAATGCTACTCTTCGAACTAGCCTTTCCTTCGTGTTTCTTCAACCCTTCCAGGGTATTCTGGAAATTCGATTTTCGAACTTTCCTCGAAGATCGAATTTCGAAATACCGCTCGAGCCGTCGTCCTTGTTAAGTGGCCAACACCGAAAAGCCATCGGAGATCGATCGAGGGCAGCGCAAACACTTCGAGCGTGTTGTTCTCTAGAAACTTTATTTTCGCGCCGCCTCAGCAACACCGGAAACGAAACGAGGCAACCAAAAATGGCGAGCCTCGATCTTTCTCGGCGACGAATTACAGTCCAAGGGTCTCTTTTTCTTCTTCGTTTGCCTCTGCTCTAATCGAGACGTCGCGAGAGCAATTAGGGCTAATTACGCGTCGCAAGGACGTTTGTAACACAATTAGCATTAGTCATCCCCGCTTCTATTCCGTTGTTTCCGCTTTTTTGTGGTCCAGTTCGATCGCGGGCAAATTGAATTAAATTGTTTTTCTTCCGCGAACTGGAATTTGACAACTCGCCTCGAAACATCCCCGCCGAGTCTTTCTCGATCGACCCCGAAAGACTTCCTATTAATTTCAATCTCGGCCAGCGTTTACGATCCAACAGTTTTACACAACTTTTGTCCACGATTTCAGCCGTCCCCCGCCTCCCAGTCGGAGCTGACAATCGACGTTGCTTTCCGAGACAATGCCACGAAACTTTTCACCCCCCTCCTTTTGTTCCCGTTCCAGCGGGATTATCGTGTCGTACGGGAGAGAATCAGGCCGGTAAGACTTCCGGTGTCGACCGCTTTGGCTTTGTTTAATCCGCGAATCGGGAGATGGTCGGACGGGAATATCGCGATTTCTTTCACCCTCCGCCGATATCCGCTTCTATCGATACACCGTTCGCCACGTTCTCGATAATATTTCCAGTCGAGCTTCGTAATTTCTCAATTCCTCCAAGTATAATCGAGCGTTCAATATGCAAATGGTAGGGTTATGGGAAACGCGTCTACGTTGAAATTCCGCAGAAAAGTGGAAGGAAGTCGATCCGACGTACGGAACGTTCGTTCACTTTTCATCGAGTATCCCCTCGTGTTGGGAATTATTTATCAAATGTACGGGGGAAAGCCCACGTCGGTTCTGCGCGGTTTAATACTTGATCAAATTCATTTTTTTATTCAGTGACGTTCGACGTTTCGTTCGGGTACGAGTTATAATTATGGTACGTTTCTTTATTTTTGTCGAGAGTACGGTCTTGGCTAATTTTTTGCTTTAATCTGGGTATCAGAAAATCGTGGCCCGAAGGATCGTTAACAGTTTTTTAGGCCATAAGGCGATTTTGACCCGGCGGAATTTCCCCGGTGTTGTCATCATCCATCCACCAGCGACAGGAAGGGGATGAGGTTGGTCAAACGTACATGTCCTACGACACGAGAAGCCGCCCTTGAGGCTCCACCTTTATCGGCTAGCGACGAGTGGGTGTGGGCCAGAGCTCAAGGACAGAATTCGAGAGCCTTTAAACAAGTTAATAACCTATAACGACACGGGGTAGTCCTTCGCCAATTAAAATAAATAGCGAAAAATGTTAATAAACAGCGTCGCAACGCGCGACGATCGTCCGAAGTCTCGCGGCAGTAGTCGAGCCGCGCGATAGGTCAGACGCGTCGCCCGAGAGACGGACAATTTCACTAAAAATCAGGACAATACGTGTCCGAGGTTATCGTCGACGCAAGCACGTTTCGCAAAAACGATCCCCGTCTGATTGGGTCACGATTTGAACAGCTGCTTAAATCGTGTTCCAAATTTCTGACAGCGTACCGACGTCAAGTATTTATCTGCGATTGTACGAGCTGGCGAACTAATGGCGCGTCACGGTCGCCTGCGCCGTCGCGCCCCGACCCCGGAACGTGCAGGAAAAAGGATTGAAAAATATAAACTGCACGACAGCGGCATTTTATCGAGGATTAGATCTCGCCGCAAGCCAACTCGTGTCCGTTCTCGTTATCCTTTCGTCCGACTTACGGAGAGGCAGGGACACCGCTTGCATTTCCTCTCTTCGCGATACGAGAATATTATTCGTTCATTATTCTTATTGTCCTGGCGAAACAATACAGATTGTATAGAACGGGAGAGTGTTTTACAGGATACGTTGTCCCGGTCGCGTCGACACAGTTTTTCAATTTCGAGCAATTTGAAACGGTCAGACGGTTTCTGTAACGCTGAAAGCCTATTTTATAACAGCTCGTTTCCCTGCAGGATCGTTATTCGTCCCCTGCAAAATAAAATTACGCCTAGTTGCGCGCGACCCGCTCGTTTTCCACGGGAAAGTTTGATCGTTTTCCAGCGAGTTTCGAGCCGCGGTCCAGCTTTTTAGCCGACGAACCGCTGTCCCGCGAAAACTTTTTTTCCAAACGCCTCCCACCGCCGCGCCGCGCTAATTAATCCGGGGAAGAAACCCGATTGCCGTGGTTCGCGTCTATTAATTAAGTTTCTCGGTATCGTAGACGTAGACTCGACTCGCGCGCGTCTATTAAGCCACGTCTATTAATCATGTTTCCGCGATACGTAGCTGCGGCTCTCTAATCAGCACCCATATCGTGGGAACGCGATTAACGGGTCGAAAGAGATCCGGAGACGTTCCGGATGAAGGGGTTTCGGTTTCAATATCGCAGACGGGAGGATCTTGATCATTTTCACGCTCGTAAGATTTATCGAAAGAGATATCTGTGTCGACAGAAATCAATTTCTGGTTAAAATGAAACCAAATTATGCCGTGTTTGATATCATTTTAATCAGAAAAATATCACAAACGCGGTGATACAACTTCCATTTCCGAAAAATTCAAAATAAGGAAATTTTGCCAATCTCAACGCTCCTTCTCTTTTCCATGTTCGCAAAAACATCAAAGTGCTCTATGCAGCGAATTATCGTAGAGTTCCGGAGCGGAATTTGATATCACGGCGAGAGCATAGAGGATGATTCCCAGCGATTTATAGCAGAGACATTACTGTAGTCGCGTAAAGAATTTTGCACGTTCTTCGGGTCCATTTGCGTTACCGTAAAATTCTACGAGTACATAAAGGGTTAATGTACGAGCAAAAATAAGGCTAGGAAATTTCACGAGTCGTAAAAATTGACTCCCCGAAAATTTCATTAGTTACCGACGCAAAACATCCGGCCAGGATCGAAGGCGGTTTCGCAGGATACCCCGAAGATCATCGTGCGATTCGTATCACACGCTCGACGAGCTGCAACGACCCGCGGAGTCGCAATAAGCTCGATGTTCCGTCGATTTTTTTGTCCCGGGAGAAATCGAAGGAACGACGAAGACGACGAACGGGAGTCGCAGTTTTATCGCGGCTCCGGGAATAATTCGTTCGCGGATCGACGGACGATTCGTCTCCGATCGGCGAAATCAAACGGCGCGCTCGATTCTCCGAGCCCCGGCTATCAATTCGCCTCGACCTCCGCGTTTTTCTAATATCGCTTCGTGGTCGAAAGTTTTCACGAGGCCGTTCGCGCGCAAAAAGTCCCTACGGTTCCGTCGCGAATTATTAGTATTTCTGCGCGGGACGGAATTTTCTCCGCTGACGAAGAGAAATGTCCCGAGGGGGGGTGGAACGTTCTCGTCGCGCGATTTCTCAGTTGTTTCCCACAGATATTAGTTTCAGTCGTTGTACCGTTGCCTTCTTAAGCCTTCGATACCCCGCAATATTCCTTCAAGATTAATGACTAGACGAAGCACGAACTCCGGGGGACTCAATTTACCGTTACCCGAGACGTTATTCGAGACCGCTGACAGTTTTGTCTAAACGTAGACGTAAACGAACCGTTTCGTTCCGCGGCGACGGAAATATCGCGGGAGAAGAGAAAAATCGTGAAGCCCCCACGTTAGACGGTCAGTTCCCAGCCGCGGAATAAAATGTAGAAAAGTACACGTCTCGAATCCGTGATCACCTGGAGGAATCGAACGTCGTACCTGACGTACAGAAATTTATGATTCTCCGTCGGAAGAAGCTGCAGCTAGCCAGAGCCCCGACGATAATGGAGTTTCCTCGCTGGCTGAGACAGAGACGTAAAGACGTCTTGGCGTCCAGATGAGATCACGCCCGACGGAGCCGTTGGAAACGAGAAAAATTCGATTTTCCCAATCTGTAGCCGGCTGCTGGACGGCCAACTCGAAATTCCCTGGCATCAGCTCCCACGGAATTTACGGGGAATCATTTTTGACAGATCGTACGGAATTTCTTTGCCTTTCGTCTCGCCGCTCAGCTGTTCTTTGTTCTTTCATTTTTTCGCGCGGTCCCCTTACGCGTAACCGGTCTCAATCATTCCTCCTTTGGGTCGATCGATGAACAGGGTGTCGGCCGGAAGGGGCTGCGGGGAGTCGCGTCTCTCCCAAGGCTGGGACAACTTGATAAGTGCAATTAATCTCGGGAGTGTGACATTAATAGCGAGGCTGGATCGAGCGGCGGATTAAAAATTCCTGATATCCTAACGGGCACGATGAACTCGTTTAAAAACGACTGGAACGGGGATTGATTAATCGCCCAGGACTTTGTTTCCGTGCGATTTGTTCCCGCTGCAAGATAACGGTCGAACTCGCGTTAAATCGCTTTTCGATTCCTGGACGATTTTGGTTCCTTCGGGATCGAAGGATATCTGTTTCCTTTAATGCAGCTCCAGATTCGTTGGACTTTTTACGCGATTCTCAGCGAACCGTGACGGCTGGTCGGGACGGCTCTCAGTGAAATTAAGAGATAAACGAAACGCATTAAACGTAATAATATTTCGTGGACCGAGGCGGAGGGAGAGCCTCGATAAAATAATGAATCCTCCGGCGCAGAGGCCGGGGAAAATAAGTTTCTTAAGAAGCCACGGTTCTTAAATGGATTTCGAGCGATGCAAAACGACCCATTCGGTGTCGCGAATGAATTTCCCTCGGAAGTAAAAGCCCGAGCCTTTCATGGAAATTTTCATGAATGAATTTACGATCCGTGGAGCTCGGGCTCTTTGAAAGCATCCAGCAATAAGGGCAATGGCAACGATAACGGGGAACGTCGGGCTAAACGTAGACGGAAACTCGATTTCCCCTGTTTTTTTTTTTTTTTTTTATTCAAAATCACGTTCTCGCGATTTCTCGAAAATTTCGTAAACGCGCCTCGAAACGGAACGCGTTGTTGTCGAAGCGAGAAACGTGCCGCTGATAAATTCGCGTTGTCGCAAATTGTTCCCCGGGCTTATACGAACCGGGTGGCGAACTTTCGTTTGCCGTGTAATTTAGCTTTTTTTTCGCCGGGGCTGTCTCGGTCGAAACGACGCCGGTAATTGATTAATAGATCCTTCGCGGCCGGGAGGAAAGTTTGTTCGCGCGACCGTTTACGCTTCTCCACGACCTCTAACCTGTCGACTGGTAACTTGTCTTAAGAAGACATAAATCGAAAGTTCGGCACCGCGGCAAAGAAAAGGGAGAAGGTTTTCTCGTAACTGGTGCGCGTCCTTCGACGAACTTTCGACCTTCGAGACACGTGGCTCTCTGTCGACGAGAAGCAACCGTTGACATCGGCGAAATTCGTCCGATTAGGAGCGAGAATTCGCAGACGACGTTCCATGGAAACTGAGAGATCCCCCCTAATTAAACGTAACGTGGAAAGCGTAGGAAATATCTGGGCGCTGTGTATAATGTTACGTCGAGCAGGTAGCGTAATAAAGTTGCAACCCCTCTCGAAGCCGAGGAACTCGGAGAAATTCGGTTAGCGCGCGCCTTTCTTCGTGCTCGGTCTGGCGGATTTCGCGAGCCGATCCTACGGGAATCGGTGTTTGGTGAGGCTTCAAACAAATTCTCCGGATTCTGCTTACTTTGCCCGCCAAACGAACCGAGCTTCGCCGGTAATCGGCTTTATCTTTCTCCCCGTTAGACTTGTTAGACGATACACGGCCGATTGTTAGCGTACCGCATTCCTTCCTCCTTTAACTCCGATGACTTTCCCTCCGCAAAGTAAACAGGGCTTCTGCTCGATTCCGACACGATCCGCTTCGAAAAATTCGCTCGAGTGTTGAATCTTTGCTGCTCTCGAGAGCCGTACGCCGTCGAGCACCTCGTCTCTGGGGAAAATGGCGCTGTGGAGAACACAAAATTGCTCTAGATTCTTGCATACGCTTCAGAGAGAGTCGGTTGATTTAACAACGAAGTAAAGTAGGGTCGAGTACGGTTATGTCTCGATAAGTCGCTGGGAATTCCAGCACCGCCCATATTTCGCTACGCGATTTTCGACGACTTATCGAGACTTTGCCGCGTTACCATTTCAAACGGTAAATAAAATCACGGCGTACGCCGAGAAACGGCACGATAAACGCGTTAATCGTGGCACGGCAGAACTTGAAGTTTCAATTTAATTCGGGATTCGTCGCCGTTTCAATTTGTCCAACTTTTATACCGTTTCTGCGGACGTTATTTTCCCCGATATTGAATTTGAATATTTAATCTTAACGTCGTTCGGGAGTTGACGCGTTAAAACCGTTACGGCCGAGCAATTAATTCGAACAGGAACACCTGCGTAACGAGAAAGATGGAGCAAAAAGGGGGGGAAAAAAGAAGGCACGTTGAAACGACGTGTGCCGGTTTACGCGGCTATAAATTCACTAGCTCCGCGCAGTGACAAGATAATAAAAAAGTTTGAGAGTCCTGGGACACGCGTGCTACGTCTCTGCATCGTCCTCGGTGAAATAAACTTCGCAACTCGTACGTGCTTTTGTACGCAGATGTCTCGCGACCGCCATTCATGAATTTCCAAAGAACCCAACAGCCGCCGCCCTCCTCGTCCTTCTTTTTCCTCCTCGGTTACAATGTAAGAAGAAACCAGTTGCGCGAGAATACGAATTCTCCCGTGGACAAAATCTATTATCAATATTGAATACAAATATTCCAGCGAATTGGGGTTATTCGGGGCGTTATTCTGCTCAGTTTCAAAGCCGTGGATTAATTCGAATCATCCTGTTTTTGATACGGGATCCGATTCAGCGCGGTAATCGTTAAACCGTACACTGCTCGGTTAATTCTTTTCTGTCTCGAGTAAAATGGGCTTTCCTAAGGAAAACGCTGCTGCAATTACACGAAAGCCCACTTTACCTCGTTATTAAATTGACACTAGGTTTACGGACACTTCTTGCATACAATTTACTCGAAGCACAAACAACGTAATTATACCCTATTAACCCTCTGCACCCGAGTGGTGGCACCATTTTCAAATTTACAGAAAGCTTACTTAATATTACACGGGATTCGTGATTCTACAGCCTCCGTAATTTTCCCCGTGAAATTCGGAATAAATCTTCTTTGAGATAAACGTTGAATCGCGTAAGTAGTAATACTCGAGCACCGGGCGTACATCATAATTTCCAGTAGGAAGGCCGGCTCGCCCGTTTGTTTTCAGAGAAAATTCGCGTTCGATGACGCAGCGCCGGGCAAATGAAAATTAAAGATGTTGAGGGAAATTGTTAACCGGCACGAGCGAGGGAAAGAGCGTCTGAAAATTAATTTATGATTATACGAAATGGTCTTTAGCACTGAGAGCTCTACTTTATCAGGGGGCTATTCAGCGGCGGTACGATTGACGTTAAACGCGCAGCTTCTTTCAAACTGGAAATAAATTAATAAACACGAAATTCGTCGTTTTCGGCTGCGTCCTTCGTGAATTACGCTTTTGACGAACAATTAAAAAAGGAAGAAAAGTGACTCAACATTTCTCGTTTCCTTTACACGAAACGAAATTTATTCGTTATCGCACCGCGTTGTTAAATTAAACGAGGCGAAGATCCTTCGACGTGGTTGTTCTCCGGTGATCACGCGAATCGTTTCTCCAGGGCAAACACGGCGAGCATGTCCTCGGTAGCGGTGCTAATCTCCTCGAAATAGCTTGGCTGGCTGGCACAGGCAATGCGTGTCAGGAGGAGGGTAACATCGCGGGGGAGGGGGCTGATTGAAATTCGATCGCTGCTAGGTCAAGCGGTTGTATTCGATCGGAATGCTTGTATGCTTCTCCGTTGATCATTCGTAACGTTTGAATGCCCGCTATCTTTCTGTTCTGTCTTCTTTTTCGGTGGGGGAGAGGAGATACATCCCCGAATACCGGTTACCCTTTGACCCCTTTGCCAGAAACCTACGTCTCTTCTATTGCTCTCCACGGTATGACTCTGGCCGCATCACCTCTGTCGGGGTAATGTAGATTAAACGATATCCCCGTTCCCTTTCGATCGAGCCGTCCCTCTGGATGCTTCTGAAATTGACGGAGGGAAATTCCGCGTGCGTGATCCGCTCTCTCATTTCTCCGAATGAAAATTTCTTCGCGCGAGACGTTGGCTCATTTGTACCGTCTGCTGAAGCCAGGATCGCTAATATTTCGATATGACATCGTCAACGAGGTCGCGAAGATTTCGGGATCCGAAGACTAATATCGCTGTTTGTCCTGGATACGGAAGACTGTTGTTTAAATTGAAATTTCGCGAACTTTCGTACGACAAAGAAGATAAGATTAGTCGTTCGTTTCCGCGCGAGCGGGGGAATGGAGGTTAACGACGGAACGCACCGTTTCCAGGGAACAAATATTCGTCGTTCTTTACTCGCCGGAGGGAAGATCGTTCCCTGGAAATGAAATCGACGAGAGAGAGAGAGAGGGAGAGTGGACGGGCGGCGATAATGGACGAGGAATCTGCGAATTTCCGTAGTCGATTCGAGGTAGAAAATGGCGACGGAAGGGTGCTTCCCCGCGGGAAGAAACGCGGGACGAACGAGATCGATGCGAGGGACGTTAACCGTAACGGATATGTTGATCAAGCGGAGTCGTTTTTTGAGAGGAGAGAAACCGCGCTTGAGAATAACGATCCACTTTTTCAAGGGTGGGGGCACGTTAGACGGGTCGAAACGGTGTCGGGGAGAGGCCCGCGAAATAAGAGGAACACGCTTCGTGCCGCTGCAATTACGCTAGCTGATAAATCAACTGTACGTGCCGGTTGCCGAGTGTATTGTACACAAAAGCCATGATGAAACGTGCAACGAGCATAGCCGACCGCGTTGGACGAGTTTTTAGCGCGCGCTCTGCCCCCGCGCCGCTTGAAATACGGTTGCCAGTTTTCATCGTGTCCCGCTGTCCCTTGATCTTCGCGTGCGAGCTTACGCTTCCCGTGTCACGTTTGCGTCTTCAATTACCTGCTAATGGACAATTCAGGGCACCGCGAGCGGAGTATTAGCCCCGCCGTCGGGGAATTTGTCAGAGCTTAATACCTGTACAACGCCGCCCGACGTTGTCCCGTTGAAGTCCAAGTTCGCCATTACTCCGCGCTAAAAGCTAATGGATAATTATTCCTGAAGGTAATATAGGTCAAGACATAAATTTTAACCTGTCCGTTTTCATTAGAGTCGACCCCGCGCTCTATAACTTATGCATTATCGCCGTAATTAAAATTTCCGGAAAATTCTCATTGTACGCTTAATCCAAGAAACTATATCGCGCGGAAACTTCGAATCTCGATGGGGTATATAAACGTGTATCACCCGGTACGTTCTAATCGTCGCTGGAATGTCAACGACGGTCGCGCTGGAAATGAATGTTTCGCCCCGCGGTTGGGGCTGAACGCCGACGATCCCTCGAACGGATCATTGACAATTCGGACGAACACCGATACCGGTAATAACAGTAAGGTCGCAACAGCGGTATTCCGGAATCGGTTTACCCGGGGCACCGATGCGAACGCCGTCGCTACTGCCAGCGTCGGATGATCGGCCGTTTCAGGAATGTCAGATATTAAAATACCGCAGACTCTCCACAGCCCCCGCTATCAGCTTCGTTTCCCCTCGCCCCTGTTCCCCGTCGCTTCGCGTTAACAACCCGTCTCCTTTCGTCTTGCCTTCTTCTACGCCATCGATCTCTTCGAGTTTCTTTATCGAACATCGAATTTTTCTAACGTTCGCCGCTTTACGATGGTTAGCAGGGAGACGGAGGTTCAAAGTTGGTAATTAGTTACGGTTGGTCTTTGGTTGCAAACACGTTGCAGTTTAGTCTTACTTACGGCTGCTTAGTCAGCCAGTGCCAGGAACATCCTCGCAGTTTCCAAGTATTTGCCTTTGTACGCTTGTACCTTAGGGTGATCTTTCGTGGGTGGGTAAATATTTCGGAAACCCCGATGCTGCCCCTCGGTTCTTGCGTTTAATAACCAAAATGGTTTTCGTGAAAATTTGGAAATCGATAAGAAAAGGGTTAGCTGAACTTGTTGTTTAGAGTTTCTTGAGACAACGAAACTGCTTACAACGACAGCAATTCTGAACCGGTTTACGACAGGATTCGGATGACTGTTAACGATCCCAGACAAGTAAATGATATTAAATTTACCCATCGACAGACTAAAGCTTCGTCGCAACGGTTTTATCACCAGGACATCCTACGAACTTGACGAGGAATAGATTTCCAAATAAATCAGCGCAGCGATACCCGGAGTTATTAGGGCAAAGTTTGATATCTCATTTACCCGATGCTCGGCAAACACATTTTCGCTCTCTCGTCTAGCCGCCATCGTACGGTGAACGTTTTTCATCGACGCCCACTCTGTCTCGCGGATTCCCTCCGCTCCCTGTCTGTTCTTGCCCCTCGTAAAATCACGTAAACGCGTGATGCACGATGTATTCATAGCCGGCGTGGGCGAATATTAAATCGTCCGGCCGTTACGAGCTGCGAAGATAACGATGCTGCGGCCGAAGGCGGCGGCGGCTCCGTTTGTGCTTTATCGTTCGCCCTGGGAATTGTTTTAGCGGTATCGCGTCGGTAACTCGGCGTAAATCCAGTCGAAAGGCTCTACACTGAAAAAAATTCGAGCGGATTAAGCGAGGCGTTCTGTAATCGACGGGCAAAGCACCCTTCTCCAGACTGGAGTCAATGGTGTTCGAACCCCCGTATTACCCATTGTCTTCTTGCATATTTTTCCAGTAATAATGAAAATAAACTATCGAGTCTGCTACGCACGTCCATTCTGTTGTTCAAAAGTTTGAATATTCGTTTAACGCGACACGGTGGGCGAATAAATCGCGACGATATGGCAGCCGGAAGTTCAATTAGGTTCGTCTGTGGGTTGGGCGCGGCGCGAGTTTCAGCCACGGCGTAGTCGGTGGAAATTAACGAGACCCCGGTACCGATCCCACCGTCTCGTATCCATAATTCCGACAGATAGAGGATTCCCGTCAGACCTCTTCGCCAGCTACTCGTTCATCCGCGCCACTCTTGTTAGTTCAACTACTTACCCCCTCGACATCGACATCCCACGTCACTGGTAAAGTATTCAATCGGATAAGAGGCTCACACCGGATGTCGAGGAACCATCACCCGGCGAGATTTCTTCGAACGAAGCGAAGACTTTCGCCGGAACATGTTCCAGCGGGGCAGAGTCGACGACCGAGTTCGTGATGCAACAATGGATTTTCCTCTTTTCTCGTTCATTGAAAACTTGGATCGTTTCCTTGGTCGAAAAACCGGAGGAGAGGGGAGTTTCATCGTGAGCAACGAATATCAATCTTCGGGGATCAGTTTTATATCAATCCTACCAAACATTGATGGATAGAGGCCCTCTCCGTTCTATCAGATTTTTCTTGCGTTTCGATGCGCCGGAAAAAATTGTCCACCGATAAATCCTTGTAGCGATCGTGGCAATTAAACTCGACGATTTTCGTCGTAAAAACGACGGTAGAAATAGGGAGAGGGAAAAATCATTGGATTTACGAAGAGAGTGGTTCCTTGAGCCAGTTCGGTTTTGTTTCACCCGGGCGCGGATTATCATTTTTTCCATTTCGAATTTACGCCCGGCTGGACTCGAACGTATAAAAATTCTTCCCTCGAAACGATCCTGGATATTTCGATGCAACGAACCTCGACGCCGAATGGAAATTGTTTTCCGCGCCTCGACGCGGTACCGATTCCGACGATTTCGAAATTGATCTACCATGAACCGTTTTTTTTTTTCCCCCCGTCGTATTTCTCAGGGTATAAACGACTCCTTTGATATCCCGTCGAACGAGCGCTCCTTTCACGGCGATCGTTTCGGAGCTCTCGTGTATCCGAGATAGTATTTCAGTATTTTTAGCGTTTTATCGGTATCGAGGATATTAGCCCCCTTTAAAGTTGTCTAAAAGCGAGCTGGGTTAGTGCGAACTCGAGTTTGGCAAAGTGCAGGGGTCATCGGGGAAGGGAAAATAGTAAGCCGGCTGGAGATTTCGGTGGCATTAAATGGCGCGTTTTGTCCAGGTATCGGTGAGAACCGCACACAGAACTCGGGCAACTTCAAATGGGATATTAATGTCCGGCGTCGAGGGTCGAGCTGCGGGCCATATCCGTCGGAACAACCGACTGTTTACGAGCAATACGTCCCAGACAGCGGTTTCTAACGGTTTACTAGCCCAGCAGCGATACACGTTTCCCAACTCCTGCAAGGTGTTTTGCGGTTTCCGCGACTTTGTCCGAAAATTCGTGTGTCGCGAGATATCCCCAGACCCCCCCGATATCGTCAGACTCGTCGTGTCCCTCCAAGTTTCCTACGTATCTCAAGTTTGTCGCCATTGGGCGCACGGTATTTGTGTACAGAGTGTGATGAAGTAGCTCGCACGGGGATTGGTCAACGGCGCTCATCAATATAGACAGCGGATGATTGGTGAAATTCACTCTGTATACCCTGGCGCAGATTGCTCGCCAATATCGGAAGGTACAGCTCCCTGTGGCGTTTCGGTTTATCCTCCAGTTTGTTGCTATTGACGCTCCCATGCTTATGTATCGAGGGTACATAGGAATTGGATACGCTTCTATTAACCGGCTTCCAAATGAAACCCTCCGAACCCATCAACGCCGACAACTTCGTTAAAAAAAAGAATATTCGATGGAGATACGAATCGTCTACACTTTTATCCTCTCGAGGTTAATTGCTTGGCTATCGTTTCCAATTCATTTGGAGGAAATATTTCACGCGAGGGTAACGGACAAGCGGTCGAGTTACACAAACGGGGGTGGCAAATTTGTACAACACAGGACCGTGAAACGAACGAAATCGATCTATCGCGCTCGATAGCCTCGGTTTCTCGAAAATGTTATATCAAATTACCAGTCACCTACATTACAAAATTGAAATTCATAAAGGGACGATGCATGAATTTCAATGCGTGCCAATTTGCGTGCTGCGGCTGACAACCGATTGACGAGTGACGAATTTATGAAAAACAAGAATCGAAGGTACACCTTACCCCGCCCCTCGATGACCCGGATACCGGGGTGGCTCTGTTCACGAAACGCTCATCGCCGGTGTGCTTTCGTTTAGCCTGATAACCGACCGCCGGCTCTCAAAGTTCCGACCAAGAATTTCGGTGTACTCTGTATACGTAATGCTCCGTGAGGATAGTTTGGAATTCTCTTTTCGAATTCCGTGCTTCGTTGGCTCCCGGTTTATCCGGCCAGTTTACGATAACACGCGAGGGTTATGTGTCCGGTGAGGATAGAATAGGGAAACGACGCTTGGAAGAGGATCGCGAATAATTCAAGTCCGCAGGATATCTCGGTAGATCGAGCTCTAAAATCGTAAACGTTGTATCCCCGCTTGATTACGGTTCCCTCGGTCGAGGGAAGAGCATTGATCATCGATAATAAATCGTTTCGGGATTCCGTTCGTCGAACGAAAAAAGTTTGCTTTTAATTTGAACTCGATGGAAGATCCACCCCCCTCGTGGAAACAGCTGCGTGTAAAAAGTTTGCGATTTTAAATCGAGACATCCGTGGAGGCTTTCCATCGATTCTCGAAAACCCCATATTATACTGTTTAGAGGGAAGGGGGAGGGTATACGTAGGTACGAAGTGTCACTCGGTGAGAAAATGCGAGGAGACGCTCGCTCCGGCGAACCGAAAGTGGATGCCACTCTCATCGATTTTTCTGTCCGTTCACCAATAACGCGGCCACCGCCATCGCAGTCAGGAATCCAGCAAGTAAAATCCACCGATCCACCTTTTCCCTGCCCTTCCCCCCTTACTCTGTTTCTGTTCTGCAGAAAAGCTTCCCCCTTTCGTTCTACTTCCACCGTGATGTCAGTTTTCAATCTCGAACCTAGAATTCTGTGTTCTATGTTCTCTCGTGATCAGTTTTTTCCTTTTTTTTTTTTTTTTCGAAAGAGACAGAAAATCAATGATTGAACTTAAAATTGCCGCTGTTCTACTTTTACCGACCACGGTTTTCAACCTCGAATCCGGAATACCGTGTCCTCAGCATCGCCGTCAATTCTTTTTTCCTTTTTTTGAAAGAAGTTCGCATAAAATTAAATTTTCGTTATGCGATCGTGCGAGGTGGTTTGACCATCGTTTTCTTTAATTAAAGAAACGCGATTAACGGGTTAACGAAGTCTTCTCGAATCGATAGGAACAGCCTAATTTCGATTTCAGCCTATGCGGCTGAACGCGAGGCGAGGAGGGTAATGCGAGCGCAATACGGGCCGATGACGAGCGATTTAATTAGAATTTTCCCGCGGCTTCGAAAGATTACCCCATCGATAAACGATTTAACCTGTAACCCGTCGCGGTATCCGCCTCGACGCTTCGCGTTCTTCCCCGTTTCTTTGTTTCTATCGAATCGATACTAATTGCGCCTCGCTAATGACGCACGAACATTCGTTTCCCTTTTAACCACCTCTCTCTCTCTCTCTCTCTCTCTCGCTAGCTCGAAACGTATTTATCGGCGACGGTGGCCGTCGAAGAAAAATGCAACGAGGTTTTTTAACGAAAGTTGGAACGGAACGATAATTTCATCGGTATTCGACGAAATTGTTCCCCATTGAAATTTCCCCATTGTAGATTATATTTTAACGCGTGTGCGAGGAAAATGGAACACGAATTGTACGGCCGGCGGCAGAGGAGAGTAGCTGGGAAAACGGGGAACGTACCAATTCCAGGCCGCTTCTTTATTTTCGCAACGGAACGTGCTCGCGTGCACGGAATCGTTCCTGCTCCCGATATCGATTCCCTTCTCCCCCCCCCCCCCCCCCCAGTTGCCTAAAAGGAAAATAAAATACTTGGTCAGAGTGGATTAACCGCGCGGTCTCTTTATTCGTCCCCCGACGTCATCGCGGCGTTCAATACGCTCTATAACCCGGCGCTAATTATTTCGACGCGGAAATCGGACCTCGATTATTTTTACCCCTTTCCCTCGTTCTTCTTCCCTTCTCTTTTCGTTTTAATCGGAATAATAAAAACGCCGTTGTCGCAACCTCACCCCCCCATCTGATTTCGTTTTCCTGGCGCCATCGTATCGACGCTGTAACTCTCGCCACCGGGTGGCTCTCTTCCACCTCGACGAATTGACGCGGTCGCACGCGCGCACACACACACACACGTGTGCCCGACGTATTTCGCTTTGAAGCAACGCGCACAAATCACTGCCGCCCATGGCTGAGTTATTGTTCGAACGAGGAAGAAACGAAACGCCATTTCAAGCGTCGTTGAACGCTTTCCGCGAGCCGTGTTACAGCCCCATTTGTATGGGCCGAGGGGGAGAATTCGACGACCGGCCGTTGGAGGAACGGGCGGCAAGGAATTCTAACTTTGTATTACGCGATGATAATATTATTTCGCGCTCGTCCAAAGAGATCCGTCGAAAATGTTAGAAATGGGGAATAGGAAACGCATCGCGTTTTGTAAATGGTTCGGTGGAAAACACGTGGTTTGTACGCCGTCCATAAACGGGGGTACAAAACTACCCCTCGAAACCCGTTAAAGCTGTACGTTGGAAGTACAACGTTGTTGCGAATTGATTTTATTCGCTCGGCTGTAATATCAACGAATGTTTCGTCGCGTAAACGGGTTAACTGGCTTAAATTTTGCGCGGTTGATCGATCGGGAACGCGCGTTTTCGAGCCGCTTCGTTAAAATTCTATGCGTCCCCCAGCATTGCACACACGCGTTTTGGAAAAAAAAGCGATTCGCGCGTCACGTTACCGTGTTTCCAGAGTTTCGAAACGCGATCGTATTAAAATTGGAACGGTTCGATTTTTCTTCGGGCGTCCGCACACCAGGGAATTGTAAAGCAGCGTTGTAGGAACGGGGCGCGAAGAAACTTCCTCGACCATTTAAACTTCGTCATTGTTTGATGTGCATTCCGTTTACGTCATCCGCGTAAATTTCCACCGAATCCGGCATCGAAATGCTGGTACGGGATGCTCCTCACGTATCCAGTTAAGCTGTTTAACCTTTGCTGCGCGCGTTAATTGCCGCGATGTTAATAAACAGGATTTCTTCCGTGCAAACAAGGCCTGAGATTTATAGGGGGAGATTTATTCCGTTTAACTTTCATTAATATTTTTCTATGACTAAAATTTATTTTAGTCGTCCTAATAACTGACGATGCCACAAATTTGGAATTTCTGAAGGTAATTCGATATTGTGAAAATAAATAGAGTCCTGAAAATAACCGTCGACGCGCGTACAGGATTCTGTAAGCAAAAATAAGTAAAATTACAGCGCCACCCTTTTATAGATTCTCCGCTCACGGTCTGAGTCACTCGCTGGCGCGCATTTTCATAAATCTATCAAGCTCGGATAAGATTCGAGATATTCCGGCTTAACAACGCGTTCCCGTTAACATATTGATTTTGTGGGAACTCCGCGAGCAGCTCAGGCCCGTGTTTACCAGACCTCTCGATACAAACGTTTCCACTCGCGTTCGTTTTTCACACGGTTTGAAAAACCGAACCGCCCACGCCGAGGGAACAGGAATTGAGCCGGCGGCGGCTGCGGCGCAGCAAAAGGCTGGAAAGAGATGCCGCGAATAGCTTTCGCGGAGGGTTGATTTATTTTCTCTCGGCGAGAGAAGTAAGAGAATGCAGAGTGCATTTACAAAGACCCAGGGCGCGTTTAACTGAGAAACAAGAGCCGTTCAGAACACGCAGCGAACTGTGGCTCCCGCAAAGTTGCCGGGCTCGTTGCAGATACGCTAAAAGTTTGTTATTTCACTTAAACAATGTCGCTGTGTTCTTCGGTTACTACCGCGAGACGTGGGTCCTATCGCAATTCCATTCGTCCTCGATATCTGATGCGTCGTAATATAACGTCGGTTTTACGGGTACGTCGGAGGGTACGTCGGAGGTACGGACAAGGTGTCGCATATCAAATGATATCGTTATTTGAAATTAGTTATTTGAAAATAGTCTGCATTGCAACGAGAGGCTTGAGCTTAAAAATTAATTTGCAGCTTCAATATCTTTTGAAAGCTCCGCTGATCCATTGAAGTAGTCGGGTTGCATAACGTTTACAATGGAAAAGCGTTTTCTCGTACAATATGCGAGGACTATTTTAAGGGGAAACGTCCTGTGTATTCTGGTCTCGATTGTCGGAGCACACCGGAGCACAGCTGCGCGATTTTGACAAAAGAAAGTAAATCCACAAATTCCCAACGACTTTCAGCGAGCACCGTCCCCTCGTACGTTGCACGAGAATCACATATTTCCCTGAAACGTAACTGTCGTCCCGCTGCTGAAACTTGAAAAACCAGCCGGTCTCGATTCTCCGCCGGCACTTTCCGCTTTCTCCCGTCATCTTCGCGACACGACGGCTCTCCAGGTTCGAGTGGAATGCACAAAAGTCACGTAAAACCCGTAACGCGGACCTCTCGAGGAAAGAAATCGTTTGGCTCATCTACGGATCCCTCCTTTGCTTCCGGCTATCATTTCGTCGCTCCTTTTCCATCTGACTTTCTCTCCTGCGCAGGACATCGGCTGTTGCGTCCTCCATTTCATACACTCTGATATATATATATATATATATATAAATGGAAAGTATCGAAGCATTTCACATAATGTCATCGAGCTACGGGATACGAGGAAAATGGTGAAACGTCGGTAACGTCACGGGATATCGACGCTTCCTATCGTGACCGTCGTCCGAGAATACGTTTCGTCTTCTCGATATCGTGAAAACGTACCGCGCAATCCATCCTAGAAATAATACATCTTCGGTAGCCTTAGATTTCCTTCGACGAATTCAAAAATCTTTCGACGATTAGCCACTTCCCTTATTCCTGGAGAAAATTCAACATTGGAAGTATATTTGTCACTGACTCGCGTCGTAAAATTACAAAGATTGTAACACCGCGAGCAAAAGAGTGCACGTCCATCGGCGGCCGAAATATTTCTATTCGCTGGTATTCGACGAACGCGTCCTTTTGTTTCGCCCGGCCCGGAAATCGTGGCTAAAGTTTTCGAGCACCTTTTAGAAAGTAGCACGTGGTGGAAAAAAAAACAGAAAGAAATAAAAGACCAGCGTATCGTGAATAGGGAGTAAGATGAAAAGGAAACGGCGCGGAGAAACGATATTGCGTGAAAGGAAAACGGTAAACAGGATGGGAGATGAAAGGATGAGGAAGTTGTCAGAGATCGATGTTTTTTTTCTCTCCCTCTCCTACGTCCCGGTTTCTTTCTCGTCCCCGTTGTTTCGTTCCCTCCTTTGCCTCTCTGTACACGGTTCCCGGTTTTTCGTTAATAGAAACCGGTCACCGACGAACCCCCGGGCTGTTTGCCCGTACACCCCCGAAGTGTATTTCGTGCCGGACTCGGTTTATATATTCTTCGTCGTCCTTCTGTCCCGTCGGATCCTCTATTCGTTTACTGATTTCCAATCTGAAACGGATAAACGGTGCTTCCTTTCGATTGTTTGCCTTCATCTGAACGTGACGGCCAATCCAAACTGTACCCTTCTCCGGGAAAAAAATCTTCGAACGATTCGATGATTGTTCGAAAAATATTGTGGTATCGTAACTTTAAACGGGGTGACTGGCTTCGTGAGTTTCGTACATTCGAATGATTAATAAAAGAAGAGGTGAAACATCATAGCCCGTTGTGTAGTTCTAATTGTACTTCGAATTTAATGCTAGTGTATTTTATGAAATCGTTTTCTGGAAGATCCTCGGTACGTCAGAGTATCGTGGAAAGGAACGCGTAATTAACCACAGAAAAGGAGAATTGTACGGCGAATAAAGAGGGTGAACCGCTTGAAAGATAAGAGCCGGGAACGCATAAAATACAGCGGGGTATTTCTCTCGTTATCGGTTAAGCGTTTAAAGTTTCTTAACGTTCACTGAAATTCCGCAGCTTTATCGACGATTTGAATATACCTCGCGTTTATTTCCCGAGTCTCTGCAAAACACGATCCGAGAGGTAGATCGTTTATAATTTCCCTTCCGGCGCCCCGGGCGAGATTCAGTAGCGTAAGAACGCGATTAGTCGGACGAGGCGTCCGACTCGATACGATTTATCAATCCCGTTACATCCAGGACAGGTTCAAATAAACGAATAGACATGGAACGATATTTAAATTGTTTCGCAACGGCATTAATTCCTCCACCTAATCGCATTCAGTAGTATAAGACGGTGGTTGGTCAGACAACGAGTGCGAAACGCGGTTCATCGAACCTGTTGCTTACCTACGTTAAAATAAACGAATCGAAAGTATTTCTGGGCAATATTTAAATTGCCAAGACAACGTTTAACAAAGAAACACGTTCGACTGATCGAACGAGCGATCGCGAAGGATTCTTATCGTTCGACGACGTTAAAGGATGGCAGCTAATTACCGGCCCAAGCTCTCTCTTAACGATGAAGAATGGCCAGCGGCTAATCCGTGCACCCGTCCCGTGTATCCCGAAACAGATAAGGCATAAAATAGTGGCGAGAGCGTAACGTTTTGTGCTAGCCTATCCCGTGGAACGGGGACCCGCTACTTTTTGCTAAAAATAAAGCCCGACGGATAATGTGGAACACCGTTTCCCCTCGGACAATGAACATCAATTCCATTCACCGCGAACCAGTTTTTCGATGTCTCTCCTCCTCGTCGAGAAGAATTTAATGGATCGACGTCTCCGTGCTTCGTGCAACGCATCGAAATCGATAAATCGTCGGTTATTGTATCGTCGATCTCGACGTCTCTCTCTCCTCTTTCTCTCGTTTTAATTAAACGACAATCGATGTCTCCGGATTGACCCGACGAACGGGGAATCTCGTTACCGTTTCCTACGAGTATCCGTCAGGATACTCTGGATTTCCATAAAGAAAACGGCGAGCGGTGGAAAAAGTGGTCGCATTATTCTTAAAAATGGCCAGGAATTATGCTTTGACACGAGAATTAATTTAACCCGTTATTCATTTTACCTCGCCGCTGTACCGCGACGACAATCTCTTATGCAAATGATTTCCAAAGTAAATTCTACAGTCGTCGAGCAGCGAAATGTGTGCGCGCCCCGTGGGCACAAAAGCGTGACTCTCTATGGGCGCCATTATCCGCGGAGAAGTCAATAATATCGCGTAGTGTAACCCGTTTTGGTCATTTATCGAGAATCGATCGCGGGGACAGGCAAAAATTCGTAGCCAAGTATCGATTGTACTGCTCGCTTTCAACGACGGTCGTTTAGTTACGCAGGAATTTCACGCAGCGGACAAACCGTCGAAATTAATGAACTTTGTCCGGCGGGCGTAACCAGGTCCGGTGCAAATATTTAATCGGCCCACCGATACTTATTGACTTTCCGGGCCGGTCGGAATCAGCGAAACAAGGTCGTAGGGGAGGGAAAATAGGAGAAAAACACGCACTCGAGGATATTAGCCCGCGAGTGGTGGCCGGAGTAATTTCGAGCGTCCGGCGGCGAACGGCTTAACGAAATTAGTCCCACGGCCGAAAAGTAACGAGGGCAAACGTTTGAACTGCAACTCCGCGTACTTGTACGCTCGCGTGTTCAGCCCCCGGGGACCTTGGCTTGACGCTCGTATAAGCGAAGATAATGAGAATATACGGGTGTGCACGAGTCGAGCTTCCGGCGAGGGCCAACATCTTACCTCCCTGTCTCGCGCTCCCCACGGATTCGACGAAATTAATTATTCCAGAAACGTTTTGTTCTCGTAATTGACCATTCGTTCGGCGCGTTTTTGCCTCGCCGTCCGACGCCTTCCGCGATATACCTAATTCCTTTAAAAGTCTCCAACTAGCGATTCAATGCGACGATTAAAATTGGAACGAGACGGTTAATTCCTAGCCGTGAAACTTTGGCAAACTTTGGGAGAATTCATTGCTCGATGATTCCGAAATGAATTACGACGTCGTTGAATCAACCCTTCTAAATAATTTTCTGACACGAGTCTTGTGCAATCTGTAAAGATTTCACGATGATTCTCGGCTGATTAAGAAAATCAATTAGTCACGAAATCGTCGGTGTTTACGTTCGAATAGCTCGAAGGGCTCGTATCCGTTCGCGTTTGCGCCCGTTGATCGTCATCTCGTTCATGGTTGACAATCCAGTCGATCGTCGCTCTCCGACTTAATGAAACTAATTAGTCACATTCGGTGGCATTCGGTCGGAATGCGTTCGATCGAGGCACAATACCGCGGCTTGTATCGGGCCTCGGAAGGTGCTCGATAACGCTGCATCTCCTCTCTGTACGAGGCCCCTCGATCGCAAACAGTCGAAATAACGCGTTGTTAACAGCTCCCTGAAAAGGATAACCTGCTCGCGACAGAGTAACTCCCCCGTCGAGGTTGCGCTCGCTGGCTTGTAACCGCCTGTTGTAATAAAATTTCAGCCACTTGAGCGTTCACGGCGCGGAACAACATTCGGTTACGCTGCTTATCGTTCTTGCCAGCAGAAAGGATTATCGAATTAGGATCCCTGGGCTGGGCATTATGTTTCTTCCTTTCGAAGCTTATGAAATTTCTTCGTTAATTTAACATGAACGAACAGTAAAAATAGTAAAAATAGTCTGAATAATTTTTTCGAAAAATATTAACGAAGGAATCTCTCGTCGCTCGTTAGAATCTTAGATTCGTTTCTTGATTGTGTTCAAGACACGACTCGTCGAATCGAACGTTAGTCAACGGTTCAGTGAAATTAATTGCAATTAGCGACGTCTGCGAGGCTCGTGCGAATCGCAGCCCCCGTTTATTTACTCTTCCGGATCGTGCTTAACGTTCCAGGAAGCGGCAAGGTTGGCTCGAGCCCCGGGTGTCGTTATTTGCCCAGACTGACAATTAGCGAGGCATTTCGGCGCGACACTTCGGCAGTTAATGAAACTAATTGGCCGAGCGGCACGTTCGCGGACAAAAGATATCGTAGGCCGGTTCGTTAGCAGCTTCTAAACGGAATTATCGGCTCTCGAGGCCGTCTTGACGAGGCGCGCTCTTATCAACAGGCGACGAAGGATATCGTTAAAGGTGAGTCGATCAAAGTGCGACCACTATGAATAAATAAAAAAAAAAACAAGATTAAGAGGTGATAGGCAATGTCGTCGATAATTGAGGACAATTCTTGCGCGACGTCGTTGTTCTATCTGCGGATAACTAGCTAATTTTTGTATAGGGAGCATTTTCGACGGCAATTAATTCTACGAGCGCGAGTTCGAGACACAAGGACGCTGAAGAGTTTTCTCCGATGACTGGCAATTGAATTGATTAAGCGTCTTCTGCAAAACTCGAGCTCGAGATCGCTTTCAAGGATCGCTGTTTGCCCGAAGTTTTCTCGAACCGAGTCAAGAATTTACGTTCCATAATGCGGCCTCTCTCGTTTCCAACCCCTTTCTTGCGTGAACTTATGCTCGCTCGAGCTATTTAGTCTATTCTCTTTCTTTCAACAATTTTCACAGTTCCTGCCGCGTAGCGAATCCCTTTTTAATAAATTACGAGTTTCACTGTTAACCCTCCGAGGTGACACGAAAACAATGCAGATGATTTCTAATTTATTTCGATCGTATCGCTACTTTGCAACCAAGTATTTTTCAGATAAAGGATTAAGCTATTTCATACCCATCGATCGTTTATTCGAAAAAGAAAAGAAGCGTCGGAAACTCCGACACGGAGTATCGAGCAGGCAAATGTTCCCTCCGTCGGGCTTTTTGTACGATGACAAATGAAGGGGTATCCTTGACGGTGACGAGTCCTTTCTTTCCTGTTCTGCTATCTATCGTTCGGTTCGTTGGTCCCGAAACGAGGCCAGGCAGACTTAATGGGTTAAAAACAAGGCCGGTGCCCCGTTAAAAACCCTCCCTCTCACCCTTGATCGCCGACGAGGTGGCTAATGAAACTCGTCGATCACGTTCGGTGACACGTTTACGAAGGTCACGAACAGCCACCCTTCGTACCCTTTTGACCGACCTACAACACACACACACATATGCTTGCTCTTTTCGAGCGTGCGTCGAGTCGTGTGCGTCGACCATGCTCCAGAACAAGCCAGTCGACGAACAGCCAACGACGCCTGTGTGTTCGCAGATAAGGCGGAAACACTGGGAATCGTATATATCGATCCTTGCTCTCGATAAGATACGAGAACCCTACAACCTTGGACTCGGGCTTCACGAGCTGCTGCTCACGGGAACAGTTTCATGGAAAACCAGAGAGAGAGAGGGACAGGGATAGATAGTCAATGGAAGAAAGAGAGGCTGCGGGTTTTGTTCTCTTCGAGACATCGATCGTTCAAAGCCGTCCTTTACCCAGGAAGGGAAAGGATCTGGTAATGAAGGAGACCGCTCCTTCTCGCCTACACCGTCGATCAAAAGTTTCGCTGCTATTTTGCCGGCCGGCTAACGACACCGGATTAACCGGGGGCGGAAAGAATCTTGCCTTTTCTTTAAGTGAAAACGCGATATTTTAACACGAGAGGGTGAAACTGTAGGAAGATTGACAAATTATCAAGAGCTTTGATAATTTTAAAAATTATTATCCTCGTGATCTAAATTGCTCACGAGGACCTAACAAACAGAACGGTAGCAAAGGATAAGGTGGTTGAACTTTACCTTTCCCTTTCTCGAAACTTTTGAGCGATGTTGTATCTTTTCCATTTCCCCTCGAACCCATTTCATCTTTGTCTCACTCGTATCGTGTGTCCCGAAATTCATCCGGCCCCGACTCGATCGAAACCCTTCACGTTGCGAACATTTCATCTCGATCCCATTCCTCTTCGAATCGGCAGATGCACCCCGTTCGCGAATATTACCAGACGCGGAGATTTCTTGCATTTTCTCGGTGACAGCGTCGTAATCGTGGCCGAGGAACGCGACTCGAATAACGTTGGTTAGGTAAATTTTGAGTCGGCGACGATTTATGGACGCTCCCAGCGGGGAGCAATAAAATCGCGAGCGCAACCCCAGCGTAACCGGAGTCATTTCGATGGGGTTGACCCGGCTGCGCGAATTAACGTGAAAAATGACTTCCCTCTTGAAACCTTGAGTTCGCCCGAGGGTAGACTCTACACACCGTGCTCCGATTCTACGCCTCTTTTTTTTCTCACGTTCCTTTTTTCTTTCTCCGGTTACTTCCTCCTGGAACGTTGGAAACGAACAGCGGAGTCGCGATGGAATGCATCTTCTCGCCGCGATACGGATTGGAAAGTTCAAGGGTCGAATCGATTTGACGAGTCCGTGACGTAAACGGATTGGCAGCGCAAGCCCCGTTCACTTCTTACTTCGAATCGCGTGAAAATGAATCTGTCGAGGAAAATAAATCGTCGATCTTGATTCGAAACTCACAGTCCCCTTTGCCTATTTCCAGGAAGATTTGCGAAGCACGCACACGGTCATCGAAGCGAAACAAGATCCGTATTGGACGAGCTTCTTCGATGGCAGGCCGGAAGTCGTCGCAGCGGCGGAAGGGAAGCCGCCAACGGAACCAGGGGAGAACCGTCGGAGAAATCGGCGACGACGGAACCATGAAACTGGCGCGTGACCCTTGAACCGCGAATATAGACACCGACGGATAAGGTAAGTTCGACCGATACATATATATTCTTAGCACGTAACCCGCCTGTATCTGACCATTTTATGGCTGTATCTTGCGCCCTCATGGCAATGTAACAACCAACTTTCTTCCTTTATCGACGATCGAACCTTTATCCGCTTCGTTAGCTGATCGATAAGAACGGTCCTGACGGATCGTTGCGCGTTTTGCACGATTAAACTAATTTATGGAGGACCGGGGGTCAACCCTGATCCAAATCTACGAAACTCTTGGAATAATAGCTTTTCGTTCGACGTTGAACGTTCAGATTTTGACAAATGTCGGAGAGAAAAGAGCTTTTTCTAGAACGTGTACCGTGTTTTTACGGGAAAGCTCGTTCGATTTCCGAGCGTGTAATTTTCGTATCGAGGAACGCGGTGGAAAGCCGCAATTTCGCGGTGACGTCGTGGCAAAAAACGTAGGAAAGCGGAAATCTATAGAGTGGCTTGCGACAGGGCACGCGCCCCGGTGTCGAGGTTACGTTTTCCGGTCGAAAGTCGAGAAAAGTCGAGGAACGACGTCACCATCGAGCGTGATTTACCGGACGACCGGGCACGATATCGTCGATCGATCCGTGACCGCAACATCGATCTCATCCTATTTGGACATTACACGGTATTAATTACTATTGCTAATGCACGGCGCGGCGTACCAGCGTGGTAACGCGCAATCACGCCGACATGGCTGATACGTATTATCCCAGATAGCCTTCCAGCGACAGTATAATCGCGAAGCTCGGGTTTCCAACGTTTAAAGGACTCTCTCCCCGGCTCGCTACGTGTTCCTTGTTCTCCCGGTTCGGGGTAATACGACGCGGGTTCCCAACCCGTGGTCTCTTGTCAAGATTAATACCGAGGGATTCGAGCAGGTAAACGCGTTTTCTGCTCGCTCGCTGTCGCCTTTTCACCAGCTGTCCCGCTCTCGTTTCACCGCGACACGTGTACCAATGCCATTAAACGGCTCTTTACGCTCCGGATGAAAGATTCCCCGTAACTTTGTTACGAGCACGCGAATACCGTGGGATTATTCTCTCTGTTAATTGCCATTCTTCGGTTACGTACGCGCGACGTTTGTTCGCCGCGTGAATCGCGTTAGAATTCTGTGCAATTATATTGCGCTGATGCATTTTAAGCTTAATGCAATATTCATTTATTAATATAAATGCCTATTTGTTAATTAATTTATTTATTTAATCACAATCTAAAACAGACACACTGAATACTAAATATCTGAAATATTAAATGAATTACAGAAAGGAATCTAATTTAATTTTAATATGATATATACACGTTGCATGTGACTATTGATTTGAAGAGCAGAAGTTATCAGTGACAGTATGGATTTTTTGAAAAAAAAAAAAAAAAAAAAAACATGGAACTTGAAATTCAGGGATTAGAACTCGACTGAATCGCATCGGAGAGTGGGCATCGATGCGAATTTTGAAAAAATTGGTGAGCTTGAAGTGACCAAAAAGCGAATGAACAGCTACAGTTATTGATGACAGCGGATATTAAAAAAAAAAACAATACCTATTGCAAAATTCCTCTATCTTTAATCCTTGAAAAATGAAAATCGTATATAACTTTCGACCAACAAGTAATTGCATCAACTTGGGATATAGAATTATTAATTTTTCGTCGAGTTTCTTGGAGGGTTTAATCGCGGTCGTATTAGCGTTATTTCGGGGGTCCAGACCGAGGCATTGTTAATCGCGATTGTTCATGCGCGTGCATTTCGCGGCGTTTAACGCGGTTATAATTTGTCTGGTTACAATTAGTCCGTCGTGCGAGGCTAGAAATTCAGCAACGATTTGTTCGCGTTAGCGCAACCGAGCGTCCCGCCTCGATTTATCTTCCTATCCCGATGTAATTCTACAGCCCCTCCTGTCTCGTTCCGTTTCGAGTATCATTCTTCTTTCACGAGTGGATCAGTGAATTAATTTCGATCCGGATAGCGTACCAGCCACTCATTATTCCCCTTTATATCTCTTTTCAAACTCTTTATTCTTTCATTTAAAACGTATCTTCAACGTATCGTAAGAAATACTGGTAGCGCGTTACCAGCGGTCGTAAGAAATCGTATTTCCTGTTTATTAAGCAGTAACACGGTCAATGAACAATATCGATTCGTGCGAAGATAATAAATTCAAATATCCGATTTATCGAGGCTCTTTTAATCTCCGCGTCAGCTGTCTAATAAAATCGAACGAACTTCCGGACGATCGTCCAGGGTGGATGATGGGGGGTGGAAAGTTAGAAAACCGAGTGTCGTTTCAAGCGTGTAGCCAATAACAGGCGGAAAAATGAAACTTTCCGATCGATCGACCGTAATAAACGAGAAACGACGAGCGTTCGTTACACACCGGCCCAACTTATCGAAACAATTTCTACGCCGACCCAATTAATTGACGCCAACTTCCGGTACGATGTCGGTGGCGGCAGCGTATATTTCTCGTTTCAACGAAAAACTGGAAATCGAAGGAACAACGAAAAAAAAAAAAAATAAAGAACGGGGAGTAACAGAGTCGAAAGATTGGTGGACGTGACAGGTCAGAGGTTTCGATGGCTTGGCTCGAATTCCTTATCGTTTCCCATACATGCTTCTTGGCTTTGTTCCGAGCGTATTCTCCATTTTCTCGTATTCTTGAAGGGTGGACCGCGATTGCAACGCGTTCGTCGAAGAAATATCGTGAAAAAAAAGAAAGGAAATGAAGAACGAAGAAGAAACCCAAAGCTTGTCCGTGAAACGAAAGCCGGTAGAGCAAAGCGAGAAGCCGACAAGCCACGGCTTTCTGGAAAATCGAGAAGCGGAAGGAGGAAAAATATTCCCCCCGGAGAAATATCTGTCGTCGTTCGGCGTCGCGATGACACCTCGCGATCATTTGTCTCCGGTGTAACAGGCTGTCGTGAGAAATCGAGGACATATTCCTCGGAACGGATCAAAGGGCTCCAGGAATTTCCACGGACGACTCGCTTTCGCCTCTGATTAGGCGTTTCCGGTCAATTTCAACGTTTATTATGCCCCTTTCAGCGAGGCGACTGACGCGAAAGCGTGCTCGAGGAAAGACTCTCTTCTGTTCGGGTTCTTGACAGATTTGAAAAAATATTGAAAAGTCAGCCTGTAATTTAGAACAGACCCTGAAACAGCCTGGCCATTTTTTATTGCAGCTTACTGTAATTTCGATTTGTGTACTGGTAACTTGCACTGATTTTCAAATGTATTTTTCTCGAAAGTCGCCCACGCAATTTCGTTATTTTGAGCCACCGAATCACCCTGACCCCGTTTCTACCATAAAGGGTATCGCGGGATAAAATGGTGAAAAGTGGCCTTGAACCAATTTTGATTGACAATACACAATTCGATAGCGTAGCAAAAGGAAACTTAACTCGCCAAGTTTCAGCCCTCCACCTCAATCAGAAGGGTCGTTCCGTTCTTTATTTTAAATTTTAAAGAAAATTTCGATTGTCATTTTCTATACTCGTATAATCGAAACACCGAGCTCATAATCCAATCGCTAAAAGGAACACGAAACACTCTGCGAACATCCTCGAGATTAAAGTGCTGATTCAAGGCAGCGAGTTAATAACAGATAAATTAAAAAATTAATTTCGAGGCTGTGCTCGTTGATGGAATTACAAGAATTCTAAACACGCGTCCAGAATATTCGGTATCGTTTCGCTGGCATTTAGCAGGCATTGTCCCGAAGGACGAGTTCTGTCTACGAACACGAAGATACGACGAATTTGTTTCAGTAAATAAATGTAGAATGGGCGAATCCGGCGGGCTAATGAGGAAAGTTAGAAGAGCCGCTCTGGCGCCCAGGTATCTAAGAATATTTCGAGGAAATTAAACTCACCCCCTTCGGCCGCCCCCCGCCGATGCTCGAGCTCTCTTGTTCCCCGGGGAGGGTGTTATAAGGAGAGCATCGTGGCGGGGTTCAATTTTAATAAGTGTATTGAATAACCAATTACTGCGAGAATAAATAATTGGGTCGAAAGAAGGTCTTGCCAGTTGTTCGGGACTGCGTTCGAGTTCGTTGTTTCGCTCAGCCGTGTTCCCCCTTATAAATACTCAATTCTATTTCCTTTTTTCTCTCGCTGGTAATCAAACTTTTAATTGAAACATTTCAATTTGCCTCGTTTTCTTTCCTTCAGAGTTAATCGCAAGATTATAGAATGCCGGTCCGCTTTAAAACGGGTGTTAAGCGTTCGACATCGAGAATAAATAAATTTTGCAGCGAATAATCGCAGGGAAGTTCTCGCGGGTAATTTAAGACCGATGTTCCATGTTCATAACTCGACGGAATTCTTGAATTCCCGACACTATAAACGTTGATTCCCGGCAAGCGACACGCCACGGGGTCGAATGCCTCGCATTTGACACGTTCTAATAAAGCGAGCGACGAGAAGAAGGACGCGGAGCGCCTTGGTCGTTCGTGCGTGTTCGCGAAGAATTGCACGAGGATCGCCGCGTCGCGCCGGGGAATTCGATCGTCGGACAAACGACGTCCGCACACACCCCTTTCCGGTCCCGCGATTCTTTACAGAAATCGATTTCAGATTTCATTTTTCTTAAACATCGATCTTTGTAAACTTTGTAAACGAGTGAAGGAAACTATTAATTACGAATGTGTAACAAAGTCAAATCCGGAAGAGTAACGACACGAATTGATTTCCGTTTCAGCAACGTCTTCATAACCCAGAATACGGTATTTCCTCGTACGAAACGACTTTCGTTTTTAATTTTTCAAAGACATCAATCGCGATACGATGAAAGCTGCAGGTTAGCGATATCTTTGGACCGGAGTGTCTTTATATTTAGCGCGGCTCTTTAATATTTCCTGGATAAGTAAAGTTGGTGAATTTTCATCCAACGGGTGTATTTCCGATACGAAGACGGATCTCGCGGAAGATCGAGATCCGTTTAAGAGGGTCGCAGTAAAAAAATGCTGGAAAACGAGCCGCTGTCGTCGCTTTGTTCGCCGTCACCGTATCGATCCATTTTCCTGTCGCGGGGCAAACTAACGCCGCCATAAAATTCCTCCTCGTCGTCGTCTCGAGGCACTTAGCGCGGAACCGCGGCGAAAAATTGTTCGTTGGTTGTTACGCGGCTCGCAAGAAATCGCTCGTCGTTTCAGCGATGGCGACAGGCGCGCGGAAACGGACGAGAAGGCGATTCGTCCGCGTCGGAATTGCCCGCAAATTGTTCCAGCCTGGCAGGAAATGCGTTTCAGCCGTTCCCGTTGCAAATCGTTTCGGGAGTAAACACAGGCGAGAAACTGCGCCCCGTTTACCTTCGATTCTGATCAATTATTCTTTGATGCACGCTGAAAAAAGCTCGCGAAGCGAAATTGTCAGGAATCGATTCTGCGAAACTATTTGTTTTAGTTGAAATAAATAATATTCTTTGTGTTAGAACGTTTCGAAATAAGAAATTTGTACAATATCAGAATTTCGCTGGTTTCGAGAATTTTTTATGATGGATGAGGGCGACTTTTTGGAGAAGTATATACGATGATCGAGTAGAAATTTATAGTACGGAAAGTCGTAAAAAAACCGCAGAAGGGTGTAACGAATTAGGGGATTAAAATTTCAGACCGGAAATGGTACCGAATGAAATACGGAGACCGTCGAAAATTACCAGGGTGCAAAGTTTAATTGGTAAAAATGAAACGATCCCATCTTTATCAAATTGTGAAACAGCGACCTCTCTGGTCATCCTCTCTCTGTTCGTACCAGTGAGAGAAGGGTGTCAGGGGGTTGGAAAGTTGGCGAAGGAATTTACACTATCCTCTGGGTGACATACGTAGGAGTGTTGGAAGTGAATCGCGGGATCTTTGTCTCCGTGGAGCGGAGGGATTAAAGCGTCTAAGAAGTTTACCGACGTAATCAAAACGGCCTCTCGAGCACGATTGAGCTCTACCCCGACAAGGTTTGGAGGGCCCTCGAAATCCGAGAAGCTTGTAAGTATCGACAACTCAGCCCCCTGGATACTTGTAACAAAAATGAACACTGCCACGGACGTCGAAAAATACGGGGATAGTTCTTTCGACACCTTCGATCCGCTGCTTCTTCTTCACCCCTTTTCTTCGACCTTTTTCCGTTTACTTTGGACAGATTTTTCAGCGGGCGATGGCTCGGTAATTTAACGCTAATGGAATCGACGCCGTTCGCGTTCCTCTAACGTGTTCGTTCGTGCGAGAATCGACTCGTCGAGTATTAGCGTCTGACTTTTAACGCCGCTCGCCACTGGAAACAAGGGGGAACCGTTCGAGACAAGATAAATAACCAAGTTATTATTAATAGCACAAAGGGAAATATCTCAGACGAATTTTATTTGATCGAGAATGACAAGGTCGTAGATCGATTGAAGAAATAAAATTTACTTCGTTTATTTATTTCGCTTATTTGGATATTTTTTATGCAAGGCTGTCGTTGAATTTCCTTATAGCAGGCGGTGACAATAACGTCCAGGGACGATTAATTTGCAGCCAGTGCCCAGGGAACAATTTCGGGCCGCTCTCGAAATTGTTATTATACGATTGAAACGGGACCGGATGCTCTCGGGTGTATCAGAGAACAAACACGGCCTAAATGTTATATCATAAATCTTGTCGGTGTCCTGACCCGGCTTTAACTATTCTCGATATGATAATTAGCGTTAAATGCACACCACCGAGTTCCCATGGCCCGGTATTTGTTCCAGTTAACAGCGTATCACACTCTGCTTCCTCTAAATGGAAATCGCTGTTTCGTTTCTCTCTCTTTACAACCGGGATACCTTTTCGTCAATTAAACGCTCGTTCCTCTCAAAGTGCTGTTTCAATCATCGTTATTCGTCAAATTATCATCTCATTTTTCGCTCTTTTTCGAGGCAGATTTAGTTGCATAAACCATCAATTTTGATGAAACTTCGTAAAAATGTACTTCTCGAATGTTCAATCATCGTTCCTCGTCTGGAAGTCGCATAAATCACAATTCTAATTACTTCGACGACGTCCACGAGTAATCGCATTTGTAATTCGGTGGAAAAAAACAGAAACCTTGGAGAGAAGCAAACGAGGCTCGTTACTGAAAAGCTGCAGAAACGAGCTGTTTAAGGCGCAGCGACGAGGATCGCATGATAAATAGTAATCTGTACAAATAAGCACGGGTGGCGGTCGTGAGAGCTCGAGCTCCCAGAAGACGGTCCGCGATCGCGAGACGTCGTTGACGAGCACCCGAGGGTGAGATGGAGAAAGACGGTCAGCCTTCGACGAAAATAAGAAACAAAAAAACTGCAGATGCAGCCGGTAATTCCGTGGAGCCGGTCGTTCGGGAAGAAAGCCCGGGAATTACGGCTTATCCTCCGGGTCGAGTAGGAAGCTCGTCGAGCGGGGAAGAAAAATACGCGATGCTTGGGCGCGCGTGCTAGTTAGAGGGGTAAGAGGATCCCGTGGTTCGTGGAGGAAAACGAAAAAACAAAAAAAAAAGGGAAAAAACAGGAAAAGGGAAAGGCAAGATCGAACAAAGGGAAGGGTACAAGGCGAGGCGACGAAGCCTCAAAGGCTGACACCGTTCGACCAAACACCTTCTTTGGAAGCTTTCGTCGCGACAGCTCTCTCTCTCTTGTGCTTGGCTGACCGATCGCAGGTAAAGCCGAGCTTTAACGATCGGCCTCGCAAACACAACCGGTGGCTGCCTCTCTGTCTGCTCGTTTTTCGATACACGAGACGGGCTTTTTTCGCAATCCGGCCGGGTAAATAGCCGGGCCGGAGATACTGCGGAGAACCGGGGAACCGCGTGTCAGCCAGAACGCTTTTTAATTATGTTTTGGACGCGAGTAATTACGGGGCCGGGAGCGACGCGCACGCGGTCGTAATTAAATTTCATTAATCTGCGACACCGTGGCCCCCCCCTCAGGCTGTTTCTTCTTCTTCTTTCCTGCTCGTATTTTCGTTTGCAAAATCGAATTTCCAAACGTTCCTCGAAGTTGGTCGCGTTCTAATCAGAAACATAAACCATGCATTAAAGATTCATTATTTATGCTTCGAATTAAATTTCGGTAGATTTGTAAATAATAAATAAATTCAAAGAACGATGACGTTGTGCCATTTTAACTAACGATTCGACAAAGGGGCCGCTCCATATTTTATCACGAATCATTTTTCTGAACGGAACGAGATATATAAATGTTTAAACAATTGAAACGTTACGCGGCTAGAATTTTAATCACCGATGTAAATGGCTCGGGTGCGGCAACGAAGGAAATATAACGACGACAGCCTGGGTAACGATTAATTAATCCATCCCGGTGAACGTAGACGCTGGTCCAATTGCTTTTCATCCGCGTGCCCGATTACGTTTCGCGACGAAAAAAAAAAAAAACGCGGCCTGGAGAGAAAGGGCTTTCGGTCCGCGGCATTATTTACCCACGCTCCTCGCTTGACAATAGTATCGCTGTAACGAACGTAAATTTCGCTCGGCGCACGTTCCCGGTATCACCAGTCGTTCGTTATATTCTCGCAATTTGCTCTTTATCCGACCGGACGTACGCCGCTCTTTTTTCCCACCTTACGATATTTCTATCGTTTCGTAATTTGTCCCTCTCCGCCCCACCTTCGATACACACTGTGCTTTTAATCGTTCCCCGGCGCGAAACCACTCCAATTCCAAGAAGATTAAAAAATCCTTGCAAATACGACGGAAGATTATTTCTTCAATTCATATGTGCGGTGAAAATAAATAATCGCACGCGTTGTTACTATTTACCACTTTGGGTAATAATTTTATAATAAATTCGAGTCGCAGTAGAAACATCCGCGCTTGGTCAGACACCTCAAAGTATTTTTTAATTGTTTCATCCAACGGCGTTAAAACTTCGTAAAGGGGGATAGGTTGCAAATTTAATTGTCAGCCGGCTATTACACTCGATTAAGTCGAGGCACGCAGGAAGTTGGATCGATCAGAGCGGAACTCGGTGGCGGCGAAAGAAAACCATACGAACTTTCGTCGCGCGGTGGAAAGTTTCGCGCGTTTACTTCCCTCGCCCGTGTTTCTTCTGCTTCTTCTTGCACGACGGTTACTTGGCCCTGTTTCCTTTCCGGTCGATACACGGTAATTTCCTCTTAAGCGTGATAAAATATGCTCCGCCGGGTTAAGTCCGGCGGACTTTTAAACTCCGTCGATTCAATGTAACGCTGCGATGTTCTTCAAAGTAAGAAAATATTGAAAAATCTACAGAATTGAATGCATCTCCCTTTAATCGTACAATCGTGTATCGAACGGATGCGTTCAAGAAATCAGGAAGGGGACACTTGTTAGATCGGCAAGTTTCTTCCGCTTGTGTTTAGTTTGCTGGCTTCGAGCTCGACTTTACACCGGGCTCGTCTTTTATCGACGCGGCTGGAGTTCGCCAACGTAGTTTAGCCTTTTGATAGGCGGTCTAGTGGCGGTGACAAAGGCGTGTTTGTCCTATTCTCACCCCCTTGAGTCGACCTCGATGCGACTACCAGCTCTCGAGCGTCGAGCGTGCCGATAGTAGGCATCGACGACTTAACGTTGGCTGCGTATCGATTTCATTTCTGACCCGACCCCGGCGCAGATTGACCCGTTAACTTCGAGCCCTGGCCCCCCTCGGTTGCCAACGAGAACGGTGGTTGAACCGAAACTTTTTGAATTTCAATCAACTCGCGATAGAATTTCACGCGCGAAACGTTACGTCGTAACTGCCTTTCCGGATATTTTTCCGAATACACCGTAAAACAGCTCGGAATAATTTTAGAACGTATAAGGCGAGCGGAAATTTCGAACTTTCAAAATACCATGGCTGCTGCCTTCCGCAGCTGGCCTTTTCCGGCCTCGAAATAAAAATCGCATCAAATTGAAACTACAATTTAGCATTCAATTCAGTTATTAAAGAGAATTTTAAATTAACCGGCCCCGATCGTTTGCACAACCCCCGAAATATTCCCGCGCTATTAATTTATCGCTCGAAGCGTACGAATAATAATTTACAAACTGATACAAATATCAACGCGAAGCAAAATGATTCGTGACAATGGCCCGGGTGCTTTTATAAATAATATAATAATTATTCGTCGTGAGAAAATGGAACGAAACATGATGCACAAATTCTGCCTAAAATTGAAACGATCTGATATCGGTCGTCCTGGTACAAAGTTGACGGGAAAATCGTTCCCTGAACGTCATTTTCATAAACTATCTCGTGTACTTGTAAAACTTCTCCTGGAAATCTCGTGAGCGGGTTCAAGACACTCGTTAATCGTCCTCCGTGGGGTATTTTTGTATTTTGCCAAATTATCTCGTGCCCCTCGGGACCGAGAGGTACGTAACTCTCTTTCTGAAATCCGAGCCCCGTGATTCTTTGGGTTAACATGAATTATTTCCACGCCTCCGCCGTAGCCGGCTTCCAAAAGAGCCGTCTGCATTTTTAACGAAGGACAAAAAAGGGGACCGGGACGATTTTTTTCGGCTACGGAAAAGGAAGAGCCTACGCGGAATGAATACGCGGCAGTCATTAAACGAATCTGCGGGGCAGAAAAGAAGCGGACGGTTGTGTCAACACGCGGGAAGAATGGACGGCCCCGCGAACAACCGGACGGGAGGGATACCAGACAAAGTGGATCGGTGGATAGGCGACGGAAGAAAAGATCGCGACACGAAAGGAAGAGGCAAACGCACTTAACGAGGAGAGGATCAACAAAAGTGCAGATACAGATAATAAAAGAGACAGGACGACCGAGGAACGCGTCGGTGAATCTATTATTGTCTTTGGTTTAAATATCCAAAGAAGTGTTATAAAATTTAGAAAAATTCAAATTCAAATTCTGTAAAGTTGCAAGTAAATTGGAGTTTTGTCATTCGAAAGCTTCGAAACTCAATTTTGAACGCCACGACCGATGGTTTCGATAACTCGATTCGACAAGTTCCCTAATTTCTGGGCGGACAGCCGCGCCATTAGCGATTCCACGGAATTGCCGCGAATTCTTTCGCCGTCAGCTTCGATCGGGGTCGGAGAAATTCAGGTTGCCGTTACGTAAACGAGTGCGAAACGCGAGACAAAAGCGTGTTCGAGAAACACGTCCCGCCGCCTCCTGCTCGCGATTTAATATTTCTGGCGTGTCGCTGTCTGCCGAAGCCGCGCGGCTTGACGCGTTCGACCCGCTTCCCGTTCGAATCGGACGAAAGGAACACGTCGGTGCGCGAGTCATTTTTCAGTTACGCTTCGACAGGACGGGAGACAAATATTTCCGTCGCGAGGAAGTTTCATTTCGCGCTTGGCGTGGAGGCTCGGCGACAAAAGAATGCCTAATGGGACCAGGCCGATCGCGTATTCCGGAAGCTTCTCATTAAAACCGGATAACCTTTACACGAGTCGATACCGTGGAGGATTTTGAATTTCGATAAGCCTTTTATCGCGTCAGAGTTAGCTAACGCGATCGATAGTCTTCTTTGACGGGCGAATGTTTTTTTTATTCCCGCGACAAAGTTTATAATACCAAAGTGTAGCTGAACGGAGGATAATTGGAGTTATCTTTAGTAGTCGTTGAAACGGGAAGTTTGGTTTATTATTATCTGGGTAGACTAGATTTAACCTTCTACGATTTTCATTTATTTATTCACTCTAAAATCCATGCTGTAAAAAAAAAAAGAATGAACAGAATATTTATTCGATCGATTTTTCGTTATTCCGTGTATCGAGGCGGGCGTATCGTCGAGTCGCGCCACTGTTCGCAAACGAAATCGTAGGAGGTTAAATTTACACGATTAAATAGACGATTCTGGTATCAGGATCGATACCAGTGATATCGAGGGAGGAATCCTTCGCTGATAATCGAAGCTTGGTAATCATTAAATCAATTTAGCTCTCCACTCGTTTCGGGCTTAGACGTTTGACTTTCCCGTTTGCTCCCGCCAGAATTTCCCACCTCCGCGTTTGTTTGCTCGAACGGTCGATCGGTTAAACCCCTTTCAGAGCTAAACGCGTCGCGGCTCGGTGTTTTCCGCGATTTCGAACTTGCTGATTCGGGGCTAGACCCCCCCGCCTGAATTGCTTTTCGTACGACGCTATTTGCTCGGGTACAAAGAGTGTTGGTGTTAAATTTCCTCTCAAGTATTTGCTTTTAACATCTACGGAACAGTGCCGAGCCGTTGTTCTCGAATTATCAACGACGGAGGCGAAACCATTGACTTGTACCACTAGCGATGAAAAAGAAATTCGTGTCACGGTATCGAACGGACCTGATTCGAAGCAAATTTGATTCGAATTCAATTCTGAATCAATGAATACTAAATCTTTGATTTAGGTACCGATTTTTTAGAGATTTATAACGAAGGCTTCGAAGAAAGGAAGTCCCCAATTTGAGGGACGAGTTAGACCAGTCATCTGGCGCTTAGGCGAAACGAATGCACCAGAAGGGGTTGGTAAGAAAAGAAATCGCCTCAGAAGCAACGAAAACTAACGATAATAAAACGAATCGGGTACTTGGAACGGTAGAGGGGTAAAGTACACAGCGTCGACGAGGACGAAGTGGCCTGACTCCAGTTTGCAAGATACTCGACACTTCCGAGCCGGACGAAATGTTCGATCTTGCCGACTGCTCGGCTCCGTAAACGCCTCTCGTCGGAAAGTTGGCCCGCGTGTTCGAGTTTTGATCCCTTAAATCCAAAGAGCCCTCGTTCGTGCGCTCCAAGAGCCATTCGTAGCAGGACGTCTAATTAATCCTGTCGGCTTTATTACTTGGACCCGGAGCGCGGTCGTACGGTTCACCGAAGGCACACAAAAGGCCGGCGGATTTATCATAGGTAGGCCACAGTTGCGGCCAGAGAACAATCGTCGCCGCGACGCTCGTTAATCCGTGTCGTCGATCGGGAGGCGTGCTTTTTCAGCTAGCCGTGTGTGTCAACATCGGTCATTCAACGACCCCCTAAAAAGTTCGTCGAAAAAACGTTTATTTCGCGGTGCCAAAGTGTCAGAGATTGTTTCCTTCTCCTTCTCCTCGAGGATACTTCGAAAGGAGATGGAATCTGCTTTCCTCGAACGTAGCCCGATAACGAACTCGCGAAAGTATCGTTGCACGTTCAATTTCGATGCTCGAGTTTCCGAACGAAACGTACAACGCCGTTACGGAGCTGGGTTCGTCTCTCGAGACGATTACACTCGAACGCGATCGAGATAGCACGTTCTCGATCAGGAGTATGCGAGATACGGTAATGTCTCGGTAAGTCGTCGAGAAACGACGATTTATCGCACAGCGAAAGCAAAATATGCTAGAAGTGATCCCAGCGATTTAACGTAGAGGACGAATCGGTTCCCGGCAGTAAAACCGATCCGGTAAAGCTTGCGAAGCGTCGTTGGGCCGTGTCCGCGTGCCAAAGGAAATTGAGTTCGCGCACGGATCTCGTTACCGGGGAACTCGCAAATTTTATTTGAATCGCAGCTAACCGAAAATGCGGCCCGGCCGAAAATTCGTTCGTCGTTACGAGACGCGATTTCGATGACCGGCGAGAGAGACAGACTCGGCCCGGCTCTCGATCCTGGAACAGCACTTGGCGATCGATCGGCAGGAGCAGAGAGCAGGAGCCAGAATTCCGCGCGATTTTCTCGTCTCCGTCGAACGTAATCCGTTTCGTGGCGGTGGCACGAGGGCCACTTACCGGTAATAAGGTTGTTCGCGAAGACACACCGGGAAAAAGGGTAGTTCTAGCGCGAATAGCAACGGACGAGCTTTGTAAAATCTGGCTGGGTCGGTGCCGCGCATACGAGCCCATCGTTTTGTATCAACGATGGAAATTGTTTCCAGTTGCTCGGGAAATGTCGTTGATTCTCTCTGCTCGATGCTCTCCACGTCCCCCCTGGGGGATATCGTGCTTCTCGTATTTCCTGGAAACAATACGTCCAACGAAGCGAATTTGAGTTATCCTTTCCCGTAACGGAGGCTGGCTGTACGCTCGCGTTTGAAAAATTCGCGAGGTCTCGATTTCGCGAAACGAATATGCCGTTTGCCTTGGGTCGCCTCGAGGAAAGATATCGAATGGAATCGATCAAGTTCAAGTTTCAGCTACGAAACTCGACCTTTTCGGAGACGAGGCGTTCTATAAAACCGGCTTTGATTAACGTTCGTCAGGGAGGAGGGAACGAGTTCGAAAAGGATTTTCATTTCGTTAATCGACGACCGGTGCTCGAGCCCCAGGACCAGGTTAATCCGAGCCAACCGGAATTCCTCGAACGAGCTTGACTTACCATCACGGGCGAACCGTCTCGCTTGAAATTTATTAGAACTTGTAACGGATAATGCACCCCAGAGATGCAACTTCTCCGCGCTCATCCTCGGCCATTCCGTGCGGCGGGCATGAACTTAATCGCATTAGGAGATTGAAGCGCGTCCGTACCCGGGAGGGTGATGAGAAACTCGAACGAGCAGCCCCCGTCCCTCCTCTATTTATCAGGGACTGCTTAACAAACCTTTCGAATTGTATCAGTGGTACGATTATCCTGTTAACGACGTCGAGGGGGTGCTATCGATCCCTTTGGTCAATCATCAAAATATTCCAATTGTAATCGGGGAGAAATTATTCGATAATATCGTGGCGGTGCCTGCCGTAGTTTAAAAAATTAATATTTTTGACTGAAACTTTCCGGAGTGTTTTATAACTCGGGCAATTGATCGAAAAACGGTCGAAGAACGAGAATTGAAATATTCCGAGTGGATCATGATAAATTCTTAACGTCAGCCGTGGAAACGGGTAGCCGGGTAGGTTCGTCAGAACTAATTACATCCTAGTCCCTCTTTCTCGCGATTCCCGAGGAGTTCCTTCAAGACGGGGTCGGGCAAGAAGAAGGAGAAAGAAAAAAAAAAGAAGAAGGAAAAGTGGAAGGAAGAAAAGAAAAACGACTCTCCTTTAACGCTAAATCCGGCTGCTGAAATCCCAGGCCGTCGAGTGGAGAAAGGCCTCTATCGATTACGGTTTAATTACGCGCTTCCGTTTACGAGTTTTGGTCCGATGGGCAAAAGAAGACACCGATCCGTTTCGACCCGGCCATTATAAATTCTGTAAATGTTTCGCAAGTACCCTCCCCCCCGAACTCTTTTGCCGTTTTAAAGAGTTCCTTAATTACAGGCTAATGAAACGATGTAACCGGGCGTATCACGGATTTTTTCCAACTTTTACTTCCGTGCGTTTGAAAAGCCAACACTGCCAAAGAACCCGTGGCACCCACGACCGAGTCACAGGACGAAACGGTCTTTTCGACGCTTTTATACAGAAAAACACTTGAATCGAACACAAATTCTCTCGTTATAGTACCTGATACCCTTTTAAGTGGCCGTTGAAATACCTGTTCGCTCGCTAACTGGCTTTTGCGGTACGCGTCCCTCCAACACGGATAAACAAATCAACCGAATCCATTTTCCAACCATCGTCCACTTTGAATAAGAGTCTTTAAACGTGAATTTCTGTGGGATTTTCGAATTCAAGGACATTATTTAAACATTATCCATATTCAAATTAGGAGCGAAGTTCTTTGTTAAAATATTCCGTCACGTCCTACATTTTTATCGAGGGTAAACCAGCAGAGTGACCCGGAAGGGGAGGCAATTTGTAGAAGGCCCCCGGGGTCCGAGGGCCACTATAACTCGTTTACGAAGTTCGAGGGCAATTTTTATCAGGTTGTTTCACGGAAAGTCCAATATTTGGGTTCGTCGCACTGGTTACTTTGCCATTTTCCGTCGCCCTCGTGGCTCTCGAGAAGGGCCTCCCCAGTTTAAACTCGTGACGAGGAGTCGCTGAATAATCGATGCCTGCAAACCAGACGCTGCTCTACGAAAAGTTGGGCCTGAAAGTTAGCTGACAAAAGATCGCAGAAACATTTCAAAAATTGATTTAGGGAAGAAGTAGTCCAGGAACTGGACGCGGGTAATTCGAAACGATTTGTCACGATTCGAGGTGTTTTGATAGCCCGTCGGTTAAATCACTCGGTTCGCGGTTCGATCCGTCGTTAAATATTTTATCCCCGTTTCAACAAAGATTCCCCGTACGTTGTCGCGGCAAAAACGGCTTCATTTACTTCTCTGCGGTATCGATCAATCTTTCTCGACGTCGCCGTTGAAACAACGTCCAGCGGAACGAATCGCTGCGTCAGCGGCTCGCCCCGGCGTTTCTTAAGCGAGCCACGGCTGCCGGGATTAATAAACATAGCCGCGTAATGCACGAACGAATCGGCTGACGTGCCGTTACACCATATATCATGGGAACGGGGCGGGACAAGTTGTAACGCGCGGAGGGACGAGGAATCGATGGAAGCTATTAGCCTGGTTGACCCGAATGACTCCGTCGAGAGACAAAAAAAAAAAGGAACCGTGTCCAAATCATCGCGAGGGAAGATTTATTTCACGATCCGTGTCAACGATTTCGTTTCGAAACGAAAAGACCTTTTTGCGAGCGAGCGTCGCGATTTTTTCGAACGGTAACAAACGCTCGCGGCCAGAGCCTGGCCTCGTGGCGAGACGACGGTAAAACTTCAATCTCTTAACGTGATTAGTTCGCCTGCCTTTCCTCGTGGACCGATGGAGGAGGAAGAATGAAAAGAAAAAAAAGAAGAAAGGAAAAAAAGGAGGAGGAAGAAACGGAAACGAACGGACTTCGCCTCTGGGGCCGGCCCTGTCTCCTCTAATCTTGTTTCACTCTTCACCGTTGAGTATTCACAGGGCTGAGAATGGCTTTGAAAGGGAACGATCCTTTCGAGGTTAATTTTACTACCGTCGATAGATTGCTCTCCGCTACCTTGATTGTGCGAGGATCACTTTGAGAGCTTTGAGCGTCGCGGTTAGAATAGCTACGAGTTTAAGATTGACCGAAGAAATACCGAGGCTCGTATCCCGCGGCTCTTCTCCGAGCGAACGAAAACAGGATAAAGGATACTTTGTACGATGCAAGCTCCAACTCCGGGTTAAAAAAAGGGGAAGTGATTTCCGCGGAAATAAGAGTTTTTCGTTCGTTTTCGATCAAAGTTGGCGAGACTTAACGAAGACACGAGGTCTGCTGGCATTACACGTATCCGTGGCGCGATGGTCGGATTTTACAAGCGAGCCGGGCGTATCGCGCGAACTTAATGCCAACTTTAGTTCACACGCGCGGCTTAACCCGATAAGCTTTAACCCCGTTGATTCCAGCCGGCGCGACGTCCTGTTCCCTGTCACCCGATCCCACTCCACCTTGTACACCTTCGCCTCCTCTGTTACGCGACGGGGATTGACGTGACTCGCGTGTACGTAATAACCGGTCGCTTACCCCCTCGTCACGATACGCTTCGTTTCGGGGCCGAACGCGATAAGGCTCGTTTCGATAGCAACAAGTTACGCGCGCCAGCGAATCGGCAAAGATTTTCCTGGGACCCCTCCCTCGAAAGTCGAGGATTTCAGCAAAGTTGTTAGCGAAACGGGAATCAAGCGGCCGAGCTTGCTAAGTTTTAATGGAGCTCGAGAACTTTTTTCGTTTCTGTCTTCCTCGTTTCGCCAAGGGAACGTTATTGATTGATGATTTCAAGGATGCATTTACTCGATATCAAGTTGTTACGAAACTTTGCGTACACCGTATAGAAAAATGGATTTAACTTGCGCGAGATGGATGAAACGAAACTTTTTCTCCGGGATTGTTTCGAGCCTGAGGTCTGGAATTACGTGTCCTCTGTATTTTCCATATTTTACCTGGCCGCGATGCATTCCGACGAGAGGATAATTCGAAGTTGTTCTCCCGTCGATGCGTTTCATTGCCGATTTCGAACGCACTTGTACGAACAGTTCCGAGCTTTCGACGGGGAACGAGCCTCATTATCTCAACCCTTTTCAATTACCTCTACAAAGTTACAGCCGTTGAACGGCGCTCGTGTTGTTAATCAACTTCCCTCTTGCGTTCCGTGATTTCCATCGAATTATATACCCGTGCGCGTTTAAAGCGCTTGAAAATCACGGTTACGCGTGAATCCGAAGAACCGCTCGAAACAACGACCGGGTAACACCGGGAGCGAATCGACGCTCGGCCCCCTCCTCTCGTCATTAAGCCAATGAAAAGCTCTTCTCGAGAGCGATTAACTCGACGAACGTTTATCGTCGTGGAACCGTTATTAATATCGCTACTTTCGACCACGGACGGACCTGTACGGTATCAAGAAACGTGCACGTCGAAAAAAGAGACGAAAGTTAATTAAACGTAGCCGAGAAGGGGCTTTGCAATTACCAAAGGGTTAAAAGGGAAGGCGCGAACCTTCGTCAACGAAAATCGGATGTGTTTTCGAGCTGGTTAAGCCTCGAACGGAAACCGTCGCTACGAACCGGCCAGCGTAACGCGCGCTGAAAAGGCGAAAGATGAGGGTGGGGGCGGTCGAAGAAAAGAGGGAAAGGGAAAGGTCGTGAAGTTGTACGGGGTCAGCTTGGCGAAGCAAACTGTCAGGCGTAGAAATCCAATCTTACAGGGCGTTTTGTGGAGGCCAACGTAAGCTGGTTTCGAGGGGTTGAAGATAAGGGTGGGTTTCACCGTTGCATAAAAGCCAGCCGTCCGATACTTCTCTTGCATCCTCTCTGTCCACTCCGTTCTCGAACCCTTCCCTCTAGACAACACCGTGGAAAACGAACGCCTCCGCTGTGCACCCCCTGCCTATTTTTTACCCCGCCTACGGGTTTCTATAATCGCGTGGATTTACACACGCGCGCACACGGTTATCGCGAGGGGGAGGAATTCACGCGAACACGCGATTCCGTTCGTCGAAAAGAATCACCTTAGCCCCTAATGTTTTCTTTCCCTTTTTTAGATATTAAGGTGCGAATCTAATTTTCTTTTGATATATCGCAAATTAAACCTCGATGAGCGCACGCCCTAAAGGGCAATTCGACGGAAGAACAAAGTTGCCGAGATTTTTAAATCGTGGGGGTAGAAGACTGATGCCCTTTGAAACTGTTTGACGCGGACGACGTACGCTTTACTTTGGACGCGTGGGCGAACCGATTAATAAACGGATAATTCGATATTGTGTCGGGGGGATAAAGAGGCGTTAAAGAGACGACGCGAGAACGTATTTCAAGGAGTTTTCACGGCGTAACCCGTTAACCTTTCGCGATCACCGAGGCGGCTCGAATTCGATCAATTTCAATTCCCTTTCGTCGTCGCTGATCCATCAACACGGGGCGACGGAATCATAAATCTATCTCCTGGAAGTAATTAGAAGCTGGGATTCTTCGAGGATAAGTAAGAACGGGTGTAACGAATGGACGAGTACTTAGGACTCTACCCACCGATGATTACTCGAACCATTTTAATTCATCCCCGCCGGAACAGGAAACGTTAGTCACCCAGCAATTTGTCATTTATAACACCGGTCCGGGAAGTAATTAACTCCTGAGGCGATCTTACGAACGCTTACCTTACACTTGGGATACTCTTCCTCCGGCGTGGGTCTTTTCCAGCCCAACAGGGGCGGGATGCAGACCAGCGCGGACAGCAACCAGACGAGGGCGATCATCAGGGCCGCCCTGGCCGGGGTCCTCCTCTTCAAGTATTCCACCGCTTGCGTGATGCTCCAGTACCTGTCCAGACTGATCAGGCATAGGTTCATGATGCTGGCGGTGCACAGCAACACGTCCATCGCCGAGTGTATGTCGCACCACCAGTAACCGAAGATCCAGTAGCCCATGATCTCGTTGGCCAGCGAGAACGGCATGATCACCAGGCCCAGAAAGAAATCGGCCACCGCCAGGCTCGCTATGAACCAGTTCTGTATGTTCTTCAAGGCTTTCTCGGTGGCGATCGCTATGATGACCAGCATGTTGCCCACGACGATCACGATCATCAGCAGCGTCGCCAGGACGGAGGCCATTATGATGTGCGGCAACGTGTAGCCTGATGGGTACAGGCTCTCGCCGAGCACGAAGTACGTTTCGTTGTACAGGCTACCGTTCCACGGGAACTGAACACTGTCGTTGAATGAGGCGTTGAACTGACCGCCGAGATCTTCCATCATGCCCCCCAAACCGAACAACAGTTCCAGCTCTCTCAGTCTTTGGACGTCGTCTGGGTAGCTGGTCGCACCTAGGGTCGCGGTGTCGTTCGAGTCGACGGTGGTGTTCGATGGAACGTCCACCTGGTCGGTGGCGAGGAACGGCAATCCGCTAGTGTCCGATGCGTTATCCTGCGGCTGCTTGAATCTGGCGCAGGCACAATCGCCGTTCCTCTCCGTTCCCTTCTGTCGCCGATGAAAGTTCGTCCCGATGCCGGTCACGGCGGATTCGGTTGGTCCTTGGTCGGAAAGTTCGGTAGCAGGATCGGTGAGGTTCGCGGGATTAGGGCGAGTCGTGTGGGCCTCGTTAACGGAAGACGTAGTGGCAGCGGTCGCTGAACGGGGCCACGTCATGTTCTCCTCGAAGGGGCTGGTGGACGCCGTTGTCGGACTACCGGCGTCGATGGTCATAATGCTGCCGAGGAGCGGCATCACTCGCACCCTCGCCGTATACTGTAGATGCTATCTCGACAAAGTCGAGGCGGACGTGGTGGCCGCGCGCGGGTAGCAGCGTGCTCCGGGTGCCAGCTCGAGTAGCAGCAACAGCAGGATGGTAGTGGTCTCGTCGCATCTCGAGGCCAGGGGCGTCATGCCCGTTTCAGGATAATGTCATCGTCATCAAACGGACAATGTCGTGTTGATGGGAGCCCTGGCTGGCTACCTTCGATAACTCGACCTTCCCTCCCTCTCGGCCAATTAGGGATATCGCTATTGTTCTACCTTGCTTCTAAACCCGACGGGACGGTCCTCCGGGCGTTTAACTCAACTACACTCGACGGTCCTCGATTACAGAGTTTCCTCGCGAACTAAACTGACTCGTTGCTGCATTTGGACCGAAATTTCCTTTAGAATATGCTTTCGTCGCGGGTTCCGCCGTACACCACCTTTCTCTGTGTGTTCCCTTTATCCCCGCCCCCGCCCACCCCCCCGCTTGAATCTCAGTCGTACAACGTTGGCCGTTGATTTATTGCTTGCTTCAGTTGCGACTCCTTCTTCGTATTCCCGGCTGTTCCGTCCGGGTCTCACGATGACGAAGTTAATACGGGAAGAACGCGTACAGATAGAGAGAGAGAAAGAGAGAAGGAAAGAAAGGGGAGAGATTTATGGATAAGTCCGTTGGGCGACTGGATTAAAGAGATAAAGGTGGATAGGTGACACGGAAACGCGGACGAGAGAAAGAGGAGGAGGCGAGTTGGATGAAGGTAAAAGGAAGAGATTGAGAACGAGCGTGAAAAATTGGTCCCCCTTTTGTTATCGTCCTCTCGGATTAAAGCTCGATCGGCCCCCGGACACCTTCCGGCTTTCTAATTAACCGGACAACACCGGTTGTTCTTTCGCGATCCGATCGGCGCCGTGGACGCGAGATACTCGCGCCTTGGATATATCGAACGAATCCTGAAGTCGACTTTTAGCTTCGCTACTCGTCCAGAGAGAGTTTCTCTCCTCTTCGATATTTTTTTTTTTTTTTTGTATTTTGTTCACAGAATTTTCTACGCGCGGCTCGACGTTGCTTTCGATCCCAACGACGTCCACGAGCTAATTAGTTATCGCGCCAAAAAAGGCTAAAAGGCTAAGCGCTGGATACCCGTACTGCTCCGACTTGCTTATGCGAAAAATTGTATATTTCTTATTATTTCGAACGGAATTCGAACGGAACGCAAAACTCGCGACAGACAGACGAGACAGACAGACAGACAGACAGACAGACAGATATTATTTTAATTAGATGCTACTCACGCACAGACACACGCGAGGAGAAAAAAATTCTGTTATCGTTGGTTCTCTGGTATTCAATAACATTTATACAACGGATTCGTTCGTGTCTCTAATTAGAATCTAGTATTTCGATTACGCGTGTTAATAGTTTCTGGTCCTTAATCGTACAACTTACGAATAAATCTGTCGTTTATTTTTTCCACCCCCCTTGTCACTTTACACAGTCCTAAGAACGCATACGTGGTGGATGGGTTTCGAGGAGAAACAGGGAGCAAAAAAAAGGGAGGGCAAGAACGCGTCGACGTTTCTTCGATCAAAGTCGACGTCCTCAACCCTTCTCTGTACACCTATTTACACGCTCGAGATTCGTCGATACACGCCCCTGAACCCTTCCTTCGGCTCGTCCTTTAACCCTCGCTCGTTTCACACTATGGATCAACAGGATTCATTTACAGGAGGTTAAGGGGAGGTGGAGAGGGGACGAGAAAGCGAGAGAGAGAGAGATGCGCACCATGTTCACGCAAATTACGCAGGATACCGTTTTTCGGTAACAAAACTGTAATCAGCGGACCAGGACCGAGAATCGGTTCGGCCGACAGAGTTTCCAAACACTCGACGACAAGGTATCTTCCTCCGGATCGGCGTGTTAACGCTCGATCGTTTTGTCACTCCGTTCCTTTCGTTATTTCGCGAAATTTGGATCGAAGATCAGCGTCACGCTGCTAGCTTCTCCGTCGTGCCTCGCGTCCTCGCTCGCCGTTTCCGTACGAATCATTTCCCATGAAGAGACTCGTTTCTAGCTGGCCGATCGTCGTCGTTCACCAGGGTTTTTCCTCAATTTCCCTCGCCCGTTCTCGACGATCCGCCTGGTCGGTACTCGCGGTTTCTCAACGCATCGTTTCCCGTATCCGACACACTCGAGAAAAACTGGTCGCGCGCGGTTTACCGTCGTCGAGAGGCACAAGTCGAGAGCACAACCGCGAAACACGCGCGGGAAAAACGAGGCTGGATCTGGGGTTCCGAAGCACAGACTTTCATCCGAACGGGACACCACTGCTCGAGACCGCGGATCTCGGATGACGATGGTCGAGGAGCGTGCGTTGCGGCGACGATTTTCAAAACTTGCAAGATACGCGTACGTGGCGGAACGCGTGGCACGGCGGCGCGGTCGGTCGATCGGATCGCGGACGGCTCGGTCTCGGCACGATCGACTCGGTGCACCCTCTCCTCGTGGCTGGCGGAGTCGCGATGCGTGGTGCGTGCGTGGTGCGTGGGTGCGTGCGGACACCTCGAGGTTGTCTCGTGGATGTTTGGGAACGCACTGCAGCCGCGAGGGACGAGCCAGGAACTCGGACTCCCTCTCGTGCCGTTCGCTGGATAAAGACTCTCCTCGCAGGATGTCGGAAAGCGTGCGACGGAGAAAGGTGGGACCAGGGAAGGGAGAGGAACAGGGAGAGAGGTAGGGTGAGCGCGAGGGTGTGCATGTGCGCGCGTGCAACACGGCTCCACACCGACGTTGTTGGCCCGCGCGTACTCCGTGAATCAACGATTCCTCTCCGCTTTGGGGGACACGGGCGCGAGCGCGAGCGCAAAACCGGGGGATGCGCTTGTGTGCGTGTACGGTGCACGCGCGAAGAGAGGGATCCGCGAGGGAGAAAGAGAGGGCTGGCTGGCTCACTGGAGGCTGACTGGTGGCCCGACCGACCGGTCCATCCGACGGTACCAGCGTCGGGGCGCCGTCTGACGGACTCGCGAAAGCTGCGGCGCAAGCGTCGCGACGCCACCAGCCACCCCGACCGCCACTCTCTGACAGTCGACTTTGGACCATCGACCGGTCGGTCCGACAACCAGTCATCCTCCTGCTTTCTCGTTTTCCCATTGCTCTTCCCAAGCTTCGTCCTTGCCCTTCTTTCGATCACGCGTTTGCTTCGCGGTTTCACTTTCGTTCGCCAAACCTTTTTAAAACAGCTTTCATAAATGTTACGTTCGATCCGTCCGTACCATGAAACCATCCCAAGGCTACCTTCAATCGGCTACCTTTTGTTCGATAGAATTGGCTTAGGTTAGATCGCAGATTAGATTTCACCGATTCGAGTATCTGGGTCAGAACGGAACGTATCGTTCCCTCTAAGCCCGATCGCTTGATCGATCACCCTTTGCTCCGTGGATCGTCGTACCGGAGCCCTAAATAATTATCCCGATGCCACAGGAATCGTTTCGATCGCTTATTCGGCCAGTCTCGATAACGAAAACCTCTCGCGACGAGAGGATACCGTACGAGGCTATTGGGAGGGTTTCGCGTCCACTAAAACCCGACATCCATTTGCTGCGATCGTAAATTAGGCGACCACAACTTGATAGCCGCCTTTAGAACATCGTACCACCGGATCAGGAATATATTATGCCGCTCCCTGGCCGGTTGTTACCGGCCCAAGGGTATATTCACGGACGGCGACCCACCACTGCGATACGCGACCTGCCCGATGATCAGCAACGCGGACATCGGGGCTCACCGATCACGATCACCACACGGATAACGCGTACACTGGCGTGGCAGCGTTAATCGGTTGATTGGGGTCATCGATGGGACCGACGTCAACAATCGGTCGCGTTCGATTCGTTCTCGTTTTCCTCGCGTTCGATCGGCCGTGCTCCGTTTAAAGCCGAAGCCTCGAAAGGAACGCGCGGTGCGAGCAGATAAAATCGTTCGAACGATTGATTTCGAAGGGAAATAGGTAACTCCAGGCGAACAAAAGAAGTCAGTTTTTAGTCCAAAAGGGTGGTCTGTTCTTAAGCAAAAGTTAATGGAGCGAGGATCTTGAAGCTTCGAACGCGATCACCCCTTTAAATCCGTATGCGTGATGTCTGCGCCCCGGACCTTGTTCCCCGCCGCTGAAACGCCAGAGTACCACGGTCCCTGTTTGTTCGAATATTACAGTGCGCGGTTCGAGAATCTACCGCTCGCAAAATTTTAATGAACCCGACCGTTCGAGTTCCATTCATAAACCGGATCGCGTTTAAGGATCCTCCATGTCGTCGTTGGGTAGTCGCGATACAGAAATTTGATTAAATTCCACCTCCGTCCTACCTACTGTTCCGGGCAGCGATACTTTTCCTATGCTTTATTAAATTTTTATCGAACTTCAGACTATTTATAGCGGCCAGAACTCTCGGAGTCGCGAGCGGATATTTTCAATTCGATTAACGTGTCTGAAATGAACGTGGATTCTTGAAAGAAAAAAAAACGAGAGAGATAAGGGGAAACGTAATTTGCGAAAGGTTTGACAAACGACGGGGATTCGCAAACATTTTTGTTCCGGCCGGCCGTTGTAAAATCGAATTAAAATACGCGAACACGGTAAATCAAGATGGACGCGGGAGACACACACACACGGCACTGCGTCAACGTGAAATTCTATCGTGCGCATCGAGCCACGGTAACCACGTTCGAATGGAACACAGCTGGCAAGTTTAATTGCAAGGATTCGAACAGTTTGAAAAGTCCAATTGACGCGGTCACAGGTTATTTACGGGAAATAAACGTAATAGATCGAAAGGGGGTTGCATCAGCAGCCGGCCGGGGACAGTTCGGAAATTACTGTGCGGCCTTCGACAACTCGGCAATCTTGTAAACGACCGAGAAACTTTCGACATTACCAACGCAGATTCGTCGTTTGAAGTTCGACAGCAGCGGGGGCCCGCGATCGTTTCGGAATCTTCGAGTTCGATAACTCCCGGCGATCGCGTTCCAGCTTCCTTCCAGCGCGTCGCGGTTGTACGAAGGACAGGGTGGGAAAAAGGAGAAATAAAGGAAAAAGCCGGTGCCTCGACACGGCCGTGGAACACGAACGGAACGTGTAACCGAAGGCGGCACAGAAGCAATTTCCGACAAAGCGATGAATAATTCAAAATAAAGGGTCGCGCAGAAGAGAGCAGCGCGGCGTTCCTGTATAAAATAATTCAATCGGAATATATTACCGGAGCAGGGGATTAATTCGCGGGAGTAGCAGGCCTGGAAACGTTGCACGAACGGAATTAACTCGATAACTGGCACTTTCTTTAAGGAGAAAAGAAAACCGTGGCGCAACGATTGATTAAGAAAGCCGGACCCGGCCCGAGATTGCCCATTATCCTGGCCTCGCCCATCGATCGCGAACTTTCTGCAAAAAAAAAAGTTTCACGGATCTATCAAACTCTCTCCGCGCCGTTTCTGTATCCATAAAGCAGACGTCCTCGATCCCTTTGACTACGTCGTGTCCGGCTTTCATTCTCTCCCCGTCCGTCTCTTTGGCGAAAGTTCTGGCGTGTCTGCAAGTTCGGGATATTGTCGTAACTCAGACGTGGCAGGCCACGTCGCGTCTCGTCGCGTCTCGTCGAGCCTCCATCCAACCCCCTCGGTATCGGTGCAAAGTGTGTACGTGTGGATGTATCGGCATTGTTCTCGTCCGGAGGACATGCATCGGAGAAACTAGTTGAAAACTCCTTCGTTACGGCCCTGTGCTCGCGCCGAGATACGGGTCCGCCCCGACACCGAATTCGACCGACATTGTCTGACACGGACGCGACCTTTAGATCGGCCATCCGATCTTGGAGAACCGTGCTGGAAGAATATAGCCATAAAGAGTTGAAATCCGTCCCTGTTAAAATTACCATTTCCGCCAAGGTGTCGACAAGACGGACGCGTAACACGTGTAAAACGGTACCTCGAGTTAGATAACGTTAGCAGCGAGCGAACCAGCGATATTGATAAAATCGCGAGGGACCCGTGGGTGGTGAGCGAACGTTTGTCGGATTACGTACCCTTAACGATAAAGGAAGATACCGAGGTAACGTGGATGTTTGGAGAAGCAACTATAATCCTATCATAAAAGAAATACATCTTCTCGTGTACGAGAAAAAGATAAGCTGATCCGGAGGACCTGCAAAGGATCGTCTCTGGCGCTGCGCGAAGGTATACGCACAACCTTTATCGAAGCCGGTTCAATTTTTCGCCGCTTCGTTCCGCGCGTATCGTGAAAATCGATATACACCGTCCAACGGTGCTCGGGAAAAGGGTGTAGCGTGTCGATAATGCGACTCTCCGTTGCCATTGTTATTCTCTCGCGACGATACGCGCGGACGAGAATATCGTTTATCTTGAAACCGATTCATCGGCCGTATTGACTTTATAATTTATTCGCAGTGGCGTGCGGTTCGGGAATTGCAAGCCCACGGCCGCTTACAATATCCAAAACGTGCCCACGGCTCGGCAAAGTTTTCGATATCGTGCCGGATGCAAATGTTTTCCAGCGGGCCGACGAAACGGAAACCCCTATCCCGTTGGCGATATTTTTTTTTCGACCCCGATAAAACCCCTTTCGTTCGTGCGATGCACTGATTTGTTAAGAAGCCGAGCGCGAGTTCGAAAAAAAAAAAGCATCTCGTCCCCGGGCTCAGGCGATAAATTTCACCCGTTTATGAACCTTCTTTTCTTTTACGACAGCGTTCGGGAAAGGGCTCGTTAAAATTAGCCCCGGAGATTTGCTCGAAAATTAGTTAGGCGAGCGGTATCGGCGCCCGTTAAAGCGGGCTACGTAGAAAAACTCTTTAGCGAGAGGGGTCGACGAACCGAGAGGGTTCGCGTGCAAGGTCGGCGACAAAAGGCAGAGCGCACGAATCGTGTTTCCCATTCAACCGCCCTTTTCTACCCCGCGGAATTCACCAGCAAGGGAGAGGAAAAAAAAAACGGTGTTTCAAGCTCGACGGAGCAACCTTTCAGAAGAATTTTTCGAATTCTCGTTTATTTCCGTCGAGAGAAGCCTCGAATCGTTAAATTGTCCGCGAGACAGCCGGCTGGGTCTTACTGCTCGAAACTACCGCCCTTTGTTCGCGGATTTTATGAAATCTTTTTGTCGTTGCTTAAAATTTGCGAAAATTCCTATCAGCTCGGCACGGATCCCGAGCGGCGCTCCAAACCGTTCGGTAAATTCGCTCGATGAAAGTTCAGCGGTGCCTTTTGGGGACGAGTATCTCTTATCTGCATTCGTGACTCTATTAAGCCGGACGTTGCCGCGCTGTTAGAATGTTTCTGGCCGTGCCGAGGGACGATGGCGATTCAATTATGCATTTTCAGAGCGGTATGGCGTCAAGCTTGAAACTTCCCCCGTCGAGTTCCTTTCAATTTAATTCGTTCTCGAGCTTCGTCGTGTGTAAGTTACGCGAAGTCGAGGCCGCGAATAAATTCGATTCGCGCGAACCGAAAGGGGGAAACTTTTCGCGAAACGTTTCGTGGAAATTCGAGCTATTTTTATCGACGTTTCACGACGGCCGGAAAAATTCGCCACGGTCACGGGAATGATCGTTAGCGGCGAAAATTACGGCGCGATTAGTTCGCGATCGTTTCATCGGTATAGTTAAACGGCGAATGACTAATGTCGTTCGGTCATGAAATTAGAAGGAAGTGTGACGCATGAGAATGACGTTCGTCGCGTTACGTTACCGTCGCGTTTAACAGCAGCCGCGGCAATGATAAGGAAACCAAGACGACGCGTAATCCACGTCCCACGATGAGAATTCGCCTGCTGTCTCGGTGAATCCTCGATCCGTCTGACTGAAGACCCCCGTTCCCCGACCTCCTCCAGCTTCCGGTTCGTTTATTGCGACGCTATTCTCGGGACAATAACGCCTTCTACTCGTCGTCTTTCAAAGGGTCGATTCATAGTTAAACGTTAAATAGTCTATAATCGTTTACACCCATCTCCAATAGTTACAATATCGAGAACACATTAATAATATTTCCCCGGCCATGCGAAATCGTGTACAATAAAGGATCTCGCCATTTTCCAAATACCATCCCCCTATTACCGAGCCAGAGACGAAATTACTTGAGAAACGGGCGAGCCGTAAGGTCAAAGTGCATTCGCCGTGCGAGTCGATAGCCCGAGCGTGTTTTCAGGTGCAACATTCAAGGATCGTTTCAGCCGTGACTCTCAAAGAGCTCTTTCATTCGTTTCCTCCTGTTTTTTTCTTCTCTTTTTTTTCGTTATTCCGACCAGCACGGCGTGTACGAGGCCGGGGGTTTTCGTTCGCGTCAATGAATCGTTGAGATTTTCAACGGTACCGTGGAATTGTTTGAAACGCTCCGACGGGAATCGGGGCTGACCAGTAAATACACGGTACAAATGAGGGGGAAAAACGCGTGCGCGATGCTCGTTCGTTAATTTCCGGTTTTGTGAAAACGTCCGCGGGGACCAACGTTCCGAGCCCGACCAAAAGCTCGACCGACAATCTCCATCGCGCGGATACATTTTGATGCGATAAATATTTAACGCGTCAAGCGTCGAACGACAAAATCGTGTCGCACCGATTATAAATTATTCGATCGCGAACGGACGTCGTTTGCTTTTCGACCGGGTGACACTTTGAATTTCGCCACGGAAATTCGTTTGTGTTAGAAATGTTCTTCGCGTATCGGTATTTACGAGTCGCACGAGGCAACTTTAAAAGCGTCGCCCGTGTATCGCTCTCGAAAGCAATTTCCCGATATAGCCTGTATAATTCCAGGGTCAAGAAATTGACTCGTGACGCGACGATCCACGGGACAGCTAACTGAAAATGGATTTAACAAGGACGAGCTGCGCGGCCAGACACTCGCGGGGAATCGAGTTCGCAAAGATCCCGCAGAGGAAGTCGCTCCTGGCTCCTCCGCGCCGTTTTCAACGCGGCCATCCCTCTTCCGCCGTGTAAGCCAACCGTCCCGGGGAAATCGTTCGATTTAAATCGATCTCGTTCCCTGCGGATACGACTGGTTTACAGCGATCGCTGCAAGATTTGTAGCGACGTTCGGGTTTCTGGACGAGTCCGGTGACCAACGGGGAGCGGACCCTCCCTTTTGCGCTCGGAATTTCAAATACGTCGATATACGAAAATCCTGGCAACGGCGAGTTTTCAGAGACAACTGGGCGCATTGGTAATTTGGAAAAGTTGCAATTCGGAATTAGTTCCCTGTTCCTAGGGTTTGGTGGCAATTTTGCGTTCAGTTACGAATTGGTTTTTCCACTTTTGAGCGAGCAGCACGGCTACGAGGGGATTTTCCGATTGTTTCCACGGGTGAAAAATTCTCTTGGCGGTCGGAGGGTTTTGAACTCTGCCCTCCCGGGGTGGCGAACGAACGCGTTATCCACTCTGTCAAAGAAGCGTTCGGCGGCGATGTTTCACGGTTATCTGCTCATGGAAATTTACGTCTCCTTCTCGCCCACGTTTCCCCGCGGTCCGCCGCGATAAATAACCCGTAAGCAATAATTTTAAACAATTTAACGGGGCCAGACAGGCACAAAGTAGCTCGAGGGGCGTGTTACGGCACGCGACGCCGGGGGAGAACGTTAACGTTCTCGTTCGTGGAAGATGCGGGTCGCCGGAAATAATGCTTTAAACCGATAGTATCGTTAAGCTTCCCGCGTTACCATCGAGTCTCGCTAAGATCCTCGAAAAATTCACCCCTTGCGAATCAGAATTTACAGTCCCCAGGTTCTTGCAGTTTTTCGATTTGAATTTAAAGAAGGAAGCGGCGTTCGTTGAAAAATCGAAGGGGATGCGTCCGGCCAATTTTCCTTGGGAAAAGACAGAGGGAAGGTCGCGGGCGATTTTTAAACGCGTTCAGGACGATCTCAGGGTGATGGACGCGTACAGTACGACACGACCCCTTTTCCACGTGTTGCTTACCCCTTAGTCGCCCCAGTGCACTGGCAGAGTGCCGCTAACGAGGACCCCGCCCTTGTGACGTCATATTGTGTCGCGCTTGCGTGTGCACGACCGTGTATGCACGCACACTTACACGTACCACGACACGCTGCGTGCACGCTTCGAGGGCTCGTGTACGTCATAGCCTCACACCCTCCACTTCGCTTGATTTCTTGCGTCGACTTTTTCCATGACCTTTTCTACTTACGCCCCTCTTCTTCTTCTTCTTCTTCCACGACCCCTGTTTTTACGCCCGTTCTCTGTTTCCTACGAACCGTGCGGGATCGTCGTGTTTTTCGTCTGGACTTTTTAATTCGTCAAAGGATATTTATAACGCGCCGCGATCGCTTCGAGAAATAACAACTTAATGACACAAAAAGGCGACACGGGATCGCTATAATGCACGAGATTCGATTTTTCACGTTTTATTCGTTTCGCTCGCTATTTTCATAATTTTGCTTTTAAAAGAGTATCGAATATTTTGTAGACCAGGTTTGTTCTTAAAAATCGTTGATAAAAACGTAATAACGCGATTCAGATTCTACTCGTCTATTTTGATTATTCGCAACGCCGCGCCCGGACCGTTTCCACGCCCCAAAATCTATCCCGTCGCAACCCCTTTCACCCCGAATTACTTTTAACTACGTCGTGAAAACTGGCAATCCGTATTGCCTATTCGCGCCCCGACCTTCTGTCCGATTCCTTTCGTGCTCGATGGCGCATCATCGACGGCGGCGGGGGTTGTTAAGGGGTGAAAAAAAGGAATCACGGAGGCGATGCGCGTGGGAAAATGAGACAAATGGGGGAGAAGACTGGAAAACACGCAGACTAAGAAAATAAAGAGAATCGTGTGCAGAGTTAAGGGCGGGGAGAGAAAAAAGGAAAGAAAGAGAAAAAGGAGAAGGCCAGTTGGTCGGAAAGGAGGGTGTGTAAGAGGTGTATCGACCTCTAGCAGATCCTATCCTAAACGTGAGCGCTACAGGGAGAGTACAAGCATCGTGGCGATGGTGGGACGATGGTAGGGGCGCAATGACGTCATGGATACGCGAAAGAAAGGGAGAAAGGGGTGAGAGCCGGGAGAGGGGGGTTGAAGTTCGCAGAGTAGGCCGCGCGCACAACGGACGCACACACACATACACGCGCGTGTAACACCAGCCACGTCGATGGGCTGTATCTTGAACATCTGCTGACGTGATTCTCGATCGTGGAATCGATTTACGATCACGAGGCCCGCGTCTCTTATCGTGGAACATCCCCTCCGTGAATCGGAGATCTCTCGATTGCTTTTTGATTAATGAAACACCGGCCTACATGGAAACGATAGATTTTTCCGCCGACTAACGCTGATGACCAATAAATGCGAGGTTCAGGGCACGATTAACGCACTCGAGATATCGAGAATTATGATAAACAGCCCAAGATCGCTTTCCTTTTATTAGCTCCTTAACTCATGATTTTTTCGACACGAGGGCATTTCTGGACAGCTTTGGGGCCAAACATACTCAAAGGACAGGGTTTCGCGTATCATTTCATCGAACCCCCGAAAATAACTCGGTGCATCTTCAGACGTTCGAATCGGGAAGAAAGAAGGGAGGAGGAGAGTAGAATCGGTGAGCGAGACACGCGTAATGGGCACGTTTGCCATTGGGCTGGTTGAAAACGGTCTGGTTAGATCGGCTATAATTAGAGAGCCACTCGTTGGCTGTTCCGGAACAAACATTCCCCGCGACCGTGCAAATAGACTCGATCAGTGCAATTATTGCGGGATTTCTTGGACGAGCGGGCGAATGTTGGCGGTGCACGGCCACTCTTTGATTGGCGATAATTATATTTAACGATCGACCAACTCGCAATTATCTGCATGGCGGCGTACGGCACGATGTTACGTGTTCCTTCCCGTTCGATGAAATCCGGCCTTTTAACACTTCGTGACACCGTGCCCGTCTCGACCCCCGTCGTAGTTCCAATAAATTCATTAGGTCCCTCCAAAAATACCCGCTATACCTGTTATTTTAAACGTTGATACCCGTTTCGGGGATTAACCGCCGCGATTTACATACGACCGTTTTTAAAAAAGTAAAATTCGCTCCGCTAATTTATGATAATGACTTTGTTCCCGCCGCGTATTTCATGTTGCTTAATCACAAAACCGCGGGGGAAAAAGAAACGCAAATTCGAGCGATTTTGTTGTACGAGTCGAAAATGGAACGTAAAAACAGCGAAAACTGCTCGAAATATCAAGCGAAAATCTAGTCCGGGGTATAAATGGACTCGTTCCTTCTTTTTTTATTCTCGTTCTCGATAAAAGTCACGGGCTCTAATCAGTTTTATTAACACTTCGACCGTCACGCGACCGTTCGGTGCGTTTAAAAGGCACGTATCAGTGGATAAAAGGGTAGAGACCGATTCGAACTCTTGGAGTTCATAATCGTCGCACATAAGAAATTTTGGATGTTGACGCGTAATGGAAAGGCATGAATTTCCTGGATTTATGCAAGCGAATTTCTGACCACGGAGAGTTCTCTGCACGTGCAGTCCAGATGCGTTCGGAACGTGTTGTTTGGGGTACTCTGAATTAGAAACGCCACGCGGATAAAACGCGTGTTACTACTTTGATGGCTACATACTTCGTAGAATTTAGAAGCAAGAACTTGTAAAGTCTGATGGAAACGTTAATATCAAACGACTGATCGCTAATTATAGCAAACAGAATCGTGCTTGCAATGTATCGAAATCGATCATTTTATCGAGCTGATAAAATATTCGAACGATTGCGTTATATTTCACGGCGCAGGAAATAAGGCAAACGATCAGATCTAAATAACATCGAACCGGCGCACGATGTGGCCCCGGAATGAAATCGGCGTGCTATCTGGCGGCGTAGCGTTTATCGTCGAAATGAATCGTTTACACGCGGCTCGATATCGCCGAGCAAGGAATTGAATTGCTAATTCGAGCAATTATTCTCTTCGGTTGTTGACCGTGTAAAATTGAAATTGTCCACGCGTTCTGGCCGATCGATCGTCGACCCAGCTTTTCCCCCGATCCATCCCCCCGTCGATCGAACTCCCCGTTCTAAGAAGGGACGTAAAAAACGAACGAGGAGGAAATCGTACGAGCCGCTAACAAATGAAGTTTCGTCGAAAAAACTTTATGGCGGCTGAAAGCCTCGCGGGTCGCGAGTTTTACGAGATTTTTACGGGTATGGGCGCTCGCTCGCGTGTCTCGCGAAGTAAGACACGGCTTTCGAGGTGTTCAAAACTTGCCGCTTCCCGCAGCGCGCGCACGCTCGCCTGTAAATAGAGAGAACGCCGTAACCTAATTATCCGTAAAGTTTATCCATCGATCATGCCCGGCGAACCGTCGCTGGCGTCCCTCTTTCCAAATTTAGAAAAATTTCCATCCGACCACTTCGAGGAAAGAGAAGATCGTCTCTCTGTTCTAGATTCATTCGTTCCTTCCTTTCTTCTCTCCCTCTGGTTTGAAAAACTTTCGCGATCGAAAAGATTACAAAGAACTTCTCGAATTCTATTTCCAACGAGCGAAATCTTTCCAACCTTTGAAACGGCGCTCTTTCTTCGAGCCGGTGGAGGTTGGGGGGAGCGAAATTAAAGGCGAACAGAAATAATTTCTCCGTTGTAAAAAGTTTCTCACCTCGCGCGTTTATGCACGAGAACGGTCAAGATTACCGGGAAAAGAAACGGTTCGGTTCGATGGCGTGAAAGTAATTACCGGAATTGGAGAACAATTCCCTTATCTTATCGGCGACAATGGGCGCGTTCGCGAATAACGAACGAGTTCCGCGAAGAAAGGACGCACGGAGGATCGTGCATGTTCCGCGAGAATCCCGGCGTTCCGGGAACGATGGAAATTCGAGCACGACTAGGATATCCAAGAATACGATGTCAAGAGTATCTTTTACGGGTACTCTATCGATTTTCCGTGCAACCGAACGAGTATCGATATCGGATACGACTCCGCGGAGAAACAAAGACTTTTCTATTTTTCAAGAACGATTCTGCTCGTCGCGGAATAGAAAAACTTTCGGTCCCTCGTGAACTTGATCTTTCTTGCTGAGAAAAAATAATAGTACTAGTCTGAGGAGGAGCGGGATGATTTATGCCGTTGGTTTATTCTGTGACGCGCGTCCGGAAAATGTCAAGAAACGAACAAGTCTCCTCGACTTTCGTACAATCTTTTTGCGGGGGTGCGTCAGAGGGGGAAATGCATTTACGCACCTACCCCAGGGGTGTGGGTCCTATTCCTGGGGGTGTGTGCCTCAGTAGCTCGTTCATTATTAAATTTTCCCGGTTGCACACACCCTTATTCAGAAACAGAAAATGGCCATTCGTTCTACGACCATCGTCGAGAAAAGAATTCCAATTTCTTCGCGTTAAAGTCATTAACTTCCACCCACGTTCTCCCCCGATTCGAACTCGGGCAAAAAAGTAATGAATCCCGCAATTTCGAAAAATCGTCCAGACAAATAAAACTGCTTGCGAGAGTTCACGAACGATCGTAACCGATTCGAGAAGGGGGTGTTAAGAAGGTATTCGACTAAAAACTCGCATCGTTAACGAGAGAACCATTCGGTGCGAAACGATCCATAAACGTATACACGTGATAAATACTAATGCAGAGAGTGCACAACGCTCGACGCTTTCGTATTCGAGGCCAAATGTCTGTTCTCACCGCACGGGGAAATAACTGTAATCGAAGTAATTTACCTGGTTCTAACGCATTGTCGCACTTAAACGCCGTACGGATTCGAGGGTCGAACGGTGCACGCGGTGTAATTTCTTCGAACACCGTCAACGATTTCCCCGCCGACCGCTCTATAAATATCAATCTGATCGAAGTCATTTTCGCGGCTGAATTTCAAGTATTTCGAAAATGGATAAAGGGGCCCGGGGGAGGAATTGATACCCGGCACGTGAAACTTCGCTGCGGCCATTATATATTTCCTAAATGTGACACTATTGCACTGTCGTTTGTTCCATTCGTTGAACAACTCGGGAACGACAGTTCCAAACTCTCGCTGGATTATTTTGCTTCCCGTTTAAAGGAATTCTATTACCTTCGTACTCGTGGTCCATGGGCTCGCCATGAAACGTTATTTTTATGTATACGAGACCTGAATCAGTCCAGATTTTTCTCCAGACATCGAGCCTAATTTTTATCGTTCGTCCGACAATTCGCTGAATCTTGGAGCGGTTTCTCGCCGTTCCACACGAACACGTCCTTTGATCGTGGAACACACGGTCTGGCACACGGATGTCCGGCTGTGTTCGATCAGCATCACCGATGTCCGACACAGACGTTTATTATACGGACGAACGATCGCGTCGAATTGCTGCCAATTTTCTGTGCGGACGCGAATCGGAGCACCCTCTGTTTGCCGCATCGTCGTCCAAGAGGAAGCACGAGTCCGTCTCTGTCCGCGTGATATTCCGATCATCGATAAAGAGAGAGAGATTGCCGTTCATAAATCAAAAGGGAAACGAATTTTTCCGATTCGATCGTTACCACCATTGTATTAACGCTCGATTCTTGTTTTAAAAAGGAACTCAGCCCTTGCGGTTGAACCATCGAGGCCTCGAAGCGGGAAATTTTCTTTTATTCACCGTTTACCACCCTCGAGAAGCTTTTTAGATGCCCGGCCGAATATAGGCGGAAGTTGATGCAAGTTACCAGGCGAAGAAGATATATTCGTTCGAAATAATGCGCCATAAATTCGCGGCAAGTTTAATGTACCATTACCTGAGGGAGGCGAGGGGGGGCGGGCTGGTAGTCGTGATAAATCAGCTTTTCGTCCGAGTGTACACGCGCAGAAACCTGTAGGGGGACGAGGGAAGGGGGATGGAAACTGGGTCGAGCTGCGTTTCGTCATCGTTAACGTTGTCATTCCCTCTCGAGAACCGTTCGAGGCCGCTTTACGTACGTTCATCGGCGAATCGGAGAAATCCCTGCCACGTCGGAAACAATGAATTTCTCCGTGTGTACACACACGCGTTTCGAGTTCCGTGCAACACCGACTTCGAGCCGCCCGCCGCCGCCACGATCGTCATGAATATTCAAGAAAGGTTTGAATTGAACTTCGCTGGGTCGGAACACAACGCGAAGAAACGATTTTATCTCGCGCAGGCCCCCGCTCGCAGCCAATTTACGCTCTCGGAGATTTATTCGGCGGAACCACTCGTCGAATTCCCCCCTCGAGACGAAACTCTTCGTCCCTGAAACCGTTGGGACCTCGAGTCGGTCATTTTACCTCGAACGGATATTGTTAGTTTAGGATTAGGATTGTATATTAATTAAAGTCAGAGATTACTATTCAGAAGTTTCCAGAAACTACCCAACGCGCGGCATCTGCTGATTTTGAACAGCTCGCGGAAATTGTGAATCTCTGGACAAAAATCGACTTTTTAACCAGATTTTCGATTGCTCGCGTCCCCGACGAAATGTTTGCCGCGTTACAACGGGAGAATAACGAAACATTTTCCCCGCGACACGGCGCGAACGCTTCCTTTAACCGTGTTTTTCCCGCGTGCATACAGACAGCCCGGAAATTACGGTGTAATACTATTTTTGCACGCGTTACGTGTTAATCTTTACCAGGCACGGGAGACCAGTTGTAATAAAGTATCCCCGTTCCTATTGGACTTCTCACTCGTATTCCGCGTCCCTCGTAAATCAGCCACGCGGGCACTGTGCATTGCTCGTTTGCCACCACGCGATCGTTCGTACTTTGCTTCGAAAAAGCAGCGACCCTTTTTTCTATTTCCTATACCCCTTAATTATACTTGATGGTAATTAAAATTTCGAAACGAGTATCGCGTGAAACGCGATTCGACGACGTTAACGGTGGAAGGATTGCGCGAGCTTAACGAAGAAAAATAATTATTAGCTTTTAGCGAGGGTGGAAGGGAAGATGTAGGTGTAAAAGTTTCCGGCAGACTTTTTGACAAAAAAGAGCCGCGAAGAAGCATAGGCTACCCGTGGAGCTAGACGAAAACTTTCAGCAACCTTTCCGTAAAGGATACGAACAGTCGGGGGTGGAGGTGTTAAATGTTCCGGAACAGCAGTCCGAAAGCATCGAGAGTAGCTATGATCGCTTTTTCTTCGCCACCGGGAGTTTGTAATAGGATTACTCGCAACGTCTGCACGCCCAGGAGAGAGAGAGGGACTCTCAGCCCTTGGTCGATTCGCGAAGAGACCTCGAAGTGGTACAATTATTACACGGGAACAGGGATTTAGCGATCCCCTCGACAATGGTGCTGCTGCTAGTTTAACGAACTACTCGAAACTTTCTACTCCGTCGTGTAACAACCGATCGATCCGTAATAAGCGGCGATGGGTACGTCTGTAATTGATTCGCGATCGATTACGTTCCGCGAAAGGATCGATACTCGAGCAATCTCATTCTCTTTCGTTGGAAATTAATCGAACAGTTTTATTCTTCCGCGAAAGGACTAGCAAATTGTGCGTGTTTGGGGATATTTATTTTACACCTGGCTTATCGAACAGATTTCGAGGGGATACGGCAAACGAAGGAGAAATTCAAATGAAGGGAGGACGATGAGAAAATGTGGAGGGCGGTCGGATAAAGAAAGAAAAATCGTAAGCGCGAGGAAATGAGAACGAATGGATAAATGAAAGCGGGGAACGCTGGTTAACTAATGGAATAAAGAAAGTTGGGAACGTGAGGAAACGGGGAAACAGGAATAAGGATCTGTGTACGGGGACAATAGAAATGCAAGAACAAAAAGGATACGGTGTCGCGGATAATGCGTGGCCGGGGATGAAAGGGGGATATGTTCTCAGCGTAACACGTGGCCAGGAGGGTTGTAAATTATGTCCATAACAGAAACCACTTTGATATATTCACCTGCGCGCTACAGGGTGTCCGTAAACGTTCCGATACCTCTCGCGCCTCGGATTTACATCAAAGCACGAATTCGTGCGAAATATGAAAAAAAAAAAAAAATCACGTACGAAGAAGAGGTGTTGACAAGACGAAGGAGTTTCTGAATGGCTCGCGCACTTTTATCACGGTTAATTGTCCCGTGAAATTGTGGGAAAATCCCGTCCGGCTGTTACGAGCAATCAAAGCAATACAATGTACTCGTGCCAGGCCCAGGAAGCTCAGTTTTCATTTAGCTGGCGGCTTTTGTGAAAATCTACAAAGGAGAATCAAGATTTTTCAAGAAATACGTAAACAGAATCGCGGCGTGTGATGTAATAGCGATAAGGCGAGACAAAAAACGGAAAGAGAACAATTGATTATTGTACAACCTCGATTATGCAACTCACCGTTCAAACGTTCAAAATTCATAACGAAAGCGAACGCGTCCGGCTCCAAATTGTTCCATATGTTTTTCGTACAATGAAACTTCATTTGAATTCTAATCGTTAGTTGTTTGAACTCTACAACGGTTCTTTTCACCGGCCTTTCCAATTGCACGAAACGCTACCAGGCACAGAAGGGTTGCACCGAAACGGTTTTTACAATGCAAATCGTTTACCATTCGTGCGCTGTTCTTCTGAAAACTTTATTGTCGCGTTGCGTAACGACGGGCTTGCTCTCCGAGTGTCTTCCTTCAAAAAATATTCATCTGGCGGTTGGGGGAAAAAAAAAGGAAGAGAAGGACGGGGGAATAAAGAGCTGGTCGTGTTCCAGAATGCTGCGGGGGAATGTCGTACAGAGAGGAAACGTTCCTTTTATGAGACTAGCATGTTTAATCGTGGCTCGTTCGGCTTAACGTTTGCGTTTTAGAAATTACCGACGGAACAATGCCCGCATGCTCGCGTTTCATCGGGACGGAATAGAAGTCGTTGAATTACGCGGCTCGAGCAATTACGCGTATCAGCGTCGCGGCCAAGGCGCCGGATAATTGAACTTTTCATGGCCCCGTAAAGTTGCGGACGATCGAGCGGGGAATTGATAAGAATTCGGTAAAAGAGGAAAATTTCTAAAGAAAAAATCTTCTAAATCGGTTTATTCTACTAAATAAATTAAAACGTAAATTCACTCAAGTTCTGTTTCATCTTCGCGTCAAGGAACCCCTTGGATTTATTTGTCGCTGAGATCCATCTCGCGCAACTATTTGTTTACGGCTGTTTTATTGAACGTAGAGAAGGCGACGCGTTGATTTTATAGCGGGGGTAAAAGCTCGTTCTCGCGTTCTTGCACGCTGCAACGTGTCGTCTCTCGGTTTCGTTTAAAACGAACCGCCGTTCGTTCGTTATCCAAATCGAGTCTGTTCGCTATCACGGAACAGGAGGGAAGCCGAAAATCGCGCTCAGAGACACAGAGGGAAAACGTCCGGGACAATTTTGCCGCGGATGCCTGTGTCTGGTGTGTAGCGTAACACGTGCCGAGGGGACGCGGAGATTCGGCGTCGGCTGAATGCAATCCCGCTTAAAGCTTCGCCTGATATGCGCGCGGAATGTGTGCCGGGAACTAATCTTCGCTTTCGGCCGGGATGCGGCGGGGGGTGCTTGGGGGGGCGACCGAGGGAATCGAGAACGGTGACAATTGCAGAAGAAACGGGCGTGAAACGCCGGAATTCAACGGCACCGCGCGGCCGCGTATGTTTAAATTAAATGCAAATGCACGGCAAATTTGTGTACGAACGCGGTTCGCCGTTCGGATAACACCGGTTACCTGTTGTCTCCGCGCGGAGGATTCGTTAACCGAGGCTCAGACTTGATCAGACTTTTTATGAGTACTCGTAAAGTTAAACAAATTTAATTTAGGATGTGCTACTGTCCCGATTTTCGACGACTTATCGAGCTATTGCTGTACTAAGTACAAGGTCAAAGGTCTACCATCCCTTGCCTTCCTTGACACCGCCTAAGAAAATTTTCCTAGTTTCCTATTCGCAATCTGGTAATCGACCTGTTCCGTAGACTGGAAGGATCATTTGATAATTGACGGAAACTCGGCACATTTCATGAAAAGCAATCCATTAATAAACGAAACACGATCAGGAAACCCGTTCGTAGCTGGCGGGAAGCGCAATTTTCCCGATCTTCGGCCGCCTGAATACTTATGAAAGCTGTACAGGGAAGAATCGGGGAAGAAAGTTCGCGGGATCGATTATCCCCGGCCGTCTTACAAAATTACAAAGCACACCGTGTACGTGTACATTATTCATCGGTCTCGAAGCTCGCGCACCTGTGGGTGACGATATGCAACACACACGCGGACCACGTGTGTGCGAGCGTATCTGATTATGTGAGAGCGCATCGTGTCTCCCCGGTCGTAATTCATCGTAATACGAGTACACAGGCATGTGACAGGTTGACGTCAGGCTTCGCATCTTATTGCGGCCGACGTTTTGTCGCGTGTTTGCTTTTCGAAAATCCGAGGTGATCGTTTCGGCAAACGAAACGTACGAAAAAATAGAAAAGAAAAGAAACGTTCGAAGCAAACGTACCCGTTGATTTACGACGGGTTGATTCGGTTAACGCGACTTGATTAAATATTATTTAAACGTTCGGCACCGTTCACGTTCCGGTCACGCCTCGACCGAACAAATAACCGGGCGCCTACGATCGACGATCTATAAATCAAATTCCCCGGCCTGGAATTGATCGTTTCTAATACGTTTCGAGGTGTTAAAAAAAATTTCTCGGCTTTCGTGATCGACGAGTCGGACGAGGATTTACGCGGCAACCCGTGGCAGCCGCGCTACGACGATCGTTCGAGCAAAGAAGAAGACATTTGTCAAATGTAGCGAACCGATTTCGTGGCTCCCCTTTCATTCCCTTATTTCCGTGAAATCGATGAAACCGAACAATTCGATGGGTATCGAATAATGGGCTGCTCGCTCGTCGAGTGTCTGAATCGATCGGAGAACCGGTACTGCAGGGTGTTTACCCTTTATACCTTTTGATATTCGTCCATTTTATCGTTTCAACGAATACACCGACTTGAAAACATTTTCAATGGTCGTAAAGAGGCACTGTTAAAATTATCAACTGCAGTAAGTGTTCTTTTAACGCAAAGATGATAACGAAGTATAGTCAAAGACGATCGTATCGGGCGCGAATGGTCTTGCTCGTGGTCAGTGGAGCAATAACGGCACAGTCGTGACTTGATACATTCTTGTTCCGCGATAAATCTCGCTTTCAGCTGTTTGTTTACGAACGAACCGTTATCAGCGGCCGGGAGGTGAATCACTTGGCCGAGATTGAAGCCAGGAGTTGACGCGATTACGTAAGCAAAATGTGCGGGATCGAGCTGTTTGCGAACGAGTACGTGACACTTGTGGCGTCGCCGTGCTCGCCGATTGACGGGGAACTCGAAAGCCGAACGCGGCGAAAGAGAGAGACGGTAATCTTCCTTCGAGCGATACACAGCTTGATCGATAAGGTGCAACCTCCATTACTTCTGCAACGCTTTCGGTCCGCGGAATTATTAATCAGCCGAATCGAGCCGGTATTAAATTCTTCGGCCGCGGCGAAGAATCGATAACACCAGCCACCGCAACGATTACCGTGCTTGCAGAACATCTATTATCGAAGCGCAACAAACGATACGCGATCCGAGACGTGATCCTGACGAATCGTCCCCACGAGCAAACCCTGTCCTCCCGAGACGCTCCCAGCCGAGCAAACGACCATCGAAAGATCAACCGATCTACGTGGTCTATCGATCCCTGTACTACTTGCTTGTCCCGTGATCGATGGCATCATCTTGTAACTGATGGTGCAACCACCACGTCCTCCGCGTCCTGCGCGAGAAAATAAGTCGAGAACCATGCTACCGTGGTAAACGAGATCGATTGATCGGGGAAACTGGTCTAGCGAATCCTTAAACCGTACTATTATAAATTACGATTCGTGTTATTCTTTTTAACAAATTAGAGGCAAAATTTGCTCCCGCGGGACCAATGTCCTGGACAGTGTCCTGGGGTTTCACGAGGACGGGAGTATTTCAAGAATTTCGAATAAACTATAACGTTTCCAACGTTATATATTTTTAATTAACGATCTTTTGCCCCCCTGTGCCGTCTATTACTAATTCAACGCTCGGTAATTCATTTGGTCCGTCCAATCTGTAAGGTCGTCCCGAAAATCGATCGTCCCTGATGGAAGCGTGAATCTTTAAACGGAATCTCCACGATTTCCGTGCACCAGGCTCGAGTTAAAAATATCACAGAGTAACGATTAACGCGTGAGCCTCCTTGGAAAGAAGTCGGAAACTTTGAACTTAACTGGCGGGGTCTTTATTCGAATTCTGTATAATCGTCGGCAATTAACGTCCTGACGTGTTTCGCACGTGGCAATTTTCAACGTGCGCTACCGGCGATCGTTAAAGGTTCATAAAAGACGTTTAACCGCCGGTTGCCCGACGAAAGACAAACGCGAATTTTCGTTTCCCGAATCATCGAACTTTCTCGCTTTCCAAAGGCACGTCACGGCGCGAATCGAATAAAGATGAAGAGAGGGATCGTAACGAATTCAGTACACTCGTTAATTTCGTTCGATTCGCCTTTGTGACGACCGCAGGAAAATTCCTGATGAAGCCAGGTCCCAAAAATTCCCTGCACCCTTTTGCAATTCACTTTCCAGCCGATACCCCGAGGAATACAATTGCAACGTTAAAAAGAAACATTTTGATTCACAAATTCATCTTCCATCTCGCCAGGAACCTTTTTATTCGCTCGTTGGTGTAATAATATCTCATCTACGTTGAGAGGCACTGTTTAATGAAAATTACCCGGCGCTTACCAACTTCGTATACTTTAGTTCCTTTACGTGTTGTAAATATTTAATTCAAAGGATTAATCGGGTTTTCCTTATCGCCGTTATCGCTTTATTGCGGGTAATTTTATTAAAAACCCGGGAATATTAAATTCTTCAAAAATAAACTTACCCTTTGATCACTGCAACGAACGCGTTAAAATAACTTTTGCTCTTTGTTTGATGAATAAAAATGAAAAAAATGAACTCGCAGAACGGGCCAGTATATCTGTTACCATCTTTCCTTGTAATTTCATAGGAGGACGAGAGAAATAACGATCGAAGAAACGAGGATGAAGCATCGCGATACCGTTCCTGTTTCTTTGTTCCTCTGGTTTCTTCTTTTAACTTCGCGTTGCTAACTTTAGCAATTGTGGTCATCCGGGAACACGTTGGATACAGGTGTGTCTTACATTTGATACGCGATCTCATTTGTTTCGTTTTGCCCGACCGTATTGCTCCATCGTTGCGCAATACCGATGTTTATTACCGGCGTTAATATATTCATACAGTTTTATCATCTATTTTTTCTTCTCTCTTTGCTTAAGTATCTTATCAATTTTTCCAATAATCAACTTACAACACAGTCGGTGATTCGCCGATCGACCGACGTTAATGAATAACATTAAGACTCAAGATCTTGAATATTCGTTTTAAATTCAATATGTTGGAATATACGAGACAAAAAAGAATCGCAAGTTCAACGCGACGACGCATGTTTGCAATTACATAAGACGTCAAGAGAAACATTTCGTTTGAAAAATGAAACATTTGAATGATCGTAATGAGCGCACGGTTATTCCCAGCGTTAATTGCTTGTCTGGAAGTATTGGAAGCGTTTGCCGTCTTGAAAACGTTTACTCGCCGATCGATCTAACGATTATTCCCTACGTTCGAGGCTATCTTTCTGAAAATTTTGGAGGCTTCGAGTATTCGATCGATCGACGAAGCCTCGAAGGGGCCAGGTCGCGAAGGGAACCTTGATCGAGAAAACAGTCGGCGACCACGGGCGTTACCGGTAACAGCGACGCGCCCGTTCGGGAGCTTTATTTATAACATTTCGCGCGAGAAACAATACTCACGACTCGAGCATGTGCCGTCGTTGGCCGGTGCCAATAGCATTGCAACGTGTGTGCCAGCCTGTCAGACGTTCGTAACGAGAACACGGCACTGCGTTTCTGCTTTTTAAATATACCAGCCGAACTCTCTCGGCTTCCCAGTATTACCACGCCGACTGACCACGGCGCACGTCTTCGCGAATCCGCGGAACGATCGGTTCCGGTCTTTTTTTTTTCGCCACGACACTGAATCGGCCCCCGTTATCTCGCGTATCGATTCGAGATTCGTCTGTGCGTTCGTTGCTCGGTTCCCACGAGCCTGTGATTCATCGTTTATTACGTTAATCATCGCCGTCGAGCGCGCGTTCAGTATTTTTTTCCAGGTACGTTATAGTTCTGTTTACTCTGATAAAAAAAACTCATCCTATGTGTCTTCCAGCCGCGGTAGATCGTTCAAACTTTAATCTGTTAACACATTGACGACCGGGAACGAGATACACGAAACAAAATTTGGGGTTTTCTGACAAAATAAAAAAAGATTTATTGAAATATATAAAAATTGCAAAGAGTTATCGCAGTTTTATTACACGTCTCCCAAAATAATTTTCAGGTCTAGAATTGCCGGTCTTATAATAAATTTTAGTGGCGGGCAATGTGTTTAGAATAGCAATAATTAATTTTTAGATTATAGCCCTTAATTTAATGCTGTTTGCAGTATCGCGTACCGGGTGTATAAAGCCACAGTAGAAACAGACGTGCGTAGTAAGACGCGGCGAAACTTTGATCTACGCTTTGGCTAGCACAGTGGATCAGCCCGGCATATTTATTATTACTCTTCGTATTTGACCGTTTCTAGATCAGCTGTGAAAACATCGAACGACTAGGAACACGCGCGAGTTTTGGAGTAAATTTGCTCGTAAATTTGCGTGTCGAATAATAAAACGACCCACCGGTCTTCGCGTACGGACCGATCGATCGATAACAAGATCACGGTTTCTGGTACCATGGTGACGCGATCATGAACGGATTAAAAGGTTTAACGATGGTGGTTTGATGAATTGCGTGATCGATAATGTCTTTGACGGATGCGTTGTTTGACAGTTTAACCCCTTCGCCGTGTACGAGCGCACGTAACCCGTATTACATATTCTTACACGGTGTATCGTTAAACTCGAAGCTCACGAAATTTCTTCTAACGAAGATATTTTTATCCCTCACAGATCGTGCGATTCGGGTTTTTCGAAATATTGAAACACGTACAACGAGTTGAAAAGTTAATTACAGGAAATCGTGAATTCGCTTGAAAAGTCAGGTTCCCATTATTAAAACGAATAGCTGGTTAGAAAAGCACGCTGACGAGAATAGGTGTTACCACGATCGTCGAATAACGAACAGAGAAGATTACAAGACAACGGTCGGTCTCGCGAGGCTGATCGTTTCCGTTCGAAAGAGCAACGGAAACAGCTCGGCGATAGCCATTAGCCTAATGGAAATCGGCTCCCGGTTATTCGAGGTGAGAGCCGCTCGCGCGAGCCAGAACGCGAACGTCTCACCGGTATTTAATCGTAAGCTGATTTTCTCGGCCGCAAATGGATCGCGGCATGGAAAATAGGATTTTTTTCTCCCCCCTCTCCTCAGAAGGAGCCAAAGCAAGCTGAGCGGGTAAAAGGTTCTTTGTTGCCGGTGAAAATAACCGACGGTCTCGCAACTGAAAGCGTTTCCCGATAAATACGCTTCCGGTCGAGGAATCGGCTCTGCAGTCCGCTTACGCTCGCCTCGCGACTGCTTATTGCGATTCGATCGGGCTAACGAACCAGTCTAACGCGTGTGTATGAGTGAGTGAATTAACGAGGACGAGTCCAGTCTCCCTCTTCCTCCTCTGTCCGCTCGATCGGCCTTCCTGTCTCTCCCTCTACCTCTCTCTGCTTATCTTCCTGTTTTATCCGCATTTTTCACCGTTCCTCTTCCTTCGCAGACATTTATACGACGCCTCCGTTTCTAGTCTCCTCCTTGCTCGCGCGAGCTGATTTCGTCGCCGAATATTTAGGAGAGAGTGTGGCGCTGGGTCAGCCTTGATCGCAAACGTGTAAATTAGATTTAAAAAAAAAGGAAGAGAACCACGTGCCGCCAAAACTGAAATCGTTTTTTCTGTTTCTTTTGCAGATATTTCGAGGCTAGCCCGCAAGATTTGTTCGTATTGGACGAGTGGTAGGAATGAGAAGATCGAACGTGAACGATCGTCTCTGAGCGAGGATCAAAAGGATCGAAACGGGTGAGTATTAATATCTTGTTTACTTTACTTTTGAAACAGCCGGAGTAACCATCGTTCTAAACAGTTTATACACCCGGATATAATTGCTGCAATTATTTCGAACTTTTGAAGCGGAACGTTCGGTAAAAGAGGAGACGATGAAACGGTTCGTTCGATGAACGATTTTAATTACACGCTCGCCCCATTGTTCCGCTCGTTTTCTTACGCGGATCAAGAAATTTTTATTCCGTGGTCCTGTTTGTTTGATGTTACGCTTACTCGGCTACGAAAAGACGTAAATTAATTTAACAATCGATAAAATAAATTGTCTTTCAATCCCTCAAATCAGAAAGTCGTGATTTTCTTACAATTTTCCAAGCTTACTCAATGAACCGAAGCGAGAGGGTGCGTTCCAGGGTGCATTCGCAAGAGGCAAAATTTACTTTCGGGCACGCGACACGCGTGACACGCGCGCGGATCGCTCGATTCCTCGGGATGAAACGAACGAACCCACGGATCTCATTATACTCGCAAATTCGTTCGATTGGTAGACACGAATTCCAAGAGGAAACGCTCGGATATTAGCTATTAGCATCGAGAACGCGATCGGTCGACCCAATTTCACACCGCTCCGCGTATTATTCCTGTCGCGTGATTTTCTATCGCCGAAACGCTATGGAAATGCATACGGTGCCTCAGAAAATTTTCCATGATTCCTTTATGCTTTATTAAATAGGAAACAGGGGTGTGTACCGATGCCTCTTGGAAAAACGAAGCTAAGGCAACACTATTTTTATTGCAACGAGGCATATTATGCACAAAATTAAACTAAAAAACAGAATACTACGGATTAGGAGGTTATTTCTGTTAAATATGAGTTTCTGTATTACGGTCGATGTAACAAATCCGGTTTGTATTAATAATAATCAGCCGTTATTAATAATATCCATGCCATGTTCTGTTAATACGAACGATAAACCGGAATAATTATATTTACCTGTAGTTATTAATAATTACCTATACAGCTTTATGCATTTATTCTCTGCTATTCATGAGCAAATTTATAACACATTTTTCAACGTGTGAATTATCCAAATCGACATCTTGCGCTCAGAGAAAAGATACGCGAGGTTCCGTGAAAGTTAATGGCAGTCCTCGAGAATAAAGTTCACACGCTGTTTGACTTACACTCGAGGAAGATTCTGTTAATTTTGACGCAATCGTAAATTCCATCGGCCACGCGTCGCAGAGCGTGTCTCCGACAGGTTTCAGAAGCGTGAAATCGTTTCTCGGCGACGAGGACTCGTTTCTTCGTCCCCGTGGTCGGGTTCGGGTTCAAGATCGTCGCCAAACGGGTCGCCTAGTCTGCGAGCGTAAAAATAATCGTCGAGGACTATCTTTGTCCGCGTCGCTTGTTTACCTGGCCCCCTTGAACGTTTCACCTGGCTGGGAACGTGTTTCGTTTCCGGGATCCTCCGGAGTCCCGTGGGACGAATCGGCCTGACCATTTTCTTAAGAGCGCTTTTTGCTGGGGTCGTATTCGTTTCCGTTTCGCGAATTTACGAAGGGAAAAAACGGGTCGAAGGGAATGAAAGTTTGAATCGAAACTCTTATCGCGATCTCGTTCGCGATGATTACCGTTTAGGGGTCGGATCGCGAGCGTACGTTATCTGGGACCCTTCCGGGTTGATGATGGGAGCAGATTTGACGGACCAACAGATTTACCAATCTTCGTAAATAAATAAGAAATCAAAATTCTTTTAATCCCTGCTTCCACTGCTATAAACCTAGTGTAAAGATAAGAAAGCACATTACGAAAACATTGGTTCGTGAATACTTTATCTTTACAACGGAAATAGCCGTATCTGTAATACGTAATAATATGTTTACTCGTCACTGAGACTATTTTTTGTCGAATTAACCGATCAGAGAACGGATGTTTATCTAATTCCGCTTTAAAGTTGCTCAATCGGGATCTCTACGAGACACACGACACGGTTTAAAGTTCCTAAGTTAAATTCGCAGAAAAAGATGAGTTAAATGGCGGAATAAGAAAGTTTTGGGGCCAGCCTATAGGAATTAGCAAATAAAATCTTAGCGAAGTCTCGCGCACCGTAACGGCCCGATATCCCCCCATACTTTTCAAAGTAGCTGTTTTCTGCTAGCCTGCTGGTTCCAGCCCTCGTCCGAAAACTTTTCGCAATAATCGTCTATAAAAAGAGAGCCAACGAGCATCTGACGCCATCAAAAAGTCCCTAATGCACGGGGCTGGAGAAATCCTGTTACCCCTCTCTTCTTGCCACTTCTTTTCTCTTCCCGCGGCCTCTTTGCCGCCCTTCTATCTGCTTCTTTTCGACGAGGGAACAAAGAGCGGTGTTTCTTTCGTCGACCTACGTGCCAGGCCGGATTCGCATTGCAAAAATTCCAGCTCGCCCTTCTGCCCTTCCCCACCCTTCTTGCAACGTTTTGCGCTCGCAATTTCACCAATGCAGCCACGGATTTTCGTGTCACCTTTTTCTTTGAAAGGCGTACAGGTTTAACATTTTCCTTTTGTCGCCGGCCCCGCTTTTGTCGCTGGAAAATGGACGAAAAATCTTCTCGAGGCTGAAAGGGAAACGAATTTAACAAATGGAACGATCCTGAAAACTGTGGACGACGTGCGAGAACTTGCCTCGAGATCTCCAGGCAAAAATGCTCTTCTTTGGTGCCAGATCCGTCATTAACGTCGCGTAATCGAATAGTTAATGATCGTGGATATCGTCGATGTTATCGATAAAAATAGAAACGAGGTTTGACAGGGCAATTCACGGGGCAAAAACAACGGCGGCCAATCGGATGGGTGGAATTTGCAAGTAAATATTTGCGATTGTAACGGGATATCGAAATCGCGAGTCGAACGTACGTGCTGTGACTCGTGGATTCCCTTCGATTCACGGCGGACAAAAGGAAATTACAGAAACTCTTAACTTCTTCCTCCGTTGGCCACGTGCTTTTCTGCTTCGATTTCCCGTTCGGCTCGAGCCGTCCGAGTGCATTGCGGTAACCGTGGCTATCGATTAACCCCTGCCACGATGAAGCTGAATTTCTCTCCGCTCGGTGTATAATTTATAATTTAAATTTCATTCGAGTCTAGTTATTTTTTTCCCCGGTGCTAAGTCTTTGTACAACAGCACAAATATTGGAATACAATTACCGCCCGATACAACGATACGCGTCGTACAAATTTATATTTGCCGAGATAAACATTTTAAATACTGTTTACTGTTTCAGATTTCGTTCAGCTTGAACGTAATGGTACTTTAAAGAGAATCGGTGATCTTTAAAAGCAATTATTTTCGTTTGAATAACTCGTAACACGAAATAGAATGTATTATGACTCTTATCGTTCCAGTAAAATAGCGCGTTAGAATGAACTGCATAAAATATGAAACACTGGAATCCTAGATCGTCAAGTTGTTAAGAATGGTTTCAGCCTGCAACAGGTTTTTCGTTGGTTGATTTATAGCCGGGCAAAGTTGACCGATACACGGATAAACGGCGGAAGTTCGAAACGTCCGATCGTGAAAAATAACAGAGCCAGTTTGGCCTACAATTTTGAGAAGATAACAAAGAAAGTTGATCCGGTCTCTTCGCGGAACGGGAGAATTCTGAGCAGTCGGGGATGAATTCGAAACGGGACAGATATGAAATGAAACTGGAATCCCCGTTCCACGGTGCGCGCGGGGCCTCCGTCGACGGGAATTTGTTTTAGTTCAACTTAATTAAACTTCTTAATAGTATTCTAAGTCTGTAGACGTTTCGAACTTTCGTTTAATTCACGTCGAGTCCTGTTTGCGCAATTAAACGTCTTTATCCGTGGAAAGAAGGCAGAGTAACCTTATCTGAAGCCCGCCTCGCTGCCGCTTCTCGCAGTTTCGAACAGGCACGGTCAATCCCGACAATTCATCCATAAATATAATACAAAACGCGTTTCCTCCTCGATCCTCCTCTCTCGGCTCGCGTCTGCGCCTCGCGATTCGTTTGTTCCTCCTCGCACGACCCGACGCGTTATTTTTAACCGATCGTGCACACTTCCGTTTGCATAACGAACTATATTTATCGTCGCGACGCGATAGACAGAGGACTTTTAATCTAGCACAGATACGAAAACGCGATGAAAATGAATAAAAACTAGAAATTTAGCAAGCAATGGTTCCTTCAAGAGGGTCTGCCACGCGACCCAAAGAACTTCATCCAGCGCTTTGAACGAAATTCGAAAGGAACCGAGGGCGAATCTTTGCCAGTTCGACAAAGATTGCATACAGGTGCGAAACTAATCCGCGTTCTAATCGGCGGGCTCCACGCGAGCGGAAAGAAGAGGGAAAGAGGAGCGCGGGTTGCGCAACACGCGATGAAACAAGCCGGTCGCGTGTCTTGTTAAGCGTGTAATTGCAGTTTTCTGTCCGGATGTAAAGCGGCTCTTCTTGCGAGGCGGGGCGAATTTGAAATTTACATTTTCGCAGGATCGATCGATCGACGAAGATATAAATTCACCGTTCGCGGAATAACCGGGGGTTGTAGGGGAAGGAAGAAAGGGTACGACGCTCCTCCGTTCGAGCCGCCCCTGACATCGATTCTCACCGCTTTCAGCCGCGTTGATGGATCGCCGAACTGGGAGCTAGCAACCGTGTGCTCGATGAAATTGCGGCATTTGTCTTCGAACGAGGATTCCCTGAGACGGGCCCTGCACCCCGCCGGATGCAAAAACACCCGGGTCTTGGCCGCCTAATTGGACCGAAAGCGCGTCGAGGGGATGTTACTAAACGAACTTAACCGTTCGACGATCGATCGCCTCCGAACGATCCTCGAATATGAAATTTAAATAAATTTAGGGCAATTTACAACCTTTGACAGATCTCTTACACGAAATATTTTTGTTAACCGGTTTCGTACGAACAGAATCGAACTTCAGAATTTCGAGCATTCCCCTGTTACGGCTAATTAGAATATTTAATGTTGCACGAACGTACGTATCCAATGTTTATTAAATAAACCGCGGGCCCACGTTAAAATTGAATGAACAAAATTGTATTATCGGACGCGTAGCAATTACCGCACCATCAGTCGATATCACTGCCCATAGATTATTCGGTGTATTTCAATTATAATCAGCGTTAATAAACTATCGTTTGGATTACACGGTTCGTTCCGCGATCAGAATTAACAAAACCAATTTCCTATCGCGCGCCGCTATCCGGGGCCGTGTTATTCAGCGACCCCTATCTCTCGAGATTATTTTCACGAGGGGAGCTCCCCCGGGGACGAAACTATTCGAGGATCGCTCGATAATCGAACGCAACCGGTCTCGTGTTAATCCAAAGAATCGCTCGGAAGTCGTTTCAATGATCCCGATATGAGATACCGGAAGGAGAAGCGGCGCGTAACGAAGCGCTCGCTTGAATAGCCGGTGACGAGTGCGGTAACAAGATTTAACTTCAAAAAAAAAACCTGTACATTTTACAGACGTGCTAGATGTGTACGGAACGAACACGAAGAAAAAAAAAGAAAATCAAAGAAGAATGAAGAAACGTGTCTGTCGTGGAGCGGGTCCGAGCGAAAAGTTTCCTCGTTGATTTTCAACGATCGATAGGGACACGTACGGATAAGACGTGATCAACGATTCGTCCCGCGCATGATTCCGCTCGCTATCGGCTGACGAATCGGGCGCGGTTATCAATTTCACGACGCGAACGCCGCGCGAGACGTGACCAAGTTTTCGGCGAGCGTTATTCACGAAATCGACGCGATAACGACCGACTTTCAAGAAACTTCGAATGAACCGCGATTGGATTCGATAACGTCTCTCCCCCCCCCCCCTGCCCGCCCGCTTCTTGTTCGATTAATTAATCAACGTCGATGAAGTGTTTGACCCGTTGACCCCGCCCGCGAGCAACACAATTTTATACTCTGCGAATTGGCAAGGTTCGTATTCGATATTTTTCGAAGATTGTATTGTTTACAGGCTCGGTTTTGATTAATTCCTGGGTCTGGAGCTTTTGAGACGAATTTCAGGAATTTTGCTGTCCCTCGAGTTCGATTATTCAAAGCAAGGCAATAATTAATATTTGATTTCGAATAAAGAAACTTGTTCGTTCAACGATTCTCGAGCGTGTGAATTATAATTCAAGCGTGCCCGCGCTGCTTGTCGGCCGAGGCGTTTACCAGCGGAATTTCGAGCGGCCTCGCGAGGGGGAATTCGAAACGGCGATAACAGCGAGCAACCACGACTTATCTCACGCTTCTCCGCAAATTACATCGTGGCCCACCGGTTAGCTTCTCGGCCCCCCTAGGCCGATTAGATCTGGCTAGAAACAGCCTGCTATTTCGCGAGGAACTCGCTAATTTCGGAGTTAATGCACCCCTTGCGCCAGCCCCCTTCCGTTCGATCCATCGGATCATAGCAGCCTACCCATTGTTCCCACTTACGTGGCTCGTCGTTCAACGTTCCGAGTGGACCGGGCACGATTCAACTCTCGAGTAGTTAAATAATATTCTTAATCGATCGATCGATAGATAACGTTCGTGACGAAAGTGCCGTAGCTTCGATAACGCGACTTTGTTTAACGTGACAAAACAAACTTATTTTCGTTCGCAATTAAGTATTAAGCGTTAAGGTTGAAAAATTGAAGTGGCCAATTTTAGTGGTGACGTCGTTAGGTCCAGGTCACGAATCATTAAACGTCGTCCAGCTGACGATGAATCATCTGCTTTACCGTCTTAACTCGGTAACAGCTTGCAACTAACGATTCTTCGAATCCTTAGCGTTTTTCTTTTTCCGAATAAGACAGAAGATTGCACCTCGAGATCGATGTTCAACCCTTTGGGTATCGGGAACGGAATTTCCTTGTGAAACGGGATTTCCCCGACGAAAAATAAGCCGAGATTGTTTTTCAAAGTAGGTAAACAACACTTTGATCCTCCGCCGGAGCCTCGCGTAATTAATTCCTTTTCGTTGCTCGTTAAGGCGGACAGAAACGAATAAAGGAAGCTGGGATGCATTACATAATTAACGCACCGTGGTAATTCCCACGCGGAGAACACGATTCGATATCCAAGCCGGAGATATAAAACCAGCCTGTTTTAATATTCTTTCAGACGTTCTGGAGGAATCTGAAATGCAGATGGACCCGGTCGTTCCCGGTCCCGTCCAAACAAAGCCCGCTTGAAATTAGCACGTTAAACGAAAGTCCGGAAACTTTCGGTCAACGGCGGTGTAATTTTGAGAAAACCTTCGAAAGGTCCGCTTCGAAACGTTGGCGTAGCTGAAAAAAAAAACTGTTGTATAGGAAACACCGGATCCCGTTGACGAGCCAAACTTTGCCACCAACTAATTTCGCTAATTATAATCGACTTCCATGACGCAAATCATTATTCCTTAAATTCTTCCGTCTTAACCTCTCCGCTAATTAACTTATCAAAGAATGCACAAGAAAAGGGTTATCCAACTGTAATACAACTTTCATTCATAATTTCACATATCGCACATGCGATAAGATAACATTTTACAAACCGAGAAATGCGTTGTTTTCTCTTCTTTACTTATTTCGATAATTTCCTGGGACCCGACTCGGAGTATAAACAAATGTTTCGATAAATTCGCGTCCATTGTCGGTCGTTAACGAGAAAACGCAGGTAACGTTGCAGCTGACGCTTAACAACGCGCACGACAAGATTGTTCTCAGAGCTAAATGGTATCGCGAGAACGAATTGCACGAGGACATGGCCCGCCCGTTGTGTATTCCATTCGTCACGGCGTAATAAAGAAGCATACGATGCAGAACGCAGGGAGCTTATCCTCGAGCAAGAAAACAAACAGGAAGTGTACGATTCCGGAACGTATGAGATATTGAACGAACAAGGAAGTTCGCTCGCGGTTGATAGTTACGGCCCTGCGTGGCCGTAGTTTCTCGAAGACGCTCAAAACGGGAAAACGTGAGTAATTCGATGCCCTTTTTACGGCCGTATCCCGAGCCGCTTTGAAATATTCCGCCATTTTTAACGCGGCCGTGTTCGATCGAGCGCGAATGCAAACCGTTGTACAGGAGAATTTCATTTTCGCCATTAGTCAAGCCGGAAATTGAATTTATTCGCGTCTTCCCGTGGAAAGACTCGGCGGTCGCGTCGCGTAAATCAACGGGGCATCGTTGTTAGCGCGAAACCGCGTATATCATCGTCCAATTTCGTTCGTGGCTTTTTTGTGTTCGCGCGCGGTTGCCTGCGGCGAGGAGCAGCTTCGCCGCGTATACGACGTCGGTCCATTTTTATCAATCCGGCCGATTTACTCTCGAAATAACCGTAATGCAGAAAAATGCCCATCGCGAGTATATCGCGAGGCTGCCTCGGGGAGAATCGCGTCGTTCAAGCATCCACCCTCTTTCCCTTCCGTTACGGGGCGTAACGAGGACTTCCCCCGTCGCGAACTTCGCGAAAATTGCAACGTGGCCATTTGTTTCGTTCACCGTCGGGCCTTCTTCTCGGTAAATAGATGACTTTTCAGTTTTCTCGCGGCTAAATTTGTAATTTGGCGACTAAGCGCCTTAAGCGGGCGAAATTTACGACTTGTATTTCAAATTATTAATCCCACGTCAAAGAAGAAAATTCGAAATCCCTGTTTTTCGTTGCCAGTTATCGTCGAGTCATCGCTTTCCCTTTCTTCGCGCGATACAACGAGCAATTAAGATAACCGTGGGAGAGAGCGGAAATTCGACTGGCGAGCAAATTTAATGGCGTCTGGGTAGGACGGGCGCCGGTGATTAGATCATCGAGAAACCCGTATGAAGTTCGTGCGTCGCGCGGAACTTGCATAGAAACTACCGGTTAGTTTCCTAATGGCGAATCTGCTCGCAGAACTTGACGCGGCGAACGAGCCAGCTATCTGCGACTCGCAGCGCTTGCAGCGGTCGCATCAGCGGATTTCGATCGCCTCCATCCCTTCGAACCCCCTTCCGTGCGCCATCGTTGCTCAACTATGGATTATTTGACGCGCGTCGGTCGTTGTCGTCCGCTCGAAAAGTCCCCGCGTGCATTTTGTTCGCTGATCGATCGCTGGACGCGACTCGACGAATCGAACGTCGCGATCAAACATTCACGCTTGTCTTCTCGTAGTTCGAAGAACGTGATTGTGTAAAATTGCTCAACGAGGGGTAAACGCGCCTCGATGCGCGCCAAACAACGACTCGTCGGTCAACAGAGACTTTCTTCGCGGAACGCAGCTGCCAGACGGCAGAAAATTGGAAGTTCAACTTCGTTTTAGCAAAATTCGTTCGAGCAAAAGGATTAGGGTTGTTGGTGTCCAGTTTGAAGAAATTAGAACTTAGCCCTCTGGTCGCGAGGGCTTTGTAAATTTAGTCTGTATCGATAGAGTGGTTGGTCATTCAACATTTTCCCACAACCTCCATAGGGATCTTGTAAAAAACGCATCGACCAGAATTTATACGTCGACCGTCTCGATAAACTACACGCTAGGAAGAAAACTTACGGTGCCGTTAACCGCGAGACCGTGTTGCACCCTGGTGTACTTCTATTCATGGTTCGAGAATAATAATTTTGAAGAAGTATCGTTATGCGATCGAAAGTGACTTTCGAATTTGTGATGTACACCTTCGAGTTTAACCAGAACGCGTTTCGTAGGAAAAGTTTCGAAAGCGGTCACAATCCTATGTTAAACACGTGTACGTGTTTCATCTTTGACATCGTTTGCAGGAGATTCGAGGAAAAAGAGTATTCTATTTGACTTCCTTTTCGTTGGTTCAACTGTTCGCAAACAGCGAAAGATTTATCGCCGCCAGTTGGAAGTAATTGTTGACGGTATCATGAATCAACGTACACTTGTTTGCCGCTGGATAAATCGGTTAAACACCGGTGATCAGTAGTCTAGCGTGTAACACGTGAAACTCGCGGAATATCAAAATCGCTTCCACGTCCGGTTCCCGAAACTTTCCACGGCGCGTCGTCGTTACGTTTTTCGAGGCCGTCGGAATATTTATGAGCCGTGTCGTTAAAATTTTACGGCTATCCGCGAAATTTCGAAGAGAATCCCGCGTTTCTGACCCGGGACAGATCAGGAATCGTTCGCGGCGCGGCAGCGTAAGCAAAGTTCAACGTGACTCCGCGAATCCGTTGTAAATCAGCGCCGTGTACATTCGACGATTTCTAAATTGCAAATTTAACGAAACGTCGACAAAACACCGGAGGATACTCAGATTTATTCTAAAATAAACAACGAGAGAACGAATCCTGGCTTCGTCTTCTACACGTGACTGATGGATCGTCGGGTCGTAAATAAAAAGAAAACAAAAAGCGGAAATTGTCGGATTAAAAGGGTAATAAATACTTTCGTGGCGCCAAGGAGCACGGCAATTGTTGCCTCGTTACACGTGCACGAAACGTTTCACGGACAAATATTTACCGGCGGCACGATCACAGAGGATCTCTTTCGAAATCGTGGCTTCTTAAAATCATCCTGATAAAATTCGATACGATTGATCTCGTTTCTTCTATCCGGATAAGTGACTCGGCCTTGCGGGGCACACGTCTCCGAACGATTCTGGATCGTGATCGAAGATTAAGTTTGACGCAAACGCGTTTGATCGTTAAGGATCTTACATGAACAGCATCACGATCGTGATCGTAATCGAAATCACGAAAACATACTGTCTAGGGGTTATCAAAATCGAAATCGAATTCTTGCAGTTAAGATTTGATTACGGAGAAATCATTGATAAATGAAGCACAGATTTCATTGGAGTCGGATACGTGATCAATGATCAAGCATGAAAAAAACTTGTCGCATGAATAATTCCTGGCTGCATACATTATCGGGGTTGAACGCCGTGGGGATCATTAATAATCGATGACACGAATTCCAATCGAATAATTAGGAGAAAAATATTGAAGAAAATTCTGAGGTTGGATCGGCGATCGAATTTTCGGCAAATTCTATTTCGTACGGTATTTAGGACGTATGTATTATGTATTCGAAATAATCGACAGTGTTTTATCGCCAAAAAACACCATGCGTGCTCCATTAAAATGGAGCGTATAAATCAAGAAAGGAGACCTCAGGTTGTTGAGATTTTAAGGAAACGGTCGTATTCTTTTTTGGCGGAGACGGGTTCGATCGAATTCGGGAAAAATTTAAATCACGTCGCGACGGCTGCGAATCGGGAAGCAAACTTTTCTGGCCCGATCCATTCGCCATGGGTCCCCGGTTGCATCTGGAGTACGGCCAAATGCAACGTGACGCAACGATGCGCAATGACGTGTCCCGATGCGTTGTAAGCATCGAAACGCGTTCACTGTCACAGTGAAAATGGACGTATATAACAAGACACGCTACGATAACGATTACCAAGCAGCCAACCCTCCGTGCAATTTGACTTTTCGATTGTTCAACCCTTTGCCAATTCGATAAATCCATTTTTTACGTAGAAGTATTTCGACTGATTCATCGAGGAGTTTAATTACATCACCCGGCCAGTGATTATTTCCTACTTAATCAATTTCCCTGGAATCACGCGAATCCTGCCCAGGCACAGAAAGGACCTTTATATAAGCTTTCCGGGAATAATTGGCCGGTGTTGACGTTGAATTATGCCTCGATCGTGTAACGTTTGTCCGACTAGCGAAGTAGTCATGCATGTAACACGGCCGGGGCAGGATTGTTTTCAGATTGTCTCCGGTGTAGCATCGAAAACGCTTTGTCCCGTAATTCTTGTCCGAACGCAAAAACACATCCCCCCCGTGTTTCCCCCGCCAGAGACAACCAACTTTCCATCGTGTTGACGTTCAATTATACCTTGATTGTATAGAATTTTCCCAACTGTTTTGATTGCACCACCTCCCCCGCAATACGTGGCCGCGCCGGAGACGGACGATTTTCTGGCACGGTCTCTACGCTCGAACACGAGTATTATTTATGTATCGTGGAACGCGCGAACAATTAACGCGATTGCTTTTCAATTTCGTACGATTCGTTTTATCGAACCGACGGACGCGTACGGGCGTCCCAGAAGAATCGTCGCCGGAAAGGGTGGGCGCCCACTTGAGAATAAAACTCGTGGAAGTGGCTGTCGATAGCGTTTCTTCTCGGCGGACACTTTGTCGAGAGTCAATCTTGGCTAACTAATAGTCACTCTCGACGGAGTGTGTCAGTTTGCAAAAAGTGCTATCGACAGCTTCTCTCATTGTGCTTTTCACTCGGAGGAATAACCGTAATCGCGAAGATTTACGATAAACACTTTGAGGGATTCGAAAATTTTCATTTTTTTCGAGTAACAAACGATCCACGTGGCTGTTTCTTTTATTTCAAAACCTTGGCATTAACGTGTCACCGTTGGGGCACTTTGTCATCTATGAAGTGGCTATTATTACATCTCGGTTACTCAACCGACAAAAATAAACCGAGCACTCTGGCAATGATGTCAATCCGTTGAACAGGATCGCGACGATTCATCACGGTGTTTCAGACGCTCCCCGTGGGATGTTGTTTCGTGGAACTTGTAGATTCCGGCAAATGATCGATCTTCCAGAAAGTCGTTAATGTGTTTACCAACCCGGTGAAAATATTTGTACGCGGTAAGACGCGTAACGAAAGTGATTATCGCTTTTACGATCGTTTAATTATTCTTGTTTCAACTGAAATCGTTATCACGGTATTAACGAACGCGTTAATACCTTCCGCCGGGGTCGCTGATAATTGCTGCCATAATCATTACATAAAGGTGACTAAAATATGATAAAAGTACCAAATTAAAGTATTAATTTAAGCCTAATATAATCGAATGCTTGGGGTGCAATCCATCTGGAAGTTAATTAGCGACGGTAATAATGTGCAGCTCGATATCTCATTCTCGATATACATTCGGTATCTCGAAATCTCCTAAAAAGAAAGTAGGATCGTATCGGTGCGATCGTGTCGGTTCCCCTGATTAACGAGAGCTCGAATCTGGCGATTGATAACGAGAGCAGTGACGCAAGATATCCATGATCTGCCCTGAATGATGTAGACCAAATAATATTCTTATCAAGTCTACGAAGTTGTTAATTAAAGGTCGATGTTTGTTCGACGATAGTCGCTTGTATGTTGATTATATATACCGATCTCGCTCGCTGTTTTCTCGCGGTGATATTTTTAGCAAACTCCATTTAATCACTTCTTTTTTTTATAACAGCCTATCAAAGAACGACACCAACATCACGCTCTTCTTCGAATAATTCGATGAGACAGAAAATTTCTGTTGATTCTTCGTTCTCTTCTGCAAACATATCGAAGATGTTGAACACATTTTAACACAATTTATTTAAGATGTTGAACACATTTTAACACATTTTATTTAATTGCAACATACAAGCAAAAGGAATCGGAGCCTTCCAATTGAATTTTTTCTTTCTTCCGCTAATCTCCGGGCGCCAGTCGCGGGTGCATTAATTCCCAACAAGCATGGGAAGCGATTTCCGTGAAAAATTCGAGCGTCATCCGCGTACACACGAAGCAGCGATTAAGGTATTAAAACTAATTCCCTCCTCCATACGTCAGAAGAATTCGATAATAATTTCCAAGATCGACGAAACCATCCGGAATCCACGAGAACGGTTCACAGAAGTTATCGAGACAATATCTGCTACCGTGATTACCAGCCATTTGTTTTTCCCGGTTTTTCACGGTATTCGTAAGCCAGGAATATTCATTTGTATCTCTCGTAAAAATAATTGGACGATTACCGTTGATGAATCCTTGATAATCGTCGAGTCACTCAAAGATCGATCCCTTCGGCGTTAAGGTGCGTCTTCTACGTCAAACGTTGCAGCTCTACCTGGAACCCGAAACCGCGTATTATCGTGCCTCCGTGCACAGACATCGAGATGATCGTAAATATTCGTCCGACTGAGTCAGACCGTTTTTCTCCGTGAATATTTATCGATAAACTCGTACAGCTTCATTCCTATTCAAATCGTTCGCTCGCGTCTACGATGATAAAAGTTGTGCGCGAACCTTCTTCAGATAAGCTTCATAAATTGCGTAAGATTTCGATGATCTTTACAAACGTTGCCGCAGAAGGACATTGGATTCCGTTTCTTTCTTCTCGAATCGAGCCTGCGGTTTCACATATCATTTGTTCTTATCTCTCCCCGCGAATGCACGTACGGGCTGTTGGCAGGTAACTAGGGATCAACCGTTGGCACACATCGCGCAGGGTCCGATAAGGATCCACCATTACACACGGACATCGTTGCAATTTCAGCAAAGATTGACTTTCCTTCGAATTTTATATTTTTAATATCCAAGCTTTTCAATATTTCGCGTAACGAAAGGGGGTTGTTTGTTAAAAATATTAACGACTCGGCCACCCCCTGGGAGGTGCAGAGAAATATGTTTGCTTAAGAAATGAAATTTTTTATCTTCCTTTAAATTCTGTTTCAAAACCATTCGTGTTCTATCGCAGAGGAATATAAGATTTATCCGAGGCGCGATAAAAGATTATCGCGAACGAAAATGAGCGTTTATTGAATTCTAATAAATAATCTCTAAGCCTCTTCGACCTTCCACTTTAACCGTTTATTCGTGAAATTTTTCAGTCCAAGATCGCTTCAAGGATTTTCCCGCGACCTTCTTCGTGATAAACAAAAAAGTAGGCCATCCCGTTAAAAAAAAAAAAGAGAGAAGAACGATTTTGCCGTTAGTGAAACGTCGAGAGGCCTTCATCGCTATAACCTAATTTCCTCTTTTAATTACGAGGGTGTATCAAACAATTCCTGGAAGGATCGACCCTTTGCACTCGAAGCATTTTTTTTTTCATACCATCGAGCTCACCCTTTTAGAATCCAGGAGTTCCGTTTTAAAAAAGGAGAGGTCACAGATCTTCGTCGATCTATTTTCATCCCTTAAAAATTTTCTCCCCATGAAGAGAGTAGAAAAATCTTGAAAAAAAATCTGCAATGATTCTAAGCTACCTGTCTATAAAAAAATTGAGAAGAAGCGGTATTTCGTTCAGCATTCACGTGTTTTGATGGCGGTTTAAAAAAAGATCGACCGCTATCGTTAACGATATTATATCATTCTTGTCAAAACAACCGAGCAGAGTGAATCGTGCTCGAGGAATCTTCGAAGGAGTGACGAAAAAGGACAGAAATGGATTCGTCATGCTTTTCGGGATACGTTATCCAGAGGATGAATAAAGCTGTCGAATTCGAGCGGGCAAGCGTAGTTTCTCGAAGCCGCGCCGCGATTTGGCGCGGATTCAAGCGTCGCGACGAGAGACGCGTACAGGCAGTGTGCTCGCGCAAAGAGAGAAAAATCGCCACCGTTTCCGTCGACCCAACGAGATCCACGAACACCCTTAAAGTTCGAGAGGATACGGACGATCGTTTCGTCGAAAAGTTTCCCCGAACCGGTAAGTCGGCCGTTTAAAAAAGGAACCCATTCGACGATTACCGCTCGAGGAAAAGAAAGAGGAAAAAAGTATTTCTATGATGAAGAGCGTTTCGAAGCTTATTGTCTTCGGGAAAGAAAGAAGTCGATTTTCCAATCTTTTTCAAACCCTGACCCCCCGTTTATGATATTCGTACTCGAAACGAATGACTTGAGAATTTTGTAAAAATAAAATCGCTATTCCCGGAACTTTTAGAAAGCCCCGCGGGAATAGCCGTTTCCGTCCTTTCACCGATTAAGTATTCTCAGAAACGTTCCGATCGTCATTAATAACGTTATTTCGAGCGCCGCGGCGAGTTTAAGGGTTTCGACGAAAACCTTACCGACGAAACTTCGCGGACTCGCTTTCAGACGACCGCCAGTCGTGCTAATCTTATCGCAGTTTCTTCTCTTTGCCGCGTTGCTTTACCTCTCTCGTTCGCTTAATCGTCGGTTTAAAAGGTACCCAGAAGACGATCCATCGCCAGCGAATAAATTTTCGCGTTAAACGCACTCCTGTATGGCGCGCTCGAACAATCGAGCCGACGCGCATCACGCGCTGATACAACATCGAACGATTGTTTTTTAATGCGCGAGCATTTCATTCTTTTTAATACGATTACAAGGAGATCGAAGGTCGTGCAATAATTGTCAAATCAGATCATCAAACTCTTTAACGTTCCGGATGACGTTTTCACCGTTTTATTCCATTTTTCATTTTCTCGTTAAGCGCACGGTCATTTCTGTTTTTGTTTTGTTAATAAATACATGGAATTTCTCATCGTGGAGAATGTAAATCCGGTATCTGTCAAAACCAATAACGCATATGAAATAACGTTTCGAAATTTTTGCACCAACTGGTTTGTTAGCTTGTTTTATTTTGTTTCCGACGGTTTGGACAAAAAACGATTCGCGGCAGAACATTCATTACAAAAGCCCGGTGAAAACTGAAATATTTCGAATTTCGCTAGCAAAATTTAACGGTGCGCTCTATTTGTTGCAAAAGTCGGTCAACTTCATTGTTTTCTTAGCTTGACGATCCATTGTTCGTGGAACAAAACGCAATCCTGTTCCCTGTCGCGGAAGGGGGTCCGAGTTGAACGCGAAAAATGTCGATTTCGAGTCTTCCGATTCGCTGTGCAATTTCAGACGAACGCCGAAGAAAGTTTCGCGAAGCTCGCGCATAATCGAGGAACGATTAGCCGCTCGGGGAAACGGTCGCGTTGTAGAAGACCCGATGGAACGCGGGGGCATCGTCGAACAGAGAGGCGAACGGAATCGAGACGATCGATTTGTAAATCGACGACAAGGGGAATCGATCGGATAATGAAAGTTTCATGAGCCATGAATTTGTATTGCAACTTCTCGCGAGCCGTGCAAACGGAATAAAAGCGACGATTCCGAGTGTCTGAAGGATCCTCGGGTGCTCGCATAACGTTATTTCGAACCTGTCACGATCCATTATATTCTTGGGAAACAAGTTTCGCAGCCAAATCGAATAGAGACCGAGTCGCTTCTATATCCCATTTCCTCGAAACACCATCCCCCTTTCTTTTATTTATCCCCGTCCAGCGAAAACTCGATGATTTCACGAATCGACACTCGTTGAATAATTTAATTAAATCCAATTAGTTCTAATTTCTTAATCCAACGATTGACAATTCTCGAGCCATCAGAACGTTGGTACCACCTGCTCGACTGCTTGTATACACACCGAGTTTCTTTTCATACAAAATATTTGAGATCAATACGGAGTTGTTTTGAGAGTAAATCGAAGTCTTCGCTCTTTCATTATCGGTAACGAGCGACAGCGATGCGAAACAGCGTTACGCGATAAGACTTCGATCTCGAGACACGAGGAACAGACCCGTTCGCAACTTTTTTTCCGGTTATATTTTCAGAGGAGAGAGAAAACTTCCCCGGAATATCGTGCAAGAAAGTCAGGGTGTATCAGAAAAATTTCATCGGTGCTGATCGAAATCACGCGTCGCGAATGAATTTGCGCGTGCTAGACGGGTCGCCGATCTCTCTGTTCTATCTGAAGCCGGCGATCAGAGTCATCGATTCAATTCGCGACGTTCCAATTGAGTCTTGTGACCAGCGTTTCTCGTGATCGATCCGAGCACGTGCTCGCAAATTAATCGGCCGATCCGATAACAAGGCCCCCCTTTAAGAAAATCGAGACCCCGCATTCGTCCGCTCGCGTTACCAGAAAATTCTTCCCGGTGTGTTTTGGTACTCCGACGCGCAATCGTCCCGCGAGATTGCCCGTGGCCCTTGACACCGTTGATAAAGAACAGTGGAAAGTTTTCCCGCCAATAATTCGGTCTAACGATCCTATTAGGACGCTAAGCCGTTTACGCGACGAGCCACGAGTCCCGTGACTGAGAACAGTCTCCGCTTTCAATAAAGCATTCTACGAAAGGGTCATAAACGCGTACGCGCTGGTAATGGACTTCACTTCATGGAACACGGCTAGTCAGCGATACCTTCTCGCTATCTTGCATCGCGTTTTCCGAAACGATTTAATTAGGTCAACTAAGTATCGAAAGGAAAAAAGTAACCAGATACTTGTAACGTTTCTCGAGAGAGTACTTATGAAGGGACGAATTTACAAGTATCGATTCTTCTTCTCGAACTTCTCAATTGTTCGAAACTATCCGGCCAGATTAATATACCAGCGACCCGGTCTCCGTCTTATAACGAGTGATCTCGGTGAAATTACACAGGCGGAATTCTTCGGGCCGAGCCGTTTATTGGCGACGATAAATTGACCGATGGTCTCGTAAGCCTCCAGTTAATCACTCTCGTTGCGAAACGATTAAACGAATCACGTGCTCCTTCTGTTTACGTCAACTTTCTATCGGGAATCTCGTGAGATGAAATTCCTGGAATTTGAAGATTTACCCGAACACGGTTTCTTTTCTTCTCTCTCTTCAACGAAGATTTTTCGGAAAAACCGTTCGTGCGTTTCCCGCGGGGCTCTTCGTTCGACCAATTTCGCGAGGGAAAGTCGAGCCGTTACCGAGAGGTTCTCTGCGATTTGACCCGACCGCGATCAAAGATCGGCCCGAGAACCGTTGCTCGCGAGGAAGCTCGCGGAATAATCGTGAAAAAGCGCGCTCCGCTCGACTTGGCCAACGATGAAGTCTGAGCCGGTCGGAAAGTTCCAGTTCTCGAGAGCATTTCGTAGCAGTTTTCACGGTCGGTCAGACCGCTTTTGACCCAACCTCGGTGCACACGTATGCACGTTCCACGCGAATTGCTCCCGTTCTCGTCTGAATCTTTAAAAACGCTTTTCCCAGAAGCAAAACGAGAGGGAAAAAAACGTTCCTCCGCTCCGCCATAAAATTTTTGTCGTTGCTTTTCCTTCGAGTAAGATTAACCCTTTGCCTCCCCCAATTATGGCGGAAGGAAAAACGATGTGCTCGACGGATAGTCGTTTAAATTCGAATAGCTGTCATTTTCTAAGGCGTTTTTCGGCTGGTAAAAAAAAAGAAGGGAAGAAACACTCGGGCGCGGACTGATTCGTTGCAAAAGCACCGCTTTGTTTCCCTCAAAGCTTCTGTCTCGAACCCAAGAGGTTTTCACGTCCCTGTACAAAAGCTACGGAGAAAAATTTTGCACCAGGGAGGCGTCGAACGAGCGGGAGGGTGATATAAAAAAAAAAACGAAGAAAAGGAAAAACGGAGAAGACAAATGTCTGTAAAGGAAGAATGCCACGAGCTCATTGTTTCGAAGTGCACGGTCACAATGAGCTCTCGGACGCGTTAGCGATATCATGCTTGCCCTCGCTAAAACATCACCCTTGAATCTTTCGTCAACCTTTTTCTTCTCCCCGCGACTCCTCATTGTTTTCCTGGCTGTGTTTAAAGCAACGTGCGGCGAGGTTAGAACAAGAGGCTCGAAGCTGAAGCACGACGAAAAGAATAAAGAAAAAAAAAGAACAAGGAGGAGGAGGAGAAACGCGACTCGAGAGTTTCTGCAACCCCAAAAATGGCACGTATCCTTCTGTTTTCCTCGTATTTTGTTCTTTTTTTTTTGGAGATCGCTCGAAGGCGCAGTAATTATCGAGCAGCTGTTAAAACATGGATGTCTGATGGCACGTCCGTTCAATTGAGATATTTATATTCGCGTTACGGATTATTCATTCGACCAGTGTCAGCTGTGTAACTCCGAGATTACATAAGTACCATATTTCTGTCCTAAATTCATTTCGCTCGCCTCGCAACCGTGCTGTAGAATTCACTTTTTATTTGCGAAGGAACGAGACAGCGACGTTTCTTTTTTGTTTACGTAGCTTGCAGAAATTTGAATTTTAAATATCTACTTGAACCACGCTGGGTTATAAAGATCTTAATTAAAAATCTGATTCGCGCGATAACTAATATTTGTGCGAAGGAATATTGTGAAAGTAATACGTGAGAATCGGTGTACTTCGAAAATAAAATTTCAACAACCACCTCGAGGACTCTTTATTTATCATGTTAGTTGATCACGATTCTCGTTCGTCGAATGCAACTTTGAAAGCGATCGCCCAACGTGGTGTAAAGTCGATCGGTGCCTGTTGATTTGCATTTTAAAGCAATAACGCGAACGTATTGACTACCAATCATCGACGAGCGACCGGCAATCGTTCTCAGTTCCCCAAGGATAGAAGACGAGCGTGTTCCCGGCGTGGAAAGCGGGGCTCGTCGCCTCACACGATGGAAGAACGAGTCAGACGTCCGTGGATTAATGCTTTTTCTTTCAAGAATTTTTGTCGCTTAGCGTCCGATCGATGGTATCTCGCATCCGAGTGAAAGATAGCCGCGTCCGTTTCGCCCCGCGATATTCCTTCTCGAGGTGTGCGTGTTCACGCGCAACTTTCGGAGGAAGCCCTTTTCGGGAAGGGACTCGACGATTTCAGTATCGCCGGTCGAGAAACATTGCGCTCGATTTTCTTATAGAAACTGTCGGATCGTTCGACGAAACGTTTCTTCCTCTCTGTCCCCCCGGCTTCGCGCCTCTTGATGATTCGTCGTCGGCTGCAACCGATTCGATTATCTCGAACGAATGAGTTTCGACCGGGACGCAGAAATCATATGATTCGCGTGTCACGCGCAAACGGCAATATTTATTGTGTTATTTATGAAAGCCAAACATACTTATCGGCTAAACCACGCCAGATTGTGCCGGTTATGAACATCTGTATTGTTTTAACATGGTACGTGATCCTTCGTTGGGAGAACGAATTAAAAATCACTGAAATCGAGCTTTTACGCGTAATTTCGCTCGTACGATGCGAAACAAGTGTTTCCAATATATTCTTGAAGATTACGAATCTCAAAATTACGCAAGTTCAAACAAATGAACCACGGTAATCTTTCGACAAATGTAATTAGATACGATTACACCTGTTTCGAAATCTATTTGAAATTCGAAAATCTAAGATGGAAAACATCGAGTAGACGTATGTTTACGATTAAGCGTTGATTGCCTATGTATTTTACTTTAACAAGCATTCCCTGGCGCACATTGTTTTTACGCGTGCAAATTTACCTAACATTAACAATCCTAGAAGACAGGTGTTATCAATGGCTTTTCGTTATTCCACGAAAACAAGAAACCAATTGCGATAAACAGGCTCGGTCACGTGAACGGTGCGGTGGTCGTGAATCGCTGCCGCCGCCGCTCCGCACCGCGCTGATTTACATAATCATTGTCATCGTCGTTGGCAACGATTGTCAGCGAGCAAACACCGGTGTACGCACGGCGGCAAAATAGAGGAGGGACGTCGAGGAAAGCTCTGACGCTAACTTTCGTAGGCTGGCCTCTGCTTCCTTCCCAGTCGGCTCACCTCGGACCAACCCCCCTCCCCGCCTGCCCCCGGAAGATAGTCTTTGAACCCGTCTTCGTCACGCTGTAGCGGCGATTAGCTCCGTCTCGCTCCGGGTCCAGAGCATATTAACGTGAAGTGTTTTACGGGCCGCGTTAGTCACGTTACTCGCCATCGTCGCGATCGTATCGGGTCTCATCTGATCGAGAATCGTCAGCAATCGGGCCAACGAATCTTTGCGTAACCAAACGCGTTCGTACACGGCCGTCGTAAACCTCTCTCGTATAAAAGCAATCGGTGCCAGGTTTACCCGCGGCGAGTTAGCAAAAACGCGCGCGCCGTCGCGAGAAAGATCCCGGCACGGTCCCGCGAGCGGAATCAAACACGAAGTCGTTCAAAGCGATCGCTAGCGACCCAGTTAACATTGACTCACTCGGTCTTTCCGGTACCACGAAGAACTCGAGGCTAAGGGAAGCAACGGACCCCCAAGAGAGCCCAGGATGACGATCAACGCGTCGTTCATGGTGGTCGACTACCTGGTGTTCATCGGCTGCATCATCGCCTCCTTCGTCGTGCCGCTATGGAGCAAGCTGCGCGGTCGTCGGAAGGAGACCACCAAGGCGGATTACGTGTTCGCGACCGGAACCGTGTCCATGGGCGCCATGATGCTGTCCATCGCTCGAGGAACGCTCGGTGTCAGGTCCTTCCTTGGCTACCCCTCGGAACTGTACTACAGGGGTAGCGCCATGTGGGAGACCATCTACGGGATGCTGCTCGCTTATCCCATCGTCTGCTACATCTTCGTGCCTGTTTACTACAGCCTTGGTATCACGTCTGTCTACCAGTATCTGGACATGAGGTAATTATCTCCTTCTGGGTTCCTTCTTTAATTAGTCGTAATGAATACAATCGCACTTTTTCTTTTCATCTGTTTTAATATAAATGAAATTATCTTCGCTGAAGCTTGGTGATTTGTATTAAAATTCTTGTTGGTTGCTCGGACGCGATGATTCGAACGTCGATTTCGCGCCGCGAACCTTGAAACCATCTTCGAGCTTAACTATTATGTCCGGCCGCGGCGGCGAACAGACAGACCTCTTTGTAATTATGCTAATACCTTGTTCAGGTTCAAGTCGAAGCTGGTCAGATGCCTCGCCAGCTTCTCGTACGTGGTGCGCAGCCTTCTGAACCTGGCCGTCACGGTGTTCACGCCTTGTGTCGCGTTGAAGACCGTGATAGGGCTGCCGTACTGGGCCAGCATCGTCGGCATCACCTCGATATCGGTCGCCTTCACCCTGATGGTACGTAAATTAATCCGTTCGCGTCGAAATTCTGTCCGCTTATAATCTTCGTACGAGAGTAAAATTTATCGGTGTTTGCGATACAAAAAACGCGATTATCGTTGGGGAGAAATAATCGTGCGTGCAAACAGACGCGAAAGCTGTTCTTAACGGCGATTTATATGCGACGAGCTCGTTGTTCGGTGAAAATAAACGTGAATGGAACTTCCGTTAAAATATTAATCATTAAGTTCACTAGTTGAACAGAAATCAGCAAAGAAACGTGTAAGAGCGCTATATCTTTCTAAAAAATTAAAACGTATTGCTTGTAAACGTGTCGATTATTTTTTTACATTGAAACCATTTATTTCAACACGTAAAATTCATTAAGCCGTCGATCATTGGAAAGTTATATCGATGGACGTAAAACTTCTTGAAAATGAGTAACGCTTTGATAAATATTCATGTAATCTCATTATCGCGGCGAGTTTTCAAGTAACGTTTGCAAGTTAATTAACGTCATCGATATACGATCAGAAAATGGCAGACGGCGAGCAAACATGACTCAGTATTAACGAAACTTGACAAAAACTTACGAATACGTCCGACGAATACGTAACGTAACGTTTCTCTTCGCCGTCGATAAAAAGTGAAGAGCATCGTTGCAATTTCGCGTCGACGACTCTTTCCGCTTTTTTTTTTCTTGAAAATTTGACACCGCCATCACGATGCCCGGCCACATTTGTTACCTGTCAATTATTCACGATCCCGAAGAGCACGTCGTTTACTCTTTCGAGGTAAATTTCCGGCCGGAAGAATCGTAAATGTGCCCGCTCGTAAAAGCTTCGTAGATTCGTGTGGGCTCGGGGGCCAATGCTTCGAAAGTGATGTAATTTGGTTCACAGCCTTGCCTATCAATTTTATTTCCAGTCAAAGTTCAAGGGACAAAATTAACGCGTTAATTGTTACACGGTGCCGCTTGATTTTCTGTAAAAGTTTATCGTCTACGCTGGACACCGAATTACAGATACTTGGTATCGAATGTTCCAGATATATAATAGATAAGATTCGTCGAAACATATTATTTCAGCTCGAATTAGCTTGGTTTCGCGCGTTCGTTTTATTTTTGTTTGCGATACCAATAACTCTTTGGCGTTAAACTTTTAACGTGTTAATTACATTAATTGACTGAATTATAATGAGAAATGTTTTTCGTTTTTTTTTTGCTTTTCAGGGAGGTCTGCAAGCAGCGATCTTGTCAGACGTTATACAAGGCGTGACTATGATTGGTGTCTCATTAGTGATCATCATTCGAGGATCAACCGATGTCGGTCCGGCTCAAGTTTTCAACATCACTTACGAGCGTGATCGATTGGACTTCTTCAAGTAAGTACTCTTGAAAATCTAAATCAAAGGGTCGCAGAAATTCGTTTCTTCCCTTATGAATGTTGAAAACTAAGCGACGTAACATGACCACTCGCTGGATAAATACTCGCGATACGCTAAAGTACCTTATCAACGTGAAAAATGCATGCGATGCATAAAATGGTCGCAAATTTCACGTATCTAACCCAGGCGAACCCTGGCTCGAGTATGTCATAGAATACGAACGTAAACATGTAGGAATGTTGAATTTTGAAATTTAAGCTGGAATTTCGAAATGTCTTATCGATGCAGAAACTCAGACCTGCATCAGATTCAGCAGGTGTTGAATTACGTTGATTCTTAAATCCAAAACCGAAATCCTAACATAAAATTTGCGACCGTTTGTTTAAGAGAGTCGAAATTAAACAACCCCGATAATGAAATTTAATTTGAGTATATTGCACCCACCCGATCTCTACCCAAACGATTGTAAACTTTTCTTTTTTCCACCTAAATACCGTCGTGTCAATAAAGTTTACGATCGAAAGACGACGGTTTTACGATCGAATCGAAATCGAATGTTATTTCGTACACAATTTCGCGACACGAAATTTTCCCCAACTAGACTAAACGAGAACGGCGAGAGAGAGGGGCGGGGGGATGAATCCGATGGAGTTGATTTCGTTTCATTGTTTTATCACCAGTTTTGGACAACCGGTCCGTTGTAAACGATGAATAGCTGAGCAGTCGTCTGAGACCAGCAATAAAATTACCCGACATTCATCGCGTCGTTCCAATTCAAAACAGCACCCCCTCGCCGCTGGTCGACCCACCCCCGTCTCTTGTACGATGGAACAAAGACGACGAAACAAAGTAACCCCGATTTACGACCACGGAAACGAATGGGGTACCTGACGGATTTGCCTCGAGTCTTCGTTTCCTCCGACGAAACTTTTTGAATGGATAAAGAGCCTTTTCTCTTTTAGAGACGCTCCTTGTGCTCGGGGATGTTCCGAGAGAATGGATAGCTTCAATCCGCGACACATCTATTTTTTTTCCTCCCCTCCATCCCGCAGTCGGATATCCCTGATATTAATCAAGAACGAAATCTGTTCTCAGCATGGATTTGGACCCGACACTAAGGGTGACGACGCTGTCCGCGACCTTGGGCCAACTGTTTATGAGCTTGTCCATTTTTGGCTGCCAGCAGAACTTCGTGCAGAGATACTGCAGCATGACCAGTCAACGAAAAGTCGTCAAGTAAGTTTCTTTGTCGGATTTTCTTTTTCTTGACATTTATGTAAGCCTTCTCGATCCCCGCCAGGAAACCAAGCAGTTACTTTGTCATACTTTGAAAACTTCAACTTGTTAAGAATACGAGTGGTTAATCTTGAAATTGAAATGTTATCGGTGCGATATTTTTCTTTTATTAATTGCCCAGTGATATTACATTTATGGTGACAGCCACCTACGACCCTCACGATAGTCGAGGTGTTAAGAAACGCTGATAGACTCTATAAATATGAATTACGTGCGAGATAACGTTTAAAAAAAATTATCAAATATCCGAAATTCTTCGGTAAACCGGGTATCCTGGTTTTGTTGCCCGATATCGTTCTCTTTTTTTGCAATTGCTGCCAAAATTACACGGCCCCCGTCGAGCGGATACGTAAACAAGCATCCTAATGATAATACTCGCTTGTAATTCATTTTTAATGCGAATTTAACTATAACCCTACCTCTCTTCCTCCTGGAAGCCTACCACGTCTAAAGTCGATACAAAGTATATTTTCCGGGAACGAAGCATGAATTTCCTGTACGGATCAGAAGTTTGCGAATCACTTAGTCGTCGTGTCCATGCGAATCGACTGTTTCCCCTCGGGACAGAATGGGGAAGACGTTTCCTGACGACGATCTCGAAGAAATTCGAACGCATCCTTTTCTTTCTCGAATCTGAGCCACGTTTCAATTAAAAGATCAGTTTCACCATGAAAAAGGTCGAGCGAAGCGTCACGCTGACGAGACGCAATTTTTGCCTGACGCTCGTTATGATATCAGTATTATTATAATTCAGCCGCGTGCTTCGCGTGTTACCGTATGATAACCAGTCACCTCGCATTATGCAAATGCTGACACTTATCTGACCATTATTTTCAGTACCGCGTGTGGTCGCTAATCACCTTTACGGTTTACTGTAATTACGGGAAAACAATAAACCGGTTCGCCTTCTTGGTTCTTGCCATCGGACATTAATCGCAATTGATCCGTTCGAAGAAAGTCGGAAAGGTTCTAAATTAATTATCATTTTAACAATCACTGTCGCACACAATGACTCGTGGTTAACAACTTGTAGAATACTATAAACAAACTATCGTTACAAATAAAACTTCCTCGAAACAAAAATTGCACCAAGTCAAGCTTTGCATTAAAAAATGCGACGAACGAATCGATAACTTTGGAGACAATTTATCTCCTCCTACTCTTCTATTTTTTTTTTTCATTGGGTGAAGCATCGACTGTGGCCCGTGCACAGGGATGTTTTCCCCGCGCATCCATTTTATTAGGGTATAAATCTGAAAAGCCTGCGCGTCGGTTTGTCACGTCGAAAACGTTCCCTCGGAATATGAACTTTTATTAGAATATAATTGCACCGGGGTGCGATAAAAACCGTTTTCTCCAATGATTTTTCTCTCCCTTTGTTTTTTATTGCGGTATAACCGCGAAACGTGTGCGCGCCGCGAAACAACCGCTTTATTGTACCGGTCGAGCTTTCGTCGCGCGGGGAAAAATCGCAAATACCGTTCGTTCCGCGATGAATTCTCCGTTGAAATGCACCGCATCGGCTACGGAATTCGTAAATTCTGGCCGCGATCGTTGCGCGATGGACCGTCCGTTCCATTTTATTAGGTGGAAGCTTTCGTCTGTTTTTACGCGTTTTTCGTCTATAAAGTATAATCTTTGCAGAAAGACTTTACGTTAATTTGAATCACGATTAACGCATCGAAACGTTGCCTCTTTTAGTAGAATTCTCGATTAAGATTCTTCTGCGGTGCACGGTTTTGCAGACTGCGTCTCGATTCACGGGATTCCGACCCCCCACCTTCCGTTACCACATAATCAATGAGTCCTTCGTCCTGGCTGCAGGACCGCGGCACGGGGTTAAATGGCACTCGGCCAAACTTCGAAACTCTTTACCGTGGGTGCTCGATCCCTATCTGAGGTCAACAGCGTCGATTCGAGGATCTAAGAATGACATACGTTACACGTTGTTAAGATCCACTTTCGAAGGTTTATCCGAAGTACGTCGTGGGTCGAACGAATCAAGAAAGATTACTTGGAAGTTGCAATAAAGAATGAAATATACCGTTAACATATTGATTATCTCATAAACGTAATTGAATAACCATAAAAAATGTTATACGTCAATTCAGATGGTAATTAATTCTGAGCACGCCTTGTATCTGACGGGTATTTTTTGTTTTTTCCAGGACGATGATGGCAAACATACCGATCATTTTCTTACTGTTCTCTCTATCCTGGGTGGTGGGCATGGTGATCTTTGCCAATTACGCGGACTGCGACCCCCTCTCTCTCGGTTACATCTCGAAATTCGACGAGATAGTGCCGTTCTACGTCGAGGACAAGTTCCTGAACTTCCCCGGCCTGTTGGGTCTCGTGATGGCGACCCTGTTCAACAGCGCGCTCACCTTGGCGGTCTCGAACCTGAACTCGTTGGCCACGGTCACGTTCGAGGACTTCTTCGGTCAGATACCGTCGTTGAGGGATCTGAAAGATAGGCAACAGCTACGATTCATCAAGGTTATCAGCGTTATCTACGGCGTGCTGATAGTAGGTGTCAGCTTTCTCGTGGCTATGCTGTCCGGGGTAATCGAGTCCTCCATGCTGATGACGTCCGCGACTTCTGGCCCGTTGCTCGGCGTGTTTCTGTTGGCGATGTTGGTGCCGTGCGCCAACTGGAAGGGCGCCGCGGCTGGGATGATCTTCAGCCACGTGACCACCTTGTGGATCACCTTCGGACACCTGACCGTCAGCAACAACGTTGAAACGTTGCCCCTGTCCACGGAGAACTGTCAGAACGACACGTTTTCCGCGTGGGTCAAACGACCTGGCAGCACGACGTTCCTCGCGTCAAATATCACTAGCAATCTTCTGCAAAGCACGCCCATGGATGCTGGAATCGCCGAGTCGTCCAGCATGGGACCCATCGAGTATCTGTACAGCATCACGTACATGTACTACGCTCTGATAGGCAGCTTGTCGACGGTGATCGTCGGTATCATCGTCAGTCTGATCACCGCCGACCCGCAGGGCGACATGTACGAGGAGCACTTGCTTCATCCTCTGGCGGTGAAGATGTCGAGATTCTTCCCGGGTAGACGAAGACTGTACGCGAGCAGCACGAGGCTGCGGAACGAGCACAACACGGCAAACGCTACCTCGTCGTCGTCGGTGACCTCGATCGGGAACGGCACCGAGAAGACCACCCCTCTTCAGGGAGTCGTGGACGATAACGGCACGCTTCGCATCAACGTCGATTACATCGACAAGCTGAACGCCCTGAAGAGCATGTCCCTCGATGTGACCAGCGAGGTCAGCAAGGGGACCCGGCTGTGAACTCTCGAGAACAGTGACTTCAAGTATTCTTTTATTCTCTTCTTCTTCTTTTTTTATTCTTAATTTCCATAGTGTAGCGAAGGATGATCAAAACTTTGTCGACGAGTTTAACGGAGCCAGAGAATGTGTTGCTGTTTGATAGAATTTTTTAGGTAGTATTAATATCGATATACAAATTCTAGCGTGTAGTACTCTCCTCGATTTAGTGATCTTTCTCGCGATACCGTCAGGTTTACCGTCAGTGTACAAAATTCTTGACCATACTTCAGGTATAGAGACTTATAGAAACTTTGATATTTCATAGCTTTCGTTCGATTAAACGTCCACCGATCTAGCGTCATAGGCATCGCGAGTATTCCTTCAAAGAGGCAATTTTACAGGGTAGATGCTAGTACAAAGACGCATAGGCTTAGTTAAAAAAGGTGCGTTTCCACGTGACAGTGAACGCGAATTTCAAGAGATTCTTGTACGCGAAACAAGAACCGATGAAACTTCTTGAAAAAAAGAAAATTCGAATGAATTGATAAATTGATAAGGAAAGACGTACGAATGAGAAATCACGATATTTAGTGTCATAGTGATTTATTGTCACGTAAAAATATATCTTGAGCCCCGTTGGATGAAGCAACGAGCGTGCACATATACGTGCGCGAGTGTGATTTACGTGAGCGTGTGTGCTTAAGCCGAGCAATTGCGTGTTAAGTAGGTTCGATGATTAAACTCGCTCGATTTTCATCGAGCGTAACAAGGTAGATTAAAAAACGGTGGCATTTATTGGTGCACGAGAACGAATAAAGAGACCCGTGCATCTTGCTGCGCCGTATCCACCTTGTTTATTCGATTAGCAATCTCGTTATCTTCCTTTTTTTTTTATTCGTACGAGACTGATGGCCCCCTCACTTCGATCGACGAACTTCGTACGCGGAGCACTTAAGAAGAATATGTTACGTAGTTTCGTGTTCGCGGGACTTTGATTTTATTTTTGTTCTCTTTTTCATTAAACAGTCGTCATTTGCGAGATCGTCGTGCTCGCAAATTTGCCATACGGAGACTTGTACGTTATACGTACGCGCGCGTCTAATACTCAATCGTTTGAGAAGAAAACGGGCCGAGAGGTTACGGGATCCTCTCCTTCGAGAGTGTATCTCGACGGGGGGATCGTCTTCGATCGCAAAATTCGAAGCGTAACTTGTCGGTGTATTTAACGAATACAAAACGAGAAGAGAAATCGTTGTACATAGATAAGTCGTTTGAAATTTCATTGTAAGGTTATAACAGGAACAGGAAGAAAGAACGACAGGAGATAAAAATAAATTAACGATACGTACAGCTAGTTTGTTTATGCGAATTGTATTTACTGTCTAAGATCTGTTGGTACCATTAGTGAATCATTTAAGTATACAAAAGTTCTCAGATATTTGCTTCGTTTACGACTTTATAATGAGAGCGCCCGAGGCTATGGTATATCAAACAAAACCTGGCTAATGATTTATTCATTGATATTGCATCGAAACTTATATCTGCTTCGTCAGAAGGTCTTGGTACGCCTTCGTAATATTTCTTTCTTTTTTTTTTATTTACAATCATCGACAAAGTTTAGCCGAGAGAATGAAACGAAATTGAAACATGCTGTACAAAACGTGTAATTATAACGGAGCGAACGGGTAGCGGATACGAAATAGCAGTCGCAGCCAGGCCGTGTTTCCTCGAAATGTCATTCTGTCGGATTCATAGACGGTCGTTCGTTATCCACCTTTGACGGTGAGGATCTTTGACATTTCTCGAATGCTTGGAAACTCTCGGGCCCGCCCCTTGCTCTAGGGTGTAACGAAAGTATTGAATCGTGATAAGATTGCGAGGGATCAAGCGAATGTTGATGCGTTCGTTTGCGAAACGCTTCTCGTTCATAAGGTCAAAGTTCTTCTGCGAGTTTTGTCGCAAACGAGAAAGGAGGACTCTTTCTGTTTCTACGATGTAAACGCTATTTTTCTAACAGTGAACCATACGGATAAACGAATGATCTGTACACCAGATATTGTAAATAATTTATTTTGTTCTCGTTTTGCAAATAAATGTATGGCACGGTTTTGTAAGTGTCGCGTTGAAACGTGGACTCCTTACTTCCCCTTTCGATCACACTCTTTTTTTAATTAGTAATTGAGAAAAAAGTACTTCGGTGAACTTTGAGATAGATTTTTAGAAGTTTAATATTTCGAAAATATTTTTAACCCAGCATTTAGGAATTCAAGAAGCGTAATTTCGAGCGAAAGGAAAAGTTCAAGAGCAGAAGCTGAAATTGATCGCGCAGATTTCAACCTGAAGAGAGCACAAGGAAACGTGCTTGACTCGGTGTGAAGGGAACACCGAAAGACGACGATCGATTGGTCGTCGCTATTTTTTTTCTCCCCGTTTCCGACGTCCCGTTTCGACGCGGAGGAACGCCGCATCCCTTATCGCGATTTCCCGATCGCGATCCACCGTGATTCGAGGCTTCGATCGCGCGATCCAGCGGCACAGATCGTCCGCCAAAGACCCGCACGAGTATCTTGAAGAGTTCTCGACGAACGCCCCGGTCCATCATGGCTGTGGAATCGAGGTAAACGCTTGTAGAACGACCGCGTCCTCGGAAACGGACTTCGTGTACGCGAACGAATACGTGCTCGTCGCTTATCAAGATTTAGGAGATTCGTTTTTTTGTTTTTTTCGAATTCATTGATATAATATCGCACGAGCGTACGAAAGCACGTGCGGTGGGTGGATAAGACGCGCGTGACATCGGTATTATAAACAAATCGTTATCTTCAGAACGATATTTTATGCTCTTGGCTTTCGGAAAGAGGGTCAGGTACGCGGTTAATCGTTCTTCAGAGTAATCAGAAAAATCTCGGTAGGATTCTTTGAATCAAACGCGGGTATTTGAACGTCTTATCAAGCGACTTACTCCGCGCGTACTAAGTCTGTCTCGTATGTAATCACCGTAAAATAATGAAGGGATCAACCTTGAATTGCTCATTTTTCCGAGAAGGTGGCATTGAATCTAAAATCAACTGAACCTGTGCACGGTTTGAGCGGAGGCTCGATATTGGGGGAACGTTTAATAGCCTTAGAAATATTAAAGTTTCGAGAGGGGATCGGTTTTGGGAGCCGAGCGTACGGAAACGGGAGATATTCGATTCGTAGCAGCCGTGTTTCACGATAAATCCTCGGCCAGACGCTTTCAACAGGGAACGGCGGAGAAACGAATCGCGGCCAGCACGGAAGCTCGTGGAATTTGTGCGCCTCGAGATTCGTATCGACTGGTCCAAGTTTGCCCGAGAGATATCGTTTGAACATCGACTTTCCAAGTCCCTGGATCGCGTCGATATTGGCCGAGGTAGCAATAAACCATGCTCTCTATTCTTCACTTTTCTACCTTGGAAATCTTCAAACCGGATGAACGTTCCGATCAATTAGGCAACGGATCACTTAGGATTGATCTTAATATTCTAAGCGGTGTACCGACCACACGTCGGCTCATTCGATGCATCGAGCTTGAATTAGAGCGGAGAATTTGGTATTTAAAACACCAAGATTCAAACCTCGATACCTCGAGGCGGCCTATTGTTTACGAATTATGGCGTGACGCGTCGCGGTTCCGGTTACCGACTAATTACTCGGGTAGCCCCCGATAGTCACGACAATTAGCAGAGACGACCCGTCCTAACGAGGATAATGATTCGTTTCAGATGGATGCCGTGTCTGTTGAAAATCGAGCCGAACATTTGCAGCTGTGACTACGACGGTATAATCCTGATATCGGGCTGCGCGCCGGGCTTCGACGAGCCGGAGCCTTTCAAAACTGTTCTGTACAGCGCTGCCCAGATCGATTCCGCCCTGGGAGTGATCGGTGCGGTTTTGCCTATCAATCTGCCTGCGAAAAGGCTCATTTACAGCCCGACAGGTCCTCTGAACATGGATTATCACGACGTGCGTAGCTTCGCCGAGGCGGCCACCAAAGGAGTCCAAAGGTAATTCCAATCTCTACACGTTGATGGAACAATTTTCTTTCTTAAGCGTTCTGCCCAACTCACGAAAAATTCATTCATTTGGAAATTCGATTGTTTAATTGTAATCGACACGCGCGTTTGACCCAGTCGCTATCGGGTTCGAAGGTTAACAACGAGAAGCTCGGATAAGGATCTTTCCAATTAAGATAAAATCCGTGACGTAGTCGAATCGACAAGTTGGATAGAGAAGTTGGCGAGATAAAAACAAAGCACTGGAGAGGGGGGAGAGAGAGAGAGAGGGAGATCGGCCTGGAGACGATTCGCGCGTAATTGCTTATTAATCGCCGGCCGGCTTAATTGGCGCGCCGGAGGGCTCGAAGTGCAGGGTCATTAAGCGAACTCGGATTAGCCGCTTGTTGAATAACGAAGGAGATTTCGCGCGGCGGATAATGCGGTTACCTTCTGGGAGCCGGCCGTGAGTCGGTGCCGCGATCGGCGCTCTCGAAAACGTTTGCTCTCCCTGTAAAAGTGCACGCGGCTGCAGGCGTCGAGTGGCGGATAATCGAATTTAACGACAAACCGTTGGCTAACGAGCACACCGAGTTTTCGAATCATCGGTTCGGTCACGCGTGAAAAACACCGGTTTTGTTCGCCGACTCTGTCATCAGCTTCGTTTCTGGTTTCTCGCTTGTTAATCCTTTCTCCGCGAGCCTATTCCGTACACTCCTGGCCCCCAACGAAATTTAAATATTTTATTTTTTTACTCCGTACATTGTAATTCATATTTCATCGCTTATTCAAAGCGATTAAGCGTCAGTAGTTGATAGAGAGGTTTGCTAAATACATAATAACAGTCATGATAATGAATATCGTTTTGATCCACTTTACATCATAATCAGATCAACCGATACGGGACGAGTGTTAGATAAGCGATGTTATCTTGCACGCGTGCGTCACGAAAACGAAAGTGTAAGGAGATGTACGATAAGCAAGCGTTATAACGAGAATAGGGTTAATCGTGTTATGAACCCGCAAGATTCCAAAACACCCATCGTTTTCGTATGATCGATGGCCAACCGAGCGAGGAGATAAATTCAGCCGTTGAATATTTATAAGAAGCTGCACGGAATAGTCAACCCCGGATCGTGCATCGGCGGCTAAATCATTCATAAATCGTATCGACTTTTCGCGACGATCGACCCCTGTCTATTTATGAATCGTAACTCTACGTTTGACGAGCAAGGTTGATACTACCAGCAGATTTTCGTTAATAAATTCGCAATGAGTAGCAATTTCTATCACGACTTTTTCACTCTCGCTTCGTGTGTAATCTATAAAAGTATCGAACTTTCGAATGTAATATTGTTTCCTATTCTTTTTTCTGTTTACAGAGCGCTAAAAGCTGGCGTCAGGTGTCCTCTGCTAGCACTTCTGCCGGACATTCGTTTCGAAAACGTAGAGCTCGTTACGCTTCTTGGAGCTCTGGAAGGACTGTACGTTGTAAGTGTTCGATAGTTGTATTTATAAATATCGTAATATAATTAAATCATCGGTGATGTTAACTTTGTAACGTCGAAGGCGAGGGTAAAATTAACCGTGTATATTTTTAAAGAAATATCTAAATTTGCATCGAAGGTTGTTGATGCTCCGCCATCCAAAGGGGTTTATAAATGTTAGCTTTGTATTTATTGTGAATCGATTTGGCAATGTCTAGCCTCGATGTATCGATTTGACTTCGAAATGAAAGGGTTTTTGTTCGAGAAGAAAGCAAAACAATGGAGGATTAGTAACGTGCACGTGGCTGATAAACGAACGACGCTCAATCGTAGACAACACGGCTGGTTAAAGCGTTTCCCCGATGGTCGGTCGAAATGTGGTCGCTGCCGCGCCATTTAAACCAATCAAATAGAGACAACATACGGGTGGTCCTGGGCAGAATAGAGAGCCTGGCGACCGTGTGTTGAAAGGAATTCAGCCCTGGTGTTTCAATTTGATCAGATCTGATCGCCAAATCGACCTAAATTCAATTATCTCCCTCTCTGGTTTGGCTTGAATCGAGTCGAGACAGAAGGGGGAGGCTGGCATCTTAATCCATAAGTAATGACGTTGGCTTGCATCGAATCAGCCAGGGTTACACGACACGATAATACTTCGCAAACTCTTGGTCAAGCTGTTCCGTTAGTCTCTGGGTAAACGATTGACCCTAGTCCCGGAACGCGAGGCGAACGCTCCAGATTCCCCTCGTTATCCTCTCCCGACGAGCTTCAACGTTAATCGTCTCCGTTCCGAAAGCCTAGCAAGCTGAAAAGTTTGCTCGTCGATTTATTTACGGCTGAATTACGGTTTGTCGAAAATCAATCGACCCCTCGGGACCCTTCCTTCTGTCGGCTATGGTAATTACTCGTGCGATTGTACCCACGTTATTAACTGCACACTTCTCGTTATCTTCTAAGCTATCTATTGTGTTTCTGAGGAATCAATACCCATTTTATTATCCACTAGAACTACATTCTAGCTAAGTTTCATAAAAGTCAGTGATTGGAATTGACTAGGTTGATAATTTTTAAAATGTTTGCAACTGCTATTCCATACCGAAATTATTACGGACAACATGGTAATCCAGAATCTTCAACATGACAATCGAACCGTCGCTTCTGTAATTAATTCCGTCTTCGCCTGACGCTATCGATAATTTAATAGGCAAGATACCGGCCAGATACGATTAGCCTGTGTGAAACGGCCAATCTCGATACACAATACGGCCAGTTTCCGATCAGAATCCCGATTGTTAAGGGCCCGCCGGTAGGAAGAGACTCGTTCTCGAACTGTAAAGACGTCGATGAACAATGGGCTACCGGCAATCCGCTCGTAAGATACACTTATCCATCAGCCACAGCTTGGCTAGCCGCTGGCGTTGACAGGTGTTGTTTAATAGCTCTGTTGACCGCGCGTTTCGCCGCTGATACCTGTCACACGCCGCTGTTTACTCAAAATGTCGTCGAACCGGAACAACTGGAGAATTTTATTCGCCCTAATAACTATTGCTAGAACTCCCTCGTTCTGTTACTCCGAAAAAACAGCAGCTTCCTGATTCATTCTTTCATTTTTATATAATAATCAGTGGGTTCGTTCGATCGTTGCAGGCAAAAATAAACTTTTACAATCGTCGAGGTGAACGAGCAACAAGTACTCGATAGTATTTTGATTTATTATACGTTTAAACGCAAAAGTGGAAACGGACAGTTTGATAATTTAATTGATAAACGTCTAAGGAGAACGACGATAAGAGTTTGGGAAGAAAAGATCGCTCGAGAATAATTATTAATACATCGAAGAGCGAAGAGCGGGTTACTGTTCGTGGAATGTTGGTTGGAGATTTTCGCCCGTTATCTTGCACACGTTGCTCCGCGTGCTTGTAACTTTAAGCCTTCGATACACGAAGAGGAAGGATCACCGAAGGAACAAGGAACCACGTGCCTTTTCAACGAAGCAGCACGGCGCCGGGAGGGTTGGGTAGGGGGGATGGTTTTTAGAGGGGCGTCAAGGGGTTAAGGGGAGGGCGTTCCGTCTTACCAAGAGTAGCGGATGCCTGGCGTGCCTAAATCCTGGCGGCCGGCGCGGCGACCTAATTAGCGAAATACTCGAGAGCAACTCCCCACCTCCTTCCTCCTCCTCCCTCTTCTCTATCCCTGTGCGAAGCACATCGACGAAGAGGTTGGCTCAGTTCTTTCGTCGAGCCGCGTTTCCTTCGTCGTTCAGCCTCGCGAATACTGGGGGCACCGTTTTCCAAATACCGGAAGACGCCCTCGGAATTCCGATGCCGCGTAATCGGAACGCGTCGACCCTCCACCCTTCTCGATCCTCGCACAGCTTCCGTTATCATCGTCATCCGTTTCTCTTGCCTCCCCCCTGCCTTCCACCTCTGTTCTTCGCGACGTCGAACTACCTTCTTTTTAATTTCGATGCCTCCTGACTCTTTTTCGTTCTCGCGACGAGATTGAAAGAATCGAGAGGTGATTCGGGGGGCTTTCTCTCCTAGGATGGTTCGATCGGGATTCCCGGAAGTCTTCTCGCGGGAGGTTAATTTCCAGGTCGGATTTGGAATTTCGATGTTATTGCAGATGGAAATCGTTCTCGCGAAAATCCAAAGAAACTTCCCCTGGCTATCCTTGGACGTTGCAGCTCGGCGAAATTGCTCGAAAATTCGCCAGAAGGCTAATGGAATACCCATTGCCGAGGGAAAAAGCTTCCCCTGCAAATGACTTTCACGAAGATTACCGTGTTGCCTGTTCCCTTTTTCCTCTTTTTTACGCCCCTTCCTTCCTTCCTTCCTTCCTTCCTTCCTGTCGATCGAAACTATCGTTCGAACAATTGTTATACTTCGTCTTTTCATGATTCTCGATTCTTCGAACCTCTTTAACGTTTGCTGTCCGCTCGACGAATTCGAATATCCTGACCGTGGTATTTACCTGTGACCAACGAAATGTTAATGGAAATTGAACCTGTGTAATTCTGATGATTAGACAGGTTAAAACGGGACACTCCGTCGCGAGTACTCGGAGATTCTTAGCAGTCGTGAAATGAACAGAACGCTGAAACACCGGTCCAAACTATTCGCCTACTTCGAAATAATAGCTATCGGAGAGCATAGCGGATATATCTATACCGGACTGCTCCGATACGAGCGGCGAATACATTAACGAGCAACTATTCCCGGCCTTCGGGCAACGAAGACGGTCTAAAACGAGAAAGGTAGCACACCAAAGCCGTACACCAAATCGAAAGTCAAGGTACGTATCCGTAAGAGCGAAACTTGAGTCGAGGAGCTTTCAATCCGCTTTGGACAGTCACGATTTTTGCTCTTGAACTCGGTATCCTTATTTCTGGCCCGGAGCAAACGAGGGAAAGCAGGGAGGAAGAAGAAAAAATAAGGAAAAGAGTAGGCAGGGTTCTCTGAATGGGTCGAGAGAGTGAAATATTAAGGGGGATTAGTTAAGAGGACTTTCGAACGAGACACACGTCCGGCGCGGAAGTCCAGACCGTCGCTTATGAACCAGCTATCCACTAAGAGGATTATCCGCTTTAATATTTTCTGTCCGGGGGAACAAAGCCGCCTAAGAAGCTGCGTTAGAAAGCGGACTCGACCGCTTACAGAAACTCGATGAAAACTTAGTGAAATATTCTAGTAGCCGGTCGGAAGCCTTAGCCGAGCCTCTTCTCCTGTCCTCTTCCGTTTATTAGCTAATTAGAGGCTGCTTTTGAGCCCACGTCGAGCTTTTAAATCACGAAAGGTGACTCTGCTTAGAGTCTGCTTAATATCGGCCCGTTTCAAAGGGGGTGGCCTCTCGAGAGAGCTGTCGTCCCGAATTACCTAATTTAATACTAATTCGATCCTCAGTAACTAGTATTGTTTAATATTCACAGTTATCGTCCTTCTGTTTGTTTCTCGTCAAAATGGTTCCGCGAACGTCACGCCGAATCCACTATATTGGTTTTGTTTAATATTTAAACAGACGCGGTTTTGAGGGAACGTTGTTCAAACAACGGATCCCGATTATTTATTATTCATTATAATTAATGAATATCGATTTATCGAACTGATCATTTCTATTAGTCAACTGGGGAAATCTGTAACTGTATATTCAGACGGAAGAAGAGAGAGGAAAAAAAAAGAAGGAATTGCCGTCGATTTCTTTTTCCTTTGGGATAAAACGGCCATGTTCCATTTTTAGGACAAAAAAAGGCTGGAGGACTAATTTCAGTTCGTATCGATCTCGAAGCCAACGCGAGAGCTTCTTTTGAGGCGTTTCTTTATTTCTTTCAGCCAATAATGGCGCAAAAATCTTTTCTTTCAATTTCATCAAGAAGATAAATAAAGATGTACGAAATTTGTTGACGCATCCAGCGTATTTGGACAGCTATCTGATTTAAACTTCGATATAGAACATTTCTCTTATTAATCACAAATAATTGTGAAACGTGGTAATTATATATATTTTTCTCGCTTGACAAGCCCCGACTATATAAATTGCAATTAGAATTAAATTTAAAATTGGCAAGGGGTTAATATAAAATTGCTTACAATGTTGCCTGGGACCACTCTATAAACAAAATTAAATAGTAACATTTAACCATGTTTTCAAAGTTCATCTGGGAAAATTAAAAGCACCAAAACTTAAAGATTCTCGCATCGAATTCATCCCCCGTTTCTGTACAGCCGCTGGAGGTGCGAGAGACATGCCCGGACCGTTGTTACAAGGCGTGTCAGCTGGCTGTCTGGAGTCCGATTTGCAGTAAGAAGCTTCAGGGTATCGTGAAGCTGGCGTCCGCTCTCGAGAGCGGAAGATACGTCGCGAGGGACATCGGTAAGTCGTTCCTCGAGATTTCTATTGCTTTATCGAGCGAACTCGAAGAACGATCGAGCCTAAGATCCCTGTTTCTGAACGATTCTATTCTATTTTCATTCGCTAATCGAAAATTTCTCAGGGTTTCGACAAGTTACGCCCGGTGTGTCTCGGTTTATATAATTTTACCGGAATTCTTTGTCCTGCGAGCGTCGACTCAGCAATTCGACGCGTTCCTTCGCCGCCCGAGGAATGTAAATTTCAGTCCGTTCTACTTGCACGTTCCGCCAAGAATCTCGAGCGTTTAATTAAGCGGGGAAAAAGTTGTGCGTACAGGTTTTTTCGCGACGAACAGTCGGGACGCGTTTCTCAGCCACGAGGTCGTAGGAATCGGTTCGTCCCTTTAAAACACCGATATCGTACACGTTCCACCCTTCGTGAAACATAATTCAGTTCTGTCCTTCTTTTTTTTCCCCACCCACTTGAAACGAGAGGACAAAGGATCTTGACAAAAGTCGTCGCTACTTCATAAAAGATAAAACAAGCGTGTAATTGAAGAATATTAAATGGAGCCGGTGGTAATTCTTTTTCGTGAACATTTCTCTCCGTTTCTATCAACGTGAACTGCTGTTAAAGAGCTTAAAGTGTTGAAAGATTAAACGGTTCGAGTGAAATTATTATGTATGCCGGTGAAAAAAAGAAGGAAAAGAGAGAAAAGCAGGGGACAGACGAGAGAGGGATAAAAGAAGGAACGGGGGCGCGGTCAGACACATCCTTCCCGCGAAATAAAACGGGATTACGTTCCCTTGTAATTTCTACCCGAGGCAGCCGGGCATAAAATTACGCGCGATCTTACGTCGAGCGTGCTCCTCCTTTTTAATACGATGTTAAAAGTCTTCCCGTGCGGCAAAATTAAAAAAGATATCCGCGTCGCCGCGCCGCGCCGAGCCGGGCCGCGCACGGAGTCACCTAGACCGCTGTTGATTTAAATTTAAGCCGAAAGCCGGGGCTGGCGGAGCTCGTTAGACTTCGTCTTGCCACGTCGTATTACCGTATTTCCTCGTTTTCGGCCAACGGAGAACGTACGATCACGGCCGCGCGGCAAAACGAAAATATACACGCTGGTCATCGGGGAAGTTCCGAAGCGTGAAGAACGAGCACGGAGTCGCATTTATTTTTCGAGTAACACTTGTACATTAATTAAATCCAAACTGTCTATTACAGTTGCAGAAAGGAGGAAAACTTTGAAAATTAGCTACGTTAATTAAAACAGAAATTACTTAACAATATATAACCCAGCTGCGATAGAATTGAAATTTAGAAGTTAACTGTTGAATAAATGTACAAACTTCGCAGGTGGTGCGGACCCGGAAAGGATGGCGCCACCGAGGGTGGAGGAGTACCTGGCCGAGTTGTTCTGCGGCTCGAACGTGACGATGCAGGTGGTGTCCGACCAGGACACCCTCCTCCAGGAGTACCCTCTGTTCGCGTGCGTGAACCGCGCGGCCTCGATGATACCCAGGCACGCGGGCAGGATAATCTTCCTTACCTACGAACCACCGAATCCTGCCTGCGTCCTGGAGACGGTGATGCTCGTGGGAAAGGGTGTCACTTACGACACCGGCGGCGTCGACCTCAAGATCGAGGGCACAATGCGCGGTATGTCGAGGGACAAATGCGGGGCGGCGGCGTGCGCTGGATTCATGCAGGTGCTTCAATATAATAGGCGTGTTCACGGTTGATCGGGCCGACTCGATACGATTATTGTTTCGACGGGCTGAAACGTTCGACGGCGCCACAGTTTTTCACGTGCCGCCGGTCCCATCGCGTTGAATATCGTTCACGGTGCATGTACGCGCGCACACGCGCGTCCTCGAAATACGGGTCGTTTCGTACTTGTCGGTGCCAGCCGTGACGAGATTCGTGGATTTAACGTCGAGCGTTTCATTTTGCAACGATTAACTCGCCTCGATCGAATCGATCAGATTACGAGGTTTTCTATGTGTGCCACCAGGCAGTCCATGATCCGGAGCCCACTCGACGGTGGATTTTCGACGCGTCTCGTGACTCACGAAATTTCGTTCCGCGATCGATCATCCGCGGTGTGTGTTTCGTAGGTGGTGAACCTGCTGCAACCGCCGACCGTGAAGGCCGTGGCGGCGTTGTGCGTGGTGAGGAACAGCATCGGCGAGAACTCTTACGTGTCCGACGAGGTGATCACGGCGAAATCAGGCGTGAGGGTGCGAGTCGGGAACACGGACGCAGAGGGTAGAATGGCGATGGCCGACGCGCTCTGTCACATACGAGAGATGGCCCTGTGCTCGGTGAACCCGCACATCTTCACCGTCGCCACGCTGACGGACCACGCGATGCTCACCGTCGGTCGAGGATACTCGGTCGGTTTCCTCGAGACACGGCCTCGTTCCGTTTCTTTCTTTAACCTCGCACCGTTTCCAGATCGTCATGGACAACGCGGTCTCCCGACTGGTCAGCAACGCGGAGAAGCTTCAAGCATCCGGCGAGACGATGGGCGACCCGTTCGAGATCTCCAGGATACGCAGGGAAGATTTCCAGTTTCACGAGGGGCTGACGGAGGGCGACGACGTTCTCCAATCGGCCAACAGAACGAGCAAGACGATAGAGAGGGGACACCAGGGACCGTCCGCGTTTCTGATCATGGCTTCCGGTTTGGACAAGGTATCGTCTGGTGGATGAGACGAGAAGTTGATTTCTGGGTGTAAAGGGAACCCAAGCACGATTGTTCCGTGCTTTTTCCAGGCGAAATAATATTAATAACGTGCACGTAATTCCCGTCCCGGCGAATCTCTTCGGTATCAATTTGATTTACCATCGAAGAGAATTTATTCGCCCGTAATCCAGATTATAGTCCGATAGGGTACTCGAAAATTATTTACAGAACGCGTTTTTATCTTCCCAGTTATATTTAACGTGATGGAAAGCGCCTCTTCTCTGGACAGGGAAGCGGGATGAATTTTTTATGTGCGATCAGCTTAACATAAGTATCGCGAGGAGCCATTAATGGCAGATTAAAAAGCTTTTCCATTGCAATGACGTTTAAAGCCTCGTTTAGCCGGCCTCCCTTTTCTCCCTCACCCTTTCTATCCCGGCTGAGTTCGGCCTCCCTTTCTCTCATCCCCCCCTTCGTATCGATTGCAGCACGGTGCCTGTAGCTGTTCTCCCTTAAAATACACGCACATCGATATACACGGGCATCTGCCCGATCCTCACCACCTACCCTACAGCGGCAACCCTGTCCTGGCTATGTCCTACTGTTACCTCATTCAAGGCAAGTGCCTCACCGTACGGAACGACCTGCCATTCGAGATGCAGTACGTGTGCGAGGTCGACTGCAAGCCGGTCTGCATACAACCGTGTCAGCCCTGTGCCTGTCCGCCGATGGCCGCGGCAAAGGTCGCCTGTGTTTCCGGCAATTGTTCCTGCTGCGCTCAATGTCCAGCGCCTTGTGATCCTTGCTGCCCTGTACCCTGTCAGCCTTGCCCACCTTGTCCTGTGCCCTGTCAGCCTTGCCCACCTTGTCCTGTGCCCTGTCAGCCTTGCCCACCTTGTCCTGTACCCTGTCAGCCTTGCCCACCTTGTCCTGCGCCCCCTGTGTGCGCACCCTGCGGTGGAGAACCCGTGAACGTCGTCGAACCGATCTGCAGGCCGAACGTGCCGAAAGGGATGAACGTGTGCTGAACGTACACGTGAATGCTTTGTATATATGTTTTTTAAGGCTTTTATAATAAAGTTTTTATACAAATATTTTCGATTTCCGCTCAAATCAATCGATTATTAAGGGATAAGAGAGATTGTTGCATGCTTGGGAGTTGATTACGTTGACGGAGTGTTTCATAGACGATGGTAAAGAAGGATTCTGTAAATTTTATTTAAATTTCTTGATAAACTAAAGTTATAGAGACATTTATAACAACAAAATATCGTATGCAACAGCGTTAAAAAGTAGATTTTTTAAAAAATATTTTTTACCGACTTTCTTTTTTTACCCCTGGCGCCATCTGCGAACAAAGTGCTGAAACTGATCAACAATTACCGACTGAGAAATTCGAAACATCGTTAGAAATGGCGGGCTTTTTAAACTGATCAATATATCATTTTGAAATTTTCTTAATTAAATTTCTTAGAAAAGTTTATTTATTAAACTTTTGCTTGATTATGAGGCTCGAAGAACTCGTGAATAGTTTTTGATTGTTTAAATGAAAGAAAAACCTATATTTATGTTCTCTTTTATTAAAAGTTATCATTAAACTTTATTTACAGTACTTAGTGTGAGATACCCACAATTAATAGTAAAAGAACACATAAATAAATTATATCATCGTTTCAGTTAATGATAAATATTTTTATTCGTAAATCCGTTGTATCTCACTATTGTTATAGGACATGTCGCAAGTTGTGCAGTGATTATTTTTTATAGACATTAAAGCTTTTCTGCACAATACATGTTTGCATGGAAGCTGGTAAAAAACAGCATTAGGACAACAGGAACAGTTATTTGATTTAGAATTTTCACCATGCGTTTCAGAAATACCGTCGAAACGTTTTAGATTCGGTGCCATTGCTTTAATATCAGTATTCACATCAGTATCAGATGTTACATCTATACAGTCCTCTTTTGTCTCTTTGCTTTCTGTTGTTTCACATGATACATTAGAATTAACAGTCTTCAGTTTTTTTGCTGACTTACTTAAGATGGAAGAATTTCGTTTAGTAGACATAACAATTACCGGGAGTTTATGGCAAAATTTTTTACTTTCTTGTGTACTTGTTATTCTACAGTGCAGTTTTGGTTTATTGTCACTTAAAGGTTTACTTAACACATTCTGTTTTAGTAAGAATTTGGGTATTTCTAATACTTTCTTGTTTGTCATGTTTGAAGATGTGTGACCCACAACTCTTGGCAACTTCTTAACTTCCTCTACATTACTATTTTCAAGTAAAAATTTATCTATTTTTGCTTTCAATGCATTCGCTATAACTGGTTTGCGATCTTCACTAAATGGCAAACCGGTGAAGGGATCTGTTGCTCTTCTTCCCCATAATGCTTCAGTTTCTTCATGCTTTTGTAATGTAGTTTGATCAATTATTTTTCCACTAGGTAATAAAATAGGCTGCGTCATGATTTCCCAAGTAATAGCGTCTAGAAAATATTCTGGAACTTGTAAAGATGATTCCAGTGTTTCTCTGAAACAGGTATAACACATTTATTAAATTTCTAAATGATTCATAATATATCAATACTACATACTGTAAAAAGGATGCTATACTTACTTATTACTTGTACTAGCAACAGGCAGATCATTATTTTCTGGTACTTTTATTGATTCAGGTATAAAAGATTGCTCTCTTGACCATAAAGTACAAACACTGGCCACTGTATCTTTTCCACACCGTGGTGATACTGTACCCCATACTTCAATTTTGCCTAATGCAGGTACCGAATTATCTGTTTTACATATACATATTCTTAAGTTGCTTATATATGTTGTCAAATATTGCAGAGATGGTTTTATGTAACGTTTTAAAAAATTTGATGGGACAGTTATTGTTTCATGATTAACATATGATGGATAAAACAGTAATCCAACGTTTGAGTGGTCTAGAAATCCAGTACCTACTAAAGCATAAGGCATACTGACATCATTACTTGGTTTGGAATATAACTGAAAGCCTGATGATTTCTGTGAGCCAACCTGAGGCCAGATTAAAATATGATTGATTCGTATGTTACATAAAAATGTAATATCAATATTGACAGGAGGTTTGATGCAGGCATAAGCTAAGAATCCTTTGTCATTGTCACTTATGAGGTTGGTGACTTCATGTCCTTCTGTACTAACAGTACTGCATTGTATTTCTGGTCGTAAACGAGGATCACAGAAGTTAAAAAGCATTCTTTTGCTTTAAAAACGTACATAACATCCCTCAAAAGAGATTTATTACATGAAATTAATATTTCACAAATTTTCGTGTCATTTTCAATCCAAGTTTCAAACTGTACAATTTACTACAGTCTGTGTCCAGCTGTAGTTTAGGTTAGTCCTCTTCAGTATTGAAGCGCGTCCAACTTGCAGGTTAGATGCTAAAACACGTGGATCGAATAAAATAATTTATTTACCGAAAATAACTATTATTTTTGTGAAAAATGGAACAAGTAACAGTTAAAATGGAAGTTGACGAAAGTGTGAAAGAAGTAGACGTTAGTGATATCACAGAACTAAGTTATGAAGAAAAATTGAAATACACAAATCCCATATCCAAACCTATGGCTCCAAAGAAGCTAGCTAAAAAAATTTATAAATGTATAAAAAAAGGTAACTATTGTTAAGAAAACATTCTCTAGATCTTTTATTTCGTATATTAAGTACCTTCTATAAATTATTTATATTTTTCATTTATAATATAATCATTTCAGCTTCAAAACAGAAATCTTATCTGCGAAATGGATTGAAAGATGTTCAGAAACATCTTCGTAAAGGAGAACAAGGGTAAAACAAATATACATTTACAATTAATAATAAAAATTTGAGCATTCATGATATTCATAATAATTATATATGTTTATTAGGTTGGTGGTGTTTGCTGGAGATGTTTTCCCCATAGAAATTATGTGTCATTTACCGATTGTGTGTGAAGACAAAAATATCCCATATTGTTATACACCTTCGAGGCAAGATATAGGTGCTGCAATGGGTGTGAAGAGAGGCAGCCTCATGGTTCTCATTAAGGAGCACCCAGAGTATAAGGAACTTTATGATGAGATAAAGTCTTCAATGTCAACATTATCCACCCCATTATAACTGCATATCAATTTTTTATACTTCTAATCATTTTGTAAATAGAATAAATGAGTTTCATCGTAACATACTAGTATATTAAAATATGTATTTTTCATATACTAAGGCTATCAGGAGTAATTTAATACTTAAAGTATACAGTATACAGCAATAAATGTTTTTAAAATGAATCACTATAAAATGAAGCATAATAAACAATTTAAAGAATATAAATTTTGTAATATGGAAGGTTAATTCTTTGGAATAAAATGAAACTTTGGTAGTTGTATCAAGAATTAACTGCATTGATAACTTTACTGTTACAATACAGAGTGTAGCATTATTTTAAAAGTAACTTAGTTAATTCCTGAGCACAACGTTTATACGTGCAAGGTTTCATTAAAAATTAGATTTATTTATCGCCTGTGCATTTGAAAATAGAATATTAAAATTCAGCTTAGAATAAAAATCATATTTCTTGAAGCGACATGCATACGTATATACAATTTTACTTTTACTTTAGGCGGGTTAAAATTAAATCTGACATAGATGTCACAATTATCTCAAATAACGGTCTTGAAGATATCCGAAAATCAAATATGGATTGTCAGTCAAGATCTTCGAACAATCACCTTTTGATTTTTGTATGATCTTAAAGATATCTTCGAACGTAATTGTTAAATATGATTGCAAAAGGTGACGTTATTAAAATCTTTCGATACTAATTACTCGTTTGTCATATATTTTTGTTAAATCGCAGCGCGTTTAATAAGTGGCATACAAGTATTTGAATTCAAAACGACATTTGCAAATGTGGAGAATAAAAACGGCTTGCAATTGTAATTTTATTAAAGCAATATAAGAATTAAACATATGGAATAGTTAAAAATTAATGGATAAAGCCTCTAAATGACTTAATATCAATTTATAAATCGTACACGTGAAAAAATGAAAATTCTGTTCCTTTTGCGAGTGCTAAACTTTGCAGTATGAAATGTTCAAGTAATTTTTCTATTCATTAATTGATGTTTATGGTTAAACTTTAGCATACGACCACATTATTCTCCATTGTATTCATAAAGGATCAGTATCCATCTGATTATCGTTGTGAATGATACTTTAAGGGTTTTAGGATTAAGAATCGAAGGCTTTGCGAGCGCGGGTACAATTCAATTTAAACCAAAGAAACCAAATCGATCCAAATACTTAGTTTTTAAAAACCCAAATGTAAGAAGTATTTCTATTTATGAATTTAGGGTGAAGCGCTCGCAAGTACCTTGAACAGGCATTTGCGCGTCACGAAGATAACTGCGTTTAAAATGCGCGCAAAAATTGATGCCCCTTCCGTGTCTGCAACCGTTTATACCGCGCTGTACTCTTAATTCTACGATTACCAATTTCAGTATAAAATATACATTTAAGAGCGACGAAGGATAACATTGACATCGAAATTGACGTAGCGTACAAGTGGGACGTTATTCTTACCCTCGTCGGAACAAACACTCTCCTTTTTATCGCATACGTCGTTTTCATTACAGAACATCCTGCGGATCGGGCAGTAACATTTGTTTCTTTTATGATTTGACGCGCAAGTAAGTAAACGTAGCGATTTTATTTTACACAGCATTTTTAAACAGCTCGAAATCATTTGAAAGCACGTGAAAAGGAAAACGAATGCTCCATTGTATACACAAAATATAAAATCTAAAATTGTGGATGGCAAAAACACGTACGACGCTTGTTCTCCGCGTGTTTTCCCTTCATCGTTTCGTTTCATTCGTTCAAGTTCTCCAAGTATACTTACTAACACGCAGTAAATGTACGAAATGAATGAACTACCAAGGAATTATTCGTAACAATGAAATACCAAGGCCTAGAAATGTTACAGGTAGTTTCATGTACTATGAAAAGGTTACGCTTCTTCGACGCACGAGGGCCAATAGTTTGTGCATTTACAAAGTACGAAATTGTCCAGGAAAAAACGTACAAAGGTACGCGAAATCTGATATTAACTTCGTTCTATATCCTATGTATACTTCTTACAAACATAATCGATTCTCACCTGCACTCTTTCGTTACCTAGTGCTTTTATTTTGTTCTTTATTAATTATCCTTACCGACGTAGTCGCAAATAGTAAAATTCTAGCAGTAACCCATTACCGTGATCGATATGTTGCAGTTATTAATTGGACGATCTCTGCCTGCGTCGATTGAACTGCACGGTTTCCGTTCAATGGTGTAATCGACGATCGACGAGAATTGATTCGCTTAACCGTAGATGATTAGAAAAACAGTACAAATACGAGAAGTCTCCTTAACACTCGAAGAAGCGGTAACCTTGATCGCCGATGGCAAACTGAGAACGGATGAGACAGGGGTGTATGCCGTTTCAAACGATATATAAAAATTCGCATCGATTTGTGTTTGACGATACTTACAGCTCGAGAGAGGTTCACGTACGCTGTCTTGTCTCCTTACATACCTATATATACCGCTTAGTGTTTTACGATTTCCTAGGGACTAAAGCTATTGCTCGTTTTCTTCAGTCTAACCCGCATCGATAGAAGTACGCTGATCGTTATCGTCGGAGGAGGATCGGTTGGGGTGTCGATGAAATATTCAAAGAACCCGAATCAGCAACCGAAGTGATCCGTGTACAAAAATTCACCGTCCATTCGATCGAAAGTAAACGAACAATTTGAAAAGTACTCCCGTTATTCGTGAAAGGACACGGCCTGCTCGTTGACGAGCAATCGAAAGCAAGACACGCCGAGGAAACCATGTCGTGATTCGTCTTTTTATATCTTTTCCAGATGGTCGAATATGTATTAAGGTCAGTATCAATGGCAACGACGAGTTTTCAACAAAAGGCACCAGCTTGTTTTTTTTTTATTTTGTTTAAAAACGATGGACGCCTGGTAGGAAGTTACTTTAAAAGGATTGCAGCAGCTCGACAAAATACAAGTGTCTAATACGATAACGGCGCGATGCCGGGATCATCCTCGTTAGACTTATTCGCGTACAAAAAATATGGCCGCACCGAGATGTTGAGTTCGTACCGTATTCTCAACGAAAGTCCACGTGTTTTCAGGGAAGAGAAAGAAAGAAACGTACATTAGGACGTTCCCTGTACGATCAAAAATTGGATGAAGAACGCGAAGTCTGTTTCGAGTACAGACCCCTTCGTGGTACACTCGAACGGTGTGTGCATAGATCTTGTCGGAGTTGATCGTTCCTTAAGTATAAATCTGTAGCAGTATCAAAATAGTAAAAATGGTGCATATGAAGACCATGAGCACGGGTAGGACCAGAATGAATCTGATGGAGCGGCGCATGCCGCTGGGCTCTTGTCATACGACCTGTTCGCCGGATTCCGTCGACGAGTCGAACAGGGGTCGTTCCGCTTGCGGATCGTTGTTCGCCGACGATGCTGTGCCGTTGCCATTACCAGAACCCTCTCTTCTTGTCTTATTGGAGCCAGAGAAGCACAGGCAGCCGGATTGATTGCGATTCCTCTTCAGCGTCGGCTTGTCTTCGCGGTCCCTCTCCGCCAGACACTTCTGGTAATAATCGTAGTCCTTCAGATACCTTTAAAAAGAAAGAATAAGTCCTCGATTCGTTGTTTTTGATAATTAAGTTATAGATCGAAACGCGTACCATACTGGTGGCCACCGATGCTCGTTCAGATACTCCTGGTTCTCCGGATGAAGAAGACGGACGCTTCGCGGCGACATTTTGCACAATTTGTTGTAATTCACGCACAGATGGTTCATGCACCAGTCCGCCAGCTGATCGGCGTTATGCAACTGCGAATCAATTGATAATTATTGGACTCTGTCGAGCGCTTTTATGGACGATCGAAGACACAAGCTGACCTTGCACGGCTCCAACAGTCTCAGACAATTCTCCACGGCCTCGTTTCCTTCGTTCTGGGACAGCCTCTCGAGATCCTCGATGACCCTGCTCTCGACCAGGTTAACTAGTCGTTGCAGACAGAGACGATTCGCCAGTTCGAGTAGATTCAAGCATCTGGCCGAGGAAATTGCTGGCACCTCGTCCGTGTACAGATAGCAGAGTAGCTTGTGGAACGTGTACTCGCGTACACCCGGGAACACTATCTATTTTTGGAAATGATCGTTACAGTACACAAGGTAGGATGGAAACAGGAAAGAGAACGCTGACGTACCACTTTCGCGCTACTCTCGCGAAAATCACCGGAGAACATCGCCTTCATTACATCGCAGCGGGCAGTGAGAATCGCTTTGTGGGCTGGCACGCTTCCATCGTCCAATTCGAACACGACGTCGGCGAACAGTCCTGCGAACGATCGTATTATTCACACGAAATTCATCGAATTAATTATACGCGTTAACCAACGTGCTACCTTGTTCCAGGCAAATGTCCTCGAGTCGCTGCCTCACCACCTGCTTGTACCGATTATTGAGATCGCTGTTGAACTGTTCTCTCGTTTGAATGCTTCCAAGCACCATCAGCAACTGCGGCAGCTCTAAGAACTCCGCGGCTTGTCTGATCTCCTGCGATAGAGAAGGTTTCACGATCAAATGGTGACCCTTTATCGCGCGAGACCGGATATGAGATGATATGAATCATTCGAAGTCCTATTCCGTGATTTCGAATCGTCGAATGAATCCATGCATCCATGATGGTAACGAACGTTTGATACATGTGGATGAAGACCTACTCACACGTCCTTTACCTAAATCGTTGTTTTCTAAAACACTCTGATCGTTTAATGGATAAGAAGACATGCTAAAACAATAATAATCGTGACAATGACCCGACCGATTCCTTGAGAATCAATACACATGTACTTCAAAGCTAAATGGCTCTACTAGATGCGTGCGTGTGTTCGTGTGTGTGTGTGTGTGTGTGTGTGTATGTGTGTGCTGGTGTCAGCAAACGTATCACACATTGTACTAACCAGTAGAAGCCCGATAGGAGCTGTCTGAAAGAATAGAGCCGCGTTAGTTACCGTACATTGCACTGATAGCATCGCTTAAACTCATTGTTTAAAGAATATACATTGATTACGACAGGATATCTGGTATCTTAAGAAGCTCGCTGCAAGCTGTCTGAGAATTCCAAGCTCGACAGACCTGTCGGCGTAATTAACTCGCTCTCTTTGTTCGTTTGCTCATACCGTAACTACGTTTGCAACAAATAAATGCGCGCGATCGGTCGTTAACGCCGATCCGAGGAAAGGAAAAGAACAAGACTTCACGAGAGTGCTGGACGGGTGTACCTGCTGCCCGCATAGAAAATTCTACCGACGCAACGTACTTGCAGATCGTGATACCGTTTGTCCAAGCTGCCCGTGTAAATGAACTGCAGGCATTGTTGCATAGCCTGAGGCGCGATCAACTTGGACAGCGTTACGACGGTCGTCGGTTGTTGCGTCCCGTTTGCGCCCTCCGTCTACGACACAATCGAAGAATGATTAGAGTCTTATTAAAAAGCTGGCTAATTCATCGGCTGTTGTTGCAGATGCTCACCAGGCACACACGGATGTTCTGAAAGGCAGGATGATTGAGCTCCCTGGTGGCGCCAGCAGACTTCCTCTGGCTATCCATCGTGGGCAGTACTTGAAAGCTCGAGCGACGCTTCAGTTGTTCCCAGACTCTACGAGTAAACGCATTCGAGGATTATCGTTGCATCACACTTGGGATTTCCAGGGCATTAGGAGCGTACGCTGTTTTGTCGGATAAACTTACTTTGTGGGTTTTGATTGATCGATACGTATCAGGCATTCGGTGTCGTCATTGAAATCGCCGACCGTCGCCTCGCCGAACGTGCTCACCTTAACGACACGACCAAGACAGACATTGTTAGAGCAATCGGAAGAGCTGCAAGGTAGACAGATGATTTTAAGAGGAAGATACCATGCTGGATTCGCTGGAACTCCGCGGTGTTTGCTCCTGGATCAGTTCCATGGAGAAGAGGCGATGGAACGCGGGCGAGGCTGCGGCTAGCAGACACCGATGAGCCGAGAACGTGCAGTTTCCGGCGATCAGAGTCACGTCTGTGTGCACTGGTTTCGTCCACAGCGTCCTCATATTCTCCTCGTAGGTGCTCGCCGCGAGACACACTTCCGGCGGTACTGGTTTCGGCGGACAGAACGGTGCCTGAGCGCAGTCATAAACATCTCTTTTAATTAACGAACTGCAACAAGTTAAACGTATCTTTTGCAGCCTCGAACGTACCTGAAGCAACGGCCTCTGCACCCTCTTCAGGTTCGTCATCCAGAATCGCTGCTGGCGACGGGCGATCAGGGCTGCGCGTATCGAGTTCTCGAAGACCTCGTTGACGCCGTAGTACGTGAAGACGCTGGTTTCGTAGTAGCAGACGCCGAGTTCGCGCGCGACGGCGCGAGCCTGGTCCGGCATCACCAGATCGCTTTTCCTCGTCGCCCTGAAGATCGTCAAAAAAGGAATTATGCATGCATCGCATGGAAATGTCAAATGGCAGGCTTCCCCGGGGAGAACGCCGATCGAATACGCGTTTCTTTCAGTTGTCGACTCGTCATCTCAGAAACAGAAGCAGACAAAGTCTTGAAAGTCACGCTGAACTTTGAGGATCCCTCGGGAGTCCTCCGCGATATGTCAAGGTTCCGTTAATCTCGCTTTTTAATGTTGCCACCCGACGGGAATTCGATACGGCGTTCGAAATGCCGTGTCTCGCATCGACGATGCCCTCGAAAGAGGAAATTTTCATCTGATAAAAGGTGGAAAAGTGGCGAACGATTGGAAAGGCCTGCGGAGTCGGTGCAATCAATACTTTGACACAGTTTGCCAAAGAGGCCATCGATGCATTTCAACGAGCCATCGTATAGGATGGAAAAGACAAAAAATCAATCTCGAAACGGGGGTGCGTTGATTCGAAACGCGGAAGAGAAACGTGGATAACGTACCTGACGAACGGGCTGCGGTCCCGAAAGTAGCTGAGATACGTTTCATCTCGATACATGTAGCGCAGGTCGTTCTTGCACCCCACCAGCAACACCGGTGTCTGAGGACAGAATCTTCGGATTTCCGGGTACCACATCGCTTTGCAGTTCCGCAGGGAAACAGGGTTCGTTATGGAGAAACATAGTAGCACCACGTCTGATCTGTATCCACAGGAATTGAACGTTTCAACCTTTGCTGATGGACGAAAGGATTATACGTTACCTTCCGTATGCGAAACGCCGGTCCTTCTCGTGGTCGCCAAACGTGTCCCAGAGACGCAGGGAAACGTTCACGTTGTCGACCACCTCCCAAGATCGTTCTAAGACCTTGCAGTGGTGTACGATGGAAACAAGACGATTAGTTATGCGAATACGATCGAGTATAGTCTGTAGAGAGCCGAGAGGTTGACAGTTTGTCTATTTCGAAATTTTGACTGCCATCTTCTTAGCTCCCAACAGTACTCGAAGACAATCAAAAAGCTCTTACGTCTTTATAGATTCTGTACTGGTCGATGGCCCAGACGGTGGGCACGTGAGTCGTCAACAGCTGCGAGAGGGACACGTGTTTGTTGCAGGCTCTCGCGCAGATCAGTCTGGTCTTTCCGACTGCTGTGTCGCCCACGACCACGCACTTGACCAGTTCCTGATGCGGCTGCTCATTGTCCATCACCGACAATCTCCCCTGTTCATCCAATATACCCTTTCACGTGCCAGCTCGTCCGTACACGCGGCTACCACCTCCGATGCTAACACTGCCGTTCCTCCAGTTAAACGGCACGTCCACCACATCCGATCTTCACCGTGGACTGTGTTGCGCGCGGATCTCGCGTTCGGCTCGCTCTACGATCCTGCAACTGACCGATAATCGCGAGATATCTACATGCACGCGATGCCCTTGGCGGAATTCTAGAAACGATTCAATCGTTTCGAGAATCTAGAGAGACTGGGGCAAAAATTAGGCATGTCTGTGTTCTTCATTTATTAAACGATACGATACGTATGTCCTCGATTAATTCATAAATTTAAGCTTTTAGTCGGTTACAGATGGTTCAACAATACCGCGATGGGTACCAGCGGCCAAAACACAAGGAAACAATGGATCGTGCAGGCGGAGACGAGAGATGATCACGTAGGAGCAGCGGGTATTTTAAGCTTAACGCGCGACGTGCAGACGTTCAGGCACCGTACATATACATATACAGGGTGTCCCAGAACTCCTGTAGGAACCGGAAATGGAGGGTAACTGAGACTATTCTGAACAACAATTTCCTTTGCAAAAATATCGGATGGAGCTTCGTTTTTGAATTATTTAGCAAAAACACTGACCAATCAGAGCGCGTCTCGGGCGCGCGCTTAGTACCGTCAGTGTAGCGTCGAGCCTAGTCGCCCCGGGACAAGCACCTCGGTAGAACAAGAAGCGTTAAGTCCTGGGATCATCTAATTTGAATAGTAGAAAGATAAAACATTGTATTATTATAAAATAATGAATTTAATATCGTTCAAGCTTTATTTTTCAATTTTTTTAAAGAGCAACTGAGGACGGTACATTGTCGAGGAAACTTTATCCAATAGAAGAGATAGGTACGAATTTTGAAATAAAAATTTTGTAATTATAGTGTAGAGGTATTCATCAGTTAGAACACCTAAATGATTAGGGTTTTTAATGCTAATTTTAAGAAAATTTGTGTATTACAGGAGACTGCATCGAAATTGCAGTGAAATTAATATCGAAATGGCACAAACCCTCGAACACGTCAAGCATTAACAGAATAAGAAATGGAAGGATATAACTTGTAATTACCATTAGGAATTATAATTGACCATAATTAATTGAAATTTGTTGAGATTAAAATACTGAAACAAATGTTAAATATACCATTTTTATAGCACTGTTATATTAAGAGAAATATATACTCCCCGTTGTATTTTCTTCATTTTGCAAGAACTAAATGATAAAAAATACTTAAATTGTTTATATTTAATGATTTTTTTCATTAAAATCGTTGTATTTTGCATAAATAATTAAAAATTAAAAAATATTTTTAAATTTTTACCTCTAGCGCCATCTCTTCGAAAAGTGCTGAAACTGCTCAAAAATTGACAGGAATCTGCCGTACCTACAATGATTATTTTTTAAGAAAATAATTTTTTGCTGTTTTCGCGTGTTTGAAGCATCTAATCGCTTCTATTTTACACTAATTATCGATTCCAATTGTCCGATTAATCCTAGAAGCCCGAAATATTGAAATATTAAAGATTAAATCGCACATTGTGGGAGTGAGAGGTCCGAGCATCTAGTCTCTCACTCTCTCTACGCCAAACTCGCGCCTGCGCACAACACCAATGTGCGAGGGAGTGAACACTAGTCCGCCAATCCCACCTCTCACTCTCTCAATGTGCGATTTAATCTTTAATATTTCAATATTTCGGGCTTCTAGGATTAATCGGACAATTGGAATCGATAATTAGTGTAAAATAGAAGCGATTAGATGCTTCAAACACGCGAAAACAGCAAAAAATTATTTTCTTAAAAAATAATCATTGTAGGTACGGCAGATTCCTGTCAATTTTTGAGCAGTTTCAGCACTTTTCGAAGAGATGGCGCTAGAGGTAAAAATTTAAAAATATTTTTTAATTTTTAATTATTTATGCAAAATACAACGATTTTAATGAAAAAAATCATTAAATATAAACAATTTAAGTATTTTTTATCATTTAGTTCTTGCAAAATGAAGAAAATACAACGGGGAGTATATATTTCTCTTAATATAACAGTGCTATAAAAATGGTATATTTAACATTAGTTTCAGTATTTTAATCTCAACAAATTTCAATTAATTATGGTCAATTATAATTCCTAATGGTAATTACAAGTTATATCCTTCCATTTCTTATTCTGTTAATGCTTGACGTGTTCGAGGGTTTGTGCCATTTCGATATTAATTTCACTGCAATTTCGATGCAGTCTCCAGTAATACACAAATTTTCTTAAAATTAGCATTAAAAACCCTAATCATTTAGGTGTTCTAACTGATGAATACCTCTACACTATAATTACATAATTTTTATTTCAAAATTCGTACCTATCTCTTCTATTGGATAAAGTTTCCTCGACAATGTACCGTCCTTAGTTGCTCTTTAAAAAAATTGAAAAATAAAGCTTGAACGATATTAAATTCATTATTTTATAATAATACAATGTTTTATCTTTCTACTATTTAAATTAGATGATCCCAGGACTTAACGCTTCTTGTTCTACCGAGGTGCTTGTCCCGGGGCGACTAGGCTCGACGCTACACTGACGGTACTGAGCGCGCGCCCGAGACGCGCTCTGATTAGTCAGTGTTTTTGCTTAATAATTCAAAAACGAAGCCCCATCCGATATTTTTGCAAAGGAAACTGTTGTTCAGAATAGTCTCAGCTACCCTCCATTTCCGGCTCCTACAGGAGTTCTGGGACACCCTGTATACGCAGAATGCCTATTGATTTGACCCCGTAAGCGCCTTCTCTATATTTAGTATCGAACCTTCGCAACTTCAACCTCAACCTCTGTATCACCTTAACCCTGAACGAAGGCATGGACACAAGTCACGGTTCGTTCACGAGCAGCTTTATCCTCGGGATGAGATCACTGTTGCCCGAATTGCACACGCTTTTCACCGGACCTCGAATCATCGACTGCACCAGTTTGCACCGATTTTCGCGGTCTATTTATACCGGGGCTGAAAGTCAAACATTTACACGACCATTCGACTGCGTCGCTTGGAAATTCCTCGTGTATCGATCCTCGTAATAAATCATCTTTTCCCAGGTTGGAGAGCACGAAACGGCTACACCCAGTTTTGAGGAATTATGAAAATCAATTAAGAAATGGACATGCGAGACGGTCGCACGACACCGTCCACCGTCGTTCCGTTTATCACGGACCCTATAAAAAGCCGGAGTTTCATGCGAGCTCGTCGATAACCGGTGCTAGGTGACAACGTCTATAGGTGTATGCAGAACAATCAGTGAGTCATGACGTGAAAATCGAAGCCCGGCCGCTCGATGCGCCGCATTCTTGGAAGAGGTCTGTGAATGAATCCGTTCCAACAATAAGAATACTCGTATCAATCGGCGTTGCCGGGATCGATCGGGATGAACAAAGAAGTAATAAGAATCTTTTGGCTGACGTAGCATCGCGTCAGCACAGAAGCTCCAGACGCCTCGTAAATTTCGCTGAGCCGTTCCGTGAATCTATTCAACCGAAGTCCATGTACTTTCGCTAGAGGGATAGAAAAAATATTGTACGAAAATGTATCTTAAACAGTCGGTTTATATAAATATATTTAAGAAGAAATTGACAATATACAAGAGGAGAGGGAGCAATTTTAGTGGAAGCTCGGATAGTTCAACCTTGCGTTTCAGAAAGTTTTTAAACTTTTCCCATTCAGAGGAAACATTGATGTTGAACGCTTGTTGAATCGATAAGAGACATAACCGCATAAAACTGCTTATGAAATTGTGAATACACTATGCTGAGAATGCACAGTTTAAATAAGTGTATTTTTAATTGTCTATTGCTGACGCCAGAAATTTAATACGACAATAATGATTATTATTAAAGCGTCCTATGGTTGCTTTTACTGCAGCGGTCAGCGTTAATGATTGTTTGCCACAGCATACCATTACCACTTGTGTCAATCAATGCATCGAGCTTTTATCGTTTCAGTTTTATGCTAATTAACATCGAACCAACATTGGACAAGGTCTTATTGATTTCCAACACCTGATGGTTATGTGGTGTAACGACAGTTTAACGTTTACGTTAAACTGTCCACCGTTTGGAAGTGATCAACGATTCAGGAAACGGGAGGACCTCGTTCGATGGCGCTGCACTTGAACTTATCGCACGATCGTTAAACGTGCAGCATCGATGTCAAACGTGACCTAGAACCGGCCGTTTGATCCGATGTATTTCTGCAATCGATTCAGATTGAAATTTGCATTCGTCTATGAATCCTTTGTATATTTTATTCCCTGTGCGGACCGTTGTAACGTCGTTCATTCAAATCACGAGGCACAGAGCACTTGGAATTTTGAAACGAACGACAGCTCTTACGGCAACGTCCTCTAATTTTCGTTCATTTAATTTTCTAGGGCAATGCGAGTCAACTCCGACGAGTAGCGCTTCGGATATTATACAGCGACTTTGAACGAAACCTGGCAATCGGATTAAGCGTCAAAAGGCTGGGAACGAAATCGAAGAACAGCGATTAAAGCCGATAATTTAAGAAACGTTCAACCGTCGAGCTTCGTTTATTTTATAAACGTAGGATAATGTTGGTGGCTCATCGTTTACGACGAAGGACAAAATTGCGATATGACTCGGTGACGAGCTCTTGAATTAATGATTTAAAGAGGCGCAAACGATGCGACGGTAATTGCGTTTCTCTCGCTGTCTAGAGGGTGCAACGCAGAGAAAAGAAACAAATTACTCTTTCATTGCTGCTTCCTGTTGCCATTTCGACACTTCAATTCCCTTTCTCGTGTTATTACTCATGCTGATAAGTTTGACAACTTCACAACTTTATAAAGAAAATTTTCGTTTACATTGGAACGTTCCCTTTAGCCGCAACGAACGTATAGACTGGCGAGCAAAATAATAATTCTTTCGTTCGCGTACATGAAGGATTACTGGTGTCGCGAGTACCGCAACAGGGCGATTAACTTGGTCACGAAACGGCCATTATAAGGCAGAAAGGAGTACACGAAACGATGACATTCAGAAGCTAATCGGGCGGTTTTATCGATTACAGAAACGACGGATCTGCTCGATCGGGAAAAGCGTGTTGCGTGAAGGAAGGTCCGTTGACGCATTGCAGAACAAGAACGGCCGGGAGGTCGGGTGAAACGGGTGGAAAGGTGAAGCAGAACAGAAGGAAGAAAAGAAACGAGGGAGGTTGAGAGATGGTGGCGCGTTCCTATCGAGAAACACGAGTTGGTCCGCGGTGGATAGGTGGTAAATCAATTTCGTCGAAGGACGATCCGAGTGCAAGTATTGCGGCGGGGTCAACGAGCCGCACGACGGCCGCATTAATTAAGTAAACGCTGCTCCTATTGCCGACCTCTTTCAACGGTTAATCGCGAAACGCTGCTGTTCAACCGGCCTTTGAAAACGCCACATTTTTCCTCGTGAATCAATCACCGATTAATCGCACGATCGGTTAACTCTACGTAGGACGTTAGTCCCGATATAGACCCACAACGTTCTACATACACGAGAACACTCTTATAAACTTAGAAAAATGTAGTTGGAGAAATGTATACTCGAACACACAGGCTTGTAAGCCCGGAGGACGTGTGTACCGCAGAGTTAACCGGATGTTTGTCGTTGGCGTCCAGATTGACGCAGCACGTGCTGCTCTTTTTCCTTTTTTTAAATAGAGATTCTCCGTTGCGTCAGATGGAACAAATTGCGGATAGCCTGGGTCAAGATACAGCAGGAAAAATACGCACGTGATCACACGCGGAGCAACGTTATACGCGCCAGGGACACACGTTACTGGCTGTGCGTAACGCGGTCTCTTACATAATTTCAAACGACGAGCAGATAGACCGGGATTGTCGACGATGGAAATAGTTGACGATGCGTGACGAAACGAAGCACCGATAGGTAATCCGAACGAGCAACAGTGAACGATCGTCGGTCGAGCGGTGAGTTATGTTGAACGTTTGTTATCAGTAAGCGGTGCGTTTTGCGTTCGATCACTTACCGGAAGATCGACGTATTTCTGGGGAACGATCCCTCGTTGTCTGACGGACGCTCCGTCGCTTCTTGCCGGGGCCGACGAGCGGACACCGTCGTTTCGTCAACGATTGACCCACGATTGACGAGCGCCAGCCTCGTGTGCCGGTCGCTGAAACGCGAGGACACGAGACAGCCTGGAAACGCGAGCGTATCGACGGACTTTTCGACGATCAAACGCATCCGCTACGTACGAGCGAGCAGGATGAACCAGGATAGTCTCGATGGATGCACGAAATCACGCACTGGCTACGATGGAAACGAAGGACGACGTCGCGCTGGCTGAGCAGGAACGGTCTATAAACTCGCGTTTGTTTTACAACGATAGAACGACGACGACGTTACGCAAATCCAGGTGACCCGACGGTGGCACGGTTCGATCGTGGATGACTTTCGCCGTAGGCTTTTCTTCCCTCTTCCACTTTCCTATCGTCTTTCGGATCGTGACAATGGACTAGAAGCTGCAGCGGCACGCTGCACACCCAGAACGCACCACGCAAGTTCCAGCTGACGTCCTGGCGAATCGAAGAAGTGGGGAGGGGCATGCCAGCGCGGGGAACGGAGCAGCCGAGCGTGGTGGATAGCCCTCATGGATCTAGATCGGCCCTCGTCCGACGACAGTCCGCGCGATCTCCTCTCCGTCGCGTTTTTCCCCCTTTTTCCTCGGAACCGCTTTTGTCCGATACGACCGCTTCTTTTCAGGTCAATCGCCCCATCATCCTTTGACCCGATGGGGGACGTGCTTTCGGGAGGTGTGCACACGATACAACGTTGGCCAGCCTTTCGGTGTCTTCGCGGAACACGACGACGCGTAACGAGCAAAGAATCGCGCACCGTCGTTCGTCAATGGTAGTTTGCTGAGCGTCGACCCAGCTCTGGCTCCCGTCGATCGAAAGCGTCGCGGCGAAACCAGACCACGTTAAGCCGCCTAGAAACGCGTCCCGTCGCCGTGACGGCGCACGTGTGCTGCTTGTTCAGCGCGAACCAGAGACAATTTCGCGAAGCTGTTTGATCGTCATCGACCAACCCGTCCCTCCCGGTGCTCGGAAAATCCGTCGAATAAGTAGAAGAGTCGCAGCTGGTTGGAAAGGGAAAGGGAACGAACGTTCGACGGAGACGGGACAACGTGTAGTCGACCAACCACGCGACACTGAATGAACTCGTCTTTGACCCCGACACGTCCTGCCTCGTTCTCGAACTCCAACCCTCCCGTCTACCACCCTGTCCACCCCTCTATTGGGTCTACTTTATCGAGAGAGTTTCTTTCACGAGCGATCGGAATCGATCTCACTTTTCAAATCATCAGAATTCAACCCTTGAATACGTTCAGTTGCTCGAGCACACCTTGTATAAGTCCAAGTCGAGGCTGCTATTACAAATTAACCAAGTCGACCCGCTTTCTTTGGCAGATATCTAATTTAACTATGCCAAGTACAAGAGACAGAATAGACAGAATCTTCAGTTTATTTTTCTCAGAAAGCAAATTGAGTTGTGTGTGTTTTTTCTTTTTAATTAGTAGTCAGAATAGCAAATTGGAGATCCAGAAAGCAGGTCGACCCAAAGTTTGTTTCGTTCGTGGAGATTGTAAGAGGGAACATCGGGTCTGTGATTATTCGAAATAGAAGACGGGGAAATAAAAGGCGTTCGGACGCCAGGTTCGGCCGACACGCGCATGCTAGCCCCGCGGTGACGTCAGGGGGCGAAAAATCAATCCACCCTGCCGTGGTACTGTACGGTGCGGCAGGACAGGGACATTGTATATTTGGCTGGCACGGTCATCTAATTAGTCGAATTTATTTACAGTTTGCATAATCGATTTCATTCGACTCGATCCTCAGGGTGGTCGTAAAACGGAAATCGAAGAGGCTGGATCGATTCGCTCGACCGGAATTTTATAACGAATCGATGGTACACCGTTATTGGGTATTCAATTAGAGGAAGGACGAGTTTTCCTCGGAATCAGCAGTTTAGATTTAAATACAACGAACGTTTGAAGTTGTTTGAACCGAGAAAAGAGACAAAGTAGAACGACCTAGTTGAAGTTCTTTAAGCCACGAAGAATCTCCTCTAAGTGTATTAAAAAGTTAGTTTTCCGGGGAATTTACTCAAACCGGCACAACAGTTTAAATGTAAATTTCAGGGTTGCTATACGACGTTTTAAATTTCAGTCACCGACTATTTCTTCTTGAATGCTGCTTCAAACTCGAAAGCAATCAGTTTGAAAGCGAAAAAGCATCAATCTTTATAATTTTAAATGTATTTATTAGCAAAGATGTAGCCATGAACTTCGTACAACCACTTCGACATTCGAATTAAATAGAGGCCGAAGCTTATCGTAAAACGATTATAACGTAGTTGATACGGGCAGTGGTCCTTAATCAATTAGTTAATCGTCTCTTCCAGCTCGTTAAGAATGAACACGCCGGTGTAGTTGGCATAATGCTTATGTAATTCAAGATCCTTGTTCACGAACGTTTAAAAACGCCGATCATAAAATACCCCGTAACGTTATTCAATAATCGTAAACAATTAATCAGTTACCTCGTAAAATGCACCGTCGCGACGCGACGTTCCGTCGTTCCTCGACCGCAATGGAACACGCAGTTTCGCCTTGTTCGCGAATCACGTTGCAACTTCGCATGATAACCGATAACAAATGTTCCCAACGTCACTGTGTGCCTTGTATCAATTCGTTAGTTTAGGTTGACACTCGTGTCCCGCGAGCAAACAATCGCGTTCCATCCAGAACACAGTCAAACGGGATTTCTGCATTGCTGTTGCCCCGTGCTTGGGTCATCATTAGCTTATCAAGTTTGTTAAACGAACACGAAAGAAGACGTGCTTGCTTACACGCACCGAACGAGGCGGTCTTAAGCTTCTGGAAGTGGTCGTGCGATACAATTGTTAAGTGTAATGGTTTAGAGCGTGTATAGGCTGATAAACGAATGCGGCAATTTACTGCACGTTACTTGCCCGCTTGCTTCTGTACATATACATGTATATATGTTACGTTAATTCAGTATGTATACGCATATATATATGTTACGTTTGATATAATAAATCCGGTTTGCATTAATAACCAGCATTATTGTACAAATATTACAGGGAATTGTCGTTAATGTACAAAATTGTTTTATTATCTATAAGGGTTACAGAAAAATTCGATGTACTTTCTACAAAATATTGCAATACGAAACAGCACCAACGTGTACGACGCATTAGATCGTTAGATTAGATAATTCTAGCTTTCATTCAGCGAAATTGTCCCGGTTTAAAACTTGTCCGCGAATTTAGAACTGTTTCGTGGCGCTATCTGCGGTCAGACTTCGTGAAACATTACCAGTTATCGCAAACTCTGTTTAAACATTCAAAATAATGGTTTCTTTTAAAACGTCAGAAGAAAAGAACGTATACATTTATGTTTAAGATTATGAACTATTTGAAATACTTCATATTCATTTAATCGATATTTAATTGTCTGAAAGAGCCTTGCAACCCTTCCAGTTCGATCAACAGCCTCGATTTGGATTCCGGAAGTCTTGCATTCTCGTTCGTTCGGCTGAGTTTCTCTTCGCGCAGGAACCAGTCTCTGTTCTTCTCGATTTTCTTCTTCCAGGCGTCTGGAAATCGTATTTATCGATCAAAATATTGCTAAAATTGCCTAGCTAATTTGGAACACTTTGGTTTCAGGTAATTTCATAAAAGTTTTGAAGAACCATTTAATTCGTCGAAGGTGCCTGCTCGACCACCCCACTCGCTGGGCAGAATTTCCCTGTCCATGTAAGGGTACAACTCCTCTCCACCCCCAGTGTGGATGCGGAACTTTAAAAACGACGAAGAACATATAAGATGAAGAAAGAAAATTCTCCAGTTCGTGGAATCGAAATTAGGTACCTTTTGAATGAGTCGTTCCTTGAGCAAAGGGTAAAATATGTTAAGGATGTTCTCAATGAACGCAGGTGCGTGGAGGAAGTGGACTCTGTGAAGACGCAACGGCATGCTGTCCTGTACCGCCAGCATCGACTTCCTGACGATGCTCTGTGTCGGACTGCACTTCGTGAAATGGACCACGCTAAATCCCTGGTACATTTCGAACCGAGTGAGTATTCTTAAAGATAGGACTTGGACTTTTAGGAGATACCTGCAGATCGATGACCATGATGTTCGACAGACAACGTTCCTCCATCAGACGCGTGTCCAGGACCATCAGGATCCTTCTGGAGATCGCCTGGATCGAGAACTTGTCTATCGCGGTGTTTCTCAGTCGCAGAACGCTCACACGATGGCCATCCTTCGTCAACGACGGTAAAACGAAGTAGTGTCTGTGGGTAGATAAGAAGTAGATTTTATCTGGCAATTTCTGGTGTTAATAAATAATTTTAGTTACATCGCTTCGCAGCATTCTTGAATCTCCTGCGAGAAAGGATCACGAACAGCGAAGAACTCTGGTATCGCGGTACGAACGCTGAAGTATCGTTCCAGAATCAATTTGCAACGCTCCAGACTGTTCTTGCAACCGAACAGGAATCTCTCCAGTCTGGCGTCGTCTAAAAAAGAGCGGACAAAAATGACTATCCAACAAGGTATCAGATAAAGCAGAAATTTTATTCACAGTGTAATCAGGCAATTAGTGATATCTAAATGAATTTCAGGAAATCAGACCCATGTGATTAGGCAGATGAGGCTGTTTCGCCAGCCACTCGCGTATCGCCGAGACGTCGCGTTTCCTCATTTCCGGATCGCTCGGGACCTCCTCGTTTATGCGTTTCTGTTGCTCGACCGTCGGCGGTAACAGCGTCATCCTGCAAAGGTAAATTAACATTTCTCAAACCGGAAGTCTCGAAACGAAGCGAGCCTTGAACGCGTCGGTAATCTTTCTCGGAAGATTATCAGAGTCGAAACGATTTCTCGAACGAAAGGAATAGCGTTAAATATTGACACTGTCTACTCGTGATCTCTCGTTCGAGGAACTCGTTCGTGAAATTCGAGATCGTTTCCATTTTCTCGCAGCAAAATGTGCAATTCCAGCTTCCTGTTCCCAATGTTTGTGAAGCTTTTAGTTTCGATGTGAAAAACGGGAAGCTTCGTGAAGCGAAATTTACCAAACTGTGGAAAGTGGTATCATCGAAATAAAATATCTTCGTCGTCCGGAAACGAATGGTTTAATCGAATAATAAAGACAATCGCATCCTTTATCCGTGATCGTCGATGCATCACGACCGGTGTCGCATCGGTGTCGCGCTTCCGGTCACCTCGATCCTGCAGCTTCGTACGAACGTCGTTTACGTAAATTATCGAAGGTGAAACGATTTCCCATTTATACAAGAACGAACAGCACCGTGGAAAAAGGAGGTTCTAAGTACGTGTACGGAATCGTATGTCCAATTACGTATTGCATCACCGTCGAATCTTGGATGCAGGCGTTTTTGTAAGTCGATCGGAGAAAGCTCGTTTTCGGTCGTATATCGTTTGGGAACGTGTTATACGTGATCGAAATTGATTAGGCTCGGGTGTGAATATCGGGAAAATCGCCGCTCGAGAAGAGAAAGTGTGATTGGTGTAAACAACGAGAATCGGAGGCGTTTTCGAAATCGGTCCCCTTCTTGGTTTGCCTTGAAGCGAAATTTAGTTGCTAATCGAAGCCACTGATTGTGAATTCAAAAAATTGAAAAGAGTACAATTTGAAAAATATTGTATCTTTAGTATAAAAATTAGTCAAAGAAGTTTAGTTCGATGACCGATTACCATATTTGTACTCTCAATTCCGCGACTAAACAGGTTTTTAATGAGAAAACGATCATGTAATCTGAAATTCAAAGCGACCCGTTTTCATTAAAAGGAATCGTAAATTCGCGATGGTTGCCCGCACACAGACACTCGATATTTATACGTATAGAACCAGACGCTGTAAATTAAAATAGTCAATGTTTGAGACACGAAATTTCAGTATCTTTTAAAATCCTCTTGAAACATATCTTGCTAATGTAACATGACCTTGACTATCGAATGAAAATAGTAAATCTTTCTAAATTTTTTATATAAAAAATTCGATATTAATAGTAGTTATTAATCATTGAATTGAATTAATTGATATTGGTAATCAAATAAATTCGACTAACAGCAGAATAAGTAAAAATAGAAATTTCTATTTTTAAGGTGTTCACTTACCTCGGTCGAACAAATTGATTTGTTGAAGAACAATGATTTAACACTGAACTTTGATAGATAGAAAAATTGCAAATATTGTTAACAAGTTTCTTAAAAAATGTTGTGTGTAACGTATGGAGGCCGCCGGGTAACTGCAATATCTACTCCAAGCAAAAGGATTATCTTGGTGTGGTGGTCTAACTATTCCCCACCATCGTAAACCTGAAGAGTACTGAAACATCGTGGTCCGAATAGAAAAGTTGCTAGACCGATTGAATCCTCTTTTTACAACTTACTTAGATTCAATTGTACGTTTTCAAATTAAAGAATATTATTTATAATATGATAAAATAAACAAACTTTTCATTAAAATCATTAATATTCAACTTTACAATCACTGAATAGTTATAACAAATAATACTTGAGAAATGTAAACTAAATATTGTATTCAAGATCCATCGATGCACGTTTAATAATTTTTTTATTGAATTAATCCTCAGTTACAGGTTCGTAGGTGGTTGTAGACTCAGCCTCAAATTTGTTTTCAAGGCTCTTCTTCTCATTGTTATGTTTAGTATTAATTTCCTTGATGGCCAATCTGGTGGCAGTTAGGTCCACGTCGTTGTCCAGAATTTGTACGATTTTTTGTACAGTCGAATATTCCATAATCACGGCCGATTTTGTTTCGTTGGCTGTTTGAGAAGCCTCGGATAGCCTTGTGCTCTCTTCTAGATCTCTAATTTCGTATCTACATTGTGAAAGAGCTTTTGGATTTTAAAGGTTTTGGTGATTATGGTTAGATTACAATTCTAAAATTGAACTACTCAAACTACGGTTAAAATTCATTCTTACATCGAAGACAATTCTTCTCCGCTGAGTATATCCTCCGACAGGTATCTCGAGCTCGATTTCGACTTCTGTCTCGAGTTCCTTCTCGAGCTCCTACTGTCTCGATTGGATCTATCCAGATCGTTTCCGTTCACAACGCTACTCTGTCTTCCGTTTCCATTTCCATTTCCATTTCCATTTCCATTTCCGTTTCCGTTTCCGTTTCCGTTTCTCCTCGCTGCTTTCGCGGGACAAGTCGTCTTCAGCTTCGACATATCGTGTCTCATCGACGTTGTGTCCCTCTTGAAACAACATCGATGACTCCGATATTGCCACCTGTCGAGCATCAATTCGTTGCCGAAGAGAACAGACGTAAAGATCATGTTTTATTCCGATCGATTTACCACAACGCGCATGTTGTCACTGTTGAGCTGAACATGAAGAAACAGTTTAACACCGTCAGCACGATTAGAGGTTCGAGCATGATAAGCGTTTCGGATCCTTTTGATGATAGTGATGATGTTGATCAGTCCAAAATCGTGAATTTGAATACGTCTGTCAAACGAAACTATTAAACCCCGCTGTCTCGACTGTGCTCGTGAAAATAAATGACTATCGTATATTCAAATTTCGTACTAAAATTATATCTCTAAGATCATGAAAACGATTCAAGACCGCTTGATGTTTCGAAAGTTTATTTATTGGGTCGAAGTAATTAACTGTAGACTTAATAATAATTAATTTAGGTTAATAAAGTATCGATGTTTCGACAAATTATTCTATCGAACCACGTGCAAATATTATCACCGGATGGTGGTCGCAATTTGTCCCAAATTTCGGTCCTTTGCCCATTCAGAACGGATGCATATCTCGCAGGTAATGGTGGCGACAGAATGGGGATGAGGAGGGGTAAAATGTACAGGAAACGTGTACAGATTACCCCCGTAGCTGTCGACAGGGGTAGCAAGTCGGTTAAACAACCCCGCAGAGACGTGGGGCCTCTTCGCGCCGGGGGTCCTCTCTTCAGAGAGGAAAGCGGCGTACAAAAGCTGCGTAACCGCAATATAAAAACCGATATCTCGACGTTCCCGGTGCGACGCATCTGTGTCGCGTGATATAATGATGATATTACGTCCCATGGATGTGTCACCGCGTTTTCGGTTGCGGTTCACGATGATGCTGGTTTTTCTGGACAATGAAACAGTCCTGGACCACCCTGGGCGAAGCAGCTACCTGCGATTCATTTTATCTCTTCGAAGAACGCATTGGCGATTAATTTTATTAATGACCGTAATCGAATGCGTGAATTCTGGTGTACGCCCTGGGAGGGGGAATCGGAAGCTTTTAGGGTGATTGCAAGGGAGGGGACGCGATTTTTGATACCATTAGAAACATAGATAGTTCTTATTTTCAACACATGTTAATTCTGAAAAGTTGGAAAAATATGGAAAAATGTCTGTCTCCTATCCATACCTAAAATTCCAATATGAAGAAGACTCTGCGTCATTTAGAAGCGTGCGAAAAATGTTTTCTGGGGTTCGAAAATCGAAACTCATGAATTATCGCCGTTCTTTTACCTCAAAGACGTCTTCTAACGTCTTAAGGATCCTTTTCTATCTCTCTGAAGAGATTCGTCCCACGTATAATATCGCGGTCACTTGTCGTTCTATTCAGCTGCGACCGCAGACTGTTTCTTTACGAGAAGGTTTCGTAAAAGACGGTTACTTTTCCACCTACCGCCGTGATAATACGTGTCACGGCTATTTTTCGTACATCGAGTGCCTGTCTTTCTCGTGGCTCGTCTAATTTATTGGTCAACGTCTTTTGTCAAACCGGAGGACCACACAACACGATACGACACCTTTATGAACTCCCTACCTTTACGAACTCCAACCCTGCCTCTTTAAAAATGTTACAAGAATTTCCAAAGTTATTTAGAGCCACTTTGAAACAAATAATTTGTAGTATAATTAATGTTGTACACTATCTGGATAAGGAGTAGGCATTCAAGTAGTTTGCTTAGGAACAGGTACGTCCCATAGGTAGACGACAGGTACCCATCGCGCCCTTTTCTGGGCGTGGGTGCCTTTACACTTATCCATTGATCCATTTCCAAAGTAAATAGCCTTCTATTAAAGTTAACTGTATATAGTCGAATTTTCGATCCCTTCCAATTCTATACATAATTACTTATAATTCCTAACATTTACCGCCAGCTAACCTTTCATTTATTTAATTTATTGCAGGGTGGTATTCAGTATGTACTTATTTACTACTTCTTAAATTAATTTAATATCTAACACTTGCAGTATTAATATTTCATTTTAATTTAGTGTTTGTTTAGGGGGATGATTGATCGCAGAGAACAAGGATAATTATTTTCCCTTCGACCACGAAGAAGGAACAATTTTTTCACCCCTCGAGCGTCGATTTGGCCTGGAAAAATCTCTGAAGCGATTCTCACGAGCAGCAGTCAGGTGCGTGTCTGAATGGACTCGAAGGCATCGAACCATTCACCATTTATTTCTTTTTTTTTTTCTCTTTCAAAAGCTCCAGGAATGACCACCCGCCCACTGGAACCCCCTTTCCGATGTCAGAGAATTAAGAAAGAAGTAAAAAATAAGTTCAACGATCCGACATCGAGACACTTTGGAATTCTGGATATCGTGGGAGGGCCTGAATTGTTGGTTCGATGAAAAATTGTAATTCTCGATGCCCAACGATTATGGGCGTTTTGGGGTCCATTATAGACGGCGCAGGTACGTGGACGAAGCGACAGACACGTGGTGTATCAATTTTTATAAAGATACAGCTGGTGTCCAGAAATGTGACTCTGTCGCTATCAATTAGAATGTTAATTGTAGAATTTTAATTAACAAGTAATGTTTCGAATTCTCATAAAAAACTTAAAATAAGTAAAAATGGTAGATTTATTGGTTAAGATCAAAATTACTAGTAGTCCAAACGAAGTCGGAACTCCTCTTTCTAAAATTTCTCAATGATGGTCATGAATGACCGTTCGATGAATAAGTTACAGACGAAAGGAGTTAGTAGCAATTACGAGGAGGACTTGAATGAAGAGAACAGAATCCTCGAGGGAGGCGTAACGTCATCAATCGTCAGGTTTTCTTCATTGAGAAAAGCGGTGGTTGAAGCATGCGGCTGGAAAGGAAACGAGGAACCTGAAGATGGTCGGTCTGACCGTAACGAAACGATTTTCCACGGCTGGTTGTGCGAGCAAACAGGTTGCAAACTTCATCGAGGAACTTTATTCGGAAAATTTGAATGCTTCGTGAACACGATGACAGTTCTTTACGATTCTCCGGAGATTCATTTTGAAGAAATAAATTAAGCTGAAGCGGTTCTTTAAATTGCGTTAATGAGCATCGAAGCGCATGCTTCGAACTTGAAATTCTGTGACTGTGTTCGTTACGGAAACTCCGGGTTCTTTGATGGATCATCCCTCGGTGTTCGAACCTCGAATTCGACGTGCCTCTTCGGATCCTCGATGAACTCGCTCTTCTTCTTCACCTTCAACAGGAACACGTTGTCGTTGCCATCGACGACACGATCCGTGTGCACTTCCTGCATACCGGAATCGTTCATCACAGGATAAATAGTGAAGGTTCTGCATTGGTTGTTCGTGTTGGGACCTCCTTTGCATTGACCGACCTAAATAATTCAAACGTTTACGTGGAGCAAGGCTAAATTTTAAAATCGATATAATTTATTTAAATTACCTCGTATCCGATGATTTGAGGCATATCATCGGTGTCGATCCTCCTCGAGTCCTCGTTGATGGATTGCACGTGAAACAGAATTCGATTGGTGTCAGATGCCTTCAGTATCTTTGGTCCTTCTTTGCTGGACGGTCTCTGTATTTCAAGGTCGCAGTCGCACGGAGGATCCCAGTTTTGACTCCTCTTCATTTTCTTCTTGTCCCTTTCCATACGAATTATTAACTGATTGCCGACCATAGCGGACCCAATTTCTCGATAATATTTTTTGTCCGAAGAGCTGTCGGACGACGAAACCGGCGGACATGGTGGAGGACAGGGTACTGGTGGCATGGGAGGACAGGAATACATATTGAAAAATATCGATCGTTGTTAATTAAGGATTAATCAGTGAAGCAATTGTGAGAGAACTTGTTGTTTATAAATGAGAATTTGTTTAATGCATGTTTGTGAATGGTGTAGGTTAGCGAAGTGACCAGAGAAAGTTGAATATGAAAACTGTTCAAAGTGACTGGTTTCAGACTTGTCATTTTAAACGACAAAATTTTGTTAAGATATTTTAATTATTTGTTTATTAGCATCGTTCATGGCGTTGAAAATATTGAACATCTTCAGGATGTACAACCAACCATCTCACCATGGCATCCTTTAAATACATCATTTAACTTTTTATAATTTCATCATGTTAATTCTAGGAATATAAAGTACTTACGATTTATATACAATATGTTAGTTTCAATTAACATTTAGTAGAAGATTAATACCAAATTTTCTTTTATTTCATCAAGATGACCAGCAAGCAAGGATGATCCAGGCAACGCAAAAATGTGGATGTGTACCTAAGAAAGAGGACCCTCCTTGTTCACCTTGTTGCGCCTCCACAAAGAACGTCACCTTTAAATCTTCAGCCCTCGAAGAATGTCCTCCATCGACTCAAAGGTACGACGATATCGCGCAATGCTGTCCTCCAGGGCCACAACCACCCTTCGAGAGGCCCAGCAGGATTCGTTCGGAGATCGCGGAGAAGGGTCTGCCCTACAAAGAGGTGGAAGCCATCATTAATAACAACAGATTGGTGATCAGAACGCAGACGGAACCCGGAAGACCAGACTACGAACCTCTTTGCGACTGTAACGACCCTCCTGGATACAATCCCGTCAAGGAGGAAGTTAACCTGCAACCGGAGTCGGCGAACAGGACTGTCACGCTGTTTCCTCAGTCTCCTTCCAATAGTAACATGCCGAGAATGATGCGTACGGAGGTGGAAAATCCAAACTTATTCTTGCTGAGGATGAGGAAGACGAGCAAGTCGACTGAGAAAAGGTACAACATCGATTTTGAGTTTAAAACGCCCCGCCCTTGGTCCTCGGAGAAACGAGTGGCGTATCAGAAAGAAATAAGCCAATATGATACGCCGAAAGAGGAGCCGGAGGTGAATGAAGGCGGCAAGAAGAAGCGGAAGATGAAGAATAGCTCGACCCAAAGTGCAAAGAAAAAGAAGCGTTGAAATGGACATCCTCGTTTGTACGCGGTCAATAAATTTTGTACTAACAATTGTGTGTTTGCCAAGTATTTTTTACAACTATCTGCAATGATTGAGTTTACTTCGATCTTAGTTTTAATTACTAGCTAATAGCAGCGATAAGACAGAATCGGTAGCTGTAAAAGCGAAGAATTCAGAAGTCATTTTCAATAGGACCGAGCAAGATCGGATTCATTCAACCGATTTGCCTCGCACCAGGTATATCCTGTAGGATTTGGAGGATTTAACGACACAACAGGTGTCGAGCGCGCCCTTTTCTGGGCGTGGGCGATCTATTTTCAACCAGGATTGATTTTGAGAAGGTCCACTGCGCTTCATCAAACTTTTACAAGAATATTTCTTGTTTCTTGAAATATAAATTAAAATTATATTTAAAAATTCCTATTTTTAATGTCGATTATTCGTACCACTTCTTGGAATTTTAGTGACGTCAAATTCCAGGAATGACCGAAAACGTATTTTAAAGAAGTGTACGTGACGCGGGAACTCCAGTTTCCGAAATCTGAAAACTGCCCCTGGTAGCCATAGTACAGCCGTACATCTATGTATGTATATGATATTATTATAGAAGGGGGTGGCAACCCTCAATTGTTTTTACTCGCACAAAAGAATTAAACGATCTATTTTTTTTCCTTTTCTAGTCTCGAACAAAGGGAAAATTGTCAAAGACGATTCTCACGATCGAACTCCAGAGTCAGGTGCGAGCATGAATGGATTAATCTGGGAAAAAAATTAAGGAATATTGCCAAATAAAAAATATTACCGATCAAAGAAGCTAAGTAAACATCGTAGAATAGAGACTCACAAAAGCGCCAAGAATCGCAAGGACCTTCTTCTTCCTTGTTGGCCCCTGACGTACGACGTTCCTTACGAGGACGATTCCTGTCCCATTGTGAGGGGACCGACGAGTATCGATATTCGTCGAATCCGTACGCAGGACCTGCGAATCGTGAACGATTCCATACATCAGGAAGTCAACGCGCCCCGGGTGTGCCTCGCGTCCCGTCGAGCACGAGGACGCCTCGTCCTCGGACACCTGAATCGAACGGTGTCCGGGAAGAAAACCGGGCTGCTATTAGGCACTAAACGATTTTTAAGCGGCAGCGGAAAACGCATCGAGTGTCAGAGACGTAACAATGACGTGGGCAAACATTCTGATGTACAGGACCACCCGTGGGCCCTCGCTTCGGGGTGCGACGCGCCTTTATGCAGCCAATGGCGGGGATCCTAGGGGGAGAAGAAATTAAGGATTTTATTTTAAAACAGTTTCAGAACGGTTGTGTAACAAAATAAATTGAAATGAATTTTTCACAAGTCTTACAAACGAGGTATTAATGTTTCTGTTGTTTCAAACGCACCAGAAACGAAGCCGCGTTCCTTTTGTTACGATTAACAACAAGGGCAATAAACGCCTTCCAAAATCCTGGTATTAGCCCGTCAAACAACCGGGAGGATTGCCGTTGTAATCCGAGATTACGGAGGTCGAGGATCGTTGTAATCCGCGGCCACATCCAACCCCATAAAATTAAAGTCGCCCTTTTAAATCGACGTTTACGGAGGCAAGAGAGCTTTTTTTTGTCAGGTGACGTCCAGAGTTGGGAATTCCCCTAATTTTATGTTCTATGCAAAACAAACGTGAATATAATTATATCAAGCACATAATTTATAGATATTTATTCATTTTTACTTACTTTCAATAGTAGCTATTTAAATATTATAAAACATATGATTTGCAGAAGAGAAGGATGAGAAACGAGTTTGATAGAGGAGAAAGAGGGAGCCGTAAAAGGTCAAGAGGGAAAGTAAGGAGAATTGCACCGTAGGAGAGAAGCCGGTAGGCTTCGCTGTCATATATCAGCGGATCGGTAGGAGGGTGTCAACGAGCTCGAACGAATGTCACAGCAGGGTGGCGGCTACCCTGCTATGCCACCGAAAATCTGCGTGTCCAAGTGTGAGAATCTGATGCGTTTAATCCTAAGCTGCCCAGATATTCCCAAAAATTGCACAACTCCATTCACACGAACCGCTTGTCTCATCCCTTTTAGAAATAAACGCAGAAATAAAATTGTACATCAACGTAGAAAATGATTAACAACAATTTTAATACTGATACTTCCTTCAAAAGTATTTTCTGAAATAATCTAATAAGCAGATACTAATTGAATTCCTTTTTTTTTCAACCTAAACAAGGGGACCATCCTTTTGGAACTTCCCACCCTGAAATCAACCGAAACATTTATGTATGCGGCCACAACGAACGTATTGAAGAGTGTAAAAAAAAAGAAATTGATGGAAAAAGGGCAGAGATCGGTTTGCACAAGGTAATCGTCCCTTCCGGGGTAGCAAAAGGGCTCAACCCTCGTTTCGGTACCAGCCCTTCCCTGGCAACCACCCTATGACACAGGAGAGGGGTTCCCCATTGTTCGAATGGGGTTTGCAGAGGGTTCTGCGGACGCCATTTTATATTTAATTGTAGGAAAAATGGTGGTGAACGAAATCTCTAATATTTTAAACGACTAGAAATAAAATAAAATAAAATTTATATTAACTTCAACTTGTATCAATCAAAATCCTTTTCAAACGTTTAAACAAATTAAAATAGTTTTCTGAAATGATCAACATTTGAAGATTCGTCTAACTTAGTTGTTAAAGGAAGGAAGAAAAATGAAGCCAGTAATTAACAAATTAATAAACTGTATAACAATTTATTATAAATATAATCTCTCTTATATGTAAAATATTCACGCATCTCTTGCAACATCTTACAGCCTATAAAAACGTGCTTTTGACTAGCATCTTTAAAGTTTGAGTATCAAAAATATAGAAACATTCTTGAAGAATATTCACGGATGACCCCTCATAAAACGAAGAATCATCTTCAGCAAAGGCAACCACTGTTTGTACTATATGTATAAAACGTTCTGATATATCTATACAATATAATAATATCCGCGCGCAAAATATACATATATATATAATCTCAATCTTAGTCAAAATGTATAAAATAAAAAATCTATCTCTTTTTAAAAAAATACCGCGAATCTATTCGTGTCAAAAGGGATACAGGTACGAAGGGAATGAAGGAGATTGTGGTAAAGCTTGTCCAAGGGCGAACATCCCCAGAGCCGCAGCGGACACTCGATACGGATCGCGATTTTCGTGTGTCCTCATGTGCTTCTTCAAGTGGTCCTTCCTTCCAAAATGTTTCCCGCAAACGATGCAACCGTGCGGTCGAACACCCGTATGAATCCTCTTGTGTCTCGTGAGCTCTTCGTTTCTGGTGAACGATTTCCCGCAGCCCTCTGCATCGCATTTGAATGGTCTTTCCCCTGTAATCGAATATTCATGTTAGCCATTAAGAACAAGCAAATAATTACAGTTTTAATTAATTTTAATTCTATTTTAGATTGTATTTGGAAGGACATTTCCCTTAAAAATCACTTGAATTCGAGTGGGAAGGATTAAAATGAAAAACTTACTTACCGTCGTTCCAAAGGTGGGACAAAAAACGCGAGAATTTATTCGACAAACAAGAGCGGTAACATATCCAAGCCATACACAAGCGAGATTCAAAAATGTTTACAGGTGAGATTCAAGGTTGGGCTCACCTGTATGAATACGAATGTGTCCCTTGAGCTGTCCGTTATTGCTGAACGCGACGTCGCATAGTTCGCATCGAAACCTCTTAGGTCGCAGCTTCTTCATCTGCTTCGCCGCCGCGTCCTCTAGGTGTACCCTCTCGACGGCCTGGCCCATGGTGGACGCGAACATCCCCAGCGGAAGTTGATGGACACCAGGGAATTCGTAGCACAACGATCGACCCGGCGTCGACATTCGAAGAGTATCCTGTTCCACTGGCAATGACAGGGGAATCGAAGCGGAGCCGGCGGAAAGGTGATCCTGGCGCAAGGACATTCTCGACAGGTAGGCACTGTGATGAATCGTGGTAGCCAGATAATCGTCGTTCGCCAATTGTAACGCAGGTTGTTGCGCGATGACGCTGGATCGCGGGTGCGTCGGGGAAGGAAATAATTTGTCCTGCAGCCTCCGCGAGCCGTCGCTCCTGGTCGCATCGTCGCTGAAGACGGACCCGTTGGACGTCTCCGCTGAGGACTCGCTCTTGTTCCTCGGACGTCTTCGGCGCCCGTTCGCGGATGAAACTTCACTGTCCGACGAGGCCGCGAAACTAGCTTCTTTGCGGTCCATCAGTCCCTCGGACGTTCGCCCGTCTTCATTTCCTCCTGCCGACGTCGCTGCAGCTTCTTCTACGGCGTCCTCGACGTTCCAGGGTCGGAAGAACCTCGCACCACCTGTGGCGCTCATTTTCACTCCCGAGAACACACGATCTCAAAAGATTCGAAATTCTTCCGCGCGAAAGTAACGCGCAGGTTCGAGTCCGGTCGGTGGCAAACGATCAGTCAACGCGTTACAGCGGCACTTAATTTTGAAGCTAACGATAGCTTCCGCTTTTGTAAAACATACTCTTCGACGCGACAATTTCTTCCCTTCAAGAAACCTCTGTTCGCATACGTCCTTGGACACTACTGATCTCGCAAACTAATCCCAGTGTTATATAGCGGTTGTGGTACCCACCCCCTGGCCAGGATTGGGTCATCCGGTAGCGAGTCATATCCCTCGGGGGAGAAAGGAGAAGGGAGTTTGTAAAAGGGGCGCCCTTTCTCGGGTAAGGGCAAAAGGTGGGTTTTCAGGGGGGCCGGTCGAGGGCTCGCTTAACCGATACGAACGGCCCTTTGTTGGGAATTAATCGGTCACCACGGCCGAGGGGGCATTCTCCGACCCCCTCTTTTATCGCAAACCGACTGGGATGCTGGAGGACGATTTTACGTAAGGGAACCACGGGAAATGGAGGAAGTAAAGAAGGCGAACGGAACGATATCTCGACATTACTTTCACAACTTACCAATCTTGGTTCGTCTTCTCTGCTTCCTTCCTTTCCGGTTCCAAAGTTTTAATCAATTGACTTTAATTTTATTCGTAATTATAATTCTTCTGAAATTTCAAAGTAACTAACAGTGAATGTTTTAATTTGAACGACTGATTTGTACGAATACAATCGTCCTGTATATATTGTTGGTACCATTAGACTGACAAATTATTTTTCTTATTAAGAATTTAACGAAAAATGATATTAATTACTTGAATCCATTGTATGAAATTTTAACAAACAACTGTGGAAAACGATGACCAGGTTCCTTAATATGTACGCGACTATAAGAAAGTTTAGGAAATTTTCACGCCGATTACGATGAAAACCGTTTTACGGTAAATTTCTGAATTTCTATACAACATTTACAGAAGCTTGTTTCAGGCGTTGTTTAAAATTGCAGTTAAACGTTATTGCGAAATTCTATGATCATAGTTATAAGGCCAAATTGTACCAAGCACAAAATTAAAATTAAAACTGTACAAATAAAGGAATGAGTTTAAGTACATTTCTGTGTCTACCATTAAAAATTACTCGAAACGAGAAAACGAATAAAATGATTTCTATAAAATAAAAGCACTTTAAAACTTGACAACGGGCTTCGATTTCCAAAGGGGGAGGGGGTGGTTTTGTATTCTACAGAACTTACGAGGGTGGAGCTGGCAAAAGTTGCTCGTTGATTTATTGTAACGCTCGAGGTCCGAGCTACCCTTCGGAACAGCCCCCGTACCTCCACCTATTTCCACCTATTTCCTTCTTGCACCCTTCTGTCAAAACGATACTCGAACAAAACCAGCTTCCAGCCATTGATACACCCCCCTCCCCGTTTTTGTTACACTAGTCACGAAATTTCTGCCCGTTTCACGTTATGATATACAAATCTTTGTTAATAAAACTATGAACGACAATCAAAGGAGTAAAAGGACGTTCGCGGGAAGGAAGAGGATTCGCGAAGTTGTAACGGTGGTTGCTGTTTATATAGGATTGTGGAATACGCTGGTTTCTAAATTGTATTTTTTTCTCAGGGTAGACGTTAGACGATGGTTTAACGAAGATTTCATTCTGGGGAATAAATGATTTGAAAAATTATGGGTAATCGAACACCTAAATGATTACTTTTATAATAAAAATTTAATACCGCTTAAATTTTAGAAAATAAATATTGTACGCGAGAAGAAACTGTGATTTTTAAATAAAATTAAATAAAATTGTGAATTTTTATTTTATAAATCTTTCATATTAATTGATAAACTTAAGATAATATAAATATCTTAAGAATATTTTATTATGTAACGATTGTAATTTTTAAAATCACTGTATCGGATAACATATTTGTACGATAGTCTGAACAGAATCGTTTGAAAAACGCCAAACACTCGAACAGGTAAACATTTAAGTAGACACAGAAGAAGCAACGAGAATTTTTTGCATATTCAACAGTACGTTTCGAATAACTTTCGACTGAAATTTGTTAGATCGATCAACGATGAAAAAAGAAAACATTTTCGCGTTTGCACAACAAAACTCTGAAAGAGATCATTTTAAGAAGTCGATAGATCTTCACGAGAGTTGCGCTCACCGGAAACAAGAGGCGTTTCCGTCGAAACGATGGAAAACGCAAGGTTTCTGTCGCTGGTTCTTGATGGATCGACGGATCGAAGAAAACCCATCGATTCGTCTTACTTTTCCATTCGAAACGTCATAACAACGACTCGTGGTTAACTGACGGAAGGTTTTCTATCGGGAAAAATTTGTTCGTCGCTTCCGTTTCTATTTTGAACGGCAACGGTTTCGTAAGACCGACCTTCGGGCAAACAATCCGCTCGAAACGACTCGCCTGTAACGAGATCGACCTTAACAACCATCGAAATAATAGGTAATCAATTTTGAACGAGTATTCACAATATTCAACATACAATATTCAACAGTTATGTTTCACCGATCAAAGATCGAAAATTAATTAATTTACCGTTTCAATTTTTATTATACGGTTCTGTTATTCGATTTTACTTTGTAGATAGAAGTTAGCAGATTTTTTAAATAAAGATTCTGAAGATTTACAAAGCTTGAACTGTTGATTATAACAAAAAAAAATACGGGAATTGTATTTGCTTGTGGTTAGCCCTCTGGACATTTGAATTTCGAAGGGGCCAAGAGAAAAAAACACAGAACGCGTGCCTCGTCAGATCTTCTTGTACCTCTGTCAATAACGAATGACCGATCGGTCATTCTTCGTTCTAATCTTTTTTTCCCTAGAACAGCAGTTTTTTTTTCGCCCAAAAACCTATTTTGAACATAGGCCAGGGATACTACACGCGAACGATTAAAGTTGAACGATCGTTCTCTCGAGTGTCATGAACAACAGGAAAGTAAATTTCTGATTGATTCTATTTTTCTTTTTTTTCTTCTTATAAAAGCATGCAATTGTATTTAAAAAAACACACACATGATGCATCATTGAGCTTAATAATAAAAATGAAATTATTAACAAACGGGTATCAAATACTTAAACAAAATAACATCTTGTTTGCAATCCTTTATAATTCAGAAGGCCATGTAGTTGTGGTAGTGATAATAATACCGATAAAAATGAAATTGAAATTAATCAATTAATATACCGATATGAAAAATCAACAGATAAAAGGATTAACCGTGAAGTTCACACGGCACATCCACCGCGAAATGTCAGCGTCACGTCGTCTATGCAATCGACGACTCGCTACACGGTTCGATGCTCCTAGTCGGCCAAGTTTGCCGAGGGTTAAGCCGAGGGGTGAACCAAAGGCAAGCCCCATAATAGCCCTCGAGCGAGTCCCACCCCTCCTGGTAAGCAGAAAGGCATCGAAAGTGTGCACAACCGCAGAGTCGCCGCCCCTTGCATGGCGGGCTGAAATTTGATTATGCCCCTTCCACGTGGATGAACCCAACTGGATTCATCGGCCGGTACCCGTCAATGATTTATGCCACTTTTTTTCTTCCTCCCCTTACCGCAAAGACAAGTTGTCTTTGTCATCTTTCGCCGCTTCGTGCACGCGCGTATCGCTCGAGTCGCAGGCGTCAAACTTGAGGAGATCGTAATTGAAAACGCTCGAGGTGGAAGCGTTTCGGTTGCAAGCGTTAACCTTGAAGAGGTTGAAATTACCAATAAAGGCTTCAACCGCAATCACTTAATTAACGACTTTGTAATTACAATTGCCATTAGAATCCACAGGATCCTTCACAATGGCAGAATCGAACAGCAAACGTCCACAATATTTCGAAAACCATTCGATTCAGAAGCTTCCATCGATTCTTTGATCTTGGTCGCGATCAAGGAACCGAGACGGTTTATCTCGTCGGCCATTAATCAAAAGGGCCAGCAACTTCCACGCGAGTGGTTCGTTCATTGAAGAGAGGACACGGGGATAGATGATCGTATAAAAGATCCTTCTGCCAGATGGCCCGTGCCGGTAACGAAAAGAGTAGTGTGTTTCCTGGTCCCTCTTCTCATTCTTTTCCTCTTCCTTGTATTTTCTTTTCATCGTTTTACAGAATAACAGCCTGGCGTTCTTCACACTTCTCTCCTTCAACGGGGACCGAATGTTGTTACACGAAACAGTATTTTCTAATAATTACACTTGGAATCGTAAGTATCGACATTGAAAACGCTTAAAAATTACAAGTCGCTTATTCGCAATTGTTATTTCAAGATTTTTAGCCGTCTTTCGCCGATTAGCGAAGTAAAACTGCAGCTGCGTCGCGGCATTCGACGTCGGCACTTTGATGCCGGCTAACAATCGATGAAAACAGCATCCCGACCGCGAATGCCGGTCACCACGATACGATTGTGAATTAGCATATTTACTGTCCGAGCAACCCTTTCGACGGAACCACTCGCCTAGCAAATTTAACCGCGGGACGCCTCTTTTCAACCCTCCTCCTCGACGCCCTCGCCGTCGTTTTTCAACGCCTCTGCCAAAATGGATCCGCGTGAAAATCAATTCGTACGGTGAATTTTGCAAAAGGACGCGCGTGAAACGAGCACTCGCAATATTTTACTTCTCGAGGAGTATGGAACTAACGCGAAGGGACCAAGAGAATTAAAATTGTATTTATAGGGAACCAAGTGAAGGTTTCAATTGTAGCTCGTTGTAGCTCGTCCCGAAAACAACAAAGATTTGATTTTAATAAGTAACAAATGTATGTTGAGTGGAAACAGATTGAAACGTGAATCATGTATCTCTTCCATAGAAGATACTTTGGTTGTTCACGGGAAATCACATGATTCGTTACGCGACAACCCTCCGCAGTCCTTAATTTCCACGGAACCCTCGAAAAGATGTACATATAGGTATTGAACTGGTCGCTATGGAAAACCATAACGAATTTATAGACCGTTTTTCTTTGACCCAGTTATGCCTGGCCGACATCATTCTGCGCGTTGATGCTGACAAGGCGTTACTAAATACACGCTGATACATATCTCCTTAACACGAATTAAAGTACAACATTCAATTATGTAAATACCATTTTAATTCACCTTCTCGAATGGTCCCTACTTCTTTAATAATAAAAGACTTGATTAAACTTAAAAATATAATATTTATTTTTGACAAACAACAGTTTAGCGATCGATGCATAACTTAAGATTTATTGTAAAAAAAGATTTGCATCGTCCTTTTTAACGCGACAGAGAAAAGGGCGTGTTAGCAAAAACTGCGACGGAGAGTACTTGACTTTTCGGGGCGAGAAAAATCAGAAGCGGACAATAGGGGTTGCACGAGCCACGCCCAGGCGGCGATGATCGAGCGCGACCAAACGATCTCATTTCACTGGAACGCGACTGTAGCCTATGGACAGGGTATAGCAAGGTGTTGCTAACAACGGATAGGTACAAGCAGCTCTTCCTTCTTCACGAGTAAATTTGACGTTGACCAAATAAACACATTGAGGCCGGCTACGTTTGAAGTGGTCCCCGTTGACAGGGTAACCGTGAACATCGGCGGCGATTGTTCAGGGGTTGTCGGCTTCCTTTCAAGACGTTTGCCCTCGTTTCCCTGTCTCGATTCTTCGCCGATCGCCAAACATTCCGGTCCGAAAAATCAAGATCATTTTGTCATCAGCCTCCGGAGAAACCTCAAAAGAAGCCCGCTTTCCTATTATTTTCATTCTTCGACCAATCCTTGCTGCGATTCTTGGAGACGATGCCAGTCTTCGTCTTCGTGGCCTTGGGTCGTACCTCGTTTCAACAATCAAGCCCGTTCTGCAATTTAACCGACTTGTAATATATCTTTTAAATAAAGAACACATCTATGTTGTTGGTGTTCAAGAATTTAATCATTCTTCCATTAAACGTACACGATGTTCTTACTTTGTGATTGGCTACGAACGCCAACGAAAACGATCAACTTTGTACATACAAAGGTGTTCAGGAACCTTACCGGTACAATTGTTTTCTAAGTTAACCAATTGTCAATGAATTATGAATCTATGATTCGCAGTGTGTTTTTAAATGTATTTTCAAGGTAGTTCTATTAATGAAAGCTTTGGAACATACGGGACAAGAGTGCGCGCGAGACAGGTGGTTCTTTAAATGTTCGTTCAGTTGGGCGCTTGTTTTAAACGATTTTTTACAAATATTGCACGTGTGTTCCTCTTCGGTGTCCTTCTCCAGGTGGGTCCTCGTGTGCTTGTCCACCTCGCCCACGTTGTCGAACTCCATGGAGCATACTCGACAGCTGAACTTCACAGCTCTAAGGATACCTATTTGGCTACCGGTTAAAGGATTAGGTACCGGAAATATATTATTAGCGTTATCTCCGATGCTGCACCTCAAACCTTCTTTATTTTTGTGAGAATTTATATGATTCCTGGAAAAAGTATTTTCAAGTTATGAATTAAATATTTTAAATATTTTTCTTTTATAACGGTGAACACTACCTATAGGCTTGCTCGTTCCTAAACGTAATATTGCAACTGACGCAGCGAAAGTCCTGTGGTTGAAGTACTTGTTGAGTTAAGGACGGTGTGGTCACTTGAAGTATAGTGTTCTGAAGTTTTATAGTGGGATGAACGATTAAATAGTGCTGCCTCACGTCATCCTTAATCTCGAACGTTTCTGTACACTGGTGACATTTATACGGATACAACGGATCCGTGCTGACATGTAACCTTACGTGCTTGTCGTAAGTCACCTGCGAACTGCATTCGGTTTGACACATGTCGCATATAAAGTGAGATTTCGTATGAATGTACAACGACTGAGAGGATGGAAAAGTTTTATGACATATATTACAAATGTTTTTCTCCTCCTGATTATTGTTCTTTTTCATTACATAGTATTTATCACAGTGTTCGCACTGGAAGGCTGGCTTCGAGTCGTAAACGGACTTTTTTAACTTACAACCACCCTCTACGCAAACCGCTTTTCTGTTAACCTTCTGCGAGGACTGATCTCGCGGAGCTATGTTAATCAGACTTCCAGAAAGCTGGTTCCTTTTCATTACTTGGGCCAGCGCCATGAGCTTCTTCGATCTCGGGCACGGCTTACCGTATATCTTATCGATTTGTATTGTTAAACGATACAATTTCTTTCCTATCTCAACCTCTCTGCGTAATTCGGGTTTCAAGCAGGCGGAGTCGTTCAAAACTTCACAATTAGAAGATACTTCTACCTTGTCCTCTTCGTGAGTTTCTTGAACCTATAACACCACAATTTTAATCACCTTCAATCAAAGTATATAATACATAAAAAACCATGTGCAATATTACATTTTCCGTCAGTGGAATACAAGGACTCTGAGGTGGAGTTACTAAACTATGCTGATCATCATCCAACTTTTTTTGCTTTAATGGCGGAGACTTGGGTGATGCAGTTTCAAACGCATCTTCTGCTTTGCGTTTCTTCTGATCATCTGTAAATATGAACAGCTTTATAAAGATCACCATATTAAAAGTATTCATTGAATAAGTACACATACCATCTGTTTTATCAAAAATAGTTGGAACAGCATCAGGTTTCAATTCTTTTGAACTTGTGAATTGCGTTTCCTCAAAGTGTAGTTCACAGAGGTAAAGGGGTCCATCGCTTTCAGTCTCTTTGTTTAGTCTGCAATTTTTTATCCACTGGTCCTTTTGTCTTGAAAGATCAAATAGTACTCATAAACATGATGTATCAATTATAGAAATACAAATATAATTACTCACTCAACATCTTCAGGAAAAGGAAACAGCAGAATGTCTTTTCCATCAATTTTTGTATTTTCGTTTGAAAGGCAATCTTGTGCTTTGCAGATCAACATTATATTGCTGAAAATTGCTTTTAAACAAAGGTGTTCTCTCAAAATGTTAACAATAAGCTTACAAAAGTGAGATTATGTACAAACAAAACATAACCTAAATTCTCAAAGTTTTCATATGAATACTGAGTTCAATCCTCCAAGTTGAAATATGCAGATAGAAAAGTGTCAGAGTTAATAAACTATGGTTCTATTTAAATATATTTTACGAAACAATCGGCTACCTGCATACAACTTAAATAATTCTAATCTCCTTTAAACACTTGTCATTATTCATGCACACCGATTGGTTATTTTCTGATGCAGTTTGTAAACGTGTTTCGATATAATACATAACAAAAATAGAATTAGACAAATTTGTTATACAAATGTATATTTATAGAGTCTATTTAAAGGTTTTAATAGTTTTAGGAGTTTAAATAAATTATTATTTCAATAAGAACACTCAAAAAACATTGCGCAAACCTTATTTTAAATTTATTTTAAAACAGTACCGGCGGCGCCATCTAACAGAGAGCGGTGGAACTAATGCCCATCTCAATGTAAGAAGGGAAATCATTCGCCAGGGGCTTGTTCTCAGGATTGAACATTTAAGTTTTACTATTTCTATCTCGTAACACTAGTTTTATTATATAAATCATTTACAAGCGTATAAAGGCATAAATTTGTTAAATAATCCTTATTTATTAAGTTAACAATATTGGTTCTGCCCAGGGCTCTTGGAAAGTATACGTAGCGCCAACTAAATTCGATGGAATGTTGGTAACGTACCGATGTTATCTTTAAAAACACGTATACAATTAAATTAAATAATAAATAGTTGATTTCTAAAACTACAAGAATTAAACAACTTGTATTTTCATGAAAATTAAACAAAATACCTTGAAACTAAATTTCAAAAGTATAAACTTACGAACTTACTGTTTTTTGAATTATTACTTTATTATGAATGTTGAAAATATCAATTCTTATGTATAGACAATTTCGTGCCTTCGTAACAGATTCTAACTGGGTCAAAAGGTAATCGAAGACCCTTCTAATGTATCTTGCTGAATCACATCAATCGATCGATATATCTCGAAACTTACAGAGAAAAATAGATTCGTATTTCTTATAAAAAACCAAAACTTCATAAAAGAAATTTACACTGCTTACTAATTACAGGGAAACAACAGTGGTCCCAATATCTCTAACGCCTTGTACGGAAGTCCACAAGACAAGATAACGGTACATTTATCTCGTTCCTTCATGAAAGCGCAAAACGAAGCCTATTTCCAAATTATAAAAGAACCTGAACAGATCATCGTACACGCGATGTAGATGATCAGTGCACGGCGGTCGAAACAGAGGATACGCTGATGGCGTAGTTGTGCAAGGAGATACACCCCTTTGCTCGATGCTAACGATTTCATCCGGCGGTGTTCGCGACCGAAGCCCGTTCCCTCGGCAGATGGAATAGGATATCTTTACGGCTGGCGCGATTACGGCCCGTCTGGACCCAGACCGTAATTGCAAGGTTTGCCGAGAATTGGAAAATTGCCACGTCGAACGCAAGTCGCGCAAAGGTCTCTCGGGGCCCGTAGCTATTTACCGTTCTAATTGCAAGCGATAAAAACTGCTATAGAAACGGATCCTTCGTACCACAAGAAAGAAAAAAAATAAACGGTGATTGATTATTCAATCTTTCGCAAGGTGGCACGGTGTAATACATCAAAACGATATACAACATCGATGTTGGTCCAAGTCGTGGTTGTTGTTTCGTTCATTTCATTCACGCCAGATCTTGTTTGTATAAAAAGGAGGATCTTTTGAAAATGAATTTTCCTTCCAACTCGAACGCGATTCACGAGTAGGATGAAGGTTGAATGGAGGAAAATTACGGACGTAAAGGCGCAATTTTGTTTCCCGGCTAACTTCTAACGCTCGTGTTAGATAGTAAATCCGGTTAACCCAGGCGCTGGGTCCACGATGACACGGTATCCTGGTTTCCAACGCTTCGACTCGCCGCGACGAAACAGGAGCGTGTCATCGATGACGTAGATCGCCTTGGACCCCAACGGTATTGATTCCGTGACGTCATTGGAGCACCTCCTACGCAACAAGCTGTACGTACAATTCACGAGATTGTTCTTTCCCGCCTTCCCGACAAATTCGTCGTAACAATTCTTTAGAAATTGGTATTTGTTTCTCTTGTATTTTAATATTAGTAGACAAGCAACACAAAATTAATTTTCAACGTAAATTAAATCTATACTCATTACACACTCCATACCGAAGTACTCTATAAAGCAATAATTCAATCAAGGTCAAGAATTGCGATCACAATGAACAGCCTCAAGATAAAAAATCAATTGCAGCGAGGATCGTAAATGGAATAAAATCACGAGGCTCGATCGCCGTGATAAATCACCGTTAGCGATTTCGCACGCCATCATCCAGGTACCAATATTCCAAGCTAGTCGATATTATTTAACCCTTTCACTCCGAAGAGCGTGCACGTACGCCCTCGAAGGATAAACGCTCCCGCGCGCGTGTCGAAACAACTCGTTAATCGGTATTACCGTTTCGTTTCAGAAGCTACCGATTAACGAGCCTCCGAAGGATACGATTCGTTACGGTTAAATCAACGTACTCGCATAATCTCGCCTTCCCTCTCCAAGAAAACGAGCGTTAACGCGACAATCGAGCCGAGCATAAATTAACCGTTGCAAATGAACGAGGTAACAGCCCGTTGGCGGATAAACGCGTTATCGGTCCTTCGATCACGTTTTGTAATTAATCATCAGCCTCAACCGTGGTCTCTTACGTTAAGGACAGATTTATTATTCGTCCTGCAGTAAACGCGATTCCTCGTACTTCCATCATCCTGACTGGTTTCGCGTCTTGTGTTTCAGGTTTTGTTCTATTCGAGACTGTATTTTGTAATATTTACAATGTTTTTGTATATCCTTTTCCCGATTTCCCCAATTTCTGTTGTCGATAAGAAACAGAAAGGAGGAAACAAAATTACTGGCAAAAAGGATTGATTCACGTTTATGCCAGGCCGAGGGAGCATCGTGGCGCAAGAGGACAAAAGGGAGCACGCACCTGGACCGACCTGCGGACTGTCGAGGGATGAAAACCGATTCATCTGTATGTGTGTGTATGTGTGATCTTTTTTCTCTTATTCTTTTACGGCGAGATGATCTTTCACCCCTTCGTACCCAAGTTCTTACTCTTTGTCCGAAGTTTCAGAAGTCCTCGGCGCAGAACCAGCTGCGGGATCTTTTGTGCCCCGAATTTCTGCGTCGAACGGGTTCTCCAGCTCTCCACGTGTTCAACCTTGAATTTTGGCCTTCTTTTTCGAGCTCAAACATCGCGATAATATTTGCGATTCAAAAAAACAGCGTTAATTTCTTTTGCAGTCTCTCGACCTGCCTTCTCATTAATTTACTCTACATGATTACTCCGCGTTCGTACCTCGATGCTGGAATGCTTCGTGGAATTGGTAATCCTTTCATATTTTCTTCTTTGAACTGGAGCTTTTGTAATAAATCGTGTAAATAAATTGCATAGAACTACGAAGTGCGGCAAAGCAAATATGATATTAATAAAATTGTTGTCGTTGGATTTTAAAAGCTACGCAGTTTTTACGGGACCGAGGAAGAACGCACGAGCTGTTTCTATAAATATCGCAAAAGTATCAGACACTTTTATCAGCGCCCGGACACCGTTCGTTTAGTATTTCATCGTCGCCAGACGCAAAAGGGTCATCGAGGGTAATTGGAGGAAGAAGATTATGAAAGCCATGAATAATTCATAAGGGTTACACCATCTCTTATAATATTTCTTTGAACCAATATTAATATCAATCATGCTTTATTAAAAAATAGGAAAAATTCATTTAGTATTGTTTCTGCTTCGAAACATAAAGAAAGATGTTGAACCACCCCCGAACTTCTAACGCGCTTTAGAAATATTGTAAAGAGAAGGGTGAACGAAGAAGATAAGCATGCAACCGGTGCGAAAAATGATCCACGAATGATTCAACGTTCGATCCCCACGAGCAATTACTTTTAATTGAATGAAACTTCCAGGAATGGTCGCTGGCGTACGTCAGATCGAGGAAACGAGGGCCGAGCGGAATGGAACGGAAAAATCTTGGGAAAGCACGTACCGTCTTATAACGACTCGCCATTTCCTCCTGGAGCAACTTCGTGTTATCGTTATCCTTGATTGCGTTAATATCGGTGCTACCGGTGTTTCGATCGTTGCCCCTTGAACGTGAATTAAGTTCATTCATAATTCCTCTGCTGTTCAAAATTCATTTATACGGTGCTGCAGGTGTATAAACCAACAATTTTCTATTCAAACGAACGCCTAATTACACTCAGAAAATCATGAATAAGAGTACAATGGAGTAAGCGCTTTAATCTATTTTTGATTACTCTCTTGTTAAAATGTTAGGCTCTTTTCCTCGAATTAGGATAAATTAAAAATTGAACTGAACAATTATTGACCTACCGTATTTTTTAATAGAAGATTATTAATTTAAAAATAGCACAGTCATAAAAAATATTAGATATTTTATTTAAAGAGGAAAAAACAGATCGACGTATTTCCCCCGAGCTTTGCAATCAGTCACGAGCTTTAAAAAACAATTAACTTTGTTTTACTTTCCTTCGAGAGAAAATTTTAGCTCGACAAAGTCGTAACATTGCGATACTTCACAATGGTATTGAAGAAGAATATGGATACGCCTATGGAATCGATGAATCATTCCTGAATACGTAGCTGGAATAGTGCGATCGTACAAAAAATAAATTTGCAAATCGTAAATATCCATCCAGCAAACAAACTTGTTTAACAGTTCGTAACTTGTTTGAAACCAATTCGACCGGATGGATCAACAAAAATTGATCGATAGTGTCGTCGTTCACTTAACAAACAAGATCGCGACCGTTTCGCCACGTTTAAAGCGTAACACGATTAAGTTGCCGTTTCAAAGCGGCCCTCTCGATTCACCGATCGATGCAATTTTGAGCCACCGTCATTGATCGATTTCGCAAACGAGCCAGCGACAGCGGCGAACGAAAAAGTTGTTTAAAGCGCGGAACAACATTTAACGGGCCCGAAAGTGAGCGGTTTTATTGGAAAATACTTGTCTTTTGCGGCATTAAGAACGGATCATTGATCATGGACGATGTAAAGATACGATTTACGAGCGATCGATCCCGTTAAATCCACCTCGTACACGCAATTATTGTTACAAATGGGTTATTCGAGTTTTTTCAGCCATTCTTAAGCTCGTGATTCATTTTGTATTGCATCAGTTTTCGCGCAGTTATTTAAATGCTGATTACGCTCGAATTGGACACTGATTTCTAACCCTTTGGGCTACCAGTCACTCCACGCTATTTACACTGTGGAATATTAAAAATCTTGCTTTGCCATTAAAATGTGAATACATTAAAAAAAAAACAATGATTCGGAGAGTGTAGGGTCAGGGATTTCCAATTTAAATGTCGAACGATAACGATTGTCGGAAAGGAACAACCGATAGACTTGGTCGATAGGAGCTTAGGGTGGCATAGCCGTGGTTCGTGCGTCGCAATGTGTGTTACACGCGCACACACGCGGGCCGTATCCCTAACGATTCGAACACACAATCACGCAGGACGATGGTACGATGGAGAGAGATAGAGGGCAGGGAGAAAGAAGGAGAAAGAACCGACGACATGCGCCGGTCCTCGTTGGCTCACGTTTATAATGCGCGAAGCCCACGAACGGAGCGGAACGCTTCGACGACGGTCATTCAGAGCTCGACCAGTGTGCCTGCTGCACGTTTCGGTGGCTCCTCCACGTCCTTCTCCGTTTCACATTCGCGTAAGTACAAGACTCGCATCCGCCCTGGGGCCCTTCCCTCCCCCTCCCCTCCTACGTGAAACACGTCGAAAATTGATCACGTGAGTGCGAAACGCAAATCAATCGGACGAACGGGGAACGATGCTCTGAGGGTGGACCTCGTGTGCCGACGACGCTGGACCTCTTCCTCCGGTGATAACTGTTCGTTTCGACGTGACCCAAGTGACTAATTAAAGGGACCCGCCGCCTCTCGTCGTCGTACGTTTCGACACACGCAGCATAGGTGAGTGATTTAATCCTGGAGCTTTTTCGTGCACGTGCGACCGCGTCGGATTGTTGACGATCATTGTTGAATGAAAAGTAGCGAATTATTGCACCGGGACGATTGTAAACAACGGGATGATGAAACGTCGAGCGATCGGGATGTCGCGTACGATCGGATCGGGTGCGATAACGTTGTAAAATTGGATTTACGAAAGACGCGACGTGGAACAACTGCGTTTCGACCACGAGCCACGACACATCTGACGATAAGATAATTTTGAATGTATTTTTGCACGAAAAGTCTTTGTTGTTCTGCTAAAGAACCGATATTGAACTTTCGATTGGTTGGCTCCGATCGAAGGATTGTGAGAGGGATGTTTTTATCGATGAATGAATTTTTGTAGTTGATATAAATTGTGTGTTGTTTGATGGTTCGTTGGCGAATCTGGAGGGTGAACATTGAACGAAAACTGGGTACGGAAAACCCGGTCGGCGACCCACGTGGCCTATTGATTTTCTCGGCCGCCACGCCGCTACGTTCACGGTGGTGAAAACTGGCCTTTTCTCCATCCATTAGCGTGCCCTACGAAACATCACGATTTCTTCCTTATTAAAACCATCCAACGTTGCAATTTTTCGTATCCAATATATATATATCAACGTTCAATTATTTAGATTCGTTATTTAGGGGGTGTATCGCAACCCCCTCGTCGTTAAAATAAACCAACGTGTATTTTTCTTTCGATACAATTGCAATTTTTCGTATCGAGGATATCCACCAGCGTTGAATTATTTGGGATCGTTATTTAGGGGGTGTAACGCAACCCTCGTCCAAACCTGTATTTTTTTAATGAGGTGTTTGGATACCAGTCGTAAAAAATTAGGCTAATAGTGCAACACACCGGTTCGAATGGTTACAATCGAAAATGAATCGATAGAATCCCTAATAACTGGCACTCGAGCGTGTCTTATCACGCGCATCTGTATTCACTGTGGCGGGCAACGTGTTAAGGTTCTGCTAGAAAGTTTCTAATTGGGCGCTCGGATTAAATTATCACAGCGGTTACTGACAACAAATTGGCCCGCGGAATTCAAAGGATTAAAGCTTCCTAGTGTCGTGCCTATGTAATTGGGTAAAGTGCTCGTATTCGAGGGAACGATTCATCATTCTAGGGCTACAAAGTAAACCCCAGCCCCGTGTGATAACAATTCGTTGGTTTTCTGCAAACGGATCGATAGTTTAGTTACGTTTGATTACCGTTCTTTGACAGGTATACCAGGTCACTTCCGTGTCCTCAGCAAACGGTGCCATCAACTTTGAAATTCGATCGTTACTGAAATTTGTAAAGGATATTTGTATATCGAATCTGCAAACAAGATTTTTATTCTATCGTCTGCTCGATGTAAAAGACCATTGTCTTTTGTAACTTCTTCACGAGTGTTTAAGACAGGTTCTGTTGCCGTTAAACGGTGAACGGTGTCGTCGTTTTAAGATCGATAAAAACTGACGTAATGTTCCACGAAAGTTTCGGGATTCTCCAGACTGGTTGGAATTTCGTTCACGTGCACGAGAATAACCTCCTCCACAGAGACAGTCGGAAGTTTTCGTTCTCGTCAAAAATTCTTTTTTTTCTTCTTTCGATCGGTTCTCAACATTGGCGTAGCTAGAAGTTTCATTCTTCGTAGGTTAGATCTTTAAACTTTATTAAAAGTATCAATTATTTAGCGTTGTTTAATTTTTATACAATTTTCTGTGATATTATTACAAAAATTAAAATTGAAAATTAATTGGTTACATTCTTAATAATTTGCAAAGTTAAATAACCTGATCCAATATAATTTGGATTGAACTTGAAACGATTTTGTCGCATTCGCATGATAGTGCCAAGGCAAGGGTTAAGATAAGATTTAATATTTTTGGGAGGTCCAAGTCCCTCCTTGTCCCCTATCTTGGTGACACCAATGGCTATCAGCTGTTTGACTCGATAAATTCATTAGAATTAGTGCTTACAACTTATTACGAGGATATATTTGCATACGAACCGTGACCTCAGTGACCAAATGATTAATTAAACTTTTCATACTAGTATTGTTTACGTTAACGAAAAAATAGTTACAAATTTGATCGCTATTCATTGATATTCAAATCATTGACCTTTAGAAAAGAAGAATCTTATCGGTAAACGACGACTTTACAACGTAACAGCATATTTAAGTTCAACCTGTTTGATAAGGAAATGTTGAACAAACGATAACAGTTACAACATTCGAAACATTGAATATTTTCAACCATGTATAAATTATCATAGTTTGTGTTGTGTTATTACCCCTTTAGAAATTATAATTAGAAAAATTCGTGATAAAATTAATATATTTATCTCATGTTCACTTAGAATAATAAATATTAAAAATCCTGAGTAATTAGTAACTAATTTTCAATTTCAAACTATTATTATAACATTGGTATTGCTAGTTTAATATTAATATTATATATTAGTAGATTATTGGCACCGATCACTGGTCTCGCAAGTAGAAATAAATATACATAGTAAGACATAGCAAAATTTTCATTTCTAAATAAACAATAAGTAATTTTTCATTTTAAGCTTTCAATTATATTACCTTATTGCTATAATATTAATTACTTTCATTAGTGTAATATATTTATAACTAGTGGTATAGCGTTGGGCTGACCACTGGTCAGTAGAAATAGACGTATATAGTAAGACATGCTAACTCTTCGATTGATAACTAATACTCTACCTTATTTTAAATATCCAGTGACTAATTGTTATTGTTAATTGAATATTACGAAGTATGTAGTAGTCGAAGGATTAAAGAAACAGAAAGGGGTGCTTCTTGCATCGATTGTGCGTGCAACACGGGGCAGAAATGTGTGTACATGAAAAATGTGATGCACCAGTGTGGTTCAAAGGCAGATTTGAAGCAGTACGAGTGCCAGATTTGCCGCATTAAGGGTTCGAATTAAAGGGGGTTGCTAGTTCGCTCTCGCGAGCGTTCGGGGTTGAGACTGTCGGTCAGATTTTCATTCGGCGAACAAAATTTTAACGAAGTGACCCAATAATGTAATTAATAAGAACATTTTAAACAATTTTAAATAATTCATCTCTGGAAGATTTCTCAATATAAAAATCTAGTTGATTTCGATAAATAATTTTGTAAAGTCGTGATATTTAATTTATCAAGATTCAATTTATATGCTCTGTTTGCTAATTCTTGTCAGATTTCGTGACGACGTATTTTTTTCCTGTCTGCGAACATGAGATGGAGAGAAATTTAATATAGTCTCGTGCTGAAATACGGCACTGTGCGCGATTGTTGATAGCGAGACCCACGTGTTGTATTTATTGCTGCGATTGTTTTTTTCTTCACGCTGATTGATTAATTATAGATTTTAAAGGGTTCGATGAACAACAATTAGTCAATCGTTGCACAACAAATATCCGTATCTACGTATTTAATATACAGGGTGATTCGTTTAATACTGAAACTATCTTCTGAATCGAAAATACAGATTGAAACGCAGTTTTTAAAAAATTTTGTAATTTTAAATGAGAGATCCGAGGCGACACATTTCGACCATCTGTGGTGGCAGAAAAAATATTTTGTACGCAGTTGGAATAATTTCAAAGGGGCTTAAAAAATTCCAACAAGAATTATCTTGAGGAAAACAAAATATGTTTTTGGCGTATTCAAATTGCAGATAAAATATATATATTTTAAAGGTAGCAGTTCACGCTAATGTTTTTATCATTGTAATTTGAAGAGGATATTTAGGTGGTCTTATTTTACACCCTGTGTGTAAGGTATTTAAAGATAGGTATGTTATGTCGGGAGAGGAGACGTTAGATAAATACGAATGGAAAGATTAAACATTATCAAATTTTGTCCGTCTTATCAGTACCTGGAGGAAATCTACCTTTTTTAACCATTTCATTATCAACTGATAAGAATATTTAGCCACCCTTAGAAGGGAGTTCATGTACTCTGAAACTTTGGTGTACCTCGAGGCCGTGGTTGGTGCTTTTCATGGACGGAATGTTTCACCAAATATCTAAATTTCTAAATTTACAGTAACTAATAATTGTGTTTCGTTGCGTTCACTGTCACGCGATAAAATATCAAACTCCGATCACCTTGATTAAAAGTCACCCATACGCACCTAAGAGTTAATCGTGGTCCAATGGCGCGATTCAGCGAAATTCGACTGTTTTGCCGGAAATCGAACGCGGCGAGGGCACGAAAGAATCAACAAAGATGCAACGAAAGGAATCAGCCGACTTATAATTAAGCGTGCAATGATTCCGGGCGAAGTTATCGTCGCGTCGATGAAAAACAAAGCTCTCTTCTTTTTCAGTCGCGCGTCGAAACACTTCCGAGAACGAATCCCGCGAGTATTTCTCGTCCCTCGACCAGCTAAATCACCCATCGACGCGAATCAACGTAGAAAATTCGTATTCTAACCGATAAGTTTTCGTTCATTTCCCCCGTTTCGTTAAATCGGTCAGATTACAAAATACGTACCACGGCCTCGTGGATGTTATTACATCTTATTCCTTGATCCTGCGTGTAAACAGTGATCGTTCCGAGCTGTGCTCTCCCTATTCGATCGTGTCGTTCAATGATGTTCAATCTCGTTTACGTTCTGTTCGATCGTTCATTCACTGTACTCCCCTTTCGAGCGTTCACCGGGATCTACGTTAGACGTGTGTTCCAATTTCGTTCGATAATTCTGCAAATTCAATAAGACTGGAATTGTTCGAGCAAAGTGATTCAGGATGGGATACACGTACGGGACATTCGGTATGTGATTGCCTTACGAGGATTTAGATTGATTTTTATTTAGTAGATTGTGGGATACCGGTGAAACGGCGTAAGGGTTGTTTCAGATACCTTTTATCGTAATTGGAGATTTGTATTTATCCTTCAGAACCTGTTACATGGAAATGTGTGCTGTGTTCCTTTAAAGATAATTATATTATAATATTTGATTAAGATTTAGACTGATTCTTAGTTGGTAGATTGTGGGGTGCTGGTTATTTTGGATACCTTTTCCTAATCCTAACTATTACCCTATACCACATCGAGTGATATCTTTTAAGGTGGCACAGATTGCTTCGAACTTCGATTATCTATCGATAATTAATTCTCTGGCGCCCAATACAAGAAACAGATGTTCCGTTCGCTCTTGTAAGGCAAATATTTACAGTATTCCGCTGGATTTTAATTATCGAGGTATATTTATATTTCTTTTTCTTCTTCGTACGAATGGCAAGTAGAAACACCTGTAATGCAAGTAAAGTTTTCGTTGAGCAAAGGTTTCTCTTCGAGGCTTCACAATGATTGACGTCTCGAATAACTCTCTGTCAGACAAGGTATTAACGCGAGATGTTCACAGGTGAAAACGGGATAGCGCGATCAATCGCGAGGAAAACCTTACGGCTAACTTTCGCCAGTCTTTACGCATAATTATATTGATGAAAATCGGGGATAATAAAAATTGGAAAGTTGTTAATCACGAGTTATACCTACGCTTTCCACTTAATACCCGATCAAACTGATATCAAATTTAATATCCTTAATCCTTGATCATACACTTTCATATACGATATCATATACGATTAATTTGAGCCAGAACAATGTGGTCTCTGGTGGACACAAAATACCAGCCAGCGATTTAACGAGACTAGAATTCGAACATGTTTCACCGCATATTTTCGTACTTGCCGAGCTAATGAACTGCGCTAATTAGTGCATCGATATTGAATCTACGACGCGGATCGTAGGTGACCCTCGGCTATGAAATTGGCGATAAATCACAAGAGAGAACAGCTGTTTCCACTCTTTCGCTCTCTTCGCGTGTCAGCACTTTTAACATTCACCTTTTTCCCCCTACACACGGCATATTTGCTTAATCGGTGCTCGTTATTAAGCAATTAGGAAATTTACGGAATCCAGCGGATAAAATGGTGGCCAACGATAGGCGGATTAAAGAACTGGTTTGTCACCTTCGCCGGGTGATAGAAAGGTGTGCGCCGATGCTCGTGGACACGATTGGCCCATTCGATTCCAGAAAACGAAAGAAGAAACGGCATAAGTTTTCGTTAGAGTTTGTTTTCTCTTCGCACGAGACAATTGTTAGGTGATTCGATGAAATAGTCATGAACGAGAGTATTTAAAATCAAAGTGTAACATGTGGACCAGTGTGATTTATGATTCCTGTGATAATACAGTTTCTGTTGTGTGCGATCGGTATTTTATATGTGATCGATAGTAAATTATCAGATGACTGAAAGGTGGGTTCGATTGTTTAGTTTTATTCACTAGTTTAATCTGTAATCTTAATAAATAAGGGGATGATTGTATTAGCTTGCATTTGTTTTCTTCTCTTCATCAGTCTTTGATCTGATCAATTTCATCTTTCCATAAAAAAATGACTATTCTTGCTTCTTGCACGATGTTCATCTTGCACCCTCTTCTCTGCGCCGATTTCTGGCGAACATCTTCATCGATCGTGACAGTGAAAGAGGGCAGTCGTCGCCTCGAATCACACGAGCATGTACGGAGGTTGTAATTAATAAAACGATCGATCAAGAAGCCTAGAATCCGGTACACGGTTCTAGAATATCCGGTATGTAAACGTTCATTAACGATCGTAAAAGTCAGCGAACCGATCGAAAGGTGTGTATCGACGTCCGCGTACACGATTGGCCGATTTCCCGATCTTTACGAAGGAGTGTTCGCTCGATCGTTAACAGGAGAGAGAGAAAGAGAAGGAGAAAAAAGGGGGGAAAAAATCATCGCAATGACGCGAAAGTCACGTTCGACGATTCTGTTACGTGTTTCACGGCTGGGAAAAATCATTACGACGAGAGAAACGATCGACGAATCACACGGATTTGCATATACATACGCGCACTTGTCTGTCACGGTTTTATCGTTGATCGAATAAAGGGAAGAATAATGTGCCATAATTGAAGACATAAACGTATCGCGATAAATACCACAATGTCTGATCTCTTGATACGATATTATCCTTCTGAACAATCTCTTTTATTTTTTCCTCGAGTGTTCTGCTAATTCCTTTTTATTAATTCCCTGAGGGTACGACTGCTGTCATCCGATGAAACATGTTTATTTTGACGCGAAGAAATCTTGTAATACCATTGAATTTTCTTATTTTCTTATTATTACGAATACAACAAACAACATTTATTTTTCCTTTCTAACGGATAGTGTCTCATGAATTTTATCGATCCGACACGACCAACCAAAAAATAGAATATTATCAAGAGAAAAATGTTGTTTAACGCAACAACAAAAATACGAATTTTACTTGTAAAACGACGAAGATAAAATTATTTGTATAAACAAAAAAAGTGTCCGGTATGCACATATTTATCAAAGTTTTTACTCGACCTATAAATCTTGCCAATACGATTGTTCCGAAGTTCATGGTCTCCGTAACTCGATGATAACCGAGTATCTCAATTGGTGGCCATACACGTTTTGGAAATTAATAATTGCTCGTCGATTACATATACGGGGTGTCAGAAAATTACAATTCAAACTACAATTCTAATCAACACAAAGACACAATAAAAATAAAAAAAAAAGAAGCATCTGTTCATTTTCTTCATCCACTGTAAGTGGAATTAAATATTTATAAAATCACCCTGGTAGCTGTTCGAAGTGTAAAATAGATTAATTTATTTGTACCTATTCCCTTCGTACGTTTCTGACCACACTTTGTTACGAAGTAAAAGCTTCTTATTTCTTCTCCCTCGAAGTATTACATTATTCAGTGGCCCGATGGAAATTCCTGGCAGGAAAATTTCTCACAGATGTCGAGCAAAACGATGATAACAGACGGAATATTTCTCCCCGGTGACACGTTGCTCTTATCTAATCAATTGGAAAAACCTGATGTGAAAAAGGTATCGAAATATATATCTGCCTTCACAGCCTTGAATTCGTTATTTTATACGAGCCCCCTTTGATCAACAGGTGTTTCAAATTCCTCAGAAAGCTGATTATCCGACGACGGAATGGTATTGAATCATTCGGAAAATTTGTGATCCAAATTCGATAATAAATTCCAATAATAAGACGTGTCCCTTCAATTTTCCAATTTGTACTTACACCTTGTACAAAATATGAGGTGCAATCAATTTTTCAATAATTGAATCATTTTTTAAATTTTTGTCACCTGTAACACACTCGTCTAAATCGTTGTACGAAAGAAAATTAATATGACTTCCGTTTTGCACGTCCGTTCCAGGTAAGATGTCGAAGTCGGGTAGCATCAAGGATGGCGAGAAGGGGCCGTACGACCCGGTTCCGATCAACGACAAAGGAAACGACGAGATCAAACTCGAGGCGAAGATGTCCCTGTTGAACGGGATCACCGTGATCGTCGGCTCCATTATTGGTTCTGGCATATTCGTTAGCCCCACCGGCGTCCTCAAGTACACGGGAAGCGTGAACGCGAGCCTCCTGGTGTGGACGATTTCCGGCATTTTCTCCACGGTACGTGCAACCACGGGTTGTGCAATCGATTTCTACCAGTCGTTGACCCCCGCCGACAAGTTCAAACTCTATGAATTCCTTGCTTCAGCTATAATAAAACTGCTGACACGAATTTTCTTTAAGAACGTTCACTGGTTATTTCAGTCTTCGATCATTCGATCCACGTATATCGATCCCCGGAGTCGGATATAACAAAGGTGTAGGAAACGTTGCGACAAGACTTTGACATAACAATTGGACGGTTTAAGATGCAAAATGTTAATTTTTTAGAAAGAAAAATTGTAGGCAAATCAATTAATAGGCTTCCGGTGGACAAGTTTTGTCACCTGGCTCGATGCACAGGTACTAAGATTTTTCAAATTCAGTATACACTTGCCTCCATTCATTTTCTCGTATAATTAATAGCTACACAGTAATCAAGAGGCACAAAAGTACAGATCAATGAGAAATTTTGAACACGAGGTACTTACAAACCGGAACCTCTTAGTATCTGTACATTTTGCCAGAGGGCGAAGCGGTTAATCGTCACAGATGGTGAACGGTGAAAGATCACAGAAACACCGTGTACCGTATCCAATTAAATCAATGATTTCGATCGAATATCGAAGGTTTAATGTACCTTGACGTAACGCAATCATGAAATACGTTTAATGGCACAACAGGTAGGCGCATACTGTTACGCGGAGTTGGGATGCATGATCAGAAAGTCGGGCGCCGATTATGCGTACATCATGGAGACCTTCGGGCCTTTCCTTGCGTTCATCAGGCTCTGGGTCGAGTGTATGATAGTGCGGCCTTGCAGCCAGGCCATCGTGGCCTTGACATTCAGCGTTTACGTGCTGAAGCCGGTGTTTCCAGACTGCACGCCACCGGACGACGCCACCAGAATACTCGCCGCCTGCTGTATCTGTAAGTGAACACACAATTGTTTCAAAAATTACAACTATAAATCGTCGCCTCGTACAAATATGGAAACTGGCGTTAATTGTACCGTGCGATCAATTCCACTGACCTTATAAAGAATCGAACGCCTCGATACCGTGTTTCTTTAGCGATATTTTATAAACATGCCGGTTCATAATATCAACTCGAAGTATCGCAATATTGCAACGGGAAGGAAGTAGCTATCCGATGACACGTAATTTTTAATCGCGTAGCTAGAAATTTTGTTTAGAAGGAAAAGAAAAATCCTACGAATTTGTGTTGCAATCCAGTGTGTTATTAGATGATGACGTTGTTCTTAGAATTATTTGAGATCTTAGAATTTAACCGATTAAAGGCGGAGTTAAGGGTTGAATCTATGCTAGCACCCCTTGATCCTTCTAGAAATTAATATTGTCCTTTGTAAGATTTCGTTAACCCCGGAATTAAAAAAATGTTCGATTTTTCGTTATCAAAAAAATGGAAGAAGATTCCTTCGAACAAACGTTACGCGTTCTGTAAAATGATACATAGAAGGGACTCGAGGCGGAAGAACAACCGACAGCAACCGCAGAAACACGATATCCTTCCCCTTTGTGGCGTTTTCCAACGAATAAAAAGGATTCCCAAAAAATACGCTTTTTCCGCTCGTGTTGCGGTAACTGGCCGTCACTGACGACCCGTGTATCGTCGATTCTTCGTTCTATAACACTTTTATCCCAAGTTTTTATTCAAACGAAGCAAAAGAAACTTCAATTTTCCAAATGGCTTCGAGAAAGGATATTCTTTACGTGGTAGTTGCAAACAAATCATTAATTTCGACTTACAAGTCCCCGGAGGATTAATTAGACCCTCGTGAACTGTACCTCGAGGAGGGACAGGAGGAAGGGAATCACAAATTATTGTCCTCGTAAGAAAATAGGATATTAAGTGGGAGATCTTCCCGAAGGACGCGTTCCACTTGCGACAATGGGGGAGAAGTCGGATTTTCTTTCGTAGAGAAAAAAAGAATTATCGAGAAATGTCCAAGGACGAAGCGGACAGGATTCTATGGACCATTAGAATATTGGCGATCTCTCTGCCCACTCATGAAAATTCCACGGGGACCAAGAACATTTCCGGAGTGTTTGCGAGAGGCTTTAAAACCTTGACGAACGATTTAAACCTTCTTCAGGAATCAGGACTTAACTTTATATTTAGATTCTGTGATTTAAAATAAGATTTCTTAAACTGTTTAATGTAAATGGCTGAGAGGAGCATCACGACGAATGTATTTTAATTAATTGTAAGAAACGATTTCTTTCTCGAAGCCGAGACCCGGGCGTTGGTGGATTAAAAGCAGAAAGGAAGAACGTAATTTGATTAACCGACTGTTAAGTTGTTGAATGATGACGAAACGGCCTTCCAATTACGAAGGGACAGTTCTTGGAACACCACGAAAATCCGATGGCCTTCTCTGAACGATACGAATTCGTATCAATTAAATAATACACTCGATTAATGCACATAGCGGCTTTAATTTCCGTGAGAATCAACGACCTGTTGTTGTGGTTAAGAAACAGATCAACAACATATTTTCAACAACCTATCTCGCCTACCTAAATTGTTAATTAATATTGAAATCATCGATTCCAAAAAATTTCCACAAAATTCCCCGGAACAATTAATTATTCATTCATACATTCGTTCGCCAGGTGGTCGCTGGTGATTGTTTAATCCTCGGTTTCGCAAGAATCTTCTTCGCGAAACGTTTATACTCAGTGTTAAAATCGTGGAAGAAGAATATTCGTGGGCATGCTGGACGTAATAACAGGTGGAACGTCGATCGCAATAAGGATTTTCCAACCAAGTATCGCACTTTCCAAGGTAACGAGACGCACACGATGGAATCCCGTTTAATTTCCGATGAATCGTTCGCCGGAGCACGAACAAACGTTTCCTGTCTGCAAGAACGAAATGAAAGCCCGTTTCTGACGCTCTCATCTTGCCAACGAAATGGATTTCTTCGAACGTAATTAAGCGTCTAACAGCACGCCATTCCATTTTATATATTACACACTTTTCCTCCTTCGAAGAAATATCGTTTTTCCCCCCTGTTTGATTTTCATTGAAAATTATTATCGTTAGAACCATTAACAGAAATAGGTTGAATAATATATGAAAAAGGAGCTTAACGATAATCTGTACTATTGTGTGTCCGTCTGCATCAATTGATGCCATCACTTGACCATCTAATTTACGTTCACGTCATAGTATGCTACAGTGTTTCTTGCCATTTAAACATCGAAGGGTCAATGGTAAACATCGCGTAACCCAAGTTAATTTGTTTACAATACTTTTCTTTTTTTAATATTTTAAGGTATTTTGAAATTCAATATTCAGGAATTAGGTGCTTGGATATTTGATATTTGAGAATATTAGGTACTTTGTAATTAAGTATGTTCAGAAATCGATTCATAGATCGCCCAAGTCACCCCGGAAGTGCAATATTCGATCACGTATATCGGAAAAACGAGATCGTGGAGTAAACAATTCTTCAGGACATTTCGATCAGTTTTATCAGGAAAAATCCCTCTAGATTTTGTATAATAATTTTTGAAAGAAGCTATACATTGGTCGATCCGATCGAGCCGGCGTCGCGTCGCGGTGTCTCGAGGAGGCAGTGCTCTCGAGTGAAAAGAGACTGCGGTAGCAATCACGTCCCATTGCGATTAAATGTAATCTTCTAATAACGTGTCAACTGGCAGCCACAACAGCATAATTCGCCAAAGGGGGGCTCCCGGGGAGTGGCGAAATGAAGAGCAGAATAGAGAAGTGAAACCGATTGAAGGAAGACGCCTAAGGAGGCAACAGAATGGAAACGAAAGAGACGGAGACCGTGTAACCAGAGTGGAAGGGCGCAAAGTCTCGCGATATTCTTCGAGATGTTGCATCAGTCAAGAATTTGTTTCTTTTTTTTTTTTTGTTTCTTCGCTTTTCTTCAACATTCGCTAATGAATCCGCCAAGGACAGTCTCGTTGGGAACTCGAATCTTGTTACTTGCTTTAAACCATCCTCCATCGATATTATTTATTTCAATAATTCCCAAATATACTTTGCAATATACTACTTAAATCCTGTTACAGTAAATGGTAATAGATTCGAACTGTAATCATTGTTAAAGTTTGAAATTCAATGTTATAATTATTTTATAAGTTTATAAATTAGAGGACTTCGTGCACGTGTGACAATTTCCTTGAATAAACTACTGAATTGACATTATAACCACGTACAATGAAGTTGCCATTATAAGAAGTAGCCCGTGGCTCGCAGGAAATGTAAAATATGCGATTGGTTGCATCAGAAAATTTCGACACACGAGTCCAATATTCAATATGCAATTGAAAATAGATACGAAACAATTACATAACAATGGATCGAATTCTTTGAATGTTGCATCAAAATATAATTTACTGTAATAAATAGTTCTTTGGTTTTAAACTTTAAATTTTTCAACAATGGGATCAAGAAGTTTCATTTTGGATATAAAATTGCATTATTACTTGATTTTTAACGATTTCATCATTGCACACCTGGACAAGGTAGCAGGTCGATAACCATCCACGTTGGTTTCCACCCCCTCTGGTCGTCATGGTTGGTTGGACCGGTGCCAGTTAGTCTGAAACGTTAAGGTTATCGTGTACAACCGGTTAAGTGAATTAAAATGTTAATAAATGTTAGTGTTATCGATCTATCTGTTGTGGTATGGAAACGAACTGTCATATCAGAGATGATTGACAAGATGATAGAAATACTTAAATATTACATTTCCATTATAAAAATTTAAAAACTTTAAAATATCAACATAAATGATTACCCACTTACACACACACACACACACGTCCTATCCTTCATTTTCTCATTTTATCTTCCACGGTGCAATCACCATCGACACTGATAACGCATGAATAACACTTTATCTAACTCTTCTCTCCCGACAGAATAAAATATAATCATTAATCTCGACACAATTTGTTTCAAAGTTTTAATTAACCGCGACTCGGAACGATACTAATTACAAGATGCAAACCACTTAAACCATGCTTTCTGTGTTATCACGGTTAATTAACATTCGTTGACCTTTTCGTATCAGGACAGACACAGGACTGGAAAGTGGGGTTGCAACCACGATTTATAACATTACATTTCATCCCAATCCTTTTAATCAATTTTGATCAATTTATAATCAAAGTTGTTCGTTCAAGGAGCCCTTCGTAAACGAAGTCAAATAGTTCTGAAATTTTCCTTGAAACTATGAAATACCGTTGTTTCCCTTTTTAAATATATTTTTTAACATATTACCCAGGCATCTTAGCGTTCATCAACTGCTGGGACGTAAAATGGGCAACCAGAGTGCAAGACATCTTCACCTACGCCAAGTTGCTCGCCCTCTTCATCATCATCTTCACCGGAGCTTATCAGCTGTTCTCTGGTGAGTTCAATGACTTTGACCTACAAATTTCTTTCAATTTCTCTTTTTTATTCCCTCAATTTAATATCTTAACATTTAAGATTCCCAATTTATTATCTCCGTAAGGCCTTGAGGGTACAATAATGAAAGCAAAGGTCGAAGAATTTCGACCACCCTCAGGGAGTCTTGTCTCGATCGATCTCCGGAGGTTCCTGAAATTGAAAATTAATATTGAGCATGCGGGTAGATTCACACGGGTCGCTGAATTCGATAACGTCCTCGATATTCTACGCTATTCACCGACTTACAAAACGTTTTACACCCGGGGCTATACATTATTTCGACAAGAAGAAATTGTTGCGTCAGCTCGTTGCTCAATCCTTTTTCTGCGCGACAAAAGGAGAGCCTGGCTTTCTCTCCCGTGCAAATAGCGTTTAGTTTCTTCGCTATCGATCGTCGAGATGTTATTAGAATCGTATCTGCCGTGTCATTTTTATCCGGACAATGCAAAGAAATCGCGAAAGGTGTTAATGGTTTTGGATGTTGAAAGCGTTACAAAAGAAATACGAGATTTCACGCTACGCGAGTCGTTCTTAGTCAATTTCTTCAATTTTCTATTAACTTTTTATCGTTTGATACGCGTTCGATACACTTTGCGTGGAAAATCGATTCCAGGCGCTGTTTAAAACGATTCTTCGGGATCTTCCCGAAAGAAAAGTACTTTTAGAATGAAAAATAAATTAAGTGCGATATTGAAGACTAACCGATTGAAAAAAAATCTTGAACGTAAACGTTTTAAAATACGATGAGAAAAGTAAAATTCAATATCGAGAAGAAATGAAGAGGTAAAGTGAGTTTCGAGTTGGCTCTCTGTGCTGAGTGTCCCTGGTGATCATTTAGAAGGGCAATAAAATGCTCTTGTACGGGAACGAGGAAGCTCGCGTTATAATGTTTCACCACCCACGCCCAACCCTTCAAGTAGCGTAAGACTGTTAGGCGTCTTTTCACTTGCCGGACAAGACAATTTGCCCAATCAAAAAGGTGGGTTAAAGACGTGGCCGTGTACGAGGTGCGTACGATGTATTCGTGCACGAGGAATCGCTTGAATTGATCTATTCAGCCGTTCAAATGCCTCTCTGCTCTTCAATTGAATATCGACGTGAGAACCAGCATTTTTTTCTCAACATGTTCATAGTAAGAGATATCTGGACTGGTCGCGTTAATACAAAAAAAAATAAAATAGTGCAACAATCGAAGGTTTAATCCTATTAAGAAATGAAATAAATTGCATCAGTTTCATATATTCTTTCGTACAACTCAGATATTTCTTTTATTTCACGGTCTGTCCCGTTTTTGTCGGCGCATTATGAAAGATGGATTACGAAAGTATACCGCAAAGTGCATTCCTACGAATGGCACACGTGTCTGATCGATTACTTTTATCCCGTGTTCCAGGACACACGCAGTATTTCACGTTCGACAACACGAAAACAGAAGTGACATCGATAGCACTCAGCTTTTATTCGGGACTGTTCGCGTACAACGGCTGGAACTACTTGAATTTCATCATCGAGGAGCTGAAGGATCCTGTCAAGTAAGCAACCGGTTGATCATTTTATTCCATATCGAAAATAATACTGAAGAAACAATAGAAGATAATATAAAATATTATCTGTCTGTTTCAGAAATTTACCAAAAGCCATTGCGATCTCCTGCGTGTTGGTCACCATAGTTTACGTGTTCGCGAACATGGCCTTCTACACAACGCTGAGCCCCCTTGAGGTCCTGGGAAGCGAAGCTGTTGCAGTGGTAAATCGATCAATTAAATTAGATACTTTCTATTATTAGTCTAATACTAATAACACCCACATATTTCTCCGTTTCATATTTCTTCTCAGACATTCGCCAACCGACTGTTCGGTGTGTTCTCCTGGACGATACCAGTATTCGTGGCCCTCTCGACGTTCGGCGCCGTAAATGGAATTCTTCTAACGTCCTCGAGGCTTTTTTACGCCGGTGCCTGCGAGGGTCAGATGCCTGAAATATTAACGATGATCCAGACGTCGAGGCTCACCCCAACCCCCGCCGTTCTATGCATGGTACATGTCCATCTCCATAGTTGGACCCTATAAAACAACAATCGAATTACATTTCTCATTTTTCGAAGTACTACGAGTAGTAAACTTTAATTTTCCAGCTGTTTTTAAACGTTTTCAACCTTCGAACTACGAAAGAAGGATCTTGAAGATTTCCTTTTAGATCGTTGATTAAATTCTATTCAGCTTCGCGCAATTTGCTTCGATTGTGTACATTAGAAATTGAGGAACGTCTCGATGAAAAGAAGTAACAATCGCTGGCGTTAATTGGAATGTTCCAGGCTCTGCTGTCCATGCTGTACCTCTGCTCTTCCGATATCTTCGCCCTGATCAACTACGTCGGCTTCGCTACCTGGGTGGGTAATCAGAAAGATGATTCTACAGCTTCTCTTCTATAAAAATTATTAGAAATAACAATTCTAACGACAACTAAGATTATACTTATGATAAATTCAGAAATTAAGGAACGAAATAGGACAATGGACGGTGCCATTCGATCATTACCGAGAAATTCATAAGCTCGCCTTGACACACTGGCGATCATTATTGTCTGTTCAACTATAAAAATGAAATCGTACATAATTATACGTGATTGCATTCCGAGAAACGCAACGGGCATTGTTGTAATACAGGCCATAGGATAGAGAAGCTGAAACGAGTACCTGCATCGCCACGAATTATTAGCCCAACCGGACGAGTGATAATTCTCTAATTGGCTCATACTGTCCGGTGTAATTGACAGTATTGTCCGACTTTATAGCCGGACACAAGCGTGTCCACCTTATTGCGGCTCGTCTGATCGTCTGTCCTTTCGAATCGAACGAAAAAGAAAACAAAAGAAGATTATTTTTTAAAGAAGGATATTAGGAATATTATTTATACCAGCACCGCTAATACTATTTATTAATTTTGTCTGTAGCTGAGCATAGGCGTTTCCGTGTTGTGTCTGCCATGGCTCAGGTGGACCCAGCCGAATCTACTCAGGCCAATCAAAGTGAATCTCTTTTTCCCCATACTCTACATCCTTGCGACCCTCTTTGTAACCGTGGTGCCGATGTACGCCAGTCCTGTGGAAACAGGTAAGATGACACTTCTGGCTGTCTTATAAAAAGAACATTAATTCCTTTACTATTTTTTCCTTTTTTATGAACAGGATACGGTTGCCTGATGATATTCTCATCCATACCTGTGTACTTTATATTTATCGCCTGGAAAAACAAGCCGAAATTCTTCCAGAAAGGAGTCGGTAAGTTGACAATGCACCTGAAACAGCAAAAGAAACTTTGTCAGTGATTTATTTATTAAAAATGAATTTGCGTTGTACATTATCATCGTTTACGTTCTTAACAATTTAATCAGTTGGTTGTATAATTTTATGGTTGATTATGTTTCGTTGTTTTTGTTTAACGTTAAATGTGTTCCCACAGGCGCCGTTACCAAAACTTTGCAGAAGCTGATGGTAGTCGTCGGACCAAAGACTAAGGTTCAGATACACACTGTCACATAATTTTACTCTTGTCATGTCACGCATGCTTTAGCATCCATTTCATTTTTATCATCGTCGCCGTATACTTTGTTGCTATTTTATCACCGTGCACGTCCTTCTTATCTAATCTGTTTTAAACTTATCAATCATTCCACGTAAGTGTATTCCAAAAAGAAGAAAATTGTATATTTTCAAGGTACTTCTTGGTTGAAGATGGCTGTTGGCTCTTAATTTGATCCGGACAAATTTTTCAATTAAATCAACATTCATTTCCCTTTACTTTCTTAAAATAATAATTTCCATTTAGAACGCTAAAAAAATCATTGTAAAACCACGAATGTTCATCGTTTTTTCAGTTTGCTGCGAACATTGTTCAATTTTAATTTTGCACGATGCACCCACATTAACCAGCACCACACACACCAACTCGTGCAGCTGTCTCTCACATGTTGCACCAGTAAAAGTTGTGATTAATCGTATTCTCTAAGAACTAATTCTCTAAAACGAAGTCTGACAATCTACTCCTTCTCTAATATGTATAATCTTGCCATCTTTCCAAATCGTCTTAACAAAATTGAACAAACTAAAACGTGATCGTAATTATTTTTGTTTTCTCTTCTTTTCTAGTAAGCGCCACGAAGTTCCTTCAGAAAATAATGCTGGTCGTCGGCAAATCGAAACCCGCTCAGGTTTAATCAGTCAGAATGGACACCTCGGCATTGACGGGGGTCACTTCCGGTTCCGAGGGCAACGACGAACGAAGCAGAGTTCCCGGAACGCTCGTAGAACCTTGACGAGAGATTGACGGGCCATCAAGCTCAAGGAAATGGCCTATCGGATTCGAATCGAACGTTCTACGAGCGTCAAATGGTGGCCTGCCAAGAGACAGCCATATTTTGAAGCAGGCCACCTCGGGAACGAAGCGACACGGAAGTTCTCCCTTTTGTCTGGATATCGTCAAGATTTTCGCGAGATCGTGTTTGTGTTTCCAGTGGAGGTACAGCGGTGTATAGGCTGTTAAAAAAGTTGATGATTTCACGTCACTGGTATCTGAAATTTCCATAAAAATCCATTAATTATTCTGTAATTCAATTCATGCGACTTTGAATCGTACAACTTCGTTTTGTATTCGAATTTTGAAGTGAAAAGTGGGCGCATGTGATATCAGATCGTTGCATATCAAAACATTTATTATCAAATCAAATTGAAACTCGCCAGTGTTCCGAATAGCATTGATATTATGCTAACCATATCTTTTTCGCAAAAGCCCACCCTCTATACATTATCCGCTTCCATTGGAAACGCAAACGTGTCCGATTATTTGCAACGATTTGAAACGTACGTAATGTATTTCTCTTTCATTCCACGCTGTATATCATTTCCATTACCGCGATTCGAGCCACCTTCTGATTCACCGGTGGCCGTCGAATAGGTCTTCGTTAGTTATCCCATAAAGAATCGTCAGCGATATAATTTATTATCTCGTCGTTTACATGAAACGGATCCGTTCGATCCGGCTTTGGTTCGCCTAAAAATGTATTGCAATTAATCAGTTGTTATCGACGTCGGACATCAAACATATTGTATTCACGTTTTACTGCCATCGTGTGTTGATTATCGAATCACTTCGTTGAATTTCATGTCGAAACACATTGCCAGACGCGTGTATTTTGTATATTTATAATATTTAATATTACCTTGGTTAATTTAGAAACTTTGAGTGAAATTTGTAAAATTTGCAATACTTTATTTAACCCCCCCTGAATAATATTTATTATTCCTTTGGTTAAAAAAGTTTGAATATATTTTGAGTAAAATTCGTGTAAATTACAATTTTAACCCTCGAAGAGGGATGGTAACCTTTGCTTAAATTAAGTCTAATTACAATTAATTTGAATCGGTTGGCAGTGTGTTAAAAGAGAAACCCACCGATCGGAAATTGACTAATTAATAAGGAAGAATTGTTCGAAAGGAACGTAATAGCCAGAATTCTAGATCACAAGCGATTCTACGTTTTATAAATACTTTTTTAAGCGAGCAACCGATGTAGCGTGTTTTAGGATGATTTTAGTCGCGTTTCGAGACTCTTTTTCCATACATTTCTTTTTTTTTTTTCCTTTACCTTTTTCATTCTTTCGCGAATGTATGCATGCGTTTGATGAGTGAAGGTACGGATAAGGATTCACAGTGGACGTGAATGTTTATCTTTATGATCGAAGCGATTCGTGTTTAACATTAAGAGATTTTTATATCCTTTTGTTTATATATATCTGGAGACGATTAAAGAATGGCAATTTTCGATTGCTATCGATCACTGTAATCATTTAATTCACGGTTTCGTGGCGAGTCCAACGATCCATTGTAATCGCGTTTGGATTATTTATATACGCGGGGTGACGAAGAGGGGGATGGTTTGTAATTTGTACATCGAAAAATTCATATTTTTCAAGTAAGCGATCTTCCGTTCGTACAAATCGTAAACCGTTTCCTCTTCGTCGTCCTGTATTATTTTTAAGACCTTCTAGATGGTACATTGATTCGAGGAGGGACATTTTGTAGTGGATTTTGATTGAAAATGGATCTCTGATCGCTGCAGTCTTGTTCTGAAATAAGCGACAAGTCTGAGAACATAACTTTCTATGAAACTCGAAATAAAGTTAAGTCCCATTTTGTATAATACTTTTTGATTTATACAAATTCGAGAAAAGGATTAAACTAATTGAAAACTAGATACCGTGCAACTTTTGTTTGAATATATTTTCGTTCCTTCTATTAAACTACTCGTTCGATATCTGACTTCTGGCTTTCATAGATCTCTCGTCTCTTTGCGATCCTCAACTCATTCATTGCAAGGTTAAATCGATTATTCAGTGACGTCAGCTATGATATAGTAATGTTTTTTCTTTCGTTTTCAAATTATTGCAAATAGAATTTTTGTACTGTATCTACAAATAATTGATATTAGATTTTGGGAAATTTAGATTTTCTTTGACACTAGATTTACATTTACTTTGATTTTTCACAAACAAAAAATTGTAGAAACTGAATATTATTAGAAACATATTTCATAAATCTCTATTGTCCACGCTTGTAAATTATTTATTATTTTCTGTTCAGACGCGTATACGCGTCAATCGACTGCAAAGGGCCTGGCAGTGAATGGGTCAGACGAAAAGGGTGCTTATTTCGGATCAAGACTGTACATTTAATGCCCAATGACGTACACGTTTCATTCCTCGCAAAAATAAATATCGAAGAGGGGCGTGTAAGTGGTTGTACGATTACGACACATTTTCTACATACGTTTTGAATTCTACTAATTCTTAAGAAGAATGTGTCAGCTGTGTTGTAGAGAATATCGAGATCCAATATCCGGACGGTGATTAAATTGCGATAATTATGCTTCATCGAATTGCGCCGGAAGCGAAGGAACAAGGTTCGCGAACAAAATTCCAGCATATCCATATGGAAACTTTTTATCTAGGACCAAAAGTATTTTCTATCGAGCTTCTCTGTTGAGGCTTGAACAAAAATGAAGAAAAAATGTCATTATTGAATCGAGGGCTCGGAAGTTAATTATTGATTAACTTCTGGGCCCTTCAAACATCAATCATTAACTTTCGTGAAAAGAAACATAAATCAGGGTGGTTATCGACGAAAGGCCTAGTCGATCCTTGGTAGCTAAATATTTCCCCTAGATCGCCGATTTTTCTACGTAAAAGTGCGTGAAAATGACAATACAGTTATAAGAATGTTGAATGAAACTCTTATCAACGACACTATTGAGAAATATTTTCAAATTCTTGAATTTTTTTTTCCACTGATTGTAAGAGTAAATTTAATCCAAAAATATTGTAATTTGTTTCAAAGAAAAATGAAAAAATATATAGAGGGAGAGAGCCTGTATATGGACTGAAATTCTAGCGATAGCGATTCTTGAAGCAAGTTACACTTATTCGAAAATGAAAATCGCGTATATTTTTTACATCGTCGCGAATGAACTAAGTCGATGGCCGCTCTGACACACGTGACAATAATCAACTTCTAATTAATTAATTAGTCGAGATTAAGTAAGGATATAGATCGGGGGACGTAGGAATTATTAGAATTCGAACGTGTTTGCTTTCCTTTTTTTATATTTCTTTCCAGCCTGTATCGTTTTGTCCACGAAGAGGAAGCTTGAAAAGAAGAAAACGGAAGTTTCAACATTTTGCTCTCTGTTCGAGCGAACGGTGGTTGCATTGTTCTTCATTTTCTAATAGATAATTATTTATCCATCTGGCTAGTTATATTATTGATCGAATTATAGTTAATTCTAGTACTTCCTGGCGTGGACGACATACGATCGAATCAAAAGCAGAAAATTCATTGAAAATAAGAACATTGCAATCGCCATTATCGTTTTTGCTGGACACGAGTTAAAATTAACGAGAAAAAAAAGATGATGCGACACAAGAAATGCGGTAGCTTAGGATCTAAACGAATCGGTCAGAAATGGAAACATGGGACAAGAAAATTGTGACAATATATTATATTGTATAATATGAGTGTTACTTCCCTTTCTCCTCAACTTGTAAAATATCTCTCTGTCAAGTAAATTAAGTCTCTGAGAACAAAAAAGAGAAGATGAAAATTGAAGTACAATTCGTTCAGATAACACATCCTTCGTTAATTAATGACTTGAATGATTAAGCTCCAATTAAACCTGGAACACAAATCATTATTCGATGTTTAATTCCATTTATTTCTTAATAACTTGAAAGGAAGGATATAACTTGTAATTACCATTAGGAATTATAATTGACCATAATTAATTGAAATTTGTTGAGATTAAAATATTGAAACAAATGTTAAATATACCATTTTTATAGCACTGTTATATTAAGAGAAATATATACTCCCCGTTGTATTTTCTTCATTTTGCAAGAACTAAATGATAAAACATACTTAAATTGTTTATATTTAATGATTTTTTTCATTAAAATCGTTGTATTTTGCATAAATAATTAAAAATTAAAAAATATTTTTAAATTTTTACCTCTAGCGCCATCTCTTCGAAAAGTGCTGAAACTGCTCAAAAATTGACAGGAATCTGCCGTACCTACAATGATTATTTTTTAAGAAAATAATTTTTTGCTGTTTTCGCGTGTTTGAAGCATCTAATCGCTTCTATTTTACACTAATTATCGATTCCAATTGTCCGATTAATCCTAGAAGCCCGAAATATTGAAATATTAAAGATTAAATCGCACATTGAGAGAGTGAGAGGTGAGATTGGCGGACTAGTGTTCACTCTCTCGCACATTGGTGTTGTGCGCAGGCGCGAGTTTGGCGTAGAGAGAGTGAGAGACTAGATGCTCGGACCTCTCACACCCACAATGTGCGAGAGAGTGAACACTAGTCCGCCAATCTCACCTCTCACTCTCTCAATGTGCGATTTAATCTTTAATATTTCAATATTTCGGGCTTCTAGGATTAATCGGACAATTGGAATCGATAATTAGTGTAAAATAGAAGCGATTAGATGCTTCAAACACGCGAAAACAGCAAAAAATTATTTTCTTAAAAAATAATCATTGTAGGTACGGCAGATTCCTGTCAATTTTTGAGCAGTTTCAGCACTTTTCGAAGAGATGGCGCTAGAGGTAAAAAATATAATTATTTTAAAAATTGTAAAAATAATAAAAAATAGAGCTTGTACGGTGACAAATTGATACTTTTATGATAATATAAAGTTTCCCCTTCCTTTAGTTCAAATTTGGTGATCCTAGAACATCATTTAAGTATATAAATCGATATAAACCTGCGCTTGATTACGAGACTCGAAGACTACATTTCAGAGCCTTTATTTATTATTTTCTTGCTTTATCGCGATTGTTAATTAATTAGAAACGTTCATGGTACTAAAAAGCTGCATTTATTCAATAAACTCTTACGCATTAGCATACTGCGTTGGCTTGGTGCGAGTGAGAGGGGTGACGCTCTCGCGGAATCTTTCCCCTCGCTGGTGCATCGGCGTACCTGGCGCGGGCTGTAATGTATAATTTTTAATCGTTGCGTTACAATAATTAATAGTATGAGTTATTCAAGGTTCAGACTATTGTAGATCGGTTTTTCGTGTTCGAAAATGTAAAATTCGATACCAAATTAGCCAGTGCTTCTACGTTTTCTATTATTCATTAATGGTCGGGTAGTTACGTTCATCCCTTTTGTGTGAGGTTATGACAAAGTCCCTGTAATTTTATGTACAAGCTGCTTTAGTTTAATGATACATAACTAGATAAATACAACTTTGCAAACTCGAGATCCATGGTTTCTGAGTCTAGTTTCATGTTACCAGTAAACAATGGGAAGGATTTATCTACTGACAGTAAACATAATCCATCAAATTCAAACCTGATTGAAAATGATCAATTTTGTTATATCGTATGTAAGTATAAAGTATTATAATTTTATTCAAGTAGTTAATAATAACGTATTTTGCTGTGTTGCAGATTAGAAGATGTATTTGTTATACATTTCTACGCCACATAAGCTGCACATTAACATCATCAAATCAACGGGAAACTTTCTGGCAGTTTCTCAGATATCAGTGTTCGGTAATTTTTGGAATTGGACACTACTAAAATTTCAAGAAATGGCACGAAGAATACTTCCTGTCACATCATGTTCTCCTAATACAAATCTGCAAACTTGAGATCCTTGGTTTCTGAGTCTAATTTCATTTTACCAATAAACAATGGAAAGGATTTATCTACGGAGAGTAAACTGTTCTTCAATAGTTATACTGAATATATAAGTACATATGTAATTGTAGAATGTCTTTATTTCATAAGAATATTGTACTGCGCTTAAGCTATATGTTAAATAATTATAAAAATATGTTGTATGTAAAAATACTGATATGTAAGTTTTACAATTTGTAATTATAAGTGCGTTAAAGTTAAGAATCTAATATTTAAGTAAGTTTTACAGTTAGTAGGTATAAGTGCGTTAGAACTGTGAATGTAATATTTAAGTAAGTTTTACAGTTAGTAGTTATAAGTGCGTTAGAATTGTGAATGTAATATTTAAGTAAGTTTTACAGTTAGTAGTTATAAGTGCATTAGAATTGTGTATGTAATATTTAAGTAAATTTTACAATTTGTAATTATAAGTGCATGGAAGTTATGAATGTAATATTTAAGTAAGTTTTACAGTTAGTAGTTAGAAGTGCGTTAGAATTGTGAATGTAATATTTAAGTAAATTTTATAATTTGTAATTATAAGTGCATTGAAGTTATGAATGTAATATTTAAGTAAATTTTACAGGTAGTAGTTATAAGTGCGTTAGAATTAACAATGTAACATTTATGTAACATGTATAATTGAAAGAATTTTCAATAAACATAGAGTTAAACTAAAGCAATTGTTTATTCATTTATAAACCTAACTCCCTTATCCAGCCCTTACAAAATTTCACTTAAAAAGCAAGAAATAATGTAGAAAAACATTGCACAGAAGTTTCGAAATACAAAAGTAGAAAAAGAAACGAAAAATATCGGTTTGATACAGAGAAGAACAAAATTCGGTACAAACGGTTTCCAGGAATTCCTGGAATTCGACGTCACTAAAATTCTGGGAAGTGGCACGAAGAATACCTCCTGGCACATCATGTTCTCCTGATACAATTTCGGGATCCGAAATTCTGTGAATTTAAATTTTATAGTCTTCGATTTGCTATTGTTAATTTTCATTATTTTCTGAAATTATTTATGGGATAAGGATATCAAGAGAGGTTTATTTAAATAAATAAACGAGTTCTGGGTTATTTTTGAAAATCTGCATTTATTCAATAAACTAAATGATTTATTATACATTGAGCTTTAGAATAGTTATTAAATTATTTACAACTAACGTTTACAATTGTAATTTTGCGCACTATCTATACAACTTTAATTTATAATCGGATTTGTTATAGAATTGATACAACAGGTATCTAAGTTCCGATTATTAATTAAATCCTTGGTTTCTGAGTCCAAGTTCCCGGAAATTCCTGGAATTCGACGTCACTAAAATTCTGGGAAGTGGCACGAAGAATACCTCCTGGCACATCATGTTCTCCTGATACAATTTCGGGATCCGAAATTCTGTGAATTTAAATTTTATAGTCTTCGATTTGCTATTGTTAATTTTCATTATTTTCTGAAATTATTTATGGGATAAGGATATCAAGAGAGATTTATTTAAATAAATAAACGAGTTCTGGGTTATTTTTGAAAATCTGCATTTATTCAATAAACTAAATGATTTATTATACATTGAGCTTTAGAATAGTTATTAAATTATTTACAACTAACGTTTACAATTGTAATTTTGCGCACTATCTATACAACTTTAATTTATAATCGGATTTGTTATAGAATTGATACAACAGGTATCTAAGTTCCGATTATTAATTAAATCCTTGGTTTCTGAGTCCAAGTTCCCGGAAATTCCTGGAATTCGACGTCACTAAAATTCTGGGAAGTGGCACGAAGAATACCTCCTGGCACATCATGTTCTCCTGATACAATTTCGGGATCCGAAATTCTGTGAATTTAAATTTTATAGTCTTCGATTTGCTATTGTTAATTTTCATTATTTTCTGAAATTATTTATGGGATAAGGATATCAAGAGAGGTTTATTTAAATAAATAAACGAGTTCTGGGTTATTTTTGAAAATCTGCATTTATTCAATAAACTAAATGATTTATTATACATTGAGCTTTAGAATAGTTATTAAATTATTTACAACTAACGTTTACAATTGTAATTTTGCGCACTATCTATACAACTTTAATTTATAATCGGATTTGTTATAGAATTGATACAACAGGTATCTAAGTTCCGATTATTAATTAAATCCTTGGTTTCTGAGTCCAAGTTCCCGGAAATTCCTGGAATTCGACGTCACTAAAATTCTGGGAAGTGGCACGAAGAATACCTCCTGGCACATCATGTTCTCCTGATACAATTTCGGGATCCGAAATTCTGTGAATTTAAATTTTATAGTCTTCGATTTGCTATTGTTAATTTTCATTATTTTCTGAAATTATTTATGGGATAAGGATATCAAGAGAGATTTATTTAAATAAATAAACGAGTTCTGGGTTATTTTTGAAAATCTGCATTTATTCAATAAACTAAATGATTTATTATACATTGAGCTTTAGAATAGTTATTAAATTATTTACAACTAACGTTTACAATTGTAATTTTGCGCACTATCTATACAACTTTAATTTATAATCGGATTTGTTATAGAATTGATACAACAGGTATCTAAGTTCCGATTATTAATTAAATCCTTGGTTTCTGAGTCCAAGTTCCCGGAAATTCCTGGAATTCGACGTCACTAAAATTCTGGGAAGTGGCACGAAGAATACCTCCTGGCACATCATGTTCTCCTGATACAATTTCGGGATCCGAAATTCTGTGAATTTAAATTTTATAGTCTTCGATTTGCTATTGTTAATTTTCATTATTTTCTGAAATTATTTATGGGATAAGGATATCAAGAGAGATTTATTTAAATAAATAAACGAGTTCTGGGTTATTTTTGAAAATCTGCATTTATTCAATAAACTAAATGATTTATTATACATTGAGCTTTAGAATAGTTATTAAAATAGTTATAAAATTTGTTTAATTTTTACAATAGATTGAAAACATTACCAAATAATTTAATAACTATTCTAAAGTTGTAAATAATTTAATATTTAAAAGTTTGTAAAATAATTTTAATAACCCAGAACTCGTTTATTTATTTAAATAAACCTCTCTTGATATCCTTATCCCATAAATAATTTCAGAAAATAATGAAAATTAACAATAGCAAATCGAAGACTATAAAATTTAAATTCACAGAATTTCGGATCCCGAAATTGTATCAGGAGAACATGATGTGCCAGGAGGTATTCTTCGTGCCACTTCCCAGAATTTTAGTGACGTCGAATTCCAGGAATTCCTGGAAACCGTTTGTACCGAATTTTGTTCTTCTCTGTATCAAACCGATATTTTTCGTTTCTTTTTCTACTTTTGTATTTCGAAACTTCTGTGCAATGTTTTTCTACATTATTTCTTGCTTTTTAAGTGAAATTTTGTAAGGGCTGGATAAGGGAGTTAGGTTTATAAATGAATAAACAATTGCTTTAGTTTAACTCTATGTTTATTGAAAATTCTTTCAATTATACATGTTACATAAATGTTACATTGTTAATTCTAACGCACTTATAACTACTAACTGTAAAACTTACTTAAATATTACATTCTTAACTTTAACGCACTTATAATTACAAATTGTAAAATTTACTTAAATATTACATTCACAATTCTAACGCACTTATAACTACTAACTGTAAAACTTACTTAAATATTACATTCTTAACTTTAATGCACTTATAATTACAAATTGTAAAATTTACTTAAATATTACATTCACAATTCTAACGCACTTATAACTACTAACTGTAAAACTTACTTAAATATTACATTCTTAACTTTAACGCACTTATAATTACAAATTGTAAAATTTACTTAAATATTACATTCACAATTCTAACGCACTTATAACTACTAACTGTAAAACTTACTTAAATATTACATTCTTAACTTTAATGCACTTATAATTACAAATTGTAAAATTTACTTAAATATTACATTCACAATTCTAACGCACTTATAACTACTAACTGTAAAACTTACTTAAATATTACATTCTTAACTTTAATGCACTTATAATTACAAATTGTAAAACTTACTTAAATATTACATTCTTAACTTTAATGCACTTATAATTACAAATTGTAAAATTTGCTTAAATATTACATTCACAATTCTAACGCACTTATAACTACTAACTGTAAAACTTACTTAAATATTACATTCTTAACTTTAATGCACTTATAATTACAAATTGTAAAATTTGCTTAAATATTACATTCACAATTCTAACTCACTTATAACTACTAACTGTAAAACTTACTTAAATATTAGATTCTTAACTTTAACGCACTTATAATTACAAATTGTAAAATTTACTTAAATATTACATTCACAATTCTAACGCACTTATAACTACTAACTGTAAAACTTACTTAAATATTAGATTCTTAACTTTAACGCACTTATAATTACAAATTGTAAAACTTACATATCAGTATTTTTACATACAACATATTTTTATAATTATTTAAGATATAGCTTAAGCGCAGTACAATATTCTTATGAAATAAAGACATTCTACAATTACATATGTACTTATATATTCAATATAACTATTGAAGGACAGTTTACTCTACGTAGATAAATCCTTTCCATTGTTTATTGGTAAAATGAAATTAGACTCAGAAACCAAGGATCTCAAGTTTGCAGATTTGTATTAGGAGAACATGATGTGACAGGAAGTATTCTTCGTGCCATTTCTTGAAATTTTAGTAGTGTCCAATTCCAAAAATTACCGAAAACTGATATCTGAGAATCTGCCAGAAAGTTTCCCGTTGATTTAATGATGTTAATGTGCAGCTTATGTGGCGTAGAAATGTATAACAAATACATCTTCTAATCTGCAACACAGCAAAATACATTATTATTAACTACTTGAATAAAATTATAATACTTTATACTTACATACGATAGGACAAAATTGATCATTTTCAATCAGGTTTGAATTTGATGGATTATGTTTACTCTCAGTAGATAAATCCTTCCCATTGTTTACTGGTAACATGAAACTAGACTCAGAAACCAAGGATCTCGAGTTTGCAAAATTGTATTTATCTAGTTATGTATCATTAAACTAAGGCAGCTTGTACATAAAATTACAGGGACTTAGTCATAACCTCACACAAAAGGGATGAACGTAACTACCCGACCATTAATGAATAATAGAAAACGTAGAAGCACTGGCTAATTTGGTATCGAATTTCACATTTTCGAACACGAAAAACCGATCTACAATAGTCTGAACCTCGAATAACTCATACTATTAATTATTGTAACGCAACGATTAAAAGACTCCGCGAGAGCGTCACCCCTCTCACTCGCACTAAGCCAACGCAGTATGCTAATGCGTAAGAGGGAGAGAACACTCGTCCGCCGATCTCACCTCTCACTCCCTCAATGTGCGAGAGAGAGCACCGAGCATCTAGTCTCTCACTCCCTCTACGTGAAACTCGCGCCTGCGCACAACACCAATGTGCGAGAGAGTGAACACTAGTCCGCCGATCTCACCTCTCACTCCCTCAATGTGCGAGTGAGAGCACCGAGCATCTTGTCTCTCACTCCCTCTACGCCAAACTCGCGCCTGCGCACAACACCAATGTGCGAGAGAGTGAACACTAGTCCGCCGATCTCACCTCTCACTCCCTCAATGTGCGAGTGAGAGCACCGAGCATCTAGTCTCTCACTCCCTCTACGCCAAACTCGCGCCTGCGCACAACACCAATGTGCGAGAGAGTGAACACTAGTCCGCCGATCTCACCTCTCACTCCCTCAATGTGCGAGTGAGAGCACCGAGCATCTAGTCTCTCACTCCCTCTACGCCAAACTCGCGCCTGCGCACAACACCAATGTGCGAGAGAGTGAACACTAGTCCGCCATTCGGACCTCTCACTCCCAGAATGTGCGAGAGAGTGAACACTAGTCCGCCAATCTCACCTCTCACTCCCTCAATGTGCGAGTGAGAGCACCGAGCATCTAGTCTCTCACTCCCTCTACGCCAAACTCGCGCCTGCGCACAACACCAATGTGCGAGAGAGTGAACACTAGTCCGCCAATCGGACCTCTCACTCTCTCAATGTGCGATTTAATCTTTAATATTTCAATATTTCGGGCTTCTAGGATTAATCGGACAATTGGAATCGATAATTAGTGTAAAATAGAAGCGATTAGATGCTTCAAACACGCGAAAACAGCAAAAAATTATTTTCTTAAAAAATAATCATTGTAGGTACGGCAGATTCCTGTCAATTTTTGAGCAGTTTCAGCACTTTTCGAAGAGATGGCGCTAGAGGTAAAAATTTAAAAATATTTTTTAATTTTTAATTATTTATGCAAAATACAACGATTTTAATGAAAAAAATCATTAAATATAAACAATTTAAGTATTTTTTATCATTTAGTTCTTGCAAAATGAAGAAAATACAACGGGGAGTATATATTTCTCTTAATATAACAGTGCTATAAAAATGGTATATTTAACATTTGTTTCAGTATTTTAATCTCAACAAATTTCAATTAATTATGGTCAATTATAATTCCTAATGGTAATTACAAGTTATATCCTTCCATTTCTTATTCTGTTAATGCTTGACGTGTTCGAGGGTTTGTGCCATTTCGATATTAATTTCACTGCAATTTCGATGCAGTCTCCTGTAATACACAAATTTTCTTAAAATTAGCATTAAAAACCCTAATCATTTAGGTGTTCTAACTGATGAATACCTCTACACTATAATTACAAAATTTTTATTTCAAAATTCGTACCTATCTCTTCTATTGGATAAAGTTTCCTCGACAATGTACCGTCCTCAGTTGCTCTTTAAAAAAATTGAAAAATAAAGCTTGAACGATATTAAATTCATTATTTTATAATAATACAATGTTTTATCTTTCTACTATTGAAATTAGATGACCCCAGGACTGTATTTATAATACCGAAAAATATTCTGCAATTTTTACTTATTCCTTCTGTTGGGATATCCAGCCATTCAGTCATTCCCTTTATTCTAAGGTACGATTACTCTCATAACATTCTACCATTTGTTTTTTACTTTTATGTCCAATATTACTTGTGCTTAACGCTTCTTGTTCTACCGAGACGCGCTCTGATTGGTCAGTGTTTTTGCTTAATAATTCAAAAACGAAGCCCCATCCGATATTTTTGCAAAGGAAATTGTTGTTCAGAATAGTCTCAGCTACCCTCCATTTCCGGCTCCTACAGAAGTTCTGGGACACCCTGTATAGAAAAAATAAAAGAAGATGAATTTTATTTTCTCGAAAATGAATGAAATCATTGAAATCAAAGTTTTTCTTATTCGGTATAATAAAAAACTTCAATTTGTATTTCGATGGAAGGCTTTCAACATATATTTTTTCCTTTTTTTTCATTTTTTGATTGGAAAACGTTCGAAGACAATATATTTATGTTTCGTTTTTGTTTTCTTGCTTATAAGGGCCGCACGAAATAGCAATAAATAATTTAAAGTCTTGATTACATACGCGTCTATATTTGTATGTATATGAAGTGTATAAATTATAAATATATGATCCGTCACATATTTATAATTTATACACAATATGTATCTATTATTATAAATATATAATATATTTATAATATTTATATACTGTTGTACAACATACACAGAGATTATAAAAAAAAAAAGAAAAGGAAATGAAATTTCATTTGGTTTCGTCGGCAATTAACAGGAACGAAAATATACTTTTTCGTTTCGTTTCGTTAATTTCTTGTTTTATCCCCCCTTAAATTTTAATGAAAAACCACGAAACGAAAGGAAAAAGAAGAAAGCAAGCTTGGAACGCATTTTCCAGCGCGATCTCCGTTCGATACCATTTGTTACGAATTATCCGGTGTCATTTTGAGCGTTTCCTTCTTTTTAATATTAAAATTAAATTTGATTATTCAATATATAACTCACATTAATTCGTTGATTCGATAAATTACAAAAAATTCATCCTACATTTAATACAATCGTTGAATAAATTAATTATTACATACTACGTAGATTATTCTTTTAAAAAATGATTTCTTTTTTTTTTAATGAGCCCAAGGCTCACGATAAAGTACCGTTTGTGGTTAGTACCGTTTCCTGTTTCATGTTTGTCGAACATGAATCGAGATTCGTGCAATTTAACCCTTTAACTGCGAAGAGTTAATCATCGTCTCAATTTCCTCCACGTTTCAAGGGAATATAATAAAGGTAAATAATATATATTTTGAGCTCCTGTACGTTTCGTTGATTGGAAAATTTAGGCTTGGAGTATTGTGGAAGAAACCGAGACGGTCGTCGCTGGAGCGCAGACTAAGAGAAGAAAATTAAGGAAAAACTAAATTCACGTGCTACGCTAAAAGTTTATTTAACTGGCCTCGATCCGACGCAAACCAGGGTGCAAATAGTATTCGAAATGAATTATTTTCAAGAAGAAATAGTAACACGATCAGTTTGCTTCATAATAAAATTAATTATGAATTTGAACCTTCAATTTCATGATAATTTTCAAAACGTTCGAAGTCCAACAAAGCTTAAAATTAATTTTGGAGCCAATGGTCTTGTTATTTATTTCAAATACTATTCCCACCCTTCTATAATCGAAAGAAAAACTGTGCCTGCCTTTTGCTATAGTCTTTTACACGAGTTCGTACGTGAGAAGGGGTTGAAAAGAATGGTGGAAGAAGGTATACGGCTAATTATATAAATACAGTGATAATCTCACATCGGTACGTGTTCTATCGTTTCACGAGTTGATCCTTCCCAAAGGAACAAACTAATTCCAAATACAAATCAAATGCAAAGCTAAGAAAAACAATTTCTTCATTAAATTCTGTCTTGCCACAGGTAAGGAAATTATTTATAAATACACCGATTAAAATAGGATAACGAGAATATTCCCAAGGCTTTGGAAAGGATTAATTCGTAGACCGATCCGGTCTCTACCGCTTAATTCTTCTTCGTCCCTCTTTTTTTTTTGTTTTGCACCTATACAAACACGCATCTACACCTACCTGATTCGCTTCCTGTTTCGTATTACTAGCTATCGTATAATATCGTTGCTATAGTATATATATTTATATATGTATATGTATGTATATGTATGTACAAAGGAGAACTTTCACGTGCTTACAGGAGTTTCATCGCTGAATACTAGCCACTTAGGGAGAAACCAAATGATTGCACGGGAAAGTGGAATGATTTAAATATTCGCGTTCTTTTCTTTCTACAATTGATTAATTGGAAAAAAAGAAACGTATCTCGTTCCCTGTATCGAAACGGGTACAAATGTACAAAATTTTCAATTAGAAAAGAAGAAAGAGGAAAATGGACTGGCAAATCGACGAGGATCGGACACTTCTTCGAACCGAAGAACTTCCAGAAACGAAATGAACGCTATGAAACTATTTGGACGACCGCTAAACGAGAATACGAGGTACTTTTTTTTATACGAGAACGTCGTACTTTGTTTTTTTTCTTTCATTTTTGAGCAAAAGACACGCGTGTGCATCGTCGTCTTTTCTCGTCAAACGCGATCCATGTAACTGGCGTTAATTCCCTGGGTCGAAAGGGTTAACGAACGAACGAACAAAGTTGCAGGATATCGAAAAGAGAAAAATAATAAATCACAGTTGAAAGCACTGAGAGATTCCTGTCCTGATCGACGTCCACGACGAGGACCAAGCTACCCTCCTGTTACACGATATCCCTTTCCTTCCTTTCGTCCCCGACTCGGTAATTGGTTGTTTAAAACTAGCCTAAATATTATTACAGAGTAATGCAAAATTACGTTGCTAATATCGAACCACCGCGACGATTCACAATTTTTTTTTATCTTTTTGCAAACGGGCTCGATAACAATTTGAATGGTATCAGGTTGTTACGGATGAATTCACGACTCTAGAACCTAATTTCGCTGAAAATTGTATACTTTGTGGCTACTTCCATTACATTTGTTCAATTTTACATTAAAATTATAAACCTCCAAGTTCAAATTAGTTCAGATTAAATCGATATATCGTAAATTTCAACGCAACGACCTGATACATCACCGATTTCCGGAACAACGTTTCAAACAATTGAAATTTGTGCGGTGCTTCCGTGTCATTTTGTTTAACCCTCGAACAGCGACGATCTAAACGTTAATCCTTCTATTCTCTTAAATATTCCATTATAAGTTTGTCAAAAAGTTTCGCTACACACGTTACGTTTAAAAATTTGTGCATCTAAAATTACCCCGCCTGTTCGAGGGTGAAACGAACCGGAAATCGGTACGGCGGCCCTCGAGTTTCGTCGGTTGTGGTCGAACAATGAGAATTCTATCGCATTTTTTGTACGAGTTACACGGTGTCGTATCGTGAGCGATTAAAAAAGTTCCTTGATTCGATCGAGGAGCATTTTTCACGATTTTAAAAACGAATCGAATCGTTTCTCGATCGAATCGGAACGAATGACAGATATGATCGTGTCTCCATCGATTAAGACGATTCGCACCCTCCTAAGTCTCCTACATCGTCTCTCTTTCGACGACACGAGGCAAAAATTCTCCTCTCAATTTTTAACTCTGTGTAAATATATCTTTGACTGTGTACGCTTCAATTGTGTGCGATTCATTGTTCCGGGAAATATATGTTCTTTGTACGAACCGAGCGCAAAATAGGCCGTTCTAAATTAATCCCATGTAAAAATAAAACTTAGAAACAAATGATATTTTAATCAAAATTAGAATATAAAAGAAAGCAAGTTTCTTATTAAATAATAAAAAGTTTGAAAGTTTGAAATTAAATATAAATTGTTGCTGGCCTGTGTTGCACGCGGTTGCTCAAAGGGGTGAATAAAAGTAAAAGAATCGCGTATCATTTTGTGCGTATCTCAGGACGGGTTAAACTCGTCGATTTAAAACAATTCACGATAAAATAGAAAAAAAAAACAACAGAGAATTGTTGTACATAAGCATCCGCCGTGCAGACTGTAAACAATCGTCAAAAAGTAAAAAAGTATTATCAAAAACGTGGATCTCCTAGGCTAAATGCATCTCACCAAGTCCCTTTCGTAATCAGAGTAATCTTTCGTAATCAATTAATTAGGCATCGCTCGAAACAATTAGCGGATCGTTCAGAATTGTTCAGAGCAAAATAGAAATTGTTAGATTGTCGATTAACAAAGAACACTTAGAATTAACCTTAGGCTGTGCTTAAAATACTGCTCAAAACCATCCGAAATTCAATTTAAAATTAAAAAAGAACTCTTAAGACACGGTTTGCAACCGGAAACGAATCTAAAATTGCTTCTGAATCCAGACTGGAAACCTCCCTTCGACAATCCCAATTATAAAAATCTCACGAAACATTACTGTGCAATCATTTTGAGCAGCATGCAATGAAAAGACTGCATTAATCAAAATGTCTTTGAACTCGCTCGACGAATCAGAATGGAGCGTTCCTTTCGTTCTTGTTTGTTTGTTTCCTATTATTCGTGTTTCTTTTTCCAACAATGTCGCCGTTATCGTTATCACGCGGCGTGCACACGCGCGCCAATCGTGTGCACCTACTAAGTACACATACGCGTTCAGCACACGGTGGTGTGTTCTTCCTCTTAAAGCGTGCAGACACAAAATTACAGCTTCGACGCGTAAACATTTTCGCGCGACCCTAATTAGCACGGAGGCGCGTTAATTGCGTCACACGTGTTTACGCGCAAGCATTGCACACGTGCCAACGTGTAAACGCTGCTTGTGCGGGATTAGGTTGCTTCTTATTCCTCGTCCGGGTGCGCGTATCGACGGTAAATGTACTTAGACGCATGGATGCATAAGATCGAGGGAGAGCAACGCTAAAAAAAGAATTTATTCGAACTCTGAAACTTCGTGTACGAAAATACACTTAACTATACCGATATAAATTAATAAAAAAAGATTGAAGAGCCACGAGGCAACCCATGGGATATAATTAAATATTAATATTTATACTTAGCCGTAGGAAAATTAATCCTCTTATATAATAAATAATGTTAAATACTTGATTGTCGCAAATGAAGATGGCCGCGTCTGATAAAACGCGACGTGATTCGAAGAGCAAGCGTATCGTTTCCTAAATTAAGCTTCGCGTGGGTCTTAAAAATAATTTATAGCAAACGCGTTCGATTCGATTTTCGTCAGGTAAATTTAAGATCCCTTTAAGTCCCTCGATGCATCCATGCACACGCGGGCTTGCACGCAAACGAACGTGTAATTCATCATCAGATTCGTGTACGTTTCGATCCGTAACTATCCGTGTAGTTACCGTACGTGGTTTCTTCGCGATCAAGAACAACGCTGTTGAGAATTGCTCGATTTTCAACAGCGTCACCCCCCGTTGCGTAAGGACAACGATGACGCAGCGTCGTCGAGTCGCTCTTCTCTACGCTCTGGGGAAACCTGAGAAATCTGTGCCCGCGCCGAGAGTCCGTTCGCGTCTCCCGGTCGTCGTTTCTTCGCGTGAAACAGGTGCAAACGGGGTGCCGACCTCGGCCTCCGTTCTCTTAGAGTAGCTTCGGGCAGCATCTGAGCGCCCGTCGGCGTCGCCCGCAACGACGGCGTCGCGCGGACGACGACGTCGCTTGATTCACACTGCTCGCGTTCATCTTGGATCAGCTGGCTGGCATCTCCGAGTTCTGGCTCTGCGACAGCTCTAGCAGATGGCATTCGGAAAGGGGTATCTGTCTTGTGCGGGCGCTCTGCTTTTTCTGCAATCAGAATGGTAAGATTAGAAGTTAAAAGGGTTAAACGTTTATTAAAAAAGAAATGAAATCTCGTGCCTGTCTGCGAAACGGAAAACAGCCTCTGTTCTCGTTGTTGGGTGGAGGATGATTGATCAGTAGATCAGGGGTTGGCGTGTTGTTGGGTCCCAACACGTTCAACTCTTTGAAACACTCGGTTTCGATCATCTGCAACAGAAAATAGAATCTCTTTGACCGACCACAGTTAGACGCGATAAATCGCGATCAATCGGTCGGATTCGCTTTGAGAGCGGAAATGGATTCGGACGAACGATAAGGAGCACTCGTGTTCTCTCTGACGCAGGAGATATTTTTCGTTACAAGTGGTCCCGATGCGGGTAAGAGAAGAGGAGCCACGACTTACCTCGTTCTGCCAAGGAATGGACACGCTGCCGGTATTGAATTTACTGTAGAACGTGTCGTCCGTGGCGTCCAAATTGACACCCTTGACCGTGGAGAACTGCTCGATGTCTAACACGTCCTTGGCGTAAACCGCGTGAGGCTGCAGGCAAAATCGTGCCACCATAATGATTTTTATTTTCCTCGACGCTATGCATGTTTCTTTAACTATCCGGGACATTGATTGAAATTAATGTGCATCGCCAGAAATGACGTCATGAGAGAAAATACTTCTATGGTTTGCTCAATAAAGAATTCTACGCATTATAGTTATTTATCTATGGTACTAAATAGCCAGAATTAATATTTACTCCATTAGGGCTATTTTTGATGGAATATTTTATAAAATAAGCAAAGGTTAACATCTTTATTTAATACCAAGAGAATCGAACGCAACGTCTGATAAAAAAGAAAGGAAAGGAACTACGACGACAATAGAATCGGCTTGAACGACACCTACTCACATCCGGCACAAACGGCGGTTCCCACATACCGGCCTCGACCCTTTTCCAGTTCAAGCACTGAAAAAACCCGTGCAGCTTCACCTCCTTGGCCCCGTGTCGTCCGCACTTGCATCCAAGCCTGTTCTTCGGGCTCTTCTTCAGCAACTGTTGGCACAGGCTCTTCGCCTCCTCGGTGAACTTGGTCGAATACCTCTCCTGATCCTCTTTCACCCGCCTATCAACCTCCTCCCTCTTCACCTTCTCCTTGCGGGCGCGAAACGGTGCCTGGCCTTCAATCATCTCGTACAAAAGACAGCCGAAACTGAACCAATCTGGCGAAAAGGTGTACTTCTCATTGTCGATCACTTCCGGCGCCATGTAGCCTACCGTGCCCACTCGTCCTCTCACCATGTCTCCCTCGGTGATCTCGACCGCCAGGCCGAGGTCGGAGATCCTCACGTGGCCGTGATCGTCCAGCAGTATGTTCTCCGGCTTACAATCCCTGTACACGATGCCCTGAAGATGCAGATGCTCCAGTCCGCAGACCACTTCGGCCGCGTAGAACCTGGCACGGTTTATATCGAAGCCGGGCTCGCCGCCCATGTTGTAGATGTGAAACTTCAGATCGCCGCCGTTCATGATGGTCAGTACCAGGCACAGAGCGTCCTTGGTCTCGTACGCGTACGCCAGCGAGACGACGAACTTCGAGTTGATCTTCTGCAGGATGTTCTTCTCGATCAGCACCATCGCCTCGCCCTTACGTTTCTTGATACGTTTCTTCTCCAGCTTCTTGCACGCGTACATCTTGCCGGTAGCCCGCACCTGGCACGCGCACACCTCGCCGAAACCGCCCTTGCCCAGCACCCTGTACATCCGGAAGGTCTTGTAGGTGACCGGTTGCGCCTCCAGCCATTTCCACTGCAGGTACCTGGGAAAAGAATGAAGCGTACGATTGTAGATGAATGTTGATAACGGTTCACGATACCGTTGGCCACAAATATTTGCCGATTCTACTGGGAGATTAAGCTGCTACTCGTAGATAACGCTCGAATAATTGACTCTTTCACCAGAACCGAGACAGAGAGACGTTCGTTACAGAATTCTGTGGGAATTGTCGTTTGATCATTATCACCGTCGCTTCGCTGTTTCGTTAATTAATGTTTTATTTAAGGGAGCTTACAATTTTTGCACACCTTTCATTTATTTACAAAATTATTATCTAGGAAGTTGATATTCTTGAAATTCTTGGAACAAACGTTGCGTAATTTCACCAGAAATTACCTATAGAAATAGAAGCTAGTCTGAAAAGCTGAAAACGGCTCCCCAGCCAGGAAGTTCTTCACGGTCTGCGCGATCTCGACGAACAACTCCTTGCCACCGGTGCTGAGCCTCTCCTCGCACTGAGCGATCAAGGAATCGTTCAGGATATCGACCACCTCGGAACCCTCGCTCTTCAGGTACTGCTCGAACAGTTCCTTGGCCAGTTCGATCCGATTCTCGTCCATCTCGATCTCGTACTTCTCGATGGCGTCCAAGAAGAGATTGTAACGATGGTAGGCCGGTTTCTTGTCCTGGCAAAATTGCCTGAACAGCAGACGACCGATCGGCTGTTGATCCACCACATAGCTGTACCTGATGTCTGGACAAACAGATTAAAACGGATTAATTATTGTATTTCTAAATAACCTTGACGAAGTAGGTCTGGTCTTAGGCTAAATCTTGCACTTTATCCCCGCGATTAAACCGGGTCACGGAAAGAATCCAACCGTTTCCGACGGATCAGCTGGTTCTGTTGATCTTCAAAATTGGAACAGCGATACCGTGCTTCTTTCTCCCCTCCTCGTTGAATCTTCGCGATTAATCAACGCGTGACCCTCGTCCACGACCCCGTATCTCTTGGATTATTGAATGTCGAGGAGGAAGAGAATGGAAGATTGAACCCCCCCTCGGTCGTTCGTTCGACCAGATAAGGAGCTATTGGTGTCTGTTGTCTCGGTTAATTAAGCCGTGATACACGGCGTCGATGGTTTCTCCTCGTCGCCGAGGGCGTCGAGAAACGCCGGTTCCTCCTTTCGATTGCCAACACCGTTCGATAACACCTGCTCGATTAACCCTTTATTCGTTTTCACCCTTGTGTGCAATGCGATTAACCCTTTCGTTCACGAGCGAAACGTGTTTCGAGGTAACGTTTCTATAGGGATTTTTAAGAATCGAATATTACAATCGTTCTGAAGACGACACCGTCTTACAGGGTATAATAATTGGAACAAGTGGAACGATGTTAAGTAATTGATAAGAAAATACAATTGGAAGCTTCGACGGATAATCCCTCGCGGTTATCCGCTCAGGCAACGTCGTCGTTATCGCCGGATGGGGATTAGAACGGAAGGATTAAAAGGTTCCAGCGATCGTCTCACGGCCGTACGGATGAGAATCGAATGGAAACAAGATTCTCGAGGCTCACCTAGCTTATCTTTTAGGCCGATGCATTGGGAGATATGTGGAAATTGGAGTATCTTCCGCCATTTCTTACTCTTTCCCTTGTTGCTGTCACCACCGCCTGGAAACAGAAAAGAAAGATCCGTAGATAGAACGATTGATAAAATTGTATTCGTACGACAACCGTAAATATAAAACGATGAAAAACCTTACGGATGGGATCGTTCGTTCGTGGTAATCGAGATAAAAAATTGCCCGTGCCCACGTATCGAGGATCGTTCGGCAAAAACTGATACGCAATCGTCTCCTCGAAAATTAATATCCTCCCTCCCACGCGACGCGAACGCGTAGGCCACGATCGTTTTACTTCCAAAAAAAAAAAGAAAGAAAAATAGAAGATAATACACGGTTCATCGATTGTCTGAGTAAGAGGCAGCCTCGAAAGCAGTTTTTGCGGTTCCATGAACAGCCGATCACATTTCCGCCGGTCTGCACTCGAAGGATCACCCCCCGAACAGGATCAGAGAAGCGAAGGGAAGGGTTGACCGGGCACGATAAATCACCAACTCGAAGAACAATCTCGATGGTTACTTTCCGTTGATTGGCAATCGTATCGCGTATAAATGCACCGATAAAAACGAAGGGTTGTTTTCACCCCCAGCAAATATTTCCATTACCGTGGAAACCTCGAACTGTTACAAAAGAATGAAAAATCTGCCCTTGCAAGGTTTTTCGATATATAATCTTTTGAATTAAGAAAACTGAAGTACCGAGATATAATAAATAATTGTTTAAACTATGCAATACAGTAAATAACAATTTCTCTTTGAAATCGCGTCGAGCAACTTCTATGCCCATTGTAAACAACAATTGTTCGATATTTATATTAAGGATCGGCTTCTTTTGTTCCTGTCCAACCCCCGTCAGAAGCAGAAGAAGGCAGGGCTGATACGACTAAGACGGCGGGAACAATACCGTTGTCCCGGGGTTGCAATTAACCCCGGGGACAGGGTACGAGGTTCTGCAAATTTCTTACGTAATTTAACAGGGATCGTGCGTTAACACGTTGTTTCGCTCTTCTGGTATATATTTATAAAGTTCACCGAGGCGCGATGCGATTACAGGCCCATTGACGTCGGTTGGCGCATCACGCGAGCCCATTTACCTACTTCTGACCGTGCCACGCAACAGGCTTTCGCCTCGCCATCGACAATATGCTAATTAACGCGTTGATTACCATAAACCACGATAAAAGAAAAAATTTACCGAGCGTAACAATGCCCTCCTTGGTTTAACCCTCGAGGGGGCGGAGCCTCGGTCAATCATGATTCGAAGTCGGAAAGGCTGCGATTATGCTTTGATTAAAATCGATATTTAAAACGATAGCCCACGATTTATGAACTATTAATTATCGCTGGTCCGCCGTTCGAGGGTTAATTATCCTAATACTTTGAAATATTCAAGACGCGTTATTTTTAATTTACCAATTGCACTCATTTGCAATCTATCGCGATAAAACTGTAATCGAACCGTACACTTTACGTTATTACACGAACGGTATATCGATTTTTAGTGAAAAACAAGCATCTGCGAAACTCGAGATTGTTTTCCATTTTGATAAAATTGAAAATGTGCCATTAGTATTCCGTGCGAGGCGAGTACGGTAATATATCTTGCTGTTTGTATCGCGTACGGTAAATTGTATTTTATATTAGGACGGAGGGGGTGGGTAGCAAAGAGGCCGGCCTTTGCCGAGTAATTGCAGATTTTATTCCGCCTCGGGGCAATCGATAAGGAAGCTAAGCTTTCCTTTATCGAAAGCCACACGGAATACTAATTAAACAAACTTCTGACGCGGTCGCGAACTGATTACGAAACTTCCCTGTGCAACCCCTTGCGCAAGGGCTTTCCAGTCGGTTCGAGGTAAACTAGCTTTCGCTGATGGAAGCTTTTCTGATCGTTAATCTCGAGTGGTGTTTGCATTAAGAGATTTTCCTCGTTTCTTTTATTTTTTTTTTTTACATTCCCCGATTGATAATTCGTGTAAATTTCAAATAAACGTTCCAAATAAATTTATTTGAAGAATCTTCTATGGAATAAAACAGACGTAATTGAAAACACGAAACTTCTTGAGCGAGGCTAACAATTAAACAAAAACAACGATATCATTTGTTTAATTACCCCTTTACCGTTGAATTTCTACAATTTATGCGTCTATTCATCGAGCGTATCTAAAGAATTCTTTAATACTATCCTCATTATCCTCATACCAGATTAACAGATTTTATTTAGAATAACTTCTTGGGAAGCTTCTCGTTCTCAACTTAACAAAATAGAAAAAAAATGCAATTTTACCCACCTTCTCTCGCTTTGAGGTATACAGTGTTCGCCACAATGTTCTCCAACTCCATCAATTCCAGCTTGATCGAGTTTACGCGGCCGAATCAAGACGGAGAAGCCTGGCGGGCGACGAGCAATAAGGGTAAGAGCGCGTTCCAAGAGCGGAAGTCCGGACGGCTGATGTCGTTTTCCGGGGTTGATCACCCTGTCGGGCTCCGGCAGACCTGTTCCCATCTGCGGCCCCGGACACGCCACCCAGGACCCAATTCAGTCCTCCTTCGACGAGGACCAAGAACGTACGAGAACGTTCGCGACAAACAGCTCCCTCTTCGAGTTCTCGCTCGAAAAACTCGAGATTATCGACTTGAAATTTTCATGAACGACTATCGAATATCGTTACGGTATTTACAGCGTCCGTTTTATTTATAAAAAGAAGGTGTTCGCATTTGGCGCTCTCCTGAACCGTCGAACAGCGGATGCCGGGTTAACAAAGACCCACGCCTGCGACTAACACCCGGATCGTAACAGGGTGCACATATTTTGAAACGAATAGTAGCGTCGGAGGTGTCGTCTCCGAGGTCTGCCGTCCGAGGGTTAAATACCAAGGAAGATGGTGGGCTGAGGAGGACACGACGGTTCGACGATCGTTACAGCAGATCCCGGATCGCTTTGGCCATCGTAAAAATGTCACGTGTGTTCCATGGATTCGCAAACACCTTCGCGCAGCCTTTCACTTGGTCGATGCCACGGGACGAGGATGATTTCTGCGCATCCGTTCAGTCCTCTCGTTCCTTTTCTTGAATATTCTCCGATCCTCTTCGATGTTACGAGATACTTTCGTCGAAAGAAGGAACTTATTGTTCGAACAGGGAGCCGATCGGATCGCGTCTTCTTGCTAGGTGTCTACGAATCTCCTTTCGTTCGTCTGAGTACCGGTCGCTCCGTTCCACGAAGCGTTTAATGTATTCTCCTTTGCACCGATCCCTGATGTACGTTCTGGAATGAGATTTCAGATTGGCCGTGTTATATTAGTGTGAAAGTAGTCGCGGGCATCTTACAGTGGCGTAACTAACAATACAATATGCCTGGCGGTTCTCGATAACGGTACTATCGTCTCCGGCTGGACGTGTACGACTTTTCGAAAATCCACCGCCCCGTTATTTATTTATTTAGAGCCAGATTGAAACAAAATTAGAAAAAATACAATAATTTCGTTCTCCATATTTTCAACCCTCGCGTTACAGAAAGGCTGCTACAATTTTCACATCGCAAATTGTGTTACGAGAGGGTTGAGCGTAGCGTGTTATCTGGATTTGCTACATGCGCGGATATTTATGGACGATAGCTGTTTCTTCGTGCGTCGTGAGTGAATTTTGAAGAAAAAGAAGAAAAGGGAAGGAATCAGCGATGCTAGTCGCGCTTCCTGCCGGTTATCTTGACTCGAAGAGGAGAGGGCGACACGCACTTATCGTTGCGCGTTTCGCATGCAAAATTACTGGGCGCACATGTGCGTGAACAGTACATACGCGCGGCAGGTGCGCTACGCGGATAAAGATAACGACGCGACTAAACCGCACCGTCAGTGTAATATACCCGAGTAATCTAATAACATTTCTTCTTTTTTTCTTATTCAGAGCTCGATTCTCGTCGATGATGAACCAGTCGTCAAGACGGTAGTTCGCTTATTTCTCCCTAGATAGTTACCAGAGATGATACCTCGACACGATGATTTTACCTATCGAGTCACGGGTTCATTCGGTTCACTCTGTATGTAACATTGTCCGTGATCTCCAATCGAATTCAATCAACGTATCAAATATTTTCAATCTACAAATCCAACCCCTTCGATCGACGCCGGCGACGGGATTAGACTCGAACCGGATGGGACATTCGCCAAAGCGAGTCTCTCTCGATTCGCCGCGTTGATAAATCCTGCTAAACCGCGACGAACGAGATAATTCGACACGAGTTTTAAATTAAATAACGGACGAGAAGGAAAGGACGAAGGAGTCGTTAAAGCGTTTTAAAACGCGTTTTTTTTTCCTCTCGATGACGCGATTCCGGTTTCGCGAAACCGGATTAGGAAGCGGTGAATGGCGGCGATAACAGGGAATAAAAGAGGAAAAACAGAAACGAATAACGCCACCGCGAAGGAAATAACGACAGTCCTTGTTTTTTCCTCGATTCCTTCTATCTTACCGGCTCCGATAAAAATCGTTGTACTTTTTTTCTCTTGCGTCAAAGCCACCGACGTTGTTTTATTTTTGACTCGGTAACCGACGATTTGATTACGGGTTCGCGCCCATAACATCGTTTTCCGTGTAAACGATTATACGCAACGATTCTACCGATTTTAAAAAAAACTATCGGTCCCATTAATCACTCGAACGGACCGATAGGCTCCGATTTAACCTTTCGAAACCAGAGAACAGCCCAATGTATATGATTTGTAGAACATTTGAAGACGTTTAGGCGAGAAGTCTTGCCGAGTATTTATCGAAGGTCTACTTTATTAATTAATGCAGGATCTTCTCGATTACTGCAATAATCTAACTTTTGCAAGGTTTCTTCGTGAATTTATGGTACACGTACACACCACTGGGCATTTGCAAGCTATTATTTTATAAAAGCCCGTTAAAAATTGAAAGTCGCGCGATTAGGGTGCTTCCCTCGTTCCTGTATCTCCTCGTTTACCAACCATTGAAACAATTCACGGTGTTGGGGGGGAATAAAACGCGCGTTAAGACTGGTCGGGGACACCAGAAAACTACAAAGCCACGGAGATGATATTTGTTTTCTGTCGGACGGATCCGCGGCTCGGATTATACGCGGAAATAGAAACTGCCAATAACCGATCAATCGTGGCAGTTTGTTCCGAGTACATACACCGAGGGGGTTGGTAGGGGAACATTGATAACCGTTAAAAGCATTCACGACGTGTCGGTCGGTAATGCGTTTCAGACGTAACCAACGATATATCGGTAATAACTGACAGAGAAAGAGTACGGAAATAACGGCATCCAAAAAGAGAGGAACAAACACGTCCAGCGGTTAAATTATCTAATGTAACACTTCGACGTACACTTGACTTTGATACATAAATTATCGTGCTAATATTTTTTCATTTATTTCAATTGACCGCCTTAGGGGGCGATTTCGATTCGAAAACTGGCAATTTTGTGACGTAAATTTTAAAAAGGTACAGGGAGAAAATTAATTCTTGTATCAGTGCGAACAGGTCTCGGTTAACCCAGAAGCCATTAACGCGCGAACAATTTAAATATAATTTCCTAAATTCTACACTATTCCTCTATATATGTTTGTAAGATCCAACTTGGCCGCTCGAAGGGTAAGTATTTCTGCACGTCCGCCCGTAATCCGATGGAAAAATTTCAAACGAATTACCATTGTCGACATGCAAATTGTTTACCTATATTTGCCGGCTGACGCAAGCCGAAGAATTTGTTAGAAGTAAACATCGAACAATGCGGCACCATCGAAGTGACAATCGATAAAAATCGAAATGTCCGCGCGATATACCTGCTGACCGTCGCGTCGGAGGGAAACCTGGCTCGACGGGTCTACGTCGAGCTTCATCGTGTTCCTTTTTTATTCTTTTCCCACCGGACAAAGCCAAATTTTTACGATAACAATAAGTCCTGGAAGGGTGGGAAGAGATGCCGGCAAAAAGCACGCGGTTAGAAACGAAAACTCGGTAATGAAAAAGGGGGGATTGAATGAGAGACAATGAACGCCGATGGCACCGCGGGCGAGTTCATTGAAAGGGAGAACGAACGAGCGAGATCCTTAGCCCGCGAATCGAGACACATTGTAACCGGGCAAACTCGTATATATATACATATACCATATATATATATATATGTTACCTCGAACACAAAATGCCTCTTGTGCATGTGCATCAAATTGAGAAATCAAACGAGGGAATAGAGTGAACCCTTTGTACATTGCAGACTGAAAACACTTACGTCGCTTGTATTTCGATCGAACGGCTTAATTTGACACCGGCTGCGTTGCTCAAGCTTCTGTTTGTCCCTCCTTGTTTCAGTGGAACCGGAAATAACGAAGAATCAGACAAAATCGAGTATGATTGTGATACGAATGACAAATTAAATATACGGGATGAATTGGAAGTATCGTCGACGGTGGGAGGAAGTTTCTGGCACCTGTTCGACCATGCATTCGAAAACAACCCTTTGACGGCCGGTGTCGTACGCCCGTGACTTTGATACGTAATTTTTTCCACCGATGATTTTAATAAACGCGAGATGAAATATAAAATCGTTGATTCCGTATAATATACGACCGTCAAAAGTGTTTGAAGCCCGCCTAAAATATTCTCGTGATCGAAACGTGACTCGGCTACCGTGCGATCACGAGACGCCGGTGGTGTCTTGAAAATTGTCACGCGAGACAACACGCGAGTTAAACGATCCCGAGACATCGAAATAGACGCGGTTCCGTGACGGGAACGTCCTTCGATCGTACGCGAAGGTGTGAAACGCAAAAATAACAATATTCATACATTCTGAGAAAGGAGAAAAGGGAAGAAAGCGAAGACGAACCGATTGAAGTGGGAGAGAGACGCCGTTACCGACGGAGTGAGCGGGTGTCTCGCACGTCACGGAGACACGAGTCGGTGCGACACGTCGTTTCGTTGAAACACGAGACGGGCGTAAACGATCTTACGATGCTTTTACACAGCGGGGCAGGGCACGACCAGGGTGGAGAAGGGAGACTCACGTATGGTTTCTGTACACCCGTTAGAATGCAACACACACCGATAGCAGAGCACCGCGCGGTCTGAACGGCGACACGAAGAAAGCGCAATGGCCGACCGCTGCACCTCCGGTGATAGCTTTCGATCCTTGTCGAGCCACGAGGAACGATTCACCCACTCTTTTGATACGTTCGTCGAAACGACACACGCGAACGACACGATTCGATCGCGTTGACGGAATCACGATTAAACCGTGGGTGTCTGTTTTTTTTTCACGTTTCACAAGGCAGCCAGGGACGGTTCGCACTGTCCGATCGTATGAACCCGCTGCTGCCACTCGCGCCAGACCGCCACGCACCGTCCCGTCCGCTGGATAAAAACCGACTGACTGGCATGCTCCGTTTCGACTCGCGATGCACCGCCACGGATGAAGAGGTTAGATGGAGGGGACATTGTTGGGACACCGAGTGACGACGTCTCCACCCGAATCGGTGCGACAAAGACGCGGATAGACGCGCGGACGACTCCGATTGGGCGTGGTGGAGTCCCTAGGATCGTCTTCGGATACCGACTGCGGGTGCGATCCTCGCGCACCGCCATCTAGCCTCCTCGTTCGCGCGGTAAATTCAAACGGCAATCTTTTCCATTCGACATAACCAAATTTTCATCGAACAAATTGTTAATTCTTAAATACGATTCAACTATCAAGTACATCGATACGATTTAATTTGTTCTATTCAATGTTCTAATATGATTACTTCACACATTACCAAATTCCCGCCTTTATGTTTTTGAAAAGTTTATATCGAAATATCATGTACCACATATATTGTAACAACGACTGAATTATAATTATACGATTCAAAAATAAATAAATGAATAAAAACAAATTAAACTTATATAGCATGAATTAAGATTAATTTAAGAACACGTTCGATAATGGCGGGACCATGCGCAAATTTAAATGCTATTAGCGTCAAATTGTTTTATTCGTATCGTAGCGTTATCGAATCGAAGTATTATTCTGTTGGTCGTGTTGTTTTAAATAAATACTTCATTTGAAATACGTTACAGCAATTTCACCGTTCATAAGAGATATAAAGGAGAAATTACAGTGTAAATACAAAGTACCGTCGGTAAAGCGATTTCGCGTATAGGAAACAAGCCAGTCATCGTAATTTACTGGCCGCTACCCGTGGAGTTTACCATTCAAAAACAACTGCACGCCGGATCGTACGTGTAATCAAGGCATTTTGAAGCAAAAAGTAAAACGATAAAAAAAAGGAACAAAGACACACCGAATCGTAGTACCATCCGTTGAAATCTCCAACGTGAGATGATGCGGCGCGCGTTTTTTCACGCCTTCGCTGACCGGCTCTAATTCCGATTCCCGTACGGACCCGCCGCTAAAATTATCCCCTTCGAGTACGCAAAAACGAACAATCCAAGAAGCCGGGGCCGTAACAACAATGCATCTGGTGTATCAGTCATGTATGTCATTAATGGTTGCGGTTGCGGTTAGAAGGCATCGAGAACTATAATTCAACCGATCGCGATATACCAGACACCACGATTTTACGATATTCATTATCGTTCCAGAGACAAAAAGACGATCCGTTTCTTTCTTTCTCTTTTCACACGCACACGTATATGAGTCAGTAATTTATCCTTGAAATAAATAAACCTTTCTGTCTTTTTATGAGATGTAATATTCTATATCGCGAATGAAATAATTGACGGATAATTAAAATTCCTTTTTTGAGACATCGAGGTCTTAAAATTAAAAAAAAAAATGAAAGAGACGTAAAATTATCTCGGTCGGCGAACATCGTTGATCGAATTAACATTTCTTGCGAAATAATCCGAGGTTTAATTTTCAGCAGCGAGACGAAATTTCGGGCCGATTTTAGTCGAGTGGCATTGCGGACTCAAGAAGCCCCTCTTCATCCCCATCACCCCTAAACAAGCATGCCTCATATCAGAAGTATGTCAAGAATTTAGCCGTGGGCCGTTTTCACTAATAGCTTACGATAATTGCTTGGTCGTGTTCGCCACGCCACGAAACGAACCATGTCAAAAGTGGCCTGTTACTTGAATTACAAGATTTTTTGCCCTCGTCCTCGCCCGGCTGAAGGCGGTGAGGTCATGAACAAGCGGAAAGCGACGAAAAAGTTTGAACGAAGACGAACGGATCTCATCCAATCACGTCTATACCAAATTCACCACCACTTCTTTCTTCCCTCTCGCCTCTCATGATTATTTGTCACCCAGAGAAACGAAATTCTGATCAAACTTTATTAAATCACATTGTCATAGGTTTATTGTAATATTTCGAAATTTCCAAGTCGATACAGGAAGTTCGATTTCAATTTTCACGATCGGACCATGCTTTCCACGAGATAAACGATCGGTGACCCGATGATTGTGCAAACGATACGAGAAGACCGGTGTATCGGGTGGCGAGAACCACACTCCACAGGCCACCGATGGCTTTCTTCCAAGCTTCGGATCTTTTTCTTCAGATCGAATTGCCTCGCTAGCCGCTGATTGACGACACACGAGTCCGCGTTGGATTTGTCCAGGAAAAAGTAAAAGGAGGAAAGAAGCCGAGCTCGCTTTTTGAATCATCTCGTGCGAACACCCCTCGAAACTTTTGAACGATCGTATCTGATGGAATTCGAAAAATTCAGCCGAAAGCTTCGTCCGTCATCCTGGAACGTTCACTGCATCGGGCGCAACTTGAGTAGGTGAAATCCAAATTTCTACAAATTAATCTGGACTCGTCAGAACTTTTCGCGATACGTGGAAATCTGTTAATTCTATCAAGGCACTCTCGATGCTGGCCGACCGTCGGATAGATCCGTCGTTGTATTCGAGAAGGAAAAGGAAGGGAGGCTAGAAAAAGCGATCCGCCATGTGTTGGTCGTCCAAAGTGTTCCACTGCGAACTCGTAACTCTACGAGATCGCTGTCGCCTTCCAGCTGGAGCAAAAGATACGTTCTAACGATCGACGTAACCGAGCATCAGTGTCCCGTGATACTTCGTCGTGATTTCATTTCCGAACGATTATTACATTGTTAGATTATGGTGGTGATCGAAGAACGATGCGGTCGAGGATGAGGCTCGTTTTCGGTGGCTTTTTGATAATATTGATACTGGCGGACTTGTGCAATGCGCACAACAATACGTGGGACAAGGTCCGCGAGAAAAAGGCGCGAATGGTGAAGAAACTGCGCAAAGACTTCCGGAAGCTGAAGAAACAGGAGGGTGCGGTGAAGCTTGTGGGCGGCGAGGGTGGGCACGAAGGTAAAACAGATTAATTAAGAGATCGTGTTGAAAGCAACTGACGTGACAAACGTAAAATTCACGCGATCCTTAATCAAAAAATCGAATTTTATGAATGAAAACTGTCCAGTTCGGTGTCCATCCTTTATAAAAAATAAAGAACATGTTATTTTCTACAATTACGAACGGTGTCACGATTCTAAGTACGAATCCAAATTATCTAGCCTCGAAAAACAGTTTCACGTCGCCATATGGAATCTCGAATTCAAGATTCATGAATGAAAAGTGTCCAGTTCGGTGTCCAATCGCTAAAAAAATGAATGAACGTATTATTTGCAATACTGAAAATAGTGGATCAAAATCGGTGTTCAGCAATAGTTGACTTACGTGAAACGGTTGCGGTTTCATCAGTCGTTCTCTTCGCGCACGTTGTGTAATGGCGATTAAAAAGGGGTCAACTCGAGGATGATTTATGTCAACGACTGCGTGTGTGTCGGGCCCGGTCGGGGTGGTAGTAAACGTCACGCAGCCACAGAACCGCGAGATGGGATACGGCCATCGTCGAATTGGACCATAAAACAGGATAGAATCCGTCCCAGACGTTCGCGTGTCAATTTTTATTACCCATCCATTGGATATTACATTTCGTGCCACCTTTTCTTCCTCCTCTTTGCGCGCCGATTCAACGTTTTCCGCTTCGTTTCACCCGAAACAGAGACGGACAGACAGATAGAGGGAAAGAGAGGGAAGAAATGAATCGTATCTATTTCTATGTTTTCTTTAGCGAGATTCATGTCAAAGAGGAAGGATATTCTGAGTCAATCTATTAACGCGTCCATTGACGCAATGAATATGACCGTGGGTGGATACGCTTTGATGTAAGAATTATTCACGATTTTTTCATTTCCTAGTTCGCGTTATCGTCAACAGTTTTTTACCGAAGGCTTCGTTATATTAGATTTGTGGCACCGCTCGTTGATGACCGCACGACAGAAATGACTAAGGGTAGATTAGGGTTCGACGCGTTTTCGCTTACCGTAGGAAATGAATATTTGATTAATTTCCTATACGCCTCGTTAATATTTTATATTCAAACTTCAGCCTCTTTATGAATATTTCAAGTTCCTATGTCCCTAATTCCTCATTTCTTTTGCTTAATTATTGGTTAAAGTTTTTGGCCCCAAACATTTATTAAAAATACACCTGAAAATATCGAGGATATCAAACTGTATACGAGGATCGAACAGAAGGCAGAAACGATCGTAATATCATTGAGAACGTTCGATCGTTAAAGCGAGGCGCTTAATCGAGTAATTTCCATGGCGCACCCTCTAAACTTTACAGGAGACACCGAAACGTTGCCGCGCTAAAGGTCGTAATTCGATTGGTTTATGCAGGAAACGTGGAAATACTTCACGACGGGAAATGGGGCAGTATATGCGACGACGAATGGGATTACTTGGAGGCCAATGTGGTTTGCAGGCAATTAGGCTTCGACGGTGCAATTAAACCAACGACGAACGGTCACTTCGGTCAGGCCAGAAGTGAGATAATATTGTCGCTTCATCAACCGTCCGATACTTCCATCCTGCATCTCGTGTGAAACTGAAATAAACAGGAACCCGTCATCTGCGCTTATTTCACAAATTGATCGAAAGAAAAAAAAAACGAATCATGGTCAATTAAGTATAAAAACGTTCATCCCTTTATTTAATCCCTCTCTTCCGTTTACGAGATCGAGTTAAATCCTTTGCGGTTCTATATATGGATTCTGTGCTTTCAATTTCTTCATAAATTCTACTCGATTAACATCTTTGGTCCCCGCCGTATAATTTCGTTTATTATAATAAGACGAATAACACGAAGGATACGAATGATTTTCTTGCAAGGAATGTACTGGATGGACAACGTGTACTGCGACGGAAGCGAGGACGAATTGTCCAAGTGTCGGTTCGACGGATGGGGCACTTCCGACTGCGAGAACAGCGAGGCTGCAGGTGTGATCTGCGCCCTTGAGGAGCAGAACGAAGAGGAGACGGTAAGACGGGCGAAGGGCAAAAGGAAGCCGGCGAAGCATCGAATCAAGGATGTACATCAGAGGGGAATGGCGATAAGGCTGGCCGGTGGACGAGTCCATAACGAGGGTAGAGTCGAGGTCAAACTTGGACATTCAGGTAACATTGAACTAAGTGTAATACTAATGTCGATACGCGCGAAGGTGAATTGGATTGATCCGATTAGAATCAGACGAATCGTGCGCAACGTTTATCCTTGGTGTCGTATCGCGATCAATCTTCGCACCCATATTCTTTCTATTTTGATTTCTTACGAAATGTAATATAATTTCTTTGGTAATTATTTAGTCCAGTTAAAAATATTAATTTTACAATATCTTATCTCGGTTATTCTTTCTAATTTTCTTTTACAACACCAAGTACAATAGAAAATGTTGGGTGACACATGAACATCGGAATTTCCGAGATTTCGTGACCAGCACGAAAGGTAAGAGGAAGAATTTGGAAAAAGATAATTGGACTAATTCCATTTCAGATTGGGGTGTTGTCTGCGGCGATGGTTGGTCCCTGTTCGAGGCCGCTGTGGTTTGCAGACAATTGGGCCTTGGTTACGCCTCCGACGCCATCCAGACCAACTTTTTCGGCGGCCAAAGGATACCGATGACCCTAAGCGGCGTGCAGTGTCACGGTGACGAGAACAACCTGATAGACTGTCTACACGACAAGGTCCTAGAATGTCCAGGTAGGCGAGAAGGTATTCGTCTTCAAGGTTCCCTAACGAGGAAGGGACAGATACCTTAAGTTCCCACTTTCTCTGGAAACAAAAAAGGAAAAGACAGAAACGTCGAATATATTTTTGAACAAGTTTAACCCCCTCTTTTGTTTGATGTAAGGTATTGCCGAAAACGTGGCGAGCGTGGTGTGTCTTCGAGAGATGCCAGATTTGGTTTTCGACCATATCGAGTTGATGCGCACCGCCCATTTGGAGGATCGGCAATTATACTGGCTCCAGTGCGCGATGGAGGAGAATTGTGTCGCTTCCAATGCTTATAAAATTCAAAGAGAGTCGGAAAATTGGCATCTGGAGACTAGGAGGCTGCTTCGATTCACCGCGAGGATCTTGAACGCTGGTACCGCGGACTTCCGGCCCTCCGTACCGAAACATCTATGGGAATGGCATATGTGTCACATGTAAGTGAATCAATTATTATAGGACATTTATATTTTACCTAGTATTATAATATTTTTATTTCAAATCAATATTGTTATCTCTCTGGAGATCAAATAAGAAACGATTAATGAAATTTCCGCCAGCTACGAGCCGGAGTTTCAGTAGCAACCATAGAAACTATCAGATTTCATTTCGGAGCAGAACACGAAACCCTTCCCTTTTTCTCGTTTCGCTATATTATAACGCGACTGCTGTTGGCCAGAAGTTAGATGCGAGAAGTTCGCGTCAGCCACAATCTACCCGGGGTTATTATCCTTGTCTGGCAACCGGCTTGCAAGCAATTTTATAAAACGATCAAGCGAAGAGGGGGAAAAAAAAAAAGAAAAGCAGAAGACAAAGGTAATATCGCTTCGATCCGGTTGGCAATTCGCCGTCTGTGTTTCGCTCGCAAGAAGGGCTAATTTTGAATCGTACGCGGGGGCGTGCACCATCGTCTGGAAATGGAGTTTGAAAGCGTGGAAATATCGGCCGGATGAAAAGAAACGTGTTGATAGTTTTAAGTCGCAGGATCGCTTCGTCGGTGACGTCAATCCCTCGTTCTCGATGATGGCTACGGCTGCTCCGACGCTTCCCTCGACGCTCGTCGAGGAGGAAGTCGTTGTCGCAATATTTTCTTTTGCTGTCAGGAACAATAGGCTGCAATGCTCCACTTCGTTAATGTCGTGGTCTTCAGGTGCCAAAGAAAAGAAGTCTTGAGCCTAATTTTATAGATTATTCCAGTCTTTGCAATAAAATATCTAAGGAATTAAGAAAAATAAGAAAATGTAAAACGAAGAATAATGCATTGACTGAAAGTCGACGGAATTTTCAAGGATAACATGGCCGGCAAGGTCGATTTTCGTTCACCGTTCCGTTTCCCGGTAATCGACCGTCCTTATCGTCGTTCCTAATCAAAAAGTGCGAACGATTACGAGGACGCGGGCCTGTCCAAGGAGCCGATCGTTAATTCCGCATTATACCTTGTTAACGACAGGCATTACCACTCGATGGAGGTGTTCGCCACGTTCGACGTATTGGACAGGAACGGTAACAGGCTCGCCGAGGGTCACAAAGCGTCTTTCTGCCTGGAGGACAATCAATGCCTGGACGGGGTGAGACCAAGGTAAAACGTAATTAGTCTCGTTAGCAAAACGATCCGACGCCTTTCACGATCGGCCAGGTGGGTGTACGCGCCACCCACGGTAACGGAATCGTTCCTTCTTCATTCTTTTTTTCTTCTTCTTCTTCGTCGATGCTTGTGTAATTGGCGCGCCAATTAAAGCGAAACACGTTCCACCCCCACGATTTCAGGTACAAATGCGCCAATTACGGCGACCAAGGCATCTCCGTGAATTGTAGCGACATATACAAGCACAACATCGATTGCCAGTGGGTGGACATTTCGGAACTCGAGCCCAGCGAGTACGTCTTCAAGGTACGTTGAACGACGATCCAGGATGCGCAGGGTTTAAGCTTATTTTTTGGCAAGTTGTTGAGTTAATTATCGTACATGGCCATCTGGTGACTTTAAAGCATGAGACAAGGGGCGTCGCCATTTTCCTTAGGACGTTGTACGTAATGGAACGATTACGTTTTCAGGTCGCTGTAAATCCGGAGTTCAAAGTGGGCGAGATGTCGTTCGACAACAATGCGGCAATCTGTCGTCTCCTCTACACGGAAACGTTCGCCACAGTGGACAATTGCGTTATGGGGAGGCCTTGACCCGATGATTTCATTCCAAGAGCAGACAGCGAGGGGGAGAAAGAAAAATCAAACTCTGTACGCCACGTTGTTTCATTATCGTTGGCTGTTAATTAAAATCTTCCTCCGTTGTTTAGCCGCCGCGACAACGAGCGAGAACAATAAACTTCGTCTCTGGCAATCGTTGTCCTTAATTGAACAGATTATCCTTATCGCGGTCTCGTTGCGAAGGAAATAAGTTTGATAAAATTGGCCGGTGATTGGCTAATATTCTAATTTAATCCGCTGTTTCGCGATTTTCTTTGATTCTGGAAAAGCAAACTTTCGTATGTGATAATTGAAACAATCATTGTTAATTTGTATATTTAATTTAAAATACTAATAACACGATGTATATTTAAAAAGTAAGCTTTAACACCCTGTATATTAATAACACCCTTGAAGCGAATAAATAAATATCTATTTATCACTATGTTCAAAAGGGAATGAAATAAATAAATTCTGGAACGAAAGAAACAACCCCCTGGCGTTCGAGCCGAGCAACCCGTCATACAGATCGAAGCTGAGGTTCGACAACGACTTCCTTCAAGCTGATGCTCGCCGTGGCTGGAATCTCAAGTTTCGAAGTCTAGGAATAAATTTATAGACTCGTGCCAGCCTATCCTCGTTAGTTTGTTCTAGATTTTCAACCACGGCTACGTACAATAAATCGAACAATTGAGAGGGTTTCGGTTCCTCTGAACCGTGTTCGACCGATGGTCTATCGGTCGATACCTCCAACAACCAGAGAACGGATCGAGGCTCCCTCTCTTTCCTCTTCCAAGAAATAATTCGACAAACGAGGATCCTCGGGCGGGAATGAAAAAGTACCAAAATAATCACGACGATTTTCTATACAACCATTTAATATTTATATTCGAGGAAATGGATCGATCCTCCACTACCTCGTCTTAGACATTCTAAATATAACATAGAGAACGTGGAGGGTCTTCCACGTATAAATAAATATCTTGCAATTTTTAGAAATATAAAAGTACGTCCTATAATTTTCTTGTATCAAAAATAACAAACGCTGGATTAATTATATTTCTATTTAAGCGTTTCACGGTGAAAAAAGACTTTGTAGATTAACAACCTTGACGCCACACCGTCTATAATTATCGAAAGATGAAGAATTATTTCTATCAGGTGGCGGATTATTTTCATTCCGTAGATTTAAACGCTTCTAAATACGCGCGATAAACAAGGCAGAGAAGTTCGAGAACTCGAAACTGGGTCGTTCTTTTTTTAGGCGTGGAACCTTGCCGGGTTTGTCACCTTCGATTACGGTTGTTCATAATCTGATAATTAACAAGGGGTTAGACTTTGGCGTCTCACCTAATTCTTTGCTACAAGAAAAGACTATCGATCGGACAAGGCTAAGGGTTCTGCCTTCGTACGATTCTCAAATAAATTTCTAATCCATGAATTATTTAAAATCGAAATCTCACCCCTGTTCGCGCAATGAATCCTTTATTCGCTGTATTGATTTCAAAAAAATTGATCAAACATAAATCTATCGAGGGGTCGAGGTGTCAAAAGGGTTAAGATTGGAAGGATCCTTCATCGAGGGGGTTAAAGGTGTAAGTTCGTTGTCTCATGACTCAACTGGAGGGTCGATAGATGAAACGGGACGTATCCGTGGAACTGGGTTAGCATTTCGTCGAAACGTACGCGTCCCGCTGTCGTTTTCGATCATCGACGAAGGGTGAGGGGCGTCGATTGAACCGGGCCAGCCCCGCGGTGTCCCCGGCTGTCAATTAGATCGCATGTGCGCCGCTTAAATGGCTGCAGAAGTCAACGTGACTGAACGCTGTAATACGTTTAGAAAAGAGAGAGAGGAGAAAAGGACAGGTAAAAGGGGGAGAGAAGCCGTGGTGTACGGCTTCCGTGGTGGTCACTGTCGTGTGCAGTGCACCAGCTGCTCCCCTCGCACCGGTCATGAAACTTTTATATCGCTACGCGACCGAAAAACAGCGTCGTTCAGTCGGGCCCCTGTACTTCCACCGGGAACTTATCACCTGTGAACGTCATCCTTTCCTCGACGTGTCCTGCACGGTTAGATTTCCTGTCAGAATCCTAGAAAGTCCTTGGAGCCGAGTCTGTGTATTAGAAAAATCAGAGACTGAAAATCAAGAATAATCTGTGGTGTTTCTTCTTTGATTCGATCGAGTAATTGATTAATCGATAAAGTGCAAGGAAGAAATGTGTTCAACCGAACACGAAACGCTTTCCACGGCTATGTCGGGGTTGAATGAGTCAAGGGTACGTTTTCGCGTGACATTTGCACGAAATCACGTGAAAACGTAGCTCGAGAAAGGATACTCCCTAAAAATACGAGGGCCGAATGATAAGTAATGCACACTACCCTACATTCATCCTCTATAAATACACCAAAGTATTGATCGATGAAAGACACTTGAAATTTCAACCTTTTTTGACAATTGTACAATAGTAGTCTTTAAAATTATCTTCCCAGTCAATAAACGAAACGTTCTGAATATCACTCGCCAACGTGAGCGTTACTTATCGGCCGGACACGGCGGGTCCTTTGAGAGGGATGCACGGATTGTTTGGACAGAAGGCGAAAGAAGTGGAGCACGTGGCTATTAACCTGAAACGCGGCCAGTGATAATCGTAAATACACACGAACACACGTATAGAAGAATCGTATACCCGGCCAATTGTTATCCCCGTAGTGGCCCTTATCACGCGATTCGATGGATCCGATCGGGACGAGCGCGGATAACGCGGACACTCGTCACGGCGAGTAACGTGCCCTGCGTGTCCTGTCGTCGTTCTCGACGCGATCCTCCCTCGGACGATCCCCCAGGGACCCACGGAGACGAGAAACAAAAAAAACAACACGATGAAACTGTTTCTTCCCGGGCGATAAACGCGATAAATAAAAAGAGTTCGAACTGGAGGAAACAAAGGGGTAGAAATGGCGATTCTTATGGCTGTGATCGAACAACCTGTGGCCTCCGCGTCTAACCCTCGATGGTTTATCGATTAAACACGATACAACGAGGACACGTCCCGTTTCCTGGACAAATAGTCGAACGACGAGGATGACGTTGTCCAAGGTCTTCCTCTTTCTGGGTCTTCTTCGGCTGGCGTTGGCCGTCGAGGATCAACTCGTCTGCCCTAAGAATCGAAGCGTGTTCGAGATTCCTGGTGATGCTGTTCTATCTGGTAAATGAAATTTCATTCTTATTGTATTCGATAGGGGTGGTTGATGGTTCGCGTATGATTTCAGTGTTTCTGGACTTGAACCATGGACCGTACTGTAATGGCACGTCCATCAAGGGTCTGCAAGAAATTTTCACCGCCTCATACGTGGTGCATGCTCTGAACAAATACGAATTCGTGTCGGGCCTTTCTTTAGGTAAATGGGGGAAAGTAATCTTTAAGGCGTTTCTGTAAATTACCTATCCCTTATCCCTATCTCGATTTCAGGTCTGAAAGTGTTCGACACCTGCCACGACGAGATGACGGTCTACAAACAAGCATTGCAAACGGCGGTCGACTCTGACTGCGAGGATCATTACGAGATGGGTATATTATTGCCATCGGAGTATCTGACGATTCTGGAGCCGCTTGTGAACTACAGTGTGCTGCCGATCAGCACGTACGACGAGCAGAATCTAACGAAACCCCTGATCAACCTGATGGTACACTATCTGACCACCAGATTCGAAACAGTCGATCTGGTGTTGGTCAGCTCCGATTACGCCTTGAATCTGTTCCTGGACATGACCAAAGAGGCTGGCGTGTGCGTAAAACGGTACGGCGATAGTCTAGAGCTGGACGAAGCGGAAACGGAAGTTGTTATCGCTGTAATCGGACATAGAAACGACGTGAGACAGTGGGTCGAGAGAGGGGAGAAGCTACAGGGAGCTAGGAAGACCTGGATCGTTTTGACCCTCGATGGATCGAACGTCGATGGTGAGTACATGAAGATCGTACCCATTAATTTACTGATACCCATTAGTTACTGACAAAATATCCCTGTTGCAGACCTGATAACCCCAGGTTCCTACGTCATAAAGACATCGCCGTTCGACCTGAACCTCCTAGAGGAAGCCTCCTCCACGGAGGACTTTCTTCAGGCAGCCAGCAACTCCGTCATCTATTCGCCTCACCTCCTCGGCATTGGCAAGGCGATCGTGGAACTGGCCCAACTCCTGCAGGACGTGCACAGACGGAATTGTCCTCGAGGTACCGAGGCCTCCTGCATGATGCCCAGATTCAACGTTCACTCGAGACAGGAGATTCGCAACGCGGACGTGTACAATGCGCTGCGAATATTGCCGAAATCGCACTCCATCAGGTACATCGTGGCGATGAAGAGCCAGCAGGAGCTGATAGACACGGCCGTGTACAGAATCGAGCCTGCGAACTCGAGGTTCAGGATCGCTCCTGAGTCGAGGATGCCCAAGATGCCGAAGCTGTGCGTGAAGAAGTACGCGAGGAACTGCGACGACTGCTCGAACTTCAAGAAGAGGTTTGGCATGCGAGGTGTGACCAAAGGTTCGTAAAGTAAATTGTTGAAGTAAAAAATGTTTGAACCAGAAGTTGCATGGTATCTAGGGGGACCAGGACTCCTAGAGTATGAAATTTCAAAAAATTGCTAATGTAGAACAGTAATGTCATACGATAAATCGCTGGGAATCACCTCCACCACGATATCACCCTTGCCTCTCTTGAAAATTTAAAATTCTCGCTCGCACCGATCCTCTTTATCCCCTCTGAAGTCAAGCTCCCGTTCGAGTATCCCGATAAACCGAAGACTTTCCGCTTAAGACGACAATGGGCCAACTAACGTGTACGTGTTCGCAGATACACTCGACGGAGGTTTATTAAAGCCGGGTAACTGGATAGCAATCTTCCTGACGATGGTCGTGTGCGGCACGTTCGCCTGCGGTGTGATCGCCGTCTTCATTATCTACCGCTTCATCGTCGAGGATGTTCTCGATGGGAATCCGGCGTTAACGATCGTCCTGATACTGGCCAACGTTTTCACGTTGCAGACGGTGTTACCGTTCTGCATGAACGACGGTTACATAGGTGTCGAGACGTTGAACTCGAGGAAGATACTGGTGACAACGTTGGCGTTCGGTCTGGATTTCTCGGTGATGCTGTCCAGATCGTTCTTCCTGGTGTTCTCCAAGGGTGGCGTGTTCACCGCACACATAAACGGTTACCTGCAGGGACTGATGGTGTTCTTCATGTTCTGCGTACAACTCGCTCTCTCCGTTATGTTCTTTGCCCTCAGCGGGGATGATCCGGCGGTGGTCGTCAGGAGCCTCATTTTCATCGCCCTCCTCAGTAATTTCTTCTAATAATTATTAGACTTTTATTTTTCACTTTCTGACAGTATAATATTTCGAAATAAATTTGTTTCAGGCTACGATATATTTCTATTGGTCACCTTGTTCGTCGTGTGCTTCTTCATCTCGAGACTGCCACGAAATTATCGCGAGGGAAAGTGTTTCTTCGGTACGTCGATCGGTCTGTTAATCACCTGGGCAATCTGGTTGACCTGCTTCATCCTGGTGGAGCCGGAATGTCGCGACATGGTCGTCTGTTTCGGCATTATCGGCACGGCTTACTTAATCATCATCGGTGTCCTGATACCGAGAACCTATTACATGATTACACATCTAGCCAGAGGGAAGGAATTCGGACAGAGATTCGGATCGACGGATTTAACTACCGATCCGAGGATCAGTACCATTGGCAGACAGGTCAGGACAAGTGTTCTTTTTACGATATATTTCATTTATTATTTTCAAACACGAAATGAATTTTGTTTACACAGACACGTCCGTTTTACGACTACGTGCATCCTGGTGGAGGAAGTACAACGAACTTACAGGTGACATCCGCCTATCCAAATTACTATGGCAGCTCGAGTCCAAATCAAAAGTACTTGGGCCCGTACAGAGGATCTGACTCGAGAAGATATCCTGCATACAACAACTACGGATATCATTCAGAAATGCGAGAAGTGAATAATTCTTACAAACTACCGCAAGTCTGCATAGAGGATGCGGACGTGAGATTTTTCTTCAGAATATTTTTCTGACTCATTTTTTTAGTGCTGTTTTTGGGTAGTATAGTGTAGCTAGTAAGCTTTCGTAGTATATCCTTAAATTACATTCCTGAAATATATTATTTAGTTTTAAAAAAACACAGTACTCTAAATTGCTAAGTTTTTAGATTTATAAAAGTACACAATTCTGATTCGTACTCCAACTTTCTTAAAAAAAAAATATCCCAGCTTCAAGAAGCTAAACCTGTCAATATCGAGATCCCTTCCGTAATCCTTATGTAGTTGATCCTAAGATGACATATCGTGAAGGATTGAGGACCTAACGTTTCCAGTCAAGGACGAGCCCGTTAGAGAGGAAGAGCGTGACGTACGCGCGGCCAAAGTGCAACCGGAAACGGAGGACCAACGACGAGCAAGACTGCATAGAGACCGACGTGTACATCGAGGGTAACGTTTCGAGCGGTCACAGGATGCAGGACGACATTTATCCGGTCAGATCCAGCAGTCCCAGATTAACGCAAACAGAGGCGACCATCCGTGAGGAGGACGAAGAGGATAACGTGACCAGGATCACACGATTCTGAGCCCATTCGTTCATATTGTAGTCACGCGACGTATAGAGAATCGTCCCCGCGACGAAATAAATCACAAGTTCCATTCGAGAGATTTGTTGTCACTAGATCCACCCCCTAAACAATCAATTTATTCTTGATCCTGTGTATCGTAACAAGAAATCAGAACGATGTTAGATATACGAAGAGTCTAAGATGAATTCATGATAGAAAATATGTTTGCGAATAAGATATTTTGCAATAAATGTATCCAGTATATCAAAGTGAAATCTTTCATCGGTACAAAAATAAAAAATGAAAAATATCTCAAGTAAATGTTGTTATCCTTAAAAGTCCACCCTGTATATTCACGAGGATTGAAAATGTTTCATAAAACTGTTCGATTTGCCGTGTTCAGAGTGTTCCATTATCGTCGTAATTAAAGTACAAAACGGGAAGCGGATCCTTTCTGCAAGAGGAAAGGACTCGCGGACGGCAGAAGCAATTTCGCGTGTTCCCTAACCGAAAATTGCATTACCGTCGATCGTAATTCCGCAATCAGGGCACAGGTGTACATTCCCGATGAATATCGATGACAGTGCCGTAACCGGAAACCATCCTGGCCGTTCGCAATGGTCCAGGACCCTTTAAAATCTTTCTAAAAAACAGAACGAGTTTCATAGACGGAATATTAATACAATCTTGACAATCGATTTCTCGATATGAAAAATTTCATAAACCCTGAAAACAGCGTCGTCCAACGCCCGGAAGGAGAAAATTACTTCGTCGAAGGATTTATACGCCGAGGATACACTTCACCGTCGCAGAAAATTCAGAAAAAAAGAAAAAGAGAGAAAGAAAATTCGAAGGCCGAGAAAGATCGTTCAAGGTTCCTCCCAAGGGTGAGATCCCGCGAAGGATGCCGCAGGAGCAGACAAGGTGAGCCCGTTTTACTTCCGCCCCATGTGGCCACCATGAAGAATAACGAAAGGACGCGGTGGCTGGCGGTGCTCGATAAGCGAGCATAAACGACGATAAATCGAAAGCCGGTGCATCGGCTCGTGAACGGGGCCCGGACACACGTCAGCCATCCTCGAATTCGCGTTTTCTGAAAAAGCTTCTGCGCAAGGACCAAGCTTTCCCGCCGTATAAAAGCAGGATCGTGGCTGGTACGCTTTCCAGTCACGTACACAGAGTCCAGTTTCCGTCGTTCGAACAACCGCTTCGAGCCTCCGGAAGGATATGGACGAAGCATGTCCTTGGAGGATTCAATCGTTCCCGGCAATCGCTTGAGAGCTCGCTCGAACGACGACCAAAATGACGACGATGCTGGAACAGCAAAAGAATTCGCGGGTCATCGTCGTCACGGTGGTCTACTTGAGCTTATTTCTGGACAACGTGTTACTCACCGTTGTTGGTAAATAGATATCCATCTGGTGGTTCCTCGATGGTCGAGCGAAAAGGTGCAAGTCTTATAACGATACTTTTAATGTTACACGTGTTTCTTTTTGCCTTGTACTCTTTGCTCGACTGTCATCTTTTTATTGTTACGATCTATGCGCCTGTGGGACGTTTTAGTGCCCATCATTCCCGATTACTTGTGCACCCTCGAGGGAAACTCGACGACAAACAAGGAGGACGATGAAAACGGTCGAGTAGGATTATTGTTAAGCTCGAAGGCGCTGGTACAGTTAATACTGAATCCTGCGGTGGGCACTCTTACGGGCACTCTGGGGTACACTAAGCCGTTGTTCCTGGGCAACCTGAGTCTACTGCTGGCGGCAATGCGTGAGATCCTATGTTTTCTTTCCATTTGTACCGTAGCGGTATCAATTGGTCGTACAAGATTATTTCTTCAAGTTGATATTACACTTAAAATCCAATTGTGATTAGAATAAAAGTCAAAGTATGGCAAGGGGTTGATATAGAAGACAAAAGTAAAAAAAAAGCACCTTGTAAGAATAATCAGTGAATGTTTGCAGTGTTCGCATTTGGACAAACGTACGAGGTGCTATTTCTGGCACGAAGTATCCAGGGTGTATCCTCGGCGTGCATCGGGGTTTCCGGGATGTCGTTGGTCGCCTCTCAATACACGGAAGAGGACAAGAGGTCGAAGATCATGGGTTTCGTTTTAGGAAGCATCGCGCTGGGCGTTCTCGTGGGATACCCGATTGGATCCGTGCTTTACGATCTCGAGGGGAAAATGGCACCTTTCTTGCTGGTGTCCTGTTTCATCGTCGTCGCCATATGTATCCCTTTATTTCCTCGCCTTTTCTATCGTTTCGAATCGAACTCTTCGAGATTAACGTCGTATCTCCTTTCCTAGGTTTGCAAATTCTAACGTTGGACGTCGAGGCTGAGGCCAATGTAAGTTCTGTATCAAATTTAATATCAAATTTAAAATATATTAACAATTCATTTTTAAAGAAAATGATAAATAGCATCTTCAGCTTAGCGAACAGAAACCATCGTGGACGCACTTACTGTCCGATCCACGAATACTCATCATCTTTGGAGCTATATGGTGCTCGACCTCCCCGATGGCGATCTTGGAACCCTGCTTACCGATCTGGCTACGAACTCACGTGAAACCTAAGGTAAGAACCTTTTCAGAAACTAATCACAACGAAGGTACAAGTTGAATTTGCAATAAAATATTATAGAAAAGAAGTATACTTGTTACAGAAATGGCAGCTGGGCACGGTGTTCATCCCGGACAGCGTCGGCTACCTGGTCGGTACCAATTTCTTCGGGGTGATAGCTTATCGTTACGGCCGCAGTAAAGTCGCTGTTCTGGCCATGTTCGTGGTAGGCATAAGTGCTATATTAATACCGTCGGCGATCACCATGTCACAATTGATTGTTCCCCATCTTGGGATGGGATTGGGCATCGGTGTAGCGGATGCCGCTCTGGTACCCTTGTTGGCCAGCTTGGTGGACCAAAATGGCGGCTATGGTCCCGTCTATTCCATTCAACAGATGTCTGTCAGCCTCGCCTATTCTCTTGGTAAAGCTCTATTAATTTAAAACTAGATTAACACCTTGTGCCAAATTTAAAATTGAATATTTAATGAAGAAGAAGCTGCTTCGATTTCACGAATTTATTTTGACGTTTCTATTCAAGCAAGATTTTGTTTAAGGTCCGATACTGGGCGGTGAGATGGTGAAATCGATCGGCTTCCAATGGGTGATGCGAATCGTCGGCTTGATGAACGTTGCTTACTGTCCCCTGCTGATATACCTCAGCCTGGATAGGGGGAAATCGTTGGCCCAGGACGATGAAAAGAGGGATTACGAGACCTTTCAGAAATCCGTGGCCAAGTATGAGCGGTTTCACGAGTCCGACGACGATCTTTGATCCCCTTTCAATTTTCACGTAATTCCTCCGACTTGATGAATAATTCTTACTTTCTATAAACTTAATCCTGATTACCGAGGAAAGAGCGGATTAAAAGTACAATGAAATTAATGAAACGCGGAACGAAAAGACGTGGTGGTTCAAATTATTTTAAATTAAATTAGAAATTAAGAAGTCTTCGTGTACAACATTTTTAAAAAGGTGTTTGCGGGTTGAATAATTAAAGTACGAAATGTTAATTGTGAACGTACCTTTCCGTAGATAGCCTTTTTCAATTGATATCCATGGAACGCGGTGAAACAACATTACCGACATCATTGTACTCCTATTTAACTGTACCATGGACGGTAACTCGTCGTCCCAAGTTGTAACGAAGTAAATTACCGTCCCTCGAATTGCTAAGTAAGGTCCTGAGGGCTACGACGGTATAGCGGGAATTCAACCGAGATCCAGATGTCTGGATAATCTTAAAATTGAAAAAATTCCTATTCCAAATAATACTCGTCTCCTAATCTAAATTGTATAATTGTGTATTACAGTTAAGAGAAAGATAATAAAATTCTAAGGAAATGTATTGTTTCGATCCCTTGAATCGATAACAAACACAGGGTGCTTCTGTGATTCTCAAAATCACAGAATCCTTGGTCCACAGAAACCATAGTGTCTGAAAAGATTTTTCCCAGAAAAGAATTAGCACCTCGCCGTAACTGTCGATATCGAATCGCCTGCAACGATATCCGGTACCACAGAGGGATACAAAGAAGGGTGGCGTCCCACACGATTCTCCCACCTTCGTAAGAGAGAGAGAGCCCCAGCCCCCGGGTGTGTGTTTTCCTGGAACGGGAAACATCGTATTACACTAATTGCCCTCCGATCACAATAAAAATATAACGCACTATTTCTGTCCCTCGAACGAAAGCAAAACGTTCCGGCGAATCCTACGCTCTCGCGCGACAACGACGATATCCATCAACTTTTCCATTCGAGAAAATAATTCCACGCGATATAAATAGACGGAGGGAATGATATTGTATAAATGCAAATTGTCGTTTAATACATTACGGATTGTACACGGCGGACGGGATTAAAGGGACGTAAAATCGGTAAACGAATCGCATGCAAACTTAATCCCGGCAATTAAACGCAGCCGTGAAGTTGGATCGTTTGCGAGCAGAGAACCATAAGAATATTAAATCCCCCCCTCCCCTCCCCCCCTCGTGTGGGATGACTTTAACGTCCTCGTAATCCAACGATAACGCCGCTTAAATTATATCCCATAAATAGAAAATCGATGTTTACACCGGTCTAATCGTGATAGAAATAAAACGTTCTATAGGTGTCTCGAATCGAGGCTACCTCATTTTGTTATCGTATTACAAAATTATTTTATACATGGTTCTATTCAAAATTCTGAGTGGCAATTCTTCTTTATAAATGTATTTATCGATGTTATTAACGATTCCCATTCTTCGTTCCACTTAGAAGGGCAAGCACGTGAAATTGAACGATATTTCAAGAAACAGGAAACTTGCGAAAAAGTTGCCGCCGTTAAAGAACCGAACGACGGCCATTGATTGTTATTCGGTGCACGGATGAAAATTTTTCATCGAAACGATGACATAAATAAAGGGTTGACCCTCGTTGCGCGAATGGCGGTTAGAACATTGACCATTACTACTGGCGCGTATCGGCCAGTGGTAACGGTCAACGTTTCGAAGGGGAAGGGAAGGGAAACTTAGGGAAAAGTTGATGCCGGCCGACTCCTTAAAAATCATAACGACACCGGATTTATTCGTTTCTGTCTGCTGGATACGCGAGGGGATTGGAACTGGAACGAAGCCAACACGGGGAGGAGGGGGAGAAGTTCAGCAGCGGAAGAGACGGTGGATAAAATCAGCAGGCATTCAGGATTTCGATTAGAATTTAAGGAGGGGTAGCGCCCACTTATCTTCTTCCTCTTCCTTTATTCTCCAACTCGATTCTCCCCGTTTTCCCCTCGAACGCTAACGAGCCACCTTCAACCACTCCGTTCCTGATTTTTCTCTCCTCACGAGGTTGAAAAGATTTCTTTCTTCTTTTTTCCCCTCTCCCTCTCTCTCGGGTCAGATGATTTTCTCAAGAAATTATTACGTGAAAAGAAGATAATATCGCCTTTCGAACGGCGAGGCTGGGTCAATCGTGACCCAGATTAGATAATATCATTTTTGAGCGTAAGAGTTCTTGCATATCAATTTCGAATTATTCAGAAATGTCAATCGCTAATTTATAATCACGTAACTTTGTATCAAAAGAACGTTAAGTACGATTCAGCGATTACGGTAATTAATTTCAGTCATATATTTTAATTAAATTATACAACCCCCGGAGATCGAATCAGATACATAACGGCCGCCACCTGCAAGGCTTCGCCGTCCCATTTAATCCGAGTCTCTTTCACCGATCGAAGATCAACGATACCATAAAACCATCATCCATTCCATCGAACGATAATTAATACCCCGAGATGAAAGAAGAAAAAGTAGAGTACTCTTTTGAACGTTTCAACGTGGGCTCGACAAGACGCGCAAGAAGGTATTTCCAAGTGGGAGAGAAAAAGTAACCCCCCCGTCGACGTTGACACGTTTCCACCCCTTCTCGCGTAGGCTGGAAAAATTCGATAGGGTAATTTCTGCGAATTTCCATTCCGTCAGAGCCATACGACGGCCCCGCGTTATTGCCAAGGTGCTCGGCTGACACCGTCAAGATTTACGAGCTGCAAAGGAGTCACGGTTAATGGCGGTATCGATTTTTAATTCACGCTTCTCACTAGCAAGCTAAGCCACGCTACCGAGGTAAAACCAGTGCGGGAAGACGAACGAGCGTCGTACGAGAAAAAGAACGATCACGGGGAGACGGACGGAGGATTAATAGCGCGTCTAGGTTCGAGCTCGAAGCGGGAACTTTTTCATCAGAAAAAAAGAATTGATTGCTTTTTTGCCCGATGGAATCGCTAGAAATACAGATACAGACCCTTTTCAATTAACACGTCGTGGAGAAACGCGGATAATGAACATCGAAGAACAATTCTTTTCGTTTTTTACAGGATCTGAAGACATCGTTCGATAGGGTTGACAACCGATTGCATTCGGATCAGGATCGACGAAGAGGACGGCCAACGAGAGCAGCTTCTGGCCTGAATCGATGCAGGGCTATCTTTGCTATCGGTTATCGGTGGTGGTCCGCGAAATTTTCGGTGGAAAATCGCGCGAGCGAGCGAGCAGACACGAGGGATGCTGCGTCCGGGACCCGTGCTCCGTTATCGATCTTCCAGACGCCCCGACGCGGCGCACAGACGCGTCCCGACGTCCGTGTACCATCGTCCGCGGGCGCACGCACGACCCGTGCCAAGCTCGCGTCTTGACTCGCGCGAGCGAGTTACTATCCCTGCTCCTGGACTTTCAAAAAATAAATATTTCAAAAGTTTCTTAATTTCCAGAAGATTTTTCAATCAGTTTTCAATTCTCAGGCAATGGAATACAATAATATTGTTTCAGCGACAGCCAAACTTTCAATATTCCCCTTACCTTGCGATATCTTAATAATTTCTGTCAATTAATTAGCAGACGCCGGGTGTACGAATTCCCATGGAAGAAACTTTGATACAAGAGATGAAATCGTGGGGGAGGGTACGCGCGGTAAACCTTGGGGTACCAGACGGGACGCGATCCACTTCCGTTGGAGATATACGAGGACACTTTTGGCCGTGGAAGATCGTACGCTCGCCTTCTGGCGGCCGATGGAAGTTGGAAACGAAACTGGCTACCTCTCTTGTAAACTTGGATTTGAAATATGTCGCTGGAGATTGTGTGATATATTTGGAAATATCGAAGACCCGGTGTATGCTTTCAAAGGGGGATGATACGGTGACTCACGGATCCCTTCGTGTACTGCGAAGAACAAAATTGGAACAAAGACATTTCATCTGAAATTAAAAATAAAATAGAAAAACAAATGAATAAATTTTGTCATTTAAAATAAGAAACTTCAAACCAGTCATTTTGGCTGGTTTCGTGGTTCCAGTGTTAAATCAATAAAGTCACAATGTATACCTGTATGGACGTATACGTATACTTTCTTTGTCGAATAAAATTAATTATTACGATGTTATATGCAAATAAGGACATTAAAAATCAAATTACCTAAGAAACTCATAACTGTAACGCTGTGATGTACGAGCGTCTGACCCACCGCTTACCTATTCTACTTAAATAATGTACTCCCTACAGGATCGACCATTTATTTGCCCGCCGTGGAAATAAACAATTCTTTTTTTTTCTTCTACTTCTTCTTAACCATAACACAAGTTTCTACCTGAATATATCCACGATCCTCCCACATCGTATCTCCCCCATAAAAACATCTATATGTACTCTCTATTCACCCGAAACCGAAAGGCATCGTGTGTACCATCAATCACATCCAGTGTTTTTATTTCATCCATACGAGCGCACAGGCACAAAAGCTTCTACATTATCGCTCAAAAGTATCCCTCTATCGTTCAAAGTTTATCTGCGAAATATTTTCAAAACTAATTCAAACTATTTTAAGTTAAAACTCAGAGAATGCGGTCCAGGACCATCGAACAGCTTAGTCCGGGACCAACGCGATATACACGGTGGTATTTCGATTAAAGTTCCACGTGCAAATTCTCTAATCCACAGAGATGTATTAGAAAAAGAAAATAGCACAAAATGTGTAACTTTTAATTGTCATCGATCCCCGTCGGATTTAACGAAAGGATTTCAATTAATTCGAAGAATTCGAAGAATTCGAAGGATTTCAATTAAGTGGAAGAAACTCCGGGGCGAAACTTACGGAAAACGTATAAAACGGATAAATACTTTTGAGCGACAGTGTATACGCCAGCCGAAGACACGCGGGTGTAACGACGTATGGGTGAGTACATGATATATACACGTATATATACACACAGTGTCATCCTCCGGCAGCGAAACGGTCACGGATGGACCCTGCTCGCACAACATCGACCCCCTCGCTCGGTCCTACGCGTGTATATACGACACGCGCACACACACGACGCCGTTACTCCGGGGAAAGTCGAAACGCGCAGCGGTTTCCGCGTTCCGCTCGCGAGCGCGCAAGCTCCGGCAGGGCGAGGGAAAATCGTGCACTTACACACAGGGACACACGAGAGGGGGGTAGCCGATAGACGCCTACACGTACAAAAGGCTCCACGCCAACGAGGACGAGGAAAGCTTGCGCGTATCCGGCCAAAGCTTTCGCGAACACCCGTCGGCTGGCCTGGCTTCAGTAAGCTCGGAGCTTTCGTACGGTCCATTTCTGCGCGGGACACCGTACGCGCGTCTCCCGGACGCGTCATTGGCGTACAAGCGACGACATGTGCGTGACACGAACGGGACACTCGCTCGTTTGATAGGGATTCAACGAGTCGGTACGAGTTGCGTAACAGGCCGGTGATACAGTGAACGAGTTCCAGCGTGGTATACAGATCGATAAAGGGTTGAAAAGAACGTTTGAAGATTCAATCGGCGCGCGGAGGATGCCATTAGGTATCGATGACAGTGCACGGACAGCGCGAGGATAAAAAGGACCCTCGACTCGGTTGCAACCATACCGGGCATTCTAATACACGCTGTGGCCTTTAGCCTGTCCGATTAGGTCGTTGGAATCGCAATATCGGCTCGTAAGTTTGGTCTGTTTGATCCCTGGAAATATACCCTGACATCGATACAGCCCGGCTCCTTAATTTCGCGATTCAGTCGCAGTATACCCCAAGTTAGATCCTGGCATCGGAATATACCCCCCCCCAAGTCCATCCCCAGTTTCGTCGATCGGACCACTGGAATTATAATACACACGCCTCGGTTGGAATTCTAATATAACGCCGGGTCCCTGAATTTGCGATACAGAAGAGGCTGCCCAGACACTGATCCAGAGTCCTGCCGGCGAGATGCGGAGGATCGGCAGCGGCACGCACGGTGCATCCAGGCATGTCCCGAGATCGATTCGGATACCGTGGAATCGATACCTTCGTGGACGAAACACGGATACCGATAAATAAATCTTACAGAAGCTCGAGTCCTGAAGGCTTCAACGATGATCGAGCGGAACATCGTCGACCAACCGGACGGCGAATCGTGTCTGTACTTTGATTCTTCCTCGACGACAAAACGATGATCGAAGAGATAGAACAACGATTCTTCGTCGGTTGACGAGAAGTTTATTATAAGGATCGCAAAGGACGCCTGTGTGGTGATCGCGTGCCTGGCGCACAAACGATTAACTTTCGCTCGATTGCTGATCCAGGGATGCAGCAAAAGCGGTGCACGTTCGAAGGGTGAAAAGAGGGACGCAGAAAAAAAAAGTGCGAAAGAAACAGGCTGGAACGATCTTGCGAAGTTTTAAATATCGACGACACCGATTGTCCTGCCTCGACACGGGTAAGATCGATGGTAATTAATGCTTTCGTTTCTTCTTCCTTTATTTTGTGTGTAATAACGCTTCTTGTTGTGTCGCCGCGTGGCCGCGTCGGCGGCACGTGAAACGAAATCGATTTTTTTCTCTCGTTTCGAAAGAAAACGAATAAACAGCCCCGAAATTTTCCACGGGAATATCAAGTCACGATGCAACCGATGTTTTCACGCTTCAACGGGGGTTAATGAGAAAGGGTGGCCGAGGCAGCGTGGACAAAAGTGGACGTTGATTTAACGGATGGCCGGACAGTTTCACGTTGCAGCCGGTTATTTTCGGCAATTTCATAATTCAGTGATTAGACACGGATTTCTCCCGTGTCCCGGCGCAGCCAGACGAAGAGGGTGCGAGGGTTGCAAATAAAAAAATTCACTGTGAATATCCTGCGCCGAATTTACAACCGAATCCACGACGTTCGCGTTTAATTGATTGAAATTAAATATCAAAATGAAAAGAAATCACCTTTTCGTATCGTGCACGATTATTTCCACTAAAATGATCAAGGTGCTGAAGCACATTTAGTCGTGTGTAATTTAGAAGAAAAAAAAAGGAAGAGAGGCACGGTTAAAAATACTCCGCGAATTCCCCTTGGTTCTTTTTTGTTCAAGTAGGAAAGTCGATAGAAAGCACCGGGTACAAATTCTGTTATTAAAGTGGAACGAGTCCAACGGAACAAGCACGAAATACTTGTTTCAGGTCCGTGTCTCGGGTGCTCGTACGGTAGCCGGGAAAAGTCCGTAAACTTTAACAAAGTGAAGGGGTTACAATGCCAAGTATCCTCTCGCCTTGTTCCCTCGAGCCGTTTCCCGACTTAAAAGACGAGAGAACTTTCTACTCATTGCCGCTCAATGGTAATTAATTCAGACCTAAGATGATATGGAGTCTGAAGACGAAGTGGACGAAGAGTTGCCGGAGGCGAAAGATACAGAGGTAACAATAGGAACACGGGGTGCGAACACAGGGGGAAACAAACACTCGATAAACCCATACTCCATTGCAAGATATTTTGTTTATTCATAATTCAGCGGTTCCGAATTTAGTAAATTCATTTTTATGTCGTCCTAAATCGCTATTGTGATAATAATTAAATGTTAATTCTAATCCATCGCGACGCGTGTTAACAAAATATTGAAGATACGAGCATTTAATCCCAAAGGGGATGAAAAATTCAAGGCTGAGGTGATTAATTAAAACGAACCGACACAGGTGAGCCGTGATGATAACTTAGAAAAGTTCGAGACGATGAAAATCTCAACGAAGCCGATGTCCTCGAAGACGCCGGAGCGAGGCGAGTGTCGTCTGGTGAGCTCGCCGAATCCTGAGGAACCTAACGCGCACATCCCCCCTACGGAACCCGACAAAATGGAACCCGAAGAATCAAAATTACCTTTAAGCACGAGCATCAAGACTGAAGCGAAGGACACCGACATCGCCAGACTGTGCAGGAGTAAGAGGATCACCTGCCAGGACACCATACACGAGTACGACGAGGACGATGGTCTCACCATGGACAAGGTTGGAAGGTAAAACAAATTTGAGACATTTATTAGAAAGCCTAATAATTCTTTGGTCATGCCTGATGGACAAGCATGGTCCATTTGTAAATTAAAGCACACGCCACTCCCCGAAGAACGCCTAAATCAACACAAACGATTTACTACCATACGGGAAATAGACAAACACGATCAATTTACAAGTATGGATGACCATTCTGACACTAATTCAGTTACTACCCACGGGAGAGAGTCTCCGGACCCTAAACTTTGGCTAGCTCCTAGAGAAGCCGAGCATGTACTCGTCACTACTCCACAAATACAGGAGGATGTCCATGTCGGCGAGATCAAAGACAGATCAGGAGCGACAGGGTCTAAGGAGACTTCTATAGATAACCCTGACATAATAGCATCCCCTTAGATACTGACCAGACCGATATCACGCAAATTCCAGCTAGACGTTGCATCCAGATATTGCTGATTAATTAGAAAACCACGTAATGTCCTTTTCGAGATACCTAAATATTTAAGTACCCAAATATGATATGAAAACAAGGTACCTGGAGGCGCATCCGGAGGCAGCCGAGGCCTGGCTACAGGAGAACGCGAGCCTGGAGCTGCGTCAACGGCTTCAGGGTATGTCCTTCCCTGAGACGAAGTCGCCGTCGAGGAACTCGCGCCAGGAAGAGAACGTCCTGAGCCGAAGCAAACGGAACAGCGTCACCTCCGATCTGTTTCAAAGCTGGCTGGCGTCCAGCTCCCCGGCGAAGCGCAGCAGAAGTCCCAGCAGGTGTGGACAAACAATCCAAAGCGTTCGTATCTTTATCGATCCTGTTCGTGACCCTTCTATCGAACCCAGGACCTACACGTCGCTGGTGGGAAGAAGAGAGGAGCTGAACAGGCTGGACGAGAGCGATCTGTTCATGGAACTGATCAGGGACGTGGCGAACGAGCTGGACATCAACGTTCTCTGCCACAAGATCCTGGTGAACGTGGGCTTGCTCACCCACGCCGATCGGGGGAGCCTGTTCCTGGCCAAAGGACCCCTGGAGGACCGCTACCTGGTCGCCAAACTGTTCGACGTGACCCAGGACACGGAACTCGAGGAGGCCATCCAACGAGCCAAGAACGAAGAGATCAAAATACCCTTTGGCGTCGGTATCGCTGGCTACGTGGCTCAGACCAAGGAGATCATCAACATCAAGGACGCCTACAAGGTTTAAATATTAAAGATATTTTAAGGATGACATTTTATTTCAAAGCTTCACGTTTTAGACCCCAGATACCCTTTTCTCGTTTCATACGTAGTTCAGAGAGAAGCTAATGGACATTCGATGACCATTTCAGGATCCAAGGTTCAACAGCTCCATAGACATGAGAACCGGTTACAAAACCACGCTGATCCTGTCGATGCCTATCTGCAACTACGAGGGCGACGTCATCGGGGTGGCTCAGATCATAAACAAGACCAACGGAAGCAACGAGTTCACCGACAAGGATGTCGAGGTGTTTCAAAGGTCCTTGTGAAAGTTTGTCAAAATTAAAGCGCTGTTTATTAAAGAAAAGGCGATAATAAAAATTGTCTTCAGGTACCTTACGTTCTGCGGGATCGGCATCCAGAACGCGCAACTGTTCGAGCTGTCGGTGCAGGAGTACCGGAGAAATCAGATCCTGCTAAATCTGGCGAGGAACATATTCGAGGAGCAGAACAATCTCGAGTGCCTGGTCACGAAGATCATGACCGAGGCGAAGGAGCTGCTGAAATGCGAAAGGTGCGCCGTGTATCTTCTGGATCTGGATTGCGGCGAAGCAGTAAGTTCGAAACGAGGATCGTTGATAAGTAGAGCGGACAAATCTGTACGAGGACTCGAACCTTTTTCATTTTTTGGAAACGAACGGCGAGGAACATAATAAGAGATCCTAAGTTTCGTTTCAGGGACACCTGGAGAAGATCGTCGAACGTCCTGGCAGATCGACGCAGGAGTTCAGGAAACCGCTGTCCAGGAGAGAGGTGAGCGACACCGGCACGCGTTACTCGAGTTCGTAAAGTCTGATCATATTTTTCTCTTTCCTGGCGGCTCAGAGCAACAACATCGAGATGGAGGACATATTCCAACAGCACGTGAGTGATTAACTAACTATTATATTAAACTGGAGAAAAGGTTTGGCAATTTCGAAACGAAATTGAGAGGTCGAGAGTCGAATCGGCAGCTCGTTAATTGTCTTCCAGTCGATAACCTCCGCGATAAGGTCTATTAACGGGCTTCCGATCGATAAGATGTTAACATCCACTTCGAGACACAATAGACACTCGACTGGTGTTGCTCCCTTCGCTGAAACCTTTTGTCGCGAACTGGTTCTTAGGCAACGAACGAGAGCAACAAGTTCACCACGATTTTCGAGATGGACAACGAGACGCAGGAGGCGAAGGTGTACAGGCCGAGCGGGAACGACTTCTCGAAGCCGTTGGGTCAGATCGCGAGGTACGTCGCCGCCACCGGCCAGATCCTCAACATCGGGGACGTGGCCACGTGGCTGAAGAAGGACGTTCAATCCGGGAACGAGTCCATCAAAAGCATCCTTTGTATGCCGATAGTGAACGGCCAAAGGACCGTGATAGGTGTTGCTCAGTTAATCAACAAGGTCGTTGCTATTATTTCTTTAACACAGTCGACACGGTACCGGGTTACGCTGCACGTTGACCAAGGAATTTTAATGCGTAGGACAACGGTACATCCTTCACCGACTCGGACGTGTCCATCTTCGAGGCGTTCGCCATCTTCTGCGGGCTGGGCATCCACAACACCCAGATGTACGAGTCCGCTTGCAAACTGATGGCCAAGCAGAAGGTGGCTCTCGAGTGTCTCAGCTACCACGCGACCGCCAGTAACGACGACACCCTGAAACTGACCTCCGAACCCATACCATCCGCCGACTCCTTCAACCTGTACAGCTTCACCTTCATCGACTTCGATTTGACAGACGAGGACACCTGCAGGGCCACCATCAGCATGTTCAAACAGTGCAACCTGATCCAGAAGTTTCACATACCGTACGAGGTGCTGTGCAGGTGGATCCTCAGCGTGAAGAAGAATTACAGGTGAGGTATCCTGCGACTTAACTCTGCAAACTTTCAGTATTCTTAAGCTTCCTGTGAACCGTATAGACCAGTCAAGTACCATAACTGGAGGCACGCGCTGAACGTCGCCCAAACGATGTTCGCTATGCTGAAGACAGGCAAGATGGAGCAATTCATGACCGACTTAGAGATCCTGGGACTCCTCGTCGCGTGTCTGTGCCACGATCTGGACCATCGAGGGACGAACAACGCGTTCCAGATGAAGACAGAGTCCCCCTTGGCCATCCTCTATTCCACCAGCACGATGGAGCATCACCATTTCGATCAGTGCGTGATGATTCTCAATTCTGACAGCAACAACATCTTCCAGAGCCTGTCCATGGAGGATTACAGGAGGGTGATGAAGGTAGTCGAGAGCGCGATACTCTCCACAGACCTGGCGGTGTACTTTAAGAAGAAGAATCGATTCATGGAGCTGATAGACGAGGGCGAGTTCGATTGGCAGAGCGAGGAGAAGAAAGAACGTAAGAGATTTAATATAATTGAATAAAAGATACTTGTTTAATGGTATCCTTGCTTAAAACTTAGCTGTACGGATGAACGACGATGACTTTTCAGTGCTTTGTGGGATGATGATGACCGCCTGTGACGTGAGCGCCATAGCGAAGCCGTGGGAGGTGCAGCACCGTGTGGCGAAGTTGGTAGCCGACGAGTTCTTCGACCAGGGCGACCTGGAGCGATTGCAGCTGAACCAGCAACCGGTGGCGATGATGGATCGCGAAAGACGAGACGAGCTACCGCAAATGCAGGTCGGTTTCATCGACGTGATCTGTCTGCCCCTGTACAAGGTCCTGTCCGACACCTTCCCCTGGATCATGCCCCTGTACGAGGGCACCATGGAGAACCGGAAGCACTGGCAGGACCTGGCCGAGAAGGTCGAGATGGGTCTCACGTGGATCGACCGCGACACCATCGACGAACCGGTCGAGGAATTCGTCTCGTACGAGCCCAAGGACATCGAGTTCACGGTCACGACCCTGAACTGCGCCCACGCGGACAAAAAGGACGCGCCTGAAAAATCCGCGCTGGGACGGTTCGCCTCGTTGAGGAAAGGAAGCCGCACGCTCAGCAAAGGCGTCAGACACCGCATCAGCAGATCCCTGTACGCGAGGAGCGCACCGGAGGACGCAGCGAAGTCCAAGGCCCTGATCCCCGACCGGAAGAGCCGCAACAAGTTCTGCTTACTCATTTGACGGCTTACGTCGACCACTCTCGAGAGCATCCCAGAATGATGGCCGAACGTACCGTTCTTCCTAAAATGTTGAAGGGCGGACCGTCGAGTCTAAATCTTGTAGCAACACGGAGACACTGGAAGGTCTCTGAGGCTCCAAATCCTTGATACCAAGGTCGCTGATCCAGCGTTTGTTACCATCTACCTCGAGAATCCAGAGGAAAAGAATAACGGGAAGAATCACTCCAGGGACTGTAGTACGCGTCTTCGAGGTCGGAAACGTGGGAGGAAGTATGGGAGTTTGCTGGGCTATTTGCTCATTAAAGCGACTGAGGGACGTCGAACCGTTGTCGAAGATGTGAATTCAATTTTGACAATCCTTTTTGTATTATATCACCGATACCTTTAGGATAATTCACGAGGTGAACGAAAGCGAACGAATGAAAGGGAATGGTGTTTGTGTATCGAACGTGTGTCTCGATTTATAAGATGTAACCGAGCGATGATGGGCATTTTTATATACCACCTAAAACAGCAGAGATATAGAGAAAAACAAAATAATATAACAAGTTTGGACTCCCGATGACACATTTTGATTCCGTTTGTCGACTCGTCGAAGGCAGCTTGCGTTTTGGTGCACGAGACACGGACAATCGTGGATCCAAGGCGAATCGATGACTCCGATCGAATTAACGATTCCGTTTGCGTCACGGGGCCACTCCGAAATCGTGTTTCTGACGCAGGAAAAAGGAAGAAAGAAAAGAAAAGGTGATGTATCCGATCGAGCTCCGAGCGGAACTCAAGGATGTGACTCCACGTATCCTTTCTTCGTTTCTTTTCCCTTATGTTGCTTCTTCCTGCGGTTCCCTTCTCGTTCAATGGAATACTTTGACGAAGAAATTTGGAAACGCTCCGACAGATGACCCAAATTGAGAAAACGACGTTTACAGAACTGGTATTTCAAGAAAAGACAGAGATTAATCAAAGTTCGGTGCCCTATTTTCGGATATTTGAGTACGGTGCTTTCCAACCCTTGGACGGCGGATTTTATTTCCGTTCTTTCGAGCTTTTCTCGTTGTGATACTTCTAGTTTCTAAAAGTATTTCATTTTAATCGAATAGCACTCCACGATTTGGGTCACGATGGACCTCAGGCTCCGCCATTCGAGGGTTCGTCCCTTCGGCTCGACGGACAATATTTTTCGTAACTTCTGACTTGAAAATATTTTGAAAAATTATACAAATTTGTAAGATAATTTGCGTCGAGTCGAAGGGATCGGGAAATAAAAATTCAGCAGCTCGAGTGAGATTGGTTTCTAGTCTTTTGATATAGATACCGTGTACGAACCATGCCTGCACACGACTAAATAAAATCTGAATGTGCTCAAACGCAAATATCTCCTCTTCTTCCTCCCTCCGTGTCTCCTCATCCTGTATTCAAATGAAATTCAATACGAATCCATTTGCTTTCGCACACCGCCATCTCGTTCCAATAAGTTTCACGCAGCATTTTATTATTAAAAACATTTAGAAATTACACTCGAACGATGGTGTCCTTTACACAGTAACGAATCATCAAACGTTTTGGTCCTACGATTAAATTAAGTATAACAAACGGCTTCATTTTTTTTTCTTCTTCTTTTTTCTGATATATTCCACGTGTCGACGATTCATCGTTTCGCTATATTTACATTGTTATGCAACCTTTCGATTGCATACACGAGCGGAGCCTGCGACTCGTAACGCAGCGAACACTGTTCGACAAATTGTCCGGGACGAACACGTTCCTAATCGACGCTCGTTCATCGACGATGTCTCGTCGTACGCGATTCTATCTTCTACGTCTCTCCTGAGGAGAAGTGAAATGTCGAGGCAGTGGCGCGGCTGTTTGGTAAGATTCTGTTCACCTTGTCGCACGGTTACGCGGTAACAGGCTCCGCCGCTCATTGTGACCAAGGACTTCTCTGACGCAGTAGAAAAAACGAATCTTGCTCTCTTTGGGAGGCAGCACGCGATAAGGTAAGTATATTATGTACCTGGACGCTGGATCGCAGGTGAACGACGGTCCGTTTACAAATAGTTTCATCGCCATTGCACGGTATTCGAGTAACAACATCTTTCTTCGATAACAGGAAGTGCGGAGGAAGATGAACTTGGCTAAGAGGACGATTTTAGGCGCAGGTTATATACTGATACAATAAGCGATAGAGTATACTGACGTTAGCGAAACGAGTCCTTTTAGTCTAGGTTTAGCACTATAAGTATAAACTAGGACATAGTACTGCGGTAAAGTAATTCTACCACTAGTCCTCCTATTACTGCAATATACTAGCGCTGTTGGTTAGCAGCCTAAAACACAGCACCGTGGTAGAGCATCGTTTCCCATCAACCCATCGTTAACGCTAGTATACTCTAATATCAATATAATAACTACTATCGGTATTTTTACATCGTTTCAACGTACCATTCGCTATAAACAATGTAACGCGAGCTTCACACTTCCTTGTCGAAGGAAGATACGATTACAAGTACGTAAACAACGACGAATGAAACGAACGACGATAAACGTCCCGCTTGCGGTTCGCTTGAGATCAATATTTCCTTCGAACGAATGAAATCGAAAAAGATTGAAAAAATAGACCGTATCACGAGACACGGAGGATTCAAAGAGATTTCAAACGAGTTCGCTCCCATAGTCTCGACAATATGTTGTACAAAAATATAAAATAAAAAGATCATGCATACAACTGTATTAATATATATATATATATATGTACGTATATACATGTAGACACCCGCGCGATCGCAGTTCATTATCCTTGATCACAATGCTCACACACACGTGATATAATTTATTCGATTATTTTTATCCCCCGTATAGATAATAATTCGCTAATAATTCACCTCTACCGGGTATCTTTCCATTTTGTACAATTTCTCTTAGCCAATCCAACGGATTTCTTAGCGCAAATACATTGTGCCAATTTTGATCGAATTCTTTTCTTTTCTATTCTCGACGAGGTGTGTAATCCACAGCAAGCGAATCCCTGGCTCGAACGTGTTTCGTATCTTTTTAGAAACAGAATAAGAAAAATCGCTTCTCACGCAGTGAGATCACGAACGTAAGCATCGTGGAAGATACATGACGGAAGATAATTAAGAATCACTTAATAATAGATGTGTATATGAATATGGTAAGCATAAAACTTGTTAACATCAAAATAAAATCTTTCTCAGTACCTGACGGAGACGTTGAATCGAATCTACGATCAAATCCGTTCGAGATCGAGAACAGTATGATACGCACATTTGATTCGGTTAAATGCAGATGCCCGTGAAGTCTTTGAATGAACAGCAAAGGTAAACGCTGTTTGGACCACGCAAATAAACGACGCTGTACGAAATTCGTTAAGTACACGTCGTTTCTTTGCGCGATCCTCTCGTTTTACACCGGTACACCATTGTATGCATATAAAATTCGTGTAACACCATGGCCTCGGTACACGCCCTGCGCTTGCACCCAAACTCGTGGGATACAGACACAGGATACAATAATTCCAATTTAAACGTACATGCAAATGAACGATAAGCGTACTCTTGTTCAGTGATAAACCCTGTGTGTGAACGTGTTTTGAACTTGCAATTTCAAAATGGTAAGTCTTACAAAGTGTCATGAAACTAGCTGACCCCACTAATGAATCCACATCAGCAGAATACAAAGTTCCTTTCTTTTTTCCTAAGAAGAATATCGATTTCCTATACATCGACGATACGGAACGAGTAAACATTCGTTCGAAATTATTTACAACAGTGTCGCGTGTGGTATGCTTACAAAAAGAAATGTCTCGTAATATGTAAAATCATCTGGTTACCTTTGCATCTCTGTACAATTCGCGTCGGAGAAACTAAACGAAAGTGGGTCGGTGCAGAACGTAATTGGGTCCAGAGACACGCATCGGCTCAAACGGGGTTTGCAATTCTGACAGAATCGGCAGAAGTGCGTGGATCACATAAAGAACTCCCTGGATCGGCTAATGTGCAGTCACGACGCAGGTCTATCCAGTATCGAGATTTCTATTAGCCTGAGGCCGCGCATCGTCGGATCCGTCAGCAACAGACCGCGTGGCTTGTAGACTCTGTCGTTCTGTTCACTAACAAACTTTGCCACTTTGCGTAAACACTTTTCGTAATGAGTCTCTGTGCATATGTAAATCAGGTAACCGGTGAGACAGGCCAGGCAACCTTCACAGTACGTGGAACAAGTGGCCTTCTCTGCTTCCTCGAAGTAGTTGTTCAATTGATTGATCGTGTTCTCAAACGTTTGCCTGTCCAGCTAAATCAGGAGAATAAGATAACAGAAAGTTTCCTATGAATAGAGTACACGTGAAGAAACTTATCATCTATTAGCTGAATATAGCAAATTAGGTCAATTCAACTTCTGAGCCATCCTAAAAACAATCTATGAAGACAAATATAAATTTAAAGGAAACATAAACATGTGCGTAACCAGTAACTGAACAAAAGTAACTAAAAGGTAGTTTTAAATGATGAAGATTAATTGACAAGTACGTACTCTGCTTTCTAATTTAGAGGGAAATTGTGTTTGAAATTTAACCATAGTCCCATCACTGTAGTCACGTTGTATAAAAATTTTTTGACAATTCGGAGGTGGCCCCCCATCTGCTTGCCCTCGACCAGCTGACATGTCCTCCAGGGGTGTAAGGACAGCGTGATTGCCCTAAAAAAGAAAATGTTCGTTAGAAAACCTGTTCGAACTATCTCTGAAAATGTGAAACAATTATTCGTCACTATTTTTCACGCGCCAATTACGATTTTACATCGAGTCAAAATATATTCGGAATATCTAACCAAAAACCGCACCCAGATCACCGTACACAAAATCGTTCGCATTTAATCGAAAGCTAATCGATACGTTGAGCGATAATGAACTTTGAAAATCGTACGATTCGAACGGAAAACAAGTACAATCGAAACGATGAAAGATTAAAAATGTTTCCTTGAAGGACCGACAATGAAAGTAGGGGAGAAAGACAGAACGAAAGGTAGACGAACTTACCAATGGCATTTTGAGCTTCGTCTTGACGATTTGGTAGAACAGATCCGTTGAAAATGATCTCGACTTGACAGTCGAACACGGATTAAGTCAGCAAAACGGGATTTGGTTAGCGGAAGATGTATTTTCCTTAGATAATCACGGAGGACAGTGGTCTGATCGTCGGACTACGGCACGACAGCGTCGCCATGAAATATGCGCGCGCAATTCATGGTAATTGAAATATACGATTCATGATACACTTAGAAAATTGAACTAAACTGATTCATTAGGATTATTTTTCAATCTGTTTGCTTTCAATAAAATAAATCAGTGTTCTTCATTATAATGACATAAACGGTGTATTTGGTTTTGTCTGCCGTTCTTTTGTAATCAAACTGCTTTATAATATTGTCTTCTCTTTTTATAATTTACCCTCTTAATCCAAGTATTATAACTATTCAGTTTGTGTAGTAATAAAGAAGAACATTTTGTTAATAAAATGTGGTGAGTTTAACGAGTATAAACGTTATGCAAACTATGTTTTTATAATGTTTTTTAATTTAATATTAATACTGATTATAAAATGAGATTGCTGTCGCCATCTAGCGGTCAAACCTTGGAACTAAGCGAATTAATTTCAAACACTCTTTCCTGTGGTCCTCAACATTTTTTATCTTTTACAGCTTAGAAAACATCTTAAATCACAAAACTGCTTTAGATAATCGTACTAAAAGCATTGAAAATGATAAAATTAAAACGATGTCCACGTTATTAACTTTTAAATGTTTATTATACAACTTTGAAAGTTCTATCAATGAAAAAAAGGACATAATATAGGTTTTTTGCTTGTTTAAACAATCGAATATTATATACAAGTTCTTGTAGTTTCATAATTAAGGCAGAAGTTTAATTAATAAACATTTCTAAGGAATTTAATTAAGAAAAATCAAAATGATACATTGCTCATTTTGAAAAGCCCGCCATTTTTAACTATGTTTCGGAATTCTCAGTCGATAATTGTTGATCAGTTTCAGCACTTTGTTCGCAGGTGGCGCCAGGAGTAAAAAAAAAAGTCGGTAAAAAATATTTTATTAAAAATCTGCTTTTTAACGCTGCTACGTAAGTTATTTTGTTGTTATAAATACCCTTATAACTTTAGTACATCAAGAAATTTAAGTATCATTAAAAAAAAGAGGCAAAAAGTTTGTAACCTTTTTGTTACTTTCTACTTTATCGACACTGACCGGTTGTATTCTTAGTAGTAGAAATTATGCTTAAAAATGTTTATAACTTTTGTAAAACGTGTGAAAATGATGAAAATAATGAATTTGAGTAAACGCAATCTCAATTTAATCCATTAATAACTTTAAAATGTGAAATTATTATATAATAAAAACGTTACATTACAGAACATCGAGGGGTTCACGGTTCACATCAAATTCTTCCTTCTTCGCAGTTCGTACAGAAGCATTTACTTGTTTTACCTGTGGTCGCTAAACAGGTAATCCGAAATCGTGCCGCCAGTTTCAAAATCATCCGCGACGCGTTACTTTCTCTCGGTTCTGACTCGATTTACAGGAAAATGATCAAGTTGTCAGTCACGTCAGAACGTCTATTTACAAGAACGCACGGCTAAGGTTGTCAGGTCTTGATTGCAACGATTTGCCTGTCTTATACACATATCGCATCGAACATTGGGTGTTGTAATCGTTTCGATCAAACAGTCGGATCATGCGCCTCGTGGAATTTACTGTTACGCAAATTTCAGAAACTGGTCTCCCGAGCAGATTATTTCACCGAACCGTGCACGATCATTTCTGCAATGCGAGTCGTCAACGTGTTACACGTCCTTGCATTTCTATCGCGTTCCTAATCACCGGTTCTCACGATTTTATCGGACTTTTTACCTTTCCGCCGTTCCTCGATCCCGAACAACTGGATTTTTAACACTTCGAGTTGTCTGTTCTTTAATAACAGGATAAAGTGCTCGATTAATGACAGTCTAAGATGCTTCGCATTTCGTAATCCATTTTTTAATAAATCTGTCAGACGTATTGTTATCAGCGATCGTCATGTTGGTTATAAAAACGAAGGGACGGTAAACAGGCCGTCAAAAAAAGCGTTGTTACAATACAAAACGTGATATAAAGATGATATAAACCGCAATCAAACGAGGCGGCTTCCCTGTTTGCCTTTGATTTAAAGCTTCCCGCAGATTGGCCCGTGCCATTTCTCGCTCCTTTTTACGACCCGTCCCGCAGTTTGCGTGCCATAAGCCAGCCACCTTCTGTGAAAATTCCCCTGCGATTTTCCACCACGATCTCTGTGTCTATCTTTCCAAACGAAATACCTTATCAAGATTTTATCAAATCGCAGAGAAATAAAAAGTATGCCTAATCATTTTAGAAATCCTCGTTCATCGACTTCGATGATTTCATAGTCAAAGAAATATATAGGTCAGAAATTCGATCCCAAGCTAATAATAGAACTTGAAGAGGAGCCGAAGAAGGGGGAGGATGGCAAAAAGAAAACTGAAAAACCGGTGAAACTGAGCATCGACGCGAAGGTTGAACGTATCGAAAAGCTTTCGATGGAGGGATCGGTTCGAGGAAGGCTTAGGAAAAAATCGGCTAACGAGCGAAGGCAACACGGTGACCTCATAAAAAGGTGCATTCGTATTGCTAATTGCTCGTTCACCGCTTTTGCACCGCCTTCCGACTAACAAACCGGCAATTTACTCGCCGCGTCACGCGCATCGAGCGTCCATGAGCTGAATTCGTCCGCTAAACGGAAGTTCGAGGATCGTCCACTTCCGGTGACGACTCCGAAACACTTGGTAAAATTTCGTGGACCAGATATGAATCGCCGAGTCCCGTTTGCGGAGAAACGTCTTGAATAAAAGTTTGGAAATCGGAATAGAATAAAATAAAATCTTATTTCTACGACTGTCTAATAATTTATTTGAAGTTTCAAATAATATCCTTCGAATTTCTTGCTTTAAAATTCCATAATAAATTACAGCAGAGGCGCCACTCTAACTCGTGCTTGATTGCCACGATTGTTTCATTCATCCTGGATCCTGGAACGGTCGCCTACGCGCCGTTTGACGCAGGTAAATGCAGGAACGGTGAGAAATTTCGGTGACTCATTTGGATGGTTGAAATCATTTTGCAAACGTAGTATACAGGTCCTGAACGTGACCACGCACGATTCCGGTGAAACCAGGTGAACGTTTCTATAAATTACAAGACGATTCCGGCGTATCAAGGACTACCAGAATGAGTGGCTGGTTCAAGGTCGGTCAGGATCTCTCCTCTTGGTCCAGTCACAGAAGGTTCCATGCCTTATTACCGAATCTACTGTGTTTCCTGCTTGTTCGGTTGGCAAAAGGATATTTGCATTTTGCATTTTTATAATCAGACGATTTGATTCACACATTTACATAAACCTTGTTAATAATTTTATAATACCTAAATTTTAGTAGTGTTGAGACTGGAAACTAATTACCATACCATTGTGAGAAATTGAATTTAATTTACCAAGAAGTCAGTTTTTGCTAAGGCAATTAATAGAACTTATTTTATTATTATTACATTAGTAAAATCATACGAAAGTGAAGTCTAGTGGAAATAAATGGAGCACGACAAGAGCGTTTCCAATCGCACGGCTAATCGGGTCGTTCAAAGTCCGGAGATGCAATTAAAGTCACGGCAAATGGAACAGTGGATGCCGTATATGCAAAATCATCGTGCAAGGTGTTCCTGGTTGCCTTCTGGCACGGCCTGGGAAACACGGGCAAAATTCTTCCGCGTGTCGCTCGAACGCAAATCACACCTTGATCCAATAAATCGTAATCGCTCGATAATCGATGCTTACCCGTACATGTTCGATGATCGATTTAACTCGAACGCAGAACAGGGAAAAACGGAAACATTTGGTCGATGATGGAACGTTTTAATCGATCCAGTCCATCGACGGTGATCGCGACACAGAAAAACTGACTATGAATATCGACTCGCGTTACGAGATGGCACAAGGATAAATTTAAATTTGAAAAAATCTCGATTAGATCAATTATCAATCTTTGTTGCTTGAGCACAAGTCGAATTAGGAATATTAATAGTGGGAATATTAATACTGGGAATATTGGTATTAGAAATATTAACACTGGAATCCCAGGTATTAGAAACATTATCAAACTCGTACGATTAGAAGCGAATAAAAACAGGAACTTCAATATTAGAGATATGATTAAAAAGGAGTCGTAAGGAGTCGCTAATTAAAGTGCTCCCGTTCGATACTCCAGTTGATCCAATGACTAAACCCTCGTTAGACTTTCATAAGGATCCTTATCGACGATCCGTACAATTAATTTTCCAATTTCGCGAGTATATAACGTCCGACGATAATTGTCCTGTTCATCGTCGTCCTTCGTACATTTTTATTCTCGTCCCTGCGTTCGCTCCATTTAACCGCGACAATTCCAACGAGGAAATCGAAATCGAAAGTGGAAGGACAATGGCTTTCGGTCGATCAAGATCGAATTCTACCACCGATCGATTGACAGTCGCGAACTATCGCAATAATACAGTTTCGATTTAGCTGTCCGGCAATAATTCCTTATACCTGCTTGTCTCAATTTCCTGCTGTGATTACCTATCATTGGGCGTAATCGAAAATAACTCGATCGATCGTGTAACCATCGATTGAACACCGTTCCGTTCGGTTTATTTTCACGTAACAATTCGTACGTTGACAAACGAGATATCGATCACAAATATTAATACATAATTTGATCAAATGATTTAAAGCCTCGTTTAGTTACGTGAAGTGTAAAATTTCTACTTTACGTTCGATAAATAATCAGTGTAAGAAATTGCAAAAATCTTATTAATTACACAAATAAAATAAAACCTTACAAACCTTCCTTTAACTCTGAGTATTTCAATTTTTCCTTCTCAATTAAGTTTTGAAATACGGCTGTGAAAAATATGAAAGAATTTGATTCTTAATTAGTACAAAAATAGTGTTTATTTTATAAATAACTCCACGATGGTTGCTAACGTAATTAACACCTTGAATGATTAAATTACAAAGCTTGTAATTAGTAGAAAAACCATCGTGTCCAAGGCGTTTCAATTAATTAGAAGGATCAGCATCCAATTAGTCATATTTTAATTGCATCTGCATTATACGCTTTGGTATTCGGTAACACGAACGCTTTGCATAGAAGCAACGTTATGGTCCGTGGTATTGAACGGTTGTTTCAAGGCGAACGACTCTGCCCGCCCTTAGCAGCGAAAGGGTTAAGAGCAACGCGTACGTATTTCAGTTTGTTTTGGACAAAGTGCATCTCGCGAGAACGGCAAACGGTATGCGAGCCATTATACCGAAACAGGTTTCACGGATAATCACGTGTACGTCTTGTCTGCTGATCTAAATTCCAAGATAAACGTTTTAATAAAGTATTTCCTCCGCGCGGTACGCAAGATTCCGTCAGGTATTTCATACGGGTACGATAAACCTCGTGTATTTAACTTATTCGATGAAGTGTCGAGGAATTCTTTCTTTTCCACCGTTCTTTTTCTTCGTTTTTAATCAACTCCTGTGATGCTTCTTACAATCTCACGCTTTCTCTATAAGGTATCGTTACGCAATGCTCTTAAGCAAATGCAGAACATGTTTGATTATTCAATCGTTTAGAACAGCACTTACCATTTGGAAGATTTGTTTAAAATTTCCTCGTTGAAAGGGAAGTACATAAATTGTAAATTATTTAGATTTCTAGTTTAAATAAATATAATATTATTACCGGGGAGAATTAGTATTGGAAAAGTATTAGGACTGAGAAGTAATATCACCTAATTTCGCAAAAACGTAAAATAAATGATCCCCGCGCGATCCGTTTACTTTTTCATAAGCCCCTCCATTATAACCCATTGATCGTCGGTTCCTTCATTCATCTCGCGGCTAACAATGCTTCACGCTGATCCTTCGGTCGGTCAAAACAATTTTTTCCACGGGACATTCAGACATCGTGAAGGAAAGAAAGGACAAAAAGGCAGACAAATTTCCTATTCGAGAGGTCTCTATTCTTCACTTTTATCGCGAAGATCAGTCGCGTCAGCGTGAATTCACGCTTTTTTTCGACGGCTAGAATAAATCGCTGAAGGGGACCGTCTAGACCGAGAAAATGTCAATCCGAGATCCTTCACGAGGTCAACCCATTTTGCCAAAATTTTCTTCTCGTTTTAACACTAATCGATTATCCACGAAAAAAGCTGAAGTCTCCAGGTGTTACAATTAGAAGTTCGAGTCAGGTTCAGAGCTGCCGAGTCTAAAAATTCGAGATTTATTTGAATAATCTCAGTGACTACTGTGTCAGGTATTAGAAGCTGTCTGCAAGCACGTGTAAGGTGGTTAACGGCTCCAAGGATCCGGATTCCGATCGAGACCACGGTGCTATAATCGTTTAGAAGCGTCACCGGGATGTCGCGAATGACGTTTTAATAGAGACCGTGTGGGTAATTCAGGGATAATTCAATTTTGCAATGGTGATCGCGTTCCTTGGACGTTACGACGTTCCTTTCTTTTTTTTCCTCGCGTCTCGGCGACACGTGGAATCGATTAGATGAATAATTACGCGGGGATCAGGAAGTGATCGCCGACAGGCACCACCGAAGGATTCCACATCCTTTTTTGTTCTGATGCTAGATTTATGTAAAATTATATATAACACAGTTTCGTTTATAATTAAATTGTCTCTTGGTGAACATTTGAATGGTGCAACCTCACAATGGATGCCCGTGTAAGATAAGCAGTCGCAGGGGAATCGGAAAGCATTAGCCAATTTTTCGTAGCTGCATCGAACAATGTCGTACGGATCGTTACTTTCGATCGTACTACAAATTCATAACTTTCTTCCCTATTACTTTCGATACAACGTCGAGATACTTTATTTATACCGGGGAGATCATTATCCACTTTCACGTGTCGATTTTTCAACCGTTACCTCCAGACGTTCGTACAACCCATACAGATAAACTACCTTCTAATAGATTGTACCCCCTTAATCGCCTAGAAAAAAGGAAGACAATTTCAATCACTATTTCCTAGCGGATACAATGTCTCGTTGAACCGAGCTCTGATCGCTTTAACCATTACCTTCTAACGTTGTTACAAAGTATCCAGGTAGATCAATTATCCTCTGATGAGGTACGTCCTCAAATTGCACTTTGATTACTCGATAGAAAGGGACGTTGTTCAAATTCAATCTTGATCATTTAAAAAAGAAAATTATTAAATACTACCCCTCTTCGAATTAGGCTTTGATATCCACCCCTGTGATATCGCTAGAATTTACGAACCAAAAAATCACCCCCTGCGTTCCTCTTCGACTCGATGACCTTGGTTCTCCAAAAGCTGAAGCAAAATCGATCGGCGAGCAGAAAGAGGCGAGTATCAGCCTTGCGCGCGGCGGCGATCGGAGACGCATCGTCACACGATTTCCCCGAAGCGATCTCGCGGTGCGTTCGACGAAGCGGTGGTGCTGGCCGCGGGGCAGGGGTCACCTTGACCATCGTCAAGGGCCCCGATGCCAGAGGGGCTCGGGACCAGCTGAAAGCCCCGAGAGGGGCAGGGACAAAGAATCACGTTGGCCTCCAGCGACGACATATAAGTCCCAGGAACAGCCCCCACCCAGCGTCAAACGTTCCCAGTACGGCAAGTACGTAGCTTGTTCGTACACCTACGATCCACCTTAATCGTCATCACGTTCGATCGACCTTACACGTACCCCGTCGAGGAACACCAATCTGTGTCCGTGGAACCGGCAAGGATTACCGTCGTTGTTCTCGAGGACTCTTCGGCCGTGTGCTTCGTTGATTATCACCGTCGGTTGACATCATGAAGATCGTAAGTAATAGCTTCTTGATTAGGGAAAAAGTGCAAGAGTAAGGGGGTGAGTTTTGTTCAATTTCGCAATGGAAACTCGAGAATCTACCCCTCCGTCTCTGAGACCTTCGAATTGTCACCAGTCAGTGCAAACGTTTCAAAGCTTGCTGTAGGAAAAGTTGAGTGTCTAATACAGATAATAAATAATATTGCGATATTTTGTGAACTCTGATTGTAATAATAGAAATATTTTAATATTCGTAACAGTTTATGGGGTTAATATAATGTTAGTAGTACTTGTGATCCATAGATCATTCAAAGTTGCAACTTTTGCTAGCGTACGATTAATTGGTGGGGAGGGGATGAGATCGTTGGAGGGGTAGACTTTCGCGAGAGCAGATCGCGCGCTTTTATAGTGAACTCGACTGTTGCTGACTCTGTTTCGTTCGGTCTATCGTCTCTGGCCGCAAGTGGAGGATCGTTAAACCGCGTGCGTGTTCGATCTCCACGCGGTGACTCGTGTTTCGGATCGAAATCGTGGCCCGTTCGGCGGGAAATGAGGTGTACAGTCGGAAACGATCGGAGACGGTAGTTGAGGATCGACACAGGAAGCCAGGATGACTTTGTTGCAAGTAAATACTCCTTTATTAATTAATTTGGATATTTGTGAATTTACAAATTAAGAGATTTTCAAGTTACATTCAAGTTTTCTAAACTTCGAGGCTAAAGCACCCATAAATTTTCCAATTTTTTATTATTAACTTTTGCCTTTCGACTGCTCTCAATTTCTCGATATCGCATTTTTAACATAATCTGGATAACTTAAACGCATTTCTCCTCGGACAAAACTTTCATTACCAACAAATCAAGTCTAATGTCATAAACGTTATCTGGATCTTTCTAACGGGCCTGCTTTCAAGTATTTATTAAACCATTTGCTTACAAATGACACAGAAATCCAACCACGTAATTTAATATCGAAACATTATCAACTCTTCGCAATTTACTTTCTTTCTCCAATAAAAGAACATCCGACGGTTAACAAATTAAGATCCCTCCTTTTGCTCGTTTTATTTGTGCAGTTACATAAATTATCTAGGAGCGGTCCGCTGCTCTCTTAGGGACCTTTCACGTTGGTCAAAACTTTCTACGATTGTCCGTTGCTCATGAATCTCCTGGAATCGATTTTTATTTCTATCCAAGCTCACCACCCTCGTGGACTGATAAGATCGGTCGTTAGAAAAATTGGAGCTCCGAAACGGGATCTAGGTTCACGCATTCTTGCTGGACTTTCTACGTTCCTGCGACTGTGCACCGTGAAACTTTGCCCGCGATCATCAGCATCTCGATCGAGTATCTGCGCAGAAATCTCGATGGTAATTAGAATTTGCGAGAAAAAACAAAGGAACAGGTTGCGACAGGATTCATTAACATAATCGCCGGGTTAAAAAGCGGGAAGATTAGCGCAAAGTGTCTTTGATAGAAATTTTCCGAATATTCTTAAACTATTTACGATATTCTCGATATTTTCACGATCTTCGGGGTTGGACAGGCGGAAGTTGAACGGACGCGCAGGTAGCGGCAGAGGAAATCCGTGTACACCTGGTTCATTCACGAGAAACGTAGCCGTCGGCGAGACAGGTCCACGTCCTTGCCCAGGGCTCTGGTAACGTTTAACTAACACGTCCGCTCGATGCGTCGGATTACTCGAGTCTTATGCAATCGTCGGACCAGCCATTGCCCGGTAATTCAACCCCTCGGTATTTAAGTATCCGCTTCGATTAAAAATATAATAGCCGGCGATACGAGACAGCTTCGGCGTGAAATTGCCGCTCGACAATGCGTTAAGAGCGTACGTTCTCCTAATCGAGAAAGTTTACGACCGATCTAAAATTTTTAACAGGAATTGCGCGATCGAGTCGGGCCGCCTTTTTGTTCCCTGAATCTCTTTTTTTTTCCACGGAATCACCGGCGATCTGTTAAACAGTCGCGTCGTACAAAACGAAAAGGACCTCCGGCTTGGTTCTGGTCACGCGATCGCCGAGATTCGATAACGTCTTGCGAAATAAATTGAACGGGGTATTAATCAGGTGTGTTTCGGTGGGCTCGGAACGATTTAGAGTGGAAAACTTTCACGGCCTGTGGCGAGAGATTTTCCACGGGTTCCCCAGGTTCCCCGGGTTCGCGATGCGTTAATCGACTGGCTGGAACTGGCTGTTATGCAAAACGCATTAGCCAGCCGTTTTGCAACGGCGAAAATAAGAGGATAGTGATTTTCTAACGTGTTAAGCGAATTTATTAGAGAGTAGCATCGTTCTTTTGTGACTCCTGGCCGGGTTCCTTTGTTCCTTCTTACCCTTTTGTCACGCTCGTTCTCACAGCGAACGCAATCACGTGTAGCACCGCGAGTGATTATTTATTTATTTATTCCAGGTTTGAACGGGGAAACGAAAGTATATTCGACAGGTAGATACACGAATATTTCATATTCGGAACAAAGTTGATTCAGAAATTTTGATATTCTATTTCGAAGTTGTTGTTTGCGTAATAACAATCGCAGGATTTAATCTTGAGAACATTTTTTCACGTTAGAACTCTGAAATTAATAATGGGAACATTTTCAATCGAATAATTTAAAAAATTAGAAACTCTCGCCCCCTTTTCTAGATACACAGGGTATCCTGTAACCAGCAAGTTTTTGAGAAAATTGCATTCGAATCACCACTTACTGTACCTGTTTCTAAATTTCAACATCAACTTTAATGCTATTAAAAACTTTCTTCCTGTTTTTCTCCCAGCCTTTAAATTAAACTTGTAGCGCCGATCACAGGGAACGCGTGCAAAATTTTGTCTCGCTTTCTAATCGAGCCGTGAAACGGTATCGGTGTCGAAAGTGTCGCTTCCATGGAAATCGGGTGAGATAATTGATCACGTCTAGGTGACTACGCTTTACGAAGAACGATTACTTCGCCAGGAACAGCTTCCGTGTGATCGTTACGTTAATATTCAAAGATAGAAAAAGGATTTCTAGCGATCTCGATTGCGCAACCGCCCCTTGGCAAACGGGATTAAAATATTTTTCATCGATTACGAGAGGATCTGATGCGTGAACGACACACGAATCCTTTATTACAATTATTTTTCAAGCGTCTCGCAACCGGACGACGTTTTTGTCACAGGAATTCACCGGCGTTTTTCTTTGTTCGTTGTTCAACCGCGTGGGAGAGCGAACGAAAGCGACACAGACTTTTTTTTAAAGAAATGTACCGAAACGAGAAGATATTTAGAACAATATTTTACTAATTTTATATTTGCCTTGGCAAATTGCTTTGATTTCCCGCTCGCTCCTCGTCGCGAATACACGAAACGATTCATCGATCTACATAAATCGTACTTAGCCGTCGTTCGGCTCGTCGCGTTGCCAGGCTCGATTAGTCATACCGTTGAAAGGCCGATTTCATCGGCGTTTTATCATTCTTTTGTTTTTTTTTTCCTCTCCTCGCCGACGAACGGTAACTGCACCCTTCTCCGTAAATCACCCGGTTACACCAGCCCCTCAGGGGGTGGAAACTTCTATTTTGCGAACCTCTCGATGACTCGACGGGGGTGCGAGAATTGTTTTCGTGCTTTTCGCGTTTTTTCCCCTTTGTTAACGCTCGCGAAAAATAGAGTTGCACGTTTTTATGTTTATGGACGTGTAATTTATATTTCGCATCGTAACTCGAAAGTTTTATTAGAATATTATTAGAAACGATGCAAGGTATTTAACTGAAAGTTTAAATTAATAATCAGGGGCTTATTGTTTCCTACACGCGCTCGTTTTCACTTAACAATCAATGTTGCAACGTTACTTCCAACGAAGCAGCTACTGAAATTTCTGCGAATAAATCAGCCATATTCGAGCGCGCAACTAATATGTAACAAACGAGTGATTTAGCAATTAACACGAACGGGCCTCTCGAAACGGTGTATTACGCTTTTATGACTGCCCTCGGCGAGCCAGTACCTTTCGATTTAATTGCAAGTTTCTCTGGGGCGAAAGGATTCGAAAGGATCCGGTACGTCGGTTTGGTCGAGGATTTTTTGGAAAACGCTCGCACGATTTTTCGGCCCGACCCGTTACCGGAGAAATGTTTTCACGCCACTTTTCCCCGATCGTTTGTCGAACCGTGACGGCGCGCGCGATCGGAAGTATCCTTAATCCTTCCCTTTCACGTCCCCCCCAGGGAACTGGTTCACCCCTTTCGCGGGCTCGATTCGATTACCGCTGATGTAATGGTATCCGGTAACTGGTATCTGGACAAGGTTCCCATTAATTGTCTGCAGCCGATCGATTAACCGGTATATTACTCACGTGATATGGATATCGTGCGATATCACGTGAAACGGTAAAGTATCTCGTATACCGGATTTGCATAGGAAAAGAATCGTGTCGTTAAAGAAACAAATTACGTCGGCGCTCAAAGGTTATCGAGCAGTTTCGATTAAGGTTTTGAAATTAATTAATGATTACGTTTAATCTTATCCAGAGTTAAGATAAATTTAAAGCGTAGAGACTTTCTAATGTTACAGCGAGAGTAGGATAGAAGAGGAGGAGGATATATTTATATTACGTTCAAGACACGATAATTTATTTGGGAGCTACTGGAAGATTAATGTTATTTTCTGTGTAATTTCATTCAAAGAATGTCTCAAGAACAATACCGGTACTCGAACGATAATCCGAGTTTCCCGGAAGTCTGCTTTGACCATTCGCCGGAGAATGTACGGGCATTATGATAAACGGGTTATTCCTGTTACATGTGTGGTACATAATGATACCGAGTCACGAGATTATCTTACGTAGGCTCTGTAAACATTCGTATGAATATTTCTTGCGGAAGATTGCCGTGTATCCACTTCGAAACTTGCCAAGAACCTTCAATCGTCAATTATTAGTTGTAAAATGAAAATCTGAAAGTTGCAGTTAAAAAAATGTCAAACTTTACCTAATGTACGAAAGCAACAAAACTCTGCAACCAATAATAGGTATTGGTTATACGTTCAGGCATGGGTGCCAAGAGCAGTGAAAGGGTTAATCGTGTCAGAGGGTGTTCGAACGTTCTCCGATCGATCAATCACGACAAGAGTCTCAACGTCCAGCGAGGTTAGTTCTGGAACGTTACATCGATGGAAGATCATCGTGAAAACAGCGACGGAAGTTCAGCAGCCAAGCCGTCCCACTTTCTAATCACGAGCACGTCCATTTTCTAACACCTTTGGTCCTCAATTTCGTGTAATAACTGGCCTATCGCCAACCATGAAATCCAGCACGGGAATTGCGAGAGCCGTGACACACACGTCCAGGATGAAATCGCAATCGAGGATCTTCGCTTTCGCTGAAAACTGAATTTCAAACAATTTTTTTATCCTACTTAGTTGAAAGGTGCAGAGACCTTGTGGAACGATATACGATGCCTGCAAAGGAGATAGAAATTTAGAAATACAAGAAGGTGGTGCAGTTCCAGGATATATTTTCTTGAGAAAACTTCACTCGGGGAGTTTTCAGACGACACTTTCTCCACAATGAAGAGATTATACCGAAGTTGCCAGGAAAATGACCGCATCGGGGTCTTCTTCGCGAGAAAACGAACGTTCTACGGGTGTCTTTCAAGATTTCACGAACAATGGCCCTTTGTTTCACACGTGTATATTCGGTTAATACAAGCCCGGGAATCGTGTACACGGGACATTATACAATTTCTCCCCCCCGGCTTGGAAATCACTGAGCGAGTTTACGCGGTGTCTATCTCTCTCCCGTTTCCCTTTTTCAATAACGAATTCCGTGACGCCAGATCACAGGTTTCTCCTCGTTTCGGCGGCGTCGTTTGCCCGTTACCACGCGTTAACCAGGAATTCTTCTGACCGTTCGATCTTGATTATCCCCCTCTGGTTGCACAATTGCACCGTCGAAAAGCAGCGATCGACTCGAGTTTCACAGGAAATGAACCGACACGATTTCCTTCCTCCACCGCGAGGTATCCTCTAACTTTCATCGAGCCAACCCCTTGCCACTTACACTTCCCTGGAGAAATAAATTACAGTTCAAATTTGAATTAGGATTCGATACAGCAAAGTCTGGCTCGATGCCAACGAAGATGTCGTTTAGGAAAAGTGCAACAAAAGGGGGCAGACGAATTTCATTCGGTCGTCGATTGTGCAAACGCGAGCGCAACGATGCAACGAATGTGCATTGCGTTCCCGTGCGTGCATCATATCGTCCTCGATGTGGAAATTAGACGACTGCGTCGTAAATTCGACTTGCAACACGCGGAACGCGGCTTGGAAAAGCTGGAAAAGCATTTGCATTCATTGAACGGCGATTTTATTCACCGGTACTTGTCGCTATCCTTCTGGAATTTATATCGCGAAGGTTCTACTTCTACTTTTCACAATTTGTTAATCATCCAATCGTGTACAGTTGTTTAAATACTTCGATCACTGAAATTGTTGACTATTCTTTTCGTCTGAGCTGCACCCCTTCGAGGTCCTAAATCTTTTCCTTGTTTCGAGATCCTTTCTCGAGGATTACGGGACAATTGAGGCTCCGCTTTCATCTGGAATCGTTGTTGGGAGAATTTCTCCGCCCCCCCCCCTCCCCCCCCCCTGGGTAGTTTGTCTGCCCCAATTTTCTAATTGTCTCAAAACGACGATAAAGTTTCCGGGTGCTCGACGAAAGAAAATAGAGGCTACTTTACGAGCGCCTTCATACACAGCCGGCATAAAGTAAAAGTAACAGCTGGTAGCATTGTGTACGAGCATAAATGTGGGCGTGTTGCAACGATTGTTGTTCCGAGTGTAATCTTACGTCTGCATTCCAGGCCGCGCGACAAAAGACACGGGTGCAAATGAACCGTTTGACTTTTGTTCCCTGCTGTCAACGTGGAATGTTCAATTTGTTTTACGGGCTCTAAGTTTAGAAACTTTGGAAGATATTGTTTGCAAGTCTACAGGATAGAAGACAATTTATCAATACATTCATTTTAAATATACAAAATTTGAGTATTTAGAAAGAAAAAGAAATCATTTTTAATAAAGGTAATAAATAACTCGAATAATTGATGTTGTCGATAGCCATGGATGAGTCGATGAATACTGTGCGGTTTATGAGCGTGATATTTGCGATTAGAGATGGGTGCCACGCGTTATTTTCTAATGGGAGAGTATCCTTTGATACAACTCCATTCATTGATACTTGTCGTTATTCTGAGAAGTTAGATTACTACTGTAATTTGTTGTTTCTTTCTGGTTCTCATTCTGCTTTGCAATTACTCACACTATACAACAAACTTGTTACGCGTGCACTTACTTAGATTAATAGGCTGTTTCCAGTGTGTACTACTATTAAATAATACTGTGAGTGAAACTTGTCCTTCGATGAATTAGAACAAAAATTCTAGGAATTCAAGAAATAGGGCGAGCGATTCTATAATTAAATAAATGTAAAAACAACTTTATCAAATGAAAATTGATTTGCAACATGTCACGATATCAGCGAAGTTACAGAAGCGTTTCAAACGTCCCGAATAACTCATAAATTTCTGATAAACAACGTGTCACCATCGATCGGAATACCTTCGTCAAAGGCCAGTTCCTTTATCGTTGAGTGAATTTTCGCGTTGTCAATTCCCATGTCCATTTCGATTCTATCCTTGCATTTCGACCATGCACCGGTTCGCCTAGACAAATATGCAAAGTGGTTTACCATATATTTCACAAGCGACGCCAAAGCATAAATTACACGTAAAACCGTCTTTCCTTGCCAACTTGGCCAGGAGAGGTGTACGTGCTGTTCTCCTCGTTGATTATCGACGCCGTGTTGGCTTTCAGGTATCACCACAGCGTGATCTGTCGTCACGGTGCACGCACATGTGTGCCGCGGTTTGTGGGCGACCTCGTGCCTTCGTACCTTACAGTCGAACACCTCGTGACTCTTCCAACAAAACAATTACATACTTCTCCCAACTCTTGTCGCGCTATATATCGCTTGTTCGGCTACCTTGTTCGTGTAATTTCGTTAATTGAAACGTGTTGCGATGGGAAGAAAGGAAGTCTTCCTTCTTCGAGGATGTTTCCCGCCTCGGAACAAGATTATCGTTCGGTTTCACGATCCCTGGAGAAAGTTATGGCAACGTTTATGTTTAGGAAAGTGTGCTACTGTTGTAACGTAAACTTGGATTTCTGAAATTTTCTTTTTGGTAGAATAATCTTATCACTGATGATTTGAATTAATTTCACAGCCGAGAATATTTGATAATTTATAATACGTCTCGCCACAGATATCCATTTTCACCGTGGTAATTGAATGCATTTTAATCGTTAATTCGATCCTCTGCTGTATCGATAATTAACCGTCCTTGCGTTTACCTCGACCTTGCTTTCCCATCCACACCGGTTGTTCTCCTTCATGGTTCGCCCATCGATTTTCGACCTCCTCCATTTTTTCGTGCAGAGGATCGACCCGTCTGTCTTCCACGGTGTTCTTCGCATATTTTTTTTCGTTCAAGGAAAACGACGATGGTATCGTAAGGATACCGTGCAAGAACGGGATAACGAAAATTGCAAAACTTATTATATGGAACAGGATCGTTAATTAAGGGACTAAGAACGATCCCTCGCGTTTTCTGGATCGTATCATTAACCTGTCGTTCTCTCTGCTTCATCAACCCCGTTCTTAGTTGTGACAAGTAAATCTGGCGTGGCGTAACCGAATACTTGCGATCGTGTGGCTAGTTAACGATGGAATTATGTTCAATCTATATTTATATCAATTTTATATAAGATCCCTATAATTTTATTTTCATACTACAATTCTTGCTTAATATTTTAGCTGACTTTGCTTCGTTTTGTTTAATAATATTTCGATTAAAGTTTCGATTCCTCGTGGATTAGATTACAGCAACATGGCAGATTCGCGCGACGAGCAAACAATTAATCGCCTTGACATTGTGTCAAGCTGGGGAGAAAAAACGGAATCGCGTGCCGATGACGCGTCGTCGTTCACCTTGCTTTCAACGCGAGAAAACCGATAGAAGAATGAAAACGGGGCTTACCTAATAACAATAATCAGCATGATCTGAGCACGCAATTATTCGTCGGCTTGGCGATCGTTCCCAACCACGTAACACGTCCATGGAATCGTCCAATAACGGATCGTAAAGACTCGTAATGATTTCATCAGATTTTACGTAACGGATCTCGATGAAAATCGAGAAGATCCATCGATCGTTTCCAATAATTTCGCCTTTCTACGTGTAAACACGAGGCTCCAAATTCATGGCTCGAAATCTGATTTTCTGTGTCGTGAAAGTAAAAGTAAATATTGTTTCAACATTAATTATAGCTACCGTTCGTTAATCGATTGGCCAGTTTAAGCTTCGCGGATAGATAATGAGAATAATGAAGAGTTACGATGGGAAAACGTGTAAATGAACGTTGATGTTGCGAAGCAACAACGATCACAGGATCCATTTAGACACGCCAGACGTTGATGCTTTTCTTATGCAATTGCCTGCTTAGCAGTTATTAGGATGACAGAATGGAAAGTGCCTACTTCATTTATTCAGATCTGTATCACCCGCCGTGACACAACGGATATTGAGAAATTTTATAGCCATTGCTATAACACAGATTTGACATCATTAGTACCCGTTTGATTATCGTTCGTCTGGCTGCATTTAATTACCCATTCGACTGTAATTTTATTACTAAATAATTTCGTGAAAATGTGTAAAACAGCAATATTTGCTTTACTGCAGAGAAAATGACCAATTACAAGAGTCGATTTTCTGGAATACAAAGCCTCGAACGAAAGGATATATTCCATATTTCCGATTTATTTTTTCATGAACAAATCACCGCCATCACGGCGCACCCTGCACTTCAATGAAAGCACGGTTCTAGGAAACTTATGGCACCGAGACCCACCGCGTAGCGCAACACGTGAAAAATCGTGTCGATTTACCGCGGGTTAACGAGACCGGCGTACCTTAAAGCGCCTCGTTGTTGCACCTTGCTCCCGTTACGTCGTAATTCATCCCCGTTTAATTTATTGAACCTACGAAGATGGAAGCGGTTCCGCGGCGAACGGCCTGTTCGGATAGACACGTCAGGAGGCTGATTTTATACCATATCGGCCTATAAATTCTCCGCCTCGATTGTTGAACGATCGTAAAAATTGTCACGTGCGTGGGCATATAAATCGGTACCGTTCGAACGTTGACGGAATGGTCGGCAAGGTTCAATAATTATTCATTCTATAATTAAGCGAAACACGGTTGAGCGTAGAAGATATATTAAAGTGCAGCTTTCTATCGTTAACGATACGTGCAAACGGGTAATTAAGGCCTTACGATTACTACTGGGGTTACGTCAGCGGTTCGAAAAATAATTTATCCTTAATATTTCGGTCGTAATACGAATTAACGGAGGAAGAGAAAATTTTCAGCGAACGTTTTGCAATATCGAAGCGAAAGTTTTGATTTATTCAATCTGAGCGAGGTAAAGGAATTGTTATAACAATTTTTGATACTTGGATGCTTGAATAGGTAGCGAGTGAAAAATTTGTTACGTGTATCGTTGGCGTTAACGGGTCGATAGTAAGTTCGTTTCCGGTCGATAATGAATCGAATCGAGATCGCCTCTGGAAACATCATTGAAATTGTAATCGAGAGACACATAATACACGGTCGAAAGATTTCGATTTCTCGATTTTGAACAGGGGGTTCCTTCTGCCGGTGAATTGAGAAACAGCGAAAGTTGGCGGCAAGGATACGTAATTGGGCGGTTCGCGGAGGTATTAAATGAATAGAAACGAGCGCGATTTAACGAGGATTTCCTCGATCAATTTCTCCGTACGAACTATAGGAAATAAATAATTGATGAATCAACGAGGGTAATTATTGTTACAGACAATTCTGGTGGCGTTGGTTCTAATGGTCCTGGCAGTGGCGTCGTCGCAGGATTATAATCAGCTGTTCGCAGGATTCGGGCCGTATCTGGGTCAAACTTCTGCCATGAGGGATCCAAGATCGAACAGGGGTGAGCGATCGACGACATAATTAAAAGGAATGAAAATTGAATGCAAATTAGTATCAATCTTATCGAAAACATTGAATCACCTGTACTTGATTACCGGTAACGTTAACAAATCCTCCTCAAGGTAAACGAGTTTGAGATCCTTTCCAATCGGGAAGTAATTTTGCTGATTATTGATTATTGATCGCGCTAATGGTCACGTGAGGTTGTTGATTAGAAGCGCAACAAACTCGTTCCGATTCTTATCGGCGCGCAAGGAAACAATTACGAAACTCGAACGATGAATCATCCGAACGCACTCGATCGATCGCTCCGGATAATTAAGAAAAAGGTGAACGTACCGGTTTGAAATTATCTTTAGATCTGAATGTTTCTATATCGTATATCGAACTACCTAAATTATGTAATAACAATTATTTTCATTCCTGCCACGCTACTTTCTTCTCGTTTCCTTAACACGTTGATTGCCCTGTATTCAAATTCCAATTATCGACGGTATCGGTAATAAATTTTCATTTTATTGCAATTCGACAAATTACCATTCTAAGTAAATTTTTATAATCATGTTTCTATTCTTCCATTTCTAACAAGGGTTCGAACTTAGCATCTACAAGATCTTCGATTAGAAACGAGAGATTTGAATGAAAGAATTCGAGGCGAGGATTCCGCAGAGGGTTCCTAATCGGCTGAAATAGAAGGCTAATTCCAGGTGTCCGCTAACAGGACTGTCGATCTTCCATATTTACGAGCAGGAACTTTCATTTTTCTTTCTAGACCATTATAATAATGATCGTCAGCTGTCTGCAGATCTTTATCACGTGTTCATAAACCTGTTTCAAGCAGAGTTACGGTTTGCAGGAAAACGATGGATATCTCGTCGAGCTCCTTCTTCCTCGTCTACGGAGTTCTAAAGATAATCTACTTTGAAATCACGTCGCGGTTCGCCAACAACGTGGACAGAATTTAATTATCGAACGAGCTCGTGAATCCATTTTGCGCCGCTGAAAAATTGCTTTTGACAGCTTTCGATCGCGATCTGAGAAACGCCCCAAGAAACGGTGGGGGTGGATCGTAAATTACCTTATTTTATTTTCTATTTGAAAGAAAGCGTAGTTCTGCTATTATATAAATCAAACTTATGATTAAATTATGATTTTTATCGAGTACGTCCGAGTAAACCAAGACAAATCGTTCCGGAATTGTGGAATTATTTATGTAAGAATCGTCCTAGCCTTCACGGTTGTTGATCAAACAACATCGAGCTCGATAATCGGCCCGATTACGAAAACGTTTTACGAATCGTTGACTGGCTCGATGCTCCGTTAGCTTTTCACGATGCAATTTTTGCCTATGTATCGTTCGATCACGATCAAAACATGGTTCCATAAAGAAACGTGACGTTCTATGGTATTCCATACGATCATGTGCCATTTTCTGACCTTTTATATCTATAAACGATCTAGTTTTATGAATCTTTGATCTTCCTATACACCCAAGGGTGCTTGTTGATTCTTTTCTTAAAAAATTTTATTTTTATTATCAGAAGTTAGACCTGATTAATGTTTGTCCCTTAGGTCCAGTGTTATTCCCACCGGGTCCGCCACCGAACAACGCGGACTCCAGCGGAGTAATCGTGGGCGCGAGCGGATACGGATTCGTGCCACCCAGCCCAGGTAAATCGTCGATCGGATTCTGAGGCAAAAGTAAAAGGAGACGGGGGCTAAAAAGGGCTCGCACGCTTCTGTGAGGCGACAAAGTCAGCGAATCCCGCATAACACGATATCCACCAAAGACTCACCGCGGCGAACGAGTAACTTTGGGGGGCGACGACTAACCCCTGAGCACTTTTGTCGCCGCTACTTGTGCACTTAACTTGTGAATAAAACGCTATTTATTTGTTGTCATCCGCGCAGAATCACCTACCACCCCTGCTTCCTTAGTTAATTAGAATATTTTCGACAAATCTATATCCCGTACAACTCAAAATTCAAAATTTATCTGACATTCGGCACGTGCGAATAATCCATCGGATTATTATCGATGAATCGAAGGCCGTGACACGATCCTTGAATCCTTTCCATGAAAGGTGTTCCATTCCGTTCGTGAACTCATCGAGGACGACAATCCTGTTCCCTCGCCTTTAACAAAATGTCAACAACGCGGAAGATCGTAAAAGTTTAAACAAATATCCTAGTACTTTACTAAAAGATTAATGACACCGGAGATCCTTCTTCCTGCTATGATACTAACCGACGGAACTTGTGCTAATTCATGCTAACAATTAGAAGACCAATACGATAAGATGTCACTAACTATTTACAAATAAAAGTACATATTTGGAAACTTACGAATATTTCAAAATTTACTATTCTAAAAACCACGAGCGGAAATAGCGAATTGTTCTAACATCAAGATGGGGGCACTTCCTGTTCCGTTGTTACGTCGTGTAAAATTCGTAGAGAGATCACGCGATCTTGTTAACGGGAATAAAAAAATCGTCGATAATGATAGCCTTGGGCCGTTCGACGGGGCGCAAGGAAGGGATTGGGGTACCAGTTTCCTCGAAGAAGATCCAACCTTGGAGCCCGGTTGCGAGAACGAAACGAAGCCGACTGTGGGGGATCGGGTGAAAGTGATTTCGTTGGCCTCGTGACTTAAACTCGTTTACGCGTAACCCAACTCTCGAGCCACTTCGCGAGGCGTAACAGGTGTTACGAGGTCAGCTGGGTCGGTGGCAAGGTCATTTCTTTCAAGAATGAAGGAGATCAACGTTCTACGATCGTCTGCCTGTCCATGGTCAAGTTCGTCGTTTTAGAAAGTTCATTACCTCGACGGTACCAAAATATCCTGCACCCAGGGCGCTCAGAATCGTACACGGAACGGGGGTAGCGATCACTTTCAATTAAAAATTCTGGGGGGAAAATGCACCACGATTTCCTAATCCTAACACGTTGCACGTAACGATCTAATTCCGATCGATACAATGGCGCATCCAGGTGAACGAAATCCGTGAGAATAAATCAGCTGGAAACAGAGGCCACGTCCGTTATGATCACGCTTGAAAACGTATCTTTCGAGCGTTTTATGCCTGGTTATTACAGGTAAACGCGGCACAAGGGAATGTAAATCTGTAGAAAACAGCCGGTGATTAACGCGTCGAGGGTAAGGAACGCGTTAAAGGAGGCCAAAGTGACTCTGGGAGCGGTCCGCCTGTTCTATCGAGATAATTCGAAAGATTAACTGGCCGCGTGGCGGCCAGATAACGAGCATAAAGCATAATTTAATTCAGTCGCGTAAAAAGCTTTGGCCCGGCTCGTTTTCGTTAATAGCCGCGATGAAACGGCCTCTCCCGTTAATATCGTGATCGTCCGCGATGTTGAACGGCCGTGCCCGGCTCCTTCGGCTTTTTAAGAGACGACCGGGTGCCATTCGCGTGAAATAATCGCGCGAAAGGGTCGTAATTACGGGGCCTGGAATGAGAATGAATTCCTGGAACATCTGGCGAACTCGCGGGGGGACAATCTCGTTGTCGATCGCGGATGGAACATGGTGCAAGGTTGATCGATTGCTCAGAAATCTGGGGTGTCTCGATGTTTACGATAATTGTGGTAATTTGGACATTTTTCTTTTCTGGGGTGAACGAGGGCGAAGTATAATGTTGGGTAAAGTGGACTTTTGGACTATAGTTCCAAAATAACTAAATCGATAAACATTAAATTACACTCAATTTGAAATTAAATGCCGTGTTCCCTGCAACCCTCTGAATTGAAAACCGTCGGAAATCAATTACCCCGGGCTGAATGTCCTATTTGAATCGATGCCCATTCGAAATCCAATCGTTTGAACAAAAGAAGCCATCAAGGAACTCGAACGACAAAATAGCCCTTCCTCGCGAGACGTGGTTGTTCCGAGAGGGTCACGAATTTACGAACGCATCCAGCCAACCCTTTCGACCGCTTAATGGATACCGAACTTCTTCCCCTCGTAACCCGTTCTTCGACCTTGGCGGTTAACTTCATTGTCAACGTCGCGGTCGGTCCGATGTGCACGCGCTGCCAGAAAAGCGAGCACTTACCAGCCAAAGGGAGAGAACGGGGTCGAAAGGGAACGGCTTCAAGGTGACGAGGGTCGCGTAATTAGCAGCTTTGAAGTGGTCCCCGGGTCGACTTCTCATTACGGACGGTCAGGTGTCCCGATAATTACCTACGGAAACCTGGCGCTCGCTAGTTGATCGTGCGATCAAAATTATACCAGATTTCAATTCACATGCAATTATCAATTGAAATTAATAATAGTGGCTCCATATATACCCTGTAAATATTATTTTATTTATTCCCTTTCCTCGAAACGGATACGATAGAATATTAAATCGGAATGCATAAGATATGAACGCATCTGCCTTTCCTTAAAAATCAATACTTAAAACGAACAGTCCTCGTTGGGATTCCTTTATCAGAATCAATATCGTCCCTTCGGTTTCTACCCGGCCAAGGGAACTCGGGAAATGAAGGAACTTTTGTTTGGCGAACAGGCTTGTAGCCGGGTTCGCGAAAGTTTTGCGGGTGACGAAATCGAGGGTCCGTTTGCTTTTGCCGGGTTGCGGTGTGTTCGAACGGCCATTCGGCAAGCTTGTACACCCCTTCGGGGGAGGAAATTTGCGGCGCTAAAAGGGTTTCCAGCAGATTTTTCGCATGATCGAATGTTTACACGGTTTTGATGGTTTCACAAGTTGGTATAAGCGGCATTCGGCAATTGGGGTACTTACGAAAATTAACGAGTTATCGTTCCATTTGGCAATTTACGTACTTGACAAAATCAATAATTTACCAATAATTATTTTACTGTTGCAGCTTTCTACAGGTACTTCTACTACAAATAATAGACAATAAGGGTAGAAGTGCACCTGATCATGGCAGCTGCATCGCCGATGGACACAAAGTGTCCCCGGAGAAGATTCGTTAACAATCTTTGTGATAGAACCAACAGATCCAGCGATGGGTCAATTTAGGAAACAAGAACTTTTGTGTGCTTTTAGTGAGAGTATCGATACGTCCATAATAATATTTACAATATAAGTATAAATATCGAATTAATATATTATTGTTAATATTCAAGGTACCTCGTAAATGGTGGTACAAATTTCATTTTATAAAAATCGATTTTGTTTCTTTATGTTTGTACCACCAGCTACACGATATCTCGTATAGAATTACAACGAAACCACAGATCACACGTTAAGTTTTCATATCGTTTCTTTAAAAACACAATTATCTAATTTATGTATTTAACACGTCGACTGCCACTAATAACCAACCCTCAAGGAAAGGACCAATCTTTGAAATTTCAAAATTTCATGTCTCAATAATCTCTGTTAATTAATTTATTCATTATATTTCAATAGCAAGAGGGTTAGCAGGCCATCGACGTGCTAAGTTCATTATCCGACACCTTAAATCGTGACGATCTGATACTAGTTGACTACACCGATCAAGTATTCAGATCGTTATAAAACAATTATTTTTCCACGAGTATTACGTCGTATCTCGATCGATCGATCGATTCGTCACGCGGTCAGGTTAGTCATGGCTGCACTTGAAAACGAAGGAGCAATTGAAACAACAGATCGTTCGTGAACGGCTAATCAAAAACACCGTTCACCGGTCACGGTTAATCAGCGTAGAAACTGAAACGGTGTAATATCTCGACGGGTTGTACATATACAAGACACACATATATACATGTATACTGGCGTAATAAAGTTTATTTGTTGTTGAATCCAGACCAAATACTTCGTAACACGTTACATCACGATTGCTTTGGCAAAAAAGAGGATATCGAGCGAAAAAGATTGCCACGAAATCGTGAAACAATCGAAAGAAATCATTATCGGTCCTACTGTTTTGAAATATCAGAAAAAGCAACGGCGGTGCGATTGCTGGAACGAATCGTGGGAGTCCCAAGGTGCTCGTTACAAAAGGGGTGATTTTAGGGTGAAATTATTAAAATTTTTCAAAGTCAGAGGAGCTTTTTAAGCTTTGTCAATTCATCGATGCTCGAGCCTGTCGAATTAATTTTCAGAAAGAGCTTCATAGATCGTTGCGTCGCGCTAATGTACGCGTCCCGCGTAATTACGCTAACGAGTTCCGTGCCCGTTCCGTGATCTTTACGAATCCAATTCCGATAATCAGCGGTAATTACTTGACGTGGTTTCACCTCGAACCGTGGGGCCGATCGTCGAGGTTGCCGTTACTTTGAACTTTCGCAAACGTTGTCGATAAAATCGCGATTGATTCATCTGTCCGATCAATCAAGCCTCCGTTGTGACGAAACCGAAACTTCGTTTTGTAATCTAGGATCTTCGTGATCCAGGGTAATGAAATTTCAAGACTTAAAATTCATAAAAACACGTAAGTCGCCTTGGAAGAACAGGGTAAGTTCAGGTACGAAATCCTTTTATTTAATTAGAAATACTTGTCTGGTGGTGTTTGAAATTATAATATATTATTTAAGAAAATTACATTTTTTAAAATTTACCCATTGGGCTAGAATTAAGACATTCAATCCCAGTCGCTTGGTTGCCTGAAAGCTGTAATAAAATAACATTGCAGATGGGAATAGTATTTATAAAAGACCGACGCTGAGGAATTCTCAGACGGATCAAGAATTGGACACGTTGGCAGGAGATTCGAAATCGTGCGGGGATCGTTAATGCTTTGTTTCGTCCCGCGGGAAAACGAAATCGACGATGAAACGTTCCGCGAGAGCTAATGGCTGAATCAGCACGGTTAATCCCACCCTTCATAAATGATTAACGAGACGTCCATTAGATCATTAAGATCCAGCGTAGCTGCTCCTCGTCCGAGTGGACATATTGGCATTTTAATTATGAATATTCATCTTCTTGAGGGAATGTGAAAGTATTATCTGTCCGTCCAACGACCCATCCTTATTTATCCTATTTCCAAATTCAATTCTATTAGTGAATTACTTGTCTTGAAAATATTATTATCAATTAGACAACGTCACGCGTCACACTGTAGAAGTTAGATTATTAGAGATACATCAAAGGTGCAATTCAGTTCCAGGGTGCGATTCTTCAGTCGGCGTCTTCGTCTTTGTTGACCTCGCACCAGGGTAAGTACCGAAGTCGTATACGTGTTCGTAATAAGGGGGTAAGGTCGTGTGTACACGACAAACCGGAAACAGAATCGATGCAATCAGGCGAAATTGACGTAATTACGTTAGCAAAAACGGACAAAGGTGGCGAGATGGGCGGGGAAGGCGGGAGGGTTAATAACGGAAGATACGTGCGTGAACCGCGAGGGAAAGCAACAATTCCCAATCACAGACGGTGCTTCGTGTCTCGACTATAAACTCACATAATTCTGGAGTTGTTCCCGACCCACACGAACACAAAACCGGCTACGTTGTATCGGTATCGGTAGCTTCCAGTCTGTCGAACAAATGACCAATCGATTATCGCACGCCATGCGTGCACCCCGTATCGCGAAACGATACTTTATAGGAAAATCTCGCCGAGCTAGCGAACGTACCATTTCGATTTTCATTGTTTTTTAACCTTTTTGTCACCGTTCGTATCGATTATCGGTGACCTTTACGCTAATCTCGATATATAAATCAAATAATAGCTATTGCAGCGAAAAAACAATTTTTTATACTTTTTGGTATTGATTGATACCCGAACAAATTTGATATGTTATTAAAGATACGCAGATGTGTTATTCAGGCAAAATTAAATGCCTGTATCCTTCGTATCAGCATGTTAATTCCCTGTGATTACGAATGGTGTACCTGCTTATCAAGATAGTAAAGTGAATAGTGAAGCTAACAGGTGCAAAAAATGAGAAAGTGTATCAGACTGCTCTAACTACGAGCACGTGTAGTTATTAGCAGCTATTACATTGACAGAAAAAGCATCCCAAGCACGTGTAACAATGTGCAAGAAATGTTCATAACGATAATCTTACATAATACAATAATTACAAGAAAAATATTTTAGTTTTGAAAGAGTTGAAAATACGATTTTTGAATATTTAAACAGGTTTCCTTATTTTACTTGATAAAGGTTACTAGAAATATATCGAAGGTCGCTTTCCTCATTATTTTTCTATCCAAACTTCTAATTTAGAAAGAACACTCGACCGACCCGTTTTCGCAGGCGAACGAGAACAACTTCCGTCCTGATTCGACGTGTCTCTGTGACACAGCCTGGTCCGACTGGTTTGAAAATCCAGACACATTGAAGAACGCGCGTGAATTATCCGATCCGATACGAGTTTTAGCCCGCTTTATTTCCTTGTTGCATAATCGAATTAATCGCACGTGGTCTGGCGCAAACCGCGGACCTACATCGTTAGCGGAGCGTGCACGATTCCCCGTCGAGGGTATCGCGTAGCCGCGAAAGAAACCGTCTAGTCTGCGCCGACCACTTCCGCAAAAGTTGCCAATGACAATGCAGAATTTCGTGAACAAGTTTACTTCCCGTGGTGAACTTGTCACCCGTGTCGAAAGTTTCGTAACGATCCGTCCAGAACGGCACCCGAGCGGAAACTTCCACCCAGAGACCAGGATTTTTCGGCCACGCGCGAGAAACGGTTATTGTGTTCGCGAACCAGTGAATCGTCGATCGAGGCTCTATCGATTCTGATCCTGATGACTCATGGGCTGGAACGCGGCTCGATCGACGTCTGTTTCGTTATTATTAACAAACAGGGTTGATGAATTTCAACCCCTGTACAATTTAAACTAAAAACTACTGAAATTGAAGTATTCAAGCAAAGTACAAATTAGCGGAGACTAGAACCAAGAAACGTTCGCCTTTCTCTTACCATGTAGATGCAATATCGATTCGAGCAAGCCTGGAAGGACTTTACATTCGCCAACAGGTGCCGCTTACTGTACAACACCTCCGTTATCTTCGAATCGAATCATTTTTCGCGGCAAAAATTTCTTCCAATCGGCAGAGTATCTTCAATTAGTCCGTTTTAATATAATTACCTTTCGTAATTGTTTTGTTTGAAGAATAACTTCAATCTCGAGCGATACCCTTGAATTTTCATTAAACCGATTGTTGCTTGAATTCTAAAAAAAGAAGTGCAAAAGCAATCCGGAAGACCGTCAGTTACCGGTATCGTCAGGTCGACGACATGAAATCACGTTAGCGAAACGGCGAAGCCTATCAGTCGGTTCTTGGGGTTCGAGGTGTGGTTCTAGGGACAGGCTTTTAAAGCCCTTGACGCGATTACGTTTCATTTTAGGAAGGTATTAGGCGTCTCGTTCGTTTTCCTCTTTTTTTTCTCATTCATCAAACTTCTTGGAACACGAATTTTATTAGGTTACGGATTAACGCTAGAACCACCAAAGTTTTTAAGATAATTTAATATAAATATACCGAGCGCAAAGTTTTAGAATTCATTTTAATCGGTTAACTAAGATCGTTTTAATTAAAACGAATAACAGACCCTTATAAAAATTCATACGCGAGCGTGAACTTTTGCAAAATCCCAAGTATAAACCCCCCCTTGAGGGGGTAGGAAGGCGGTGGTACAGGGTTCGAGAAAATCCGTGAGCAAAAAGGGCCGAAGGATTCATTATTAAAATGCCAGAACGAAGGCGTACCGCCCTTTTCATTTTCCCTTCGGGTGGCCCGGTTGCATCAATATTCAAGCGACGATGCGCCTCTTCGTATCGCGACAATGTCAGGTAGTTTACTTTATATTTCACAACACCCCGCCATTCATCCATGCTTCCTGTACCGCCCCTCCTCCTCCCCCTGTCCTGCACGGTTATAAGATCCTTATCGCGTCTATTCAAAGAACGTCGTGCGAGCCTGCGAAAATAGAGATTCGCTACCCTTCTTCCCCTTTCCGATCCTTTTTTTCCTCTCTTCTCTTTCCCCGGTTAAATCCTGACGGGGATCGCTACAAAGGGAACCTCCTCCCTTCCGGTCCGCGTTGCCACCGCGATTTCGATTCGATTCCGTGTCTCGAATCTCGAACGTTCGGAGACAACGATGCTGGGTGACATTAACCATTCGCGTTCCATTTCTACTGAATATTTTGGGAAATATTATTTCTGGGAGCTATTCCAAATAAAGAGATATAATATCAGATCATTTCGTTCGTTAAAGGCGAGGAATCAACATCCATGGTACTCGAGCGCGAAATCGGGAACGCAAAGTACCGTCGCGACGACTGTCGTTTTAACGACGACACGAAATCCGCTTTGCAATCTAGCCTAATTGAATATTCGCGAAGCGGACCGGCTAAGAAGGGAGTCGCCGGATAATCGGGATTACCCGATGGAACGCAGTGCGTGGATTTATATCTCATCCGCGTTCACGGGAAGCTTCTCAATATTAAACGACTTCCATCGGTCCCCACCCTTCTTCTCTTTCTTTTTTTTTTACGTTTAAACCGCGTAAATCCATGATTTCCATGCGCGATTCTATGAAAATTTCACGTTTCGATTCCGTGGCCAGCCACCGATCGATCCGCGGGGAAATCTCGAAGGAGCGATTCGACGAATTTGTTGGAGATTCGAAATGATCGAGAGGAATTGCCGTCTCGAGGCGGCGGAACGATCGTTCCGGGCTCGATTTCGATCTCGGAACGATACAGGAGAAATTAAAAATGAAAATAACCCGTATCCTCCGCAGAAAAAAAAACCCACAGATGGACACAGGGTGGTTCCTTACGAAAAGATGAATAAAAAATAGAATAAAATTGCTGAGGCTTCGACACCCTCAAACCGACTTACGTCGCGCTGTACACGAAGGGATTAATCGAATTGGAAAATGAAAATATCTCGGGAAACTTGATTCCAATTGCAAGGCAAGGCAAGGAAAAAATGAAATTTACGACGTCAATTAGCGTCTCGCGAGCGTTTAGTTGAATTTTAGTGGCCATTATCGGAGTTCCCGCAACGCGAGCCTTCGTACCTGCCACCCCGCCAGGCGACGAATTTTTATTGCGTACACCGTCCGCGTGTCCTTCGTTCCCTGGACTTTTACGAGAGGGGAAGGAAACGGAAATTTCGTACGAAGAAATCACCTGGAAGCAATTAGTCGTAAATGTCCTCGCGACATGGCATCCCCCTGGCAACACGCTGTTTCCCGTTCGATGACTTTTCTTCTCGTCGTTTTTATGTAACAGCTACTCGGGCCCCTATAAAATTTGATTTACGACAATTGGACTTTCATTTTTTTTTCTCCTCTCTCTCTCTCTGTTCGAAACGAAGCCGGGTAACAAGGACATCGATTCTCGAACAGTTGAAAGTCTGACGTAATTTCATTACATAAAATTATCGCAAAATAACACTTATGCGATATCAATTTGAACCTCGAAGATCGGCAAAGAGGACCATGTAAATGTTTCGTTAATGTTAATGTCTTGTAATTTTAATTAATACTTTTAGAAGAGTACACATTAAGTTTATTAGATACCATGCTTAGCTGTAATAAGGCTCGGAGATTAACCGAAATAATCATTTTCTCGACAACCCTTATCAGTTACTGTCACACGGTACATCTTTATTTTCAAGAATATACGCGATCCTCGATGTTTCGTGTACGCGGTCGACGATTAATCCTGGATCAGGTTGAAACGGGCCGAGCAGGTTGGCCGGCATCGAAGGATAAATAAAAGGAAACGGCGAAGGATCAAAGGTCGCGAAATGGGAAAATAATTTCTCTCCAGACGGTGTCGGCGTCGTCGTTAACCCATTAACGCATCGATCACGGGGCGGAATCGAACACGAGATACCGTTGTTACACGCGAGGCGGCCAATTTTTATCCGCTTTCACCTTACTCCTGCCCTTCGTCCTCTTCGTTTGTTTTTCTTCTCCCCCCGTTCCCTGTTTCTGTTTTTTATTATCCAACCCTGAGGGAAAACGTTCAACGAAACAAAGAAGTATCGTAAAACCGGTCGTAAAAGTGGTGCAGATAAAACGTGGCTGCAGCAGATGTATAAAAAAAGAAGGTAGTGGACCTCGCGGTATATGTTTAGAAACGAGAATGAGAAGAAAAAAAGGGGAAGGAATATTCAAAGGGACGAGCCCGCAGACCGACCCTTCGCGGTAACCGCGTTTAGAAGCGTCCGCGCGGTTTTCATCTTGCATTTGTCGCGAATATTGTAATAATATTTGCTTGTCCGTGGCGCAATAACAGCACCACGAGGCCCGACGCTGTTTATATTTAGCGGCGAGACGCTCGAAACGAGTTTCGCGAGACTGCACCGGCCGCAGAGTCTGACCACGCACCGTCCGCATCTACTGCAGCCAGCAATTTCGGACCAAGGATCCCCGTTTCTCGCCAGGCGAGAATCTCGTATTTTTTTGGGGCAATTTGGAAGCTTGGAAGTACTATTATATATCTTTAGGAATTGGAATCGTAAATTGTTATCGCCTGCATGAATTAAAAATTCAGTACGAGTTATAAATCGAAACGGAAGTAATAAAAGCGTCGATCCCAAAGGGCGTCGATAACCGCATCGAAGACAAAGAAGGGACCGCTATGTACGTTTCTTCGTGTACTCTCCTCTAATCACTTCCAGTGGTATTAATAAATTGTCCCCGTAGAGGGTGTATTTTCTTCCGTTCGCTCCCTCGACGATGTTATTATTGTTTGCTTATACTCTCGTCGGGGTTGATTCGAGAGGAAAGAAGGACGGGCTGTTCGGGGGGACGGGGTAAAACGGTATTTTCACCCTGTCTCCTCTGGTTTCCGTGGTCGTGGAATAACGTTAGACACGATTTACGGTTAGGCAACGCGACGTAATAACCGATTTAAGCCCGACCGTTCGCCCTAATCCCGAGTTACGAGTAGGCCCCGTCCGACGATTTAGTCAATCGTACCGCCGTAATAACGTCGTAATATCGCGTACCGCCACGCGGGCCTACTTGTAAGCCAATAATAAACGAGTTTATTGTTCGAAACGGAGCTGACTAACCGCTTTTCGAAAGTGTACGCGAACCGGGCGCCGCACGGCGGGGTTGAAACGTCGGCAAAAGGGTTGCTGCCGCTCGCTGGAAGCGGCGTTAAACGGCTCGAATCGAGCGGGTAACTCGCGTGCGAGAGGGTGCTTCCACTTTCGTGCGGAGTTAGCACGTTTTGAGACCGTGGTAATGGGGTGATCGGGGCTGTTCCTCGCTCTCTTTCTCTCCTCACGAGCCGCAGCTACGGTGTAATCGTTTCGGTTCGATTGTAATCGCTGTTTCGCGGTAGGGTGGACTCCTGTTGAGATTTAAATTTTCCGGCAGACGATGGAACAGGTATCGAGTATCATTTTAATTAGACGAGACAGGAATACCTGTCTGTACTATGTGCTTCGAATATTAGATTTTAACCAGGGACACCTTGTATAAACTCAAAGCTTAGTCTCAAACTTAATTACTAAATAATATAAATAAAATTTATGTAGTGCCCTCGATAAAAGAGCCATCAATATCAATTCCGATCAAATTACGTATATATTTTTCTCTCTATCCGACTGGAGGCGCGACACATTAATAACAATCTCGGCTGACAGGTGACACGAGTAGACGAAGCTCGTGTTCGAGTAGCACGATCAGCCTAATTTCCTGCTTATCGCGGCTCAACGAAAATAATTACCCGGCGCACGACGACAGGGGTGGATTTTGCGACATTTTTATCGGGCCGCGAACGTCGTCTTGCGAGCAGAGCCGAAGGGCCACGAGGGGGAGGGTTAACGAGGAGAAAAGGAGGGTTGTTTCATTTCGTTGCGCGGTAAGATTAACGATTCGGAAAGATAATTCGTTCGTGTAAGAAAATCGACTAGAAGGGCCGATATCAATTCTCCTTTGCTCTTCTTAAATCGTTGCTCACCCCTCTTCCTTTTACTTCAACCCCATTGTCAAACCAACCTGAGGGGGTTGAAGCGTGAGAATAATGTCTGTCCTCTTTAAAGAATTATTTGTTTTAATAAATATCGAAAGGAAATTAAATATTTGAAAACTTTGGAATATTATACTTTTACAAATTGGTTCAAAAATGACTGGTTCTTTAGATTGACTAAATTTCTTGTTGAACATTCTTGGAACGTTTATAATTGAACGCTAACGAAGATCGAAACGAGCCGGTTTTTTAAAGGTGGCAGACACTCCGGCTCGTTATGGGAACAGCCGGCGCGAGGTTATTTATGCAAATTGGGTCCCCCGTGAAATTTCGTGAAAGCCCACCAGCACTCGTAGCCGTGGCTGTTTGTTGGCTCGATAAAGAACGAGCACGGCCAATTTGCCGGTCGAAAAGGGGGGGACGATATTGGCTTCTTTAGGGGATTTATTAATCGTCAACGACCAAGGACTTCCTTTAATCTGTGAATCGTTCAGAAACTAATATATTCCATTCCAGGGTGTATTACAATTTATTTCAATGCAAATTCAGATATTTCTCTGCCCTTTCGAACGAGTCAAGCGTATTTTCAAAAAGAATTTAATCCCAATTGCTTTCTAAACTGTAATCATTGAATTAAAATAAAGTATCTTTTCTGTACGATTGGATCCAATTGTATTTCCGCTTCATAAATACCAAGTATTACATTATCAGCGACTATAAACTCGGAAAGGACCCGTTGATCGAAGCATACTGTTCGAGGAACATCTCGAAAACGATCCAATTGGACTCGTAACAATATGTGTTCACCAATTCCAGGTTTCAGTAGAAGAAGAAAAAAAAAGAAAAGAAGGAAAGAGAGTCGGTTCTATCCGTCGTGATGGTATGTATTATTCACATCGATAGACCGAATCGAAGTTGCTGCAATGCCGCGACTCCGCCATTTCTTTCCACCCCAATGGGCCGATCCGTTTCCCCATAAAGAAAGTCGAGTACTCTTCTTGCAATGGCGAAACTTTGATCGTATCGTTCTCGAAATTCTCGCGTATCCTGGCCCCGTGATACACTACGGGGGTTATCTATCACTCCCCCCCTTCAGTGGATCCATCCCTCTGCAAACATAGTCGTTCTATAATTTATAATTATGCCCGATCCACGCCTACTATTCGCGAGGCATAAATACGACGGGGGTGGAGGTAGAAATCGTACTATTTCGATGTAAATTTGCGATCGATGCCGTGAATGATATTCGGGGTGGAAAAATCGTAGCCACCCCTTTGTATAATATTTTGCTTCAATATTTATTCGCGAAAGTAAAAACCGTGGAAAATAATATTATTTGATAATTAAATTGGAATTGTGCTCAAGATTAGTGTTAATCATAGTTTAAACGTAGTCCAATAAATAGCTATAACTGACTTATCGCAGTTTACTTCATCCCACGCAAGACCTACAAATTAAATAAACGAATAACTGCGAAATTAAGAAATATGAAGAAAAAAACTCATGCATGAGTGATTTCGGGAAACGGTAACAATAGTCAGTCAACCATGAAGTCAATGAACCATGAAATCTTAATAAACATAAAATACGTTGACAGAAAATAAAATTTTATAAAAGTAATAATTATTTAATAAAAGACCTTAAAATTGTAATAATTATAACAAAATCTACAACCCACCCATCCATAAGTATTATAAAAATAACAATATTCAATAATTATAATAATTAACAAATGAATAATTATAAAATACGTTTAAAGAAAAGAAAATTTTGTAAAAGTAATAATTATTTAATATAAAACCATAAAATTATAACACTTATAACAAAATCTACAACTCATCCATCCATAAGTATTATAAAAATAACAATATTCAATAATTATAACAATTAACAAATGAATAATTATAAAATACATGAAAATTAATTAAAATCGTTTAAAATAAAGTAAAATTTGGTAGACATAACAATTATTCCATATAGAACTATAAAATTATAATAATTATAACAAAATATGCATGATTATAATAAAATAATAATGTTAAATAAATAAAATAATTAAATAAATGAATAACTGCGAAATTAAGAAATATGAAGAAAAAACTCATGCATGAGTGATTTCGGGAACCGGTAGTCAGTCAACCATGAAATCAATGAACCATGAAGGCTTAGTGTTATATAAACACGACGAATGTCAAATTCTGTCAGTCCTGTTCGAGATGTTAAAGAGTTCAGAATCAGAAGGGTGGACTACCATGGGTCAATCTTGGGTCTATCATGGATCAATCTGGAGGTAACCATGGGACAATCTTGGATCGAACTTGGGTCAATCTGAAGCAGTCTTCGGTCAATTTTGGATCAAACCTGGGTCAATTCTGGAGCAGTCTTGGGTCAATTCTGGAGCAGTAACTTGCTGGGTGCAGTAGCAGTGCAGTAGAAGAGATCTACGATCGGTGAGTCGCATGCTTTATGGTTCCTCCGGTTCCCATCATGTCGTAGGACGAAAGGTCCGAAACGACACGGGAACTGGTTGTAATTTTTATCTTATTTTGAGCGAGCATAGTGACCACGAATGTTATTCTACAATTGTATAATAATATTCGTGAAATCTATTTGTCTATTTGCATATGTATTAGCTCAGGATAGGGGTTTTCTTGTACGTCGCGTATTTAATATTCGTATATCAAGTTTAGAATAATTTTTAAAGTATAGAAAATTGTATAGAAGTCGGATGACCCTCCGATTTCACTGACAATTTTCTTTCTAAATTTCTTACGTACAAGAGAACAATTCGCGGAGTAGATTTCGATGTCAAAGTAATGATTAATAATGTCTTTACTTAATGTTAGAACGTTTACTTTGATATTGGAATCTCTCGAATATCGAACTGTAGATACATATTTATTTCTACGAAAAGTTTCTTTCATTTTCTAAACGTATTTTCGAGTCTTGCATTAGTAAATCTTTTCTAAATTCTTTCTAAATTCAGTATACTTTTATTAAAGTAGTTTTTCATTTTCAAAATTCTTTCTAAATTCAGTATACTTCTATTAAAGTAGTTTTTCATTTTCAAAATTAAATTCACTTTACTATCAATTCTATTAAGAAAGTATTAGAGTCTTTGTCACTAATCATACTTGTTAGCTCAGGATTTTCAGCAAACATGAAGACATACGGTAGGTGAAATTTCACCTGGCCTTGTCCATTTTTATGCCCGAAGTTCATACGTGTACTTAGATGTACACGAATGAATCAGGGCAGGTGGACAAGGTGTAGTTTTAAGTTTAATCTTTTTGGCGATTGACAATCGATTAGTGAATTTAATACGATACAAGTTCCATATGTGTGTGTGTGGTTAGGATGTGGAATTTGTATCGATTAATTGAATTAAAGACCATCTAAAGTAATAAATGAAAATTATTTGCTCAGCTATTAGAGTCACTTGCATAATTGTAGCTTAATACATATGCGTGGCTAAAATTTATTTACTTTTGCACTTGAAACATTCACTATCGATTGTCAGTCGATTTCAGCAAATCAGGTATGCTTTTAATTAGAGTATGATTGTGAATTTGAACTCGGGTGTCGGAGACGTCCCGGGACGTTCTCCCTAGGATTAGGCTATTTTGCACCCGGGTGGTGTGTGTGAGAATCGTGGAGTGTGTGTGTTGGTGTGATTGATTTTTGCACAATTTTTAAATATAGCATCAGGCAGGCAGGTAGTTTACTTCTGTATGAGTGATTTAGTTTTTAAGTAGGCAGGGCCAGAGCAAGCTTTCATGTTTCATACATGAGAAGTTTGTATCTGGGGTAGCATTAAACGAAAAATCGAAAAGAATAATCAAAATGCAAATAAAATTACATTCTCAACATTCTTGATTTCGATTTTTCGTAAGGCCAAGCCTTAGTTTGTAAGCCGTAGTCGTGGTTCTAGACCCGATTACAAAAATCAAGTATATCAGTGAAGTGTTCAGTGAAGTGAAATATATTTTACGATTGCACATTCTTTTCTTTTTGGAAATAAAATAAACAGGGAACAGTCGTGAAAATAGAATTATTAGACTGGCAATTTTTACATTATTCGCTTTAACTTAGTATGTATAATAATTTTTGGTCAAATCAATTTCCTTCCATTTGAACAAAACCTTGTTGCCAATCTAATCATTTCATTTCACGTATGTTTCTTCTTGTTTTATTTAACAAAAATTAAAGAGTGTTCGAGCAATCGTAAAATTTCGCGAGTGATATTTGTGAGGCTTGATTAGCCGAAGAGAGAAGAGGCTATATGCCGAAGAGCCCAGAGGGGAACTATCAATGATTGTCCATCTAAAGATGGACAGTCATTCTATTGTCACTATGCTCGCTAATTTTTGCTTTCTTTTGTGTTTTATGTTTTACAGCTACCTTTTATTTTATTTGAAACGGTACGAATAGTACCGTGAAATATTAAGCTCGACATTTTGCGAGTTTAATATCGTTCGTTACTGAATCGCGATTTTCTTTTTCTCTTTAAGTTTATTATCTCATTTACCACTTAATTTTATCATTGGCTTTTCTGATCCTACCATATTAATATTCTTCGTTTTTCACGATTTCATTATTTAATCCTTATTTACTTGTTTTCTGATTGTTGCAGCACTAATTATATTTGCTATTTCCAGGATTTTATTTTAACAAATACTTTTTATACTTTCATTTCGTTGCTGATATTTTTATTTCAATAAATTATTTGTCACTTTAAATACCTTCCTTTCCCTTCCTCAAATCCTACATCCATTAACTTTAAGCTAGCTTTAAATTTTAAGTTCCCTCTTATATTACTATTAGTAATAAGAATATGATATTAAATTACAAAGTGCGTATACCGTGCGTGGGAGGATGGGAGGGCACGGGACACAAGTTCTTTATCAGGTAGCCGGTAACAGGCTACCTGATGAAGAACTTGTGTCACTTGTAAGCACTTTCTACTTTAAACATTACTTGTCGAATCGAAGGCTTGCCACCTTTGCACTCCGTCTTAGTTTATAGTTTACATTTCATATATTTTTACCTACAATTCGCTTTCGTTCGGTATCCTCGATGTCAGGCGCGACGTACTCGCCCGCGTTGCAAGCCGGCTGCACGCGGGTCGTCGACCATTCGGTAATTCTCGGTGATCGTAAGTCATTTTCCATCATCTGGTATCTTACTTGAGTTGACCAGTGGGAGTTGGTCGTGCGGGGCTTGGGGTGGTTTTGAGTCCTGAGGGTTACTGGCTAGTTACGGGAGCGGCCACGGGGTCTCTGTGATGGGCTCGTCTCTGTTAGTCCCCCTTTCAACGGGGGCTGTTTCGAGTTCCAAAACAGGTTTCACGATGGTTCAATTCTGTGCTAGTCGGTACCCTCAGGCTTGATTCCATTCCTAGTTTACGTAAGCCGCGATCTGACTCTTGTTGGTCCTCTTAGGTGGGGTACTGGGTGGTAGAAGATGCTGGTCACTGGGGTTGTTGGGTGGCCGCGAGTACGTCGCGTGCACACGGGGATACTTTTGGATTAAAGCGAATTCTTTGCTTTGCTCGCGGTATTTTTCTCACTACTTTCTAGACTAGAGTCACTTTCTTCTGAGTATTCTTTTCAAAATTTCTCTATTTCACTTTGATTTTTCGAAGTTCCCTTCTTTTTGATATTCCATTTCAAGTTTCACTTTTCCAAACTTCCTTAATGGCAATCCTTCGATATTTGACAAGTACAGTTTTAGAGTAGAAAGTGCAGGTAGGGACCTTGTGATTAGTTTTAAGGTAGTTATGTTAAGTTAAAGTTAAGCACGGACGTCGTGGGATCATCGAGGGAACGCACAGGACACCGAGGGATTTGTCGTTTAAGTTAGTTTTAAGATTAGTTTAAGATTTTTGTAGGATGTTTATAAGTGTGAGTGGGTACTAAGCGAATGGGTTTTTTTGTTTCAGGTCGGGTCACAATCGTAGCCACCTCCCCGTGGTGTGACCTGGTAATCGGTATCATTTTCTAAAGACCGAAATTTTATAAAAATCGAGTCTTTAGAAAATGATATCGAGCCAAGTGCTACGAACTGCTGTAAAATAAAATATTACTTAAATTCTTAAGTCTTCTCTTTGCATTACCTATCCATCCTCAATCCTTTATCCCAATATAATTACAAAATGCGTGTACCGTGCGTGGGAGGTTGGGAGGGCACGGGGCACAAGTTCTTCATCAGGTAGCTTGCTACCTGATGAAGAACTTGTGTCGTTTGTAAGCACTTTCCACTCTAAACTTTACTTGTCGAATCGAAGGCTTGCCACCTTTGCACTCCGCATTAGTTTATAGTTTACATTTCATATATTTTTACCTACAATTCGCTTTCGTCCGGTATCCTCGATGTCAGGCGCGGCGTACTCGCTCGCGTTGCAAGCCGGCTGCACGAGGGTAGACCATTCGGTAATTCTTGTTGATCGTAAGCCGTCTTTCATCATCTGGTATCTCATCTGAGTTGGCCAGTGGGGGTTGAGTCGTGCTGTGGCCTGGGGTCGGGTGGGAGTTTTGAGGGTGCTGGATAGTAACCGGGACGGGTCTGCGGCCCTGATCGATGGTAGTTTCAGACTACCCGATTGGGGTCGGGGTTTGTGATGGGGCTCGCTTCGGTCAGACCCCCTTCAAACGGGGGCAGTGGAAAGCCTTGTCACAGCCCTCGCAGGCAACGTCTCTCTCCTCTATCTGGTACGCTCAGGCTCGACTCGATTCCTTGATTGATCTATGTCATGATCAAGTTCACGTAAGCCGCGATCTGGCTCTTGCTGGCCAACTCCGATGGGTTACTGTTGGTGAAAGGTGCTGACACTGGGGTTGCTGGGTGGCCGTGAGTACGTCGTGTGCACACGGGGATACTTTGGGACCAAAGCGAAATCTTTGCTTTGCTCGCGTTTCTTTCTTATTACTTTCTTCGTTAGAGTTATTTTGCACTTAGTATTCTTTTCAAAATTTCTTTATTTCACTATCATTTTTCGAAGTTCCTTTCGTTTTATTATCTCATTTCAAGTTTCACTTTTCCAAACTTCCTTAATGGCAATCCTTCGAGATATGACAAGTACAGTTTTAGAGTAGAAAGTGCAGGTTAGGGACCTTGTATTTAGTTTTAAGGTAGTTAGTCGTTAAGTTAAATTAAGCATGGACGTCGTGGGATCATCGAGGGAACGCACAGGACATCGAGGGATTTGCCGATTAAGTTAATTTTAAGACTAGTTTAAGGCGATTGTAAGATGTTTATAAGTGTGAGTGGGAACTAAGCGAATGGGTTCTTTTGTTTCAGCTCGGGTCACAATCGTAGCCACCTCCTCGTGGTGTGACCTGGTAATCGGTATCGTTTTCTAAACACCTTTAAGAATGATTGTAAAGGTCTTTCGAAAACGATATCGAGCTAAGTGCTACGTTTCGCGGTTAAATAAGAAGTTACTTGGTTCCTTAAGATTTCTTTTTGCCTTACCTAATCATCCTCAATCCTTTGTCCCAATGTATTTTGTAAAATCGCTTTCGCCAATATTAAATGTGTTCGACAATTCTTCTGAGATTGTCGCACTAATTATGTTTGCTATTTCCAGGACATTATTTGAACAAATTTTTACATTTGTTTTGTTGCTAATTAATTAATTTCGTGACACTGAGATCTATTTGTAAACATTTATATAAAATATTAATGTAACGTCATAAAAGTCACTTGACACTAAAAGTCACAATTTATCAGATAAAATCGTATCTTTATTCTCAATAAACTTGAAAATCGTATTAATATTATACTGCGCAAAATATTTAATAATTGGAGAAAATATTCGTAGCGGAGAAGTTTTATGGCGTGAATTAGAAAAAGATGATGAACTTTGAAAGTGAGAAACAAAGAGGCGCAGATAAAACTGAATCTATGGAAATGATATATGTATATACACGTCGAAAAGACTTTGTTCGCGACGGTGACAAACGCCTGGCAAACACAGCAATGCGGGGGCGTACGAGGTCGCCGGCACTTGGCTGCGCCGGGGTTAAACAGCGGCACCGGGAGGTAGGGGGTGGGGCAGGGTGAAAGAGAAACCGACGGAAGGTGAGAGGTAGGGAGGGGTGTAGTAAGGAACGAGAGCGAAAGGAAGGTCGAGACGCGAGAGAAAGCGATCGGTTGAAAGGAGATCGAAGAAGGGTTGAAGCACCGGGTTACAGACCGGATACGAACAAAACCTACCCCCGAGGAGAAAAATGGTCCTCGAACGGAGCAATAATCCGTAAGACCGTTGCGGAGGTACGCTGAAAAAACAGGTAGAATCAACATGTCTCGATTGTACAAACACAGACGCATTAATCACTCGCCAGAATAAAATAGCTACTCGAAGAGGATCGACGTGCTTTTACGAAACTGAAAAAACTTCCTCGAGAAATATTCTTTTGCGCGAATAATATTCTATTAATCCACGATCGAAACACCTCGGTACAGGCGATCGAACATGTCCTTAACACCTAAATCCCTGTTGATCGAGGGAAATCAACCTTAACCCTTAGCCTTTCGGTCCTCCTCTACGTCAGAGTTATTTTCCTGCGTGAATTTCCATGAACAACAAATCCCTCCTGCCTTAAGTAAATTAAATTATCTTGAAACCTCCTCGATAAACTCGATCGACGCCCTCTCCCAGCCCACGTTAAAATTACATATTTTGCAAAGGATAACACAAACACAGACGCATTAATTTTTTCTGTTCCGACCTGGCGGGGGGAGACAAAAAAAGGCGGGGGTAGAACCGCGCCCGAAAGGTAGACGGCGCTGGAACAGGCAGCCGTAGTCGAGGTAGGGGGAGTTGAAGGGTGGATGGTACGTGCGGGGATGCGACAGGGTGGCGTGTTTGGGTGGGGGTCGGGCGCCGTCCGACGGCCACGGCCACGACCGCGGGGGCTACGGCCGGCCCGGGCGAGACATTGAACTCGTTGCAAGGGAGGAACGGGCAACGAGCATCGATTCGTCTGCTCCAGAAACGAACGCTCTGCCACCCAACCCCCGTTTCAGCGACCTCCGCCGCCACCGCCGCGTGGCGCCCCCACGAGTCTACCTAGACCCGTGCGCTTTCACCGTTACCGGGCGCCAGCGGGGTGAGCAGCCCGCCGGGGGTTGCAGCCTCGTGACACCGCCGGGCAACGTGACACGCTCGTTTATTCGATCAAGCCCTCTCGCGTGCACACGCCCGACCTCGTGGGCGATAATTCGCGAGAGAGCGATAACGATCGATATCGCGAGGTATGTCTTTCCAGAGCCACCCCCTTCCTCGACGTCTTGGTAACATCGAAAATATTAATAATATTTTGCGTCGAATACCCGGGACCGAAATCTTGTGGAAAGAGAATGAAAGCCTCGCGCACAACCCCTAGTAATTATAAATTTAATTGCATTCGTTAACCTTCGAAAGGCGGGGGTGGTTTTTCGACACGATGAAAACAAGAATAGTTAATATGGAAGGGAACGGAAGGGTAGGTTCGGAAGATAATCTAGATCGAATTACCCGACGGCAAAGCTCTCCTTCGTTTCCCGTGGATACAACCGGGTAATAGATATTCGACGTTTCGACCGGGAAATAAACGAGTCTCTGGTTGCTTCGGCTAGAAGAGGGGCGAAGGGCGAACGCGCGTAACAAGTGGGCCACCTTTATCCGGTCCATCTTATCGAATGGTCGATTTAGTTACGGTTATGCTAAGGGGGGTGGAACGTATCTGCATAAACGGAAAGGGCGTTATCCCCGCGTAAACAATAAATAAAGGGCTCTCCACCCCCCTGGCTCCCTCCGTGGGTGTCAACGTTACCAGAAGATGTCGTTCGAGTCTGGCAAAAAGTTGTCGACCACGTTTTCTCGTTACCTCCTGGCCTCGTATCTAACGGGTATCCCTTTCCCATAGCTACACAACGGCTAACATAAACGTTATGGTCTTAAGGGGATGCCGACCCCTCTCGTACGAGCGGCCAGAATTTCTGAAACGTGCCGTCTTTCACGCGATAAGGCCTAACGCCGCGCGATAAGATTTTTCTTTTTATGACCCCCCGACGCTTTTGTCCGAACCGCGCCGTACATTCACGTCCCGGAACAAATCGGACCCGCGGATTAGGCATACGGGCACGCAGGGGTGGATTAATTGCGTTCAGCCGACACTGTGTTTCTTCTTAACGACGGGGTACCGTTTTATCGATCGAGGACAAAGATTCTAACATGGTCAAGAATTCCTCTTGGTCTCCATTCGATAAATCGTTGCATAACGCCGTCCTGTAAATGCCCCATCCATGGAAAGTTAAAAGGGATCGATGTCGAAGAAGTGACATCGAAACGGGACACGGCGCGATTCAATTTCCTCGATTTCTATGAAACAGCCATAAACCGACAGGAGGAGTTTATCGCAAGGAGGTCATCGTGAGAATGGCGCGTTCAATTCCATCAAATATAAATTTCCCGGACGCCGCGAGACCGTCAGCCGATTCCCGGACGCGAGAATGGGATGAAGATATTGCGGTCGTGTCCCTCCATCTGTGTCACGTAGTACCTTTCGGAGGCGGAGGGACACGGGGGGTCAACCACGGTGATATAAAGAGACGGCACGGGGGAAGGGTGATTGGCGTTCACCGTTACCAAACGTCTACGGTTCACCCATGGGAGATGACCGGCAAACTGCCACGCACCATCGAGCGAACACCATGTCGACGCGTCCAGTCACGCGGGAATTATGGGACGGCGGTCATTTGTACGGTGGGAAAGAAAGAAAATGAAGAAGGGGTCAAAGGAGCGGGGAGCATGGCGTTCCCGAAGTCGATCGTTTGCGAATAATTTATCGCCACCCTTCCTTCGATTCTTCGAGGATTAAGCTGTCATTGACCAAGGGTGGGTTAAATGAATACAGTTTTTGAGCAGTTCTTGAAGAATGGCTATGGACGTTTCTCAGGAAATCGGCTTCGTGCTCGTCCAAGGATTTACAAGGCATTCTCGTATCGGTTTCGCGGCACCGATCATAAACGATCTGGGGGGGCCGCTTTATTAATGCAAACTCTTGTTACCACCCCCGTGTAAAGTCGTAAAGTGTACGGCTTCTGCAGCTACGCGGCGCCCGTTGTAACGATCAATACCTTCTCCTCGGCTTTACAATCGCCCGTTCTCTCTTCATCTTTCCGCGACCGATGCCCCTCTCCATTTTGCACTGTCATACGATATTTTCTTAATTCCTTTATTTATGATGCGCCTCGGGATCGGGGCGCCCCAATAACGAGCCGTCTACCGCTCGATTAAAAAAAATAATATATGGAAACTTCGAGGGGTTGATGTTCGAAGCCTTTATTTTTTAATGTTTCTTCATTTATACGAGTTGGAATTTGAAATAAAAGAATTTGGAAATTTTGATTGATCGTCGTTCGATTCCTTTTCTAATTAAGAAAGGACGAACTTGACATCGATCACGGGGCTCGGATAAATTTCCAAAGCCGAGGAGATACCGCGAGACCGTCTTTAATCAAGAATAATTGAAAAATTAAAGCAACGACGTCCCTTCTTATCCGGATGGAAATTGAATTATCCGATTTAACGACGGCCTCGCGGCTTTGAAACGGCGGTTTCCGATCGAAGGGACGGATCGGTCCGGTCGTGCGCGTTTAGGTAAGTGGATGGCTACGTGGCAGCCGGCAGCCGCGAGCTGACGTTAGCGAATAGATTTATTTTTACTGCCTCATTAATGTTACACATTTTATCGCCGCGAGACCGTTTCGCTTCGCTACGGGAAAATCCTTCTATACTGCCAGACGCTTCGCTTTCCAGTTTTTACGATCGCTGAAAGGAGGCTGAAAGGAACAGAGAGAAAAAAAGAAGCGGGAACGAACCGTTTTCTACGTTGTTTTAACGTTCTCACCCCTCTCCTGGCTATTTCCTGTGAAATTTTATACACTTCTTGCAACGCGACCCTGTCCCGCCCCTACCGAACGTTCAGGGACGTAAAAAACAGCGCCATGGAAACCTGGGAAATCGTCACCCGGACTTTTCTCGCTGGAATTTACCTTCAGCTCGTTATTATTCGTACGAAATGACGGAAGGGTGGGTTTTTTGCCGGCTATCTCAGCCCCAACTTGAAATTTGACTAACAAGTTCAGAATATTGTACCGTCTTTCTGGTGTCGTAGGTGTTTGAGGTTACGTTATTTAACTTCGAAAAGGGACGGAAAGAAATCCTGCTACGGAGGGTGGGACAACTTCGACCCTGATTTAATCCTAACATCTATAATAAAAATACGAACAGTATGCTGAACTTAGGTGTTAACATAAATCTGCTTTTTTGCTGATGGCCGTTATCCTTGCATTTTGTATACACAGGGTGGTCTAAAATGTAGCCAGCAAGATGGTTCGTTAGAAAATGAAACGAAAAACTTATTTTATTTCTATTTTCAATATTTCCCATTTTATCTCCCCCTATCAAGAATCGTTGAATGAAAGAATCTCGCCAAAAGATCAGAGACGACGAGGAATCCGCGTCCCCGAAGGCATGGCCTCCTTTCCTTCGGTCCCCATTGCGGATGATCGATAACCGTTCGACGAAACATCCGGCGAAAGGTAGTGGGCGGAAGAGCCTGTCCGGATGGAAGGTCGTAAGACGAACGTCGTCGAGATCGCGACGGGGAGCGGACTTCCACGGGGGATTTAAGGGTCCGAGGAGTTTTTTTCTCCCCGTTGTCGCGGGGTATAGGGGTTTTTTTTCTTCTTCTTCCCGAAGGGTGGTCGGACGACGAACAGCCCGTGGAAAATCCGGCAATGGTTCGTTTCGACGTCTATTATGCCGTTCTTATCGGTCGTCGCGGAAGTTCCCGCGGGGATCCGGAACGCGCGCCCCATTCAACCTCTTTAAATCCGTTTAACCCATTGCCTTTGCGCTCCTCACCCCTGCATTTTATTTTTCCTTTGTAAAACGAACGAAAATCGCGTTTCGCCTCTTCCTCGCGTTATCTATGATTTGTTCGATCGCGACGAAAGGAGCTCGCCTTTTTTAAAACCGTTACAAGGGGTAATAAGCGAGAGTCTGAAAAGAGGGTGTCAGGGTGGTAATTCAGACGAGGCGGCGCGAAAAGAGCAACGACAGAGGGGGCGGAACAAAGGGAAACGAAGGACGAAGGATGCAACGCGGCGAGCGTAAACGCGATCTTTAAACAAAAGGGCTCTTTTTCTTCGCCGCCCATCCCACGGCGAACAAGGTCACGGGATTGTATTAGCTTCGTCTCTTCAGCAACGGATCCGAGTGTCGAGCGAATGAAATCTTAATTAAGCGCCGTAGGAAAGGAACGGAGAGAGCTTTCCACGAACTTCCAGCCTGTCTGATTGTTAATGAATAGAAAGGAATAATGAACTTTGACAGTTTTCTAGAATTGTTGCAGCCCCCTCGAGGATCCGTTGTACTTTCGTGAATTTTCGATAATTGAACAGATATTAACTGCAACTGTCGGACGAAACGAGCAACCGCATCCCTCGAACCCTCGGGATAGCTGAACGGCCAATCCCTAACCGCTCTGGAATTAATTGCGCCTGCTAATTACCTCACGTCGCCGAAACAACGGAATCCGTGATTAGCCGAGCATACCTTGATCCGTCCGCGAAGGAACGAGGATTTAATGGAAACACCGACTCGTCTTCTCGCTTACCCCTTTCTAAACTAACGAACAGACTGATAGTTCTGATAGAAATGTCAGATTACCCAACGTTAATCAGACCCTCACGGGTCTGCTACGCTGATGCCGCTATCAATCGATCCCGTGTCGTGATAACTTGGATGCTCCATCGATTTTCAACCATTTCATTTTATGTATATGTACCAGAAGCAGAAAGTGTAGGAATTTAGTAAATAATTAAATTTGAGATATTTCAGATCTCTTATTTATTAAAATTCAACAAATTTCATAAGTTACTTTTATAACTTACTAGCTTACTTTATTTTAAAACGTCTCTACTTCAATTTTGAAACGAAAGCTATCAAAACATTGTATTTCTCTGAAAATCGTCGCAAAAGGGTACTTGATAGCCGGAACAATGGAATAAGAAAAAGAAGGAGCTGAAGAGCACAACGCAAGGAACCGAGACACAGGATTAAAGGGTTGGCATGTTTAACGAAACTGTTGGCCCGCTCGTCGGAAAGGGGTTGAAAAATCGAGAACGGTTTCAAAAACAGTCTGCTTTGTTCCCCGGCTAATAATTCGTCTGCTCCTTGCTGGAAGTTCGTTTCGTCTGGGCAAATATAGCTGAATTATCGTAGAGCAAACACGAGCGGAAGAGAGAAAGCGGCCAGGTTTGAACCGTGCCTTGCGATCCGCCTCGCTCGACGACATTTTTCGTGCAAATAACAGACAAAAAGAAGAGAGAGAGAGAGGAGTAAAAATCTGACAGACTGCTAAAACTGTCGAATAATAAAGGTGAAATCCCGGTATCGATGAACTCATCGTTTGATGGAGAAACGTGCCAAATCCCTGCCACCCTTCCCTTTGCAAACTTTCGCCCACGAAGAGAACTGAATTAGCTGAATCAAGATGGCAACTCGGGGTGGGAAAATCTTACCGAGATAATTAGTCCCTCAAAATTATTACGAATTGCACGAAACGTGTTTCCTCGGAGATATTTTGTAATTAAATTTATACGTACTGTGTAGGTTAATTATTATTGCGAACACAAACAAATGACACCCTCAAGTCTTAACTTAATATAACAAAGGATTATGAAATTTAAAAATTGTAAATTAACATTGTACACCGCCCTGGAATAATTAATTCGATATTTTCCAAGCATCCCAGGCCCGCATGAATGTTTTATGCTTTTATTTCAATAATCTTTTATTCACTGCTGACGAACCGACGAGGTAGGGTGAATTTTGAATATCTTCCTACTCGAATGCACCCTTGCCAGCTATCGATACGGTCCACCCTCCTATCTGTTTCGACACGATATCCAACCGGTTTGAATGTTTCTTTTGTCGAGTGGCCAGACTGTACGCGTACAGGCACCCCGTTCTTTTCGTATGCGTCGACCGTACGGCCCTGGCCTTTCCTCTTCTGTATCGATCACCGCCAGGGTCCTGTGGCTGTATGCTAACTGTACAGAATGCGTCTAGACTATTTTTTATGCTTATCCCAGTTTATAGGAAATAAAGGGAAATAAAGGGCGGCCACGGACCGTCGCCGCTGGCGCATCGGTGTCCTCCGGCCAGGCCATTCGCTTTTCACTATCATCGGGGGTTGTTTTTCTCCTCGCTTATTCTCTGTTTCGTTACCAGAGGCATTTTTTTTTTTCAAACATTCCGACTCTCGTGTTCTCGTTCGATAATCAACTTCAATTTATCAAATTACCTCGCTTTTGATCCATCTTGTTCCCTCTGTTTAACCCCCCGATGACGGATCATGAAGAGGGCCATAATTTAATATTGAAAAAATTAATATTCGATGTATCTTGTTTATTAGATATCTCTGGTAATTTCAGTAAAAAATTGAGCTTTGAAATTTCAAAGTTTTTTAAATAAAATTTCAAAAAAACCTCGATAAATATCGTATCAAGGATCAAATCCAGCGATCCCGAGGAAAATCTTGATCGAAAAGCGATTTCAAGGTTGCGTTAACTGCGAATTAGGTTCGGATCAGACAGATTGACGAATGATTGTAAATTCTGTGCCGCTGTGTACGCTCGACCCAGGCCATTCCAGGGTAGATAACAACCCCCTGTTCACCTTCGCACGCCCCGTACGTGCGATTTCAGCCCTGGACACGGCCAAGACCGAGCCTCGAATGAATTCGAACGTATTCAAAGCGAGGGGTAAGGTCTGATCGATATGTAAAATTCACTCGTACGACCCGTACACCGATAAATCCCGGCAACGGGGACTGCGCGAGGGGTGAAATCGGGTCGCTGGGACCCGATGGTCAAGATTTATACCCAGGCTCGCCACCCATCGACTGATTTACGCAAGATCTTCGACGCGATCCCGAGGAACCGTGACGCGTGTCCTTGCGACCGACATTCCCCTCTTCTGCCTCCCATCCGCCATTATTTCTGGCGAACGGAAGTGTTTCTACCCCCTGGACGATGCGAACGACTCTCGTGGCGGTTGAGGCCGTATTTCTTTGTTCGTGGACGCCGGCGTCGCGAGACGCTTCGAAAAGATTATTTTCGGAGGCAGGATTTATCTCCTGCTCGGACCAACCGCTTGGCTGGAAACTGATCTCTCGGCCACCCTCGTACGCCGAGCGATTATTACTTCGGGGTTGAATTCACGGATTAATAGTCGTCGTATTAACCCTTTGCTCTCGAAGTATTTTTAAACACCGTTCTGATACGAATAAAATTTGTACTCGTAATTAGCCGGCAGAGCCCCTCCACGAAACCTTAATTAATTATTCGACGCGGAAGTTTCGAAACGAGTTCACCCTGAACGCATTCTAACACCGCGGAGCATTGTTGCGCGCAACAAACTGCAACAAAGTGAAATTCCTTCGTGCACGCTTTTAATTAAGCTTTTTAATTAAAGGGAGACTCGAGAAGGGGGCAGTTTTCACGCTCGCGTCACGCCGTCCCGGTCAAGGAAATCGTAAACGAGACTCCGGTCCGTTTCTGCTTCAGCTTTCTTCGGACTGTTTTATTTTTTCTTCGGGAAAAAAAGCAGAAACGATCCACCCTTTTTCGCCCGAGGACTCGTGAAAGGTCTACGGTTTGCTCAGGACCTTTGTCCGCCTTTGCAACCCCCATGCAAGAACCAGCCACCCCCTCTGTAAGGGCCTCTCTAATTATTTACCCTAGTCGGTCCTGAATCACGCCGACTGTCGACCGCACGCAACTGATAAATCCTGCTGTCGCGATACACTCGGCTTTGTCTCCTTTGGTCCCTGTATTTTCCATCGTTTCGGCCTGTCCCATTGTCGATGGAACTCCAGGAATCCCGTCCTCTCGGACGCTGTTTCTCTTCGTTTAATTGCGTCGTTGATTATATCCGTCCCCGACAGGCTTTTTCCAAACGATTCTTACCTATCCCAGAAATATATATCGAGTTGATACTTCTACGAGCGTTACGCGTTCGTTAAGAGTTTAATTGTTGCCGGAAACGGGGATCGATGGAAACGGAAAGGATAGCACCACCCTCCTTGGATTTCTGGGTGGAGCCCGTTCAATTAAACTTGGAGTATCCTCGCGCTTACCGCGTTCCCGTAATTATAATTAAAGGGAAGAAAATATCTCATTGACCTGGTGTCACCGGCATCCCCCGAAAGAACCGCCCCCGAGGGACTTCCTTAATTACTTAGCCTGTCAGAGGCCGGATCGCGCCAACTGTCGGCCGCACGCGACTAATAAATTTCCTTTTCCGCGAAACGTTTCTGCCGTTCGGACGATCGCGGTACGGGATCGCGTTTCATCCACGTCCAAACGTTCTCTTACAACGCGAATAAGTTCTGCTGACCTTCCGAACAGTATTTCGAAGTTAACAAATCCCCCCAAGAATATAATATTCTTGTTCTTAGTTTTCGAGTAAGAATTATAGTATTTTCATCCCCCGACAGAAACGGCGTTTACGAATCCACCCTCTCGGAGATACGTTCGGCAAATCCTTGGAGGAGAAATCCAGTCCGAAAGTCGTGAAAGAAGTGCGTGTCTGACTAACGAGAAATCGTTGTCACGAGGCTGTACATTCTCCGTGGGGATGGTTTAGAAGGAGTATGGGCGGTCGAGGAACTCGGTGGAAGAAGAGTTTCTCCCCGTGAAAGTGGGTGACACCACTTTCGCCGGGCGGAGAGGATATCCGCGTGGGAAACGGTCAGGCCCCTCGTGATTTCCGGCCACCCCGCGTCGCTCGTGGAAAGTCGTAATGCGACGTTGACTACACGACAAGCCGATTGGACACGGGCCGGACCCTCGAGGAACGCCAGCGTCGAATTTATTGCCACGGAAAAACTCTTAGCGAAAGGGCCAGGGACCTAAATAGCCGATACACCGGCGATATATCTCTGGCGTGGATCAGCCGGGGTTATTATATTTTTGCGGGTAACAGTGATTTTATTGGGATACCGGAGACCATCGTGCCGGATCCTCTTCCCCGGTGTCTCTTCGTTATTTATCGGCGTGCCTCGGCGACCTACACCGGGGAAAAACCTCCAATGGAAGAGTAACGGGTATTAATAACGTCGAATCGGTTACGAGATTGATTATCGAGAAGATTGCGCGGAACGATGAGATTCTTGGCCACCGTTGCTTCTTCTATTTCCCTTATGGACACTTTTCTGCCACATTTAACCCCCGAAATTCAAAGTTTCTATAATTATGTCATTTCTAAGTCTCTCACGGAAATGATGCTGAATCCGAAAAGATTTCCAATTTTCCAAACACAAAGGACCTCCTCGCCTTCGAGTTCGAACGACAGACCCTATGATGGAGATCCTTCGGTCCGCCTCTCGAGATCTCAGAGCCCAGAAGACAGCTCACAAATTAAAACTCCGCCTCGATCCCCCAGCTCCAAGTTCGCGAACGATATCCAATCGTTACGGGAAACACCTTTTCGTAATTAATGAACAAGATTCGGCTCTGTTCTGGAAAAAAGAGAAGGGTGTACCGGTTTAATCCGCAGAATGGACGCACTTTTATCAGTTCCGGGCCATTTCACCCGGTTCGCCCTTGATTTTTCCTTAATCGACCATCGATTCATGGGCCAGGGTTGACCGAAATTACGGGGGAGAGCGAAGGCAGCTGTGCTTCCGGAATTCCTCAGAATCGAATGTCTAACTTTTATAATATTTAAATATTGCAGTCATAAACACTGCCAGTTTAAATTTACGGATCCTGCAGATTTGATGTACTCGATCCCCGGAGATAGGATCTTTCCTTCCTTTTTTTTTTTAATTTTCACCCTGGCTTGGAGAATTACTCGTCAGAGACGGAGATTTCGTAGGCGAGAAGCAAGATCCAGTTACTCTTCGTCGTAGACGTTCCCTACTCCCCTCGTTTTAACGGGTATGCGAACGAAGACGCAGATGGCGAATTTAGGGCTTGATATTATCTTGGGACTCTAAACAAATGTAGCCAAGCTAACAGACGAGGTGACTTCGCTCTGTGTGTTCCTCTTTTCTTATTTTTTTCTTTCTTCTTCCGTTCTCTCGTTCGCGAGCAAGGAGAAAATTATACAAGGGACACCCGGGAAAAATATCGCAGTTTGTTCTCTACTTAATTAGATGGCACTGTGACGCGGATTTATGAAGGTTCTTCGTATCCCTGAAATGGAATTCTGCAAGGAGACGGGCCAAACGGGTCTATAGAACGAGATTTTGGTGATCAGATGGGAAAATTTATTTAGATGAGACGAATACTCAAAGGATATCCCTTGAACGAAGTCCGCTCGCGAGGATCTCTCGCTACATTATATGCAAAGAATGTTTATTAACCCTCCAAGTGCTAAAATCGAAGAAAACCTTCCCATTTTAATAAAATAAGGAACATAATATGAATTCGGAAAACTTATTACCCTCAACGCACCCCATAAGATAGCGAAGAGCATCGCTGACAAAAACGAGTCGTTCGAATGTAAAATCGTTGGTCGTTTAAAGAAATCTAACGCGAACGGATCGATTCAGAGTACAAAAAGACGTTTGTACGGTGAAAATTGGCAACGTTAGTTCGTTTGAAGCGGAGACAATGGGGGCAGGGCTCGTAAAAACGTCGCGGGCAAACCACGGAGGGCGCGAGAGCAAAGACAATCTCCCGGTCTTTTACGGGGTCATAAATTAATCCGAAGAGGCGAGAGGGAGCCACCGAATGTTCTCTGCTCGTAACCCAAGCCGGCTTTCAGAGACGGGAAGCTGTTACAGGCCGGGAACAAAGGAACTCTGATCACGGGGACGGGGATTCTGCTGATTTCGGCCGAGTCGTTGAAACACGTGCGACGATTAAATGTTCCTATAAATTTACCATTATTGCTCGATCATTTTTCGAGTAACACGTTCGCCTCCCTTCTTTTTCTTTGGAAATTAAATTAACTTTTCGATGTATATCGTGATACAGTCTTAGACTTGGAGCACCAACAATTTATTCCACCAAAGTACAAAATTCCATTTTTAAATAAATAATTTATTATAAATCTAAACGCCCCAAAGGAGCAGATTGAGAAGCACTGTCCGCGGAGATTAAAAGACACCGATGCCTCCCTTTCGCCGCTTTTGTGCGTACCCTCCCCGTGTCCCGATAAGGAGGAAGCCTTCAAGGATGTCCCAAAACGGAATTGAATCGACGCGCGTACCTCGCGAGCAGGGGATGAAAAAGAGAAACGCGAGGGAAAATGATCGCTGCCTCGCCCGTTCAAAGACGACGGAAAACGACGAAACGTCTGAAAGGAGGCAGCCAGATAAAACGGTATTGACCCAGTGGGTGTCCGCGACCGGAAGAAGCACGCATCCCATTCCCTTTGCCGTGGTATCGTACGACCCTTCCCCGAAATTCTTTTTCCGCGGTGAATTTGCTTCGACCACCCCCCTCCTTCGTCTCTTATCGCTTGTATCGAAGGCTCAAAGAGAGCCCTTCTCCCCCCCGATAACGGGAAATCCTATTTCGATTCTATCTCGCGACCGATGCCCACGACGAAGACTGTTTTCCCTCGTCGATAAACACGTCAGCCCTTAGGGGGTGCGTGCGCCCTGGAACAGGTGGTAAAATGTGTCGAAAGGTATCGAGGGTTTGTTTCTTTTTTGTTCCATCGGAGGGGGTTGGTCACGTTGGCCTTTTATTTTCACTCTCGATAAATGCGAGATTCGTGATTTGCTTTTGGAATTCTCGGGGGTGGCTTTTCAAGGTATCGCGACTAGCGATTAAATTCCTGGCCGTTTTATCGCACGGGGTTATTTATTTGGGTAGTCGTTTTTAATTGAAACGATTGTTACTTAAGGTGTTCGTGATTTTGACACTTAATTTGTAACAATTTTGCCCCTGGAATAATTCTGAGATAAAATTTAAGGATCCCGTGTAATTTATACAAATATTTCACTCGGTGAATCACATGAAACGAAGGTCTCTTCGTAATGGTGGAAGGTCGACGAAGGGTCGTGTACGTACTCGTTTTCGAATGTCTGTCACGCAGCTGGTTACGAGGCTTCTGTCTTGTTTACGCTGTCATTCGGTCAACGTCGAACGATTTGAATCGACCGGCTCTCCCTCTGTCCCTTGCAACGTCCTGCCCTTTTCCGAAATCGTTCTTGCAACCAGAAGGGAATAAAAGGATACTTCAATCTGGACCGTTTCGAAACGACCCTCTCCAACTTAATTCGATTTCTCGAGAGAAATCACCCTGAATCGACGTATCTGGGAAATTATGTTAAACGCGTAACGCAATTTTGTGACTACTTTAATATGCAATGGGCGTTTTCTCTTCTCCCTTGGACATTCGGTCGATTTTATAGTGTCGAGTGGCCACAATTTGTAACAACTCGAATATTATTAAGCCCCGAGAGAAGAATCGTGAAATTCTCTTTGGTATTCGCGTACGGAACGCTGTTGGCGAGGGTCCAGCGATTCTTCGGCGTGTCCAAATTCTCTGAAAAGGTCTCCGCTTCAACGTGCTCGACTCGACGGCCGGCTGTCAGTCTGGCCGGTTAACTCGGAAAATCAACTTCCGACCTTCGAAACGAGGCCGTTTCTGAATTGAATTTTACGAGCCGTGGGTGTCGTGGGAAACGATGGGGACAGTTTTCTGCGACTTTATCGTATTATAATCGTTTTCTCGTTCCTGGAAACGCATCGTATCAAGTATGCACAGGAACGTATTGAACAGAATCCCACCCCTGATCCATAGTTATAAATTTTTAGTCGGATTAAATAAGGAGGAAAACGGGGAGAAGGTCCGTAAACGGCGTTTATGTAAGCGGCTCACTTTTGTTTCGCAAACGACGATCCTCGATCTCGTAACTACCCCCGTATCCGGCCTGTAACGCCGACCATCCACCCCCTTCCTGAAATTGATTTCGTTTTACGAGCCACCCTGTGTCTACCACGATTCGCGGTGCCCTTTGCGACTGGTTGGCGAATTTACCATTAATGCTTTGTAAAAATTGACGAGACGAGGTCTAACGAGACAATAGGTGACAATTTTTATTGAAAAAGTTGTAACGTTCCATTTCGGTTGGAACAGGGACGTTGAAACTAATTTCATGGTCGACCAAGGGGTTAAGGTTTACGATTATTAAATACTTCCGTTACTTGGGAAAGCTAGCGGGAACTTCTACGCGGAGTTTAATAACTTAATTAAAACTTCTGCACACATATCGTGGTCCCGTGTTACAGGATCCGGTCTAGAGCTTGAATTTCTCTCGACTGGATTAATTTCTCGTAAATGGCTGGTCAAGGATCCTTCTCTGTTTTTCAAACTTTCAAAAAGATTGAAAATTAAGGGATGTAATCAGACTCTCTATTTATTTAATTTACATTAAAATGGAATCGTTCAAAATCATCCCCATTTCTGGGACACTCTGTACAGAATAATAATTTTAAGATTACCATCGACGCCATTAGTTAACCATCATGGTGTATACGGAGCTTGAACACTTCAGCAAAAAGGAGTACGCCAGGGCGAAGGTCTAGGAAAATTTTGACCCAATTTTCAAAGATTATCATCGACCCCGCTGAAAGCTGTGTACGCAAGGGGTCCGTTTTCTCGACAGCACCCTCGTCAAACTCCTCCAGCCGGGCGTATTGTTTCGATATATCGGGTTTCGAGTTCATTATATGTATATCCCTTTCTCGTGCGAGCCACCATTCGAATCCGATCGTTAACGAGACACGGAGTCGTTACCTAGGGCACGCGGGCTTCTTCTTCGTCTCGATGGCACTCGAAGAAGCGGGGGCCTCCGCTAACGAACGGCAAGTTTTCTCGTTTAACGAAGACGAGAGAAGAGATTACAGTAATCTCGTCCCTCGTGGCAGCGCCAGCCTTCGTCCTGCGGGTCCTTCGCTCGCGGATAATTAAGCTTTCGCCTTCGTTCGATGCGTCTTTAATTGTAACGCCGCCTCGTCATGAATATGCAACGCGTCCATCTTTTTCTTTTAAAAATCATCACCACTGCTTCTCGCCACGGGGTTCGTTTCAAGGGCAACAAAATTCTGAATAAAGTTCATCGAAGTTTAATTAGATAAAATAATTTAGATGGCAATGTAAAGATTTGTCGTTGTCTTTAACCCAAGAGCATCGTCCACGAATCCTGGAGCTAAGACAGGACCTTCTTCGGTCACACTGCTAGCCTGTACGATTTCATTAGGAGCTTTTTGAGCGACGTCGTCGCTTCTGATTAATTCAGAAGGCTGGTTAAGGCGGTCTCGAGAGGATCCGAAGAATCCGCGGATTCTTGACCCACGTGGACGATGACGAATCCGAATGCCTGCCTCTGTTTCCTCTTTCGAAATGGAACCTGACGTAACCGGGGTGGCTCTCGCGGAATGCGAGCCCTCGTATCGGGCCAACGTCTGCGATAAAAGCTTCTTCTCGAGGGGGATGATTAGTGGAATGCCGTGAAAATGGACGAATCATTACCCCTTGGATAGGCAGCTGATATCAACCAGTCGACTAATGATCGCAATTAACTCCCTGATGGGTTAATTTTTCTGTACATTTATTTCCAAGTGATCAAATAAATTCAAGCTGTCTATTTTAGTTTATTAACAATGCAAACGTTATTATTAATCACTACCCTTGTTGGCACTTTTCAGAATTATGTCTCAAAATTGCTCGAATCCCTGTGACAATTAATGGAACCAGAAACCTTTGAATTAAGGGGCGAAACAAGCAAACTAAGGATCACCGTGTAACATACAGCCCCGAAAAGATTAAGGGGTGGATCTTCGGCGAAAAATCATCCTCTTCCATCCACTCGTCTCCAACGGGTCGACAAGACGGATTCTCGCGTAAGCATTAGGGTTAATTAACAGGCTGAGGCGGCAAACGGCAATCGTCGGGCGTTCTTGCAGGCCAGGAGGAAGCGGCTGACAAATGCGAGGGTGAGACAGTCACGCCCAGCCATGATTTGTCTTGGACTTTCCACAATTTTGCCGAATTAATGGCCACACCTGTAGAAGTGACTCCTTGGCTCCGGCACTTCTCGTCGAGGATCAGCACTTGACTAGGGTCGAAACAACCCCCGTGTTTCTTTCCAAATAAATCACCACCGTTGCTCGCACCTCTCTCTCTCCCGTTCTTTTTTCTTCCACCCCTTCGACCCTCTGTCTTTCTCTCCGTCTGGGAAGCTCCGGGAAACGAGTAAATATTCAGTGGTTCCGCGTGTAACGTTTTATGATAAAGTTGCTTCGACGCTTTATTTATTATTCATGGGCAGCTGGGAGGGGGTGGCGGTTGCACGCGCGGCGTTCGAATTAAAAAACTTTCCCTCTAATTAATACCGCGTTCGGAAGCGGACGTTTCGCCGGATCGAAATTTCTCTTTCTTCCGCCACCGGTCATCTTCGAAGGTATTTCGCTTTTAATTAAAACGAGCCGACCGAGGGTCGTTAATTACCCGGCAAACAGCCCCGTTCGACGAAACTTTGCTTCTTATTCCGTCAACCAGGGATTCTTGTCTCTTCGAGATCAAATATCCAGCCGGACGACACATTCGTCGCGGCACGCGTCGTAAACGCGCGATAACGCTCGTGTCTCTCGAGGGCCCTTCGCAAAAACTAATTTTCTCTCCTTTAATTCCGCTGCTTTATGTTACGACGTCATCTCTTACAGCTTCCGGTTCGGTCTCCTACAGAAGTGGAACGTATCTTGGTAACAAAAATATTTCAAAATGGTACGTGTTACTTTGTTTTACGATCATACATTTTTTCTTCATCCTACCCTTCTTTTTTACCCTCGTTGCGATCCGCGCCAGGCCCGCGGCGTTATTGCGATAATTGCTCGATTTATCGCCACCGTCGAAAATTAGCGGCCGCGAGACGCCGGTGTTATTTCTCACTTCCGGTCGCAGATACACGGTCCGACGATCGGTTTAACCGGTTCCGCCGATGGCAAGGGATCCACCTTTCGAACGAATTCGCTGCCACGCTGCAATTACTTATCGTGCACACACGCGAGGCCATTTTCTCTCTCGTTAACAAGCATCAGAATCAATATTTCCTAGACTGGGAAGAATAATAAATAAATTTTTAAATAAACAACAGAACCATTGGAGGATCAGAAGTTTAAAAATGAAATTTCTAGTAGCTGCAGCGTATCAGTCAGCTTTAAAAGAACGTCAGCGAAGTTCTTTAACAAGCGCCCCGTTTAATTCCTGTGTAAATCATTTTTAATGGCACGATTCGTTTAATAAGTTCGAAACGGAGCCGGGTATCATGGTTGTTCATCACCTGGCTAAATTTCACGAGCGAGGCGTGCATAAATTTCGACAGGGCGAGGGACCTCGTAAAAAACATAACTGCCGTAAGATATTTCGAATATTCGGCCGTGTCGCGAGGCCCATAACGTAATCCTTTAATTAACGGCGCCGATCATTCCATGAATTCCCCAGCTGTCCCTCTCTCGCCCGTTCAAGGAACCCGGCTAAATTCGCCACGTAATCCCGGGAGCGTCCCTTTTCTTCGTACCTCCTCCCACCTCGTGAGAATCGACGTATCGTTCTGCGGTGTCCTGTAACGAGGACCTCCGGCAAAGGATCCTGGGCAATATCCAACGCGATATATCCGAACCTGTCGCAACCTGGATGCCTGTTATATTTGCCAGCCTGCAACGGGGCGGAGGTAATTGACCAAAAGGGTCCGCCACCTCTTCCCGTAATACCTTTATTTTTATTAAGCTTCTTCCCCCGTGCGGTAACTCATCCGCTCGAAACGTTTACCAGAAAGAATGGGACCAAGAAGAATTTTCGAAGCTTTTCTCTTTGTAAAATTGTCGTCGTACGAAATTATTTCATATTTCGAAAATGTCTTTAACAGAAAAATGTATTAACAAGAATTTAATATGTCGTTGCAGTGGGTTGTCAGCCAAAGAATTATTAATATTTGTTAGAAATTATTTCCTTATTTTTAAACTACGCCACAAATATATTTTGTACCATTAAAAATAAATGAAATATTTAAGCGCTCCTCGAAGCTAACAAACCCCGTGGCCATCGTGCCATATTTTAGAATTACAGTTGCAAAGATAGCCGACAAATATTTGCGGTCCTTCCAGACCCGGCCAAAGGTGACGACGTGTAATTCTTGAATTTATGGGGGATGACCAAAGGGTGGGCCGCGTGTCACGCTCGGAGCAGGGTTGAATCGACATGTGTGCACTATAGATTACGAGACGCGCGGTGTGTCAAAGCTAAAGATCCACCGTAGCAAAATAAACAGGAACGAAACAAAATGAAAATTTATAACCGTGCCGATGTTATTGCAACGTGTTCCCTCCCCGTGGTTCTCGATAAAATCAACTTTCCGCAGGAGGAGAAAAGCTGTCGCGACATTGCCGGAAAGATAATCGATTTAACCGGTCGTCGAAAACGGAGGGAAAGGGGTGGGATCACTTTGGAGAGCCGCGTGTAGCCCGAGGGACGCTTGTTTTTCGCGGTAATTCGCTTTCATTGGCAAATTGCGTTCGCTGCACGCCTAAAAGCGGGCAACCCGACCGACGCTCGGGCTCGAGGTGTTGTCACAGTGAAAGGAAACACTTGGCGAACGAGTTACCCTTTGCATAGAATATTTTAAACAATTATTTAACAGCTGTAAACCTTCTAATCTTTAAATTCACAATTTTATGTAAAAGGAATATTGTAAAATTTGAAAAATTTCATTTTGAATCGTATTCGTATGTCGTCGAATACAAACGTTCTCGTCCATAATCGGTCCCCGTAATTCGTGGAAGTGATTACGCGGAATTCGAGCAAAAAAATGTATCATTGAGCGATCCCGTGCGTGCACGGCGTTTCATCAACGACCGATTAATATCCGGTCCGGTTTTCAACACGATTTTCATTGGCTGTGAGAGATTTCACGGATCAACGATGAGATCGTTAAAGGATTAAAACGTAAAACCATTCCATTCGATGATTTCGAGCAGAAATTGCTTGGTGAACGATTTCGACGAATGTACAGGGTGATTCATTTAATTGCACAATTCTTACTTTAATTCTTTTTAACTGCGGCAGACAAGATTCGACTGAACTTAATAAATAGTGATAAATTGATTATCGTGCACCACTTTTGATATAATATTTAGGTGTCACCGCGTATACACAAACACTCTCCTCTGTCCACGCGTCCCCCGTTTCGTTCCAATTTTGGGTGGACAGGAATTTCACGCTCTTTTATCCCATTTTTCTCTTGTTTCGCGAAACTCGGTTCTAAAACAGCTCGTGACGGGCACAGCCCCGGACAAAGAATCGTATTTTTAACCGTTTCTCGTCGGTGTACCTTCGCAGGGTCCTTGACTGCGTTCTGAAAATTTATAACAATTCCCAAAGCGAATTAGCTAATCTAAAAATTGGTAAAATGTATATACGGTCATTTTTATGAAGCTTTGAGATTTAAATTGAAATCTCCGAATTTCTGTGATTTTTGAGTAAAATATACTTTCTGAAAAGGGAACATTTTAATCCCGTACGAGTTTCGAAGCGCATCAGACGAATCAGCCACAAATCAGTCGGAAAACAACGAAAGTTTCGAGCAGAAATTGCTCGCTAAGAGCCATCGTAAATTCATTTCGTGCGAGCCGCGTAATTTCGACCCTCCTTCCTCCCTCGCGCCGTCGTTCGTACTCCAAATATTTTTCCGGCTGTGTGCACCCGAAAGCCGGAAATTTAAAAGCTGCAAGCGCGGTCGCTAATTGTCGAGCTCGATGATCCGCGATCCTGGCTGCTGGCCGATAATCAAATTTCGTGATTATACCAGCGACGCGTGCCTGTAAACTTTCAACCCCCCCTCTATCCGGTCCCCTTTTGTCCCTTCGGTTCTTTCATGGATCGAAATCAGCGGACGGTTTGTTTTCGCGTTCGAACTTTAAACTCGAAATTTGATCACAGTCGAAGGAAAATTTAATCGAAAAATTGTCAACGCGTGTTAATAAATCACCGCAATAATGTCTCCGCCTCGACATCCACCCGCAATATTTCCCGGCAAATATAATTATTCAAATTATGATATCGCAATGTTAATTCAGCCCTCCTTACTCCCTTAACGAATAAAAATGATGATAACGCATATAATTTCGTTAAGCTCGAGCAGAAAATATTCCCTGGTGCCTTAATTCCAATTTGGAGAGGTATAATTTCTTAAATTACCATCGTATACATCGCATTATAATATATAAGAATTTTCAGCGAATTTATTCGACTCCCTCAGCGAGAATTAAAGGGTAATCAGAACGCTCCTTTGTCAAATATTTAATATTTCCATCGAAAAAAATTATCGAAAAAACGAAGGTGAAGCTTTCGCCACCATTGGAGTTTCGCGAGGGAAAATGGGCGATCCTTGCCTGGCAAACAAAGAGGAATCGAAGATCGAGTAACAAAAGGACCTCGACGTCGAATATAAGCCATCGAGGACTCTGCTCGGAAAAGGGGAGCAAATTTCGAGGAAAGGATTAACGAGAGGAACAGAGAGGAAAAAAGTAGAGGGAAGTTCGTTCGAAAAGTGGAATGGAATTGCAAGATCTCGATCAAGGAAGCTAGGAACAGAGCAGGATAATTAAACCCGTCTAGAAAGTTTCGGCGAGAAATCTGCAGGGGATCTTTTGTGTTTCTTCGATTTCGTCGGCGATCGGTTCGCGAAACTTTCCACGGAATACCGAATCGACCGGTGGATAAAACGAGCCGTGAAAGTATCCTGAAATTTATCCACGATTTCCTGGAATCAGACGAAGTCCTTCCTATTTATCGTACTCTAAGCTACGATGGATATAATAGAATATATTTTAAGAAGAAAAGAGTATTTCGACTGACAAATCGTTTCAATTTATAATAACGCTCGTCCTCGGAGAGGCAAGAAATTTCTTCTCAAATTAACGCCATCAAGCCAGAATGGCCCGAGGCGTTCCCCCTTTTCCCGTACGACCCTTCAACGAACATATTACAATAATTGACCAGGGGTTACCTTTGACCCGCGACGGCACCAAGGTCCCCCGGTCCATCGGGCGAGTGGTGTTCCTCGTTGGTAACGCGGCTAGCTACGACGACATTTCTGCCAGGATAACCCAATTTGCCTCCCTTCTCGTCGAGGGGTCGTTCGTGGATCGATGAGCAGGAGGCAGGACCTCCTTCGTTTTTCACCCCCTTTACCGGCCCTCCTTTAACTGCGACGAAACGCAGATCTGCGGGCGCAATGTGCACAGGACCGTGCGGGAAGGGTCAGTCCGTCCCTCGTCGAGGGATTTTCGCAGTGAAATCACGTCCCCGTCGATTTCCAACGGGGAACACGACTGGGCTGGAATTAAAACAACCATCGTACGAATTTCGACGCGAAATCGAACGACGTTCCTTTAAAAAGTTAATACAAAGAAGGACAAAGATCACAAGGGTGGTTGGTTTCGTTCTCTGATTTATTCCATCGAGAAAAAAATCTCGACGTAGGCGATGCTGACCGGAGGGTCGGCGACCCGGGTCGTTGTCAGGGATGCAGAAGCAAAGAAAGAAACGGAGGGGGGGAAAAAAACGAAAGAAGGAACGTCTGTGCGGTAGCCAAGGGCGAGCTGACAAATGGATGGGATTTAAGCGGGCGCAAGCGGCGGGGAACGCGCGTTTTTCATCGACGGAAAAGGGCGGCGTTCTCCGTTGCCTTAAGTAATTGCATCCCGACGCTACGCTCCTCGGACACAACCTGAATCACCGTCGCGAGGTGAATCCTTATCGATGGACCCCCATCGACGTATGATCTTTGCCTCTGGAAAGCATCGAGAGCGGAGGCAACATTCGAAAAACGCAGACGGGACGAAACGTTTTCGACGACCTTTATTTCTTGCAGTCCTCCGCGCCCCTATTTCGCGGGGACCATTAGACGCGCTGACAAGAGGGAAAATAATGATCGAGAGGACCGTTCGTTCTCTGTACTTTGTCTAACGCCCACTTGCCCTGTCTGATCGCTGATGTCTGGATCCACTCGGCGCCCCTGACACTTTCGTCGCTTCGAAATTAGCCAAATCAGAATTTGGACTGTTATTTCTATAATGGGCGATGAAACGTTTGTTCTAAACAAAATTTGCTGAATCCACGACTATCACCCCAATAGTTTCTAAGCAAACCACAAGTTTCCTTCAAAGTGCTTAGAGATTAATATCACAGAACTTGGCACTGGGTTCCATTAAGCCAGGAGCGCCAAATTTGTGACAGAGAGACGCAGTTTCCCTTCTTCGCTAATTAATCATCGAAACTTGGAACGAAATAAGTGATTTCTGCGAAGGGTCAAACGATCCAACGGTAATCCCTAATAATTCCGAATGATTTACCTTTCGATCGCCGCTCGATTCACCGCGAAATCGTTATCTCGGAGACCAGGAAGACAAAACGTTTCGACCACAGCCGTGACTGACCCCTGCCACTGGCGGTGGATCCATTAAGGGACGAGACAGCGGGGAAAATAACGACAGACCGATCTCCTCGGTTTCCATAGCCGCAAAGCCCGCTGGGAAAGTTTCTTAACGACGCGGGGACCGAGAGTTCGCCTCTTAATGCGAATTTCGTAAGAAGAGGACCAAGTTCCGTAATAAACGCCCCGGAGAACTTCTCGTCGAGGAATTTAACCCATTGCGCATTGTTCGGGGGGAAATTGCCCGAATTTTTCAAATTCCATCGCCGGGAGAAGTTGGCAGGATTGTAGTCAGGGTCGAAAGTTACCAGGCATTCGTTACCTTCGAGGACCACTTTATTAAATAATTATTTTTCTCGAAATTCTCGGTTCAGGGTTGCAAATTGAAAAATTCCAACATTATCCGTCGCATTATCCCTCTCCAGGCAGACTTTCATGGAGTTGATAAGAGAATCAGAGTAAAATATAACGAGTGATTATTAATTCAAGTAGCAGGCAGTTAGCTTGTACAAAGCGTATTCCGCGACAAAGTCGAAGAAGAGCACTTTTCCTTCATCCGCTTGCCGAGTTAACAACAGAGGCCGAAAGGAGACAATCCAGTCCCCCGGTAATCCCCAGGATAATTATTCGAGCGGGGAGCGTGTCTCGTTTCAAGCGGGGAACACAAACGAATCCTCGAAAAAGAGAGCGGAGCAGAAACGGTCCCGGGGAATTACGGGTAACCACTCGGCGGTAGCCGAGGCAGGAAGCCAGACGCTAGGCTAGACTACCGGCGTCAAAGACACGTTGGCCAACGTTGCCAACCGAACCACGAAAATTACCAACTTTCATTACTACGGTGGCTCGGTTGCATACAAGCGTTGCCTTCTTTCACGCGAGCGTTTTCAACCGCGAGCGGTCAGCTCTCGGCCAGGCCGGCAGATGAAAGAAGCGCATTTAAACGCGTTTCAACTGTCAGCCTCGAAACCTTCCTCGTTTTTCCTTTCAACCGTGCTTGCCAGCCGTCTAATTAATTAAATGTAAACCCGACCGGGGGCGAGCTTTCTCTTGCCGTTGCCTCCAACCAACCACCCCCTCTCAGCCCACGTCCGCGATCTCTTTTTAGCTCCGTCTTCCTTCTGTCATCGGCTTCTCTGCTCGTCAAACCGTCTTCGTTCGGGGCTCGAGACGAAGCTTCGGTAATTCTCCAGTCACTTATTTGCGTTTACCTAACAGTCGCGTCTTCGCAGACGGTTAATTGGCCCCCTGTCTACCCCCGCACGATTTCGCCCTCTCGCGACAACTCACGGAAATTCTCCCTCGATTCACGATAATTGCCTTTCGCTACCCTCCCAGACGAGAAACAATGTCGATTTTTCGTTTAATAATTACCCCCGAAGATAATTTTATGCTATCAAATCTTACGAGTCTAGTTTCGAATACTCTGAACAAGATACGAGGGAGAAAAGTTTGAAACGCGAGATTGCAACTCCGTTGACCGCATTATCAAGCCGGTACGGCGGCCAGGTAATTACTTACCCTGGCTCGTCTCCAACCTTTATCCGCGAGCTCGTAAAACGGAAGTATCGCTGGCAACCCTTAATCCCCATAAAGGGGGATGGATCGCGAGCGATAGCCGGACGCTGCGCCCTTTCGAGATGTCCAAGCCAACCGGGACTCTCATTATCATAAACGTAACTCACCTTGCGCGACTCGCGTGCTTTTTGGATCAAGGCCAAGGCTCGCGAGAACCCTTTTGCCATCGCGGAAGAGGACGAGGTGCAGATCTTGGTGCTTTTGTCGCGTTGCCCCGAGGGTTGGAAAACGGGGAAGCTGGTAGGGTCCTCTCTATGTATTCTTTTCTCTCTTTTTTTTTTACCTTCTTTTAGGGGAGGCGAATTCGAAAGGACGGATTGACGAGATTGGGGTGAAATCCTCGTGTATCTTTTTTTCATACGGTCTGGTGAATTTATGGCAGGTATGTGGGTCAGGCCGGGCGAGAAGCTGGGAATCGGGAATGAGCGCTGCCACGGTTTCCCTTTCGTTTCGATCCGGAGAATTTCTAACGGGTCGTGGGAACATTAGTTAGTAATTTTTCAAAAGTTAATCATCTTGCTGGGAAATGGTAAGAAATATTTCAATCAATCAACGGCATCCTTAATAAGCGTAATCTAATCCTGTCTTTCCACGTACAACGCGTTAAACGAGATCACGAATGAGTAACGGCCATGAAAGATTTAAGGAAGGCTCTCCTCCATCTTCGAGACCGATCGAATTTCCGGTCACATAGTCGAGCACGACGACCTTACCCGTAACAATCTCAGCCGTTAAAACGTAACTCGGTCATTAAACGAGGGCCCCGTTTTTCGCTTTGAATACGCCGTAAAACCATCCCCGATCACGAACGCGATCTTCGACATCTTCTCCCCCGGTTCCCTCCACCGGCAGTCGTTGACCTTAATTGACCTATTCCACGAGCTGATCGTGAACCACCATCAAACTTGCTTCGTCGAGCTCGATTCTTCTTCTTTCCTTTCTTTTTTTAAATTCTGACCTTCGTCGGAGCACGAGCCTCGGAGGGTAGTAATTGAATGCTTAATATCGCGTTCGCGAAGTTTATGACTCGTGATAGCAGGGTGGGGTCGAACGAACGCGAAGGATAATGGAGTTATAAATTGAGTGCTTAATTTTTGAGACGCCTTCGCCCGGGAGAGAACTTTCGAATTTATTTATAAACGTTGTTAACGGCTTCGTTTAGTACCGATGCAACTTCGTTCTTTCAATATTTACCCTACGTTGATTAGCCCGTTTGATCCCCCGATTCGGGGACTTTTCGCGTCAGCACTCGTTGTTTTCTTATTGAATGATTTAATAATTGAAGATATGCTAACATAAAGGATATTCGAGTATAAAGGGCGCCAAAGGAGCTGAAAGGGTTGAAATTACAACTCGTCGGCTACAACAAGTAGCGAGTGTAATTAAACGCATCATCGCGACATCATCTTCGATCTTTCGTCGAATAAACACACGTGTTTCCTCCGGTCCCATCTAAGATTCCCCGTGTATCTCGAGGGAAACGTCTCGACTAGCTAAATACCCTCAACGACGAAATTTTCCGTAATTAGAGGGAAAACGGCCTCTTTGATCTCCCCCTCGTAACAAGGAGCACCGCGAACGAGCAAAGAGATTGCCTCCGTGACGATCGATCGAAATAATTGCACCCCCTCTTCCGAAATTTCCATAACGCGGAGTGGCTGGCACTGTTGGTTTTCCCGTCGAGCATCGCGAATATCCCTCCCAAAAATTCGAATTTAAAATTATTTTCTATTCGCGAATAATTGCAAAAGTTCGATCGCGAAACAATTTCACGAAGACAAAGTCAACCGGAAGTTGATATGAAAAGTTTATTGCAATATTATCAGTGCGCGTCATTTAATCTGTCGCGGTATCGGAAGACGATATTGACCGTGCAATCTGTACAAAGTAATAAACCGCGAGACTTTTATTTAATCTTATCTCTCGAGACTGTACGGCGGAATATTAATACCGATATTCGACCATGAAAACACTCCCACCCTGAAAAGTTGAAAAAGTTCCGGCTAATTCTGCCCACTCGACCAATAGATTCCGCAAAGTTCGCCCTTAACCACCCTCCGAACGGGTAATTAACGAAAGGAGGGCGAGTTCGATTCCGCGACTCTGTCGCGTGGTCGAGAGCAGAAAAAAGAACAGGATAACGAAACGAAAGAGAGAAGTAAACTTTTAATTTATTTAAAACCCCGGGAAAGCTCGAGGTAAACTGCCCTCCCCCCTCGCGCATCTTTTAATGAATTCTTATTCGATCCCGGAATTAAAGAGGTCGCGAATTGATGCGCGAAGGGGGACGAAGATCCGAGGGGCGGCGAAAATCATGAAAAACTCCCTTTGCGAGCTTAAAGTCCTGGCTACGACGTTGCCGTGGGGGGTTGGCGGTGGTGAAACGAGGCTGAGAGAATGGCGTGTATCAGAAGTTACGTTTATCAGGTGAAACGCGTCGTTTTCGAGGCTGTACGGTTCACCCTTGTACAACTTCCTCTTCGTAACACCCTCTCTGTGTTCTCTTTCTTCTTTTTTTCTTCTCTCGTGCACCCTTCTTTACGATTATTCCCGGCGATCGATCGCGATACACCCCTCCGGCACAAACGTAAAGCCCGTGGAAAGCGGCCAGCTCTTGGGTTTCAGCGTGGATTAACTTTCGGAAACGGAAGCCTTCCTCGAAGAAACCGGCGGTCACGCGAGAAGGGGTTGCAACGAACGGACGAGGAACACCTACGGGCATCGATCGTCCCCTGGTTTGTCCGTTTTATTCCGGCGAAACTCGAGATTCAACCCCTTCCGCGAGTCTCCAATTCATCTTCCTTTATCGCGAACGAAACTTTCGTTCGATTCTTATTTAAAGCACAGGCGGAATGGATTTCTTGTTTTCAATTTCCGCGGTGAACACGACTGACGGAGGAAATTTGATTTTTCCCTGGGAGAGCAACGAGCAATCGCAATAAGAACACCAGGAATCGATTCACCCCTGTCGCATTCTCCGCGCCGTTCCACGAAAAACACCCCATTACCTCGAACAGCGATCTAGTAATTGGCTTGGTTGGTACGTTTGTGGAACGTCCTCGGTCCCCCACCCTTGGACAAATATTTTCTTATAATATCCCCAGAGCTCGGCGTTCCTTTGAAGATCGCAAAGTTCAGCGATTCTTGCCTCGAACGTCCTTGATTCCCCGACCTTTTCCTTCAACCCTTTCGTTACAGCAACATTCGATCAGAAAAGTTGCTTGTTTTATTCCCAACGCGTGCACTGATTTGTTCCATAGTTCAGTATTTCATTCTCGCTATGATCGATATCGAGGCTTCGTATTAAGTAGCAAGTAGGTTTTTGCGCGTCTGCCTCCCCCTCCGTTCGAGATCAAAGCCGGATACACAGAAAACCCCCATCCCCCGTTTCCGTTCCCATTTCTGGCGTGGCCTTTGCACGTGAAAGCGAGCTAACCGCCGAAAAGTCATCCACCGTGCACGTCTGGCCGGTTAAATAATCGAAGCTGCCAGCACGGAGTTTCGAGGGGTCGCGATGAAAGGGTTGAAAACGTTATACTTTATGAGGCACAATTTTACCCCCCTCTGGTTAGAAGGCACGAGGTCGGAATTTTTGCCCGTACGTCGTTTAAGGACCTACGCCGCCCTGTTAAATGGATCGAGATCGAAATCGAAATTGATGGTTCCTTTTTTTTTTCGACGACTTATTCGAGATTTTGGGGGTTGAGAATAGCCCCTTCGAAGGTATCTGATAAAACGCAATTTGCGAGCCCAATTTTTAGGGACATTTTTCAAGTATTAAACAGAAGAGCAACAATTTTTTTATTCCTTTTTAAAATTACAAAATGCGTTGTTCCTTAACATAATTATGTTAATTATGTTTCGTTAACAATTTGGAGAGAACGACAACAGGCAACAGGGTCGGGTTGAGCGTTTTATCACCGCCGGATGTGCTTTCGTAGAGGACAACGGAGTTCTGCGTGTGCTTCTGTATCCAATCCTTGAAGAAGTACACGTCCGAATAAACACCGGGCACTCTGGGTCGCGCGCAACCGTCTCCGCCGGAAACGACGCCGGCCAAAATCCCGTTGCAAACCATTCCGCCACCGGAGTCACCCTAAACGTGATTAGAATTCTATATAGCGAAACGAAGTATTTCCGCGCAGAAACTTCTTTAACGATGAATTAGCAACCCTTTCAACTCCCCGTTAACGGGATGATTAATCAATCGGTCGCTGAGTCATCGTTGCAGAGATCCCCGTACGGTTCGAGCGGCAAATTGGACTTTAATATAGTCTGTTTCTTAAGTGAGTGTACGAAATTGGCCACGTACCCCGCAGGCGTCCTTCTGACCCTCCATGTAGCCAGCGCACATCATTCCTGGTAACATGTCCGTCACGTACGACAAAAGTTCCCTGCAGGTGTCGAGGTGCATCAACGGCAGGTCCACGTACATCAGCCGGTCGCTCACCGTGCGATCGTCCTAAGGAAAATTCAAATTTTGAATATTTTAGTACTTTGACAAGTCGTGGGTATTGAAAAATTAGGATTTAAGGTAATTAAATTAGAAGTTTAAGACATTCTGAGTTATACTTACTTCCGATGGATAACCCCATCCGGCCACCTGGCACATGGTGTTGGGTTTGGGTGGACTCTTCGCTAAGGGTATCGTGTTGATCGCTGGAGTGAGTTTAAAAGGTACCTTAAGCTGTAAAGCGGAAGTTTGTACAATTTCTGAACCATTACAAATGAAGAAAAAGACAGAAAAAGACTCACAGTGAGTAAAGCAACATCGTTCTGCAGAGTGTCGGTCCTAAACTCTGAATGAACGTTAATCTCCTCCACCCCTCTCCTCTGACCGGTGGAAGTTTGTTGGTCGAGCTGCAACTCTCCGGCAACGACCATGATGGTCCATGGTTGTATAACGACACCGGAGCTGTACAAAGAATATCAAAGTTTGCCCCTGTCTTTCCATTTTTAACAATACCCATCGAGAAGTCTGAAGAAGACTCACAGATACATGCAATGCGCCGCGGTGAGAACATAATTTTCGCTTATCAGCGAGCCTCCGCAAAAGTGTGCGCCGCTGTAGCTGCGTCTCAACGACACCTGGAAACGTTTCCCGGATAACAATTGGCGTTTGAACCGATTCCGTCGAGAAGTTTCGTAAAACACGTACCTGATAAGGGAACTGTCTAAGCGCCGCCTTAGACCCGTTCACTATCCGCCCGTCTAAGCTGTAACCCGTCCACTCTACATCTTGATAAGGGATCGCAGCCTTATCGTTGCCGCTGTCGCCTGCTGTACAATAAACCCCGCGACGAAACCGTCATTGATTTCGTCAGTTAGATCGAAAACGAACCCACGAATTTAACACCCGAAAATATTAATTTACCATTTGGAAAATTAATCTATTTTATAATAGGTAACAAGGCACGTGATAATTTTAATTACTAAGACTGGTTTTCAAAAGTTATTCACGATGCTTCTTGTCTATTTTGGTTCATTTTAAAACTAAACCCCTCAATCTGATATCTTACTAATTAAAGAACACACGAATGATTTATTCTTAAAAAAACTTCAAAATTTACCTTGAACCCCGCTGAAAGCCAGCAGCGCCGTCACAAGCACAACAGAAATCATGCTGCCAACTGGCCACGACAATGGACAATCAGACAATTTATCGAAATGCTTATCAATTCGATAACGGCGTAGCTTTCCCACCGAAAAAATACATGTATCTTTGAATCGGTGAAACCCGAAGATAATGTCTGCATTCAATCGTATCGATTGAAACCGCGACGAGGATAGAATTTTAGAGAAACAGCTCGACGATGCCTCGAAATAGTTTGAGAAATTCCGTACGCGCGTGCCCGAGCGGGTTCACAAGCTGGAAAAGGAAGGCGCGTGCCGTAGCGAGTGGAGATACCGAAACGAGTAACGACTGATAAATCATCGATCGATATAGATTCGATAACGATCAATTGCCTCTCTGTTTTTCCCGGCTACCGTTCAGATACCGACCTGGTAACCCGGTTACCTCAATACGTTCAATAATTCAAGAGTAATAAAATTCCAGTCTATCTTTTTATCGAATTTCGACAAATCCGAGATTAATGAAATTTGTAACAACGAGAAGAACAACGAGATTTTTATTTAACCTAATCCTAACCAAACCCCTTGAACAAAGGGGAAGCAATCCGTAGGTATCGATACCGTTCGAGCAACGAGGCTTAATAACGGCTGGTACGAATAGGGTGGAACGGATCGTCCATCGAAGAAGACGTCGTTAAATAGGTGGTCGAACGGGCATCCAATATGCAAAGTGGTCGGTGGGCGCGTGTTTCAGCCGGCCATCGGCGTAACTCAACGTTGGAATATCGTTGCTCGTGACGGGCTTTTCGAGGGCCCGCCAGAGAGCAGGAACAGAGTGTACAGAGCTGATAGGAGCCACCATTACCCATCCCCGTGTTCGAACAGCCCTACGAGGCTCCCTCCGTACAACAAACCCCTGTGTACAATCTCCGTGTGGCCAACAGACCGTTCGAGAGCCCTGGGAGCAGTTCGGTACAAGCTTTCGCGAACGCCCATAGCTCGATGCTAATTAATCGCGGTTAAGGTCGAACGGTTCAAACTTTACCTATCGACCATCATAAGCGATCCATCGAACCTTCAGCAGCTTACACTTTCATTTCAGTATTTAAGAACAACCAGAAATAAATATTCCAAACACTCTCCTGTAGACCCAACACCGCTAAGACCAGCAAGAAAGCCAGGCTTCGCGTCGTCTTCCAAGTTGGAAGTTTCAAGTCCCGGTTCTCCTCGTCCTCCTTTCTCCAGGGCTCCTTCTTCGCCGTCCCTCTCCGTTCCTCCAACACTCCTCCGGGACGGAGACGAGCTACCTCCACTCGACTTCTTGCAGCCGGATCAAGGAATCATTCTCGATGGAACCGAGGATAATGTTTATGGGATGTAATGATAAGGAATGCTGTCCGGGGGCGGTCGATCCCAAGCGCCTCACGGTTACCGATGCCGCCTGTCCCTCCACCGTTTAGTCGCGGACGCTAAAAGGACATCTTTCTTCCCGCGACATATGCTCGTCTGCGTTACCAACCGTGGTCATCGATCGTGGAAATCGTTCGCGAACAAATGGTAATTTCATCCGTTTAGCGGATACCGTTTCTTCGTCGAAGAACGATGATCACGCTGACGACGATAATACTTTGCAAATATCTCGAAACGATCTCGGACGTTTCGACGTTATTTTATATGGTGGCTCATTTTCTTGATCTCTGACTCGACGAGCCTCTTATCACGATACCACCGACGCTTTTACTGCTGGACGAACCGTCTCTTACGATCCTCCGAGTTTGGACGCCGAAGAAGTTGCGCGAGTATCTTCGATCTTCAATTTCTTTAATACGCCGAACTTTGCACAAGGAGCGTTTCTTATTCGTGATTTCAATCTTCCATGCGTTCCAAAATTAAGTCAGTCCTATGTATTAATAATTCTGACGTAACGTAACAGGTAGTTGAAATAACAAAATACGTTACAAACACGTCTACGGTCTTTAAAATGTAAAATAATTGACTAGAAAAATGTACGGAAGCAAAAGGAATCGAATGGAAAGGCGTATCCGTGTATATATTCCTGTTGGTTAGCAGACCGACTACGACCTTGACAAAGTGGCTAACTCACGACCCTATTCATCCGGTGGCTTCTCCTGCTGGCTGAAACGGCAGCCGTGGAAAGAGGAAGAAGGTAACCTTGACTGCCAGTGCAACCAGTTAAAGGGCCGTTCAAGGTCTACCAGACGGTTCCCAGTCTATCGTCTGGCCGGTTGGCTCGGGCCTCGGCTTTGGTCGTTACGCTCCGCCAAGTGGACGACGGATGGAAACAGCCAGAACGGAACCTTTTCCGTTCACGTGCAAATATACGCTACTCCCAGCCTGTTTCACCTCGAGAACTGGAATAACGAGCCGGTGTGTTTCTTTCTTCCATTCCGATTCACCGCCGCGGACAGAGAAAGGGAGATAATTACAGGAAACCTTTCGGAAATCGATTTCCGTCCACCGTCGATGGGGGAGGAGAGTAAAAAGAACGGAAGCTTCGAGAGATTTCGTGAACAATCGCCAATTTTCCTTGCTCCGCGGAAAAGTAAACCGGAAACGGGGAAATTTGATTTTTCCCAGAAACGTGATCGAATCTTTGGCGAGTGTCTGCCGGTTTAAAAATAAGGGAGAAGCAACCCTAATTTTCATATTCAAAGGACGTGTATAAAATTAACATTGGAAAAAGGCGAAAAGGGAAAGGTTTCTCGGGTCTAGAAATGGTATTTTCTAGATCAAAAGAATTAGTTACAGGTTCGCGAGTTCTTTTCGATCGGAGTTCGTTGGAGAGGCATCGTCGAATATTTTATGGGATTTTCCCAGGCTTTCATCGGGGCAGGACGAGGCTGTCGCCATTCCACGAGACTACCCCTGCAGCTTCACCCTTCGATGGAAGTGCTCGTGACGGGTGCCAGTATGTGGCAATCGAAGTGCTTTCCTCGGCGACGAAATTGGGTTGCGCCTTTTTCCATTTTCCCAGCTGATGGCTGCCGTTAGCACGCGATTCTCTCTCTCTCTCTCTCTCTCTCTCTCTCTCCGTTTCACGTGTCACGAAAATCGAAAACCTTGACAGCCGTCCTTTCACGACTGCTCCAATAACAAATGCTACTTTAGTAATTCAATCAAACCGAAGACGAGACACACGAGTCTTCAAAGTTGTCGATGTTGAAGAAAAATAAATGAAAATTCTCGATCGAAGCAAAATTAACTTCTGTGCCGTGTAATCGATGGAAATTTGTATCCACTCTTCGAGACATTACTCCAGTGAATTTCAACTCGAAGATAAGCATCTCCGCGCACGATTAATAATTTTCTGATAAGCATCGCGCAGCCTCGGAGGACGATGGTTAATCCTGGCGGGGAAGGAACGAAGGACACGGGGATTAAAAATCACCGAATCCCCGTTATTAATCACGCGATTTATTTGCGTAGTGTGCGCACGCTTGTTTCGGTCGATCGTCGGAACGATCGTTGATTCTTCGGTGAATAGCTTGTTACCTGAAACCGGGCGACCGTTTCGAGGACGAAAGGAAACGACACGGAGATCGCATCTCGTACGCATCTGGCAGATTAATCACAGTCATCTCGCGATTCTGCTGTCCGGCTTGTCCGATAATTTTGCAAGCCGGTAGCCGATCGGGGACCGGCAGCGTAATTTCAATTACAAATAGGAATCGCCCGACCGGTGAACGGCGCGTTTAAATCAAGCACGGAGGATCGTTAAACGAGCGGTCCCCCCTCGCCTATCTCCCAGGAGGAAGGCTGCGCGGGGAGATAACGAAAACGTTTCTTTTCCAATAGCGATTCAGGATGGGTACCCGAAGACTGAAATAAGCCACCCTTTCTTGTCATTAATTTGTGAATTTTTAATCCCGAGGTGCCCTTTGATTATACATTTTAAGAATATCCTGTTACGTTTCAAGGATTTCCATCTCCGCGTTTCGATACGGGTCTCCGTCGAATTTTCTGTCCAGAAAAGAGGCGCCTGCGAGCAAACTCGTTCCGAGAAGAAAAAGAAGCGAACCGCAGGATCCAATCCTACCTGTGCGTCATCGAATCGGCTCGCGAGACCCGGCCAGTCTTACTCCTGGTGTTCGTGTTACGTAACCAAGAGCCCGTGACCTCGATCCCCGAACGAGGCTTCGAGCGTTTTCTTGCAGCACGAGTTGCAGAACTAGACGGGCCAGGTTAACCTCCCACAGACAAAACAACCGGCTCCGTGCACGATCGCGATCTTTTTGCCCGCTTCGGGTACAGTCGGTGCTCGAACGCTCGAACACGCTTTTCGTTAAATAAGGATAAGTATGGAAATTTTAATACAATTGTTGGTATTTTTTGGTGAACGTTCGAATATTTGTAACGTGGAATTGGAATTTTCAAATTTACCAAAATATTTGCTACCGAATTTGTCTAATGGAGACAAATGTCCGCCCGTTTCTCGGTATTCGAGAGATGAATCACGAATTTCCAAATCGTAATTTTCTTTACAATCGAGTCGTTCCGGCATTTGTTATTTTTCAAATGGACGTAGGAGACGCGTCGTTTGACGCTGAACCGCATTCAACGCTCATAAATAAAAAGTTTCCCTCGCGACCACGAGAAGCTAATGGAGGCTGATTGTGAATTATGGCGGCTCCACGGACGCCCGCATAGTTTACAGAACGGCGACGAAACGCCGAGTGATTGTAAGTTATTGGCAGTTTCGTGCCTCTTTGTCGAGCGAATCTTCGCGAAAGATGGACGACTTTATGAAGGGTTGATGGTTAGATGGCTCGTGAAGGGCTCCAAATCCTTTGCACGAACAAAGTGCTTGAGCGTCTAACTTCCTTGCCCCTTCGTAACCAACAAATTTCCATCGTCTTTCGTCTACAAACTCAAACTATATTATTATCCACAAATAATATCAAATTGTGACTAAAATATCTCATTATTAGTCTAATAATTATATCACTGTACGTTCCAGGCGCCAGTTGTTGACGTGCCTAAGTTAAAAAAAATGTAATAAAATAAAGTAAAATGTATCAATATCCACTCTGCAGAAGGACAAGTTTTTACACCGCCAAGATACTTAGGGGTTGATATACGAAATTTTCATTGAAAAAGAAAATGAAAAAAAAGAGAAGAGAGACGAAAACTGAAGATCGTAGAGGATTTTTACGAGGACGAAGTAACGGCCTGTCCAGATACGGTCGCTTTTATTACGGCCTCCTCGAGGCGCGTAACGTGCCTCGCGATCGTAAGCGGTGTAATTCTTTTTTTTTTTTCTCTCTTTTCCCTCGTCCAGAAAACGATCCGACCGGGTAATCTTCTTTAATGCACATCGTCGATGCCCGAATGCCGTGAACGTGACGCGAACAATGGATTCGATCAACCGATTCGTCGATTCGCGTACGCTTTATCTCCTCGACTAACCGAGCCAATTCTTAGCTGATTGATCGCGCGCGATCGTTATCGGCCTCCAGCCACTAATCTGCCCACTTCTCTTCGTTGAGCAGATAAACGCATTATTTTTCGAGTGAAAAGTATTTTCTTAAATCAAATATTAATCGATAAGAGAACAAAATATGTTAATTTTGTAAATTAATGGGAATTTTGTTATCTGTCAAGATAATTCCTGAAGTACCAAATGGCAATTTTAATGAATTCCAAAGGTATCGAAGAAAGAGCAGAGAAGAATACATTTGTCTTCCGATCGGGGTCGAGTACAGGTGCGTCGACTGGGGACGGGTAGAAAATGGCAGGTGCCTCCTTGACGACGGATAGTTATCGATTAAACGACGTGACGCGTTAAACGCGTGAATAATTGTGAAAAAGATAGTGATCGATAACGTAGAATCGTGTGATAAATGTGCAATGTTACGGCGACAAGCCTAGGCGGGGGGTATCTGTCAACGATCCGGATAACTCAATCTGTTAAGACGGCCCGATCTGACGGGCAAAAAGGCTTCTTCAGGGTCAGCTTCGACAATCACCATGCGAGATGGTGCAGGCGAAGATTCATCGTTCCCTATAACATTCTGTATTCATGGTGTTACAAATTTAGATATCGTACATTTTTAACCCCTTAATTCTTCGAGGGATGTTATTTATTTCGAATGAAATAAGTGACAATTTCTTTGATGGGATAAATGATCCTGGACCCAGGATATTATGATTTATAGGGTAGGTGGCAATCTTAGGCGAAACGTTGGTTCACCCCAACCGAAGAAGAGCGAATTCCTTTTTTCGAGAACGCGAAGTCGTAAGCAATCTCGATGGTTGTCTGTTCGACTGGATCCCTCGGGAGCGGCGACCAGGATACGCCCTCCTCGCGTAGGCTGAAACGGAAACGGCGAGAGGCTGGCCGACTTTTCTTGCCATTAGGCGGTGCAGGAAGTTTTCGACGGTCCCGGGGCCATTTCCTCCGAGGAAAGGAAGGCATTTCCTTCGTGGCCCCACGGAGAATTTGCGCGGTCGAACGATTTTCGCTGGTAATGCTTTCGGATCCGGTGTTCCGATGAGATCTTCGGCGTGTTTAATTGCACGGTATAAATTACGGGCCGGGGCTCGCCGAACAAGAACACGAGTTTCAGAATCTCCGCCGGAGATCTTACACGGATTCTTTATCCCCCTCTGCGGTTACCGTAACGTTCGTGAGAATCGCTAGAATTGATAAAAATAACAAATTAAGATTCTACGTTCAAATTTCTTAACAGAAAGGTAACAAGATTGTCACGAATGTGACAAGAAATTAATTAGAATCAGCAATTAAAGACCTTTTGTGAAAGTAAAAAGCTACCTTCAGGAATAACCTCCTCTTTCTCGAAGTTGGTTAAAGAAGTAATTAACAGGCGGCCCCAAAATACTAGCCTGGGGTTAAAAAACGCATTTCCTGCAGACCGTACGAGCCTTCCGCCGACGCGAATTCACGGCTCGAGGAGTGCACCGAATCCATGGCGCAACGCGATCCACCGTGTCGAGCGTAATAAAAAGAAAAATTGATCGTGGATTAACAACGATGGCGAAACGTGGATCGTACAGCGGGTGAAAGTGTTGGCGCGAGGCAGGTGCAGCCGAAATCGCGCGTCCAAGTTCGATGAACGAGCGGAGGTAGAGAAAGTCTGCAACAAACGGGGTGAACGAACCGGCTCGGTTTTTCGAGGTTTTCGGGGCCTGCAATTATGCACGCAACAAGCACCGTGCTTCCTGCCCTCCCCCGTACCTCTGCCCCTCGCCTCCCGCTCGTCTTTTTCCTTTTCGGTTTTCGCGAACGGAGTTTCGACCGGAAGAATCAGACCGTGACGGACGAGCCGAGCGTTCGCCGGCCGCTGCGAGCGTGAATTAACAGCTTCGATGAAAAGGCGACTAATTGCTGATCGTTCCGTGCCGCAGGAGATAGACAATCGATCGATTAGATAAGATCGCACGAACGGATTGACGCGGACCTGGAACTGGAGAGTTTGCCACCTGTTTGATCGCCGTTCGTTTGTAAATAATATTTGTACTCGAAATTGTGTCTTGCTTTGGGTGCCAAACTTGGAAGGTGGCCAATTATTGAGGACTCTATCGATTATGTTTCAAATCTTATCTTTTCTTTGATTAAACCATCATGGCATCAACCGAAAGGCAGCTTTCGCTTTATTGCACGTAACAGGACGGTAAACATGCCGATATATTACGTACCGACGATGTTCCATTCAATTTAAAGGCATTGGTAAAAAGTGCACGCGTGTATGCACAAAAGATCACAGCTGCGCCTTGCAATTACGCTGCAACTATGTACATGTTCCGGGAGTAAGAACAAGTGTTCTAAGGATGGTATAATAGGAACAATTTCGTAATGAAGCACTCGCGAATAACTCTTCTTTTTATCACTAGGACGTATTGGCAATCGCTTGACCCAATTAAAGTTGCGATGTCGATCAACCGCACTTGCCTATTTTTAAATCGAGACCAAAGAGGTGAAATGAATTTTGAAAAAATGTCGAAGCATCGAGGCTTCGATCGAAACCGAAAGAGTTAAATCCCGGTCGATTATGCGCGCGATTCGAAACGGTGTCTCTGATAAACGGCCCCTTCGGCCGTTGCATTATAGAAGCATCCGCTATTTCGTGATATCGCGCAGGGGCCGTTGTTACGGGGGGGAAAGGGATCACCATGGATGCGGTCTGGACGTTAATGGCATGTGCTACGCTCACGGCCTGTAAACGCAACCGGACTGCATTGTGGCCGCACCTGCAGTCCTCAACAATTCCACGCGCCGGTTCAACATTGTAGCTAAACCGCACGTTTGTTCCCCTATGCGATCGACAATGGTCGGATGCAGCTGCGTCCAGAAAAGTTACGAGAAAAAAGAAGAGCCGCATCCTTAGGATCGCTCTGTCTTCGCCTCGAGCGTCCCAGAAGCGTGCGACATTTTGGGGACCTCGAAGTAGGGTCAAGTATGCTGATTGGTGCACTTTTGCGAATTGCTAAAAAATTTGGCTTCCAATGACTGCTATTTCAAAATAATTGAATGAATACTTTGATAAAGATAGAGACGTTCTATCGAAGTATCACGTTCGAGCAGCGACGAAAATAAGAGAAGAAGGGCGCAATATAGAGAAAGATTGTCTTAAACACGAAGACGTTCGACGTTTGATCACGGGAGGGCCGCCTATGTATTGGAGCCGATGGCGAGGAAAGAAGTTGTCTGAAAGCCCTTCGCCGCCACAATGTCATCGTGATCGTCGTAATTCGCGAAACATGAGCCCCATCGAGGAGAAATAGGGCCGGTAAATCAGAAAACTTTCTACGGGAAGGGGAAACGCGGAGAAAACACCCTGGTTGAGCGAAATTATATTTACCCCGGGGACTTCGGTCCGAGGGATGTATTATTTTCAAGGAGATGCTTTCAAGGCTTCCGCGAACACCGAGCCTCCGTATCCCCGTAGGAGTCGACGATGGAAATTCACGAGTAATTCGATAGCAATTCCTTTTTTCCAACTTGGCAAAACAGATGCAAAGGATTCGACCGGGTGAATATTATTCAAAATTAAAGTTCGACTGTTTGTCCCTCTTCCGGAAGTCCTGAGTCCCAAGGAATCATTTTGTTGGCCTCTGCCCACGAGTCGGTGTAAAATTGATTTAGAGCGGCCGATAAATCAGGACGAAAAGCAATTTAAACGGGTGCAGAGGTCCGATGATCGTGACCCCGGCTCGTAACACCCTGCCTGGCTGGATTCCGGATGTTGGCATAAGTTTTCATTTGCAGCGTCCCGTTAACGAAGTCTTCGGCGATAAATTCGGCCAGGGGCTTTTCCAGGGGTAATCCCCGGGCCTCGCTCGAAACGACTCTCCATCGCGAATTAAGACGAATCTCTTGCGGTTCGGGTGTCGTGTCCGCCTCTTGTCCGCACCTGTTCCTCGCCGTAAATTCCCCGAAGAAAATGGAACGGAATTGCCGAAGATTCGTTTCGATCCGAACGCTTTAAGCGGATTGAAACGGATGGACTCGATGGAACATTGAACTTCGAGATTGTACACGGTGTATAACAATTCGAAGATTAATTTTCTTGATTAAAATATTGCAAGTATGGATTACGATCCGTATTCTTGCTGTGGTTATCCAAAGAGAAACGTTTCTCGAGCGTGACCCCACGAAACCGGCAACGTAACACGAAACGAAATTAGTTACCGCAAACACAACGAGGCGCATCTTCCGCGTCGAAGCCACTCAATATAAACCAATAAGAAAGCGTGTAACGTAATACTGATTGGCGAAGTGCTTATAACACCGAGTAACATTATACCCCGAAAACTTTCTTCCTCGACCTCCTCCGGCCACGTTTGCCCCGCGATGTTTATAGTATCGCCTAGCACGACCAACCCCATTCTGTTTCCCAGCCAGTGGGAGCATTCTTGTAACAAGAATGTTACAACTCCTTTCAGAAGATAAAACCAGGTAAAAGTATGTGGAGCAAAGGTAAGCCACGAATGTTTATTTACGATCGATCCCAAAATCCTGTTTGCAATCCTAAAATCTGGCTAGTTCGAGTGTGGTATCGTTTTTCGAATAGCCGGGGGTAGGGACATGATTTATCGATAGTCAGAGCGGCTCGAGCGCAAGGGTAACAGGATTTCGAATCCCCGCATCAAGCAATCACCCTTCTCTCAATACCGACAACGGTATCGAGAGTTTGGTGCTCAATCTCCGCTCTCGATCCTGGTTAACCGAATGGCCTCGCGGAGTAACGTAGCCCCGGATCGTCTGTACCAATTAACACCGACCCGTGCTCACGAGCACAATCTAACGAGCAACGAGCGCCACCAATAGATCCATCCTCGCATAAAATACGAACCGATGTCATTAATCTCAATAGAGAGACTGGGGCTGGTAATTAACGCGGCCAGCAAGGCCAACGACGGTACAATCGCGATCGAAAGCTAGACGCAGCCGTGAATGTAAATTCAAGAAAAGATCTTCTAAGGAAACGAAGATTTTTTTTTTAAATCGACTGCGAATGAAAGAAATCTCCATTTGTAAAAATGTCGTGTATCGATCGGGTTGCAGTTGGGAGCGAGCGTATCCTCGGGAAGATTTCCATAAGCAGCGAAATTTGGCATTCGTGACGCGTCGCGAAAAGGGAAATAGGAAATCGGATTGCCTGGGCCGGAAGCGTGTAGCGTGGGCTGTCCCCGTCGATCGATTCCATCCCTACGGGGGGTGGGGGTCCTTTTGGAAATAACGTATTCGTGTCTCACGGGATCGTCGACGAGCGAACGGACGTCGCAAACAATGACTTTGTAACTCGTCCAGAATGGCGCAGGGCAGCACACGTCCCTTCGTGGTCGCAGATACCTGCGGGGCAAAGTTAGCCGCGCTGACCCTCCGCCCTTCAACCACCCACCCCCCGCGCGCACACACCGATCCATCGGACAATGGGGAACCCTATGGTCATTATGAGGCGCCTCCATTCGACGATGGTTAAATCTAATCCGACGCTCGAAAGGGCCCTCGGCCACGAAGGGGTTAGGACAGGTTAGAACTATCGCCGGGGGAGCACGAGCTGAATCCTGTTTGTCACCAGCGAAATTTCCAGTTGGGTGCCTCCGAACGATGACGTTTGACCAGTGGCGAACCTGACGAAGATGCATACTCGCTTTAGGTTAGCTAATATTATTTAAAATAACACAAGGATTGGTAACATAGGATATCATTTCAATTAAATACTTTTATCGAAAGGTGTTGATCAGGATTCACCCCACCAGTGCCAAGTTAAGTAAGAAACTTTCTTCAATTGATGTCGAAAGGGTTAATCCCGATATGTATAAAACAGCCAAGCGAACTTGTGCAAAGGGCGTATTCCGGTTTAATTAACAAGCGACTGTTAGAGCAATTACCTCGCTCGCCCCTTGCCAGCGACCATCCCGCACAATTACACCCCGGTTCTATGCCAATTTTCCATTACATTAACAGAGTCGCATTACGCGGAATTATTCTAATAAAGGCTCTTTAATTTGGATAAAATCCAGCCGTATTATGCAGCAAAAGATGTAACTATCTCACGAATTTCGTCGACACTTCCTTTCGACGACGAAAGGAATTAATTCCTCGATAAACCGAGTGTTTCGCCGGCGTCGCGACGAACCCTGACGAACGAGACAATGGCCGAGGAACGACGCGGATCCGAGGGAAAAAATCTGTTTCGTCCCGTTGGACGACAGCTTCGGGTAATTCGAACGATAAACGGCCAGCCTCGTGGTCGTGAGTGTGCTCGCGAGACAATGCGAAAGTTTCACGAGCGACGAAACCCGTCGTGAAGTTTCCGGCTGCCTGTGGTCGAGGAATAAAAAAAAAAAAAAGAAAGAACGGAGAGGGGGAAAAAAAGGAACTGCCAGGGACAGAATCGAAACTTGAACGCGACTCGTCGGTCCATTGTCGGGACGCACAATCGCCGGGACGAAAACGCGAATAAGTGTACGTAGCGGGAATAATGAACAGGGGGGGTAGGGAAAAAGAAGGAAACGCCACGGGACAGTCTAGGAGAGAAGGGGTGAAGCAAAACGGGGGAAAAACTCCCCGTCTTTCGTTACGAAATTTGTATTTTTCGAGTCTGAAATTTTTGTGTTCCCTGCGCTAATGAGCTTTTGAAAACCCGCTTCCGTTGTGCCTCCGACAAAGGAGCAAGGAATTTTTCAGGATTTTCCAGCGGAAAATTGTTAAAAATTGAAACGAACGAGCTGTGTGCTTCAACCCCTTCGATTCGAGGGGTTTAGGATAAGAAGTCGCGTTAGGATTTCGGAGGATCGTTGAAATTTATCTGTTTCTTCCGTTCGAAATAACTTCGGTCCGACAGCGGAGAACGTCCTCCGGAAAAGTCTGCTCTAGGAGGCGAGCGGAAGGGGCAGGGTGGCCATTAGCCTCGATCCGTCGAAACTTGGCACGCAAAGTAGCGAAGCGAGATCGACTCGAAAAGGAAACGTTCGTCGTCGGGTCCCTCGAGTATCCGCAACCCCCTGCCGAGCAACCCTTAACGCGCTGCCTCGGCGTGGGAATATTACCCGGCTATGCCAGCTCGTTACGAAACTTTCGGCTAGTGAATACTCCAAACAGACTTGTCCTAATGGTTAATCGAAGGAGAGGTCGGTAACGAGAAGGGGATGAAAACGGGACGGAGGAGGGACGTCCGACTGATTGCTTCGACGGTTGTCGTTTTCTTTCGACCCTCTGTAACACGAATCCGCCGCTTAAGGGGCACCTTGTATCTCGACGTTTCTACATAAATTCTCTCGGAACACGAATCCAAGTCATCGAAGAGGTAACGGATTCAGGAATTTCATTAAACTCGAGTCGCTTGTCGAGCGGCACGTGTGTCGGACGCGATCCATATTTGTTAAATCCGTCCGGGGAAGGAAAGCGGGAAGGAGGATTCTGACAACAGGCAGCCAACAAAGACGCGTCTGGAGCCGTCTGATTAATTTCGCAACGAGGAGAGCCTCGACTGCTGGAATACTGGAAGATAAATGAGATCATTCCAAGACAATCGCGCATCAAGCTGATTGCAGGACACGCAACAACCTCCGCTTATAAGTCCGCCTAAATTCCTATCGATACTGCGGAACCGGGCCTGTCATGGGGGAACGATACGACTCCATAAATCGCCGGATGACGTAGACGCATCTGACTCGAGACGCGTCTAAATTAAATATCGATTACAACGCTTCTAGTTGCGCTTAAGAACCTTTGTTGTTTGCTCAACAGCTTCGAACGTCTCACGGGGGATGGTTGTTTTCGCAGTGACAATCGAGGTGTTAAAGCATAGTAACGTAAGTTGTTCTATCCGTTGACTCGCACTACTGAAACTTTCCTTAAGCCGGCCCATTCGTTGACTCGTACCACTGAAACTTCTCTTAACTCGCGAAGTACACGAATTCTGTCACAGACCTTGATGATTTTGGGAGGGGTGGAAAAGGGTTTTGCTCTAACAAACGGTTTTAAATACTATTTATTGGCAATGCTTTCAGAAACACTTCATCCATTTATCGTCGGTCCGCCGCTTGTTTCCGGGAACGAAGGAAAAACAAATTCGTCCGTTCGTGAATTCCTGTCACGTTCCAGAAGGACGACTCTCCGTACGCGAAATTGCCAGCGAATTCCCATTAACCGTACCCTTCCCCACCCCAGCCGATCCGAAGGTCGATCAGGCTGACTAGCTCGCGATCGTAATTCCATGGGGTTGCAGAAACGCGCGTCCTTGTCGCAGATCGCGATCTGCCCGTTGAATACGGATGCCACCGGTTATGCTCTCGGCCATTGTCCATGGCAAATTACCCCAACTAACGCGAAAACCTCGTTTCCCCGGGATGCGGGCGATCAAGAAACAACATCCTACCCGTTGTAGGATAGAACGAGGCCAATAAAAAGTGGTAATGGCGATGGAATGAGTCACGTGTCGCTGGAACAACGGGGAAAATTGGATGGGAACAAAACTGTTTCGTCGTTGTTAATTATTTGGACGTGGGTGGCTAGAGGATACCATAATTGTTGTTGTAAAATAAAATATTTTATTGAAAGTTTAAAAATACCTAGTAACATTCTGGAGGACAAGCACAATAACTGTATCTCCTAGTCCTATGGTGCGATAATTACACACCAGGGGACGGGATGGTCGGTCCAATGGGATCAGGTTAATATTCATAGAAGTCAGACTCGATTCCATGCTGGAACTTCGGCTCGTAAAACTATTGTTAACGGGAAACCGAAACTTGTATTCCCCGTTGACCGTCCCTGGCAATACCTTCTGCCAGCAACGACCGACCTCAGACATTTTTGCTTTCAGAAAATGCCAATAGTTACATAAATCAATAAACGAAATAATAAATGTAGGATCGCAGGAAATATTCGACTCGTGTAATATAATATTTACAAGTCACAGTAAAGAACGATTAATATTCCAGACATATTACAAGCTGCGTTCTCGTGTTTCCGTCGCGACACACGTTGGGAGGACGAAGAGCGTTCAAAGATGAAGAACGTCCGCCATTTCGGCACTCGGATCCCGTAACAGGAGCACGTAGTTCATTTCATACTTCAAGTAGCTCACGAGGTTGCGAAACTTATGGCAACTACGACGTCCTCGCCGAGGCAAAGATATGAGCCGGTGAAGAAGCTCGAAGGGTTGAAGAGGAACGAGGAGGTCGAGGGTCTGAAAAAGAGGAAGAAGAAGAACTTGCTGCTCCAACGGACTGTCTGCGAATTATTAAACATAACGGTGAAATATCGCGGCGGTCGATAGTCCGGGGTGGGGTTTGGCTTGGGCGAACAACGTGAGCTGTTTTCGCAAAACCCAACGAATGCCAACCTTTGTACTTTACTCGCAAGGAGGGTGCATCGATGCATTCGACGATTATTTGTCTGGGGGATGTTTGATCGATGCCGACGACGTGTTGCGTGCCGCGTACCTGCGTCTCGTTTCCGATACACCCCCGCGCCTCCTTTCCTGAATATTTCATTTTCGCTTTGAAGTTAAATATTCGCTGCCTTGACATAAACACACTTCATTTTACGAATACGAGGAAATTCTATTAGGCGAATTTTTCCACTCGAAATTAATTAGAGTTTGAGCCTGTTCGATTACCATGAAGGATCCTTGGAGCACTCTTTTGTCACTTTTAGTCCAATTTAGCCAGGCGAATTCTCGAGAGAGGGAGAAGACAAAGAATTCTTCCTTGGCCCCTTATTTTTCTTCGCTGGCAATTTCCAGCGCGGAGGCTGGAACTTCGTATAATCCAAAATTCCCTGACGGCCCGGGGGTTAGGATAACAGAAGCGTCGTTTCCGCGGTAGACAAGTGCAGTTACGATTATGGCAGTTGTACTCCCCTCGACGGCCCTGTTTCACGACATATTAGCGACTCCTGAGACGGCTATTAACCAACCTCTTACAAGATAGACCGTAACATTAGTTGACGCGACGATTGTCGACCTCTGACCCCTTCTTCCCCCCTTCCAGATGAAATAATACAATCGCGTGACGAGTCGTTAATTTTCAATTTTTTCATATCTTAATATTTTTCACTAGTTTCTAACTGGTAGACTGTTAAATAATTTGTTGCTCGAGGCAGCCTTTAAGTCGCGATAACTGTCACGTTTTACTCGTACGGATAGCGTCTGAATTGTTAACCGTGGATGAATTGCATCTCGTATCTCGCCGTTTAATTGTTATTAATCACGCCAGGCTCGTCGGTTCTATTCTCGTACCACCACGCGATTGGCTAATTCTGGAAACGTTCGGATCGGGAACTTTGACTGGAGACGTGGGGTTCGTGCAAAGGTTATCGCCCGATACTGATTTAAAACTCTAATAAATAAATAAAAAAAAAAGAACATAAGAAAATTGCATTTGTCTCGCTTATCGCGATGACTCGAGGAATCTCGTGGCGGTACAGTCGGTGCAACTAGAATATTATAATTCAGAAAATGGAAGAATCAGCTGTGCTTTGATTAACAGTCGAAAACGTAGCGAATCAAGCAACAAATCTTGTCGTTGAATTATTAAAACGTACTCTCGGCCCCGTACGAAAGAGGAGGTCTTAGTCGAAGGCTAACTATAGCTGGCGAGGGGTGGATTGTCCCGGGGGATCGAGCGTGTTACGTGGCTCGTATCGAAAACCCATAAAAATTAATGTTCCACGATAGCGCGTCTCGAGGTACACGGCTACAATCCGATTACGATCCACGGATGTCCAGGGATCCAGATCGGCTCGAGGGTTTACGCGAACATTATCCGCTCCTGTATCCTCTGTGCGTCGATCTCGTTACGTGGATTGGCTAAAATCCAACCACGCTAATAGCGTCTAATTGACCCCTCGTACGAACGTCGATGAAACGTGCGTCGCCTTCTGCTTCATTTTTCCAGAAAAATCGAACAGACATTCTTTACAAAGTGTCTTCGACAAAGAACCCTCGTCGAAGAACTCGAACGATTCGCGGAATAATTGAGAGGCCGATCAAAGGGGGTAGGAAAGGGGTGGGTGGTGGGTCGATCTTGAAGATATTAGAGTATTTATCCGGGCTTCACGGATCCACTCGACGCATTGTCTGTTTGTAGGAGAACGCGCCACGGCTCCCGCAGGACCGGCTAACAACATTAGCTTGGGATTTGTCTTCGGGGCTGGATCTTCGGCATGGTCCCGGAAAAGGGAGGGTATACCCTATTAATATTGCGCCTGTATCACAGTTTCACCAGTCTCCGTGTCGTTAAGGGAGATATACGCGGAGATAAGCAAACAGCCAGTTGCCAGGACGAACGAGGGACGGGAGGGTACATCGTGTCTGTGCTCCTTTGTGCTCTCCGACTTTATTACCGCCGTATCTAATGGGAAACGATGATTTTTCCTTCCTTTTCCGCGAAACAGACATTACACGGCGGGGGGAAACGAGCTTAATGGATTTTTCGAAGAGTTTCGACCACCCTCCGGACGGGGTTTGCTTGTTCCGTCAACATTGCGCGTTCGCAGCGAACGTGTTAATACGTGTATCAATAATGACACTAGTAATTAATATTTATGTTAATACGACGCGAATTCGTGGCGTCTGCTGTCTGAAAAAGTTGGAATATTTGAGCTGTCCAAATGCAAATTCTTTATTTGATTAATTGAACCCTGTAGTCTTCACAAAGTAAGCCATGTACATGAATTTATTAATAAAGAAACTCGACATTCGGGGAAGAATTTTAATTCCCAAGGGGTGGTCGCTGACGCGCGCAGGCGACGTTGTACGCGTAACTGCGATGATTATTAATATCTTGTAATTATTATTACAATCGTAGGCTCGTTCACGGTGCAAATTTCGAAGGAGGAACCCGCTCTCTCCCCGGGATCCGAGTATTTAATGAAGCAGCCCTTGCACGCCGCGTTTCCACGGGGGAGAGAAAGGTCTTGCCGTTTCTGTCGTTATTACGAGGCAGACTGGCGTCACTGTTTATATAATTATGTTTCGTTCTCCAGAGATAGCAAGCTCTGTTCCTGTCGTTACGTAAATCGCGCACGCCGATTCCGTTTTCGTCGATACGAGACAAAAAGTGATATCGAAGCGATATTAAGCAATATTATTTAATCACCTGGGTCCGCTTCTAATAATTGGTAATAAATTTACAATATTAATCGCACTGATATGAAATAATTAAAAATAAACGTACAGAGCAATGTTTTGGACAATAGAAAGTCCGGGGGTGATTGAAAGGCTACCCCTTCGATCAGAACCAATCAGAAACACGACTTCGTTCAACCCTCGGAATTGGAAGAACTTCTCCCCCGTTTAGGATTCCACGGAAAGAGCAAATGAAAATCAAACGACGACGGATTAAGAGTCTTCAAAAGTCGATGGAGTCGAGCCGCGTTCGGATCGAGCCCCTTCGCGAGGGGCGGGCGAGCGTTATTAATGATAAGAGAGGGTGACAGCGACCAACCTCCTCGTTTCCCTCTATGTCTGACATCGCAGTCAGCCGTGAGCTGACACGGGACGCCTAATGACGATTAATTCAATGTCTTCGTGGCACGGGGCTGTCTGCTCGCGCCACGACAGCTCTCGGGGCTCGCGTTCTCGAATTCGCGTCGACGATGCCTGAATCTACTCATTAATCAACGCGAGCGCGTGAATAATAATCGATCCGCGACCCTCGAACGCTGGACACTGGCCTTAGGCCACCATCACCCTGTCGTTTCTTTCGATGTAAGGACAAGATTTCCAATTGTTTTATCTTCCAACAGCAGATTTTCACGGAAAATCCAAGGATCGTCGAGCATCCGAAGATTTATTCAAATATCCTGCGGCAATTAAAGAGATTCGATTGGCCGCCACCGTCGAATCGACGTGAAAATACGAGTGGCCCATTAATCAAGCGTCCCGGCCCGATATTCACCCCTTTCCACTGAATAATAACCGGTGCCGGGGCACCAAATGGATTTTTGCCTCGGGCCAAACACCGATCCGACCCCCTCTCGAGGGGCAGTTACGACGCCCTTACGTCGGCTGCATAATCGTAAAATTTGAAATTCTACCCTTCCGTCGTGCATCCATCGATCTCATGCAACTTTTATAAAAGGAGAAAAGCAAGGAGCCTTTTGAATTGAACGATTTTGCAACGGGGGGTGGCTCGTTGTTTCGCTCTGGAAAATATATATATATATATATATAAAAGATCCCCGTCTTAGCTTCATCCCTTTGACCAGCCACCCCCTCTCGATGCCGTTTCACATATATTTCAAAACACCGTGTTATTTTACCCAGCGGCGACGTTACATATTTTACGAAGACATTATTCATCCCCCGGTCGCTTTACGCGCCAAGAAACACACTTTCTTAACTGTTCATAACGGGGAAGACCATATTCCCTTTAAGGGGACGCCCGCTCGAGTTTCACCACTGACCAACAGAGAACAGATACCTCTTCCTTTAACGTTTCGAAGGGTCGTGTTATTTTCTGGATTCTATTGCACGTTGCATTATTTTCTCACAGTGCGATATTTATATTTTTGCTTCGAGTCCAATTTTGAATATTTCTCGAGGAATAAATATAACTCGCTCGTTCGGTTATACATCTCGTGACGGCGTTATTTCACGATAAAGGCGGCGAAAGGAAACGGTAATCCCGCACAAACCTCGACCTCGAGAACAAAGAAACGTTCCGAATATCAATGGGCAACGGCATGGATTTGAAGAAGTCCATTCGTGACCCCCGTCTCATACGTCATTCCCTTTTCCCGTGGCTGTATAGAGAAAGCGGGAGCTGTATGCTTTATGGGACGCGATAAAAGTTAGCCAGGGGAACCGGGGACCGATGAAAAGAAAAATCCTCTTAGAATCTCCTACCTTGGCTCGAGCGTCCTTTCTTTTACCAAATTATAGCTCTGGAGTTGTTAACGATATCGCGAGGGTCCAAAGGAAAAATTGAAAATTCATCAACTACCCCCAAAAATGTTACCACGTTTATTTATTGTCACAGAGACGACGATTTATCGTGCAGCAGAAGCATCATACTTGGGGCTACTTTGATACGCGGCCGCGACGTTGCTGGAAGATGAAAGGAAACGTATCTGCGGGGGATACGGTTACCAAGGAAATTTCACGATGACAAGGGCTCTTTACGAGCGTATCCGGGAAGAGAGACGTTCGTCGCTCAACGATCGAAAACAATCGAGCATCCACGCGGACGGAACGACATCGCGTGCAAGGGAATCGACATAAAAATTTGTGACCCATCCCAATTTACAATTTAGGGGAGAAACCGAAAAGGGAAACGATGTTCTCAAGACGTTTCGAATCATCGTGAAACTTGTAACTGAAAGTTTCGAAAACTCGAACGGCCTATACGAACTCGTTCGACAAGCACCCGAGTGTTCGAATGGGTGCAACTAGTATTCAGGGGGCTAACAAGAGTGTATGAAGAAAAAGCAGAACGGGATTAGAGGCGAACGAAACACCGTGAAATTTGTATCTTCGTACTCGACAGAGCGTAACGAGGGTAACCATGAGACGCGGAAGTTACGAAGCATTGTTCATGGGAAACGACGGATCGTGAAACGAGATCGTCTATCCGGAACGCTCGTCGTAAGTATTTACATGTTTCACCGCGGAACGGGGGGCGGGCAGGTCGGTTGAGGAATCGTAAAAATCCGCAACGAAACGACGGGGAGGGAAAGATCGAGGAGAAAATAAAACGTTGCGAAATTTATAAGGGTGAATCCATCGTCGCGGAAAGTAACGATGCCTTCGGGAGCGGGCGTCGATGATCGTTTAAATTGCGACTCGTGGGGAGCCGTGTTAATATTTCAGGAGATAGTAGACGAATTATCGAAACGCTAGCATTAGTATTGACTTTCCCAGAGTGTTAATATCAGCCATTTTATTACAACAGCGAAGGTCGTATTAAGAGTCACCCCCAGTTGAAAAAGAAAAGGAAATTAAGAGCTGGCACGATTCACAGGTCCCTCGGAAAAGAAAAAAGGGAAACTCGCCGGAACCGAACGCCACGTGCTCGAAATTGATTAAAAAAAAAAGCTTGATCCCGCCGGGACGTCTCTTTTGTACCGGCAAACCGAAAATTCGATTGAACATCGACGTGGGTTTGGATAGACACACGGACCTCGTACCACCCCTCGTCCCTTTTTCCTTACTTTCACATCAAAGACACAGCCGGCCTTCCGGCTGACCGTGTCCCCTCCCCTCTCTCTCTTCTTTTCCCTTTCAATGGCTCGTCCATTTGATCTTTCCTCGTGGCCCCGTCGAGTGCCGTTGCTTTTACGATCGTTCGCTACCTACCGAAACATGTAAATGCGACTTAGAATCCCTTTAACCCCCTCGTACAAACGCTTTCTAACCCCCTTTTCTTTGGCCTCCTTCCTCGCCGCCCCTGTCCCACAGTGATATGCATTGAGCTGTACGTGTCACTTCCTCGAGCTAACCCGGCCGTTACGGCGGGATTATGCCCGATAACATATTCAGACAGGGATAATAAACGTATGGGCACGCACGAGCCACGGGGATAAAGGCAATCGTCTTCGCTTTTTTCCGAGCTGAAAGAAACGATTAGAGAAGAATCTTCCCCTGTCGTGCAATTAAATTCTTCAACGAAAATGAATGGCGATCGAAGAAGAAGAAGAAGAATTAAGCGCGCCGAGGGTGAGAGGAAGGGTAGCCAAGGATACATCGACGGAAGGGCGAGGAGATAAAAGACGAAGTGGATTGCTTGGACAAACTAGAATTACCAGTTACACAATGCGTCTCGTTTCAACCGAAGGTTATCCAAGGTGAGAGGCGAAACGATGAAATTCGAACCGCTTTGAAGATGTTTCCCGGCACGTTGGGGTCGCTACGAACGCCACCCGACCCATCCTCCCTCTCCCGCCAAATCTAATTTCGACCTCTACTCTCTATGTTACCCCCCTCTGCACTCTAAAGCCACTTTCGACGAGAAACTCTCCCTTTCGTTGTCGAAACTTCGCACTTCATCGACGGGTAGTTTCGGATTTAAATCGTTCGCCAAGAATAATATTGATACCCGGATTGATAAACGTGCCATAAATTAATGTCAACGTTCCTCTTTGTAATCTGAAATAATTGTAGGCAGTTGAGTTTGGTTATTCAATAGGGTAATACGGGTAAAGCGGACTGTTTTTATTTTTCAGAAGTTAAGATATAAAATTTTGAATTACACCCATGAAACGGGGGGAGAAATGGACCAGGACCGAAAATTTTATTTCCCTCTACCTATAAAAAGCCACCCATTACGCGAACCATGAAATATATTAGGATGCCAACTAAATTTTCTTCTTCCACGGTTTTATTTTCTATACAATTATTCGGCGAAGTATAATAAATAAAATTATGGCCGTTCTTCCCGTTTCTGAACAGCAAACTCCTATTTTTCTTGGAAAATACCATGTTTCTACGACGTGTATTGAATTTGACGTGTTTGAAAACGACAAGCGGACAGACCCTTCGACAAACACGATCCCGCAAACACGCCGAGGTCCTCGCATCGGATCCCGAGGTATTACTCGGCTGAATCATTGAATCGAGTCGCAATCTGCTTCGCGGAGACCCACATTTCCAGGCGGCTTCGATAAATAATACACGACTCTCCCCGTGCGCCTCGAGTGGAGGGTGAGGCTCGTCTTCGCGGACGGGGCCGTAATTCCGTTTTCATCGAAAGTAACAAGGAGGAACGGGCATTGAAAGAAACGCAAAGGTTTCGAGAGGCAAAATCGAAGCCGCCATTGTCCGAGTTTTTTTCCTCGAGTGGGGCGATGGCCGCGTGCACGACCGTGCCTCGAAGGCACTCGAGGCGCGACCCCAGCAGGGGGTGCCCCCGGTTCGAGTACTCGATGGAAAATGTCGAGCGCAAACTCGATACACGCGGCTAACGAGAGGGCGACTGGAAACGAAGGGGAAATCATCGCGAGCGGAATTAGAGCTCGTCGACGAGGAAATTCTATTCGACTCTCAATGGGGTGGGGAAAGAAACCGAAGAATTTTTCATTCTTCGACGACCGAATTCACGATTTTTCCACGTTTTCTTCCCCCCAGTCGTTCTTTTTTTTTAACGCCCCGTTTGATTTTCCTCGAGCCACCGAGGGAACTAGGTGAAACTGTAATCGACGCTTGAAATTATCCGGAGCCACCCTCGCGGAACGATCCAACTTCGCCGGAACACGATCTGAAACACTTTCTTCTGGGAACGAGCGACAGAAAACGAGGAGGATCTGGCTGGGTCGTCCCCCTTTTTCCGTCGATCATTCCGGGCACGAACCGCTCGCCACGGAAATTAGTTTCCACCTCTAATTACGAGGAATAGTAACGAGGCCGACGGATCGATCAAACTGGGCCGCGGGGATAGAGTTTCTCGTTCCGTGTGGAACGAAGAAAGTCGAATAATAAGAGGGCGGCATTGAAATACCTAGGCGGGTTCACGGCGGGTCTGGGTCGCCGGAACGAATTCGAAAAGAGGTCCTGGGAGACGGACGCGTCTCGGGGAGAACGAAGGACCACGGGGGCTGAAATTGTAGCCCATAAGACGAGAAGCGTAGCAGGGTCGATAACCAATTAGCGATCCCCGAGACAAGGGTCGGAATCGGGCGTAAACAGCGACAGACAGTAGCTAGGGCAACGAGTTTCGAGGCCACGGTGACGGCGATCTTAAATTTCCCATCCCCCTCCCTGTTTGCCTGGCTTTTAATCTACCTCGTTCGCAGTCGTCGGATTAACGACTGCATCTATACAGTAAAATAAATTCGAATAAACAAATTTTCTCATCCGTGGAATTTAAATTTAACATTCAAGAAGTCTATACTTTTTAAATTGTCATAAAAATGTCGTGTAATTTCAACTGTGAAACGTAACACACCGCCTCCCCCTAGGATTTTGACGACGTAACACGTCTATTCATCGGCGATGTCCTCGAATCACCGATTTCTTCGCGTTTCCAGTTCGAGCAACGAAGCGGAGAATGATCGACGGGGCGCGAGAACGTTAAAGGATAGAGGGGCGGAGGGGGATGATCGGGTGTAGGGATTCACCAACACCCTTAGGGTCCATTGACAAATTTGCCAGCGGGCAAAAAGCCTGCTTGGTATGCATCCCTTGCTCGATCCATCGGCCGTGCAACACCGAGCCGAGCTTCCTTCGGGGGGTGCGTGTGCGTGACGCGTGGCGTGCGTCAACCCCACCCTCCCCGCCGCCCTCGACCCACGTCCCCGTGAAATATTCCCTGGAATACGCGTTCCTCTTATCCATCCTCGAGACGTCGGGAAGTTTTTCTTTTCTTCCTTTTTTTTTTTAACGAGCCGCCTCTCTATTCCGCCGCCGCGATTTTCTTTGAAAGGTTTCGGGGGCTCTGATCGATGGCACCTTTTGCGAGGGATGTTTCGTCTTTATTAGATTCGAAACTTGATCGAGGACCATTCGTGAACCCAGTCGTCCCCCTGCTACCCCCCTTGAAATGCGTTTCTTTCGCGAGCCTCCTTTTTAAGAAGTCAGTCTCGAGTTACGTTGGGTATAGAACTTCCAGCAGTTTATAACGAAGCAAATGTTTATTCGTAAAATTATATCAAATGATTTAACGAGACTGAACAACACGTGTGACAATAATCGTCCAGAAAGGATCGAATCGGGATATCGTGCAAGGTTAGCAAAGCGAGGTCCAGCATCTGGAAGGAAGCAAACCTAATCGAGCAAAGTTCAGAGATATTACCGAGATGAGATGTAGAACATCGTGGTAACCCAAATACATTTAGGGCACCCTATCCAACAGCGGGGCTGAATTTAGGGTACCGTTACCGATGGCTGCGGTCCAAGTAGACTCCGGGAGAGGCCTTGGACCGCCATAAATATTCACGAACCCCTTGGAAATCGAGCGAAATCGTTTACCACCTGCGACACCGATAACCTAAGACCGGCTTTCTCGTTGTGCCGCCATCCAGGCCCGTGACACGTTCGACCGTGGTGCGGTATCGGTAACGAGGGTGGTCCGAACAGGATCCAATAACGTCCGAAGCACACGTCACCCTCGAGAACGATCCCCGTTGCTTTTGCCGACCATTAAAAAGGAAAAAACGAACCCCCTGCCCGAATCGTTGAAACAACCACGCGATAAATCGTGAAAACTGCTGAAGTTTCTAGGACCTTGGTGAACCTTAGCCCTCCGTGTAATTTAAAGGCATCATCCATCGGACACTTTGGGGATTACCCTAGATTTGGATACGAACTCGAAGTTTTTTCTAGGGGTAGGAGTTGAAACTCGCTTAAAATAATTATCAAGTTTATTAGATTTAATACCCGAGGGTCCATCATAAATATCGGCGCGAAGAAAAAAATATCGCTTGGTGAAAAAGTGGGCAACGCTGGAAGACGAGACGGCGAGGTCCAGAAAATGGATGGATGGTCGTTCGCAATTTGGTCCCCCCCACCAATAACCGCGACACAAAGTAGCCAATTTATAATCCCCTGCCCCTCACCGACACTGGATACTTCTATCTACGTACCTGGTCTCCTTCCGCCCCTGCGTTCGCGCGTGTGCGTCCCGTCTCGCCGCCACGATTCGCGGCCAATGGGCCGAGAAATGAAATTTGTCCATTAACCTCTGATCGAGACGCCTCGAACGGTTTCTCCCGGAATCGATATCCTTGATTTTGATTTACCTAACGTCTCCGCTTCCTGGAATATTTTTGGATCGTCGCGATGCTTCGGTTATTAACGATCGTTCTTGTTTTGTTCAACTTTAGCGAACGATCGCGAGAATTCGAGTCTAAAATTACATTGAAATTGTCCGCCGTTCAAGGCTCGAAATACCCGTCGTTAAAGGGTTATTAAATCGAGAACGCAGATGAGAGCCTTTGTAACTCGATTTCGCCGGCTAGTATGACGCAAATTATACGCTCCCGGTGGTTAAACCGCGTTTACGGGCAGCCATACGTGCAGCCCCTATCGTGTGTCTAAAATTGAACCCTTACGTGGTCAGCTGTTTAGAAATTTTACGTATACTTTCATCGTGAAAGTGTACGAGAAACGACGTATACGCGTTTCTTCCTTTGACGAAGAGAATAAACCTGTCGGTTCACCTATTTCCTTGCCGAGGATAATCCCGAAGAAAAGGAACGACCTAAAATTAATTGCTCGGCCGGAAGCCGAAGGGTCTGTTCTGGTCGTGTAAAGAAAGCCCCGTACGATCGACTGGAAGCCTAAGGAAAAGGGTGTGCATCGTCGATCGATCGAACGACCACCATTCACGCCGAAACGTTTCACGAGCGTAATGGTGGTCCACCCTTAATGGACACGGTGGATCAAAAAATTTATCGCGCGCGAAAGCCGACTGGGCAATTAGTGGGTCCGATCGTTTCGGTGAAATACAAGCGCGTCTTTCTTTGGGGTAGCGCCGATGAATGGACGAGGGGGTTGGATCCAGTTAAGAGGCAACCTTGCGCAAGAAATAAGTGAATATCGTGGTAGGAGTAAGTCTCCTTCGATTAATAAATATCTAATAATTGATTATCAACTGATTGATTCTTTATTTCTTGAAACACACATTTACATTATTCAGAGGGTGAAATTTGAAATATTTAGCAAAGTCAATAGAGCTTTAAAACGTATCAGAGAATATCGTATCACGAAAAGCAGTGAAAGTAATTCGATAGATAGCCAGTTTAGCTGACGTGCCAATCGCTGGCGAATTCAATTTTTTCCTCGACGTGTTTTTAAGAGTTTGCCGACTCCTTTGGGAGAAGGAAGTCGACGAAGAGCGGGCTCGAAACTTTCCGCCCCTCCGCGGGGTAGATCTTTGATGCCCCATCAAGGGCTGGAACGAGCTTGGAAATTCCCAGGGGGTGGAGAGAGGAGGAATAGGTTCCACGTCACTGATCGTCCGATGGATCTCCGATTACGACATGCGACGTGCCGTATAATTGAGCAGGTGTTGCGAATCGATCCACAGAAATGCATCCCCCTGCCCACTTTCCAATTTATTGCCAGAAATTTCTAACGCAAAGAGTCAATTTTCTTTTTAGAATTTTGCAACCAGAAATTATAATAATTATCTACTAAACGAGCTTCGTAGAGGGCTCGAAGGGTTAAAAATCGAACGCGTCTAATGTCTCTTAATCAAATTTTCCCGATCTCCATGACCGTTCTTCTCGTTCGACCCCGTCGGCGCGCACCCCCGGTCGCTAGTCTCCGCGACGTCATTCCGGACGGTTTAATTATTATCAACCCCGTGGCTGGCAGGACGAGTGACGGATGGATTTTCGTTGATATGACGGGCGACGTGGCGTGTAATTAACTGGCAGCCAATTATAGACACCGGGGCTTCCACGGTTTTTAACTTGCGTCTCGTGACAGCCGTCGTTTCACGTCGCTGCCCTCTTACCCCAACGCCCATCCTCCCTTTTTTTTCCGATCCACGGATGCAAGGGTTAGAGGGGATCGGTTGCTGCCTCGGCTCGAATTTGCTTCAGCGACAAGGAAGAAGGTGAACGGTGGAGGTAAAAGTCGGGGTAATAAGAACACAGATTAATTTCAATGACGTTTTTTTAATTTTTTTTCTCTTTTTTTTTTCTTTTTTAATTTCACTTCATTTCACCATTATCTTTAGGATAGTGGCATTAAAAAATGTTTATTAATATAATATGTATACTTTCCTTAAAATCATTCATACTCGTATTCTCATAGCGTAATAATCATAATAATAATATATATAATCATTATAATAATATATATATATATATATCTATATTTATTTATATATATATATTATGTATATGTATTTCGCATATAGAGAATAGTCAATTACATAGTAGGTTTGCGTAGGTTTTTTTTTCTGTTGTATTCCTTATTACCAATATCGTTATTATTATTATTAATTTTTTTTTTTTTTGTTCATTTACTCTTTTTTAATTGTAAAGGTATTCAATTACTAAACATATAAAAGCGGTATAAAGCTCGATCCTCACACGCTAAATTGTATTTCTTTTCTTTCGTTTGTCCGTTCTTCACCCCCCCAATATAATATATATATATATATATAATAATTAATATAAATCGTCGCGTCTCACCACCGGTATGCGTTCATTTTTTTTCTTTCAATAAATTGCCGTTTCACAAAAAAATTTTTCTTTTTTTTCTTTCTTTCTGTTCACTCCCTCCATCCATTCAGGTATATCATTTACGCACACTCGCACTCGATTAACTTTTTTTTTTTGTCTGTTTATCAATTTCTTTTCATTTTTTTGTTTGTTATTGTTTAAATCTAGGCGCGATTCTCAATGCTTACCGAGTGTAGTATCTCTCTAAAAAAGTGTACCCCGTCCCTTTCGTCGTAGGCCACGAATCCGTACGACCAGCGACCAACGATCGAGGGGTGTGTGCGGATGAAAAGCAAAAGGAGGGAGAAAGGTGTGCGCGTCGTAGAGAACGGTCGTGGAAAAGTGGCGAAGGAACACGAAAGGGACGGCGTAAGCCCGATAAAACTGCCAGGACCATATTGACCGTGTCCTCCGCTCTGTCCGTTAGAGCGTCGATTAATTAAACGCGAGAACTCGTATTTAGCGCCGACAATGACGACGGGAGGTTCTCGAAGGGAGGGCCTTCTATTATATTCCCTTCGCGGCCCTCGCTGACCTTGACCCTGATCTGGCTATCCCTGAAAATTCGGGTCAACGGCCAAGACCCCAAACCCGTCGGCAACGTCCTCGAGTAAAATATTAAAAGACTAAAGGCGAGTCGTTTCTTCGAGTTCCACAAAAAACTGTCCGACCTCCTCTTCTAAACTTCAACCCCCTCTCATCTCCTTCTCTCTCTCTCTCTCTCTCTCTGTCTATACATATAGGCCTTCCATTTTATTTTACTTTATTTTGTACACGTTCTTGAATAAGGTGTTTCGTTGACGCCTCGAAGAAACGACCTTAACCACGTGTTAAGCACTAGCTCTTCTGGATCGACACAGCTTATCGATAATATATCTTCTGTTTATTTTTTTGTTTCTTTATGTTTTTCAACCGTAAATCATCCTCTTTTCGTTACTTTCCGCTTCGTCGTGCGTCTATCTTCCCCCTCAAAGTCGCTGGCGGGCACAACCGGCCCCTTTGTTTCACTCTCTCTCTCTCTCGTTCAACCCCCAATTTTCAACCCCGTTCTTCATCCTCTTTCGTCCCTCCGCCTTTCGCGATCTACGATTCCGAATTAATTTCGTGGATGAATCGACCCTCTCCCCGCTCTAGCGTTTTCTTTTTTCCGAGGGAACCGTATTCTCGACCACCCCCGTTCGTAATTTTTCCATTATTCTTGTATCTCGTCGGACGAACCGAACGCCCAGCGTTCGACGAACCGACGAAATTCATTCTCCACGCGTCAAGAATACGTTCCTCTTTCTTTTGTACGTTTTCCAGCAACGATTCGGCGATCCCCCGGTCCACCCTGGCGACGATCCTCTGAAAGGTCGTTTTTTGGACAGGTGGGCGACGTCGACGCTTTCAGGGTCGTTCTTGCAATTTGGAATCGAAATTACCAAGGTTTCTGATTTTAAATTACAGAATTTCTATAAAAGAAAATCTAGACAGGAAAATTGCCAATGGTACTTCTATTGTTAACATTGACCGTGAAAAGCGTCGCACGATTAAAATTCGAGGAATCGCTCTTCAAAAAGAATCTCAGCGTCCTAAATCGAAAGTAAAGGGTGCAGAATTTCATCTCGCGAGGTCATCGAGTCACGTATACATAGAAATCTTCAACGTAGTTTAACCAAAATTCGTTTGAAAAGAGCGATTCCTTTGAAACAAGAAGAAACGTTCTTGGTCTCGTCGCAAGGGGACGAGGAACATCCGTTTCCTTTTCCTTACACCCCAAAATAAACCCCGGTTGCTGATCCGCCCGCCAGCTAAAGGTACAGCGTAGTATCTAATAACACCCGAGTTAGACTCTCGCCCTCAAGCCAACCAAACAAATATAGTCGCATACAATTATTACAATACGAATTCTTAAATATCAACTCTTATATACTAACGATAGAATGATAATTAATAGGGTTTTGTTGGATTTCGCGGCCGTCAGATAACGGCCGGCTACGTGTACGTTTCATTCTGTTTCTTTCTTTTCTTTCTTTTTTTTTTTTTTTATGTAAATAATAGTTTCATCTCTCTTATCTTTTCTCTCCCCTTTTCTAAAACCGTACATTATATCTTGTGTTCTCGTTTCGTAATAATTTGTAATTAACCCTCGAGTTAACAAACATAATGTTCATGCCGGGTTTTGTGTTATAATTGGGGCGTACCCCAGCCATTCTGCTCAACCCCTTTCGATACGACCACCCCTCACCCCTTTTGTTCTTCGTAAAACTTTATTTGCAACGGAGCTGTTTTACCTCGACTCTTGGTATCCTCGTATTTTCATCCCCCCCCCACTCTGAAGTCTGAATTACTTCGCGTTGGATTGAGCATTCGGGAATATTAAAATATTAAAATATTCCAATAGGAACATAATAAATTCTTTAACGTGCAAACGGATACCGAGGTACCCGGATATTAACACGCTGACTGCCTAGTGGGGGTTGTACACCCTCTTCAAATATTGTATCTAATATCTTACAAATTACTAGAGAAAAAATTTACATAGACTGTATGTTCTTTTACCTTCAAATTTGAAGAATTCTTAAAGAATTGCTCTGAGATCGAAAGAAAATTGAATGATGGCAGTCAACGGTGTCAAAACAAGGGTTAAATCTTCCCATTCACCCCGCAAGCTGGATAACAAAGTTTAAATAATTATAAACGAGAACGACGATGGTTGAATCGATCAACATTGTTGACGAGATGTGTTCTCTGAATGATCACTGATATAGCGTCCTAGTATCGTTAGAAATTCGATCGGACATCGTTTAAATCGTAGAAATAGGCTAAGTTAGGATTCGTTGGACGATCTCCACGATTACCGTGGAAATCCCTCTCCTCTATCTTTATTATCGTTAATTAGAAACGATTAGGATTCTATTCGAACGTGACACCTGAAGAATATTCTCGAGGACCAATTCCAGTGGCAGATTTATCGAAGATCTCGAAAGCTACCTGGCTTTGTATACGTGTACATCGATTTTTCGTTAAAAATTCCTGAAGGATACCTGAATTCCCTAATCGAAAGCTCAGTCGATTTCCAAAGACAGAAATGTACATATATCGAACTGGATGTGGGCGAAGACGGATCGTCGATCAAGCACGCCGTTTGTAAAATTACCAATCAAAAAAACATTACTCGACAGACGATTTTCAATAAATACAAAACGCTAATATTAATTACCACTGCTACTTCTATCAAATTCTACTGTTATCAGCTACGACTACGGAAATTCTTTTTTTTTTTTTGTAGACCACTTTTGAATAGATTTTTATCAAAAATATATCTCGTGTGCGAGATTGCACACGCATTTTTCTTCGTTTCTCCGCGACGTGGATCGTCGGCTCGACGCTCGAGTAAACAATTACGGATATTCGAACTATCAAGGAATTCTTGAACGTTCGGATATGGAGTCGTCGGGTCGACGTCGTCCGCCGCCATTTCACAATCTTGTTATCTCGTCTGTCGAGCAACAACCCCCTTTCGAAAATAACCCCCCGATCCTTGATCCACGCGATCCCCTCTTCGCCCCGCTTCTGTTTTTTATTATAAATTACGTTGTAGTCTACGTCAGTCTGAGATCGAATCGACGTCCGTCTGGACGGCCACCATCGATCGCCTGTAATATGTATGAAAATTTGTAAAATGCGGTTAAAAGTCGAAGGCTGGAACGGTTTTATGTTTCTCGAGTCTTATTCGTCGGCAGTTTTCATTCACGGGCCCGGGAACCGCTTCTGAGCGACCACTTCCGGTTCGATGGATCCACGACGCAGGATCAGGTGCTTCTTTACATTCGCATACGTTTCAGAGCCAAAGGATCGCGAATTCGTCGGCGAGAGGCAACAAGAGTACACGTTTCTCGTCGATCTACTTGCTGCGCCGACGAAATTTACATCTTCGAGGAGAATTTTGATTTTTCGAGGCTCGATCTAGCGGGCGGCCATCCTCTTAGGTGGTCGATCGAGAAGATGGTTCCGGAAGCCGAAATTGCTCTCGTTTTATTGATTTGTTGTTGGCTAGCACAAACGACCGAGCAAGTCGTATGGGATACAGAGTGTTCCGTAAATATCGCTTGAATTTTTGGAAATTGAAAAATCCTAAGGTAGAATTCTTTGGAAATTTAGTGATAGGCGGTTCTCAAAGACTTCTACGGTGAAAATTCTTGCAAGTTTGACTGATCAAGATCTGTGATTATTACGATTTTAAGAACACCCTGTCTAACGATCAGTGACAGAAGATTGCTTCAAAAATCGTCGGTGTTGGCGTGTGAACTGTACGTGTGACGTGTAAAAGTGTTAATCAATTAGCCCTATATACATATAGATTAAGGAGATAAATCGAAGACACCTATAGAAAAGGGATATTAAAAATTTCGTTTGCTTGTCGTTCCTTTTACCCTACAGAATGGTATTGCATGCAATAAACACACCGAAATTCTACCTACGAATATTTAGTTCTCGTCGAAGCATTTTCCTCTACACCCACGCTCGCACGCACACACTAGTCAAGATTTTCCTTCGCGCGGCTTTCGTTTACACGGTCCTATGATCTGCTATCGATGATTATATAGTACCAATTTCACTTAAGACATCAGCTTGGTGTTGTATCTATAGGGAAAGGTTCTCCCTTGTTTTAGGAACCGCGCGATGGGGTGTGTTACACCCCGATTTATCGTTAAATATATTTCGTGATTATCCAAATACACGACAAGAGATTTTTAAGTGGTAGTACTTAGTTCGATTGGAAATTTGATGAAAATGGGGGTGTAATACACCATCGCGAAGTCCCCTCTGTTTCCGTGGGATGGGTTGTTTCGATGGGAACTCGTCCTGGATGAATTTTCTGAAAATTCATGGAAAATCACGAATTTATTTCCTCCTGTGAGAAAATCCGACGAACAGTTCCCTCGAATGTTTTACCTGAGAGAATTCGGGATAATCTGGGGGGTGAATAGATCGAAGCCGCGCCTTAAGTGCTAATGGCAGTCTAAATCGTAAGAACGTTAAACGTACAATGCAATGTTAAATGTAATACACGATCGTAATATGTATATTTTGTTTAATAATTACCTCGAACGAGACCTAGACTCTAGATAAAAGTATGCAAAGTACGTACCCACGTTACAATAGATCATATTTTTATTTGTTTCTCGTATCGTTTAATTCTATCGTAATTAGAAAAAACTCCTGCCACCATCAACCAGGGGAAAACATTGTTTAAACGCGTATAATATAACATGCTACACCATTTCCTTTCCTCCTCGTTTCATACTGTTTATTATATACTTATTTCCATTCGCGAAAACACCCTCCGTTTTCTCACCCCCTTTTCCACACACACGCACTGTCGTTCCGTTTCCGTCATCCTGTTGCTGCTTCCTCGTGGCGATAACCATCGTTCGTCGCTCGAATATACGTAATTATCTTCGTTAGAAATATTTGTACTCTTATTGGGGAGGTATCGAGCAAACCTCGACTCTGCCTTCCGTTCTCCAGTCGTTGCACCACCTTACAGAGTTCTGGGAATGAATATAATTAACCCTTTCGCTATGTGTTTTGTCTTCGTAGAACTGTTGGATTGTGAAATGAATCATTTGTGAAAAGAAAGCTTAAAATTAGCTTAAAATTGCAAGGAAGAGATTGTAAAAATGGAAAATTGTTAAAGTATTGAGATACTGTAATCACCCTTAATAACGAAAGGGTGAAATTTTGGAGAACGATGCGGAGAACGGAAAGCAACCGAGTCGATCCAAAGGAAACGCATCATCGTTGCTGCGATCGACCACGAGGACTACCGTCATCGACCTTTCGATTAAAATTCACAATCGATTCGTCTCTCTGCTCATTGTCCCTCTTTTCTTTTCCACGGCGATCTCTGAATAAAAAGGAAAAACAGCCACGGTCGGCGGTTTTTCTCCTTCTTCCTTCGTTTGCAGAGCACTCGAGACGTCTGCCAATTAAATTAAATAGTGTCGACGAAGGATCGGCTGACCGTTCGAAATAAGGGACGTTTGCTCTTTGCTCCTTTCGTTTCCGACAAAGGAATATCGCAAATCCTTGCTCGTCGATTTCGATGGAACCTTGTGGATTCGTTAAGTGATCGAAAACAATATCGAACGCTCGCTATTCATTTTCATTTGAAATATTTCTTTCCTCGCTTTCACCCTATAAACCTCCAAAGTTCCATCAACCCTTAAGAAAAAAGGAATCTTATATTTTTAAAAACTTAGAAGTATTATTCTTGTAATTCGTATACAGAGGTTGGAATCAACGAATAACGATTTGTAATATTCCCATGTAAATCGTCCTCGTGGTCTACCAAACAACGAGATTGTATTTCCCCGCTTCGTTTTCTGATACCGACAAACCAAAACTTTGTAGAACGCGATGGAACGCAAAGAAAAGCTAGTAGGAGCCAACGAGAATTCGTTTCTTCTTTTTGTTATTTCTCGTCTCGTTTCTTCCTCTCTTGGCTTGGCTGAAGTCCACCGATGGGTAGAGAACCATTCATCCCTCGCAATCATTCGCTCATTCGAGATCACTAATCGTCTGGACGCGTCCACACCGATTACTCTAATCGTCCAAGCAACCCTTAATTACTTTGACGTTGCCTCTACGACTGTATACAATTTACCTTAAAAATTGTTAAGCATAAAATCAACATTTCCAAGAGAATTTTAAAACGGAACATTCGAGTTTCATTTGATGAAAATTGATCAATTTTTCACCTAGTTGATTAACGGCGGTGTGAACGCGTCAGGGTATCCTCTATAGATAAGCTACACGAAAAAATGGGGGATTATTAGTTTCGATTGCGTATCTTTAAAAGGGTAAGCCTACGAAGTATTTATAAAAGATATCGCCGCTTAGAGACACCCCTTTCCTCGTCGGGAGATCGTAACACGATTCAAGGGGTGTATCTTGGATCTACGTTCGAAACGGCGAAAGTTCACTACGATTTAATTAGATTTGTTCCTTTTTACAGTTTGTTCGACGACGGTTAGGCGAATAATGCGGGTATATAAGATAATATTTGCATCGAATACCGGGTTTTAATTACAACAAGACATCGATCGAACCAGAGTGTTCGTTTCTCTTTCTTCAACTCTCTTGGGCCTAGCGCGACCTCAACTTCCTCTCTCCTGAATTGTGTTTATCTTCAAAATTCACTTCCATCATTTTTACGTTTCTCGAGAAAGGAAAATTGATAAATTTTCGAATGTTTGTTCAAGAAATGAAAGTTTTCGTTCCGATAAAAAAGACAGGATACAAGATCGCCCTCGTCTCGGTTTTCCCAATGATTAAAAAGGGTTTGAGGAAGCGCAAGGCGAGACAGAACTTTCGCACAACGTACGAACGGGTCTCCTTCCCTACGGATTTCGCGTACATCGATACAGAAACATGTATTCCCGTCAAAACGAGACAGCGAGCTTTACCCTGACAGACAAACGCACCGATGCAAGTGTTTCGTGCAATCCTTAAACTTTAATGGTGTATCGCTTTTGAATACCACGTAGCCGATCATGGGGATCGTCGAAGCATCCTTTCTCGAACGATTTCACGCTTTATTACTTGAAAGTCGAACAAATCATCGGAAAATAGAATAATCGTGTAGGTGAATTTAATTAAAATTCTAATATTCGATGCCTTCTTTGTGTAAAAATGAAATTTGGGGTTTATCAAAATTCCGAAATTACCCGCGACGATCCCAAAAAATCTGTAAGATTTTACACAATTTCCATAAAATCGTTCGAGAGATCCAGACGTTCCATGAAGAATGTTAATCCTTTTCCTTTTATTTTAATCGCTACAAAAAAAAACGAGTCTTCTCAGACGTTGGTTTCCGATGGAGCGGCAATTTTTGCTTTTATTTTTTCACGAATCTCATCCTTTCTTTATTTCTTCCCTCGCGTTTCTTCAATTCCCAATACCAAAGACAAAGAGATCCTTTGTCCTCTCCGCGTCACGTCCCCCTCTCTCTCTCTCTCTCTCTCTCTTCTTTCCATTTCAACGTATCTTCCCTTTTTTTTGCTTCCTTGAAAAACACCCTCTGTCAGTTGTCCCGTTTGGTCCGCACTACCAGCATTGATTATTTTTCTTGCTTTCGCAATGCACAAGAATTATTACTCGTTTTTCTCTTTCATCTTAAAGAAAAGAAAAGAAAAAAGAAAAATAACTGTGTCCCCTTCGCCCTCGTTCCTTCCATCCTTCTTCGTCGTCCATTAATTCATGCCGTCCGATCGGTCTTCTCTTCCTTTCGGCCCTTTCTTCGCGCACCTCTCCGCTATCGATACTCGTTAATCCGATTACAAGCTAAAACACGCGTTAAGAAGAACTACCGATTACCTAAAGAGAATGGTGCTTTAGTTTCCCGTGGAAATTCCCTCGACTTCCTTCCGTTCGATTAGCTCGAGGAAGGCCCCGAGAAATCGCCGATTAATTTTGCAAATTCCGATGCTTCTCCTCTTCGTTTCCTCGATGGTTTCGAGGATGGATCAATGTTTCCTCGAAACGATTTTTCTTTCAAACGCAAAATCAAACAGAAATTGCTTCCTTCAATTTCCTCGTTCTCTTCGACAAATAGCAATACGTTACGCGACGCGATACTTTTTACGCTTAAACTAAACTTAACCAGCTAGAAATCCTAGAGCGCGTATTACAAAAACGTTCGACCCTTGTTGCCCGATCTCGTTTCGTGATCGCCTCGGCGATCTCTTAAAAAAATAGGGTACAAAAATTATTCATCTAATTATTTCTTTGAAATTCTATACTTAATACGATTTTTCGACACATCGTCTCATTTTTTTTTTTTTTCGTTTTTTTGGCTTTTCTTTCGAGAAAATTTGCTCTCGTTCCCCCCACCCACCCACCCACCCACCCGTCTTAATAAACGCACACAGCCGAATAAAAATGCCCCGAATTTCGCTCTCAGTCGAATACCCTTCGCGGATCGATCCTCGATCGATCTCGAAATTTCATTTTGACGCCCCGATACGAAAAATTTCACCCCCTTTTTTTTTCCAGTATAAAAAATCCCTTACAGCCTAAAACCACGACACATACAAAACACACGTAGATGATAATTAACTCGTTTAATTGTTCGTACAGCAATCCGATTTACCTACCGGTAGTCTATCAACCCCTCAACCGTTTCCTGGTTGCAATTTTCTGGTAAAAATGCAAATTTAATCAAACTTTCAAGGTACTTCCGTTTATCTCGAAGGTATATTTGAATTTTTCGAAAGAAAAGCGTGCAATTTGATGTCTGACAAGGTCCGAACGGTAGGTAATGAACAAAAAGGATCGCTAATTTTCCACGAGCCAGACACCGTGTCTTTTCGTCCGAAGGAAAATTGAACGCCGAGTTTCCTGCGAAACGAGCTCTCTCACGCGTCGACGAAATCGAAATCAAAAAGTCGAAACATCAAAAACAAACAAACACGTCGCTCCATTGGTGTTGAGTTACAGTGAAGTCACCTTTTTCTTCCCCCGTCTTTCCACAATCAAGACCGTGTCTTGTATTCCGTGACGTATACGCTTAGAAAAATGATTTTTATCGGGGGAACGCGCGGTTCCGCGCCGACGCTGGGAACCGCTCGCGCGGAGTATCCTCCGTATTTACACGTTTTATTGCGATTCTAAAGGCTACGACTAAGAGAAGAGACTGTTCGAAGCGGACGCGAGCGGATTCCCAACGTGCCCTCCTCCTTTTCTCGTTCCGTGCGAAGGATCCTGCCGAGAGGAACGCGCCTGATACACACGGCAGAAGCTACTAGTTTCAAGCGTTCTGTATACAAAGTGTTTACGTATATAGAGTGTACATGTTACACAGAGAGAATTATACACCGTTCGAAAACGCGATTAAATATGTACGAAAGGGGAGGGTGGTTATTACAGCACATCCACACGCCATTCAGACACAACGGTTTATACCCCCCGCGAGGAAATTGCCTGTGCGCGAACGGGTTCCCCGATACTCCAGCGAGGGGGCCAGCCTACCAGCTAACGATTAATTACAAGTATCTCGAGTGTGAAAGCTTAATTACGATCGTTGCACGCGCGTCGATCATCCTCCTTCGTCCGAATATTTTATTCCTCCCTCTTTCTATCTCTCCAGCGATGGGGTGGCTCGAGCATCGATTCGTAATTACATATCTCGTGACTTATTAATATCTTACGATCAATTCAGGTGAATTATGGCGGTATTTATATCAAGAGTGACTCTTTACTTCGTAAGATCAGGTTTGTACCGTTGCAGATTATCGATATGGAAATCCGTTGAATTATTACTGAGATTAAACTGGTATACTGTTATAGAACTTTGCATTAGAATCCAGGAATAATGAATCTAGAACCCCCCTTTTCGAAACCGTTTGACCGCGAACGATGCTCCAGCCACGAAACGCTCGCCAGAGGGAATTGAAAGAAGCACCCCCGTGCTCTGAGAGGACGTCAGACGAAGACAACGACGATGCAGAAAACGTAAAACGAAGCGAAAATTGAACCATCGTGCGCGACGAGTAATAAGAGAAGCTGTATGTGTGTGTATGTACGTGTTATATGTGTGTCGGTGTTTCTCACTTTTGCTCTCTTTCTCTCCTATAGAAATTCCTCGTCGCTTTCATTCCCATAACGAGACTCATTCACTCTCTCTTCCCAGTGCGTCGATCGATTGGATCACGGCTCGTAAAAAAACCGGGCCATCCACGAAAGGGGGATATAAACCGAGCCGGGGGGATGAACGGCAGCGGAGAAACGAAATAAATCCACGGACGATGGAACAAAAGGAAGAGCCGTGAACCAATTGTCCGACGCGGCTACCCGTCCGCTAATTCATCGATTCTTCGTTTCCGATATCGATTTCTTTTTCTCCTCCTCCTCCTCTTTGTCTTGCAACCACCTTCCCCCCTCCCTTTCCTTTGCTGTTCCGCGTTTTTCATGGAGTCGGATATTTATTACGACAAATGAGGTAGTTCATTGACGAAAACTCGATCTCGTTTCGGCTTCAGAACAGAGAAACAGGTGAAAATTATTCTCACGGACGAAATACTCTGCGAATTAAATTTTAATTACTCAATTTATTCGCGGGTCGACGCTTCGGATATTGCCTTGGAAACGTTGTTCAAATTATTATAAATATTGCAAAATATGGTCGCGATAAATTTTGAATCGTTGTTTCCGAATATTTTAATTGCCATCTTTCTCCGTGAACGTCGGGGGATTAATAAATAAATCGATACGCCCCGTTATCGTAACGAACGACCAAAACATTACAGACAATTAACCTCCCTCGAAATTTATAGCTCTGCAGAGACGGCGTTGTTCGTTTTCGAAAAAGGGAGGACAGCAAAGACGGGAGGGGGTGCGGTGTTATTAGGTTAAATAACAACATTATGTTCCTATGTACATTTGTACCATAAGCCAACCTATCCCCGAATCGACTCGATTATGGGCCGGACTCCCAGGATTCTGGAACATCGATTCGATTTCATTTTCATTGAATATTTGCAAACAAGTTCACAACCGAAAGGCATTAAACAACGTCTCATTAGATTTCGATAACAGGATCAGAACGTTCAAAGCAACAACTTTAGACGAACAATATTTATCTATCTATCGTCTCACACGCGATTTGGCACCGATTTTACCTTCCGCCTCGTATTTCAAATTATTCCTCGTTTTCTAAAATCCTTTCGATTCGCTGGGAGCCCGGCTTCTCTTTCTTTTATCTTCAATCGTACCGTGTGAAAGACAGCCGGTGTGTGTACTTATTTGCGTGGTCGGCGATCGTCGATCTTGTCCCCCGATCAGGAAACCACCCCCTAATTTTATCTTCTGAAAACTGGACGAGACAGACGGCCGCGAAGTGTATTAAGGCAATTTTCTTTGAGTTTTTGATAGAAATATTCCGCTACTTGTGCAAAAATTGATGTTTGCGTTTCTGAATTGTCAGTAAAAGTTTCTTTGATTCTTCTCGAGGGGGTTCGTGAATCGAGGGACAAGCTGCGTACGAGGAAGTATCTTTTTCGCCAGAAAAAACAAAATCGCTCTCCAGTAGCGCACTCGATAAAATTTCATCGTCGTTCGTAACACGTTTCAGTATTATAACAACACCATAGTTTCTTTTTTCTCTTATTTTTCGGCAAAATGTACACTTTAAATTACACGCATCATCATTACAGCACTGATCTCCATTGGATTCTTCATTTTCTCTATCTTTCTCTCCATTCTCGTGTGGGGCGTGGTAAAAAACAGTGGCCTCTGAATTTGTCAGCGTGTTTTTGCTAAAAAGGGAGGGAGCTGAGATTTTTTTTTTTTTTTTATAATAATCTGTCAAACTTAATCGGGACTCGAGACGCGCGAAACCGAAAGGATTCCTCTCCAACAGATATATACAGGTATTTAGATATCCCTTTCTAACGCTCTTAACTCTGGAACAACTATCTTCGTTTCGAATTTCATCGATTCTTAACGCTTTGACGATTTCTTTACGTATAAACACCGAGTGAAAAATGAAAAATTGACGATTTCGTGACGAAGTGGAATCAACAACCCTCAAAGCGTTAAGGTTCTTCGAACGGTCTGGTTGTTCCAGCGTTAAGTACAGGCATGCCTCGTGTTATTGCTTCTCTTTTTACCAGATATTGCGATTTTTCCCCTACGTCCTCGAACAAAGGTACTGGTAATTTTTTCGTCATTTTTACAATATTTTTGTGGACTCGCAACGTCTTGGAAAGCACGCCTGTATCTGAAACATATCGCTCCTTCCGGTTCCACGTTCGCGATGGTACACATTATCAATTTTTATTTTTCTCTCAACAGTATGCACACACATCTCGCTCTCTATTTCTCTTCCTCGTTCACTTTCTCTCTAATCTTTCTCACTTTGTACGTCTTTCGATAAATTGTCGCGTTTGTCGTGGCGCGATTCGATTAAATGCTTCTTATCCATTATCTCCTCCTCGATCGACTCTCTCTCACACTTCTCCCGGTACCACCTCATTCCGATGCTTTCTCACCTTCGTCACTCGTTTACGTTATCTCTCATCCATTCCCTGGCTCGTAATATTTTTTTCCTCCGCGCCTAAAAATAATCAGAACCGCTCGGGGGAACACGTGGTCCCGTCTCGGGGACGATGAAAAATCGTTTTTGGTGAATTCAACGGCGTCGACTGCCATTGGGGACCGCGGTGACTCACGTTCGAAAATTATATTTGGAAATTCAATTTAAGATTTTCCCTTTAAGAAATTTTCAATATTATCGAATTTATTCTTATGGCAGTAATAAATTAGTACATTAGATAGATAAATTAGAGAATATTTGGTTCGGAAAATTGATAGATTAAGGGATTAAGTTCGAAAACTAGTAGTTTCAGTGATACGAGTCAACGAGTTGACCGCCACAGTAGAAACGTCTACGAATAGTCAGACACGGGGCAAAATACAAGACTATTTGTATCAAATGGCAATCGATGCGTCAATAAATGTTCAAAGATTTCATCCCCCAAAACGTAACCACGACATTTCTCCACAGAACATAGCAGGGTCAGAAAAGAAAGAAAAATACCTGTTGCACGGCACCGCTTCCGGTTACAGAAAGTACACGTAGGACTGGAAACTATAAACGTAATAATAAAATACCTAAGTAACAATAATATAAATCGTCTCTCGGCTACGAGAAGAAAGAAGCCGACTTCCGGAAATGGACGTCGTTGGCCGAGGCTAACGTGCAGAATCAAACGAAAACCTAAACGACTGGCAGACGACCGGAAGTCGCCTGTCGCGTCGTACACGGATCAAGCGGGTTAATTAACAAGCGACTCGACGCTGGAGGGCGTCGTTTTCTTGTAATCGATCACAAAAAATTATCACCATTTCGCGGGTTACCCCTTCCGGACGTCCCTTTTATCCTTCCCTAATAATTCAATTTGTGTGTGCTCCAAAATTTCAAATTTTTGCTCGAATTTCAAATTCAGACTGTAATTTTGAAAAATGTCAATAATTCAGTAGGCTCGCGGCGACGGGAAGTATCAAGGGACGAAAATCCTCAATTTCCGCTGATTGTTCAAAGGAGCGATAAAGCGGCGAGAAGAAATCGCTGGCGCGCGGAAACCGTGGATCGTCGGAAGGAGGAATGAAATTAAAAATGGACTAACGAGCGACCGGTTGCGCCCTGTGTGAAAACGTTAACGAGCAGACGCCGCAAGAAAATAAAAGGAAGCTCGAGCAGCGGCGCTTTCTCGATCGCGGCTACTGAAAGAACATCGACCCGAAACATTGTATGCGTGTCCTGGCTGTGTTCTTATATGTGTGTGACCAGCATGCTGTACGTGTACTCGTGTGTATTACGTTAAATATGTCGCCGACTTTGGAAACCGCGTCGAACGATCCGCGCGACGACCCCCGCGCGTCCATCCCCCCTTTGATTCGTTCGAAAAACCATTGGACGATTCTCTGAATTTCAATTCTTATTGTCTCGTTAAATAAACAGACGGAAGGGTGTCGCTTTTCGCTCTGAAATAAAAATGACGAGGAATCGCGCGCCGTCCTCGCGCGATCGTTCGACGCGTCTCGATTACGATGATAAAACTTGTACCGTGAGTTTTACGATCGCTAATTGGATATTTTAAGGAGGTCTTTAAACTTCTTCAAAGAAACTCCCGGGAAAATGAAAAGTGAAACCGCGACCCTGCGTTCTCGCGCACGGGGCCACACACCGTTTATGATAATATATATAATATAATAATATATGCGTTCGAATTCTGTGTTACCGTAAATATGTTTCGTTTATGTAATATTACCTATAGTTGTCTAGCACAGCTGTAAAGAGAACCTTACACGCTAAAATGACAAAATGAAAACCGATCCTTAAACACGTAGATTCATATATATATATATATAATATTTCATATTTATTCTCATATATATATATATAATATACTTCATCTTCTTAGATTATTTGAAAAACCGTGTGAAAAGAACGCCTCGAAGAACAACCGATATATAAATTGCAGGATAAAATTTCTTCTCTTTTCTCTCATCTCCCCCTTTTTTTCTCACTTCCCCCTCTGTCGACACGGACACGGTACCCTATCACTAGAAACGTTTTTCTTTTTTCGATCGTACACGTTCGACGATACGCTTTTTCGGTTTCTGAATCGTTTCCGAAGGAAAGGGGGAAAACTCGTATCGTCGAGCGACGAGTTTAGAGGCCCGAGTCTCTGAAAACACAGTGGTCCTCGCTTAATAGACGCGCTGCAGGGATTTTATTCGTACTTTATTCAACCTTTCCCTCGCTACACTTGGCTAAACTGAAAATTTGAAAATTCCTGGCCCGCGACGCTGAAATTTTGCAAAATTCTGACGACGAAACTGTGAATGCTGTATAAATTTTTATTTCTATGGAGTAATTTTCACGAGAAAGTAAAAGACTGTTGAATAGAAATATAGAAATATTTCAGGGGCCCATAATTTTGAAATAAAAATATTGTTGGGAGTATTACATATTTTTATAAGCGCGTCGATTAAACGAGGACCAGTGTATTCAACGAAATTCAAGGATATCTTTCTTTGGGCGTCGATCTGACGTGCGAAATAAAGGAAGTTTACTCTCTTAACTAATATATATATATATATATACCTGAAAAACACCGTTCGTTTCTATAAACTTACTATTTATCGATGATTTCAAACCTCTCTCCCACCTCCTCTACTCCTCGCACCGTCTCCTCCATCATAATGACTATATGCTAAACTCTATTCATAGTTCAACCATTCATAACCTCTCTCTTGTAATCCCGTCTCTCTCCCTCTCAAGACCCCCCTTTTTTCTGTTTTTGTTTCATCATTTATTTTTGTCATTTTGTCCCTCCCCTCTTGTGTACAACTCCCAACCCCTATTCGTGTTTTCTTTTCCTCCTTATACAACCCTTCGTCCCATCCCCTCAACGTGCCATATAGATGTGCTATGTCGATTAATTAATTAATTATCATTAGAATATTCACGGACACGATATACTACGACAAACGATACGATATACACGCACGCGTGGAGCCACGCGAACGCGATCTGCGTTCGATTTCTATTCGAAGGGTCGCGTTCACGGACTCCCTGTCTCAATTTAAAAAGAAAAAAAAAAGTAAAACACTGACATAGAAAAGTGTAACACGGGTCGCGCGGATGGAGTTGCCAGAATTTCTCACCGAACTCAAAAGGGCGACGAAGAACAGAAACCTCCTCCTTCGGCGCGATCGAATTCTCTTCCCCGGCGGTTTCGTGGATCGAGGTAGATGCTTGCTTTCGACCGGGGAAAGAAAATCGTCCTCGCTCTCTTTTCACCTCCACCCTGGATCCCCGCGACCCGTCGATCGAAGAAGAATCGTTTACACAGCGACTTTCAACTGGAAAATAAGAGAAACCGGGTATAGCCTAAACTCGAAACCGTCGGTCTAGCCTTATAGCAACTAGCAGAGCGAGTGCGTCGCGTGCGTCGACGCACCTACGACCGAAAAACTCCAAAGAAATCGACGGACCCTCGTTTCGTTTCGCGATTCTCTCACGATAATTCCCTGTGTGCTTTCTCGATAGAAAATATCCATGCAGCTCCGTTCGTTTCCCCCTCGAACGACTACGAGATACGTCCGGTACGTCGACGCGTCGAAACTGACCATCTTTCTTCAAAAATCGAGTCGGGTGCCCGAAGAATCGCGCTCGTTCGATCGGGGGGCCCTCCTGAGGAAAACGGCGGTAGGGTGGTGTTCGATTCGGTGATTGATCATAGCGAGTACCCGAAAAATACTCGAGATCGTTAGTAAACGCCGCCATTTCCTCCAGGACGGGCCAGAAACGATTCGAGGAGCGAACGAGCGCGCGATCGCGGACCGATTTTCGAAAAAGGATCTCTCCGTTCTGAATCGTTCTGTTTCCTCGGTTCCAGGCGTCGATCGAGTCGCGATAGGAACTGAAACGAGCCGATGAACGTCTAAATATATCGCCCGGCACCTACTAATTACGTTCAACAACGCGAAGAACCACGTAGCGAAAATTGAAAACGGTAGGGAGTACAAAAGGTTTCCTTTTTCCATTTAATACCTCTTTGATTCGCGCGCGAAACCATGGGGCTACGTCTAAAACACCGCTGATTCCATTTTCCTTTTCGAGCGTCCAGGGTTCTTTACCGGAAACTGAACGGGATCGATCAATCTCTGATTACTCGCACAATTACCAAACATTTTCAAGTCGTTTTGCGAACGATATGGAAGAATTTAGAGTGCCTTGGATAATTTTGTGCTATACTTTATAGTGTTAGTCGTTGAGTAAGTTTTGCAATAAAATAGAAGACGTTTCGAGATTGATATTTGCATTTTAAAGGAGATGCGAGTAACCGAAGGTTGACAAAAGAGTTTCATCCCAGGTAACGAAAAACCGAGCACGGAAAACAGCTTTCAGTTCCCCTCTCTTTCTCCAACGCGTCCGGATGGAAAGCTAAGGGAAAACGCGAGCGAAAAGATAGAGCAAAAAACGCCGGTTGCTTCTCCTCCGAAGTCTCGTTCTACCCCCGATATTTGGCACTCTGAGAAAAAACGCACAACGAGAGACGATCCCTTTCACGCCGCGGACGTCTCCCTTCTTCGGCTGTTGGCTGCGACACGAGAAAGAAAACGACAAGGGGAACAAAGGAACCGAACACACCGGAAACGCGGTTTCGTCGCGCGGGATTCGATCGAACGGTGACAACGCACTCTCCTTCAGTTCGTTCTCTTTCTTTTTGGCTGTTCAAAATTCAAGGGTTCCACGCGAATAATCTTCTTCCTCGCACTCGCACAAGTTTTCATCAATTTCTCTGCACAACGGACTCGCACGCTAATTCTCTGTCACTCGATTCGATTACGTTCTTTCAGCGATCAAATCGTGCGACGGGGCGTTGAAGAAAGATGCGATCGTGTGACGAATCACCCTTTGGGGGATGATGAGGATCGTTATTGGCACTGTTATCGATTGGAAAACTGAAATATTGAAATATGACAAGTAACTATTCTCAAGTCGTAAGGATTAAATTCAAAATATCAGCAATTACTACCCTCGTAGAGAACTTCGAAATTTTGTACTTCTTCAACACCCCGTCCATAGTGTGCTCGGTTTGACGAATCCCGACACCCCGTACCCCCTCGAACGTTCCATTCGTACAAGGGTACAAAAGTTCGTTTGATGATCGGAATCGTTCGAAAGAGTGTGAATCCTCGCTAAAACACTACGGGACAATATAATATATATATATATATAAAAATCTCCTAGATATACTTCCCGACGTATAATTGGATTAAGTATACTCTTATTAATTTTTTTGTTGTTCTTTTTGTTAAATCGAAATAACGTAAAGAAGGTACACGATCGACTATACTACCATATGGGGAAAAAACGGTGGGCGGTCTGTTTGTGGGACGGCCGCTATTGATGGACAGCAACGACCAGCATCGCCAGAAAAGAAAAAGACAAAAACGAAGATTTTCTCCCATTTTTTTTTGTTATTTTTGTTGTTTTTTTTTCTATCATTCTCTCCCGCTTCCACGCGCGCACACCTCCGTGTTACTTCCGTTCTCTCTTATAGCGAACTCGTCTCATTCTCACCCTCTCTCGTTCTTAATTACGTATTTACACTGGCTACCTCGGGCGCCCGCGGCTCTCGATCTGCCCTTCGAGCATCTTCGCGAAATCGAGACAAATTCAAACTCAACATTTTAAGTCTTCTTCCTTAGAAGAAAAATTGTTTCGATGCTGATAGAACGATTCGTTGCAACATAAAATGGTGCTTCGATAAATAAATAAATCGTAAATCGATTGTTCTCAAGGTTTAAAGGAAACAAAAAGGGGGATGAAAATAATTGGACGAAGGGTGGAGAATCGTCGGGCGCCCGGCCGATCAACGTGAAACCCATCGAATGAGTCGTAGATCCTTAAACAAAATCAACATGGCCGCCGTAAAACGTATAAACTAATAAAATGTAAAAAAAACAACGTTCTCGATTATCTAAGTAACAAACGATAGTTCATAATATCTCTTCCCCCCCCCTACCTAACCCCCCATATCTCCTTCCATAGTCCTTTCAAAAGTGGCATACTTTTTTTATCATCCATTTTCTTGTTGTTGTTGTTCATTTTTCCTTATACGTACCTATTTCGTTAATATATATAAAAAAAAAGGGAAGTCTGACCTTTTTTTCTGTGTTGTTTATTATTTCTTCACCATCTCCGCATCCTAAACGCCATTATTACTTTTTTTAATATTAATATATTCCGCTCTTGTCGTTTTACCTTTTTTTTTCCCACTCTGTTCGGTATTTTCTTCTTTCTCTCGTCAATCCTTTCCTTCTCCACCGTTCAACGCAACACACGCGATTCGCGGGAACGCGAGGGACGATACGCCACGTTGTCTCTTTCGTTTCGTCGAGCAACGAAAGGAAAAAAGGGAACGCGTTCGATTCGATCGCGGAAATTCGACGGCCCGTCGGCGACGCGATTGCCAATGATTTTTTCTCTCTCTCTCCGATTAAACCTAATTGTTCGAATTTACTTATAAGCTAACCGCGCAACACAACATCGATTAATTTCTCTCGAGGTTAAATTATAATTTACAAGCACCTATCCTAAGATTTCCTAAGTTTTGCCATCGTCCGACCGGCGTTTTAAATTCTACTAATCGCTCGAACCGAATTCTGTGAAACGAGAAGGTTCCTAATTTTCGCTAACACAAAAACGTTGAATTTGCAAGCACGGAGAACCTCGGCTGCTTACCGATAATACTGACGACGATCCTTAGCCCGGACGATCTCGAGGACCTTGGAACCGGAGACGGGCGTCTGGTTTCCGGATCGATCGAACGTCCGCGACGAGATTCGTCGTATCGTCCCTCGCGTTCGATCAACGTAGACACGAATACCTACTTGTCGATACAGTGTAAAACAAAAAAAGAAAAAGAAAAAAGAAAAAGCTTAAACGTTATCGCCGTTACAAAAGTTAACCCCGGGGTACCTGACACGCTTCCCGGCCCTTCCGTCCGCTCCCAGGGCCGTCCTCTTCATCGGAAAGCAACTTAACAGAAACGAAACAAAAATCTCGTCTTCGATGATTTCGCTAAATAAAAATAAAAGGGACAGGCACGGGAAGACGCGTTTCGATTTCGAGGAAAAATTAGTATTGCTATCGTTCCGTGGACCTCGAAATCGAAACGCTTCGCTGTCCCGATCTTTGAAATAAAAAGAAGAAATAAACAATCGATTCGTTCGAAAAACGAAAAATAAAATAACATCCCTGTCCCGGGAAACGAAGAAAAATCGTCAGGTTTTCTGGGGGTGTTTTTCTCGCGTTTCCTTTCTTTTTTTCTCTTGATGACGATGAATAATTATGCGATCGACGAGTGGTTGTTGGAGGATCTAGAGCAAGGTCGCCCGCAGTAGAGAGATCAGTGGGTCGAAGAAGTGGGGACACGGGTCGGCCACGGTGGTGGTGGTTGGACGCCGGTCAGCTAAGTTCCCTAATGGTTACGGCCACTGGCTATAAAGCTGAAACTGCTCGCGGGTGAAGCAGATCGAGAGCGGTTTCACGAAATGGGCGTCCACGGCTCTGCAATGCGGGCAGGCGAACACGCGGCTATAATCCGAGTAGAAGTTCAGCCGTTGGTGCGGATAGATCAATGGCTTCTGGCAGCTGTTGCACTGGAACAAAACAGGGACGGTTTGCGATCGATTATTTGCTCGCTGACAGGATGGGTATCGGTACTCGAGGGCAGTTACACCAAAAACTAGGCGTTGCCTCTGAAATCGGCCCGAAAAGTGCAAAGATCTCCGAGCACTACGTTAAACGATCAAATTTACCCGGGTACCGATATTCACGTGCATAAATGTATCGAACGAAGCTGTTACAACACGCTGATAGCTCGAATACCGGTACTCGAGCGCGATAACGCTTCGCTGGGCGAGGATAAAGGACTTACCTTGAGCCGTTCGGTGCAACAGGGCATGGCAGCAAAGATATCGTAGCTGTACATCGTGCCAAGGACCAAGCTGGACCCGTCCCACGGCTGAGTACAGCAACGACAACGAACGGGCTGACCACCGCTGCCCTCCAGGCAACTCATGCACACCGCCGACAAGAATTGCGTGCGACCTTCGACCTTCACCTGGAACAACCGCCGTCGGAACATCGGTTCAGATTTATCGTCGAGCGCGTAGCCGTTGAATAGCTTTCCTTATCGCGGACCCATGCGACTTTGATTAATTCATGCGAGGTCAAATTAACATATGATTCTATGGTAATGCTATGCGTGCGTTTAACCCGAGGGAGCTGACAATTTAACACGGTTTCGTGTCGGATAATATTTATTAACCTCGCAACAGTTTTGAAAGTTTTGACATTTCCAATGTTCCTCGAAAGGTGTTAGGTTTGAAAATTTGATTGCTCGACGAGGAAAGCATCTCGCTTCGAAGGGTTACCTCTGCGCAGGCCGGTGAATGTTGCCTCGGTGACAGGAAGAACGTGCCGTCCACCAGGGGATACCTGTCAAAGACCAGCATCGGCGAACGACAGAGTACGCAGGACACCCGGGACCACTGCAGCGCTGCCAACGTCGACAGGATGAAGCATCTGGTGTCGTCGTTGCCGTGATTGCCCTCGTCTTCCATCTGTAACACAAAGAAACGACGCGGGCAAGGTGAGCTCTCGCTGATAAAGCAATAAATTTTAAAAAGTTCTTTTCCGTTTCGCTCGTCAAGAATTACGCCCGTCGAACCGACTCGTGCGAGAGACCGATAACCCTGAAACGATCTCGGACGCGAAGATCGCGAAAAATCCGAACGGCGTAAAAACGAGGCCTCGAACGATAAAAGTTACGAGCCGAAGGTGAGGTCGGGGGTGGGGGAGGAGGTTGGGTCAACCGGGGAGTCTCGAGGAAATGTACGCTGAAAAGACGCTGTAAAGAGACCTTCGATGGGAAAAGAAAGCTGCAGGAGAAACCCTAGAAATGTCACGTCCTTAATGACGAAGGAAGGAGGAACGGAGAGAAAGGACCCGACCTATGCAGACAGGAAATGAGAAGAATAGGGGGGTTTGCCGGAGGTGTACAGCCGGATGACGACTGAATAACGAACAGACGCTGTAGAGCAAAGGTTAAGGTCGAGTTTACCGGAGGGTGAAGGATCTTCGATCTTTGATTACGAAAACGAAGGAAAGATTGAACAAAATTATCTCCAAATTTCCTAACACGTGTACGCAGCCTGGAATACTAAATTCCAAAGTTTCGAAAAGACGTTCATTTCGAAGCAGAGATCGTGACAAGATATCGCGTATTTTCGTTCGAACAGATTCCTATTAGATCCTCATAGATCCTTCGCGAAAAGCCCGACAACAAAGAAAGACGTTGTATCTCCAGCATCACGTCCTTTTCCCGGATCCCTTATTACGTCCCGAGATCCTTATCTCCGAAAAACCTGATCCCGTGAGCCTCCATTACGGCTCCTTAGAAATTCCTGCAACGAAACCAGCCATCACCATCCCCTACCTCCCTTTCAATCCTCCCGATTAAAAATCTATTTGCACGCTCTCCCGGTCCAATGTATTTTTGATCACGCTCGAACGCCCACGGGGTCGCCATCGACCCGAGATGACTAGGCACTTCGTGCCAAGGGCAAGGACGACCAAGGATCTTCTCCCAGGATGTTCTCCCACGGACTCGTCGAGTGGCTGCGGCATATCCGTTCGACGAGGGACCTAGGAATCCTTCGACGGACGAGGCAGAAGAAGAAAAGGAGAGGATTCGGTTGGATAAGAGGGGAGGAAAAGGTTCCTTTGGTCGATTCGTCGAGGGCCACGCGTCCGTCCATCCATCCATGGACACAGAGAGAAAGGATCCCGCGCGCGCTCGTATTCCAACGGACCGAATAAATAAATTGGATTGGTCTGGCAACTTTTCCAGCCCTGGTTGCAACTGGAAACCGATCGTGGCTCGATCCGTGGCAGAAGCACTTCAACTTTCTTTCTTCCTCCAACGGCGGTTCGATCGGAGGGCTGGTCGAAGGGTAAAAGGAAGCAGCATCGTTCGAGATTCCTTTTATTGTCCTCTCTTTTGAAAAACACTCCGCTCGTCTCTCCCGAACCGTGCAGACAATTTCCTGAGGTACGTAATTAATGTCCCTGGGACCGGGTTTTAATCTGCTCGTCCTATGATTCGAACAAAAGGGGAAAGAAGTGACGGTTCGAGAAAAAGGCGAAACGAGACGGGGATGGAAGGGCGTTCGTTTCTCGACCATCGGGTCGAGAAACGAGAGGAGACGTTTAATCACGATCCTTGTGATTTCTTGTGACCGGTTTTGATTATTGACGTGAATGGAACTTCGGGGAACCCTGGCTGTGGAAAGGTCCGATATCGCTTAATTATATTCCATAAATTATAAATATTAAATGAAACTTATTTGGAAGACTTTGCGCTCGATTTCTACAAAGTATATAATTTTGGAAGAATTATTGAGCATCTGGTCAACCAGCTTGGGCCAACGACTTGGATTCGGGGTCGACCTCGAAACCACGAAGGTCGGTGCTCTTGCGGACAATTTTCTCGTCGCGGGGAGGAAAAGGGTGAAAGGAACCGTGGTATAAATCGTGGCGTATCGTGAAGAAAAGGGGGCGGAGAGGCGGGTAGACAGCGGGAGGATTACGATGCCGGCGCCGCGAATTATCGGAATTCAATAATACCGGCCGGTACAAATAAATATAAAAATCAGCCCCGAAGGCGGCACGCGCGGATTTCTCGACGACCCAAAATAATAAAGACGAGGAAACGAGGCGGGGGCGGAGGAGGGACCACAGGTCGACGAACTCGTAAACGGCGTTAGCCTTTTCCAGCTTTTCTCCAAACTTTATAACGCAGTAAGGAGGCACAAAAAGAAAACGAAGGGACGCGCGCGACAGGTCGAAAATCCGCCGCGGAGAGCTGGACGCGACGAGAATTTTCGAGAACCGTCGACGAAACCGCAGGAGTCGCGAGGACGAAATTGTTCCTCGGACGAGGCAAGGGGCGCGCGGTGTATTATTGAAAACACCAGCTTGGTTTCGTTTTACGTTCACACACGATGACTGAGGGGTAAAGCGGCAATTTCGGGAAAGGGAGGGAAACAAGGCGGAAAGAGAGAAACGTTGGAAAAGTAAAACGTACCACCCGGGGATTTGTCAAGACTCTCCTGCAAGGACGCTCTTATTTAGAACTTAACGGCTCGCAGGAACCACCATAGGTCCCGGGACGATAAAGCTCGGTTATATAGACGCGCGTAAAATTCGTTACGATCCAGCCTCGGTCCGCTTCCGCTTTCGTACGCCCCACCACGGGGCTATATAACCGTCGCGGAGGGCGCTGGACAAAAATCCACCGTTCTTAATCTTTCATTTTCCCATTCAAACTATTCATGAACCTTTAGAAATTAGCAAATAAATTCAATTTGATAAATATTGGACCCTTTCTACCCCTACAATAAATGCAAAATTTAACGTTATTTATTGTTCCCCATGGTCGTATTTCATGAAAGCCGAAATCCGCAGTTCGCACGAAATAATGGACCGACATGGCGCTGCGTACACAATGTGTACCCTGCAAACAGTTTGTTTGGTCATCTGTTACTCGTGAAAAGAGCAGAATGGAGTTGGGTCACAGAGGTTCGTTCGGATCGAGGATTTTATCCAGATCCGTTCGAATCTTTAGACCCTGCGGAGGATGATTCTTTACCCTTAATCCTGTGTAATAATGGTCCGCAGATTCTCTTCCCCTAATCCTTATGTCACGATCAATGCGAAAGTAATTTGTTACTTTCTGCGATGAGGTCTATCAGAGCTGACAACTGGAAGAACTCCTACAGGTCCCCGAGTGACTACTAGTTGCTTCTATACCATCTCTTTTCTTTTTTTTACTAAAGCAAACCAAACCTTCTGCATCCATTTTGATGCAGGGATTTAAAATTTGATTTCAAGGCAACATTCGAAAAGAAGGGGTTGTACGAGAAGATTCACCCAATTCTGATTAATCATGAACGACACAAAATTGTCACGAGCGTAGTTTCGCCCGAAATAAAGAGAAAAGGGGGATGAATCGTTTCCATCGCGACCCCTGCCACCCTCGGCTCCTTCGAAGGCCGCCAGCGGCAGAAAAGAAGTTTCTCCCAAAGATTCTCGCAACAGTTCGTTTTCCCCAACTGCCATCGAAGTTTCGCGCGACAACAGTCGATAAACTGGAGGATGAACGAAGAGGCAGAAAGTGAGTCGCGGAGCGTCTCCCCGTTAAGAGGTTGGGTCCTGCGACAAAAATCTTTGGAAAAACTTCACTCCGACCGGTCAGTCCATCTCCCCGGCCACGAGACCATTAAAGAGGCCGGTTGTCCTCGTAAATACAGAAAGGAACGAGTGGGTGGCTCTTTGTGCGAGTACTTAACGCGGGAACGCCGAAGAGTCGCCCGGTTGTTCGCGTTGCGCTCGTTGGATTTACGAGCGTGCAGGACAAAGGATCCGCGCGAAGGATCGCCGGCGCGTGTCCCGTCGACCGGAAAAAGGAACGTAGAGAAAAGGAAGCTTACGCCCGCGATAACCGGGGCCAACTTCTGCCGCGTCTTTCGCCCACGAAGAGAAGTTTCTCTCCTTTTTCTTCGAGGGGGAGAGGATCCGGCCGGTACGTTTTGTATCGCTCTACGGGCGCGACTGACCCACTGGTCCTGTTCGAACGAGAGCGTGCACGGACGACAAAAAGGAAGCCTCCTTCTCTCGGCCGTGTCGTGCTCGTTCGAGCGTGAAAATAATCGCTGCCGATCCTCCAAAGGATCCCCCGTTTCGAGAAAGCCTCGCCGGCGTTCCTTCACGATCCGCTGGAGACCGCGCGACCGATTACTGCCAGCGGACAGTTCCGCTCCGCAGCTTTCGAATCGCGAACTTTTTTACCTTTCAATTCGGTCTCGATACGTTCTACGATGATGGGGCTATTTGGGAAGTTGTTTCGTTTCAAAGTCGAAGGACAAAAATTAGGGGATGTTTCCCTGATGTCAATTTCCCAGCGAACCGAATAAGAATCACGAAACTCGCGTGTCACGATCGATATCGAGGAGACCAGTCGAACTTCCTCGATATTAATTAATCTCGTATCATTGAGGAACCCCAGGAACGTTTAGCCCCTCGAGTTCGACTCCGGGCGCAGACAATAAGACGATTCCTCGTCAAGCTCCGTCCCTCGGCTGTTCCCTTTCATCCCCCTGGGGAATCCTGGGCGGCTGCCTTTCCTTTCCCGATGCAAGTGACCCAGTGTCGTTCAAAGGCGAACACGAACAAAGAAACCCTCTTTACGGTGCTCCTCCTCGCGTGAAAATAATCGATGGCGTTTCCACGGAACTTGCCAAGAGTTTCCTGCCTCGCGTGTGTCTTCTCCCCTTTCGAATCAGGGAGATGCTGCTGCCATCGGGGAAACAGAAAGGGGGAGAGAGGACGGGACCAGACGTCGGACGAGCAGAACACCCGACGGGACTTCCACCAGTGAAATTGCGGCCCCTAATATTATTGACAACTGATACACGCGGGAGAGACGGGGATACGGTCGAATTTTATCGGGACACGGGAGAGGGAAACTATTTTCCCTGACGCGGTAACGCGACGCATCCATTCCGGCTGAAGGAATTTTAAACGGGGAGATACGGAAGGCTCTTTGTTGTTCGATGAAATTCAATTCCGACGAGGTGGCACTTGATGGACGTCAGTGTTTCGCATAATAGGGAAGCCGGAACAGGAGACTCTGGAATTCCCTCTCGAGTTTCAGGGACCTGATCCGAACACGGCAAATATACTTCCTTCTCGGAGGAATTCGGAAGATACCATTCGCCACCCCCTCCCTTGGTCAAATATATCCTGCGCGTTGGGCAAAGAGAGAAATTTATAAAGGATGTCTTACGAATGACGTACCGTCTTTTTCCTTTCTTTTATTTTAGTAAAACATTATTTATTCAGTCTATGACAGAAATTGGATAGATCTTTAAAAAAGAAAAGAAGGACCACAAGATTTTCCCAATAATCTCCTACGGCTCCGGTTAATCGGCTTACTTTAGATTTCCGCGTGGAAAGACGATTACCGGCAATTGCTATTGGGAAAAAGGGAAAACCGAGGATGGCAAAGTTTGGCTTCTGGTAACGGAGAAACGATTCGTGCAATCGCGTGCAACGACTCGTCGTCGTCCATGTTCGCAAAAACGCCGGCTTTATCGCGCCACCCTTCCGTCCAATCCACCCCTTGCACGCGTTAATTATACATCGCGAGGGGAGATCCGATCCGTTCTCGTGCTCGAATTTTCTCGAATCGCGCGTGAATCGCTTACGCAGCTTCGAAAATCCATATGCTGAAGAACACGATGTTGAAGATGGCCAAAAGAAACCTCTATCTCGAGATACAAAATTAAATACCCTGCAATATCCTTTGGTAATAAATATTGATACAATGCGTTACAAACAGTACTTTAACCACATTCGAGCTGACAATTCCAGAGAGAAAAATTGCACTCCCTTCAGCCGGTTTATAAACGAAAAATTTCGTTCATTAATTTTTGTAACAAAGTACAGGGAGTGTCTGGTAGCATCGTTGAAATTAATTGCGAGCGTTTCCGGCAACACGACACGTGAACACCGAATAAAGGAATGCATTTTTCATGCACGCGAAAGGGTGGCCTCTCCCGTCCGCGTATCGTGCGATCGCGAAACACGCAGGCACAGAGGAACAGGAAGAGGTTCCCCGACAACGATCTCGTCGCGAAACCCTTCGCGATTCGCGACGGATAACCAAGCCACCGTCCCCTTATAAATACACGTGGCGGCATAAACAACCCCTACAGAGAGAGAGAGCGACTCGTGCGTCCATCGTCCACGGACAAGAAATAAATTGCGGGCAAAAATTCGCGAGTCAGAAAAATGAAACGGAAACGGGAAGAAGGAAAAGTATCGAGAGACTGTAAGCAGGGCTGTGTTTATACGGCGATAACGCCTACGGACGATGTATTTTTTCACGCTCGGTCGGCTGGAAAAATTCTGCTAACGAGCGGGAAACAAAGCCTCTCCCCTCATTAGCAATTACATCAGCGATTTATTCGAATTCGTGTTTCCAAGTATCCTGGAATATTCCACGGTCGATCGAGAGAGCCGGCCATACCCGGCAGTCGATCAAAATTCCAGGAACTCGGGGGTAGGGGGGGTGGACGACGAGTGAAAAGCGGGGCTTCTTTCGATTTTATTATCTCGATTGCCGGCTCACTGGTCCGCGTTAACAGGCGAAGAGGGTTGCCTTCGTTTGACGACAAAAGAGTCCTCCCGCATTCAAAGCGGCTCCCTCCTCCACCCACCCTCAACCCCACGCATTAATTGGAGAGTCGAAATTAATCCGCCGTTTGAGCCGACGAATCGCGTGCCTCCCCTAATGGGGAACCGGAGAAGAAAACGAAAAACCATCCAGGAAAAGAATAGAAAGCACGCTGGAAAAAAGTTCAGAATGAATTTCAGAGATGAAAAATGACCAAGACCCTAAAATTGGAATCACTACCCCATCGAATGGGCTAATCTCGTCCAGGGAGGAATATAATAAATAAAAAATTGTTGCGCGAAAAAATGACCACTTTAATAAATACTACACGCCATTGAAATTCAGTCGCTTCCGTTCGAAACATGCCCCCGTACACGAGGAAACTTCGATGGCAAATTGGTGACGCACATCCTCGCGAATAAATCAAATAACGCGGCGAATAGAAAGACGAAACAAAAAAAAAAAACAATGCACGAAACAATTCAAGCGTGGAAATTGATGAACCACCGTGGTATTGGAACGCAGATGCTCGACGGGGGTTATCGCGATCGATCCATCAAACGATGAAAATCATTTGTCGTGGAGAGAGAAGGGGGGGAAGGGGAGAGCACGTCGCGATAAATTGCAACAAAAAAAGGCCGACGGCCACTTGGATCGCGGGAAAACGTTCCGTCCGATCGTTCCAGACAGGGCTTGATTGATATACACGATCCGACAACCGGAGAAATTAAAAAGCAACGCTGACTTTTCGCGACGGGAACATTTTTTATGCCCCTCCGGCGCGCGCTACCCTCTCGCCCCTATCAGAAACGCTGAAACACCGATCAGCGTGAAATTCATGCGACAGCGGCTCGACGGAGACACCCTGGATCCATAAAGAACAACAAAATCTCCGTCCCTGCCACTAAAGAAAATTGCAACGGCGTTTAGAAACGATTTCAGCCGCGGCTATACATCACCCTCTTCCGCTCTGAATTGCTGGATTAAAAGCTGCAACGAACGCGTAGGAACTCTACAAATTTTCCTTACTATTTCCAGAATTTGGATAATTTTGATATCAAATTTAGAGCGACGGTGGGGTGGCTACAATTCAATTTCACGAAACGAACAGGACAGAGGCGCGGAATCAAAATTCAGCGGCATGTAACCGCAGGAACCCGTAAATCCACGCGCAGGAGGGAAACGGAATCGCGAAATTCATCAGGGCGCGCGAGCGTGTACGCGCGGGTCGTCCGTGTCGTCCCGCTGAGTACACGGATAGAGGAAGCATCCGAGGGTTTCTCCTCGTGTCCTAATAAATCAGCCACGCGTCGCCGAAGAGGTTAACGGATAGCCTCTCCGCCGTGCCCGGGGAGACGTCTGCGAAAGGTCGAGTATACGGAATGCCGTGTCAGGGGGTTGCGCGCCGCCCCCGGACTCGCAAAACACACGGGGGCTTATCCTGGCGCGAAGGGTTGGCTCTCGCGGAAAGTAGGCCCCCGACTGGAATTTATCGCGCCACGTCGTCCGAGGAATTATACGCGTGCAGCCCCTCTCGCGACGGGGAGCCACCCCTCTATCATCCGCGATACTCCCCGGGTCGTGATTCTTCGAGATCCTGAGACGTCTGGCGCCTTCGATCGTATTATTGCATAAAACTTGATAGTGTACACGAAATGTAAAGATCGAGGAGGAGAACGAGGGGACGGTAGACAGATTGGCGTCTTCTTCGGGGCGGACACGAGGTAGGTCTGCGAGTAAGGAGCCTTAGGAAATTGCTCGACCTGGACACGAATTGTACGCCCTCGTACACGGAGCAATCGTCCTAATTGCCGGCCGGAGTTGCTCGAATGCTGAGTTAATCATTTCCGACATGCACGCACCCGACTCTGTCCAGCTATTTGCCAGGACCGACAGAAATTCGAGCAGCGACTCTCTGCTCTGCCTACCAGAAACGTTCAGAATTAAGTTACCATTTTTAATTAATGGAACCCCTCGTTTTTCAAGCGGGGAAAGATCTGATCCAAGATTCGGGAAGTTCGAACATTTGTAAGCGCCACGCGATCCGGGGAAGAAAATTCGAAATAAACGCGACGAAATGGGGGTGGGAGGGAGAGTATCGCGTGCCTCTCGATAATGCAAGAAGGCGTGGAAACGTTGCTTAAAAGCCTCGCCTCGACCCCACGGGGCCGTCTAATTACCCGTTTAAGATAAGATTTTCATCAAACCTTTAGCGGACAGCGTGATTAACGGGCCGCTTAAACGACCCGTTTGTCGCCAGGATGGAATTGCCCCTCACCCGTTACGGGAGACCAGGAATTTGCTTCGAAAATCCAAACGACTGACACTAAAATCCTCGAGGGTCATTTTCTACCCGGGGAACTAGTAATTATTCGAGGCTTCGCGCTATAACCTCCGAGAAAATTTCGTTTAATACTCGCCCGCTGTATCTATAGAATGCAAAAATGCTTATTACGAGAATTAATTATTCGTGCAAACAATCCGTAGGCCTTCAGGAAGAAGGAAAAATTCATCCAATACGATTCGAGTAGCCGGAACCCTCGGCCACGAAGGAGGGCAATAAATCCAAATTCAAGATTATTAATAATGCACGCCGACGAATTGTCGGTGGCCCGGTTTCCTCGCGTAAACCCAGTTACTCCTCTCCGTTCGTTTATTTCCTACGGGATCCGGGGATGGCGGCCGGGAAACAAATCCGCGGCGTACCGTAGGGTTGATACCTTTCTTGTCTGTCAAAAATCGCGAACGAGCCCTGACGGCTGAATAAATAAATGAACGCCAGCTTGGCTACCCCGCTGGGGAATCGTTCGAAGGTATTTTCGTAGCGTTCATCTTCCTCCACGAATTTCCTCCCTTTTCGCGTTCGCAAAGCGTTCCGCGGAGAGAGGGTAAATAAATGCGGGAGCCGAATATCGCCCAGCGGTTCGATATTAACTTCTTCTTGCTTTTGTGCTTGGAATTAGTGTCGTAAATACAAAAGTATCGTAAAGCGAAACCTTAACGCTAACGCTTTGAAAATAATCCCTTATGGTACAGAATTAACCAAAGGTGTTCTGAACGTGTCACGAGCTGGTGATCCAACCTGGTGTCCGCGATATCCCTGAAATTTTACAGAAGGGATGACGGAGGAATCCTGTAGCGACGAGAAAACGAGAAATCTGTCTGGGAGGTGCATTAAAGTCGTCTACAAGCGAGGGTTATCCGCTTAAAACCGACCCAGAATTATTTCGTGGATGTTACCGAGCCGACTTCGCGAGAATCAGGTAACGACGCGAAAACGACGGGATTTGCAGGAAACACCCCCGTCTCGGAACAGCCACTCTCGGGTTAAGGAGCTTTGCCAATGCCCCGAGTCTATATTTAATTAATTGCACGCCTTTTTGCTCCAAAAGGACGAAGCTCGATCCGAATATTGTTTAGTTAAACGAATTATACAAGCCCTTTCGGTAAAATAAATATTCGACGCTCAAACCCACCCCTTTGTAAGGGAACGTAGCGTAACGTTTGTCGAACGGTAAACAGGAGTTGATCCTCGGCCGTGAAATGAATTTCCTCGATGGAAATGTAAATTTCAGCGGATTTGAAAAGGGCCGGTGCTCAGCTGCGCCAGCCACGAAAACTTCGCTCGAACGAGGGAACTTAATCTCGACTTGTCTTATCGGAAAACAGGAGAACCCGACAGGATACGACTTTAATACTTAATAAGACGTTCAGGTAAGCACGGTGACTGTTGTAAGACGTTGCCGGAGGGCTGAGCACCCTAATGATCTATGCCACGACCTACCACTGGCCCCTCTTCCCATTCCAGATGAATTTTCTCGTGATTACTTCTTGCTACCTGAGTAGAGCTTCTTTTACTCTAATTAATTGGAAGCGATATTTATCGACGGTTTACTTTTTTATCATGTTTCTCGTACAAGAATTCTGACTCTCTAGGGTGACATCTGCACCCATGCCTACTTTTTTGCTAGTCCTCACCTAATCACCCTTCGTGCGTATAATACCTATTCCAATTGGAGTCTATGGCAGACCCAGAACGTTTTTTCTCCCGTCTTCCCCTTTTAACCGCCTCGGGATTAAGAGAGGCTGTAAGTCGGTCCCTGGAGCGCTGAAAATTCGTTTCACATACCGCTACGTGCATTCTCGATAAAGGTAACAGAACGCTGCACACCCGTCCCGAAAGGAACAACCCTCTTTTTTTTTTCAACGAAGGGCCAAACCCCTTCCTCCCCGTTCTATTATCCGGGGGAGAATGTAGGGTAACGAGATTCGCGTTCAGGTGGGCCAGACACAATAATTTCCTCGAGAGATCGGTTCCTGATTGTCGGGCGTGTCCCGGCCTGCGAAACGACCCTTTCCCCATCGCGCCCCGGCGATACGTGAAAGAGAGGAGATTGCGATCGGTACTTTTCATCGCCGGTTCATTTTCCGCGTTGAAAACGTTTTTATTCGACACGCGTTTCCCGCGTCCGCGTCGACCCGGAACGAAGCGATGCTATCTACCCTCTCCGACAGATCCGATCGTTTCGACAAAATAATTAACCCTACGAACCGAGTAATTATTATAATTTCAATGAAAAACTTAGTCCACTGCACCCAAAATGTCGAAATACTCTGAGCTGAGAACAAAGTGCGAACAAGCTTGGTATTTTAAAGCAGAAGATACGATGATTCTGGTGTTATTTTATCGAACGAATCGGGAATGCTCGAACGGCGACGAATTTCCAAAGGGTAACGTGCAAGAATGCCTGTCACCGTCGCGAATAACGAAACGATTCGCGGTATATTAAATCAACGCCGAGTGTCACGAGGATTGAATTCAGCACCGTTTAAATGTCATGCCTCGCTTGAGAATTCTATTGTCGCGAATCGACGCGTATGCACCTTCTCGAATCCTGAATTATACGCTCGTATCCATCCCTGATTAAAGCCGCGATACCGCGACCCGCGTAAGTTCAAGCGGATCGAAGCGAGTATAAATAATCCTTTCGTTTTTCACCCCAAATTAACCGAAGCATAATTCTAAAATCGTCACGAGAGAGAAAAATTGAAGGGGGCATCTCGCGACCGATCGAAAATTGGCGAACACGTTCCTGGACGTTATTACGAGCGTGCCAAAGCGTAGATCGCGTCCACCCGCTGCGCTGGTTACAAATATAGCCGGTAGTAGCGATGCGTGTACGCAAAACGGAGCGAAAGATATCTCCATCGGTCTCGCGACGAGGCTAATGCACTCTAATCTAGCCTCTATAGATAGAGGCCCCTCAATGCCATTCACTGCACGTACGCGTGCTGCGCACACCGTTTCTGCACACAGACGCGGCGTTAACCGCAGACCTTCGGAATTATTTGCTCGGCACACAACGGCCGGGGCTTCGGCTTGCCCTCGCAAAAATTCCCCGTCTGCTTCCTGCTCGATCCCGAAACGCGATTCGCAACGCTCCATCGAATCGATCGGACACCTTTCTCAACCCTTTCGACGCGAAAGTGGATCGGAGGCCCTTTATCGTGCGCCAAAAAATCAAACGGAGAATCCATGACTGGGCAAATTACACGGGGGGCACTCGACTTTCGCAATTAATTGCTTCCTGCAGGCGGAGGTATCAAAAACTGTGCTTCGAAATAAAGATTTCTATAACAAATATTTTTCAAATCAAAAATATTGCAAAGGTTAAAGTCGAGAACTTGAAAATATTGTCCAGTTCTCGAGGACCGAAATATTTCTGTAACAATTTTAGTCGAGGTATCCATTATATAACGAGGCCGACAATGGATATCGATTTTGAGCGTTTGAGAACGTTCCCGCAGAATTCCTGCAAGGAATTCCTGAAGCGTGATAAATAAACGGCGAAGGAACAGGTTTATCGAAAGCAGCTCGCGATTGTGCCCGAAGGAGAAGGCAAGACCCGTGTACAGAGAAAGCTCGTAGAGCCTCGTCGCGGGACGGTTATTTCTTGCAAAATCAAGCGAGGAAGAATATTTATCACCGTCTTGTCAGTCGCACGCGATATAAAGTAGAGACGGCGGGGCGACGAGGGGATGAAAGAGGGCGGAAAGCACGGCGCAGATGTCGTCTGCGGATTACCATTAAGATACATCTTCCTCGCGTTGTTCCTCCGGCTTATTTATCCGCGCTTATGCCCCGTCGTCCGCCTCGGCGACGAATAAGTGAGAATTAAATATTCATTCGGACGAGAGCAAGGACGACGGACGTGCGGAAGCCGAAGGACGAACAGAGAGGATGAAGGAGGGAGATTAAGGGAATGAACGTTCGGAAAAGAGAGTGGAGAAAAGCGAATCGAGATCACAGGGAAGGGTGTCTAGAAGAAACTCCACCGACGCGGGAAGGAAGAGCGATACAGGGAGCGAGAGGGAGGAAAGATTTGTCGCACTCAACAGGATTAAACGGAAGGAAAAAAGGGCTCCTTTTTGCCCTTTCGCCCCGCGCGTCCAGCCTCTCCTTTATTTCCCTCGCGTCAAAGTCGCCAGATTTCAGATAGTGGTGAACTTATCAATTTCGAACAATTATTGAAGGGTTGAGAATTCTAAAAATTTGTCCACCTTTCCAGAAGGGTCGGTTTTCAGGCTTTTTATAGCGGACACGCTCGAGTCCGCGAGCGCGAATTACGCGCGCGCAATAATTCGTGTGTCGCGGATTCGCCGGGTAATTCCACGGACCCATATTCCGTCAACAGGGGCCGATAAACTACCGCCTCCGTGTAGGCCGCGCCACGGATCTTCTCCTCCGACCCGTGTATCTCCCTTCTCTTCTTCCCGGACGAAATTGAGAAAAATAATGACCTACGAAGGGACCAGACGTGCGTTCCCTGCAACGCGCGCGCTACGCCCCTGACAGCCGGTGCTCTCGCATTATTGCGCGCATAAAAGCCAATGTCGTACATTTCCCGACGAAATGGCGCACCGCCGTCGTTTGTACCTTCTTTATCATCCCCCCCGTACCATCCTTCCGCACGCATTCACCTCCTTCTTGCAGCTGCTTACACCTATGAGCCCAACCCCTCGACCTGCTCGTATCTCTTCGAGACAAGAAACTAGCAAAAAAAATATCCGCCCGAAATTCTACTCTCGAGAGGAAATAGTCTGAGAGGAACGGGGGATGTTTCTTCGAAAAGAACATCGCCGATTGAATGGATCGTCTTACGAGATTTATGGAGATGGTTTAACCCTTTCGGGGTTGATACGTTTTCTAATTTCTTTGAGGAATTTTTGGGGGGGTACAAAAATAGAAATTTTGACAAGTCACAGCACTGTACTGTAATTTCGCGGTAACCCTTGGCGCTCGAACGGTAAAAAGCACCAAGCACCCATTAGACTAGTTTCCCAATAGACTGGCATAATGGGCGCGATCAAATTTCCATGAACATCGTTCGACGAGCGCTGAAATTGATTTAAACGATGATTATGAGAAAACATACATCATACCGTTCGCGTTGGGGAAAGAAGCACGATGCATCCCGAAGCCATTCATCACGCGACGCAAAGTCGAAGGAAGAAAATCCCTCGTGCGCCGAACAGAGAAGATCGCAGCCACAGGGAACAAGAACGAAGGCACATGCAACAACAACAACAAGTTCGCGAGCAAAAGGCTAGGCTAGCCACTATTAATCGTCGGTCTGCTCGAAACGTTGGCCTGGCCATGATTTACGCGGCCGCCTTGCTTCAGCGAAATTGAAAACACAGGCCCGGGAAAGCGATAATTCACCAACTTCCAACGCGACAAGCCGCCAAAGAAAATTACCGCCATTATTCCCTCGTTTGCTCGTCTCGCGGGATTATTACCGTGTCATCATCGACGTAACCGGCCATTTTTGTCCGGAGGGCGGATCCCTCGATTTTCACCATGCAAATAATCTTATACATTTTCGAAAATTAAGGGATATCCGGTTCTCGAACGAGAGTTATGTTGTATCGTTAAAGAATAGCAATTCTATAAAAATTTAATATCAAAAGTATTCAACTTAGAAAGCTTAGTTCTCAAACACCTAAATTCCCTTTCAAACAATTCCAATATTTTTGAGAAGCCAATTTTGGCAAATAAAGAAGGATACCGCCACGTAACATTGAGTCATAATACGAAGTCGAATGTATCCTCGATTTCTGAACGATCAATCCACAGGAGAGAGAGAGTTCGTCTTCGAGCGGAGGCCAAAATATGGTCCCCCTCCTGCCTGACTCATAAGGGTGGTTTTCCTAGTTCACCCTCGTTCGCAAAGCTTCTTTAGCGACGTAAGAGGACACGCATAAATATCGTGGCAGAAACACAGCAGGCAGGTTCCTTCGGGCGGTATTACCATAATGGCTGTTCGCGTCGTTCCCCTAGCTAGTCGAAGGATAATAGATCCAGAGGCATCCTGCTCGATTCGCAAACGTGTCACGGTTCGCGAGAGCCTCGCGAACGGAACGCGAATTCGTAATTCAACATCGCGAGAGAACACTCGTACTACGGGGAGGAAGTAACACGTGTGTGATTGTGGGAACCCCACCGTCGATTACGATTTCGCGTGTGTGTCTGTGCCGATGATGAGATCGTTGGAATAACGGGGAGGGGTCAAAGGTAAATTCTAGTAGAGGTATTACACAGTTCCCTGAATATCCTAATTCCTTAGGTACCCAGATTTCTAAGTATCTTAACTTCCTAAGTATCCAAATTCCTAGTTAATTTCTTAGTTATTGAATCCTAATGCGTTTTTCGTCGTGGTGCAGCATGTGCACTTAAGAGCGTTATTTAGAACGGAACCCACAGGGTAAAAGTTATGCGGTTTAACCTTGTCGTTCGCGTTCCCTCCCCGGGGGAGCCTTCGAAGATCCTTGAGAATATTTTTACCGCTCATCCGTTCTAAAGATAGGCGAAGAACCAACGTTGATCTTGTTCCCCCGTGGGCTGCGGTTAAACGTCGACCTCTCGCGAGTCGATCAAGACCGCCATCGTGGTCGAGTAAAGGGTACACTCGCTCAGGTGAACGTCTTCGATCGATCGTACTTCGAACGGCGCTTCTAACCCTTTCAGAAAGTTTTATTAGACAATCCATCATTTTCAGAATGTTTTAATTCAAATATATCCATATTATCTGCAATTTTCCTATCTACACACTTTACATATCTCGCTAATCTATTCTAATTTTAAATTATTCCTTCGTAAGCGGTATTTTATCGCACTTTTATGTCGTAAACATCTCATCAAACTTTCTACTTTTCGAAATCGGTGATTCGATATCTGCTTAGTTTGATCACTCGCCGCCAGTGAAAATCTGCAAATTACAATTATTCGGGAAACGATTGCTTTCTTTTCTAATTAAAGCTTTCTCCTCGATACCCGCACGAATAATATATCGGTATTATTCCAAATTTCTTGCAATCTCTTTTCCTTCGAATCCTCGTATCGTTATTGCAAATGCATAATGTTGCTAAGAACGTGTCTCCGGACTGATAACGAGCACCGGCAACGCCTAGTTCTCGCGGTACAAAACGCGCTGGACAAATATCGATAACTCTGTTTGCATCAAGATAAAGAAAATTGCAAAAATATATTTGTACACGTCTGAAGTCTGCCTGGTGGACTTTTATCGTTTTTCATCAGGAAGCTTATATAACTTTCAAGATCCGAGCTTCTGGCACGGGGCTCGATACGGAGAAGAACTACCCCTTTCCATCCCCCCCCCCCCCCTCTGTTGTACTTTTCTTACACCTTGCACCGTCCATTATTTAAATCACTCCCATTGCATAAATTTGAATGCATCAAGACGTGGAAGTCTGTTGCAAAGAAAGACCGAAGTCGTCGATTTTCCGGAGGGTGCAGCGGAAGTTCCGACGCGCAAACTCGGCATTCCTTGGAAATTGTTCCCGACACCCGGCTATCGTAACGCAACCGCGTGGCCGACTGCTATTTAATACAATCAAGGGAACTTCGGTATTAATTAAAACTTACCGGAAACCGAGCGGAGTTTCCGATTGTTCCGCTCGAAACGGCGCTAGGAGGCGGTCTATAATTCTTTCCCCCCCACTTTTTTTCTCTCGCGACATCTTTGGCCATTGTCTTTTTACGTCTTGCGACACCGGCTTTCCCTCGATCAATGAAACACGAGACGGCTGGATAATAACTCGGGTGAAATCAATATTTATGGAAACGTAAATCAATGAAAATCGTTTAGAATTTTCCTCGACGCATACTTTCCCTCGTTGTTTTATGCAACGCCTCTTTTTTCGCGGGACCTTGTACCGCGCGATTCTTTTTCGTCAAAGACGCATCTCGTCCCTCAAAAGCGTCATCGCCTGCAACCGGGATTCGGAGAAGAGCACAAAGGCGTGACGGTTAAGTTATTTTTAAGTTGACGAAGAGGAAGGATACGATGAGACTCGATGCTGCGCCACCGGTTCTTTTTCAGGAATCACGGTGAGATGCGAATGTATGATCCATTCTGTGTATACGGCAATTCCTTAGCTATCCCAAACCTCAAACATATTCTTATATTCCCTATATTTCCTAGGTACCCGAATTCTGAAAGTTACCAAACCCCTTGTCCCTGCATGGAAAAAGGATGGAACTTTTCAGCCGTCGCTTTCGCAGCACACCTCTCCGAGGCACGACGTATCGATCAGTCGCGTAGGCGACGCTGTCCATGAGTCACTGTCCACGCGACGTCTCGGCACGCAGCGGACTTTTCCTTTTTGAACGCGAAGGAAATTCGCGACAGCCACCGGTTGTCAATTATCCTTCCGCCGTACGCGCATTTACCATGCAAACGACGAGGGAGGCGCGTTACCATCCTGTGTGTATCCGCGTGGCGCGAGCCCCGCTGAAAAGCCCCGGACCTGAACGTTCTTTCTCTCTCGGTTGCGTCTCCCCGCAATAGCCGAACGACAGAAAAAGCCATTGTTCTCGCAATAATTGGCCCCCGGTGAGTTATGACGCGGTTACGTCGTAAACATCCCGACAACCGAACCGTGCGCGCGCCTTTAACGATTGTCCGCCTTTTATGTATTGCACCCTTCGAAATGTCGCTATCGCTCTTCCCTCGAATGCCTCCGCGATCTTCCGCGACCGCGACAAAGTGTCTCGCTACCGCGTCGCCTGGAAATGCTTGTCCGCTCGCGGCGAACACAGTGGTGCATCCAGAGACATCAGCTATAACGCTTCAATTTTATTTTAATTTATAGCGTCTTTAACTGTCCAATTAATTCGTAAGCTCTTTATTTTCTATGAATTATTTAATTACGATACGCGACGGAATAAAGGCAACGTTAAATCACCGGAAGTTGGGTGCGCGAAACGAAAGAGCAGACGCGTAATCCGCTTCGCGATTACTCTCGACCGGTATCTGCGGGCGGAAATGGAGGTACAATCCTCTTCGCAGCTGGCCGATAAAGCGACCGTCGGCTGACAAGCGTGAAAAAGGTGACGGTCGCGCGTCGCGCCGATTTCCGTTCGACCACGTTTCCACGCGGAAGTGCACCGCAAAAATTAGTCTCGCTCGACAACCGGTCTTTAAGCGTCACCGTAAAAACGTGCACGCGTAATAAGACTCGTTAAGACGCTAATTACCAAGCACGCGATACCTTCGTTTACGTATCGTTTGATAATCTGCAAACTTAGTGATCGAAACACAAAATCTAAATTAATTATGCAAAGTTTGATGCATAGACCACCAACAACTTCCGCAACATCCAGTTTCGATATGGTATTGGCCGGATAAAGTGGATCTAGATTAAAAGTCGATCGAGCACAAAGTGGAACGAGAGCCAGGCAAAACCAGTCATCGAAGGTGGACAGAAAGGTAGGCACGGTTTTCCATGAGCCACGAAGAGAATTCCATTAGCCGCGAGATCGAGGTTGGATAATAAATTGAAACGGGCCTACGTGCGGCTGCAGAACCGGTACCTCATCGCGAGAGAAGCCTTGCCGTGTGTCTCTCGTAGGTGGTTTAATTAAACGCGCAAACAAGCTCGAAATCAATGCCAATCGTCGACTCTCCGCGTAAAACTCCTCGTTTCTCCCGCTCTTTAACGGTATCCCGACGATTATGACGACTTTTTTCCACGCGTAAATACCTGGCCGACGTTTAATATTCCTTCCAATGAAATTCAATCCGTTCCAGACTTTATATCGCTCATACTCCTTGAATTTATCTCGAAATTTCGTTTCCCGGTATCGATCTTAAACATTCCGTGTCACTTTCCTCCGCAGTCATTAGGTTTCATAGATTCCGACTTACGATTTACATTTTCCTGCATTTGAATTCCAGGAAAGAGACGTTCAGAGAATTCCACGTAACGGAAAACGAAAATTCATGTTCGAACCTCGAAGAATTTAATTAAACATAAAACGTAGGAAGAAATCGGATCAAGAAAGGAGACGCGACCGATTCATATTTTGTCGGCGTTCGATTCGAAAAGGAAACTCAACGGGGATCGGGTTTTTCGTGGCCGCGAGAGAGGACAAACCGAGTGGAAACCAGAAGAACCGGCGGAAAGGTGACATCGGAAATCGATATCGGTGTCGAGGAAGACAGAAAACACGAAGGCCAGGCCGGCCAGACTGGTCTCGTTGCTTTTCGTTCTCCTTTTTCGCGACGTCTCCCCGGTGATCCGCCAAAGAACAAGATCGCGATCCAGTTTGCCGGCCGATCTCTCGTTACCCGGTTCGAGATCGTGAAAAATCGGCCAATTAGCGGAGAAACCGGTCCGCGGAGCGTCCACGGGAAAACGTCCACGACCGCTTTTCTATGTTAATCGGTTCGCGATTTTCTCAAAGAAAATTTTTTCTTGGACTTTGCTAAGTAAATTTAGCACTGAAATTTCCAACTGACTCGCGAATAGTTGGTCGCGCACCAACCGGTTGCTTATGCAAAGAAAAAGGCATCGATGGAATGCGAATTCTCGGAGGAAACCGCGTAGGCCGCGTTGTACCCTTGTTGCCTGGATTTCCTGTTACGATCCAGGGCAAGTTTCGAGTATCGTTTCTCAAGCTACCCCGAGAGCTTTCTCTCCTCCAAGGAGGAGAACACCGTCCCCGCCAGTTGTAATCGTAACTACATTGCAACTTTATACACCGTCTGCGGTGGACCGAGCAAAATCGGTGTAACGTTTCAAGCTTTACAGCCGTGCTCGTATATGTTCACCGATTTATAAATGCGTTAACACGGCTACTGAATCGGACACCGCATTTTGTTGCTTTAATGCGCGTTCAGGTTTCCGTGCACGAAACAACTGGATTAGATTACTTTAACATCTTTAAACATTAAAAATTTCACTCTTGTATTTGTAACATTAATCGAAAACAAGATCCGTGAAACGGGGACAGTCTACTTTTTATTCCAAGGTGCTGGCACGCTAAAAGGGTATCGGCAAACTACCAATCCAAATGGTTAAATTTGAAAGTTAATCGACAGAGTTCTTAATAAAATCGAAGTAGAAACGCGCACGGTGGTACGCGGTAGCGAGAGTCGAGCGCGTTTGGAGTCCACGGAGGCAGACAGGATCGGTCTGACCAACGACCGGCCGTAACTACTTGGCAAATAGAATATCGGCTAATTTGCCGGCGGTCCGCGCGAGACGATCTACGATCTGGCCGGTGCCCGGTTACGGCTATCGGAGTCGCTAAAGAACGCAGATTTATCTATTCGACAAACGCGTCGGAGAGAGGGGCCCGTAAGTTATGCCCCGGCCTGATCGTACATCCACGCTGCTCGGATACCGGAGGTCCGCGATTGCGTGACGAGGGAACTCGACAACGACGGCCGTGTAATAAATGCGAAACCGTGGCGCCTACGATTAGTCTTTTTCGTCGTGAAACCACAGGTACAGGTGCATTTGGGTAAAAATAGACACGGGGGATGCGTTTATGACGGGTATCGGTATCACAGTGCAGAAACGCGGGGTGTCCTTATCGCGGGAAACGTTTTTATAACCCACGGTACAGCGATAGGGCAATGCCTGCCGGCCCAACTGTTACACACGCGCTCGTAAAATCGTAATTGGCGATCGTCGTTAAGTCGCGGAATTAACTGGCCGACGTTTATTAGCTGGACGATGCCCGCTTGTTCTTCGATCGGTAAACTACCCCCAAGAACTTGACAATATATTGGATAAATTGCTAATTACATTGACCTCAACTACTTCTAAAAAATATTTCCAATTTTTCTTGGATACATCCAGACTACCTACAAATATGGACGGCCTACGCCCACGGCACTGCAACCACCGAGCGTAATACACAACCTGTACCTATTGTTTGTCAAACGGGCATTCTTTCGCAGCGTTCCGTTTCCTTTCTGTGTCTTACACGATCGTACTCCTAAACGGTTATTAACGAGGAACAAGAAGGACAAGAACGAGGTAGCAACGCGAGGCAAAAGGGAAGGATAGGGGTGGGAGGAGCGAGAAGAGACGAGACACGGTTTGATGCGGCACTCCCTGTCTGTCGACCCACGCCAGGCTATCTTGCGGCCTGTCACACGATATTATTATGTGCACATGCCCATGTATCACGGGACTACCTGACAGATCAAGCTCGTATCTATACGAGGCCGGCCTAGGTGTGGTTTGTTACTCGGTACTCGCGAGTGCGTCTGCCCGTCGCGTACGATAAAATAAACGAGCCCGTCCTCCTCTCTCCACCTCCTCCATACCTCCCTCTTTTCCCTCTTATTACCACCTCCCGCGCTCTCACCTGACCGACGCGAACGTCCGTCTCTCTTTTCCCACCTCCGACTTGCAACGTCCAACTTACTTTTAAGGTCACAGACCTCGAACACGGCTGTGTTCCTCCTGTACGAGCGAAACGAGGGCGAGACCTCGACGGAGTCCAGAGAAAATCAACCTCCTTCCCCCCAGCCCCGTCTCTCTCTCTCTCTGTCGTCTTTCTTCTCGCGGGATCGTTCGCTTGTATCTCGAATTACAGACACTGTTACCGATCCTCGGAGGCCATCGACGCGATGTCCCCCTTTCCAAACATACCTTTTGGCCCTCGAGAATCGCACGTCGTGGACCACGAAGAAGAAATTGTGGTTGAGAAATTTGACATTTTTATGGTAAAATTACGAAAGATTCGAGAGGAAGTAAGGAAGGTTCGAACTCGAGGAGGGATTTAGGGAATAAGGTCGAAGGTGTCAGGATGACGACATGGAATGGAAGAAAACACGGAGAGACGCGTACACCACAGTCGATATTCGCGCAGGGAGAGGTTAACGACCCGGTGACGAGGGTCGTGGACTGATTAGTCACGTAGCCGGCGCCCACGTTGACTAGAAACGAGATACGCTTGGAAGCGTTGAAGAGCTGCCAGAGAACAAGGTAGCCCCTTCGAATTGTAAATTTTCCTACGACTAATGTATACAACGCAACGTATCTCGCGCGGCTAAACTGACCTCCATCCGTTTACGTTACGAAACCGAGACTCGTGATCCTTAGCGCCTTAATCGAAGATTGATTACAGGTGCGTGCGACTGCAAGCCACGTCGGACGATGACGTAACACGGATAATTGCATAAAACCTAGGCCAAAGTTGGGCCGCGGTTTGCTCACGATCCCTGCCGTTGTAATCTCGTCGTATCTCGACACACGATTCTCGTAAATCACCGCTCGATTAAGAAGAAGAGATCTCGTCCCGTAACACCCACGGCTGGTACACGACACCGGCAGGGCGCGGCTCTCGGTTCACGACCGTTGTCCTTGCGCAAAATATTATCTCCCTGTACCTGTCGATGCCTTCGAAAGCTTCTTGTAAATTTACCAGGACGAATAATTATTACGAAAGGGTTAATTAATTGATGTATCTCCAAGGATACAAGATCGCGACGGAACGAAGGGAAATAGCGAATTATGCGCCCACCGTAGCCCAGAAGAACACATTCAGAGTCGTAATATGGTACAAGGACGACAAGCATCCCCCGGGACTCGACCGGACCATCGTTCATCGAGTCCTCCCTCTGTCCTCTTTTCATTTCGCTTCTTTTTTCCCCCAGCTTCTTCCTCCGTGCTGGCCGCACATATTGCACAACCAATAACCGGTCTTCTTCGACGGTGATTCGCAGCATCTCGTAACTCGTACGCGTGAGAGGATTCGTGGATCGAATCGGGAACAGGCAACGAACCGTTCCATTGAATCGCCGGCTATCGAACCCTTCTCTTTTTCTTTTCGCCGACGCTGCACGTATTCGTCATCGATTGCCGCAATTCCGCGCGGATTTTTTCCCTCGATTTTACAAAAAGACCGCGAGATATAAATTACTTGTTAATTTAGAAATTCGAATACCGTGTTTTCCGCGAGTAAAATTACGAACTCGAAGGACGTTTCTGCTGCGGTTAGCTCGATTTTCCCGAGGCTTACCTGCAACAAAAAAAGAGAGAAAAATGTCAGAAATCCGGGAACGAAATAAAGAAAAGGGAGTCTGGAGAAAGTGAAATGTCAACAGACGAAATCCGCCTATCAAACTTTCCCTCGTTCTGCACGAGCAAGGCGGACGGGATCGGAACAAAGTTCCCCAGCAGCCCTTTTCGAGGCCTACCGACCATGCCCGCCCCCCTGTTGCAGGCGAAATGGCAAGCGGGGGTAAAAGCTAAGACATTTGGTCGCTCGAGCGTGAAGGAAATATCTCTTAGGTTTCTCTGGGCAGAGAGAACCCGTGGGCTCCGGTTCCTTTTGTGGACCGCTTGTTTGCCACGCCGCTCCTCCTCCCGAGGGGCCTAAAGCGCGTAATGAAAATGGCTCCCTCCCACCCTTTGTTTCTCCGCAATTCCACGCGCAACCCCTGACCGCAAGCTCTTTTCTTATCTAAAAATGGCCACCCCTCTCGTTACGACCCAGTAATAACCGGCGTTGTACACCTCCGCGCGCCCCGATCTCCTCGATACATCCTCCGCAGGATCGTCGTCATGTGTGTGACCCGAGTTATCAGATGAATATCCCTTTGTGCGCCTCGAAGTCGTTTTCGGTGGCCCGGTTCGCTTGTGCGTCACGAATAATAATTCGGACGATCTAATGGCATCCCGTCCGAGGGGCTCCCGGGGGAATTCGAGTGGCAAGATGATGACCGAAATGCTTTATCTCTGATGTAATAAGCCTCTCGGAACGAAACACGCGAAGAAAAAGCTAATGATACAAGAATAATACGAGGATGATAGGCTTGTAACGTATAAGAGGAATTCCGAGACTCTTTTAGCCCCCGAAATTGCCCGGCGTTCTTTCGTTTATTTAATTTGACAATTACTAAATTTATGCTGCGCGGCTGGAATTCCCAGAAGTTTTTCGACGTAAAAAGGAATCTATTTCCAGAGTACCCGGACGTGGACGATATTTCATGTCGGGTGTTTTCTTTCGTTAAAATTCTTGCGACAATCTCATCCACGGTTTACGTACCATATGCAAATTATAATTATCGAAAACCAGGTGCAAATTAGAATCTCCGAGTGCACGGTACGAACACTTCGATAATCAAATGATGCATTGCCGGGGTCCGCGAGGAAGCATTTCTAATCCAACGTAGCAAAAGATAGCAGCGTATCTAAGAATAATCCCCGACGGCGAGACGAACCTTTCATTATGGGTCTGGGTAATAAGCGGCGTGCAACCATCTAGCCTCCCAACCACCACCGGCCGCACGATTGTGTACGTCTACGTGTCCGGTAGATCCTGTTGCGAGATAGGATGACTCCGGTGCTCGGTGGATCGTGCACGAGGAAGAGGGTGAAAGGGATAAAAAGAGAGGCGGAAAAAGCAAGGGAACAGAACACGGCAGCGGCGTACGTACGTCGTTTTCTGCTGTCGTTTATCACGAATCTCGTGTCCCATGGCCAGGACCGCTGAAACAATGGGCCAAGGGATACACACACGCCTCCCTCCTCCCCTGTACACAGGCGCCCGATACCATCGTCCAGGAATTAAGAGTCCACGCGCGACTACGAAATATCTGCAAGGATCTTCGTCCACGAAGAGCTCGAAATCGTCGATGGATGAAGCAGAAATGTCTCTTTTGGTATTAGGATGGTAATTAAGGACAATTTTTCGAGATACCAAGGATTACTTTCTTAAATCTAATACTGTAGGAAATCGTGGACGTCACTCCCTTAACCACGACTCCTCTTCACGAAATTTTTGTTCAAAGCATCGATATCCCCCTAATTCCTACGGAAGTTTCAACTCCTAAGCCTCTCGCGAATCTAGAAATTACCGAAGAAGCGTTAATACCCATCGCAAAGATAACGGGGTTCTCTCGCGCCTACCGTCACCCCCGGCCAAGATCGAAGGTGACGGCCGATAAGAGGGCGGAATTAAGCCCAGCCGAGAAGAACGACACCGATATCCTCTCGCGTGATTCACGCGGACGGGTCCGGGACGAGGTGGTTAACGGTCGTAAAGGAAAATTAGGGAGACCGGGCGGGATTAGCGATACGAGACAAAGCTTCGCCCGGTCGGGGAAGCACTCGGAGGAAAATGGAGTCTATTCATTGCGGGGGCAATGAATCGGACGCGTACGGTGTTGCGGCGTTGGTCCGCGCGTGGATCACTCTCGCTCCGGTGATAAAGGACCAAAGGATTTGCCGGGATTGCGCTGTTCCCGGGGCTTTATGGACTTTGGCCCCGGCGTACGACCGACACACAGCACCCGAAACTATTTCCCTCTGTGCGGACGACTCGAAGGGGGACCACTCTCGCCTCGTGGAACTTGAAATTGATCGGAAAGCGGGTTAACGAGTTGATCGTTGCCTGGATTTCCCGCTGGAAACAACCATCTGAAATTCTGTCGAATTAATTTTCTGAAGAATTTATTTAGTCTAGAATTTTTCTAAGAATCCTTCGATCCCTCGTTTTACAGCAGATTTCCTTTCGCAAAACATACTTCGTCGACTAACCGAGGAGGTGCTTGGAGGAACGAAAGAGGTGCGAACGAAGGCAAAAGCAGAAGGACCTGACGCGAGGGTGGATGGGTGTTCCGGCGAAGGAAACGTCGGGGGAAGGAGGAAATTATCGAGGGAGGAATTAGAGGGGGCAACGAGGAACCGTGTAATCCTGGCGCTACCAGTAATTAGCGATATTTGCATATCTACGCCGACTAGAGTGTCCCGGAGCCGCGGGAACGACGGAAGAAGCGATTTACGTGCGAATGGCTCTACTTTGCGTCCCGCGAAAATTGACGTTCGCATAAATAAGAAGCGTTCATGACCCGGCGGGGATAAGAATGAATTCGTGACTCGTTTGCAAAGCATCAACGACAAGACCAATAAGCTATCAGACGTTTTTATCATTATTCCAACTGCTTATCGAAAAATGAAATTCCTGGGTTAAGTCGGGACGAATCAGTAACAAAATTATTCAGTAAATTATTGTAAAAATTGGGAAAAGCGATATTGAAAATAAAATTATTCTTCGCTGCAGTGTGCCAATTCTCAGGCACATAAAAACTAAAATTAAGTTCGAACGAAAGTTTCAGCAACTTGTTTAGGATTCGTCAAAGTTTGTTCGGTCGAGCGCAGATAAATTCGCGACGATCGGCAGCGAAGTTTCGACGATAAACGTTTTCGTTCCCGTTTTGCATAATCGCGGCATAATTCGCAGGGTTTATCGTTCTTTCGTGTCCCTAATGCCTCGGAAAGTTTCGCGGCTCCGGTACTGGAAAACGGCGAGGGGTACACCGGGGCGTCGACAATGCCTCGTTAGTCGCTAATGGCCCCGTGAAAGAACTAGGATTAAGAGTTGTAAACCACCTTGCAAATTACTCGCCTCCCATCCCCCGTCGCTCTGAATCGAATGACCGTAATGACAGCGCCGAAACGAGATCCTTAAACGACGCGATTTCCTGATGAAAAGCAAACGGGGACGGTCCGTAGAAGATTTATTTCTGATTCCCTTCAGGATAAATTACTCGATGCTGAAAGATGTTCATAAAGTGTTAAATACGAAATATGTAATTTTCGAATTCCTTGTGCTCCGTCTCATTAAAAAAGTATGACAGTAAATTTGCGAAAGGAAATGAGACGTTTGATCGTCCCGTAACACGTTGCTCGGTTAATTTCCAGGAAGGAGAGGAGGCAAATTGTAGGTACCTGTAAAGTCTGTGAAGTTTCCGGCTTTGGGATCGCTAAAATTTTACTGCCAAACTCCCACCCCATGAATTTGCATGGAAATTCGTAGCCGACTCGAAAGACGTACACGTCGTGAGAATTAACTCGGTTACGTGTAACGAGCGACGAAGAAACTTCCGGAGACGAGAACGGACAAACAGTAACAACCACCGAATCGCTCCACATTGGCTAATACTTGAACTTTCCAAATTATTTGCTGTAAAAACACACTGTCCTTCGTTCTTTAATTAACGAGAAGATAAGAGACACAAGAAATCGTAATTATCGATAGCTAGGCCGTAAGCGTCGCGATTTTTAGCACAGAAATCGATCAGCGTCGTTAATTCGCTTTTTTTACCGACTATTCGACCGTTTACGGCCAGAAATTTAATCACCGGTCAGAGAGGCGATTTATCTGCAGAACGAATGTAAGCCGAGCGACGGGCGTGCCGATTCTCCACACCGAACGAATAAAAATATTTCAGACCAGTTTCGTAGGAAGAAAAAATGGGGGGAGGAAGAAGAAATTTTCCCGAGTGTTCCAACGAAACAACGCCAGGGAACTCGTTTAAATTATGAAATTACCGAGTCCCGTGTAGCCAAGCCCCCGTTACCGGTAAGCTTCTTATAGGAGTTAACTAACCTCGTAAAATTAGCAGCTAGGTGTAAACTTCCTTCTACCCGGCGAAACGACAGCCCCTTCGCCCCTTTCGCAACCGGCGGCACAGCGTTTCGCGTTGTTACCGTATCTCTTTCCCTTAGCCCGTTGTCGCCGACCTCTCGTCAGTTTCCGTCACCTCGTAAAACCCCGGGGCCGAGACAATGGCGAAACCGCCCTTGGGCCCGAGACTTCAACCCCCTCTTCGCCGTAACACATCGAGCAACCCCTTGACGCGCCGCGACTCGCAAGCCAACAACATCCAACCCGGGGGTCCCGGGGTATAAACCCTCCAGGCCGCGGTTTACCTTCGTTCCTCCTCCTTTCGGAAATGTCGTGGGCGAGAGAGCTTCTTCCCCGAAATGCCGGGACGACAGGTCGGCTCCTGCAACCACCCTTAACGTACGACCATGGATATTCCCGGAAACGTGGGTTCGATCTGTTTCAGAAGGGATGATTCTGACGACGGTTCGATGCCTTCCTTCGATCGGGAATAGTTTATAAAACTTAACCTTCTGCTCGAGTCTGGACAGATTCGCTCCCTCAAAATTGAGACGGGGTGTAAATGAAAATTTGGTGAAAAATTCGCAACCTAAGAAAACCTGTCGACCTGTCGAACCTTGTTTAATTTGTCGCAAAGCGGAGGACACAGAAAAACCATCAGGATATCGATTTCCTGGGGAAGGAGGAGGCACAGCCGGGCCGAAATTGGCTGCTCGAATACGTGACTCAATTTTACACGAGGATCGGAGGGGGGCGACTCCGCGAGACATATGCATATTTAGAACAAACAGAAGCGCCGTGCTCTCCCTTTCCCTCCTCTTCGCTATTTCCACCCTTTTTCTTCTTCTTCTCTCCTCTTTTTATTCGCGAGCCTCGCTTTGCATTTAAACACGTAGTTTGCTTAATTTATGCGAGCTCAACCTTCGGCAAAGAGGGTGAAAGGGTGGTTTCCTCTCGCTGCGACTCGGAAGGGCCATTCAAAAGGTATGAATAGCGCCTCCCAACCGTCGAAACTTTGTTCGTTAAAAGGGAAAGGAGGAGTCTGCGTCTTGAAACTCGCCGCCGAGTTTCTGCGTTTCCGAGAAGCCCTGAAATTCGATGACCGCCCCGACAGTTTCGCGTCTTTTGTCCACGGATTGAAAATGAATTTTAAGAAGAAATACTTTCTCCAGAAATGAGTAGAATCGCGGCCGATTCACCCCTGCGCTTGTCCCACAATCATCCCCCGTCTAAGCTCAGGTTCTCCAACCGCCGCGTTAACAAACCCCCGAAGAAAACTTCTACAACCTCTGGTTCTTAGTTCGACAAAATATTCACGGTATTAACTGAAACAAGCTCCTCGAGTTTCCGTCCGTAAGCCCCAAGGATCTCTGGAATCGCAAGGGGTTCCGCGAACAGGGTCTCTCGTTACAACGAAGGATACACGGGGGTCGTTTACGTCAGAGTAATTACAAGATCGGTTCCGGGGAGCCCCGGGTAGGCTTGTCAACGTCGAATATGAAAATCCATTTCGAGGGAGCCACTCTGGTAAGGGTCCGAGGCCCGCGAAATTGACTTGTCGGCGACGACTCGTATTTGCGCACCCTGTATCGCGCGGGAAAGGGGTGAAAAGCAGCAGCCACAGCCAGTTTAGGGGTAATGAAATTAATTGGCGAGATACGTAGGCGAAGACGATCCCCCGCTTATTGAACGAGCCTTCCCATCTGCATTTGAAATTTTACCGCCAAGAAAACGGACGGCACCGTCGCGAATATAAATATCGAGGGGGAGGCAGAGGGTGGAAGAAGTTTCCAAGCACGAGGAACGAGCGAATAAAAGGCGAACGGGGGCTTACGGCCGATGGAGATTTACGGGAAAATTAAGACTGGCGGATATAAAATTGCAGCTTACAGGGAGACGAGGGGAGAAGCAATAAAGATTGGGAAACGTTCAACCCTTCTTCTACCTGTACCAATCTTCTCGCAAACGCTTTAAACGATTGAACAATTTTGTTTAAAATTGTTAGGTCTAAAGAAAAATTGTGAATATCGAAAGGGAATATCCCGAACGTTAATAGGGAGGGAACAGATACGCGTTAAAGGTTCGTTAACAGCTGGTCGCACACAGAGGGTTGAGCAGGAAATTGCTGACCGCGTTGCGGTCGCGTTGTTAAATTCAAAGTGTGGCGTGGCAGTAGAACGAGAAAGGAGGTGGTCAGACCAGACGCGTCTGCTTGAACTTGCTACAAAAATTGGCCGCCAAATCGAGACGCGGCGGTAGCCGGCAGCCGCTCCGCCATGCATAATATAACGTACGCCACACCCCGCCATTGTTAACGAGGACACAATGTCACGTATAATGCACAATGAGCTGTTCCAAGCCATTAATGCAACGCACAATGATGCGTGCTCGAGCCCGGAACACCCGACACAACCAAAGCCGGGAGAGAGTGTGGGTGGAGGGACACGGCAGGATAGCTCCAACCTTGCTTCATTTTTCTCTGGATGCTTTCTCTTTTCTTTTTTCGAAGCCTCGGTCAATTTTGCGTATTCGAGATTTCTCGTAAAACGATTTAAAAATGAAAAATATCGAACTCGAAAGCCATCTCTCCGACAAGGGAAACAATAAAATACCGAAAATCGAACGCGTCCCGGAAACGGCACAGAGGAGGCACGAAAGAGACAAAGAAGATTGACGCGTTTATCCGTCGCAGGGCCCGTGACAGCGTCGACGTCTCGTTACATTTTTATCGAAACAAAGCTGTCGCCGGTTGATATTCAATTTCCTGGCGACGGAACGCTCCTCTCCCCCAAGCACGGCGGCGGCAACAATTCCGCCCTGCAGCGGACGGGACAAAGAGCGGAAACCCGCGTCGAATCGGAAGAACCGTTCGCGGCCGCCGATCGTCGCCGACCGCTCGGCCCCGACTCGAGCTTGACAGTATCTCCAGACGCGTTTATTGTGAACCGTGGGGTCCCTCGCGTCCACCGATACGAGAAACGTCTCGTGAAATTTCCGCCTCTAACGCGCCGAGCGATAACGCGTCCGTTTCTGCTGTGTCGCGAGTTTCAACGGGGTGAACGTGCTCTGGAAAGTCCAGGAGACAAAAAACTCCATGGCGCCAAACTCAAAAGTTACAAAAATGATTATTTTCTTAGAAGAAATGGTTTAACCTTCTAGGATTAATATTCTATTTCGAAGACGCTTCGATCGGCGAACAAAGAGTCCAGCGCGCGGGTCAGCGACCGGTACAAGAAGCGGAGGGCGTCTTTGTTGGGGACAAAAAAGGCCGAGCCCTGGGTGCTGATACGAAGAAAGGAAAAGGGGACCTTGGCGAAATGCAACGCGTTTTTCGGCGTCACGGTGGACGGCGCACGAAACCGCACACGCCTCGTGCGTTTGTTTGCGGTTTCGCGACGCAGACGAGCGTTCCCGCCGTGAAATCCGACAGGAAACATACGTCCGGTCCGCGAGCCCGCACCGAGACGCTTTATCGAGGGCTAAGAAAACGGACCCGCGACTTTTCTATATTCGTCAACGACACGAGATAAAAGTGCTCCTAAACGTCGCTTTTCGCGAAGCACCTCTCTCGTCGCTGGCTTAATTAAAGCGTTCCTCGAGCGAGCCCGCTCTCGAAGGGTCTTCCGCTCGCGTCGAGGATCACCCTTCCCTTTGATGTTCAATCGTTTTAACGAGATCCACTTCGAACGTTAAAATAAACGCGCCCTTACGGGCCTTCTTTACTGCTCGATGGTAAATTTTATTCGAGGCGGAATGCTTCGTACGGGGATGCAGGGAAATCAAATTAACTGTATTTCCCCAGGGTTATAAATTTTATACGAAATATTGTAAAAGTTTGTAAAAGAAAATTTGAAAATTAATCTTTGTCTTGGATCGTCTTCAAGGATGTGCAGGGATCAATTTTAGAGTAGATAAATTTTATACAGAAACTTTATCTTCCCAATAAAATTTATAACTTGCTGTCTTACACGATATCGCGAATAAGAAGATGTACCCCGCGGCACGCGTGGCCTCAAAGAAGAAGAAAAATTCGAAGAGGAATTAAAAAAAACGCAAGGACGTAGAGAAGATGAGAAACGTCCGAAGCGTTGAAACGTCGCGTCGTTTTATTACCCCGATAAAATCCATCCTCTGACAGAAAACGAATAAAGGGGTGAGAAGAGATCCGGCTCCCAGACGCATAAAAAATCGCGATTGTTAATTAAGTCCGCCGGTTTCTATTCCCGTATTTGTCTTCCCCGCGAAATATTTATGTATGGCCGGGCACGGATATCCTTTTACGAAGCTATTAACCCTCGTCGAACGTGTCGCGCGGGGGATAGATAGAATTGAATAATATGAATTTTCCATCTGAGCTTCCACGAGGATATATTCGATGATTGTTCAACCCTCGGAGGTCTATAAACCTGGATGAGGATCGAAGCGGGGTTGAAATATAGATAAAATCACCGTTTTTATCATACACGGAGTGTCCTGTAACCGGCGGTACCGATCGACAAGGGAGTGATTCTAAATAAAAAACTGAGTCTGAGAATTCTTTCAAATATCTACAGAATAAGTTATTTTATGTTGCTAAAATTTACATTCGTCTCATTTCAGATACTACGAAGGGTATTTTAACAGGGTTTCATCGAACTCACATTTTGATATTAATCCTCGACTTCTCAGGACACGTATCCGGTATCCGACTTTGATCCGGTACACCGGCGCGGTTCAAAGGGAATCCCTATTTCAACAAATACCTCGCAGCGGATCCGATATCCGCGAACGAAGCGCGTTACCAAAGGGATATTACGGAACGCCCTTTGATCGATCACATCTCTGTAACCTAAAAATAAGAAATCTCTTCAGGCGGCAGAGAGAAGTCGAGAATGACCAACGGCGTAGGATCCGAGGGCGATTAGCCGGCGCAAAGCCAGCGAAAATGGAAGAAAAGAGGGTCGAAGATTCGCAGAGTTCATCCCAACGGGTCTTTCGGCTTGAATTACCCTTGTATCTGTTCCGAGTGGGCCTGGGCCACGTTAATTGGACGGATGATGCCGCTAAATCCCGGGAATCTTCGGAGCCAGACCCCGGAGAGTACGCTTTGTCAGAAATTACAGGGAAAATGAGCGACGGAGAGTCCAGCTCTCCCCAGAAGCGAAAAATCCTAATGTAAGTTGATTCTTGACGATATGGTCGAAAAATTTGAAAGGAAAAACAATTAGTTAAAGAATCTGGAGCGCAGTGTCGTATCTAGACAAATCTATTACAAACAGAATAGCTATCAGAAGATAATTTGGTAAACTTGAGAGCTGAAGACGAACACTTCAGCAAGTGTTACCATCGCTGAAGATAACGATGGGAAGAAACGAGGTTTTTCAACCGATCTCGTGTTCTGTGTTTTGACACTGGTCGCGATAACCCCCCGACACTTGCGAAACGGTCGAACAATAAACATTTTGCCGTCACGTCAATCGGACGATACGAAGGAGGGGACACACAATAAAGCTCCCCAACCGACTGCCTCGTAAAATTAACGACAATGACCCGGTCGTGTTCGCAGAAGGAGGATCTTTCTTCAAGGTCTCCCACGATTTTCGATCCTCCTTGCCGCGATTAGCTAAAGATCTTCCAATTATGTCCAGAGCGTTTTCCAGCGTCTAGAAGACCACACGCGTGGTCCACGGTCGAGAACGGCGGCGGTTTCCAGCGGAATCCAAGCGTTTTCTCGCCACTCGAAGGCGAAGAAACTCGACGGAGCGAGAGAACGATAAAACGAAGGAGGTGAGAGGGAAGCGGATCTGACTAAGTGCCAAGCGGGCAAAAATAGCCTGTGCTACCAAGGCACGATGCTAAATCCACCGGGCAATAACGGCACGAGGAGATTTCAACTGGTCGCTCGTCTCTGTCAGCCTAGAACCTTGCCTTGTCCCTTTCCCTCCTCTGTAATCAACGACCCGCTCGGCAGAAACTTCGATCTACTCGAATATCAAATTTTACACAATTTCATAATCGTTCGTAACACGGCGCGAATAAAATAGCATCGATGGATCGCGTAGGTAAACGCAGCCGTAATCGAGGAAGCCTTTCGCGCGCGCACCGGGCGAGCCTGTCGTCCGTCGAAGCGTGGAATTTGACGCGTTGCAAGCCGCAATTTCCGGCAATTAAAATTCCCCCGCGGGATGCCTGGAATAATTAAACAAACGAGGAAATCCCGCCGCTCCTTTTTCGGAGGAAAAGCGCCTAACGTCCAGGCATTTAATTGCGAAATGCAATTTCTCCGCCTTACACGTGCGACTAATTCCTGAAGAAGATTTTGAAAACTGATCTTCTGACTTTTGTATAAAACAGAAGTTTGGGTCTAAGAATAATTCCTGAAGGAAATGTTCGTCTCGAAGCAAACAGTCGACGAGGGTAGGTGAGAAGCGGTCGTTAACGATCGACGTTTCGAGTGGAAGAGGCGAGTCGAGGCGGACAGTCGGACGACAGAATATGCACTTCACGCGTCCCGCCGGGTACACACACTTCACAGCGTTGTCTGTTTTCTCTCTTTCTACGGGGTCTGGTCGGGGCCGTGCAAAGGCAGCGAACGTGTTGGTCTAGCTGTGCAAACAGACGAGGATCGAGCGTGCAAATGCCCGTCCTCGTCGCCGATTGTGTACGCGTATCGAACACGCGCCACCGTTCCCATTCCACCGCGGGCACCCGGTGCCCGCTCGAGCAATTATCCTCGATGAATGGACGGCTTCGAGGCATAAATTAAAACGCCCAGGTACAGACAATTTCATAAACCTCGATCATTTATGCAATTATCGGTTCTGTTTCTTTTATTGAAAAATTCAAGAATAATTTCATATTTGTAGAAACGATGCGTTTGCAAGGACTTGAAAGGCTCGAGGTGTGTTTTTAAAAACGTGAAATCGACGATGATTACGCCAGGGTCAAGAATACCCGCGCCAGGGGAACGAGTCGTTCGTGGTCAGACTGGAGGAGCCTCCAGCAGGATGGGGCGGAGACTCTTGGGTGTCTAAATTTAACTCACTAGCTTCTGTGGTATCACGGTTTCGAATTTTTTAAACAAAACACCGAGATCCTGAATTTTCAAAGATTTAAATAAAGAAAATTCGATGAATTCGTTGCGCTTTTTCCTTAGCTGAAAGGTCGTCGAGGAGAACGACACGGTTAGACATGGCGAATTAACGCATCGGCAATTGCGGGGGTGTTTCGAGCCAGTTGACTCGGTTCATTGCCGCAACGAGAGAGTCAGCCTAGTTGGCGGACATTCGGAGGAGGAGACGGGAGGAGGGAGACGAGGAACGACCGCGATTATTGCAAGATTTATTGCTCCTCTTCGTTTCGTCTGCTCGCGCCTCCGAGAGAGGGAGAAAATTCGAACAGCCACGAGAGACCGTTTCTCTTCCTCTCGTGTCCTCCTTCGTCTTCTTCTTTTTTTTCTTCTCTCTCTCTCCACGGTTAACGTTCAGCCACTTTTCTTTCCTGGAATTGCTCGTTAATGACCCTCGTCTAGACGAGTCTTCTGCATCCTTGCATTAATTAACGGGAACGATCATAATTCGAGGAAAGAACTGGTCAATTGGCTACCTTCTTTCTTCGTTTTTACCCCTTTCAAGGTTGAACGCTTTCTTATACAGGGTGTACACGCCCGAAATCTTATTGCAATGTTAATAAGTGTAATAAAAATACAAGTCGTCACGAGTCCGACTCGTCAAGGTATGGCAAGGAATTAAAACCAGATCTGGAAGTTAAGTTCCAATGTTTAATTATATATAGTCCCGTCCCGTGTTATTTTAGAAATTCATCAAAGAATACATTCTACTTCCCTTCTTCAAGCAACGACGTGTCCTTGGACACTCACGTGGCGCCCAACATGTTAACGTTAAAATAACATCAGTTGCGTAAATGTTTATTCCGAGAACGACGATCCGTTCTGATAAAAATGATCGAAGGAAATTCATCAAAATTTATTGCGATCACGGTGTACCGTCCTGTCAACTGCAACCCACGAAGATAAGTTACTGAAAAAAAAAATGAAAAGAAGAAGATACGCGCGAGACGACAGACAAAAGCGATTCGTTCCAGCTCCTCTCGCGACGCTCGTAGTACAACACGCCTTCGAAGCTATCGCGAGGGTTGTCTTGGCTCGTCTAGCCGGCACAATGAAACCCATTGTGCACTCGCGCGAGTACTCGCGACTTCTCAGCCCCGTTATCGCGCGACGTCGACTATCGAAGCTCGCTCGAGCGTGCACCCTCGCGCCTTGTCGCCCTCGTCCTCGTGGCTCCTCCTTCTCCTTTGACGTCGTCTTCCTGGAAATCGTTCGTCTTCGGGAAATCGCTCGAGCGACGTCGCGAGAGAGGCGTCTGTTAGGTGAATGGCGATGTTTTTTGTGACCGGATAAAAAAGGGGAGAAGGGACCGAGAGAGCCTCGTTCTGATTGGGGTGCATAATCTTGCGACGAAAATAGAAGAAATTGATATTTTCATACCAAGTATCAAACGATGATATATCCTCTCTGTATTTTTGAAACTTTTTTAACCGGCGACAGCGGCGTCCGCTTTGAACGTTCAACTTGATATTCATTGGAAGGTGGCGCGTAATCGCCTCTCGCATAAATCTCGATTTCGAGCCTCGATAAACTGGTACTTTCGCAAATTGCGCACACCCCTGCCCGCCGCACGGCCTGTCACGATTACCATGCATCGCGCGTGTACACGCGTGAACACGCGTCCCAGAGATCACGGCCGTACGAGCGTGATACAGTAATGACCCAGACGAGCTGCATCCTTGTGCCACATAAGCCGCAGCCTGCGAAACAGCCTACGACAAACAGCCAGGGTCTTCTTTAGCCGTCGATTCGCGTCGCTTCTCTCCTTTGTTACGATCGGTCCCCTCGTTGATAGAGTATTTTTAAAGCTAAAAGATATTCAATTTTACGAGCACGAATTTGGTGAGGGCTGGAGTGTGAAAATGTAGAAAATGTAGAGATCGAGGAAGGTTCCTAATTACTCTTTCTATTGCACTTGATTCACTAGTAGAAAGAATTCGTGACGCGTCTATAAATAGTTTGAAAACCGTGTTATCGCGTATTCCATAGAGGATCCGAGGAATTGCGAAGTAATTGACGGTTTATGTCATCGATTAGAACCGCTTGGCACGCGTTTATTGTCACCTCGTTACCTTTTATCAACACAAAAATCTACTTTCCCTCTTGGCAACGAACCACGTCCGACTATAAACTTGTCACCTACGACTCGCGTTTTGCATCGGAATGACTGCCGGTGAAAGGGTTGAAACCGTTCTCGCGGCGGATCGAAGGACAAACCGGCGAGCAGGAAAAGTAAAATTTATGAAAACGCGCCTTCCACGCTTGAAACTTTCGAAATATCGTATGTACAAATTGGACGAGCGAGCGTGAAAATCGAGAGAGGCGTCCGTCATACTTCGGCAAACGGTGCTCGCCTATTTTTATATCCGACGTTTCCGCGCCGATGTCTCTTCCGTGAAACACGATATTCCAGAAACGTATCCAGGGATCCGTGAGACGTCTGAAGGAAAGCAACGAAGCGGGAAGAGGCAGTCGCCGATTAGAACATCGTCGAGCGAGAACGCGCGCGTCTTCCCTCGATCCCGAATTCGTGACAAGGGGAGGGTTGGGCGGGAGAAGCACAGGGAAGAAACGAGCAATCCCGTCTTCCATATCCATAAACGCAGAAAGGCATAAATAAAACGTTCTTTCGTTTCTTCCGGCGACGCGTTTTATTTCGATGCACCCCCGTGCTGCGGGGGGACGAAGAATTGAACCCCTCGCAGACGAGGAATTTCTGCGCTCGGCGTAAAACATAATTCTCGATTAAACTTTGAGTCTGTTTTTACGAATTAAAGTGAAACTCTGCTTGGAAATAATGTAAGATTGAGTTGGAATCGTATATCGCGCGTTTATCTGTTAATAAAACGCGTTCTGGAATCGAGGAACAGAAACGAGAACCGGAGGAAAGAGGAATCGCGGCGGCACCGCGATAAATCAATCGCGAGGAAGTTAAACGCTTCGGAGGAACCCTCTTTTTCAACGACTCGCGACGCCAACGAGCGACTCTTTCTTCTTCCCCGACCGAGATTAACTTCTTTTCCCTCCTCGTGGAAGAATTCAAGACTCCCAGTCTTTTTACGCGTATTACTGTATCTCTGCTGATGATGCTGATAGAATTATTTCAGTATCGAGGACAAATAAATTGTATCGTGGAAAAAAGTACCCTTTGATATTTTAAAATACGAACAAATGTAAAATTACTATCAGATGAAAGTAAGGGTTTCGAATGCTTTCTGATGGATTAAATTAGAATTAAAACTAAACAGAGAAGAAAGATACTTCTCTTCTTTGCAACAGAGTGTAAGGAGGGGTAGCAAAAGTTTGTCCCATCGATCAACTCTTTTTACGAATGGTGCTTCGTTATTATTTTCCCGGGGAAGCTGCAACGTAACAACACCGGCAGGCGCCGCGAGATTTACGAGCGCGTAAATTAGCCGAAACTGAGTTTCCGCGGTGCCTCCTACCCTTTCAGAGAGATCTGGAAGAGGGGGGGCAGAAAGAAAAAGAAAAGAAGGATCGAGTGGCAAGGTTAAACTTTCCTTTTCATTCGCGCACCCCCTGGGGGGTTCGGTTGCTTCTCGCGTATCGCGAAAGAAGGAACGAGGCAATTTGTCCTTCGACAAATTAATTTCTTAAAATATGTAGCCTGTCCGTTGTTGCAGGCAGCTTTATTGCGCGAATGCTTTATGATCCTGTATTTTTTTTTCTCTTTCTTTCTCCCCCACTGACAACCCAGCCCCTCCGCTTTCTCTCCTCGACCGCGTAATTAAAAGAGACCCTGCCTGCCCTGCCTTCTTGGATGCCCCGCGAATATTTTATTCGGCCGCGTACGCAGCCCGAAAACGAATTTCGATCCTCGACCCTCCTCTTCCCGATTCGTCCAAAGGTTTCCGACGTCGAGGGGCAGGAAAACGTACCCGATGACGTATTCGAGTGTCCTCCGACCAAAATATATTCCCTGTGTACTTTAACATCGTGCCAATAAATATTTGACTCTGACTAACGCACCCATCGGATAAATCACAGGTCAAAGGGTTAACAACAGGTTCCTGCAATCTCTGTGCTCGAAGGGAACTTTCTTGATATTCAAAGGGAAAACCCATCGATCTTCCCGAACGTAGGCGGACAGAACCAAGTTCCCGTACACCTACGATGACTTTTTCTCGCATTAACGAGACGAGCGCGCTTTTCCCCGAAAGTGGATCAACGAAAAAACCTCGAATCGCCAACTTTCGACGGACAGAAGAAGCATCCTCTTTTTCATCCCGTGGTATCAGCGCGTCACGCGAGCTTCTCATCGGGAGCAGGATACGTCGGCGCATCGATCGAGAAACTTTTTACCCTGTCGGCTTAGAAAACCGGTCGTCGAAAAAAACGAGAAACGTCCCCGAGCACCGTTATCGAGGCGTGACGCGTCTTCGATTTCGAGGATGACCCCCGTTACTCGCGGACGAACGGGGCCAAAGGGAGGCCAGGATCCTCGGGAGGAAGCGGAGAAAGCTCGCGGGTACCCACGCACGGCCCACGACTCTCGCGTTGCACTTCGTATGCAAGTGGGTCGCGAGGAAACGTGCACGCACGATGCACCTTTGAAATTCACCTTTAAAATTATTCGACGAAATTCGGTACTTCGGAAATCTGGCAAACTCCTAACCTTGATATTTAAAAAAGTCAAAAGTCGGGACCATTTGGACACCTTGCCAGATCCTTGAACTTAGCAAGAGATATTCACGAGTTGCCAGGACACACGGAACACAGTCGCGAAAGCGGTAAAATCATCGAGGAGACGGGTCGAGAAAGGGAGACAAAGGAAATCGAAGGAGGCAATGATGGACGTTTCTATCGGTGATAAAGCTCCGACGCCGGGAACACGTCCATTGATGTCACACGCCCTCACAGTAGTTTCTTTTACCCCGAGCCACGGACAGCGGAGCGATAAAAGGTTCCGTGTAAGACCCCGGGGCTCGGGAACAGCGATCTCCATTGACGTCGGGCCTCCTACGAGTATCGCTCTCTCTCCGTCTGTCTCCCGTTCGATCGGCAAAGAATCGCCGGAACGGAGCAGGAGAGAAAACGGATAGCAGATGCACGATAGCCCCGCGTATATACACGCACGCTAATACATAACAGAGCCGATACGCGTTTATTTCTGCTGTGGCGTTATTTGTGGAAGCCCGATAGCGCGGCAGAAAGAGGAAACGTTCGTTTCTCGACCAAGATCGTCGCGGACAGATATTAATTAACCCTTTCACGGATATCCAGTTATTTCGGGTGGCTGCTTACCGAACGCATTAATAATCTATTTTTCTTCTAACTAGTTTGCAATATCGGGATTACGAAATCTATTTACCTAGACTTGTATGTAAAACAGAAATTACAAAATTTGTCATTTTTCATTTATGACTTCAATTTTCTAAATTCCACGCCTCCATATATTACTTCCTGACGTAGAAAAATCCGCTTATCGCCGTCGCGCGTATCTGGGTCACGAATACTAATCGCTCCAAATACAACTCTAAAATTTGAAGGAAAATCGGACTCGAATCGACACGGTTCGCTGTTGCGACGCGAATCGAAAGCTCCGAGCCGGTTTTCCATGCCCGACAAAAGCGCGGCGCTGGAAAAATCAGCTCGCGACACGGTGACCCGTCCTCCTTTCGCGCTGAATGCCCGCGCGGGAGGAGGCGAGGGGCGAGCCAGCCAGCCAGCAGCTCGTGCACACGATAAACCGCGAAAAGTAGGGGAGAGACTGGCAAAAAAAAAGCCGGCACGCTTTTCGACTCCGCGCGCTCTCGGCCCCGAGAGCTGTCGGCGACGAAGCGAGCGCGAGCGAGTCGACGATACCGAGCGGAGAGGGCATTGGCCCCACGGTGCAATGGTGCAGTGTGCAATCGAGAAACAACCGAGAGAGCTGCGAGAAGGAGGGAGAGAGAGGCCTACCATCCGCGCGAGCGTCTGGCAAGCGATCCGCGAGCGGAACCTTGAAGCCGTGTGGGTCGAAACGCGGAGTGCTCGAATCGAGAGGTGAATTACGTTTGGGACACGCTTGAAACTTGTTTCCTTTTTTCATTCCGTGGAAAATTTTTGCGCAAATATTATCGTCGAGCATGGTAATTAATTCTTCGAGTGTCCACGTAACGTAAAACCTTCGCAACGGTTGGTGTATCCATGGGTACTAAAAGGGTTAACGTTATGGAAGAAAAATGAAACCCTCTGCGCGAGGAACTAAACGACAATTTCATTAATTAATTTGTTAACACCGGAACCACCGAATCTTGGAAATAGAATTGAAAAGTTCATTACGAAACGATCGTTCCAGCGAAACTGTTGGAGTAACCGGAGGAAAAAAGGAAACGCAATTTTCCAGAAACGCAAGCCGTCGCCGTATAATGAAACGGTTGGTGGCTTCGTACCACGTCAGCAACGTGCACGGGGACCTTCTGTCCTCGTGCTGCACCGACGAGGATGGAAACTCGCCGTTCATGAAATATACAACAGACACGGCTCGAACTGGCTCTCTCTTCGAGCGATCGACTACTGGCTCGACCACTGGGTCCATCATGGACGAACGCTGAAAAAGGATATCGGGATGGATCGAGTCCGTTCTCGAGACTTATCCGCCTCGATGACGTGGAAGAAAATAAAACACGAATTAGCTATTGAAATATCGGTACCCCCTTGCGCGTACGCGTTCATTTACAGGGCGCTAATTTGTAAATTTCAGAATTAATTACCCGATGAAGAAGCAACGTCTAGGCGACGGCCGTGATCCTGCGAAAGGTCCACGACTTTTCTCCCCTGTCGGTTCCAGAAGCCTGGTTTCTTCCCACGAAGAAAGAACCGGGTGTCCCGTTCTTGCCGGAACGCGCGAAAAACTCGTCTGGTCTTGTTCCCGGCCTCCCTGTTGCGGGACTTTTTCTTACGACCCGCCTTTCTCTCGTATACTCTCGGTTTCGCCAGTAAATTTATTCGGTGACGAAGGGAAACGAACGAGCGTTCCCGCTTCGATTTTCTGGCTCGCCGCTTTCGGCTGCCAAAAAGTCGACAACGTTCGCTACGAACGAGGATTAATGGAAACGATCGAAACGGCGGGTCGATTCTGACCTAGACCCTCGTCGATGGAATTTCGAGCTTAAAGCAATCGGATAATTAAAAATTTCGCGCGACTGCATCGGACGGAAAATCTCCAGCGAAGACAATGCGACAGCGGCGAGAGCGTAGGCGCAGCAAGCAGCATCGACGACAAAGACGTGTAACGCGAGACGAGAAGGTTTTATAGCAGCATCCATTATTAGAACACGCCGATACGAGCGCGGCTACTACGCTTCATAAATATAAATTCGACTGCATAATCGATGAAAGCGAACGCCTACCGAGGCGATGGCAACTGCATCACGAATGCACGAACAGGCCAGTCATCTTCGTCGTCGTTTCGGTCGGATCGAAAATTTTCACCGGTCTCGTAGCCGATAAACTCACGAATTCCATCGCTCGACGAGTGTCTTAAAGCTAGAACCACCAAGCAAGCTTTCTTACTTGCAATTACACAATTTTTATTCTGGTCTTCCCAAAGATAAAGAATTATTGTACTTATTTTTAATTTTAACCCTTTGCGTGATTAACTAGAATATTTTAGCCCTATTTGTATTTGTCTTTGAAGCAAGATACTTAATCATGCACCGTATTAAAGCATTTTGATCCAGTTAAAGATCCCAGGATGTAAAAAGGTCAAGTACCCCCGGCACAACCCGTCCCATTTCAACTTCTGCGAGTGGAATACAAAAAAAATGGTTTACGCAAGTTTCAGTGCACATCGTGGAACATCAATCAAGCTCATTGATCAAGCTCGATGTTCCTCGATTATCCTCTAGGGTCAACGTCCATCAAAGAACGCGTTCATGTTTGTGTGTGTGCTTTTTTTTCCTCTCGTTACGCTCATAATTCTATCTCGATCTTTCTAGCAAGCTTAATCTCTTCGGATTTTTCGTCTGAAACGAGCGGAGCCAGCCACAGGCGGATCATTGTCGGCTCGAGACCGCTTCCAAGGGCAAGCACCCGGTTTTCACGGAGACGCCATTGTGCGTGTCGGTGCATACGTGCATACTCGAGCCGCATAATCCCCAGGTTCAAGTTTAGCATCCTCTTCTTCGCTTCCCTTCCCCCACCCGGCAGATGCTTTGAGAGGAATTCGTCTCTCCTGGCAACTCTCGAACGACTCTCTCTCCTCCTCTCCTGTGTCTCTTTTCTTCAGCCCCCGCGCTCGTACAATTTCAATTTCCTCTCGCCAGCCAGACCGAGCGAAACACGCCAAGGGGTGATATATTTGATTAAAAGTCGTCGAAATCGAACGAGACTTCCTCCGTTCGTTCGTGAATACAAAATTTTTATTCGAGTTATAACGTCGGTGTCGAATTTCGCTGAAATAATCAAAACGATCAGTTGCTCTCGCTGCCCATCTCGCGTTGGATCTCTATGAACGTCTTCCCCTTGGTCTCGATCATGAAGAAGAACAACAAGAGCGCGCTGAACAGGCAGACCACCGAGAAGAAGAAGAACAGGGCCGCGATCCCGAAGAATTCAACGGCGGTCGAGAACGTCACCGTCACCGTGAAGGCCAGTAACCAGTTGAAAAACGCGGCACTTGACGTGCCTATCCCCTTCACGTTCGTAGGGAAGATCTCGCTCATGTATGTCCACGGCACGGGACCTGTTTCGATCGCAAAACGTTACTCTCTCGGGCCTGGGAGCCGAAAAGCCGTCGTTTCTACCCCGATTGTTCCAGAGGAAAGCGGCTCGAGACGTGTTACTAACCGGCTCCGAGACAGAAGCCCAGGATGTAGATACAGGCGGATGTGAGTGGCAGCCACAAGAGGTTGTCGGTGTGCTCGGAGTTCTGCGACTTTAGAATGAAGAAGGTGCCCAGCCCCTGCATGCACACGCACATCATGCTTATGGACAATATCACCAGGAATTTTCGACCCAGCTACAAAAACCAATCGGTTGCTTTGTGTCAAACGTTTCAAAAGATTCGTCGCTGTGCTCGTTCTATTTATTATTTGAAAATGAAGCAATCTAAGCTTCTGAATTAACCAGAAGTAATTCGATGAACGAGCACAGCGTTCGAGTATCCTCTACTAAGCAACACCTTATCGATCAACAGGGCCGAGACGATACAGGAGATCACCTGGACCACGGCGAACACCACCATCTGATGCAGGGGAACCATATCGACATCGGTCTGCTTGAATATCGTCTCGCTGTAAAAGATGACCGCGTTAATCCCGCTGAGCTGTTGCGCGAACATCAGCCCGTACGCCAGCCCCAGCGTCTTCAGCATCCGCTTCTGTACCAATAACCGCAAACTACCCTTCTGATCCTTGTTAAGCTGTATCTGTTCCTGTTCAAACACGTTAAGTTGAGGAATACATCGAACAGAGGATCTACAACCCCGAGACTAACTTTCATCGCGGCGATCTCCGTGGTGAAATCGGCGTCGGGTCCGCGCAAGAAACGCATCGCCTTCTTCGCGCCCTCCTCGTTGTCCTTGGCCAATAGGAACAACGGCGACTCAGGCATGTACAACATCGCGCAGCCGAAAATGATGGGCGTGATGCCGCACAGGATCGACGTCCACACGACGTCCCTGCTGAAGCCGCAACAGTACGCGTACAAGATCCCAAGCACGATCAACAGTTGAAAGAACACGCTCAAGGTGCCTGGATCGTGGAACAAAAGTTGCCTGAGATTCGTCGAACGAATGAAATTTGTCAATTTTGAGTGAGAGTTGTACCTCTGATGTCTTTCTCGCTGATCTCGGCGGTGTAGAGGGGCGCCGCAACGGTAACCATGCCGCCGCAGGCGCCGGTTATCAATCTGCCGGCTACCATCGGCCCTATCATAGGCACCGCGGCAATGATGAAGATCCAACCGAGGATAAACGGCGGCACGATAACTACCAACATCCATTTCCGACCGATCCTGTCGATCAAGAAGGGCACTGGGATGATGCCAAGGGCGGCGCCCAACGGGAGCGAGGCAGCGATCACGTTCGTCGAGAAGTCGTCCTGATTGTAGTTTGCCTTCATTACCTCCACGCATGGCGCGCTCCAGCCGATGCAGCTTCCCAAAGAGAAGCCACTCATGCACGCTACGGAAGGATCTCGTCAACATCGATTCTTAATTGCTAAAAATATATCTGATTTTCGATCATTTTAATGAACGCTGAGAAACTGGTAGCGACGTTAGCGATGCGTTTTAGGTTACGATTAAAGTTTGGATGAAAGCAACGATGATGGGTAGACGTTGAATGTTAAGAAGAAAAAACGAAACCTGATATCGCAGCGAGGTACTGTGGACATCTTCTCCTGAAGCGCTGCTTGATGCTCTCGTCTGGCATTTTTATTCGATATCGAAAATCTTGCCGTCAATACGTACGTTCTCGTTTGTTTCTCTTGTTCAGTCGAATGTTTCTTCTACAGCGCGATTTATATATATGGCGAGCCTGTGGTCTGTATTATTTTTTTAACTCTTGGACGACGAACGCAGGGATAGATCGAATTCGAGCATTCGTCTTTCAAGGGTTAATGAAGTTTGAAATTTCCTTCAAACAATCGAATTTTCTTTTTTAAACAATAATGCTATATTTGTCAAATATTTTCCTCCAGTTTCAGAGCGAAATTCGATAAAAAAAGAAAAACCCCCCTCTATGATTGACTAACTTTTCGTCGTCTAATTTCATATCCCCCTTTAAAAGGCCCCACTGGCAAGGTGCAAATATTCTTTAATAAAAATGTGAGTTCGACATCGAACATTATCGAACCATAATCGTTCTGGAGAAACGAGGATAGGTTCGATACTCGATGAAATTAATAAAGAGAAGAAGATCCTTCTAACCCTACACGCGTTTACGCGGTCCAATAAACTCGGCCGGATAGAAAAGGCCTGGTCCTTAAGGGCGATACCTGCGGCACAGGCCGTATCATCGAACAAACTAGGAGAGGAGGTGACGAGGAGGCGGTAATAGGGATAAGGTCCCTTCCCTCACGCCCGGTTACTTCGGCTAACGACATTCAAATTCCATTAGGGCAGCGCGATGTGCGGCTGACAACTTTCGGATTACAGATCTCGTGCCTCTCTCTCTCTCTCTCTTTCTCCACCCCTCTCGACGCCCACGGTGAAAGAAAGAGCACCCTTGTCGCAGATAATGGCGGCGGAAGAAAGAGGGGGGGAGCGAAAAACACGCGAAGGGCCGCTGGAAAACCGGGACGATTAAATCGCGAACTCGGAGCACAGGGTATTTGAATGAGTGCATCTACATTTTAAACGTCTCCGCCCGGCCGAGATTCCCCGATCGCGTCTTTTCAAATTCTTCAATTCCGCTGAAAATTCATCCTATGAATACACTTTGCATTTTATTCCCTTCGAGGCGATCCTTCCCGGTTAATTGTCTCGAAAACTGCGAGCATCCCGAGAAGTTCCGCGAAGCACATCGTTGAAACGCATGTTCGAGAACAATTTTTTTATGCAATTTGCGGCGATACGGGAGGTGTTAATTATCTAGCGAATTTCGGTTTACGGCACGAAAAAACGGTGATTCGTGAAACGGGCTCCGGGGGTAATTGCAAGGTACCACCGTCGCCCTTTTCTCGGATACCTGGCCGTTTTCATTCGCGCCGCGTCCCAGCCAGCCACCATCCGCCGCGCGGTAACGCCCATATTTGCATATAAATATAAGTAAAAAAGTGTATTTGCATTTAAATGTCCGAGAAACCCGGCGCGGAAAGTTCGACGACACCCGATCGAAAGTCGGAGGACACAGACTCGAGAACCGCTCTATTAAAACGTCGAGTTTCCCTATCGATCGAGCAATTTTCGAGGCTGAAATCGAGCAACGTGACAATCGCTTTCCCGATATCGATTCAGCTTTCGATAGAGAAAAATTCAGGGTAACGTTAATATCGACAAAAGAGTTGCCGGTAGGGAATCGAGGGAACGCGTGCCTCGTCGCGTGTGCGATCTCAACGTCCACCTGGCAACGTGTTATTCGCGTTAATAGTCGCTCTCGGGAGTCGACGGCTATTGGCAAATCATCAAAAGTCCATAGAATCGCGCTCGACTGCGGGTAGCAGCGAATTAACGTGCAACGAGATCGAATAAAAAAAAGTAAAAGTAACGGGGTGCACGAGATACTCTAATGGCGGCCAATTGCATCCAATTATTCGTAATCGGTCCAGCGGTGTGTGTACGCGTACAGAAAACGCGGTTGAGGCATTCTAAACGGTAGCCCGGCAAGAAAACCGGTGGAAGTAGCTATCATTTTTCCATTATCTTGTTCGATGAGTCGTCGATAACATGATGATACCGGTCCTGAATAACGCCGCGTTACAGCACGTTCCTTAGCCGTATCTTGCGTTTCGTGTACACAGGAATTGATGGAACTGTCGGGACAGGGAAACGTAACCCCTGGGCTACGTCTCACAATTTGCACTAGTCAAAGGGTTAAAAATCGACGAGATTCTATCTAGCTAGTACTAAAAAATCTCAATTCTTCGGATACTGAAATATCGCCTTCCCAGAAAAAGCACCGTGTCCCGATAACCACTGGGGAGCACCGCTTCGAGTGGGAGGGCTCGTTGCATTCTTGCCGCTTTAGCTTTCGAATTCAGTCAGTCACGGAAATTGCTACAACAGGCGAACGAGACATTCCGGTTTGGCCGGTGCGCGTCGATCGATATCCACAGACCGTGGTTACTTTTAATAAACTCGTTTTCTCGACGACGTGTATACGAGGTTTGCGCATTCCCGACAACGTACACAATGTACGTATTCAACGCTGCAACTTTGCTCGTACACCGTTTCCCTTCCTCCCCTGTCCCGCTACGCGCTCGCTGAAAACATTTGCTGAACGTTCGCTCCACGCTTTGAAATCTTTGCGAGTCAAACGTACTTTCCCGTCTACAAAGTAGAATCCTTTTAACCGCGATTGCACGTGCGTTTTGCAAACTTTCGGAGAGAAAAATTCTATACTGTGGGAAGAATTTATTTCTTCTATTATTTGAAAATTCAATTGAAAGATAATTTCGATGTTGAATCTTGACGAAAGTCAAGGGTGTCTTTGGTAAACTACTTATCGAGAGGGATCCGCTGGTTGGCGCGCGAGCGTTCGTCGTTCCCCGGCCACGACACGGCATGTCAGGCAGACCTCGAAACAGCTTACATAAGCCCCCGTCGACTGAGTCTCGGCTTTGCTACCTTGAAGCCGGTCGTTGTCTCCTTGCAAACCGCTGCATGCCGACGTCGTATGCATCGAACGTTTTCTTTACAGCCGACTGGCAATCAAGACTCGCGGCTGCAACGGTCCGGCGGAACGGGACGGAAGACGGCGAGGAATGGAAACGAATAGATTTCAATTTCAACGTGGGAATATCTGTTTTCTGCGATGGTATTGATCCCTCCGCGGGACGGATAATAAATCGTCGATTCGAGGCTGGAAACGTCGTTAGGAAGACGATACACGCGCGCGCGCTCTCGCCATTAACTTCTCCCGGTGTATTATTATTCCTGCGGCGGATCCCGGCCTCCGAACGATCGGCTAACGAGCCAATCTCCGAACGATTCGACGTTTAACGACGCGAGTCTTCAGAAAACTTTTCGGTAAACAAGCTCGGGTCATACTTATTTTTGCGTTTCGATTTTGAAATCGCGCCAGAGACTTCGCGATCGGGGGAACACGCGACGAACGAATTGTTTCGAGGAAATCAGATCGAAACGTCGAGACGACCTAATTTCACGAGGGGGTGGAACGTGACCGGGGACAGAAAGGCGACGCGCGTTAGCTCTCTCGTCCACCCTCCGGTGCAATCGATTCTAACGAGAGAGGCTTAGGACGGCCGATCAAGCTCGTATAAATCACCGTCCCCTACACCCCACCCGGGGGTGTTAAGGCGGACGGGAATGGTGTTCCCGATAAAAGTCACCGCCACGTGAATCTCTTTTCTCCTTCCTTCCCGACGATCGAAACATTATTCTCGCTAACGGATTACCTACCCCTCGCCACCCTCTTCGCGGAGTTAAATAGAATCGGCCACTGGATTTACCTGCAACAGAAAGACAAAACGTACGATTAGATCCACTGTCGATTTATTATTAAGAAAAACGAGGAATGTTTAAAAGCGAATTACTCAGTAAAAAAAGTATTATGATTCATGATCGATCAGCGTAGTTATGGTCGCACGAAGAAAAACGCGGTGCACCTTAAAGCTATTAACTTCGGAACACCGCGCTCGATAAAAAGCTTAATCGCGGCTTATAAAACCCTAATATCCGCTCGAAGCGATACGTTCGATCTAACCGGATAATGCACGCGTTTCCTGTTTTTATTTTCGTCGCCCACCGAACGTACAGAAGCCGAGGCAACTCGTTTCGAACTTTCTCCAGGGGACCGATATCGCCTTGGTACCGACCCACGTGTCCAAAAGGGTTGACGAATCGTTTCATTCCTCTCAATTTTCAATGAACCACTTTAAGGATCCATGTTCGGCCTTAACGCCTGTGCCACGCTCGCGGAGCGTAAAAAAAGGAACCGGTATATAACTAATGGTAATGATAAGCGGCGCACAATGGCGGACAACCATTGGCTCCGGCGTTGATTTACTTTTCACGGTCCGGTTACGTGGTCGTGGAACGCCTACGACGTATTAAAGCGGTCGAATAGGAGGGTTGGTTCTTGCTCTCGCGTGAAACGATATCGACGCGTCCGGAATCGACAATCGTCGCCAGATCTCTCTCTCTCTCTCTCCTGGCTTTGGGTTCACGCTTCGTTTCAGAGCGCGAATTTTTATATCGAAGGCACGCGGGGCCCAGGGATAATTGGCAATTCCGATCCATTTGTCGAGGCACGAGAGAGGGCCCTTCTAGCAAACGAGCCAACGTGTCCTATAAATTGCTGCAAATTCCAGAGCAACCTCCGCGAGAGACTTCTCGCGTGTCTCGAAACTCGATAAGGTGCGAGAGCGAAGCAGCGACGCTTTTGTTTCGTCTCCGACGGTTGACAGACACACGGGGGCCTTTCACGCTTCGAGGGAGCCCCGGCTGTTGTTACGCTTGGCCGCGAATTACACGCTGGCATTGATTTTTCTCGAGGATAAAGAGGAAATCTTAAGTTACGCGCGCTAAACGAACGCCTTCGATCGAGATCGCACAGATTTATATAAGCGATGCCGCGTGATTCGATGCGATTTCAAGGATCTTGCGGCTAGCGTCGAGAATTTGTGATCTTTAAAGAAAGATCGAAGATCGATATTCGAAAATTTCCCCGGGAAGTTGTAATGGAACCAACACTGCAACGATGATGGAAACTGAACGCGGTGGATTTCGTTGATCAAACACTACAAGAGATTCTTCTCTCCCTTTTTCTTGTTCTCTCTCGATCCCGTGCAAATATTTGCAAGCGGCGTTCGCGAGGAGACCGCGAGAGAAAGGAAGGAATCACCTTGCCCTACTTGCGCGAAGAAGAAGCCGAGAGGAGCGTTCGAACAATATGAACGTTTAATTGGCCCCTGATTGTTTGTACAAAGCTTCGACGTCGATCCGCGTATCTTGCGAGAAAGAGCAAACGAGTTCAACGTTCGAAAAATGACGAAACAGGTCACCGTATAAAACTTTCGTTAATTCGACGATCATCAAAGGTTTGTAAAAGCCGATTAGGCATCCGGTGGATAAAGCGGGAAGAAACGTATTCTCCGGTTTCCTTTTCGACATTCCATCCGGTGTTAAATAACGACGGTGCGAAGGAGCGGAGGAGCCCGGGAGAGTCATCAAGCGGTACACGTCTCGAAGCGTAAACGCGAAACAGCTGTCGCGTATCACCGTTTTAACAACCGATAAACACAGAACCACCATTAGGCCGCTATTGTTCTACGCTCGCCTGGTAATAGTTCAAAGCAGCCAAAGGAATCGGGTACTGGCCCCGTAACGCGGCTTTAAAACGCGTTTACTGGCTGATAAGATACGAGAGAAACTAGCAGGCGATTCGTAGTTACCTGCTGGTAATCGGCCTATAAAACCGGCGGACCGTTCCTTAAAATCGATTTCCGCCTCGTAAACCGTAATCTCTGTCTATCGGGGCCGAAATCTTAACGCCTCGAGAATCGATAGACGGGGAAAGTCGAGGAGGAATTCATTCACGCGCTAGACGATATCGAATCGAAACCTCTTTGAACTGTCGCGAAAGCGCCAGACGAAACGTTCCACGGTCACGACACGGACGGAAATCCCCTTTCTGTCTGACCTCCATTGTTGCGCGAGGTTTTGCGAAAGGGTCACAGCCCCCGGGGCTATCCCGTCCACCTTGTCCGAGGGATACACCTGTTCCACTCGGGGGGACTCCCTTTTCTTAGAAACCGACGCGGCCCGGATTAACCCTTTCACCGGTTAACACTTGGACTGCCACGCTGCGGCTACTCAAAATTTCGTTCGGTAATAATTTTATCTTTGACAAAATTCTGTTTGCACAATATTTTGCTTTTTCTATTATTCAAGTTTCATTACTAAATCGAGGTCCAATTCCAAAAAATGACTCGTCGGAAAGAGGCCGGGGCGAGAAAGACGCCGGAAGTGGATCTTTCGAAGGCAAGGTGGAAGACGAGGCGAGAGGAGAAAAAAGAACGAAGAGGAAATGACTGGTAACGCGGGGACGTCAAGCCGGCAGCTGTTCCCGAACGTTTTGCGAATTTCGCTGTCAGGCATTAAGAAGAACCCCTCCCCCCCTCCTTGCGACTTTCCTTCTCTTCTTCATTTCCTTTTTCGAGCGGCAAAAACGAACCGCAGAAGCCGTTGGCCGGGGTTGTTCACACGCCTCGCCGACGAAAATCCTGTCCCTTCTTTTCTCTCCTCGCGTCACCCCTCCGTAAAAAAAAAAAGGACGGAAAAGATCTTTAGAACTTGCAGTTTCAGTCCGATTCTGCCTTCTCACGTTCCCTGAACTTTCCGAAAAAGTTTCGACCCTTCTTTCAATCCGAATCGACACACGTGACCCCCTCTGTCCTTTATGTTTTGATTAAACCTCAATTTTGAATTTAATTCTAATCGCAATTTATGCAATCAAGGCTTGTCAAGCTTAAGGGATTAATCAGTGTAACTTCAAGTATTCATCAAACATCGAAGAAATTTATAAAGTGGAATGAAACAAGGGTCGGGGAACGAAGTTTTTGGCTGAATCGTGATTTGAAAATATCCACGAATCGTCGCAACGAGACTCGACGTTCTTTCACGAGGTCTGCGCCACGTGAACGCGATAAAACTTGAAGAATACGAGGACACTCTGGACGATGGTGCTCGAAACTGCTGGAAGCAGACCTTTTTTCGCGACTCGTTTCCATTGAAGGAACCTCCAGGGTACGTTTCCAACCCTCTTTTGCGTGCCTCGGCGAAAAGAAAGAGATTCGGATGCAGCGGCAAGCGGAATGCATCGAGTTCCACGAACGGTTTCGCTTTCTCAGCGTATCGTTGCGTTTCTCTTTCCAACAACGGAATAAAGTTGCTAGATTTGCTCGAAAGAATTCGACCGGGAAGAAATTCGAACACAAACATTATCTCAAAGCGTGGATGACGTCACGTTCTCCCTCGCGAGGGGTGTATCGAACACAGGAAATCGTAAATCCCTTTTCACGACAAAGACACGCGAGGCGCGTAACATTCGGCGTTAAATCGTTATTTAAATCTTAAGGGGGTGTTTTTCTCGCGAGTTTAACGGGCCGGAAAGCGGAAGGACGAAAGTTGAGATCGTTCGGTGGCACAAACGGCCGAGGCGGCCCAATATTTCTGTCGTGCTACATTAAATTCCAACGCGCAGGCATCGTCGATAACGGGGTAAAAATCGTGCGAGAAGGGGGCCACAAACACATTTTTTTCCCCCTCGGCTTGTTTCGCGTTATTTTTCTTCGGCGAGTTTCGAAATTCAGCCCGCGGCCTCGATCGATTCGTTCCGTCCAACCACGTGTGAAAACCGGCAGAACGTGGCCCCCGTGAAAACCGAAATTAAATTGCTCGCCGGGACGAAACGGTACGCGACGCGCGCGGAACAAAAATCAAGGGAGAGTTATTTGCGAAATGGAAATGCTATTTTTCCTCGGCCGTCCATGAATTCAATTAACCAATCTCGCCGCGCTCCCGATCAATTATCGCGCCGGTCAATTGCCTGCACGCGCGTGCAATAAAAAAGAATGAAACTTGTTATACCATCGGACGAAGTTTATTCTTGAAATTGAAAGCAGAGGCGATAAGAATTTTGATACAATTAAATACTCGGCACCCTCGCGGCGGAACGACGCGCGAGAAGAAAAATTTTCTACGGCCACGTGCATTTAACGACACGGAACCGTAAAAACCGGCGGAGAAAAAAAGATACAGACTCCGCTTCGACCACGTAGCACACGTGCTGGCAAATTTGTTACGTGCCCTTAGCTAAATGCCACGTCTCTCGCCTGCCCGTTTCCTCCGCTTCCTTTTCGAGCCTCGCGTTAACGATCCCTCGATCGTTCGAGAACGAGATCCTCGCTCAAAGCTTTTCCAATTTCGTCGAGACCAGTTCTGCCCAGGAGTTCGACTCGAATCACCTTGTCCAGCGATGGAAAAACGAGAACGAGGAAACTCGAGGTTTTTCGACGCCGAAGAAGCGTTTCTCGAAATAAGACTTTTGTCGTAAAAATTATTCAAAAGCGTTCTTGAACATTTTCAAAAACATTTGTCGACGAAGGTCGACGCCTGGAGGTTCGATCCACCTTATCAGCGACGCGATGAGGCGTCTCGTTCGTTGTAAACGCGACAAAAGGCACAGAGAGAGAGAAGAAGGACGGCGTCAAAGGGAGGCCGAGAAGGACAATACTTCGCGGCGGGGTGTTAATAAGCGGGCGGCTATAAGCATCGGGCGACGCTTTGTTCGCGAACGTATTATTCCCTATCTCGGAATAATCAGTCGCGTTTTACCGAAAAACAGCTACACACGCGGTTATCCCGGGGGATGCCGGGACATTTCGAGAACAAAGACCGTTCGCGCCGAGGATAAAAGCGACTTAACTCGCGCGCCACCGACCTGTCTGCTCCGTCGTCGAATTTACCCTTCGGAATACCCTTTCGATACCCGAGAGGGGTGGCTACACAGTCATCCACTATCTGATCCTTTAATGCGAAAAAAAATATTATAGCAAAGATAAGAAAATAATAACGAGCTCGATAAAGCAGAGTTTATGCTAAAATAATCCCGCGCTAGATCGAATAATTATTACTTTTCTTATACCTTTGGGACGAAATTCGGTCATGAAGGTCGTAGACTCAAGATATTAAAAAATACCGTTGTAAGAAATACCTAATTCGATTCTGATAAGAATTTATTCGATAAAAATAGAAGATGCGACGAGTTAAAAAGAGCGGTCATATCGCGAAAGTTTCCTCCTCTGATCGCTTCCGATTCTTCCTTCCTCTTTTATGGACTTCCAAAGACCGGATCGAGTTCCAGAGGGAAACTTTTCTACTAATCGAACGTCTCTGTGTTCGTGACGCGCGCTATCTTCGCCGTCGTATCCATCTTGCAGGGAGAATATGATTTCAATCGGTCGTCGAAACTTTCCCCAACTTTTTTCCTGCAACGTCCATCTATTCCCAACGATTCGACCTGATACCACGTCTAAACGCTGATTCGTTCCTGGGAACGATTTTATGGCGGTAAATGGTACAAATAAGAAATAATCGAATTTAGAAAACTATCATAAAATAAAATATTTCTAGCCCTATATAGTTAAATTAGCAAGTTCGAAAAAGAAAATATAATACTTCAATTCTCTGAAGCAATAGTGCAAATATCGAAGGAAAAAGGAACACATACGCGTCCAGGAAGAGGGACGGCCCGGTCGTGCCACCAGTTTCGCAGGAACGAGACAAAAGGATGGGTCCTGGGACGAAGAGGGCGCATTATGACCGATGAAATACCGTATTAAGCCTCCCCCCTGAAACAGGCCTCGATCCTAGAAACAGACGCACCTGCCACTCGGGTTCGTCCTCAATCCGGGACCTCTCTTCTACCCCCCTGCTGCCATCGAACACCCAGGGGCTGGGACGGAATGGGATCGTTCTTTCCCGTGTTCCGTCTTCTTTCTTTGCACGCGTTTGGTCACGAATTTCATCTCTCCGGAGAATAGACAAGCGTATCCGATAGCCGCTTATTGGATCCAGCGACGAGCTATTTCCCTCTTCCGCCGACAGTAGGGACGATTCTTCGTTAAGAAGATTACCTCGGCCTCGATATCGTATCCAGAACTGTGGTCGCCGTCCGGCCGAACGATTATTTCACGAAACCCACGAATAATTCCGGGGCTAACTCGAAGGTGTAATTACCCTTCGATTATTCGACAGAATTTGACAAATTTTCAACCCTTGGATCGCGGGTCGTTGGAAAAGAAATCAAGATTGAATCGTGTTCGAAGGGTTGATATTTCGAAGATTCGTCGACAATTCTTTGAAAGGGATTAGAAATAGATCGATGGAGACTAGAGACGGTCGCCAGGTACGCGCGGGGGAATTCTGAATCGAACCAACTCACGAAGATCGAGCTGAAAAACCTGCGGTCACTAGGATATTAAAAATAAACGCGATGTTATCCCAAAGGTGTTTCGGAACGTTCATTTCACGCACTTTTTTTTTCTCGTGACGACGAAACCGCGCGTCACCGGAGCTTGTTTTTTAGCCGATCGCAAGAAAATGTCGAGGACGAATACTCTGCCGCGATTCGACCGCTTATTTATACACCGTCTACTTCATTGTCCCCCCTACTTTAATTACCGGTTATCGGTCACGAGTTAAATTCTATGAATAGAAAAAAAAGAGAGAAATGAGCAATTAAGTTCTGACAATGAAAATTAATTAGACAGGCTATCATAAATTATCTTTTGTGCCTTCCCCCGTTATCGCGTAGCGTTATCTGCCAAGGAATAACAAACGTTTTAGAAGCTTACGTAAAACTGCGGGGTATAAAAACCGTGAATATCGAACGGATCGATATCACATCGCCATCGAACGACCTGAAGAAGGCAGCAAAAATTTTCGACAAACCATGTCCCGACTCGTTTTCCTGATGCTTCTCTTCGTCGCGTACGCGGCTTGTAAGTATACACCATTCGACGTTTAACCCTTTGGGTACAGTTCAATCTATATACGTTTTCCTGTAAGGCTTCGAAAATTCAGAAGTCTTATTTTAAAAGAAAAACATTACAGCACTTTTGTTTCTTACATTATATAGCCCCAGATACCATTCGAACGCAAAGGATTAATCCATTTGGTGACATTTTAATTTTGCTCAAATAACGTGCCGAGTGTTTCAAGTTTCGTACGTTTTGTAATTGTTTAATAGAGGAGGGTAGATTGATCGTCCTGTTCACAACTGGGCTAAAATTAAACCTTGAATAGTATTAACCCTTTCCATTTAATTATCCCTTGGGGACACGAAAAGAAAAGATAACTAATGTACTTTTCTATTTTAAGTTTCTAAAAATAATCTAAATAGAATAATTAGTCCCAATAATATTTTATCTTATCGGTGGTACATTGTTCGCCACTTTGTAACTAAGTATTTTTAACTTGCCGGTAAATGACCTGAAAAAACGTCCAAGTGCAAACAGTGCAAACACTAAGTTAATAAAGAAAAACGTTTAACCGCGACGAGCAATGAGTCAACGCCCTGACGGTGGTGAAAAATATCCATTTGCGTACAGATAGTGTCGTATTTTTAAAGATAAAAGTTTTCAACTCGAACAACATCAAAACATTCATTCGACAACTGCGAAGCGAGATTCTTAATTAATGACAATTTTATTGGCACAGGTGGAACGATCGAGTGTCCTGTAAACTCAGAATGGAACGTCTGCGGAAGCCTCTGCGAGCCGACTTGCGAGGACCCGACTCCTAACAAGTTATTTTGCCCGCGCATCGTAAGTTTTCAACGTTCGAGTAACGAAGTTTCACGATTATTAATCCCGATTGTTCGTTTCAGGAATGCACCCCCAGCTTCACCGGTGGTTGCAGATGCCAGAAAGGTTACTTAAGGAACTCTGCCAACCAGTGTGTCCGACCCGTAGAGTGTCATATACTGATTAAAAACGAATGATTTCTTGGTATCCAGGTGTTTGTCACAATTTAAAAGGAAAAATGTTACTGCTGTGAAAATATTAAAATTTACAAAAAATAAATAAAGAAAATCTGTTGAAGTTCAGACTCTGATTAGGTTCAATTACGAAATACAGTCGGTGATGTGGGCAGATAAAAAATACCGCATCTTAATTGTTAGAAATGGACACAGAACTCACCGATTGCTATCCAAAGAGTCCCTCGATCAAAAATCCTTGTTGCTTGAAAAAGACAATCTGACAAGTCAGCAGCCAGGCTCAGGTTCCAAGCAACGACTGTTCGATCCGGCTCGCCAGCCACTAAATAAGCTTCAGTAATTTCTGCTTTACGTAACCCTCGTTATTTTTCCTTATATTGCCTGATATGATTAATACCGGCACCTAAGGTGACGCGAAGGAAACAATGACGTGGGTCAAATACCATGAACGTTAAATATTTTCTTCTTTGATCCAGACTCGGTTCAAACAATTACACACAAGGAAAAAATGCTCAATAATTTAGCAATGAATGCGTTTTGCAGGAAATTTTAATTATTAAGGATTCCATCGATTCGTTTTCGAATTGGTATTTTGCGATACCAGGTATACCGGTTAATTCTTCGTTTCTACACTGGGTGTCACTGGGCGCAAGACTAAACTCTTTATGTTACTTTGTTGAAATGATGGTAAAGCAAATAAAAAAAAACGCGAGTGAAAGACGTCGTACGCTTGCACAGACGGGAAAAATGCCAGGCGACGATGCATACTTTGAGTAAGGCATTTTTTCGAATAAAAATAGAATACCCCGTGGAGACAAATGAAAATTTCCTGCCGCGTACGATCGAGGAGAGAAGCGAAAAGGAAATCTGGGAAACGGGGTGGCGACGAGGCGGCGATCGAAGAAGAAACAATTTGCTCGTCCGAGGAGAGAGATTTCAGGGGTCAGTGAGAATACAAGGAGTCGAGGCCTTCGGCGAAAATCCTCGTTCTTCCGAATAGAATCACGGGGACGAAGGGAACACGTATATGACTGGTCCCCGGTCGAGTATCCTCGAAAAGCTTCGTTCCTATCGTATTTATGAGATACCCCCGACCCACGGCCGCAACACATAGAACGCTGCCACGCAACCCCTATGTAGAAGGGTGGCAGAATCAGCTCGGCGCAGCCAAGCCAGAAAACCGTGTGTGTGCTGACGGTACACGCTCGCTCGTGCTACAAAAGACGTGATCTGCACGAGTGAGAAATTGCCTGAAAGCTCACGTCGCGCGCTCTTCTCGAACGAGGAAATCCAGCCAAGAAAAGAGGGGGACCGGATCCCTTTGAACCTGTCGATACCTCTGCCTCTCTGAGCGTTTTTCATCGACGAAAAGTACGCGTTTCGCGAGCAATCGAGCGACGATTCGCCCCGAACCCCGCGGGGGTGCGCCCCGTGTCAGCGCTGGGCGAGATATCTCGAGGCGGAGGCGCCTCGTAGCCAGCCACGACGAAAATAGCGGGCACGCAGCGGTGTCCCGAGGGGGAGGGCAAATTGTACGAGAGCGACGATTACCATTGGCCACCCTGTGTCTAACTTCTCGGAAAAGAGAACGCGACCGAGTACCTGGAACCGAGGTATACGCTGTACGCGATCGGATGAAAACTAATCCTCATTGTCGAGTCCTGAAAAGGACACCCCCGGCCAAGGGTAACGAGCTTCGATCGGGAAGAAGGGAGACCGGGATCCGTGCAGTTGCGAAGCGGACAACGAGCATCGATACCGAAATAACACCGCCGCTGGATGATCTCGATGGCCGTTCCAAGAATCAAGGAAATCTCCAGACTGCGATTGCGTAACCGCTAGAAATCGACGTAGAACACACCGTCGAGGAACGGAAGACAGGTCTCGGCATTCTTTACCTCCTCCTCGTGTCGCGAGACACGATCGACCACGAAATTCGTCGCCGAATTTTCCTGCCGACAGAAGGAACCGAGAGGAGAACTTTAACGTCTCGATTATTACGCAATCGGCGCACGATCCTCCTCCTCGCGCTCTCCTCCGTGACTCGAGCGTTCCGCGGCTATGCCAGCAAACAACTTACATAATACCGTATATTTATCCGACGCCACGAGTTTACTGCACTACCGACACCGTTCCTCTGCGTCGCATCAACGCGTTGTATTGCCTAGTTCCAGGGGTTAGCCTAGGAACGACGAGCTTTTTAATGGTTGTATATTTGTGAGATTAGGTCCCTAGGCCTTCCAGGTCTAACAATGCTGTGAACGGTAAAAGTTCGAGAATTCTTCGAGGGAATCGAAGAGCGTAGCGCTACGATACCGATAACCGTGTGTTATCGCGTCAGCCACGACCTCGCGCACACTCGGCTATCGAGGCGTGCGAGAGGAGACACGCGTAGCTGATACATCCGCTTCTCGACGAGAATAGAGGCGTGGTGGTAAACAACGATGTCGAACGATACAGTGTTCCTAACCTAGCCCAAGAAAAAGCAGCAGACACGAGAACATCGTGGAGCGTCGACGAGCGCGTGATATCGCGGAATTGATTCGTCTTACGCGGCCGCGCACGGAATCGGCCAATTTCGTTCTACGCGAAACGCTCGTTTATCCAATTTGCTTAATCAAGCCAGCACGATTGAATCGTCCGACCACGATTTTAAAACTTCTGACACTTTACGCGGCTCGAATTGTTTGCTCGTTTCTATTGGAAAACCGGTGACCTTGGTTTCATTAATAATCACCGGGTCGGTAAAAATGACTCATTAATAACAAAATAATATAAACTGTGAATAAAAGACGGAATGGTTCGCTCCAAGAAATCGAACGTTCGAGATTCATCCTCGTCCCAAGACGACCGCGGAGCGTGATATCGCGTGTCGCGAGCCGATAACTCGTTCCCGGCTCCGTGATTCACCGGGATGGAAAAATAGCCTGATCTACGGCCACGTAGCGAAACTTTATTGCAGCTCAGAGCGCGGATAAGGTGGCACCGCGACGCGGAGGACGACGTTAATCGCGAGCCAATGCGCGCGTGGGTCTCTCCCGTTCCCGTGCGTCGACGAGCCGGTTGGATAACGTAACCTCGTCGCGGGACGGAATTACACTAACCTAGCGCAAGAAAAGAAAGAAATAAAAAAAGGAAAGAAAAAAAAAGAACCAGTCTGAACCGGCCCCTGTTATATGCCACGTAAGCTCCGCGAACAAACATGTTTACCGGGAACGTCGAGAGCCGAGCCGAGCGGACTCGAGAGTATTGTGACACAGATACTGCTCGTGGCTCGCGCTTTTTACGGATCACTACGCTTCTGGGTTACGGTGAACCGTGAACTTTAATCCGCCAGATACGACGACGCCTTTTTCGCGACACTATCGTTAATTACCCCCCGATCGGATGCCGATTAAAAAGAAACCGTGCACGACGGTTGGCTGCGGAGCCGAACGCGGCTACGATTGGTCCTGGAACAGCTGGAATATTTATCAGCCTAAATATCAACAGTTAATCATGAATTTTGATTAGTTAAAAATTAAACGATTCTTGTCAGAGATACGGAGATTTCTGTTACGTTCGATTACTAAAATTACCAATATCGGTAACGCCATTAGCCAGAGAGGTAACGAAACACCCAAAGCCTTCATGGAACTCTGTAATTATCAAAGGCAGGGGTTTTCCAGGGAATTTCTCTTCGAAGAAGGTCGAAGATTCAAGCGTTCCGCCCAAGGAAAATTCCACGATCGTATCGATCGCGAGGATCCTAGAAATCGGGCCAGAAACGTCTGGGCCAATCGGCCGATAAGCGATAACGAGCGGGGAGCTCAAGAACGGATCTCTCTGTCCGCTAATTGGGATGTACGCGCGAACAGGATAACGACTGGCGTACGATATCAGCTTTATCGGACACGCTCGGTAGAGAAGCGTGTGCATGTGCGTGTGCGTGTGCGAGCGCGCGCGTGGATGGAAAAAACGCGCGCGTGCTGTAACGTTCGCTGACGCGGGTAAGAATAGAGGCTAGAGTAAATAGCTCCGACCGTCGGAGGCGATATTACTAACCTAGCTCAACGTTACGACACCGCGCACGCCGCGCGTTGCCGAGCCGAGCCGAGCCGACCCTGACGGCAAAAGTAGCAACGCGTTCAACCTCGTAACGCGCTAGTCGCGAGCAGCGGTCGTTGACTGATTATTTTATGCAAGTGCACCGCGCCGCGCGCGCTGTCCCGACCACCGTTCCCTCCTCCTCGCGATTCGCAATCCTCTTTGCGAACACGAACACGAACACGCACACACAGGCGGCACCGATACGCGTGTACCTGCCTCGTTGCCGCTCGCTGTCTTTATAAAGCCACGCTTTTCAGCCAAGCAAACACACACACACACGATCGACCGGCTAATGCGTCCATTGTTCCGACCAACGCGGAAAACAATGGGATTGCGGAACTTCTTTTTCCGGCTATTAACTCTTTTTCTTCTTTTCCTTTTTTTTCTTTTAGCTTTTAATCGCCCCAAGGTGCACTGGGTCGAACGGTGACCCCGCTGTACGCGACTGCGAAGGTGAAACCGGAGGAAGACCTCGAGGATTCGTTCGCAAGAGGATGAAAAATTGAAACACCCTCGTTAGGGAGAATTTGAGTCGAGGGGATTGTAGTTTTAGAGAAATACAAGTTGAAAAGACTAGTTTTCGACTTCTACGAACAGCGACGTTCGTGAAAAGAGCGCCCACGCACCTTTTTGGCTGGCTCCGAAACGGATATTCTAATTCGAGAACTGTGCCTCTGAACCTACTACTCCGTGTACACTAGGGAACCGCTGCACTTCTTCCAAGAGGAACGGTATTCTATTAACGTGATCGTTATCGAATTATTTATCAGACTTCTGTGTATTTGCCTGGCAACCCTTTGGGGACGATTGTTGTCCTATATTCTTGACAGGAAGGATAACTATCCGCGAGTATGCGTCGAACATTTTAAAATATAATGACCATTTTGGTAGCGGAAAAGTGCAGGTGAACGATCGACGTTCTCGTACACGGAAGAAAAAGTAACAGGAAGCCGAAGAAACGCGAAGGATCGTTGAGAAATGTGCATGGAATGCGGAGAAAAGAAACACAGGCGCACGGCGCCGTTAAAATTGTTAGGTACAGGCGTGGCCGGGACACACACGCGGGGTTCCAAATAAATTCCGCCTAAGTACGCGAAAAGTTTTAATGGGTCGACGGTATTTACGCCGAGGCGGCCTCTCGCAATCGTCGCCCCTCTTTGCTACGTGGAATTTATGGCGCGGCCATGTTCCGCGTTAACGGGAGCTCCGCGTCTCTTGCGGAAACGGAATCCATGGTTTTCAAAAGTGCACGATGGTCAACCTTGACCCCCGACATTCGTGTCTTTGACCCCTGTTTTTAATTTTTATTCTTATTATTTATATAAAGAAATAAACACTTGAAAAATTTAAGACTTGGGTTAATTTTGACGAAGATAGTCAAAGGGGTTAAAATTCGTATTGGTATAAAATCGTTTCAATTTGCGAACGCTTGAGGGGGACGAAAGGGAATTACGAAAGGGATCGAAAGGATAAAATTGACAAGATTCTAGAACGGGTTACAGGCGAGTGTATCAGCTCGATAATCGAATAACCTAGAGTGGAATCGACGGTTCATACATCACGATTATCCCTGGTAATACAGGTCTGTAATTCGCCGGGACACCAGGGGCTAATCCCTTGAATAAGAAACACCAGGCCGACCAACGTTTACCTAACCCCCATAAAAAACTTTCAACCCTTCGCGGTCGGCTTGCCTTTCATTACGAATGCCTGCCTGCTTAATCTGCCCTTATTGTAAGTCACGTGCTGCAAATGGGGATGAATCTGTACAAGTGAATGTTAAGTACCTTTTCGACGGCGATTCGGTTGTTAAAATGTAGTTAACGAACGAATCAAGTACTCTCGATTCGTGAATAGAGTCAATCAATTAAAAGTTTCGATTTGAGAGTAATTAGTAAATAATAATTCTATTTTTATTTTCAATTTTCGTCTCGAGATGGAAACGCAGTTACGATGTTTTCTCAAATGTTCAACGAATATTCGCGTTCATTGAAGGAATCGGGACCGATTGCGAAATCGGCGAGCTACGCGATCGGCAAAGGCTTGTTGGCAAGCGGCGCGGCGACGCGATTCACGTCACGTTCAACTGACCTGCGACAATGTTTCCGCGTCGACCACGCGATTCTAAAATACGCACCACACGTCCACGAGAGCGTGTGTGTGTGTGTGTGTGTGACTCGGCCCGCGTGAGAACGTGTCACATTGCGCGACTCGCCGCGATATCCGCTCGTTTCCCGACCAAAGAATCGCGGAAACCTTTGCGCAATTCCGAATCGACTTCCGTTTCCATTCTGAACTCAAGTTGCCTTTTCACACCTAGGCGATATTGCCATTTTAAAAATAAATTTGCATCGAAATCGGGGTTCAACGACACGAATCTAGTCCTGGCGCCCCGTACAAAAGGAATCGCTGTTGTTTAATGTAACCGGAGCGATGTTAACGTTACACTCGCGGAATATCAAAGGGAACGCTCTCTGCCAAGTATTCGCGAGGCCTCTCTGTTATTCTCTTCTTCGCGAATTTCTTGCAAATATTTCCTAAGAGACTTCCACGTAAACGCAACGTTTTCGGATATATCGAAAATACAGTGGAAGAACACACGACCGCCTTCGGCGATATTCCCTCCTCGAAATGATAAAACATTGATGGAAAGGAATTACGAGGAATCGTAAAGGATATAAACGCGTATCCCATCGTGCGTTTAAAAAGGGACACCCTTTTTTAGACCCCGTTCCCCGTTGTCCACGATAAAATTCGTACGCTCGTATCTCGTGTCTGGACGTAAAAGTGACAAAACGCGGCGATTACGAGCGGCCGGTCCCGCGAGGACCCCGAGCGGATGGCCGACGACACGCTCGAGACCTCTTTGGAATTAACCGGCAGCACGGACCGACCGTTTTTCAACTCGACCGTACAAACACCGCTCGCCATCCCCCTTGTAAACCTTCCACACGCTTTTTGCAACTTTTTTGTTTTCTACACCTTCAACCCTTTTTCTTTTCTCTTTGACGCTGTCCGTTTCTCCGCGGGGAAGTTTCTTTTTGTCCTCAGGCGAGAAGGTCTGCCTCCAACGTTTCCTATTGTTTCTAATTTTCTAATAATATTTCTAAGCTTCCAAATGTACGACATTTATGATATGAACATTTTTCTTCTTCCTTTATTTACCTGTCGCGAGGAGGGTCTCGATTAAAAGCGGAGAGAATTATCTCTCGAGCGTATATCGAACTCGGTCGTGCAAAAGCGCCGATTATTATCGAGAAGCCGCGACGAGAGTGTAGCCCGATATCGAGGTGGGATCTAGCGAGCGGACGGGCGCGTATTTTATTTGCGCCGAGCCTCGATACACGCGCTTTAAAGCCGGATTTCTTACCGCCGCTGTCCAGGATCGTTCGTTACAGATTACGCGCGGCTCGATGAATTTTAATCGAACGCTCTCTCAACCCCTTCCCCCTACTCTCGTCTGGATCCAGCTTTACGATCCTACGTGAAGTATCGAACGGTAAAAGAAGTTCGTAACCCACGACCGGAAGCGAAGATGACGATATCAACTTGAAAAGAAATTGAAACCATAAAGGTAAAATATTTAAAAATTGTCGAGAGGACGAATTTATTGTAAATTAAGCAGTGAAAAACCATGAAACTCGACGACGTTCCAACATGGCAACGCGTTCGGGGGTTAATATCACGGACCGTTTTATTTACTACAAGAAGCGCAGCAATAACCTCGGCTCCTCCCTTCGAAACGCACACGTTCCAAAGGATATCTGGAGAGGGGGAGGTGGAAGAACTGCGAGGGACGCAGGTGAAAGAGCAAAACCCGTATCCTCTCGAGACTCGAAGACGAACATTTTAATATGACAGAATCCTCTTACTTCGTCCTCTCTCTCTTTATAAAAAGTTTAATATACCGGGTGTTGTCCTGCAACCCCCTCGCTCCTTGCACCCTCCTTTTCAACCGACCGTTCCTCCGTTCCCTAGAGAACGCGCGCGTCGACTGTCCTCGAGAGAAGGGTGAGGGGGTGGTTGGTGGTGGTACACGTAGGGCGATGTGCTTAAACCTTGAAAACTTTCCGAGAACGGCAATAAGCCATCCTCGATGATCCCACACCACCGCCAACCCCGTTCGGTAAGCTCCCTATAAATCTTCATTATAGTATGCCAGCGAGTCGCGATAGCGGCGTAGAGAAACCGGACGAGATCGGATAAAGTCAGCCCCGGGAGAAGAAATTGCTTCGCGTTGCCGCGATGATAGATCGAGAGTACGCGGGAATTCGACGTACGACGAAGGGCAAAAGAGGCGCAAGGAGAAGGGGTGGAAACGGGGTCGAGAACAACGTCCTCCCGTTCGATGCTCTGGCAACGACCGGCCGGATCGAAACGTCGAGACGAGAGAGGAGAGCAACGACGTCGACTCGCGACTTCGACACAAAGCCGAAATCCAGTCGAGGATGAGATTTCGTGGAGAGGCCCCAAGGAAAAGCCGCAAAAACGCACCCCCACCTTCTACGCTACCCTATTTCCCTCTTCCACCGCGTCTTAGACCATTTCCAAACGGTGTCTGCTCATCTTTGTTTTTTACCTTTCCCCGTGCACTTCCGTTGCCAACTTGGCATCCGAAGTTCGGCTTACGCAATCCCGCGGAACGAAAGCCCGACACGAGCGCGGTTCCTCGAGGAAAGCCAATGATCCCCGGGGTTCTTTTGGAAACGGCGTTCCTCTTCCGCGGGAACCGGAGACCGATGTCAAACCGCCGCGATGTCGAGTCATGTATTTTAATTCGCCCAGATACGAATCTTCCCCTCTCGACTGATTTACATTAGCCGCAGGGGCAGATACGAGCTTCGGTTAAAAGATTTCTGAACGTCTCCGCAAATCATCTTATTTGATGTATATCTTAATTATTAACACTACGTTCCTTCCCTGAATCAATTAGAATAAACGAAGGACGTCAACGAGCTACCAGCTGCTAAAGTGTCAGGGACGGTTCTGAAAAAAGCTCTGTCTTCGATTTAGCACGTCGTCACGGGTGGTACAAGAGGGACGCGAACGTTGGGGGGTAAAACAAACGAGAACGCGGTGAGAATCGTCATTCGCAGCGGAGTTTCCCGGCTCGCGTCAAAGGGCCGCCGGCTAATCAGCTCCCCAAACAGACGGGACCAAAGCTAATCTTCCCCGTTTCATCAGGGTCGAGCTGCACGTCGGACGAGAAACACGGAGAAGGCGGAGAAGCGAAAACATCCCCCGGTTGCACTCCGCCGAGGATATCGATGGTAAATCGAGAGCAAAACACGATCTTAATCCCGTAACCCCCTGCACTGGCTTCGGATTACGCTTTGACACCTCCTGTCGCAAGTTGGGTCGGGACAATTTCAATTCGTCTTTACGATAATTGCGCGGCGCTGTGATATCTTTTGAAGAGCGAAGGTGTGAGGCTAGGAAAGGTTGCGACACGGTACGGGCGCGAAAATTCGCTCGAAGCTCGCAAACGGGAGAGCCGTGACACGCGGAGAGACAACGTCTCGGGTCTTGCGGCTCATACATCAACTTAATGCGCGGTTGACGTCCCGCAGCCGTGCGTCGCGACGCTCCCCCCGGTACAACGGAGAGGACAGACAGAGGAGAGGCCCCGATCGTCATACACAATAGCTTCCGGTTCTCTGGAGACAGAGATCCCAGCCACGCGACGCCAGGGTGTAACGGCGGCGCGTCCTTTTGTGGCCGCTCGCACTCTCCCGTGAAACGTGGAAAGTCAGAGGGAACACAGGGAGAGTCCGCCGCCCGGTAGCAATCGAGCCACAGGAGAGGAAGGGGAGAGAGGGAACATTGTGCCCTAATCACGCTATTGTCTGGCCGTTGATAGTTGACAGTACGCCTGCAGCCTCGCGTCGACGATGACGGAAAGGACGAAAGGCATCGTTAAGCAACGTTGCCTGATTTTCGGCCGGACCCCCCTCCCCACGGCTTTCCCAACAAAGGGGTAAAATTGCTCCGGAGGGCTGCACGACTGTGTCTCTGATTACGACGCTCTTCTTCGCGACGATGTAACCCGACGACGACGAAGACGACGGTTAAAGGGAAATTCGAAACTCGCCAGGTTCGTAGAGGAACGTCGTGGAAGGAACAATTTGTCGGACCGATCTATCCCCGTGAACGCATCCCCCAGAAACGAGCGAGGCGGTCCAAACGACCACGGAATCCTCGACCCACGTCGTCGGCTAAACAGCCGAGGAAAATTGAGTCGTTACGTCCTGTTGCTTCCTACTAGGCGTAAAAAGAGCAACAACGCGGACCGGCCGCGTAATGTCGCGTGAAACGTGATACGAGAATCCTAATCCTGTGCCCTTGAACCTGCGCCTTCTTCGTGTTCAAATAAGAAGAAATTAATCAACCAGCAGAATAAACGTTGTAGCACTTGAAATAATAATTTCTGCCAAGCAGGTAGCCAAGAGAAGATCTTGCTCTCCTCTCTCGCGAGGGTGCAACTTCAAAGAGACTATTCGTTCGTCTCTCGCGGAGACCGTACGTTTTGGCCGCTTCAAAGGTTACGAACCCTCCCTGCGCCACGGCTTTCTTCGCGGCGCATTGCGACGCGTACGCGAGGCGGCGGATCAAACGATTCGTTACGTACACCGCGGTAGTTGGCAGTCGATAAACTTCCCCGGGGAACGCCTGGCGCCTCACGACTTTAAGCGCCGACGTAATATTAATATTCGAGATGTGCATGCATAATGGACAACGCGCTTGGTACCTAGTTGTCTCGAGGAATCGTTCCTAGCCCTTTATGGGCACGACGCTTTTAAGGAACGTTATTATTTAATTAAAATAAAATCCAATAGTGCTTCGACAATAGACAGAAGTTGGAACCATGATAGGGAGATGTGTTCTGGGAATAGAATAGAGACCATTACCGCGTTCTCCCAAAGGCGATAGCGAGTCGATAAGTTCGATCTCGACCGACTTCCACGATTCCCCCCACAGCTCGGTTCTTTCCACTCTTCGAAATGGGTTATGAGGACCTGGCAATCCCATGGCACGAGGGTGTCGCCCGTTGCAGCACTGGCACAGCATCCTCCAGCAACAAGGAAAGAAGCGAGAAAGAGAAAGGCGCATCGAAGGGGTAGGGAGCAGAGAAGGGGTGGTCTGGCGACGCCTGGATGTCTACCTCGGTGGATCATCGGGGAAAGTTGGCGACGTCAGCGGAGTCAAGGCCGCGGAACGTTGCAGCGCCGTCGCAGCCGGGGTGCTCCAGACCTTACCACCTCCTCTTCCTCCTTCTCCTCCTCCTCCTCCATCCTCCACTTTATCTCGTAGCTTTTCACAGAACCGCGGGGTCGTATCTTCGAAGGAACGAGCGCCGGCAACCCACCACCAGCATTCGCCACCCCCCGTGTTCAGACTAGGGATCAGGCTGGCCCAGAGGGGCTGGAAGGGGTAGGCTGTGTCTGTGCTGCAGCGACGGTCGATAGAATTGTCTGCGCACATGCGCAAGCCAAACCGCTCGTCAGCTGCGCCATTGATTCCCACCTGCACCCCCTCGCGCCTCTGCGTCAACTTAAAGCGGACAGGGCGGAATAAAAGGTCGCTAATTTGTGCGAACACGCTCGATTCGTCGCAGACTTTCCGGTAAACGTTCAACGGGGACAGCCAGACACGGAGGACCCCCCCTTTCGATCGAGGGACATCGTCCTCTCTCGCTCTCCCCTCGCTCCGATTCTTGTCGCGAGATTTTCCCTCGTCGAGGGTGACCTCCTTTGCCGCGTCTCGTCTCGAGGGGTGATCGTAGGTCCTGATCTTTTCGGGGATGACGCGAGAAGGGGAGAGAGGAGCGATTGTTTCCGCGACGAACGGCCAGGAACCGACACATTTTTCGCGACACGGGTAAAAGGCTGACGGAAAAGGGAAATCGATTCGATACGGCTCCGACGTAGTCGCGTGACGTCTGGCGAAGGTAACGAGATCCGTCTGTACCGCAAAAACAAGAAAGAAAGAAAGAAAGAAAGAAAGAAAGAAGGAAACGGTAACCTGTCTGGGCTCTGTCGTGGTTGCACGAGCATTCAGAATTTAACAACGCTCGGGGAGAGCTGTCCGTGGATCGGACAGGCGATAAAGACGGACGCTGAAAAATAGAAAAACCGGGTGCGATCCCACGACACACGGGACCTGCAAGATATTTCCACAGAGTACTCGAGGGAAATTGAGATTGAAACCGAGCGAATCCATTCGGCAACGTCGAGTCGAATCCTCGCAAACGGGAAGAGGGACAGGTTTTGTCTATCACCCTTGAACGGTTATCGATCCCTTCACCCATTTATGTTTCGGCCACGAATTTCAAAATCAAAGAAGCTTTTCCCCGTGATCGATCGAAAACACGCGCGAAGCTTCTGGCAAACTCTCGATGACAGATTAGCGAGCGTAAACGAGGAAGGCGTTCGTGTTAGGGGAGGCCTCGTTATAAGTCTCCGAGGTACCGTTCAGGACTTAGGTTGTTGCCGGCACGGGATCAAGAGGTTAGCCTCTTGATGTTCGCGCGTGAAGGGGGAGGGGATCCCATTGGAGAACTTTTAGAGTTTCGCCGGGAAAGGAGGATAGATAGGTGGTTCTTCGACATCGCCGTTACTCGCTGATGTACTTCGGAAGCCAATCAAGGTGGCGTTCAACCGACCTACCATCACGCCGAAAGGCTAAAGCTTTTAAAGAAGGGAGAGGAGCAACTTTGGATGTACTCTTGACTTAATCGATGAAATTTGCAAAATACAAACTACCTTTGCAAACAATATTCTAAAAGCATTGGGAAGAGACAGGAGTTTTTGCGAACGGTATTTGGCAGGGACGCTTGTAAATCAGCTCGTGTATAAGGCAACAAGCGTACGCGAATGTATATCCCATCCCGGGGGCTCGTGATCCCCAAACGAACACCAGGCTGGGGCCAGAGGGGTTTTGGCATTCCGATGCCGTTCTCGGCCATCAACTTGCCAGGGGTTGCGGCTAATGTCGTTGATATTCAAGACTCAAAGTGGCAGGGGTTGCGTTAATGTCGTCGAGGGTTCGGTGTCCGAGGCGGCGACGTTGTTATCCGGCCGTGTAGCCGATGTCTGGGGAGGCGACATAGCATCGGGAGGATTGTCGTGCCATCAGCCGCGCCACGATCCTCACGGATAACCGAAAGGGTTAGCCGTACACCCGTTCCCGGAGATTCTCGACCCCGACTATCTCCCTTGGACGAAAAACACACTGCCCTCCCCCGCTATCGAAACCCTTTTATTTCCCTCCTTCTTTTCTTCCCCCCTCGAGGAATGGCCGCGATATCTCGTTGATAAACGAGCCCCGGCGACTTAGCCGGAAATTTAGAACGCAACTTTTCACCCCGATAATTCGAGCTCGTTCGCGAAAAAAAAACTCGATGGAAAATTTGTTAAATTTCATTGTGTCGCCCACGCGTTCCTGGAAATCGTAAATTTAGCCGATCCTGGCTGCTTCCAATATCGACCACGCCATCTCTCCCGCCACCCCCCGTGCCGGCCCCGTTGCCGCGCACCCACCCTGCGCCACCACCCTTTGCCCTTGACATTCAGCGCCACCGGCGATCACCGAGTCCGAAGGACCTTCGCAGTTTCGCACGGTCGTTGGCCTATCTTTCGATCTCGTCCTCGCCAACTACGACCTTCGATCTTTAAAAAACAGATTCAAAGGCGTTTCGTCATTTTCATTTCACGAATATTGGTAATTTCCTTTACTGGGAGGAATGAACATCGGACTTCCGGAAATACGAGAGTACCCGGGGAGACGCTGGACCTCGACCATCTCTGGAACTTCGAGGAATGGAGAGAACGGGTCATCTTCGTCTTGGGAGGGACTTTAATAGAATGCTATTATTCTCTGCATCCGGACAATGCACGTTCCTTGGACCAAACTTCCGAGCGAGCCATTCCTCGGCGTCCGCGAACGATACCACCCCTTCGAGGAAATTCGAAAATTGCCGTCTTCGTTTTTCGATGAAGAATATTGCAATAATTTTCTTTTCTTTTCAAAGAGTTCATAGAAGATTAGAAACGTGTCTAGCGAACTATACCGTGGGAACGTTTATCAGGGCGGGATTTCCTCCTTGGCGAGGGGAAACCTTAGGGAGACGGGGGTTCGTTTACGGGACGCGTTATATTGACCTCCCGCAGGCAAATTTCGTCGTTCTAAGCCATAAACGTTCTTACCGACCGCCTATCGGTCGAAATAATAGTATAATAAATCTAGCGACTTTTCGCGGGCCCGCTCGAAATGGCGTCTCGCTTCAACGGATCCCCTAAATGGGGAACGGGCGACGTGTCTTGCCCCGCTATCGAACAATCAATCTATTCCCTGCCGCACCGTGCCGTGGGCAATTGCGTTTGCAGTTAATAATTCAACCGGCTCCGGCGTTAATGAAACTCGAACGCGAACCGGAGCTCGATAACTTTCCTGCGGAGGGTTGTTACGCGTGTCGAGTTTCAGCTTTTTCATGCCCGCGACTGTACGCGTTCGTTCCCGAGGTATATAAAGTTGTAACACGGTCCGCGATTATTAAACGGCGTTCGATATCAGCCAACGAGCACGCGGGACCAGAATTTTTTACCTTCGAACCGGTTGAAAATTAATTTCAATTTGTACCACGATCTTGATTAGTCGCCGATAGAAAAACTTTACGATCGAGGTGAAACGTTACCTTCTCCTAAAAAGAGAACGTCTGCCGGAGAATATTATACAGTTTCTTGATGGAGTCGGAGGGTTGAGGGGGTGGCAATCGAAGCAACGATGGCGCAAAAAACTCGAGATGACGAATCGATCCATCGCGACAAAAAGAAGCAAATCACCGCGCGTTACGTCGTCTCCTGTTCCAACTATTTTTCTCTCCATCGGAACCACCCCGCCGCTGGACCCGAATCCCATGGGCTCTCCCCGAGCAGACGACGGAAAGGGAAAGGCCGACGGGTACAGACGACCCGTCTGAACAAAGACACCAGGACACAAAAGGGACAGAAGAAAGTGACGGCTGCCGAGAGAGAAAAGAAAGGGAAAGTAATACGACCGGATTCGGCTCTGACAGAAGCGTGCGGTCTCGCGATAATACGTTTCTCTGCTCGCTTCTACTCGGTTCCTCGATAATTACTCGGAATACCAACACCGTCCTGGATACCCGAAACGAGGCGGCTCGTAACGTCAGGGACACGCGGCGAGAAAATTACAACCCCCTTTCCTCCCCTGCCGTGCGGTTTCCCCGGGAAATCATCGACGTCCGACCCGAAACGAACTTCGTTGTTAGGAGGATCACTCTTAAAATTCAGGATAATAAAAATAACGAAATACCTTGCCAATATTTTCGAAATTGCAATTGGTGAATACAGAATGCACAGAAATGGACCTATTCCGTACGACTCCCCCCCCCCCCCCCCCCTCCAGAGACGAACGTGTTAAGCAGATCGAGAAAATAGCTGAGGATATTCGAAAAGGGATTTAGCAAAGCGGCTGGAACACAGGACGGCCGAGGAGCGAACCCGACAAATTGAGTTCTATCGACCAGACACAGCCAACGAGTTAACCTAACTCGAGGCCCATTCCGCTAAACAGGAAACGCTATTACGTAATCGAATAGCTTCCTCCGGGTCGCCTATCTCCTCGCTACTTTTGTGTCTCTCGGAAGAAGCTGCGATTTCGCTAGCTCGGAAAACAATCGCGGACGATCATTGAGAACGATCCTGTTATTCGAGGAAAGGGTGTATCTTTTCTCGTAAAAAGGGGGCATATCGGTGGAAGCCAATGTCCCGGGCTCGTTCCCCATTTCCATAACGGGATTTTATTTCCATTTTCTCGGCTGCCACGAAAATAGAGAAGGCAGGGAGAGAGGAGAAAAAGAAACCCGGAGAATTTATGCGTCGCCGGGAACAGAAGGACGAGGAAGATGGAAGAATATTTGATCGTTGATCCCTGGAGCTACCCATTTACGAAGTCTGCAATATTTATATACTCGTACCGATACGAAAATCTAATATAGCGTATAAAATATACGACCAATGTCTGCGGTTAGTAGCTGCAAATTTTGACATTGCTTTTTCAGCCTGTTAACCCTTTTTTGCCCCATCGCAAAAATTTTCGGGGACCGCGTAAACTTTCGCTTGCGAAATTTTTATGTTCTTCACAATAACTAAATATAAAGAAGACAGCTTTCTCCCAGCCGGTGACGCAACCAACAAATCGCGAGAAGAAAATTGAAAAGGAGAATCTTCACGGGCTCTCGTGTATCAGCTTCGATCGAACGATCGAATATCCCTCGGGCGTTCGATGGAACGCGACGCGTCCGGCGATTTTGTAACGCTTCGCGCGCGCGAAGTTCGCGTTCGCACGCCTCGAGATTCTTTTTCTTTCCTCGAACGGTGTCGATTTACCACCCTGTTCCACGAACGCTTCTCTCTCTCTCTCTCTCTACTCTTTTTCTCAGCCGGGTGAAATTTAATTAAACCGCAAAAATGGAAGAGGCGCGGTGACGCGTAAACGCGGAAATTAACATTTTTCTCGGCAGCTCAGGCGGAAACTTGAAATGGTTCCGTGGGTCGTAGAGGCGGGCGCGCGCCCCCTTCGGCCCGCGAATTAATTGTCCTGGAAAAGGAGACGCGATTTCCACGGGAAACCTTTTACGCGAGTTGGCTGCCGCCTCTGCGTTAGCTGAAATTACATTTACAATTACAAAACTCCCGTTAACTCGGTCGGGGGCGAACGCGTTTACGGTGTACCCCCGTCCTGGAAATCTTCGCCACGATTCGTTTCACGAAGACGGAGAAATGCGTGAAATTTGTCCGCTTCTAAATAAATTTAAGAGCCACTGGAAAATTTTCAGACAAACGACAGGAATGTTGGCGTCAAAACACAGTATTGCAACACAAACTTTTCGGAAATTTTCGGAAAATCGAACCACCCCTAGAGGCGATTGCCACTCACGAAAGCAATTATCGGAAGAAATAATTATGGCGCCTCGGCCAAAGGGGCCCAAGATACGTGGTCAGAGAAAAGGGAAGGTTTTCCCCGTTTAAGGAGAGAAGAAAGCCGGTCGTGCGAGAATGGAAGCCTGTAAAAGACGGCCCTTCATCGTGCCAACCGATATAATGCGCCCGCGAGAAACGGAAGTGTCCGTCCACGGCCGTTACTTTCGTCCGAAGTCGACGGCTCGTGTCGGTTCCCTCTTTCTCCCTTCCTTGGCTTCTTTATGCCCCGTGCCCTGACAATAGGGCCACGCTACCCCTGCGAACGGCTACATTTGTCTCGACGATTATGACACAACGGCTGACCGTTATACATCCTGGCTTTTTTCACGCGGGCAAAAATAATCTGTCAACGTCCTGCGTCGATCTTTCATTTTTCTTTTATTTACAGTAATTTGAAAATGTCAGAAATACCACGCCAGAATTGCAATAATTTTTGAACATTGCCTCAAAGAAAATACCGCTTCGTCGCAGAAATCTTCCCCCAGGACGCACGTGTTTTACGTTCACAAAGCCTCGAAACCTTTGCGAGACGCTTAGGTGTCAAGCGTGGCAAACCGCGTCTGAAAAGACCATCATCGCGGAGGATCGAGAAAGCTCCGATACCTCGAAGCAAATTGCGGCTGAGATGCATACAGGCGTTAAAGAAAACGCAGGCCTCAACGCAGAGAGTCCGAGTATAAAAGAGCTGATAAATCGTCGTTCCCCGGTCGCAATTTGTTTCGTCCGCTTTATAAACCCCTTTGGCTGAGAAACGATGAAAGTACCCGAGCGGAGGCATGTAACGACGTGCTCGTGTCACGATGATTTCGAACAACGCGCGCGTCGGGCTGGTTGCATGGGAACGCGCAATATCTTTACGATTTCGTTTCGTTTAGATTGATGATCAGGCGAGGGACAGCGGGGAAAATCCTCCTCGGGAATTATCGTTTGTAATTCCGTTTGAAAGATGAAAGGTCGGCCAAGTAAAGGCCCGACGTGTTCTCGTAACGAGCAGATGAGAACCCAGGGAGAAAGTGCCTACTTAACCGGTTATTAGCAAACGCGTCGAGCGTTTCGATGAAATACGCGTACTTGCATCGATGAATCGACATAACCCCTTAACGGAGCGAAGAGCAATCGATTCTCGACCGACATAGAATCTTCAGAAATGTTTCACGCGTAGAAAATTTCATTTTATTTCCAAGTTAAAAATATCGTAGAGCAGAAAATAAAATTACTACCACCCCCGCTGGTCTCCAGACTCTATATATAGTGTAATCATGATTCCTTCGCGCTACCCTTGACTGAAAGCAGGGAAACAGGCAGCATACGGGGAGTTTAGGTACCACGTCAAGTTTAGGGCTAAAAATAGTTTTGTGTGCGTGACGTGGGGCGAGAAAAGCCATGGGGCTATCTTGCATCGATCCAGCTTGAGGTAGGTCCCGGTCCTCGGGGGAGCCACGAGGACTTATCCCAGTTTAGGGAGAAATGTCAAGGATAGCCCAAACGACAGGGAACGTTTCGCTCTTTGAAAAAAGAAACTAACCACCGTCTCTTTTTTTTTTTTTCTTATCATCCCCCTCGACGAACTAATCCACCCCGTCGCTTGTGCCAATTATTCTCCCAACCCCTCCCCGTCGCAGACGTTTTGAATCATCGACGAACGATTCGAGTCGAAATAAAATTCCAGCGAATTCACAGGAAATAAAAGGAGGAAAGAACGGTCGAGTGAATTAAACGGAGGGGGGGTAAAAAAAAAAAAGAAAGTACAATTATTTCAGCGCTGAAATGCGCCGGTTCGCGAGCAACGGGCCGGTGAATTGCGCGGGTTGCGCAACAGGAAGGCGAACGTTTAAGCTAATGACCTTTAATGCAAAGCTCCATTGTGCGCGCCGCGAGTCGGCTCTGGAACGAGGGTTAACGCACAAAATGTACCCATCAGGGAACAAAAAGGTGAAAAAAAAAGAGAGGAGTGGAAGGGAGATGGAGAAAGAATGCACCCCTTTCGGACGACAGTTTCCCGAGCGTCGCGACCGATAACGAATTCGTTTAAAATCCCTGATTACTCGAGAGTAATTTATCTAATTGTTATCGACGCCGAAGTATCCGCTCGAAATTAGGGCCGCGCTCCGGGAGGATCATCCTCGCCGAGGAGATTCAGAATTCAATCAAACTCGAACGGAAAGGCAATCGAAACAGGGATATACACACGGGTTACGACATAACGAAATTAGGAAAGCCAGCCCCCTGCACCCCCTCGAAAACTGGCGAGAACTTCCGCGTCCATCGTTTCCTAACCGCCTCTGAATTTAATCAACGCTGGCAGCAACCGGCTATCCCCGACTCGGGATTATATTACTTGGAAACTATCTTAGGAATAACGCCGCGGTTCTTGCAACCACCGTGGAGAAATTCCCTGCAAGCATCGATACGCCTGCGTCTTTGAAACTGACATTCGAAAGAAAGATTTTCTAATTTATAAGTTCTCGAAGTTGCAAAATTCTGGAATTTCCGAATGCAAGTGTTCGAGTGCACAAACTCCCACAGAAGCGATTTCCCTGGCGGCAAAAAGTCGACGCGACGGATCTCTCCCGATATCTCTCCTTACTCGCGCTGCCCATCGACCTTTCTCCACTTCTTCAACGAGGATTCGAGAATCGTACCGGTGCACGATAAATTCTTCGTGTCTCCTGTTAACTTGACCCCGCGCCGCGTACATCAGCGTCAGCTTTATGGAATATCAACGTCAATCGAACGGGGACGAAGCTGAAACCTCAACGGAAGATTCTCGACCGTGTCCCTTTAATTAATCTCCAACAGTTGCAAAAGAAATTTCTATTTTAGACATTCGACGATTTATTTTCATAAATAATTTCGACTTCGAGCACCCTTTTAAAGAAGGAGACACGTATCGTCCCTGTGATCTCCTCGAAGTGTCCCTAGTCCCGTATCACCGTAGACCGGATAATAAATCGGCCACTAGGAGCGACGAAAATGGGAAAATAGCGTGCCACGGTGCAGTTACTTCGGCCATTTGGTGCACTTATAGATTGGGGTGTGGCTAGGCTCGCTTCCACTCTCCGATTGCTATCCTGCGAGTGCATCGAACTCCGTCGTTCGACCGTGGAGCGCGATTTGTTCCGATATTCGGTTCCTTTCGAAAATTCACGGGCACAAAATTATTTCAATTCGTCGAAATAAAGGAATTCTTTTCACGAGTCCGGTAGGTTCTGGCTACGGGTACGAATCTCGATTTCGCGGAGGCTCAAAGGGTTACGGGAACGATAAACGCGTGGGAGGAACGATCGAGTATCTCGAATACGATTATCGGACGAGAAGAGGTATCAGGTTTGTTGGATTGCAAACACGTTGCCATGAAAGGACTTCAAACAAAGGGGAAGAGAAAGAGAGGGGGGGTTTCGAGGCGAGTGCTTTCGAGGGTTCCGCGTCCATGATTCCTCCCTCGCGTGCGCGATAATGCACCCGCGCTCTCGAGATGCATATTGAAAAGGAAAAGAGGAGGATCGATGCTTGCTTTCGAGCCTCGAGGATTAAACGATCGATGAACCGAAAAGATTCGAAAACCTTGCGCCCGTGTATTTTCGCGCGGGAAAAAAAATGAAGGGCCCAGGGCTTTTCACGCGTTGCTCGCGCCGCGGCCTATTGTCGCTCGCCGATAAAAGACCAGCTTTTCTGCGCTCGCGAAACGAACAAATTAACCGTGCACGACGGAACGGAGAAGGTTTTTATGGGGCTTGAAAAGGTTATGGCGAAAAAGCCAGACCGTGCAATCTACCCCTCTCACTCTTTCTTTTATTCTTTTATTTCCCTTCTCATTCAATTATGCTGCAAAACTGTAACTTAAATGCAATTAAGTTTTAAAGTTAATAAACGAACTACACAGGTGACAGGGTTATTAAATGAGAATGATTTTTCGGTGCAGGAATTATGCTCTCGTCTATCACCGAATCGATACCGCCTCTCCCCCGACGGGTGTGTATAATCGCCCGTTATTGGCCGGATTTACATCATCGCACGACCGCGCCGTTCAATCAATTTGTAATCCATCAAATTTACAACGACCGCGAATTCGAAATTATTCCAGGGAGCTGTACGATTTCAGCGATTCGAACAGTTGGAATCTACCCTGTGTCATTAACCCTTTCAGTAGCAATATTACTAAACCTTTGCTATTGCAAAACATAGTCCGACACAACAATCCAGAAGAAGTAATAAAAATTCACTACCGTGTCGCGACACCTAAGGCTCCTTCCCCCCCGAAGAATCCTCATAAATCATCGTCGATTCGGGAATATTTTTCAGGGCGCCGTGAACCCTATTGCGTCGTATCCTTCGTCATCGATCGACCTACCGCAACGCGATATACGCAGCAGCTCGTGTCACATCCGGGGACAGATTAAGCTTTTTAAGCTCGCTTACGAAGACGTTGGTGTGCGTTTCGTCACCTACCACCCGACGATTCCTATCTGAATTTCGGTGTAATAACCGGAGACCCCAGCAAACACGCGCGCACACATTGGGACAGGGGTAGTGGTGTGTGGTTTGTAAATGCACGCAAGGGACGATGGGTATTGATTTTCCTTCTCGTATTTGGGGTAGGACGACAGTGTTACGACGCAGTCCAGCCAGGCAAAGGATTCGCCAGGGCTCAACGGGGGCCGTGTTCTACGTGATCCAGTACGGGCAAAAAAAGGTGGAACGAAAGCCAGGCGTTTTCGTGCGGTAGATTAGTTCGATGGGGTTGCGACGCAGATACGAAACGCCGCTCACCCCCGGTATCAAGGACAATGGCGTTTGGGGTGGTATCGGGGGCGAGAGATACGTTTCACCGACGGTGGTAAACAAACCCCTGATAGAACGAGGAATATACGAGCGGCAAGGTACGATAAATGAACTGCAGTGTTCTGATCTCTGTCTCTCTTCTTTTTTTCTTACAACAATATATTTATCTTTGACCCTCGAACGACGACACCCGCAGTCGTTCGCGATCTGGATCTTGGGGAAATACGATAATATATCAACCGAAGATTTGGCCACTTAGGATTGCAACGATAATAGTAATGATAGAAATTTTGGATAAAAGCAGACGAGAAAAATGAAGAGAAATTTTTCATGGAGATTTAAAGCAAAGAGGATGATATCGTGACCTTGCTCTATCGCGTACCTTCCGCTTTAAGGAATCCCATATAGCCGGGGCTCTGTTCGCTTTCCTGCGGCTCTAGCCGGGTTACTATTTCAAACTTTCCCCGAGAGCACGGGATCTGCACGCTCGTTCGATTCCTGATACGCATGTCGCGATACGAACGCAACGTACGCGAAGACATTAATTACCGTAATTATCGTTGCGTGTAATCGATCTTGATCGGCTTAATTATACATCTATTAACTACGAGTTCGGAGATTTCTTATTTCACTGGTCATTTTAACGCGTTAACCGGTGCAATAAACGTGTGGTAATGTTACAAAGTTAAAAAGTGCATTTTTATGAAATCAAACGCAGAGTTTTTAAAAAACGCGTTAAACAAGCAGCAGACAGTTTAATGAATTAATTAATCACTCACCTTGATGTGATAGGAGTTCAGCTTGGTGCGTGGCAGGCTGTTGAACGCGCTGAAGTCCAGGCGACGTGAAAAGATCCCGTTCGCACCGCAGCTTTGCCTGGAACAAAAAACAATTTTTCTATTTCACTCGTCTGATTTTGATTTTCCCTTCGAATCAAATTTGACCAAACGAATGCATTTCTGAAGCCTGCACAAGAATTGCATCGAAGCATAAACACACTTTCCTCCCCCGTGAAATCTCTGGCGGGGAAAAAATGACAGGGTGGTTCGCGCACGCGATACATAATAATTCCCCCGACCCTAAACCATCCCGAAGCGGCGAGGGTGTCGCGACGTTTTAAGACCCGCGCACCGATGAAAGCCGAGAGAGTGCATACATCGCCGGTGCAATCCTCGGGAAACTTACAAACGCATTTGCATCGACCATGCAGAATGAAATTAATCGCCGCAGCATCCGCGGAACGGTACGATTTTCTGTGCAAGATGAATGTGAATTCGATCGAAAGGGAATACGAGTGCGTATCGCTTGGCTGACTCTTCACGTCTGATTCTACTGCGCTCGAATTTTCATTCGATTTCAAAGTGTTAATGTGTGCATCGAAGAAATAAAACAAGGAATGCAAGCACCCATTACCAAGTTTTATTTCCTCGTCAAATTAACAAACTTATTCTGAACCGAACACCGAGGTGATAAATTAAGGCCACCGTGTTCGCTGGAACAACAAAAATCGCGAACGGTGCCAAGAAAAATCGATCGAAAAAAATGGTTAAAAATAGAACTTGCCTCGAAAAACACAAAGATTGTTTTTCCAGCGAGAAGGGGAGGGACAGGAATGACGAAAGGGAGGAGGAACCGTGGCGATGACCGTGAAAGGAAGTTACGCGAGCGAGCATCAGGAAGACAAGAAAAGGAGAGAAAAGAGGACAGGAGTCGTCAGTCAGTTAGGAATGAGACGTAGTGTAGTAGAGTGTGGCATTGTGGGCAAGGTGGGGAGGCCAGCCGACCTTAACCTTGGCCTCCACTCCCGGCACCAGGCTCTCCCCGTCCCATTCCCGTTCCCATCCTTTATATCGTCGCCCGCATTCGTAACTTTTGGCAATGTCAGCCGAGGGTCACGAAAATATTGCGCACATATCGCGGCCTGCACCGTCGAGGAAAAATGTTCGCGCGACGCTGTTGTCCGCATTATGCAACGACGACCACTCCCGCTGGTTGCACTCTCTCCTCCTCTCTTCCCGTCGAGCGTGTCCAACGCGACGCATTGACCGAATTCGCGAAACGATACGTGGACGAAGATGCACCTTGCGCGGAATATCAAGTGACCGCCGATGTGGAAAATTTAATTGATCGAGGCAGAAAATTTAAAATTACAACGCGCCGTATTACGCTAATTTTCAATTTGAATAATCACAATTACACAGCCTCTTGTTACGCGTAATTTTCTTAAAAGTTCGAATAATTATTGTATCAATTTCCATAACTTAGAGATTTGTATTAAAGCTCGAGGAGCAATACTTGCGGACTGCAGTTGCAAAAAAAAAAAGCCATCCCAGCGCATAAATAATGTGCACGGAGGACACGGTTGTCTCGTCCGTTAATTTACACGATGCTAGAGCCAGGCCGTTTATTTTCAATCATCGCCACTTACGCATCGTCTCTTATCTCTTTCCCTCTTCTTCGCGATGACTAATGGTTCGATTGCGCAACCCGCGCGAGAACGAGAATCAATAGTCATTATTTCGAATGGTACGCGCGAAACCTGGAGACGTTCGCGCGCGTCCGTTTCCCACGACACGAATCTTCTGCTCCCGAAACTAGCTTTTGCATCACCTGCCGTTTCGATGATTAACTACCTAATTGCCATTTGCAACGGGACAACGCTCTTTTGCTGCGAAGCGGTGTTAAAAGAATGGAACGAAATTGGCGATGGAATTATGGGAGGTGACACGAGCGAAGCATAATTCATGTGTAGGCTCGGAAAGAGTTACTGGCGAGCGATTAAAAGTGGTGCACCGTGTACCCGATGACGTTGGATTTAAAAAAAGGACACGAGGGTTTAATTTATTCCGCGGCAACCGGTTTATCAAACCGCCCGGACCGTGTGTACGGTCCCCAATCACCCGGTTCGTAAAGCGAGGAGTGTGTTTCTGTTCCGAAAGAAAATCATTATCTAACCTTGACGCGAGGACGAGCGCGTCACTTCCGATACGAAATTGGGCTTATCGGAGCCGGCGCTTTGTTATCGTCCCTCCATGGGCTGAAACGTAGGACGAGTCGGCTGCGACTGTATAAAATGCTCTTGTATTATGAACATTTTGTTGACGGACAATTTTACGCGGAAGTTGGGTCGTATACCGGCTAGAAGCGGATTCTTGTGATACTCGATTATCTCTCTGAGGGAATGTTTAAGGGAATAATTATTCCCAATACTATGTTATCTTATCTGTGATGGTACGTTCCTTACTACTTTGTAAGTAAGTATTTTTAAGTGGCTAGTAAATAATCTGACAAAAATTTCCAAGGGGTTAAAAATTGAAATAATCCCCCCCCCCCCAATACTCCTCGACATTAATTTTCAATTGGAATAAAAACAGGAAACCGCTAGTTGAGCAACGCGTCTATTTATAGTCGATTCGAATCGGTCGACGCGCGAATCAATTATATCGATTTGAAATTATAATGGGTGTCAATTAGCAAACTCGATCGTGGGCACAACGAAGGAAGAAAACAAGGAACAGAGACACGGCGCGCAGTATCGTCGTCTCGGGAACAAACTTCGCGTTCTACAAATGATCTGCCGGTAACACGAGCCGTGTTACGCGGATATTCGTGAGTGAATCAGTTTTCGCAACTCGACACCGAGAGCCGATATATACACCCTCCTCGCTCCGGTTTATGTTTCTAGGAAGCGTTTCGCAATCGATTCTGGTTTTCTCGCCGAGAGGCTATGAATGAGAGACCCGTGGCGTCGTTCATCGACGGAAAGCCTTCGTTGCGTGCCGGCGCCGATTCATGACTTCTTTTTTATCTATTCATCGAACCGTAATTCATCCAGCGAACGAGGGAGCCTCGGTTCCCCGAAACGCGCCGTTCGTTCCCGGAAACTCTATTCCAATATCCTCAACTTTTAAACGCCTGTATTTAAAAATGTGAATGCAGCACGAAGGACTTTTGACGGACAAACGAGGGGACATTAGAAGGAGTTTCACGCGGGCAGGTAGTTTACGCGGAACGTTTTCGAAAGAGGACGCGTACGCGTCGCGCAAAGTGATTTGCGAACTTGATGCGCCGCTGCAAGGACGCGTGCACGCATCCGGGCTGCAAGCTTGTTAAAGCCTCCTCTCGAGGCCGAACGGGACCCATCCTTGGAATTTCAATCAGTCACGTTTGCCTATCGCGGTACGGGCGCGCCCGTGTCTGTCCAAAATTTTCCTATCATTCGTTTGTCAAATAAATTAACATTGTTATACTAGAATTCTAAACAATAAAATTACAAACTTTCGAATTGAAATCGATAATCCCGATAGTTAAAAGTTATTAAAAGGAATGCGAAGAAGGTGCATCGTGCATCGTAAACAGATGGTCGACACGCAAAATCGGAAAATGGAAGCGGATCGAGGATGTTGGAGCGCGTACACGCGACCACCCACACCTCTAGCCGGCACACGTGACGGCCGGCAAACACCTGCGTACATACGCGGTCCGGTGTGTATTTATAGTCGATAAACGAGTTGTTTACGCAGGCACGCGTTTCTTAGGCGCCTCTGGTTTTATAAAAGAAAGAAAGGGAAAGAAGAAAGAGACCGCGTGGGAGTGGAAAAAGAAACGTCGTATAGAAAAACGGCGGACGTGGCTCGAGGAGAAGAGAGAAGATGGTGTGCGCGGCTGCATACGTGTTTGCAGGCGTTCGTGTGGCCGACGCATTAACGATGTTTTTCACTCGGAGCATTTTTGCGCAGTTAAAGCGATAAGGCTCCTGACTCAGATGCCCTTCCGTTTCTGTCCTCAATGGCAACAGCGTCGACCAGCCAGCACCATCACTAATTCTTCTTCTTTATCGCCGTGACACCTATTTCTGTGTCAACCCAGAATAACAGCGCGGTCGCGTATATCTCGCACAAAATTTACAGAATAAGCGGAAAACTTGATGTTTTCAGAACTTCTCCGTGCGACGATTAACCCTTTGCCAATCGAGTGGTACCTCCAGGTACTAGGACGATATTTCAAAACGCGAACTTGTAATTCTGTCGTTTGTAATTCTTTTCTTCTAAAATAGGATTTTCATATCTTTCGACGCATTCACAAAAATGTAAAATAAACCAGGATTTGAGTATAAACCTAGGAAAGTGTACGCTGATCGTGAAGAAAATCGAGAGTGGTAGCGGGCGTGGTGTTCGCGGAGTGTCCTTGAGAGAGGCGAGGATGCGAACCGGTGGATTCGCTTCACGAATTACGAAGGACGTGAGGATCGTACCGAAGAGCGTCTGCCACGAGCAGCGAGGCACAGCTGTCCGCCGCAATTTCCGCCAGCCAACGAGCAAACTCGACGAGACGCACCCAAGAAAGTTTCTATGGAAGACGAGACGTCGCCTCTCGAACACAGCCCGAGGAATGTGTACCATCCATCGACGGGGCTGAAAATTCTTTCGAGCCGGCCTCTCTCGCAGGTGCGCGCTAATGAGACGAACGACGATAATGGAAAACAGGCTCTCTCCCAGGGAACTCGGACCACAATGGCCGTCCACGAAGGTGTCTCGATTTTACGAGTTTCAGAGTGGCGTTACCTTCAACCCTTCGCGTCCAGGCGCTATTTACTCTCACACCGTTATTTCCTCATGGAGGCCGTTAAAGTATTTCAGTATTTGCTATAACGTTATCGAATTACGCTACCTGCGATGATAAATTCGAGTTCGATCGATAAACCTTCCTTTATCGCCGATTACCTTAAAGATACCCCTCAAGGTAGCCCACCAAACACGTTAGGATCGAGATCTCGGATATTTGCACGGTTGGCAAGCTCATCGCCGGCGGGAGAGATAAGTATACGTCCAAGTATTTATACATCTGTTTCGTAACACGGTGTCAACCGATTGCTTCCCCCACCCCCTCGACATGTCCCAAACAGCTGGCGCCTACGCCCGACCTGTTCGACCATAGAATTTATCTCCACCCGGCAGAGATCTTACGCAGTCGTGAATTTTTCAACGTTTCTGTAAGAACAAGAGCAAAACGGTTCGCGGCCTTGAACGTGGCAATTTTTCGAGGATACCGGTTCTTCCGGTCGATTCGCGGCTTCCCGATTAATAGATGGCACGCGGAATGGAAGAAGGAATTTCGCGAACGACGCTGTGTTCTATGATACGTGCGTCGAATCGGGATGCTCTCAGGTGTGCTGCGACCACGCGGACAAAGACTGAGGCGTTCGTTCCTATAATTGTATGCTAATTCGACGGGACTCGCTCCGACCGCGAACAACATCGAACTGCTAATTAAACGGGAACACGGGGGGAGCAGGGGCGAACGTATCTTTATTTTCTATTCGAGATATCGCAATTTTATTTTTATCCGAATGTTGGTCAAAATATTGGACAAAATATGTAAACGTTGAAAAATTGTTTGATAGAGATTCAACTTTGCTTATTTGTCAAAGACCATCCGAAAAATCTGAACCAACGACGTGGCCCATTGTGTGTACAGCACTAGATCCCCGATCGTATCCGCCAAACACAACAATCTTTTATTTTCCCGGTATTAATATGTCGAGGGATAATACTGTTCGTATTATAGGGATCCAAATATTTTGAGAAACGTAGGAGACGAGGAGAGACAGGGTCCCGAGAGCGAAGGGTGGAACGAGTAAATAAGGGCACCGTCTTTCGGTATAATTATTTGTAAACTCGCCATTATATTCCCCCGAAATGCGTTTTCTCCCCGAGGCGTGTTTGCGTGTGTCCTCCCCCCAGTTTCTCAGGTACGTATCGAGAACGTTACACGGTCTCCGGAGGCGAATAAACGTTGCGCCCGTGATTATACCGTCGAGCTCTTTTCTCCCACGAATCCGTCCCTGGTCGGTTTACTTTGCACCCTCGATTCGCCGCTGACGAGTCACTCGAGAGCCAAAGCCTTGTAACAATTCGGCTACACACCCGTCCCCCCGCGATTACGCGAGAGAGGTGGAACGAGGGGACACGATTCGTGAGTTTGACACGTTGGAATCGCGCCGCTTTTCGGTGTCAAAGGCAGCCCCGTGACAAAGGAGCCGGGGAAACTGGACGAAAGGAAGAAGGTCTCCGGGCGTATTTACGGACACGCGTTCCGCACAAAACCCCCAAAGCTTCCCGGGGGTACCGCGCGTTTGTCTCGTTCGGCTTTGTCGAACAAAACCTGGGACGGAGGCGTGTTTTGCTTGCACCCGGAAGTCTCCAGCGGTGCGAGTACGATTCGATATTTTTGGTGTACTTTGGGGGGATTGTTCCTATTCTGGGGGATCGAAGTATTATAAATTAGAAAATGGACTCGTGTCGGTGTAAAAAATAAAACGACTGCAAACAGGTTTCCCTGAAGAGAAACGAAACGATCGCGAAGGAAGTCGCGTCGCGATAAAGGGAATGAATTTCGGCGAGAAGATCGCGAAGAGGATTAGCCGAGAACTCGCCTCTCCGTCGGCTAATCCCGCTTCGAGTTTGCTCGTACGCAGTTTATGCGCGCGACCATTCGACGGAACTTCGAATCTCGTCCCCGAGGATTATACCCGGAGTACCCACCCCCTCCGGTAGTTTCAACTTGTGCCACCCCCGAATCGTCGCTTCGGTTGTACCTTGGCCGACGTGCACAACCCGTTAAAACCGCGTTTCACAGCTCTGACGCGAGTCGCTTTATTGTTATTGCAAATTGCACGCTAAGACCCGGATACAAAACGAAGGTAGCTTAACCCCCCTCCACTACGCTTGTAATTTGTTAAAATGTGGTAAATTAAGGAAGAAATAAAAATAAACTTTTTACTTAACCCATTGATTAAAAAATTAGTTTACAATTTTGCTTCGTCACCGTATACCAAGGAAATCGTTCGCAAGAAATGACCGGGAACGTACTCCACGATAATTACGTGCCCTGAGCAATAAACGTAGCAGGTTAACCTTTGTCCACGGGCCGCTAATTAAAGAATTCCTTCTGTCCGTAACGGTGGAAAGCTGGAATCGTCGGTCAATTCCGAAATATCCAACCGATCGGCGCCACCGAGTCGACTCGGTCGATCGGTTTCGTAACGATCCCTATCGCTCTCTCTCTCTCTCGCTCGCGCACATAATCGGAAATTACGTAAATCGATACGAATTTTGCATTTCAAACCCGTGCCGCAAAAGCACCCGCCGATGAAAAATCTCTGCCACGGATTTCGTTCCCACGGGTACGTATCACTCGACCGAGTCGAAAAATAAACGCTTGTTAAGTTATTAAGGACAAGACTGGTTCGCCGGCGAACCGATCGGTTTTACAGATTACGCGTTTCTTGTATTTTAAATAACCTACAAATCGTTGCTAGTCGATTTCATGCAATTAAAAATTTACAATGCGTCTTGCCTTTAAATTACATCGTTCACCAATGACGAATTGTTTCTTTCTTTTCGTGGTTTGAAAAAATATTTCCACGATTGATGTATCTTTAAACACACCCGGGACAAAATGACCCCAGGGGGTCAATTCTCTCGTTCCTCGTTCGTATCCTCAAGCGATCGGCCGATTGTCATCTCTAATTTTCTACCCGTTCCATGAACGACCCTCAACTCAGGGTGAACCACTCCCCCCTTTCGCCGGCTACTAAACAAATGCTACAATATTTTAAAGCCGACTCGAATGAACAAGACGGAGGAAAAGAAGCGGAGAGAGACTGGCATCTTGGGAGAAGTAAACACGACGTTAACAAACCAATTAGCAGTAAACTACCCTCGGGTCCGCCATAATTTACACCGGACTGGTTCACGATATACGGGCACGGAGCAACGTGGACGGGGAGAAGAAAGGATTCCTTTCTCCGGTCTGTTGGCTTCTTCCGTATCCTTTCGCGATCTCGAGCGTGCAGGAAAAGCGTGGAAAAGAAGAAAGCGAAGATAACGGGGATCGCGTAAATAAGGATTCAAAGTGCACCACCTCCCGCGAGTTGTCGTACATAAAGCAACGACGAACGGGCTCTTTGTTACCCGCTCGAACAACCCCCTTCTTTACGTCCTCGTCGAAGGAGCATGCTTCGATGTCTCCTTTCGTTTCCTAATTTAAATTCACGGTACTTTACCAACGACTGTACAATAATAATACTGCACAGAATTTTCTTCAATTGTAATTATCCAAATTGCAGTTTTTCGGTTGAAATTTTCCACTCTCCGTCCCCTCTCGCGAAGTTTCGCGCGTTTAATTCACAGAACGGATGTTCTTGAACTTCTCGCCGAATCTTTGCCGGGCTCGAATTAAAGCGGGCTCTCACTGTCAAGAGCAACACCGTGGGACAGCTCCGTCATCCAGACACGATTGTATTATTCATTTACACGACGACGTTAGAATATCCCCTGCGGATCTCCGGCTACCTTCGTGTCTGGATTTTCCGCAAAATGTCGCCACGATCCCGTGTCTCGAAACTTGCAATATTCGTGGAAAATATTTTAGCAAAATTATTGTTAAAATATCAATATTCCAAAATAGCGTTTGAAAATTACCCGGAGAATTTCGTTGAGAATTTAAGGCCCCCAAAAAAATATTCCTATTCGCTGAGAAAGAATTATACCCGAGCGTTCGACATAAAATTAATAGGCAAGGAGGGCAGAAGGTATCCGCAGATCTTTTCCTCGGTTATAACGAATAGCTGCGAGGCAACGTTTGACGAGCGACTTCGCCGCCCACGTATGGCCGTCCCGTATCTCCGAGGAATTTTTTAACGCGTCTCGAAAAGATACTCGGCTGGTAATCACGTAACAATACCAACAACAACGACGACGACGATTTATCCGTGAAACGTTTGCTCGCGTGCCCCGCGGGTCAATGTCGACCGTGATCTCCTAACGAGCGTGACTTTAACGAACCCCTCCGCCCCGCCGACTTTAAAACCTTCCCTCTCTCGTCTTTCGTTGCCGATAAAAACGCGATACGCGATTTGTTTGTTATTTTGACGCGCACCGCGACGGATAAGGGCCGATGGCTGGCCTTTTAAGAGGGTTCGGCACGCGCACCGTGCGATCGACGATAAAATTCCAAAGCGTTGATGGAGAATAAAATAAACAAGGGATGAAACGTAATTTGTAATGGTATAAATTCCTGGCGCTAGAAATTCTAAGATATCGTTGAAATTTAATTTCGTTTCTCAAGCAAAGACGTTTGCCTTTCACGAACGTCACGCAGCAGCGGTACGTGCAAAAATCTTAGCTAAAAATCGGCGAATTTCTGCAACATTGGCGTTCTCCCGTGGATCAGATCGCACCTTATAATCAAACCGAGATTTCTATATCGGTCGACATTTGTTTCGGTAATGGAACCGGTTCTGGACCGGTTTCTCTGGGATTTTTGCAACGAAACACGCTCGTTGCGCGGTACCAGTCGAAACTGACCCCGGGGTCTCTCCTTCGATTCCCGTTCGTAATTTCGGCACAACTATAATAATTACGATTGGATATTCGCAACCTCTGTACTTCGACTCTTGCAAATTTCGCATCCTTAACCCCGGGGCACTTGCAAATTTAATATTTACAAACGCTATGGCCACAAATCTTGTATACAGGGTGTCCTGTAAATATCATCACACCTTGATATTTGCAACGTGGATGCATCGAGCAATCGTTCGAACAGGAAACGCATGACAAAAGGAGACGAAAGAAAGAAAAAAAAGGAGAAGAACAAAAGGAAAGAGTGAAGTTGGTTCGCGAGACACGAAACGCGTTCATGAATGTTAATAACATTCGAGAAGGCGCGCGTGTGTGTGTTGTGTCGGCCTTACACGATCCTCTCATTTGCATAAAATTTGACAAACAGCTCGTTACGAATTCGTCGTCGTGATCGTGGCCGCGTACACACGCGGAACGCGGCTTGGGTTTCTCTTTTCGAGGCTTCTAAATTAAATTTCTTTATTACCGTGTCCGCGTTAATTGCCGACCAGCGCGAATTTCGTTCGGCTAATTTTAAAACACGCTACCGATGCATCGACGATTTTTCTTTTATTTTTAAATCCTCCTTCGACGTTCCCCGTACTGATTACCGGGAATGAATCACGCATTCCCGGCCTCGTAATCTCCTGACAAACTTTCTGCACACGTTGTTTATCTCGAAAGAGAGAGAGAGAGAAAGAAAGAGAAACGAGACGATAACGAGATCGGCCTCTAATCGTCGGCTCAGCCGCGTTAGATTCGAACGTGTATATTTTTAGGGGTAATAATTGATATTGGGGGTTAATTGCAGGGTGCAACGCTGAAGTTTACAACTTTTCATACTTGCAATTTTACTGTAACGATACTTGCAATTTCGACGCCAACGAATTTAATTATTTCGACCTCGATATTTGCAACCCAGATTCTTGCAAATGTAATATTTGCCGCTTTGGTATTAACCTTGGTATCAGCAATTTTGACACTCGTAAATTTAATACTTCCAATTTGAATATTTGGTACCTTGGTAATAACCAAGTCTAATCCAATATCTATTCGCCAATCATTATACGTGAAATAAATAATATTCCGTGCCTCCGCTGTGCCGAGACTAAAAGTCCTCCGTCCCCAGAGGGTTAATACCAACCCTTAATATTTGTAACCTGGATACTTGTAACCTCCGCGTCGGCAAGCCTAAACCGCGACAGCAGTGACGGGAAGGGGCGGTAGACTGCAGAGAATTTCGAATCCTCGCGATTCCTCCGCCGCCGTACATAATAAACTTTAATCCCTTTATAAACTTCCCCGCTCGTCGTGGCGATACGGAGCGGGTAAAAACCGTAAGCTCTAACTAGACGCGTTGAAATTACACGGCAACATAAAGAGAAGAACGCGGGGGAGGGAGGGGAGAGGCAGACACGAGCGCAGCGGGGTTCTTTTAGATCCGGCGTACTTTCTTTTTTAATAAGCAACACCCTTCTTACTTTGCTCGTGATATTCCGCGTAGGGGATGGGGAAGAAAAAAGAAACGCGCCATCCTTGGTCGAAAATAACGCGAAAATTTCTCGAAGGGAAATTAAATTAAAAGGCAAGTTTCGTTTTTTTTTTCTTGTAAAAAGTGCTGTAAAAAAAAATGCGGCAAAGAAGTCAACGACGCAAGATTTCATCCCGTCGTCTTTAAGACGTATCCTTGGGGAGGTCCATCGGCCCGAAGGGTCAGGGTTCAGGGTCAATCCCCGAACTCATCCTTCCACCGTCGGCGATCCCTTTTTCTTTCGGCTTATTTCCACTATTACTTCGCGATTCCACGTAACGACTGTTTTCCACCCCTAGACCGGGCTTCCGTGAGCCAGACGGGACACAGACACGTCCCTTCCTGTTGAATAATCACTTCCGTTTCTAGCGAAACTACCTACCACTTGACGAACGGAAGTATTGGCGCGTCCCTTTCAAATAGGGTAACTCTTTGAACGTTTGTTTTCGAGAAATTGGAAGGATGATGTAATTAATTGTAACTTCGATGAGGTGACCGTGATTAACACGGAATAACCACTGTGTATTTCGCGAACGCCAGAGGGGCTAAAAATGAAACATTTTCATTCATTTCCGGCGTTTCGAGCGAGCAAAACACGGCGGACACTCGTTAACCCTGACATTTCGACTCGATCATTATGCATTCGCAATCAGAGTTGACAAAGTTGTTTCGTTTCGTAATTGTTCGCGATCGGAGGACGGCCGAGTTAATCGAGTCGTCGATTACCGAAAACAGAGCTATTTTTTTAACAATCGATCCTTCTTGACATGTATGGTATTGCTGTATTCGAAAATTACCTAGGCATGATTAATCCAGCTTGAGATTACTAAATTTACTAAAAACAAAATATTATTAAATACGATCAGGTGCACGATTACGTTCCCCATGAAAAGGCGAACGCTTCTGGCCGCTTGTAAAATATCTCCATTCACCGGGAATAATTTTTTCAGCCATTGTTTGCGTTTCAATTCACCGACCTTGTTTTGTTGACCATTTTCGTTCCACGTAACCGTGGCGCGGCACAAGGTGTATTGAGACTCGCACAACACGCTCCGCGTATTCTAGCTTTCAGAACGAGGGGCGGCGACGTTAATAACGCAGCTTCGTTCCCCGTTTACCAATTATCGTGCGATTAAACGCGATCGTGCGAGCATAATTCGACGGCCGACGGCTACAATTTACCTCGTTACGAGTTTGCATGTCGTTCACCAGCCGGTAACGCGCAATTAAAGAATAATATCGGTTGGGCGCCGATGTTTCGGAAAAGCGATCAAGGGGACTTCGAAAAAAGAAAGAAACTGGGAATTCATTCATGCCCCCTGACGACTCTTATTCGCCAATTAATCCAACCCTTTAATTTCAAAAATTTTCAAATATCGTAATACAACATGTACGAAAACTGAAGCAGAATTAAGATCTTCTCAGAGTTCCACCCCCAAAGTTTATTTGTCGTAGCTATCTGTACAAAGGGTTGAATATTTAACGTCACACACAGAATCCTCCGTACCGTCTCCTCGTGTAATTAATCTCCATTACGCTTTGCTGGTACCGTAAAATATAGCCAACCTTTCATACGAGATGACGTTTTCATTTATCAACCCCCTGCATTCCAACCGTTCCCTCGTCTCTGAATAGACAATCGACGAAATGCTTGAAGGAGCCAGGAAAAGAACAAACAGAGCAAGAATAAGATTTGCTCGGTACATCGACGTGACTCGAAATACCATTAAGGAAAGGGTACACTTTCTTCGTCCTTCGATATTATCGTTTACCTGACGCGGCAGCTGCTGCGAGGAACTCGAGCTCCCGGTGCCCAGATATGTGCATGCACACGCGTTTTATCAACGTCTATCTTGTAAGCTTAGACACACGGGCCTCGAAGAAACAACGTCGAGAAGGGTTTTCGCAGGTGCACAACACGCGGTTCGCCGGGCAATTACGCGCCGACAAAGGCGACGGTAATTGATTCGACCCTTCGTCAAAATGATTCTTCAACAGATGCGACAGATTATATTATACTTTCGGAAATTTGGAAATATGAAAAATCTCGCGCGACAAAAATTGGAAATAAAAGCGTGTTTCGAGCAAAAGAAATATTGGAAAGAATTCGAGAGATTCCCAGGGAATGTTCCCTCCCCCATTTTTCGACAATATTGCCCCCCACGGGCGCCGAATTAAACTGGAAAGCGCGTCCGGAATTTCACCGGTTCGCCGGAAATTCAATAATTCTTCGGTCGAGTGCTGTACCCCCCGAACGTTCTCCTGGCCCTCTGCACCCACGAATCAGGATATCTAAATCTTCGTATCCCGAAGGTATCCCCGGAAAAATCCACGGAATCGCGTTCCTCGAACGTCTGCCTTCGTCGTGTTTTTTAATTACCGCCTAGGGTGACGAACACGAATCCCCATTAACCGGTGCATCCCTTGTTTATCGTAACGAGTCTTCCCCTTCGCGATTCCTCAAAGCGATAATAAGCGAGAATGCCTTTACAGCGATTCATTCAATTGTAAAAATAAAAACGAGGGGAGAGTTAAACAAATAATCTTCGTTTAAAAATTTAGGGGGCGATACAATTAAAAACGGTATCGATGGATGAATAATTATTTCTGATATCGATTTTTCCATACACACCAAGTGTATGGTCGACTCGAACGAACCACCCAGTAAACCGTGCAGCCTTGTCTGGCGAACACGAGCCGTAATGAGATCGTAAAACGCGAGCAAAATAAGGAGCCGCCCCCCTCTTAGAATTATTCCCATGTACGAGCGATACTTTCTCGTTCTCCGTTTGGTATCGCATAAGAAACGAATTCGAAGACAAGCCCCCCGTCTCTCTCGCACAGTTTGGGAACGGCTGTGGAACACTGCCTCGGAGCGTAATTTATTTTTGGTTAAAACGCGAGTAACGCGCGCTTCGGGGAGGGAACCCCTTGGGCTCCGGTCGCACTTCAGTGAAAGTGGGATTTATAGGTCGCGTTGCGGCGCCAAAATGTCTCTATATGCGTGTCGTAACGCGAGGGTGATCGGGGAAGCGGCAGTTTCGACGAGGAAAAAAAGAAAAAAGAATCACGAGCGGCATAAATTCGAATCGTTTCCCCGGGAAGCGAAAAGGAAAGAAAAAAAAAAAAATGTCGTCCGAAATATCAACGAGGAAACTAGAGGGGGGTTTTGGCTGCTATACAACCATCGTCGCTGAAGCGTTTCGAGAACATTTTTCCCTGCTCCCTCGCGCCTCGACGTCCCCCCCGTTCAAAAGGCTCTTTCCCACTACAACGAGCCGTTCAGAATTTATAATTCGACGTTGTTCGACGTCCGGAGAGGAATATTTCGTTCCACGAAATGGATCCGGCCACCCTTTCGCGCCGACCCATCGTAAACAACCGTTCGGTGGCTCTTCCTTTTAATCGAAGCGATGTTGTAATTTAAAAAGTCCGATGATGACGTAAAAATATTGTAAAAGAACGATCGTGCCGTGGAAATATTGGAATATGTACTTCTTGCAAAGTCGAGAACTAGATTCCACCCTGATTCTACACCAAAAGGAATCCAAAATGAACCTTGCAATTTTCTAGACGTTTAATAAATCATTTCCTGAGGAATAAAATGTGTGTGGGTGGAGGATTTAGTTTGAAGAAAATGTTGAATACACGGGGAGGAAGAGGGATTTTTTAACAATATTCTCGGGCTGGTTTCGGCCCGTTTAAATGCATCGCGGTGGCGTGATTCGATGCAGTTGGCCTTGGAGGCTGCTAGAGCGTCAAAGCTCCTCTCTTCGCCGGCTGGCCCTGAAGAGGTGGCCACGGTCAAGGCTACGAGCACCCTCCTCTCTTTCTTCTTCACGTTCTTTCTTCTACGCTCCCTCTCTCTCTCTCTCTCTCTCTGTTCCTTCTCGGACGACGCTTTATCCTCGCGGCGAACAAGCTCCACCACCACGGACACGCGAGAACGAAACCAAGAGGAACACACAGCCCTACCTGGTCCTCTCTCGCTCCTCCTGGTGCATTTCACCGGCCACCAAACGCACAAAAACCTTCCTGCAATCATTGTTCTTTCCCGATGCGAACCAACCATGCACGAATTTCGTACTGCCCCTCGACATTCCTCTACGCCCTGATGCGTTTCGCTCGGAGAACTATTCTGAGCAATATTGTTTGGACAATTTAAGCAATTTGTGTAATATAACTCGAAAATAAACAAACTCTGTAAGCCAAATTATCGCCTCTTTGCTGTCAAGATAAGAACTAATTCAAATAAGTTCAAAGCACCGAATTTAAACAGCGATATCGAAGAATGTCTCGAGATTGTTTTCACATGTGTCGGTTATCGGTCCCCCAAGTGCAAGTTCGAGAGATGACATAACGAAAACCGACCCTGATACGAGTTATCTGAACGCGAGGCGAAGGTTGCCGTTGAAAATAAAAATAAGTCACCCCGGATAATGAATCCTTCTAACGAGATCGGGTCAGAAATAAAAAGATCGTGGAGATTTCACGCATAGGCGAGCAGAACACACGTGCCCTTGATGGAACGGCCTATGGCCCCGGCGTTAAGCGAGGGACGATTTCAGCAGGATCGAACCCACCGGTGGAAAATAAACAGAAATAGGACAGGTTCCAAGACTGGATCTAAATATAGGATACATAACAGCCGGTGTGTGTGCGTGCGCCTTACACCATGGGTGGAGCAGCAGATTCTCGTAATCGTCCTGTTTGCCGCCCTTCGTCTTTTCTCTTTGCTCCACCAGAGCCAGAAACGATCTATACAGGGCTCTCTGCCTGCATCCCATATACCCCTATATACACTGAAACGACCTACGCATCCGAGAAAACGGACCCCCACGTTCATTCATGTCCTGCGGAACGCGCCTTTAGAGACTTCATTCGACGACTGCCTCCTTGCTCCTCCTGGATTCCTCCTATCCCCGGTTCTTTACGTTCCTTAATCGAAAATGCTAACGTTCTTATGGTTTACGCTGCCGATGACATTTATCGCGAACACGAAGATTCTTTTCCAATATTTTATAACAATACGCGGTTAATACCCTTAAAAATTCTATTTGATAGTAATTTTATTCAATTTCTAATATTTAATGGAAACGGTAACGCGCAGAATATTATTTATTTCAAGTATAATTATAACATTTGTAGAACATACGTACGACTTTGTAAGCAACTGTGGCGGCTAGATTCGAACGCACAAAGGGTTGAAGTCACACGAGCGTACAAAAGGCCATAATTGATCGAAACGGGGGCGAAAGGCCGGATGGTAGAAAAGAAAAATCTGACGAACGGTAGCCCGGGTGAAAAACATCGCGGTTCGATGATGTTCTCAAAGGCGGCGGAGAACAAGGCAAATAAAAGAAGGCGAAAGAAAGAAAGAAGGAATAAAAAAAAAAAAACACACAGAGGCTGGAAGCCGTTTCGGCTATCCTCCACGATTTAGATCAACGACGTCGGCCCCGTTTGAAAGACGCGGCTATCGAATTACAGGCTCAATTCATCTGTAAACTTCCACGTGATCGAACGTGTCGCATGTTTTATCGTGTGCCCGGCCCGATATTTGTGCGCCCGAGCGTGCGAACACCAAAAACGTTTTCGCCGCCGATGGTTGTATCTTCTCTCGATCCGACACCCCCTTTAATTTCCTACATCGCGAACATTCCCCGACGCGACCTTCCCTTTTCAATCTGGGCCTTAGAAGCAGAAAGCCCAGTCCCGATCCTCTTATTTTTCTCGTCATTTGGCCGACATCTGTTCCCTTCTATCGGCTAAAGTATTTCGCGAATACGGATTATTTATAGCCGCGACCAGAAGAGAACGACTCTTCGTCGACGAAGAAATGAAAATATTCCCGCCGTTTGCCTTCTTTTTTTTTTCTTCTTCTCTCACGAGTTTCAAGATCGTGCTATAAAAGAAAGACCGATGGCGACGACGTGTGTGCTTTCCATACGGAACACCGGGGCTCGTACGCTTTAACCCCCTGTATGGCTCACCCCCTTTGAAGGGCTGAACTTTAACGCGACACTTTCCGAGGGCGCGACGAAAGCCTTATATATCGAAAATCCGCGATCCCTCTTTATCCTAGAGCCCCTTCTACATCCGCGACAGGCTTTTGTCTCTTCTTCCAATGATACCCGAAGAAGTTTCCCTGGACTCGTACGGGGTGGCAAGTTCGACTCAAGGTCGTCTCTTCTTCGGGGAATCGATCGATCTTGTATCTTAAGAATTCTTTCCGATCGCGAATTTAGCATGGAAAATTGATTCGGTGATTTTGGATAGCGGAGCGTGGGAGGAGACACGGAACGGGGTAACTCTATCTTCGAGGCTGGCTCGCGATTCGAAAGAAACGTTTCTCTTATCGACGTCGTTGAAAGCGACCGGCGAGAGACCAGAAGAAGCCTTGCGTGGGAGCGAAACGTGACCAATTTGATAAGGGATCGCGGTAATTGTATTCTTACACCGTTGCCCGTAGACCTCACAAGGAGCCATCACAGAGTATCGTGACCGTCAGCAGGCCAATTATTGTTTGTAACGAGCTGGCCACCTTTTTTTTTACTCTCTTATCCCCCCTCACGATTTTATACCGCGGAAAAAGCAGAAAGAGTCTAAGGACTCTGGTAATTGCGGGGGGATGCTTTTAAACGTATCCGAGATGCGTATCGTTTGACGAATTAATTTTACAAGCACGGATATTGTTCTAATTAAAAGGCATTCGAAAGCAACAGCTTTTTAGTACCGTGAATCATGATGGTAAGGTGATTAAAGTATATCGACTGGTCTATCGAAAATTAAACAGAACGAGAAAAATCGGGGGAAGACGGTCAAAGTATTAATCGATATATTTATTATCCTATAAGAATAATAATAGGATACGACTTAACTACGATTGCCGATTGTCGATAGTTCAAAATATTTGATTATACTAGTGAAACAATCATGCATTTATGAATGAATAAGGATTTTAAAAGGACTCACCGGGCTCGATCGCTGAAGAAATCAACCTTGCTCTTCTTCTTCATGATGGCTTGTGGCTGATGAAGAGGGCTGACGCTGGGCTCGCTGGTAGCCGGTGGTGAACTCGATCCGGTGCTGGACGAGAGAGAACCAGCCCTTCCGCGACCGGACTCGATCAATTGGGCCTCGGTGGTGCCACGTCCGTTGGTGGTCACGTGATTTCCGTGACTGGGTGGACCGGCAGAGACGGACAACGTGGGTCTGGTGTTTTGACGATTGCGACGCTTCTTCTTCTTCGCCTCGTTCTCGTCCGGCCGATTGCCAGAGGCGTTTCCCGACCCGGGCGGCATCCAGTCGAGATCCTTCTTCAGGTGTCCGCGACCGCAGCGACAGCCGCAAGCCTTGAACGCCAGATCGTAGCCCTTCTTCGTCCAAAGATTCTGATGGCGTTGTCGCTCGGACCAGCTACGGGCGCGTCCGCAGCTCTTCAAGTACGTGAGCACCGTTTGCTCCCATGCGTCGAAGCATTCGCGATGCATGAACTGTCCGACCGGGCAGCTCTCGTTGTTGCACGTCACCTTGACCGTGTCGTGTAACGCGTTCAAGCGGATCAAAGTGTCGCCCCGCAGACACTCGCCTGTCGGCGTGCAGCAACGGGTCGTCTGGTTCTGTGTCAGCAGGTTCTCCATCGGGTCGTTCATGCCTCCGCCGCCGCCGACGCTTCCACCGCCGTTCTCCATCAATGCACCACCGTGGCCGTTCGCCGCGTGACGACGCGGTGCCATCACACTTCTTCCGCTTCGCGATCGGTACCGAACCGCCTTGACGCTTCGTCCGATCCCTTCCAACGTGTCCGCGAGAATCGTTTCTTCCTCGGTTCGAAACGTGAACAAACTGATCTGCTCTCGTTGCTCGAGGAGAAACGCAAGCTTCGGACGGTCCGTGTTCCAATAACGAATCCAAACTTCGACGACGACAGACTCTTCTGGTCGCACGAACGATCGCGTTCTCCGTTCTTCAAATTCTTCTCCTATTCTTTCATCTTCACGCAATTCCCACGGCTCGCCTGTGTCGTCTCACGCACACCCATTCAACAATCAATTCTGTCCGGCGAAATGTCGCGTAATAATAATGATAGAAGAAGAAAAATATGGCCGCGCACGACGACGTGGAAAAGCGCGGGCCGGTCGAACGAGGGGGATGATTCCCGAAGATCAAGGTCACTCCTCGCCGCGACACGCTTCCTCGAGATCGCGTCCCGAATCACGATCGTCGCGAGGGGGATCCTCTACGGCGTCGGTGTTTCGTGCACCAAAGTCAAGGTCAGCGTGGTTCCACAACAAGGGGTCCCGGTACTTTCGACAATGTCCCGTACCATCGACGATCCGAACGATTCGAGAGAGCGTACAAGGGTTCGTAACGTAGAACGATGATTCCCGTAGCGGGTCGGGTAGTCAAATGTGTCGGGTGTTCCTCTCGAATGTCAGGGTCACCGGCGCGAAGCGCGCGCACCGTGGAACGCAATTTTCGATCGAAGTCCCGTGTCACGCGTTCCCCGTACGTTTTCGTGCACGATTCAAACGAAATGAAGAAATCGCGACCACACGACCGATTTCGACGGCGGTACACGTAGCACTTTGCAAAACAAGAAACAAACACCGAGGCACAGGGCTTCCCTTCTTCCTCTCTCTTTTTTCCTCCTTCTTTTTGTTATACGTTTCTTTATTGTCCCTCTCGTGCACACGAAGAGCCGAGGACGAAAAACACTTGCTCGCACGTAGGGTGCACCAGTCACTGAGCGCCGGCGACGACAGCGTGCCGGCTGCCGTGGCTCGGCGCGCGGGCGAGCGCGAAAGTGAGGCCCCATTGGGTGAAAGCGAAAGCAGCATGGTGGGGGTCACGGCTAGCGCGCCAATCGATGCGCGCCGTTGTCGTCCCTCCGGCCAGACCACGCTACCGCTCTATATTATTCTCCTTCTCTAACCTAGACGTTTGTCTCGCTCCCGCTCGTTGCCGGTCGGCTGCATACGCGAGCGCGCGTTTTACTTTTCGAAGCCGGCTACGTGACGAACCGCTGCGAATAATCCTCGGCGTGCGTGTGCGCGCACGTACACACACACGGTCGCGAGTAACACGAATACGTGCGATACCGACGTGTCTCTCAAACTTATACGCGGAATCGTAACGAGATAATGCTCTTTAAATTGAAAATTCTCCTCGGATCTCGTTGCGAAGGATAAACGGGCTGGACGAGTCGAAAGGAAACGGATATCGAATTAGCGCGGTCGATGGTTGGAGCTTGCAGGTTATGGTGGTACAGGTATAACATAGAATTCGAACTTTTGTCTTTGCCACCTTTTGTCTTGTCAAACTTTGTATCGAAAATGTTTTCAGATATTATCGAGGGATAAAAACACTCACCTTACGATGAAAATCTTCACGAACTCTCGTCGTTGTATTATGGTACACGATGGACGCGCTGTCTACGTTGCCTCAGGTCCACGTACGTATGTATTTCTAATTAGCGATGACTCAAAGCGTCCTCCGAATAACCGATGACAACGTCGATCTATTTCTCTTGCGTCCTTCTCGATACGAGCACATTTATTTCGTTTTTTCACTGTTTTTAATCGGAACACGAAGACGTCGGTTAGAATAGAACACATTTAAAATGTCGTCGAAGCGTCATATATCGCGCACTCTCGCGGTCAGTAAACAAGACTGCGTTGGCGGGCGGTGTGTACCGTGGCTCGCAACAGTTTCTTTATCCCGAATGTGACTCCTGTCGTGTGTACTTTTGCTTCGAGGAAAAGGTTGGTATGAAACGGGCTATGTGTTTCACGAGGTGTAAATATTTACGCCTCTCTAGCCCTTGGGTTATATTACGTCGAAATTCTACAGAGAACGGTCGTGGTTCTTTTTGCGTCGCGAACTCGACCCGGGCTACGGTCTCGTGTGTTTCCGTGCCGCGGTTCTTTTCACGCTGTTCGCGTCTAAATATCCTATATGCTCGATACACGTGTATACATATTTCCCTAACGTTCCGTTCGTGTCGCGAATCGTGAACTTCTTTCTTCCTCCTTCCTCGAAAACGATACTTTTAAACGGAGCGAGCGAGGACATATATCCATGAAAAATTGATCGCGTTCGCCGGTATTCGCATTCAAAGGTTAGATCGGCCATCTTTAAATTTAACCAAGGTTGCGGTCGCGCGCGATCTCGCTACATTTCATTTTTATTTTTATTTCCAGCATCGTTTCGAAGTCATCCCGTATGCTACAGCACACGTCCAGCCACTTGACGAGATTTATTTGGAATCGAACTACTATTCTGGACGGAGATGAGAGCCGATGACGTGAGTACATGCTCGATGCTCGTATATCTTTTATATTTTCCTTTCTTCTGTAGTCATTTCAAAGTAGGCATGACAGAGAGCATCTGTATATTTGAAAGAATTATCATTGACCAGTTTCCGGTCACTGGTTGTAAATTTGTCAGAAATTTGAATCATAGCATTTTCAATGAATTTCAATTAATATCTTCATTGTCATATCATTCGCACATAGGTGGCGCTTGAGTTTCTATACGAATTTACCGCTCATATTCGAAATTTTCTTTTTATGACACTATAATTATAACAAATGCAATACGTATTTATTTCATATAAATAGATAAGTTTCAACTTTCAAATATACAATTAGCTATAGTTGGTTCTCACGAACCGTAATTATTATTAGACTTAAGTCATTTGTCACGAATGAACGGAACGAATAATCGAAAATCGGCATAATCGAGATAACAATTTCAATTAAAATTAATAATCGTGAAAAGTTATTTGCGTGAAGAGATGATTTGGTGGCACGTTAAAAAACAGGCTCGCTTGTTTACGTCGTACCACGCGATCTGAAAATATCACGAATGCGTTTATTGATAAATAAATCGGCCCACCGTATCGTCTCGTTACTCGATTCACTCCTCGCCCGCTATCTCTTTCTCTCGTTGTGTTTGCAAAGCCGCTTATCGAAATTCTTCACGAACGAAATGCACAAACAACGCCCGAAGATACACATATACGCGTGTGTATAACAGGCAATCGTTGCACCGTCTCTTCTTATCGAGCGGTTGCTTTTATCTGAAACGAAGGTCATTAATGGCAGTGATTCTGTTTCGGGTAGCGCGAAAATAAACCGTGCACGAGGCCTGGTGCGTTACCAAACTTTGTTCTGGTCTTATCAAAAAATTGCTGGGCGTCCTATAAAACAGAAACAAAAAAGAGAGGACCGTATGCAGGGCGAGCGTAGATAGACGGAGACGAACGATTACCGAGAATGCGAACGGCTGTGAATTTTTATCAAACCGGCGCACGTGTTTGCGTGTGCACGCATATTGCGAGCGATTATCGTGCTCGTTACGCGTCCTCCTACGGCCACAGACTTCTGTAAATACCGTTAACGAATCATTCACGAATTTTTAATTATTCTCCGCGCGAATTCTTGAAATTTCAAGTATCAAGGTAATTCGATTGACTGAGCTTCGGCATTTGACCGGCTTCCGGTGGCCGAGGTGTTAGGCCAGGAAATTTTTGGCATAATTTTCGAAACGATTCCCACGGGCATCAGGGTTACCGAAAGAAGTGGATCGGGCCGGGCTATCGGGAACGCGTACGACAAAAGAGTCGATTTTGCCCCGGCTGTCGGCTCGCGTGTGCTCGCGCGACCGAAAACCACGAGGCGAGTCGGCTCCTGGGACACCGGCGAAACAAGATACGTATTAGATTACGTTGCATAATTTTATCGGCAATCGTAAAGCTGTTACGAAACGTGAGACTCCCAATTCTCTAACGGCCTGAGCCATAAATAACGCGTGTTGATCAAAATAACGTCAAACCCGTTTGATTCCGGCATCAAAGCTACCGAAAGCGTATCCTAGCTCACCTCCGAGTCATTTCATTAATCGACGATCGTTCACTCAAATATTTTCATTGACTACCGATACAAGTGGCTGGGGGTAGGTTCCTCCCCTATGTTCTCTCAAAGTCTGTATCTATATTTTCGTGAGGCTAAATCTGTAAACCGTTTTGGCGATCGTGCGAAAACGTTCGAGCGATTTTCCACGGGTCCTCGTGCGACCAGCAGCCGGCAATAAATAAAACGGAAACCTTAGCTCACGGCACCGGAAACGGATCCGATTCGTCGCAACAATGCAATCCCGCTGTTTATATCGAATCGTGTAAATATTGTTAGAAGAGCCCGGGGTAGGGGGCACGGTGTAACGGGAAATCCAGGTCGGTCGATCTCCGAATTTTTCGACGGGGCGAACAACGAGCGCAACCCCCGTTCGTAACACGAAAATCGTGGCATCCGAAAAAGGATAATCCAACGTCCTCGAGAGAGGGCCCCCCCCGACTGAAAAAAGTTGTTTTGATCGTTTCGGGTTTCTAGGACGGTGACCGTGAATGAGGCTTTAGCCTTTAGGCCGGTATACACCGGTCGGGGTAGGGGAGGAGTACCAGATGTTGTTCAAAGGAACAGGACCCATCCCCCCTGGGTTTGATTCGCGTATTAAGAAGTGCTAGGGCGAGGTGATTAAAAAGAAAAGGAGAGAGACTCAAGGGTGAGACGATCTAGGGCAAAGAGAATCGGACGGAAGAATTTCTTTCGTTTGAACAAAACACCCCGTCTCGTCCCCTTTATTCGACCACGAAAAAATATAAAAAAACGATGATTAATCATTTCCTCGACGATTCCGTTGCTTTTCGTGACTGGTTTAAAGTCGCCCGACTGAACGGTTGTTTCTCGTTCAATAACCGGTGACAAATAGCCGTGGAGAAACGATGGCTCTGGTAATTCGGGTCCTTTGTGTCCTGAGATAGATTAAAAATATTAAACACAATCTCGAGTAAAATTGCAACTTTTTACTCTGCTAAACCGTTTAAATACAAGCCAGTCGCGTCTCTTTATTCGGATCGATTCGATTGCACCACGGACACAATCGGATCGTGGCGAAAGATTCAAAAGTCCCGATGCGGTGCTCCTACTAGATGTTTCCCGTAGGCGAACCAGAGGGGGTGGGGGTTGTATAGGTGGCCGGAGTTTTGAAGGTTGGGGGCACCGGGTTGACCGTGGGGCGCCTGAAAAGCGGGGGTGTAGGTCTAGGTTCAGGGGCGGCATTGCCAGGGTGGGCGTGCACTTTCGGTTTCAGGCTTGCGCATGCCCGTCCGCGTTGCACTCTCGTTTCTTCTTCTCCCTTCTGCCGCCGAGTCGCGCGATAAAGTTTCCCGGCCACGTAAAATCCGGCAGCGACGCCACCGTTTCCGCTCTTCGCCCCGTTTCAACGTCCGTGTCGCAATCTCGTCACGATCGAAGATTACAGGGCGTACGGGGGGCCACCACGCGAGTTCGATTCGACGACGGCTTCCTTCTCGTCCTCGGGGTTCACCCCGTTACGCGCGCCCGTGCAACACATTCCACCCTCTGCAACCGTTCGATCGAAGCGAACGCGCCCCTTTAGGTTCGCTCGCGCTGCTCACGCGGACGATTTCTGTGTTGAATTTTCGCTTATGCAAAAATGATAGGACGATATTTCGATCAAGAAGGGGTACCCCTTTCGTACCTGAGCACAGCCCAGTGTCGCGTTTTGGGTAAAAATGTTGGGGCAGTTTATCGTAGAGAGAAGAATTTACTAATTGCCTTTAAGAGAGGATAGTTTTCTCCGTGGGCCGTTTAACGTTATATCACGGGCGTAAGATCGTGCAGCCCGGTGTCGGCGATCGTGTATTATATAATTTATCTAAAAGGGATTGTGCGGTCGACGGTGGTTACAGGATTTTTACGAAAGCGGCTCGTAACGATTGGAAATCGAGACCGAACTTGTGCACAGTTTCCCTTCCCATTTATGATCAACCACGCCCTGTGTGAATAAACCCGCGTCTCCTCGGCTCGGTTAGCGCGCGCGTATGCGTACGTCGGCCCTCCAAATATCAAGGGTTACGCAGTAATTAATTTCATCTCATAATTCACGTAGGTTCGTGCAAGCAATTAGTTTCCCCGCTAGAAGGCAGCGTACAAATGTTTCCACGGGAACACGGTCGCTGTCCAATGAAGAAAATTTCATTCCTTCGAGGATGCAATTTTCTCCGAGGAATTCGTTCGCTTTGAGCCTCGAACGTACGATTCTTGCGGAGACAACGAGGTATCTCGATCGTTAGACGGTGTAAATTGAATAAATTTCAATTAATTCGGGGAAGATTCGAGATCCTTTTAAAGGTTACGAAGAAACGCGAAGGCTTTCTCGCCGAATCTAATTCCGCGAGTATTCGCGATAGCTTTGAACGAGTCCGGTGCAATGAACGGAAATTGATATGTTACTCGAGCGTGTAGCGGAAAGAGGTTTAATTAACAGGCTTCGATAAACGAGCCGTTCTCGTTAATGGACGACGTTGCAACCGAGCATCGACCGTTGCAAAATCCGGCACAGCGAGCGTAACACCGATTGCTCGCATCGAATTAATCTCGTTTTCATTGAACAGCCTCGAGGAAGGCCCCTCTGCTCTAAAAATAAGAACGAAACCACTCGCGACGAGTGGTATTTTCGGCGAGCGGTTCGCTTGTTCGCGGCGAGCCCCGGTTTATTTCCATCGCTAGCCGATGCTATTCATAGCGTACCGACATGCAATTGCATAAAGCCTAGTGGATACGTTGACCCTAGAATGTTACGTAAGTTTCGCGTCTAGTGCCAGCTATCAGCGGGAACGATAACGCGCGCAACCGCTCGATACCGCGCGTCGACTCTCGCGATATATCGGCGAGAAGCGTTTTCCAGACCGCCTGGATCGTCGCGTTGCCCGCGATCCGGCCGTGCCTTATCTTTTTCGGTAACCGTCCATCAACTTTCGAAACAAGCGTACCGTTTGTATCCCCGTTAGACCGCCATTTTGGATCGCTACCACGTCCGCCCCTATCTCGTCGCGTTCGCGGCAAACGACGTCGCCGACGTCGATATTTCCAATAACGAGAATCTTCTTCGATAGACGAGAGAGACGTCGCTTCCACTTTCAACGAAACGCTATCGTTCTTCCGCTTCCGTTCGCGACGCCGTTTAATTTAATCGTTCACTCTGCTGGTAAATCAGAAAAATAATCAGCCGGTTTGCAACGAAACGACGTCGAAACTGGGTTACGTAGGTACGGGTTTCGAAACAAGGGAACCGGGAGGGATTCACGTGAACGGATCGCAACAAAGCCACGGTCAGCCTGCGCCGCATCTGCACAGCCTCCGGTTTGTAGCGGAGTGCTCGTGTTTTATTCGAAAACTGGTCCGACCAAAGATATACGCGTCCAATCTCTGGATCCTTTTGTGAGCATCTGCAGCCTCTCTCGCTATTCAACCGGGGATATCTGATCGCGAGGGCCCTCCTTTCAGGGATGAAATCTCTTTGGATAAATCCGATTCGTACGGGACGACTCACTTTGACCCAGTGCACCGCGCGTGCGGACCGTTTTTTCCCAAATCGAGTGAAACGAACGCTCGTTTGTCCTCGTACGGCTTTATTCCGCCCGTGAGGATTTGCTCTCCCGTTTCTAGATCATTTTTTCTATAATTATACAAAAAATAATTAAGCATTCAAATTTCGAACACGAGACTTTCTGCATGCTTTCAAATTGCTGCTCCATCAAGGGTTAATACCCCTTTGAAGAATCAATCATTACGATTTTATACGAGGAATCATCGTTTCCTGAAGTCACGACGTTTTGTCGTTTATCGAATCCAGTTATCCCCGGTGCAGGTGCACCGTCAGCCATAACCGCGGCGTGTACACGCTAATTGCACAACGCTGATTCATGGCACACATTTGTATCGCCGTACCGAAGGAAACGGTCGCCTTAATTGCTAAGCGAACGGATTTATGCTAACGTTTCGTGCACCTTACCGCCGTGTAAATTTAATTACCCTCGTATCCAGACACCGTGAGAGGGGCTAATTAAAATATTCATCTCGCGGCTGATCGGCACCGACGTATCGGAGCTTCCTACGCGCCTGTACTCAAACGTCACTCAAATGTCCGCTTCTAAAAGATTATCCTGGCGTAGTTAACAATATTTTTCTCGTACAATTTAATTTAACCAGAGTTCTACTTTGTCAAAGGATCCAGCCGCTTATCGCCTCTTTTCCTATTTTTTCTAATTTCTGCGCGAATCGGATAAACCCAGTGTCAACTCGAATGTACGATAACTCTCGAGCCGCGGGCCTGAGAGATCTCCGCGAAATCCGAAAAACGTGATCTGCCATCTTATCTACGGGCACGATGATTTACGATACGCTAGCGCGTACATACTGTTCGACCGATAACCGAGTTAAGCTCGAGCTCGAGCTGTACGGCACGAGAGAGGAGCAAAGTGTTGGCCGATCACCGATAACGCCGCCCATCAAACTGCCTTTCTAAGATCTTTCTGGTGGGGTCAAAAGCGGGGCCAACGACGATTTACGACGTTTATTATTGATAGAGCCGTTACAACCGGCAAATGTTTGCCATTTTCTCGGCCGTTCCGTGCTTTAACGACGCGCTGCTTGGCGATGGAAGTGGATCGTGTGTCGCAACGCGTGTTTCAAAAATACCGTTGTCATCGTTCGTTACGATTGAATAATTAGTTAACCAACCCTCTGCTTTACTGTTTATTTCGAGGCAAATGACTGTGCCAGGTTGACTTTGTCGCGGAGACCTAATACGAACGACAAATGTCGTTTTCACGGGATGGGTTAAGGCGATAATTAACCGCGTCGACGGAAGAGGAGTCCGTTTCGAGGAACAGAAAACCGCGAGACGTCGAACCGGGAATCGCTGCAATCGTTTTCTCTCCCACGTATCGGCGAGCTTTCGCGATTAGATATCGGGAATCGCTGGACGAGCGCGTTTCTAGTTAGCAGCGCCGATTAGATAGCATTGTAATTGCGGAACAATGACCGACCGTCGGCCGTTACCACCGGCACATTTTGTTGCCCGTCGAGAACGAGCTTTAACCGCGAATCGCACAGAATCGATACGCCTAGCTTTTCACCTGGCCGATAATTTCCTGGTATTTTTTGTATAATCTCTGGGACCAGATTTATTAATCAAAGTTCAAATTTGTAATTATTAATTTTCAAATATCTTGTATATTTTCGGGAAAGATTGACGGTTTCGTGGGAGAGCCCACCCCGTTCCCACAAAACGCGTATAACGGAACACCGTATTAGCGTTCCAGGAAATAACGGGCACGAAATCCCATTTCTAACTTGGAATCGTCCGTGGATGCTAAGAATTTCCTTTTCACTAATTCATAGAAGGAAGAAAGCCGTAGCGTGACGCGTCCGCTCGGGGGTCGCCTTTGATGCGAGAAACTCGAATTTCAGCCTAACCCAGGGGCCCCAAAATATAAGGTTTCGTACCGATCGATGTCCATCCCGTACGATAGGAGAATTATCGTCGGCCACTTTTCTATAACCGCAGACGAACATTCCCCGAATGCCCCGAACGATTCCTGGCCTTCGATAATTCCGATTCGAACGATTCCTACATATTTCATTTCTACCCTTTCGACCCACGGTTTCCGTGAAAAATTATCGAAAGAATCACCGCGTTCCTTGAATATTAATCGGAAGTATAACGTAATCGCAGGCGAAGCGTATCGAGCGATGATTTATTTAACCCCTCGAGTTCCTGGAACCGGGGTTGCTCGTGACTCAGAGCTGTAATCCTCATATATACAAAGAAACATTGCAAAATGTACAAAATTTACTGTCTTAACCCCTTGCCCTACAATATCGAGTCACACTCGTGACCTTTCCCTTTAAAATCTGGATTTTTATCAAGTGTGAAGGATAAATAATATAGTAATCAAATTGTTAAATATCCTCTATCGAAGGGTTAACATTTACTCTCCCAACTTGCGAATGAAATGTTTGCTCGAGTAGGTAGATTTTACAGGATTTGTTGAAATCAGTATGCAAATCGAAGGCAGAGGTAAAGGAATCGATCGAGCCGCGGCGGCATCGATTAGTTTCGTCTGGCGGTCGGTTCTGGTCGGTGCGATGCTCATTATTGGCCGAAAGCTCGGTTACGTATCTGCTTGGTTACCGCGCGCCGCTGGTCATTAACGTAACGACTATTACGTACGCGTTTCGCCGACACAAGGCAGCCGTACCTGTCTGCTTCGCCTTTCAATTTGCCTGCCACTAAAGCCTGGTCGATACCGAGTGTCTGGAACACGCACGTACGTCCAACTTCCTTTGCCCGACGGAAATTCATCTCCTCTCCGATATCGAACGGTGAAACTTTGTTGCCGTTTCGAAAAACCACGCTACTGCGTCCCAAAGGGGGCGGTTTTCGACCCTCGCCGATCGAATCTTGTTATAATATTCTAAATAATGAACGACACGGTTGTCCCCGTTTCCCCGCGATCGAACGAAAACACCGAGGTGATAACTCGACGAGTTATAGAGCTATTTTCGGTTTACGACTACCGGCTGCCTCGCCGATATCCCGGTTATTACGAGCGCGCGGGAATCACGGGCCGTTATTGAAAACAAAAGCAGAAACGCCGATTCCCGGACCGTAAACGCCTCCTGATAAAAAGATCCTCTCCCCGCGTCTTGGCCGAAAAGTACACGAAAGCGCGAGCGCCGCTTCACCACGTGTACTTTTCCTTTTTATGCGCCGCTCGTAAACGGGCCAGTTATAAATTTCCCGATACGCCGAAGGCAACGACAAGGTGAATCGTTTCCTTGCTCGCAACCTTCTTTTTTTACCAAAATAAAAAAAAAAAAAGAAGAGAATCACGGTTGCTGTTCCAGCTGCGCTCGTTAAATCGCGCGGCGATTTTTCAATCGCTCCGCGTATCGTTTGTACGACGCCCCGGTCCCGCGTAGATAAAGAAAACGCAATGGTTTACGAGCTCGTAAAAAGCTCTCGCGGCCGAGCGTTCGGAGGAGGGAAGGTTTCCGAGGGGAAGCTGGTCGCAGGGGAAGTTGCTCGCCCGCGCGCAGCCGCGATACGGCCGGAAACCCGAGGCTAAGCTGGACCATCGTCGCCGACCACCGGGTTTGTTTTGGATTTGAAAACTAGGCCGATGGGTCGTTGCCCGCTGTAATATTCCCTTCCCTTCTCGGCTCCCTCCTCTCAGCCCCCCTCCATTTCTTTTGGTCGGATTACCACGAAACCATGCCCCGCTACGCTACTCGGAATCGCTCGACGATGGCGCCCTTCGCTTCGGCCAAAATATTCATTTAAACAAAAATTTTGAAACGTTTTTCGTTCGAAAACAACGTCTTGGAGAATACGATAAAATTCCTGGTCGCGCGTCGTCGATCGTTCCACTTATTTTCATACGGAATGCAGTCCGTGATCGCGTCGCGAAGATTTTTCCTGTTTGCGAAATGTTTGCAAATCGTTTTCGGAAAGAAAGAGAAACGCATTCGTATTCGCGTCGCAGCCGTTCGTTGCACGGCAGCTTGCGGATTCCCCGTTTCACCCGGCGATAACGCGAAGTCGTAACGAAGAGACGAACCAATATTTACTCAGCGAAGAGTTTGGTTTATCGTTAAATTCCCCGGCACCGAAGGCTGAATGGAAACAACACCGATCCGAAGATGTGGCACGTGGTTGAATTTATTTATGAACGGTATTTCGATTCCATTGTCGGGGACCCGAGGGGTGGGAGACGTATCGAGGCACGTCGTCGAGTCTGATTATGCAAATTAGCGGGCATTCATCGGAACCGTTTCATTGTCGTTCGCTCGTTGTTTAACGCACGCTCGCTCCGGACGAAATATGGGTCTCGGAGGTGGGCACCGTGGGGTGGGTCGTCGAAATTGCTCGCGCGACTCTATTTCAGCCTCGATACAAAAATTCTCAGCGAAAGAGACACCCAAACCCGTAATCACCGAATTCACAAAGTTCACTGGAGCCACGTGCATTTTTCGTTTTTGCTGGAGGAACAAAAGGGACCCCCGGCGCGAAACGATTCCGCGAGCGCACACGACACCTGGTCGTTGCAGCGATGCATCGACACGCATCGCTTCGAGCCGACATTTATAAACACAGCGCGTCGCGGTGGGCGAGGTAATACGCACAGAGGCTTTCATTCAGCTCGGGCTTGATTACACGAGCCGCGAGTTATCGGAGAAGGGGGCCTTGCGAAATCGGACGCTGCCATTTCTCGTAAATCAGACGCGTTCGCGAACAAAAATTTTATTCATTCCCTTTTTGCGTTCGATCCTAACCGAGGCCCCTTCGGAAAACTGTATTTTGTGCATACTGAATTGCGAGGGATTTTTCGAAGATTTTGTTTCACAGCACTGTAAGGTTGGTAGGAGTTTGAAAAATAAGTTAGGTCGGCAAAAACAGGAAAGATTGATTACGAGTTGAGCATAGTACTGAAATGTATGTGCATACGTATCGCGTTGCGTTCATACATACAGATTTCATGATTATTTCAAAAAAAGAAAAAAAAAAAATGAAGAACACCGATTGCTCATCGTTCGCAAAGAACAGGAATAACTTATCGTGATTTTTTGCTACGTTCCATGGCCAGATTAATCAAACTGTTTTCCACGTAATCACAAAGTTGTCGAGGAATTGAATCGAGCCACACGGCTCGTCGGCGAGGGCAATTTATAGTTTTTCCACGCGTTACGTGTGTTCCTGCGCGCACAAAAGGCTGTTTCGATGATAATGACGCGAGGTAGAACACCGGTCTGCCGTCAAATTACACGCGATAAAACAATAATTATTACGACAGTTCTCCGACCGGTTGATCGTTAGAACGGTGGTCTTCGAATGGGTAGCATCGGGCGCGAGAGGCAGCTGTTGGAAAGAAAGTAAGCCGATGGTAACTCGATTCCTGAATGCATAATCCAATTTTTTATTCAACGCATTATCGCCGTTCGATCGTAAATAATTCGAGTTGAAACTAGTCGAAAAAGTGGTCGAGTTCTTCCTTCAGCGTGAGGTAACAGTTACATTAATTTGCTGAGGTATCGAGTGGGAATTGTATTAGTTTCCAGAGGTACCAAGTGGAAATTATCTAAATTTTCTTAAGTGACCTACCCGCCGCCGTTAAATAAAAAAATTCAAGTTAAGCCACCGCGTTTCTTTCGTTTTATCTATGCGGACCGAGCGAACAAGTGTATCCGGCTGTTACGAGTCGTTTTCTAAGAAGCTTCACAAATTACGGCAAGCTGTCGACTTTCGAATATCTCCCGGTTCAGGCCGCGGAGACATCTGCTCGTTGGTAAAAAGAAGCATGGAGTCGAAGGAACGCGTGTTTTTCCCCCCTTTTTTCCCCCCGCTATTTTCTTTGTCACCTCGAGTGCGTTTCTTTTTGTACGCCGGCTCAGGCAATCCTTTTTTTCCCGGTTCTCGCGGCATTTTGTTCTCCTCTCGGCCGTGTGTATACTGTTCGCAGGCGACGATAAAAGCACGCTAATCGCATTAGCGGCTGCGAAGTGCAGCGAACCGGGCCGTCTCGTCCTTGAAAAGCGCTTTCGAGGGTCCTCCAAAGAAAAGGACCCATCTTCGAGTCCTTGGTGCCGGTGTGCGCGCAGCACACCACGAGGGGGGACCTTTACCCGTGCCTTCTTGCACAGGGCCCTTTTCTTTCTTTTGCCATTGACGTCATCGTGCGTGGAATGTAAATAACGGTCGAGCCACCTACCCGGGGCCCTTGTGGGTAGCCTTCTTGCATCCCGAAAGGGTGCAACGGATACATCTGTTTGTCTTCGACCACGTGCTCTTATATCTTTCAGTCCGCGTAGGGGATAGTCGAAAATTAATATCGTTCCCAATTGTTGCCTTGGAAAATTAATAAAACTTTACGTTGGAACCTTTATTAAATGATATTAAATTTGCGATAGTATAACAGATTATAGGAATTTTTTGTGAAATCGAGTTTCGATATAAAATTGTACGGTCACACGGCCGTCTGTCGATAGTACGAGTCACGCCGGGCAAACTCGGGCGGCGAATTTTGTTCGGCAATTTGAAGAGCGGGTCCGTCAGAGGATTAATAAGAATCGTTCTCCGGGGCCAATTAACTCGAACGAAGGGTACTAATTAACCGAAGGCGCACGGTTGTTGGCATCAATGATTCATACCGGCACGCTAATTTTCAACACAGTCTCAGCAATTAGCCAGCGAGAGAGGCAAGCTTTAATTGATCGACGGCCGATCGGTTCGATCGGGTGTACGCGGCGTTTCAACGGGAAACCACGGGGCTGACTTTTTCGATTCCGCGTGGATAGCCGGCGCGGATCTCCTAGGCTCGCGAAACGAGGCTGAGTCGAGTCGCAGAATCCAGTTCAAGCAGGCTGAAAACCAGTCGTTGACGTTGAATCGAAGCCAAGATCTAGTCTCATCGCTCAAACTCGATTCCAGCCGATGCAATGGACGTCTCCTCCGACGCGCGCGCTGTGTTGTCCTGGTTCGATGAGAAAAGAAAAGAAATCCAGAACGTTGGACCCGCCTTTACCGTTAGGTAATGTTCAGTCGACTAGTTCGCGACCAAAACGAGCGTCTCGCGTTTTCAGGCCTTCCAACCGTTCCCTAATGAATTAACCACTCTTTCGACCGCCTTATTCGGTCAGCTAACGTACGATGTAAATGAGCTACGGCCATTTTAGCGGCGATATATTGTGTTAGGCCGTGAGCCTCTACTTTGACGAATTATACATTCTCTGAAAGCGTCTATCGCTGTTCGACTATGGTAGCTTTTAGCGAATGGTACGATAATAGTAAATATCTCGAAGAAGAGTGTATTACTGACAGAAGATAGAGATTTTGAAGCAGAGGGGGGTCAGCTTTCGAAATTCGATTTACGATCCATCTCGAAACGATTCATTCTTGTACGTCTCGGTGCACGGAACAAAACGGAACGTTCCGAAACCCGGAGGTACAATAATGGCCCGGTCGTTTTATTCCAGCGGCGGCGAGCGAAGACCATAAAAGAGAGAGAGAGAGAGAGAGAGAGAGAGAGAGAGAGAGAGAGAAAAGAGGAACACGATCGTTCGATATACTCGAAGCGGCGTTTTCGTGATCCCTTTCGTTCCGTCTTTGTCCGTTTGGCGACACGTTTCGCTGATCCGCGCTCGTGCAACACACACGATCCCGCCGTTTTCGTACCGCGGTTACGCAAACCTCCGTGTACCGTGAAAGGAAACACCGAGATGGTATCGATCGCCGCTAAAGGATTCACCGAATTTGGGATGTCTACGAGCGTCCTTTCCTACGGGTACAACGTTCTATCCGATGACCCAGTCGCTTGCGATCGTCGGTCATGTTGGTATCTCTGGGGAGAATGCTGGTATCCCCCTGTCATTCGTTGCGGTACCAGCTAGTTACTAAACACGGTGGTTTATGATTTGGTAACTTGATAACTTGGTAACTTTGGAAATTCGGGAATTTCGTAGCTTGACAATTTGACGATTTATCAATTTAACGCTGAAATAATTTAGCAACTCGCCGAGTACCTTCGCGACCGCATTACCGGTTTACAAGACACCCAGTAGACTCGCGAGGTTGTACCGAAGATTTCACCGTCCATATGGGAACAACGGGACGAGTTACGTCCGCGGTGGCCGCAAGAAAAGCGTGTTTCGCAGACGAGTTACGGGGGGAGGAAAAAAAGAGTCGTCCGTTTCGGTGAGAAGGTTTTTCTTCTTACCACATGGTGTAACGCAACCGAAACCTTATCAAACGGGGAGAGCCTTATGCCCCCGGTCGTGTACGAATCGCGCCCGTACACCACGTGCCGTGGAACGAGCGATCGCGTTACGCCGAATTAGGAGATATTAAACAGACGCGTGTATTACCAGAATGCCGCGATCTTATCTTAATTACATAATGATTAACGATCCGACACGTAACCGCGATGACTTTCGTTTCGACCGCGGTTCGCGAACAAACGATTCTACGTCGTTTATTACATCCCCTTTCCTCCCTCCCCTGTTTCCTCGCACGGCTCTTCCTGTTACGATTATTATCGTTTGTTTTAGCGATACAAAACGTTCCATTCAAAACGGGATTTATCATCGAACCTTGAAATTATTGCGTACACGGGCGGAGTTTAATGAATGTCACACGCAAGGTGCGAGCTAAATTTAGATACTCTCGAATCAGAGAGGAAATTTCATTCTGAATCGTGAAACCTTCGGACGATATCTTATCGAAGAAATAATTTTCTGGAAACTTTTCATGCGGTAACTCGAAGATTATCGAACATTGATCAACTTTTGTACCATCTGAACTGATATTCGTCACTTAATAATTAGTCATTGCTCGATCTAAGATAAATGAAACTCTAATCAATCAATTTCTAACACAAGTTATTAAAGAAAATCTTAAAGAGTTGAGTTAGGTGATGACAGTTTGTCCTGGACGCTCCAGAGATTTCGTAGACAGGACAATGGGCAAGAAAAGGTGATAAGTAGGAAAGATACGAAGCACGGGATAAGCAGGAACCGAGATTAGGATGTTTGTAGTGGCGCGAGTAGACACCCTTTTATTGCACCCCTTAGCGTCTCTGTTCTTTTTCCAAACTTTCAAGCTAACAGCGCTTCTCTTAACAACGCATCCTTGGGTTAAACTTTGTTGCATTTATTTAACAAATAAATCCATGCAAACCGGGCTACTAGAATTATTTTACTGGAAACTGTGTAGAATTTATTCCGGGACCGCGTGTCCCTAAATTCGGGGACGCGTCGACAATTCATGGAGCCGGTTGACAAAAGATAGGGCCGTTATCTATGCAGCCATTTCCCCGGATGATGTCGTGTTACGTGGCTTTCCGAGGGAATCCGATATAAAATATTTCCGAGTCGCGACGATTGTTCGTCGAAGCGTAATCCAGTCCGCGATAAACCACGTCCCTCGTATTACCCGGCCCGTGGTTATCGATCCTCGCCAAGATGGCCCCCGAAAATCGTCGACGATCATCGACGATCATCGACGTCCGGATTCGATTCTCTTCCTCCCCCGTCGTACAGAAAAAAAAAGGAAGTGGATACGATCCTATAATTTCTTTCGAGCACGTTCTTATCGCGACGAGCGTGTCGCGACCGGACGTGACGTCATTTCACGAACAGGCTTCGAGGAGGATTCTCTCGCTGGCGATTAGAGGAAGCCCTCTGTTCGACGACCTTCGACGACTTTACTGATCCCATTTTTTTCCCTCCCCTTTATAAAAAAAAAAGAAGAAAAAATAACATCTCGTAACGTTTTAGTACCTAATTTCGATCGACGTAACATCGTCGCATAAAAATACGCGTCCTTCTTCCCCCCTTGTGCGTCGCGTTCGATAATTTTCGATCGACCCTCGAAATTTCAAGGCCGGATATTTACATGGGTTTCCGTGGAGATACGACACCGTGCTAGGCCCTCGAAACGACCAGAACCGAGCATTTTCATTTCCGGTTAGCAAACTCGGGGCTTTTTGATTTCGATGGCGACGTTTCAGTGTCAATTATTTCTAATTTATGGGGGAATTGGGGGGGAATAGAGGCGTCTCAATCAGAAATCTTGATACCACACAATAGTTGATGCGTATAGATAATAAATATCCAGAAAATTCAGATGTACCGCCATCGCCGAACGCGAATGCGCCTCGAACCAGTTATTTTTTTTTTTTTTTTACAATCCTCCCTCTCTTCGAACCCCTTCCACCGTCCTCCCGTTTCCTCTTCTACGTTACTGCGTTGTATAGCTTGTTTCGACTGTGTACCCTTCTTTTCTCCTCTCCTCCCTCTCGTTTCACCCGTGGGATTGATTTTCCCTTCCCCTCGAACTGCAACGAACTGCAGCGTCGAGACGCAGTACGAGTTTGACCTTCGCTTTGTCCTCCCCCTCCCGACCGCACCCACACTCGGACTCCGAAGGGCGATTATAAAAGCAACGCGCTCGATACACGAGGGGTGGTACGGGGGAGGGACTCGCCCTTCGCGACCTTCGCGTCGTCGTCGTCGATCCTTTTCCCGCCAAATTGAAGCCCTTTAACTGCGTCGGAACTACGCTTCGGTTCTTTGATGTGCCATCGAAAACGGCGCAGATAGGCGCCGGACATGCAAGGACGCCGCCGTTTTCGACGAACGCTTTTGAAACACGAGCGCCAGGAGTGTTCAGGATCTAAGGTCGGACACGACACGATATTTGATGGCTTCGGTGTCAAGGTTAAGTGATTTGTTCCTTTTTGGTAGGAATGTTTCCATGTACTTTTCTTCGTTCGTGAAATTGAACGAGATAATTTTTAGTGGCGCTTGAGTGGTTATAATTCTCTTGTTTAAAATTTATGTCATTTTATTGCAACATAATTCCAGAAGGAAACAACTTATTTAAAAACGACTTTGTGAAGTTCGAAATCCGTGAAACGGTGCCACGAACCGAACAATGCCTTACGCGCGATTGTAACGCGAAAACACCGACACGATCCTCTCGTAACCCGTCCACACGCGCGGTTTAATCTAATCTCCGGTTTTTTTTTGCTTTCCGAGCTTATCGGCGCAAATTATTTATAAACTTGCGAGAAGAAAAGCGGAGCAAGCGGCACGATAACGCGGCAAGGAAAACAAATGCTGTCACCCTGTGGCGACCCATCGATCCCGATGATGAATACGCCCGAGGGGCTCGTTTATTTTCCAATTTTCCTTCGGGGCGCCTTCGTTAACCCCATCGTGACGATCGCCACGGTACAAAAACGAGACAATTTCAATCAACCCATCGATGATCAGAACCGTCGTTCCACATACAAGAAATAACTTGATTATAATTCTTCTTTCGTTCAAAAATGAATCGATCGCACAAAAATCATATTCGTAGGCGCTTGATGGTCACACGCGTTGATTGGTTTGTTTTTCACTCGCCGAATGACAGAAACGTCTCTAAATTTGGAATAGGCGTGTCCCGGGCTGGAAGTACGCCGATGTCCACGCTTCCTTCTCCTCGTGGTTTCCTCTTTTCACGGGCAACGGCGCCGTGGAACATGGCCGATCGCGTGATTCACGGGCCCGACTAAATGTGGCGCAGAAGGAACACACACACGTTTTTGCGTAACGCGGCTGGCATCCGCGTCTCCCTTTATTTGCTGACGAAACAACGCGCGGGCTTTCGTCGTTCACGAGGAATTTGAGAAATTCCGGGCGGAAACGGGCCGCCTCGCGCGCCGGTCCCGCTCCTCGCCGCGAGTCGTTAATAGCTTGTGACGAGGGGGGCACAAAGGTCAGTCGGATCGGTGCTGTACAAAAATAAGACGATTTATTTATGCATTATGCGAATCTGATAGCGGGGCTTCGATTTACGAGCGGAAAACTCGTCGAATGACTCGTCGTTAAACTTCATTTCACTCTTTCTGTCTTTGGTAAACACTTTTCCCAAGGACGATGAAAATCATTTGCACTCTTATAACACGGTTTCTTTTTCTAAACCTTGCGACATAAAATTAACAAGGTTTCTATAAACAATCCTCAAAATATCCAACAGAACTGTCAAATTTAACTTAGAAGACGATTATCAGGGTAGCTGCAGTGATTTAACCCCTTGTACTACTTTAAGGGTTAGATTAGTACTCTTCAAAATAATCGAGAAGGAATGAACACTCGGTTACGAAGAAGAGACACGGGGAACAATGAGGTCCGGATGAGTGGCGGGCAGAAAGTCGTTTCCAGGGGCATTAAAAGAAATTAACGAGCAACCACGAACGAAATTTCCGCTCTCAGATGTTAGATATACCCGCGTTACCCACGGGCTTCCTATGTCGGGGTGTTCGAGGAGGACGCGAGAAGAAGGGTCCCTCCCCCAACAGCGAACAAAAGAGGTGGACCTCGTCCGGCGCCCAGGGTCTCCCCGATTAACGTTCGCCCGTAGGCTCGACGGTGTTAATTATCTCGGTTGTACACGATTTTTAGCGGCCACCACCGAAAAAAGTGCAGCCAAGCGTACGTCGTAAATCAACCTCGGACAACCGTGACCCCCAAACCCACGAAAATGTGTATACAAAAATTAACCAGCGGAATCTTTTCTCAATTTTAAAGTATAAAATTCAATTTAAATTTTGTTTAATTAATGGTGAAAAATAAGCGTATCAATTTTATTATTTTACAATTCAATCGTCGCACAAAGGGAATGAAGGATGAGACAGATGGATCGTCGAAATGGTCGCGAGACTTATCTTGCTTGTCGTTGTCCAGGCGGTGTCCTCTGAAATCCCGGTTATCCGTGGCTACGATCACTCGTTCGAACGAACTTGATCACTCTGATCGTTCCATTAGGCTCAATTGGATCAGGCCGTGGCTCAACGTCCACGATGTAATTAATCGTTTACCGAGCCACGAAGCGAACAAAACGTATGGAAAGAAAATGGTATCGCGGGGGATATGTGTCCTCCCGTTTGGCATGCCTAAAAAAAGAAACAGGGAGCTGCAAAAAGAAGGGATCGAGGGTTCGAAGAGAGGGCATTATTAAACGTTACGGGACGAATAGGTAGCGAGACACAGAAGGGATTGAAAATTAAAACCGGACGACGCGGTTTGCAAAAACGAGGGATTTCGAGGCAGAAATTTATGGCAACATTATCGTGCAATTTTTTTGCCGAACGAAAGTCTTCTCGCGCGAGTTGGCAGCCGACAGAAAACAAAAAAAAAATTGAAATCACAGTTTGCATAACGAACGGTTTAGTCATCCGTTCCCGAACGATCACGACCGGATGTGTACGTTTTTTCGTCGCTCGCCGAACGCGCGGTTGTTCGAGTTAATAATAAAAAAAGAAAACAGGAAAAAAAAATAGAAGAAGGTGACTCACGTTCACAGCTCTTTCACGTAACGCGACGAACAGAATGCAGAAAAGTGCAAGGTGTGTCGTCGCGGCTGCAAGCGAATCGCAGATGGCTGCCGGAGACCCACTGGCCCAGTTCCACGCAGTTCGCTTCATCCCCTTGCATCGCTGCACCCTGCTGCATCTTGCGTGACGTCATAGCCCACCCTCGTGGCTGCACAGGCTACCCCTTCCGCGCCGCTACCACCTCCATCCACCTTCGCCGAGTCGACTCGGCTCCGCTCGGCTTTCCACCCCCTTTCTCTTCCTCTTCGCGTGAAAATTGCATCGGGATTAATTAAGTCGTCCAACTGATCGATACCTCTGCCCCTCTATTTGTGTCCCCCACAAATATATTGACACTTGGTATAAAAAAAAAATAAAATAAAATGATTTATTGGTAGAAATTTCACCGTAATGGGGATGGAGGGTTGTATCAAAGGTGCTAGAATTATTGGTATGGATGTTAGAAAATTATTTTTGACGCTTAAAGTTCAAAGTCACTAATTTACAACTTGTTTATTTTTACGTAATAGGCAATAATTCAGTAAAAAATGATGTATCAAAATGTAAAGATTCTATCGAACGAAACATTGTTCTCACGCGTTTATTTTGATTCGGATAAGGTTTGCGCGCGCGCGCGCGCTTGTTTGATAAGAAACGGCGACGAGGGTTCTGGAAGATAACGCGCGGAGGCGCCACCGAACGGAAACTCCGTCTTTATGCACCGCTTGGAGAAGGCGGTCGGGTCGATTACATCCCCGTTGATCGAATCGTAGCGAGGGGTGGCACGTAGTCAGCTCGTTTTAATAAAATGTAGATCATCGGGACGCGTTCATTGTGATTTAAAGCGCTTCCCTGAGGGAAATTATACCGTCAACTATATTTCAAACGCCACGACCTTTTCCGCCACCGTTATTTATACGTTCCCTAGTCAGCCACTTGGGACTAGGCGAGTTCCTCCCACGGTAACTCAAACGACCACGTTCCTTGCCCGACTTCCCTCCAAACCGTCCCCCATTAACTGCACGCCCGTGATTCTCACACTGCCTTTCGAAACCGACTCTCGATATTTCGCTAATCTTCCATCAACCCTTTGCCTACTTTCGCCGTCGAAACATCGCAGAATTTACGAAGAGTTTGCAACAGAAAGTGGTCGCCAACGAAACCGTCCAGCTTCGACGCTGATTTACGATGGGACGCGTGTGTTTTAAGCCGGTTGCACGCACGGGGAGGGAGCGGAATGTGCGCTTTTTATGGGTGGAACAGAATGGGCCAAGTATAAAAGCATCGCGCAAAAACCCATTGAAATTCAACGGGCCTTTATGCGCGTTGCACGCCACTGGTCGAGCGACTAGCTTCTCCCGCTACCGGTTCCTCTTTTCGAAACGTACCCATGGCTTTTTCGTGGGACTGTAATCGGGGCTGGTTGCGCATCACCCGTAACGCGATGGCTAAGGGGGGGCAAGGGAAACCGGTACGCAACCCGAGGCACGGGATACTTGCACGGCTGCACCGGTGCAGGCTGGCGTGCGCACAGGTCGAAGTGCAGCCCCTCGTTGCACCGGGTATACGCTTCATTGTGAATACGGCTAGAAAGCCATTCCCAGGGTGGTTAAGGTTTCTAACGATGTCCTGCGTCGTGTTAGCTCTCATTCACGCGTTCGCTCTGAGTTCAATTAAATTTCATTTTATTCAGTTTCGATTATTAATCATTAAAATAAAAGCAGAATAACGAGGAAGTCAAGGTGCGGCCAGGCCTTTAACAAGGGTAGGGACAGGTGCGCGCGATCGAATTCCCCGAATAAAATGAAGCCCAGATGCAGGCGCGTGGCTCGCGGGCGAGAAATACATACAGCATTCACGCAGGAGGATTTAAACGTTAAACGAATGCTCTCCCAGAAATAGTCATGGTATTTATGCGGTCGAAGGAGAGAAGCGAGCCGGGTGAATTTATGTCGGTGAGCCACGCTCGGAATTCCGCTCGATCCAGATCGGTGGATCGCGGCGGAATACTAGGTTAAAGAATTTCCACGGGGACACACGAGTCCCGTAACGATGTCGTAAAAAGGATTCTTTCGTCGTAATGGAAAGGCATCTGCGTACACGGCGCGCATTAATACGCGCCACGGGGGTCGCAGGCTACGCTCGCTGCAGCATGTGTCTCGCAGAGTTCCCTGTGTTTTATGGCCATGAATGGTTAAGCTTCTTTCGACGGAACGAGCCGAGAGATGCACCCGGATCTCTTTCCCGTTCCACGGTGCCGGCAATAAAGGGGGACCGCTACCCCCGTACACGAAATTCGGCCGAGGGTGCATCTGCGCCCCCGAAACTGCTCGTTGAATAGCTTATGAAGGGTCCCGTTGATTTTGCTCGAGCGTGCAAGGTGTACGAAGCTTCCGCGAGGAACAAAAGCATCGAAGCTTTCGTGCAGTTATGCAGTATAATAATCGACCCATTAACCCCATTGCTGAATTAGTGTTACGTTAGAGTTATTAATATAGAATATTAATTTTTGTTAGTATAAATATTATAACGGCGACCCACAGGCGTGGTGTATCTTCGAGAGAAAGCCACGGCGGTCGAACAAAGAACGGACATAAATAATCGGCGAGTTTCCAGCGGGTACCGATAATTAGATTCCGGGGACCGCCTATTTTGGCCGGGAGTTGCTCTAGGAAAAAAGAATCCTCCTTCTTCGCCCTCTCACGACCCACTTTCATCCGGTTCGCCTTCTCTTCTTTTATCCCTTTGCGTCCCCGTTCCTCCTCGATACCGTCGTTGCAAACTTTGCTCAGCGGGAGCAAACAAAAAGGAACTTCTAACCTTCTCCCCCCATGGTTGGAAAGTGCGCGTAGCATATTTATGGGGCGAAAAGCGTCCGTACGCGACTCGAAGGCGACCGCAAATGGGCCACGAGGAAAGCTCGTGAAAAGAGAAAAAGGACGATAAACGTCCGGTCCTCGCGTTCGCACAATTGCCCGTAGACCAAAAAGGTGAAGGACCGTGGACGACGGATTTGTGACGCGGGAAATCGCGTATCGGTTTTACGACCCTCACCTGTCATCCCTGTCCCCTGCTTTACGACACGTCTCCTTTTGAAAATTCGTCAAGGACGTGCTCCACAAAAATTAACAGTGTTTTTATATCTTTTTATTAACACCGGATAGGAAATCAGACGAAGATTATTGTATTCGATCGAATTTTCGCGATTGCAAGGGGTGGAAAATTCCTCGAGTATTTTAATTCGACGCAAAGGCAGAAGCGTTTTGAATGCTCAGCGGGGGAATGGTCCTTGCAGGGACTCGGCGCATAAAACGCCATAGAACGACCTTTTGCGGTAGTCCATTGAACGAGGAAGAAATAAAGTGGAGGAACTGGAGAACCGTGCTCCACTTGTGCACAATGGGGACGACGCAGGTAACCGAAGTCCCGTGTCCCTCGGTTGTCTTCCCCTCCTCGCTGCTTCGGCGGAGAGTCGTGCAAAAGGATGCGGCCATAAAAATTGTTATGGCATAATGGGAGCAACGAGGTCGGGGGAGCAAAGGGACTTTCGGTGGTTACCGTCGGTGGAGAACGAGTGACACGGATCCTCGTAAATTCAACGTGCGAACAGTGGCACAATGCGCGTTAAATCATCCCCGATCGCTTCTAAAACGGGCCCTGAATTATTGTTGCCTCTACCCGCTCGACAACGGCGACGATGCTCCTCCGTACAACCTCGTGAGAAATCGTCCCGAGGAATTGTCTTCGTCGAGGAGAATTTCCATTCGACGCCGTTTCTCGGCTAATTTCGTCCCCGAGCCGCCGCGATCCCGCTCGAGGATCTCTGTAACGGACGGGTCGAGAATAAAACGGCCGTAGATAAAACCGAACGGTGGATTAAACGGCGCGTCCTCCTCTCCTCGCGCTCTCCTATTGATTTTCCCTTCCTGCGACAGTCACCCGGCTGTGATAAAGACACGTTAAAATCGCCGATTTCTTCTCTTGCATCCCTCCGACTTTTCGTATTTTCTTGTACTTTTAAGTTTAGATTACATCAGTACTAGGTCATGTCGGAAAATTAAATTTTAATTGGGATTGTATTCTTAAACCCCTCGGTACTTCTAGTCGCCATTGCGAACGGATTATAAATAAATAAATCAAAGCTCGAAGGATTGCACCGCCCTCGAAGGAAGCGAATATCGAGAAAACCGATCGGGAAATGTTTCTCGCGAGGAAATTACCTCCGCCTGGTGCCATCCGAGACGCGTTCCCAGAAGATATGGCCGGGACGAGGGCGGCGGGGTCTCGCTTGAAAATATGAAAGCTGCCAGGAAAGCCGTAAGAACGACATCCGACGAGAAGGAAAGTGATTTAGCCATAAACATACGTGACACTCGGCGCGAGCGGGGGTGGGACGGGGCTCTGAGTTACGCGGCACGTCGAGCCCTGTCGGGGGGGTTGCCGCCGCGATATTTCGCCCGGTTGGAACTCACCGGGGCCACATTTCTCTTGATTTAGCGAAACAATCCGAGCATCTGAATTTCAAATATGGCGTCTACGTCCCCGTCGCCACCGACGTGCCAACCCTCACGGATGACCCGACGCTGCACGAGAAACGCGGCGCGAATTAGTTCGCGAAAGAATTCCGCCTCCCCTTCCCATTTATCTGTGCCAGTTCTTCCCTGGAATCGGCGAATTTCCACGGGGAAAGCTCTCCTTGGGGCTTGGGATTCTTCGACGTCTTCTGCCAGTTCCGTTTCGGTAAACGAATATTTCAACAGATCGATTCGATAAGATTGTTATTCGTCGAATTAATATTCATCCAAGAAACGTACGACGTCATGGACGATGTTTGATCGCTCGTCGTCCCCGATTTGACTCCGTCATCAGTCTGAAAACTGGCGGGGGGTTTCCCGCGGAAGCATTTTTTCCTTTGGCTCGATTGTCCGGCGATTTGTCGAGCGAATCGTTGCGCTGCGTGGCAGCCGTCTCTCGATTAAGGGCAGATTCGTAATATCGTCGATCGGCGTGTGAGGGATTGCGGCCCATTGAGCAAGCCGCGTCCCGTGAAAATAATGATCGAACGCCCCCGGGGTTCCTTTCGAGGACCGTTTCGTCGTGCCATAACTCCCTGTACCCTCTCGATATCTCCCGCTATCTGCGTTCATCGTTTTCAGCCCGAGGGGCACTCTAAGACGCATCGAAAACACTTTGCCTCCGTCCCAAAGCGTTTCCGTTTTAATTAATTCCGAAAGGGGCACCAGGCGACCTCGTTCTCCCGCCTGGCGCACCCTATTCTGCTCGGTCAGCGCAGAATCGCTGCGACTTTCGAACAATGCTCGAAACTTCGACTTACTCGTACGATCGAATATAAATAGTTCGATTATTCTCTTCCTGGAACGAACGGAAGTGAATGCGGATTTAAAATTCCAAACGAGACGCATCCATAGCGCGGTCCGTTCCAAGGTCGCAATAATTCGCAAGGGAGGAGCGCGGTACGGCAGCTGGAAAGCAGAGAGCCAGTTAAGCCGGGTTGTTCGGGGCCCCAAGGTCCTCCGGGTCCCCCCTATTACGTATTAACTCTCTCACAGGCGCTCGTGTACGCGTGCACACAGAAACCGACAACGCCTCGCATTCATTCCCGCTGGATAAAAAGGGAGAACGCGTCCTGTTCGACCTTCCATCGTGGATTCGCACACGTGCGCCGCGGCGGCGCTCGTATGTAGGTCAAACTGCGCAGCGTGGCTAGATGGTCCGTTCCTCGATGGCGTAGAACAGGTCGTTTCCTTTTCTTCCCTTCCAACCCTTTCGGCTTTGCCTTTCTGGCCGGTTCTGTCGCTTGTTTTTTTGTTTCTCGTGGTTCCCGGCAGCGCAGGCCAGGAAGTTGCGGAACCGGCGAGGCAGGGCATCAATTAGGCGCCAGGAATTCGACGCAGCACGTGTTCCAGCCTCTTTTTATTTGCGTCGCGATCGTAAAGAAGCTGGGAACCATGGTTTCGTCACGTTTCCGCGGAAGCCTTCCTTCTCTCGGTCCCAAACAAAGATGGCCTTGATCCACGGAACAGATGCCGCTTCTTTACGATCGCGTCGTCACCAAGACTGCTTCGCTTTGTTTGTCCAAACTCTCGACAACTATTTAATATTTTCACCCCAAAAATGATCAAATATTCTTCGAAGGGGAAAGGATCAAAGACTATTTCTAATACAAATTGGCGAAACGCAAAATCTGCTTTGGTCCCGCCTGTTGACGAACGTCAGGATCCGTTTAGCGTAGACAGACGCCTAATTCGCCGGTCCTGATTTCTGCTCGCACCCCACGCACGAAAGCGAGCGCGAGGGTGAACGCGGAATATAGAGAGGCTGCTCGATGAATCTATATATCCAACCCCTGTGCCGTTGCTACGTGCACGCGTGTGTATATAAGCTTTTTCCGTATGACGTATCGGCGTGATTACCTTGATGTAGATCCATCGCTGCGTTTCGAGCCGATAACGCATCGGGAACGGGGCCCTCCCTTTTCTCTCTCTTGTTAGGCCTTGTATCGGCGAACGCATCGATCATCGTTGCGCTCGTGATTTTTCATCGGGATCCTCGAGCGAGGAGAAAAAAACATATATACCCCGACCGAGATTGAAAAGCCGTTCCTACGTCGTCTGCCGGTGCAAAACCGGGCTTTTTTCTGTACCGCTATTAGCCTCCCGATTCAACGGGGATCATTCTTCTCGAATCGAGGGGTACCTGCTGCTTTGGACACGATTTGGAATAAAGGGTGGCCGAGGATGGGGTGAAAGGGTGCCTTGGCTCAGAGATCGTAATACCTAAGATAATTGAAATTGTAGATAATGTAGGGACAGGACTTACATAGAATTGAAAACTGATGTTTTCTTACAATAATATTAGAAGGAAATTTTCTGCAGCTTCGCGATAATTATCGCATCGACGACAGCTGGTTGCAAAGATGCACCCGCCACTCGATACCGAGGTAACACGACTCGACCGGATACGGTTTCTTCCGGCCAGGAATAACGCGGATCGGTGATTTAGTTTCTCCATTCGATTTCATGGAAGGTATTGCGAGAGTACGTTCGGGGGTAGCGGACGATCAGGAAGCACGCGTCGGTTCGCCTCAAATCGTCCGTGGCCAGGAATTATTGGACGAAATTACACGTTTCGTGTTGCCTACGGAGTGCGCCGTGGCCTGCCACTCCCCGTCACCGGTTTTTCGCATTGTGCAACCCTCGAGCCGTGCACGCGACCGGCTCTTTGTGGCAAAATTTCGAGAACCACCCCCGAGTGGCTGTTTATCGATGGAATTAAAGCGCGCGAAACATCTGCCGCGCCGTCCTTCGGTGAAAAGCGAGGGACGATCGCAGATGGAAAACTGATTTCACGCGTACGCGCCTGCGATCGTATATCAAAGCCTCTTTCCCGTCGCGATATTAATCTTCGGCTTCTGAAAAGTGGAGGGAGTGCTGGATTGATGAAACAGGATCTTTCAAAAGATCCTTCAGGTATTTGGGTCGACGGTAAATGTACCACTCGATTGCGCCTTTTAATCCTATCACGGCGATCTTCCTCGTTGTTTTGATGGATATTCTTATAAAAATAAAATTCCCAAATACGCTCTTGGTATACTTCGTCCCTGGTAAGAAATCGTCGTTCGTTGGATGCGGGATGAAAAACGACGTCGTTCGAAGCGTTTCGCGATTCGCCGTGCGTATTTTCGCGGTGCACGGCTCCCGAACGTTGTATGCATAAGGAAGCCAAGAAAGCGCGTGAGTTACGAGCCGCTGTCTCGAATTCGAGCGAGTTTTCCCTGGGCGAAAGTGGATCCAAGATGGAGTCCTCGTTGCCTGATGCGCGACAGCGGGAAAGCCTCTTCCGCGAGATTGATGCTCGCAGGCCTGAATTCGAGAGCCGGGGACAAGGTTCAAGAGGGGGGAACGACTCGACTGGAAGTTTTAACAGGTTGACGGTGCATAACCGGATGACGGATGAACTCGCGCTCCCGTACGTCATCTGTTTCACCTGGAACAGCGATAAATAATCGTCGCGTGTAATTGAAAGCGAATTTCGAGGTATATTCGGTAAAGCGTGGAAAGTGGGAGCGGTCGAAGTAGGTTAAAAATTAGTTCAGAGTTTGTAACTGTTCCGTACTCGAAACTAGAGGTAATTAACCCTTTAGCTAATGCGTCTGGTGCAAAACAGAGCGGAAACAGAATTTGGACCGAGTCAGCGTCGACTCACGAGGCGCACAAATCATCTCGATCGCCATTTATCTCGGGAGCGATATTCCTTTAAAGCGGCGCTCGCACGGCAGCCGGAAGAAAGACAACCGCAAATTATAACGGTGTCGGGTAATGTCTGGTTGCTTGGCCCCGTATTTGCCTCCATTAAATTTCATTTCACCCATTAAGCAACGGCTCGGGCCCGTTGCGTCCACGGAAACACGGCCGAACGAAAATCCGCTCTATCAGACGGGATAGATCGATTTCCTGGACAGATGGTTTCCCGACAGCCGATTAGAGGTGACTCACTCTCTTCCTTCCTGTTTTCTTCGATCGAAACTTTCGAAGGAAGCGCGCCATTAATTCCTTTCTTTCGCATTAGCGCCGCCGGCTTTATTATCGGCGCCGTAATTACAGGGCTTTCGCGTGCCGGTTCATTTTTCTCCGGCAGCGTGGCACGTGGCCGATTTCGTGACACAGTGCCGTATGTCTCGCTAACCTGCCAACTCCTTCGCCCATTCGAACCCTCTCTGTTTTGCTTCCACGATCTGTGTCTCTGGCGCCGCGACTGCCCTTCGTATCGTTCTGCTTAGATACTTGACATTTTCCATAAGTAATAAATAACCACGATTATTAGTATCTTAACTGCAGAAAGACGTTTCTTTCGAGGGGCGAAGTTTTCGAGCGACAGGAAATGGAAGGAACCCTTCGGCTCCCTTCGGGCGGCGACTTAATGGCGGCCGATCGGCCGTACCGTTGTTTACGATTAGGATCGTGGGCTGTCGAGACAGATAGAGGCTAGCCTCGCGCAGGGGGCAGGTGGTGTGCCTCTTCCTGGAATCCAGAACGGCGTAACCCGTTTTATAGATTTCGTTATCGTCCATTCGGCCCGTTATTACACGCCGTTAGAACGAGGGGCTGGCCGATAGCTCTCGCCGATTGCGTGCCACCGATTTACGGATACTTTAGCGTGAAAATGTCGATCGATATGGGTCGCGATCGACCACGCGAACGTAAACGAAGAATCTCTGTTCGAACGGGTTAAGGAACGATAGGGTGACAATTTTACTCTTTTGTCTAGCCCCGATGATTGACACGACGTAGCTCCGAAAGTACGCGTCGTGTGTCGTCCAACCCCCATGGAAAAGCTCGATTGGGGTGAAGAGCAAGGAGGGATGCCGGGGGGAGGGCAGCAACTGCGATGGCGACCACGTCGAGGGTCCTTCAACGTTGCCACCCCAGTCATTACTTCGGCATTAACGGGGGATGATGCTCTCTCCCCCCTCCCCTCCTCTGCTCTTCGCGGATTCACTGGTTCATCGGGACAAGCGGAAAGAGAGGTGAGCAACGAGAGAAGAGGGCTTCTCCCGGGGAAACGAGTGTCGGGCGAAGTTAAATCGGCGGATTTACGAGCCCGGCTGACTCTCCTCCCTGCCCCCCGCGCCACCGACGTTTTCCACTTTCCCTGTTTTCCACTTGTATCGACGATTTTCGCCTGCAAGGCGTAGCCTTTCCATAAGCGGGGATTAAAGATTCCGACCCGCGGCTGAACTTTGACAATTTGTACGCGTGTCGGGAACCCACCCCCTCTGGACGTTCGTCAACGTCACTGTCTGCAATTTTATCGCTTTCGTCGTTTCGAGATAATGAAAGATTTAAGTTTGCAATTTTACACCGAATTCGTCTGTTTGATAAACGATACCGATTGCACAATGAAACTGAAAGTTGGACCAAAGCAACAGAAGGAGTGCGAGACTATCTTGTAAAGTTATCGAGAACGATATTAATCGAGGCAACAGTCGAGGAACAGACTCGTTCTTCACCCTGGGGCCCTTTTCTCGAGTCGACGATCGATTTATCGCTAAACAAGGAAGTTGGCTGCGATCGTGGCCACCGCGATCTGACATTTTCGCAGCCTTTCACTGCAACGAGAGCCACCGTTCAACGATCCCGAACGTTTCCATCCAGAATGGAGTCCAAGGACCGCGATTCGACGTACGATTGCGAAAGATACCGCGTGTCGACCGTCTATCGCCTCTTCTCCTTCAAGAAGAACGCCAATCCGAATCTTCCATGATCGTCTATTACGAACTTTGAAAAATAAATAGTGCAAAGCTAGTATTTAAATTACTATTATCTCGTTTCTCCAATTCGAGTGCAGATCGATCTGCAAAACTCACGAAGCGACGATATATCGTGTAACCGTTCGAGGATCGACTAGGCTACGCGATAGGGGCGGTTCAGGGGGAACGGAGAGGAAGGAAGAGCGCAATTTCGGCTTAGGATCCGAGCAACTGGCCATCGGGCCCGGAAACCGCAGCAGCTGCGGCAATCCGGTACGCAATATGCGTCCACGAGTCTTCCGGAGCCACTGGCGACAGCTCGCTGACTTCTGCGAAACAACCGACCGAACGAAATTAAAGGACCACCGCGGTCGTCCAGATTAGAGGGTCTCCCAGCCATGTTTCTCTTCAACGACAGATTAATCCTGAAACTGTCTGCTAAAAACACCGGGACGACGTTCGTTTTACCTTTCCTTGTTTGCCCTCTGCTTTTGGAGATTAATACTAACGCCTTACTATTGAAATTGTAACGTGTTAAGTTAATGGATAAAGCAAAGACGCGTCTACGAACTAGACCCATAGAAACTCGAGACACCCCATGCACACGCCTTCAGCAGTTAAAGGGTTAACGCGTCTTCGCCAAGGCAATCAACAGATGGAGAAAGCGTATCCCGAAAGAAAGCAATCTGCAAATCAACGCGCTCGGAGAGAGTCCCCCGTCCATCCTCGGAATCCAATTTTCCAAATGCTTAATTCGTCGGTTCCGAGCGTCCATCGTGGACGGACGCGCACGGAAGAGGATCGAAAGGGGATCCCCTTGGCGATGCAGACGCGTACACACGATCGCGTTACCGTGGCAACGCGAAACAGACGTGCCTGATATTTTAGCGGGCCAGCTGCTTGTATCGCACAGGTGAAAAGCGACGAACCCTTTCGCGCCGGCGGGGATGAAAGCCACCCGGTCCCGGTTCGTTTCCCGTGGAACGGTTCCTCTCTCTCGAAAAAAAAACCTCTCTCCCGTAATTTTCCTCCATCGAACCGCGGCCTGTCCATCGGAAAACGAGCTCAATCTTCGTAATGGAGAGGAATCTGTTCCGCGACTTCTTTTCTTCGCGGCAAATCGTCTCGAAGAAGCCGGGGGGATGTTCCTTGTTGAACACGATACGAAGGGAGACGATTAAACGGCGATCCCGTAGGAAAATGAACGGGGACAAGTAATCCGGACGACGACCATTTGGAATATTGGCTTCTGGGAGACGGAACGATCGGGTCCGGACGATCTGGTTCCGTGGAACGACCAATTAGTCTTCTTTCAGGTGGTTTGGGAGAAATTAACGTTGGACAGTTCTTTCTTAGGAATTAAAATTATATTATATTAGGTAAAAAACATCCATTTCTCTTGAATGGAATTCGCATATTATAATTTAAACTTCATTGCTTTTTCCAAATTGGTAAATATTTGTTCCGTAGGTTGGTGGCTCTGTGACTGAAAATGTAAAGTTTCCGGTCGGGGATAGACAGCCGGTTGGGGAAAAGTTGGAGAAATTTTCTCGTTGATTTACGAACGACGCGAGCCGGTCGCGCTTTAATTGAGATATAAATTGGCCGGCGTTCCGAGCTCACGGTACAATTTCATTACGGGATTTAATGGGCACCGCGGTGCGCGACGTTGTTAAAACATCGACGGTATCCGGCTAACGATCACCGGCCCATTTCGACGCGGTCCCTTTAATTCGCCTAATCGGAAGAAACGCGACGCGAATGGTCCCCTCGCGACTAGCATAAATTCCAAGGATTGAAAATGAAAGCGTCGTAAAAATATACGACAATGTTTGTTATTTTATCGGTAATACCACCGCGTACTTTATCGCCGAATGAAATCTTATTATTTTATTGGATAAATGGCTGTCCCCTCGAAACTTGCCCCTGGCGGATGACTCGAAGCTTTGCATGGCTGTACGCCGGGTCGTCTTCGCTCAGGCGCCCACCGTTCATCGAATCGAGGGCTATCGGTCAATTATTAAATCAGATACTTTGCAAGTTATGGACCATTGATATGGCAAATTTGAATTAGAAACAATTCCTAGGGGAAGTTTAATCATTTTCTAAGCCCTCAGTTAGCAAATTTTTTTTTCAAGCTACTACAAAGTCGAAATTTAACTAATCGAAGAAAGCTAATTCTCAGAGATCTGAGATCCAATCGATTCGCAAACTGAGCAGACGGGGTTCAAGGCTGTTGCAAGATAATCCTCGGAAGAGGCATCGTCTAGACGCGAGATAGACGATCGTCTCGCGGAAGATTTGCGAGCGCCTTTGTACGAGGATTTTCGATTTCCATAAATCGCGGAAATTCTCGCCCGTAAATGGACCGTTACGTTCTAAACCAAATTTACAGACGCTGCAGGAAAATGACGTCACGCGGTTCTTCCTGCTTTCCGCAAGACAGGGGATATAAAATCGCGGAAACTTCGATCGTGCGATAAAACTCTGGATCAGCATCCCGGAAAGTGTATCATCGTCGTACGAGAGCCAGTGTTTTATCCACGGGACATATTGGGCCAACTGGCCGGAAGGAAACTCTGGCGGGGAAATTTCGCCGTCCCTCGTTCTCGTTGCTTCGTAGCTGACCTTATTAGAATATTTGAAAATGTAAAAAAAGGATTAACTGTCAAAGCCGTCGAAGCATAAAACATCGCTGTTCGCTGTTCTGTGGAAACGCAACTTGGCAAAAGGGAAAATTGGCGAACGGAAGCGGCGATTGTTTATGTGGGTCGACGATTCCCGTGATTTCTCGTTAAAAAAGTTACCTAACGACCGGGGATCGGTCGATCGGGCCTCTCGTTTTTCAATTGATCCGGAAACTTTTAATTGGGCCGCCAGTCGGCATCCTTTGGCGCCGGCGTTTTCGCTCGCGGTCAACGCGGCTAATCCTGAAGGGTATCGGTAATTTGTTTCGCGAATAAATATAAGGTGATTAAATTCCATTCAGTTTGACTTTTTTCGTGTTAAAAAGCTTAGAATACCGCTGTCTGAAAGTTCGCTAATGAATTACCTCGTGACGCAAAGTAACCGGTCGTGTCTGATTAGAGTCATCGTTCATTCGTATAATTAGCCGGTAGATAATGCCGTATCGAGTGAAAAAATAGCGCCTCGAAGGACAGGACTTTTGTATAAAACGTAATCGTTCGTGAGAATGGTCGTCAGACCGATTCAGAAGCTCTAGGTAAAAGGATTACCGATAATCGAAAATGTCTCCTCGCCTTGTCGCGCTTCTCCTGCTCCTCGCTTGTATCAGCCGTAAGTACGAACCTGCTTGACGTTAAAGCGCCGTTACGATCGCTAATTTTCGCGCAGTAACCAATGCCGTACCTATGCCCTGCCCCGCCGACGAGGTGTATAAAAGTTGCGGCACCGCTTGCCCGCGCAGATGCGGAGTACCACCGGCCCCTCAGTGCATCAGCGTCAGTATTATTATTCTTTTACGATTCTTCTCCGATCGAATAATGCTTCTTTTTATTTTCCCCTGTTCAGGTATGCGTCACGGGCTGCTTCTGCAAGGAGGGGTATCAGAGGAACAAGGACAACAAATGCGTTTTGCCTGAAAATTGCTGAGTTAGTAATCATGCTCTGAACGGGAAATAAATGAGCTATATTTAATCGTCTCTTGATTATTTTTAATTAAAATACTCTTGGATTTTTGCTGAAGTCGTAATTTGCGAGCTATACCCTGAAGTGTCCTCGAGGCGCATTCAAAGCTGCCTCGAAACAGCACCCATGTCACAGAACAGAGAAATCTTTGTGTACAAGCTCGATCGAGCCGTCTCGTTTAATTGACTTTAAAGGTGTGTTATGGAAAGCAGGTACGTTATCTGCACCACTGTTATCAGTGAATCATACCGTTATCTGGCTCGGAGGCGTGAGCACGTAGTATAATAAATGATTCAGCAACGCGTGCTCGGTACATTCTAATTTTAACGTGAATTTATTGTTCGCGGAGGATTAAATAACGCGAAGCATCTGTTGTTTGTAAAATTGAATCGTTTTATCGGGTCTTATCAATGGACGACTGATTGATCGATAATCCCAGCACTTGAGATGAAATTTTTGAAAGGTGTTGTCAGAACGCGTGATAACCGATTACTTGAAAGAAATGTTTCTAAGTTTCTCGGGGCAATTTTAAATAACAATTACAAATCAAACGCATGGTTTTGGGTAGAAATAGCGTTGTATTTCAAAAATACATTATTTTACAAAAATAGTCAACTTCTGAAGCAGTTGTCTAAATTTTTTAATAAAGCTCGTTTACAGTTATCATTATACGAGTGGAGGTTTTCTTTTAATTAGTCAGGTCATCTAGCCTTGTGATTGATTAGGGTTGTGTTTAGTGGATACCACTAACAATAATTAAAAATCGACGTTACACCGCTGAATCATTATCTCGTACGTTGTTTTTAACGTAATCCGTATCTTCGTCGATCTTCGTCCTGTTTCCTGGATCCTCAGCAGTCGCGTGTAAGGACGCACCTGTTCTCCCTGTTCCTCACGTATCCTGGCTTACACTGACAGCCGATCTCGCATTTCTGTAACGAGATTCGTTCAAAATATATTAATAAATCATAATTAAAGGGGCGTTGATTGAATTATTATTGTCATTCATTATTTCAGTGCACCTTTAAACGATAATTTACTGATAATCTTACGTTAAATATGGAAGGTAACGTAAAATTGTACGAGCCATAAATCATAGTGCTTTAAATTGTAAATTAACGCGAACGTTTAAAAACGAAGAAAAATCTTATTTTTGTGAGGATCTTTTGTCAAAACTTGTCGAGGGGTGTATAAAGTGTGATGATACCTACCATGATACAAACAGGGGGTGCTGGTCCCTCGCAGGTGTCCACACAGGGTGACCCACAAGAATTAAACTCTTCGTTTGGACCGCATTTGTGAGCAGCTTCCTCCTGTTGTGGATAGGCGCCTAGAAAAAAACGATAATTAAGATTAGACCGTGGCTTCCGGGACTCGTCTTCGGTTTCGCGTGTACCGAGAGGGTTTCAGAATCTCCGTGGTATCAGACCCGGAAGCCTATGATAACGAAGACGTTCCAAAAATAGAAAAAACCTCGAAGAAATAATACATCGGACTGATAATGCGGCGGTTTGAAAGTTATTATTTTTGGAGAGCAATTATTTGTTTCTTATTGTTTGATAACTCACTTGTGTAAGCGATCGCTACCACGAACAAAAGAACTGTCGCGCGAAACATGGTCGTTGGAACTGATAAGTCGCTAAAGTTGATACCCTGCTCGGTTCTTTGATTAACGAACGATGGCTAGCTAGTCGCATTGGTCAGCTTTTATACTACTCGTGATTGAAGGTGCTCCTAATTTTTACGTCCCACCACTTGTCCTGGCTGACGATTCGCGATTTCACTCCCCTTGATTCACGCTGATTAAACGATCGTCCACTTTGTCCGAGCGTTCATCAATTACCCGATCGATATCTCGCTCGATGATCGACCGTCGTGTAAATAACGCTCGATCGACGTTGATTGATGCAACACGAACATTGTGTATGTACTTTATCTTTTCTACACGATTGCGGAATTCTATTGCAATAATTAATTGGAAATTGTTTGTTGTCTGGAAAAACACTAGAACGATTGCTTGGGGCTCTTGCGTTACTTCGTGTGGTATTATTTCAAAGTATCAACCTTCGAATCCTTTATTTCCAAATTTATACTTTATCTAATCCCATAAATTACCAATACTTGCAAAGGAACCTCGAACTCGTTATTTGTCCCCATTCTCAACCTAGACAACTAAAGGAGCGCTTATCTTCCGCAAATACCCTACCCGTTAATTGTTATTACGAATATCCTGGTGCTCGTTCCGTTGATTTAGCTCTGTTTGTTCTTAAGTCGTTCTCAGAAATCGATCAATGCTCGAGGAATTACGATGTTCTTCCACTGATTCGAATTTTTCGTTCGTGGTTTATGGGAATTATATTTAATTCGTGGAAAGGGTGAAAGTTGGAATTGGGGTGTGGAAGAGAGGGACGTTTCGAGAAAATTTCACCGTCGATCGATTCGGCAGTAATTCTCCGTCTCTGTGATTGTCTTGGTACGCGTTACGTGTCGATAGATAAGGCTGTTATCAGAGTATATTTGGGACACACGGAGTGCCGTTAACGAGCTCCAATCCGATCGGGAGGCCGTGCTCTTTGACATCGTTCGAGATCTGCTTAAATTAATACGATTGACCGCGTTCGTTTAATTTAAGCTGTACATATGTTCTCTGTATACAAACACAACCGGATTATAATAAATCAAACGCAATCGTCCATTTCAGCTTCTCGACTCGTGTATCTTTATTTCATAGATATTTTGTTACAAAACGAACGAATTATCGACGATTATTACTGATACGAAGCGATGTGTTGAAATTTTAATTATTGAGCCTATGGATGGTTAATAGCTTCTTAGAATTTTATTTAATTCTCAAATCTTATATTATTGTTACACTTTAAAATATCGAAATAACTTGATACTAATTAAAGAATTATTAACTAAGTAGACAATTTCACAAAATTAATACTATCCTGATATTCCTATCAAACTCTATTCAATTTCCTTAAATGTCTAATACGGGTGTTACGGGTGTTACGGGTGTTACGGGTGTTACAAGTGAGGGTACACAAATTATTGATGCTGAATTCTTTTATTAATTATTCGATTACAATTATATGTACTGGTTATCCATGGCCATCGTATCGGTTAACGTGTGGTAGGTTGGTGTACGGCTGGTACTCAATCTGAAATCACACAAGATCACCATTAACACCCCTCCTTCTTAGATAAAATCCAATACAAAATTTCTCTTCAATTTTTACTCACCTTTCTTCTTCTCCTCCTTCTTCTCCACCTTCTTCTCCTCCTTGATCTTCACTGGTTTCTTCACTTCAGTTGGCTGTTTGACTTTGGTGGGCTGATCAATTTTGGTGGGTTGTTTCACTTTGGTTGGCTGCTCGATCTTGGTCGGCTGTTTCACTTTGGTGGGCTGCTCGATCTTGGTCGGCTTCTCGATCTTGGTTGGGATCTTCACCTTCGTGGGTTGGTTCACCTTGGTCGGCTTGTTAACCTTTATCGGCATGTTCACTTTCACGGGCATGTCCACCTTCACCGGCATGTCAACCTTCACCGGCTTCTTTATCTTGCTGTGTTCGTGGTGGCTGAGGTGACCATGGGGACCATGGTGGCCGTGGTGGCCGTGGTGGCCGTGGTGGCCGTAGCCATGCTTCTCTTTGGACGCTGCAGGGGTGAAAATCAGTTCGTTAGACGAAATTGTTGCGTTTCAAAGTTCGAGAAGACTTACAGGAATCGGAGTCGGAATCACAATCGGAATCGGAATCGGAATCGCTGGAGTGGTGGTGACATTTCGAATGGCCACATTTTTTACCAGAACCTAGTACTTCGTTTGGGAAGGCTGAAAAGGAAAGATTCTTATTCGAGTGTATTTTCTTGGTACCTTGTTCAAGGTACTGAGGTTTCGAAATTGTTCATTTCGATGCTGGAATATGGAATGCAGATTTAATTCTCCACTGAAAGGGAACAATGTTACAAGTTACACAGGCGTGTTAAATTATTTGGTCCTGGGAGGGTGTGCTACTGAAATAATGTCAAGTTATTATGGAACTTTATTCTTCTTTTTTTTGGCAGAGATTGAAAGAAACGAGTGAGAAATAATTGTAGAAATAATAAGATTACTTACAAGCTAGACAGACTAGCAATACAGCGAAAACAATTAATGTTGCTGGCCTCATTTTCTTCACCTGTTCCTGCTTTGCTATTCCGTGTGGTGGTAGTACCTTATTGAGTACGATACGATGAGGTGTATGTTGTACAGCTTCCGCGCCGGTCCTTTTATACTGAACAGTTTATTTAAAAACAGTCAGGTACGTAATTTATAACCGGGATTGTAATCATTGTTCAAATTAACCGATGCATATCAAACAGTTTATTATATTCGGTCTTGTAATTGCACTTCTGTTTACGTCTTGAGATGTATGTTATGATTCTCGTACGCGTACTGAGGGTCTTGTACGACTTGACCATTTTTTTGCTCTTTAGCTAATTAGTTAGTACGCTAAAACTACCAAGGGGGTCCAAATGGCTTGTTCTAGATTTCTTGTTTCACATTCTATATTTTATCTCATGTTTCATCCCTTACTTATTTAATTTTCTATTTTACTTTCAATTTAACAGGAAGTGGCAATTGAACATTGGTAGTTCTAGTGTTAAGTTCTTTAATCTTGAGAAAGGTACTAATTATTTTATAAATAAAATCATTAACCAAGGGATTATTTGTGATCAGATCATTTTATTCAGAGTTCGAATAGACAATTGTCTAGAATATAATATTCATAGTAAAAGTGACGTATATTTTACAACAACTTTGCGTGCATGCATAAACGGTATCAAAAGACAGGTAATAATTTTCTCACGATCGTTTGTATTTGAACAGCTGCAAATTTCCAAAGACAAACATAACCGATTCGCGATTTATACCGTCTGTGTAATTGATTTCCCGACGCAACGGTACAGAAATGAACAACAATACAATAATATTTCGCAACACCAGTTTATTTCTATCGTCGGTACATATTTCTGTTTTGAATCATCCCGGAAACGTCAAGAGATCGGGCATCGTTGATAAGTAAGAGGAAGCAGGAAGTAGATCGTATATATAAACGATTGATGAAAAAAACGATGTTTTCTCCCCCGTACTACAGTGTTAACAGTTCTCTGGTAGGACGCAGCCTCCTTCGGAGTTCCTCAGGTAACCGTCCTTGCACTGACAGCCGATCTTGCATTGCTGCAAAATTAATGAAAAATATCAATCGAAAGGTGAGAATTGCTTTCGAACACACGGTGTCTCTTCTTGCGTATTCAACTAATTAACCGCGTTTGTACATACCGTGAAGAATCATGTTGAAAATTCTACGGTATTATTATTTTTATACGATTTATGGTAGATACTTTAGTCAAATTTTGGATACTTACGTATGTACAAATGTCAGTGCGTGGTTTGGCGCACGAGGGCTCGCAGGCTGATCCACAGCTCTTGAACTCTTCGTTCAGTCCACATTGTTGTCCATAGGCACCTTTAAAAATAATACAAAAAATTCATCCAACCCGTTTTAATATTACTCAAAGAAATAGAAATATTTAACAAATTATTGAAATATCTTTGAATATTTATTTTGCCAACACGGTGGGCTCACTCCTCGCCTATCCACCCTTGTTAGCGTAACGAGTGTACGTTAAAAGATTGTGAAGTATTGAAAAATGAAATATTTATTTTCCAATCTGTGTTCAAGGCGTTACTTACTGATGGAGAACAAGGCCAACACGACGAACAGGAGGAACAGAGTTCGGGACATTGTTGGTTTAGTTTGTCGGATAAGTTTCTTCACTCAAAGCTCGACTGGCTAAAAACTTGACCATCTATCGGCCTTTATATACTGGTCTTACGAAATCGCTTGGTACACGATCTCCCGCCTCTCGTTTCTTGGTCATCTTTGTCCTCCCCTGCCTCCTTTTCCCCTCGCTCGGACGCATACGTCAACGAAATATTGCCGGCGAACGAGGAAGAGACCGGACGTTCGTTCATTTCGCGAACGACCTTCTTCGACGATCAATGGGTGCCTTTGTCTTTGCTAATTCGTACCGTTTCGCGCCTTGTTTCATCAATTTCAACAATCATTCAAAGAGGAAATAGTGGAGAACGAGTTGGATACTTCGATTAACCCTTTTTTGGATTTCCATGTTGTTTAGGTGTTTCTGACGTTTCTGAGACGATGTTATTTAACAGTATTCAGTAATATTTATTATACCATGATTTATCAAAGTAATTTTTTGAAACATTTCAAAATTACTAAAATTGACGGAAAGTAGTGTACCATTTCTAGCGTAACTTTGTTAATATTTTCATGACATAAAAGTGTCTCCGAATTATACTTGTGGCACGTCGAATTGAAGCTTGAAGATCAGTGAAAATTACTCCATAAACGTTTCGTCAGTATTTTTAATATGAAACGAATGATCCCTTAAATTCGATAACAGGTACACTTACATCTTCTGGCGCTATTAAACGGCGCTATTCCTATTTGATAAAATCGATTAACGAGCATTGCGATTAGTCTGTCGTACGATTACGGTCGTGACCTTCCCCTGGGATCATTGCAGTTACATCATCCTGATATTTCTCGTTGTTTATTGGTATCAGCGACATTGTAATGCGACGGGAAAACGCGTTCTTCAGAAAAATAAGACAACCAGGAGAACTTTGAAAGAATTTTTATTAAAATACCATTGTATCGTTTAAAATTGAATAAAGTGGGGAAAATAAAACGAGGTTCAACAATCTTTAGGCAAGATGCAGGCATTCGAGGCGCTTCTCACGTAACCAGGCTTACATTGGCACCCGGAAATGCATTGCTGGAAAGGAAATAAATGAATTAATTATACATTGAGTCGTCTGTGATCAACAGGATATCAAAGACTTTGTGATAATAGGCATAATAACTGGATGATAATAGGAAGAAAACATAAATTACCATGGTGCACACTTCAGGTTGATGGGTGCACGTGGGTTCGCAAGCCGATCCACACGAATTAAATTCTTCGTTAGGTGGACATTGCATCATTACCGCCGGAACTGTAAATATTCAAATTATTTAGTGATCTTAGAAGATTAATACGGTTGACACTTGGTACCTTCGGAAGTTGGCATAATTTTTACTTGAAATCTTAGAAAATGAATATAATTTCCATTTGGTACATTATGATATTAACGTAAGTTTCACTAGATACTTTAGAAAATTAGTAGAATTTATCACAAACCAAAGTAGAACAAAAAGATCTTACATGAAGCAGCAACTAAGGCCACCACAAATAACACAATCACTATTGTACGAGACATGGTTGTACAATATCAAACAACTGCATTGAAATATTCCTATAACTGCTCTGGTCTTTTATAGCTGTTTCGTCCAGCCTTTATCTATATTATTTCAACGACACGCTGTTACGAAATCATAGGTCATAAATACAATTCAGAAATACAATTGCGATATTGCACAAATTACCATAATTAGAAGTCTCTATTTTTACTTTACAATTTTTTCTTTTTAGGGTCTTCAACCCCCGAAACCAAAAATCCAATCCAGGGTTGATCGGACTTGTACGAAAAATGAATTATTCGTAGTCTGAGAGTACAATTCTTCAGGTTCTTGTATCAAACATTCTATTCGACGATTGTACAGCCAGGTCTCTCGTCCACGATCACCAGCTACGATGGAAAACTCGATTGGAGGTCCTCGAGTTACCCTGCTCCCCCTTGCTCACCCTTCTTCCTTCTATCCTGGACGCCACTCTTTGCTCCACTTTTCACCCCTGCGAGCGTGTCTCCTTTGTGGCACCGTTTTAGAAACCCCTCCCCCCTTTCCCTCTTTTAAAACGACCGCTTTGACACACTGACCCGATATTAACGCGTCCAATCAACGAACGTTTTGCGTTCTTGAGGACCGTTTCGTTGTTCGCTCCCCCTTAACCCAACCCCCGTAACATCTGCGAAATTCGTGAGCTGCAGAGAAGATTTCTATAGTCTCGAGGGCCTCTCGGTACATTCTTCTGATTTTAATATACGTTTAATTAGTTGTATTTGTCTTAAAATTAATAAAGGGTTAATTGCCCTACGTTTCAGGACTCGTGCTTCGAAGAGGGGAATTATTTATTTGAAAATTTATTTTTATCGTCCCAGAGGGATAAGTTGCACGTCGTCGAACGGCTGACGACTGAATGGAGACGAAAAAATGGTAAAAAGGTTTCGCCTCGAAGCGTTTATCGAGTCACCGATAAAGGCGGCGTTAGGAAGGCCAGCGGAGGAAATTATGAATTTTTTATCACGCGAATGCAAACACCGGCAAGACGCAACGCACGTAATCGTTATCACCGCGTTGCATTTAATTCTACGAATATCTAAATATTGGAAACACGAAAAACGTCGTTTTCTTGTCAAAGATAATACGCGATGGCAAACTCGAGGTTTCCGTGTTCTAAATTTATAACAAAACCGTGGTATTGGAACCGCCAGGCGAGAAAGAAATATTGCACTCGTTGAGAATAATTATTTTGACAAATTGTTCGGTTTTTCGTACCGGATGCCCCGCGGTCGTTCTTTTTTCTTGTTAATTGCTGTACCTTATTTTGTAGAACGCAAATTTCTAGACAAACAGTGAGTCACGCTTTCAAAACCCAGGAATTTCCCGCACGGAGCTAATATTGCGTTCTGGGAAGTAAGAATCGCGGCATACTTCCATTAACATGTTTGGATATCTTTCATTTTTTTTTTATTTTTTTATATTTATGCACGGTTTCGTGCCATGTTTGCTTTCGAAACTTGTATATCTATCCGGTGGCTCGAAATCGCGTGTCGTGCCGGTTTGAAAGCCGCTGCTGTATTATCGCGCTCGCGACCTTTCGAACTGATCGATCGCCGTTAAACGCAGTCGTTATTAATTAGCAGGGAGGAATGGTGTTGAGATTCTAGGGTACCAGATAAGGGTGGTATTAATCTTCTAAACTGGCAAATTCTTCTTAGCTACTAATTTGGAAATTGTCAATTTCCTAAGTTACCAAATATAATCGACAGACCGTCTAAGCTTAAAACGATCCAGACAAAAGAGTCAGAACGATGAGATAATCCCTCTGACGAAACTTTATGTCGTCAGGGCTTGCGTTACGTGAATTAACTCGTCGGTCTTGTTTCGTGTATTACTCGACCTAGTCACAAAATGCTCTGTGCGCATTTAGATTCAAACAATTTATATCAAAGAAAAATACAAAACGTCGATGCCTGTAATTGCTTGTTATTCCCTATTTCGTAATTATACTTTGCATAATTACAGGGAATTATGGGAATTCATGTAACGGTATTCACATGATTGCGCTAGATCTATATTTATAGAAACGTGTTGCTTTGATAAGCCTCTAAATGCGACATATAAGCTTCGGTTTACGAGTTGCACGCAACAGTTCGCAATGTTCAGAATCATTTTCACGTTGTTCGTTGTTCTGGCGGTGTTGTCCTCGAGTAAGTTCTCTCCAACGATCGATAGTTCAAATCGTGTAAGAATTGTTTATTAATCATGGTGACGTGACACTTGCAATGGTTTTAGCCCCGCTGGGTATGAAACTGATTTGCAACAGACCGAACGAGGAGTATCAATGTGGGTCAGCTTGTCAAACTGAGTGCGAGACTTTGGGTCAGCCTTGTCCCGTCATAAACATCGTAAGTTTCATCCGAGCTACTTAATTTCGTATACAGGTGTTTGTCATAGAGTTTGCATATTTCTAGAAATGCAATGACGGTTGCTACTGCAAAGACGGCTATGCCAGGAACAGGCAGGGTATCTGTATCCCCATCAAACATTGCTCTAAACAAAAGAAACCCACCAACCGAATGCATCGATCCTCTGTATTTTCGTCTTAATTTAATTTTATTAGATTCCTGCTGCATTTTTCTTCGAGATAATATTTGCTAGGATAAATATTTTCAACTGTTCGAGTTAAATAAAACAGTATTTTGGAAAGGTAATATTTTTATTTTAACCCCAGAAGTACTAAACTTCAGAATTTTTATTTTAAATTGTCAAGTTTTTTCTATTTTAATTTTAATTCAGAAATAAATGTGATTTCTTAAAAGCTCGATTATTTTTATTAGACCGGGCGAATGTTTACACGTCGGTCGGCGGAAGGAAAGTCGGGTTCCCAGGGGTGTTTGCGTTTTAAGCCGCTTTCGGGATTAGCAGAGGTTGTCCCGTCGCTGACGAGGCAGTCTTCGCGGCGTAACCGTCGGTTCGACGTCCGAGCAAGAACAATCGCAAAGTCAAACAATTTGACCGGGCGGAAGAGCCGCTCCAATATTTGGGACCGCCTTAATGTAATTCACTCGGCGGACGGACGGTGTCCGTGGTTCGTGGAACGTCGAAAAACGAGCAAGTTTTCCCCGATAAGGTCATACGCGTAGATAAAAGTTTATCGCGAGCCAGGCTGGCCGAGTCCCGTACGCCCCGGGTCTTCGCCGAACGGAAGGGTTATCTGCGTCCAACGCCGCTATTTACGTTCTTGATTTCTCGAATTCGAAGGAAGAGCCGGCCTATCTCTCGACGCGTCTCGTTTGTTTACCGAGAGATTTCGGTGGCAAATTTTTCTTACGCAAACCTGGGAAAACCTGGACCAGAAAGGAGGGGGAATTGCTGCAAAATTGCAGAACATGATGATAACCACGAAATTCGTGCTAAAGGTAATTAGGCACGTCGTTGAGAGTAAAGACGCGAAAATCTCGAGGCGAACTTGAGCAATTCTCTGGGCAAAGTGTGTCGCGTAGGAGCGAGCGGAGGCGCAAGAAAGGCAGCCGGGCCCGGGGCTAATTAGAAATTCCAGGCGCGCGTAGACGATCGCGCGCGGCGCGGATTCGAGCGGGAAAGGTAGGTCGAGTGGCGACGCGTAACCAGTCAGCCTCGTCTCGAATTTCGCATGCCGGCCGACACGTGCGCAACCCCGCACGAATTCCCCCCTTGTCCCTGCTGGAGGGAGACAAAGAGGCCCCAGCCACTGTGTTGCCCGAGGGGTTGCTCGAGTTTCTACCAGGCATTTGTTTAATTGGGAACCGACATGGCCGACCGGCTCTCTCTCCCCCCTCGTGCGTCTGCACGACCACCGCATACTCTCGTGAAAATGCGCCTCGCTCGCACGTGCGCCCCGCGCTAGCTTTTCCGCCCTCTGACCTTGATTCCCTCTTTTATCCGCCGACACGCTCGCGATGTGCTCCCATCGATGGCCGGTCTGATTGCGATTTACAGAGGGGTTCGCTCTCGCGAATGTTTATTTTCATGGTCGGGGGACACCGGTGACCAACGTTGCGGATTTAATCCGATCGAATAATTGAGAAACAAGGGACGAGGGCGCACGGCGGACAGTGTCATCGAAGTGGCGTTAATAATTCGAAATAATGAAAATCGAAGCGTTAAAGTAGCCCTTTCAGGGACAAACGACGAGATTACGCGGAACCCCGTAAAAGACGGAGGTGAAATTTTCTGTCGTACGAATTCCGAGAAGGCGCGTCGCGCAGTAACCTGGCCAGATTACTCCCCTTTGTTAGTTTACTTGTCGTGCAAGCTGTTATCGGGAGCGTGCCGTCGAGGGGGAACGCGACTGCGAAATTTTCGCTAACCAACATGGCCGTTCCCGGATCAACCCCTCCAACGGGGCGGCCAAACTTTCCCTCGCATCGTACCACGAGGGGGGAGGTGGTTTGACAGCGGGGCTTTAGGAAACCCGGGGACGTATTCCGGCCGCGTTTTACGCACTGCGTATATCATTATCGCGAGTTCATTTCTGCTCGGTTACCCCATTGACGCGGACTAAACGGCCGGATCAAAGAGTAACGTTCCGTCGTTAAAGCCTCCGTCACCTATAATTCGGTCTTTGCGGGATTTCCGACGAGATCGTGATCGCGCGGGAAGGGCTGGCACCTCCTTTGTTCGCGACGCCATCAAATATAAGGCCGCGAAGTCGTTTCCGGTTGTGCACCGTTGCTGCCTGATCGATCGATCCGCTAATAGGTCTGTGGATAAGGGTTGAATCGATTTTGAACAACCCTTCGAGACAGGTGAGAAGAACGTAAGTTCAGGAGAATCGATTGTCTATGATTTTATTCGAACTCGTTTCGCTCGCGTTCACCCCCGGCTAATTAATGAACAAAAAACGAGGTTGAAGGGGAAGGAAGAAAAAAGGAAAGAAAGAAAGAAAGAAAAGAGGTCGAATAAACAGCATCGAGCAAATCTCGCGAGGCCATTCGAGCCCAATACCATTTCGAGGTACAAAGTCTCTCTCCCCGCTTCGAAACGTTTCCCTCTCGCGAGTCTCGAGAGGGTAATTCCGACGAATTTTCTTGAGTAACCGAACCCGGGAGCTTCGTTTCGTTTCGAGGCCGGCCGAACACGGCCACGATAATCCCCGTCAGAAACGCAAATACAACCCTCGGCTCGTATGAATATTCCATCGACGCGGAATGAGGCGAGCCGGTTTGTTTACGCGACCCGATCCGCCTCCTCTCTCTGTTTAAATTGCTTAAAACCACTCGTGTATCGATCGATAGGAAATAAATAATAAAAAAGAAGGAACACGATTTTTGATCCTTCGAGTGACTCGTTAGAGGCAATTCCGTGCCGCTCGATTGTTCCCTAAAATGAGTGGACCATTGGTAAATCGATTGGAAAAATGATTCGACCGGCTCGTTGGGTAAAAATCGTCGGATGTAGGAAATAACGAGGGTGAACTGTTCGTTGAGTAGATACTTGATTGTATTAGTGCCGGTGAGTTGTGCTGTAAAGGGTGAATATCCACAAACGAATCGAGTAAGTCGAATAATTCGAATTTGGGTTCGAAATTTTAGTGAATGGAGCAGGTATTCCAATGAAAAAATTCTAGAATTACAATTCGAATAATTCCAACCAATCTTTTATCACAAATTCTACCCCCACTTGAATACTCGAATTTCCTTTAAAACCCTACATGCTTCTCCGCCCTCCGTCTCGAGGACTCGATCCAATTGCAAAAGTTTCGCTGGCTAATGCAAATAATACAAGAAATACGCGTCCCGCGGGACGCGGCGTCTAAAAGCCGAGGAGAAGACGGGAATCAGGTCGGAGACTCGGCGAATCTGTTTCGATCGAGAAGCATCGGGGGGAACGGGGTGAAGATAAACGAGACGCGTAGGTGAGAACCGACGGATTTCTTTTCGGGTAAAAATCGATCGGCCGGAAGGATGCTCCTCGAAGCTTCCGCGTTAAGAGGATTCGCGGCGAGAGGGTACCCGCTAAGAGAATTATTCACCCTCCTCGTGCAAAGTGGACTTCGTCCGACGGTCCGTTCGCCGTGGACTCGCAGAACGTCTGCGAATGATATCGATGGCACCGGTATCGGCTTCCCCGTGAGAAAAATGACATTCGGCCCGGTCCGTGAGCGAAGATTTAACGTCCCGGCTCGTCTTTCCCCTATGGAGATTTAGTCGTGAAAAATTCTTGAAACACTCGCGAGGAGGAACGAGCATTTCCTGGATACACCGAGTGGATATACATCATGGACGGTGGAAAAAAAAAAGAAATTCGAATTGGAGACTGATGGGGGAGAAGATCGAAGATCCTTTCCTGGGGGCTGATGCTACGGTTTTTGTCTTCTGAGATTTTTAGTCAGTCGGTTTGTTAATAGCAAGATATTATCGCCAATATTTGGTAAAAACATTATAGCAATTTTTTAATCGTTCGTTTAACGATACTATGGATACACACTTTGTCTGGTTTATCCCATGGTAAACACTTCTCTCGATTTGCGGTTCCAATTACCACTTCCAGCGATTGCAATTTTCATAAATTATCATCGAATATGAGGTGTACACGCTTTTTGTTTTTCTTTCATTTACATAACTTCATTTCCTCGAACAAGTTTTTGTAACGACGTTGCACCTGCTTCCAAATATTGACACGAGTACGTGAAATTGTTTATAAAAATAAATTAACTCACCCTTGAATCTTTAAACACGAAGCTTCAAATCCTCGATTATGCGAGCGTTCGATTATCTGCGGGTTAGTTGATCTTGACACCGTGCACCGACGGGTCATCAAAACGTAAACGTGCCGACTTGTTTATTTAAGACGAAATAATAATCAGGATGTGCAAATTGCGATGTAAACGACGTAATAGAATGGTTCAGAGATAACTTCAAATAATACAAACAATTCAATTTTAATTCCAACAATTGGTATTAATGGGATGCTTAAGGTTCTACTGTACCAAATTTTAATTTTAAAACCAACGTGTCCTTAATAAAAATTGTCTACATTATTTTTTCAATCCAAAGAGGGATCAACCGTCTCACAGTATATTCTTTTTGGTCGTCGTTGTTTGCTTCGCGGTTCCATCCCGCATCGGTTTACTCGTTTCTTATCCATCAATTTCCAGCAAATCCTGTGGGTCTATCGACGAGTTTCGAATAGTCTCGGAAGATTCCCGTGGAATTTCAGCGTGATTCGAGCGGGCGTGCAGTCACGCATGCCGGCAACTGCGAAAACGCGAGTGGAAACGGGAAGCTGGAGGCGCATCGAGCGAACGGAAATCCCGGTATTGTCTCGAACACCGCGTGCTCTGCTCCCCAATACGGGATAATCTCGGTGGAGGGAGTGCGGTGTCCCCCCCTGTGTTCCCTGCGGGAGCCCCGATAACGCCCTGGAAACAGAGAGAATAGCCTCGGCGAAGGGTTGTTACGGCGACCGGCCTCCGCTTTTCGCTGGCTCGATCGACGGAATTTTACACCGGCATAAATCCACGAATTTTCGGGTCACGCGCGTGCAACCTCGATTCCCGACGCTCGCCTTTCTTCTTAACAGCTTCTGGCCTCTCTGCACGACCCTATGGGATCTCGGACGGAATCTCTGTAGTTTGTTCGAAACAGCGAATCGCTTTATGACACCCCTTTGTAATTCCATTTCGATCGAACACTCGAATTCGCTGAGATTTTGCAATGGTATCCATGAAATATGTACTTTTGCTGGGTTTTTTAACCCTTTGAGGACGGAGGACTTTTAATCTTAGCACAGTGACATGAAATAACCTTAGGTTTAAAAACCTAATAAAGTCTCGGTGTTAATTTTTAATCTAAATTTCCAACGAACGACCAAATCGTAAAAGAATGTCATAATAATCCTCTTAAGCGTACTTCGACCGCCTTTTTGTACTCGCCTCACGTCTCACAACTCTTATTAACGTTTGCTTGGAAATGAATCATTCGTCGAAGTTTAATCGCGTCAGCGAGAACACTCGTCCCCCAGGTTGAACGTAAATATTAGCCCGTGCCGTTTTCCTCGTAGGATCTCGCGTTTACGTTCGTGTATTTTTCAGCCTCTTCGCGGAGTCCTCGAGGCCGCATTAGCGAGCCGACGAAACGTTGCTTGCGTCAGGCGATGTGTTTTCGAGCCGATCTCAGACGAGTGTCACGATGAATTATTGTATTATTCTCCTTTCGCTCGTCATACAACAGGAAACTTCCTGGTTCGCGACAAACAAATCTCGATAAGATTTCCTTAATGATCGCGTCCCGCTGTTATCAGTTACCGAAGACACCTTTTGTTTGATCATGTCGCGGTGATCGTTGCAGGGGCGTCGGTGTACTTTTGAATGAATCGACGAAAGGTGTTTGCGTTCCATTAGACCCTATCGGTTATTCGAAACGAGAAGTAGCAATTAAAATTTGATTTTATTTTTTTCGTTAGAAGCCTTTCGATCAAAATTTCACCCAAAAATAATTGCCGCGGGCTGGCGCGCAGATCCCAGGCAAACGCAGACGCGAGATCGTGAAATAATTACGCGCGGCTAAACACGCGCGCGTTATTCTCTTTATCGCGGCGTTCGGCTGGGCAACGCAAACGATAGCGCACGGAGGCGTGCAGCTTTTCGACGGATCAAACGGATGCCGGTTCGATGATCGCCACGGGTCGACTAATTACGACAATAGATGGATCCTGGTAATCCCGGGGACAGAAGGGTGGCCCTAGGAGAATCGAAGAGGGAAAAGGGACCGGGGATGGTTGTTTGGCCAAGCATCGAATCTATCGAATACCCCCCCATCCCGGGAGTATTTGCGTGGAAGGAGAAGAGGCTGGGTATCAGCCGTGTGGATTCACGTAGTACAAATTTAGTAGCCGGCCTCGTGTGTATCCTGTCTTCGCCCTGTTTCCCTTGTAATCTCGGGAGAGCCCAGCCGATCCACCTACGCTCGATATCTTCCTTTCGTAATGTCCGTGACTTCCATCCAATTTTTTTTTCAAACTATTTCAAATTTGTTTGATATTCGTTTGCAAGACAAAAGCTTTAAATCTAAGGAACTTCTCAGGGAAGGAAAGGGAATCATGTTCGTTCTTCGAACAAACTCGAAGGCAAAAATTGCGTCGATCTACGTGAGGAGAATTTGGGATGGACGGGTTAGACGGGACACAGACGAGCGACCACGGGGCGCTAACTAACGGCCGTAATCAAGTAAGCAGTTTAGTCGTGCGATCCGGTTACGTCGACTTAGCCTTCCGTATCGACGAGGCGTCACTGATTGGTTTACAGATCTGCTGAGCCGAACTCACGGACACTCAAAGGCTCCTCTAGTTAGCTCCCTCCTTATCTCTCCTCCCCCGGTTTCCCTGCTGTTTCATTAATTTCCCTCTGATTCGTCGAACGTCGCGAACTCCTTTGCACCTTTGATTTCGTCGTCGGAGGCACGACCCCTCGCAGAAGACGTTCCCGGAGGATCAACATCGAGGTTCTTTATAAATGAATTACGCTTAATTGCGACAAAAGCGAAGGATCGAGCCGGTGTTTAACGGAGGAGAAACGTCGGGTACTTGAACGCGATATAAGTGAGTCCTTCGCGAAGACGAGGCTTCATTATTCTTGAGTTGTCACGATCCGCGTCCCTCGTCAACCGGGGATAATTATCTTGGAACGTCGAATAATTCAATTAACCCTTCAACGACGTCGCGTGCTCGCTCGTTCTCGCGGATCGATCTTCCTCGGCGCGTTCGCGTCTTGAGCCGTTGCACGGTTGAATAACTGGTGAACGAAAAGGGAGATTGAAACAATCTCGGTTCGCTGCCTTTTGAGAATCGAGGACACTTCGATAGCTTAGAAAGTTGGTATGATCCTAATGCGGTTTGTTAGGGAATTTATGTAATTCCAAATTGGTAGCTTGGGAGGTCGTTAAATTCCTGCTTGCTATCTCTGGAGGGGTGGTGAAATTTAGATTCACTAATAAATTACCACTTGGTAGCATAGAAAATTAATATTCCCACTTAAAGCCTTAGAAAATTAATAAATTCCCGCCTGGTAGCTTAGAAAATTAGTAAATTCCCACGTGGTAGTTTAGAAAATGAATAAATTCCCACATGGTGGCTTAAATAATGAAATTCCCACCTGGTGGTTTAGAAAATGAAATTTCCACCGGATACCTTAGAAAATTGTTAAAATTCCGAAACCTCGAATCTCATAATTACAGAATGAAAAGAATTCAGCAAAGATTTAGGAATAAAACGGGGAACATTATCAACGATAACCAACAACGAGGGCAAGATCGCGTCTATAAAACGATCGTTAATTTCAGGCCTGTTGTACGGAACGACAGTTTAACGAGGCAATTTAACGTCAGGGCAAATGTTTCGCGATTATACCGACACACGACCATCCTCTTCGTCGCAGCACATTTCGAAGGGTGCATTTTGTATAATGACCGATCGATACTCGGCGAATATAATAAGAAGAGGCTTTCAAGAACTCCGGGAGTGTTTCTTTGACAAAGAATTCTTGCCAACCCCGTAATCTTCCCCCTCGGAATGCTAATTTGAATAGAGTAGAGAACTTCGTGGTTCTCCCTCCATTCCTTTCATCCAACCGTGCTTTAATTCATTAAAAAAATATTTCTCTCGTTGATTCTTCGTTCAATTTTATTGAACGAAAATTTGCAATCTTTCGACGCGTTAAATCATTCGAATATCGAGAATTTCGCGCGATACATCGTTCCGGGAAGGGGACACAAAGGAAGGAGGGAAAGGGCGCGTCAGTTTCTTGACAGACGTGAAAAATGTCGCTCGTATGCAAAGCAAATTGTGCCACGACGTTTCATTATTTCGCGCCGTCAGCATCCGGTTCTGGCGAGGGTGATTCCCTAAAATTTAATTCTCAGTCCGGAAAGTCGCATGCCTACGAAACATCCTCGTCCGACTCTGTTTAATATAAGGTCGCGCAGCGGCTTTGGCGACGGTTGGGACACCTGCGGTCACCCCTTCGTGTCCCCACCCCTTTTAAAAATGATTAACCTGCCGAAAGGGGCCCCGCGCTGACGCCGATGAAAAATGGATCTCGGTTGGCTTTTAGGACGGCACAAAGGCGTCGTTAACTCTTCCTACTCGAGGCTGCTTTTTAATGACACCCTCCTGCCCCTCTGCCCCGGCCATAAGAATTACCCTACTCGCGAAACGTCCGTGACACCCCTCGTGAACGATGTCGTCGCCTCGAAAGTTGTACGAGTAATACGAGTTTCTTCCACGATTTTTTCTTTTAACGTTTCATTTATTCGACCCTCGACGACTGACCGTTCGACCGTGACGCGGGAAATCGAGGCGGGGTCGTTTACGAGCCGCTGTCAAATTTTTGTACGTCTACTTCCGGACCGGTTCGTCGAGGAGGAATAAAAATGGAATCGAATGGGCGCATAGAGTGGTGAAAGTTTCATTTTATCGCGCGTAAAGTTGAGGATGGTTAGCGGAAGTTTCAATCGAAACAGAGCTCGACACGAGTTTCGTCGATTGATAGAATCGTTGACAACGAAATGAACGCACCGGGTAACGCGTGTCACGTCGTTTTGACAAGCTATTTGTCATTTTAACGAGCCTCTATTAATAATCGCGTTCCGAGCAGACGCGAGTGCACGGGCCATGTGTGCACAAGTGCCTACCCACGTGATATTTAAGTTTTTAGAAATGTTCAACGAATTATAATTCTTGCAAGAAAATTTTGATAATTAAGCTGGAATGTTACTTTCCATCTAAAATTGAAAAATATTCATTTTCCAGTATACAAAATTATTTCCTTTGAAAATTTAGGTAAGCTGCCAATGTTTCTGGACGTTGAAGAAGAAAGGGTGAGACTGGATCTCCAATTAGGTTTCTTCTTGTTGGAAAATAGAGACACGTGGTTCCTCTGGTTGACGCAGGGAGGAACACCGGCTATTCGATACCCGTTCCTTACCCTTCGGCTGACCGGCCAGGCTTAATGAAAACCGTGATTGAAGCCGGTTGCACGAGGGGGTTCGATCGATCGGTACGAATCGCGAAGAGGGTGTTTGGCAGCCAATCACCAGCCTCCATCGAAAGGGACCAACAGCGTTTTTCTCTTCCCCCTTTGATTCGATGGGATTCATGAGTTTGACTTTGTACAGAGAGAACGGTACCGAACTGTCGGACTTTTCCTCGTGCACAGGGGATAATCAAACTGTTATTACAGCCCCGATGGTGTGAAATATATTTGCTCTCGGTAAACACGATACTACGTTGCTTCCCCAATCAAATGTTGCTCCTGTTTTCTCGGAATAATTGTTACATATTTCGTTAGTTCTGGTAGCTCAATTGTTCACAGATCCAATTTGTTCTTCCTGTAATAGAAATTTGAGTTTGAAATAGCTCCCATGGGTTTGAAGTGTTAATATTGTATAATAGATAATTAAATTAAAACGTTTAGCATTTAAAATATTATACATTAAACCTAGTTCAATCTCAAACCTAAAAGTTTGTTTAATATTTCGTTTCGCACTAAAACAGATTGATCAGGAAGAATTTATCGCGGTGGCGTGTTCAGAGAGGCATAAAGGCAGCCAGGGCCGTACGAAGGGTGGAAGAAGCGGCTGTAAGGGCAAACATTTTTCCGCGCTTCTTCGAGAGCTAATAACCTCTGCATATTTGATGGGGATTTCATTCTGTAGCGAGCGGAGACGTTGCTCGGTTTCGACGTAATACCGAGGCGAAGCCGAGGGAAATCTAATTTCTTTCGCTAACACGATACAATTTTGATCCCGTCCCCGAATCTGAAAGCTTTCCGTGTCCCCGGGCTTTTCACCTTTTCACAAATCCCCACCTCTTCTCCTTCTCCTCCTCCTCCTCCTCCTCCTCCTCCTCTATGCCGTCGTCTGTTGTATATTAAATTGACCAAACGTTTCTCGTAGCTGGGTCTTGTTTGTCCCCGGCTCCGCGAGACCGGCTATCGATCCTCCCCCGGAACGCTTCTCGCGAGAGGAAGAAGAAGAAGAAGTAACGACGTTTTGTTTCGTCGTAGCGCAGGATAAATACATCCTTGCCTTTTTGTCTTTCTCCTCTTCGTCCCGCGGAAAAAGCTCCGTTTTATTCCCTTCCCCCCTGGTAAAAGGGAGAAGGATCCTCCTCCGGAGACCTTTCGTCGATTTTCTTCTGTCTTACGGTTTATTAACTCTCGGTCGATTAGTCGACCCCACCGATATCCTTCGTTCGATGGCTCCTTCGAGATTTACGCTCGAATTATTCGCCTCTTCGTCGACCACAATCACGGACGACCCTCCCCCCACCGCCTGCTACACTGTTTATTATTGGAATCATTGGACAGATGGGACTCGTGATTCTTCTTAAAGCAAGATTAATTCCTCTCGTTTGCTCTTCTCGACGATACCGTGCGCGTTTACGTCTTCGTTTCCATGGCTTTCGGAGTAAATAATAATTGAACTTCGCCTCTTTGCTTCTAAACCGATATCAGAGCTTTTAGGTACAATTTTTTATCCTTTTTTACAAAGGAGGTTAAGTTTGAAGCAGTAACGCGACGCCAGCTAAGGTCCACTTGGCAGGTTTGTCCTTGGTCTTCAGATTGAAGGTCCATACGTAGGTGGGTCCTCTGGTTCGCGTTTTGTACACGGGACACTCGTACATGTTCCTCAGGTCCTGTTTGTCCTGAGTGATCGCCCTGACGTTGATCACCGGCATCGGAGGGAATAATTCCTTCGGTTTCGAGTCGACTATGATCCCCGTTTGGGTGTCCCACCTTGCACCCTCCATGAAGATCCCGTGGATGTACGCTCCATCCCTTGGTGCTGCACTGTTATCAAAAAATCTATCAATTTCCTGAATTTTATTTGGGTTTGTTTTGGGAAAATTTTAATGAAACAAAGTTTACGTGAACTCCTCTTTGCTCTTCTTCGTCACATCGCACTGCAGACACATTTTATCCAAAGGCAGCTCCTGTCTTCTGGCTGTCGACTGCATAATGGCGGTGAGCAGTGACTGAGGGTTGAAGAAACCGGCCAACCATACCGAAGGTGGCAACTGAAACAACATTCCAACCCTTGAACCCTCGTTTTTAATCCTTTTCGTCCCTACAGTGATTTTTTATTTCCCCCTTTGTTACCCCTCGATCGAGATACAAAGCTGAAACTTGGCCACATTGTTTGCTTACAACAAAGTCGGTGGACCAAGTCTCCAGTTCCCTGATTCGCAGCAGCAGATCCACGAACCAGGCAGCCAGGCCTAACAGAGACGGATAAGCCCTTTTCGTCCAGACTGGCGGCACTTGGTCGAGGAACAACGCGTTCTCCAGGTCCTCCATGTCCGACGTGATAGTCAGTTCACCCTTCAGTCCTAGATCCAGCTCGCGAAGCGATCGTTTCATCTCGGTGGTCAGATGGTTCATTCGTTCGCACTCCTGGAATGCCACGATCACGTAAGGTGTCCTCTCTTCCACCTTGCCCATTATCTCGGACATGTTGAACTCCTCGGGAAGCTTCTCCATTATCTCGTCCAGCATTTGCTTTACCTTTCGATTGGATATCGGTATTAGGATAGATTCATCAGCAAAGGGGTTAAAATTCGTCATTGTACCTTGTCTTCCCTCGTCACTGTCTGCCCACCTGAGCTACCTGCATCACGAGGCTGCATTTCGAACACAGTTTTGAATAAATTCTCGGCCGTCATTGTCAAAAACCCGATTTCTGCGTTGGGGTGCAAGCCGTACAGGTAGGGTGACTCCGGGGGCATCGCTTCGTCGATGTAGGCGTGGTAGCCGGCCAGATCTGTATTAGGTGGTGCTGGGAAACCTTGGAGAAATATTTAAGGAATTGATAAATTTAATATTTCTGAATATTAAAACTATAATTATCGAATTCTGTTAACATAGGATCAGATAAATGACCTTTATCATTTTATTAATTTCACCTGGTGCCAGTTGCAACTCTCCATCGACCAGATCAGGTTGCATCAACTCCTCAAGGTAAGACACACACAATCTCCTGTCCCAGTCGTCAGTGATGTGTCCACCATACATAATTTCCCCAAACAGGTACCTTTGCAAAACAATTCTACGTTTGACCAACATTCACCACAGAAATATTCATAATTGATCCTTGTTAAACAACCTCAGGTCCTCCCAGGGTACTTTGGAAGTAGCCTCCAGATAATTGTACAGAACGCTGACGCTGATGTGCAGGTCGCCAACGTTGAAGGGGTAGATCTTGTTCCAGCCCTGCGGGCCGAATTTCCTGCGTTCAGCGACCACCGCGTGGAAGTAGCACAGAGAAAACAGAATGGCCTTGAATTCAGCCTCCTTGCTGCACATCTCCAGAGTCTCCTGAGAGAAGTTGTCCAGGGCTTTGTGCAGGTTCGCCTGCATCCCAGTTGGTGGTTCGTTGGTGATCTTAATGGACGACTCCAGAATACCCTAATTTATACGTTCATATAATTCTCCATACTTGAGAAGATACAAAAATACAAGAAATTAAGGATCACTTGTGGTATGATGTGCCCTGCGGGGGTACTAGCTGGTTCAGCGCTCATGAAGACCCTGTAATCCTGATGGGAACCTTCTGCAGCTATTTCCAGTTTCTTTTCCAACAATGGCAACCATTTCTTCACGAGATGGATGTTCTGCAAAACCACCCAGTGACCGTTCTTGGCCGCCACGTCCATCGCTTGCTCGGCGACCGTCTCTTGCCCCTGACCCAGGGACACGTTGTGGAAGTTCTGGTTGTCCAGCGTGTAGCCCAGACGACGACCCAGGTCCTCCACGTCCTGTTCGCCATTTAGCAAAATTTATTAAACGTTTGCAAAATATTTGCCCTCCTTATTACCTTCAGAGGGTTTACTCCGGGTGACAGGATGAAAAAGATGGGCGTCGTAGGGCTGGTCTCCTCGAAAGATTTGGCGAACTCGACGGTGCGTCCCTCGATGTACCTGGGGCCTAGTTTTTCCTCGATAAACGCAGCGATCGCGTACGTCATCCTGTCAGGACGAAGCGCTCTGAGCATGCAGAGTCGCTGGATGGTCGTCTTGTTTTTCCACTCCTGTGGGAATTTCTCTCGCTCCGGGCACTCGCATTCCACCAGCTTCTTCCATCGCTTCGCCGAGCTCTCTATGTCTTTGTCCAGGTTTCTGTAAATTTTATTTTTCAAAAGAAAATACACATCGAGTTCGAGTAATTTTATAACGAAATAAGGTTATCTTTTGTTATAAAAAAGATACCGAAATTCTTCTCTGCTGGCGAGGCTCCTTATCCCGCCCCATCCGGTGTTGGAGAGGAAATCGACGGGCGAGGTGACGTGAGGTGTGACAGGAAATCTGAGAAGGAAGTCGAGCTCGCCGGCGGTCACCTCGTTCCTCGCCAGCAATATCTGAAACGCCATCTGAGACACGAAAATCAGTTTGTCGCATTCGAACAGGCCCCTGGTGGTGTACATGAACACGGAATAGGTGATGCACTCGATCAGATTCTTCACCCTTCCGGACACGTCCCCGGCCGGATCGGCCTTCGAGATGGCCTTTTGAAACACCACGCTGAAAGCTTTCAAGGAGAACTGATAGATTGGATTGATCGTGTTCAGATCGTTTAGGATGAAGTACAGAAGAGAGGCTCTGGTAGCGGCTGGTCGATACAGTTCCCTGGCTGCGTCGATCTCTCGGCTGGTTCCTCGAGCCTCCGTCACCTTTGACTCGATCTCTGCCGCGGTCCTCTTCGTCGTCTCGAGATTTTCCACCAGAGAGGTGTCCTCCAGCACGTTGCTGCCTGCTGACGATAGCCTGTGTAGAGTTATTATTAATTTTTTAATTATCGTCTTCGAAACTCTTAAATCGCCCATCTATTATAGCTCTGATGATTAATATTAAATAATATTATGCATATAAAAATGACGATCGAACCTTGATAAAAGGGAGTCTTCGAGGCTGTTGAGGGTGATCTTGAAATCATTCTGTTGTCTAGTTAGTTCAGCCTTGAGTTCCTCGAGATCGGGTCGCTCGGCTTTCACAACCTCGGCGAGTAATTGATCCTCGAGCCCGTCCCTCGTTACCGTGAAATTAATTAGAGTAGTTTGAGCCTGCATTTCGGGCTTGTAATGGGGATTAGCCAGCTTCGTGTGCAACAATAATCTGAACAACGGATTGTATTCGACCTCCTTGTCGCCGATCTTGATCGCGCGACCCTTCTTAATCAGGTTTCTGCCTAACAAAGGATCGAGCACAGGATCGACCGTTTCGCCGATATTCTCTACAAGTACCGTGGATCCTGTAGCCAGTGATTGCTCGATGACGTCCAAGTAACCCTTCTGGCCTAATCTAATCACGCGAAGCTCGTCCCCGTACTTCTGTTTGATCCATTTGATTCCTTGAAGCTGGGGAGTAATAACGATCGGTATTCGAGTTACACAAAGGTATCTAATTTCTCGGCAAGAATGGTGGGATTGGTAGATATCGTGAAATATTAATGCTATGTTAGTTAAACGATTTAAATATACCTGAGGATCGATCATTAAGGGCCAACGATCAGAGTTCGTCAGAATGGTGGCGTTTTCCGTGGACATCCTGTCGTTAGGCAACCCTTCGTTGTTCCATTTGGCTATCTGCGTATCGTCGGTTAACAACGACAAGGGGTCCAACCCTTCCGTAATCGGAACCGTCGGTTCCACGGTTCGTAGAAACGGTAGCCATTGCTTGTGCAACAAATCCTGACGGAATTGTTTCGTGAAGCATCCCACGTACGAGATGAATGCAGTTACCAACAACACATCCCCCGGTAGCGTGGATGCTTGTTGCATGAAACTTGAAACAATCATTTTTTAATACATAAAATATCATTTAATACATAAAATGACTACTCACTTGGCCACAGAATCCGCCCATCGTACATTCTCCGACGCCAAACCCCCGACCAGCCTGTTGGCCAGCGCAATGGTAGCGTTTGTGGCATCCGCTTCCTGCTGACACTTCAGCTTCTCAGCTGTCGCTTGCTCGAAGTCTGCCGTCAATTTCGCCAGCTGTTCCTCCAACGACTATCCACAAAAAATACCTTGAACACGTTCAAGATCGTATTTTTTTCATTCACATACCACGACTTTGCGTTTGATGACACTCAGCTTTTCCTGGGCGGCTGCCAGCTCGGCGTTCGCCTGCGCCAACGCTTTGCGCTTCGGCTCCACGTCGCAGAACACCTCGTAAAACTTGATGATGTTAATCACCCAGGCGCAGAGACCCGCAGCAGCCGCGGACTTCGACCTGACGAACTCCGGTTCAAATTCAGAGTCTTTCAGGTACGGCTGTATCGCCTTGATCACTTCAGGATGAATGTTCTCCTTGTCGTAGTTGATCAGGGAGTCCAGGAACGTGTCCACCTTGGCCATCATGATCTACGAGACGAAACCTGTAGGAAACCTGTACAAACATGTTCCTCTGACGCACCTTGGCAGCCTTCCAGCTTCTGTCCTTTGGTATTTTACCAGCTGGAGCCAGAAGGACCATCACAGCCGCGGTTACGTTGGTCACAACCCCAGGAGGCGAACCAAACGACTTCAGTTCAGTAAGATTAGCCTTGTTCAGCGTGTTCAACGCTTCTTGAGCCGCTAACAGCGCTGGCTCCGCTTTCATCAGGTCCATCTCGCAGTCCTTCTGCTTTTTCGATACCTCTTCTGCTATTATGGCCACCTTAGACTCCTCTTCGTCCGCTGCAATAAAACCATGTTCGTGTTCATTCTACTTTTTTAACCAGAATTAACAAAACTTTACCTATAGCCTTCTCTTTCTGCACTTTATCCGTCTCCACGCCCACGATGGTGATCAGAGCATCTGCTGCGTCGTTCTTCTGCTGCAGCTCCACTTCCTGCACCGCCAGCTTCTCCTTCAGCTTGTCCACCTGCACGGCCGTCGATCGCAGCTTCTCCAGGCCGTTCTCCAGCCTGCACACCCTGCCCCTAAGCTCACTCGCCTTCGTCTTCAATAGTCTGCTGTACAAGCTGATCTGCTCGAGGAACGACTTCGGGGTCGTGTAGTTGTAACGGCGCTCGCTGGCCAAGTAATGTCTGCTCGCCGCGTTCACGCTCGTGTGAGCGTGAGCCATGAATTTTGCAGCCGATTCTCTGCATTTAATCGATTTAAAATAATTATTTAATAATTGAATCGTTGTTGCTTTCTATCCATGTTCAGAATTGAGTTATTTCTACCCTATCTATCGAGGGTTGTTTCGCAAGTTGTGCTCGATACCTATAACTTTCCGGAAGTTCATCCAACTCCTGGAGGAACCTCTTCGACACAGACATCAAAGCTTCTTGCGGCCATTCGTGGAACCAGTTGATCGCGGTGCAATTTATTATGGCAGGGAATTTCCTCGAGCGGACCCTTAAAGTGGAGCCAACAGGGGAGAAGCAGAGAACTATACGTAGCTGTCTGCGTACCCGGTCGATGAAGAACTTCCAGCAGTTCTCGCGGGTGTCCAGCATGCCCGCACCTTTCACCTCGTTCCGTACTCCTGGGAACGATCAAATTGATTACTTGGGCAACTGCAAGGTACTTCCAAATAATGGAAAACGTTGTAATTTGATTCTATTAGAATTTGAAACGATCTAAAATTGAAAAATATCGATTCGTTTCATTTCGACAACCTGCTATGATGTTCTCCACTTCATCCTCGGCAAACAGGTCTGGCACCTCGCCAGAGGCCAGCATGTCGTTGATGAGCACGAGGAACTGCTCGTTGGCCACCTGCGCGTCGGTCATCAGGAACACCAGGCCCAGGTTCTTCAGTCCAGACTTGGTGTACAACACGGCGAGCTCCAATTTCAGGTCCGCGATCCCGTAGCCCTTCTTCAGCTGGATTTGGAACACCTCCAACGAGCTTATGAAGGCTGCCAACCTCGACAAGCTTTGCTTACCGGAACCACCCACGCCTACTAGTAGGGCGCTGCCCCTGGGTGATTCCAGGATTCTGTTTATGCGACACACGTGCATCATGGCGTCCTCGAACAGCACCAGGTTCATAGCAGCTACCAGATCGTTGTAGCTGATCATCGCTTCTGATAGTAATCGATGTAAGGTCGCCCAGTCCTTAACTGGCATGTACTTCGGTTCTCCAACTCCTCCTAGTTATTTCCAATGATTTTTATTTATGGGATCGATGATGTTGGTAGAGGTACTTACCTGCGAAGTGACAGAAGATGTTGGGCTTCTCCAGAACCGCACCCTCGTCCACTTCTTCTACGTTCTTCTTCAGGATATCCAGCTGGAGCTTCGAGAAACTCTCTATATCTTTCTCGTCGATGAGTTTGTCGCCGTAGACGCGGTGAGTTTCGTGTAGCCATAACCTGATTAGATCTATGGAAGACTGCAAACACTCGTTGCCGCTGAACAATAGTCCTTGAAAGCAGTTGGACAAGTCCCGGAGATTGAAGATGTAGTGGAACTTCACCGCCGTTGGAAGAAACATCTGGGCGCAGCGGTGGTGCAGCTGGATCGATGCTTGCACGATGTTGTTGCAGAGGTCGATAACACTACTTGGGAATCTTGAAAATTCGAGAAATTAATTTGAAATTATAAGTTAAAGTATTTCGAACTCACCTGTGCTCGACGTTCGACAGATGCTGTGACAAAATGGACGCGTAGATGGTCGTCAAGGACTCGCTGTTGGGGAAGCTGACAGCAAACACCGAGAAGTGTCTCTGCAGCCTTGGATTGATGGTAAAAGAGCCAGCTGTGGGGTTCATACAGCTGACATATTGACAATTGTGTATGTCCTTCAGGGTGAGCTTGGTCCTGTCGTACCAATGGCCGTAGTCCAGATGCTGACGAATCAGAGTGTGAGGCTGGACGGTTCCGTAACCGTCCACCTCTGGCATGTTCATGTCGTCGATGAAATAGACCAAGGTCTTGTTACCCGGTGGCCCGTAATTCCTGCCGGCCTTCTTCTCCAGCGACTTCTCCAGGATTTTCTGCAGCATCTCTGAAGAAGTGTAGAAGTTGAAGGGCACGTTGGAGACCGCGTAACTTTCTGACAATTGTAAGAGTTTCTCGGCGACAAGCACCGTTTTGCCGCAACCAGCGGTGCCGACCAGCATCACCGGGTGTCTGTCGGCCATCAGCAGGTCCAGGAAGTACCTGATCCTGATGGACTCTGCGGTGTAAACGAGGACAGCTTGCAAGGGCATTTCGGGGTCCAGTTCGAACTTGGGCAGACGCTGGGTCCATGGAACAAAGCTCTTCGTTTCGGCATCGATGTAGCAGTCGAAGACGGTGCCCTGGGAGGGGAACCTGATCTGCTTGAACTCGTTGGTCCACCATTTGCTGAACTCCACCCGATAGTCGATCAGCTGGTCTTGAAACATCGACGAGCCGAAGGACCACACCGCGGCGAACACGAAGTAGAGTTCGTAGTGCTCCTTCAGGAAGTCGCTGCCAGTGAGTTCTGGCTTCAGGAGACAGTGAAGGAGATGACAAAGCATCTCCACGTGCGCCATGTCAGCGATGGGGGTGATCTTCTTGAACCTCGTCCTCAGGGTCTCCAGGCAGAGGGGAATGTACTTGTCGAAGAGCATGACTAGGTTGGACTTCTCTATGGGGGACGTTCTCTTCTCCACCCAGCTGGTGACGTAGGGATTCCAGCCTAGATCCTGAGGATTGATGTACAGGATACCGGCACGGGACACCGTGGCGGGCGTGGCGGTCCTCAGGTTCGAGATCTCGAAGAGCAGCCTCATTACCGGGGTCAGTGCTATCCTCTCATTGCTGGCCAGTGTCAAGACCTTGTTGTCGTCCATGACGGTGTTCAGAGACTCGATCCACATGGGATCTATGTCACCGTCCAGGACGATCCATTTCGGGTTCTCGCCTCCCAAATTCGCCTGCTCCCTCATGATCACGGAGAACAAACCGTCCTTCCATTCCCTGGTCGCTGGATTGATTATTCCGAACAGCTCGTCATTGGTCACCGCCTTTGGGTTCAGGTCGTTGTATACGGGCTTCCTCTTCATGTTCTGGTACGTCCTGAAGAGGGTCTTCCAGACCTGGGTCTTGCCTGACCCTGCACTGCCTACGATGAAGACCGAGTGTCTGACTTCGAGCAGTTCTTCCAGCTGCACCACCTTCAGGATGAATCCGTCCTCGGGCTGGAGCAGGAGATCTGCTGCTGCTTGCTTCACCATCTTCTCGAACTCGACGTCCCGCTTCCTGGGCACGTCCAGCGCGGGGAACAGGTCGGCGATCAGGCCCATGAAGACGGGCAGGTCGTCGGAGACCACCTTGGGGATGTTGAAGTCGCGTAGGGCCCTCATCAGCACCTGTTCCTCTGGCCTTCCTGGGTCCCCTCGTTTGAGACTTCCGGCGACCACTAGGACGGATTTAATCGCTCGTAATCCCCAGTCGTAGTGGTCCTGCTTCGACAAGAGCTCCTTGCAGAGGGTGTACAAAGTGATGAACTTCCTGGCAAGGATCCTGGCGTCTTGAAATCCTTCCGCTACCAACATGATCTCGCAGATCAGCTCGAAATCTGGGACCACCATGGCACAGGGTCGAAAGAGAGCCTTCAGGTTCTCTGGTAACTCTGTACGGCCTGCGTAACCAGGGTTCATGGTGATGAATATACCCACCGTAGGTTCCAGACTTATGATTTCTCCCATGAAGTTGAACTTCTCCTTCTTGTCCCTGATGGCGTCTTGGATGGACTTCACTTGCACGGCTACCACCGATAACACTTCGACGGTAATTCGATTGAACTCGTCGAAACAGCCCCAGGCGCCAGTCTGCGCCAGACCTTTGTATATGTTGCCGCAAGATTTGTAGTCCATTTGTTCGGAACAGTTGAAGACGTACACCATTATGCCCAACGCTCTGCCCAGATCCTTCGTGGTCTCGGTCTTTCCGGTTCCCGCTGGCCCCGCTGGTCCCCCGCCCATGATCAGGTGCAGGGATTGAGTCAGGGTTATGTAGCATCTGTCCGTCAGTGGTGTTATCACCAACCTGGATCAGAAAAATAAAGAGTGTATTGTGCCCATCAACCAAAAGCTCTTATCACAGAACTGACCTAGGTGTGTTGCCCAGGTATTCATGAGAGTACTTAAACTGAGCGTCGCAGATGTTAGCGAAACAATCCTTTTCTTTCTCGTCCCATCGATGACGTAGCTGACTCTGCCACTGAAAAGCCTGCGACGATTCCACCTTGGACTGCACCAGTTTAGCCACAACGTCCCTCGAGTGAACATCGATCGTGCAGATAGTCATCACCTTCTGTCTCTCCTGTTTCGTGAGTTCACCTATCAGCAGCGTGATCAGTATGCTCAGCTGGGAGATCTGTTTCTTCAGATAGTCCTTCAAGGAGTTGTCGTAGCCCTCTTCCAACCGGGCGAAGGCTATGTTCACCTCGGTGGTCCACCAGATTTGGGTGCCGCAGAGGGACACCTGGGCAGGATAATCGAACAGCCATTGTTCCCGCGCTTTCTCCTCGTACATCACCACAGCCTCGCTGAAGTAGTGTCTGATGCTGACCCTCATGACCCTTTGCAGACGGTTCAGCCAGACCTCGACCGCGCCCTCGCAGTTCATCTCGCAGTTGGCGAACTCGACGTATTCGCCGTCTTTGGCGAACATGCCTTGTAAAATAATAAGGAAATTATAGACAAATCTAAACCTAATCTAACTCAAGGAACGTTTCATTTACCAGATACGAGTTTCGTGGATCCACCCGCCGTATCGTCGAACTTCAATCGAGCCATGGAATCGAACAGTTTCGTTAGATGCTTGGCCACGACTTCCGGTTGGTTTCCATTGGACAAGATATCCAGCAGATCGCTGGACGACACGAAATAGAATCGCGGGAAGGCGAGACGCTTCGTTTCCAAGTACTCGGCTAGTGCTTTCTCGCAGAGAACCAGCTCCTTCTGGAGCAGATCGAGAGCGGACACGAGACCCTCTTTGTTCGTCGCCTCGATCACGTTCAGCGTCTTCGCCAGCTCCTCCGTGGTTCGTTTGAACTCTGCATCGATCCGATCGAATCTCTCCGCGTCTACAGGTAGTTGTCTTCGTATATCTTCCGATGAGGTGAAGATACTCTCCAGGTGCATCCAGGTGCGTTGCACCTCGAACCAGATCGTGGTCACCTGGTCCGCGATGCTCAGCTTCCTCTGCCAGCTGGACACTTCCTCTAGGAAGTGGGCGATGAACTTCGAGGTGATTAAGTTTTGCAGTTGGACCTGAGAAAGATGACCTTGTTGCTTTTGGAGACCATTTTGGCTTTCTTTAATTAAAGGGAGGGGTGTGAGGTCTTCTTGCCCCTCGATTCTAAATTATTAATACCTGATTCTCTTCGAGCGTTTCAATCAATTCTTCGCTGGCTCTGATTAAGGTCGCGCCAGTTCTGGCATGGACCTCCTTCTCGAACTCCATCTTCGACCAGGTGGCGTTCAATTCCCTCATGTATTTCTCCATCGACATCTCTTTCACCGCCTTGTCCACTATGTTCTTCACTTCCTCTTCGCATTCGTGCAGATTCAGCTCCAGCAGGTCTGCCAACGTGGTCGACTCGTCCATGACGAATCGTACCTAATCGCAGGTGTCTCTACTGATCATGTTCTCGAACCGAAAGCAAGGTGCCATTCTGTTTATATATTTTTGCTTGCTAAATTATGCAAAATCTTGAGAATGACAGAAAATGGGTGTTCTATTGTAATTATAAAAAATAGATACGTGTTCAATGTGAAATCAATTTATTGAATGATTTATATACAGTGAGGGTGTACAATGAATGATATAACAATGTCATATTGTTGCATATTAAAGATGGAAAGTCTGATACAATTTCGTGGCATAAAAGTATCCTTAAATAGCACTTGTGCCATGCCATTTCGTGATACTTTGATTACTTTGAAATACATCAAGCCTAATTAATTAAAAGTCGTGCTTCGTGCTCTGCTGGCATGCTGTCCTATCGGTGCTTAGAATTTTAATGAATTATAAAAAAAACAATATGTGCGCGTATTTACAGTGGACTTACGGTCATTTCTGGAGTCATGTCGCCCAATTTCTGCAACACCGATAGCCTATGTACAGCGGTGCAACTAACCCTCTAATATCTTCGTGAATACACGATTCAATTCATAACAGATCACTTAACCCTTATTTATAACAAAAAATTCTTATAAAAATACACGGTGACAGTCGTCTCTTGTAATTATTCATCGAACTTTGAACCCTATCGATACCTTGGTGCTGTTCATCAATTGTCTCCAGTGTCTCTCCCGGATGGCAGGGTTCTGAAGCTCGGCCACGGCCCTCAGGGACGTCAGCATGTTCTTCACGGTCGCTTCCAGGGACACGTAGGTGTCCCACGACCTCATTTCCTTGTCCAGTGCTAATTATTCGCACAGTGCTAATTATTTAAAGAAAACTTGACTGAAAGATGAGCAATGTTTAAATTTTCAACCTCGTATCTCCTTGGCGAACTTCTTGCACTCGATGTCCATGTTCTCCACGTCGATCTTCCTCCAGGGCGTCGTTTTCCAGCCCTCGATGCTGCTCCGTACGATGTTCACGTAGTCCCAGAGCTGCTTGAGCATCCTCAGCTCTCTTCTGCATTGTCTCAGCACCTTGAACTCCGAGACGGTCACCTCGAACAACGAGGCTGACTCTTGTATGTCTTTCATCTGACGTTCCAGCATCAGGATCTCCTGGTGTCCTTCGTCCAGCAGCTCGTAGGGATTCTCGCAGTCGTACCTGAAGAAGTTGTAGCGACGAAAGGCTTCCCGGTAGTGCGTTATCGTCGTGTCGAACGCGGATATCCTTCCTCGTATCCTGGACACCTCGCCTGGTGTCAAGTTAAAAGAAATGGAATCCCAAGTTTCTATGTTAACATTTAATTAAATAATAACATTTGACGTATTCTTAAGATACCTGCTTGCAACGGAGCCACCTGCTGCTTGACCGTGAGGGCCAGCTTCTTCGTGTTGGCCCACTGTTCTGGTAATTCCTGAAGAAACACGTTCACCTCTTCTGGGATGTCCTGATCGTAAAATTTCAATAATTCGATCGTTTCTTCCAAAGGTTGGAACATCTCGTCGGTGATCGGTTGTCTTTCCTTCACTTGCAACAGATACCCCATCACGCTGACGAGAGCAGCGTAATCACCCGGTTGTACAGGCTGAAGTAGACCTTCGTCTGCTCGTCTGAGAATCAATGGCAAGATTATAATTCGTTTTTTGCGAATAGTCCAAGAAGAAAAATGAAGAGGACACCTTATAAAGGATCCCAGATCCGAGAGGCTGCTGGTAACACGATCGACCAGATGCCTTTTGAACATGCTCGACCATTTGCAGACCATGTTCAGCACCGACTGTCTAAAGGGTCTCAGGTCAACCCTGAACCAGCCACAAAACACTTTGGACGCTTCCATTTCCTCGATCTCGAGATAGAGGCCCTCGTAAAGGTCGATTTGTTCACGGAATTGCTCCATTTTCGGAGGTGACCGCGCCGGTCCCTTGGGGTCCTGCATGGCCACCATCTCCATTTCCTCCATCGTCAATTGTCGGCTATACTCCAGGAACTGTTGCATCACCATATCCCTGTCGTCCAGCCAGAGATAAGCATATCCTGAACAAAATCAGACAATATTACGATTAAATTCACAATCATATATTTCAAAATTACCTTCAAAATTGCTACAAAATTCGGTAGCCTCTTCGATCGCAGTTGCCACATTGTTCATAATCTCATTCTTCATTCCTTTGATATCGAGATCGTCCTCCAACTCTTCAGCGTATCCTGTGGAATCTTTCTTGAGCCTCGGTATTAGAGCAGCCATGCCTATTATGTCGTTCAGGAGGGTCAGAATCAACTGATCCAACCCTTCAGGATCGTCTGGTTCCAGGGACGGTATGTAATAAAGATCTGGCTCTCTGAGTTCCAGCTTTGCTTCCAGTAATGGCTCGGTCTGTCTATTACAGTCCATGTTCTCCACCAAGTATCCTAGAATTTGTAACTTTTTAATATTGCATTGTCATATTTAATATTGTCATTGTACGATTCGAAGGATACGGAAATCAGCAATTCGACGGTCGATGTAATGGAAGTTCCGACAGAAAACACGAGGAGCATTCACCTAAAGAGCACCCCACGGCCCTCCGTAGGGATTCCATGGCAATACCATCGACGTAAGCCACGTATCGCTGCCAGGCTCCCTCCATTTCATCAGTGACTTGAAAAAGCAGCCTGTTCTCGTCCAGCAGCGAATGGATCTGTCCAGCCGCCCTCCGTACCTCCTGGTAGCGTTTCGATACCTTCTCCGGTCGTTCGTCAAACGACAACAAAGCGTCTTTGCGACGATCCTTCCTCTCGATCAGAGGAGTCCTCGTCCACGGATCCAGGACGCCTTTCATCCTCTCCACGTTCGTCTGGGCTGACTTTATCCGATTCCAGAGCCCCTCCACCAGCTCGCCCAGCTCCTCGATGTACTCCAGCACCCCGTCCGACCTCCAGGACAGTTGTTGCTCGCCACGGCGCACCAGGCTATCGATCCTGGTTATCTCCTTCTCGATCAGCTGGGACTCGACGCGTTTGCTCGTCCTGCGGACGTTGTTGTACGAGTCCACCGTGGCGCCCAACAGGATGCGGAACTTCCTGAACGTCTCTGCCCTCTCTGATACCTAGACAGGTGTTTGATTAAAAATGGCCTGTAGAATATATTGAGGGAAGTACCTTGATCGCTTCTTCGGGGATATCGGACCTCGACATCTGCTTCAGATAGTTCACCTCCTTGAGGACACCCAACAGTTCGGGATCGAAGTTCAATAGCAAGATTGAATCCTTCTCTCGCGACAGGATATTGCGATTCAGACCGTTGTCGACGGTGCTGGGTACATTTTGGGCCCATTCGGTGAACAGGTCGTTCTCCTTGTCGCTGAAGATCTTGATCAGCCTCTGGTAACGTTGTTCTATGTTGCGACCCTCTTCAGTGTTTGCTATACTAAAACGTTGAAGAGCAGAGCGATACAGTAATCATTTTTCTTTATATTTTGGTTGGAAATTAAAATTGAAACAACATCGAATTTGTTAATTTCGAATCTCTGCCCGAGTCACTCACGGATGCTGAATAGCCTTGAAGGATTGAATGGGTAGATCGATGCGTTGCCGTAGCATGCTGATGAACGTCAAGGCGGCGGCCAGAGGAGGAAGATTAATTAGAGCGCCTCTGGTACCGCGATTGAACAACACCTCGACCACCGTCAGCTCGATATTCAACAGCTCCAAGATCCTGGAGTAACGATTCGCGAATTGCTTGCTAATCACTGGCCGGTCCAGCACCGATCCAGCGATATTTATCAACTGCATTATTTAAATTTTTAATCCAAATTCTAAATTACAAATCAGGTGTCACTTTATCTTTGCAAATACCTTGAATACACTTTCAAGATTTCCACAGTCGTCGAAAGCCTGACAGAGTATGGCAGCCAGTTTGTTATCAAGATCTGTGATCGATTGATTGAATTTGGCGCAATCAATAGTGAAAGAATCGTCGTCTGGTTCTAAAGCATCGTTGGCGCGTACAGTAAACGATAGAAACAATTGTTGAAACTCTTTATAAACATTGACTATCCTACTGCTGAGGGACCGTCCTAGTATTCCACCGATTTCGATTTTCTCCAACTTGGAGAACTCCATGACGGTATCGAACAGCCACTCGATGTCGCTCAGTCGTTTCAGAAAAGCGTCCAAACGAGTAAAAACCGCGGTGGGGTTGAAGGTCCATGGCGGAGCGTGAGGTTTCATCGCTGGCATGTCTTTTCTCAATTCAAATTGCCGCTTGAACTCTTCTAGGATTTCTAAGGAACCAAAAATTAAAAAACCAAGAGCTAAACTATCAAACAGAGATTCGATTAATTTATCTCACCTCGTGATATCTGAACCCGTTGCAACGCCTCGTCCACGTCGCTCTGGAAGATCGACGAAGGATCGAGAAATCGGCGCGCCTGCTGTATCAACAGGTTGCAAATCTGTCGAAGCATGATGATCACCTTCGAGGAGCTCTGATAGTAGGAGGATTTGGACCAGGCTAATCCGACCAAGTGTATCAGCGCGGCCATTAACGGCTTAGCCTCGGAGAAGTCGATTTCCTCGACGGCCTTGAAACACTTCGCCAACGGTGACAAGTACAGGGACACCTCCTTCGCCTCCGCCATCGAGGACATCACGTTCTCGAACAGGCTGCGGAAACAGGGATAGTACGCGCTGTCCGTTTTCTCCAAGATGCTGAACATCTTCTGTACTCGGTCCTCTTGCAGCTGATCGTGGATGTATCTAAAAAGACCTCTCGAATTTAAGTTCTAAAATTAAAGCTGAAGAATTTTGTTGAAAATTAATCAGCAGGATCCACCTTAAATTCGCCAGTCTGGTGGACCAGTACTCAAGCTCGACGTCTGGCGTCGGATTCTGTCCGTTTTCGAAAGCGGCGCTTGATTCTTGAGTGACAACGTCGTTCACCAGGTAGGCCCACTTAATCACGACACCCTCGATGGCGCTTTTCAAATAGAGATCGACGGATTGAGCCCCTTCAGCGCGGACCAATTTCTCCACCTCCGCCACCTTCTCCATCCCGGCTGGCATTGGCAGCACCGTCCTGCCGTTTACCTGTCCTTTCACCTGTGTCCCAGACGGAGGGAAGAAGCTTGACAATTTGAAAATTGCTAAACAAATTAATAGTCTTCCACTATTTAATTTGATGAATCTTTACTTGGTACAAAGTACCACGAAGAGCATGAACGTGGCTGGAAATGTCCTGGACCGCGACGGCGGGTAGGTCCTTGTGATTTTCCGATTTTCTCAGAAGAGGGGCGAACACGTTGTCCACCAGGGTGGCCAACTGATCGACAACGCGAGGCGATAGATCGCCTAAGATCAGCATCGAGGAACAGGCTTCTTTCTCTTTGGCCAGCGGCGTTTGTTTCACTTTCACAGCGTAAACACCTGGATAATTTGATTAATTAGAAGTTTATTGATTAGGGAGAAATTGTCTTTGTCACAGCCACCTTTGGTTCTCTGACACGGTATAGGAAAGGAGGAGGATGCCACCAATTGGGCGTTGGGCGTCAGAACTACGAACAGCGACGCGGGTAGAGGATTATCCAGGAAGTCCAGCACGGCGTTTCTGTACTCCTCTGTGAGTAGTAATCTTCCCCATTTCTCTGGCTTCAGTTTCAACGATTTCTGCACGAAACCCCCGATGTAATCCAGCCGGAAGTCCGTTGGCCCGTCTGGAGCAGCCATTTCTAACAAATTTTCAACAGATTTCACGAATTGTATTAATTCCATGAGGTACCCAATTAAAAATTATACTAATTTCCTAACTTTGTACTCACTGGTTCGATAGAACGGTACTTAACGAAACTAATGGCCCCAGGGGACTGAATATTATATATCAAAGATGCGAGAGGGGTGATCGGTGGAATAATAAAAATGTCAACCGTTGTACAAGCAGGTCAAGAGACCAGGCACCGAGCGAACCCAACTTGGAATGACTGGGCTTTCTCGCATTGGCCGATCGTGTCTTTTGAGCCTGCTCGTTGCCTTCCTATTGTCACGGAAATATTCCAGGGGAATAACTGACGTTGCACGCGATCCTGTCTCCCGTGTACTGGCAGGTACCATTTTACTCTTCCGTCGTTGCCGAGGAACAATATCAGTCCGTGTTTCGCGTCCGCGCTGGTCTTAACCCTTTCACGATGCTCAGAATCTTTATAAAATTATTTTTATTCATTCCTTCGAAAATGGGACCAATTTTATTACCAATTGGAAACTTGTCGTGTATCCTACGAAAAATATTTCATTTAATTAAGTAAAATAATATTGTGAGTTATTCGTCGTTGAAATTCTTCAAGAAATCAATGAACCAACCAGTAGGTAAGTGAAATTGTACAACTGCAAATAATATTCACCTTACTCTTACTCTGTTCTCGCAATTGCCGCAGTTTCTGTTTTGTTGCCTATCGAAAGTTTCGTTGATCGGACCATTGTACCCAGGGGAACCGTGGATCGCGTAGGGAACAATGCGCGCCGGGGAGGAGAAACGTTGTCGTTTGATCCATCGGACGGGGATAAAGTTAGCCCCGATCGGATCCGATCGATCGACCGTAAAAACGTGGAAATTGCGCTGACGTAAAAATAGGAAGGCTGGTTGCCGCAGCTGTTTGCCCTTGGACCTCAGCCAACCCGAAATGGCCCTACTTCTCCGTCGTTAAAACCCCTTATTTTCCTAATAGAGTCCTGGTAATTGTCTCTCCGGAAAATTCAATGCAATTTTACAATCGAACGGATTCTGTCTTAAGTTACAATAATAATTCCATCGAAATTAGGTTGGATGAATAATTTATTATTCATCCCCTTGGTCGCGAGACGAAACTTCGCGAACAATGACGGGCGCCCAAAAGCCGTGTAAGAAATTGAAAAAAATGCGGAGCAGCTTGCGCGAACATCTGCCATGCCAGAGGTGCTGTCACTCCCGTCAGGGAGTTTTCACGATTCGGAACAGCGTGGCCGATCAAACGGTCGGAATTAATTTCTCCCGTCAGGATTAGCTGTCTGCCGTATCCCGGAAGGCAGCAGATTTTCCGGTGCTCGGCCCACGTGCACTGTTTTTTCGAATGACGTGCACACGAACGGACGTACGAGATCTCTTCAGAGAAACGCGGCGCGGCGCGCACAAAGGGGGACGGTCGCGCTTTTCATTTCGTGGTGGCTCGCCCTTCGTCGAATTAGGAGCCGGGGAGGGGAAAAAAAAGACACGACCCTCTCGGTACCGAATTGCATTCATCGCGGCGAATTTCATTCTCGTCGGATACTCGTCGCGTAAATTGGATCGAGGCGCGGCCCGGAATTTTCTCAATCTGTTTTCAACGAATCGCGACGGGTTGATGAGTTCTCTGACGATTCGCGTTCGGGAAACTTGTTTTCCCACAAAAGATTGTAAAAATTGTGACCTTTAACGCGTGCTTCTGTGACATAAAGGTATCCCAAAATGGCACCTGTGGCATGTTAATTCGAAGCTCAAGTTTTGATAAAAGAAAGCAATCTTGTTCATCCCTCAATTATTCCATTAGCGACGTTATCGAATCCCGATTATTCTCATCGTCGTGCAATCATTGTACGCGATGGAGGATTAACAGAGTCCTCTCGATCAATTGGCGCTTCGAAAATACAACCCCTTCTACCGTTGCAACACCATCAATCACCGTTCCTGGGAGCTTCCGTCCCCCAAATTGAAATCGTCGAGTGGCAAAAGACGAGGAGAAGAAGAAAGAAAAGAAGGCGCCTCCGAGCGTCTCCCAAACAATTTGCACCGAGCGTGGGTAATGATTTCGGACGTTATCTACCCCTGGGCGAAATTTGTCCCGGTTCCCTTCCATTCGTCATCCGCCCCGCGACTTCCTTTATCGCTGCAAACGGACCGTGGGCCCAGGCTACGGGATCATCCGGCCGTGCCTCGACCGGAAGCGGAGCCAGGCTCCGGGCGTTCCCGCCCTCTTCTTCTTATTCTTCTTCTTTTTTTTTTTTCTTTTGCTCGACGACGCGTCGGAAATTGATGATCGCGAGCGTGTCCCGCGGCTATTTCTCGTCGCTTCGAGCTTTCCAGCCTTCGAACAACGCGACTCGATGCCTTCCGACCGAAAACGATTTCTTATTTAGCCAGCCTCCGAACCCACAGGTCATTTTTCATCCCTGTCCTCCGCTTCCTTCTCCCTCGTCGAATCCATGCGTTTTGAACGTTGATTCTGTAGTTTTCGTTAATTCCAAGTTTTGCATTTGATAAATAATCATTTCGAATGGAAGTAAAATTCTGATTTGAATAAGGGGTGCAATCTTCTCTGAAAGTTTGCGGTGTTCTTCATTTTTCTGATACATCTTATCAACTGCGAAACTTTTAATAGAAAAAGTGAATCATATCGATTTTATGCACGGGGAAGTAGTGTTTCGAGGCTCTCGGTGAAATTGATAATACCGTCGGACTCTATGACACTTTGCTCGTTCGTCATTCTTATCTGAATCGAAAGTCTCATTCTTTACATCGAGATAGACGATCCACTCTGCGAAATACACCGATACGTATCTCTTTTAGAAAGTTTCCTCCAACTTGCCACCGGCTGTACGAAACTGTAGGGGTAGGTTAATGCAAAATTAAATTAAGCGATATTTTTATCTAGTCAAAATTACAACAAATAAGAAAGTTTGACGATGATATTTTATAATTAAATATAATATTGAATAAACAGTTGCACCTAGAACGAGATGTCCGGCAATTCCAGGCAATATCGATAAAAAAAATCATAGAAATCATAAGAAGCGAGAAAAGCAGCGAATAAAATCGTTGGTTCGAACGAGATCCCATTCGCGGAATGCCTGTTACAAATCTGAGCGCGCATCCGAACCGTTTTACGTAAATCTAATGGTACAATTCCGAAAACGAGACGGACCGTGAGATCGAATTGGCTCGTGGCCAGGGACGTACCATCGTAGACCCCGTTAAAGTCCCCCAAACCCCGGCCCCTCCTCGTGTCGCGAGAATTTCCTTGCGCGCAGGGAAAGGCGACGGGTCCTTCGAGACATTTATAATTCAAGGTATCGCCCTTTGCGGTCTCTGGTAACGGCCAGTGTACCGCGATCCTGCGACCGATGCGACGCTAATTTCCACCCGAAAACGTGCACCGCAATTTATTATTTTAATCATCCCCCGGCTGGGTTGACGCCTTCGCCGGAAATTGCGCGCGATTCAGTCGCGAAACCGGTCGCTGTTTAATTAAACCCCGCCTTCTAAATCAGCCAGCCGAGGATCCGATAAGGATCGATCTTGTCTTTCTGTTAATTGTTAGACAAAATTTATTTAGTACGATTTGGATAGTAGGAGAAATGAAAAATATTCGTAAAAATATGATATTCTGAAAAAAGTAGAAGGGGTTAATTCAGAAACCAGCGACATTATTGGCGAAAGAGGATCGAAAAAGGAAGGGGATTCTTTCGCAGCACGTGCTTCACTCTCACGTCCCTCCCCTATGGGGGGTATGTTCGATGGCAGCGTCTTATTAACGGACTCCCTCGACGCATTTCGAAGTGGAGTGTCAATATACGCCGACCGGATTATCATAATATCGTCCGTCAGCCTGCCATATATGCGGGTACATGCTCTCTGAGTGACATTTCACCGACCCTCCCTCCTCTCCGTTCTGTTCGCGAATCGAGCTTTAAAGCCTCCCCTTTTCGGGAAACTTTCCAACGCCCAGATTCGCCAGATGCGTTTCGCGAACAGCTTCTCGCGACACTTCTTCGACGACGCTCGATTAAGGGTCGGCTGAGAGTTCACAGGGGGTTACCAGGGGTGTTCAACTTTTTATTTGCGTCTGACTTGTTCCACGGATTGAGCTTCTGGATTATTATCTCGAAGACAACTTTGTCCGAGGTATTTTCATTTTTGCGCCAAGTTGCCAAGTTTTTGAAGAGCGTTGGAAAGTGGAATACGGGTGATTCCACGTCAAAATACGCTTTCGTTGATTCCCGAAATTTTACGAAAAATACCTCCTGGCGCATCATGTTCAGAAATTTTTAGAGGGTCACCGTGTTACAGGGGTCGCGATCGCACACGATGATCGAGCAACAAGCGACTCGCGGAGGAACAGGAGGAGAATTTACGGTGGCGCGTCGGCCTATAATTTGCCGGGTCCCGTTTCGAGACGCTTGTCTCGGCTTTGTAAAGCAGTCGTTGAACGTGTCGTCGTTTTATGAGTTTAATTTGGAGCGCGGACGAGCGTGAGTCGCGGGGACAGGCCCGCGGTCCTCGTTTCCAAGGGAAATTTCCGTCGGGAAAATTTAGGAGCGTCGCCGACGACCGCGGCGAATTTGGCAACAGCTGCGGTGTCCCTCGGAAAAGCGCGGTTAAATTAGGTTGCCGCCGCCTCCTAAATCCGCTCGATGCATCGTAATTAAAGCCTTCGGGTTGGTTACTTTCTGCGCCGACATTGCAAGGGCATACCGGAATAAACCCCATCCCCCATCCCCTCAGATGCGACGACCGCATGACCGTCGACGGTGATTCATGAGCGACGACTATCTTTCGAAACCGGCCACTTTTCTCTTTACTTCTAATCTCTTGGATGATTTACGAGGCCAGATATTCAGGGTAGTTTCGAAGTTTCGCCAGCGGGGACATTACGTCGCGCGGAATTGCTGATATTAAACGCCCACCGCACTGCAACGGGTCATTTTTGCAAGGTAAAGACAAGATCGGTATCCGTTGACCGACTGTATCCGATGTAACGTGCGCCATGGAAATTACAGTGGAAGAATTATGGTTTCTGTTCGGTTCTTTCGCCTGTCTGACCAAACTCGTCCTTTTCTACTGGCTCGATCCAAACTATGTTACTTAATTTTAAATTTCATATTAAATGACAAAATGAATTATAAGCATAAAAAGAGACTCTGAAATCTATTATTTTAACAAGTTTGCTAATTCCAGAGTTAATTCCTGTTAAAAATCTTGATTAACAATCCTAATCCGACCTATTCTTCCGCAATTAAAAGCTAATTCTCCAGGACGTACACGTACGCCGTCCACGATGAAAGGGTTAATATTTCCATTTCTATGAAACTCCAGAATTCCACGCACGTACGATAGTACCATCCCGCTAGACCGCCCGCGGCCTTCATTCGTGGAATAATTTTTATCCCCTTAACAGAGTTAATGTTCGTCCAAGAGCTTCGAGCTATCCCCAGGGGCCTATGGTTTCCCTAAATCGGCGATTCCGTGTACGCGATTAACGGAAACGAATCGCCGGAAGTCCTTCCAATTATTTTCCTACAATTCACAAGAGCCAATTCAAGACAAACATTCGAACGCTCTTGCAACGCGAGCCAGAAAATCAAATCTTCATATTGCGACCAATACATAATATTATAATTTATAAATAAACTAAACGAGTAAGAAAATAAACTCGAAAGCCCCTTCGAGTATTTTCACGCGATTTGTCCCTGCGGAACGCTCGCAGGGAATCTTCGTTTTTCGTAGGTTACCGTTTCGCGAACACGGCCGTGGACGAGGTAAGAATACAAAAGCGAATGGCTCCCGGCTAGCGGCAAGTTCCGCCGCTCGCTAATTTCCGGTGGGTCTCTGTCGAGCCACGAAAAAGATCATTAAAGTTCGCGTTACCATCTGCTCGCCGCGTGAAAGCGGACGAATAAGAATAGAACGGAGAAAAAGACGAGGACCGAGACGTGTCGGGTAGGAGAGGTAGGGGCGGGGGAAACTTAATCCCTTGGGGGGCCAGAGAAATTTCTCTCCGGAGCCCCTCCTCGGCCCAGCCACTTTCCCTGGAAATGCCCTTGGCGAGCGTCTGGGAAATTCTCCGAGTTAAGCTGCACCAAAGCTCTCCATTTTCGCCTACTCCAGTCCCTCTCAACAGGTTACCTGAGTTTCTACTACGCTACTGCATCTCTCGTCCACCCCCCCACCTCTTACCCCGAATTTCGTCGACTCGAGGCAAAGGGTGAAAATTCGTTCTAGACAAAAAGCTGCTGTAACCTTGCCTGTTTATTTTGGATACTTTTCGGGAAAAAACAGGAAATCTTACTGGAAAACGTATTTAGGTTTAATTATATCCAAAAATGCTTCGAGTTCAAAGGGATCATAATTGGAATTGAAGTGTGCCTGACCATACACGTCTATTTTCACTGTGGCAGTGAACGCGAACCTATCTGTATGTATGCGAACGTGTCCCTTTCGACGAAACCTACCTATCTTTCTCTCCGTCTCGTTCTCTTCCGTTTCCTCGACTTCCTGCGAGGACGAACGAGATGGTAGCATCGATTGAAGCAGCTTCTCGAATTCCTCGAGCTTGTCGCTGCTCGTATTTCGCTGATTCGCTAACGACGGGATGATTTCCTCCCGCGTCACCGAATTCTCTGAACCGTGAATGTTCATAACGCTACCCTCAGTATCCGACATCTCTTTTCCCGATCCAAAGTTCCTGAAAAATTAACAAAAATATCAAACCAGGAACAAGATTTGCAAAATTAGATATTTTTCCCCCATTTTCTTCTAATCCCCTCGACACCAAGAAGAAGAAAGTTTCGATTTGCTGACGCGGAACGATTTCCTCTCTTTTTTCCTATCCCTCACCCTCGTATCGTCTTTTTCGATACCCTTCGTGTTTCCAGCTTCTTTCGGGAAACACTTTGCCTACGACGACGTCCTCTTATCGCGTGTCACGCCGACTCCTCGTCATCCGAGAACGTTAAAGCTGCGACGGGAAACAAGTCGAGACACACGGTCTCGTCTACCCGGGGATCGAAGAGATTCCAGCCTGATGGAACTTTGTAGTTCGACGACCGATAGTCCTCGTCGTTTCTTGCCTCCCCAGAGGGTGGGTCAAGTGTACCACGCGTGGAATATTGAAATATTTATTATCGGATCGTCTACTTTAAACGACAACATTATTAAACCCGCGATTTAATTTTACTTGTAAAATTCCCTGATTTACAAATAGAAATCGAAAACGTCGCGCGTAAACGATTAATTAGCATCAGTTTCAGGTTTTAATTAGCACGTTGAATCGAGCACGTTGCTTCGACAAACAAACTCCTAGCAACGAGCCGTTGCCTCGCCTCCACCTCCCTCGTGGCAGCCCTCTCGCGGCGTCAAAACGGAAGGGAATAAAAATCGTCAAAGCGTTTCTGTGTCGCGTTCGATATAATAAATACAGGCTCGGTCCGGAAGCAGCGTTCTTCGGGGCGGTTTTTCTTTCGTCTTCCAGCGAAAGTGTCGTTCCTCTTCGCGTTGTTTACGTTCCATAAAGCAGAGACGAGGAAGAGGGTGTACGGTTGGTTGAATCCGCGGAGAAAGCTTGCCCGTTCGATTCCCGGAAAGTTTTCCCAAAGTTCGCTCGTTTCACGGTGTCGCGCTCTTACCTCACCTCTCGTGTTTCTATTTTCTTTCCAGGATGGATCCCCCGACACCTGCTCCTCGGACACTGGCGTGGGGCAGACGTGGCGCCACTTGCCCAACCCTTCCTTTTCGCGAGGGGACGTTTGCTGCAAACTTTCAACAAAAATCATTGGCGTATCGGAAATTACCCGCCATCAGGATAGGTGGTTTCCGGTGTGACTGTTATCTAGAGCGTGTCACGCGGAAAGAAGAAGCAGAAAAAAGGAAGTCGAAGAAAAGAGAACAGCGTCCTGGTGGCGACTATGAATTATGCATGGAGGGAGGCGGCTGAAACTTTACGACGTATACAAGGTGTCCCAGAACTCCTGTAGGAGCCGGAAATGGACGGTAGTTGAGACTATTCTGAACAACAATTTCCTTTGCAAAAATATCGGATGGGGCTTCGTTTTTGAATTATTAAGCAAAAACACTGACCAATCAGAGCGCGTCTCGGTAGAACAAGAAGCGTTAAGCACAAGTAATATTGGACATAAAAGTAAAAAACAAATGGTAGAATGTTATGAGAGTAATCGTACCTTAGAATAAAGGGAATGACTGAATGGCTGGATATCCCAACAGAAGGAATAAGTCAAAATTGCAGAATATTTTTCGGTATTATAAATACAGTCCTGGGGTCATCTAATTTGAATAGTAGAAAGATAAAACATTGTATTATTATAAAATAATGAATTTAATATAGTTCAAGCTTTATTTTTCAATTCTTTTAAAGAGCAACTGAGGACGGTACATGGAGTGTTACCGACGAAATTAGCGAAACAGAAAATTGTGTTTTTTCAAAAACCAGGCCATTTTTCGGATAAACTGAAGTTATAGAGACATTTATAACAACAAAATATTTTATGTAATGGTGTTAAAAAGCCGATTTTTAATAAAATAATTTTTACCGACTTTTTATTTTACCCCTGGCGCCACCTGCGAACAAAGTGCTGAAACTGCTCAAAAATTGACAGGAATCTGCCGTACCTACAATGATTATTTTTTAAGAAAATAATTTTTAGCTGTTTTCGCGTGTTTGAAGCATCTAATCGCTTCTATTTTACACTAATTATCGATTCCAATTGTCCGATTAATCCTAGAAGCCCGAAATATTGAAATATTAAAGATTAAATCGCACATTGAGAGAGTGAGAGGTGAGATTGGCGGACTAGTGTTCACTCCCTCGCACATTGGTGTTGTGCGCAGGCGCGAGTTTGGCGTAGAGAGAGTGAGAGACTAGATGCTCGGACCTCTCACTCCCACAATGTGCGAGAGAGTGAACACTAGTCCGCCAATCTCACCTCTCACTCTCTCAATGTGCGATTTAATCTTTAATATCTCAATATTTCGGGCTTCTAGGATTAATCGGACAATTGGAATCGATAATTAGTGTAAAATAGAAGCGATTAGATGCTTCAAACACGCGAAAACAGCAAAAAATTATTTTCTTAAAAAATAATCATTGTAGGTACGGCAGATTCCTGTCAATTTTTGAGCAGTTTCAGCACTTTTCGAAGAGATGGCGCTAGAGGTAAAAATTTAAAAATATTTTTTAATTTTTAATTATTTATGCAAAATACAACGATTTTAATGAAAAAAATCATTAAATATAAACAATTTAAGTATTTTTTATCATTTAGTTCTTGCAAAATGAAGAAAATACAACGGGGAGTATATATTTCTCTTAATATAACAGTGCTATAAAAATGGTATATTTAACATTTGTTTCAGTATTTTAATCTCAACAAATTTTAATTAATTATGGTCAATTATAATTCCTAATGGTAATTACAAGTTATATCCTTCCATTTCTTATTCTGTTAATGCTTGACGTGTTCGAGGGTTTGTGCCATTTCGATATTAATTTCACTGCAATTTCGATGCAGTCTCCTGTAATACATAAATTTTCTTAAAATTAGCATTAAAAACCCTAATCATTTAGGTGTTCTAACTGACGAATACCTCTACACTATAATTACAAAATTTTTATTTCAAAATTCGTACCTATCTCTTCTATTGGATAAAGTTTCCTCGACAATGTACCGTCCTCAGTTGCTCTTTAAAAAAATTGAAAAATAAAGCTTGAACTATATTAAATTCACTATTTTATAATAATACAATGTTTTATCTTTCTACTATTCAAATTAGATGACCCCAGGACTGTATTTATAATACCGAAAAATATTCTGCAATTTTTACTTATTCCTTCTGTTGGGATATCCAGCCATTCAGTCATTCCCTTTATTCTAAGGTACGATTACTCTCATAACATTCTACCATTTGTTTTTTACTTTTATGTTCAATATTACTTGTGTTTAACGCTTCCCGAGACGCACTCTGATTGGCGGCTGGTAAAAACACATAGCCGAGCGGAAAAACCTCAAAGGGTGGGCCGAAATTCCAAGAGTTCCGAAAGCCGGGGCAGCTTTCGACAAAAATTCCATCCCTGACGTGGATAAATACGAATGCTCGACGATGCAATTAGCGGTTTCGTTCTCCGTCACGGCCCCGACCCTCCTCTGGCTGGGTGTCGATTACAGATGGAATCCGAAGGATGAGAAACACCGTCCTGGTCGGTAATTGGATTTTTTTTTCCTCCGCTTTCGAATAGCAACCGGCAATTCATTAGGGGTCTGTTTGCGCGGCGCGTTTCGAGGACCCTCGATCGGGAAGGCCGGTTGGTCGAAAACGAGAGTGGAAATTTACACGTGCAAACAGGGCCCTTGTGCACGGCCGGCCTGCAAACAGCGGATGCTATTAATTGCCATTCATTTGGCCGCGTTATAGAGATGCTTTCGTGCTCGGCTAAGGATCAGCTTGCGTAGAAGATTTGAATTTTCAGCTTGCCTCTGACCCTCGTTCCCTTCGACCTTACCCTCTTGCCTTCCTCTTCCCCGTTTCCTTCTTCCGCAAACGATACCAACGATTCTATTGGAATCGTAAAATTATTTTTATCAAAACTTGCTGTAACTTTCTAAATTCTACACTTCTGTTGGTCGTGGATTAATAAGATTGAATAAAATTGTTAATACGGCACAAAGATATTGACAGTGACATCTTAGGGACGATGCACGCTTAGCCACGGTCAGGGGCATAAAGTTTGAACCTCCGCCGACCTGACGCAGCTCGTACATTGTTCGCAAACCCATTACGAAGGACTGACTCTCTATCCTGACAATAATAACAGTAACAATAATACGAAGTCGTGGAGGCTGGATATGAATATGTATCAGGTACATCTGTTGCCCGGTAGTCCTCGCAACGGCGGCGTTATGAGACTGGGAAAGGGTGCAGACGCGATTCAATATCAGCTCCTTCCTCGGTAAACGTGCCAGAAGTTGCCAAACGGCCGGCTAATTTCTGCCATATTTTTGTCCTCCTCTCGTCACCGACCGCCGGATCAACCTCCGGATGTTAATGTCGTTGTTCTCGATATTAAGCTGGGTTAAATAATTAATGCTCGATGGGCTAAATTAATTACAATACCTGGTAGAAAGATTATTTGGAAATTAATATACGTACATTTTTCTGGAAAATTTTTATGAAAACGGTACTGCTCCTTCCTAAAGAATGATCTTTTTAAACGCCTTTCAGGGATACGTCGGGATAGACACGAACGAAGATGTTATCGGGCTGGAATAGGGTCCGTCGTCAGCCTTTCAGCAACAAATTAAGGATTTTAAGCCGAAAGTAATTAGTCCCGAGGAACAAGGTGTCACTCCGTGAAAACGAGGAGACGGAGAGTCAGCCTTCATTGTTCTCGCCATAATCCTCGGGGAACGTTCATAAGTTCCTTGGCTGGTCTGCATCGAAGAAAGCGCTTGGAAAAAGGATGATTTCGCTTTCCGGACGAATTAATCGTCCCATCGACGGACTCCTTTATCTCTTCTTTCTTTCTTTTTTCTCTCTGTCTTCCGTCTGCCTTCTTGGCTACGAAAGTCTGTCCTGAAAAGCTTCGTCTCGCGTATGGAACATCGTACAAAAGAAAGGTAAAATTGAACGTTAAAACTTGTGTTCTTTTGTTTCAGATACTAAAGGATAAGGACACTGTTATCGATAGCATCGATATAACCATAGAATTTGATACAGGAAGCAATAAGATCGAAAAATCGTTGACAAAATTTGTTTAAAATAAAATTGTGCTAACAAAATGTTTAACAGTTTCAGCGTGACGACGGATGCAATTTATTTGGAAGAAAATAAAGATCTGCGATTCGAAGAGGAAGTACAATCAATTACACGGAACCGAAAAAGGGATTACCGGATACGATCTTCCCCCGGAGCGGGGGAGGGAAGGAAGCTGACGCGATAATCTTATTTAGCCTTTCGCTCGGGCAAATGGATTATTTCGGGCGTTGCTGAAAGCCTTCCCCGTGCTCGAAAATCGCGAATCCTCTTTAGTTACTCCGCAGCCGTAGTTTAGTTAATTAAAAGGTAAAGCAAGGGGAGGGGGAGAAGGACCGAGGATTTGTGTCACGGCTAAACAACCCCTTCTCCCAAAGTTAAATCGAATCGCATTAAATATTATTTACAATTCTGAACATCACCTGAGATTATTATGATAATTTTAAATAAACTGAAACATTTAATATCTCCATAAATTAGCAAGAAAATTAAACGCGGCACTTATACCGTTTCATTCGGGAACAAATGACTGCGAAAACTAACAAACTCTTGCTGAAAAAAAAAGAACCTATAGAAATCACCCTTTGAATATTCCACCGTAGACAGTGTACGCGCGTGCGAATGCATCGAAACGAGCAGACAAGAGGAAGAGAAATGAACAAAAAAAAAAAAGAAAAATAAAGGGAACCCAACCTGGACGGTGAAAATAAGCGACTGAGTTTTAGGAGGGGTACGTTTATAAGCCTCGTGTGCTTTTTTGTAGTGCAAATGAATAGGTCCGACCCTCGTGTCCGAAACTTTCGCAATTTTACGCCACGTCTGCTCTCTCGGTGCATTCATTTTCCAGAAAAATTTAAACTTTTCATCCCCCTCTTCTTTTTTTTCTTCCAATTACCGGATGGAACGAGACGAAGGCCCTCGATCGTGTAACGCCGCTCTCTCCTTTCTTCAAGGGCGTAGATTTTTATCCGATAAGACGGCTACAGGAAGAACACATAAAGGGAAAACATTGGTTCGAAGATCCACTCTTCCTCGACGAGTTGTGAATCCATTTCGGCTTATCTCTTAAACGGAACATTGCAACCAGATAAAGATAGAACGCCTCATCCATATCAATGCAGGGAGACGGTTGAAAAGGAATATCAACCCCTCGAACCGATCACGTACTCGTTTCACCCCCTTTGGTTTCGACCCTTCCAGCCTCGAGGAACGTTTACTTTCGATTTCAATTAACCCCCTGGCGTCGCTGCGCGGAATGGAATTTATAACAAACTGAAATTTACTTTGCAAACGTGTTGTTACATATTCAATTGTCAGACTAGTTAAATTTAATCAAATAAATAGAAATATCATTTTAATGTACTTGGTAATCCAAGTTATAGTACACCTTGGTTCTCTGTCTTAATTAATAAGAATAACTGAGAAACAAAAGGCGTGTTTTGCACTGTTCGCTGGAACCTTTATTACAAATTTCAGCCTGCTAGAGATAACAAGATAATCTTATCTAGTACAATGAAAACGGTAATATGGAAACATCTTAACAATTACAAGCAAGATACTCGTGTTCGAATGTATTTCCATTCGAACATGAATATCCGTAGACAATTTGAACAACTCAGCAGATAATCTCTCTCTCTCTCTCTCTCTTATTGACTATATCTAATTAGTCAACATTTCATAGAAGTATATCATTCGAAACAATTAGAGGATTCTGAGAATCGAACAATTCAAGCCACTCGAATGACCGATCCACTAATCATTCTTAACCCTTGGATGTGACCCACTTCTAAGCAAAATGCAACAATATTTTTAAAGTAAAATGAAACTTTATGGAAACAGTGATTCTTGTAATTTAAAAATCTGAAGATTATTGTAAAATTGGTTATTCTATGAGTTCGCTATCCAAGGGTCGATCTGGTTACATCCCTGACGAAATTAGGCACTTATATCAATTGTACGGCGTGATTATGTTGCATTATTGCGGCGGAAGTCTTGAAAAACACGGATCAGAAACTATATTCTATACAATGTATAAAGGAAGCATGAATGTTGTTCGTTCGCAAAAATATCGCATACAAAGCACGAAATCCATCCGCTTATATAAAAATTCGTATCTACAAAAAAACTGGTAGACTTCATTAGGCGCACAGTTAATGGCAAAAGTTTCTTTTTCATGTAAACTATAACAAGCATTTTTATGTACATACAACTATGTCACGTAGTAATTCTCTTTCAAGTAAATAGCTCTTATGTGCAACTAGGAAGACATTTATGTAAATATATATTCTCGAGAAAATATACAAGTTAGAAGAACGAAATGTTGCCGTTTGCACATAATTAACCTCTACTGTTGTACTATTACACCAGTTCGTAAGGCACTACGAGCATTCGATTGTTTCAAGGCTACTTGTTTTTGATTAGAACACAAAAATACAAGACAGCTTTCTATGTGCACATATCACTTCCTTATTTTCTTTTTAATATCAAGTTCAGCTCTGGCAGTAAGGTTAGTTGATGAGAAAATTGGACCGAATATTTCTGAACTCGCAGATAAATTTGGCAAGAATAAGATCCTAAGTTAATAAATTGTTGAACGAAGGTACAAATTTTGCACAGAATCAATTTTATCATTGATTATGCAAAATTTGTTATATGTACACACGCGTCTTGTAACTAGTAAATACTCTATGTTTAGGAACTACGTAGTAAACTAATAATATCATTGTGCATTTTAAAAACTATCCGCGGCCAACGTTCTGACGGTACAGGTATTTCGTTCTGCTTTATCAGTTCTTTAACGACGTTTTGAACAAATATTTTACCCTGCATAAAGTAAATTATCAACGTGAAAATTAATCCCAACCTTTTATACAATTTAACGATCACCCATCCTGTTGCTGTGACTTTAACAGTTATTCTGACGATAGTTCATTATAGCTTGCCATATCCTCAGCTCGATTCCACCTCTGAACAAACAATTTATTTATTGAACACGTGTTTTACACAAAGACAGATAAATCTGGATATTTACCTGAGATTGAGCCTGCGAATGTCGTCTCGGGAAACATGATTCAAGACATCCTCCAAGGTGTACTGTTCGTACATGAACTGTAAACGTTATCGTTCATTAATCTACGATTCGTTCGACGTATTTTTGCATACTTACTCTTTCGATCGAGGCTTCATCTATTTGAAGGCTCTGCAACCACTCGACGAGGGCCTGATCCGTGAACGGATCTGCACTAGAATGCGAATCGCTGACGATCAACGACACTGGTTGCTGTAACGTGTTACCGGATACCGACGAATTGTAACTACAAATAAACACGTGAAAAATAAGACATCTTTCAGAATAATTATTAAATGAAAATCAATAGAAGCTCACCCTGACTCTTGTCTCGTTGTTCTTCGATTAATATTTTCACAAAGTCGCGTCAACGTATTAACCTGAGCTCTCTGCTCGTCAAGGATTTGTTGTAAGAGAATCTGATACGATTTTTGACTGTCGATCAATTCTTGAAGCAATCTCATGTTCTCCATCTTCAAGGCTCCCATTTGGTCTCTGTACTCCTTCCAATATTTATTGTCAAGAGAATCGCCGGTCTTCTGTGACTTCACGGAGTTCACGGTCGACACACCGGATGTGGATCCTTCTTCCGGGCCCTGGCCACCTGGTTGCACGCGTTCCTGGCCCAGCAAGTTGGCTCCGAGTTCTGCAAACGAAGGGGTATCTTAGACGCGCTCGCTGAAAGTAATCTGCTTACTGAGATCTAAATTCACGAGGAATTCTTTATTACCGATGGTGATATTTTTAGAGCTGACACAATGATCTGTATGAGTACATCATATTAGATACGTACAATATACATTTAATAATAGATAACATTGTTAATCAATAAGCTGGTAAAATATCAGAATGATTACCGGGAGAGAGTACAGTGATGGCTGCTTGGACGGCGTTCCTCACCAGATTGTCCAACGCGAACATCCAGTGAGGCTTTATACTGTGCATCCGCAGGACTTCGTTCACCGCGGTTTGGAAAAGGTAAATGGCTAAATTGAGATGATTGATGGCGGTCGAATCGAAATCTAGCTCTTCCTTCAACGTTCTGATGGCTGTCACGATCACTTCGTGATTTTGTTCCGCTATGTAATCTCTCAGAGCGCGCATCAACAATACCAAGTGGGTCTGAAAATTGAATGAATATTTAAATACACGTACCGTGAAGTTTGTGACGAATATAAAAATAGAGATTACCATCTGAAGAACGGTTTGACCCTCCGCCTGGTGTATACCTCTCATCCAAACTTCACAGATCTTCGCTTCGTCCTGGGTAAGAACTCTGGTCAGTGTCATTCTTCTTTGGCTATCTTTCTTCAGTAAATAGAAACCTTCCTGTTCTTCGCCGGTTTTCTGTCCTGGTTGACCTATCGACGATCGATTACGTTAAACTCGAATGGTGCTGGGGTTATATTAGAACATTACCTCCCAATTCGACTTCTGGCGACAACAAACCGCCCGAGGAACTTCTTCTGGTCATCGAAGCTCCGGATGTGTCGGTCTCGCTTGTCTCGATCGAAGGTGTGTTTCCTATTGTACTAGAAACACGAGGATTCGATATTAAACGCTATTTGTATTTACATTCTTAGATAACGAATTAGAAATTTACATTTATGCACGTGTCAGAAGGGCAAGAATATTTCCTGATACGTCTACATTGAAAATAAACCTGAATACACGTAGCAATCACTGAAGCTATAAATACTATTCCATGATTAAGAGTGAATGATTAAAAAGCATATAAACAGTGTTATATAGAAAACTTTCATTTGCTTAGTATATTAAGCTTCAGTTCATGTAATTAGATCTGAATAGTATAAGAATCTTGTTCTTCAATTTTTCATTGCATGTATTATGATTACAAACAGGAAGCTCCATTGCCCACAACACATGAACATTCAGCAACATAAAGCACTACAAGTATTAATTAAATATACAGGATATAAATAGGACTAATGCTAATTAATCTCTTAACTTATGTTAAATATCATTACTACTATAAATTCTTTTGTTATGTATCTTTTACGAACGACTTTTACCATCTGTAACGTTAGTACCATACCTGTTAAAAGAAAGGGTTGCAGTGGGCATTCTGATGGGAGACAGAAGGTGTGCTGGACTGCGCTCTCTAAGTGGGCTTGACTTTGTCAGTCCTCCACTGTATGTAACACTTTATGATTACATTTCATCGTAATATACAATAACACGATTAAAGATAAAAGAAAAATTAAAAAAATTACAGCGCAAACCACGCGTTCAAATACATCGCAAGCAATGTATTCAGATTTATTATTCGACAAAATGTTATCGTCTAACTACTGATCGATTTGACCAACACAAAACGTATTACAACATGTAAATGAAAGTACAAACTTGGTTTCAATGACAAAAGAACAAAAGTGATACTGTCGATAAACTACAACAACACGAATGTTTGTACATAGATACGTATAAATGAAATATTTGTTACCTATCATCCGATTGGGAAGTTTGAATGGGAGAAACGGAAATGATGTGATTGTTGTTCGCTTTGTCGGATTTCCCTGAACGTTCGAGCCTGTCAGCAGGTACCGAAATGCTTCTGCCAAAATCAGGTGGCGCCACTAATCGATTGGTTTTCTTCTTCCTACGCATTTATAAATTAATTAATCAACCTGCTTATTCGTGTAGCAATTTCTTTATTTGTTAAACGTACTCATTCAAAAATGGATCTTCCAACAATTCAGCCGCGGATGCTCTTATGTCCGGATTGGGTTCAAAGCAACGCAATATGAAGCTCTTTGCTCTCTCAGATAGTTCTGATGGAATTTCTGGATGGATCTTGTAATACCCAACCTGTTTGAACAATTTTATTTAAACATATTTAAAGTACAACCCAAACCATGAAGTTTTACCTTGAAAACTGCTGCTTGAGGTGAGCCCAACTCGATGAACGGTGGTTTTCCAGTCGCCATCTCAACTATCGTACAACCCAAGGACCAAATATCTGCCTGCGCGTATGAATAATAACGTAGATCTTTAAATTATATACCAAAGATAGTATTCATAAGAGATTGAACTTACAGGAGCACCGTATCCCCGTTGTCCCTTGTCGATCACTTCTGGTGCCATGTACTGCAATGTTCCTGTAAATGTTTCTGTGCTTGGGCACAAACCAGCCAATCGTTTCGACATGCCGAAGTCTGAGATCTTTACTACACCGCTATACGTGTTTACGAGAACGTTATCGCCTGAAAACAACAGTTATAATAAAAATTCTGAAATGTTTATAAATGAAACTTATGTATTGTGTTTTACCCTTGATATCACGATGAACAATCTTTTGATCGTGGAGATACTTGAGACCCTCCAAAATCTGTTTTGTATAATAAGCGATCGTAGACTCGTTCTCCTTCAGAGGACCCCATTTTGATCGCAGCAAAGCTGATAAACTTCCTGAAGAAACGAAAAGTATGTATTATACAGTTTACCCTGAAGAAATTGAAAGCTGCATGACATATTTACCTCCAGGAACTTGTTCCATGAATATTTTGAAATATCCGTCCTCGCTTACGGAACCGAGATACTGCACGATGTTTCTATGCCTCAGTTGACTGTGTAATTTGATCTCCTCGTGCAAAGGTTGCACATCTCCCAGATTTCGTTCACGAATCTCTTTGACCGCGATTCTGACTTGAGTATTTAGGTCCCTAGCGGCGTAAACGACCCCATACGTGCCTTTGCCGAGCATTATACGTTTATTCTGATCATCCAGCTCATATTCAAACTATAATAAAGCGCGTATTAATGCGACTAATCGAAACCTTGCTAAGAATCGAGGATGGTCTACAAACCTTCATTCTATCATCAGTCATGTAAGCGTCCAAATCTGTGACCATACCCTCTTGGTCTCTGGTCATTTCCAAAATCAAATCATAGAACCTTTGTCTGCATTGGACGGACGGGAAATACATTTGGAAATCATCAGAATTTTGGTGAACGTATAAAAAAAGGCAACGTTCATCCCTTTTGTACAAGCTTACGCTACGTATCATGTTCGCGGTGAACAGCCAATCGTGAACTTGTTTACAGTTATTCTTCATATTGTCCAAGCACAAGTTCCATATCTGTACCGATTTCTCTTCAGCTCCTAAATTAACGTTCACGTAGCTCGGCATCAAGATCTTCGTCGGCTCCAGCACTAAGAGCTGAAAAAAGAAAGATCAGCGACTAATTCACCTTCTTTTTCCCCCACGGGAACCTGTCGTAACGAGAAACAAAAAAAAAAAAATTGATTGAATTAAAAGTCAAGTCTAAGAACCTGCACTAAAGGAGCAGTTTTATATTATTCTTACTTTGACCCAAAATGTACAGAAGTAAGCTGGATTGGTAACACAATATTATAAGCCATAGCTCTCCCGAATTAGAAACTGGATCCTTTTTGTAGAACGATTCCATTTATCAACTTACTGGAAACCGTATACTATCTCCGACTTCCGATTTTGTTGCTTCGACAAAGTAGTCCATCCAAAAACTAAATATTTGCTCCTCTGGCGATACCTCGGCTTCGTCGTTCTTTTTACGAAATCTATCTATCAGCGATATGTTCCCTATTGTCGATTTCAGGTACCTGCCCACGAACAGTCTTATTAACATCTATTTTATCGCAATATTACAATGTTTAAAAATGTTAAAATATCTACCAGTTCGGCGGCTTCAGTTTGAACATACACTCGGCCGCTTGGATAGCTTTCGAATAATCCTCGGCTAACACACTGATCTCAAAAAACGTGGCCACGTCCCAGTAATCCTTCAAACTGGACAAACTACCTTTTTTCCCGATCAGATTGTTCAGTATCATTCCGATGTGTTGCAATTCCTCGCTTTTCGAGAATTCATTCCCCGCTATGACCAACAACGTGGCGAGATTTATCCCTGCGTACTCGTTTGGCTGAACCTAAATTGCACAAATTATAACAAAATAAAAATTCCTCTTTTTATTAAGACATAGAAAACAAGTGTGAATACCTCGAAACCTTTTCTGTACCAGTGGATGGCATTGTTTAAGCTCTCTGTATCTGTGTGCCTGCTTTCTACGAATTTATCCTTGTATATTCTACCACATAAGCATAACATATCAGGAACATGATTTTCTTTCTTCTCCAATGCTTTCTCTATGACTTTTAATGCCCTCTCTCTGTCGCCCTCTTTGTTTCGTCGATTTAACGCGAACGCGTACAAATATCGAATGGCTGGGGTGTTTATGTAATTTTTGTGAGTCGGTATGGTTCTCAGATCGTCGACTAATTGTACCATCGCGTCGTAATCCTAAGTACACGTGGTGTCGATTATTAAAAAGATTTCTTTTATGCGAAAAAAGTAGATACGCTACCTGTATCTCTCTGAACGATATCAGAACGTTCAGGACAACTTCTCCGGACAGAACATTCGGATCGTCCAAGCGTTTACGCATGTTATTCAGAGCCTTTGAGAGTTCTTCGCCCGAATACGTTTCGCGTGCCTTGCGTAGATCCGCTAGGAACTTTTCCTTCATATGCGCTCTGGAAGAATCGAGATTTCAAGAACGACATTGATGCAACAAGTTCAAGTTCATTATACGTCTTTTAGTAAAATTTTTTAGCGAAACATCGAACGCTTTAACTCAATTTTATGTACAAAACGATAAGATAAGAAATTCTTTGCTATGACACGATTAAGACAGAGGAATAATGTGTTTTGATTGCTTATCTATGAAAAAAAAGCATGTGATAAGAAAACAATAAAAAGTCAAAACATACTTAGATTGTACTTCAACATCCTGAAACAGTTTCTTGAGTTTCAATGTCAGGTGCTGCTTTGGATCTACCACTTCATCACCAGTGATTCTGGTGGTAGCTGGATTTGTTGCAACACATGAACCACATTCTACTACACGGTATGAAACAAAAGTGTAGCTGCCACAGGATAACTGTACATTGTAAAATTTTGTTAAAAAATTATTTTTGAACACAATATGTGCATAGGATGATATAAACATACCTTGAGCCTAATAGTTGTTTCTGTATCTACATCATTATGTAACAGAATATTTTCTTTCATACCAAAACTTTCTCTGACACCAAGATGATAAAATAAAGCAGACTGCTGTAGCTGAATACTCAAATCTACAACAGCTACATCTGCATTGTAAAATGTGTCAAGTACATTTGTTTCACCAAAATCCAGCTTTTCAAACTAAAAAGAATTACATGAATAATCTATAACAATGTTGCAGTTTTTGATATGGAAAACAATTGTACCTGTATGTGATGCATATTAGCATTGACTAAATTACATGCTTGTCTAACTTCCTCCAAGGCTCTTCTTCTCTGAGCCAAATGTTCTGGTTGTTGCAGATCCAAAACACAAGCCACATCCATTCTAGGTCTTCCTGAGATTGTAGTGTGTCCAGAAATGTCACTATGTGTACCAACGCTATCAGTGCTAGAAATTCCTTCTGCAATGGCTGATTGCGACGGCGCTGAAAATATTATGATTATACAACAAGAATTTAAATTTATTGTTTAATAAAGTACATATTATACATTTGAAGTATTTAATTACCAGTCATATCAATTGTATCCCCACAAATGGAAGGCATATTGCACAGTAACTTGTTATTAGATGTACCTGATACTCTTAACTCCTAATGAATAAACTTTTGGAAGCTTCGATGAACAAAGGAATTATACATTCACCTGTGTACAAACAAGTTGTATAAAATAATGGTTAATCATAAATATTGCATTATAACATCAAGGATTACCATTAGATATAAATTTTTCAACTGTTGAGCATTAAAAATAATATGTAAGAACATAAACATATGGAGTTACAGAAGAGTTGTGTAATTTATCCAACTTCTAAGTCGAACATAATACAGATGTTGAAAACAGTCATCTTACAGAAACATTGTTAATCTTTGAACGCTTTGAACTACAGTAAAACAATTGAAGTAAAAAGAATATTGAAGAAATAATCTGGCTATGACATTGGCTCACAGAAAACTAAGGTACTGTTAATGTATTTCGCATCGTTTCACGAACGTTGGTAGAAACAACTCGCAACGAGCTTATTGTTTAATCAAGCAACGGTACGCGAAATACCTTTTGCAGCGCACATTATAGATACAACCGTCCATTTCTTCTAGAACACACAAATCCGTAGTCGAGGTCGTGCTGTACGGCACTCACATAAAGAATTTTCTTGTTAGTTCACAGATGGCAGAAAGATCAGAGTCGCTCTGCCGGTATAAAAATAGAAACTCTCAAGATAGAACGCATTATAATAAAAATGAAATGATAATTATGATTAACACATACAGTAAATTGATATAAAACACATGAATACGCTTATTGCTTAACTGGAGGCACACGCAATCTTTCAAGGTAATTAAAAGCCAAGTAGTAATTAAATTAATTGACGAATAAGTTAACAAGCTGCGAAGAGTCAACGCGACGAGAACTTTATTCTAGATTATTCTGGATTGAATAGAGTGTATCGTTCGCAAATGAATAATTCTTTCGTATAGCTTCCTTTATTTATAAATAAAATACAATGCTATATGAAACAAAATGTAAACACGAAGATATATTGTTATTGTTGAGGTAAGAAACAAAGGTGAATATTTCCTCGTTTACTTTAAGATGCAAATTAATTCTTCTTCCTTATTAGTTTGACCTTTATGGATGCATATGGTAGAACATATATGTTGAAGGAAAAAAAATGAATTCTAATCTACATGTCAACTGAGAAGTGTTTTTTGAACATGGTTGTTAACACGATGCTCAATTGACCTTGGTACGTCCTTCGAAAGCGAGCTCCACTTAGCAGAACGTTCGTTGTGATGTTGTTACTGCAAAACACGTTTGTCGATCGACTAGAATCGACCGTTTACTTGGAAGGCATATCAATTAAAGAGGTATGATTCGCACGTAAAAGGCGGATAATCTGTTTTGTAGGTCAGTGAGATTCGATTGCGATGAATGCTACAGAGCGTCGTGGAAACGTACCAATGAACTCCGTACGAGCAGAATATCAGAAAAACAAAGAGTTCTCGTGGCAGGTAAACCGCAAACGTTGCAACTTCTCCACGCACATATGCACTTGCTGAATTAAAACCAAAGATTAACTTATTTACTGTTCTTAGGTGCGGATATCTCCACTAGAATATTACTAACACAGAAACATTATCTATACCACATAAACGAAGGTAAGCATTTAGAGGTAATAAAAAAGCGTACCAATCCAATCTGATTCGAGTATTCGAAAGGAACCAAGCAACTACTATCACAAGAATTCTGCAGTTCTCGTAGTAACATATGTGTCAGCATGGGATCACAGCTTATCTCTTCTTTTTATAAACACTGTGAAGGCCGATGCCTTGGAGTACTCGAATCTGATCGGTTATACAAACCAAATTTAGCTGGGCACGTTTTCTTCAAGTTTCCAACAGACCTACTTATAGTGCATTCTTCTTATCTTTTTAATTTCTTCTGAAAGTAATAATTGCATTCAATGATTTTGTGAAGGAAAGGATCTAAAGACCGAGCATGATTCGTATGTACGCGGTTTACGAGTGCGTGAAGAATAGTGGGGTGCAGTGATGCGCGGAGCGGCCACTCCGCAGCGCTCCCCTTTCAGTAGGAACCCAGAACACGTAAGAAAGTTTGTTCCTTATCCACGTGGGTGTTGTTCAACTTCTACGTTTCCTGCGATCCAGCTATTAGAACACATCACACGATCAGAAACGCAGGTTACAAGCTTCTCAACGGTCAGACCAAACGAGCTCCTTGTTGTTCATGTGATTTTATTACAGGGGGACCCCCAGAACTGGCCTGCCCCACGATCGACCAACTAACACGTCATTTCCCGGGACCGAGAGATATCGAGATTTCTCGCTCTGTTTCATCGACCACCACTTGTTTGATGTTTCTTAGAAATATGCAGTTATGGAAGAGAAATGGACCCTGTCAAAGTCCGTCACTACTTGCTGAATTATCGACATTACGCAAAAGAAATCGGAAATCAATCAAATAGTAAATATGTACAGGTAAGTCGGTACCAGCTTACGAACCGATATAATTGCTCAAGTTTAATCGTATTAAGTGAGAATAATATGTTACTAAAGGCTAATTAACATAAGAGGCTGCAAATTTTATAGAGATATTGCTTAACAGTTTTTTAATTATGAAGTAACGGGGGCTTTAAAAATTTTAAGCACCATCAGTGCCATCTAACAGCACTACGCTGAACTGTGTCAAATAGAACGTGAACTACGTCGGTAATATCCCAGGAATTTGATCCTAATTGATATTAGATAACATAAGCAGTACTATTTTCAAAGCTCGCATTAATATAAAATTAAAAAACACGTGGAAACGATACTTGTACAATATTTTCTACTTCTTCAATTAATTACCTTATAATGGCATAATACTTACACATTCTCTCTTACTAATGTACAATTTCAATAGTTACAGTGTTTTAATTAACAATATAAAGTTTAACGGGAATGCAAATACAGTTCTACTATAGGAGAACAATAATTTATATTAATTTAACTTACAGATAAATACTTCTTTAATGAAAATTGAAAGAAATATTTCTTTAAACATAACAATTCAATATCAGAAATGTTTTAAATATAGAAATTCATTGGAATATATTTTCAGCGATTGATCCTGTCATGAATGAAACTACAAGGGATAACAACGAGTGGATTATCGACCTCCTGGCATGAGATGCTTGTCTGATCTATGGGGAGCCTCGCGGTGTAGAAACCGTTCGAGGAATGCGTGTAATGCGTATACGTACACGTCACGTCCACTCATCGTTTCTGTCACGTACGTGGCTCATCGTCATGTACGTGATCCTCTACGTACGTACTTACCTACGTACGCCACCACGAGTATGTACACGTACGCGAGAACGCTTCGTGTTAACCTCAGGAGTGTGTTCATTCTTGGACGTACATCGGTGTCTTATACTACTGGCAAGCGAATACGTGCACGTGTACGAGACAAGTCCACTGAATAAGATATATCAAGCAAGTGATAATAATAAATTATTTTGATATTATTGTTGAAATTATTACATTGCAGATTCAAATATCACAAGGAATAATTTATTGATCAATGTTAAGAATTGATGATTATTGAAATCGGATAATCTTTGTATGCTACAGCCTATTGATATGAATATTAACTATATTCTTATTGATATTTGTTCTATGGTAAGAATGTGTACTCTATCTATTATAAAATCAATCTTGAACTATTAGAAAACCGTAACAACATGATAAAACGTTTCATAAGCATTATTTTCCAAGAAGAATTTTTCTGGTGGCACCAAAATTCTGACCAGCTTGTGTGGCTCCCTTGTTGGTGCCAGCTTGAAGTCCAATAAGAGTCTCACCAGCCCTTAATTGTTCCTCAGTGAAGTGCCGTTTATTCTCTTCTGCTGGTTTTGGTCCTAACCAGGGTCCACGCCATTCTGGATGTCTGTAGGTCTGCAAATTAATATCATTTTATTAGTTTTCTTAAAATTACACGAAATTGATATAGAAAATAAACAATAATTACAGTGCGTCCGATGGCGAAAATAGTGTTGGTCACTTGGGCGATATTTTTCCTTTCAATAAGATCAACCGCTTGGAACAAATCTACGTCTGGAACTCCGTATTTCACGCAAGCCTTTTGGAACCTGAAATACATAAGTAAGTACATAATACGTAATGTACAATGTGTCACACAGATTCCTGTTTTCCACGGCGCGAAATTAACGCGCCCCGTATCTTTTTTCAATAGGAAAACAGAAAATGAAGGCATCACGATCACAGATAATTATTCCAAACATCAGGGATAATCATTGAAATCTCTTTAACCTGGTAACAGATATACGTAAGTCAACTCATTAAATAATAATAACATTATTATTTTATATAATAACATTATTATAGTACTTATAATGTGAAATGAAACAGCAATACTTGTATTTGTAAAAAGTATGACTGAATGAAAACTATCGAAGTATCGTTCATTTACAGAGTCGCCATTTTGTCGATAACGGCACGACGAGTCTCGTGACGAAAGTAACGTGAGGCAGGCCAGTGTTAACGGGCTCTCCGGTTATTAGGAACTCAGAAATGAACGGAGCCTAAGTAAGGAACTCCTAACCTCCACGTCTTTTCTGCATTCCGCGTAAAAAGGGAGTAACGCGGAGTGGCCGCGCTGCGCATCGTTTGCCCCACTACCCACGAAAGCGCTCTTAAACATTGAAACGCGCCAATTGCCAACATGCGCACGCAACGTAACGGTCAGTTGCAAGAAACGTTATGGTCTCTGCACTGTGCGTGAAGGAATTACAAAGATATCTCTATTTATACCAATACTTCTAATTAAACACGAATCCGGTACAACGAAGCTTTATCAGAGAACCATTGTGACTGTTACCGAATGAATTTGATTGCTCCACGTATCAAGATTACAACAAAAGTATGTATATAGGTTATGATAATTCGTATAATAGATCAGATACCATTGTTGTTATTTTCAGATGTATGCATTATAATAGTCACAACTTTAGAAGTGGTTGATATTAAAAGTATCAGAAAGATAACACACTTGTGTTTCGCGGTAATTGTATGAGAGACTTCGAGGCGACACTTCGAGATCAATAATCGAATATCGCTTGATCTCTCGATTGCGTCGTGCGAGCATAAGCGATGCTGTTTCGACATCGATAGGTTGCAATCGAGAATCGTTTGGAAGCAAAACATTGTCGATTGCGTAAAGTCGACTATACAGCAGGACAGCATGAAATCCAAGAAAGTTTGACTATGTACGAATTAGAGAGATTATCTTCTCTGTTGGTCTTTAATCTTATTCTGTAATAGGCCTGTCAGAAAGCACGAATATTTGAACCGCTTGCTTCTTGAGTGCTTGGCTCGCTTTCTGACAGACCACATTCTATATTCAATTATATGCAACAGGTACTGCAAGTGGGTTAGTATGTTACCAGTGAATTCCCTCTATGCCGACTTCTCCTTAACAATGTTTTCCTTGAATATTTGAAGAAAGAATATTATAGAAGGTTAGTATATTTAACTTTGATGTAACTGATACGTACTGATTAAGATTGTCCATCATTTTATAGTCACCACCAGAGGTATTGATTTTACTAACAAGACCTGGCTGCAGCTTGTTCATGAGTTTACACAGCAGTACACCATCTCGTAAAGCATCTTCGTAACTCACACCTGAAACACGTACATGAGCATTACTGATTAAGTTCAGTTAATTCGCTGAACAGGTTATTTTACGATCTCTGGAAAAAAGACAATCAAACGGATGAACAATGAAAAGAATGCCAGGAACCACAGTGACACCAGGGTAACAGAAAAAATAACTTTCCTCTTCCCGCGAGTTCCGCAAACGAATGACATGCGCACTTCACGTCAACCATCGATTTTCATTGTCCGCCACCGCACGATTATCGGCTTGAATGAACGAACGGGTCGTTTCTCTTTTTTTTTAACCTCCCCTTTTCTGCCAGCCACGCTATGGTTAAAGATTGTCGTGAAATAATAACAGAGACCGGGTGCACCAGCACTCGTTCATGGCGCCCCATTATGCCAAGAGGCGCGCCAAGGGGGCTTGGCATTTTTTTGTCGACCGAACGAAGGTTCAGGAAAGGCCGCCTCCGTCTTCTGTCATTCGTTCTTTTTTTTTTCACTTGGCCGATGTCTCTCGTTCAACGCCATCATTGTCTTGCGGTTCGTCGTGAGTTTCCTGGCGAGCCACTCTCGTCGCCATTCGAAAGACACGGTGCATCTCCGGTTGCCAGGAATGCAGCTTCGCCCAGGAGCTGGTGTTCCGGGTCGTGTCAAAGCGATGTATCGTTTTCTGTCAACTTCCTCTTTCCCTCCGCCCGCGACTGGTTGACATTTCGATATATCGAACCTATTGATGCAGTACGCTATCTGGCGAACGGCTCGGTAAATTTGTATCGATGCGCGAACCGCAAGGGGAAGCGCTGCGGTCGGCAGGCGCAACAGTTGGTACCTACTTTCTCTGTATGCGTATGCATAATCGTCGAGGTAATTTACCCCCTTAATTATTACGTTTATTGCATGTTAACTAAACATTTATTATCTCTACAATGTTGCATTCAACGAAAAGGTGAAATTTCTTTTCATACCATTCAAATACTATCATTACATGTAGTATAAAATGAAAGCTTGTATGGTAAGTTTTATGCTAAAGTGTCATGGATTCCTAAAAAACGAAATGTTATAAAATATTTTAAAAGATCATAGTACTGAATTTTTGCTTTTGTATTATCATTTGTATAAATTTTATTTTACAGTTTTATTCGAAAAATAAAGAAGTAAGATTATACCGACTTTAGCTTTGGCGCCTGCAAACTGTAGTAACGATTCTACATTTCGAAATAGAATATAGAGTACAGAATAGTCGTTTCAATCTATATTCCAGTTACTCGACATAATAATAGATAATGTATACAGCATCTATGAATATGAAAGCTACAGAGTTACTAAGAAAACATACTAAGCTTCGAGTAAGTTTCCAACCATGCTTCCTGTACGAGTGTAAATTATAATATAGTACGCATTTCCTAGAGATGAATTGTTCTAGAAATTTATGAAGACGTGATAACTTTTTTAATCTTTTGATATAAATTATTTATATTTGTATACATTCGTGGTCTATTATATTTCATAAATCAAAAGCTGATTCTTTTGGAACATTTTTAGGCAGGACAATGCACGTTGATTGTTCAAAGGACTACTATCCTGATCTTGCAAGGACGAGATGTCACATGGTTTTGCAACGGCGGAAACGACGCTAAACACTTGCCCTATAATCTGCTTGCCTAATATGAACCTGGTCATGTGCTTGAATTTTCGATTGACGAGCATTCGACAGCCAATTCCGGTAGACGTTCGATTAATTCTTAATCAATTCTCTTGATTCTCAAAGTTGCAGTTAAGTTACTTAAAATCTTAACATGCACTGGGCTCGAATATTCGAGCTTTCCTGCAGGTCTGACATACATGTTATCTTGAAAATAATATATTTTTTATCTCTGAGAATTGTTGAAACAATAAACGTGTCAAAGAATTGAACATGTACCAGTCTATTAAGACACTGGAATCTAACTGCGATTTGGTATTTCTAGATCGTGTTTAGAAGAAAATTGCATACCGTGCGGCTACTTGTTTATTAGGCAATGAAACGAATCGAGCAAATCGGCCGCTTTTCCACGATATCCAGGCAACAGCTGCAGCAGCAGCATCCACATCCCTGAATCAACGCGGGCAGACAGAATAAACAAACATGACATGCTGATACGTTCCTGGTATCGTCGAAACTCTATGAGATGTCGTAAACGCAGGAAGATGACAGAAAATCGATAAGCTGCCTTCAGACGTGGGTCCAGGTTTTCTCGCGATTCTTTACCGCTTTCTTTTATGCTCGAACAAACAACATCAAGTGATGGTGGCCTGATATTTTTCAGACGTTACGTGTCTTATTGTTGTCTTCGTTTGTCCCGATACTGTGTATCAAAAAAAAAAAAAAAGATATCGAGCCGCAACAATATGTATTGGTGAATCGGTACTCTATCTCGACTCCAGATAGTATCCTGTTACGTTGACACGTCATGGTCGTCATGTCTCGACAATTTTGACGTAAAATCGATAAACCACATTTCACTGGTACGCGTATGTCGTATACACGTAAACCAGTTTGGAAATTATTACAGATTACATATTGACGTTACGAAGAAACCGGAAATGATAACTGGTAGCTATTTTGTTGATAGAGATAATCAACCAGGTCTGTGTAATTATCATGAGATATACATTTGTCACATAATTAGTCAGTAAAAAAAATTGAAAACTCTCAAACTAATTACTACTACATTATATGAAAGAATTTATGAAGTGAATAGACAATCTTAGATAATGCATAATTTATTTAAAGAGTTGTTATTAAGGGAGAAAAGATATGTTTCAAAGGAACTCTGATTTCAGGCAGTAACGCTGGCGTGTCACGGTATCGATTTAACGTCAGTTCCATGTCATAAAGACGTCAAATACACGGTTTTCATCAGGACAACATCCAGGGCTTGAATTTACGACCAGCTGCATGCAACAGGTCTCGGGGGATGAATTCTCTTACACGCAGAATCCAGTTTCCCTCCACTTTGCCAACCACTAGTTCTCATGCAGTACAGTCATTGAAATACTACAATTTGCATTGCTACAATTGCAATTGCACAATCAACGTCGATTAAAAATATAAGTAAGATATAAAAAATCAATACTCGAATAATGCATACAGGCTTAGTCTAAAAATATCGATTGCCAAGGCACAGGGAACTCATTCAAAACCACGAGAGCTTGGTTTTATCGATTTCTAGGACTGAAACACGCCCCTTCGTATCCACCCCTATACGTCGAGGCAACCACCTGTTGCGTTCGGTCGTAAATCTACCCCGGGGCTGTAATCCTGGTAGGCTTGTCTCAGAATGACGTCATTGACGATCTTGTGATAGACAACTGACATCCGTTGACGTCTCCCCAGAGAACCCTTTGATCGAGACGAATCATCGAGTCGCGATTTCTTTCTCAGAGGAGCCTCCTTATTTTTTAGATGCCAATGGTGAAGGGTGGTAACCAACACACGAACGGAGCGTCGGTGAGGAAGCCATAAATTCATCTACTACCCATCGTTGCTACCCTAGTAACTGCGAGCTTTCGTGACGTCACGTAACGTTACGTGACGAGCAGTTTGACATGTTGACAGTTCCTTGGACAGCAGCAGCGTTTCGGTAGCGTGACCAATAGGTGGTAATACATATTGGTCGAGACGAGAAGAAAACGCTTGACACATCGATCCGTCGACGTAAACGTCGACGTGGCGGGAAGGTCATAAATCCCTCAAAGTCTGCTGGTCCCCTGGTGCAAGCAAGCTACTTGTGCCACCGTGACAAACAGATGACTGACACTTCCCTTCCTCCAGACCCTTCACTTCGTGTCCCTCCGATCGAACGCAAAGGCACATGTTCAACGATGCAAACTGGTGCAACAGAAATCAAGCCACCTATACTTATGAAATAATTTGGAATCGAACTGGTATCTGAATCAGTAAGTTTTGATAATTGAATTAATAATGTATAATATTGTCTAAAGAGTAAATTGTAATTCGTATTCAGATTGGAAAAATCTGTGTATGCTGTGAGAAGCGCTTAACGATTGACCTTGGTCTATGAAGAGGAAGTTAAGGAGAAGCGCGTGGGCAAGAGGAAAGAAGAAATGACACAATACTTTGCGAGTTGACTATCCGACCACTGGTATGCGGCCCTGATACGTTGGCGTCCTTACGACGTAACATGATGAACAGATGACGCTAAATCAATACACGTCGTCGTCAAGCGATTGTTAAACGTCGTTCGACCGAGGCTCCTAGTTATGAAGCTTTTGCTGCCTACGCAGCGAGCGACAAACATATCCAGTTACGTATACGTCGCATGATAATGAACCAATTATTGTTTATTCTTGACTATTTTTAAATTTGTGCTGTTTGTTCTTAAACTTGTATATCCATATTACTAATAGTCAATTTCTGATTCTTATGCAAAACTGATGTATTTGTTTATTAACAGAGACATTGATCGCATGGATATACAGCGTTAACAGTTTCAAGATGCTGAAACGTTCGAACACAATGCAATTTGCGGGTTCATCAAAAAATATTCGAAGGCATGTCAACAGCCGCAAGAAGATCGTGTCCAGCATGCCTTGCGAGCTTCCAGGAACAGGCTAACATCCATAATGGAAGGATTCAGTGTGTTATGAGGAAAATGTAACTTGAATGAGAGTGAGCGCCTAACGAACGGTGTCCGGAGAAACTTGTCCGGGAAAAGCAGTGATTAAAACGTACTCTTCTCGACTGCCACGGTAGCTCTGCCTTTATTGAGGATTGCAGTTGTACTAACATTTAGTTCCTTAACTAATTAATGCATTTTAGGGAAGGGTGGCTATCGATCAGAAGGGGTTCATTGAAAAGACTGGTGAAGGCTACGTCATTAGTTGAGCAGACCGGTTGACGAGTCGTGTCAACAGGCTATCTGGTAGGCTGTGTCATAGATACGAGTGCACAGTGCAAAGACGAGCGTTAGGTTGTTACAAGTTCAATTTTAAACGAGTCAATAACATCAAAAGCTTCGTATACGCGGCTCGTATCTCCGCGTGGAGCTTCACGGTACTGTAGACTCTGCAACGTACACCGTAGGTGATACTAACACTATGTTACATTCGCACTGATAAGCCGTAATGTCGTGAGAGAAAATTGTCTTCAGATAAGAGTCGAACGTTGTGTGGTTGTAATTTGTCGAGTACAATAACACGATGCTAACGCTGAAGTAAAAGCAAGAAAACGATTGCTAGCTAAAAGATTGAGCTACCAATGCTTATCACGCAGTTTGTTACAGGGAGAACGTAACAGTTCGTATCGATTCATGCAGGACGGCATTACTCAGAGTACATTAAGTGGTGCTGATGCAGCACAAGATGGTATTTTAAACGTTGCAAGTTTTTTCCTTTACGTTACATGTCACGGTGTGTTTATAACAGGTGCGATCAGAGTTGGCCAGCACCAGGCTCGCACTTGGTTAAGAAAGCTTCTCCCTGATCAAACCTACCACTTGAAGAAGGAATCTCCAATTTCCAGACTGGATTAATTAAACCGCCTTTCGCATAACAAGTACAGCTTAAATATGTGTTAGAAAACTATCAGAAGATTTCTTTCAGAAGAGATCATTTGATTTCTGCTATAAGTCACATGCATATTTATACGCCTTTCATAAAATAGATTTTCTTATACCTGAATATTGGTAAGTATAATTATTTTAAAAGTGATTTTTTTCTTCTAATTCATATGCCGTTATAACTTCTATCTAACTAAAAGTTGCTAACATATTATATTATCCAACAGGGTGACTGCGTCGACGCCTGGCGTATTTCTAAAACCAGGGTTGCACGTTATACGTGGGGGTTGCTACCCACTTCTCGTGCAATATGGTGACTCGAATGACGTAACAAAGCGCGCGTTTTACTAGGAGAACATCTTTAAATGAAAGATACAAACAACCCCTAACGATCCTTGCTAGAAACCACGCGTCTTATAAAACCTGACCTCTAAGACATTTCCCCGTAAGTTGTTGCCAAAAAGACAATGATACAGATACTTAAAACGGAAATAAGAATTTCGTTCTTGCTTTCAATATTTTTGAGGTTCTTGTTCTTATACTTCAAGTGTCATTCAACTTAACGCAACAAGTACTGTGCAAATACTATATATCACGTTCATTCAGTTTTATTGATCGATTTCAGGAACTGACCTAGCGAACAAGCTTAACCTTTGCGACGTCACGCTGCCTATCATTCCTATCCGGGAATTATAGGGTTCCAGTTAGCCCGATGCGTGGTGCGCTGGCTTAAAACGGGGGTGGCAATATTGACACGCTTTTCGAACTGCACAATCTCCCGAGAGCAGGAGTTTATACACAGAGGTACGTGATAAGAGCGACGTCATCGATAATGTTTTATCAAATGTGCGAACTGACGTCTTTATGAAACTATATGACTGATGGAATTTAATAAAATACGAGGTAATTACAGAAATATAAAAGTACTTTATAATGGCACGTAATTTGAAGTGGTGTTACTTGAGAAAATTATTGGAGGAAGATAAGGGTGTCTTTTGTTAAAAGGACTATTAAATATTATTTTGTAAAGACGTATTAATTTATATTCATATAATTTACCAGGTGGAAATCTCTCTCCAACCACTGTTTCGATCCAATGCTGAGCCTCGGCCTCCTGTTCCGGTTCTCTCTTGCCAGCAACCTGTAATTAGAAGAACGTTAAAAGAACTATTTTAGTACTCTTAATGTTGCTACTCGTGTGCTGCTTCATGAATGATTAATGGGTGCTCAGTATTTTCCGAGAAAGATAAAGACTGTTTAAATATAATATCGGCTGAAAACAACTCTCGCTGCACGCTATCTTACCGCCTGGATGGAAGAAGTATTGATAAAGTTTAAAATTACATCACGCAGACGTCAGACAGTCCCCACCCTTCCTACAAGGTACCACCCTGCCATCAATTTATTTCATTCTAATACTATGTTCATGCACCTTTCATATAATTCAATAACATTGCTTCCAGTGCAGTTTTATATGAAAGATTATATTACAGATCAAGGAAATGCACATAAACCCTTCTCTTCACTGCGAGAAATTTGTTCTCAAGAACAATTGTGGATTAAAGGAATTCTCAGGTAGCTGCAAAAGAAGCTTATTTTTGTAATATAGATTATCAGTTTCCGTAGAAACTTTCAAAAATTGCCGTAGCCGATGGTATTTCACATCGTCATGGCGGGGTATTGGTAAAAGTTTTCAACTAGCAATAATCGCACCTCGGTAGAACCTCATTGGTTACGATATCGCCGCTGCGCAAAGCTGAAGAGAGGATGTTTCGCTGCCCTACTAATAACACCGTCGTCACATTGTTAACTGCGAGAATCCTTTCTTCCCGAAACCCATCTAGCGTCAGACAGGAGAACTAAAGGTACCGAATATCACACACATGTCCTATACGTAATCCTAATTTACATAAATGCTACATACATGCATTAAAATTAATCGATAAAAACGTTAACATGATTTAAATTTAAATTTTATACAAAATATTTTTACAGGGATCTGTCATCTATTTTAGCTTGATTATAATTTTATTAGGTACTTGAAGATTTGTATGATAAAAAAAATATACCATATTTGCAGAAAATAAAATTATAAATACAACTTTAAGGTTCGTCAAAATATTGTTAAATTATCTAACCTTTTTACAGGGATCGTATGTCAATTACAAGCAGTGTATTCGCAATTGTCTGCAAGTAGAGATGCGTTAAGTATTTGCTGGAAATGCATTGTCACGAGGAAACAAGAAAGCAAGAGGTAACACAAGCTAAGTACACGTGTAAGGACAGTCAGCAATGAATTCTTACTTGTAGCTAGGTAAATATTTCCCTTACTTGTTGCCCTTTCCTTCTGTATTAACATAAAGTTATCCAATTCCTATGCAGATGAACATCACTATAATCAATTAATTGTAAACTAATCTGAAGTACTTAATCATTCTGAATGGAATCAGGAATTGAATGGAATTATCCTAACGACCGAAGAGACATGCTGAAGAGTCAGAACTAAAAAAAACAAAGTTACGGTAACACGAATTCAATTTTTATTATACAAATCGCGGTCATCTCGTCGAACGCCTACAAAGACTTGCTCCAGACGTCTATACAATTCCGTTGCGTTACGATAAACTTGGAAATAGCGTCGATTGACGGAATCTAAACTCGGCGGTGGCCTCACCCTTCGAAGTGGCCAGAGTCCAGAAAATTACGACGCCTTTGCTTATCGGCATCTTTCATCTGGCGTCCGTCCACGGTTAACCATCGTTTTACTTGCAAAACGAACACCCACTTGTTTGAACTTTTTCACATTGTCGTCAGCCGCAGAATTTCCTTTCGTCCACGTCAGCATTTACAATAAACAAGTGGTGATAAATAAGGATACATTGATTTTAAATAACTGGGTCAAATCACGTCCTATTTCTGAACCGTGCTTTACTCGAAAACGTCGTAGTAGATCATCGAACGGTTCCTTATTAGAATATCACGATGATTATAACATTTTTTAAAAACCTTATACAAATAGTTTTAATTAGAATTCTTTGATAATATACAATTTTGATATAGTTCACTTGTAGGGAATTCTTTGGAGATACATTTATTTATAATTCATTTAAGAATGAAAGTTTAAGAAAAAAAAATACAGAATACATGTATTGTTTCAGGCAAAGCTTTTACGCATGCACAAATATTATCCACCTCTACATATAAACATAGAGGAACGTCAGAGACGAAGCTTCTCCTGGAAAGTTGAGAAGAAGCTCGCACACAAAAATAAGCAACCTCACCTCACGTGTACGACCCAAATTACGATCCAGTTATGGTGTGTAACCGAAGAGGTCTTTGAACCAAGAGAACTTCAAGAAACCTGTACGAATACGGACGACCATTACAGAGGAAGTTAAAACAAGATATAAACTACAGTCTTCAATTTTGGGTAGCACTAACACGTTCATCGTCTCGAATTCAATATTATTAAACTAAGTCTTACCACTAAGACTTATCTAAGACTTATCATTGGCCATTGACGCCATATGTGTACTGGTACGAACGTTAGAAGATTATTAACAAATTAACCTAGGAGTTTGAATGTTTAAATAGTCATGGTTGACATGACTGACATGACTGTACTATGGCAGTGAAAAGTTAAATATGCTAGAAGTACGCTTCGCGTAGTGTCTCGCAAATAGGGCTGCAGTGTCAAGATCTGGTTACGGGCGGGGGTGTGGGAATACCCAATGGGCAAGTAGCCAAAAAACACACGTTCCTGAATGTCGACGGAAAGGATACCGCGGAGGGGAGACCGGCATATAGCGTCGCGACGCACCGCGTCCGACTTAGTCTCTGGTCAGCGTCATCGTTCAAAAGTCGTTCGAAATCCAAGAAAACACGTCTTGCGGCGAGGCTAACAAACAATAAAAAAAAAAGAGAGAGAAGAAAATGCCGGTACGTCATCATTATCCGTGACGGAACTCTCCTGTGGGATCAGTGGTAGTCCTCGATGGAAATTAGTGATTAAAACGATATACAAGTCGGCCGAGTGAAACCGAAACATGGATACATTAACTCTCTCGTTATTAACCCTTTAACGCCCAAGCACCTCTTCAGGAAGAGGTAATTAATTAATGGTTTTCCTGGCGATTGTAAACATTATTTATTGTACTGAACATGTCAGTGACTTGGAGGGTCTGGGACCCTAAATTATTGGGCATTAAAGGATTAAGGATGGTCGTAGTCGGCTATTATCAAACGCTTACTGTGTATCAAGGGTGATCGCCCCTTATTAACCCTACGCCTTGAAATTACGTTTTGCATTCTGAAGGTGATTCTAGAAGCTACTTATTAGATTTCAAATTGTATTTCAACTACAAGTTGTAGTAAGCGTTTGATATTATCGTATCGAAAGGGTTAATGATTTCTCGTTGAAAATCAACAACGCAAGATCGCGGTTATTCGTGGAATCCTAATTACGTTGGACCTTGAGCTATTTTCCTTTGGCTATTCTCCCAAAATGCTGGATTAATTCTCGACACTCGGGAGAAACGTGCTAGAGAAAGAATAATAAACGATCGCAATGGGCGCGCGATCATTTTTTACTGTTTTGACAAATTGGAAGTTTGTTGACACGACGGGAATCGGGGTGGTTTTGAAACGGGCCTATGACGATCGCTTTTGACGCGTATCCTACTCCTCCTCCGCTACGTCCGGAGTATTTATAACCCGAAGATAAATATTCTTACGAAATGGATATTCGTATTGTGTCTTTGAACGAAACTTGAAAACGTCGATTCAGATAACAACGGGATTGATCCTTCGCAGACTCGTGCACCAAATAAAATCTATCTTAAGGGTATTCTTCTCATTACAGCTTTCAGAGTTTACAAATAGGAGACAGTATTCAATTTATCTAAATAGAACACTTGGACTGCAAAGGATCAGTTACCTAAGTCATCGCTTGGACGATTAATCATCCGTACGGTTACCTGCGTCTAATTATTTTACATTTTAGTAAGAAATTTATCGGATACTACGATAGATTGAATGAGAAACGTTGCAAGAAAGAGTGTCATTCATAGGAGCAAGATTTAAATGCGTATTTTCAAACACAGATGTTAAATTTGATCGAACGCCAAATCGCTGGAGCAAAGACTGAAAAGGACCCGGTCGATTTAACTTTAAATTTAGTGAATCGGTGCACGGGCGTGTCCATCGTTCAAGGAATATCCGCGGAAGATAAATTCGATCTCTTTCGAGAATGAATCTTAAAATACATCCTGACTGAATTCGACGAAGAACACGTTGTTCCGAATGACTTTAACCCTCGAACGATGGACCATGGACAGAGGCAACGATTCAAATCGAATCTAGAATTATTCCTTGTTTTTTGAATTGTATTACTTTTCGAAATCCAAAACAAATTCGTGACGTACGCGCGGTCACTTACATGCTATAAATACTGAATTTATTGGATACAAAAGGATGCCAGAAGTTCAGCTTGCATCAGACGATTGTTGGCATTGTAAATCGACACCTTAAAACAGTTAACAAATTGCTTACATTAACGCAAGAAGCAGGAAATCGTGTCGTGTCATTTCCTCGAGTTTACTTAAGAAAATGAAGAGCATCAGACTACCAAACGCCTCTTGACTTCCTGATTTCTGTTCAATTCATTCACATCGACCTTCGAAGTTTTGCAACAAATTTTTAAGATGTTTTATAAATTATCGTCGAGAAAATGAACCTTGGCAAACGACCAAATACAAACTTTGACACGTAACATTAATTATTTTGCATAAACTGAATGAACGTTTAGCTTCTGTTTGTCGAGTTTCATGCTTAATGATCCGATATTAACTAAAATGAAAATACTGTCAAGCTCCCAGTTGCTTTTGACCAGAAATCGGTGAGCAAACTTGAAGAGTTCACACGGCACAGAAACAGGTGGCCTAACAAGCGAGCGTCGCCTGTTGCCAGTTTTAATAAAAGCCAAACGGAATCGCTTCGACGTATTTTATTTTCGACGGACCGCCGTTATGCCCCCGGTAACGTAACACCGTCGCGGTCTATTTTCGTTTTCGACACTTTTAAAATTCGCCCCCGGCAACACACTTCTCGCTGGACCATCACGGATCCACGAAAACCGATAGACGTTCTCGAAAGCTTTCTAATTCGAGAAGCGTGAGATAACGAATGTGGCAAACTTCCGGTCCTTCAGGCACGCAACAAGGAACAGGAGGCGGAGGTGTTGGCCTGGATCGAGGCCGTGCTGGGCGAGAAGCTGCCACCGGGAAACTACGAGGACATACTCAAGGATGGCGTTATCCTCTGCAAGCTCATCAACAAACTGGCGCCCGGATCGGTGAAGAAGATCCAGGCTAAGGGAACCAATTTCCAGTTGATGGAAAACGTTCAGAGGTACGTACGACACATCTTCCCTCTACAATACTGTATAAAAAATGAATGAAGACTACTCTTAATTATATAATTAGTTCAACAACGAATTAATACAAATTACTTTCAGATTCCAAGCCGCCATCAAAGAGTACGGTGTCCCACAAGAAGAAATCTTCCAAACGGCTGATCTCTTCGAGAGACGCAACATCCCCCAAGTTACACTGTGCCTTTATGCTCTTGGTAGGATTGTAAGTGTTATATCTAACTTGTTTTCTGAAACTTCGATTAGACGCTTGTGCATTGTATACGTTTTCTTAATTCAGACGCAAAAACACCCTGAGTACACTGGACCACGCCTGGGACCGAAGATGGCCGAGGAAAACAAAAGAATGTTCACGGAAGACCAGCTTCGAGCCAGCGAAGGTCAGCTCAATTTGCAAATGGGCTACAACAAAGGGGCCAGTCAAGCTGGCCACGGTGGATTCGGCAACACTCGACACATGTAAACGCGCGGCACAACCTCGACGCGTTCTCGACGATTCGCATAGCTATAGATATTCTTTTATTATCTACTAACGATCTCCAGATACCGAACAACGTAAACAATTCGGGGTATTCTAGTCGCGAGTCTATAACACTTTCTGGACGGATACCTGCGAATGCGTATCCGTGTCAGAATTACAAATTCTAATTGCTTTTCATTAATGTATGTCGATAGAAATTTGTAACACTTGTGTTAGATGCATGCAAAAGTAATGATTGTTCTGTTTAAGTTGGTCAAGTACTTAATTAAAGAAAACTTTGTAAAAAGAATGGCAGGAAGAACTGTTTTACATTACTTTTGTGTACGTCTGATAAATATGTTAACGTAAAGACGAGATCTTGTTAGGAAATGAACAATATTTGATACGTTATACACTACACACCACACAATTACACTGACACGTTACACTTGTATTACATTGTACATCGATACACCTGACAGACACACAGTACATTTACACGTTTGATCATACACCTGCATTCACACAGGAAACACAAAGCGCGCGCCAGGTGTATTAAGTTACAACCTGATGAACAACTTTCATAAGCGTTCGTCAAAGGATACACGAAACATGACACAAAGTATCAACAATACATTTGTCGCTCGTAAGAGGAAGTAAAGAGAATTTATGAACGGTGAGATCTCGTGGTTACTTTAATATGAATCGTAAGATTTCAGCAAAAAGTATTAACACGCTGATTGCCACGAGGGTTATCAGTGGCCAATGTCTTATATTTTATCAAAACTAATTGATTACAAGATAAGATGAAATTTTAATGATAATATGAAAGTTAATATATAGCTAAACATAATTTAATATATTTAATTACTATACAACTATATATAATTTATCTAGCTATTATTACTGTATCCTTAGTAATTAGACCTCCAACGTGTCTGACCACACACATCCACTTTCACTGCGGCGGTCAGCGTGTTAGTCACATACTGATAATCCATGCCTTTTCTAAGATTTATAACTGTTCGCTGACTATTTGCTAATAACGTGTAAACGATAATTGTATGGAATAAAAAGACAGCGCTGCTATTTTCTATTATCTGAATTATTCTAAATCATCGACGACTATTTGTTTTTGTAACTTTAGAAAAACATAGGGATAACGAAAGGTATCATGAAACTTGGTCGCAGGGTGTGCTAAATTTTTGGCACATTATTCTTTATCCAAATAATATAAAAATACCAAGTTTATATTTAAAATATTGCATACTGGGCGACGTCGCGTTAAAAGCAAGGATAACATTTCAAATATGTATCGAAGTAATATTTCACTCAATTCGTTAATGCATATTAATGATCTTACACATAGTTGGAACACAGTTCATTGCAAAATTTCAAGAACCTTGGTCGGTGTTTCTCGATTACTCTTTCGTTAACCCGAAGAACCTCGAGGGTACTTTGAAATCGGACGAGTTAATTTCGTCGCGACATCCACGAAAATACCAGCGTGACTTGTTTGTAAATAAACCTTGTACCACGAAATTCGTGTCGTCATCGCGACACAAATTTTTCTCGTTTCAATTTCTCCGCCCCTTTTACAAAACGGGAGAACGTACAAATTCGCTCGAAATCTTTGCTTTGCTTGGCGTATCCTAGCGGTTCATCCGGGTTATTTCTGGACGTTCACGGTTTACAAGACACTCCACCGCGAGCTGAACTTTCGTTATGATGTATCATTAAGTGTTACAGTCATTTTCAATTTACACCTGATAGACATTATTCAAAAACAGGAATATAAACTTGACCAGTCCAAATGTGTTAAGAGATTAACTAACTCTGATGAAACTTTTACTGTATCCAACAGAACATTCGCATCAAAATGGCACAAGAAAAGAATAATGATCACGGGTGGAATGTCTGGAAAACGTTCAGCTCGTTTGCAACACGTGCTTGAAAAATGGAACGACCTTCGCGTGACCAATCGGTTGCCTGCGATTCCATGCGTGTAAATCAAATTTAGGCGGTGGTGCATCGAAGTGACTCACGGTTTATAAGCATTCCAGATTTAGAAACACTTAAATGAAAAGTCGTAAGAATATTACAGACACGTGTGCTGAGTCAGATATTTGAAATAGATGATCTTTTACCGTGTGTCAAGAGAAAGAAATCCTTCCTCCCTCTATCCTCCGCAATGTAGGTACCTCAATGTTCCATGCAATTTTTGGATCCTTTAAATTCGACTATCGTGCATTCTTTCAGTCACTGATTCAACGACACACACACTGATTTTGTAATAAGATTACACCATACACTCTTATAGAAAGTATACCCTGAAATATTTTATTGTTAATTGAATGTCAGTAAGATTACAAGTATGCTTAAAAGAAAATGACAATTTGAAAGTTACCGACCGATAAAAAGTCGCTTCATAGCGTTTGTACTTGTTATGGCGCGAAAATGCATTGTAAAAATTGAGACTCTTCTAACACGGCTTACCTGCCAAAGTGGACGTCCAGGCATGGTGAATACGACAGTGGATGTTCTTTTACAGAAACGTTGAAGGCGTGAAATTGGTCGAGCTTAACCGAACTCAAGCACAAAAAGTGTGCGCTTCGGCCCTCGTGCTGCGTATATATGCGTGACAGGTGTGTGCTCGTGTTGGTGAACGTGGGGGCGCTTCTATATATGGATCACTTACTCACCAACCAACCCTGATTTACGCGCTAGCACCTCCACCGGTATCGTTAAAGAAATCACGTGAGCGCAATATTTTCCACTAACTCGAAATAGTACAAACTCGTTTTGAAATATGTCTCCAAAATAATGCCTGAAACATTTTCAATGAAACTTTATACACAGCTACGTTCAACAATAATAATGAATTGTTAATCGAGAAACGTAAAGAGTAACGTTTGAACTTAATCCTGTGAGACAAACGTCATTTTATCATGCACGTACTATTAATGCCCTTACGTGTTATTTCTATAAGGTTTCATTCTAACGGTAGCGTGGCCGAGCGGTCTAAGGCGCTGGTTTAAGGCACCAGTCTCTTCGGAGGCGTGGGTTCGAATCCCACCGCTGCCATTTATTTTTTGTCTTCGTTTACGATGATTAAACAGCACGAACAGATCCATGGATTGTATTTCTCTCAACCTTCAAGCAACTTCCGGAAGAAAACAGTAGTAGCGACTCCTTTGAAGGTCCAATGAGTTGCGTCGGCACGCGGCGCCGTGGTTCACATTTATTAGGAGAGCACGTTGCAAAGGAAACTTCAATTATGTTTGTCTTCTTTGCGAATGTAATTATTATATAATCCTTGTATGGATAAATTGTTTTTACCTTTGCAAATCAATGGAACGCTATTGCTGTCATTGTGTTTAAAGCTCTTCTTGATTCCTTTCAATTTTATCAATTACTGTACAAAAATTAATTAGAAGCTAGAAATAAAATATAATAATGATTCTTGTTCGTTTGGGAAGTACAGCGGCAAATATGTTTCTAAATATCATGCTAACCTGTTATGCGGTTCATTCTGAAGATGCCACCATTGAGCCACACCCCATGAATACACACTGTGTATTACACAAGATATCGATATCGCTTTGAATGTATATCATTTAGATATTCCTTGAATAACAAATTATATTCAACAGCGAATCACATCTATCATTAGATTACACTACAGCCAAAATAAATAATGCTAAAAATTGCATCGTTGACATGAATTCAGTTCAAATATTACTTAAATATTTGACGACAGATGGTGCCACGAAGTCCTCTTCCGCGTGATCTCAATACCATGTATTCAATTGAATAGACTACGCAGCAAAGAAAAAATATGTTAATAAATACCAAATTAAACAAGATCAAGGTAATCTTATTTTACCTATAACCTAATCAGAAAGAAATCCATTTCCATTGTACGATAATCCTTTTCACAGGACAAGTTGTAATTAACAATTATTTTTTTTTAATACCTTGTACTTTCGATGTCTGTTGAGAAGCGATAATGCTACATTCAAATATCCGCATTTTCTTCAGATTGAAGTGCGGTGCGTGCTCACATCCCGCACACAAGACGCGAAATAGTAGGGTAGCAGGAACGAACGACCTTTCTCCTCTCTTTGACAGTTGAGCGACATTCGCGCGGGTTGTCTCATTTAGCCCCTCCTTGGAGCAGGATACCACGTTCATCCAGAAAGCTGCACTAGCATAGACTTACTTTGTGCTTGTATAACATCCGCCGCATCAACGTTCAATACCTTTAAAATATTCCATGCATCATATCATTAATCAATGAAATAAAATACCTTAGACGCATATGTTGTTTACTTTAATTTCAAGTATCGTAAATCAAAGGCTCCACTATCAGCTCGTTTTCATTGTCGATGACGCAAGGATAATTTGTGTCACTCACCGTCAGAATAACAGCGGCGTATCTTCAATGGTATTATGTATAAACAACGTGCATGCATACCACATGGTTATACCCTCTTCTTCTTATCATGTTACCATTTCTGTCATCTCTGACTATAGGCTTATCTCCTGACAAACACAGAGCGCCCTGAATCACTATCAGTACATATTGAAAAATAGTATCAATAAACAAATTCAAGAAAACAATAACAGATTAAAAATACTATAAGATTTTTAAATGATTTCTCATAATGAAATTTGATTTTACAAAGCACTTTTCATTAACAATAATCATGAGGAAATATTAGACTTCCAGTATACATATACATACCTGCTGTCACTCGTGTGTTGTACGCGTGTTCAACGCAGTGAACGATATACCATATATCCTCGGTTATCGAGGTTTATCTTTTGCATTCTGTACGTTGTAGGTTGCAAATGGAGCTATGCTAATTTATATGCAGCCTCCAGCAATATGTGGTTAACGAGTAGAATGGACATAATCAACAATTTAACCGATTCATAAGCAGGAACGCATGAAAAACAGCAGATAGTCAGTGTCGCCGGCCTTGCCTCCACGCGATTCATGTTCGCCTCGGATTGGAAAGACATAATTTTGAGGAAGAGCCGCGCGGACCTTAAACACCTCTGTGACGTATCATACTTTATTGGCCCACAATGACCTCTTTTCATTGTTTACCGGTTCATTGATTCGACATAGACAAAAATTTCGGTAGGTCCATGGTCCTGATGCATGTCTAACCAACAATCAGAAGTCTGGCGTGTTTGAAATTGTACCGATAACGTATTTCGCCAGTACCGTATAACCTCACCTGTATGAATTAAAGTGCAATCATAGGACAGTGACACTGTTTTTCCCCAAAATTGAAATTAATAAATATTTCCCTTACCTGCGAATACATACAAGATTCTTTACGAAATCTTAATCATTTTTTCATCGTGTCGCCTGCTTTTATACCGTGACGATAATCTTTTTTGTCATTATTCATAGGTGGATCAAATCTTATTACGCTTTCCCCTAAAATTAACGTGCGGTTCGGTGGGGGACTTCACTATAGATGAAGTCTGTAATATGAACATGCGTACGCACACATACAAGTCGGTATGTACACTAGCGCTTCTATCGGTGGCGTCATGAAATTACTGTTGGCCACATGCGTTCCTGTTGAAAAAATTCCTCACGGGCGAAAGTCAAGGTATGACGGAATATCGGTAATAGTTACCCGCACCGGAGGACGGCTACATCTCTTATATGAAATCCTGGTGTTAGGAGGGGCTTTGTGAGACAACCCGCGCGAAACTCTTTTCAATGTAGGGAGAGAGACGGCTTCCTGGGTTGACATGTTCCTCGGATAATTCAGTGCTTGCATGCGGGATGTGAGCACGCACCACGTGCTTTTCACTGAAACACATCGTAACATAACAGTTTAATTAGTGATTAACAACGTATACATTTACAATGACAACATTATTTTCAACATTTTTATTAAATACCTTATATAGCACACATGTAGATGTATCATTCATTTGCCATTGATCCTTTTATAAACTATCGATTAATAAATGAATATTGGAAGAACGAATATGCATGTAAATTATTCTCGCATGAATCCATCTAAATTTATACTGATGACAGTATGTGTTTAACAAAAAAGAAATGTACTATCATTTCTTGATGTTTTAATTAATAATAATAAAAATTTAGTAACATGTAGAAAAATTTTATATTTTATTTAAAAAAACATTTCTTGTAGATTTGTTTAACTAAAAAAAGATGGGTAATCATCGAATACTAAAAAGATCGATGTATCGAAGACTCCGTGGCGCAACGGTAGCGCGTCTGACTCCAGATCAGAAGGTTGCGTGTTCAAATCACGTCGGGGTCAATTTCTTTTTTTATTTCTTTTATTTATAAATACTGTAAATAATAATGATACCTAAATATTGGTAAAATTATAAAAGGATTAACCATACTAAAACAAGAATAATACACAAAACATTGAATAACGAAAAGCTCTCCTGCTTTTTCTGTATTTCATGTAAGTAGAATATGCTCAGATTAAAAGACAACTTCAACAGTTGCCTCAATAATATTTTACGTTTCATAATAATAGTCTAATCAATTATGATAAATTAATGACTGATATTAAATATTTTTAGATTGTAAATCTTTTTCGATAGTGTAAAATTGCAACAACGTAGCAGTCGTGGCCGAGTGGTTAAGGCGTCTGACTAGAAATCAGATTCCCTCTGGGAGCGTAGGTTCGAGTCCTACCGACTGCGAAAGAGGTTGTTAATTTTTTAATTTTTTTTTGCTTACAATGTTAATGTAAAATTACATTAATAACATACATTTTTGTAATGTATACAATTTAATCTCAAGGATAATTTAAAAGAATGCCGCACCATACAATTTTGTGGTAGAGTGTCTCCTCTTTACATGAAATCATTGTACATTTTATACTGTATTCGAGACACCGATATTAACAAATAATTTCAACTAACAAATAATAAATAAATGTACACGCAAAAGGCGCCGTGGCTTAGTTGGTTAAAGCGCCTGTCTAGTAAACAGGAGATCGGGGGTTCGAATCCCCCCGGTGCCTTTGCGGTGACAATCAATTTATTTTACAAACCATTATAATTTTTTACAAAAACGTTAAATTAGATGTGACAAAACTTTAAAACCTTCATTATAAATATAAGCTTTTAGTTAATTAAGTTTCGCGGTAAGATAAGCGAAAAATAGAAACTTCTTCATAGAAATATTACAAAATTTTAATATTCATAAAATTACAATAACGTGTATGTAATCATTAGATCGATGTAAATAAATAAATACAATGTGAACCATATATAAGATAGTATGTACATTCATAACTTTTAGAAATCAAATTTATAGCCATTTCCGGACACTTTAACACGTGCTACTGCAGGAGCAGACGAGTAAGCAATTCCTAACAAATTCTGGGATTGCTGTTGTTGTTGTTGTTCTTCATGTTGCAATTCAGTCTGTGCCGGTACCTGCGGACGATTACTATTAAACAGAAATCACATTTGAACGTCATACAACAAGTACTTAAAAACAATCATTTAAATGATCTTCTTACCTGTTGTGTTTGCGTGACATGCAGATGTTCTTGAGCCTGAGCTTGAGCCTGGGCCTGAGCCTGGGCCTGAGCCTGAGCCTGAGCCTGTCTTAATGCAAGGAGTTGTGCCAATTGTGCTTGGTATGCAGTGGCTGCGGAATAACCATTGAACTGAGGTTGCTGAATTTGTTGTAACTGTTGATAATAAGCTGCGGCCGGATCTACAGAAGCTTGATAAGGCAATGGTGCAGATGAGTAAGGTACAAGCGTAGGTGCAACTGGTGCAGTTGCATAACCCTGTGCAACAGGACCGACTGGAAATGCACCTAAACACAATAGATTAATTTTAATCACAACTATATTGTGCTATTAACACATCACAAAATCTCAAGAACATAATGCAAACCTAAACCAGGATTTCTGTATGCAAGCGCATTAGCAACGTTTGGGAGAACTCTTTGGGCCAAATAAGGATTTCCAATACTGGAACTAAACGACTGATGAGAACTGGGACCACTGAATGCAAAGGCTGTCTGTGTTAAGCCTGGTCTAACAAAACTGAAAGATGCATGTTGATCGGAACTGCCCAGCACATTGGACGGCCTCACGCCTTGAATCGGTGGTTCACCAAACACACAAAGGAACATCATGCAACAAAGTGCTATATATTTCTGAAAATAATTATTTACATTAAAATATATGATAGATATGTGCACGTCAAAATAAAAAACCCTGTTGCTAAAACGATAGGTACTCACCAACATGTTGCAAGTTTGTGACAACTGTTCTCCAAAAAGTTTATCGTTAAAAAAACCACCGACAGTATTATCGTCGACGAAAATCAATAGCTATTCTGACATTGAGTAAGTCTGTGGGGGGTTATATATCGCGGAAGCAGCCCAGGTTGATACGTGAGTAGCATCGCATCGACACATTTTCAAATATACCATCGCACTTTCTCCATGACACCAAGGTACCATTATACCAAAATAGCACAATCCATGAATTGTAATCGTCTCAAATAGTTTTCTCTTTCACAAAGTTTTTATGAATACAATGTACAAGAATTAAAGTATCGTAAAACCAAGATAAACTTGAGATTCGTTATAATTTTCAAAAATAGAAAGTAATTAATTATAGTACGCAAAATTTTAATGAATACTGTACAGAAAATATACACAAGATTTTAATTACATATCGTTAAAGCGAATTATGTACATGGCAGTGAAATATTTCTATTCGATCTACGATTGCGATATTATCGACGAAAGCAACTTTCGACCAGTCTAATAAAGAACTGATACACAGACGAGTTATTAATTGTAATCAGTTAGTTCCTTACGGCATACCAAATAGCTTATTCACTGGCAGTGATTCAATTTATTTATGTCTTGCATACATTTGGAAGTCTTATTTATATTTAGTCGTAAAATATTCTAAAATTCCTCTGTCTTTATGTTTTAATTTTTTTTATATAAACGTTATATGTTGTACAATATAAAAGGTGTTTGCAACTGCTAATCTTAAACCTTTTTTTTTTTTTCAGATAGTATTTATTCGTTATTGCAATCGCACCATTGTATATCATTATAAAAGTTTCGTAGTATCAATGCTCCCTTTAAACAGCCGGTATTGTGCGTACCTTCGTGTAGGTACATTCTTTAAAATAAATAAATTTCGAGATTTATGCGTTAATCCAATGGTCTTAGCGTAGGGCAAACCAATTGTGATAAAGTGACGTAAGTTTGTGCGAAATGACGTCAAATGCTCCTTTTTTTATATTTTTTTTACATGCTAGTGAAGTATGACTGATAAAACATACCCATGGCGGTAGTTGCAAACAGAGCAAAACAACTCCACCATGTTGCTAAGCCTAACAAACCTCTGTACACGTCTGTAGTGAATATCTGACAAATAAGAAATGCGTGAAGTAGTTTCAGAAAATGCTTATTGCAAAATCTTAATAAAAACTGAAGAAATTAGCATTACCTGCCTTAAGGAACTCAAAGCAAGTTGGAAATCTTGTGCTGTTTGTACAACGGTTTTTTCATTATCATCACTGTTCATTATACTCGGTTTAGATTTCAGTGGTTCATCCGCTGGACATTCTTCAAGTGCTGATCCCTTTAGAAGACCCTCCCACGTGTAACCACCTAATATGAAAATTGAAATATACAAATGCATTCAACAAATCTTTAGTACACAATGTTAACAAAAGTTATGTTTACTTTACCTAATGTCTTGTACATGAATGTAAAAAATAAACATATAATTAATGGAACAATAAATTGCAACGCTACGACGCACAAATAGTAAAATACCGCGGCAATCTGAAATAAATCACAATACTTAGTTGGTTGATTTTAATTTTGACAAATAAATCTGTAAATACCTTTTTCTGTAAATCAACGTTTGTAATTCTTCCAGCTTCCTTCTTTTGATTCTCTAACCGTTGTATAGCTAAATTAAGATATGATTGCAAGTACATTGGCATTAATGCAAGTTTTAATAAAACTGCAATAACTATTACAATTAACCTCATACTCTCAAAAGCTGAAGCTGACATACTGCAATAATATTTGTTATTAATACATTGTTATTCATAAATATATCGAGTTAATTTTTATTATTTCGTAACTTACAGTGGCCCGTTCATGCCGGTAAATATTCGAACTGTGAGGTAATCTCTGCTAACAGGTTTAATCCATAGACTTACCAATAAAAGTGGAGAGGCATAACTGATATTTGCTATCAATAATAATAACTTCTGATCTTTGTAATATCTGAAATATAATTCTTTGTTATTAATTTTGCTGGTATACAAGAATATTGGAAATTGATTTGATATATGTACCTTAATGCATCCCAATGCATTTTTGATACTCTTAATCCTGGAAAAGTAAACAAAGATCCAACCAAACCACACCACAAGGCAAGGAAGAACTTAACAACAATCTTTGATGCAGGCCCTCTACAAAAAAGTTATTTCAATACACGAACAAGATTGAAAATGCAGATATAAGTGGAAAAATACTATAAACTGTAGACTGAATTCAGAATTTCATACACTTACGTAGATGAAAGACCTTGATTATCTAAAAAGAGAGATGCACTATGGTTGAAACTTGCATAAGCTTTGTCCAATCCAATTTCAAGATTATTCTCATCAACAATAAGAACTATCATAGCTATAAGAAGATAAGCAAATCCAGTTACAATGCATGTAGATCGTTCACCTATGCTTTCTTCTCCTTTAAAGTATTGTACCCAAAGGGAAAGTAACACTTTGCTACATGTTGATTAAGGAATAGTAAAGGTTGCATCAAAATAGAAAAATCACTGTTGAAAAAATTCGTTTTACAAAGGATACAATGCAAAACCCAGAACCAACGAACACCAAAGCATACTCAGATTAATTTCATCTTTAATTGGATACAAATAGTTGTATAGCTATTAAATGGTTAAAAAATATTATATGTAAAAGATACAAATACAAGAAATATCTTATTCATTTTAATAATAAAATTACCAACCTCTGTCATGATATAAACTGCAGTGGCATAAACAGAAAAGTCTAATAACCATTGATATTCTGTATAATATTTTAAATGTACTACATCTAAGGTAGTTATCTTAGCAGTCTCAAGTGTAATATTTAAATTCCTAGGAACATGAAACACATCTCCAACTTTTCCATTTTCTGTATGTTTGTTCTTTTTAAGTTTCTCTTTAGGTACACCTGCTAGTGTTCTAAGTTGCTGATCAGTTGGATATAAATAACGTGTCAACCTGTTAACCAATTATAATATATCATTAATAATGCATTAAATATTACTAATAATTATTATTTAAATAAATACCCAGTAGAACATAGAATCCATCTTGCCAGAGAGAAATGAGGAGTTAATTTTTGAATGACACTGACCATGATAAGGGTAATAACTAACTGTGCTCCTAAGAGAGCCTGAAACATTTGTTTTAAAAGAACATTAAACATTGTTTATTTTAATTTGTTAAATATCATATATGAAACAATTACCATGATTGAACTTGTGAATAAATTCAAAGAAAGATAAAAATAGATCCACCGATCTCACAAATATATTTGTTCCATTACAGAATTAGTAATTTCTTCTTAAATTATCAATGAATGCTGAAAGACACGGCGATGAATTATCTCGGGTATAACGCCGGCAACGCGTGCTCGACCATTTTAAATGGCACACGATTAAACAGCTGGTTTTATAAATAGTTGTAAACCCGTGGAACCAAAAGCATCGTTATAATTCTTCACATGGGACAAGAGGTTATTTCCAGTTATACCTAATCTATCTATAGTAAAAGCAAGAGATCCACAAGGCAACATCTAGCGGTGAAACAACGAAATCTGTTTGTTATTACCTCATTCACCAACGAGATATCTCGTCGCCGAAAAGTGGTTTATTTTTAGAAAAAACACGATTTTCTAATTTATTAATTTTGCCGTCTACAGCTAGAAAGCATTACCTGTACGGTTTCTGAAGCAAAAATATAAGCGTCATCGTTAACCGTGCTATCAAAACAATACACTTTCTTCATATGCAATGTATGGTTAGGTTTTTTGCGGTATGGACAGTCAAGTTTGTGGAGACGGTAGATTATTAGATTTAATCGATGAAGCTTGGCATAAAGAACGTTTACCCATCGATGATATCGTAGTACCAGTTACAGAATTACCGGACCCTGAAAGCGACAATGGTGATTCTCATATGACATTAAAAGAATTAGAACAAAAATGGAATAATTTAGCTTTAGGATCTCTCAGTGAAAATCACTTACATTCTCCAACACCGTCGCATAACTAAATAAGTAATTATTTACAATGTTCATAGTGTTTATGTAACCAATATTTAATCACTTATTTTCTTTAGTTTTGTCACATTGTTATTATTACAGATTCAAAATGGAGTTTCCAGATGTCGGAGAAAGATGTTCAATAAAGGACTGTAAACAATTGAATTTTTTACCATTCAAATGTGATCATTGCCATGACGTATTTTGCAAAGAACATTTTCATGTCACTGCTCATAAGTGTGCAAATTTTCATGAAAATATTGTACATAATAAAGTAAAAGGATCAAATTATATATGCTCTGATGAATCTTGTGAGGAAACTTCCCCCATTGAAATGCAATGCATTAAATGCAAAAAACACTTTTGTTTACAACATAGATATCATGGCTGTTTAGAATATAGTAATGAGGAAAGGACAACAAAATTAAAAAAATGGCAAATACCAAAGAAACAGTTTGCAGAGGCAAAAGCAATAGTGGATCAGGAAATTTCAAACAATCTAAAAAAATCCAAAAACGTTGCAATGGCCAATAAAGTATGTTCTGATTATTAAATAATCAATAATAAAATAGTATTTGTGTTTAATTGAGACATTATTTAAATAGGTACGACTTATGCGTGTGAAAGGTTCTGCTGTTGGTCCTAAAAATGTACCAGTGAATGAACGTTGCTATTTTCTTGTATATCCACCAGCCACAGTATCTAATAAACACATCAAACCATCAAAGGGTATTTATGTAAACAAAAATTGGACATATGGTAAAGTTATAGATTCAGTGGCTGATATATTAAAAATTTCTAATAATAACAATGTAGCAGGCGTATGTAAATTACAATTATTTCATCATTCAACTGGTACAGTAATCTGTAATGAAATGGATACACCTCTGACAAAATTGTTTGATAGTTCAGAACTTATTGATGGACAAAGTGTTATTTTAGAATACTCGGATAATACGGTTGTAGATACTTCTTTATATAAATAAATATGTTTGTAACAGATAATATTAACTGTTTACTCCTTATTCTAGATTTAAATGTTATAAATATATAATATTTATCGGTAGCCGTAAGAACACGCTTTTAGAATAATATTTGTTTATTACAAACTAGATAGTTTCATATATCAGTTTTACATTTACTCTTGATAAAAAGATACGCAGATGTATTATATATGCACTTAATAAACAAATCATTTATACCAGATTATTGTCAGGTTTTTTTCCCAAATAAAATGATATTTCGACTTTGGCACTGGACGTTTTTTCACCTTATATACTGGAGTTACACTAATACAACGTAATAAAGCAATTAACAATATCGATTCGTAAATAATTATGTGCTTATCATCATTTTTATAATATGACTGTACGGACATTAAACGAAATAAATACAGAGCAAGAAAGAGATTCCAAGTTGTATCGTTCCAAAGATGTGCGTGTTTTAGTCATACAATTATTTATTTTAAAATGTCAAATAATAGTATAAAAAGAAATTCTTATTACTTAAATAAGAAAAGTGTACACTGCACATTAAGGTATTTCTATAAATATACTGATAAAAAAAAAATATAAAAAATACGAATCTCTTACAGCTCATAGTTAATTCATAAATTATATAATGTTGTTATAAGTCTTTTGTAGGACATTTAAAGTCTTAAATTTCTTAGTATGTACTTATAGTACTATTACATATATGGTGCGAATGACGTTTTGAAATCCTTATGCAAAAATTACCAACATATGAGATTCAGTATTATACAGGTGCATATTTTTTAAAGAAATTATAAATATAAAATCATTGTATATTACTACAGATTCAATCCATCTCAGTGTGTATTGATCATTATATACTTAATTGTATCAAAATTTGTTTCTTCATATGCAAGTAGTTTATGCAACTAAATTGATGTATAATTCATTGCAAAGATTAAACGATATCCAGTTTTAGATACTTACTTTGAAGTTAGCATATGTAAACTGTGTACAATTTGAAGCAAAATGTACACGAAATGTATAACAAATTAAAAACAAAAATCAGAAATGATTACAAAAATATTATCATGTCTGAAAGGAAGTAAAAGCTAACCTTTGCCTAAATATAAATGAAAATAATTTTTGAAATAGAGAACAAACCTAATCAAAGAAAGAATGCAAAGTATGTATACAGAGATCGCGAAAACAACAAGTAATGTCATACGAACATTTACATTTGTTTCTGTATCCTGGCCTCTTGTTCGGCCGTTGGCCACCTGCCTGCTGGAAGGGGAATGTATCTGATAGCGGTAGGTGGCCTGAAGTCAAGCTCAGGAATGCCAGCGAGACTTTTGCAATTCAATTTGACCTTCTAACGTTTTTGCAAGATAAATGACAAACAATTGGCTAAGAGCTATACCCAAAGCAATACCAGCTATTGTATAAAGATTACGTTCTGCCCAACTTCTCACAATTTCAATGCAACCACTAGTCCACACCTTCTTGCCTGCTTCAGATACTGGTAACATTTGTACATTGTAACCACACATTATATTCACCAGACCACTCTAAAAATTTTAATGGTATTAGTTTTCATGTTTCTTAAACAAATTAAGAGAATACTGTTTATAATATAATACTTACTGATATGTCTGTAGCATTGATACAACAAGAAAATGGTACACCACAATGTTCTACACTTGGACTAGAGCAATTAAAGTATTCATTTTTTCCCCAATCCAAGTATCCTTCTTGGCTTAAACCACAGCATCTGAACTGTTCACAGAAATGACAATATAATGTTAATAGGACTTTTCAATAAATATTTTTCTACAAAACTTACTTCTTGCTGTCCAAAATCAATAAAATTTTGTAAATCTGGATCTTCACGATATGTCTGTATGATTTTATCTGTAAATGACTCCTCTAATAATGATTGTAATGTATGTGGAAATACAAAACCAACAATTGCTATACCCATTTCAAGCAGAAAGAACACTAATAAACACAATGAATACTGTAACAAATAAATGTCATGTACTTTTGGTTAAAGTAATGAGCAGATAGTTAAAGTGCTATGATACTAACAAATTTGAGAAGACATGTATTTTCACGCAATGCTCCAACACATCCGGCAAAACTAACAACAAAAACTACTCCTCCTGCTATAACCATTACAAGTGAAATGTTTAGCACTACATCATATACATTCTCCACTCTAACGGAACCAGTTGCTTGCCATTTGTCCACAAATGCATATAAACCCACTCCGATTAGAAGACCTCCAAATAACTATATAAACAACAGATTTATTTGTGAATACAATTTCTTATTACTTATATATTGATCTTACTGTTAATAATAATCATAAATTAGATTAAAATCCAATTTTTGAAATTATAAAACATTCACTTACCCAGAAAACAAAATTAAGCATAAATATCATGTATTTTACACATGAACTAACATAAGTGAAATTGTTTGTTCGCCTCCGATTGTTCATCATTGTAATGTAAAAACAACTTTATGAGATATTAGATGATATATGTACAATTGATACAAGAAATCTGCACTTTCTGTTATATGTACAAGTCACAGCAATTGCATTACTAATTCAGCAATCTCGTGTACTCAACGCATATTTATCCTCACTTCGTTTAATCGTCGGTAAACTATGTTTGATTGTTCATAAATTAAAGCGACGGTATAATACACCATACTTTGACAGTTTTCTTTGTATCCGCCATTACATTTCTGTTTCTCGTATTCCTCGGTTCCGAGTTCCAAGTTTAAAATCAGCTGTCCACATATTCCATGTTTCTATGGGGTAAAAAGGATGCATATGTATTTGGTAGCTCAAATGTGAAGTTGTAAACGGATTCATAATACTTAATCTGTTTATAAGTTTTGATATTTTTGTATATACACATTAAGAGACAAATAACAATTTTTGGTTAAAAAAATGACGTCAGTACAAGACAGTAAGTTTAACACTTGCTTATTTAAGGTTCATAATTTAGAGGTTAACAAAATTATGCTTCTAATATACACTTTTAAATAAAATATAATGTATAGCGATATTACGTTAATATAACATTATGTGTTGTTTTAATAGTTAGTACTACAACATTTTACTATTTACATGTTTATATTTATTTGTATTATTACACAATGCATCTTAACCTGTATAATGTAAACAAACTAGTATTTCAAAATATTATCAATTAATGCTAATTGACATTAATTATATAAACTTTCATTTGTTTCATATTTTCTAATTCTTATAAAATTTATTTATAGGATTAAGATTAAAGAGATCTTATGATACTTGGAGTACTCGTGAGCAATTATGTTTAGCTTCTAGTGTGTTAAAATCAGGAGATCAAAATTGGATGAGTGTATCCAGATCCCTGAAAGCACTTATTGAAAAAGAAACATTGAGACCACCTGATTGGTTTTCTCAAAAATCTTGTGCAATTCAATATGCACATTTATTGGAAAATACAGACACCCCTAAGAGGAAAAAAAGGGAAAGTGGAGAAACAACAGGTGAATCAATTGTCAGAAGATTAACACAAGAAAGAATAGCTGAATTAGGACAAATATTAGCTTTCCAAAGGGATGAATATCAACAGCTTAAAGCTGAAATAAACATGTTAAAGTCTGGATCAATAACAGAAGATAAATTACAAAAAATGTGGCTTGCCATTGAACAAGAAGAAAGAGAACAAGAACAGAAAGCAAGAGCACATTCTGCATGGTTGGCAAAACGACAACAAAAGCAGGAATTAAATTTACAACAAGGAGTATCTGTCATGAATCAGCGTAAATCAATGGAAAACACAATGGAAATTCAAGAAGCAACAGAAACAGTGGATGAAGATGAAAAGAAAAATAGGGGTGGAAGATCACCATTATTAACAAGTTTATTAAAATCTCCAAGTCCAACAACACAGATACAAACTTCAACCACCACAGGACAAGTAAGTTCTCCTACAATTACCAGTTTGCTTGGCTCTAGTCCTAAAGTACCAAATTCTCAACTAACACAAAATGTATCACCACAACTGCATCAGTTGGTTTCTTCTGCAATTTCAAATGTACCACCAGAGAGACCATCAGTTGGTGCACCAACCTTATCTATGTTATTGGAAATGCCTGCTAATGCACAGAGAGGTCCTCTACCTAACTTACAATCAACTCCAACTATTGTATCTCAACAAAATGTGCCTACTGAAATTCAGAATCTTCAACCACAATCTGTTCACCAAATAACAGTTCAGAATGAAACACCTATACCTACTCAAGCTCTTACAATGAATACACCAAACATTCCAGTCACAGAGAGCATGGTACAGATAATAGATCATATAGATGATGTAATACGTAAAGACATAATGGCAGATGTAATAGACAAAGATGAAATTAATGAAATTATTGGAGACATAGAAGAACTGATAAAAGAAGAAATAACTGGGAGTCCACAAAACTTAGATACCACTGCAACAACAATTAATACCATTACTGTACCCCAAATTCATGAAGTACCAGTAGTAACAGAACGACCAGAACCTAGAGATGTAGATGAAGTTGTATCACTTTCCAATTCACCAGAAAGTGAAATGGCCATTGAGGACATTGATTCTAGCACATCAAATATTGCAGAAATTATAGGTACAGTAGCTATTGAGCCTCAAGAACCCAAAGTTCTTGTTGCTGAAATATCTGAAACTATAACAAATGCATCTGAAGAAATGAAATCTGAAGAAAGCATATGTGATGAAAGATTAAATGAAGAACTTATTCCTGAATTGGAGACTCATGATGGTGAAAACAGTAAAGATGCTCCATTAGAAGAGAAACAAATGGTCGACGAATTTGATACTATGGATTCTACTTCGAATGTTGAAGCTGAAGAAAGTGATTCAAAAATGCCTGTAAAAGAGATGATGGATGATGTAGAAGATGAAATAGAAGAAGAAGAAACAGAATTAATTATATCAGAGACTAAAGAATCTCCAAGTGCTAAACTGCAAAGAGAATCTTCTGAGGAACTGGAGAATAAAGGTAATATGGAATTAGATCAATTAGAAATGCATCTTGCTAAAATTACGGGTGAACAGCAAGATGTACCATCAGCAGAAGTTGTTAGTGTTTCATCTGAAGTAACAAATGACCTTCCCAGCACTGAAGATACAGAAAAATCACAAGATATTAGTTTGATTTTAGAAGATGATGAAAGCACACACAGTTCAGATGATAAAAAGAAGATAACAGAAGAACAGATCATAGAGAATACCATAGAAAGTACAGAATCAATTGAATCATTCAAAGAAGAACCTATAATTGTAGTAAAGGAAAAAACTATTATAGAAGTAAGAGAAGAGTCACCAGAAAAGTCTCAGGAAGAGCAGACAGAAGAAGCTTTAGAATTCTATGCAGAAGAATTCAAGAAAGAAGACACAAAAGATTCTTCAGAAGATACAACAAGTTCTATCCTACAAGATATAGAGATTAAGGAAGAAGAAATAGAAGAGTCAGCAATTGTAGAAGATTCTACACAACTGGTATCTCCAGAAGAAATAGGAACTTCAAAGCAAGAACCTGTAGAATCCATTAAATCTGAACCTGATATTTCCAACATTAAAAAAGAAGAAACTTCATTTGAAGAATCAAAAGTGGAGGAAGAATCTAAAATTCACTTAGAAACTTCTCTTATGTTAGAAGTGAAAAGAGAGGAAATTCAAGTAAAAGAAGAAAAAGAAGATAAAAAAGGTATAGATAGTGAACAGCATGTAAAAAAAGAACCAGAAACGATAGCAAGTGTTGGAGAAGATACTGTTGAATTAGATGAAGAGGAATCATCATTAAGCAAATTGAGTGGAGGGCGTGCAATGAAAACTTACTCTAAGAAACAAAATGTTTCTATAGACAGTGAACCTGAAAATGAAGTAACAGGTGAAGGTGCAGACTACAGAGCATGGAAAAAAGCAGTCATGTTAGTTTATAACAGACTTGCTACACACAAGTATGCATCTGTATTTTTAAGACCTATCACTGAAGATCAAGCGCCTGGATATCATTCAGTTATCTTTAGACCTATGGACTTATCAACTATTAAAAAAAATATTGACAATGGCACTATCAGATCCACAATGCATTTTCAACGTGATGTTATGCTAATGTTTCAAAATGCTATAATGTACAATAAACATGATACATTTATTTATAAAATGGCAGTCTCAATGCAAGAAGAATGTTTACAACATATGCAGGTAAAAATTTTAAATGTTTTTAATGTATAATTATTACTTCTAATAAATGTTCTGTTATATACTTTTTTTTTCTTTAGATATTGGTGCAAGTTACAGGAGAGGGAACACTTAGAAGAGAAACAAGAACTGCAGCAAGTAGTAGTAGTGAAGCTAGTGAAACTAGTATTAAGAGAAAACGAAGTCACATTATACCAAGTCCACATGATACTGACAGTCCACGTTCAAAAAAACGTAGAAAATCAGAAAATGATTAATTTCTTTGATCTCTTTATACATATGCATATAATGTGATATACATTAAAGTTTGCAAAAACTTTATTGAAAAAGTGGAAAAATGGATAAATCTGTGTCCTGTTGGTACTGAGGCACAATGTTGAGCATAAAAGATGTTTAAGATGTAAAAAAAAAAAGAAGGATACAGTGTCATTACATTCTCTTTCATTATTTACTCATAACAGTAAAGAATGCATAATCAAATTTTATATTTAATATATAAAATTGATTTCATTTCACTTCTTTTCTTGACGCATTACAATAACAGCATAATAAATGTATCATGAACAAAAAAGCATTGATTTGTTATACGTTCTTTTACAATAAAAAAACTATCAAAATTTCAACAAATGTGCAGTAAAAATATCTCATGTATTGATATGTTTGTTGCTTAACAAAATTTTACATAACAAAAGAAATATATTCAATAAACATTTTAAATTATACCATGGTACAAGTGTTCTACAATTATAAAAAAAAGAAAACCTACCATTTGTTCCAAATGGCTCTTAAAAACATTTAAATTTTGAACACAAAACATAAAAAAATTAATTAGTACAGTGAATCTTATATAGATAAATAGAAACTTACAATTATAATATCTCTTTTGGCTGTTTAAGTAAATTTCACAATGGGTTATTATGCTAGCGGAGATACTCGAAAAATCATACAAAGTTCAGAAGATGACGAAGGTTATGAAAACCAATCATCTTGTACTATATCACCTGGATCATTAAATCAACCAAATGTTAGAGATAAGCAATGCTTTACGTTTGAAACTTCTGAAGAAATTGTAAGTTGTTCGTATTAAAGTTGTATGCAGTGTATTTCCTTTTTTTTTTATCTTATCAAGTTAACATTTAAGTCTTCCACGCCGATGTTGACAATATCTGATGATACTGATCGTCCGTTCTGGGCGGAAGATGAATTAAGTAGTTCCGAATCGATGCAACAATTAAATAAGAGACAAAAACGTCGGCACACTTTATCCTATCGTAATCGTATTGCAGTACATAGAAGCCGATCTTCGCTATTTCAGTCATCAAGTTCTAGTTTAAATTCAGTTTTTGAACAAATTTCACCAGAAGGTACATATTAGTTTTTATACACAGTATATTATAAACTTTAAATAAAATTATTGCAATTATAAATCAGATGTAAAATTTTAATTACTGCAGTCGACAAGCCGGAAACATATAATAGATTTGCAAGTCGATACAAAATTATAAAAAGAAAAATGTTGACGAAAAAACGGAACTTCTTTTTCAACTGATGTGTTCAAAATATTCATTCAAAAATATCATTCATTTTTAATAAATGAAAACTTTAATTTTAACTTGATTTTATTTTAACAAGATATCAATTCTTCTTAGAATCGATAGAACAAATAAAGGTATATGTTTGAAATTTTGTTCTGTTTAAAACTGAAATGATATGCAATCAGTTATCGACAATGTTTATAAGAGCAATTTTCAGAGCGCATTCGACTCTGACACGTTTCACATCGTACCTATTGTTAGTGGTTGCTATAAATGGAAAGTTTGGTATTTGATAAGCTCGTCTGTTTTCTATTAGGGATGAAGTAAAAATATTTCGCAAATATTTTGAAGAATTTACACAGTTTGAAAAACCTTCGAAATTATGAGCTACCTTATACCAAATGATCGAGGTAAAAATCAGTATGAAAGGCTCGATGAAATTCGAATTCGTAAGTTATTTAATTAAGTTAATTGACACTCTAAATATATTAATTTTCCAAGACACACAAAAAATAAAAAAAAGATATACACTTAGTAATACATTTTGGACATTACTATAAATTTATTTATTTTTACGTAGCATCAACAATACCGGCACACACGATAAAGCGCTTTCGCTACATCGATATTGCAACCATCTTGTACTTTATGTTGCGCATGTCGAAACATTTGAAATTTAAATTTCGAGTACATATTTTTTAATATCGAATATGGTTTTTTAATTTCAGGATCAACATTACATCCGGTTTTTAGTGTATTTTTAATGGGCTTTTGTATAATATTTTTAATATTGTCAGCATGGAATTTAAATAATACGATTAATCAAAAAGTTAATACTCATGTATTTTACTTAAACGCAAAATGTTCACCGTTGCAAACAATATCAGACAAATTTTTATCTTTTGGTCTTGATACATCTTTATTGCGTGATATGGAAAGTCTTCCAATTGCAAATAAAAAATTTATAAATTTGGCTCGACATCTTTCACCTGCGTACGTTCGAGTAGGTGGTACATCAGCAGATTGTTTATATTTTAATCAGGTTGGTTTATTAATTTTTTATATTCTCTTTTTTACGTTTAAAAATATTTTAAATACTAACATGTGAAAATTATTTAATTAGACAACAGACATAACTTTGGAAAAAACAATCAGTCCAATAGATGGTCAAGACATTAGTAATTTCACAATTAATAATATGGATTTCGAAAATATATACAACTTTGCAACAAAATCAAAGCTGCGAATGATCTTTGACTTAAATGTATTAATTAGAAACATAAACAATTCCTGGGATAATACTAATGCTAAAAAAATAATCCTGTTTGCCAAAGATAAAAATATGAATCTGGATTGGCAACTAGGAAATGGTAAAATCTCATTTCACATTTTCATTTTATTTAATTAATTTTTCATTGTGTTTGACAAATGATAAAATTTCAGAACCCAATTCTTTCCATCATGTATTTAACAGAACAGTTACTGCAATTCAACTTGCAAATGATTACTACCAATTGAGAAAATTATTAAATGAATTAGGATATAATAAAAGTATCCTTGTGGGTCCAGAAGTAAATCATGTAGGGGACACAAACCATAAGGGAGAATGTTATGCAGAAACATTTTTGGAAAATGATAAAGACAGTGTAAATTATGTTACTTGGCATCAATATTACCTTAATGGAAAGGAAGCTACAGTAAATGATTTTATAAATGTTTCAACCTTCAACTTTTTACCAGAGCAAATCAAGTCTATGAAAGAAGCAATCAAATTATCAGGAAAAAATATTCTTATGTGGTTATGTATGTAATTATGAAGTTCTTCAATATTATGTGAATACTTTATGTATAATGGAAATGCAAAAAATATGTTATTTGTAGCAGAAACTAGTACAGCTTATGGTGGAGGTGCTCCAGAATTGTCAGATAGATTTGTGGCTGGCTTTCTATGGCTTGATAAATTAGGATACAGCGCTAGTGCTGGTTTAAATGTTGTCACCAGACAATCACTATTTGGTGGAAATTATTCTTTGATTGGACCTGATCTTTTACCAAATCCTGATTGGTGGGTTAGTGTAATTTATAAGCAACTTGTATCAGAAAAGGTTTTAAAATTATCAACGATGAACAATTTTGGTCGGATACGACTTTATACACATTGTACTCCTGAAAAAGCATGGATTAGTAAAAGTCCAGCAATCACAATATATGGAGTAAATATAAATAATACTCCTGTTCATATTGTCATTAAAGGAGTTCCTGTACTTCATGAAGATGCTAAAGTATTTTTATATACTCTTACCTCAGACAAATTGCAATCAAGGTAATAACAATTCTTTATCGTTTAATTAATTAATTATGTGAGATGTTTGATTATCATTTATTTTTAGAGATATAAAAATAAACGGAAAGACATTACAATTACTACCTAATGGAAATTTACCACCATTTAAACCATTTGTATCAAAACTTGCACTACCAATTACTTTACCACCTTATTCTATGGTATTCATTGTGATACATGATACAGCAGTTTCAGCATGTAATGTATAGATAATATTCAATGAATCCATGTATGTAGTTATATGCTCTTTTCATATTAAACATTTCTTATTTGTTACACATAATATAATCTCATAAAACATTTTTTTATAATCCCTCACCAAAGAAGATAAATAAAAGAATTTTAAAAACTAAAAACAATTGATTAAGAGACTATATATGTATATATATTTGTGTTTATATGTATCTTATAAATATATCCGTAAATAATTACATATATAACATTTAATGTATATATTTCATTATAGCCAATGTATAACATACCACAACAGTGAACATCATATGAATTTTTTTCATAAAGTTTATGCTATTTTCAGTAATATGTCTTCCATTATTATAAAATAAAATTTACTTACAAATTATTAACTACCCTATTACGAACATTATTTGAAAAAAAAAATAATATATATAAAAAGCATGTAAATACTGAAATAAAGTATGCAATTGTAGATGAATGGAATGATTTAATTTATCATCTTACAATGAAATGTTATCTTCAAATTAAAACAAATTTTACAATGTTATTAACTATTTTTGACAAATATTACATATGTATAAGTTATTTAATATGAACCTCATAACTTATTGGACAATTTATTAAGTCACAACTATTTATGATATATATTTACATAAGATTTCTACAAATTCGACATTATGATATCAATCCTGAGATGAAATAGTTATTGTTTTACCTTTAGGATCATCAAATCTATCCATTGTACGAATATCTATAATCATGGTAAGACCCCATATCATAATTAAAGCTAATATGGCAGTAACAAATATTCCTGTCCAAATTGGAATTGTAGTGAAACCAACACAATCATATGCATCATCAAATGCTTTTGTGTTATTAATAATTTTTTGTGCATCAAGTTGTACTTGAAAGTTTGAAATATTCAAAGTAGTATCATTGTTCTTAAAGATTATATTCTGTGAACAATGATAAGAAAAGTTAAATGGAAATACAATGTCTTCATTTGTTGTTAGAACTTGTTCACTGCTGGTATTTTTTGTGTTCGCATATTGTGCATAAATAATTGTTTTGAGCGAATAATATCCTGCAGATTTAACTTCAAACATAAAGATAAGAGTATGTTTAACTGGTTGATCAGTTCCATTGAAATACAGAGTTAAATTATATGAATTTTTTGTTGTATCTGAATTTTCAGAGGCTGTAAACCTTAGCAGTTCTATAGGTTGTTTTTCTAGAATCTACAACACATATTATCATATAAAAAGTATATTAAATATTACATTATAATATTAAAAATATTATTGATTCTTAAATTTACCTGTAATGACAGAGGTCGACTAGAATACATTAATGCTCTGTCTTTAACAACAATAATTTGATTAGAACTGTTGGTAGCAGGCTCAGTTGCTCTTTTTACTCGTTCAGAACGTCTATAACTACATGACTTTCCTGTGAGAACAGCTATCAAATTAGGAGTGGATTCTTTTATTGTCTTATATGTCTCTGGAACAACATCTAAATTGCTAATTGGCATAATCAACAACTGTCCATCAGATACTGAATCTACGTAATCATTGTAAGTCTGGTTGTAGGAAGATAAGTCTTCAACAGTATTTACTGCTTTCTCAACTGCAGGAAAATAATGCAATGAATCGTCGGTAACGATTTTCTGAAGTTGCTGAAATATTAAAGCAATAAATTAATTTTTAAATGTATAAGCAAATTAATGTAACCTAAAAGTTGTCTAGTGATAATAACCTCTTTATGTTTTACCAAATCTTCCACGCATAAATTATCTTTCACATACAGAAGTACAGGAGGAAGATTTTCTAATTTTTTATGTAAAAACGAATCGAATTCTTTGCTGGTAGTTTTTAAAAATGGGTTCACTGCACTTGTTGCTAAATCTGAATTAACGGAACCACCCCATAATAAGACGGGCACCGCGTTATCAGCGTACGATGGTAAAATTTCATGGATAACAAGTAATATAAGAACTTGACTGAAAACACAACGAAATCGTGCCATGACGCTTTCTAAGAAACTTATTTGGGCGAGTCAGATAAGCACTGATCGTCCAAGATCGAGCAGAAAGCAACGAAGCACCTGACTGGAATCATATGACAGACGTCACGTGACAACTTTGTTTCCGGATTTCAAATAACCGTCCATTTTGAATTGAACCGGTTTACTTTTGTAAAATTGTACATTTAATTGAATAAATTCATAATCGTTCATAAATACAGATGAAATTATCATTAATATTAAGTACATTTTTTAATAATATTTAAATTGTTATAGAATAACGAAGGATAATTCCACGATGGAGAAGAAAAAAGAAACTGTTATGTATTCGGTTCGTATCTCTGCAAATTTAAACGACAAATAATGATCACCTTAATTTATTATCTTTTCGTTAGCAACTCCAACCATGGACCACAGTGGGTGCATTGCCTTGTATGGAACAAATTGCTGGCCCACCTGTTTCGATCAGAGTTGGAGAATTTTATAAAACTCCGAAGCCGCATCCTTGGCGACCTACTTTAGGATATGAAGTGGTAGAAGCAGCTTCTCTGTAAAGAATTAACTTTCAAGAATACTTATCTGAAACTATTCGTATCTGAGCTTATATTGAAAATATTTTTTTCTAGACCTGATCAGGCAATGACAAACTTACTCAGCAATACTTGTTACATGCCAAATGGTATGGCCACGGAACCGCTGCGATTTCCAAATCTAGTGACCGGTTTTGATCGAAATCCTTCACACGGGGCAAGAGCTGCACTTTATACGAGATACAGCCCTTACGAATGGGTACAAAATCAGCTCAAGCTTTACAATGAATCAGACAGTAACAGGAACTTTTCTGAACATTTGCGACAAGACACTGTTCGACTGATGCGGTGAATTTTACAATATGTATGAAGCATTAAACTGCAATAAACCAATCGTATTAAACAGTATCGTTACTCCTACAGTGAAGCCGATGAAAAGGTACAAAATGGTCAAACCGAAACTGGCCGTAAGCTTGGAGAAAGAATTACAGATACAACTTTTTGGAGAAACGAAGTGATCGCAGAATTGGAACGATTGATAATAGAAAACACAAAAATGCAAGAATGTCGTCGAGGTTTACAAACAGCAATACAAAGTTTAGAGGGTCAATTACATATAGCACAGGAATGTTTGTACTTTCGCGAGGCCAGGACAGGTTCATTATATCTCTTTCTGCGTTAAAAAGACTAATAAATATGGCCATTATCCAAAGTTGATACCTTTGAAAATATAAATAGGTTCTGATTTGGTACACGACCAAGCCGAGGATGCTCTTCTAAAAGAAGTGGAAGTAGTTCGAAATTGTCAGAATAAATTGGAACATTTCACTGATAAATGCATCAATCAAGTAGGTTTGGAACTATAATCTTCCATTGAAAGTTCAGTACTCTTTACACTCTTAGAAGGCTTTCTTTGCTTTACAATTTAGCTTACAAATAGCAGAGCAGTACAAAATAAGTTAGAAATTGATGCAAGAAACAAAGAGTCCGCGCTTGGTATCGACATTACGTGTCATCAAATGAACAACTACAGTCGTGGATTAAAATACTATGCTGGTATTGAAAGATACGACCCTAGGTAAATGATATAATTTATAGTGGTGAATCGTTTATAATCGTAATTTAAGTGTCGAATTACTTAAACTTGTTTCAAGCGTTACAGAGACAGATTCTTGGATCGAAGCTTCCAATGGTACGGTGAAAAAATCGCAGGAAGAAAGAACGAAGTCGAATCAACTACGAAATGACATCGATATCGCAATAAACGCGGTAGGACACGAGATGTGGGAAGCATGGGGCAATACAAATAACGCTCTGTCCAGAAGAGCCTCAGAAATGCTGGAAGCAAAAGAGAAATTACAAATACATTTACACAAAGTAATCACAATGATATTTAAGTTCAAAGTTGCGGCACAACTTAAAATCGTATTTCTTTTGCTTTCAGATTCAAGAAGAGATCTTTGAGATTGAGAAGAATTTACAATTAATGCAGAAAGCTATCGCGGACAAAAGTTCTGCTCTAAAAGTAGCGCACACGCGTCTAGAGAGTCGGTCGCATCGACCAGCGGAGGAACTGTGCAAAGATTATGCACAGATCAGGTACATTACAAAAACTTAATTAGCACTTTTGCAATTGCAGCCTATATACATACACTTTAATCGTACGTTTGTCTGTTTAGAATGATCGAAGAAGTTGAAACTATAAATTTAATGATAAACGACATGAATTTGAAACTACAGAAATTCGAAGCGCAACATCAACAACTCTTGCGTACCAGATCCAATTTAGAAACTGATCTAAAATCGAAAGTTAATTCGTTGTTTATCGACAGAGAAAAATGTATGGGTATGCGAAGAAGTTATCCAATCGCATCAGTTATCAAATTTTAAATTATACATTGTATATTTGGAAATACTTATATTTTTTATATTTTTTGTTATATTATATTTCGTGAAAATTTAATAAAAATATTTCTATCGTTGCAAATATTTTCTCTCTTCGTTAACATTAATAATAAAAAAGAACCTGTTCAAAACCACTCTAATATTACATAAAATTATTTTTATTACGGAAATTATGATAATAATAAATCTATAATATTTTATCATTAATGTAAAGTAATATCACATTAACTGTTTTGTATAGAATTCGCATTTATAACTAACAGATCTAACTGTACAACATTACGACCGTTTAACTGTTCATGAAGATTCAGTTGTAGAGTAACTTATGAAGCGGTATGTACAAAGTTTTATAACAAAATTTCGTCCATATAAAGATTTGTTAAAAAAATGTAAGTTTCACTGTGTATTTCTGATCCACTTGAAAGCTGCTATGGTATCATAGATTTTCGTTACAGCCGAATCTGTATTGTACTCGTCTTTCAAGTAATAAATTTTAACGTTTTCTTGCGGATGACATTCTAAAACGTTCCATTTCTCGAATAATTTTAAAGAATTTTTTATGGGATCAACACACAAACTCTCACCTACGAAGAAGAAGATTATTTAATACTTAACGAAAAGAAATATATAAAAGATTAATACTTACCATAACATATAATACCACGATCTAAATTCGTTTTTACTTCGCCTAAAACTTCATGAATCAAATCTCTCTCCGAAAGTGATTCATCTATTAACTTCCTAAGAGTAAAAGCGCTATAAGTGTATGTGTCGATTAATGGACGTAACAACATATGGAAGAACTCCATACGTTCAGCATGTTCTGGTATTAAACTCAGCTGTTAGCAGAAAAAATATTAAAATACATTATTGATGTAAATAGAATATATTTAAATTCATAAGAAACAACTTACTTTATATTGAATATTTTTAACCCTGTGCGCATTATAATATTCTTCGTCTGAACTATCATCGAAGGTTTGCGCGTATCTCTTACTCCATAACTCTTCTTCTAAATAACATTCCTGACGAATAATTTTAATAAGTAATTTTTCATCGATAAAATTATTACAGATTAGTATGCAATACCTCTGGCACAGTAATCATGTCTGTATGCGACAAATTCTGGATAGCATCCACAATAGCTTGCTCCAAGTCCTGACACGGTTTACAGAAAATAAATTCGTACTTAAGAATATCACAAAGTTTCAGGGAACGCTGGATCAAACTATTCTGAGTTACTGTAATGTTATTTTGGGCGATAGCCACTGGATCATTGATCTGTGACTGCAATTCAGCATACAAAGCTGTTACTGTAAATATAATCAACACAACATATGTAAAATCATTGTAATGGATAAATTAATGATCAACGTAGGCTTTCTTACCTACTACACTGTCCATAATATAACACGTAAGCATTGTGTTGCTGTAATAAGACAGTTCGATTACATTTGGTATAATTGATACAGGACGGATTGCGATCACGACGTTCAATTTGGCTGGTTGACCACTGATTATTTCCGTGATTTCTTGTCGTTGCTGTTGCACTAAACCTGGACCTAAAATATCCAGCTAAAAAAAAGAATATACGTTACTGTTATAACATGTATTATTTTCAATATATTAAACATATTGAACTTTACTGACTGCATGATTTATGATATCAACATTTTCACCACAAAATGCAATATCTTTGTTACGAGATTCTAAATCTTGTCTTATTATCTCAAATGCTTCGACCAGTTTGTCCAGGGTACACCCATCGCGGAATTTATTCAGAAGTAAGAATGCAATAACGTTAGTGGACATTACTGGCATCGAGCTAGAGGAATCTAAAAATTAATTATATTCACATTAAGAGGATACAATGGAATGAAAATGGCTACTTCTGAAGTTAATTTTCTTTTCTCACCGTGTACAATGTGTTGCGCGATACTATCAACTAACTGACGGTATTCTTCCGCGACAACATCCGTACCATAAAGCGATGAGCTGGACATTGTGCTCCTTAAAGGCCTTTCAACAGGCATCACTTTTCCTCCAGTTAATTTGAGTTGTTGATTTTGGAAAGATTTCAGCATTTCCTATCAATGAAATAAGGTACAATTGTATACAACATTTGTGCAACATAGAAAATATTAAAAATAATCAAATATATTTTACCCTGAGTGAAAACGGTTGACAAAAATCAACCTTAATAATACCATAATTGCCTTTTATAGTTGACCAGATAGCCTTAATGGTAGACATAAAAGTTTCCATTTTCTTTGGTTGACCTAGTTGTTCCCTAACAAAGTTTCCGTCAACGAGACGCTCGTAATTCATCGCGATAGGTACTAGCAGTGCATCCTCGACAATTCCATCCATATACGCGTCAACAATCACACTAAGAATACCGCCTTTCGGCATATACGGTTTACCAGACCTCGAGCGGCCACCTTCTATGAAGAACTCTATGTTATGACCTGCTCGTAAGCTTTCCATCACGTACGTGTGAAGAATGGTGCGGTAAAGAACATCCTTGGGTCCAGTAATGGGGTCGATACGACGTTTTATAAAAAATGCGCCTAAACTTCTCAAAAACCACCTGTTCAATAAAACAATCATAGTTAATTCATGGTGAATTAAAACTATGCAACGCATGGAAAAAAATAATGTACCCAAACAATGGAATTTTCAAATTATCACCAGCAGCGATCAATGGAAGTCTGATACCATTTGACAGCATAATAAATGTGATCATAACATAATCTAAATGACTGCGGTGTAAAGGAAGAAATATTAAAGGAAGGCCGGTTTCGTTCGCCTTCTTCAGCATCTCTATCTGAGAAGGTATCACCACTGCAGAATGGATAAAGTATGGTAGTACTTTGTAACAGATCCATAAAGTCATTTTAACTAAAAAGTTGCTTAATTTGCTTTCCATCTCGTATAATATCGTTTTAGCCCTGGCTTGTGCTCTTTTAAAAGCCACATTTTCGCTACAGCCTTCGTTGCTGACCGTTTCTGAAGCAGCTATCGTGATTGCATCCTTTAATCTCTCGTCTTCAAGGACCTGGAAAACAAACCTTTCTACAAAATGTACATGGGACAGGATTCAGAGTACTGCACTAGGTGTGAGGTACTTCTACATCTACAACTTACCGTTTGTGTCACCCTTGGATAATCGTACGTTTTGCAATTGTAAACATGCGAGATGCAACTGAACAGTTTGGAAAACAAACTCAAGCCTGGATTAACCACCAACACGTTCAAACCAAATGGCATGTACTGTTTGTTAACAGAGTTCACCAATAAATTCTGCAAGAAGAGACAAATGTTAAGTTAACAAAATTGAGATTGTATAACTTGTAAGAAGAGAACGCTTCTTGGCATTAATTTGTTGAAGAAAAAAAAAAAGAAATCAAGGAAGATAAACGCATTATAACATTAATTTAAAAAGCACGGTTAACTTACATGTACTGGATATCCATGTACCACGATAATACGCAACCATCGTGAAAAAAGTCCACGTGGTTCGTTGCTCATCTTTCTTTTCGTTTTCTTTTAATTATCTCGCGATTGTTTCGGTTATCATTATTAGGATAGCGATTACTTTTGAACTTTGCTGATACATAGTTCATTGATACATAAATGTACGAAAATAATTAGCTTAATTTTGAGAATGATCAATTTTTCTTATTATCTATTATTATCTGTGCCTATGGTCGTAATTTTCAATTAAAAAAAAAAGTTACTACTTAACTTCATATAAATCAGATCTATCACAATAATGTAATCGTATTCGAATAAAGTCATAAAATCGCTCCATATATTATAGCGATTACATGTAGAATTTAATTACTCTACTCGTCAAATAAATTGGTTGAAATTGACGAAACGATTACATAATTGAACACACGTTCGACGATGGCGTGTTAATTGGGTAACGAATCATTTATAATTGCATATCTACTTGCGCACGAAACTTCAACTGTAACTTCAATACATATCAAAATCCGGAATCTTTTCATACCGTACGATAACGAAATTTCGTTATTACTTTTCAACATGTCGTTTCTGTCGTTACAGACGCTATCTTTATCCTATATTTAAAAACTACAAAATCTTCGGAACACACGACACACGATAAGGAACGAGGATTTAATTAAAGTTTCTCGTCGAAATCGTTAAAATATATCGTAAAAAAATCGTACACGTGTTGAAGCATAATAGTGGTTATTCTGCACACTACCTGGCTGCAAGATTACAAGCTGAACGTATTTTTAGTATTAGAGAGGAAGCTGAACTTGCAACGTTCATCAGCTTACCGGATGCTGATTTACAAAATAATTGTACGTTTGTTCATGAGTGATAAATAACTTTCTGGACAATTGGAAAGTAAACGAGCAGATTACGCAAAGCCTTATAAGTAAGAATGCGCTCTTTTCAAGGCCATTCCAATGGCGAATATCTTCCTTGAGATCACCTAATTATTGAAAGAAAAGGAACTCACTCTGGACGCCGGAGTGCATATATTGCAACAATAATGAATATACGAGGTTTTCTCTTTAGCGAGCGGAGCCAACGCTTCGGTTTCTTTGATCTTGAACAGAGAGTTTTCTCTAATCTTCTTTGCGTGCTCCCTATCTTGCAGCTTTTTTCTGTGTAACAGCTGACCCGCTCGACGAAGTTCTGTAAACATAGCAATTCAACATTAAATATATTAATTTAACGCTCAACATATATTATCTTGTTTTTCCATTTCTAAAGAAAAATGTTTACCATCCAACGAGTATCGGGACGAGTCTGGATTTCGCGTCACTTCCGTTCTGGTCTCCCATTTCGCGTACACTTCTTGCAAACGCGTCGAGAGTATATCGACCATGCTGGAGGCCCTATAAACCACGCAAAAAATATACTTTTTATTTTGTTAACATCTATTTTTATTATTTTAGGTACCTGAAAATTTATTTCATGATCGTTATTGTAACAACATTAATATCAATTAACCCTCGATTGACACGCTTCCATATAATTACGTATTTAAATTAATGAACGCGTTCTATGAGTACATTTATGAATACGAGGAAGATTTGAGTCGACTTCCATTATTAATCCTCCCCGAAAGACTACAACTTCACGGATTTTGTACTTGGAACATGATCATGCATTATTCACGCTGGATCTCCGATACTTTTAACGGATCGATACAGTCGAGCGCGGTTCAGACCGAGCGGATACGATTTCCCTTTTTCCTTTTCACAAATCTGTCCCCCTCGGTTCAAAATTGGCTGTTTTGTGTCGGTAAATGATTATGTAAATGTACGTGTAAAGAAAGCATCAAACATTCTGCGTACTCTTTGAAGAAAAAAAAGCAAAAGTAAAGGATTAAGAAATTCATTTGTCGTCGCAAATGAGGATGATAAATTCTACTTGGAACACGATAAAAAGACGCACGGCTTGTTCCAAAGGCTGTCGATCATTAATAACAAAACATAAAAAAAAGACGCCAAGTATCTTATTGCTTTCTTCATATGACCTACAAGTTGGACATTTATCGCTGTACGAAATACGAAAAAAAATAAATCACGGTTTACAATGATGAAATATATCATTTCATATAAAAGAATAATACTTTGCTCTCGTCGAAGATTATTCGTATTTCAAACACGGTCATTGTTTGACTTCGTTGATTCGTTCGAAAATATCGCAGGGAAAGGAAACGGAGGCAATTACGGAGAAACCGCTCGTTTTCGCAAATCCTTTATCTATTCCGTCCGCGTGGGATAAAGTGACCGAGACGAGTCCAAAATTAGAGTGTCCGTAAACTTTAACCCCGTTGCTCCATTCGAGTTCATTTCGAGTGACCCGCCAGAAAATTCCATCTACGTACCTAGAAAGAATAACGTCGGACACTTCGGACATTTCATCCCTTTTTCTCTGTCGATGCTTATCGTACACCGTGTATTAGCCGGCCTCCTGGATCTTTTTGATAATTCGTCGTATAATTATTCATATTTTGAATTCTCGTACCCGAATGATCAGAGCAGAACGTTTTCTCGAAGGTGATCCACGCGCGAAAATCGTTCAGGGTTACACCGGAGATCGCAGGAAGAACAACAACGGTTGACAACTATTTAATGTAACATTGAACACTGTGCCGAGTTTCGTAAAAAACAATCGAATCAATATCAGCAAGGGAAAGAGATTTCTGGTCACGCGATCTGAATTGCACGGATATATCAAGTATCGGTTATATAAAGCGGTATTGAATGTTACGGTGTCCGACGTTAGAAATAAATGTGACCAGAAATCGGTTGCTTCGCTCGCGCGTAATTACAGGTTTCTTCAGAGAAAATAGATTGCGAGGGTGATTGAAATAATACGGTCGCAGCTATGCTCGCTGATCGAATGTGACAAAGGTGTGTGATGAGGAGATGGAAAGAGTGTATCTGCAGAATAATTATAATTCTTGGAATTGTTAGAATTATTGGACAGAGAACTCGTGATTTTTGCAGACACGCTATTTCCATACAATCAAATTTTTCTTACAGTAATTATTACATGAGATGGCACATGTAAGATGGTACCACGGATGTTGTATCAGCTCGAAAAGTGAACGCCAATTATCATCGTATAATGGTCCAATAACAATGACCCGTTTGATTTTGTTCACGAGAACTTTTTCCAAACAAAACAAGTACAAGTTTAGAGGTTTCATTAACGGACAAAGTCCAAGCTGATAACAATGTCGCTAACAATGTCGATAACAAATGCGACAAAGAGGCGCAATCGGTCACACGATGAAAACAGCTGTTTTCTTGATATGATAAAGAACAATCAACCCGACGTGAACCGCGGTAATAACGAATTAATAGTTACAAATGTCTCGCTAATGATTTGTGCCTGATAGAAAATCGTACGAAATAAAAAGTATCTTACAATGGACCAAACAGGTATCGACACATGTGGTTTCGTCACAGTAATTATACTTAAGGGTTGAAATATAATTACATATAAAATACAATTGCAATGCTATCTTAAAAATTAATCGGGTCTTCCGAGTTAATACTACAATATTGTTTAAAAAATTCATTTTTCAGAACCAATTAATTGTAAAACCTAACAAACCTGTTTTTGGATTTATCGATCGTTTCTAAAAATTGTTAATTATGCAATTGGTAAATACAGATAAATCTGTTTTGCAAATAATCATAAAACATCCTTAGTTTAAATACTTGAGAGGGAGAAGAGATAATTGCGTCAATTCTAAACAACGAAAACTTGAAATGTTACATATGTAAACGGTATTTTTTATCGGCAATAGTAATAGCAAAAATGCTTATCTAGAGATTCCGTATTGACTTTTATAAACGAAAATCAATAAACAGGAAATATAATATACATTTTATCGGCTAATAAAAAAATAACGACACGATATCTACCGATTAAATAATGATTTTATCACCAATTGCAAATAAAACCTATTGTTAAAGAGATGCACTTTATTCGCGGGGTCATGACAGAATGACTTTCAGTGTCCCTTGAATAAAGTTTATACGTGACCCATACTTGCTTCGTAAAGTCTTGCCTTCATTAATAAATAATACATTAAAATAAATTTCAAACGAATAAAATCACCTGAATATTAATTTACCCTTATATTGTAATATACATTGTAACATAATGTATAGAAATATTCTAATAGCTTGCATACATTACATAATTAAAGAACAAGAAGAATATTAATGCGTTGTATCTCTTACACAATGTTTTCATTGAAAATCGCGATTTTTCGTGTGTTAAATTTGCATGCAACATGTCCATAATTACATCAATTATAAGTTGTAATCTGTTTAATCGAAATCTTACAAAGTAAAGCGTGATAATTAGCCGAATTATATCGGTTTAATAAATCATTCGATATACAAAGAGACATGCAACTTAAAAATAATCGAACAAATGAGATGGTTAATTGCGTTGTCTTTTGGTCATTTTCTACTAACTTCGGTGAGATAAGGAATAAATCGAAATTATATCAAATCATGTTATATGTTATGCAATTTTAATTAATTACGGTACTGTACTGTAAACAGACAGATTATCTAATTAGTTCGAGCTGTCTAATTCATTCTTGTCTACCCCAGTAAATCGACAACTCTAATTGTAATAATTCGTAAAATAACATAGGTGACATTGCCGAGGGGGTAAAAAAAGCAAGTGTTCACGTATCATGCACATTATAGAAGAGGGAAAGAATACGTTACCTGAAGTTAAAAAAATAGTAGAGGGCTCCGAAAAAAAGGAAAATCTCAACGAGGCCATCCATTTCTGCGTCGAGGAACACGCGACGATTTTTCGTTTCCCACCAAAATACCGATACTGGTTCGTTTCGGTTCAGTCCACAAAAGACAATGGATAATCTCAACTGCTCGTTCTCATGATTTTAAATCACCATTTATCCTATTTTCTTTAATTATGCACGTCGATCTTTGTTCGATACGGCACGTCAATCACCGTGAAAAAAATGCAATCCAACACTTCGGTGGAGATCCATAGATTCGAACGGTTCGATGGGTTATACTCGTTAGACGCCGTTTAAACGTGGAGTTTTATTCGGCGGCTCACGATGTATCGATGGTAACTTTTCGTCACAAACCTTTGAAATAAAAGCAGTAGTACGAAAGGTTGCTTCGATCGTGACAATCGTCGACTTTCTACTGCAATACGTTAAGTAACTACCGACAATACCCGCCGTGGACAGTTCACTGACTCGCTTAACTACAATGCAACGCTGGGATAATCACGTATGACAACAGAATATGCTCTTCTTTCCTCTTTTTTAAATCGTTTATTGTTTCACAAATAACTTCAAAACGTTACGATTTAAAACGAAACGAAACGACAATTTCGATATAACTTAATAGTTCCCTCGATCGATAATCGACGATATCGATTGAAAAAAGATCGATACCTTAATTCACGATAGGGGTCAGTTTTAAAATCGTATTTTAAGAGAAAAGTGAACTGTCTTCAAATTTTCATTTGAATTAAAACACCAGAGGAATACCCATCGATTAGTTACAATTAGAAAAGAAATACCTTAATCTCAACGATGTTCCAGTTCCAGCTAATTTAACCGCGCAAAGTAAAAGTTTACAATGGTAAGTAAAATATCACTTTTTGTATGAAAGTACAATAATTAAAGAATCAGTTCGTATATTTTTTATGAAATATCGAATCGTGATGGTCACGCAAAGAATGATTTTTATAAATAGCTAAGAGTCACTTTCAGTTTCATTCAACAATCGATGTAACCACCGCAAAGGCTGAATCAAAAATGTAACTGAAGCATCGGGAAGCACGTGGTATACGCAGTAAATCACATCTACATGGAATACTTCATAATCTATTTAATAATACCACTTTTGCTTGTTTTTTTTCGTTCTTTTCTATTAAAAACGTGACCGTTTATCAATGTCAACTTAAAAAATGATAAGATTACGACATGGAAATATAGTTACGAAATTCATACTATAATCCTTCACAAAAATGACGATGATCAGGATAACAATTGCGTTATTTTGAGTCAATCAATGAAATTTCATAAATATTTTATTAATAAAAAAAAAAACATAATTATAATTCTGTTTACATTCCTGTTACTTGAATCCGACAACATTACACATACGTAACACATATACCAATTAAATTGTACATATGTAATACGATTTAACATGCACTATTCTGACGCAATAACACATTAATTCGACCAGAAGATTTTTGATATTTAAAGATAATATGTCCTTCGATTAAAATAAAGAAAATTTTGTTTTTTCATTGTTGTATATTTTGATACATTTAGACGGCGCACTATACAACGAACAACAACTTGAGTAACAAAATCGGTATGACCTGGTGTCTGGTTAGTTCCATGCAACTCGTAAATTAATCCTATTGAAAGCCATTAACGTTTTATGCTGGTCTTTATTGTACGTCAATTTGTAAGAGCACATTAAGATTCGCTGGCTGTAAGTGTACATTCGGGGAGATTCATTGGTAGTCTAACTACGAAAGAACGGTTTCATGCAAGACTTGGGTCAAGCGCTTTCTTCTTTACGCGCTACTTTCACAAATTAAGAATAGCGAACATAAAAAAACAATCTAATGTTTTTCGCATATTTTGCTTTTTTTCTGTTTTCCTTGTTATTCTTTATCGAACGCGTAAATTATTGATTTTTGTTATGCGTTACTTATTATCTTATCGTGTCGTTATTTTACTTTGATCATTGTTACTATTATTATTATAAACATAATTTACCGCAAAATGATAAGAATGGTTACATTATATTAATAAAAACCAATTATAACAAAGTTCATTGAAACGATATAACAGAATTTTACTATGATATTAATAGTATTATAAAACATAACCTTTATTATGTAATACATATTGAATTTATATTGACAACAACTTACCCCTGTACTGATGTTTGAGAAGAAGTTCACACGATGACACGCAATATTAATCACTTGGAATACGATTAATTAGTACAAAGCACTAGCATATTTAGTCACGTTACACATTGTGGCATATAATAATACACCTGCATAACATGTTTCAACACTTATCTTAATTACAAACGACTAAACGACTATATATATGTACTGTTGAATATTTTAGTCAAATATTTGAATTATATGCTTCACGTAAACTTTCTGTAATGCATTCACATATATTTATGTTAACATATTAATTGTATCTGATATATTATTTTGAAAAACAACTACTTAATATCAAAATGTAATACTGTTTAATAAATACACCACATTAGAATTGTTCGTCTTGAATTATTAATATTACAGAAAAAAATTGATCCTACAAGAATACGTGTATTTCACAATATTGTATATATACGTATATGGCGCGTGCTGCACATGGAAACACGTGTTAATACTATTTAAACGCAGAAATAATCTGTTAGTTACTAAGAAGCAATAGTTATCTAAATAATTATCGAAATTGATAGAATTTATATAAAATCACGAAAAAATGGCGGTGAGTAAAAATTATATATTATTTGGAGATAATTATTACATTTTTAACCTAATTATTTTTTACATAACTATAAATGATATAGAAAAAGCTAAAAATTAGTGCAATTAAAAGAAATAACCAAAAAAGGAATAAACTTTCAAAACAAGGGAAACTTAAAACAAGACGACATAAACCATCAAAAAAACAAACTCAAAAAACAGTAGCTGCACCTCCAGAATCTGTCGAAGAGGAAAGTGATCACAATGATATTATGGATATGGTTGAAGAAGAGGATTTAAAATTTCTCAGAGAAGCTATTTCAAACAAGTCCTATAATTTGCTAAAACAAATTCATTTGAATGAGTATGTTAAGATATATAAATTATAATAAATAACTGTTTAAATTTTTATTTAGAATTATCGTACATTATATGTAATTTAGGAGAACTGATAATAGAAAAAGTAGTCAAAATAATAAAAGGGAACATCAAGAAACATTAGAGGATAAGTATGAAAATAGTATGTCAAAAGTAATTGAGGCAGAGGGTGCAAAAAGAGTTCGTATGTTATTACCTACAAAAACTCAAAATGGAATTATAAAAGAAAGGTTAATTGAAGAAAATATTGAAGAAGATAATGAAAGTAAATCTGATGCAGAACAAAATGAACAAGATAATGATATAGAAACAGAACTTAATTTACAAGTAAGATGTGGTCCAATACTACACTGCATTATTAAGTATAAGAATGCATTATATATTTAAATGTTGATTCATATTTTAGACTGAAAATGAAGATGAAGTTAAAAGACCTTTATCTATGGTAGAGCTTTTAGCATGTCGTAGAGAAGCATTAAAAGTAAAACGACTGAAAATAGGAATATTATCTAGCAGTCTTTTAGAAACACCTGAAACTAAATGTGATAATTTCAAAGTATTGTTAGAGTTTATGGAAGAAACTAATCCAGAAGTATATATAAGTGTACGAAAATTAGCAACAGTATCACTATTAGAAGTTTTTAAAGATTTGTTACCATCCTATCATATTTTTCAAATTCAACAAGAAGGTGTAAAATGTATGTAGCTGAAATAAATAGTAATACTGCTACTTACTGTTGTGGATTATAAGCTAAAAATTTGTTTTTCTTTTTTAGTGAAAAAGGATACACTGGCATTGCAAAATTATGAGGCCTCATTGTTAAGATATTACAAACGTTATTTGCAGAAGTTAGAAAAAATGTCTGGTATATTAAGGACAAAGAAAGGAGATACAAGACAGATACCAGAACAAGAAATTGAATTAGGCAAACTTGCAATAACATGCATGTGCAATCTTCTAACAACTCATCCTTATTTCAATTTTTCAGTTAACATAGCTAACTTTCTTCTACCATTTCTTGACAATAAACATGAATTTGTTAGGCAAGAAGTCTTAAAATGTTTTTCTCAAATATTCAAAGAGGACAAACGTGTTGAATTATCCCTAGCAGTAAGAAATTAAATTGTACATGTACAGTGAAATTTTCGGAATATTATTTTAAGTCTTAAATTTTTTAGATAGTACGGAAATTGAACCAATATATAAAGTTAAAAGCACATTCAGTACATTCTGAAGTTGTATCTGTATTGTTGTCTCTTCGTTTAAAAGACATAAATTTGGACAAAGAAAAAGAAGAAGAAACCAAACAAAAGAAACTTATGTCTCATAAACAAAGAATTCTTGCTCTCAGCAAGAAAGAAAGAAAAAAAAGTAAAAAGCTTGAGCAAGTAGAAAAAGAATTACTTGAAACTAAAGCAGAAGAAAATAAGCAATCTAAGCAGAAGTTGCTTACTGAAATAACAAGTATAGTGTTCACAATTTATTTTAGGATTTTAAAACAAGCTCCAAATAGTAAAATTCTATCTATTTGTTTGGAAGGTTTAGCAAAGTACGATAATTACTAATTATATTCAGTTAATCATTGAATCATATAGTATTTAACAATGTTTAATAATTTCAGATTTGCACATTGTATAAATTTAGATTTTTATCAAGATTTAGTAACCGCTATAAATAAACTAATGGAAGATGGTAACTTAAGACTAAGGGATCAGTTATATTGTATTCAGTGTGTCTTCACAATCCTATCAGGACAAGGTTCAGCATTAAACATTGATCCTTACAGATTTTATGTACATCTGTATAAGAATTTATTGACTATCCACTGTGGCAGAACTCAGTCGGAAACGGAGATGCTTATAAAAATTTTAGTTCAGGTTTTGATTTACAGAAGAAAACGAATCACGCAAAATCGTTTGATTGCGTTTATTAAAAGAATAGGTGTTGTAGCATTGCAGTCGCAACACCATGCAGCACTTGGTATTCTTGGTATCATAAAACAAAGCATGCAACTTGGAAAAGCAGCAGACATTTTATTAGATACTGACTGCACTTCTGGAGATGGTTTTTATCAGCCAGAATTAGAGGAACCTGAATGTTGCAATGCACATTGCACAGCATTGTGGGAACTTACAGCTTTGCAGGTATATATTTATAAAAAAAATATATTATTGTATTAAACAGTAAGGCAAATATTGTTGGATGTATTTTTATTTGTATTATCAGCGACATTATCACAGTGTTGTACAAAAAATGGCAAAGAACATAGCTTGGGGAGTTCCAACAAGTGGTGAAGGTTGTTTACCAACAGAAATTGTAAAATTGTAAGTTACTAAATTGTGTATGCATCTTAAAATAATACTTCGTAAAATAAATTATTTTATTCGTTTCAGTACTCCAGAAGAACTTTACACGGAATTTGATCCAGCTGGTGTTGTATTTAAACCAGCAGTACCAATTCCCAGAAAGATAAATGCCAAAAAAACAACGACACCAGCTCATCATTTTATAAATAGCGAATTCAAAGAATATATTAATACTGTAAATAATACTGAATTATTTGCAGATGGATATACAGACTTTTATAAAGCTTATAATAGTTAATACTATTTGTAACACAAATTGCAAGTATGAAATGAGTCTTAAACGCATACTTTGTAAATAATTACAATTGATTTTTATAACTGTTTCGTTAATTTAAATAGTGTAATAAATTTACAAAGCTACATATTTTATACTGACTTATAACATAGTTGCTATTGAATAAAAACATTAAGAAACAATATTTTATTGTAATTATAAGATCTGATAGTGGAATGAATATCTGTACCTATAGTTTTCTATAAGTATATCATACGATCGTAATAAAATTTTAAATAAAATAAAAGTAATTTTATTAGCAAGCATTGTTATGATAGAATTTTAAATTGTGTGTAAGCATGGTCTTGGTACAGATATACATTTTTCTTTGAAATTAAGCGTTTTAAATTTGCAAGTTTATCACATCATTAGAACATTGAGAATTGCTTTCTTCATTTTCATTTAATTTTGTCTCAGTCAAAATTTCTTTTACATTACTACTAATTTGTGAAGGTAAATCAACAGGTGTATGTACAGGTGTATGTTTACGTTCTATAATATTCATTTTTATAGCATCTTCTATTTCTAATGTTTCATCTATAAAGTTATCTTCATTCTTTGGTAACTGTTTTGATGTGATTTGTGTGTATCTATGCTCATTTTTGTCAAGATTTAATAATTTAGATGTGTTAACTTTGTCAATTGTTTTTGTTGCAATAACTTGTTCATTTTTATCATTTGGATGAGTTAGTTGAGAATTTCTTTTTGCAAGAATTATTTTGGTATATTTGACGGTAGGTTGATTCGCTCGACTTTGTATCGGGATTGTAGTTTTCGTTTTAGATATAGTAGGGTTCTGAGGTTTTGTCTGCAATATTACATGGTTTAAATTTTGCATAGCTACATTAGGGCATATAATAGCTTGAGCAGAAGGTGTTACAAATTTGTTACTCGTTTGTTGCAACTTGTCTTGTTTGTTGCTTATAAGGACAACTTTGGTGTTGCTGCTTAATTTTGATGTACCCTTTTCATAAACTTCCAATGGCATAGTTGTTTGCGACAAGGGAGGATTTTTCTCAATAGAATTCAAATTATCATCATCTTTTGCAAATATTATTGGTATATCTAATATGTTCCCTAATTCATCATCTATATCATTTACAAGAGAATTCTTTTGTACTGTTTGCGGTTTATGAATCCTTTGCAAATTAGATGTATTGACTGTAATTTTTGGCATAGCTTTGGTGGATTTATGGGTAACTTTTATTTTATTAGATAATGGTAGAATAGTTCCTGAATTATGACTATTTAATGGAACTATCACTGATGAACAAGCAGGTTTAGTATTGAGAGAATTTTCAACCATAATTACATTTCCACATGATGTGTTATGAGAGGTATTGTTGTTATTACAGGTTGTTACTTGTCGAGGTAATTGTGACATCTTGAATGTGTCCAATGATTGAGTAGAACTGAGCACCACATGCGAAGAGCTACTGGTTGTTGCCATGTCCTCCATCACTATAAAATACATATGTATGTTTCAACGATATTTTAAAATACAAACTAGCACATAATTCATTGAATTAGTATGAACACCATTTAAGGATACATTTCCTTTGTATATCAGTTGAAAAAGTACATGATTAAACATGATTATCAATTGATTATGATTGCAAATACAAATCATGCAAAATTCTATTAAATACAAAATAAAATGTAGGATTAATATTTTGCTTTATACATGTTATCAAAATAAACGTAAAAATACTAATTTTAATTGTAACATTTAGCACACAATTAATGTTAAACAGGATTGGGGTGGGGAAACAAATAAATTCAAATTACATAAAAAAATGTTTATTCAACATAAAATAAACGATAATAATAATATATTTACAACATATTGCTTTAGACTTTTTGAATATATAAACTTATATTAATGGTAAAATGATACAAATACATGCTATGTTTGAACATTTGTAATATTACATGCTAAAGAAGAATATAGTAGGCAAAATCCCCTTAGTGCTTTTTATATAGCAAGAATAATGTATAAGAAACATTATATACACAAATGCAAAAAAATAATGTAAATGAACTAATAATGATAAAAAAATAACACGACTAGAAAAAAAAAATATTCTATCAAATTTGCTAAACTACATTATAGTTATTCTATGAATATATAATTAAAACAAATGTAAAGTATAAATTAGCTAAGAATAATGTTTTATATATATATATTCCCAGAATAAAAAAAATTTCTTTATCTTAATATACATACGCTGTATGAAGAACTAATGTCATTATTCTTATATTAATGGTGTTCATGCATAACACATCGTTTCATATATAAATAAAATCTATACAACGTTAAATGAGTATTTGTAAAACTTTCGAACTAAAATAATTATAAAAAATATAATCTCGAAATTAGATAAATAAACCGAAAAAAAAGGATAGAAAGATGATACTAATGACACTTTAATTCTAAAAATACTATATGCAAAATAAAAATTCTGACACAACTGACTGATAGATGACATGAATGCTACCTTCCAGTGCTCTTGTCTTTAAATTATTATATATGAAACATTTACAAAATGTGCTATTATTCAATCTTATATTCTGTATGCTCTAACTTAATTTCTACTTTTAAGGTTCTGCTTGTTTCAAGATAAATTCAAGACTTTAGGTTTGTTTTTGCTTTTTATGCATGTTGTATCAATATATAAAATACAAATATACATTACAATTATTTAATCATTATATACATATATACAAAATTTAGAAAATAAAATTATGTTTGTTTTAAAAAAGAATATCATTTTTTTTTTTTAAGTAGATCACTTTTTATAATTGCGCTTACTTAGATTAGAAACTTAATAACTCTACATTTCTATAGTCAGTGTACATTCAATTGAAAACTAAAAAAATATTATGATGTAGGTATGTTACTCAGTATTTGATTAGATAATAATATTCTACCTTTTGATATCGTCGGTGTGGTCGATGTTGCGTTAATAGTCACAGAATTACTCGGCGCGAGTAAAATACTGGAGGGCGCCGAAACACGTGCAGACGAAGAACTGGTTGCGAGTGTAAAAGAATTTTTGCCATTCTGAAGGATGTTTGATAAATTTCCATTTGATGTGACAATCGTTGGTTTGCTGTGTACTGTTACAAAAGATAAACACACGTATGAGATATATGAATAAATAAAGAAAAATAAAATATAAGTTAACGCATGAAATATACCTGCGGTAGTTGTAGTAGTGACTCTAATTTGATTCCCTGATGTTGTTAAAACATTAACCAGTTTTGCATCTCCATTCTTGTCAGGAACATTAAGATGCCTATAGTTGTTTGATATTACTTTGGAGAAACCTTTATTCGACGATACAATCGCTTTCATTTTCGAAACGTTCTGCAACTGCACGTTCGATGGTACAATTTTAGACACTTTGGTCGATGCCATCGAAGATTTTGGAATATTTTTTGTCGTATTAAGTACAGTTTGACTCGTTGATGCCGGAGCTAAACGTATCGGACCAACGGGCGCTAAACTTGCTAATGAACCAATGTTTAATGTTATACCACCGTTGTCAGAATTCGAATTAGACTGAAATAAAAATAAATGTTATCGTATTCGTTTTCCCTTAGTACAATTCTAGTTACACGCTAAAATTTACCTGTCCAGCGAGTCTAGACGTTATTAAATGTTCTACAAAATGTGCTTTCTGGTTATTGATAACTCGAGGTTTTCGTTTCACTATCTGCGTATGGTTTGCAGGCGTTCCACCCACTGCCATTAAATTTGACTGCGTATTAAACGTTCCTACTCTAGAAATCGTAGTAGACGGTGTATTCTGTCCAGCGGATACCACCGAAGAAATAGGCGTGGTTGGTCGAGATTTTTTTATAGTCGGTGAATTTGGTTCGCTCTCGACGGAACTGCTCGTAGAATTTCTCCGTTTTCGTTGTTCTTTTCTATTGTTTTTATTCTCATAGTTTGACAATGACATTGGCCTTAGTGGTAGTGGGTGTGGTTGCAAAAGAATGGTGCCCACGAAATCTCCAATTTCATCCAAGATGCACCTGTCTACCATACTCTGAGTAATACCCTCCGATATCTTTTTTGCGGTAGATATTCTTAAATTGTCATCGGCAGTTCCGACTACTACCAAACTCGTTTCGACTAACATTTTTTCTCTCAGGTCCTCTAAATCGTCAGGTTTCACAAACGTAGCGTTTTGTCCTATAACGAACATAACTGGACATCGAATATCCATTAACGTATCATCAGGTGCACCTCTTTTTCCTTCAACTGTGATAAAGGGAAAGCCAAGACAGATGACTGCAGTTACATGTTCCATTTGTGCTACCTGTAAATATCTCGGGTCAATGTTGACAACCTTATGTTACATCAATATACGCTAATATGTATTAATACTGAAATATACCTGACACGCAAGAGCGGCACCGGTATTAAAACCAACAAGAATTATAGGTCGACCAGGGCAATCACTTCTAATGTCCTGTATTTTAGTTCTGGTAGCTTGAACTAGTTGATCAATGCACACCATCATGGTCATTCTGTTAGCTGCCAAACCTAAATGAGTATGAACAGTAACAACCATTCCTAAAGTTCCCAATTGTGAAATCCATTTATGTTGTCTAGAAGAAATATTAGATCCGACTCCAGAAGGAACTATTATTAAAATTGGATTTCCTGGTAATTTTTTCTGCAATATTAATAATTATATATATATGAATATATATAAATAAATGTATTATAGTAATGAATATAGTAAAATATATTTACAAGTCTGTTGCTGTTTAAACTTGGAGTAACTGGATCCCATGTTCGTTTTAGAAGTGATCCAAGAGTTTCCCACGTTATAGAACCCGTTTTTGCATTAATATTTGGTTGTACTGCAATCATCTTATCAATAAGTTGAGGAATTTTCAGTCTTAAAGTTTGTAATATGTCGAGATAGATTCCGAGATATTCTTGAGGAAGATGGTCAAACAATAGATTATGTAGCCACTGTGCAAGTCTCCAATCCCAACCAGCAGATGCTAGTGTTTCTCGAAATCTTCTTGCGGCTGTATCGACCGATGTTCGTCGATATATTGGTTCTATTGGACTATTTGCCTTAGCTAATCTTGTAAGCCTTTCTGAATTAAATATTTTAAGAACCTTAGTAAATATTCGATTTTGAACAGGTGTCCATAAAATTTTATCAAGCTGTTCTTCCCAATCTTCATTTTCATCTGGCCGGGCAAAATTTGCTAATCGTTGGAGCTCATCCATTTGATGCCTAGCTCTTGTAAAGTCTATTGGTGGCACTAATGATTCATTACTCTCCTCTTCTATATTAATTTCTTCATCCTGAGTAAGTTTCTCCCTAAAATATGAGAAATTACAATATAATATAATGTTTAATAATTATATTTATAATTTTGTATATTCTTATTACTTACGTTAATGAAGTTTTCTTTGGGAAAAACAATTTTTTTATTGGTTTCACATAAACATTTTCTGGTTTCCAGTTCCATGGTCTGGCATAACAATGATCTTTCGCAAGTACATTAACTTCTGTTTCATAGCATCCAGTAAGCTGATGCAAATATGTAGTTAATCTATGTGGATTTTCATCAAATGCATCATTAATAGGACTTGGTACTCTAGAACTACTTATTGACGTGGAAGGCATTGCTGATGATGTTAGCATTACTCTTTTCAATTATTTTATTCAAATCTGTTGATAGATGCGATTAATCCTTTCTCCAATTGTTTTAACCATTTACCTTTTTCTTTACATCACTATTACTTTATTTCTTAAATATATATATATTGCTGAAATAAAATTGACTTATTTAGTAAATGTACTGTATTCAATACATATTTTTATAAATTCATTTTTAAAACTAACCTTTACTGTACAAACTGGAGACTTTCAGTACTTATTTAACATTGCATTGGTTATCTTTTAATGACACATAATTCTGTTTCAAATAGCAAAAAGTAATATAATGCAATGTAATGTAAGAATGCACAAAAACACATGTGAAGCAAAAATATTATAAGCATATAATAAACATGTTACATTGATTAAGAGTTATTTTACATGTAAGGAGTACTTGTTATAAATCAATTTAGCTAATATATAACATTAAATGAGATAGAAAAGAAATAAAATTAAGAAAAACATATGTAAATAGGTGGGTAGGAACATGTAATTCCAATTTATACAACGAATAACATTCAGAACAACAAATGTCTACTGATATCTATGATGCGATCAAGCAACCAATTGACGATTAAATAATTATTTTATGCTTCTGTAAATATTTCCTCGATAATTTTAAAAGTAATTATTATAAGCAGACAAAATAAAGCAATACTCTTTTTATTCAAGGTTTAAAATATTTCGAAAAATCTAAACATTCAGTTTTTTGATATACTGTGTATCAGAGTTAAGTCCGATTCTCAAATAACATTGTCATCGCATCGAAAACAATGAATACTCTGCTTTTTAAATGATCATCTAGCTAAAATGTTGGTATACAAATCAAAATGGTGTAGTTGAAATTTATGGTATTTTTAAATTGAATTCACAGTATTGTATGGTATTTAAATAACTTGCTTAAAAATGTATTCTTAATTTGGTATTAAAAAGCGCCAACCTTGTTATTAACGATTAGGTAATAATCAGTTTTATAAGCTTTTTGCCTTATTTAATGATAGAAGGTTAATAGCAACAAATCAGATTTTTAATTTTTTTAACATTTTTTAGGTAGATTTAAGATGATTGAATTTTTAATAATTAGCATTATTGAAAGAGACAGCTTAGTACACAACTATACATTTGTATTATGAATTAATTAAGTTCCTGTTATTTTCCATTCATTTGTACATATATGCATTATTGTATGATATAGTTTTATTATGCTTAGTATTATTTATGTGAATTTACAATGGCTATTACACGTGGTACAGAGTTTTTAACAGGGTATTGGTTTGATATATTATTACGAATCGTCTTAATAGGATTATTCATGTAAGTTATTATTCAACATATTGCTATAAATTATACTTATACTCTATTGATATGAACATATTACTCTTTGAATATATAGTGAACTGGAAAAGGCAGAACCATTTACAAGGAAAATTCATGAAGATGAATTATGGTTATATAAGAATCCAAAAACTGATTCATATGTACCAACTACAATATTATGGGTAATATATTTTATTATACATATAGAATTTCTAGGTATTTAAACATTAAAAAATAATTCATCTATGTTTTCAGCCTTTGGTTTTCCTAATGCCAGCTGTAGTGATATTACTTATATTTTTAATTTATAAAGATAAAACGGATACCTATCAAGCAATATTATGTGTAACCTTAGCATTAGGAATTAATGGCGTTATTACAGATATTATAAAACTTATAGTTGGTAAAAAAATTACAAAAATTGATTCTATTTATGATTAATATACATATGTACTAAATTATGTACATATTCACCATGTGGTTGTTTTGATAGGCCGTCCCAGGCCAGATTTTTTTTGGAGATGTTTCCCTGATGGCCAAATAAATCCAGATTTTAAATGCAATGGAAATCCAGTTGCTATAAAAGATGGCAAGAAATCATTTCCAAGTGGGCATTCCTCATGTATGTTGAAGAATAATGTAGAATATATCATCTTTAGATATAAATATAAGTAAAACTTCATAATCTTTAATTTTTTTCTTAGTTGCATTTGCAAGTTTCGGTTTTATTGCATTGTATGTAGCTGGCAAGTTACATACATTTAGCTTAATGGGTAAAGGACAATCATGGAAATTGTGTGCATTTATATTACCAATTTGTATTGCTCTTGCAATTGCATTAAGTAGAACTTGTGATTATCATCATCATTGGCAAGGTAAGCATATTTTTATTTTGAATAAATACATTTTTTAATTCTTAAAATTTTAGATGTGGTTGCAGGTTCAATAATAGGATATTTTTTAACGTATATGTGTTATAGACATTATTATCCACCATTAGATTCACAAGTATGTCATAAACCATACTGTATGCTTTCTTTGCAAACTCAGCTGGAAAATTCAAAAAACAGGAATGAACAAATGAAATGGATTTAACAAAAAAGAGATAAATAATGTCACTAAGAAAATTATTATAGTTTTGGACATTTAATAATTCTATTAATTTTTTTACTTTGTACGTTTGTTTTTTCTGTGTGTTTATAAATGTAGTGAATGGTATCAATATATACATTTTCAATGTAAATATATATTTTACGCCACCAAAAAAACATCTATTTTATTTAATACAATAGTCCATTTTAAACAGATGTAAGACTTAAAATCATTTAAAAGGGGGCGATTAACCCATGCGCAGATGTGTATAAATTAGTACATTGCGCATAAACGCCATTTTGAAAGTCTCACGTTTGATGCGCCATCAACTTAGTTCAGTCAAACAGAAGCAGTAGACAGTGGTGTTAGTGCTTCTCGCTAAATTTTTTGTCTAGCGGTTGATTGTGCATATTTTTGTAAATTTCATTCAACTACTTTCATATATTTGTAAACGAAAATTAACGTTACATTTCGTACATCGGTTACGTATAAAAAATACTTTAGTTTTTCTTTTTTTTCTCTCCATATAAATTAAAAGTTGTATCAGATTTCTGGGTACTGTGAAGTGACATAGTTATTTACGAACTGTTGTGTTGGTGAAATGTTGTCTCAACTTCCTGTACATGGCGAAGACTCATGAGCGTCGTTGATCGCGTTGAATAGTCAAACGCTAGTGTTCGGACGGTGTTTTATCCTTTTTGGAGAACGTTCTGCTAAATTGATCTATTTCATATCATCTGGATCAACAATATTGTGCCAGTTGTGCATAAAAATGATGAATATGGAAACGGATGAGATTATCGAAGACACAAATACGAATCTTCAGGTACGCAACATATATTAGTATTTTTGAGACCTGAAACCTACGCCATCTTATGTTTTCTTATGATAGAGAAATTCGTTAATATTTTGTGATATGTTTAATTCTCGCAAGATTCTCATTTATTATATGTATTTTACTATTCGAATTGTTTAAGTAGATACGTATATTGCGTATAAGAGGTTATAAAATCTAATCATTTACCGTTGCACATGATAATGATTGTGGTCAGTTCTCTAAACTTCCTTTCAAGTGTATTTATATACATCCAATAATGACAGTTATCTTATTATTTCAATAAAAATCGAGATTGCATCATTTTTAGTCACTTTTATAGAGTTCAATATTTTCATATTATTTATTGTACGACTCGAGATATATATTATTTTTATTTTACATAAAATATGATTCATGTGAATTGTATTTACCGTGTGTGTCATTGAACGTATCGGTAGGTGCGATATCCGCAAATTCCATTATAAATTTGTGTATCGTAAATCTTACAATGTTTATATTATGTACTTAATTAATATCTTTGTATAAACATTTGCGTTGTGAGTGCGATTAAACAAAGAATATTTACAACTGTATAAATATAATGGTTCTATTTCTAGATTGAAATTTAAATCATTTTATCTACCGAATGTATTTTATCGTATCGATTTTACTGTGCTTATTTTTCACATGTTTATAATTAGCTTAATATTTAATTAATAAAAGTTTAGGATAATTGAATACATTAAAAGAAATAATTTATTGGTGGTTCAAAAAGTTTGATTAGTTAAGAAGTTTACCCGGCAAGATAGATATTTGAATCTCGATCTAGGCATTTTCGATATATCGAATTTACTTTTCCCTACAGTTCTCAATTGTGGAACTACTCTAGTCATGATTAAAAGGAACGTGACTTACTGAAAAAGAAAAAGTAACCCCCTCATGTTTAGTACGTATTTAAATGACTCATCATTCCGGTTTCATTGTCTGTAATATTGCCACACACATTTTTATTCTTTTTTTATTGTTTTCTCTGCCAAATTTATAACAAAAAAGTACTTGGATATAACCAAGAAATGGTGCATAATGATTACGGATTTACGATCGTCTGAATATATATCGATTTTTGAAACTGGTTTTTCTTAAACCCCTTAATAAAAAGATATTAAGAAGATTGAATGTTTATAATTCCTAATACATCAATTTTTTTTTGTATACGAACGTATCTCTTGGAGTGCGTTACGTTACATTTTTTTATATTTTTTTATCAATAAAATATCTACAAAATATGACGTTGCAGTTAAGATAAACACTCTCTTATTCTCTTTAGGTGTTCTAAGGTTGTCTTTAATGATATTAATGAATGATTTCAATTTTATTACGAGAATATTACATTTACACTTGATATAGATTATTATTTGCCGGTACACGCGGATAATATGTAAAGATACGAGGACAAAGAGATACAAAGAGCGTAGATTCAACGTGAGTTCGCGATCCCGTTATACTGGGAGCACCGCGGAGAAACATTTTCAGGTGATCGAGGTACTCCTTTGGTCGCCAGGACTCTTCAATGTTGCTATGCCACCTTTTACACTCGACTGGTCACGATATCTTGACACTAGACCCACCGACGTTTTATATACACTTGCTTTTAAGTTGAAAAATAAATAAATATAGATTGGAACGTATTACTAGCTTATACAATAAATCTTTACCTTGATAAAAGTTAATATACACGTTGGCAAAAAGATTCTGATAAATTTTGTAATGTAAAATAAAAAACCGGAAGCTAGTCATTTTGACTAGTTCGCTAGTTCTCATGCCGTTGCATACATGGGAAATTGGGGAAATGTATAATTAAAATTTTTATTTGTTAAACTTTAGATTGTTCTTTTAGATATCATTTTTCAATATGTGACAATTTTGTTATTGTAATGTTTAATTTTAGTCGAAGTATCATTGTATTCGTTTCGTAAGTCTGGGTCACGATTGACCCGTTTGGGGGGTTAAAGCAACTTGTAATGTTCTAACTTCTAATGATGCTTGTACTAAAAATAGCTGATAATCGTTAAAATTATTTATCCTTCGGATTGATGATGTTATAAATGGTATATCGATTATTTGGTTACTGCGATATAAATGTTCAGCTTTAATTTCATTTATTAAAAACATTTGACAAGACACGCCGTTTATTATAAGGGTTTTCGCTTCCAGAGGTAGCGAACATTAGCAAGTAGGTCAGTCTCGATACATATTCCTTTCAATGCATTTTTATCTTATAAATCATTTACTGCTGTGAATTAAATTTTTTTAAATATATTCTATCTATACTTAACTGAAAATCGTATTGTTTAATCGAATTGTTTTAATTTAATATTACCAATGTTATTGCTTTTATAAGAATTTAATTTTATAAATAAATATGTATTTAAAAATTTATTTGATCATTAATAGTTATTTTTTAAGTGATATTGGATCAATTTTATAATAAATATTTTTAATTTTATTTATTTACCCAGTATTCGTAATAATAATAGAAAATGCTGTAATTTAAGGAAACTAAAGATTTTTATAAACATTATATTCTAATTATAAAACAAGGTTTAATAAATATAAATGGGAATTCATATAAATGTGTACAGATTATTTTTATTTACATTCTGTATATTTAGTGTGTACAGTTGTTAATTAAAACTTCCATGTAATTATATTTTATACGTACAATATATTTTCTGAAAAGAAGTTAACATTTATAATTGACATGTGTAATTTATATATTTTTTTCAGTATCCCATAACAATACTTTATGATCCTACCCGCAAGAAAGATCTACCAACAGGGATATCTACACAATATGGGCAAGAGAGAGAAATGTGTATGAAATTTTTTGAAAAATGGAGTGAACCAGAACAAGTTAACTTTGTTGAACAATTACTGGCAAGAATGTGTCATTACCAGCATGGACACATTAATGCATATCTAAAACCTATGCTGCAAAGAGATTTCATTTCTCTATTACCAAGTAAGTATCTTTATTCAAAATAATTTTTATTTATAATTTATCATAGTAAATTCTTACATAACAAAAAAACAAATGTCTATTTATTAGAAAAGGGACTGGATCATGTGGCAGAAAGTATTCTTTCGTATCTTGATGCTGATTCATTAATTGCTGCAGAATTAGTGTGTAAAGAGTGGCACAGAGTAATCAGTGAAGGAATGCTTTGGAAAAAATTAATTGAACGTAAAGTTCGGACAGATTCAGTTTGGAGGGGACTTGCTGAAAGAAGAGGATGGTTAGTTGATATTTTCTATGAAATATTATCTCATAATATGTTTCAATCTATAAACATCTAACTATGTGTATTCTGTTTAATCTTGTTTTTAGGATTCAGTATTTATTTAAACCAAGACCAGGAGAGAGCCATCCAAATCACAATTTTTATAGATCTCTTTATCCTAAAATAGTTAAAGATATTGAGAGTATAGATAATAATTGGAAAATGGGAAGATTTAATCTCCAAAGAATAAACTGTAGAAGTGAAAATTCAAAAGGTGTCTACTGTTTGCAATATGACGATCAAAAAATAGTTTCTGGTCTTAGAGATAATACAATTAAAATTTGGGACAGAAGTACACTACAATGTATTAAAGTCTTAACAGGACATACTGGTTCTGTCTTATGTTTACAATATGATGATAAAGCAATAATATCTGGTTCCTCTGATAGCACTGTAAGAGTTTGGGATGCTAACACCGGAGAAATGGTTAACACATTGATACATCACTGTGAAGCAGTTTTACATCTTAGATTTAACAATGGCATGATGGTCACTTGTTCAAAGGTCATTAAAATTTTCTTATATTCTTATTTTACGTTCTGGCATATTTATATGTATTTTTTCTTACCTAAGAGGAATAATACTATTTTGTAATTATGTTTTAGGATCGTTCAATCGCGGTATGGGACATGACATCACAAACGGAAATTGCATTAAGAAGAGTGCTAGTGGGACACAGGGCAGCAGTGAATGTTGTTGATTTTGATGAAAAATATATAGTTTCTGCTAGTGGTGATAGGACTATCAAAGTATGGAATACGTCTACTTGCGAATTTGTGCGAACATTAAATGGACATAAACGGGGTATAGCGTGTTTACAATATAGGGACTGCTTAGTAGTTAGTGGTAGCAGTGATAACACAATCAGATTGTGGGATATTGAATGTGGTGCGTGCTTGCGCGTCTTAGAAGGACACGAAGAATTGGTCAGATGTATTAGATTTGATAGCAAACATATAGTCAGTGGAGCTTATGATGGGTGAGTATAAAGAGATTTGTTTTTATTTTTACTTGTAATATTATGTTAATGTTGTATATTATGTTTTATGTTACAGAAAAATTAAAGTATGGGATTTAGTAGCAGCATTAGATCCACGTGCTTTAGCTAATTCACTCTGTTTACGTACATTAGTGGTAAGATATTTTATATATTTTAATATTTTATCGAATTATTGATTGTATGAAAAAAAATTTATGATACCTATTTTTACGATGTAGGAACATACGGGACGTGTATTTCGTCTTCAGTTTGATGAATTCCAAATAGTATCATCGTCACATGATGATACAATATTAATTTGGGATTTTTTAAATTTTAATCCATCCAATGGATCCGTACCTTGTGGGTCTGCAGGGCCCATAAATGCATCAGGTGTGAATCAATCAGACACTAGATCTCCATCTCGTAAGTATAAAGGAAAAATTTTGCACGATATATATATTGGATATTTTCTAATTTTCTCTTCTTTTTTTATAGCATTTGAGTGACGCATCCGTATGAATATTCTTTCATTGTGATATAATTGTAAGTAATAGTATTATTTTGCTTAGTATTAAACATAAATATAACTTCTTTCTGTACTTAATGCAAAACATCCAAATATATTGCATTCGTATTTTATGTTTTCAGACAAGTGGTTAGTGAGTGAGTTCAATGTGTTCACGATAGTGTGCGCAGAGAATGAAGAATCAGTGTCCAGTGTGAACAGCGCCTAGAAAAAAAGACGAAATCTCAGACACTGTCATTGATTTTCGTTTATTATTTGCTGTGAAAAGCAAAATTAATTCCCTAAAATAGGATACATGGAGTGACGCATAAAACTATGAATTAATTTATACGTGCTTGACGCACTGCGTTTAGTAACGAACAGTATATTAAAACCACATAAATACATCCCATGGATGTAAATGATTGTTTGCTTTGGCCATATCTGGAATTCTTCTACGCTCTATGACATGATAGAAGTTGACCATTTTCCTATTACTATGAAGAAAAAAAAAAGACTTACAATACGTAAACAAAATAAAAAAAAAACGTTTTTAGGGAGGCTGGATACACTTAATAAGATGCTAGCTGTATTATAGTAAATTAATAATTTTTTTTTTTTTTTTTTATGTAATTAATTTATAGTAAGGAGATTGTAAAATGTTTGATTGGAGTACTTACTCTGTGTGAATGTGGAATATAAGGTCTTTATATGTAGGAGGATTATGATAATTATCATGTTTCATTACCTTCTAAATTTAGCTAATGTGAATTGCTATATCCATATTTAGTGTTATAGATGTACAGCCATTATTCGAATTACATAAAAGTTTCCATGGACATTAATTTTATGAGGATCACATTATACATTGAAAAAGTAAATGGAAACAAAATAATCTTTGCACAGCCATTAATACAATACCATTTGCATTTAAAATATAAATTTTCATTATATGAAAATGTAAATATTAATTTATAAAAAAAAGCAATACAGTGACTCTGAAGTAATTTTAGCTATTGTAAAAGAATTACGATTATTATGTTTTGACTAATGATCTTGAATTGATCATATTTTTCAGTTTTTTGTTTAATCTACATTAATCACGTTCTTTCTTCAAAAAAATAAAAAAAAAAATAAAAAAAAATTGTAAATGTATTTTGAGCAATATTATATGCGTTTATAATTATCATTTTCGAATTTTTTTTTCAAACACTTAAAGTACTGTTTTTTATTTATTTGCGGTTAGTAACAGTAAACCATTAATGTTTTTTCACCAGTATATTAAACAGAAGAATAAACAATTTCCAAAAAAATGCACGCATCCGACTCAATAATGTAACAAAACAATTCAAATGTTTCGGTTTTGTTGAAAATTCGAAACAAATCTTACCTTTTGGTTCATGATTTTCAATGTTGATTTTCAATACATGTACTTCAAATTTAGTACAACATAAAATTTTGCATGAGAATTAAACTGTGAATACTATATGCTACAACAAAAGGGAAAAAAAATTAACTACTATTGATAAAAACACGTGAGGTTACACTTCACTTTTGCATTATATAAGTAACAAATAGTATTAAGTAGATATTGTACATTATTCTACAATTATAACAATTTTTACAATTAAAGGTAAAAGAATTGTGAAACATTAAAAAATTGTGAACTGCATGTAGTCAAATTGGGTACAAAGAATTGTGATTTTTAAACTAGAATGATGGCATGAAAATTTTCTATAACTTTATGGTATGTATATATGGGACTCCAGTGCAAACAATACTTTTGTAGTATGCAGCATGTTCTGGATATAAAAATACTTTAATGAACAAAATAGCATAATAGCAATTGTGGCCACGTGTCGACATACCCTTTCTAAGCACACGCTTCATGATATTTACAGCTATCTAAATACGTATATATATATAAATATATATATATATGTGTATAGGTAATGAATTATATAGCTTTGTTTCTTGGATTCTACGTTCAGATGTAAAGAAAAAGAAGTATATATGTATATGTATACGTATATGTATATATTTTTTTATTTAGATTGGGGTCTTAAAACATTTGAATCAATAAATAAATGAAATCATAACATTTTCATTATGCAATATTCTTTAATTGAAATCAAATAAATCAAATATTTATGAATATAAAAGAAGTATATATTATATAAACATTATAAAAGACCTATTTAATACAAAGTGGATAAAAGATGATTAATTTAATCCCAAAAGTTTTGTGATGAAGGACGTGTCTTGATCATAACTTAATTTCGATTATAAGTTGAATGTTATGCTTGACAGAATTAATGGTATAACAGAGATATCTTTAAGAAAATATTGTGATGTTTATTGTTAATATTAGCATGGAATTTCATGTATGAAATTAATTACATAAAAATAATATGAAGGCTGTGGAAAAGCTATATTCGAAATACAATATGTATACAAGAAGTTACAGGAATTTTAATGGAAATAATATCCATCATTATCCCTTGATATGTTTATTATTCAAATCTATGTCTACCAAATATCAAAGTATGTACTACGTTAGCAGAAACGATTAAAGTCATTGAATATTGATAAAATTAATAATTTAATTACAAATTTTGATAACATTTTTGTTATTTCTAATTGATTCATGTATTTTCTCAAAACTAATATTGCACGGTATAGTTCCTGATAAATTTTATCAAATTACTACAATCTGTGTTATTCCACATTCAAATAAATTGTACATGTAATAAAATTTATCAAAACATTGCTGATAACAAATTTAATATGATATGTATTTTTACTTTCATTTTTTATATTTAAATTACTTAATAAAGAATACTGCATGCTTTTATTAATGATAAAAGTGTACAGTCTATGATGAACATTTTAACAAGACATTTTTAAAAAATATTATCTTAACTTAAAAAAAAGGCCCCAATCTGAATGATATTTAATGTACAAAATATAGATACATATTCATTTATAAATCACTATTAATGATAATTATGTTTTTATTTAGATACAAGTATTCTTTTCTTTTTTCTTTAACATAACTGAATTGATATGATTGATTGAAAAATGTTACTTTAAACACAAACATGAGAAATATAAAATTGTTCATGCGTAATTTGTATACAATAGTCAAAAGTAGTATATATAGTTGGAAACTTAAACATAATTGACTAAAAAATGTATAATACTGATGTATAAATGTAAAATTTAAAGAAAAATAGGAACAAGTAAGGTAACATTTTTATATCTATTGCATTTCAAATGACAATTAGGTTGTCTTTTGTACATTTTTTAATTCATTTTTTATAAATGTTGTTAATGGCTATCAACTGTTATTGATTTTGAACTATTGAAACTTGCAGTTCTATGTACATTTGTACAGTGCAACAATATTACATTTCTTTTGTTTATAATGAATATGAAACAAAAAAGGATTATAACAGAATGTCTTACAGAATTATAAAATATAACAGAATATTTACTTAAATCAATTTAATATCATAAAGTATAGTGTTAATATTTAAAATTGGTGAAGATGCTGCTTAATTATATTTCTTTATTAAATATAATAAAAAAATATCAGTATTTTTTCTGCTGGCAAAGGTGGCGTTGTTGACGCTTTCGACGTAGGAAACGTCGTTTCTACATAACATGTTATGGCAGTCGAGATTAAAGCATGTGATCCAGCCTTCATTGTAGATAATACGAAGCTGCGAAAATGGCGGACGAACAGGTGAGTTACCGATCAAAATAACATACAAACCTCAAAATACAATGGAGTTATTTATGATGAAGTGATTCCGAAGATCGTGTAATAAATCAGCCGGTGATAAATCTGTTACAAGTTATGTGGTATGGATGTGTGTCCCGAACATTTTACTACCAGAAAATTTAAGTATTCTTCGAACGTATACTGTTTTGTTGCCGGATTACAGTGATTATTTTGTTGCACTGTCAACGAAAATACTGTAATAAAGTAAAAAATTTTGCAGTTTCTGATTTATTGGCATAGCATTGTATAAAATACAATCATATTATCAATGTGTAAAACTTTAACTTTGTTCGTGAACAATTTTTTGTGTAGATATAATTCTAATTGTTCCAAAAGATAATTAGTGGATAAAAATATCATCTAAATCGTGAATTTTGTATTCATTTGTTGTAGTTTGACAAATTTGATGGTTGCGAGTATATTTTATGTTACACTATTATTTAAAATTGTTTAAAAAAATATGGCATAACCTATCTACTTCTATTTTTCAATGTATATAAACTATAATGTATTTCTTGCTACAAAAGTCTGAAGTTAGATTATTGTTTATCTACCATTAAATATAAATTTTTTTGTTCAATTGCAATCTTTTAAAATACTTTGAATTGTACTTTTGAATATTCTTGAATTAATTATTAAATGATTGATAATTGAGCTAATTAATATCTATTGTTTACAAAATATGAAATGTATAACCTTAATGTATTATTTCAAGTATAAAGAAGAAAGTTTTTAGATTAATGTAAAAAAATCATTATTACAGCATCATTTATTTTTTACTTATCAAATGCAAAAGTGAAGCTGATTTAAGTAAAATAGTTATAGTTTTTATACATTGTTGCATTTAAAGACAAATATAAAAATTAAATTAATAAAAACACAGTTTTTCTATATGTAGATCAATAAACATTTAATTTGATTTACAATTTCTTTCAATATTAATCATATTTCACAAGGATAAAAATATAAAATAAATAAGTGATACAATTTTTCAGAAGTGTTACAATTTTAATATGTAATAGAACAATACATTGTAACAAAATACAATTATTGTTTTCTATGTGGTATTTCATCTAATGTAAAATATAGTGAACATTAAATATAACTAAATTAAATTCCATTAAATAATCTAAAACATTAAACAGTGGTTATGAAACACATAGATTTAAAATACATAAGTGGAAATATTACAATTTATGTGTAAATTGTGACATTAAAAATGGATGACATACAGGAGGTAAGGCAGCTGGAGTTGCTATGCAAGCAGTTATATGAATCACAAGATTCTGCACATCGTGCAGAAGCTGAAAAAGCACTTGTTGCTTTTCAAAATGCACCAGATACGCTTACAAAGTGCCAGCTCCTACTGGACCGGGGTGATTCTGCATATGCTCAATTATTGGCAGCCACCACATTAACAAAATTGCTTTCACGTTCTGCAGGGCTTACTTTACAACAAAGGCTTGATATACGTAAGTATATTTATAAAATTGTAAGATGAGAAAGATAAAAAATATTTACAATTGACTATTAAAATCTTGTTGTAGGAAATTATGTTCTGAATTATTTAGCAACACAACCAAAGTTACCAAACTTTGTGATACAGGCTTTGGTTACATTATTTGCCAGGATATCAAAATTTAGTTGGTTTGATTGTGACAAAGAAGAATTTGTTTTCAGGAATGTGGTCAGTGATGTGTCAGAATTTCTTCAGGTTTGTTATTATCATTTTATTTTCAGAAGATATTTATTTTTTATAATTTGTACAATATATTAATATAATACAGGGATCAGTTGAACACTGTATGATAGGAGTTCAATTACTTTCCCAACTGACTTGTGAAATGAATCAAGTATCAGATGTTGATGCAAACAGATCTCTTACTAAACACAGAAGGATTGCTAGTAGCTTCAGAGATTTACAGCTTTTTGAGATATTTAGGTTATCTTGTACTTTACTAAGTACAGCACGTGAGAATTGCAAAACTTTAAATTTCAATGATGAAGCACAGGTATGTTTTATCTCTTTTCTTACTATAATATTAAAGAAATATTGTTTTATAAACATTTAAATGATATTCTCATTATTATTGTATTTTTTCTTTTATTTAGCATGGTCTAATTAGACAAATTTTAAAACTTGCACAAAATTGTTTGACATTTGACTTTATTGGAACATCAACAGATGAAAGCTCAGATGATCTCAGTACAGTACAAATTCCATCTAGGTGGAGGCCTGCATTCCTGGACTTCACATCATTAGAACTTTTCTTTGATTTGTATCATAGCTTACCTAATTCATTGTCATCTTTGGCTCTCTCATGTTTGGTTCAAATAGCATCTGTTAGAAGGAGTTTATTTTCTAACCCAGAAAGGGCACAGTTTCTGACACACTTGGTTGATGGTGTAAAACATATATTAGAAAATCCTCGAGGTCTGAGCGATCCTGGAAACTATCATGAATTTTGTAGACTGTTATCAAGGCTAAAAACCAATTTTCAACTTGGAGAATTGGTTTCAGTGAAAGATTATCCAGAAGCTATACAGTTGATTGCAAAATTTACTGTTCAAAGCTTACAAATGTGGCAGTTTGCACCAAACAGTTTGCATTATCTCCTAACATTATGGCAAAGAATGGTGTCATCTATGCCTTATGTAAAAGCAGGAGATTCACATCTTTTAAATACGTATACCCCTGAAATTGTGAATGCGTACGTTACCTCAAGACTTGAATCAGTTGCAGTAGTAGTTAGGGAACGTTTAGAAGACCCACTTGATGATTTAGGAGTAGTTCATCAACAATTGGAGCAGATATCAGTAATTGGAAGATGTGAATATCAAAAAACATGTACTTTATTGGTGCAACTATTTGATCAAGCTGCTAGAACATACCAAGAATTAATGACACAAACAGCATCTCCAGCTCAACAAATGGACATCACTATACAAGAGGGTCAACTCACATGGCTTGTATATATTATAGGTAACAAATAATGTAGAGATTAATAAAAACGATTAAACATAAATGAAAAGATACACATAAATAATGTATTATTTAAATAAAATAGGTGGTGTTATTGGTGGTAAAATAACATTTAATAGCAATGAAGAATATGATGCAATGGATGGTGAATTAGTCTGTAGAGTACTTCAGTTAATGAATTTGACTGATTCAAGACTTGCACAAGGTGGCTGTGAAAAATTGGAATTAGCGATGTTGAGCTTTTTTGAACAATTTCGTAAGATTTATGTAGGTGATCAAGTTCAAAAAAATTCTAAAGTATACAGAAGACTGTCGGATGTTTTGGGAGTTAATGATGAATCTATGGTACTCGGTATCCTTATTCGAAAAATGTAAGTAAAGTATAATTTACAAAAAAAAAATCGAAATGTTTGATCATAATCTTTTTAATGTTTACAGAATAACAAACCTAAAGTATTGGGGTCGTAGTGAGCAAATTATTTCAAAAACATTACAATTATTAAATGATCTGTCTGTGGGTTATAGTTGCGTTCGTAAGCTTGTAAAATTAGAGGAAGTACAATTTATGCTCAACAATCATACAGTATGTATAAGTATTGCATATTTATTATTAAGGAAAAATTATTAATAACAAATCCTCTAAACATATTTTTTTCCATTAACAGAGAGAGCATTTTCCATTCTTGGGAAACAATGTTGCTGTAACTGAAATGCGTTGTAGATCAATGTTTTACACATCTTTGGGTAGATTATTAATGGTAGATTTAGGAGAAGATGAAGAAAGATTTCATACTTTTATGTTACCTCTAACGGGTATGAAAATTACTTCATATTTTAGAACCTGATAATATATTTCTTTGATATTTATATCTGTTGTTTGTAGGTGCATTAGAAAGTCTGGGACAATTAATGGGTGCTGCTGATCCTTCATTGTTTGCAGCAGAAGAAGCAAAGAAAGCACTAATTGGTTTAGCGAGAGATTTAAGAGGCTTAGCTTACGCGTTCAACACAAAAACATCTTACATGATGTTGTTTGATTGGATGTATCCTTTTGTTAAAAATCATTTATTTAAAATCATATCAATTTTGTTAAAAAATTTTATTAAAATTTTTCAATATGATTCACCTTAATCAATACGTAGATATCCCAACTATACACCAATTTTATTACATGCTGTGGAGTTGTGGCATTACGAGCCACAAGTCACTACACCCGTCCTAAAGTTATTCGCTGAACTAGTACAAAATAGGAGTCAGAGATTACAGTTCGACGCCTCTTCTCCGAATGGAATTTTATTATTTCGTGAAGCTAGTAAAGTAATATGTAGTTATGGTAATCGTATATTAAACGTTGAAGTTCCAAAGGATCAAATATACCCATTGAAACTTAAAGGAATAAGTATATGCTTCAGTATGTTAAGAGCAGCTTTATGTGGAAGTTACGTAAATTTCGGCGTATTCAGATTATACGGTGACGAAGCATTGGATAATGCGCTTAATACATTTGTAAAATTACTTCTTAGTATACCACAAAGTGATTTATTGGTATGCATCGACTAATTCATACAATTACGATTTTTCAACTGAATTTTAAAACATAGAAAACAATATTTTAACTATTTAATGTTACCATTTATAGGATTATCCAAAATTATCTGCAACATACTATGTGTTACTTGAATGTTTGGCGCAGGATCATATGGTTTTCCTTTCTACCTTAGAGCCAAGAGTTTTCTTGTACATCTTATCGAGCATCAGTGAAGGCCTTACAGCACTAGGTGCGCAAAAAGACTCCTATACAGGTTTGTGCGGCTGATTCTATCTATTTATCATTCTCTTATCCTCTATGCCATGCCTTGGGATTGTTAGTCTCAATCAGTTACACTAATTTTTCTCTTTAGAAAAATATTTATCGAATGTTTACAAAATATTTCATACTTTATGTTTAAATAATTAAAACACTTTAAAATACTTAGTAATCGAATATACAATATCGTGTCGATTTTGATTTTACCTACTTATGTTATTGAAACTGATACTTTCGTATCTAAAAATTTGAGCAGATTTTTTTTTTTTTTATTTGAAACGAAGAATTAAATCTTTTAATATGCATGTGTGAATACATATTGAATACTTTTGAAACAGTTATGAACATAGGAAGATACAAGCAAAAAATTAGACATAAGGACGTTTAATTTTGTTTATGTTTATTTGCTTCTTGCATTGTTGCTTGGAATGTAAACTTGCCTACAGACATTAGTTAAGCTATGGTTTGGAAAGATACAGAAACAAATACATATGTATGTTCATTCTTATGCATACAAAAAGAATGAGAGTCACAATAATTGATATAGGCAATAAGAGGATTGGAGTTTGTAGAATCTAGACCCTAAGTGCTGTTATTTGTATTGCTTTTTCAAACCTTCATTGGTACTTTTAGTCCAACATTGTATCAAAGACATATAAATTTGTATTCTTTTGAAGTCAGATTACATAGTGGGTCTAGCACACATAGTCAGCCGCACAACTAGATTGCTACTAAAATAATTACTTTTTATAGTTATAAATGGTTTAATTACTAACTTACTAATTATGCGCATGATATAAGTGTCGTTTTTTGTGTTTACGCTTTGTTTTGTGTTTGATATATGGTATGCTAGATAGTGCATAGCTTATTATTGTGAATATTAAAAATATCAGTAAATCTTTATTATTTTATTTGTAAGAATAGTATGAAATCGTTTTTTTTTTTGTTTTTATTTATTGCATTCATTCAAAAAATAATATTTTTATATCTGTGTGCATTTTACTTATTTTTTGTACAGTAATTTTTATTGTAATAATTTATTCATATTAAAAATATAAAATTAACAAAACTTTATTACAGATACAATGGTGTGTACTGGTTGTTGTGCAACACTTGATCATATTGTGACTTACTTATTCAAACAATTATATCAAAAAGGTAATAATGTTCAGTTTATATACATGAATTAGTATACAGCTGAATACATATACTGTTTTTGTCTATATCAGGAAGGAAAAGTGCTGTGGTTCCCGGAGGTGGTGACTTATTTTTGCAAGTTTTAAAACAGCACCCTGAAATTTTACAGCAGATTTTAAGTACAGTTTTAAATCTGATAATATTTGAGGATTGCAGAAATCAGTGGAGTATGTCGCGTCCTCTTTTGGGATTAATTCTTTTAAACGAAGAAGTAAGTTTAAAAGCTTCATGAATAATTTGATAATGTTCACATTTTATATTAAATATTTATAATTTCAGTATTTTAACCAATTACGAGAAAATATTATTAGAAGTCTACCAGTTGATAAGCAGGCAACAATGGCACAGTGGTTTGAAAATTTAATGAAAGGGATTGAAAGAAACTTACTCACAAAAAATAGAGATATGTAAGAATAAATAAATGTAGAGAAAAAAGGGCTATGTTAAGTATCTAAATTTATATATGTTTTTTTTATTTTAGGTTTACACAAAATTTATCATTATTTAGAAGAGACATAAATGATACTTTGAAAGGACCTACTACACCTTCAAGCAATGTCAGTGAAATGATGTTCTCTTTTATTTAGATTTTCCTAGGTTCTTGCCTGCCAAATGCTTGAATGTGTGTGTGAGTGAAATTATAAATTATAGTGGATTTAAAGTTATGGTTTTAGATGAGTATAAAGATAATAAATTAAGTATCGTTGTTTTACAGAGACATCATTGTTTGGCTTCCTATTCTTTTGTAACTTAAAATTTGTTTTTACAAAGTTTTTTAACTGATTATAAAACGGTATAAAGTTTACTGTAATCTGTATTTTATTTTTTCAACATTTGTTTGGTGCGTTTGTAATTTTGAAGTTAATGTTTGTAGAAAAGAAAAAAAAAGAAGAAAAAACAGATCCTTTTTATTACCTTTATACTCCTGCCATTTTAGTTTAAAACAATATTGGGGAACACGAATATTTTTTCACGTATATTAAGTAAAAAGAAAAAAAAATTGGCAATAAGTATATTATGTTTCATAAATCGAAAATGAATTATACATTTTGTATGGAACGATTGATTGAATTTACTTTAGCTGCTTATTAAATACAGTTAGTACATTGTCAATGTAAGATTATGTTTTTATCGTATGTTAATAATTTTACGGCATGTATCTCAAATGTGATAGATTTATTTCATTTTAATTTTTTTTTTATCTATCTTTTTGGTCAAAATTTAATTTCTAGTACTAGAGTTCATCTATTATTCATATGTTATATTTACACCTTTATTTTAAGATAAATACCAGCTTATCGTTCTCATTTTTAAGTAATATTGTAAAGATGCAAAGTAGAATAGGAAGCCAAGTATATTAAATACTTCCGTACATCTTGTTCCACGCTATTTTTACAGTCGACTTCCATTTATTTAATATGTTTGTTATTTAAATAATTTGTTACTTCAAAACGTAAGTCGCAATTTTAAAAACATTTTATAACGATGATAAGCAAATTAGCGAGTCGTTATCAGAAAAAAAAGGGAAAATTAGTAATGTTCAATGATTAATATTAACTTATAAAAATTTGAATTGTTTAGAACTGTATTATTGAACGAATATCATAATATCAGTGATGTACCATGGAAAACATCATTAAATTGATGTTAATATAGTGCAAAAAGAAAACTATACTAAATATCTCTCTACTGTCAATATGCATTTTTTTAGTTGAATGTGTTTGAAAAATAAAAAAAATCCTGTAACAGTGTTTAATATTAATTAATAATGTTTTTATCAGATTAACTTTTTATATTAAGATTGTAGCTAATGTATAGTAATAGCATATAAATATAACTTTCGGTAATAAATCGATTTGAATCATGCAAATACTTGAAATTTACAAATGATTGTAATATAAAATGAATGTATCCGAAAATAGATATTCCTAATTAAAATTTATGTGATTTCTTCTTTTTTTTTTAAATGCATGTTAACAGTAGAAAGAGACTAATAGTTTTTTTATCTGCAATGTTTTATTTGAAAGTTATAAATAATATTAAATTGAAAGTTTCATTTCATTGTATGCCACATTTTATATTTTTTTAAATTCCATTTAACCACAGAGATGTAATTAAAATTAGAAGGTTCAATAGTCATTTTATTACAAAAAGTAAATTACTGCCAAGTTTATTTCATTTTAAATACTTTCTTTTTGCTATTCAAGTTTAATACAAATACATGTCTTATTTACAGAAGAATATCCAAGTATTCTTGATTTTTGTTTGTACAACTGTCAGCACATGTAACAGAGTTAAGTAACAGAGTTTGTATTATTTGAAAATTGATTTAGTCAATGATTAAAAATAAATGTTACATTTTCCCAGTTACTGAAAAACCTATTTGCAATATCAAACATGGGAGGCAAATGTATGAGGAATGTATGTAAAGAAATTCATGTGAGAGTTAATGTAATATTAATCTGTATACAGATAATGATAATTTAGAAGTTACAATGAATATTTACAAAGAAACTTCATTTAAACCGCATTTAATCATTTATATATTTTTTACTGTAAGATAGTAGAGAAAAGTTACTATAAAATGATTGAAATCTTTCTTTCTTTTATAATAAACATTTAGATATTTTATGTTTAATAAAATACCTGTAAAAATGTTAGAAAATCACCTTTATTCACCGACAGTCATAGTCAAGTTTTGCTGTAAACCGATATATCGTATATTCCTTTGGTATAGTAAAAAATGTTATACAGGGTGTCCCAGAACTCCTGTAGGAACCGGAAATGGGGGGTAGCTGAGACTATTCTGAACAACAATTTCCTTTGCAAAAATATCGGATGGGGCTTCGTTTTTGAATTATTTAGCAAAAACACTGATCAATCAGAGCGCGTCTCGGGCGCGCGCTCAGTACCGTCAGTGTAGCGTCGAGCCTAGTCGCCCCGGGACAAGCGCCTCGGTAGAACAAGAAGCGTTAACGTAATCATGTAGTTTATTGAATAAATGCAGCTTTTTAGTACCATGAATGTTTCTAATTATTTAACAATCGCGATAAAGCAAGAAAATAATAAATAAAGGCCCTGAAATGTAGTCTTCGAGTCTCGTAATCAAGCGCAGGTTTATATCGATTTATATACTTAAATGATGTTCTAGGATCACCAAATTTGAACTAAAGGAAGGGGAAACTTTATATTATCATAAAAGTATCAATTTGTCACCGTACAAGCTCTATTTTTTATTATTTTTACAATTTTTTAAATAATTATATTTTTTACCTCTAGCGCCATCTCTTCGAAAAGTGCTGAAACTGCTCAAAAATTGACAGGAATCTGCCGTACCTACAATGATTATTTTTTAAGAAAATAATTTTTTGCTGTTTTCGCGTGTTTGAAGCATCTAATCGCTTCTATTTTACACTAATTATCGATTCCAATTGTCCGATTAATCCTAGAAGCCCGAAATATTGAAATATTAAAGATTAAATCGCACATTGAGAGAGTGAGAGGTGAGATTGGCGGACTAGTGTTCACTCTCTCGCACATTGGTGTTGTGCGCAGGCGCGAGTTTGGCGTAGAGAGAGTGAGAGACTAGATGCTCGGACCTCTCACTCCCACAATGTGCGATTTAATCTTTAATATTTCAATATTTCGGGCTTCTAGGATTAATCGGATAATTGGAATCGATAATTAGTGTAAAATAGAAGCGATTAGATGCTTCAAACACGCGAAAACAGCAAAAAATTATTTTCTTAAAAAATAATCATTGTAGGTACGGCAGATTCCTGTCAATTTTTGAGCAGTTTCAGCACTTTTCGAAGAGATGGCGCTAGAGGTAAAAATTTAAAAATATTTTTTAATTTTTAATTATTTATGCAAAATACAACGATTTTAATGAAAAAAATCATTAAATATAAACAATTTAAGTATTTTTTATCATTTAGTTCTTGCAAAATGAAGAAAATACAACGGGGAGTATATATTTCTCTTAATATAACAGTGCTATAAAAATGGTATATTTAACATTTGTTTCAGTATTTTAATCTCAACAAATTTTAATTAATTATGGTCAATTATAATTCCTAATGGTAATTACAAGTTATATCCTTCCATTTCTTATTCTGTTAATGCTTGACGTGTTCGAGGGTTTGTGCCATTTCGATATTAATTTCACTGCAATTTCGATGCAGTCTCCTGTAATACATAAATTTTCTTAAAATTAGCATTAAAAACCCTAATTATTTAGGTGTTCTAACTGATGAATACCTCTACACTATAATTACAAAATTTTTATTTCAAAATTCGTACCTATCTCTTCTATTGGATAAAGTTTCCTCGACAATGTACCGTCCTCAGTTGCTCTTTAAAAAAATTGAAAAATAGAGCTTGAACGATATTAAATTCATTATTTTATAATAATACAATGTTTTATCTTTCTACTATTCAAATTAGATGACCCCAGGACTGTATTTATAATACCGAAAAATATTCTGCAATTTTTACTTATTCCTTCTGTTGGGATATCCAGCCATTCAGTCATTCCCTGCGCTAGATTTTTACACATTTAATACATGAAAAAGATTACAAAAATTTTTATATTTTTAACATTATTTATTTGTATTATACGAGAAAAATAATTTCTTCACTTCTCAAACTGATATTTATTGACCATATTACATTTACTAAATCATCTAATATAAATATTAATTAACTTAAAATATTTTCACCATCTCTAGATGTAAACATTAAATACACTTTTTTACTTAATTCTGGGCCTACCTTTCGTACTGCTGTGAGAGGTCCAGCTGCTCTTCTAATCTGTGGAATTAAAAACATATCTATAAATTAAAAATAAGAAGCAATTTCTATTGCTATATACAATTGATGATAAAAATATTTATAATGTACCGGAATATCTTTCAATAAATTTAATCCTTCATCATCTGTACAATTCATATAAGCCTGGAAAAAAGAAACAAAAAGACAGTATAAAGATTTATTGAATTATGTTAAATATATATTTATATTTACTTCTACCAAATCTGCAGGGCTTGGATATACAGAACAAATGGCTTCTGCAATTTCTAAACTACTTAAATTAAACTGACAAAGTTGTTGTTGCCACAGTCTTTTCAATCCATTTCCATCTTTATCTACACGTACACAATTTCTATTATCTCCCATTACATACCAATCAAATTTGTTTTTTAAATTTTGATTTTTCTCTAATTTATATGGTATTTCTGCTATAGCTTTTGTACACTGATAAATCATTAATGCTAAATCCTGTGTACTATTAATTAATCTAGTATTGCACTCAGCAATAATCTGTATTTCATTAAGGCATGTTTCAAGTTTTCTTCTTGATATTTCTGGGAAATCCTTAAATTTATTACTACTTGTAGCTTTACTTTTTCCTTTATTTTTACCTGCGTTCCCTTTCTGGTTTTTATGTATAAAATAGTCTTCTATACCAAAAATGACTAATATCATTTTATAATCTGGTAAAGAAGTTTTAACATTAACAATTGAATCATAAAAACTACCATCTGCTACTTTTGTTACTGTTTCATCCCAATTCCAAATTAGCAATATTTGATTAACTACTTCTGTGTCTGTTGTTGTACATATCTCATTGGTTTCATTAACATAGTTATTTTCAATAATTCTTTTCCATGCAATACTGTTTGATATTAAACCTGTATCAATGCTGTATTTTATATTAACATCAAACAGTGAATTTACAATATCTGTAGCAAATGCATAATTTTCAATACTCTTATCAATAACAACTTCTATAAATTTTAAACATTCACCAGGTTTGAGGTTTTTCAATCTTTTTGCCGCAATTGCTTTCAATGCTTTTTCCCTCAATTGTTCCTGCTTTTTCAAACCCTTTTCTGTTAACTGATTTTTACTCCTTTTTGTTGTAACTTTACTCTTTTTTTTCTTTCCTGCATTTTTATCATCTTCCTCTGACTCTTCTGATGAGTTTGATGAACCAAGTACACAATATGTTTTAACATTGGTTTGCTTTGTAGTTTTGCTAGCAGTAAAAAGTTCATCATTAGTTTGGTACGATACTTCGTGTTGACTGGCAACATAATTGAACTGTACTGCAGGAAATTCAAAATCATTAGAATCAGAATCATCACACCTAGATTTTTGTTTCTTATTTTTCAATTCATCTGTCAATTCAATGGATAAATTAGATTCATTTGAATCACTCAAAATAATAACTTCTGACATATTTTGTTAAACATTCAATATACTTTTATCAAACAGATCATTTATTTTAAATACATTACCAATAATATTTATATTTTATATATTTTTGTGGTAAAACAACAGTATTAAGTTCTTCGTGTTCATTTTTATCGTAAACTGATAATCATATATATATCCAAAAACATTTTTGAAATTTCAAACATATCTGATGTTTCAAATTATAATTCATACATGGAACACGTGTTGTCGAAGACAGTGAACATTTATACCAAGTACACAATGATCACGATTTACCAATAAAATAATTTAAAATATGATACTTTGAAAATTCGAAAAAGGTATCCTTTGATTGGCTGTTGCATTTTCAAGCGGGGAGTATCGTAAACCCGTTGTGGTGAGCATCGCTTTAATGTTCATGTTCCAAGCTTCGGGCGTAGACCGGTTTGTTCAGCTATCGCTAACTTTTCAACTCTGGCGGAAACTATGACGTCATAAATGAGGAGTAGATGACATGAGTAATACATCGAAGTGATATGGAATTGTATGTACATTTGTAAAAACGAAAAATTTAGTGGATATTAGTGATTCCATAAGTTCGAAACTGTGGTCTTTTCATGAAGGTAAGAAACTACAACATTTGCTGTATATATTATGGGTATATATATATTCCCTTTTCAAGTAATTAGAGCATCCTAATCATTTCATGTCTTTGAATGTTTATGGCTTATAAAAATTACACTTTTGAAACAACAAAATGTAAGATGAGATATTTTTGCATAAAATTTGTCAAATGTACTGGTAACAAAGAAATTTAGTAAAAACTTTACAACAATGGGAAAAAATTTCTGTATTTAACTCTTATAAATTATCTGTATTATATTAACAAAGCACAGGTAATTTTTCCATTATTTAGAATATCATTGAATTGTATATACTAATGAATATGTAATACTTTTAGGATTGATTTATTTAAAAGAACAAAGATGTCAGATCACTTTGGTCCAATAACATTAAAATGGGATCCCAAGAATTTGGAAATTCGTACCATGTCTGTAGAAAAGACATTGGAACCTTTAGTTTTACAAGTAACCACGCTTGTAAATACCAAGGGTCCAAGCAAGAAGAAGAAAGGAAAGTCAAAAAGAGCAAGCGCTCTGGTTGGAACTGTAGAAAAGGCAACTAATAATTTTATTGAAAAAGGTGAACAAATTGCTTATGAAAATCCTGACATTACAGCCGAAATGTTAAGTGCTGTTGAAGAAGTAAGAAAAACAGGAGCTGCAATGAGCATTGCTGCCAGGTATTAATCCTTTTGCACTTCTGTACCAGACAAAATCTTTTATACATATTCTAATACCATTATATTTTTACAGAGAATTCTCAGAAGATCCTTGCTCTTCTTTAAAGAGAGGCAATATGGTACGTGCTGCAAGAAACTTGTTATCTGCAGTCACACGTTTGCTTATTTTAGCAGATATGGTTGATGTGCATTTATTGTTAAAATCACTGCATGTGGTAGAAGATGACTTGAAGAAACTGAAAAATGCATCCTCACAAGGTGAATTATTAGAAAATATAAAACAATTTGGAAGAAATGCATCAGAGCTCATGAATCAAGCTGCAAAACGTCAACAAGAACTAAAAGATCCTCAGCTGAGAGATGACTTAGCAGCAGCAAGGGCTGTTCTAAAGAAACATTCTACTATGCTTCTCACTGCTTCTAAAGTATATGTCCGGCATCCTGAACTGGCTGCAGCTAAAGCAAATCGCGATTACGTTTTGAAGCAAGTTTGTGAAGCTGTAAACACTATCAATGACGTGGCTCAAGGAAAAACTCCGGTCGATAGTCAGCATCCTTATGAAGGTCCTGGAGAATTAGCTGCAGCATTGGATGATTTTGATGAAAGAATGGTGATGTCTCCGCTCGCGTATAACGAAGTACGCACAAGACCTAGTCTTGAAGAAAGATTGGAGAGCATCATCAGTGGGGCTGCATTGATGGCGGATTCTTCGTGTACTCGAGACGATCGCAGAGAACGGATTGTTGCAGAATGTAATGCAGTTAGGCAAGCATTGCAAGACTTATTGAGTGAATACATGAACAATGTAAGTATTTCTCAAATTCCTTTTCTTTTTTTCAGTTTGAAAATATAATTGTTATGATATATATATATGTGTATGTGACTGCAGCAGTATAGAAAGTTTGAATTATTTTTACCTTTTTGCAACTTATTTTAATTTACATTCGACTCTGTAACTATAGCAAATTTATACATACATACTTATAAAAATATTCATACATTTATATTTATAAAACTATCCACAACACACAATGCTTAGTTCATTTCATTTTACTCATTTATGTTTATTTTTAATAACTGCAGTTACAGCTTGCTCAGAGTGGAAAACTGGTAAATATGAAATCTGTGTTCTTTCATACAGTTTAAAAATTTATTATAATTACACGCATCATTTATACTTTGTCTAATAACAAACACTAACAAACAACTCTTAATAATACTATTAATTAATAAATAATATAGATTTTGTTTGAGTGTTCTTGTAATATTGATTTTTGTATTTTGATTTTAACAATTTAACATGTTTCAACAGATGGGTGTCAAAGAGCAATCAGAAGGTTTGGAGAGAGCGATCGACCACATGTGCAGGAAGACACGCGATCTTCGTAGACAGCTACGAAAAGCTGTCGTGGATCACGTATCTGACAGCTTTTTGGAAACAAGCGTACCCTTATTGGTCCTTATTGAAGCTGCAAGAAATGGTCGTGACAAAGAAGTCGAAGAGTACGCGCTCGTTTTTACAGAACATGCCAATAAGCTAGTTGAGGTAAGTGATCAGACTGTTAATATCATCGTCATATGAATTTTTAATAATATCAATATTAACTTTATGTACCAATTAGGTTGCCAATTTAGTCTGTAGTATGTCAGGAAACGAGGATGGAGTAAAGATGGTTCGTTACGCGGCAGCTCAGATCGGTAATTTGTGCCCGCAAGTAATTAACGCGGCACGCGTGTTGGCAGCCCGTAATCGGTCTAAGGTAGCTCTGGACAACATGGAGGTATTCCGACAAGCCTGGGAGAATCAAGTGAGAGTATTAACGGAGGCCGTTGACGACATTACCACCATCGACGATTTCTTAGCCGTGTCTGAGAACCATATTCTAGAAGACGTGAATAAATGCGTACTGGCGTTGCAAGAAGGCGACGCAGACACTTTGGATAGAACCGCGGGCGCGATCCGCGGACGATCGGCCAGAGTGTGCAACGTTGTACAAGCGGAAATGGATAATTACGAGCCGTGCATTTACACGAAACGGGTGTTAGAAGCCGTGAAAGTTCTGAGGGAACAAGTGATGCCGAAATTCGCGCAGAGAGTAGAGGTCGCGGTAGACGCTTTAGGTAGTAATCCCGCTAAAGATGTGGACGAGAATGATTTCATAGACGCTTCAAGATTAGTTTACGACGGAGTTCGTGAGATTAGACGCGCTGTATTAATGAATAGAGTAAGATTTCAAATCATAGACTTCATATCTCCTTCTCACTTGTATCATTTTTATACCTCGTTATATTTTTAGGCTGACGAAGATTTAGATCCTGAAGATGTTGAGCTGGACGAACATTATACGTTGGAAACTCGTAGCAAATCGAGCGCCCAGACTGGCGAGCATGGCGTTGATGAGTATCCAGAAATTAGCGGTATCACAACGGCTCGTGAAGCGATGCGTAAAATGCCAGAGAAGGATAAACAGAAGATCTTGCAGCAAGTGGAATACTTTAAGAGCGAGAAACTGAAGTTCGATAAAGAAGTTGCTAAATGGGACGATGCTGGAAACGATATTATTGTTCTTGCGAAACATATGTGTATGATAATGATGGAAATGACTGATTTTACCAGAGGTCGTGGACCTTTGAAGACTACTATGGATGTTATTAACGCGGCAAAGAAGATTTCTGAAGCCGGAACTAAGTTAGATAAATTGACTAGACAGATAGCAGACCAATGCCCAGAAAGTTCAACCAAGAAGGATCTTTTAGCATATTTACAACGTATAGCGCTATATTGTCATCAGATGAACATTACAAGTAAAGTCAAGGCGGATGTACAAAATATTAGTGGAGAGTTGATCGTTTCTGGGCTCGACAGTGCCACTTCCCTTATTCAAGCAGCTAAGAATTTAATGAATGCGGTTGTTCTTACCGTTAAAGCATCATATGTTGCATCAACAAAGTATCCTCGACAATCTACAGTAACTGTAAGTATTGTTAATTTTGTAATATCATTTATTTAAATTCTAAATTCACTTATAAATATTTACAAAAGTATTAAATTGACGTTGATATTAAAACTTTGTTATTAACTAACCATTGGATTAAGCAGTATGTAAGTATGTATATAATGTTACTAGATTTAGAAAAAATATTAAAGCATACGTATAAAAGATATTCGATATATTATTTTGTTTAATGATCATTTCATTTTTATTTGTTTAATCAGTCTCCCATTGTGGTATGGAAAATGAAAGCGCCAGAAAAGAAACCGTTGGTACGCCCTGAAAGGCCTGAAGAGGTTAGAGCAAAAGTACGTAAGGGTTCGCAGAAAAAAGTGCAGAATCCGATACATGCACTTTCAGAGTTTCAGAGTCCTACAGAAAGTGTTTAAAGTTTTATTTGTAAGTAATTTAATAAAAATGAAACTTAGTATATAGCATCACCTTTAAGCAAGATGTTTCATTTTCTATTGTGTGCGAAATTCAACTTTATAAGTCGTGTTTATTATTAATTTATTCTGTATTACGAGGTATAGAAAATTATAATCACTCTTTCTGCAAAACTACATCTTAGATTGTTAAATAAACGGGATTAAATGTTTTGTAATGAAAGATCAATATATCATGAATGGTTGTCGGTAAAAAAGACAATTTTAAATGGTTAAAGAAAGAGATGAATTTCATACTTATAATTGTGATAAGAGAACAAATATTGCTAATAAAACTATTTGAAAATAAAATATCTTGCATAAAAAGAAGTGTTAACATTCTCTGTAGTTATTAAAATCATAAATGTCTGAAAGTTAAAATATGCAGTATATGAATGTGTCAATTTTCAGATAACAAGATTGACTTTTTTTTATAAATTAATGAATTTAAATCTCATTTTTTTCCTTTTTTTTTTGAATAGAATATAAGAGTAATCTACAATTTAAATACACTTTATTTGATCATTTATAATGATTATAATATTCTAATCATTGTGAGATATATATATATATATATATAAAAATTAAGTAAATTATACTTTACCTAAATCGTATATACAATTTGGTATTAATCATAAATATCAATAATTGAATATATTTTTTTGGCAAATGAACTTTACAATTCAGACAGTAAGATCATAATACTTAATTGTATAATAGAATTTATAATATTAACTAAATATCTTTTAAAAGAAATGCCAACTTTTTATTACTACATATTATAACAATGGGATAGAATGATAAATTTTAATTATGCATATGATTTTTTTCAAATAGGATTTTACTAAACAATATTGAACAATAAGTGGTGCATATATATTTGCATATATATACACAACAGTTTATTGAAGGCCTCATATCTTTTTGTTATGATGTCATACAAGGTAGAATGCTGAATTAAAATCTATAAAGATCTATATATATTCCTAATTGTTTCTATTCTTGCATAAATATGCAAAAAATGATATTTAACAACTTTACAAACGATGTACTTTCTTATACATATCCAGAAGTGTTAAGAAAATTTAATAACATTAACACAATAAAAATGGTTGCAGGAAGTGATTTCATTAATAATCTCAGGCCTTAAAATTTTGCTGATCTATTACGTGAGCGTCAGTCTTTTATTATCGTGAATTGTTTGACAATAATACTTGCTATGTACTTTATTATGCTTTTACATAGTATCAGCCAAGATGCATATAGCAATGTTGGTATTCTTCCAAATCAATAATTATATTAACAGTTCCAAACAATTAGTACATAAGCAATTGAATTTATTTATACGAATATATTTGAAGTGATAAAACATTATTTACTTAGATAAGAATTTTGTTTGAACACTTTAGCTACATACATATATATTTTTATCTTATGTGCACTTTTTTTATGTATCAGATCTTCTAACACGTTTATCATGTAATTAAAAACTTGCATTTCGTTACTTATCAATTTATGTTCTTGATCAATAAAGCTTGCAAAAAAGCAATAAAAAAATGATACAGTATTGAATTGGAATGAAGAGACTGCAGAACAAGTATTTAATGAATGTATATAAGTAAATATGATTATACATTAAAAAAAATTTCTTTATGATGAATTTGTATTACATATAGTGTGTAAGAAATAATTGTAAAAAAAACTGATACCAATTTCATACTTCATGTGAGTAAAGTACTACATTAATAACATTTTTTATAATTATTCATTATAATTGATTCATGAATCATTTTTTTTCTGTTAGTATAATAATACAGTTTCCAGGTATTCGCTGTAAGACATTAGAATTTAAGTTAGTAGTAGTACTAAACTTTACCATGTATAACTTAATATTTTAGAACGAATTATCTCTAGATATACTGACCAATTTAAATTTATTGCATTTATAAATTTCACAAGAAAACATTGCATGACTAATTGATAAAGAAAATAGTATGTTATACATGTAACAAAATATGTAATAGTGTACTATGAACTTACACCTTATGATGTGTCATTTCAGTTGTGTCAATGTAGTTATTACAATACATGTTGTATTAAACTGCATCTAAGTGTTTGCAGAAAGTGTGTAATAAAAGAAGATTTTAGTAGGATTTAAAACATAATATGTATTGGTATCAATTTTTTACTGTTGCAAAACAGATACTAATTTATACAAATGTAGTTGTAAGGTTAAATTGTAGTTACTCTATACTGCCAAATATAAGGTGATGCTTTTAACAAATATATCTGTTTATTATTTTTTAAGATAAGTCTATGTACATGCATTTAACAGATGTGTAATTAAAAAAAAAAAGAATAATGTTTATAAATCATGCAAATGGAAAAGGATAGGATAGATTGAAAAGCTCAAACACATTACATAGATTGGTGTATTATATGCTTCTTTCATATATTAAATGTTACAGAAATAATACGATGCGGGGAAATTGCAAATGCAAATGCAAATATTTAATGGCAATAATATGATAATTATAATTTCACAATCATTTAAAAAATATAATTATTTTTATTCTAATCTATTACGCACTGCTTTTGCAATGGTAATTACAAGAAAGAAGTCCTCCACTGATTATAAGTAGTTATTATGTAACCTATCACGTAAATTTTACTCTGTTTTTAAAATTTTAAATCTTGTACTTTTTTTTTCAACATAAAGTTGATAAAATATGTATATACTGCATAATAAGGTGAAGCACAACATTTGTGCTAGCTAATCTAAATATTATAAGTTGTTTTTTTAGTACTACATGAATAAATTTTTTTTTGTTTATTATAATTCTTATAGTACTGCTTTTGTATTATACATAATATGTATGAAACAAGTGCAGTTCCTTAGTTTTTAAAACTTAATTAAAGTATTTTTTTTTTTTAACGATTATTCATATTATTATCTTATATACCGAATAAACATAGGTACTATTAAAATAAATCATAAAAAATTTCATGTTCGAATTTCTGAGGAAAAAGAATTATGCAATAGCATATTACATGTTAATAACATTATAACTGGATAAATTTTCTATATTTTTGTCTACTGTTATAAAACAGCTTTTAGTATACTATATGACATGCTATTAAAAATATCAATAATATTGATTATTTAGATATTGCATGTTATTTGAATTGACACAGATTCAGTGATTACAAGGTTCATACTTATATGATTACAAATACATACATGCTTTATGTTTAAACATTTTTTTTGTGACTTTATTGTAAAAAGTAAAAGCACAAATTAAACAATTGTTTTTAATTGGAATATTATTATGTAATTTGATCAGTAGTGGTTAATGATTAATAATCAGTAATTATATATATTTATATATCAGATCCTGTTAAACAAATAGCCCTAAATCTATAAAGCAGTCTCTTTTTATACTAGGTTATATTTGAATATTGAAAGAAATCACTAAAATCCATTGCTATCTGTAAATTTAATTCTGTTTAACAAATCTATAGATACCTGTAAAATATTAGATTACAATCTAGAGATACATTTATTTTTTTTTTTATTTTTTTATGAGGAGCCACAAGAAACAAGAAATCGGTGAAAAAAAGAAAATTCACTGATAATATAGAAAGCAAACATTATGAAATTAACAAAATGTCTTAATTGTGAATAATATAATCTGATAAATCTATTTAATCTGCTTCATAATCACAGTTCCTGCATTTACACTAAAGCATATTGGGACTAAAGTAATACAGATTCACAACAATGAAATCTTATAAAATCCTGAAGTGTGTGCTTATCACAATGCAAAAAATGTTAGTAAAATTTGTACATAATGAAATTCCAGATAATATACATAAGTGGTGAAATATAAGTTCATTGCAAAGAAACATATAAGCCATTTATTATGATTTGGTTAGGGAACATAATGCAATGACAAAAATGTACATTGTATATTTTCACTGCTTCAATTTTAAGTTATTATATTTGAAATAAATTCACCACTCATAGTATTTTTTCTTTGTTCATAATATTACATTTCATTCATATATATATTCTAATTAATTTCAAAATATTAGCTTACAGAAAATTTATACTTAATTAAAGTAAGTAAGCAATATACTGACTTTCAATATTGTTAATTGAAAGTCACATGAAGAGTCCCTCACAGCCTGTATAAGACTTTCATTTGAGATCTTCAAGTCTTTCAAGATGTATGCTGATAGAGGACCAGAATTATAAGTTTTCTTAAGATAAAAAAAAAATGTTGATAATAAAAACATAAAGTTTTTCTATATAATTAAACGTGTTAAGTATATTCGAGCAACCAAATATGTATTGAATACAATACATTTTTTTAATGCAATATTTTAATTACATCAGTCTCACGACCTTAGTACATGTTCATGATTTATGTCAATGATTATTGCAAAAGATATATACCAGTATAAAATAAGTGTTGTAAAAGGAACTCTTAGAAAAGTATTTCATCTATAAACTCTTACTACGTTATAAAAACTTTCAGATCTTAATAAAACAAGTATTCTGAAAGAATTAAAAAAAGATATGCTCGCTTGGATACAGCAATTCATCTTTAAATATTATATACAACATAATTCATGAAAATTAGCGTATTATTTCTTTGTATGCTGCCTCAGTTTATAGTAATTTGTACAAAATAAAACTAATGAAAACATCTACTTTCTGAATATACTTTTCTCTGATTAAATAAAAAGTAGAAATTGCAAATATTTACGTGTGATTTATGCGTATACCATCCTTCGTTATATCGCCAAAAATATATATGTAAAATTAAATGATTATAATATTATGCAATATTTCACGACTATAAAAAATTTGAATAGCATTGTATTTTTTTTTTTTTTTTTAATTTAAGTTTATGCAACTGACTTCATTAATCTTGAATAGTGTATAACAGCATTATGTATTATCCGCTTTGATGTTCAGTATACCTTTGTACGTGTAGTCACAGTCATTTAACTCTTAATATAATTCCATTGATATAACTGTGTTATTATAGATTGTGGATGTTAGCCGTACACGTAGCTCATTTTCTTATTGGATTAAAGAAGAGAATGCATGGTGAATGCTTCTATGATGATTCTGCAGTAACTTCTGGTGGTGTACTTACGGCTGTTACTGCTGATTTAAAAGCTGGAACGAACTCAGCTGCGTTTGGATTTAATGTACTCTAAAAATTTATAAGTTGAATATGTTATATATATATATGATTATATATTGTAAATACTTTTATAGATTTATACCTGTTTAGCAAGATCATCATGCATCTTTAAATGACTGAGTTGTTGGCAAAGTTCAGCACTATTATCAGATGCGCTTGTAGCTGTAGACCAAGTAATAGAATTTGTATTTCTTTCGTGTCTTTCATCTTCCCACATTGCTTTTAGGCATTCTTCTGTCAATTCCTCCTCCATTAATTGTTGGATTACCTATATGTTTTAAATAACTTCATGATTAAATATTTACTATAAATTATTCCATTTTTAATACTTTAACAACATAAGCAATATTAAACCTCTTTATCAAATTCTTCCTCATTTTCCATCCATAGGTATTCAGAGAAATCACTTTCTTCTGATCCTTGCACATCAATTTCGGATTCAAAATTATTATCTATATAAGAGATAATCCCTGTTTCGTGCCCATAATCATTCCCAGAATGGTTGCTTGGAATCTTCATTTTCATTCCAACTGTATATTTAGCAATGTAGCAAATAAATATCTATAAAAAAAATCAATTTTGTGAAACTTTCAATATTCTGTTTGGATAACGTACTTTGTGTAAAGAAAGAAAGTTTATTTTTTATATATATTTATTATTACCAAATAAAAAACAGCAAAAAATGTTAATTATAAGTTAAATTTGAATACAGAACAAGTATTTTTTAAATAAAATCGTTTAATTATTAAATTAAATATATAATTATACGAATGTATGAAGTATTAAAAAAAAAGGATTGGAAACCTTGAACCCCTTTACATGTACGAAGCTTACGAGTGAAATGTTTAAATACGTGATTGCTTGGTTTACACATATGGTAGCATAAACTGTGAAAATCTATTTTCTCTCGTAGAAATCGATTGAGTCTAGCATACACTACAAATTTCTTATTAAACGTACTGACAATTACAAATTTTGAACTATCGTATCCATCGCATTATGGTAAATTCAATGGAATAAAATATCGCTTGACAGATCTGTTACAAGGCGACCATTTTTAATCGTCTACTTTTAGCATCGACAAAGTAATAATTATTAATTTTTATTCGTAATTACAAGATGCGTCTGTTTTTGTAAGGGTATACGATATTCCGTTGTGCATAAAGTATAAACATACCTTTTAACAGTGCAGTTTCTGACAATTTCTGATAGAAAACACGATTTACGCAGTTCATGGGTAAAATACGTGTCGTGCAACACAAATTAACCCTTGAAGTAATATTGGGATGGTGCTGCCACCACATACAAAAGGAGCAATGCACTTTGTGCTCCAAAAGCAAATAAATATTGATTTCTCATCTTAATTGATTTCGATCAGAATGTTGTAATCATTGCAATACGTGATCGGGCATTGTATATTTTATTAATCTTTTGTTTTATATCGTAAGTACTTTTTTATATAGTTTCCAAGTGTTCAGCAGATTTAAAAGTTACAGATAGAGTACAAGAATTTTTCTGTTGTATTATTAAACAAATAGTAAACAATATTTAATTATAGAGTACTATCGATATTATTTTATTAAAAAAAGGAACAAAAAACATATATAAATTAACCGTGTAACCTAGTAATACATAATAACTTTGTCGCATATGTTTAGATAGGGACGAATTTAGAGGCAATGGGGACCCCTGCCCAAAAGTTATGGAATCTTAAAAACATAATTGGCATTGTAAAATATAATTGTAATCCTATTAGGTGTTAGTATGTTATATTTGTTTCCTCTTTTTAAAATAGAATTAATTATTTCATCATACGCGGGGCAATTATGGACTTTTTATGGACTTCATTGCTTAAGTTACTATTTAATTAGCAAATTTCTAACCATATTAATTTGCAAATTTTTAATCGTGCTGATTAACAACTTTTAAATCGTGTAAAAGAAAATTCAAAAATATATTGTTGCTCATTTCGTCCTATCCCCTTAAGAAATGCTTCTGGATCCATCCTTGACGACTCATGTTAAATCCTGTAAAACTTATACAAATTTGAACATGGAAACAAATATATTTCATAAATATTTATATTTAATCGATGATGTGTATTTGTGATTTCAATTCGTGGGTTGAAAGGAATAAAATAGGTGCATAAACAACGTGCACTGAATCACGTAGTGAGAGCATCATGGTCATTGGCATTATCCGTTGACAGTGCCGTCTTAAATTATGGATACACCTGGCAGTCACCAAGTAAGGAGTCAAATTTTGAGACAGTAAAGGGAAAATTATGACGATAATAATCTACATATTAACAATCTACGCTGTTTGGTTGAAATCGGTAAGTTTTTTATATTTAAACATTCCTTTTGATATGAAATAGACTCAATTTTATTCATCGTATATACTTTTATAAGCGTGGATCGCAGTTGAGCATTATTCAAATTAAAAATTTATTTATAAATAACGAATAACTCCAATTTATTCGCAATCTTTATTCGAATAGTATTCGTTGTGCGCGCTTAATATATTAGAACCTTAGTGGATCGTTTTGCTCAGAGCCTGTAACGTTGTAGGGACGGCCCTGTTCGCTGATTTGACTCATGCAGTGTATTTACATTGAAGCGGGTACCATGTGATTGGCCAGCCTGTCTGACGTGCGTGTGTTGACGTTTCATCAAAACAAAGCACAGTCTTGTGTCTCCTCGAAGCATTTCACCACGGTGTTTCGTTGCGAATGCGTCGTTTTTGGAGCTAACATTACAAAAGTGTCAGTTAGTCGTTTTGTACGTGCATTACTAGCTTTTGTAAGTGGAGCAAAGTGTTGTGGACCGCGATGTCGTCCACCGTAAAGTTCACTTCGGACGAAATTCTAGGCGGTAAGTGAAAAAAGATTTTGTTTCTTTGAATGATACAACCAGCTGTCAGTTTAATGTTGCGGCCGTTTCGCGTGTTATGGTTGACGCATAAACAAATGCAGTCCTGTTTCCTTTTGCGCCGTAGACATTTTGATATTTTTAATGCATATTTTATTAGACGTATTATTTACAACGGTATTAATTTTTTGTAAATTATTAGAAGAGCATTACGGTAATACTTTCAGTCTAATGTAAGCGTCTTTAATCTCAAAGATTTTGGCGGTATCGTAGACGCCGAACATTTTTGGCGTGAATCAATTGTTCAACATGTTCGATTGTTTTATACCAATTAATTGCTATTTTGTTTTCTTAAAATGTATAAACAATTAACATTTTATTTTGGTTTGTAGAGAACATTTTCGACTCTTTTTTTACATAAATAACTAAAATTACAATCATTAACAACTTAAAGTACAGTGTAACTTGAAAATAAGCTTATCGTTAACTTTTAGCTAAAATAACTTCGCGTAACAATTGTCTGCATTATGAACTCGATGAAAGGAGTATTTATTTTAAAAAATTTTCCCTCAAAATGTCACCCTTGCTAAATATTTGGCTGCAGTATTTCTAGCATAAAAAAAGTTGCTTTGTAACGGTCTGTTGGCTGCTTATTTTAAAGCGTGCTTACGCCGAAGGGGAACGAACGGGAGGAAGGCTTTTTTATGGTACTGAAATGGTCATAAAATACGCATTCATAAACGATACGAATTAACAGTGTTAAAATATAATTCGAATACTTATTTACAGTAAGATATTCAGTTTCAGTTATAAATTATTAACAAGTTTTTAAAATGTGCCATATATATTAGTGTACCATTGTAACGTACTATAATCGTTTGACCCTTTATTTGGGTTCTCTTCGCATAAAATTACCTATTCATTAGATTGAAAATTGCAAATTCCATATAGATAATATATTTCAGAAATTAATACGTATTGTTAATCAGGGTGGTTGAATCACGCGATCGCGTCGGACAATTGGGTCAGTGTCCTATAAACACCACGGATCGTTCCAACCGTTTCGTTCAAAAGGGTCCTAACAAACGTGTGGCTGTTGGCCAAGTTCAGGGACGTCTCTCAGGCGTTCGATTCGTTACTCCCTTGCGCGTCGGTTATTCCGTGTACTCGCATAACCAAACAATACTTTACCGGTATGCTTATATTCACTGTTAACCCATAGAAAGACCAGTCACCTATGGCCTCACGCTATTCAATGTTAAAATTTTTTGTATATATTTTCTATCAGTGAATGTAACTCATTGAATCTCTTTTGGCGACGATTTTTGCTCGATGAAAGAAAAAAAATTTCGTTGAAACGAAGAAAATCATAGGAAAATGTATAGACGTGTTCAATGTCAGAAATGCAAGATAGCATTATCAAGTAATTGACGTGACGCAGTTTGTTTTTTTTTTTTTTTATTAACACGAATTGTTTCGCGAATACAGGAATACGCCCGTCCGAATAAATATAACTAACGTTGGTTAAATTTAGCTCGTCGACGCGATCGGAATCGGACCGGACGTTTGAGTCTAGTTATCGCTTCCTGAAAAATATTTTTCCTTTCTGAGGAATGTGGTTCGAAGATGATCAAGGTTACCTCATAATATAAAACACAAAATATTAAATGAAAACCAGATTCTTTGTTTCCAGTATAATAAACATAACTTTTGTTTGAACTTTTTCGCCAAACAGATATTTTGGTGCCATCTAAACCTGTTAGGGACAAATTATGTAGTTTTCAAAAAAAAGTAATTATAATCCAAAATATCTCTTTGATTATTTATAAATCTCTCAACGTTTCTGTGAATTCCTGTGGGTTAAGTCATACTTTCCAAGCGATGGAATGATCATCGTACCAGTTGGGGGTTGGAATTCGGAGAAACGACTTAAAAGGTGGGCGTCCACTTGAGAGTAAAACTCGTCTGAGAAGTTTTCAATGGTATCTCTTAAAAATGGCCATTACCTTCGATGGCTATCGACTGAGTGACTTTCAGCTATTTACAGGAAATACTACATCCCTTTTGTTTTAACCATGATGTCACACGCTGTCGTGTGCATTGCGTTAGCGTGTAGGATTTCACATGGTGTGACATTGATCTGTTCCGAGTTCTGCTCTCGAAAGGACACGTACCCCGGAGGATGGCATTAGCCGATGGTTGCTTACGTGATCTTCCTCAGGAACGTTCAGCGAGTGACGTGAACGTGCGGAGTGTACGTTACGTCGAAAAAGTTGCCCGCCAGCTAGCTTGGCATTAACAGGTAACTTCTTCGAACGTGACTCACCTCACGAACCTACTTATTCCCACCCTTGATCGTCCTGTTCTTGGTGAACGTGCCTGAAACCATGCACCTGCATTAGCCATTAAAACGGAGAGCAATTGGTTCCAATGAGTGAAGAGGAATTTTTACGTGGAAACGTTATGACCCGGTCAAATTTAAAGTTCCAAATTATCGAATCAATTCTGAAATATTAATTATATTTTAGAAAATCTTTAAGATTATACATTTGGGTTAAACGAGGTTGATACACCCACGACCGTACTTACTGTATATTAACTTTAACTTTGACAAGGTCATAAGCGATTTTGTCATGGTGCTGAAGGGTTAAAAGACATTGTATCATCGTTGTATACGGCTTACGGAATGTTTGATTGGAACAGCGGGACACGTTCGCGTTTATTTTTAACCGTAAACGTTCGTTGGCTGAGTTTAATTCAATTTATTAAAGGCAACCGGTCGTGATTTCGTGGCACGTGACGTTTCCGGACAATTTTCGTCTCCCGTCTGTGTCAACGTATCCACTGCGAGACAATGTACAGCATAGATACGTTTCGTGTTATAGGAGTCACTTAGGTTCTTCCAAATACAGTTGGAAAGAAACCCTATAATTCTGGCTCGATATTTTGGCTTAAGTAATTAGTAATCTGGTAATTAATCTCGCACTGTATTATATAAACGCGAGTTATAAAGGGTCTTCTGTATTGATAAATAATTCAGCTTATGCCGTCATACCTATTCGTGCGAAAGAAATGTATGAAAGAAAGGAAAGATAAAGAGGAGGTAGATCGTGGGGTTTTTTGTTAGATGACAAACACGTTGCATCGTAATGCATTTGCAAAGTCAACACGTGCGGCCTTGTTGAGCACGTGCTCGTTTATTTCGATTGAACAGAAGAAGCTTCTTTTCAGACGTCTATCGAGAAACGAATTTGATCAATTTGCGGCTTGTTGCTGGCCGTCCTTTAAATTCTTTCCCATACTTGGCGTTTGAGTACACTTGTTGATCGGGTGGTTGTGGAATTCCCTCTTTTCTTTTCTTCCTTTCCTAATTTTTTAACGTACAAATGATCGTAGGATTTATTTGGAACAGATCATTGAAAGAACACGGTGGGTGGTGGACTTCTCCTCTTTAACCCTTTAAATCTTTAAAATATTTACAGGTAATTAACATATTGTACCAAGCATGCTCCAAAAATAAACAATTAGTCAATTAAAGGGTTAAATTTGTTTTGGACAATTTTTATTAAATTTATCGAGTGAATGTTTTAAATTACATTTTTGTGTTTAAACCTTCAATATATTAGGTTCATCAGTCTTCTTGCATTTATTTTTGATTTCTCTGGTGATTTGAAAATGGGGGGCTGAAAATTTCATGAATAATATAAGTAGAGACACTAGTGATTTATTGCACGGATAATTGTTATACCTCGTCTTTGTTGTTTACACGTCGAGCGACAAGTATATTTTTCACACGTATATTCGAGCCTTGTTTTAATATGGTCTCTAATGATCCTTGATAATATTATCAAACGACGCAATTTCATCATGTTTATTCGGATCATATCACCGGTAATTATGTAGTGAGAATTTTCAATTTCTTTCATAGAAATATCCCTGAAGCACGATTTGCGCGCCATTTCGTTTTTAATTTCGTAAATTTTAAATGTTAATCCTTACTCGTTAATTTTGTTGCCTTAAACAAAATGTTTACACAGAAAAAAAAAAAGAAAATGTATGATCGTCCTATTTTGTTATCGAGTTATTTGTTACCGTAGTGACGGGGAAATGATATTTTGCATTGATTATCATAATCGTTATGTGTGTCACCGTTCTTGTCGTATTCGACATGTCTTGACACAAAGTTAATAAAACATGACCGACTTACTTCGGTCTCCTTTGATTCGTTGTAATTAAATTCCAGCTATACAAAACTTATGTCGTTTATATTTATATACGTGTATTTATTTTGGCTAATGGTGTTTTTCACAGTGAATAATCGTGATGTTTTTCTTGAAAAAATTCACGAATATCTCTTGATTCGTGAATGATTGATGACCAGTGAATAATTGTCAGTGATAAATTAGGAAAAAACAATAACAATACTTTGATATACAAAAATAGGCAAAGATAATTGGGAGTATTAATTGATACTTCGGGTGTAATTGGGTGTATATGTTGTGAACGACGACTGCATTAGTCACCAGATAATTTTCACGATATTTAATCAATTAAAAATACATCATACCAGCAGTCAATTACTTTATTACAATATTATAAAAAATCAGTAGTTCATGAAATATGTTGTTAAATTCTAAAGTAAGATATTTCCTTAAAAAATTGGATTATTTCACAAATTATTGAATTTTTGGACATTGTGAAATAACAAAACATACCCCACGAAAGAGAGCAAGGCTTCCGTACAATTAATGTACATAAGAACTAGCTTATCATACTCTGTGGCACTTTTTTAAACCATTGATATTAAATTAAAGCGATGATTCATGAACTGATAAATCACTACGCGAGTAAGTTTTGCGTCGTGCACGTGGCAGGGTAAAGTGACCACGTGGAAGACATACGCGAAATTACAGAGAATCGACACGCAACCGTTTAATGATATTGCATGTTAATTGCCTAATGAGCGTATATTTCCAATTTAATCAGGCCCCGATTGCGTATATTCGGTCGAATTCCTTCACCTTCCTGAATTCCAAGGAAAATGTAAATTTAGATTTCTGTTTTGCGTCACCAAAGGTACATTAAACAATCTTATATTACATTTAAAGGTACATACATTGATTGGGACGGGATATTCCAAGTATCTCTTTGTTCGTTATCTATGTAATTATCATTTGCGAAAAAAGGATAGAATATACTTATTATTCGTTGACGACGCAGTGTAACATGTGTACGAGTGGTACGTCAGAGCTAACGAACCTTGGCCATGAACTTTCTAGATAGTTAAGTCGATGATTGCTGGATTTCTATGAACGGGCATCGTGTATTGAATTCTCACGTTCGCTATTTTATTCGCACGATCGTTTTCTTCTTTTCCAATAACGCTGCATCGACCAAAACAATTTTTCCCCCAATTTATCTTATCTGTGAAGGAAAATGATTTGCATAGGGAAGACCCAGAAATTTTTGGTTAAAAATGAAGATAAGATGCAAATGTAATTTTGCAAAGTGACTTTTAAAGTAATTAGTGATATTTTTATTCCAAACTGTACGACATTCTAGCTTTACAATCCATCGAATAACGATCGTACTTTTACTTTGACAATCACAGAATCGTGGGTGGAATTGAATCCTATACCAGATAGGATAACACCATTACCATTCAGCGCTGGCGGAGAGGAGTACCTACGACTTCTTAGGGAAGCGCAAAGGGATTCCCTGCCTTCGTCTGCGAGGCATTCTTTGGCATCTTCTCGTCGGGGCACGCCAAGAGATAGGTAACAATCTCTCTTCTCTTTTTCCTTTTAACGCGTCGTTGAACGCCGCAGGTTTTCCTAGGGAAAATAGCGCTGTTGATTTATTAAAGAAGTAAAATTAATTTTCCCTGGGGAAACCTTAGAGATAATTAACTATAAAATATTGGAACTTTTCACATTTACTACATAAAAAACTGGAAAATTGTACGAAGTATACAAACCCCTGTTAGAAAAATAATGTCCCTCTGCACTCGAATTCTTGGAATCACCGTCGGAGGAAGTCTTTAGGGGAACTTTTAAGTGGACAGAAAAAATATCAAACGGTACGTTGTGAGTCAGACCGCTTCGAAATATCCAAGGGATGAATCTTTTTCTGGACGGTTTCTTTTATGTCCGTGGGCGTTGGGATCGTCTCAAGAGCCGGCTAGATGAAAGAACCAAAAGACAAACACATGTGTATCACGGATCTCTCAGTATACATATACAAGTGACCCTTTTTAACTTCCTCCAGTGGACCTACCACGTTGCTACCAGTGCTTCAGTTATAGAATAAACGAACAATAATTTTGTTATTCCTGCTTCCATTCAGGAAAAGTCTCTGTATCGGAAAATACCTTGTTTACAATAATGATTTGTTTATGTCAGAAGTCTTTCTATCTGATTAACACTGAAGATTACGACGTAGAATCTTTCATTGAGTCCTCAAAACACTTGTTAAGATAACGATTCTCCCAAGGCTACGCGTTCTAACACAATATTGACGTAATCTTGCAACAAGTATTTCTACAAGAACCACTGACTGCACTGATTAGTATCAATTAGGGTAATGAACCTCACTGGATCTGTTTGATTTTCTTCTAAAGAATTATTTAACCCCTGATGATTATTGGGGGTTTAATTTGATTCTAAACGATTTGAACAATTTTGTTCAAATAATCTTCCAAGAATTACAATGCGTTTTGTTAGCAGTCTCAGTTAATTGAAAACTTGGTGAAACTCACACTAGTGTGAAATGTAATTAGGGTGAATCTTAGCTCAGTCGATTAGCATATTGTTCAGACGTTGTTTGCTAATTATCTGTTTAATTAAGTCCAGAATGTGTACCGGTTTCCATTTAATTGGTTCTGTCGTCCTTGTCTCATCTGGATTAGATGTTTAATTACAAAATCAATTTCTAACTTGAAGTTTAGAATTGTTAACTTTGATTTGTTTTTTCTTCGTTAAGTTTAATTCTTACTAACTACCGGGTGATACTCGAAAGAATATCCCAATCAGTGATGCAGCTCGCTATTTGCGACGTTCGATCGTGTGCCGCAGATGTTCGATGAGGTCATTTATTATCTTTGTAGTTCGGTGTGAAAGATAGAAAAAAAGCTGGTATCGTACGATACAGGAGGTCATTCGATAGAAAGTTGCTAACGCATCGAAGACGCGGATAATGCAATTTTATTATGTTCTCATTTTTATCCTCCACGATAATTGCTCGTTATGTTCAATGAACCATTCTAACGATCTAACAACAAGACTGTCGAGTGACAAATAACGAGACTGAAAATATTAAGAATCCTTTAATTGCTTTTCTTTTTGCAGCCATATTAAATGAATGTTTAAGGGAAAAAGTATGATACAAATTTACGAAATTTATTACAGTCCGAAGAGCCCGCCAAACAGTCCCAACACAGAACTATCGACCGAAGATGAGCTCAAGGGTGTCTATATAAATTATTGCTGCAACAAGGTCAGTTTTATAATTGATTTTTAATCTCTGATCAATTGTGCGATATACGATTATTATATAAAGCGTGTCTAGACACTTTTTTTATTAAAGAACCACTCACGGTTTATTTCTATTGGATTGTTAACTGGATTCGTAACCTTCACGCTTCTCTATAGAAGTTCGGGTTAATAATCTTTTATCGCATTCCTGATAATGTCTCGCTCCATTGGTAGTAGAATTCGGTCGATTCTGATATTAAATCTAGAGAATGATCTCGAATTCAGTTCTCAGTTTAATAATTATAATTAGGCAGCGTAAGACTTTAAGTTATTTTAGGTGGCGTTATCAATCGTAATTCCACAAATATTGTGGAAAATAATTACAGTGGATTTCAACTTCTATAATTAATGTACTCTTAAGATATAAACAAGTGCGGTTCTCGTCTTGTCGGTTTGGATCGTTGGTCTGGAATTGAAAGGTTGGAGTTGAACGACTGGAATTGAACGCTTGGAATTCAGTGCCTGGAATCGTGCGTCTGGAATTGCTCACAACTGGAATTATACGACCGAAATAGAGTGCGTGGAATTGAAAGTTCGGAATTGTGCGTCTGGAATTGCAGGACCGGAACAGGGTGCTTACACCCTTGAAATGGGACATTTGGAATTGCGCGCCTGGAATTGTCATCAGTGGAACCACCGAGAATATGCGAAGTTGTGAAAAATCAACTTATCCTGTTATTCGCACGAACGTTTAGTAAACCACGGAGTTGTTTACAATTTCTATTTAATTAAGGCGCGAGCAATCAACAACGTCACGAGCATAAAATTTAATAAGCACATTTTAGTCAACTCAATATATGCAAATTATTCGTCTCGTTAGACGAGTCTCGAATCTTCTAGCAAACGTTTCACGTTCGCTTCAGACGAGCCAACAAGACTTTATCGCTTTCTGGTAAACATACGCGTAACTCGCTAAAACGGTCGGCGTGTGTACGCTTGAGATTCTCGTGGAAAAAATATGCATGTTTTTTGGCAATCGGCGAAAGAAAAACAACGATGGAAATACAATAATAACCGAGACATTACCGGGGCGGGAACGAAAAAGGTTTTGATAACGGGACGCGAAGAGGAGCCGCGGCCACCGATGAGGATTTTCCATGAGTCAGTTGCTCAACCGTGCTCCAACCGTATGCAGCCTCTCTTTGTGTATACACAGAGCATCCACGGCTTTGTGAAAGCAAAGGCCTGCACGAAAGCGATGCAGTTGTCTGCAGTCTTTCCTCTTTGAGAATCTTCGGATTTCTTCTCCTTTCAACCGGTCAGATAATGGATTAAAAATAGAATATCTTGGAAGTTTTCTGTTCCCCTGCGAGCCGGTTATTAATTCATTTGCAACGACCGGCTCTATCTACGACGTGACACTTTATTTTTCACTACATTTGTTCTGCGTTTTTAATCCGGCTGATTACGCTTACGTACGATGGATAAATCGTTTTACGGAGGAATGCGAACGAACGGCCTTGATATTCATGTATTGCGTCGACATTTGCGTCGAAGAAGTTTAGAAACTTATCGCAGTTCTTTATTTAATCGATGATTCGTGGCTATTGAACACGATGTATCTTTTCTTCGCCTGTACACGAATCGTGGCTCGTAAACCTTGACAAACTTTTTACAACGCGTTGTCGTCGTTATCAATTGTTATTGGAGAAATACTCGTGGGTTGACAGGAAGCGATACGCGGCTTTCTAGAAACTTTTCAGAAACATAGAAGATACCAGAAATTGTGATTGTAATTTTTCAAAATAAGGCAGGAGTTTATGTTCAAAGTTTCTGTAATTTTCTTGGAAAAGTAGCTTTCAAGTTCTTCCCCTTGTATCGTCATTTTCCCTAGGGAAGCCGGCGTGCCGGGCATTGTACGTCCGTTTCCATTGTAGTGGTAAACGTGTTAACGGCGGGACAGATCACGCGATCGCGAACCAGCGAATCGGCGTTCTCCGGTACTGTTGCGTTCTTCTCATCACCGTGCAAAAACCGGTCCTCCCGCAATGTATTGTATGTTGTACACGTATGTATCGTATTCGAGAAAACGAGTTCAACTTCTCGCGGTTAGGTAAGCCGAGCTTCAGGAAAAAGGACACTCGATACAACGGATACAATGCGTATGCTTATATTGGATTAAGTCAGCCGGCCGTTATTGCCCATTCCACGTGAACGCAGTTGCATTGTTCCGTGGAACACGATAAACACGAAACTTTAAACAATACGTCCAAATTGAAATTTGAATTTTACATTTACAAATTGCCGCCGTAATTGCGCGTCGCTCGAATGTAACAGTTTAACATAGATTAGAAATTACGTGTCGAGCAGTGTCTGCATCAATAGAATTTGTGTTCGACATAAAATACCGTGTATGTTAAAATAAAGTTCTAACGGTGTAGATACTCATGCGCGGTTTTTAAATATTCAAAACATGGCGCCAAATTAAGCGCGCAAAGTAAATTCTTCCTGGTATAGAATCGATTTTAGTGAAATTTTAGATAATAGATACAATTGTTATTACGTCTCTGTGTCTTAGAGGTTCTGCATCCGACACGAGAAATAATTGAGCATATATGAGTAGCTTGCCTTCTTTTTCCTTTTGTAGAAAGTACCGCGAATTCATAAGAAATGCAACGCGGAAATCTAGTGTTTGAGAAGGAAGCTACATGATAAAAAAAATTTCTTTTTTCCCTGTTACGTGAACAAATGCATGCTTGGCACGCATTCCACTTATGAATATCTAAGCGTGGAATCGTATTTCTCGGGATTGTTCGTACAATTCTATGAACTTGTGGGTTCATTTTCAAGATTAATCTGTTCTCTTTTTCAAATCATGGTTAATTGGACGCGATATATAATACGCGCTTGATATGAAAAATTGTACAAATGTCACTTTCAACATACCACTCAGGTTATTGAACTATTCGTGTTCCGCATATGCTAGTACGTTTATTTATATTGCTGTGCTCATGTATCGTGGCTATACGTAGATTAAGATCATTCTACTTTGCGAAATATTCTCACCGTATAATGTGGCTTTCAATTTAAAACTTGCTTGATATAGTTATTGTTTTACTTAAAAACTAGTTTAAATTACCAATTTAATGTATTTTTTTTTTATTATAATAGAGTGATAGGTGTGAGGTGAACGTTAGGCTAGGCGAGGTCTTCGATAATCGATGTACAGCAGAATCTGGGCACGTTTCTAAATAAGATGGGTGCCACGTTTTCGTGTTGGTATCTTGGTGTGTTAATTTAATCGATTTTTTCTGCAAAATTTGTATAGTTAATTAGGTTATCAATCACCAAGTGGGTTATTATTGGTTACAGTAATGATATTAGTTAATTTGTGATTGTATTAATTTCGTGGATTAAAAATTGTGTAAACAAATTGACAACACCAAAAATAAATATCTAGATTGAGGTCATCGGTGACCACCACGGGTTTTAATATAATCGAATAATTATTACATAAAGTAATCAACGTCGGAAAAAAACTTAATTTGAAAAATAAAAATTACAACATTACGTCTTGCAATGTAGTTGTTCTTGACTGTGGTAGTCGGCGCGTTATTATTATCTACTGTGATTCATATCACAGATATTATCATAAATGGGAACCGTGTCAATAAACACGTACCGACAACCTGATTACTATGCAGCTTTTACGATTCTCAATGTTCTTTGTTGTTACAAAACTAAAAAGAAGGCATTGTGTTCTCCATGAACTGCGTCACTATTTGCAAGTCAGGAGGGTTTCTTTATTACCCAAAGATTCGTAAGCAATTATTTCTTCTCTGATAAGAAGTTTTGAGCGCGTTAGGTGGTGACGAAATATTGCTAATGAATTGAAGTTCGAAACACGTTCATCAGGTAATGAAACATAGCAGGAGAAAGAAACTTACGATTATGGGCAGTGAAAGAGCGAAAGGAGATTCGCAGACACACGCAGTCTGTCTTTTCAGCAGTGTCGTAGTTAGTCTCGCTAACCAATCCGAAACCGTTCTGAGAATCACACCATGCGCAATATCGAATGAATTCGTCAGGTCTAACAAAAGTGTGTGCTCCGTTCGAACGAGTAACCGTGTTGTTTTAAGCAGCCGGCGACACATGTGTGACCTGCTTTCCTTCGATTATATTATATCTTAATATTGATCATATTTACGCTTCAGGCTACTTCGTATCGGTAAGCTTTGAAGGACAAAGCGTGGGTTCATTCACATGTATAAGTTGCGGACGCCTTTAACCCCTTTGCCACCACCATCTTTGCCGCCAGACGCTTCTGTACATTGGTTTATTAAATCATTTACTTAAATATTCAAGTATCCGCGCGAGAGACGCCTCAAGGATATCTTCCGTTGTTTCTTTGCGAACGACCTGAATACCAAATAGTGGTGGGTTGTTCCAAAACGCGTGGGACGATAATAACTTATAGGTGTAAATAAATAATAGAAGCTGGTTCCATTTCTCATGTTTTCTCGGTCTCTACTTCCCAACGAAGATCGAGATCGCATAGTTTCGAATGTCTACAACAGTGACTTACTTAAAAATAAATTATGTCATTGTTGCAGCACACGTATCGTCGAACGTATCGCCGTTTTTATAACTCATACGAATGACCACGTTGCAACTCGACGTACAATCCTTTTAAGGTTCTATCTGGCATACCGTAGCCTAGATTGTCGCAGTCCTTGGTTTCCTCTAGTTTCTTACGCAGTGGCGTATATAAGGTCGTTGACCCCCGTATTTATTTCCATAATTCAGACTTTTGCGTTACAACGCATCGACCGTCGCAATGAAAATGGACATTTGCGGTGAAACGCTGCAGAGGTCACCGATGACACACCGACGTCCATAAATTCAACCCTTCGCAAACAAACTGAGTCATTTATTCCACTGATTAAGCAATAAAGTTTCCAGAAAACGTTTTTAAAAACCTTTGAACTATATACAAATTAATTTGAACGCAATTCAATGACTTAAACATTTACTTTACGTTTCCTGAAAGGATATTTTGAGAAGTGGAACGAGGCGGTGTTCATCGTCCAAACTTTGACGAACTTTTGCCAAGTTCGTCAAAATTTAATAAACTGAATCAAGGAGCGAAATGTCATAATTGTTTTCTTGCTCTCCAATGTGAATCTCAAATTTTTGTATAATCAAATAATTAATCTGAGTCACCCGTACTTTAAATGTATCTTTTCACTTTATTTTGGTTTCAGTTTTCTGATTTTGATTTACTTCTGTGTATTTTTCCTTACAATAGAAACAAGAGATTAAACGAACATTAATTATACGAAAGAGAATTGGTAGTAAAACTGTCTTCGTACTCAACCATTTTAAACTGATCGATAACTCGTGACGGGTTATCACTGATAACGTGATAAGCTTTTAACACAACGAATTCGAGCTGTTTGACAATCACAGAATCACTTGTCCATAAAAGGAAGGAAATAAATTGAACCGAGAGCATACGATAACTTTATAATTGTAATTTCTTTTTTATAATGTTTACTATAAGGATTAATCCTCGTATAGTATAAAACAAATTGAGCTACTTTTATTCTTGGAATAATATTTTTATTTGCAGAAATGATTGTTCTCCTTTTTTAATTACATAAAACATATTGATTTAATTTATTACATCACGTCGATTTAAATAACGTGTTGAATTATTTACAAACAAATGTACGCCTCATTTGATGTTCCTTGTACACTGCGATATGATTAATCACGTTCGTGGCATGATTAGTCGATTGCCAATAAAATAGAGTTGTATCCTTGAATATTCTACTGTTCCTCGAGTCATTCATAGATAAGAAGATGATACTCCTCACTTCTTCAATCGCTGAATAATCATATTTTTCTAAACGTTGTAACATAAACATCGTTTAATTAAGTGTATTTATATTTGACAAAAATCATTGGTAACCTCGTTCTTTGTTCTTATAAAGGGTGTTAAAACACGAAGGATCTGAAATTTAGACATTGTGAAATATCTGTTAAATATTAATTAACATCCAGTTCTTCCAGTAAACAACTTGCAAATTTTGCAAATTACACAGTCAACAACACCTCGTCTATTAATAATGTTAAGACGTATCATTTTATAACGCGCGTAATGAAATACCCTATATATTGTGTAACCCTGTAAGCCTTGTTCCGATTGGATTGCCACACATCAAATTTCTAATTTCAAAACACGGAATGTATACTTAAAACCTTATGCATTAAACAACTCGTATAAAAGCAGTTTTGCATTATTCCACACTAAAATGAACAAGGTAAACTGATACCTGCAGCTGTATAGTACATAGTATTGTGCATCTTTGGTTTCACTCGATGTCACAGGATCCACCTGTACAGGCTTAAACACCATTAAATCGCTTCGTCAGAGATTATGGAATTAATCGTGGTCGACAACTGTCGCTTTTTATAACGGCGTTTCATTTCAGTCCCCAAGGACACCCGGGACGCGACGATATTAACTGTTCGTCGTTTATTTTTTCTGCACAGGAAAACGAACTTTTGGAGAAGAACAACGATTGGATCTACGAATGGAGTTCGCGTCCGGATCAAGCGCCGCCAAAGTATGTTCATACATACATATTTATTTAGCCTGTTTGTTCTCCAAATGTGTCTGACTGCGAAAACAATGTATTCATCGATTATCTCTTCTGTTTTTTCAGAGACTGGAAATTCAAACACCCTCAGGGAATGAACAAGAAGAAATCGTACAGCATTCGTACGGCTAAAGTTGGCAAAATTGGTCTGTTCTCCAAAGAGGTTCTTTACACTCTGTTCATCACGAATATCTTGTCCGTACTGGTTGGAGCTGGCTTAGGGTGAGGGAGAATCTACTAAAAAAATATTAGATTATTGTATGTTAATCAGCAGATTTTGAAACATGGAAAATTTGATACAAAAGAGTTAACAATTACTTGTACATATTTTGAATGTAAGCCTCGTTCTTTTTTCGGTACGAATATCACTGTTTAAGGATCCGTGAGTCATCCCCGACCTTGAAGAGATTAACTGCAATGTAATAATAGAACATCGGTATTCGAACCGAAAAATATCACTGCTTATGTTGAACAAGTTCATGGGAAGTGCAACGAATGAACAGTACTTTAAAACCGTGGCTGTTTTTCAGGGTCTGGTTGACCAGGCGAGGATCGATAACGCCCAGCATAACCATCGAGTGAAGAAGATGAAAAAAGAAACAAACCACGTACACGAAAGCCAGGATTGTTGCGGTAGAGTTTGTGTAAGAAAGAAATGGAAGTAAAAAACACAAGGGTCGTTTTTAATCGAGCTGCAAGAAAGACTGAAAAAGAAAGCCAAGAGGGTCGATCGAGCCTAAACAGACACGCACCACTATAATTTCGATTAACCCCGTTTTTTTTTAATTATTAGCACTTTATAATCTTAACCCTCTTCCCTGCCTGAAAAAGAAAAAAAACTTAACGGTGTACTTATTGAACGCCGTGTTAATCGTATAAGTCGTATCTGCAATTTATATGCTTAGGCAAAAAGGAAAATGCTAAAAAAAAAATATGATTTATTATTATATATATACATATATATCTAGCGTTGTTGAGGAAAACAAGAATATGTCCATTTTATACCATTTCTAATGCGTTTCTATCTGCGGTAGTCCGTTAGGGTATAGCTTGGATAGTATTTATCTATAATTATTACTCGTTACTTGAGAAAGATAAACGACTTGAGAGAGGATAAAGAATGTTCGTTTTATAGGAAAAATAATATCGTATAACATACAGGAAACGAGTAGGTAAAAAGAATTGCATTTATCGATGAAAGAAAAGGGAAAGGGAATGTTTTATCTGAGAGAAGAATGATGTGTACGTATAGCGAAGTATATCGTTTGAACAGTGATATAATTCCTATTTGCATTGAAATCAAATATCAATGTTGGTACAAGTTTGAAAGTGTGTTTTCATGGAGTGTTTCGATACCGTTGTGTGTTAACCGCGAGGGAAACGAGAACGTTGTGTATTTAATTAATGCAATTTCTGGTCCCTGCTCTTTGACAGAATTGTAACGCAAATGGATACGTTTCGATGACGTATATTACGATTGAGAGTTGATTATTTTCGTTGTTCTGTTCTTATATTTCTGGGTTCTTATTAGTTACGACAGCAAAGGTATAAAACATATGAAACACAACATACGTTTTTTTAATTTGTTAAGAATTGACGGTTTCAACAATGTCGGTGAAGTTAATAGACGTATCTTTAACTTTATATATTTATTACCAATAACAGAAATCGAGAATGCTCTTCGATACTTTTATACAGCATAAATACTTTTATATTCCGTGATTTTCCACAAAAAAGTTAGTAAATTAAAAAAAATATAATACTGAATGCAAGTAGCGATAAAAATGTATGGTTGGAACAATGTTGATGCGGTGATCGATTCGGTTGAACCTTTTTCATTGATAATTTACAATTTTTCTTTTGCATTGAAATAATTATAGTTCTATAGAATTACGAATTACTTTTCTCGATAGCACAACGTGTGATTTGTACGAAACTATTACAAAATGAAATAAAAAATAATAATTATAAAAAGACTCGATAGTGATCGCATCGTGTTGACGATTTTCTAAGATTTATTGAGATCTTTCTTTTTTACAGAATACAAATATATTACACCGCATACTATGTATTAACTGTAAGATGCTGTATATTATATGAAATAGTGCGTATTCGATGTAAGTAGAAGTTAGAATTGCAAGTTTTTTGTATTTTCAATATAATTCTGTACATTATATACGAAGAACCTCTTACTATCAACCTCCATTAGCTGAAGTTACACGCGCCTGAAGAAACAACGACGAGCATGGAAACAGATTTCAGAGAACTTCGCGTAATTAACTAAAACACTTTACAATCATACGTTAAACAAATTCGATTAATTTTTTGGAGCATGATTGACAACGTTGATGCGGATGTCAATGAAAAAAACATACAAATCTTCGTCAGGGTTCTTCCACTCAAAAAAAGTTGTGAATCTTGCGCGAAGATTGACCGGGCACGGAAAGTAATGGAACTTCTTTCGTATCAAATGTTTTTTGATCGTTTTGTGTCATCAAATTGTGTCGTCAAAAATTTCTTTTCTCCGTTTAGAAGATATACATACGATGTTTGCAAGACATGCAATCAAACAGAATTGCCATGTCGAAGAAACCATCTTTCTGGAGTTTCGATGTAGATGACATTTTTTACGATTCCTCGCAGGAAGAAGTCTATCGTGTTTCGTCGGAAGACCTTGTAACAAAGTAAAGTCTTTTAAAAATAATATTTAAAAGAATATATCAAGAATTTAGAAAATGAAATTTAAGTGAACATTGCCTCAGCGATCCACTTCAGAGGTTAATTAACCTGTTGATGGAAACTACCATTTGTACTAACGTTGTTGAAGACTTTCGGTTTCGGTCATTTCTTCTCGAAACAGGAAGTCTTAAACAGGAAATAAAAATTATATTTGCCAATTTAAGAGTTTTAGACGGAGTAAGTTGCATTTTAATGGGCTACGGACAAACCGGTTCCGGGAAGAGCTTCACCATTAATGGCTTAAGGAACAACTGGGAAGTACGATTCTTTTGAATACCTCGCTACTTTTTTTTTATTCTGTTTCTGATTATATTTCTTTTTTAGCACAGAGGTCTGGCCGCACGGATAATATCGCAGATGTTTGCTGAGAAAGCCCACAGAAAGGAAAGCAACAACATACAATATTGTGTCAGCTACGTGGAGTTGCACGGAAGAGAAGCGAAAGACTTGCTGGCTCACGAAACGGAGAACAGAATCAGGATAAATGATCGTGATCCGTTCAAGGTGTTATAACATTTTACGAAACCCTTATGATATTTCACGAGAATTACAATTGTTAAAATTGTAGGATATTTTGAAGGCAACCGTGGAGAACGAAGAGGAGGCCATCCGGAAGATCTTCGAGGGGGAGGTTAGAAGATCCACCATGAAGGGTTCCACGTACCCCGTGTCTCATTTAGCCACTGCTGTGATCACTTTTCACGTGTCCAACGTCAGCTTAATTACATCTTGGGGTGTTGTTACCACTGCCAAAGTAAATGCATTAAGTATTTCTCAGGCCAACATTAAATATTTGTAAAAGTTACACTATTATTGAGACACATAGCGAAAGCTAAGAATATTGTGTTAGTCTATGAAATCTTTAAAGTCAGTGTTGTTAATTATTGTACGAAACTTAAACTAGTAATTTATTTACTGTATCTTCTTCCATAGATGCATATCGTTGAAATGGCTGGCACAGGAACAGTAGGAAAGAATAATTGCTGGAAATCAGCTGCTGATGTTGGCATGGCAAACTTAACAATGACCCAACTGGAGCAATTTTTCTCGTACCTATCAGGAAATAGAATAGCCGTTAATACACCGATACGTTCTAACAATTTGTTGAAGATCCTGGGAAGTGCTTTCTCAGTGTCATCCATAATTCGGTGATCAAAGGAAAATGAACAATTTCCCTTCAAATTATAGACTTCTTAGTGATCCAATAATTTGATGTATTCATAGGCTCATATCTCATATTCGAATTCAAGAGGAGGATCTTATCATCACACTGTCCACCTTGAGATTCACCCTGAAAATCACGAAACTAAAACCTGTTAAAGTTAAGGAGAACGTTAAATATCGGCCAGATTTGGTGTTGCACAGGCTTCAGGATGAAGTGAACGCTTTGAAGAAAGAGCTAATGATAAACGACTTGTTCCTTCGTCAAGAGGCTCTGATGAATATCTCGAAACCACGAATGGAACAGATCAATCGTAGCATTTTGAATTTCTTGAACGGCAAGATCTCGGATTTCACGCTGTTCAATACGTCCCAGGCTCAGATACTGTTGAAGAGTATCAAGGAGTTGTATAACAGGTTCAGTCATCTTTGTTATATGTAGTGTAAATTAAAGTTCAAGTTTCAACTGATCGAATCGGTAGATTAACCGCCAAGGAACTCGAAGTTGACAGGTTGAAGGAGAGGTACGAGGATCTCATGAATATGTTGCCAGTCTTGCCTGAGGTATCTTCATCGAATATTTTGTTAGTGAATTTTTATCAGGTCGTTCGTTTTTCATACGTGTCGTGTAAAATCAATGCAGAAAGTCTCTTTATCTCCTGATGATCAGAAGAGTGTACAACAGGATGTTCAAGAGCCTTCAGAAGAAGCAAACAAAGAAGTTGGAAGCTTAAGAAGTTTTGGTACTCAATTATTTATTCGTTTATGTAAAACGTTAGTAAATGGTCTTAACTTGAAATGCTGCCAGGCATGACTTTGGGACCTTACACGGAAGAAGCAGAGAAGCACGAGAACGTTGATACCACAGGAACAGTCACAAGCGACCAAATTCATAAAATCGATATTTCAGAGGTTGGGATGTGCTTTATCATTCAAAGATCGTACTTAAGTATCTTCTGTTATCAATCATCTGTACACATTGATAAAGGTTCGACAGTGGTTCGAGCATTTCCTGAAAGAAGACAAGGAGTACTCGAAGACCAAAGAGAAGTTGAATAAAATTGAAAAGACATTGGTTGCCGCCCAACAGAAATTCTCAAGCACGATCGAAAACTATTTTCAGGTGCAGTGTAATCGATCATTAAGTACACAGAATATTTTGTCCTGAATTTCTGTTGATTCGTCAATGATTTTTCAGGTGAAAAGAAATTTAGAGAACGAACGTGATAAATTAAGTAAACATCAAAAGCTTCGACAAATCATGAAACCGGCAATCTGTGACTACGAAGTGAACGATGTTCCGGAAATTGAGAAGATGATCCATCGTGACGTATTATGTCACCAAAAGGCGTTGGTCAGCTTGGAAGACGAGGTCAAAGAGGAACAGGACCTGATCAATAAGTTATTTGAGCAACACGTTGAACTGTGTTCGAAGTTAGAATCAGGGTTTCGAGAATATTGTCAAACAAAGAACATGTTACTACCCCAAACTGATAAACCAATGAAGATGTTGTTGGAACAGATTGATGAGAAGGAAGCATCGAAAATGACACGACAAAAGTTTAACAAGTTTCAACGCATGATACTTTGTAAGCAGAAGGTAAATTAGAAAGTTGAAAAATTGAAGAAACGAATAATCTAAGAATTTAGATATTTACATTTTTAAACATCTAAATTTTTAATGTATCGTTTCTGTTCGTAACATTTTGTTTGTATTAGGATCCCACAAGATCGAAGAAAGTGCGTTTCCATCATAACCAAACGTGAAGCCGTGTTAACGTAAAGACAATCAAGAAAAGCATATGATTTATAGCAATAGGTGCTGAAGTTTAATGTAGATATAATAAAAGAAATGCATTTTATTATAATTTCAAGCTATTTTTTAAATAAAGAAACAATCGTAAACCATCTGTGAGCGTAACGATGAATTATGTTAATCGGTACATTGTAAATATATGTAGGTAGGAAAGAAAGAACTTTCTGTGTTTAAAAGATCACAAAGATTTGCTAAGTTAAGTATGATAAAATGTTTAAAAAACTTCTATTTATAAAAGGTAATCTGGACATTTATGAAACATAATTTGAATTATAATTTGAATTAATTATATTTGAACGCTTGGTACCAATGGACGTTGGATTAAATCGTCTTATCCGACTCGTGGTGTCACATTACAAAACTGTAAACAGAAATTCAGTCAACGGTCTGGCGGTCAACAAAGACAGATTCGGTTCCTTGTCAGAAAGACCGTATACGAAATATTTAAAAGTATTGAAAGGTTTAACAAGTGTATTTTTTCGTAAAGCGTCGAATTGCATTTATTTCCCGGGAAATTCAAAAATCATCGACGCAAAACGAATGTCGATGATAGTGTCTCTTTTTAAAAATCTGACATTTAAAATGAAGAATTTGTGTACGTTATTTATTCTGTATTGAACGCTTAACACAAGAAGGTTACCAAAAAATAATTGTACTAAATGGACAAAATGGCTAGCAAAGAAGATACGTCCGTGAGTATTTACGTACGAGATCTTTTTTACATATTCTTTATTTGGAAAATTAATTTACATGTCCGTGTTAGTTGTCGAAGAAAGAAAAGCACCTGGATGCGTTGTTGAAGGAAGGGAATAGATACATAATTATAATGCAGCAATTGTATAGTTATTATAAAATAAATTCGGTAGAGTACAAGAAGCTGCTGTTTGTGATGGACCGTTATTCACGGGTAAGTTGAATGCACAAAAGAAGTAGCATGTATTTGTTTATTATTAAAAAAAAAAATCATTGGATGTAGTATAAAACACAATTAAGGGAAGATATAGAAGAAATGAAGGAGATGTTCGCGGAAATGGACGATGTGATAGATGAAGAAGAAAATTCAGATGAGGACGAAGAAGATGAGGATGAGTTTTTACCGATAGAAGTGGAAGACTATGAAGAACGAAATGACGAAGACATCTTCATGGAGGAGCAGGTTCGGTACCTCCATAACATAATACACCGAAAGAATATCTTGGCAAATATGGAAATGATATTTCTACGGATGCTGAACGTGGACGAGAAGTTAACGAATTTCCAAATGTCGGCGCACTCGAAGTTAAAAATTGTTCTGAACGGTTATTGTAAAAAGGTGACAGGGTATTTGAAAAGAAACGTGAATTTTATGAAGTCCTTAGACGATTGTAAGGACAAACGATTAGCCAAAAGGATACAAAGTAAATATATGAAACTGCAGCAACTTTTAATCGATGTCTCGGAGGTAAGATTAATTAATGAACAAAACACGATAAGAATCGATGACAATACAGCTCGAAATTTTGTGATTAACAATTTGTATCGTAAACTTTTGTTTTTTTAACATAGAAGCAAAAATTTTTTACGGAAATTGAGACGCAATTAAGTGCAGGTGAAACGAACGAAGGAAAGAAAGCCAGTTAAATATCTGTACATATTTTTGTAACTTGACATCGTTTGTGAAAAGAGAATTAATTTATTTTTGTAATCATCTTTATTGTACGCGAAGAATAATATGTAGTCAAGTATTTTAAATAGATTATCTAAACATTAAGGTCTTGTTATTACTGATTTATTCCTTGAAGAAATAAAATGTTTTGTTATTGCAGAAATCTAAATTGAATTGATATTCAAAGGAGTAATGCTTGAATATCATCCAGTAGGGGCTTTTTAATAAAACGGTACCGTTAGCGTCATCTAGTAGCGATTGTACTGTATAATACAGTATTTAATGTATATTTAAAGTTTTATAATTAGAAAATAAGTATCTAAAATGTATTAATTACAATTTCATATTTTAGACCATTCAGTTTTATTATAAGTAAACCATTGCACAATAAATTATATAAAAAATTGTAACATATCTGTACGTAAAGTTATAAAAATAATGAATTCTGATAGATACAATAACAATAACGTATATAAGATATAATTGTAAAATTGAAAATAATAATACAAATATTTTTTAATAAGTTAAGAAGGGCATGTGCAACGTATGTTTTAGTAAAGTTGATAAAAATAGTCAACCTTAATGAATTTAACAATAATATAGTTAATAAATAACAGTAACATTGAAAACAGTAATAGAAATATTGTACAATAAGTTAATAAAGAACTGTATAAGAAATGAGAACAATTTAATCAATAAATAATTAAAGAATTAATAATTATAAAATACATTAAAATGAACTAAAATAAAATAAAAGTTTGTAGGCATAACAATTATTCATTGTAAAACCATAAAATTATAATAATTGTAACAAAATTTGCATAATTATAATAATTATAATATTTTAATATAATTACATAATTATAATATTATGTTGTTAGAGTTTGTAGCGAAGGTAAATGAGCGGCATGAAGAGATAAAGCAATTTGTATAATTAAATACAGTCCTGGGGTCATCTAATTTGAATAGTAGAAAGATAAAACATTGTATTATTATAAAATAATGAATTTAATATCGTCCAAGCTTTATTTTTCAATTTTTTTAAAGAGCAACTGAGGACGGTACATGGAGTGTTACCGACGAAATTAGCGAAACAGAAAATTGTGTTTTTTCAAAAACCAGGCCACTTTTCGGATAAACTGAAGTTATAGAGACATTTATAACAACAAAATATTTTATGTAATGGTGTTAAAAAGCCGATTTTTAATAAAATAATTTTTACCGACTTTTTATTTTACCCCTGGCGCCACCTGCGAACAAAGTGCTGAAACTGCTCAAAAATTGACAGGAATCTGCCGTACCTACAATGATTATTTTTTAAGAAAATAATTTTTTGCTGTTTTCGCGTGTTTGAAGCATCTAATCGCTTCTATTTTACACTAATTATCGATTCCAATTGTCCGATTAATCCTAGAAGCCCGAAATATTGAAATATTAAAGATTAAATCGCACATTGAGAGAGTGAGAGGTGAGATTGGCGGACTAGTGTTCACTCTCTCGCACATTGGTGTTGTGCGCAGGCGCGAGTTGCGTAGAAGCTGCGAGACTAGAGCTCGACTCCACCCACAATGTGCGAGAGAGTGAACACTAGTCCGCCAATCTCACCTCTCACTCTCTCAATGTGCGATTTAATCTTTAATATTTCAATATTTCGGGCTTCTAGGATTAATCGGACAATTGGAATCGATAATTAGTGTAAAATAGAAGCGATTAGATGCTTCAAACACGCGAAAACAGCAAAAAATTATTTTCTTAAAAAATAATCATTGTAGGTACGGCAGATTCCTGTCAATTTTTGAGCAGTTTCAGCACTTTTCGAAGAGATGGCGCTAGAGGTAAAAATTTAAAAATATTTTTTAATTTTTAATTATTTATGCAAAATACAACGATTTTAATGAAAAAAATCATTAAATATAAACAATTTAAGTATTTTTTATCATTTAGTTCTTGCAAAATGAAGAAAATACAACGGGGAGTATATATTTCTCTTAATATAACAGTGCTATAAAAATGGTATATTTAACATTTGTTTCAGTATTTTAATCTCAACAAATTTCAATTAATTATTTCGTTTCAACAATACCGTTGAATTATTAGGTAACGACTTGTTTTATCCTTATTGTAAATTAGTATGTGCTTTATATGTACTATGCAAGTGATCTGACAGATAATGAACTATTAAATATTGTCGACAGACAACTGTCTAAAATATCGTAGTCAGTCGTTGGCAAACATTCGCAGGATCCCTCCGCCGAAGCCACCGATGAAATTAGCTGAAGCCAGAGAAATAGAATGCAGCTAGTACACATGGCATAACAGAATAAAAGCAGTAAAATGTATCCTGCACCGGAGGAGAATTCCAACCGTCCTACAGACCCTGCTAAAACTTGTCCGCCTCATAAAGTACAGGCAAAGTAATCTCTCTTCCATTCCTACCACATGAAAAGAATATTAATAATAAACTGTTGGTTTTACTAATACCAAACGCTATCAAATTTTACATTCGCATCAGAAATATCATAGATCATAAAGATAGTAAACTGTGCACTTAAAGTAACAAACGGCTATCGTTCGAGTCATTCTCTGTCCGTTTCGAGTTCATAAACCGACGGCGGAAAATTAATGTAGCTGTCTTTCATCCAGTGCTTCGCATCTTTCTTTCAAAGCTGTACAGGGGAGGCCAAGAAGAGGAAGACGAAGAAAGGGCGAGCAAAATTTGAATCGTGGAACCGTGAAACCGCTTCTAAAAATACAGCTGAAACCTTTCTGCAAGTGAGAAAGGAAAACAGCCGGTGCTCTAGCATAAAGCTCGAGACCTTTCTTCGCACGCGAAACCGACGATGATCCCGCGGTTCGCCCGACAACAGCGGATCCTCAAGCTCGAAAATAGACTGCATAGTTCTTGGATATTTACCGCGTGGCGTGTATCATGGTGGCGAGACCGGTGCTCACTGCTCGGCCACGGATAATTAAACGTGCATAAACACCTGAGGCTGAAAATTCGAAAGGGTAGGGGGCCGAGCGGGCTGAACCTGAGGACGCAACGCCCGTTGCCAAAAGAGCAGCTGTAGAAGGTCAACGATAAACTTTCCATTTAATTAACCTGTTGAAAGAAACCAGACGATCGTGGCACTGTTTATCGAATTAAATAACTAATTAAATAATGAGCATACCTTGCGTTAACTTAACGTCAACTCCGTTCATAATTTGACTTTTCTTTTTGATAATTATCGAACATTTGAGACGCTTTTGTTATCAGTTAAAGTACTTAAAGTAGAGAACAATGTAATTGTTGTTGCATCAATTACCGCCTATTATAATTACATAATTATATAATTACGTATCGTTAGTATGCAATTATAGCCCCGTATTATGGAATATGCGGTGTAGCAAGTGGAAAATCGATGCTGTGTAATGTAAGCACGGCTCTTCTTTTTTTTTTATGAAACATCTGCACGGTAAAGCATCGACCGCGGTCGTAAAATCATTTGAACATCGGCGTTTGATTACTTTAAGCCACGATACGATCATGCACCGGGAAATATAAACGGGCTCGAAAACCTTTCGAAAACAAACTCTTCAATTTTTAATACCACTTATCACGTCTCTATCTATCCTGAGCAGTCGCCCCGAGGAGAGTCTTGTGTTATGAATCATCCAGCGAGTTCATCGTCTATCCGAAATAATTGAAGAAATTTGTATTCGTGCTCGTTGTCCCGATGCTTGGACTACCTGCTTAGCTTATCTGCAATGGAATATTACAACCGGCGATATATCGTCTGTCGAATGTTTCCTCAGCGATCCGAAAAATAATGATCGTTGATTAAAAAAAGCGAGGCTGGTCTTAACGCAGATCCCTTTGATAAGGCGATTTTAAATTTCTGCCTGGAAAGGTGTCGCGTCTTCAGCCAGCTTGCGATTCATTCCGGTAACAGAACGTGTAAACTAACGAATCGCGAGCGTTTAGAGGTTCTTACGTGAGCCTCCTTACGTAAATGCACGTGTTCGTGTTTTAACGATTTTTTTTTTTTTCGAAGACGTCTCGGTCTAGGCCGAGGTTTTCTGTACGGGGCACAGAAATAAGTCTGGCCTTTCGAACGGCAATTTCCTTGCTCGTCGTGCCTTCGATCATATTTTGTGATACGAATCGGTAATCAATCAAACGTCTCGGGCTGCTCGTCTATTTTCGACTGTTCCTAGAGGCTCGAACACGCTGTACGGTTTCTATTATTGGAGCAAGTTTTGCCCGTTAGCGAAACAACCGGCTGCATATCCTTGCGATATCGTGTGCCGTGGGTGAAATTGCTTAAACGCTCGACCCGTTATCAGGCGATAAATTATCGAGCGACAATCGGTGAAATATCGCAGGTGACGGGCCTACATCTGTAAAAATTACATTCTGTTGATCTCTGGATTTGCAGGCACCGATATGTGCACTCGAAATGTACTGGGTGTCTCGTTTAACTTTAACGACTTAACTTTAGAGGCTAAGTTGAATTAGGTTGTCCATTTTCAAGATTCTTCTTCTTCTGCAAAAGAGATTCTTTTTAGAATATAAGGACAAATGGTCCTAATGTCTAATTTAATATAAAAAAAGGATAAATCAGCAAGAAGAGCTTACGCATACATATGCAGACAGCGAAGACAGCGAGGTTCCAATTAAATTAGGTAAGAAATTCTGGCACGAATTTCGAATGGTAGACGTGGCTGATTTCACGGCCACCACACAATGCACGAGCAAGGGAGCGATGCATTAAGACGATGGCTTGCGACACAAAATGCCTTACAGTATTATTGCAGCCTGGCTTATTATAAAAATACAATGTTCGACGGATCGCTCCTCCATCCATGTCCACTCTTCTTACTCCGTTACACTGTTCCCTCAACCCTGAAGACTACAATGATTAGCTAAATCAATAACAGATAATAATTTTGCGTTTAAAACATTGATAATAAAATATTTGCTTAAGAGTTACCGTCAAAAGAGTAGGATGATTTTTATGCGTCTCGGTGGCCGCAACGAGTTATTCGGCCGACTGTACCAAGACCAAGAAGATTTAAACGGCAAGATAAAAAGTCAACAATAAGAAAAACAATTCCGTGCGGCGTCGGTGTGTTCTAAGTGTATTTCGGTCCCAGCAGCGGCCTGGGCCCTCCAGTCTTTACGGTCTCGACGACTTAGCGAGATTCCTCGCTAAATTTAAGCTCTGCTCAACCGCTAGATAATTGTGCTTTGCGTAAGAGATATCGGGTCTCTTGAAATAATGGATAGACCGCATCCTGTTATTCTTGAACTTCCCTTCCACCTTTCAGCCGTTCGAACCCGTTCCCTGCAAATTTCAAAGTTCATTTTACAACCACCTCTTTAACATTGTCACGTTTAACAAAGATAAAATAAAATAAAGCTCCAACGTGTATCCAGTCAGGTGCCATAAATTACCACTGACGATTAGTTGTTTATCTGTAAATACATTGAAAAATCAAAGCCGACGAGCAGATAATCCTCTTGTTACGATTGCTCTGGTAACTTGTAAACGATTACAGAGATCACAGAGAATCTTGTACAGGATTTATCAAGCGACTCGCTTAATTGTTCTACTGACTAATTTCATTGGCCAGATATCAACTCGGTCTCGACAATTGATTCGAATGAGTTCACCGCGAGGTCACGGACGGATTTCACGCCTAAATCGTACGACAGAGCTCCGTTCTCTTCAGTTGGTAATCGTATGCAACGATATTATTACCAATTTAACGGTACATTAATCAAGTATCGTTGTTGAAAATTCTCTCCGCTCCGTTAATCGTTCGATCGTGACAAATTTCTGGAAGTTATGATAGTCGACACACTGCCACGATAAGCAGAAATCCATACAACGTAACAATCTTATCGCCTGGTGGCCGCTGACAGTTTTACGTGCTAATGATCACGATTGTTGCCAAGTATTCGTCCCGTTGAAATTCTGCCTTTTTCAAGTTTAATCGTTTCATCGATAAGCCGTGTCATTATCAAGACAAATATTGGAGCGACTTGGCTTTACGATACAACGAGTACAGCAAACTTTGCCAATTATTAATGCAACATACATCATCGTTTTAAAACAGAATCCACCTGCACTTGAGAGCCAAGCTAATTTCTCGAAAAATTCCGGAAGTTACAGAAAGCTATTTGCGTTTCACGTTAAATAAAAAAATAAAGATAGATTGTACAAATTGCTTCAACCGCATCGTATTTTGTTGAGGACTGAGTATAGTATTTCAATTTATGTTCGAACAGGCGTAGGTTACGGAGGAACGTTATAAAATATCTGAATTATTCGATCATCCGACGAGAAGGTAAAAATACGTGACAAAAGATAAGGAAACATACAAGGTGGTAGCAAGTGTCGCCAGCGAGATAATCTTGGCGTGGCCGCTCGTTTTCGCGGAAAATAAATGCACGGACCGTCGGCCAATATTATGTAATAAACAAGCGAACTGGCAACCACTGATTTTGCTCGGGGCAGCGTGTCGAAATTACTAAACACCGGTTAACACGGTCAAGAGACATTGGCATTGAACACTGCCCTTAGCCAATGCGCGAACACGCGGGTACCTTTCCGTACGAAAGTTACGAGATTTATAGTTTTGTTGTCCGAGCTACGAAAATAGCTTGGTCGATACCGGTTACGCGGTGTTCCGCCGAGAAACTGGACGACAAATATTTGCTGTACGCGGTGCCAGTCATGCGATAAAATTGTTACTCTCTACTCGCTCGAACAATTCATTTAATGCGTTTATTGCAGCATTTAAAAGCGGTCTTTTCTGCCCAGACGCGGTCCCTGCTGTTTTGAAATTCACGGCTACAGTTATTGTGCTTTCAATTAGAAGTAAAACTGTCAACGCGTTACCTGTTTGATATCCACGAAACCGCAGCAACGAGGATAAGTTGTACCGTGGTATTGCTCAATTTGAGGAAACTTTTGAGACCGAGGATCCTGGCATCCGGTTTGCTGCATGATACTCGATCGAAAACCTCTTTGAGTTTGGTCGCTTGCAAAATTCGGCTCGAGAAATAGACGCCTTGTGTGTTTCGCTTTAACTCGGCGAGGAAATTCTACAAAACAGATCTCAGGATAAAAATAACGGGCCCGAGCGAGGAAAAGTAATTTCCCCCCGGCCATTGACGTAATGTTACTCGCCACCTCGTGCCAGTAAGGCTTAAGGTGTTACATAATTCACCAGTAATGGCGATCGTATATTATATCAAAGGAATGTTTAATATATTCTGGTTTTCATAATAGCGATGTTCAATGGTTGATTGTACCTTTTCAATGAGATCTAGAAACCGTAAACTTTCCATCGGTCTGGTGTCGCGCGACAATTACGCGGTCGCCTCTATCCTCGAACACAATACACGTTCCTCGAAACCGATCGATTTTCAAACGTATCGATCACCGATAAACATTTCCTTGCTCGTCTATTCCGTCGAAACGACATTGATAATGCGTGGTCGATTTAAAACACCAGGCGATAATTAACACCGGTTACCTTCAACCTGAAACCAAAGCAGACGATTAAATACAAGTTTTGATATCATATGTAGAAATTGTGAAGAAAACGTAGAATGGTCTTGAAACGATGAAAGGCTTGACCTTGAAAAGAAATTGCTTCCTTGAAGCAACTTCTTCCTTTAAAACGCACTACCTCTATACGTCAAGATAACAGAAACGATAATGGAGCTCTTTGTAAATCTTAACCGTACAACGGATCCATTTAAGTGAATATTTCTTTTAATAACTTTGAATGATGTGTAGTATGAAACTATTTGTCTTGTTATATCATCGTCCATTCTACTGACGTTTAGAGTTGACATAAATGTTGTCAATGTTGAATTTTTTAACACTTTGACTGCCATGCTAAAGGTGTTGAAATTGGATAGAATATTTACTTTTCCAAATCCTATTTCTGTAAGCTTGAATTATTCTTAATTTAATTTAATAATTTCTCAATATGTGGGCAATGGATTCTTATGGTTTGTACATGGGTAACATGGCAGTCAAGCTGTCGAGGTATACAGGGTGAGAGTACGAAACGATTCGAAGAGGAAAATCATTTTGGACATTCCCATTGGGCCGATAGGGAAGGTGGGTATGTAGGTTTCGTATTGATCTCCGGTTGAAGCGACCTTTAAATATCCCCTCTCCTCTGCTACCTTCTCCATTAGATAGAACGAGAGGGAAGTAGAGGAAGGGAGGGTCGGGAGGAGTCCTGACACGACCTACAACAAGCAGCGACAGGCGCACAGCTGATTTCGTAACGGCCAAGTGACACTCCCGGTTTCCACCGTTCTCCGGAAATGCTCCATGACCCATATATTTTGAGATATCCAGGGAACAACGTGGAAATGGACCGGTACGCATCCTCCGGTTCAAAAGAAACGATCAGACGGTCCCAAAATGCATGGTTTTTCCTCGATACGCTGAAATAATACCGATGAAACTGCATCCTTCGTGTATCATTAAAGAAGCATATAAATTTCTATACGTACAAGGTATCACGTCATTCCTAGGGTCTCGGAGCGTCGACGGAATTAAATGAACATATACCGTCTAATGGAGATTACGTCTGCTTGCACGTACATTGTGTCACGGTCGACAAACGCGACGTCATAATCCATCAAAGAACCTCAGGTGCGAATATGGCATTAAGTATTTATAGACTATCGCGGTTAACACCGTTGCGGTGTCTGATCAAAATATATATATATAATAAATATGAGAAGCATAGATAACGTTAGATATACCGTGTAAGGTGTATTAGACGTAGTCGCTCTTTCCAGATTGCTGAACCCTGCTGCTTTTCTTTTTTACACGAGCCTGGTGAAAGAACGACCGGGGGCATGCTCTACGGACGCTATGATTCATGAGATCGAGAGAGCAGACCTTGTCCTCTGTGGAGGACGCTGTAATTACTTTGTTCACTGTAGGATTACCTTGTGTGAGTAGTTTGAAGTTAATCATTCCACATCACCTTTTTCGGATGCCTCGAGAATAACGGATTCGTCTAAGCCAGGGTCTTAACCTAAAAGAAATCAGTCTATTAAATTTCATTCTGTAATTACGTAAATGAGATAAGAAAGATTAAGAACTTTCTATCATAATTTTTCAATCAGATATTAATCAAACGATTATCGAGACGGGCAATTTTAATATATTTATCATATAATCAGCGAAAATCGATCATCGATCGTATACGCTGTGGTACAACATTGGCTGGAAAATATGACCAATATTTTCATCGTATTATACGCGGGAAAGGATATTCTATATTCAAATTAAATATTATTTTATATTCGATTTACAGACCCTCAATGTTTCACGTAGTCCTTCCGTCAGAAACAGGTAACTGAATATGTTCCGTTCCACATTCGAGTTCACCGATTAGATTATCGATAACGATCGTAGACGGTATTATCTCCATATTATCAAGAAGTGACCAAGAACAGAATAAGTTACAACATAAATTACATGTACGTAATGTACAAATTCATTATTAATTTAATTATCAATACCCATCGTCGTTAATTTACTATAGTTCCAAAAGGGGCACCGGTTCCAGTTCCGTTAATCAGGAATATAAGTAAACACACCATTGACCGTTATCTATCTAATGTATTAACATATTCTGTTACCTCTCCATCATAGTTGGTGTTTTATTTCCGAAACAACTTGCAAATTATCCTTTACTTATCCTTCTGTTAACGTAGGATAATTAGGACGAAAAAAAAGAGTCGAGGTAGCAACCGAGGAGTCCTCTCAGAAATAACGGAACAGAGGAACGTAGCTGGACCGCGGACCGTCCCTGGGAGAGGATCGAGGGGTGAGGTGGAGTATGTACAAAGGAGGGATGCGATTGGCCGAGGCAGAGAGGAGAGGTTCTCGGCTGTCGCGAAGCGAGTTGATTCCGCGCCACTTCGTTTCCGACTCGTGCCTGCATACGACGTGCTCGAGGACTAACTCACAGAACACATCCTTCGATTTTCCTTTGTCTACAAAGGTAAGCGAAACATTTTCATACCTTTGTACTAAACGTTTATTTGTTGCGTGGATTGTTTTCCGATCAATCGTGATAATCGTGTCGAAAGAATCTTTTGTTGGATATTCAATTTTTTTTTATTTCTTCCTTCCGAACGATAAATGGCAGATTACGCGAGAATGATCAAGATGCCGGTAAACGGTTCGACGATTAATCGATTGTCGACTTTAAAGATCGGTACAGTTTATTCACCCGGTTCTATTGAATTTAACCGCGTATTCAAGCAATGATTCATCGTCGAGCCAATCTTCGATAATCTCCATGGCGATTGTACGTCGCGATCTCTTGATGTACCTACCGGTTTTTAGGTTAGCGAATTAACCTGCCGCATATTAACCTGCAATACAGTTTTCGACACGATTATTAGCGTTATTAAATCGCGAAACGATATTTGCCGCGAATTTTGCATGATTTTTTATTACTACTTTCGATCGTTCAAATATTTAAGGTGGGTAAAATAAGACACGATTTCTCGAAAATTTCGGTCGCACGTGATAGCACAGATTGTAACAAAGTTTTATAAACGTGCAATCTGTAGTCGTTTGTTTCAATATATAAAGATTGCTAATTTATCAGTGAAAATTTTATATCTAAAAATTCCTAGCATTGTATCATAATGGTTATATGTCCTGTGACGCATATTTTAATGGAAATGTTAACCTCTGTATTGTGATAAATATCTCATAATTTACCGAGCAAGCGTGTCAAATTAAGACTCGCTAAAAGACACGAGGTGACTTTTCCTCTTATATTTCAAGGTTATGTATTATTTTACAAAAGTAAAAATAGCTATTCATGCGGTTAATTGGCAGTTATTCTTTTTTTGTCAAATTCTTCAAATATGCGACGTTTACTGTTTCTAAACACGATAGAATTACGGTAGATGATTGATTTTTCTTCAGAAACATTGTTTAGTGTCGTTTTACCTGCCTTACTTATCGATCCCACTTCGGTGGTTTCGATAATACCGTATTACATCTTTGTGGTTCTTCTTTCCGTGCGAAACGTTCGTCGCCTATTGATTTTAATGTTACATTAAAAAAAAGAGGTAACAAATATATTTTTATTCAATTTATTCGTAAATAAAAATCCTAACAATTGGCTACAGGACAATATTAACTAATCAAAAGATTGTCCATTGAATCGATTCTTTGTTCTCTGATTAATGCACGAATGTGAATCGATCGGTTCAATTTCCGCCAAACACGTTCAGAAAAGATCCCATGGCGTGCCGCGGATCTCGTTTCCGGTTAGTCCTGGCCAGTTACGCAATTCTCGAGCCCCCCTTGCCTTGATCGATGGTATCGAATTCAATGATTCGAAAATGTATCGAATATGCAAATCGTAAGGTGCAATCTGCATCGGATTTCCGTTCTCTGCGTATACTGTCAAAAGTAAATTGACAGATTACGGTCAGACCTACGTGCAGTAAAACGAGTGGGTGCAGTCTGATTACGTAAGGCCAGGGACGTAAAGCCAGTGATTCTCAAATTCTTCGTATTGAAAGGCGCCCCTTCCGCCGCTACCCACATTTTACCGTAATGCAATATCGAACGTGCATCACTTCTTTTTAGGTTTTTAGTTTTTATAATTAAGCATAAGGATGATAGATAACAACTTCCTTTCACGGAAGTTAATCTGTTTATCTCTTCCATTCAATATCCTGTCGAATCATTAAAATTCAAATTGTTAAAATTCTTTGGGATTAGATATCGTTTTCGCTTCGTCAGTCCAATTAACCGGTATAATTGATCAAGCTGGTCGCTAATTATCGACGTACGAAAGCGTAACATAACATAAAAAATTGACGTTTATCGGATTCGATTCGTTATAGATAAAGTACGATACGCTTCGTGTAATCGTGATTCAACCAAATTCTCATCTTTCAAAGAACATTATCACGGGGCATGATGTTCTCATTTTGCCCATCGGTAGTTTCGAATTTTTGAAAATGAACAATTTCGTCCTGGTTGTTCAGTGTCGTGTGAACTCTGATTGATCGTCAGCCGAAATGTATGCAAGGAAGAAGGCGGTCTTATTAGCAAAGAAGAAATGTGCATCGATGCGTTTCTTGGTAGGAACCTCGTTAAAGCACGAAGACCGGAGATTCGTTTGAGCGGCGCGTGCATGCGTTATGGCGTTTGGTAATTCAAAACGGAAATTGATAGTTGGCGGTCTCCCGATCGGGGCTCTGCGTGCAAGGAACGCGTCGTTCACGTATACTGTATACGCGTGTACACACGTACTTAGTACATATGTCGTATACACGGTTACAAACCGGAATGCATGCCTGTCCTGCTAGCGATGTTTCTCTTTGATCGATTCTTCGCGACGATATCTCGTTCGATCGATCGTTGAACTTTCAGTGCCTGCTCTACGTACTTATTTAACCGGAAATAATACTGATCCTATAATTATAATCGATAATACTATCGAATCGTGCTTATACGCAATTCTTACACGATTTAACATTTTTTTTTTATACGCTTAGAAGGTTTTACGATTAAAGGAAACTTCCTTTGTCATTGCTGGGAAACATCAATGAAAATGAAGATAAATTTAGATTTAATCGATTGACTTTGTCTTGATAAAATTAACTTGACTCATTTCAACCATAATAGAATTTTATTTTTTATAAGTAATGATTTTCTATACTTCAATGTTATTTCGAGGCTATCTTAAATTGGAATAAAGATTTTAGATTTTCTTAAGTTCATTCTATGAATTAGTTTAAAAATTGTATGAAATGAAGTGTAATATTAGCGTATAAGTGTGCACGACTTGAGGATATAACCCCATCGATTAACCTTGCTGTTCTTTTGAATGTTTGATGTTAATTCGCCCCGTGTCTGTTAAACGAAAATTTATGCACTGTTCTAAGAGTATTTCTGTCTGGTAACACGATCCAGAAGGTTCTTGGATATACTACCCTAAATAATTCATGCGAATTTCCCTCTATCTACGCCATTTTAATATTTCAACCTTGCCAATAACTGTACACGTACGCGAAGGTAGTTTGAAACTTTCTGGAAGCCACGTTAGAATCGAAAATTGTCCTTTTAGCTTTATGTTATTTGCATAAATGTTAACGTCGGGTATAATAACGAGCCAATAAGAGGTTACAGTCTCGAGGCAAATAATTGAGGCCGGCGATGAAGTTACATGCGTTTAAAAATATAAATTGGCTAAGTCACAATCAACGGGAGCAGTTAGTTGTTTGCTCGTCGCCTTCTTTTAGATACTTATTTCATAGCCTAGACAGAACTAATTTATACAGACGTTGAAATTATTACGATCTCGTTCATCTTCGTTCAAGCTTCGCGAACTGTCTACATTTTCATTGTCGGATAAATCTAAGTTCAGTACTTTGTATCGTCAAACGAAATACTCGCAAATTTGAAATTAAATTTAGATTGCCAATTTTGCAATTGTTCATCGTTTCAGGCTCAATTATATTGTAAATATATGCATAGATCGTTTAGTTGTTTCATGTAATAAGATATCTGATGTTTAAGCTCGTTGGGAATTATAGTTTGGTAGTTTACCGATTGCAGGAATTCAAATTATCGCGCGCCCGTGTTTTGCGGCAAAGTAGGTTCACGCGGTTGCCACCAGAGTGCGCTACATGTCAGTGCGCGTACCTGTATCGGTAATCAATAATTCATCGGTAAAAATGATTAGATAGGAAAACTTAATGACATTCGTTTAAAAACATTTAAAATTATAATTTTTCCTCATTTTTATGTAAAATAGTACATGTTAGAATCAGTGTTGGGTAAGAATTATTTCGAATATTGAATATGTTTTGCCATTTAGAAAATTCATGATAAATACACGCTCGATTCGTTCGAGATTATTAACTAACTACGACCTCGTACTTTGCAAGGAAAATTACATTGTGATTTCACAGTTTTGTGACCTAGACGATTATCACGGAAATGGCGATACATCTCGGTTGGAATTCGTCTAATTCGTCGCGATTCCTTGGGCGAATTAACCGAGTCGGCCAGAAACGAGCGCATCCGGCGACTTGTTCGTTCATTTCCTACTCTATGCTAACGACGCGATCCTTATATAGCCCTCTCTACAGTACCGACTATAGTTCACGGAACCCTGGGGCGAAAGAGAAAAATAAATGCAATTCTTTATTCTATAATTACACAACTCAGTTTATACTTATCATTTATTACAAAATTTGGAATAAATAAATAAAAATTCAAAGTTTCATTACGTAATTATAAAAATGTAAGTGTTTTCAACATATATACTTGTTATTAGTATTGTTATTAATAATTTTGGTATGAATTATTTAATATTGTGAAAAGAAATTATTCATTGCACGTTTGTTGTAAAATTCCTGGAAATTCGTTTAAAAGGCACAGTGGCAGAAAATTGTGGTTACCTAATATTTGCAAATGTAATACCATCGACAAATATTTGTTAATCGCAAGTAAAACATCACGGGACGATAATGTTGTTCATAAAATCGTGTATTCTGTTTAAATGGGCCTCGGTATTTATCTCCTCGTGGAAGTCTACCATGGTTTTTAATACAATTACCATCTCGACGTGCAATTGACTCATTGTTAGAGTCATAACCGTGACGAGGTACGATCCTTGAAGCCTCGTCTCGAATCATTTTTCAGAGAAATATCGCTTTCCAATGAAGTTTCCGTTCGAAGAATAGTGAGTGCTCGCGTCGTTCATAATACAATGCATTAAGCATGCAAAAGTTTTAATTTATTATTAAATCACTCGGTTAATTGAAATTAATCGTATGCACAATTATAAAAAAAAGATTCAGTTTAAATTCATTGAATGATGCAATCATCCGTTTCTCCACAGTTATGCAACGAAAAAAGGAAAGAAATAAAATCAGCTATCTGATAATAAGTCGACGCAAACAAAGTTAGAATCCTCTTTTAATACCATAAAGATATCATACGATTATTTTCAACGAACTTGATTGCACCGAATAATCGAGACAACCCACTTCGAACGCGTCGCAATTGTGCCTTCTATTTGCTCCAGGATTTTGCTAATTTTACGATTAATTTAACGAATTTGAAAACTGCAATTCTGTTTAACGAAGTGGATTAAGGTTGAAGAAAGCACACCTGTGACAGAGATTCTCAATTTGTCTGAAATTGAACTTCTCGATTCTTTTCTCTATTAAAATTAACGATTGTTAAACAATTCAATTTTAAATAGAAGTAATTTTAAAATAATTTATTTATACAGATTTAAGGAATTCTGATCTCCATCTTTTGTATTCGTTCGGTGTAGGTTTTTACCTTATTCCGCGTGGATGTGCAATACGTTTCTCCTTTCGGAATTGCAGTCTTTAAAAAAGGGGTTGAATTTGTATTCTAAACGAATCCGAGGCACAAATAATGCGACGATGACGTAACAGGATGTTACAACGACGTTCATCGAGTACTCATCGCGTCTATCGTGTATGATTTTCGCATTCTACATTAAATAATCGTTCATTCTTGGGCTCTTTAAAAGTTTGCAATTCTTATAACCTCCAGACCGTCTCTTTTGTATTGGTCGGCAGTCATCAAAGTTTAATCATACTAATTTATTACCATATTTTTTATCATTGTTTTTCTCAAATTAACTTGAACAAAAATGATGTAATTTTCGTTTTAAATTCACTCGTTGCATTTGAAACGAACGATTTTGAAACATTCAGAGTCTGACGTAATTTCATGACAGAAAAGTATAGCGAAATACCACTTGTTGCATATCAATTTGAAGCTCAAAGTTCAAAGAAAATGGTAGTAATAACGTTTCATTGACTTTCTTAAAATAAATGATAGATTTAATAATTAGAACAGACAATGAGTCCTAATGGAATCTGTGCAAGGATATTATTATATTCTTGGAATAATTCGGAAATAAATTACAATATTATCGAATTTCGCTATCAAAATCGAATGAAACGGAGGGAAAAAACCGAAGGTCGGTCTATCTTCCAAAGTCGATCATTATCATCGTACGTAATTTTCAAAGGCACGGGTGAAAGAAATAATGAAATTATCGTCGTGGGTCTTTCGTTATCAGTGCTCGATAACGGGACACGATGTTACCGATCGTCTTATCGTCGACTCCGTCTCGAAACTCAATCCCGGAGAAGATCGTAATCGCTTTTATATCGCCTTTCTTCTCTCTGTCCCCCTCCCACCTGTTTGTCACCTCGAATTTGTGTCACGTTGCGAACTGATAAACCCGCGGTTGATAAGGAACGACGTATCACTCGGCACAATTAATTTCCTCCATGAGAAAAATGTTTATACAATAATCCACAATAATTTTTGTATCGTACCTTCTATAAGAAACTAAAATAGTGTTGCTTTTTAAGCCAATGGTAATTAAGGGTCGATTAGTCTTCCTTTTGGCGGGAAAAGAAGACTCCGAGCGTGTGCTTGAAAGCGAGAGGATACGAGTGGCCGCGAATCGGTCAACAAATCGAGACAATAGACACAAAGTGTCCAGGTTTAACCGTGGTATCGTCGCGGCGCTTGTTTATTCCGGCACCCTCGTCGCTTTTTCATCGCTGCTCATCTCGAGTCTCTTTTCAAGCTGACGGGGAAAAACTTCGAAAGGGGCAGCCAAGAGACGAATCGTTATTCTATTCTTCGCGATGGTATCAAGTTGCCCCAGAAACACCTAACGAGCCCCGTGGCTGGACGTTTATTTAACCCTCGGATGATGGACCCTGAAGAAAACCCACTGTTTAAATCCGACTTCACGTTTCGTTAAGATAAAATCTTGAAGATTTTCTTTCGAAAGAAAATTGCGACCTTTAAGTTCATAATTAATATAATTAATTCTTCGCTCGCGAAATTGCGTATTAATGTAGACACATGGCACGCAAACGAGAATACGCGGTCGGTGGATGTTTCTCCTTGATTGTCCCCCTTCTTTATTTTATTCCGTTGTCAACGACGTTCGATGCGTTATTATAACCTTACCAATGAACGAAACAGGCGCATTATTCAATTGTGAAAATATCTGGAGATCGTGGGAACGGTGTCGTGTTCGGATGCATCGGTCGCTCCGAGCGACTTCGAGATACGGAGTTAAGAACTACGTGGCATATTTTTTAAACCCAAATTTCTATTGCGAAATAAATGAAAATATTAATAATTAAATTTGCGATCCTTCTGTATATTTTTATTTGAAAATGGAGGATGTAAAAAACGAGTTACCTGTTCGACCCGCACGTACGATTTCTTGTACTGTTTCACTGTAGCACGCGTGCGTGAGTATTCGGGCATACATAATGTGCCATCGACTTTCGCCAAATAGCCTCAAGTAGACGGGAGCCATTTATTGGTCCTCCTGTTATTGCTTCCCAGACGTCATTGCTTCATTCATCGGTATTCCGTACACGTAATGTATACCGCTCAAAGTAATTTGAACATCTGGGAATCAGATATTAAATCCTGCCGAATGAATAATGGTACGTAAAACTTCGAGACATTCGCGGAATATTTATTTGCCTTTTAAACCGCGACTCTATACTTTACCACCTTTATTTATACAAAAGTCATTCAAAGCTAAGTATCTGATACTGAAATAATGAAAAATGCAAATTATAAAACGTACACACTCGAAGAAATTTGCGGGATTCACCTGACGGGTTCTTCTATCCATCGTCCCTCGCGGTAGGTACCCAGGGGCGTAAACGTCGGGTGTACGCAGGGGTGGTAGCGATCCCCGAAAAACCGCGCACCGGTCCCGTGTTACCGTGGCGTACACGTGATATATCGGTTACGTACGTGTGGGTGATTTTCCACGCGTACGTAGCCACGGGAGGCTGCGGGTCCGCGTCGGTGTAGGTGTAGGTGCGTGCTATCGACCGGGTATCCTTCTGTGCTGGACGCCGGTGTGCCCCACCCTGAAGTAAGTAGAGAGCGAACAGAGAAAGAGACATCGATACATCCGTGTGACGGACAAAGACGGACGATCGTGTCCGGAGGGGGAGGGACGAGGACAGACCGACGAACGGTACGTAACGAGGGAGCGAGAGGAGATTATTCGTCCTGGCGGCGAGAAGAACAGAGACGGGGAGCGTACGTAGCGCCGGGGGATGGCTTTCGTAGGAGATCGAATCGCGTGGATCCGATGTAGATAAAGCGAAAAAAGGGGGGAAAAGTGGTTCGAAACGGAAGAAGAAAGGTGCAACGAACGGAATGACAACGATAAAAAGAGAGAAGGAACACGTCGGGATACGTGTGCCGGCGGCGAAGGGAGAGACGAGAGGGAAGAGCGAGAGAGGACGGTGGATACCCCCACGGGGGTAAGTGGGGAGGCGACCGATAGAGACAGACAGAGATCACGGCACGCAGAAATGCCTCCTGCTTAGTGATAGCGTAGAGACTGTAGTGTTCACATCACACGCGACACACTCGAACGCCTTTTTTTTTTACAACCACGAGGACCCACTGGTGAACCTCCGGGTTCTCGATTTTCTAACGCGAGACAAACGTCAGATTTTTTTGTTGCTTCCGGTTAGAAAAGAACGCGCACACCTCGTGTCACACGCGCCACCGTTATAAAGACTAATTTATACCCTCTCGTTCGGGTTAGACCAATCACGCACATTCCAACGACTGATATATCATTTTTTAAAAGTGTGTGTTTTTTTTTAAACAAGAATCTATTGTGTTTACGTGTACTCTTTGATCATCGAGATTGTTCTCTCGAAGACTGGTGAGTCAGAACGAGAGGATTGATGATGACGAATACGCGTTTCGCTCGAGCTGGCTGATTTTTCATTTTTTTATTTTATTCAATCGTGAAATTTTCTTTCGTGCGTATGCATGCTCGATATCGATTGACGGTGGAGGGTCAGGGGTTACCCGGGACACGCAGTTCCCTTTCGTTTTCAAACCGGGAAAGATAGTAATGCAAATTTTTTCTACAACCCTTCTGAATCATTCACGAGATCTTTATTACTCAAAGTTTTCAAACGTTTCGCGTGTTAAACGATCCGATAACGCGGTGGAAAATGTTCGAACATTTTTTCTTATAAATATTTCGAGGGTAAAAAGATTAGAAACGTCGTAAGGGTTGGTTTCGAGAAAAATGTACACGGATCGACGATCGAGTCAAGGGTGACGACTCGAATAATCAATTTTCCAATCGACCGTAACCGGGAAACGTTCCTGTCCGCGCCTTCGATACTACGCTAGTCAGCCAGCTCGCGACCGGAAGTGTATCGCTCGAAATCATCAACCATTAACCCCTTGCCGTGTTAACACCGTGTCACGCTCGTGACGCACCCTGCACATCGAATACAATAAATCTGCCACGTATTTTCGCTTAATTGAATTTTAACTTCGATTGTATTTATCGTGATCGTAATTATGATCGATAAACGTAATGTTTTAACAATTACAATATACAAAATTATATGGCAAGGAGTTAAATAAATTTATTAAGTACTTCTAAAAAGAGAAATAAAGAAAATCTGATGATCATCGAGTATTCTCAGGAACGAGATATTTTTCTATAGACGACCTTTGACATTTTGCCAGCAAGTGAACGACCAAGGGCGGCCGGAAGTGCTTCGAGAAATATTTGAATTGTGTTCATTGCACTGTGCCATAGAAGCACGTATAATATATACATATACATATATATATACTATACAATACATACACGCTTTCATTTTCCGTCCATCTTTGATTCGCGAGTTCTCTCCGAGGGAGAGAACTAACTGTACCTTACCCTCTTTGGTTCTCCGTGAAACTTCCGGTTTCGGAGATTCTCTCAGGGTTGTGGGCACGGCCGGGGAGGAAGTGAAGAGGTGAAGTTCGATTATTGGAGGTGAATACACGCACGGGTTCGCGTTCTCCTCTCCCTCTCCCCCTCCTCCTCCATCTCACTCCCCTGTCTGTCTCTGTTGCTCTCGTTGGGGCGTCGTCATCGCCGTCGCCGTCGTCCTCCTCATCGTCCTCCTCGTCGTCGTCGTCGTCGTCGTCGTCATGGGCGGATGTACCTCGAAGGATACCACATCGAGCGACGAGTACGTATCCGCCGGAAAAGTCCCGGTAAAGGTTTGTCCGTGACCAACGCAGATTCTATTTTAATTTTCTTCCCTTTCCTGACTCTTAATTACCGTGGTTTGGAATCGAGAAATATTACTTTAGAATTAAAAAGTATTAGTGTTTGCAAATTGGAAATATAAGAAATTAATATAGAAGTGTAAATATAGGAATTAGGAAATGTGGTATACGGAAGTGTCGAAAGGCAGTAATTTTTGGGAAAACTGATTTTTGTGGTGCGACGTGTTGCGCCCCGAATCCATTGCATTTTTTAGCTTCGATTTCGTGACGTCACTTCCGCATCCGTCCAGTGACGTTGTAGTACGTCAGATCAGACATTCATAGAATTTTTAATAAACGAACTCAGGAAATAAATCTTTCTCAATTCATTTAATCAACATAGGACATTGAACTTTAACACTACCTACAAGTATTTTTTTTTAAATTTAATCACAGATTGATTATTAAATACATATTAACCAATTGATATACTGAATATTCTTGATCAAATTACCATTTTGTTAAACAATTTTAATATTTGATATTCAGTTGTTATTAAATTGAATTGCTCGTGTACCATTAATTAAGCACAGAGTTTAATTTGATCATTCTCTTAAGTCCTCGTATAAGGGATGTTCGACGAGTGTGTGTACCCAACATTTAATGGTAGCCACCCTCTGTTCGTTCACACAAAAGGGTCAACCCTTTTGCCCCTTGCTTCAGGGGCGTGGATGGGAAAACGGGTCGACTGTAAAAATTTTATTTGCGTTTCGCACGGTATATCAAACTGTATTCAATTCGTTGCTCTCGTCACCGCTGTTACACTTTCCCGGAGAAATCGTCGTTTAAACGAACATTTAATTACCAAATGAATCAATGGAAAGTTTCTTTATAATATTTTCTCCAATAGTGAAAACGATGGGAAAACTTTTAATTAAATACTTACTAATAGAAGTGATCCTTATTTACATTATCTGAGACCCGCACTGTTTGGATAATAAAATAAGGGGTTCGCCGTCTAAGGGTTAAATATAAATCTAAGAAAGAAAGGAAAATAATTTTATAATTATTACAATTATTAAGAGAATATATTATATAAAAAAAAAACAATCCAGCAGGAAGCTAAAGGGCGCGATGAGATCGTGTCCTGATTCTGGCGAACATCGAACGACGTGGTTACGATTAGCCCCAGCCTGTTCACGTTTATAAAATAAAAAAAGAAAATTGAAAAGGATATACGAAGTTTGTGTCCGCTTATAAATAGTCATATTAAACGACAGGGTTGCGATAATCGAAACACGCATAATCATCGACAATGGGCATATGCGAGTCGTCGGACGAAACGGTCGTCGAGGACGAGTACGTATTTGATCGTTATTCGATGTTCGGCACTGTACTTCACGAAATTCTAATTTCACTCGAGCTTAATAATTCGCAAGTTTGTTAAATCCGAGTGGAACATTACTGTCTCAGAAAATAAAGTGCACAACGAAACACGCCTATGTGTCACCGATCGCACAAATTTTACTTATAAACATTGCTCAAAATACATACCTGATGGTTTTTGTTAAATGGGGTGGTAAATTGATGGGGTGGAAGGGTCAATAAAAGAAGAGATACACGACTGAACTATTTTGAGTATTATACTGTCTGCACATTGCAAACAGATTGTAACACTGATAAAACAAAATTGATTTCTGTATTATTATAAGTTTATAAAATATTGAGGAAAAAATTAATGTAATTATTTCAAATTTCTGAGTATTTGAATTTATCGTTCATTGCCAAATTCAAGTAGAAAAAATCGATAATCTTTCTCGATCTTTTTTTGCAAATATTATTTAAACAGCAAAAAAAGATTCTTATTTAAAAAAAAAGAAAATGAATCCATCTTTTGAGGAGGTCGCACGATATCGGGAGCTAAGGGTTGGTCTCCTCGAGGATCGTTTCATGGACAAATATCCCCGATGCTCATTAAAGTGATCCGAACCTCAAAGGAAGTCCTGACACGACCTTTGACCCAATTCGTTGGTCGACAGTGTGTCAGGCTACTCCAAACGTGAGTAACACAAAGAATCGAATGATCTCTGTTGTTGCTCCTTTTATGATTTATTAAAAAAATAATGAAATTAATTAAAGTGATATTATTAAAAAAAAAATTCTAAGTTCTACAATTAAAATTATATGAAATTCTGATTTCTATAAAGAATCAAATATTTTATATAAAATTGTATGAGCTGAAATTTAAGCTTTTAGTAACAATCTTGTTATTTTGTAGATATTTTATCGACACAGGAAATCTAATAAAATTATCATTTACTCGATAACGAATAATTGTTTTATAATCATTATTGATCATCTGATATAAACAGTATGGTGAGAACATAATGCCTGAGATAAGGATGACTGATAAAAAATCTAATGGCATTATCACAGGGGAGCTTTAGATCAATGTTAAACACATCACAACGATGGTCAACATCTGGAAATTGGTTTTTCATAAAAGAAAATTGATTCTATACTTGTTAACATGTTTAATTATCATATATCTGATGTAAATGATAATATGTACTTCAAGTTCTTGATTTAACATTCCATTTTAAGAATTGATTCACCTTGTTATGCATTTTTTAAGTACCCTTCTTTGTGTTCTATGTTTGTTCCTTTAAAATTGACTCACAGTATTTTAACATTTGATTTTCCAGCAAAAAGAACAGCAATATGGTGGACCAAGCAGTCTTGGATAAACTTGAAGCTGGCTTCACCAAATTGTCCTCCTCTGACAGCAAATCCCTGCTGAAGAAATACCTGACCAAGGAGATCTTTGATCAGCTGAAAACAAAGAAGACATCCTTCGGCTCCACCCTTCTGGATGTGATCCAGTCTGGTGTTGAGAATCCAGACTCTGGCGTTGGTATCTATGCCCCTGATGCTGAATCCTACTCAGTATTCGCTGATCTCTTTGACCCCATCATCGAAGACTACCATGGTGGTTTCAAGAAGAGCGACAAGCATCCACCAAAGGACTTTGGTGACGTTGACTCTCTTGGAAACCTTGACCCAACTGTAAGTATTAAGAATAATAATCTACTTATACATAATTATGAGATAAATCTTCAATCTATTTCCTTTCATCAGTGATTTTATATTATTAAATTAGTAAATCTTATAAAGTGTTAGTAAATCTCTTATTAATTGATTTTGTATTTATCCAGGGTGAATTCATTGTTTCCACTCGTGTGAGATGCGGACGTTCCTTGGAGGGCTACCCATTCAACCCATGCTTAACCGAGGCCCAATACAAGGAGATGGAAGAGAAGGTGTCCAGCACCCTGTCTGGTCTGGAGGGTGAACTGAAGGGAACTTTCTATCCTCTGACTGGCATGAGCAAAGAAGTCCAGCAGAAACTGATCGACGATCACTTCCTGTTCAAGGAAGGTGACCGCTTCTTGCAGGCTGCCAACGCTTGCCGTTTCTGGCCCACCGGCCGTGGTATCTACCACAACGATGCCAAGACCTTCTTGGTCTGGGTAAACGAGGAGGATCACTTGCGTATCATCTCTATGCAAATGGGCGGTGATCTTGGACAGGTAATGAATCTATGATTTCAATTCTTTGTGGCCTTAGGGGAGGGACATTAAAGAGGTGCAAATAAATTAACTTTGATATTCTCGTAGGTGTACCGTCGCCTGGTGAGCGCCGTCAACGAAATCGAGAAACGACTTCCGTTCTCTCATCACGATCGTCTTGGTTTCCTGACCTTCTGCCCAACGAACTTGGGTACCACGGTGCGCGCCTCTGTGCACATCAAGGTGCCCAAGCTGGCCGCGAACAGGGCGAAACTCGAGGAGATCGCTTCTAAATTCAACCTCCAGGTCCGTGGCACACGTGGTGAGCACACCGAGGCCGAGGGCGGTATCTACGACATCTCCAACAAACGACGTCTCGGTCTCACCGAATACCAAGCCGTGAAGGAGATGCACGACGGAATCGCCGAGCTGATCAAACTCGAGAAGGAACTTTAAAGGAGATGAAACGACACGCGCGACCATCTTCCCTCTTTTATTCGCCCTTTAGACATTCTTAACGCATCGAGGACCCTAATCCAATTTCGTTAAGATCCCTCTTCAACGTTCGTACCGATTTCCACCAGCAGGAACGAACGTACATCGAAGAAAAGAAAATCACGTGAACTCGAAGATCAAACAAGAAACGTTGTAAAAGTTTGAATCTAGATCATTAAAGAAAACTGTACTTTGAGAAAGAAAGAAACGATGTCGACAAAAAGAATGGGGCATTTTTTAATTCGTATGTTGTTATGGAAATAAAAAGAAAAAAGGTACAGGAACAACTTCGGTCCCCATTAAGTATTTACGGTCCTTGATGTGCTGAGACCCTCTACGCAGCTAACATGCGCGTCCTTAGAGTTCCGTAAACAGTGACGACGAAACGCTTTGTTCGTGTTAAAAAAGAATGTCAGAAAAATTTATCTCGGACCAAGTCCGAGGAATCATTTTAAAATTAGATATTTTCAGTTCTTAGAAATCTGAGATTCTTGTCGTAGACGTACGGACGGCTTTCGTTTGTTTCCACATTCTCTCCTACTCTTTACACGCGTTATAATTACTGTTTACTATTATTATTATTATCGATACTATTATTTTAATTATTATTAATTACTATTATTGTATCTTTATGTTGACTCAAGTTCCTTTCCATCGATCCGTACGAACAACATTTAAAAGCGAAAAAGAGAACAGCTTGTATTATATACATTATGATATGTATGATTATTATTCTAAACAGTATTTTGATTTTGTTTCGCTCCCATTTTTGTTCTTCTTTTTTTTTCTAAGGACATGTAATCCAGCATGCTGAAGAAATACACGCAGTATTCTTTCATTTCTCTACTCTTATTGTTTCTTCTTCAACCTTCGTCTGTCACTGTCGATCCTCATCATCCATATCGTGCCAGAGTCAACGAAGATGAGAAGAGGTAATGTTTTAAATCAATGGATGAAGGATGTCTTGGATGTTTGTACAATGATTTTGATTATACAAAAAGTTTTTACCCTTTATGAGATTAAAGACACATTTTTAAGACTTAAATCCTAAATTTAATTTTAATTTTCAAATAAAAGTGGACAAAGCAAATAATAAAAGACTTGGATTACAAATTTTAATGTTTAAACGTAACCAACGTACTCAGTCCTTGATGTGTTAAAAGAAACGCGATGAATTACACTGTCTTGGAGCATCCCCCTTTGTAACCGATACAAGAGGATGCATATGTTGTCTCTTCATTCTCGTTTTTTACCGAAACTAAGAACATCTGCGACGAGTATAGCATGCCAAAGTGCTGCAGCTGTGGCAGTAATGATTTCACTATTAAATGTATGAAAATGTGAGTTAAAGACGAATAAAAGGACATACACATTATGTTTGTTGTCTTTTGTTGATCCTCCCCCAACGAATTTCATATAATTTCAATTATACAGGGTGTCCCAGAACTCCTATAGGAGCCGGAAATGGGGTTGATTGAGGGGTTGATCAGGGTTAAATGTTTTTATTTAGCAAAAACACTGATCAATCAGAGCGCGTCTCGGGCGCAGCGCTCAGTACCGTCAGTGTAGCGTCGAGCCTAGTCGCCCCGGGACAAGCGCCTCGGTAGAACAAGAAGCGTTAACGTAATCATGTAGTTTATTGAATAAATGCAGCTTTTTAGTACCATGAATGTTTCTAATTATTTAACAATCGCGATAAAGCAAGAAAATAATAAATAAAGGCCCTGAAATGTAGTCTTCGAGTCTCGTAATCAAGCGCAGGTTTATATCGATTTATATACTTAAATGATGTTCTAGGATCACCAAATTTGAACTAAAGGAAGGGGAAACTTTATATTATCATAAAAGTATAAATTTGTCACCGTACAAGCTCTATTTTTTATTATTTTTACCATTTTTAAAATAATTATATTTTTTACCTCTAGCGCCATCTCTTCGAAAAGTGCTGAAACTGCTCAAAAATTGACAGGAATCTGCCGTACCTACAATGATTATTTTTTAAGAAAATAATTTTTTGCTGTTTTCGCGTGTTTGAAGCATCTAATCGCTTCTATTTTACACTAATTATCGATTCCAATTGTCCGATTAATCCTAGAAGCCCGAAATATTGAAATATTAAAGATTAAATCGCACATTGAGAGAGTGAGAGGTGAGATTGGCGGACTAGTGTTCACTCTCTCGCACATTGTGGGAGTGAGAGGTCCGAGCATCTAGTCCTGCGCACAACGCCAATGTGCGAGAGAGTGAACACTAGTCCGCCAATCTCACCTCTCACTCTCTCAATGTGCGATTTAATCTTTAATATTTCAATATTTCGGGCTCCTAGGATTAATCGGACGATTGGAATCGATAATTAGTGTAAAATAGAAGCGATTAGATGCTTCAAACACGCGAAAACAGCAAAAAATTATTTTCTTAAAAAATAATCATTGTAGGTACGGCAGATTCCTGTCAATTTTTGAGCAGTTTCAGCACTTTGTTCGCAGGTGGCGCCAGGGGTAAAAAATATAATTATTTTAAAAATTGTAAAAATAATAAAAAATAGAGCTTGTACGGTGACAAATTGATACTTTTATGATAATATAAAGTTTCCCCTTCCTTTAGTTCAAATTTGGTGATCCTAGAACATCATTTAAGTATATAAATCGATATAAACCTGCGCTTGATTACGAAACTCAAAGACTACATTTCAGGGCCTTTATTTATTATTTTCTTGCTTTATCGCGATTGTTAAATAATTAGAAACATTCATGGTACTAAAAAGCTGCATTTATTCAATAAACTACATGATTACGTTAACGCTTCTTGTTCTACCGAGGCGCTTGTCCCGGGGCGACTAGGCTCGACGCTACACTGACGGTACTGAGCGCTGCGCCCGAGACGCGCTCTGATTGATCAGTGTTTTTGCTTAATAATTCAAAAACGAAGCCTCATCCGATATTTTTGCAAAGGAAATTGTTGTTCAGAATAGTTTCAGCTACCCTCCATTTCCGGCTCCTACAGGAGTTCTGGGACACCCTGTATAGGATTTAAAACGTTCTTAGCATTTATACAAGAAAGAAAATCCACATAAGATTAATGTCCTTTATAAATTTCACAAAATTATTAGCAAGAATATTTACATTATATCTGTGAGTATAAATCAGTCGCGTTTAAAAAGAAATATATATATTATTCATAACAGTTAATATACATAATTACATTGATTAGATAGCAGCAAATGAACATTCATGTTTTAATAAAAATAGTAACCTTTAGTTATGACAACCTTGGTGCGTCAGTCTCTCAGCACATAGAAAAACATTTGTGCGCAGGATTCTGAACAGATCTATGTATAAATTATTAAATACATTCATGGCACACTGCACAATACGCGTACAATTAAATGTGCATCTTATCCAATAAACTTTTAAATAGATTCAGTTAGATGTTTAGTTATACTGCGAATTAAATACAATCACTTTCAATTGACACATTAAATATTACACAATTGTAAAACTATCTTTCTTTGGAAAACATCACTTGTTAATTGTAAAATAGCATAGAAAAAATAATGTATTCCTTTTATATCTATGACAGTTTCCCTTTAACCACTTCATGCCGCTGACTTATCTTTTGATTCAAAATACATAAAGTCCTGAAACATATATTTATTAATAATTTCCTAAACGTATTGATGATAGTATTATTATATAGAATATCTTTTTAATGATAAACTTACAAATAGAAGACAAGCTCCAAGAAGAACAGCTTTTATCTTAACGTCTAAGTCTACTGGAAAACCAATACCATAATTATCTGCAGTTGTGAAGATTTCTTTTCCAATACCACTCCATTCTTTTCTAATTTCACCAACTCTGTGTTTACCATCCACGGATTTGATCTAAAAAGATGATAATAAATAAGAACATGATAAAAAATGCATAGAAATTATTAATTACATTTACCTTAAACATAACTTCTATACAAAATCGTAACCAAGGTCCCTTTATAATTAAAACAATGTCTCCAGCTGCATTTCGAACCGAAAATCTAGGTCGCCAAATAGACCAATCTTGCGTTATGGAACCAAGTAACGTGTCACCAGAATACACCTCTAATTCCTAAAAAAAAAATCAATTAATTATTTCAATATTCATATTTAATCCATTATACGCTGCACATAATAGTTTTACAACGCTTAGTTGGACGATTTGAATCTTCCGCGTTTCGTGGGTAAATTTCCATCTCTGCTATCCAGTAATTTGTGCGCGAAAATCGACTCCTGGTATTCAGATAGTAGGAAAGCGAGGAAGTAAGCGAATAAGTGTGTGAGAAGGATAGTAAACGGTGCGGGAAGGATAGAAAACTGCGAGAGAGAGAGCGCAAACTGTGCGGGAAGGACAGAAACTGTGAGAGAGAGAGCAAGCTGTGCGGGAAGGATAGAAAACTGTGCGAGAAGGAGAGCAAACTGTGCAACGAAGACAGAGACAAACGCCTCCTTCAACATGGCGGCTAACCTATATCGATCGAATCGCCGGTGAAAAATAATTAATTATTCACTCCTTCCGCACAATTTGTACACTTTTATGATTGAAAAATGAATCACAATTCATTAGCTATTTTCTCATATAATTTTGGCTAAGATTTCGTTGGTAATTAATCAGATATTTAGGATTTTGTAAGCGTATGTCCCACGAATTCGTTCAATCAATTAATTAAGATATTAATTACTCGGCAAATACAGTACGAATGTGTGTAAAACTGGTTGCAAATTACACGCAAATAATTAAAATCTATCCTAATAACGTGAAAGCGAATAAAATATCGCTTGAAGTGAAGAAATTAATAGGAAAAGAAATGATAATACGTTCACGTATTTTAGTGTCGATATAAATTATTAATAATTAATAATCTGAGCACAAAATCTGCACAAAAATCAACTTCTAATATTACTAAAGAATCATTCTATATGTTTAGGACCTCAATTCGTGCAAATGATTAACAGAAAGTTAGAAAATAATTAATTAACGTTACTCATACTTGTAGAAACAGTCAATAGTTCACAAAATTATTAATTAACAAAGTCCTGTAGCACGAAACTATAATGAAATTTATATAAGAACGTAGCAAATTAATTAAACTTCATTTTGCAATTATAAAAGTTAATGAATTAATCACGTGGAACGAATAAATAATCGAAAACCACGAGTATTCAACGAACTGCAGTCGAATCGTCGATAGTAATTTAATAATTATTCATTAATTACGAAAAAACGGGTGGTAAAATCTATATGAGAATGTAGCTGCTACACCCGACTACCTTTTGCAATCATAAAAGTGCACCAATTATTCCTGAAAAGCGATTAATTAATTAATTTTCACAGGCAGTTATGAATTGGAATCAGAGGGCTTGATCGTAGATCTCCTATACTTTCATGCTATCTAGCTACCCAAAGTTAGTTCGAAACCAAACCGCTAGATGGCGTTGATCCGTAATTTAATTTTTCCGCAAAATTCAAATGAGCGAAATGCTTTAAATATACGCTTACGTTCACCGTGCAATTAATCAATGTAATAATTCACAGAAGAAATTATAAATATGAGTAATTAACATAAATTAAAAGAATTAAATTAATATAAGGCAAATATAGATGAAATAAGACGAAATTACGTTGTGCCAACGAATGAAAGAATCAGAATGAAGAAGACGATAATGAACTGATAATTGAAGACAAAAACAGATGAAATAACTCCTTAAACGATATTGTTTGGATCATTTGAAGTTAAACAATAATTCTGCTCGAAGAATTCTCGTGTATAAGTAACAAATGAAACAGTTTACTCAGCACGTTGCTCGACTATCCGGTTGCTGTTGACCATGCACTATTCAACATGAATTCAAAACGTTGTTCCAAGTATAAAAAATATTATATTAACCCATGGGTCGATGTTTCTTCATTTTCAAGATATGGAGGGTGTACTAATATAAACTATAAATAATCAGCCACTCCACTTTTACTCAATTATGAATTTGAAAATACTTTGATTACATTTGACACAGACATACTGTACTGATATTTACAAGCATCGTTCAGAAGTCCAAACATTATTCCATTGATCACATCCACCAAGGTCAACCAAATCATTCCTAATGCCAACAGCAACTTCACATTCGCATTCTTCATTCATCACACTCTTCATAAGGCACTCCCAACTCCATACACCCTCATCAAAAGAGAAAAAGAGGATTATTAAACGTTTCTGAATATATCAGTATTATAAATGAAAGTTTATCATTTTTACCGTTTTGAAATTGGTATTATATTATTTGGCTCCATATCTCTAGAAGATAGCAGAATCGACCCATTGTTTATGCAACATTTCTTATACGGAAACGCCTCATAAATACGCTGCAATTTTGTGTTGCAACAGAATCGAATAATCGGAGCTTCAGTCTGGATTGGAAGCGAAACGAAAAGGTGTCCAGCGAGGGCCGGTACGTTGCTTAAAAGAGTACGAATTCGTGAGCAGCATTTCCAAACAGGCTCGAATAATTTTTCGTCAAAGGTAGCTCGCTGGTCGCAGATGGTGCGCACGTGTGAAGAAAGTTCTCGCAGCTTGGCACGGCCGAGAAACTCAGCCGAACGTTTTGCGAAAGCCGTATCTAGCGACCGCCATAAATAAAGAGGCAATTACGGTAACGCGAACGGACGTGTCCTTCATGACTCGATTGACTACCGACGTGACCGCGCGTCGATGCGAAATATCATTGTACGATTCACGTATACACACAGCTGCACGCTGAAAAACGATACGCGTCTGTTATGCAGATACCTGTAACAAATATTACCTGTAATCAATACCCATTCGTCCGTAAAACGATAATATTGTATTATTGGATCGAATTTTATGCGATCGAAGATGAACAGGCTTCCCTTTTCGATTCTTTGCAATGAAAATTTCGTTCTCTCTACAAAATTACTTTACCTCCCTTTATAACAAGCTAAACAGTTCTAAAATATTACAATTACGATTTCAAATCGTACCCAGACGAACACTTCGCGTATGTTAATGAATCAAAAGGCAAACGTATGGAACGTCGCATGAATACGATCGAGGATGAACCTGGTGGTTTAACCTACGAACCGACAATTTTATTGGCCATTTTAACAGCCTTACGAACCGTTACGTGTTTGATCATTCATTACGGTAAGGCGAACCGTGTTCCTCTTCCTTAACGCTAAATAAGGAGCGTGTCCAATACCTGCAGACAGCAAGGACAACAGCAGCTCTCGCATCTGAAGGGACGGACCATACGCAACACTTCCCTTCTGTTGTTGTCGAACACGAGGAATTCGCAGCTGCGATAGGTGCCCAAACATAAACGTCCACAAAATCCTGACTGTTCCGCCACATAATAGACCGGCTCTCCTCTGATGTTCGCCACAATGTATTTGTTTTTTGTTTCGAATCCGGTAAAGGCTACAATCATATAATATTCACGTTACTTATTGTTTCAACTAAGTACCATGGCTTGAACAATTTTTAATTTTTAATTAAAAAGATTAAGAATGCATTGAAACTGACCTCGCCATGGTACTTTATAGTTAATAGGTATTTGTAAATTAAAATTGAAAATGGACAACCTTCGATTAATTCAACCTTCTGTTGTACAAACAGATGACTAAGGCCCATAAGGTATTCCAAGCCTGGTGGACAAGTCGTACTCGGTGGTGACCAGCCACCTAAAATGAAAAAATAAACATTAGAACAATGAATGACTAAAGAAACATTTGCTGAAACAATTAACGCTGTTGCATGAAATATTTTTGAACATATGTCCCTATTTGTTATATGAATTTTTGAAATTCATTCTCAGTCTTATGTCTGATCTATAATCTGATCATTGGAACATCTACTGTTGTCGAGATACGAACAATTTTTCATAATTTATGATTAAATGAAAAGAAAAGAATAAATGTTTGTGTAGACAGTTTGTCCGGAAGTCATCAAGTCACCTCTTCTCCTCATCCGTGAGGAATCTTGTGTAGCCCTTCCTCTTTGATCGATATCTTTTTAAAGTGTCCCTGAATAAAGTTCGAAGCCGTCTTCGAATCTGTTGTACCTTCCCTTTCCAAGAAGTCTCAAAATATTCAGACTCCATCACTTCACTCACTATTTCTCGATCAGATTCACTAGCATTTGTTTCATCAACATAATTCGTCGATTCGATAACGAAATCACAATTCGATCAGATTGATTCTCGTGAAACTATATTAAAAAAATAAATAAATAAACAGATGTTTAAACGTGTCACTTTTTATACGATTAATTAATAATCGTTTACGATGCACGATGAGCTTGCTTCTACGTTATTGTCCATAGTATACATTTGGCAACAGAAGATGCACTAACCAAATCGGTTGTTTTCTCAAGTTTCTCCTCCTCAGCAAAATGATAAAACCGTGTGTACTTTCCCGGGGACAGATTTAGTTTCTTAGACCGGCCTTCCCTTGCTTTTTCACCTTATCTTCATAGATAAAGAAGGAAACAATAAACGTTCGGCATCGGGATGAAAATTTTCCAACTATTCAGTGTATACTGGACAGCGATACGATCGAAAGTATTTCACATTTTCGTTAACATTAACTTTCTCATATTATTTAACATCTACGTCAAAAAATATTTTATATTATTCCAAATTTCACGTAAGTATTTACTTCGTGTATTATTTGCAATTTATATAAATAATTTTTTCCAGTAATATCGTGAACTTAATTAAACGCCACTTGCTACCGATAGACAATGACCGTCGAAACGGTGTACGTTTCGAATTCATCGTATATCAGAAAATGGAACGGCAAAAGATTAAAGGTCTCGTGTAGTTTTATACAATACGATTACAGCCCTGCGCGAGGCTAATATAAATTGTCAAACCGACGACGAACGTCCGGCTAAACGCATTGTTTCATAAATTGAACAGAATATTATTTAATCTCTGCACACCGTTAATTGACCATGAATCACCTCAACTTGCAACCTCACTCGGCCACTGCCTTTTCACTTCCTTCGTTTTAAACTCTATCATTTTATCTGGAAAATTGTAAACAGATTTATTAAAGACGAATATGATTTTACTTCTTACTGTATTTGGCTATTCTTTTCTTTTTTATAACAACGTTATTCTTCTTCAATTGGACCACATAAAAGACGACGGAATAAACAAAAAAAGTGTAAGCAAACAGTAAAAAGGAAGCTGCATTGTGAACGTAGTTTCTCGTATCGGAAAGAGTAATAATCGTCCAGAAACTTTGACCCTAAACGAGGAATTCTTATATGCATCAGTGACCAGATATCAGAAAACAAGATTAAAGAAGTATTAATACTTTTTTTTTAACACTGCCTCACTTCAGCATTCATAAATCGTTGAAGCTTTGCTCAATAATTTTTTTTTTGCTCTTAACGATACGAAGATTAAAATTGTTAATGAATTTCATGATTCACACGAGATACATCGATCGAACAACATTTCAATATCGATCTCGAGCAACTTCTTTCGTACAAGTAGCGACACGAAACGCCGTGTTTAGCGGCGATAAGAAGATGAAACGAGCCACGGGAACACGAAACTGAATGTCACTTAGACCTACACGGTACGTGATGGTCTCCATCAACGAAGATGACTATTATCTACTTACTGATCGTCACTTGGCAAATAGCGGGCTGTATCATGGCTCGTTTACGTGTCTCTTTTTCTTGTGGTTACAGATCCAGATAACGTCGGGGAAGGTCTGATAAATTCAGGCCCAAAAACTACCTAAGCGATGAGGAATTATACTTTGCTTTATACTTTTAAATCTTGATAAGTCACGTCGTATCTTATGAATAAAAATTATCTTTGTTTTTGTCACCTATTGAGTGTTTTCTTATCATTTAATCCTTGCTGCTTAATACTGTTTGCTTTTGTCTTTTAATAGTAGTGTACGAGTGTTTAAGCGATATATTTAGAATCGTAATGAGATCTAATAAGGAACCTGAAACCGTGAATTCGCAATTATGCTTTGAATCTTTCGATTTTTCAAATAAAAGTTTGAAAATAAATGACAATGATTGTGCGTGTTTAAAGGTGGAATTATATAATCTGGATGGATATGTAACATTTTACCTTGTGATACTATCGGCATTCCAGGCGGTGGCATCGGGAATGCGCTGGGTGGTGGTGCAGTTGGGACGGGCATTGTCGACGACAAAGGTAACTGAGGTGCAGGGTACAGGGAATCCATTATTTTATACCTAAATTTGAAACCAATTCATTGCTTACATTAATATAAATGTCTATTAAAAATGACCAATGAGTATAAATTAAAAGAAAAAGTTGAAACGCGTTATACTTTTCGTAAAAACTGAAGTAACTTTTAGTTCTTTAAATATTTCTGAATGTAAGAAATGATTTTAAAAAAATGAAGATACCTAAGTGGTTCTCTTTCCTCTGTTTATGTTTTATTTTGTTATTTAGGTTATGTACGAAATGATTACTCGGTTGGTAATGAACACTGCATAGCAATCTACTTTATCTGCAGAGTCGTTTGCATTTGACAATTAGTTACGGAGAAAATCGTGTGATGACGAAACTCTAATCGTAATACTGTTTATGTTATTGAAATTGCCAGGTTATTGTCCGCTCGTAAAGGTCATTGTAACTTTACGTGAGGATGTGAACTATAAAGCGATAACTCCGCATATTTTTATTGATAACAATCCTTTGTCTTTCGATACGACTGTGATCGATAACTCATACCAATGCCTCTACTTATTCGCTACTTTGGCTATAACATAAATTATAATATTGAACATTCAATAAACTATATTATTATTATGCGTAAAACAATGAAATATTTTTCATCTCGTTAGTAAATATTGAATTTCGTTAATATTGAAAAATTGTTGGTTAAAAAAAAGAAAAAAAAAGAAAAAGAAGAATGATCGATTAAAATAAATATATTTTAAATTAATGCAAAAAACAAAGTGACACCTTAAACTAGTTTCCATCTCATTATATGTACTACTTTTTAATAGCCTTAAATTAGGTTTCATGAACCTTAATCGACAGTTTCCTTGTTTGTTACGAACAACCTCGATAACTTTTCGTTCGTGCGATGTTTTTTCTTATGTTCTTTTTTTTTGTTTTTTTCAATGTTCCGCAACACGCACTGATTGCGTTTTCCTCGGTGAACGAACGACAAGAAATCAGGTACAATGAATTTGTATGAATTAACGTTACGCGGCAACCAAGTTTCGTTATGTTGCTCCATTTAATGACACTGAAAATCATTGATAACCATAACGATAAAGCGCACGTGCGTTTCAAGAACCATATGCATTGTTCGAAGCGTATAATGGAAGCTGATTCAACATTGTCGTCGTGCCAATTATTTCACTTACCCTCTTTGAGTTTTAAACAAATTAAGACTGCCTCTTTCCACACACGTATCGTTATTGTACTAACCTTCACAATACTAAAAAAAGGAGGATACTTTACGTCCGCCATATTGCGGTTTCAAAAATTCCCGCTAAAACAAAATCTAAGAATCTTTATTTTTAAAACTTATAAAACAGCTTATTTATAATAAATTTCTACAATTTTAATAGCGTATATGATAATTATAAATACATATTTGATAAGTAGAAAGTATTTTTATCCTCCTTAATTTAAAAGGGATGGTATTGCAATGGTTAAGTATATCATTATATCTCGTCATGGTTATTATACAGTTTTCTGTAGAAGAAAATTGAACACGTAATTTTCTGAAAGGCCGACAAAAAGTAACCCTTCAGTGACTAATTACTAGTTCGTCACCAAATACTATGTAAAGTGATGCATTGTTCAGTTATGTACACTTTCATCGGATGATGTCATCGTGTCTCACATGTGTCTGCGTTCGCATACCACAAGGTCGTCAAATGTGACTGCTGGAATGACGTATCTATACGACACACCAATACGTAAGAAACGGGAAGCCTGTGTAAACCGCAAAGATGTGTGATAGCAACACATATTTCCGGTTTTTCAGAAAAGCACGGTTACGCCCTTTAATCGTGATAAAATGAACATCAAAGTTACGAGTTCCTTTTCTACTAATCTATTTCTGATTTTCTTACTCGTTCTTATCACGAAGAAAGAGAGAAAATAATCAAAAAGATACACAATATATATATATATATATGTACATTAAAAAATAAAAATGTAATTTTCCCGTTACGTACCTCTTATCTATTTTTTTATTGATCTATTTTAAGGATTTGTATTTCAGGCAGTGTTCTCATGTGTACAGCGATGCATTCTATGCAGCTGATCTATGCGAAGAAGCAGTGCGAATATTTTCTATCGTTTAATGATTTAGTACAACTATTTTCTTACAAATATATGTATTAATTAATATTAAAACCAATATTTGTAAGATAAAATATAAATCAGATAACATAATTTTAATTAATAAATGAAAACATCAATGTTTGAATGGTTTAAGGCATTGTCAATAATAGAACATCCCGGTGATGCATGGAAACGTAATGTATTATTTATAAAAAAAAGAAGGGTGGATTTCGATCATTGTTGAGCATGATTTTAAGGAATGTTTAGTAATATTAATAAAACTCACTGAACACTTGGGAGTGTGGAGGTCGTGGATAGTGCTGTCTGGAAGATAAGAGAGTGACACTTGCATCCGGTAAAGGGAGTTTCCGTGATTCCTCTCTTACTATTTTCCTCGGGTATGCTTCTGCACACACAAAGAAACAGACGAACATCGGTCTTCTCGTCCCGGCACTGCCATTCGTCCGAGTTTTTCGATCCAATCGGTGTACACCAATCATAGAACGGTGTCTGACACGGCGTGGAAAAAGGCGAGAAACCGAGGAAAATTTGTGAACGCGTCTTAAACCTGATTTTGGACGTTCCGCGAGATAAGTGTCGGAACGATATATATTTAGGTGCACGTAAACTAGCGGTAGAGCAAGGCGATAGAGGCGGTTGTTCGATGTTCGTGCAAGAGGTCGAAAGAAAATTCAAGTGTGATAAGATGGCGTCACGCACGTCAGACCTATGGAAGAAGTGAGGGGCAGAGGAAAGACAGGAAGGAGGCAGGCCAGGCGAACGTCGCCAGGGGACTGCGGTGTGTGACAGAGAGTTGTGAATATAGTGCTGTCATGTATTTCTCGAGCCTTAAATACGGCTAAATATCTCGATCACTGTGAAACATCGTTCACGAGCCATTGTCTGGTAACATTATCGATGCCTTTGTTCGCCAATAAGAACTGTTTTCGTTCGTGCACGATCGTTTCGATAATACGAGGACATAGTTAGTAGCGGCGATCAAAATTCTAAGTTGTAATCGAAGGAAAAAACAAAAACGTGCTACGATAAATCGGTTTGCTACTCGAGAGACAGAGAGAGAGCCAGCCTTCCTCTCGGGTCCTGGACACGTTGAGGAGGAGGAGGAGACAGAGGCGAACTGCCAAAGAGATGCGCGAGTTCAAGGTAGTCGTCCTCGGCTCGGGCGGGGTAGGCAAAAGTGCACTCACCGTGCAATTTGTTTCGGGATGTTTCATGGAGAAGTACGATCCGACGATTGAGGACTTTTATCGAAAAGAGATCGAAGTGGACAACTCGCCGTGTGTACTCGAGATCCTCGATACCGCCGGCACTGAACAGTTCGCGAGTATGCGCGATCTTTATATAAAGAACGGCCAGGGCTTCGTTGTGGTTTATAGTCTGACGAATCATCAGACTTTCCAGGATATCAAGGCGATGAAGGAATTGATAACCCGCGTCAAAGGCACCGAGAGGGTGCCAGTGTTACTTGTTGCAAACAAGCTCGATCTTGAACATCAACGTGAAGTGGACACCGCCGAGGGTAACGCTCTGGCGCATCTTTGGGGCTGCCCATTTGTTGAGGCATCTGCAAAAAATCGTACCAACGTTAACGACGTTTTTGCAGAAATTGTACGCGAGATGAACTTCAGCCCTGAGAAAGAGAAGAAGAGCTACTGCTGTTGCAGCGTCCTCTAATAATTAATCAAAATCTTGAGCCAGGCTAACAGAGCCGTGTTAGGTAAAAGAAAACGAATAGTGGCTGACCGCTGTGCATCAGATGAAATTTAACTCATCTGATGACTATGCTGCTCTCTCTCTCTTAAGCTCAATGTTGGGCTTGTGCTGTGAATTCACCAATCTGTAAGACTAATATTACGATCGTATCCTGGATTTTTGTGAATTCAAAATATGTCAAAGACTCATGCCGTCTCCTGGTTCTTTTTCTATCGGAAAATCACAGTCCACTGTTTAGCTGGGCTGTTAAATATTTTAATATACATGGATAGTATTATGTGTAATATTATTGTAATATATAATGATAGATATAAGTGGGCAATGAAAGAGGTAACTCCGTCAGTAAAGGACCAATAGTCAAGAGAAATGAAAAAAGGTGAAAAAGGAATAGGAAAGGACACGGATAGCGTTAAAGGGTGACAACACAAGAACTGCCCTGTAGTAGTTGTTACTTGTTAACAGTAAAGCCAAACGCGATAATGTCTAGCTTTCTGCTCAATTTAAAAGAAGCATCCATTGCGTATTTGTTCCAGTCCATGAACCTCTATTACTCACAGATAGATGCAGATTAACAAAACATCCAAATTGTTTGCAGATGTTGAAGGAATCACTGTGGTGGTCAGCCTCAAAGAAATTTGAGTGAATATTGTTTACAATGTACAGTCAGGAATATGAAAAAAAGACGGATGGTCTTTAGACACATTGTGCAATGATTTCCATTAACGATATATTACCTGTGCTCAAATATCAGAGGCTGCGGTAAAGAATACATTGTATAGAGGGCTTGAATAGTGTGTCGTTAATGGTACTGGTATTGATTGTACAGTTCTAATAGTAGAAATACGTTTTATTAAGATGAACAAGATGAATAATGAAAAGATGGGTCATCAATGAATAGAATTTTATATTTGAGACCATGATATTCGAACGGTTGTGTTCTCATCATAATTTCAATATGATTCCATTGCATACTGGATACTGTTTATACTTTTATTTCAATAAGGATTATCTTTGATTACCATATTTGATACTTCATATTTGATAATTCAAGGCATAATGAAAATGAAAGGATTATAAAAAAAGGAAATGGAAACACCAATGGAAAGGAAATGTTGGGGTAATGTTACGGAGGAACATTAACACATAATGTCAATCGTAAACATAATTATAGGATTTATATGGTAAAGTGTATATGATAGAAGAAAAAAAAAAAAAATACAAATCTTTGTACAATTCCAAAATGTTTTATAGCCAATTTTAAACCAGCAAGAAAAGGTGAGATGTCAAAACAAGTATTTCACAATAGCTTGCTGGTACATTGATCCCTTCAACTGCAAAAAAATGCATATGTGGTACTCATAATAATATCTAATAACATCCATTGCTTTGTATGAACAGAAAATCTCCGTTTGGAACTAATCACCACTGAGTTTGTGAAATGTAAACCAATAGATGTAAAAGGAATGGAAGAAGAAGATGAAGAGGAAGAAGCAATGGACTCTCTTATAAGTAGCAGTAGGTCGTGTGTAATTTTTCTCGTGTGATCAAAATCATATTATCCGATATTAATACCGCTTTTATAACAGTCATTACATTAGCTCGATACGTTATTATTTAACACAACCATCGAAGTCGTTCATTTCCGTGTGATTGTTGCACGACGTTTATCTTAACAGAAACAAGGGTTGTTCGATCGAATTATCAATCTTTTTTCATTTTACGAGTTTTAACTGAAGGATTTTCAATCCTGATTTCACGAAGGAAAACAAAGTGTATTTATAATTCATATGTTTACTTGTTCATCTCGATTACCCGTCTTTCGGATCGATTAACGAAAACGTCGAATTGTACACGAACGATATCGTTTTCCGGTTTCGTAATACCGTGGGACACCATCGAACTGAAAAGTTTCAAACGAACTGATGTACAGTATTTCTATCATTGGTAGTTAGAAAAAAAAAAAAATGTCCAACGACACGGAACATTATTTGGGAAACGTTATCGATCGTACGTTAACTCATTCTTTTCAAATAGTCGGTGCACTTTATACAAACGTCTCGTAGCGAATATACGTGGCTGATTTTTTTTCTTCTCCAATGTTAAAAAAGCATTTAACAATACTTTTCTCGTTTACATTGACAAAAAAGTCTGAAAATTATATCATTCTTCGAACAGTATCGAAGATATAAATTATTAAGCGTATGCAAAAGGTTGTGTCTTTGGTCGACGCGTTGGTATAACTTTTAAATTCAAAGATATTCTCGTCTTTTTGTTTCGTCAAGAATAAGGGCAAATACTTTGACGATTCGATTATACTTTATACGTAATATCAAATTTAAGGAAAAACTTGTGAAAAGAGATTGAAACTTTTGTATACTTTTAATAATTTTACGTTACGTGTATTCCATTAGATAAGCTTAAGTTCGAATCACGTTGAAGATTGATATGTATCGAAACGTACTGGAGAAAAAAAAAAGTATTGAATAGGTTCGATAGTAGCCTCGTGTATTTGACCGATAAAGGGTGCTAAATACGTTTCGTCGGCTTAAGATCGACAAAACGTATACCGACCGTAGCGAATCGGCCATCTAATTTCAATTGTAGTACTGTACTCAAGTACGTAAACAGGCAAAGAAAGAGGGGAAAACAAAATTTTGTGGGGGGAGGACAAACAGATATAATTATTCGTATCTCCTATATTTTATCACTCGGAAAATTCATAGTCTCACTGTGATCCCGTAGATTGTAACCGCAGTTTTTCTATTAAAAGACGACGATAATAAAACCCGCGCGTATGAAAGCCTTTTTCAACGGCGAATCAAAGGGCCTCTTTGTGAAACGTGTAAATCGTTCTCGCTCTATTATCGTTAAAACGTTTTCTCTCGCGCCCTCTTGGGTTTTTTGTGCTTCGCGAAAACCGTAAAATTGGCGAAAAGAAAATGAAAAAGAAGTAAGGACACACTCGTTTCTGCCTGTCAGCGGATAGCTTCCTAAGTAGTATATACAACCGATGCACGAAAATGGAATAAGAAAGAGAGAAAAAAAAAAAACAAATGTTTTCTATATTTGTATCGCTTCCTGAATGATAAAACACGCACCCACGTTTTTAAGAATATTTTTCTAAATAATGTGCTGAGAATTTTGTACGAGAATAGAGAAGAAGAAAAAAAGAAAGAAGTAATATCAAACTGATCTTTTACTTAGAAAGCTATCAAGCGTAAAAAAAGAAAAAGTCGAGCTTTGTCTGGGTGAGCATATCAAGTGTCAAGGACCAGATTTGTTTTCGTTTCCTTTCCTTGTTTCGGCCAGCAAATTTTGTCTGATTTCTTAGAAAAAGTTTTAGGCAAATGAGAAAAAGAAAGCACAAGAATTCATCACCTACAAAAAACGATTCGCATACGATTTTATAATTAGATATAAATAAATGAATGAATGAATAAATGAATATAAATATATAAATATAAATAAATAAATAAATAAATATATATATATATATATATATATACAATATATATGTATACATGCAGATTTGTTACGTAAAACTGGGTCACATTAATTCGAGAAACACCACGATTTAGATGTATATCGGCCTTTCAGTACTACCTGCGTATGATATTGAGTACGAAATACGTTATATTTTTTACAATGTGAAGAATCTGTAAATATTATAGCGTCGAATTATATAATAATGATAATATTAATATTAAATGAAAATGGACAAAAAAAAAAAAGCGGAAAAAAAAAGAATGAAACACCGATCTGACATTTGAAAATGGACAACAATATGAATAGCTTACAAGTAAAAAAATGTGCATTTCATTGATAAGCGACGTTCGTCAAATATTGTATATGTTTCTTCGTTTCATCATTGTCTTTTCTTATTTTTTTGGTTTCTCTTTTTTTCCTTCGATTCGCTGTTCCAATTCAAACTTGACTATGTTCGATCAATCACTTGGGTAGACAAGAGACGGATACTCAAGACACTTGTAAACGATACCATCTATAAAAAAATTGTAACTTGCTGGTAATGTTAATTGTTCGTCTGGTTTATTTTAACTTGCCTCAAAAAAGAAAGGAAAGCATGCATTATTTTTAGTACATGTCGTTTTTGCGAGTTTCCGTTTTTCGATGCAAGTAAAAGTAAATTGAAATCTGTAATAAAATGTATGTTTTGATTATGTGAAATTGAGGAGAATATATCAGAATTTAATAATGTAACGATATCGTTTTTTGGAATGTACAAATCTTTATTTGTCCAGTGTATTAAACGCGAATTACCAGCATAAGAATCTAGTCACTACAGAAATCTTGTAACTCAATGAACATGGAAAAATGTATGGTGCACATTTAGAGAGCAACTTTTTGCTGTTAGAATAACATGAACTGTACTATCCTATTGTCTGGTTGAATTTAATGTTTCAATTGTTTCCACCAAATACTTGAATGTTTTGTTTCTTTAGTTAAAAAATGGTATTGAGTAAACATTTGATAGGGTTCAGATTTTAAAAAGACAATAGGCTGATACAGAAATGAATTTTTCTTTTCAATATTATTAAGCTAATTGTTTTTCCATGAAAGCATTGAGATTATCCTAACGAAAACTACCCATTTGATTCTTTCCAGTCTCAATACTGGTGCACATTTTTTCTTTGTATGCAATTTTTTCACATTTTTTTATTACTAACCATTGTAATGGCATTTTGGAAATATCGCACAAATATAATATAGAATAAAAAACGAATAATAATTTTGGTACTAACTGAATAATCCTCTACAATGTAAAGATAAATAAAAATAAATTTCCTGAAACTTCGAAAACGTGCAAGGTAAACATTTACATATCAAACAATCAGTTACAATGTGAACTACTCTGCTGAAACCAGGGAGAGCTTGCTCATAAGAAAACGAGAATTCCATTGCATTTGTATAATGTCATATTGTATTACTAATGGTAAGTACATATTTAATTTACAAACATATAAAAACTGTATTAACTTCAATCTCAATAATGCTTTAAACATACGTTTTATTATATTTCTATTTTATCAGAAGTTCTAAAAAAACCCGAATTAAATTTATATCTTTAAAGCATCTAAATAAATTACTTAAACAAAATTATGAAAATTAAATAAGAGAAAAATAATGAGCAAATATCACCCAGTAATATGGAATAAAATCTACACAAAAGATTTTGAATTAAACTTAACAAACAAATGAAAAACAAAACATTATTTTTACCTGTTTCTTAAAATCATTATTAAATGCTGTTTAAATGCATCTCTTTAATATTGGTAAATTAATTGGAAACAAACAATTCGCTTATTCTTCTGATACAGTCATAGGCTTCTGTTGTGGGTACTTTCATACAAGCTGAGATTACTTCGTAAGTTACACAAAAATGAGAGACTTTTGGAGAATGAGGTACGCCGTGTGTGTCACTTTTGTAGTCATAATTATGTTCAAGACACTGGTCGCTGAAGTGCTGAAAGAAATTCAAAATATCTTGCGAGTGTTGCAGATAATCGTTCCCTGTATGATTGTACAAATTGGTGAAATAGGTTTCGAACAAGTTTTCGTACGGGCTGTGCTTTATACTTTCGTTCAATTGATGGATATTTTTGATTATCGACTTGTACAGGTTCTCCTTGTCGTCGAATTCTTCCAGCAAAATGAACATCCTGCAAAAACGTGTGAAAGACTTGATTAAAAATGCGAACAGATCGTTTCCACCGATGGATGGGTATTCCAAGGCCAAGGAGCACGCTTCGACCGTTAAGCGTAGAAAATGGTCGAATGCCTCGATCTCGTTGTTGTTACATCCAAAAATGAACCAGTATATTATAGTAAGTTCAGAGCCTAATCTCTGGTATTCCCCTTCCGTTGAACGAATAATAAGATGGCGTAAAAAGTCTTCCCTCAACAGACTCAAATCCGACAGAAAACGTCGCAGTTTCTCTGGGGTCTGCGGATCCTCTTTCAATCGGTTCAAAACGACAAAACAACGCCTCTCATAGTCTTCTATTATATCAATTATACTGACACCTTTCTGCGTTAAATACCAAAGGGACGAGAAGTATAATTTGTCTATCGGTTCGATGACACACTGGATCTGATCAATTATTTCTTCCTTCATGGAGACAGGAACTCTGTAATTCTTTATTTCTAAGAAGTATTCCAGTATTCTTGTTATCTGAACGAATATTTCGCTGCTCACGTACTTTGGAATACTCGTGTTCTTTCTTAAGAAAGACATTTTCCCTGCAAGCGCTATTATTAAATCCTTAATGTTCGTATCTTTGGTACATCTGACTTGTAGTTTACGAATACTGTTGAGAACAGAGTTAATGTTCGACGCGTTAAAAGTATCTTTCTTCAAATACGGTATAAAAACGTTGTTCATTAGATCGTGTAATTTCATCACAGAACTATCCAACATGACTTGTATAAAATCCATGAACTTCTTTGTATTCCATTCTAAATTCTCTATGCAAATCGTTCTCAAGATGCTTGTTAAGAATTGTTGATTGTTGTCCTCTCTTATCTGCATGAACGGTGACAACAGAAGCAAATCTTTGGCAGAGATCATGATATTTCCATACTGAGGATGGCCGATGGTAATCTTTACAAGTATAGTCAACACAGTTTTAGGATTCTTTAGGAGAAACAACAGAACAGTTTTTAAGGTCATTGGTGTCTGTAGGTTCGCGTTTCGCGTTATAAAGTCATTGAACACCTCCTGTGTGTGTGGAGATTCCAGATAATTTTTACCATCGTATTTTGTTACATACATGACCACAATTTCATAAATATCCGGTACACTTTGATGTGCCACTATTTTTGTGACCAAAGCGTAGGTTAATTCTTTTACATCTTCTTCGGTTGACTGTGAAAGAACGAAAATAAGATATTCTAATAAAGTTAAACAGTCTTTTTTATCCAACAGAGATCTATTATTGTAAACAAAATCGAGTATTGAACGATCCCATTCTTTGTATCTGCACAATAATTCCTTCATAAACTCCTTTTTGCCATCATCTATAGCACAACAGAGTTCTTGTAAGTTTAAGACATAGTTTGACTGCTTAGGATCTGGTTTTGATGATAGTTGTTGTAAACACTCGATTAGATGAATATTTTGTGATAACTGTTCATCGTTCTTCATAAGTTCTATAAAATAATAACATTCGATTCCGACGGATCGTTGCAACGAAATCATGTTATTCTCCTCGTCGTCTAATTCTGCCCACCCAATGTAAATGTTGCAATTAATCTCTTTGATTTTATTCAGCAATATGGTCGTTAATTGTTTGTTTATTGTCGCTATAGCGTTTTCTGCAATGGTATTTTCGCATTTTACGAATGGTTCCCTTCCGAACGTAATTTGATATAATTTTTCAAGATTTTTGGGAACTGAAATGTCATTGCTTTTATTCTCCAGGCATTTCCTTATCGTGCAAATTAATTTCTTTAACATAATACCATGTCTCTCATATTTTTTTAAGCCTGACGACTCTGTTAAATAAGGTAGTTTTGAATCTGTTAACAGTAATAAGAACTCCTCGAAATTAATCAATAAATCTTGTATGCTCTTTTCAATGTTCGTGGATTGTATACCATTCTCTTTTAATTGAAGAAATTTGGTATGTACAATTAATATCAAGCGGTACACGACTTCGATTAATCTTCGAAAAGGTAATTTGTCTATACATTTTGTGATTGCCATCAAAATCTCTGTACATAAATCAAAAGGTATGTATAACAGTAATTCAGTTAAAATTTTTTCATATTCAAGAGTCCATACAATTTGCATAAATAAGAATGGAGATAATGATGGACACATATCAACTAAATGCCCATAGACAATGTCTTCTGCTAAACGTTCTTGGTTTTTGAAATTAGTGTTTAATAATAAATATTTGTATGACTCTATGCATTTTTCATTATCTACTGTAGCCTTCTCCTTTATAGGTATGTTGTTAGCCTCAAATATTTCAATCATTGATTTACATATATCATCAATGTGATTATGGTTGTCAGAAGTTATACACCCAGAAAATAATTTCAATTCTCCACATTCTTGATTCTTCTTCATAAGATACATTTGAACCTTTTTGTAGAACTCATTTGATTCGTTCATTGTGAATGTTATTCTTGACGATATTGGTTTGTAAATTTTGCTTAATTATCAAGGTAAGCTTCTACATAAATCTTTGCATCAAAAATAGTATCTTTACACTTATCTGATTGTTTGTAATACCTTGTTAAACACTGTTATGTTCCTGAAAAATTATTAAGATTATTATTAAAAATATAATACTAAAATTACAATACAAAATAATAAATGGAGATTATCATTACCATCAGCTTTTACAACAATGTCACAATGCATTTTTGCGTTTTATGTACTTGAAACCATGATTATGGCAGATGTGTGGTTTTCGATTTCGAATTGTATATTATCTTGGCAAGTTGGATGACTATATTTCTATTGCAATCGAATGAAAAATACACGAACAATAGATAATTTTATCATTGGGGTTACGTCATTAACAAATAACGTATATAAGTACCATTCGTTTCTGTTAACTTCACTCATTGAAGAAAAATGGTTCGTGCGTGGTACATGGATGACACTGATGCAGATCAACGACTGGAACACCATAAAGAACCACCTGAATACATTTCTCTTGAAAACTTATTCGAGAGTACGGGTGTCGAATATTTTAAGGTTAGATTGAACCTTAAGGTTTAATAAATACTTCTTTCATTGTAAATACTGTGTTCTTCTACAACTTCATTTCAACGTTTAGTTGTCCATGGGTTTAATATATACTTCAATTAATTAAAATTCTTAATAATTATTTTTAAATTACTAATATTGATTTAGGTAAATCATAAAGATTACAAAAATGATAATACATTGTTGGAATTGAAAAAAAAGCGTGGTTACACTTACGAAGATGAAATAGAATGTTCTAAAGAATGTCTTCCTAACTATGAAGAAAAAGTAAGTTTCGAAAATTATTTAAATTTTTATGTTTATAATACTTAATATTTAAATTATGATTAGAAAGGATAATAATAAAATCAAATTTTACTTTTTATTCAGTTAAAAAATTTCTTCACGGAACATCTCCATACGGATGAAGAAATAAGATTAGTATTAGATGGATCAGGATATTTTGATGTACGAGATAAGAATGATCAATGGATACGTATTGAGGTTAAGCCTGGAGATCTAATAATTATTCCCAGTGGAATATATCATAGGTTTACCTTAGATATAAATGTAAATATATTTTTTTAATAGATTATAAAGATTGATATAGCATTCTGATTAACAAAATTGTCTTTGTTTTCTAGAATTACGTAAAAGCGAAACGCTATTTTGTGGGAGAACCTGTTTGGTTACCATATAATAGACCAGCTGATAATATGGAATGCCGCAAAAATTACCTGAATCGTTTAAACAACGGTTTTCAAATCTCCTCAGCTTAACATTTGTTACAAAGATTACAATTAAATAACATATACTTTAAGATTGTATGTAGATTTACATTCCAGATTTTTTTCAGTGATTACAGCTGAAATATCTGCTATTTACAATTTGTATATAACATTGATTAATGCAGAACAATAATTAAAAAATGCATGTTTTATCAATCTCCACAAATGGACTTATTTTGTGAAATGTTAATAAAGTTTTAATAACGGAGATTCTAATCTTTTTATTTATAATTTAATTATTGTCTACTTCTTATAATACAAATTGTTACTTTTATTACATTATATTTGTATGTACAAAAATTTTATATACGAATACTGAACTAATATAGTCTTGATTGTTAAACATTTGTTTCTGACACAGACTATTGTGTGCTTTATATACAAACTTTGATATACACGTAATTTCATAAATTTTTGAACTTACAATTCTTTGTGTAAAATTTCTTTACAGCAAGATCATTTTCACAATTAAATAAAAAAAGTCATACTTTTTTCTTTAATACGTAATACGCGAAAGAATATCGTGATGTAATCGTAAGTCCAGATGTTGTTGGATTTACGAATATTATCGTCAAAATTTAAAAAGTTCGATCAAAAAGAAAAAATAAATACTATTATCAGTGTTTTAAATAATCAGTCCTAATGTGCAAAAAGATGAGTCAAAATAAAAAACATTCACCTTTTTGATAAGCTTGTCTTAATGTATTAAAAATCGGCGTTAACCGTAAAATTACTTTCGACTCTGTTTTGCATTACTCCCCATTTTTGGTATTCTCCAACTTTTTTCTCAAAAAAGTTTGTCTTACCTTCTAAAGAGATATGCTCCATAAAATCAAACGGATTTTCAGACATATATATCTGCAAGTTAAAAATCGTTATCGCTTTTCAATCACTGTTATTATCATTTAATTGTGACATTTTTACAAACCTTTTGACAACCTAATTCCACGAGTAATCGATCCGCAACAAATTCGATATATTGGCACATGAGTTTACAATTCATGCCTATCATTTCAACAGGTAGAGCATCTGTCAAGAATTCTTGTTCAATTTCGACGGCATCCTTAATGATCGACGTGACTCGTTCGTTGGATGGTTTTTGTACAATGTGTTTAAACATTAAACATGCAAAATCGCAATGCAATCCCTAAAAGAATAAAGCATTTAATTTATTATTTTATCCAGTATAAATTAATATTCTGCACTTCAAGATGCACCAACCTCGTCTCTAGAAATAAGTTCATTACTAAATGTAAGTCCTGGCATGAGGCCTCTTTTCTTCAACCAAAAAATGGCAGCAAAACTACCACTGAAAAAGATACCTTCCACTGCTGCAAATGCAACTACTCGTTCGGGGAAGGTGGCAGTATCATGGTTTATCCAATTGAGCGCCCAATTAGCCTTTTTCGCGACGCAAGGCAAAGTTTCAATGGCATTGAATAAAAAGTCTCTATAAAATGCAGTTGTAATGTATATTAAGTTTTGCTTTAATAATATAGAAATTATATTTTACCATTTACCTTTCTTTGGCATCTGCAATGTATGTATCAATTAACAGGGAGTACATTTCTGAATGCACATTTTCCATAGCCACTTGAAAGCCATAAAAACAGCGTGCTTCTGTTATTTGCACCTCCTGACTGAACCGTTCAACAAGATTTTCATTGACAATTCCATCAGAGGCAGCAAAAAATGCTAGTACATGAGATATAAAATGCTTCTCACTGGCAGTCAAACTATTCCAGTCAAATATATCCTTCAAAAAGGCAAATATTTCATATTATCTTTTTGTACTTGATGTTGATAATTAAAATTCAGGGGTATTAGTACCTTAGAAAGATCTACTTCTTCTACAGTCCAGAAGGAAGCTTCAGCTTTTTTGTACATTTGCCAAATATCTGGCCATTGGATGGGGAAGACAACAAATCTCCGTGGATTTTCCTTTAACAGTGGTTCTAATTCTGGATTGAATTCAGTTTCTTTTAGTTGCACTTTCCTCACAGCTTTTGTCTTGTTCATCTGAAAGAAAGAAATACATATATAAGGAGTAAAAAATATGATTTAAGGATAATGTATGATTACAATAATAATTGCTTACTACAGCTTTTACACCATTATCTTGAGAAATAGTTGGTGAGGTACATAATTTTTTGGGCGATGTCTGAAACAAAAAAAAGTAAAAATTAATGTAAAATAATATTTTACAATGTTGAAATTAACTAAAATATATGGAACAGAAGGTAATGCTTTACTTACAAATGATATAAAGATATTTTTTAATATCATTGTTAATGTCAGACAGATGCAAAAACTTATGGATGTAAAGACTCTATTATATTGCATGATCTCATGCAATAGTGAACATGCTACCTATTATATTATCTAATCCTAAGAAGTGTACAAGGAAACTTAATACTTTGAACTACAATTCAAAATTACATCATTACCTTATATTTCATTATATATTATTTCTGATAAAAATCAAAACTTTAATGAGATATTATAATATTTTTATTTAATAGACTTATTTTTAATTGAATAGACCTTATTTCCTAATTATGCGTATTACATTTAATATTTATTTACATGTTACATAAACCTTTTAAAAGACTTAACCTGTTATAATATAAATTATGTTACAAATGTTTGTTCAGTAATGATAGTTTTAGAAATTTATATATAGAGCAAATAGATACATTTATAAATTTCTTTGTAAACAGATACTCTATAGAATTATATTTAACAAAAAATATTGTTTAATATGTGTACTGCACTGAGCACATGGAAAATGGGCAAGAATACACTAGTATTAAACTTGCAAATTTTACTAATAACTATTTAAGTGTTTTCTAAATATGTTATATGTTTAATTCATTAGAAAACCGTAATTGTATAAAAATCAATATAGTGACTTGAAATAGAACTTCCTTATAATATACAGTACAATATATGATAGATAATAAAAAGTAAAAGAAAAGAATGATACATTTATTAATGTTAAAACCTTTTATCAGATGTATTCGGTATACTGTAATTCATATCTTTTTTACATATAAAATATGTATAGAAAGTAGTACAAAATAACTAAAACTTTAAGATTATGAATCAAACTTAAATAGCAATGAATGGAAAACGTTTAGAGTAAAAAGAATCCCATAGAAACTTGGAAGTACTTACTTTTTCTTTGAGAGACACATTCTCAAGGTGTTTACGAACATTTTCTTTTGTCGATACTTGAAGCGGCATTGTAAAATTTGGGTGATTGTTACAAATAAAGGAAACGAACACAGAACAGTTCCACTAAGGAGTTATCAATAGTTATCACTTTACAGTCAGGACACAGGCAGCTAAATGTTACAAAAATGATGTTACGAGCATGTTCTATTGGCGGTACATTGCCGTGTTTTGCGCCAAACTACCATAGACCAATCAGCTGATCGCTTTTTACCGCCAAAATGTATCACTTTCTATAATGAAAAAAACAGCGCATATTTATGAATGATATTTGCTCAAAAATCTAGTAAAATAATTTTCTTTGTGTCTGAAACAAAAATCCGTTGTAGAAATATTGTATACAGTCAATGATTTTCCCGCGTATTTCGTGGGATTGCGCATGACGTCTCGTTGTGGGCGCGAGTTAAAAATCAGCTTCACACTCTCAAGAGATGAGCTTGGGGGCCCTGTTTTAATCTTTTACAGTTTAAAAAACATTTTAAATCACAAACCCGCTTTACATAATCGTTCTGAAAGCATTGAAAATGATAACAGTGGAACGATATCCATGTTATTGACTTTAAAAAATTGATTACGGAATGTTGAAAGTTATATTAATGAAAAAAGAACATAAATGTAGGTTTTTCTCTTACTTAAACAATCAAAACTTATATATTAGTTCTTCTAGTTTCATAATCAAAGCAAAAGCTTAATTATTGAACCTTTATAAAGAATTTAATTAAGAAATATCGAAATGGTACATTATTCAATTTAAAAATCCCGCCATTTTTAACGATGTTTCGAGTTTCTCAGTCGGTAATTGTTGATCAGTTTCACCACTTTGTTCGCAGGTGGCGCCAGGAGTAAAAAAAGAAAGTCGGTAAAAAATATTTATTTAAAAATCTGCTTTTTAACGCTGCTGCTTATGATATTTTATTGTTATAAATGTTTCTATAACTTCGGTTTATCAGGAAATTCAAGTATTATTAAAAAAAAAAAGAAAAAACTTTGTCAATCTTTGGTCACTTTCTACTTTACCGACATCGGTTACTTTCTTAGGAGTAGGACGTTCTTAAGGGGAAACGTTTTCAATATAAAGTCAATCTTTAGAGTATTCTAAATAAGGATACCCTGACGAGCAAATAAATAAAATCTTTAGCAGTAAGTAGTACAGAGGCGAATAACATCTCTAAAATTACATTATATTAAAAATTCCTTAATTGTTAACATTATAAGAAGAAAATTAACGATACGAACGGACCTAGCTCAATAATTTCTCTTCAAGAACATTGAAACGTAAAAGAAATGATAGAAATCACCAGCGACACACTAAACAAGGTACTTAAACGTCAGAAGTCGGTCTCTAATACCTGCTTAGCGACATTATCGAAACCCAGTAGTTCGTTTCCACTGTTAAACGGCTTACTCGTCACAACACCTTCGTCCCCCCGAGGAATGGGTTGAAACTATCCGACAAATAATGAACGGCCGCGTCTCGAAGATTGTTAAAGGCAAAACGAAGCCCGCGAAGATCATCGATCTTCATTTCTCCGCCTCGAAGAAAACAAGGTATCGTCGCGTACGCTGAAAAGGTTACGCGAACTGGGAGGTGGTCCGTTTATCCGCTGAATGGATTCAGAAGCCCCGGAAGAGACGTCGAACGTCACCGTTGCTCCTATATAAAACGCATCCGGGCACACCGTCGGCCCAGTCGTCGGAGAACTCCAATCGACATGGTGGTGAACTTCAAGGTGTACAAGAAATGCTCGCCGAACGGCAAGATCGCCCTCTACCTGGGCAAACGGGACTACATAGACTACCTGTCGGGTATCGAGCCGGTGGACGGGGTGGTGCTCCTGGACCAGGACTACGTGGACACCGGTAGGAAGGTCTGGGGCCAGCTGATCTGCAGCTTCCGCTATGGCCGTGAGGAGGACGAGGTTATGGGCCTCAACTTCCAGAAAGACCTGTACCTCATCTCCGAGCAGCTGTTCCCGCCCACCAAGAAGATGGAGGACAACCTGACCAAACTGCAGGACCGACTGATCAAGAAGCTGGGACCCAACGCCGTACCCTTCACCTTCAAGTTCCCCCAGAGCGCGCCGTCTAGCGTGACTCTGCAGCCTGGCGAGGACGAGACAGGCGAGCCCTGCGGGGTCAGCTACTACGTGAAGATCTACGCGGGCGAGGAGGAGACGGACGTGACCCACAAGAGGAGCACCGTGTCCATGGGCATCAGGAAGATCCAGTACGCGCCCACGAAACAGGGCCGCCAGCCTTGCACCGTGGTACGCAAGGACTTCCTGCTGAGCCCCGGCGATCTGGAGCTGGAGGTGACCCTCGACAAGCAGCTGTACCATCACGGCGAGAGGATAGCCGTGAACGTGTGCGTGAGGAACAACAGCAACAAGGTGGTGAAGAAGATGAAGGCCCTGGTCCAACAGGGTATCGACGTGGTCATCTTCCAGAACGGACAGTTCAGGACGGTGATCGACGCGGTGGAGACGCAGGACGGCTGTCCCATTAATCCTGGCTCGAATCTGACCAAGGTACTGTACCTGAAGCCGCAGCTGGAGAACAACAAGCATCGCAGGGGGATAGCCCTGGACGGCAGGCTGAAGAGGGAGGACAGCGAGCTGGCTTCGAGCACTCTGCTCACGTCGCCGGACGTGCGCGACTCCTTCGGCATCGTGGTATCTTATGCGGTCAAGGTGAAGCTGTATCTGGGCGCGCTGGGCGGCGAACTGTCCGCGGAGCTGCCGTTCATCCTGATGAGACCGAAACCCGCGGACAGGATCAAGCTGGTGAACGCCGAAAACATCGAGGTGGAGGACACCACGGAGGAGAAGCAGCCTATCAGCTAAGAGGTCTTGCTATTGGATCGAACGGAAGTTACGAGCGCGATTTCTGGGCTGGTGGACGGGTACCGTATCCGCGTTGGGGTTTATCGACGATCGATGAATGCATTGATTTGACCGAGTTATTTCTTCAGCGTGGTGTTGTTTTGGTTTATCCTTCTTTTGCGTTCACGGTACTGTCGCGTTACGTCGCCACACGCTTTATCGCATTGCGAGGGACCTTCCCTTTGCATAGACCACCTTTCCATCATCGTACCACCTTGAAAAATCCTCTGAGGTCTTTGCGGTCAAGGCTTTGACAATTAAACGATGCCTGCTGGAAGAGGCTCTCGCTTTGCGGCGACATAACGCGACGTTACTGTGGCTGATTTCAATATTGCAGAATTTTCTGAGAGGATAATGAAAAATAACATTTTCTGAAATTTTATTTTTATTTCTGATGCCAATGAATCGATATTAAAATTACAGGAAGATTAGTTGATAAGGATTCTGACAAGGAATATCGTGACTTATTTTGATGATCAATTTATAAATATACTGAGAATGATTTAAAATTTTATTTGTAAGGAGGCTATTGGAATCACCTTGAATTGTCACAGTAGAAAATGGTCGTGTATGGTCAGACATACTTGATTCTGAATTATTAACACGTTGGCTCCCATAGTGGAAACGGTCGTATGTGATCAGACACCTGGATACATCAATTATTAGTAACACATTGACTGAAATTTTAATTACTAAGGACTCTGTCGATTAATTTTTAAATTTGCGTTATTATCTCCACAGCTTATTTTATCGTTTATTAATCATTCAATTATAGAAGATTTCGTTTCTTCCTTAGAATCAGAGGCTCCAACGTGTTGAATTAATCTGAAATATCGAAGAAATTTCAATAAATAAAATACACATATCTTATAAATTGTGTACGAAGACACGAGAAAGGTTCGCCAGTACCTGATGTAATTTTAGAAATCCACGCCTAAGGGAATTACACGCAAATCACCCATAGTTTGTTCACACAGTAGTTGTGCTGCAATTAAAAAATTTCTTAGAATAAAAATATATGTACTGTCACGAGTTTCTATTATCTTCTTCTCCCTCCTTCGTCAATAATGGTTATCGATTTCAAAATTAATAGTTGATAAAGTTCAACTTACAAATTTTTGATATACGAATTATTCCACAACGCTGTAAGTTCCAGTAGATGATCGGCAGGAGGTCAGAGAGGTTTTTCTCCGAAGCTCTTCCGCGTTTCCTTTCGCCTCGCCTCGAGGAACCAGTTGCGCGAGTACTCGTTAAGATATTACCGAACAAAGCCGCATGGTATCGTAATCGAGACGACCCTTCCACGTTTCAATATATCACGATTAATTAACTTGGTCGAGTAGATAACGTGTCAACGAAATTTATCTTCCTGCGTCTCCTTTGAACTCCATCGTGTCCCTTTAAAAGCACATTTATCGGTCAATTCCAAACCAGAAGCATCAAAGCAAGAAACATTAGAAATTACAAGATTACAATTAATATAATTGCTAATTGAAGGGGATGAAACATAAACATCCCCTTTACAATCTCAGGTTATCGATTTTATCGGGGGGAAAAAATGTTGCGCGAAACAATAAAATTAGAATAATTATGCAACCTGCTGATCTATATCGCGGAGGAAAGGTTGCTCCCCGTCGCGTAAAAGTAACAAGCGTGTCTGGAAACGCGACGCGATCGATCGATCCTCCTCCTCCTCGCCCGATGAATTATCCGCAATTTCGTCGACGGAAAAATAAAGGTGAAACGGCGCGAACAAAAGGTGGATGCGTGAACAAGGAAAAATAGAAAAAAGAAAAAGGAAAAAGGAAGCACGTTCGACCGAGAAACCGAACCGAGGAGAAGAATCGAAGGTCTATTTTCGTTGGGAAGGTCGCACAGGTATATCTTGGCTGCGACAAATCGAAGGACACGAGGACGCGAGGATCCTCGCGTGGAAGGTCCTGAGAAGGGCAGCCGAGGATACGTACCACCCTGTGGGTGTTGCGCGACGGAGAACGAGGATAGAGATCCATACTGGGAGCGAGGAGGATGGACGTAAAGGACAGACGGGGCGGTGGTAGGGGATAGGGTCTGGACGGAGGGAGACGAGCGGATAAAATTAGAGAAAGAGGGATAGAGAGGTCAGAAAAGTGTAGGGATAAAGAAAAAGGAGGAGCGAAAAATCGAAGAAGAATGAGATAGAGATAGATATAGATAAATAGATGGATAGATACCGGGGGAGAGAGGGAGAGGGAAGAACGAAATGCAGAAACGGAGTAGTCGGTGGTAGCGATGGGCACAAATGATCTGCAAGCGAATAAAACAAATTTAAAAATTGATCCACGATACAAGAATAGCAATAATAATTTTTCTTTCTATTCAGTCCATCCCTTAAACCTTTCTGTAGCTTAATTTCTATTTCTGGACTTGAAACATCAAGTTTCAAAAGAAAATCTAACTTATCTGTCGTTTCGTTCGAACGAGTCGATCAAAACGCGCATAGTCATCTAAAAGTAACTTTATTCGATCCTGGAACGAAAAGACAGAGTTCGTTTCATGCTCAAAGCAATAAAAGGGGTTGAATAATCACGATTTATGTTTAATTTAAGGATGAAATTTATTAGAGCTCGCTTGGTCCCATCGCTAGAGTCGTGTGGAGAGATCGAATGAAGAGCGAGAGGTCGAAGAAACACGTACACACACGAGCACGGTCGAACGTGAACAAGTGCGAGCGGGACGGACATAGAGCGTGTGCACGATCGGGAGAAAGACAAGGCGAGTCGGGGGTTCGGTCGGACCGCGGGCTTGGCTGGTGCGTCAGTCAGGCTCGAGACACCCGCGCGTACGGAGCGGTGGTTGCCTCCCCTTATTCGGTACGTTACGTTCGATGCGCCCCCTCCATCACCCCTTTGGCCGGCTAGCAAGAGTCTCGTTTCTCGAGGCAGTGTCGCGCTGAGTGTCGTACCAAGCGTATTGCTCCACTTCTTTCTTCGATATATTTTTCGTTCACCCCGCTTCAATACCGGTGGTTCTATCGTTCGTTCAGCAACACCCCCTTCGTGTACATTCGATTTTGTGCCGCGTTTCAAGCATCCGCCAGAAGAGGAGCCACGCACAGGAGAGAGAGAAGGCTCTCTTTTATTCCACTGTCCGTGACATCCAGACCCCGAGTACAGCGTAAGAGGAACGGAAAAACCAAGTGGAGGAAACCAACCCCGACTGTCTAGTAAGTAAGACTTTGAATCTTTTCATTTTTCTTCTTTCCTCGGGATTGTCGCGTTTCTTCATCGACGAGCGGCGAGTACACCGGCGAAAACTCAACGACGAGTTTCTCTTCTGTACCCGCGGCAGACGGTGGCATTGATTTCCTCCTCCCGTCCTCTCTCGCCACCCGTTCCGTCCGCCCCTCTGTATGCACGCATGCACGCACGGGACCGTGATCTCGTAATTTTCAACGGAACCCCTTCCTTTTTTCTCTTTTTCTTTCAACCGATGAATAACTTTGAAAGAATTCGCGAAAAGATTCCTCGAGGCGGAGGGCAAACGAAGAAGGGAGACGAAGGAGGAGTAGGAGGACTGGGAGAGAAAGGATCGTTTGGGAAGATGGTGGGCGGAGGTTCGTTGTTCGCTACGCTTAAATATTTGCTCGGGAAGCGTCCTAATATAATACACGGGCCCGAATGTATCGTTTACGATGGCACGGGGGGTTGCGAACGTTTGTTTTGCTTCCACTCGCGGCGGATTTCTTTCGATTGTCTCTGGGCTCGTTTCCGTTTCTGCCTCGAGAGCGGAGGAACGAGTTTGTTCCGAGCGTAATTTCACGCGAAACTCTCGCAACCTTGAACGCCCCGCGGTCTGGAACTCGGGTCCGAAGCTGGTCCCGGCTGGGTTCAGGGGCGTCGCGAAACCCGGACGCACGCGTTTAACCCTTTTCGTTTCCATCGAAAATTAACCCTCTGCGAGTGAAACATTTCTGAACTTGACACACTGGACATTACTGCCAATAATCCGTCCCTTCCAAGTAGTAAAATAACCAGAAAATTCTTGACTGTGAATAAATTTCTGACAAAATTTATTATGATATAATTATCAGAAGAACGAATTACGAGTTTCTGTACAGTGATTGGGATTAACCGTGGCTTTTTTTAACCGGGTTAGAATCCGGACGAGAATTTAACAGTACGATCACGAATACGTCGGGACTGGCCGGGTCGGTTTCTCCTCGAAAATCGTTGAATTTCATGGTCGTGTCCGTTGCCCGATACAACGATCGTTGATAGCGTGCGCCACGATTAAGATATCTCTCTGATTGCTTATAAACAAGGTAGCATGTACGTTTATACGTTGTTAGGTACATATGTACGTCGGTTGTTCCGTCTTCTCGCACGCGCGTCTGTTTACCGGTGCTCCAAAAGCGAGAGTGTTTGCTTTCAACGAGCGTTTCAACGGAGAACAGAGGAGCACCAGTGAGATTCGAGCAGGATCAAGGCCTGGAAAAATCGTGAAAATTCTTATTAGTTATTTCATTTTAACGCGTTTCGAGTTTCTACAAACAGTGTTTTAATTGCAATATAAGACATTTTGAAAAGAAAGTAATTATTCTGGTTAAGTACCAGAAGCAAGAGAGTTAATCTAAGGAATCGATCGTTAAAATTCCACAAATAGCAGTGATATATAATATTTGTTGAGGCTAAATAGTACCTAAGGAAACTTCGAACAACTTTAGCCCGATAATGGACGCGCTAATGATGCATGTAAGTAATTCGTTATCATCGAGGTTGAAAATCGAGGGACACGAATCGTCGACCTCGAATGGCCTGTGCACGATGCTTTCATACAGTATTAGTCACACGTAGCCGCGCGAATGAATATTTCAACGTTTACAACTTGAAACACCGTTTTTCCACGTGTGCGAAACGGCTCAATTTAGAGATACCCACTCCTGCGGCTAAAATGATACCATCCGCGATGGTTCGTGGCAAAACATCGACCCGCATCGATTTCACTCGTTCGTATCTGCACGCTGGTCCCAATAAAGTGTGCACACATCTTGAATATTAAATATCGTGCATAAAAATTACACCAAGAAAGTTGAATAACTTAATCGACACTCAATTATTCAAAGAAAATTAATTTCAAAGTTTCTATTCCGGTTTATAAGACTCCAAATCTTTAAGAATGCAATATTCTGAAATTCGTAAGTTTCTGGGAGTATATATTTAGGCTTAATTAACACCTGTTCGTTGTTAACAACAAAACTGGTTTGTTTGTGCATATATTATCGGGACACCTTGTATATTATGTACCCGTGTTGGCTTCGCGCGAGTATACCAAGCATTGCTGCTTCGATCTTTGCAGAGAACGTTAGTCACCTCTGAAACCGTTGTCCCAGTCGCCGTTCTATGGCTTTTGTTGCCATTTTGACGACATTGTCACGGTACATGTCAATCAGAGGATTTACAAATTTCAAATCAACCATAATCGATTCGAGCGTTTGATATATCTTGAAATTATTAGAATATTCATGACAATTAGAGAATCTCGAAAGTCTTGCAAATTACTCAAAGCAGCAAGTAATTAAAGATAGATTAATATTTGAATTCGCTTATTTTGCATATTTTACACGCTCTAAATTGATTTCCTAACGCTTATGCTTTATCTTCTGCGCTCTCTAAATGCTTTCACTGGTTTTGGAAATTTAAACATCGAATCGATTAAAATATTGTGGAAAAGCAACTTTGAGCATCCATTTAACCTTTTATTGAGGAGAAACGCTGCGGTATTACGTACGTGTCTCGCGTTGGTAATGTTGCTCCACTAGATGTCTCGCGTGGTCCTGACAGGATCCTTCTTTGGTCCTTGTCCGCGTTGGCAAGGAATTCTGGCTGGTCCGGACCAGTTATCGCAAGACGGTCGCAAATTTTCCGGAGGGTGGCCGAGACAGATGAAAGTGCACGCTGGGGACGAGATACAGAGGTTTGAATTATTGGATTCCGCGGGGTGGGGGCAGCTGCTATCGATAGACTGAATATGAATTATTGAATGTTCGCGGTTGGAACGCCGATCGAGAAAGCTCTTTTGCAATCTGACTGCTTTTCAGGGCAATCGAACTACTGTCGAAAGACATTCCAGATCGTCGGTTCGGGGAATTGTTGTCGGCCAATTTTTTTCTCTTCTTGTGATAGAGGGTACAGACTGTTGTGATTGTAGGTTAATTGAAAGGTAAATGAATTGAAAGAGGAAGTTTCAAAATTACAAAATTGCAAACTTAGGGAATTGCAAACCTAGAGGTGCCCCAAAACTAAAGGTACCTAAACATAAAAATTAGATGTTGCTTGGTAGCAGATATCTCAGCTCCTGTTCCCATCGAAATCATGAAAGTATAATGGCGAAGACTTTCATCGAATACATTATATCTCGGATTAGCTCGTTCGACGTTAATTGTAAACAGACCTGGCGGAGGTGGATGTGGGAGGAGAGCATCGTTGGTAGATTACAAAGAAACGATCCGAGCAATCGTGGCGATCTTTCTCAGGAATCCGGTCTTCTGTCTCTGCTCTGTGCTCAGAATCTTGTTTTTCTTTTTCGAAGTAAATGGAACAGGATGAGCTCTTAACTTCGTGCGAAAAAAATGATGTTTGCACGTAGGACCGACATTTTTGATCCTATCGTTCGGTTACGGTACCAACTACAAGAGTATTTGAAAGCTTTCATGATATAAAATTGTGCATTTCGAAATTCTAATTTAACCATGTGATATTGTGGTACCGTTAATGCGTTGATTATCTACGTGAAAATCATTATTATGTAGTGTAACATATAGATACAGTAACGTTGTTCAATATTTTTCTTACTTCATTCTTTGATTTTCACATTATTGTGTACTGGGGAAGTTATACTCTTCAAGGGATATGGAAGCTGTCAGATATAAGAATTAAAAAAAAATGAACTGATAATTTTCTATAAATATTGAATACAGAAACGGAAATACTATAAAAGCGTGGCGAATATCAGTTGTGACGAACACGATCCGTGAATCATCGGCATGAAAATAGAGCGACGAGAAATCCGCGGCGAACGTGACTGATAAAAAGCCTCGACTCGACAATAGGTCTTGCGAACTATTGGCATCGATACCCTGTCTGCTTACGTTCGTGAAAGTAACAGAATCGTCGGTGGTAAAAGAACATCTGAAACGTGGAAGGGAATTTGCTTGAAAAGTAACAGTAAAAAGGATAACGTCGATACACTTTCTTTCATAGAATCGCTCAGATCTTTTTATCTAACATCTTCCGTGATCTAATCTGACATTTATTATTAATCTTATCCTGATTACAGTTATCGTAACATTTTCTTCTAGAATAATTTTAAATTTAAATTTGGAAGGAATTTCTTTTGGAGTTGGGTATTGCTATATTTACATATTGTTATGTTGCTATATTGCCACAGTGCTATATTGCCATAGAGATACGAACTGTAACACAAGACATCATACAACAGGGGATCGATTCGCGGTATTCTGGACTGATTCACAGCAATTACGACACTTCCTTGAGAGATGAGAATTTCCTGATGGTAAATCGCGGTATCGGGCGAAGTTCAGCGGTATCCTGAGGAGATATCGTGGCATCCGTGCCAGATCGCGGTGGTCGTCGACGGAAACACGTCGAACCTTTTGTAAGGAAAAACGGATGACTTGTCACGCGTGCGTCGTATTTATGCTAACGGCTAAACGCATACCACGATGATTTGAACGAGCGATAAAGCGGGAATGGTTCCGAGGGGAAAATACGGTACCTAGTACCTCCGTTCTGTGACAAATCGTCTGTGACGAACTGATGTAACCGCGTTCTGTCACGGATCCGATACCATACAAATTAGAAAACTAAGAAATCATTAGCGCGTTGGAATTTAAATGGAACGTCTAGTCGAACAGTGTAAAAATTGTCTTCTCACTCCAATATTGCAAAGTCCTTTCGTTTAAATATTTCACATTCTTTCGATCGCGACGCTTTTAGAGGAACGATAGAAGAGGAATTAGGAATGCAAGAAATAATTAATTTACTGGAATTTAAATGGAACGTTTCTATCCTGAGAAGATAGAAACTTCCACCTTACTATGGAATTTTCAATTTTATTTAATGATTTAAAATTGTTCGGGGGTGTAATACCTGTGATAAACAGAACGTGTGTATCATAGAGTTGTTCACGTTACTTGTTTTTACTACAAATCTGAAATTCCTTTGGGGGTACGTAACAATTGAAAAAGGAACGCGTCGATTTCGTTTCACCACTTGACTCGAGTTTATCAACAGCGTCTCGACGTCGCGTCGCCGTAAAATCAACATCCTAACGTATTTACCGAAGGGGGTGAATTTTGAGGAGCGACTCCTGTTTGTCGGAGATTTCGAAAAGATTTTTAATAACTGTGGAAGAACAGAAGCAGCGCAAGGGAGTAATTCTAAAATAATTGCAAAGAAAGTTTGTTTATGGCTTGGTGGCAAAAGATGAAATCAATTCTAAATTTGGTATTATTATTTTGGAGATTAGTTAACAATTCCAATCCACGTTCCATCGAATAATTTATTTAAAAGTCCAGGCAGGCAATCTTGATCGAAATATCAATAAGTCAGCCCCCGTCAGGTGTTGATATGAAAATTTCAATGCGCCAGGACGAAAGTGGAACGATAACCCGAGTTTTATTTCGAGAATCGCTCTGGATACCGGTCGATAAAAACATTAGATCGATTCAGGACCGTACAACGAACGATTATAGAACCGACGCAGCGTGAGATCGATCAGATGATTATCTTCTATCGTTTATTTTTTCTGTCCGTTCGATGCGGAACATTTCACAGAAAAGGTCAGACACGTTGTAAAGGTGTAACAAGGGATTAAAATCGACATCGAAATTTCGACAAGAATTTTCGCGGAGGAAGATGGTGTTGTTGACGTTTAAGAAATTGTTGCACTGGACGTTTCCTCTCGAACCCGCGTGCAATTTGCCACGGAAGCATTAATGCAACGCCCACGCAGGACAATTTAAATTACACACGACCCGTCTCGTAATTATTCCTCGACTCGTCCGCGAATTCCGTTATCCCCCTTTCTTTATCCTCAATATCCTTTGTTTTGCATCGAAACGCGAATTTTCGGGGTTCTGGCGTTTGTTATCATTAAATTCTTACAACAGGATCAGCAGCCGTTTACGAGCGCGAAGAAACACAATCGAACGTTTTACGATGGCAATTGTTCAGTTTTGCAAGCGTTAAATTTTCAATTTCCATTTTACATTTAGAGTTTTTAAGAAAATGTTAATTCTTTAATTCTAATTTAATTTTACCCGTTGATTGCTGTAACAATATTCCACAAGTGGGTGAAGGGGTAGTTAAAAGGTTAAAAGGGTTCGTAATTAGAATTCCAACACGTGTTGCACAATTGTAAAGTCGTGAAATTGTTTCACGAAACGAGTACATGATTTTTCACGAACATTGTCATCCCTCGTTCCGGTACTACCAAAAATGTCAGTGTACACTGGATTTTGATACTCGGCCAACTACGAATATGCCACGCCGTAAATCTAAAAGGTTGTTTGACGTCAGGTCTTTCGCGTATACATGTAATACGTGAAATGTTCAGGCTGAAATAGCATCTAGATTATTCACGCAGCTGGCATGATCTTTTCTTTCTTTCTTTCCGTTTTCTTTTTCGAAAGATTATTATCGAAGCACATGCTGCATCCCCTGTGTCCATATCATTTATTTTCGACAATCAAATTGCAGAAATTTAAAATGCAGTGTTGGGACAATGGTGGATAATTACTCAACTTAACCTTGTGAACTGCATATAATAAATTTTGAATAATTTTTTAAATTGTAGACAATTCATTTAGAAATTCTTATTAATAAGTAAATTACTTTAGAAAATTTATTTTCCTAACAAAATTATTAGAAATACTAGTGATTAAGCGATATTATCACAAAAAATAAAGAAAAATACTATCACATATTTTCATGAAAGGAAGATAAACGTCAGAGTGGAAAATATCGAAACGCATCCTATTTATCTGGTGTCAGATAAAAAAATGGGCGATCAGTAGGTACTTACGTGTCAATGGAAGTAGTCACGATTAGATAGAAAGGAACAGGTTTGAGCATAGTGACAATGTTGTACGGACATATCTGTCAATTGACGGAACGACGTTTACAATTTCGACTTCCTGTTCTTATAAGCCACAAAAGAGTTCACCAGTCATCGTCGACGAACGGGGTGGTTGAGTCGGTCGTAACCGGCGATTGATGAATTGTATTGGACGCGTTCACGACCAATATGAACGGATGGATTGTTGTCTATCTTATCCGCTCGCGATAACTAAATGCATCAGAGATTTGAAATCTTTCAACTGGGAAAAATACCGGATAGAGTTCTTTTTTTAACTTCTGATAACCGATCATTCGTGATCTTGAGATAGTATTGCAGATTGGCAAGGAAATTTGAGACTTTGTTTATTCCGTGTCAAAATCAAGTAATATCTTTTTTTCAAGAAAATTCATTGTACATTTTATGTAATAGTTGTTACGACACTAGCAATGAGTGATTTTAACACTTGGTTACTTTGAAATGTGTAGATAGTTGTCGTTTGTTAAGTACGTATGGAAACGAAGGAATCCAATATTGTTAGGTGGTGAAACGAGGATATCAGAGTTCCCTTAATGTCATTAGGGTTTCGATATGGCTTCTGAGCCGTCCAGATACCACCCTGGATATCATCAATTACCCTGAAAACTGCTGAACCCGGTTCTCCACTTCTCCAAGTAGTTTTAAGTAGGTCAATCGTAACAATAAGTAGAAGAAATGAAGCAGTATCGCTTTAACCCTTTGACATTGCAATAAAAAAAATATAATATAATTATATAATAATTTAAAATTTTGTCTAATTATCAAAATATCAATATTACAAAATTATTCAAAGGCAACAAAGGCTATAATATTTATTTTAATATCGAATGATATAAATAGTGTTTTATTCAACCGGTCTGCGAATCAGAGGAGTTAAATCGAGGCCTCGATTCTCGGTTACGATCTCGATTTAAACCGATGAATAACGCGAAAGCAACAGAAGCTTCTTCCGGTTCGAGAGCAGGAGGTGTTCGTTCTATTTTCCTTGTTCGAATCGTGCACACCAAACTAGACGGGGCCAAGAAGCAGAACAGAGAAGAACAGGGTACCTGTACGTGCACAGGGTGAGTCAGCCCGTATATATTTCGGCGGGTCGAGTGGTTCTCGTCAAAAGGAAGTGTTTCGCGCTGAGTCAACTACGAAATCCCGAAACTGCATCTAACGGGTGTACAATTATACTTAAACGATTCCTAAAATATTTTTAAGACAACTTTAAGAATCGTTAATGTTTTCTATAAATTTCCAAATACTACATTGCAAATAGATACCATAATAGCTTCATAAATATCAGAACTGCCACATTGCCAATCTGCAATATCTTCACTTCAATATCCTTCTGTATTAGAAGCTTAAAATTAGAAAAATTCCACGAGTCGTAAATACATCGTCCCAATATCCTTGAGCCATCGATGTTTGATCAGCGGTGGCCATCAGGGTGAACGAAGAAACGGGCGATAAATTGGCCGAACATCTGTTGTACGAAATAAAATGGAGAAAGGGGCAGTAAGTCGATCGGTTTTTGGTTAGCCAGTGGTGGTAGCTCCGGGGACGATCTATTCTCAGCTCGAAGCGTTCCAAAGCGGAGACAGGTCCGATTTCTGTCATCGTTTCGTGCCACCGTGTGCACCTCGGGTTACTTTATAGACCATTCGTGAGGCTTTTCATGAACCGCTGCATTCCTAGGTATAATAAACACGTGACCGCTGAAAATGTTCTATTTTGAAAAACGATGTTTTCGATTTACGAGCCGAAGCTGTAAAACTCGGAACGATTTGAATTAGCCTTTTGTATGTTTTGTTTTTTTTGGAGGCTCGAAAAGAATCCTGTGTCCTAAAATACCTGAGCTAAATTTGTCCTCCAGAAGGACACTATTTGGAAAAAGATTATAAATATGTCGACGTGCGCGTGCGGTGTATCTTTGAAGGAACTAAGGGACTTTAAATATTTTTGGGGGGTTCTTAGGGATTTTAGGAATTTAGGGGGTTGGATGTTTTTTGGAATTTTAGGGATTTGGGAATTTGGAAATTTTTAAGTCCCCAAGTAGCAAAGCTATAGTCTAAAATCTCTTCGATTGGTTAAGAAACGTGAAATTCGAGCAAATATGATTGAAAAATCTGAAAACGTTTCTTACACGATGCATGGTCGCACCTTAATGAATTCGAGGAATCGCAGAAAGGTAACTGGCAACGGTTCAAAGCGACTTAACTAACTGCTCTGTTGCCTCGGTTCTTATTCGGAATCCTGGATATAGGATACCGTAAAACGGTGAACATATATGCTCTAAGTCCTCCAGTACAATACTTAAGAAAATTCTAAACTCCAGACTTAGAATTTTTAACGAATAGAAATAGTATTTTCCAAAGTACAAAGTTTAGAAAAGAAATTTGAAGAATAGAAACTGTACTAGTCGGTCAAGTTCGTTTCGAATCAAGATTTAATGTCTCTATCGAGGCCGAGGACGCATCTCACGAATCCATGCGTAAAAAGTCGCACATTTGGGATACAGAATCCTTTCTCGTCCTAGCTTTCACTGGATATCGTCTGAAATTATATCCCTCGCGAAGATTTGCTTGCAGGTAAATCGAATAGAAACCGAGACGACATTCTAGGTCTGCATGATAGAAAGCCATATAAATATCCTAGCTAACCGGCTGAATACATGTATCCAACACGTTAATTTTCATCTTTATCGAACACTCAATATCGATGAGAAAATAAAAAAAAAGGTTGTGTTTAAAATAGAATTATTAATATTCTATATTACACAAATTCTAGTAGGTTAGTCAATTTAACCCAGAAAATGATATTTCAAGGATTGATTCTCGAGGAATAAATTAAAAAGATGACATCGTTCCAGCACGTTAATTTTCATCCTTATCATCCGTGTCGACAGGATGATAGGGAAAGAAGAAGACGAGGGTTTCCCATGGCGGATAATATGTAATTTTCGAGGCGTAAGACCGAGAAAGCGACACGAGGAAGGTGGAGGAACACTGGCGGTGGTCGGCTTTCGCAGCCAGATCGAACCTCGTTCAAGGCTGCTGACTTCTTGACTCGTCGTGTTTACCAACGTCAAGACGAGAGGCATCCTCTCGCAAGTAGGCTTCGTCGGTGAAATTCGAGAGGAGATCGCGAGAATGGATGAACGCTTGTTCCTGATGAGTGCCAGTTTGTGACTTATTGCTCTCTGAACTCGGCCAGAAGAAGATCCACGGGTTCGAAACGAAATCGCTGCTCCGTTTCACGATGTTTTATTCATCGTCAATCTTTCGTTTCTTCTTCTATTTTGTAAATTTCTAAAAATATTATATTTTGAAGTTTCCAAAGTTCCAAAGTTTTTCAAATTCTCGATAATTTTCAATAACATATCGATCACTGCCCCCAAACTGTCTCTTCGTCTTTGGTATCGTGTACCTGAAGAAACAGCGAGCTGGGTGTGTCCATAGCACTGCAACACGCTCGTAAATGCATCATCCGACTCCTGCGTCGTCTACGAATGTTAAACATGTCGATGTAAGCGGTATTTAACCGAGTTAGTTAGCCGCTAACCCTTTCAACTCGAAGACTTTCCCACGAAGAGTGAAAGAACCGACCTATAGCTATATCAGCGTCATAAAACTATAAATTTCAATAAGAAGCGAATAATTGAATAAAATAGTGTTGATAAATTTTATTTAAATAGCCAGTCAATTTTAAATGTTAAACAGATAATACATAATGGTCTGAGCTCGAGGGAACCGAAGCGACTCGGATTCATGGGAAAGAACCGAAGTCAAACGAAGCATCTCCTCGGCCGGTTGTTGGATTAATTGAGATCCGGGGAACAATCGGTGGGATGAATATCCTGATTGCCTGAATGGAGCCAGAACCACGGAAAATAATACTACGGGTAATGAGACGAGGCACCGTAGCCGACTTGAGCAAGCCTTCCTCTTCTCGTTGCGTTAACACAGTCGGCTGAAACGTGGAAATATGATTGTCCGTAATCACGTTTCTTCGAACATTCTTATCTGTCCGTGGTGTATTTTAGAATGATTAAGTAATTCAGCGATTGTCTCTAATGAATCGTTGTAACACGGAACGGTGAGCTTGTGTAACGATTATTATAGTCGTTCTCATGGTTTATGCCTTCTGTTTGCGCGATGGATCGAAGCTGTTGATCTGGGGTGCAAGGAGGAAATCCTAGGGGCGTAGGTTAGCTATGGATTTAGAAAACTAGGTTCTAAGTTGGGTAGGTTGCAAGTGAGTTAAAAACTTATAGAAGCCTAGGTCTTAGGTAAGACAGAAACTTGGAAGTCCCGAAACTTAGGAGTCCTAACCCTAAACTACGAAGCATACGAAGTTTCACGAAGAAAAGGATACTTCGTGTCTGATAAGGACTTAATAGGAGCTAATCATTTGATTGGACCAACATTCTTCGCGGTAGCTTCCACGGTCTTCGTAATCGGTTTAAGAAGCATGCGTGAGTACGTTGCATACGTATGCGCAACGGATTCTCTGGCAACCACGTACTTACACTTTATCGAACGAGCCAACGATCTCAGGAGCTGGTGAATCGAACCGTGGAATGCGAAGGAGCTGCTTCGATTCGAGTGTCGTTTAAAAAAAAAAAATTATCTGCCCCGTGGAATGCAATTGACCGGTTGAAAAGCGTCTTTGTCGCGACACTCGTGCCTCTGTTCTTTTTTTTTGTGCGTTTCGAGATCAAAAAGAAACAGATTTCATAAAGTCCAGGCACGGTTCTGTCATCGACCAGACTTCGAGTTGCTCTTCGACGGAGAATGGTGAATATGAATTGATCTTATCGATTGATATGTCAAATTCTGGTTGGAAGATGGAACTTAAATAAATGAACAACCTAGGAGCCAAAATCCCAACTAATCAATATCAGTATCAGAATAATAATAATACTCCCAATACTTGTCGGATTAAAACTCTCCCTATTTCTTGTCTCAACCTCGTAAAGTTACTCGCAAAATCGAAAGCGACACATAAAACAATATAATCTCGAAACCTCGGCGAACAAAGGGAAATAAATCAATTTTCTAAGCGTGTATGATTAGAGTTTTATGGAATGAACTTGCAAATTATCAACGCTATTGGGTCACCACGAACGATATCCGGGGACGATAACCCTCGAACAGGGAAAGAATGAAAGTCACTACATATGGTGTAGCCTTTTGGTAGTAAATTTCTGAGCGTCGTTGCGATACACGAATGTTGGGTTTAAAGGGTTAAATGGATAAAAACGATAAGCGTACGGCAATTGAACGAGCAGACACTTTTCTACTCGCGATCGAGTACAAAGAAGAGAGAAACGATTGAAACGCGACCACGTGTTCTTTATGAATCAATTACGATTGACGTCCACGATTATAACAGTAAAACGATGAATCCTCGAGCGATTCATCGTATAGTACATTATACCGTATTGTATGAATGAAATTCGTAATCGGGCAAGCCAATTAAAACTAGCTTTTCCACGTTTCTGTTCCATAAACCATCGTTCCATTTCGAAGGAAATATACATATTTACCGTTTTTCATGGAAACGTTACATTCCGCTCGGATTAAAAATTATATTTGTATTTATCGTACCAGCAGATCGAACCTCGTCAAGGTGATAAATTTTACGAGAATCAACGCTCTAGTTAAAGGAATAATCACGGTTAATAAATTGATAGTGGAACGAGTAAATTCGATCAAATTGTTTTTCTTTTTTTTATTATTTCTCGAAGTGGATTAATTCTTATTTTTATCCAAGACGACTGTGTTCGAAATAGCCTATCTTTCAGAATTTAGATTTATAGAGATTTGAAATGTTCAAAGTTTCATTCACGGAACAAAATGATAGCAGATACGATTTCTAATCGTTTTGATAAAACGAAAAAAAGTTTGTTAGGGCGGATGTGGCGAATGCAAGAAAAAGTCCTAGGAAAGCTTTGTATGGTAAGCATAAGGGCGCTGAGAATTTTCCCGCGGACTTCTCAGTAAGTATAATACTTAGAGGAGTAGTTACCAAGACTCTACTCGTTCAATTGTAGTGTTCATTTCAACGTTTGGCTAAATGCTTGTCCATATAAACGCAAATAACCGGCTGTCCTCGATTTCTCGATGAGCAAACGAACCGGATGTTACTTGAAATTCAACAGTTCCAGCAATCACGAAGAAAAGAATTCTTTTTTTTTCAACCCAGCAATTCCTCGCCGCGGCACTCGTTAACCAATATAATTAAAGACAAAAGCGTACTTATCTCCGCGCTGACGTATACCGATAGCTGAAGATCGTGTTTTATTCATCAAACATTTTTAGTTAATTTTCGGAATTTGGAAATTTGGATATTAAAAATTTGGGGAATTTGGAAATTTAGAATTTTGGAATTCTGGGAATTTAGGTCCTAAAAATTTTACTCAAATTGAAAGTCAATTTCTTCAACTAGAAAATTCCTAAATGATATAATTCAAACTTCGTACTGCAGAAGTAGAGTTCTTATTTTATTTAAATTTTATGGCAAGCTTATAGAAGTGATGTTACCCTGAATACCTCGCTTCATTAAATTCCCTAGCGGAGCAACGATTGCGTTTTGCTTCGGTGGACATTATTACGATCGGTCGTGGTGTTCCGGGGGGGGGGGAATGAGTTCCGGTCTGACGTTTTCCAAACTTGTAAATTTCATGCATCTACCCTTAACATTTATTCTACCTTTACGACTCCTCATCAAGTGTTGCTTTAAATTTGAAAATAATTATATAAATGAACATCTATGATGAACAGTGTTACAACATAAATTATTATAATTCGAATTCCATGTTACGCTTCACGAACTTCACTCGTCGACCTTATGATCCGAATGTGGGAACACTTGGGTACAGGAAGTAGATTTTCTAGCACAATATCTCGAGAATCTCAGCTACAGAGTCTTACAAATAAAGTTTACATTAAAATTAAACAAATATTTCAATCTTCACAATTTCTAATTTTGTGAATTTGGAGATTTGAAATTCTGTGAAAGGAATCGTTGGTTTCGCAAAGGTGCGAGGATTAATTAAGAAGAAGACTATAAAAATTAAGTGAATTTTGGAGGATGAAGGAAAGTCACGCGAGCCGTGCTGTCCATAAGTTTCGAAACGCAAGGCTGACTTTCTCGTCGACCCATGTGAACCGCAGCTGCAAAACGGAACACGTGGTCGCCGGTTTGCGTTCCCCATGCGGATCTCGTGTTGCCCGATGGAAATAAATATTCCTTCTAATCCAGGCCTCGTTACGACACTGCGATAACCACGCGAACCACCCTGATCTTATTCACCGAACAATGCAATCGTTGACTCTGACATTTTCATTCATCTCGATTCGATAACAAAGAAATAATGCAAGAATAATCTTTCCGCTCAAACAAACACGCATAAAATTAAAGTTGCTTTTTATTCAAATACTAAACTTTCATCCCTCAATTATTTTTTCTATTTTATTTTCAACTCAGAAGCACTGGTACCCCCAACAAATGAATTCGAACCCCGAATTCACTTCCATTATGAAAAATCGGTATTGGATCAGCGATCTGAGGCAACACACGCGTCGTAACAGGCTGTGCAACGGATTTGCATAAAGTCGGCGTAACCCACATTTCATCGAAAACGAAATTGCTCGGTTTGCTAAGCGGAACGAGTCCGAGAAGAGGAGAGACGGCACGAGGGAGAGGGGAAAAGAGAGCGGCGTTAGAAAGAAACCGGAGGAATCCGTGAATCGCGTGTCCGGACTGGTCGAAGCAGGGTTAATTTTCCCGCGGCTTCCGGTGACCTTGGACGCGCACCGTCGTCGCAAGCTACGAAACCGTGTTCTCTCATTCATCGCGTACCGCGGGGGTAGCGCGGATAACGCCGCGGATAATTGGGGGAACGAAGCCACCACTCGGTCATCCTCTGCTCGTTCTCGCCGGAATGCCGCGAATACCGATTCCTCGCAGGTCGTTCACCCGCTCTCTCCACGACTCGTTTGCGCTCGTTCGCGCTCGTCTCCGCTCGTGAACGCTCGACATCCAAGCCGTAGGAAGCCACCTTCGTCCACGGTCCTCGTGGAAAACCGGGAACCCGTTTCGAACGTCGTGCCCTTCCGAAAATCGTCCGCCCCGGCTTCGAACCGGCGGAGTCCTCGGATTTTTTCAAATTTTTGCGCCAAGGATTGGTTAATAACAAAGTAATAACTATCGTAGAGTTCTTCAGGAACTTAATAAGGATTCTAATAACGCAAAACCGTAAATTTTCCACTCACGACAAGTTCATCCGGCGAATTGGTAATTTTGATTGTTTTAATCGTTAAAAATAGCGTTTAGAGGCTGGTCAGAATCGGGCAGACCAGAATTATCTCGGTTAACGAAGACTGAACGTGTCGTTTCGCGGAACCGTGACAAATTTATCCCGTCGTCCGGCCTGTTTCGCTCGTTATCGTGATTAATAATCGGCGAAACAACCGCACCGTCAAACTGACAATCACCAGTTTACCGAGAAACAGCGTCCGCTCGCGAGCAAGAGCATCGTCCGAGTTTCAACAATTGGCCGCGATGCTGGCTTTCCTCGTCGCGCGTTCACCGATTTCATTGGTGCGGTGCCTCGGGTCAGCAAACCGAGCTTTAACGAGAATGGAAAAAGATGTTTGGCCCGATGCTCTCTGTCTCTCTTCTGTTGGCCCCCTCGACGTTCCAACGTTTTACACCGGGGTTCTTTGTTTTCGAACAGACGTCGACGAGAGCGAAAGGATTTACGATTTTTAAGCCGACGGATAAGCCGATGGAATCCAGAGTGCTATTTCCAGGCTGTTGGAGAAACTTTTCTCGCTAGAAACCCCTTTTCCTGTCCGTTGTTTCTTCCCTTTCTTCGTCCTAAGTCGTAGGTTGATACATTTTTCGGGAACGGTCCGGAGAGTCGGCGACGCACGGTACTTAACACTGGAACTATCGGTACCTAATCTACGCTTTCTTTTAAATTGGAAATAAGGTAGAAAAGGAAATAAATAAGGGATGAAATATGAATTATAATACAGAATGATTGCTTAACTTCGGAAAAATCACCTTACACTCTGACGAAAGCGTTTTGATCAATTTTGTAATGCAAAATAAGAAATGTCGAACAAGTAATTTTGACTCTAAGATTCAGGAAATTAAAATTAGGAATTTTTCTATTAACCCACATTCGATAAAAGAATTTTTAATTAAGTATTACACTGTAATAAACCTTCTGAATGAAACATAATCTTGTTTTCGTTGATGCAACGATGTCTGGAATTTCGAAATCGAATCGCAACTGTTTGCAACCAGAATTTGGCACAGTTTTCGACTTCGTGGGTGGTGATTTATATCCAAGAAATTTTCATAAATATTACTCGCTGTAATATTCCGACGGATCCTTCATTTTCGTTGGGAATTCGTTATCTCCCAGCTTACGTACGTGTCAGTGTGTTCCCGTTTGATACGCAAATTTCGTGGATTTGCATTTAATGGACTCCGGTGTTTTCCATCGATCCGAACTGTTTCAGCTCGTCATATTGGAACCTCCAGGGTCGTTTTGTTTCTCTTCGTCGAACAACGAAATCGAACGGTGATAAAGACGCAGGAAAGGTAGCCGACGCTCGTTTCGATTTAATTTCCGACCGGCGAACCTCTTCATTTCCATAACATCGACGTTAATATCGCGTTTATGAATCGTTCGGCCGAACATCCAGCCAGAAATTGCGAAGACCAGACGTTAATTGTAATTAACGACGCGGTCGATTCGATTCCGAATGATTTTTTATTGCAGCGATAATTACGATATTGCCCATTATTCAAAATATTGAAATATCATAATCTCGTGTTAATTGATTTACGATTCTAACATTTTTACATACGTAGGGATCAGCATAAGTTTCTCAGGCTATTACTTTAAAATAAGAATTTTTCGTATTACGTGGTTTCGAGAAAACGAGGAGAAAAGGGGGCAAGATTTATCCGGAAGTTGCGGCGGCAGCCGAGTCACACGCGCGCACGCAAAGAATCTTCCGCGTGCGTGCGCGGGCAGGCTCGCGGCGCGTTTTCACTGCGACCAAGCGTGCATAAGGCGCGGACACGGTGTCCCCTTACAGATTTCTATGCAACTATAATTAGGTAAGCGTACACCGTTCCCCGTAGGAATCCCTGTTAGCCGCGAAGCTATGTCGGTGCAGGAAAGTGGTGCGAATATTTTCGGCCCGAGAAAAGCCGAAATTAAACCAACGTTGTCGTACTTTTACCGTCTTCGCTTCCCCCTCGCCGGTAACGCTTCCAATGTTATCTATCTCCTTTTTTCTTTTTATTCATGTTTGGGCCCTTTGGGTTCCTGTAGGACCCATCGTGTTTCTGGATCGACCGTGGGGAAACATCGAACTGAAAATAGAGTCGCTACGTGGTCGATGGCTTCGGGTCGAGAACCACATAAATCCGTTTTCCTGGGGGATTATACGATGGGATTGAACCATTCCAATTCCATCAAGGGATAGGAATGGTCGAGATTCTTGACCGATTCGCGGCTATTCAATTAACGTCGGTCGGATAACTTTGAAACGTTCAGCTTGATAAATGTTATTTCGCTGTGTGCTCTCAGTACTTGTAGTCAAGTATAAAATAATAATTACGTGCGAATAATATTCCAGAATTATTCGTTTTAAATATATATGCTTGAACACATGCCCAAAGATTGCTCGACTAACAGTATAATATACTGATATAATAATATGATATCTAGAGAGGAAGATGTACGAAGATATTTTCAATTTAACGTGTAAAACATGATATCGATTCTTAAAGAAGCGAGTAGATGGTACGTTGAAAAGAAGCAGCGACCAAGTGCAGTCTCGTCGCTTTTCCTTGGCGAGGTAACCGGCTGGCAAAAAAGTATAACGAGTCTCGATTACCAGAGAACCAGTACTGCCGTAACTATGCTTGGATCGTCCTTACGTTCGCGTGGTTAAAAGATCCGATCGAATGTCCGGATCTTGGTCCACGAGCTTCTTCTCCCGCATACCTTTACTGATTTTTTATTCCTTTTTCATGCTTTTCTAACCCTTAAGAATTCTGAGTTCCAGAATTTAGGGACCTGCGTTTCACAGATCTAGGGACGTAGGGTCTAGGGACATAGAATTTAGATGCCACGATCTAGGAACCCAGAACCTAAGGACGTAGACCCCAAGTACCTATAATCCCGGAATCTATAGTCATAAAATGATCTTATCCTTAATTGTAAGGATTCAGGGATTCCCAGAATCCAGAATCGTAGAATAAAGAAGTATGAAATTCAAGGGCCATGACTTTAGCCAGAAGCTCTCTAATGTACGGGTCACGAAGATGCCGACTCGTAGTAATTAAACCGCGACTTTACGACGACGACAATGAAGAGTAGCAGGAGCGGGGGGAGGAGCAACGAAGCGTAGAGGGCGTCCAAATGAAAGCATGTAAGGTTCAGTAAATTGCGGTGTCCGTGTAGTATTTGCACAATCATCGTGTGGACATGGAGTACGGTGGGTGAACGTACGGCGAGGGTGTCTGCGCTTTTGTCCCGCTTCTACGCCCACTTGAAGTGTTGCAACCGCATTAGAATTGCACTAGCCGGTTAGAGTACACTAATTTCCGTGACTCACAGCCTCGTGTTGATTCAATTCGCTGCTCTATCTCATTTATCACGGTATTATTTGTACGTGTAGACCTTCCATTGATCCTTGTATCGCTTGGTCACAACATATATTAATGATTCTTTAGATGATGTTTTTCGTTTCTATCTTCTGTCATATATCCATCATCTTGAGTTAAATTAAGTATAAATTGTCTTAACTTTGATATTAGGTCGTAAATTTTCTAAGAATAATTAAAATAGTTGGGTATTACACCTTAATAATAAAGAATGCTGTATTTTCAATTACTAAACTTCGATCAAAAGTATACACTTTCTATTTCTATCGGATAAGGAGATCGTTAAGATAACGAGGACCAATTAACGCGCGTTAATCGACGAATTTATGTAACGGTGATATCGATGCGGCTAGTGAAAGGGATCATTTACCGATGTCGTCCGTTTCTGTTGTGGATTCATAACCGCACGCGACCACACCTGACGAAGACACGTAATCGATAATGGAAACTTCACTTCCTTGAATCGCCTATGATTCATATACATAGAATTTGCAATTCGTACGTAAAAGTAGGTTCTACGATCTTGGTTTGTGGATCCCTGGCGCCTAGAATCTACGCCCCTAGGTTCTGGAGTCCTAGATCCCTGGCGCCTGGATTCTAAGTCCTCAGATTCAAGTCCCTAGATCCTTATTTCTAATATTCCAAGTCCCCAGATTCTAGGTCCTTAAACCCTACTTCACCAAGTAACCAGAATACGCGTCGCGAGCGAAAGAGGAAATAGATCGACGAGATAGATAGCCGAGATGATCGAAACGAAAAGTGTCGCTGTCGCTTTCGTTCGCAGCCGCATTTGGCCAGAGGATTTCCCGACTGGCGCGATGGCGGTCGCGCGGCCCGCGTTCAATCGCGGTAGTGTGTCATTCTAAAAATAGAGGAGAGGTTGAAACGAGAGAGAGAGAGAGAGAGAGAGAGAGAGAGAGAGAGAGAGAGAGAAAGAGAGAGAAGAAGCTTGTAGCTGAGAGCGAACTCGAGGAACAGAGAGAAGGGAACGGACCTCTCGTATAGTCCGCCGGTCGTGAACCCGAAGAACGACCTCGGAGAAACGCTGGTCAAAGAGAGAGAGAGAGGGAAGGGAAGAAAGAAGAAGAGCGAGGGCGAAAGAGACGGGGAGGAGAAAAGGAGAAGGGAAGAAAAAGATAGGGACAGTTTCAGATAGAAGAGGAAAGAAAGGGAAGATTAAATTAAACAGACAACATTGCAAAAGACTTTAAAAGCACGACGAGACTGGCCTGAAAGCGTTCTGCGCGATTTTAAATATCACGGCTGTGCCGTGGACCGTGGAAAAACTTGGAAGCGCGCATGCGCTCGCGCTATAGCGTCCTCGCGCTCGCGCCTGCGCGCTCGACTTGTTTCGAGCACTTTCTAACGTGAAGTTTATGGCGGCGCGTTAGTTTATGACCGAATCGGTCCGACCGGACTGTTCCCTTCGTTTCTCTTTCTTTTCGTTTGTATATCGATGGCAAAACCGGGTCGTAAAACTTCCCTGGAATCTATTGAATCATCGCTTACTTCATTAATCTGACTGTTCGTTTGTTTGAAAAAAAACAAGAGGGGGAAATTAGAGTTTAGAGGCGGGAGAATTGATTCATTTCGTGGTTCAAAGTCTTTTAGGCAAAATTTATGTTCCTCGTGTTTGTATTATACACGTGGTACTTATTTTCTTAAAACATTGTTAACTTATGTTTATTTTTGGTTGAAAGATTGCTAGTTACCATGTTTCTTACGTGTTATAATTAATATTCGATTCTGAGAGTAAACATGCGTCATCCGCGACTCGTGTTTCCGATGACTGATCGATAATCGACACGGGCGAGACAGTTATTTCTTAACGATCAATTTGGACGAACATACAATTCGTCATTTTGTCGTGTGATCGGCTAAAAACGTTTGCCCAGACACGTAACAAAATTATAAACGATGTCCATTAAAGAGACATTTCAGAAGTCGTACCTTTTGTTCGCTCGACCGATGACCCTTGTCAATTTACGACGAGTAATTTGTCGTGTTTAGAGGCTGCAAAAAGGAACCGTGTTGCGCTAATGGGCCGGGAAAAGTCGATTAACGGTTAGCTCGTATATTATTGCGTCTTTGCTCATTCGTCGATTCTTCGAGGCGTAAATGGGGTAATCAAAGATGTACATTATTCCATTTAGGATATTATATGTTTTGCTATTTGAACGGGGTGGGAAAGTATCCGCAAATGGCACTTGTGGCACATCAATTTAAAGCCCAAAGCTTGACAAAAATGCCTATGTAAACGTTCCATCACTGCCCCTTTCCTTCTTTTAATAAATAATAAATCAAACAGCTGATATCGAATACCTAATTTAAAAAATTCACAATTCTCAAATTTTGAAACCTTTCTGGCATTCGTTTGAATCCAATGACGAAATTCCGCAAAACGATGGAACATCGTCTTTTGGTTTCCCGGTCGGTCCAGGAAGCGGCGTCCGCAGCGGTGTATCCTTGAGGAGTTTCAGATTTCATTTTCGAAATACATTCGGTCGTGGTACGGCATAAATACACGGGCGCACGGAATGGCTAATAATAGGCGGTTTTGGCATGGCAGCCAACGACGCTGGCCTGTGTGCAACGCTTCCCTTACGGTGTCCATAGGCCTCTCGCATCTTCCGTTAATTTCGACGGAGGGACCCGGCGTCGAGGGAAATTAACGAACGGGTATATCGTGTTTGGTCACAGTGGTGTGTCGCGAAATTACGCGACAACCATCCTTCCCCCTCCTTGGAAAGAAGACGGAGACAGGAGGGCAGAGATTTTCTCTCGTTTTGTTGAACGAATCCAGAGCAATCCAAGAATAGACCACGTGGCCCGCCGCTTCGAGATAGAATCCTGCTGTTCCTTTGCTTGCATACTTTCGTAATCGTCGGATCGCGGATGTTTACGCGAGAGGAACGCATCCAACCCTCGGGAGGACGCGCGAACGGTTTCTGCGTCGCGGTCGAATTATGAAAAATTCCTTCGATTGGCAATGTTTGGATCCTGTATCCAATACTGACAGTAACAGCAGGAAATAGTAATAATCAATACTAATAGTAATAGTACTACCCAGTGATAACACTAACAATAGAGATTGCTACATATTTAACCGAACAGTCTATCAAAGACTTGCGAAAGGGTCTGATTTTGAATGACCTCCCTTTTGACGATGAAACTTTTAATTAAGTGTTGATAAGTCGGCTCCAAAACTTGCGTAACCCGTGTAACGTGGGCCAGATCGGGGATCCAAAGTGGAAACGATCTAAGGCAGAGTCTAATTCTGTCGTCGAATTAAGTTTCGCTTTCTACGAGACCGTTCATCGAGCAAGAGAGCAAAGAAAATTGTTCGTCCAGAAATATCCGGTGACCTTCTTACGAGCTAGGCGGAGAACAGCCGCGAAACCGAGCGGTCATCGTGAAACTTTGTTATTTCTTATATTGATGCATTAAAATCCTATTTCAGGGAGTTCGAAAAATATTATTCCGTGTTTCGTTGAAGAATCGATACAAGAATCCCTCATCTCCGTGAGAAAATCCTCTTTGATCATAGCGTGTGTACACTTCAGGGTAAAACTCATGTCAGAAGCTGTCGAGTGCACTTCTTGTACGAGTTTTACTCCCGAGCGTACCCTTAGCGACGCATTCGTCGAAAAGGGGTTCCACGAGTGACACCCCAAAAAGACTGCAGGGGATGTTTTCCGAGCGCCTTAACTCGAGAATACGCACGCCAATTTCTAAAGTGTATAAGACCCTAAAAATATATATTCCAAAGTTAAACTTCTGATTAAAAATATTAAGGATCAATTTGTGCAACAGTTTCCTAAAAAGTATTTTGTTGAATGATTTCAGGTGTGAAGGGTGCGAGTGTCGGAGGAACCGGGCGGCGCCATAATGGCGGAGGTGGCGACGAAGAAGTCGATCAGCGTAGTAAGTAGCAAGAAAAGCGAGGTGTGCAGTGTTCAATCTAACAATGGTTTGATCGAGTTGGATAACTTAACCGCGGCTAACAAGCAACTAATCTCCCTGTGCGACACGAACGACGACGAGGACGACCTGATCCTGGCGAACAACACCCGCAACGAGTTGGACACCGAGGACAAGAGTCTTCAGGAGCTGATCGAGAGCGAGCTGGCTCTGCGAATCTGCTCGAACACAGAGCCGGAAACCGGCCTGGAGGACGATCTGAGTGTCGAGCGAGACGCGACCAACGAACCGGAAACGGTGAAGAGGATCGTCCTCGACAGACAACAGGACATCGTCGACGTGAACTCGGAGTTCATCGCGGCCGAGAGCGAGCACTCGGCGCTGAACGAGAAATCGTACAATTATCAGAACGGTCACATGTCGCCGGAGTGCGTGAAACCGGAACCGACCGCGGTCCCCGCCAGGGACGAGGAACGGCAGGAGGAGCGGGAGGAGGAACAGGAGGAGCAGGTATTCGACGAGCAGCCGGAAGTTGGCAACGCGATCGTCGTTCAAGAAACAACGACACTCGAGATCGATCCACGTGACGCGTCCAACGATGACAAACCGTGCCAGCAGACGGAGGACAACGAGGATCCGTGTCCAGGTTATCCCGTCGCCCAGTCGGTGGACAGAGCGCCGGAAGTGACCGGCATGGTCCAGGAGTCGTTCGAGGCCGGTTACGAGAGCGAGCAGGTAACCACCACGCCTGTCATGTACGTAGACAAGTACCAAGTGGAGAAAGAGGTTCAGAACACCGTGTTGGAGGCCGTCACCGAGGACCTTAACCTGACGGAAGCTGGGACGATGGCGGACAGCGATCCTGTCAAAGGAGAACAGGTAGACATCTGGACGGAACGAGTGGCCGAGGGTCAACAGACGGGTCAGTTTTCGGACAACTTCGATCAGAGCCTGTGCGAGGAGAACGCTGAGGTGTGCCCCCCGGAGGAACCCGTCCAGGAGGCACCGGAAACCGTCAAATCGGAGGATTCGTTCGAGGACCCCAAGGAAGAACCCAAAGCATCCAAAGAGGAGGAGAAAATTATCAAGGAGGATATCGAAGAGCCTTTAAACTCTTCTAATAACGTAGAGGAACCTGAAGAGGAGGTTCGAGGCTCGCCTCTGCAGTCCAGAAGCTTCGAAGATGGCGTGATGAGTCGATCGGAGAGCTCCACCGACGCCATCAGCACTCAGGAGTTCATAGACACGGAGCGTCGAGTGCTGAGCGAGGAAAATGGCGATCAGGAAGAGGTCCAGCAGCTTCCCGTGGAAGGGAGAGAGCAGCCAGTGGAGAATTTGCTGGAGATCGAGGAGGAGGCGCACGGGAAGGAGGAAGCGATCGATAATACGGACGAGCAGAACGCGATCGCCGAATCCTCCAGCGAACTGTCGGTTTCCGAGCCTACGTTCATCGAGAAGACCGAAGTGGTGATATCCGAGGGTAATGTGACGATTTTCTCGGAAACGAGGTGCCTCGAGGTCGGAAACGAGTCGGAAACTTTGACGGAAGAACAGACTCTGAGCCGGGAACACGAGTCCTCGCTCCGGGCGCCCCTCGCGACACCCGACGACGAGATCAGCGATGTTTCTAACGCGTGTGACGTAAGTTTCTTTGCTGCTTTCTTTTTCAGATTAACCCTTTCGTTCTGATACATTAAATTAAAATTTATTGTTACTCTTAATAATTACTCTTTGGAACGAAAGGGTTAATCCATCTTATTATAAACGAGACAGGCAAGTTTAAAAGGGCAGAATTAAGGTAGGAGCAATTGTTGGAATGTTTATTGCTGATTGCTACTTTTTCGACAAAAATAATCAGTGTTGCCTTTGTCCAGTGTGATGTCCAGATTGCAAAATGCTTTCGTTTGAAATAATTTTATAGCATAATAAATTAACTCTAAAACAACAGCGTTTCTTTTCCAAAAAGAAATAAACAATTTCGATGAAATAATGTGGGATAGTTGCAGGGTTGAATGCACATTATTTCTAAAATATGTGCAAAGTTTTGAAATAATATTGCACAAAGGTGGGACGCAAAAGGTATTGAGCAATTGAGTTGCAGCCCCGCTTTTTCCTGGCCAGGCTCATCGCGACGCTAATTACACCGCCGGGCTTCCCACGCGTATTTCGTGCCGGCAACAATTAATCTAATTAATTCCCTCGCCGCAACGACGAAAATCACAGATAAGCAGGGAGTTCCGCGGCACGCACGACAACGGCCATCTGATTCTTTTCTTTTATTCGATCGCACGAAATAACGAAAACAGTTGTTACACGAACCGTGGCCGGTTTTAATTAAAGTACAGAAGCGTAATTGGCTCGTTGACACCGGCCAACCACGCGTAACCACTTTCGTTCTCCGTTATTTCTCTTCATTGACACCCGTAAGAATACGACACGCGAGCTTGCACCGCGTTATTGCCGGCTGGAGAACAACGGGCAAAACTAGTTCACGGTTACCGATCGAATTAATCCTTTTTCCTGAAAATTACTTTCCTCGTCGTTTTCGTACTGGAAAAATATTATAAATTTTCAGAAAAAAAGAATTAAAACTCAAGTATTAAGTTTGCATACACGTTGCATTCGCTGCAAAATATTTTTTGTTAATTAAAAATTGAGGAAAGGAAGGACATCGAACATTTCGAAGTATTATATTTGTAGTAATTTTTGTTTTCAAGTAATTACCAGTACATAATATTAGAAATATCGAGATTCTTATTACGATCATCAATCTTTACGATTCCCTATTTCATTTGAGGGAATTCGATAAGAAAAAGCACGTTATCAAAGTTTTCACTTTCAAACGTAGATAACGAACGACCGAGTGTACAACTTGTTTTCAATGCAAACACTCGTTGCAGTCTGTCCAAATATGGTCAGGTTTGCTGTTTAACGTCCTCGACTGACCAATTGATTTTCAGCGTCATTAAATACATACTTTGAGTATCACGTCATTCGTGGCACGAGCACATTTGCATAAGAATTTGTTAAAAATAAATCGAGTGTTGTAGAAAAATGTATGTAAGTGCTCAATTATCAGCTTATGATAATCTCAATCAATGTACCCATATTTAACCCTTGAATTTTTAATGAAAGATTATTTTTGAAATTTTCCAAATCACTTACGTTACCTTTTCTTTAATTAATTATTCGAGCCATCAATCATCGATGAAAATGCTAATTTATAGCTTGTAATATTTATCTTTAGAGTGTACAGAAATAAAGTGACAAATGAAGCGTAAAATTCACTTCATACGTGACATTGGCCATCAAGGTTTTGATCGCCGCGATAAAATTTTGAAAGGTTCGAATAACGCGGCCGAAACGATTACGTAATTGGAAGGGTACGGGCATAATGGTAAACGGGTAATAAGTTACGTTAACGAGCGATATTTCCGTGGTGTGCAACAATATCGTGCCGGTTCAAGTAAGCGAAACAAGTTCAGCGTAGCTCGACGACACGAATAGAAACGAGCACGATAATTCACATGGCCCCACGTGAGCGGGATCGCCGCGTACCGGAAGCAATCCGCTCGTTTATCAAGGCGTCGCTACGAAACCGAGTTATCAGAGACAAGCCGGTTCAACGACCACCGCCCATGCCGTACATGCATCCACTAACCTATTCTACTACCGATTCTACGATACTTCAAGGAACATTGTGCCGTCGTTGCTGCAATTTCAATCGGGGAGGGGTTTAATGGTCGTCGTATCGAATTTATCAACTTTATTAATCTACGGTCAGGTGTGCATAATAAATGCGTTGGAACAGATAAGCCAACTTTCTGTCAAAATTATTATGCAAACTATGTGAATTAAATTCATAATCTGGCAAGATCGCCATGTCAGATTTCCTGTCATATTCTCTCAAATTTATTGAACTTTGAAATATTGCCTGTGTCGGTCTTTCAAATTTTTGAGGATCTGTCATAATTATTTTGGCAATATTCCACGTCGAATTTTACCTTGAAATAAAATCTTCCTTGACACTTCATTCGGATATTCACACTTTCGACGAACATCCTCGGTTTTCCATGTCGAGAAGTGTCACACAACTTTTCCACCAATTCACGTTTCACCGAGACAGAGGGGAAATAAAAAAGGGAAACACAGATCCCCGATGCTCCAATTCTCCGGTCTCGTACGTGTCACTCTCGGGAGAAGAAGAAGAAGTCGGTTGCCGGTACGAAAAACAAACGTAACAAGCGTTTGAAGCACGCTCCGAGGAAAGGTATCGAGGTCGAGTACAGTTCGACGATGAACCATCGACCAATCCTGCCTCTTCGTCCGCTGGAACGGCCTACACCTTTCGTTCTGCCGGCTGAACACCCGTGTGTCTGGCATTCCCCTTTCGCGTTTCACCTGGCCAACCGTCGCCCCGTGTCCGTTGGAAACGACCAATCCTGGAATAACCACCGGATCCCCACGATTTCCACCTTTTTTTTTTTTCTTCTTACCTCGCTGTCCACGCTTTGGAGAGCACCGAGTTTCCTGAACCTCTTTCCAGCTCTTCCTCCACGTTCAGACATCTCCGGACACCTGGATCCTACGGTTACCCCGTCTCGATTCTTCCCGCTGGATCGTCGAGGATGATTTTCGGCCAGGTAGGTCCTTGGACCGATCAGATTCGTCAATCTTTCATTCTAGTATTTATTTATTTCTGTGGAAACGTGGGGAGGGTGGAAGGTACTGGGTTGGGGGTTTGAGAGGGGGATTGTTGTGCTAATCTTTGGGTATTTTAGTATTGGGGTGTTTGACTACTTGGTATACTACTTGGGTATTTGGCTACCTAAGTACTCGACTACTTGGGTATTCCAATCCTTGGATACCCAACTATTCGAACATCAAAGTTTAAAGTTAATTTAATTTAACCGAACGCACTACGCGTGTTCGTCTTTAAGGACGTTGAACACCAGTGGTTACCTCCTACACGTTGAATATTTATACAAAACGTTACGCACTGTTTACCCTTGAAATCTTCACCGATCTTTACTGTTATCGAGATAATTTAGTTCCTAGTTTAACTGTTCTTCAAAATTTCCTGCAGTCTTCTGTCATCAACCGTTCCAACAACGGTCAACAAATGCAATTCCTGTGTCCATCAATCTTCCAGGTTCTGTCAACTGTCCTCGACGTGTCTCTTCGAGTAGACGCGAGTCTCGTTCTTTGGCTTCGCGTATAATTGGTGCTCGTGAATCGTGCGTGTTAATTTCTATTAATTTCTAAAGAATTTCAAGATGCGTGGTAAGGAATCATTAAAGTGAACGCGGAGTTTGAGAAAGTGCACCGCGAAGTTGATTACAATCGTCAGTCTCGTTGTGCCTCGCGGAGAAGCAACAATTTTTTCAAAATACGCTCCATATTTTCAAAATTTCGGTGTTTGATACGGTGGTTATTGGTGAGTCAGTCATTTATACTTTTTAAAATAATTACTACACTACCAGTATAGTCTTTAATTACTATAGCTATAACTAACGAAAAATATCGTATCATTAGACATTGAAATGAATAAATCCAATATTAATAAAAGGCTTGAGTGAATGCATTGAATCGAGAGAAAAAGAAACGAAAGTACAATGGAATAAGATTCATAAATTGTCCGAAAAGTTGTGAAAGTGAATCGAGGAAGCATCATAGATGAATTAGAAAGTCCGGAGGAGGAACGTTACGAAAGTTTCCTGGCTTGATCTCGTTCACCGTGACCATCCGGTTTAATCTCGAGGAATCGCCACGCGACGAACGCGATTCCGTTCGATCGATTACGCGACGAGGGGATCACCGCGAAACCGCGAGCGTTGCTTTCGCGTTAATTAAGAAACACACGCGTCCGCGTGACTCGTTCTCGGTCGGCTTTCATGAAAGAATGCAACGTAATCGCGATTTCGTATCGAGATTCCGCGAGAGTTTACGCGACGCTGGTAACGAGCCATCGCCGTTTAATCAACGCTCATTAATAATAAGATCGCGATTCAATTATCTACGGGTGGTGGTGAAACGCGTCGTGCAAGTGTTGTTAATAAGTTCGAGACTTCTCAGGAGATTTGCTATTAAATATTGGATTAAATTTGTAATTTATTTTCTCTTTAATTAGATTAGAATTAAATTTGGAAGATGATAAATAATAATTTGGATCGAGTTTCTATGATTTTTAAATCGGCTAATTGTTCAATTACCCCCTTCTCCCTAAATTACAGAAAGGAATCTTGGAAACTCTCGTTGCTTTCTAAATAAAATTAAAACGATGACTTCGAAAAATTTGTAGAACGTTTCATCGAACAATGAAGTGATTTAGAAAGGAAATGATGGGTTGGAAATTACAAATCATTCGAAAGTCGACTGTTCTGCATCGAAGTTATGAATATTTAAATACGCTTTTAATTACGGTACTCGTGTTCGAATTCTTTTATTTTTGGTTTTAAATTCAATTCGATTCGTCGAACGATTTCGTTATCAAAGAGACGGCACAAGAGCCAGACCGGAAGTTCATTAGGCATAACGAACACGATAAAAATCGCCGTGAGAAAATCACCGGTTGCATTTAGAGTGCCGGTATACGTGTCGTTCACTTATCCTCCTTTAACCTTGCTAGACATCTATTACAAGACTTTTCCTCTTTCAGAGATTCGTTCTTATTTAATTTTAGAAAAGATATTTAACACTTAAACAATGTAATTATTAGAATAGGTACAAATAAAAAATGAGTAGAGTTCGAAACTTTTATATTTTAAATTTCTTGTATAAATTTTTATTTTCAAAAGATAATAAAATAATTATCTGAATTTGCCAAAAATTGTATTTTGAACCGGTTCGTTCGGTGGAGAATAAGAAATTTTAACGGTTTCGAAAAAGTTCGGTTGTTTAGCGGTGAACGCGGATTCGCTCGTTAAGCGGCACGATTGTTGAACACGAGGCGAGACGACGCGACGCTACACGATTCATATCTATCCGGTCATTAATACCTTGTTAACGCGTGGAAAAGGAATGCACGACACTCGCTCTCTTCCTCGACCAGTTGCCCATTGATCGCGATACAGCGCATTCCTCGCTCTATTGTATGCACAGAGGAAAGTTACGCTTAAAATCCAACGAGAAAACGTTGCAATTAGATTCTTACACGTAATATCCTCGTCATCCTACCTTGTCTTCGAATAAATTAATATCCCAGTATCGATTTCACATCGATATCGTAAATTATTTACCAGGAATTTTTTTCTTTTATTATTTCATAGCAGTGGCGTTTTATAAAAATATTGCTTTGAATTAATTTTAAGCAATTGGAGAATTTTTGAGCAACAACTGTCGCAACCTTAAAAACCGGACGACACGAAAGGATATTGCTAGAATAATTTCCTTAATGACAGATTTCTCGAATTTGTTGGATGTCGTCAAGCATCGTGCATCCGGGTGTAGGAACACGGTTCTTTCGAAAGTCTAACGCTTTTGAAACATTTTTATTCTCGGTTTTTCGCAAGCGTTTTGCCGAGTCGAGCCGAGGCCGACGAGTGGCCTACTATTTTGCATATTGGAAATGCGACACCGTGTAATTGCAACACGAGTTTCTATCGTGCATCGAGAAATGTCGCTTCTTCCTTCGAAAGTGGATCAATCGTGTAGTAAACGTAACTCGATTCCACGATCGTGTGGTGTCAGCTGATCGCGTGTGCCACGGCCGGAAGTGGAGGATTCTCGAAAACGAAACTACGAAATTATTATTATTAAATAACAAAACACAAAGACAGCTGCATCAGCGCGACTGAATACACGATAAAATTCAATACTGTTAGAAAATTGACAACGACTTCCGGTTCCTGTGTTGTCAATTAAATAATCGATGTAATTTTTTGTTTAACAGAGCGAAAGCCGGGAGGAGACGATAACAACGAGCACAACGGTGACCTCGACGGGCACAAAGGTCGGTAACAAGACGAAGAAGAAGAAGATCGAGGGGGTAGCCGGAAACGATGCCTCTCCTAACCTCACTCCCCGCACAAAGAAGACCAAGAAGAGCAAGAAGAACGAGCTCGAGAAGGAGAACATATCCGTGGTGAGTGGTCACGTAATTTGTTCATCAATTTTTCCAACAGGTTTTCCTGTTGCTCGCGACAGGAACTTCTTCCTGTATCGCGAGATGGAGAACCGGATGTAGGAATGTGCTTGATGGTATCGTGTTCGTTGGTGATACAAGACATGACGTTGGTATTAGGAGAAATATAGAAACGTGTACTTGCTCGTTTGCATGAATCGTTAGTGACGTTAATTAGGTTGATCCTTGAGTACCATGGTAGAGTCAAGTTTGTAATTAAATTCTATAAGTTTCTATGATTTCTATGATTTGTACCAAAATTTTAATATTTAAAATTTTGATGGATGGGTCCAAAAAATTCGGTTCCAAATTCAAATTAGAGTTCCAATCACGCCTTAATTATATTTTAACCCTTGGAAGACAATTTAATAGCAATCCACTAATATCTGAAATATCATATTAATTTTGTTTAAAAATTCTAACTTTAGTCACACGTTTCTTATGATAAAATTATTTTTTTATCGTGCCCTTAATTAAAGAGATAAAAGAAAATGAATCGTGGTTACCAGCTACCTAGAACTAATATTAGACAAGAAAATAACGATGATATAAATAGAAATTACAAAATAAGTGATACTTGTGTATGGAAAAGGGAAAAATCGTTGAGTTCGTAAGCCATGTTAGTCAAGGGTTAATTAACGGTGTCGGGGGGGATCCACCATGATGGATGACGATCGTCTTACATCGTGAAAACCGGAAGTCGGTGTTTAATCCTAGTTTGCATGCGGTCGATTCCCGTGTAAACCGTTCGCGGGGAGATCATTTTCATTCGAAATTGCGCTCGATCCAAAGGAACCGGAATTTCCATGGACTTTTACGTTTTCTTTACAACCTTTTGTCTCGAAACGTTTCAGGAAGATGAATGGACGCGTTGAAAAACGGTGAAAGAAGGCGACCGCCTTTGGACGTCGAATAAACGTGGGAAAATTTTCTTTCATTTTTTCGAGAATAATAGCAGCATTCGTAATTAAATTCTTGAAACGTTTCTGTTCGCAAAAAGGCACTCAGGGGCCGAGACAAATATTTTTCAACGATGGAATATTGTTTTGGATGAGTGTACTCGTCGTTATTCAAAAAGTAATCTTTTTATGACGAGTGTACTCCAACCCTTAGTTTAATCATTTTTTTCATGGGTAATTATTAATCGAAATGTTCAAATCTTTTCAGAGGATGTAAATACAATCTTTAATTTTATATTAAAATTTTTGGAAAGTGAAAATATTACAAAATGTATAAAATTTAAAGTTATACATTCTCTGGAAAGATTGTAAATTTTAAGTTAGATTGGTGGTTCTCAGATTGAAAGGATTCAAATTCACCCATTCCATAAATTCAAAAGTCAAAAATCCTTCATAAATCACCTTATCGTAAAAGTAACAACACTGATAGCCTGCATGTACAGTGTGCGCGTGTTTGTTTCTGTTTGTTCGTCAGAATTGTAACATGCAAGACTCGAGCATGCACCCTGGCTCCCGACAGATGCACCCGGAAACCCTTGATTTCTCAGACGAGGACGATCTGTCGAATGTGAACGTCAAGTCGTTGGTAAGTTCCGGGATCAAACAGCAAAATCGTGTGAAAAAAAGGAAGGATTCAACCTAGGAGTTGAAAATGAATCCAGAAGCGAAAAGAATGCATGTTTGATTATTTCGATTTTAACATTGCTTATTTTTGACAATTCATTATTTTATATTGCTTCAATGTCTTTTTTCGAATTATCATTCTAATTATTTTTCAACGCAGTGGAATTAAGCTTCTATCATTTTTTTTACAAGGGATTGAAGTTAAAATTTGCAGGATTTGAAATTGGTCGAAAAATGTACTTAAGCCATATTTAAAATAATTTATATTACTTTTCCAACCATGTTTCATTTCAATTCAATTCATTATTGAACATAATTGTACAAAATTTCACAGTACCTTCTTGAAACATAATCGAACTTGTACAAAATATTTGGAATTCCTTTAGTATCGATAAAAGAGATTGCTTGAAAGAACGACCCTTAGAATCGAATGATTCCTTAGTAGAATGTGAATATCAGCGTAGCAGGTCGCATGTGATTAGCTTTTTTGTACCCCTGTGCATTTTGTGCATGCAGACACAGACATACGTGTCGGAGGCGAGTCGCAACGAGCAGGATCGATGCTCCAAGGAAAAGATCGCCACCGGTGTATCGATCAAACAATTGGTAAGTGACACGATATCAATTCCAATTCGATTAACCCTTTTGCTACCTCATCAAAAAAATATCAGTTCTTAGAAGTATAATAGTGAAAGGGTTGATACAATCGAGGCTTCTCTATGTGGACTCTAACGAATTCTTCCCACGATATGAATTTTTGTTCGTCGATTTATACGATTTAATTGATTGGCTTTAACTTCGAATGGCTATCGAAAACATCAGATGTTGTCAGTTGTATTTTGTCCACTAACAGTGTCGTAGCTTTGGCGACATCTCGAACATGAGCGACGGCGATCAGACGGCGTACAGGAAAACGAATCACACGATGGAAAACGAGGAGGTTTGTACATCATTCTCATCTGGTTCGTTTTCAACCCTTGATATCTCTCTTTTTATCATTACTTAATATCTAGAATCTAGAATCGCGACTAATTGGATTCGATAACAACCCTAATCCTTTGCACTCGATTTAGAAGTGGAGGCACTATTTTTATAAAAAAATGTAGAAGTTTGATGATTTATTAATTTACTAATTCTATGGTGTGAAGATTTAATAGTTTATTAAATTTACAGTTTAGTTCTTCTCGAAAGTTTTACTTTTAGATTTTGAAAATGTCTCGAGTACAAATGGTTGGATTAAACTTTGATACTGAATTCCAAATCGCTCCGAACGACGGCAGTAAAAGTTCGAATCGGCTCGATTCGAGAGCATGTTATTCAGTATTCAATGTGATCGTGTACGACAGAGAAATGGCAGTCCTATTAACAGTCATTACTGCATGAGCTACTTCGTGAACTTCCTTGTTATTTGCTTGGCGATGTGTGCCAATAGAATTAACCGGACGACAAACAAACAATTTATCCTGATTATCGTAACGGCATACTAATCGTATTACGAGCACGAACTTTGCGAAGGTACCTCGATAAATCTTCAAATTCGATTATGTAAAAATTAAAAGATCCATGAGTTTACTTTGAAATGGATATCGAGACGACGAAATACTTCGCAAGGTTCGCGAAATGACGAAACTATCCGCTAATCTGACGTTGCCATTGACGGTTCGGACGGTCGTAGAAAGCAAGGTCGCTGGGTGATCTACGAGTATGCGAGAAGGGTTACTCGAAGTTCACCAAAGACGCGCTGGTCTTCGTCGGGGTGTCGGTCAAGGCCCTTGTAAGTATCTTTCGTGAACTTGTCGGGCAACATCGAAGACACTCGAAGAATTCGCTAAAACTCGTCACGAAATCTCTATCTTAAAACAACTAAGAGGACGATTCTCGCTCGCGATCCGCTCGAGTACGCCTTCGTCATTGGTCGTCACGCTCGCGAATGCTGTCTCTCCATTTAAGGGAGGGCCGGCTTTGATAATAACCTACTGCTACTCATTTGCCCCACTTAAACGAGAATCGAGGTCTTAGCCTGCCAGTTTTTCGCCTCGTCGCTCGTGTTTCTATATCGGTTATCCGGTTACGGATTTCGAGTCCCCGGTGACATAATTCCCCTCCGGCCGAGTGAAATCGCGGGTACCACCCCGCCGTTCCCGATCGAACGCGTCCAGATGGGATAGGCTTCGATTCGACGACAAAAGAGTGTCGGAGAAAGCAAACGCGAAAGGAACATCGTGCCAACAAGTTCGAGAAAAAAAAGGAACGGAATGATAATTCTGATTCTGTCTTCGATGTTGACCCCCTCTCTCGTTCTTCGTCCTCTTTTTCTATATTTTTTTTATTTTGTTTTTTTTTTCTTCGCTTCGATGCAGCGGTTGTCTACTCGCCAATTCGATCGTTCTTTGCTTATCAATTAAATTAGCGAACTCTTTCTTTGGCTTCGAGAATCTTGGCCAAGGCTCTCTTTTTTTATTCTCCTGATTCCCAGACGAAGGAGTCCGACTATCTGGTACGAGGGTGAATCAATGATAATTATCACCTGGTTGAGTCAAGAACGCTTAATGACAGCCTTGATGTTTCACGTGATAGACTGTATTTACTCAATCCTTACAGTCGAATATACTAGTCTTTTTTAGGGAAAATGGCAGGGAAGAATGTTTTACCGTTCGAAGTTGCTGCTTATTTGGTTTGGTGTTAGAGAGTCTGTAATTTCTTAATTCAATAATAATGGAAATACAGTAAGTCGACTGTCTATGTAACTGTTAATAACGAAGTAATTATCGTATGAATATTAAGTAAATTACCGCGTCGGGGTACAGTCTCTAGTAACTCGATGCTTTCTTCCCCTATATTGCTATTATCATATATTGCTATTAAGGCAAGGGGTTAAAAAGATTGATTACTTTTAATTCGACAACCGCTGTATCGAAGAAACGCAAAGAACGAAGGTATCGCTTACGAATATTTACAACACTAACCCACAGCCCGTGCTGTTTCTTTCTTTTTGTTGTTCGATGCCCAATACCTGGTCGTGCATGAAACTTTAACCAACAAACAAACAAAAATATACATTCTGAAACCAATCCTCGGGACAGAGGGCTTCCTACTGTAGTTTGGCAAACTTAACGAGCGAGGGTAAGGACACGGATCGACCGAGGCTTGAGGTAAGCCCCTGAAGAGATAGCCACACGATAACACATTGGTTCGTCTCTTCGTCGCTTTCGCCAAATCGAGCAGCAGCTTCTATTTTTTTATTATCAGCATGCGCTTATTTCTTTCGCAAGCCGCTATCATAACACGGATTTTCTTTTTTTTTTATTTGTTTAATCGATTCGTACTAATTTCTTGGGATACAGTTTCCTATGATAGAAAGTTCTGCTTGTGAATAATATTTATTTTATTATTTAAGATAGGACTAGAAATGTAGTAATTGAGGATTAATTTAATTTTTGATTGGGAAATCTTAAGATTTTAGGGGATAGAATATTTGTCAGGGACCTAATTTAAATGATTTGATAATTGGCTTAGTAATTAAACCTCAGAGAATAAAATATTTACCCAAGGCCCAGATGGAAACTTAATTTAACTTATTTAAAAAGTACATTTAAAAATAAAAAGCAAGCACGACTTTCAACCACATTTCCCTTCTTTCAACTTATACTTTATCCACCCTTGAAGAACTGCACCCCATACTCTCACGCACCAAGTATCCCCATTACCAACAAACGTATGTTCATCGTGGGCACGTTTTGAATTAGTACAAAGAAAGAAGTACGAATAGCACGAATATATTTAAAGAGAAAAGATCACGAAACACGCTTATTCTTTTTTTAAAATGCTCACGCTGAACAAGCTTCCAGAGGCTAGAAATTCAGAGAACACACCACGGTTCCATCCGTTCGAGGCTCACTCGAGAACGAAACATTTTCATCTATTTCGAAACGCTTCTTCTGCTTGACGGCTGCAACGTTTGTGTTTACAGAAGTCGAGCTTCAATAAATTCGACGCTCTCAGCAAGAAGACTGTGCTGCATGTGCGCTCGATCGACGCGGGCAAAGTGCAACAACAGCTGAACGCCGTAAGCACTCTTCGAGATTGTACCATACTTCGACGCAGACACTTCGCTCTTTCTAAACAATTATTTCATAAACATTTCTCGACAGGTTCATGGCATATTCGATCATCGAATCGTCGAAAATTTCCTTATCAAAATTTTTGTTTCATTAGTACTTTATTGTCCCGTAGGTTCTATAGTATGTTTGTAGTATTTGTAGAAGTATCTATACATGTATCGTATTTGTGTACACGTTGGGAGGCTAAAATAAGTAATGAAATCGAAACGTCAAACCAAATGATAAAATTGAAATATTTTTATTAGAAGGATGAAGTTAAGTGGTGATAAATAATGAAATATTGATAACAGGTGGGTCAAAACGGGGACACGAATCCGAACTGCCGTAGCTGCGGCAAGGTCGTCTTCCAAATGGAACAGACAAAGGCCGAGGGTCTTGTCTGGCACAAGAATTGCTTCCGGTGCGTGCAGTGTAGCAAGCAGCTTAACGTCGACAATTACGAGAGCCACGAGAGCACGCTTTACTGTAAGCCACACTTCAAGGAACTCTTTCAACCGAAACCGGTTGAAGAGTCTGAACAGCCTGGTAAGTCGATCATCACGTACGTAGTTCATCACACCCTCTCAACGGTACGGTTACGCGCAACGATCATTCCTATCCCCACCTCGCGAATGGAATACCGCGTTCGGGAATTGAATTCGAAGGAATACCACCTTCTACCCTTGGAAATTTGAAATTTGGGGGATTCTACTTCATAAAAAGCCACCTGGGAGTCTCCTCATTGCTCGCAACTGTACAACACCCAATACACCAAAATTCTCGTTTTGACATTTTCTTACAAAGATAACAGAATCGATCGAGCTATTATAATCCGTCGAATCCCTTTGATGCAAGAATTGAAGGCCGGTCTCCAATTGAAGGATATCCGATTGTCGGATGAATGGTTAAAATGAACGGTCGCACAGTGGTGCCCCCCCTTTATTGTAGTCACTGAAATTACTGCTCTCCCTTTTCTGTCCACCTTCTCCCTCGTTTCTTCTCCCCTCCCTTCCTCTATCTATAATTACACGTAAACGCAGAGAGATCGTTAATGCGACAAAGAGATGTCTTGTGAACTTCGTAGTGCGACCTCGAAAACCGGAGCTGATCATACGGGAGAACGAGCCGAAAGAGTTGCCGCCCGATGTGGTCAGAGGTAAAAAAGACACAGTACGAATGGAGATTGTGCGACATGTTGTATTTTTTTTTTTTTTTTTGCTGACGTATCATGTCCGACAGAGTGAAATTCTAACCACAAGTTTTGTCTAACTCGTTTGCAGAGTGTACATCTCTCTCTCTCTCTAATGAATACCATTGACCTTAACAATAAATTACCCTATCCTGGATCTTCCCCTGATTTTGTATCACTCTTTTGGTTTTTAATCGCAGTAATATTGTTGCATGGAAATAGGCGATGATCTCACGTCCTCGAATGGAATTATTAATTATTTCAGTAATTTTGAAAATTTCTAAAAAATAATTAGCTAATTACTACTCAAAGGAAACCATTGGTGATGGCCGTGAGATCATCAGGATCCAATTATTTGTTTCCAAACAACTAATGAACCTCTTAGAGTCTAAAGCTTAGGGTTAAAGCTTTGCTCCAAAGTTTAGAGCAAACCCCACTACGGCTTAACTAGATCCCCAAAAGCATATATCGATTGGGAAATTTATAGTACCATCAGGGTTGCCTATGAGATCAGCGTACAGCTTTTCAGCATTGTTCGAATCGAAAACGTTTCATCGTTGGTTACAGCTTCGGACAAACCGGACCTGGGTCTCGAGGAGCTGTCGAGCCTAAACGTGAAGTCCCGGTTCCAAGTGTTCGAGAAGGCCGGCACTGAGACGAACGAGATCGAAAGGTCGCCATCGCAGATCGCGGTTAAGAGATCTCCCAGTATCCTCAGCAAACTTGCCAAGTGAGTATTTCGAGAATATTCCAATTTTCAAAAATTGCAATCTTTCATTTCCAACTCCAAAAGTTCTTAATTCAAAACTTCATTAATTTCGCACTGAAACGATCCAAACACCCCATTAAGAAGAAATAACAATTCGGAATAATTGCAATTGTACCATGTCTGACTATACACGACTATTTCCACTGCGACAATCGCCGCGTTAATCGAGCGTCCGGATCTCTATCGATTTATGGTTTTCTCAAGCCTTAAATTACATTCCATTATGAATAATGTCACACAAAGGAACTGAATCGACAAAAGTCTTGTCAATGAAGAAAAATGTGCAAGCCCAAGCACGTTTGCATCGCATGTATCGGTTATTCGCTGACCAGCGATATTTACTTTTCTTCTTTTTATTTTTCTGAAACGTCGAGTATCGGCGGAACGAGTCGTCCGTCGAATGCTGTCCGCGTGCCAACCTATCAGAATTCATCGGAATGTTTGTGACTACTTTGCGGGTCTTTTTGTCCAGATTCCAGGCGAAAGGCATGGATATCGGAGTGGCGGATGAGTCTCTGAATGGAATCCCTTACGAAGAGTCGAGCGAGAGCGAGGAGGAGGAGGAGACGGAGGAGACAGAGGGTGAGGCAACGAGATACGTTCAATTCGAATCGCAGTCGATGTTTACGAGTGTTCTATCATGCTTTTTGCACGGGGCTTTTTATGAAACGCGGAGGAAGATTGAGCAATGGTGTCACGGAAGCTTGATCCGATTCGCTTTGCTGTAATTACCGAGCCTTTAACTTTGATGCGTCTTCGAAAGAGAACATCAAGGTTTCTTAAATTTGGACTTTGAAGAAAGTCTTATTTTTATTGTTTCAAATTGGTATTATTATTGATATTTTTAAACGAAGAAAATAATTCGTAGAATCGACTGCTTTGATTACCTTTTCCAAGCTTCTGGAATGTTTCGAATGTTAAATTGGAAATGTTTCTGGGTTTCAGAGGTTGATAGCGAGATCGTAAAAGCGAAACGCACGACACGCGAGCGTCCGATCAGCTTCACGAAAATGGACGACATAAAGAATCGTTGGGAGTCAACTAGCCAGCAAGGAAGAAAAGAGGTTCAACGTGAAGCCAGGAAGGAAGAAATAGCTGGCATACGTTCCAGATTGTTTATGGTAACAATTTTGGGAATTAATAGACTGGAGGTGGAAGAATTCGAATATTCGAATAGTGAAATTTGGAATTTGGATAATTCCAATATTCGAAATTCCAAATACTCTGATTTGAAATACGACCAATTCCAAGTATCCAAATAGTGGACCATTCGAATACGAGAATTTTCGTTGCAATTCTGCCAGCGACTCGATTAAGTACGATCGTTTCGAGGAAGCAATGATCACACACCGTTCGAGTTAATTTGGAGAGCATCTCTAAATCGTTCACGAAGTAGTCCGGGGTAATGGCACAGACGCAGAAAAAACTTCCGAGAGCAGAGCTGAAATGTAGCTCACGCATTCTCTGTAGAACACGCTCGGCGTTGTGCAATAAACACGTGCGCCTTTACAATTATGGAGCGAATTTGAAGAAGACGTTGCAACGATAAACGATTTCTAAACTCGGCTCCTAAGTAGGAGCGTACTTTTAAAGTAATTAACAATGAAAAATAACCCATTTTTATGTTTAAGAATTTTCCTTAAGTAAGTTTCAAGATAGGATAACACAGACTTAAAATTTATTAGAACCTTCCTCTAATGGGTTACCTTTCATTTTTGATTCCTCCAAAATAACCAAAAAGGCAAATAACCCAGCACAACGCGTACAAAAATAAAAAAGATAGGAGATATATCTCATAGCACAGTACCCTGGTAAGAATTAGAGGAGATCAAAGGATGTCTGACACGTAGATCGATTTCCGTTGCAGGGCAAACAGGGTAAAATGAAAGAGATGTACCAGCAGGCGGTAGCCGGAAGTGAGCGCGTGACGAAGATCAATGCGGCGGAGGAGCTGCAACACTCGTCGACCCACGCTCGTTCCATCAAAGAACGATTTGAACGCGGCGAGCCGATCGCGGCGTCCGACGACGAGACGGACAGTAAACCGAAACCGGAGAAGGCGGACGAGGAAGTGATCGCAGCAGGTGCGTTTCGCCCTCGTCGACGAGCAACCGCGTATATTTAGCACCGGTTCAATGTAATTAGCCGTGTGCCGCATCAATCCTGCCCCATATATCTGCCTGACTGCAGCTTCAATTTAGATTTTTATCTCCTCTCTAGTCAAATAATTTCCTATAAATTATTTTCGATTATAAATATTTATATGCACTTGCATCTACCGATTCAAGTTCAATTGTTTTAAATTAAGGTTACGGTTAATGCTAAATATTTATTAAGGAATGTTACTTATTTGAAGTAAAATAAGCGTCAATTATGTTTCTCAATGTGCATATTATGACTCTCTATTGTCACGCTTCTGGCTATTAAGAATACAATAGTATTCGTCTATAAATCAGTAGGACTATTTCGTCTGGACGTATATGTACGAAAGATTGTCCGCGAAAGGTCAATCTTGATAATATGTATGTGTAGAAAAATGCATTGTGATGCAGAAGTATTCTTACAATCGAGGTTTTTAAAAAGGGAGATGGATCAATAATCGGATCGTTAATCACCGGTTAGTTGCTTTTAGAAATGTCAATCTTTGATCGATTGGGTGTTGCACAGGAATCAGCAGGAAGTCTCGATCGATGTTCTTGGAATTGGACGCCTCAGCAGCGAAGACCGGACGACCGGTGACTCCAGTGAACCCGAAGACACCGGCGGAGGCACCTCGACGCGCCAGAGACGTAAGTTTCCTCTTCCATTTTACAAATACTTCTCTAGATTCAATTTTGTACTTAATTTAACACTGGAACGACCTGTATTAAATATTCATACGGATTTGGGTATTTTGGAACTCGAATTACTCGAATTCCCAGTGTCTGGGATTCCCCCTTCGACCACACTTGGTTGTTCCAGTGTTACTTGGGTACAATTTTAATATGAAATCTTCCAAAGTATCCTCTGTTGTTCTTTTATCGAATGAAATTCGCGTTTAACGAAACGGAATGGTTAATGGTGTGCAACTTGTACAAACAAGGCATTCATGGGTCGTCAAGTGTCGGACGACGTGGTTCGCAGCTCGGATACCACCGAGGAGGTACACGTCGAGACTTCGGATATCTCGAACAAATTCAAATTTTTCGAATCGTACAAGGAACCGGAGAAACAACGGAAGCAATTTAGAATCACCCCTCCCCGCGATGGTCAAGTCAAGGTTCGAATTACTTCAAAAAACTGCGTGAAGCGTTCTCGATGTTCTAATAATTAGCCAAGGATTTATTTCGAATTCCACATTTTTTTAATCGAATTAACAGCGTTGCAAGTCTGCTGGAAAATGAATTCCTAATACAATTGCGTGGTGCATCGTTTTAACCTGATTTCACACCTCTGTTACCCGTAATACTTCTTTATTACTTTATCCTTGCATGAATCATTTTATACATATTTTGAATTTTTTGTATTGTTGGACAAATTTTAATTGCATGATTTGGACATATATTTTTATCGAACACGACCGAGTTGATCAATCAGCCGGCCGATTTATTTATTTCCATTAATTATTTTTTAATCGAGCTGATTGAATAACGATATCAGAGAAGAGATAAGTCGTTGTGTAAATATTTCAGCAACGGCTGGTTCCGATGAAAATAATTCCGTTCGACAAACTGAGTAATCTTTTCTCGACAGACGTTTTCACAATACCAGACGAATTCTTTTGTCCCGGATGACGTATTTCTGCCTCGTTCAAAACAGATTGTTAATTGCAAAACACGATACACCGTGTTACTCATGAATTAAATCCCCTGAATTATCCTCTTATATTTTTCAATTCTAATTTATTTCTGAATTGTTATAATCGAAGGTTCGTTCACCTCGTTATTTATTAAATTAAATTAAATTAACTTCTCATATATTTAAGATTTAGCAAAATTATTTAGTCCATAATTTTAACTGGGTCAAATGTTATCCTCTTCAGGATTGAACTTCGAATTGAACTTTCGCAAAAAATTCCAGTCAGGTAATTTGTAGTGCAAGGTGGGTGCGAATGGTGGCGCGTTATTAATCGGTTAATCGATTCGGATAAGAATAATTGATGATCATCGACGGGTGGTTAGGCGAAGCTCGCGAAAGCCCTGGACGGATAGGAGCCGCGATGCGGGCAAACAGAGTGCCACTTGATTTCCAGGCTTGTCCTTGAACCCCCTCGAGTGGTCAGCAGCCATACTTTTACCGTTAGTATTCCTACATCCTTCCATTGGTGAAGAGAGCAGGCCGTGCAGAGGCGAAGCAACACCACCAATGTCTCTCCCAGTAACTCACCAGGGGGAACAGTAAGAGTCGTGGCGTCCTCCTGTTCGTGTGAACAACGGCATAGCAACCAGCCGACACGTTAACCAGTTCGGCTTTTACCGGGATCCATTAAACCCAATATCTTCTTTACTCGCGATTCGTTCTTGCCTTTTCGTCTCGATTTTTTAACTTAACATTTCCTTTCTTTCTTCTTTGTTCGGCGTTTTTTATATGGTGCACGAATCGAACGTCGACGAGGACAACAAAGTGAGTAACTACAGGATACGTGTATCGAAATGTTAATTTTTTACTTTCCTTTCTTTTGGGATTTGCTGGCTTAAAGTCTTCCTTTTTATGCTGTTTGTATGGTGTGTTAATAAGAGGATAATGATGTGATCGAAGGGTTCTTAGGTTCTGCAGAAATTTAATTCAAAATAAAATTTTCTTCTTTTCTTTGAGATTTGGTGACTTGTTAGTGGGTTTTTTAATAGCTTCTAATCTTATTTTTTCTAATTTAAATTTATTTATACGGGGTATGAATCGAACGTCGTCATTTTTATGGTGTAAGAATCAAATGTTGTCTAGGATAACAAAGTGACCAAAGGATACTAACATTTCTTAGATATTTAATTAAAAATTTCCATTTCTTCATGGTTTCTTCTTCTTAATTTTATGTGGTGTCAATGTATACTTAGATGAAGATTTATCTTCTCTTTCTTCTTAAAATATGTCTCTTATGCCCTGGGGTTAATTCTTATGGAGATGTTTCCAAAATTACTATTGCCTTATGAATCGTCACTATTTTCTATACTATTTTATTATCTTGTTCGATTTGCATTTTCCAAAAATAGAATTCGTCCTTCCTACACAAATTAACCATCTGAGGGACTACTAATTTTAATTTTTCAATTTCATACTTTAGACTTTCAGAATGTTTTTAAAAGTCTGAATTGACCCAGCATTCTTCACTCGAATGTTAAGACGGTCAAAGTATCTCTTTTTTATGAGTACTCAATTTCATATGATAGCTAATAAAATGTTTAACGTTGATGACAACGAGACTTCGATCTCCAGGAGGAATGAGAATAGCGAACGGTCGGGTCTATAATCGAGAAACATTGAAATTGATGGTGTTCAGTGGTTACAAGCATGTAGCATCGGAAAAACGTATAATTTGTTGCGGAAAATTGCCTGCTTTCTAGAATTTTGCTTCTTCAGCATAACGGTATGGTATTTCATCGATTTACATGATGTGTACGAATGCATATACATATGTATACGCTTTCCTTTCGACGAAAGCTATTGATCGACACACGCGTGAAAAACTTTCTTCTTTTTCATATTTTTTTCTGTCTTCCGTCTTTTACCAAGAGAGAGAGAAGGGGCAAAGTACTTATGGAAAAGGTCCATCGAGTCGAACGACACGATAATAAAAAGTATTGATTGCTTTTCGAAATTTACTATGTTTCTTTCGTGTCATTAATACCAGCTGGTAATTTAAATAGAAACATTGAAGTTTCAAATATTTGCCAGTCATTATTTATGGTATTCACAGTGGTAGTAAAATAATTACATTAAAAATATTTTACAACCAAGATAATTTGCATTCACCAACCTTTATAAAATTATATTTTGGCATAAAACTTGAAATTTATATTTAAAAATTCTCTAGTAAATCCCCCCAAGGGTGACAATTGATTAGAAATAAACCCTGAAGATCAGAAACTTAAATATCGAGAAAAGTAATGGAACGAAACAAAGATATACGACTTTTGACTGTTACTGTATCTCATCCGCGAGCGAAATGAAAGGCGCGATTGTGTCGGTCTCTTTCTAAATAAAAGGTGGTGAACGCAATTAATAAAGATCCAACCGAGCACTAGGGACTAATTAGCTTTCTCTACGAGCAGATCTACGAATCTTCGATCGCTATCAGATGAAATCACACGTTGGTGTTCGATCTCGAACGAGTAACAGAATATTTAACAACGCGTTCGACGGTGGTATTCATCGTCACGATCTGTCGCAGGTAACATTACGGGAAGGTAGAGTTTGCGGAATGCTTTCGCGTCGTCATCGTGCGTCTTCGGTTTACCTGCTGTTCAGGTAGAAAATTCGAAGGGGATACGCGGCGCATGCACAGGTTAAAGGCACGTTCGAGCTGACTCAGAGAAGACGCGATTCGTGGAAACGAAACACCATTTAATCTTTCGATTTCCTTTTTCGACGGATGGCTTGGTGATATAATACTTTGATACACGAAGACCTGGGTCTTCGTAGGCGTGGCAGCAGTCCATTTAATTTAATCTTCCAAATAAATTGTATTTTTTTTAGATTATCGGAGTTTACTTAAGATTTTTGGGGGTTTAGCTGGCTTTATCTTAGGAAAGTTGGGGAGATAAAATTTATATTTATTACTTATTTCTAAATATAAAAATTTCCAATTTTCTTAACTTTGATGAAAAAATATGATATTCCTAACTGCATGGTGTGATAAAACGTACAAACATTGCTAAGAGATAAAAATTGTTTTCCAACGCTTCGTTTGCTGTTCCCATTGGCAAATATGAAATTAACATTGTCAATGTTAATTTTGTTATACGCAATAATCAAAGTCTCTCGTTAAAAGGAAAAGTGATTTTTTCTTTTTTAATCTTGAATTTTCCAATAAACAAAATCGAAGTCGATCGACGGCAAGGTTCATACGCTGCTGATATCCGACAGATGGACTCTCCCGAACGCGAGATCTATCGTGATCCGGATGTGGTCAGGGCCGAGGACAGGGTCGACGAGGTGGTGCACACGGACACCGCGAGGAAGATGCTGTCGATCTTCCGTCAGATGGAAGAGAACGCATGCAAACAGGAGCTGCCGAACGGTCCCAAACCCTTGAAACGCTTCACGCCACCGCCAGAAGATAAATTCGCTAAGCCAACGGCGTCCGACTCCGAGGAGGACGAGGAAGAAGAGGGCGAGGAGTCCGACGGCGAAGACAGCGCCGAGGAAAGGGATCCTAATTACGTGCGAGCTTCTGACAAGGTTCGTTTAACATTTATTTTAATTGAACTTCATACATATATCTTTTAATTATCGAACTCAACGGTACGATAAAGATATAATTAGATTCTTCAGCGATATTGTTCTTAACCTCTATTCTTTGGATACCCTGATTTATGTTTCAATTTGTTCCAAATTTTTAAATATTATAAAGGTAGAGAGGGCTAATTACTTGCTAGCTACTAATTAATTAAGAAGATGGAATAATGCCCTATTAAAATTAATTAGGAGTAAATTTGGTAAAAATGACGTAGACTATGTTATGCCTCGTCGATGTAAATTAATCTTGACACCAAAGAAATCTTGAACGAACTAAGTATGGGATGTCCATCGTTATTATCAATGTTTCCATTGTTCTCGCCGCGTAAAATGGTAGTGTTTATTAACATCGATAGAAGGTGGGCTTCAAGATTCCTGTGATATGAATATGTACGAGTATGAAGAAGGTTACTCGTGGGACGTTTGTCCATGGGTATGCAGATACCTGTCAGGGTCTGTTCAATATCACGAACGCTTCCATGTGGGATGGGACATTAAAATTGTGCTTATTCTGGATACGATAGCCTTAATTCTTAATTGGAAGCTAAAATCGACAATATTCTTAAAAATTGTTCAATTTAACCGTGTTAATAAAAGATTGCTCGCCAGGTGGAGGACGAGTTCTTGAAGCAGGCACAAAACGCGGCACGCGCCAAGACTTTGTGCGCGAAGTTCGAGCACTGGGACGAGACGGACGCGAAGACGACGACGTCCAGCAGTCAGCACATCGCCGAGATGGAAATCGCTCAAAACACAGGCGATCAAACGAGCATAGAATCGGCGAGCAGTCTGAGAGCACGTTTCGAGTCTCTCGGCTCGCAGACGAACGAATCACCGCGCACCCCGAAAGTCAAAGTCAATCGATTCGTGGTGAGTACCTCTTGAATTATCCTCGTATTCGTTCATTCATCTTCGTACAACTCATTGATCATCGACAGAATGAGAATTCTTTCATTATTTTTTTCATTTCTTTCATTGGTACTTGATTGTCATATTGCATACGATAGAAAGGTTTTATCTGCGTGTTGTTATTTGGTTGTGTGTTACTTTTTTTTTCTATTTTTGATGTACAGTGTGGCTCGTTTTTCGCATGGTGTGTTTTTTGAAAATTATCAATTGTTTGTCGAAAAAGTCTCTGTATAGTTTGATGTTGGTCAATTTTTGCACTTGTCTTCCTAATTATTCGGGGGTGATTGACGTGGCAACGAAGGATGTTTAATTTGTAAGTGTAATAATTGTTATTGGGATTATAATTTAAATAATTTCCAATAAAGTATACAGAAACTTTTTTGAACGACCATGTATCACCCTTCTCGCTTTCCAAATATGTAATACAGGATGGTGCACGCAAAATTGACCCAACCTTTCATGAACAAGTAAATTGTTCAAATTAAAGCTTCTTTTAATTATTTTACAAGCGGGTTCAATTTTCTATGCACCATTTTGTATCAGAACGCGATGTACCTGCGTGAAATTTGCACTATGTCTCTGCAACCTACATTTAGCAATTACACTGGATATTATTTCATTTTTTCTTTCCACGTTGACGAGTTACGTTTCAATGGATCGTTGTATTTTTTTTGTGTGCACGTTCAATTAATTATGGAATGGCTGCACGCTCAAAGAACAATAATTCACGCTCGATAAAAATTTATTTTACATACAAAATTAATAAATCGCACTATTCTTTCGATGTTAAATATTTTTGACAAATGGATCACTTAATGTAAATAATTCTTCTTTCATTTTTGCATAATATAGCAGTCACCTTCTTTTCAATGTTCCTTTTGAATTTGAATTCCACAATGTCTTAAACAATAAATACGACTGATAATAAAAAATTCTTTGAGCGTACACAAGACACCACGTATTTTACTTGATCGATAACAATGCGAACTAATCAAGCCAACAAAAGGATTTTCGAAAGAGGAAACAGAGATTGGACCTCGATGACCCAAAGAACATTGCTGGCATAAGAATGGTAAAAAAGCAAAAAATAAAAAAACAATAACCACACACTGAAAGTCCTGATTACACAGCATGATCATAGTTAGCGTTGATTCCTGTGACGTGTTTCGATTGTGTCTGGCATTTATATATATATATATATTTTTTATTGGTCTTTTGAGATATTTGACAAAGCCTGCAAAAACTGACAATCTTTTTTAACCCGAGTACACGATCAAGCGATAATGTTCTCTGTTGAACGCGAACAGTAAAAGGACACCGGAAGTGGAGGATCGACGAGGCCCTAGCGCACGGATTTTTTCATACACGGGCCTGGAACGAAGAGACACTCTCACTCACACACTCACAGATATACAGGCTAAGAAAAATTAATTTAAAAAATAAAATAAGAAAGAAATCGAAACAGATAAACACACAGAGACACAGATATGAGAATACGAATTCGTTGGAATGCTCGTGCTTCGAGGGAAACCGACGACACACTTCCGCTTCGTTGTCTGGATCAATTGTGCGATTTTTACGTTTTCTTTTTTCTTTTCTTTCTCTTTAGAGGTCTTTTGTGATTAGCGTTCTGTTAGAGAATCTAGCGTAGATTTTGTTGTATGCGCGAAGTTTGATTAAACAATTGGTGCAATTTTAAGGTATAATACACTTTTTAGAAATAATTTTCAATGATTCTAAAATACTTAACATTTTTTTGAAGATGCACTAAGTAAACTATAGATTTTATTTTAAAGGGATTGAATTTGACCCTGATCCACAATTTTACACAAATGACGTACAATGTTTGAATAATATTCTTGCACTGATTTTTTAATCGAACCTCGACCTGCGTTTCTAAAACTATACAGCGTGTTTCAAAAGCTACGTACACCGTGAAAACTATAAATTTGAAGATCCTGTACCGTATAAGACTTCAGTTTGCGATGTAATATGTTTTGGATAAAAACACTTGTAATACTTTAATAAGAACAAAGGATTGCATTAATTTGGCAACTGGATTGCAATCTTCCCATAGATTTTCTTTATTAAAACAACGAAGGAAATTGTTTGCAACTTAATAAATAATTCTGTAAGAAGATCATACAGTTGCTGATATAATGCAATGGAGACCAGCGACGCGAATAAGACGTTGATTTGCTTTTCATTCAGTGCCAAACTTTGAAATTTCCTTAACCCTTTCTCTGCAAAATTAACCCTCTCTTAAACAGTCGAAAGTCTCAGTATTTAAAAATATTTTATTTTATAAAAATGCAATATTTATACATTTTTTAAAATACAATATTCCTTTTCTTTCTGAAACGTAATATTTGTAATTGCAGCGAAAGGGTTGAGAGAAGGTGCCAAATTCGTTCGATCAGTGGCAGTTCGATTGATTTTCATTTTTATTGGCGCCATTGGTTCCGATTCGACGTCAACGAATGAAAGTTTCATTTCGTAGGAGAGAAAATCGTTCCCGAGAGGGACTGAATTGTTGCGTACTTAGAGTCTACAAGCTTTTCGAGTACTTTTACAGTTAACACGTAGATTTATCGCTCGACTGTCGACAATGACGATATGGGAACGAAACAGGTGCAACCGGAGCTGATAAAAAATGAATACGATTTATTTTACAGCCTTTGTGTCCTGAACGGAACAAGCTTTTCACCATTTCCGCGATAATTTCTTCGCTTTGAATTTGTATTTATATAGATTGTTGGAATTTATTGAAAGAGTGTTTGAAAATCAGTCGTTTTTGAAATATTCAATTTTATAATCTACAATTTTTATACTTTTTTAAATATTTTTAGACAGATTTATAGGGTCAAGAAACGAGGTAAAAGCAGAACTGGATGAATATACTACATGTGATATCACTAACTTATTCCTACAAAATAAAATTGAATATTTTTTAAAATGATTCGTTTTCAAAAGTAAAATGTTACAAAATTATATTGATTAAAAAATCCAGAACACTAATAGTATTAATTATTGCAATTTATTATTTGCAATTTAAATATAGTACCAATTAAATTCAGAACACTATTAATTCCATCAATTTCTGTATAAATATTAATACGATAAGGACTGAGTTCAAAGTGTTAAATAAATACTCTGTAAACAATCACAAGTTCCAAAAGAAAGAAACATAGGTGAAGAAGCTTGTCGAAGGGAGGAAGGGGTTGCAAAGAATATTTCTACAAGCTCCTTGCACGATCCAGCCAGTGAATTGAACGTTCAAGGGAATCTTCGTTCCTCTAGGAAATAAAATCGAACCGACTAAAGTCAGATTAGAACGCTATCGAATATAGGCTTTTTTATAATTTTTATAATGTTCGATGGACAGACGATACGAGGGCAGGCAGTCCTTAAAAGGGTTAGAAAATGTCCTCGCAATGGCGTTGGTCGACGTAGAGGACGTATGTTAATCCTTTGCGTTGCAATTGCATAAAAGGATACTTTAAAAGCATTCATAATTTAACAAATTAAAAATGGGTTAAATTAAAACTTTTAAAATTAAGATTCACTATTAGATACAATTATTATTCATTATTTTGCCATACTAAATGGTACTTTAACGAAATTGAAGGAATCAGATTTTTTAAAATAGGATGATGATAATGAAATTGTGTTAATTAGCAACGCAAGGGGTTAATTACTTCACAATTACCACCGTGGACGCACAGTACCCATTCATATACGTATACACATATAAATCTCTCTATATGAATATATTATATATATTTATCATTGGTATAGAAGAACGTGTATATCGATCCCCTGATCTATTTAGAAGAATGCACCATCAAGAAAAGGAAAACGAAAGAGGAAGATCTTCTGAAATTAATTTCAATCGTGTTTGCAATTTAATTTAAGAATTTTCTTCCAAACATTTGAATATTTTTATCAAAGAATCTTAACCCTTTGGCACAGAGCGTCCAAGGGTGCCTAACGATAATTCTTTTAATTAGATAAATTAAAGCTTTCACCGTGATGGATTTCAACACAAATTTCTTCATTAAATAAACTTATAAAAAGCTTTAAAGCTATAACAAAGTTAAAGGGTTAATTTTATTATTTGATTATCAAATTCGTTTCGAACGATTCGAAATACGATTTCAGGCTTTCTTTTTTCCGAAATCAATCATTTTTCGTGCGGTGCAAGATTTAGTGGCATTAGTGATTTTCTTTAATCAAACAAAAAAAAAAAGATTAAGTAATTTAGATAGGTAGAGAAAGAACGAGAGAGAAAGAAAGAGTGAGAGAGCGAGAGAGAGAGAGAGAGATCGAAAAGTATATGTAATGTATATTCTGTACACGACTTCGTTTAATCTTTTATCATCCGTAAAAATAAGAAGAAGAAACAAAAAATACCAAAAAGAATCATGATAAAGAGCTTTGAACTCGATCGATGGAATTCAGTGCAATAATTTTTAAGGGAACATTGTTATAGACACGATCGTGAACGTGAACGGGACGCGCGTTTGTTGTTAATCGGCGTGATGGATATTTATTGATCATCGATGAGAGATCATGAAATTTTTATTTTTATTTTTCATCGAACGATTCGCTTCGATTCACGGCCTACCTTTTTAATGTCACACACGTGCGATATGTTTTTTGCGGTAGAATTGTTTCGTTGATATTTTCTTCATATTTTTCTTTATTTTCTTCTGTTCGATTGTATAATTTTTAGGAAACGTGTAATACGATACTCATGTTCTTTAACCATTTTACCTTTTCACGTGTAACAATTTATTACGATCATATTTGCAAACGTTCAATAAAAGGGCACATCCTAACGAAAACGATAAAAACAAAGAAGAAGAAATACAAACGAGAAAGAGAGAGAGATATCCTTGAAAATTTTCTATCTATTATCTTTTGTTGAAAGGATCGATCCATTTAAATATATATACATATTCATTTTTCTTCGTTCTCATAGATTTAGTGGGATTTTCTTTTCTTTTATTGTTTATTTTATTTTCTTTCCACGATACCCGTTTATCGAATGAAGGAGATTCAAGCGAGCTGTACGGACGTGTGCGAGAGCTGCGAAAAGAAGGTATACCCCCTCGAGAAGGTGGAGACAAATAACAAAATATTTCACAAACAGTGCTTCCGGTGTCTACAGTGCAATTGTGTCCTAAGGTAATCTTCAATTCCTATTCTTACTAAATAAACAAGGTATTTGGAGCATTAGTTGCAATTTTCAGAATAGTCATTTCAAAAATTGCAAACTTTCAATACAATAATCATCGAAATTAGAAATTTCAGAATTTGAAATTAGTAGACTACTTCTTAACGCCTGGTAGTCTCTTCAGGTACCTGAGGATACTCCAGTACCACAAATATTACATCCATAAGCCTCTAGAGAATATTAATAATTGTTTACTTGTACAGGATGGACACGTTCACGCTGAACAACGGTAAACTCTACTGCATCCCTCACTTCAAACAGTTGTTCATCACACGGGGAAACTACGACGAGGGTTTCGGCGTCGATCCACACAAGAACAAGTGGACGAGCAGCTCGAGCAATCCGACGAGTCCTTCGCCGATCGCGGTCTCGAACGGCGATCTTTGATTCCTCCCTCGATTATTTTCCCTATGTAATTAGACGAAATTGGAACCCCGACGAACGCCTGGCCGTACAATAATCCCTCGACGAGCGAATTTCATCGAGGAATCATGAAAGAGAGAGAGTGAGAGATAGAGAGAAAGGAAGAAAGAGAGAGAGAGAGAGAAAAAGAGATCCATGAAAACAATGTTCTATTCTAGTTCTCCAAAGACAGACCGCCAGGCTTAATTTTGCAAATCGATCGATTAAGATTGCGAATCGTTCAGCTATTTTATCGATTTTCAAACGACTGATCTTGATGAGTATATAGGGTGGACCATTCGAACGGAGACACTTTGTCCATTATTTTAATCATACGATCGAAGATATTTATTTTTGTCTGGTATAATATGGTTCCGTGAGAGCTTTAAGATTCATTATAAAATAATTTGGAAAAAAATACGAGTTTAAAGAGAATTTGCTGTAATTATTTTAAAGATCTGATCGAACAATATTGTATTAGAGAAGAAAGCAATTTTCAATCTGATCTAAGTTGATCACATTTTGTTGCTCACCCTGTATATATTTTATTTGTTGTCATACAAAATGATTTTGAAGCAATAATTTTATTACGCGCCCCTTGGAACGATGTAACTGAGGATCTTCTGTTTATAGAATCTTTTTTAAAATTTTGAATTCAAATGGACCACCCTGTATAAAGAAGGACATGCGAGGAAAACTCTTCGTGGATGAAAGAGCCCATTTCAAAAACCCCTTCTCTGCTGCCCCTGTCATTTTATGTATTTTATTTTTTACCTTTAGAGAACCTATCGACAAAACGCCCTATTATAAAAATTTTCGCTTAAATATTTGTTACAATTATTATTATTAATATTATTATTATTTTTTACTTGTATAACTCTTGGTATTATTTTATTATATGTGTTGTATAATACAAGAATTTCATTGCGCTTTATAAAATCCTCGTGTACGATCGTTACTCTTCCTTGTTTTGATATTTATCAAAAACGTATCTTTATCTTTTGAGAATTTTTTTAAATGATTCGCTGAATTACTTTAGATGGCGAAACGATCGCCTTTGACAGTCTGTTCGCGTTCATTTTGTTCCACGCACGACACCGTCGTTCCATTTTGTTTATTTTAAATAGTTACGATTTAATTATAGAGGGACACGATTAGAAAGTTCATCGAGATTATCAAATCAGTCTTTCGTGACTATTAATATATATAAATTGTTTTGGATATTGAGTGCTTTGTAGGGGAACTATTGCAACATGTGTTTCTAGTGACAAATAGTTAGTGATTTTGTGCGCTTAACTATTGAGCGCGAATTCGGCAACGCTTTTGAATTGCATTGATAAATCTAGTTGGTAAAAGGTTTGCTGTAAGTACTCGAATATTTTGAAATTTGAATACCAGAAGAATTAGTATTTAAAATTCGACTAATTCCAATACTCAAATATTACTAAAATTAATCTAACTCTTCTAATTCGAATTGAAAATATTCATATCAGAAGACCTCGAATTCTAATAATTTAAATACGAATTCACTCTCCCCTATAAATAATTCCCCAAATTCCAGATGGAGATCTGCATCGACTCCCTAGAATCCGCCCAGAACGCGATCGAGGGTGGTGCATCCAGGCTAGAAGTATGCTCCGCCCTTTCAGAGGGTGGATTAACCCCCACACCTGGTTTCCTCCAAAAACTCAAAAGCTTCTCGCCCATCCCCCTCTATGCCATGCTTCGTACACGATCCGGTAACTTCGTGTACACCAAAGAAGAGCTAGACGTGATGTTAGATGACTTAAAAATTCTGAAAGAGCATGGAGCGGATGGTTTCGTATTCGGTGCTCTGACGACAGACGACGAGATCGACGTAGAATCCTGTAAAATGATCCTTGCCGCAGCTCTACCGTTGCCAGTGACGTTCCATCGAGCCTTCGACGAAGTCGCTGATCCTTCCAAGTCCTTGAAGACATTGATCGATCTCGGTTTCGAAAGGGTTCTGACGTCTGGGCAGAAGGACACGGCCTTGGAGGGATTGGAATTGATAAGGAAACTAGTCGAGTGTTCTCAGGATAAGATAATCGTGATGCCAGGTTCTGGCATCGATAAGAAGAATATTTTTAAGTTGAAAATGGAGTCTGGCGCTAAGGAATTTCATGCATCCGCTAGAAGAAAGGTGGCGACTGATGGAGGGAACAAAGTTAAAATTGGAAGTAGCAAAGAGGCTTGCAAAATGGTGACCGATAGGAGACTAGTTCGAGAAATGGTCGATGTTGTAAGGAGCACTTTGAACTAAATTGCGTTTTAGATCCTGGAACCTGTTTCGGGATACCTATAATAAACCGATTATCAATCGACTGTAGATTTAATGATTCTGCAAGATTCCAGTTTCTGCCATTTGCTTGTATTTTTTTGATATTAAACGTGTCAAGTCGCTAACTGAATTTACCACTTTTCTGTCTATTTGATTAGAAATTAATTTGCGGAATTGAAAAAAAAATATTAATATTTGTATATCCTTTTCGTTAATTGATTGAATTCTGATATAAATAAAGGTAAGTATAATTATTAATTTTTTAAGATTAGTTCAAAAACAAATTTAATTTTCTTTATGCAAGATAAACGCAACAAAAAGCAATGACGTAAATCGAGTCGTTGTAATATTGATATTCCATGTGACATAATTTTATAAAATCGTCAAGCAATTTACCGAAAAAAAATATGTATAAGAAAAATCTGGAATACTTATTACCCATACAATCTATTTTTTTCTTTACTAGGAAATTGTCAACGATATTATATCAAATGATGTATCCAATATCATTAACATAATCTATCATGTAACCAGCAAAGTTCAACAATGTTCGATGCAAAACAAATACCCTTTAGGTAAGGTTTATTTTAAGTTTTAAACACATTTAATAAAAAATTCATATAAAATTTGTTAACCTAATATAAGAACACAAATCGAATTGTATATGATATCAGAACGAATGTGCACGAGTGCAGTTGCATTCTTGTGCATAATGGGTTCGGGACAGATAGGATTATCATTCGCGTTCAAATTGTAATGGCTTCACGGTACGTGTAACGTAAATGGAATCTGCATTACGTGCCAGAAATTATGTATGAGAGAAGATTGCCTATTCCGTGTCACTGAGAATAGAGAACAATCATCCGATGATTCAGACCCGATGAAACCAAGCTGGTAGCCCTTCGTTATGCGTGCACCCCGTGCTTTTAAAAGTTCTACTCATCTTGTGTCTCAGAAGTTCTATTTCGACATCGTATTTCCATTCAAAGCGATCGTACCGAAACCCATTATCATTCAAATTGAAGCTAAAATTATGGGCCATGATCTGAACCTATGGTGTGCCTGATGCAACACTCTTGAACGTGAAAGGGAAGGAAATAATTTCTAAATCTATATGCTTAAATTGCAAAATTGTATCAGAAATATTCTGAAAGAAAGTCAAGTTAGGTTTGTTTGCAAGAACAAAGCTTGAAGCAAGTTTAAAAGCATTTAAATTGCAGCATTTGTTATATCGCATTAATAAGCGCGAATTGAATCGTTAAATGTGCAGAGTGAAGTAGAAAGTTTCAAATTTGCTATATTAATTACCATAATTAGAGAAGAAAGTCAACATGGAAGGACCCGAACCTTCAGCCACGCTTTCCAAGCGGACTCGTTTGTCAAAGTTCGGTTTCTAGCGCGGTAAGAAATGGCATTTTAAACGGTGGCAAAAAATGGCAACCTTGAAGAGTAAACGAACGGCTGGACAGCGCCGGGGGTAAGCGTGTCGCAACAGTTACAACAATTTCGCCGCGAATATGTTTGCAGCCAATTTGGAATTGCAAACGCTTGCGTAACCGCGACCCACTGCAACTCGGCTCGGGGTGCAGGGGGCCCTTGCATACGGAAGATGACGGCACTGCACTTTCGATTTGCGACACACAGCCAAAGCGACAGGAAAAGTGCGTACACGCGTGCACACACACGAGTCATCGAATTGAAAGTTAAGCGTGCAAGTACTTGCGAGCAAATCTTATGTACACCGATTTAGCGCGTAGCTGTGTGCGCTTAACGCAGAGACGGATGCCACAACAATCTTTCAAAGTAATGCGATGCATTGTAACTTGTTAGGCGATCTGAGATTAATTTAACTACATATGAAAATTTAAATTTATTTGTAATGGCGTCAGAGATGTTTTTGTTGGAATAATATTATGGAAATAATATTGTAATGTACTGAATTATATATGGCCATTTGTTATGGCGGTCAATAAAATATTAATAAGTATATATGTATGTGCATTCCTACTATTACTTTGGTTCACTTTATACTAATTTATATTTTTCTTTTCAGATAAAACATGGTATTTGCATTCTAAATTCGAAAAACATCATTTCAAGAGATTTTCCATTTCGGGTATGGTTAAAAAATTGTTTTGACAACCGTCTCTGATTTAACCCATACGCGTTTATGTTGTAAAGCGTTTATAACCAATGCGCATGCGTAATGGCGTCAGTGAACGGGATGTTTGAAAAACGCCTCGAAAGATACATGCAATCTTTGAGCAAAGATTAATTGACTTATTTATCGCAGTCCTTACCCGAAAGTTGATATCACGAGACAGGAGGTAATCAAATTATTTATCAAAACACTTACCGAAAGGTGACAGGCATGCAATAGACAGTTGACAGCGGCAGTCGTTCGAAATCATTCCCTGGTACATTCACTTTATTTGCACAATTGTCGTGGTGTTCGCCAGCTGAAAGATCTGTGCTAATTAATCATTCAGTAATATGAAATCAGTTGTTTGAAGTCGACCAACAAGTTACCTACCTGTGCGATAAAAAAAAGGAAACGGGATAAAGAAAAATGCGTTGGAATCTGGCACGAAGGATCGAGGGGTCGCTTTTCTTAACCAAGGCTGCCAACAGTGCAGCGCCCGTGACGTCTAGTTGACCGATGGAGAGTGTCCGTACAGTTGGTAGAAATGATATAGCTTCGAAAGGCGGCAATTACGTATGTTGAATATGTAAAACAGAAAAATTAAGCTATAAATAAAAGTTAGAATACAGTTAATATCTAAAGAAATAGTATAAAATTTAGAAATTAAGAACGAAAGTGAATGTAAAGCAAAATCTGAACTGTAAATCTTAGAGTTAACATTTATTAATGGAATGACGTCCAGACTACTGTTATTCAACTTTTTAATTTTCTAGATCTGGTAACGCTGTTTTTGACCGACTTCATGACCACGCTATACGATTTCCACTAACCGTACTATGTACAGTTGTGTGCATACCCCTGTAAGGTGCGTCGGCCTAGTGTGTACGTGTAAGTGACATATGTATGCGGACATTCGGCTGCCGCGCCGGTAGTCTGCGTGTTATTGCCCAACCGGACTCGTCTCTCAGTGCGAGAAAGACGTTCAAACGGTTCGGGCCGTTCTCATCCGTGCACTCCGGGGCTCGTCCTTCCTTCCTCCGTGTACGTCAACCTGTCCACGGTAAATTATCCTTCAGATACATTTCGCTTCTTTCTTCTTTGTTCACGCGGTCCGAACCCGTTACCTTCTCTAACGTCTAATGTCACGGAGGAACATCCGAACTCGGTCCGCGGCAGCAAATTGCGACCGCAACCGCGACCAATGTCGATGAAATTATTTATAATTGTTCAACGTTCAAAATAAAAGGTTACTTCCTATCGTTTATCGGTGTAACAGTGTACGTACGGTCGAGAAAGCAACCTCTTCCGGATCTTATGCGGTTTCTAGTTGTGCGCAGGACATGTTGAACGTTTCGTGCGTGTGTTATCGAGAATTCGCGAGGATCTCTGTTTGAAAAATACGCACGATCGACGTACGTCAGTGTGCCGCATTCCTTCTGTGCTCCTCTCTCGGGATTGCACACGATCGACCACGAAGACACGACAGAGATTCGTCGATCTCGTTAATTGTGCATCTTTTTCGAGGTAACGTTGCCAATGTTTTAAAATAAGCGTGTCGCGCAACCATTGCGCGGTTTTATCTTGTACGTGAGGAATCACTGTCGAAGATCGATGCCGTTCGTCTCAGATCTTTGCTTCATTTATGATCTTCGATGTAATTTTCGTTTTTTCTTTCTGTTTTTCTGAAAGAATACTAAAATAATACACAATGCGATGCACGTGTCACGAATTTCATGCGCCTTACAGGTGTACACTTACGCACCTCGGGTCTTATGAAATCGAGGAAGTGTAACGAGGAAGTAATAGGGAAATTGTTACGAGTATCAAATTCACAAGTAGACAGGTGTGCGACAATTTGAAAGTCTCGTGAAAATTTATCAAGTATACTATAACTGTCGTTCGAAAGTTCTACGACACTTATAAAGCTCGTATGAACGTCAGAAGAATAGCGAAGAAATAGAAAACAAGTATTTTGTCATTTGGTACGTTTATGTAACAATAGAAACACATATGGCAAATAGTTTCACATATGATTTCACATTATTCTCATTCTGACGTTCGAAAAATTAATGCAATTATTCTATATCATTTTTATTGCATTTTCATCGTACGAAATATGTTTTACGTACCTTCGTCCTATAAAATTCTATCGTCGTGTTTTCTTCAAGTTCAACAGGTGTCTTGACCCCTTTGAATGCAACGCAGCTGCGTTGTCCTGTATAACCTTTAATACCGACCGATGAGAAACATAAATAGTATCCATAAATAATTTTACGTCTGAGAATAGTTTGGTAAATACATACCGGTCTGGAGCCCGTTTCTTCGGTTTAAAAAAAGCTGCTCGACGTATTTCTTGAAAATCGTGAAAGTCATCCACGAAGATGGTCGAGAGATTCACAAGTGTTCTCTCGTGTCATCATCGAGTGACCTACAAACATATTTACCATCAGGTCAATAGAAGGTTTTTTAACCTCTTTCTTGGAGCAGATGCACTTTCGATTTTTCGAATCGATACCGACAGTTGTCGAGACGAGTTGAATGATCGGGACATTACGTGTCCGGCACACGAGAGGATGCGTGTTTTGTGAAGCTCAATTTACGCGTCCACGTGACCGGCAGGCAAAACGAACATGGCAAGCGCGATGATTCTTCCACGGGTTGCATCGTTGTTTCTAACGGTACTTATTTCCACTTCTTGTTTCTTTCCTTCCAGCGTTTCTCTTGGTCGCTGATCTTTCCGATGGTCGAAGAATCAAATCTTGTCGATACACGTTTGCGACTTTTACCGGTTTTATGTAAGACGAACGAACGATCGGAAGGGAGAATTGGCGGGACGGTCGGAATGGCAATTAAAGCTCGCGACGCATGCGCAACACTTTCACATGACAGAGACGCATAAACCGCGTGAGTTCGTCGCACTGATTGGTCCATGGGGAATTCAATCGTCGTTCTTTTCTCCTTTTTCTGAAAAGGAGAAAATTCAACAGAATTCGCTGATTTCAATCAGGTATTTCATAAAAATCACTTGCTTGTTAGTAAAATACGTGAATAAATTAAATGATCGAGAACCGCGATTTTAAAACCGATCAATTTTCGATAATTTTTGGAACGGTTAAAAGCTCGGGTCATGTGACGCATGCGCAGTAGTTTCACAGAGATGTGCAAACCGCGTAAATTTGTTGTTCCGGTTGTGAGTGGTCCATGGAGAATTTGATCGCCTTTCTTCTTTTGATTTGGACTGTTAATTCAAACCAGGTATGTCACAAAAGTTACTTGATTATTTGTAAGACATATAAGTAGATGAGACAGTCGAAAATCGCGATCTAAAACTCGATTGACTTTCGGCAGTCAACTGTCATAAATGGGGCGTTTGATGTGAGTGACATATATGCAGTAGTTTTATCAAATAAGACGTACAAACCTCGTAAATTCATCATCCAGACTCTTTCATGGATAATTCTATTATCGTCTTTCTTCTTTTTCACTAGTATTATATATTTAAACCGATTATTTCACAAAAATTATTCAATTTTCCAATTATGCACGAGATACACGATCAGATGAACCGTCGGTAATTTTCGGTAATCGTCGGTAATGATCGGTTCAGTACCAAACAATCAAATATGGCGCGTTACAATTATAATATTGAATTATTAAAGCGTAAAATGTTATTTGTTAATTTCAAAAGTTTGTTGACTTCGAGTTCCTGCGAATAACGCTATTCTTAGTCCTATGAAATCACACAATGTGTTTAACGACAACGTTTAAAACGTGCTTCGTATTGCGATCACGTGTGAAGGCGCAGTAAAGGCCGGGCGGTTGTTGCTATTTCAACGGATTGAGAGGAATTTATTAAACAGGAAGTCGAACGTTTCGTGAATTTCGTTCATTTGACCTCGCGCTGATCCTTCGCCATGTTTCCTTCCTCATTCGTGCATTTCTTTGTTGATAGATCCGGATTTACGCCTTCTCGACGATCAAATAAAATATTCATGTTAACGAAGGAACGTGTGTTACGACGGAATGTAATTAGTGAAATTAGGGAAGAAGATCAGGTTAGGTTGAGTGCTAATTAAATTAAAGAATTAAGAGGACCACCACCGTCGAAGAATATTAAACGTAAGAGCGTCGACCTTTTATTGCGAGCATTTTCGTGACACTTCCGGTCAAAGCATCGGAAGTTCTACTTTCTTAAGCGATCACTGACGCGTATTTCAATGGTATGGTGATTATTGAGAACAGTCAGTCCTGTAGGAATCTTAAATTACCTACACTGCTGTTTTATGCATATTTTAAATTAATAATTTTAATACTGTAATAAGCAATATAATATAACGTAGATATTTTTTTTCAAACACTCACAAACCATTTAATAGCAAAGTTTTATTCCTACGATCGATTTACGTAAACGTGATCTTTCATTAATTAATGATGTTATTATTCAGATATTCAAATGAACAAAATCTTATCGTACGTCATTTATTACGATCAACGTCAGTGTCTATTCCAGGATCTCGAAGATATTTATTTCGCGGAATCGATTACATTCTATTTACAAGAGTATTTTTGATCAACGAGTTCTTTAAACACGAATCGTTTTTAGTCCAAGAATCAGTCTCGAGAAACGACGATCTCGATCGTCGAACACCGTGACGAATTTCTTTCTCCAATGGAATTTTTTTCCTAATTTCCAGCAGATGAATTCTCGTAAAGTTCATTTTTTTTGTCTATTTTAAATGCATCCATTACGCGTTCTCTTTGCCCATTTACCTTCGTTTATTCACGCTTCTTTTACGTCTCAGATATCAATGCTAACCGCTTCTTGCGAATCTTAATTCACCGTCGCCTTGACATTAATTGATCCGAACCTGATACTCATCATTAGATCGTTTCGTTATGCAAATCGTTCCTTTTCCACGAAAAGGCATTTTGCGCATTTGGAGTTAATTACAGTACAAATTTTCGTTAATGAGATACTTGGAACTGGTCTAATTACTCACTCAGAGCACCGACATCCTTTTTCCCGCGGAAGAAAAACGCGGGAACAAAGTGTTATGCGTACTTCCGTCATTGGGAAGCGCAGGAGAAAAACTCGCGTTGTTCTTTAAAAGATTTTCTATTCTACTGACCTGGACACGTTTGATTGTTATGTGCAGCACGCTTTCTTCGTAATGACCCAAAGCGTGTATCGTTGTTCTCATTGTAAAATGGTTTCACTTTCCGTCATTGTCACGAATCGACCACGCATCTGAGAATCATTTATTGGTTCCCACGGAAACAAGGAGTTTTATCGATTACCGAAGAGGGGGATAGAAAGAAAATTATTATTGCAATTATGGAAATTTGAGGCAAAGACATTGTTCAAAAATTAAATTTCTGCCATTCACAAATTTTATTCCAAATTTTCCACCATAGATATTCTTAAAATTAAAATTAAGTTCAATCAGTGACCTCCTGCTCCAAATTTCTAAGTTTACAGTATCAGAACAGATAATATATTGTCGCTTTTGTTGCAGCTTTGATCTGCGAGGAAGCATCCCGAGCGGAATTGCAGCGAGAAAGATGCATCGTAGCTGAGGACGTACGAAATCTCGACGGGAAATCCTTCACGAAACATTCCAGCGTGTTCTCGCGGTTCGCACAGGTGGCAGAACACGGACAACGATCGCGATGGACAACAAAAACGATCCGAAACAGCGGGAAAAGATCAAGAAGATGTTCAGCTGGAGCGACGGGCTGACCGCGTAAGTAACACGCTTGAAATTTGTCCACTTTTACTTCGCTTTCGTCGAGCAAGGAGAAACTGGCCGCGAAACGCGAATCTCTGTGCCGATATTCCTTCGATTATACATTCAACACTTTCCCACTTGGCGATTTTTTTTTCTCTTTTCATATTTCTGTAATTGAAAGCCGAGTGTAATTAACATGAACCTCTAGAAGTCAATCATTTTACGATTTTCTGCTATTAGCATAAGTAAAGTGAATTTTCTTGGTTTCGAAATAAAAAAGAAATTGATTTGTTATAATGATTATTAAAACGAAATTCATTTTAATTTGAACACCCGATGTGCAAGAAAAAAGAAGTGTTATCACGTCAGTGATAATCGGTTGTAAGAGCTCGAAAAAAAGAGACGTGCTATTATGCCAGCGATTGCAAATATGTTAATATTAGACGCAAATCATTTTCTATGGTTCAATATTTATTGCTTCTCTGTGTAGTTCAAAGTGGATTTCTGTATTTTTTGTAACTGTTTTGAAGAATCACGGTGCACTAAGAATAACAACAATGTTTATGTAAAAATGACTGTATCGTTATTAACACTTGTGTCTGCGGTTCAGAGTAATAATTACGTAACTTGCAATATTTATTTTTCCAGAGAAACAATCTTCTGTAATCGTAAGCATTTATGTTTCTAATTAAACTTTAACCCTTTGTGCACAATTGACTCAAAAATATGCCAGAGCTTTTGGTGGTAGAGATGGATAGGATTAAGGGGTTGATTGTAATTTGAACGTTATAAAAAAAATACGCGGGCATTTTTGCGATGTGGCCGGCATCGTCGCGGTTTTGTAACCTGTTGCAAGAACGTGAACGGTGCATGAAATCCATGAATTCCCCTTGAATACATATGGTCATTTTATGGTAAACTGCATTCCGGTTTTCAAAAGCCTCCGCGCGGTTAGATCCTGGGATTCTTTGCTTATTTTCGTTTGCGAATCACGATATCATTTCGCAAAAAGATCCTAACTATTCGTGCAAAATATTTTTACTATTTTTCATTAACATAATATTCAGTAACCATTCCATATAGAATTCTTACCCCAACACCTCTGAATATTAAAAATAATAAATAAAATCAAGACCTTCCCCTCGAAACGAGTATTCTATCATTCTTTTGTTATCAGTATTCAGAATGCCTCTGATTCGTTGTTTTACCGATACACGAAGGTATCGAGGTCAACGATAAAAGACTAGGTCGGTGACTTCGAGGAATCGCGACTGAGAGGATGTTCGAAAAGGAAAAGCGAATTACGGAAGTTTCCTACGAGAGTGAAAAGTCGAGGAACGTTTCGAAAAGTCGGCCAACGCGGTCGCGGATGAGAGGAGGCGGTGGAGGGAGGGGGTCAGAGGCAAATTTTGCAAGAGTGTAACACGCTGGTACGGGCTCGGTTTGGTCGGCGAGGCAGGAGTTTGCAATCGCGCGTGAAAGTAGCCGGCGAAGACGCGGACGCGTCGAATAGACTCGTCTGTGGCTTGTACGCGTTTTATCGTTGCACGGTGAAAGGGCAGAATGTAGGCAAAACACGATCGTAATGAACTCATCCTCGATCCACGAGCCAGATTCCACGACTCTGAAGAGAATATTTACTCGCGAACTTTGCCTCTTGACCATTCACGTGTTACGAATTATTACACTCGTGGCCTTCGTGCTTTTTTCTATGATGGAATTCATTAGCGTTAATAAAAATTTACGATGGAAATAATCGTCTTTCGAGTCGATTTGTTAATCTCGGCGGTAACATTCTAGCGATTTTTTAATAGAATTCAAGGAAGAATCATGGATTTATTTCCCTTAGGAATTATGATAGGTTGGGTGATTAGAGGGTTAATTAGGGGTTGAGGAGGATAACAATGGTTCCTTTCTTACGTATCGATTCATTGGAGAACGCAGCGGGACGAGAAGTCTAGATGCCCCTCGAGAGATGGCACCACGCTTGCCATTGGTGTATCACGGGCGAGCCTTAGATAGCATAATTCGCGTAACTAGTTAACATGAAAATTAGCGTCGACTGATAATTGTTAAAAGAGATAATTGTTAACATTACATAAATGATATCTGGGATTGAAAACAGTCTGCAGAGGATAATTAGCACCAGCGTGCAATTCTCTGCAAGTGCACCACTTGCGGTATATCAAATATTTCTAAAACGATCAATTTGCCAATTAGCAAAATATTAGTTAGAAACTTCAATTTTTAAAAAATGAATTAGAAGAAAATGAAAATAATAGAAAATTGCATAGCATGCACACGTAACCTGGAATGCAAACGTTGACGCAATGGATCGAGCATTTTAATGTATCCCATCAAAAAAGTATTGTCATAAGAATTGTAGATGCAATAAACACTCGAGCATTGTCGTTTCAAAGTAAACGAGCATATTCGATTAGTTTACAATGCATGATCTTTGCGTTCTCATTCAAATCTTTTATCTAGCACAAATTCACGACTAAATTTTCCAGTCTCAAAGTTTACCATAAATTACTACGTTAACTGTCATGCTTCTAATACAACGTAATCGGATGATTAGTAAAATTATGAGATAATTGAATATCATTACTGTTAATTATGTAACTAAGAACATCGAGGATCAAATACTGTTACAAATAGATTACTGAATCAATAAAATGCATCGATAAAGTTAAATTAAAAATTCGCAAATAAGTTATTAAATCACAGCTCGCGAAGGATGGGAGGAGAAAAACAGGAGAAACGATACATCATATGTAGAGGCATTGAGAAGAAAACACGTGGATAACAAAAAAAAGGTCATATGAATATTTATCGAGAATATTTGTTACGTGTTATTGAAAGTCAATCTTTGAAAGCCGGATGTTGGTCGAAAAGATCGATCGTTGCGCAATTTGCGTGCGAAATTTGATAAGCCACCGATTCCTGATTTTTAACGTCATTGTGGATTCTCGTGAGATTTTGGATGGGATGGTATTAAAAAATCGTCCGTTGTTTAATTTATTCGCTTTCTGTGAAAGTTCATAGCTCGACTTGTCTCGATTAACCATGGATGTTGGCTCGTCCGCATAATTTAACCACTTTCTCTAACACTTCCCCAAAAAATTGACAATGTCCTCCAAATCTTTTGGAATCTATCGATCCTTTTCAATAGTTTGAGAAGAAATTAGAAATGGACGATGGACTGAGTTAGATACCATATTTAGACATAATATCTAGTAATTTCCAAGTACACAACGAATAACCAGACGCCATTTTCTTAGGGGTCCTTAGTACAATGTATCTAGGTTAAATTATCGTGTCAAGGTATGATCTCCAATAACCTTCGAGTAAAACTTGCATTCCCCTAGGGACTCTAGTATCCTCCATAGCGTTATGCATTTAGGTTACCATTCAAAGACAGTTGACTCAATCAAGGTACAATCTCCAGTAATTTTGCTAGAGTAAAATCACATAAAAATAAAAGTAGATGTCCCGTCGTAAGTGATACAAGGCTACGAATTGAAGTCTCGCTGAGGGAAAACCCCTGGCTGGTCTCAAAAAGCCGATGCTATTATCGATGTATCGACGAAACAACCGTCGAATCGGTCTTCCTGGGATTTACGTAACAACAGCAGCCGGACTGACCGCTTTCACGTCTCCGTCGTGCCTTCGACCGCATTTAGCGACCCGGTTCGATAAGACCCACGGTGGTTTCTCAAGTCTCGATACGTCCTTCTTTCCCAGGACGGTCGTTTCAGGGTTAAATCGTCCGATACGCTTGCCCAATGTTTCACCTGACACGATGTTGTCCATCGTCGACCTTTCGGTTCAATTTTTTAAGTCAGAGGCTATCCAGACCCTCAATTTTTGTGTCTACCCTCGATAATTCCTGAGGGAACAGGTATCGCGTCTGGAAGTCCTCTGATTATAAAAAAAAATTTGGAAAATTGTGACTGTGGGGGGTTACTTTAAATATGGAAAGTTTAATATTTTCAAAAAACAAAATTTGGAAAAATTTGGAATCGAGCAAGTGAGATTTTGGCTAATTTAAGACTTGGAAGGTTTGAGAGAATTTAATGTTTGTTATGATCGATCCATGTCTCGACGAACGCTTGTTTTCCTCGAAAACTTTCCAAAAATTCAGGCTATTAAATTTTCCAAGAGCTCGTTTTTCTCGATAAATTAACAATACCGACACAGCGATCGTTTTGAATCATTCATAAGTCTTGAAAAAGAAACGTTAAAGCACCATTGAAGATAATTTTCCTGCATCAGCTCGATCACGAACGAAAAAGTGAAAGCGATTCGTCGTTTTTCGATCTTGAGGCCATCCAGTTCAGGTGTACACGTGTTTTCACTCTCATCGTTCGGTAAATCGAGTGGACCAATTAAAAGTAAATGATCAGTTTCGATCACCTATTTATGATAATGAAAGACCACGAAAGACAAAGAATAATATCAAAAAGACTTTGAAGAATTAACAAGGACGTTTATTTCAAGGTTGTTCAAGCCATTAACAGGATGTCTACCATGGGTGCTAATTTAATATAATTATTAATTAGAATGTATAATATTAGGGTAATAATATTTTATAAGATAACATTAGGTATTTTTTAATTATTTTTGTACAATTTTATTAGCAATCAAATTCACAATTTTTAATCGATACTTTGCGGTCGTATTCGATATCGATGTCATCGTTCGACGACACGGTGGATCTGTTCTGTATGCGATACCCGTGTAACGCGAATGAATCTTGTTCTTATTGTTGATGGGTCAATTCAAGATGGAGGGGAAGGTCTCTGCAAGGTCTCAGCGGTTAGTGTCAGCCACCTTAGTGGTCTTCTTCAGGTAAAAGCGAAAGTCTCATTCGAGTGCACGTGCACTCTTAACTCCGGTTTAACGTTTCCAAGGAGAGCCGAACTTCCATGCCACTTTCATGTACCAAATTTTCTTCAATAATGTACAGAATCTTTTATCTAAATTATTTTCCCATTCCAAATTATTGATACTCTGTGAGATTTTTTTTAAAGGAAAAAAAGATGCATAATTTCCTGTTATTTAATCAGGTTTACATTACGTCAGGCACTGTAGTCGAAAGTTACGCAATAGTTGGGGAAAGTGCAGACCGTCTTGACCACTGTTATACTCGCTATTCCTTCATTCGAAATGAAATTGTTTGCGATCCTCGTCGACGATCCTCGATCTAGATTAATTGAATCGTTCTTTACGGTTGTACGATGTTATTGGCAAAAAAGAAGAAGCCGTTTCAGTCAACTGTAACGAGTTTTGTCAATCTTTTTAACGATCGTCGCCTTCTATTTTATCAACGATAGATGTCTCAACGCTGACGTTACTAAACGTGTTACAAAATTCAGGACTAATTACAAATAATTAAAATTCGAGGGTTAACTTAATTTCCATAAGGATAAAGAATTAAAGAGCTGAAAGCAGTTTCAGCAAATGTGCAAACGATTTAATCGAAGGATTGCATTGTTTTTATCGGAACGACACGTCATTCGACCAACGCAACTTGCTAATTAATCGAACACATTCTAAACCATTTGTCACAACCTTGTCGCGAGTAAACGCAAATATTTGCTCGAACGCTTAGAGCTTTTTCCTACTTCCTTTTATTTTTCTGTTCGCTCCGCCGGAAATTGGGTTTTCTCGCGTGGAAATGAAACTTACATCAGGGGAAAGGAATCTAACAAAACATTAGCAATAAGAGAAAAGAATCATAACAGATCGATTCGAAGAAACTGTACGGAAATCTGAATGCAATTACTTTTTCCACTGACTAAATATCTTACGTGAGCTATTAAAAAACAATTAGTGCCCAACGAGGCAGGAAAGAATTTTTTTGTTTCGATAATTTAAACCCATTAATTGAATAATGCGATTTTTAAGAAAAAGGGTAAAAAGTGAAGCCACAGGTTAAATATTTAACCCTTTAATACATAAATTCTAACAAAATCTATAAATAGTGTTTACACACCACTGTAAGACGATAGAAACAATTGTCGAAAGCATATAAAATTCTCCTAATTAAAGTTAGAAAATTAGCGGATGAAAGGAATATTTTTGAGCGTCGAACAGAGGCTAACAAACTCCTTCGTTGAAGCGTGAAGTCGTTAATTAAGCGTTCAAGGATCGATAACCGAAGTCTCGTATAACACGTTGAAAAGATTCTCGAAAAGGTTTTGTATCGACGAGACGAGGTTACCTTTGCCTTCCCATTTTTCTTTCTATCCTTCTCTTCGTTCCTCTCAAAATCTACCATGCGTGTTTCTTTCATTTTTTTTACATAAAACGTACATAAAATTATTTAAATGAGAAACGTGGTAAAACGATCAGGAAGATTTTGCAAGTATAATAACCGGCGGAGCCCGTGTCTCGTTATATCTGTGTCTTTGTTCGTTGTATGGCCGGCAGACATTTCCGTGTCTTTAACGGGCCTCTGTTTTGCATGAAAAATTGCCCCTGATCCGCTCGCATCCGCGGTATTTCGTTTCTGTAATTGTCCCGGAAATTTTCTGCCCTCTCGGATGATCCACTGACGTACTTCTTCTTCTGAAACGTTTTAATTAATTACCACGGGATGAAATTTCACACGGTTTAATAATTATTACGTGGATCTGGAGTACCCCGTACGGCTGAATAAGTGATTCTTTAATCAGATTAAATTTGATAATTTTCCAATTGCTCCGCTATGCTGGGATTTGGGTTAAGTTGGGGTTAGATGATGGGGTCTTGGTTTAGTTCAAGCCACAATTTGTCAATCACACGTCATTTGGTAGTTAGATAAGTGTCCTCAGGCTTTAAGGGATTATCAATTTAAAGACGACGGCACCATCAGCAGCGCCACGTTCTAATGTTAATAAAAGTGAAAATGACCGAGGTTGATATCGTGTGACGTGAAAAAAAGAATCAAGATCACTTCGTCTTCACGGTCATGATCACGAATCGCGGTGTTCACGGCTCGAAAACCATAGGTGGTTTCACCGTACTGTCATGTTGCCGCAAAAATGTATAAACATCCAAAGTCAACCACCAATTAAACATTAAAACGAGGCGTGTGAGCGAACTAACAACAGCGATTCAAAGATGCTTCACGATATTCTTTGGGCCTCTCAGTGCCCCGCGACGAAGAAAGAACCTTGGTCCAAAGCCGGCAAGTCAGTCGAGGGGCGAAGAAAGGGGCGTCGAAAAAGTGCGGATAGTTGCGCGCAGAACGAAAAGTCCCTGGCGTGGAAGGACGACAGGTGAAGGAAAGGTGTACGTGTCTCCGTGTGTCCGCTCGTCGAAGATTGAAGAAAGAAAGGCAACGCATCGAACGGGGACGAAAGCAACTCGGGTTGACCGAAAGAGTGGAGGCAGATGGAGAGAGATGGAAAACGCCAGAGACCCAGGCTCGGCTCTACACGCTTCTGAACGCTTCAGTCTCGCGTCAGGACTCGAAAGTCGCGGAGGACCCAGTCGACGATCTCGCCAGGTGAAGCAGGCCTCCTTTTCAGCTGATCAAGTCCTCGTGAGATCGAAATTATCGATTCTTTTGTGCGAAAATTGTGTGCCATCTTGATTCTTTTTCGTTTTTCTCCTCTAATTATCCATTTTCGATTGTGATTTTTTGTGTGCTGGTGATCGTTGTCGATCCGTGATCCATGATCGCGTTCGGTTGAAAATCGGTGCACAGATGCTACCGGTCAGTCGTAACACCTCGATGACGTCAGTGTCCGGACAGGATTACACCTAGGGGATTTAAGCCGCGAGGAAGAAGAGGCTGGGAGTCGCACCAGGCGATCTTGGAGCCGTGTCAAAGGTACTTGGACAGAACAGTGTCTCGTTGCTTCGATATTTTGTGATTTATTTATTCGAGAGTGGTCGAAACGGATTAAAATCGAAACCCGTTCGATTTTCCCGCTGACTTCTCCGATCCGCAGCGATAGCAGAGCTTGTCCGGATCGTTCGGCGAAAAAAGAACGAGTCCGATCGCGTAAGGTGACCATTAGTCGAATGTCCGGTGCTCCTTCGCTTCCGTTGAGAAAAGTGAGAAACCGTGGACGTTACCAAAGCCGGATTCGCCCCAGGAAATTCGAAAGCGACCATGGCTAAACCGCGATCTTAATCTGTCTATTTCTGCGTCTACAAATCGATCACATTGTTTCCTCGATCGATAGATCGATCATTTCACAATTTTCAATTAACTTCGAATCAAACGTGTCGCAGTCAAAAAGAATTTTATTCCTTAATTTTTCGTTCTGCATATACCAATTCGCAATTAAGAAAAGGGGTGGTTTTAAATTCATTTTTCCCATCGTAATGCCAGGAATTCTCTTCGATCGTACGATCCATAATAAAATTGGAAATAAAAAAGGGAATTGATAAATTAACCCCGGTGCGTCATAGTCGATCGAATTAAAAGGTGATTTGGTCCATCGGTGACTCAGCTGTTTCCTTCGAACAGCGGGATAAAAAAACCACATACGTTTGCATTTATTTATCCGCATATATGTGAAAATTTGACCACCTCCATTTTCCAAACGTATTAACGCATTTGGAACGGATGACGTATCGGCACGTCGTAACGTTAATCGCCGTTTCCACGAATGACGTATTTATACGTAAAACTTTCACTAACACGTCAAGGTTTACGAATGTTGTGCCGATATGTCAAACATTTACACAATCTTTTTCAGTATATGCAACATAAATTACATCATTCGGACAATTTTTTATTTAGCGAAGGAATTTGTGTGATAAATAAGTGATGCAAGCCTTTTTCACACTTGGAACATAATTTAATCAAATTTAATCAAACTTTCGATATTTTCACATGTTTTGACAACATCAGGTACTAATTAATTAAGTAACCAAAAATGATTTCAAAAAATTAAACTATACCCACGAAGTATACTCGGTTCTTCAGCTTCTGAAGATCGATGTCGCAAATCGTAGGCCGTGTAATCAAAACGGGTGCAACAAGTAGGACCTGGCAGTCGTCCAGATAAGATCGCCAGGAGATTAATTATCGTTTGTACGGAGGTGCGTGTCGGCGAAACAGTTTCGCTCAGAAACGAAACTTTCTCGACGTTACAAAGGAAAACGCGAGCCACGATGCGCCTACCGTGGATCGACAATCGCCTCTGATCTCGTACGAGAGTGAAAACTCGTCTCCATTGTCGTTAGCCATGATAATTACCCTCCCGGGTATTTAACCTTTCGATTCAGAGATGCTCGCCTCTTAGATAACGTTGCTTCTGGTCCTTCTGGAATACCTTAAGTGTCGACTACCAAGATTCCAGATAAACACAATGGACTCCCGTACAACGCGAATTCCTACAGCGCGCTGTAGATATCGCGATTTCTCGTATAGCACGCGATAAAACTTATTAAATATTTTATTTCGCGTTTCAAGTCGTTAGAATAGAAATATTTCATTTGGTGGTTTAGATTGTTCAAACGAAAGTAATTTATTTATTTTATTTAATTTATACAACGTGTAACATAATACATTATTTTTTATGCTTTTAGATATTTGACTTTTCAATGTAGAATGACGAGTTCCTAAATATTTAGGAAGCTTCTGATTTACGACGACAAATTTTTACAAATTTTTTAGTCAAAGCGACAGCTGTCTAGATTATCCAATTTTTGTTTCTTTTCAATATTTAGAATCTGATTGTCTATCCAGAAATGATCAGAGTAGAATCGCGAAGTTCAAAGTACAGATTAATCAGATTAATTAAAAGGAACGGAAGAGCGTGAAGGATCGGGCATCGAGATTCCTCGTCGATGGAATTTCGCGGGAACGATTAGATCCGCGATCCGTAACGATTCTAGAAAGTAAAACGTCTCGACGGGAGGCAAATCGAATGAAACCGAATCAAAGCGGCTAAACGCTGACACGAAACGCTGGACGTTGAGGCGAGCGGGTAAAAGTCAATGACAGGCCACTTTGAAAATCGTGAAACGAGAAACGGGCTATCGAAGGAGAAGGCCGAGCTCGTTGCTTTTCGGCCCACGTTCACCGCGTCGCGGGCACGACCGCGTGTTTCTTCGTTGTGTAATTTCGTGTTATCGTAAAACGTAATCCTTCTGCCCGATGAAAAACCGAGTTTACGTAATATCGAAATAATTTTGCGAGGAATCGGCGAATTGTGTAACCAGAAACGAAAAGATCAGCGAATCGAGACCGGCCCGTTTGCTTTCCTCGCCGCTTCTTTTTTATTCTGAAAGAAGAAAGCTTCGAGAAATATAATATTTCGAAATTTCAAACAAGTTTCCATTCGAAAATTTAAATTATAAGCTCCCAAGTTTCTAAAAATATAATTTATTATTTGACAAATTCTTTACGACCCATTTAAATAACAGTATTACGATTGCATATCGAAGCTAACAAAGAGGATCGCGTAAGGAGCGTTAGCGTTATCTAAGACGACGAGTAACACGCGCGCCGATGAGACTCGGCTACGCTCATTGAATCACGAATTAACCCGATGATTTTCATATCGAGCCAGACGCACGTACCCGCACGTACGTCCCATATATCGGTCAGCCTTGAATAGTTGATGCCCAAGCGATCGAATTGTAAGAATAGAAGCCACCCCCGTTCGCGAACGATAACCCCTCAACGCGGGTCGTTCCTTCGCCTTGACTCCATTACGATTTTCAACGTGACGTCCATTCGTGATTTGACAGTCGTTAGGCCTGACCTTCGCGTAGCTTCTTTCGTCTTTTCGCAACCCAGGATGCTTTGATTTTTTCTCTTACGTAACAATTCCACGATGTCCAATCGGTGACGGCTGACACCGGAAGCAAATGTTGATTCACTCGAGTTTGAAGAAGATGTGGCACCTCGGAGCCTCTGAGTTTGTCAAAGTCTAGTGGAATTCTTGGGTCTTTGTAAATATTGTGTTTTGAAAACTTCCAAGTTTCTGGATTCACTGAAAAAAAGTTATAAGCTCATTTTCTTTTTCTCGCGTCGGTTATGCAACGTAACGTTGTTTTGCGACCCGTGTATCAAGCAAACACGTTTTTTTCCCTCCTTTTTTCACCTGACACGCGTGAAAAAATGGCGGGAAACGCACAAATAATGATTTTGCATCCGGTTGAACGTCGATTGGTTCGACGAAGTCGTTCATTCTCCGTTCGTGGCGAACGAGGAGGTGTACTTTGACCCTGGCCATCTTCGACGAGCGGCCTTCGACCGTTGCTCGATCAACATAGAAGAGACAATACGCGCTCCTTTAACGTCATTTATTTCCAATGACGTGGAACAACCAAAGTTTACCTCCTCTAAGCACAGTAATTTTTTCAAAAATATGTTTTTGCTTTAGCAGGCAATTGATTCAACCCTTTACCTGAATTTTGAACTATTTGTCTCGTTTATTAGTGAAATTTACAAATGGGTATAACATGGACAATTAAGGGGCAATTGAAGTTTCCACGAACCAAAAATACCACTGTGATCTTTGAATATTTTATACAGTCTAATCAACATTCTACGAAGGACGAAATAGTATTTTAGTATTTTCAATTAAATAAAACATAAAATCTCTAAAAATTCAAATAAATTCTCACAAATGGATTTCGTGTTGATTATTTGTTCGATAAAAAAGTTCCTGTTGGGAAAGGGGTGCGATACGGTAGCATTTGTAGATACAACGATCGGATTAATAAATTATGATTTATCGTGAAACAATCAGCTCGGTTGGTAGACACAATGGCGTGGTTGATCGATCGAAAGATCTCGATTATGGGAACAGTTGTACTTTAGAACGTGACGGCTTGTCGATGGGCTCGATTATGATTCATGCGGCGGGTAACAATTCGTAATAATCATCGAGATGATCTTATTTAGATTCTGCTGCCGCCTTTGGTTATGCATTATCGTTACCGACGAGAAATTCCAGATAGAAAATGCAAGATAACGTTTGTTCTGCTTTTAAAACGACGCAAAATCCTCAGAATTCTAATTTCACTGACGTGGCATAATCAGCAATTAACAGACTGTTGAGAGTATCAAGGATTCATTATTTTCACTGAATTTTTATTAAAGATACAGTACATTTTGAATAATACAAATACAAGAAAACTCGAAATGATTTGAAGGATGCTTGACTCAAGTATTTGAGAAGATCCACTTAAAAAAGAAGAACCGACAGTGTTGTCATCGGAAAAATGGAGAGAGAAAGCACCGGTGCTCCGAGGCAAGTAAAAGTTAATAATGTTATAAGAATGGGGAAAGAATCGAGGGAGGGAAACGATTTCACCTCAATTATTAATCGCAACAGACCAAAATATATATTTTTTTCATTTAACATTGCATTCACCTATAATATTTCATGACTAATTTCACTTCTCAAGATAAAGAATTAATTTCTATACTTCATTCTTTATTTTTAATGTTAAAGTTGAAATGGACTCCGTGCACACTTAATGCACTAAACAAATTATAATGTCCGTTCTCTTATCTGTAAACACGACTGTGGACGACTGCATAACCGTTTCGCGATGACGACTTTTAACTTGCTTCTCCCGCAATCTAACCGGCTGACACACTTGTTAAAACTGCTGTATTAAGCATTTCTTTTCAACGATCAGGCGATTGTAACTGGCCTTCTGTTTAAGGAAAGTCGACTGGTTCGTTCGATCGTGCAAATTCCCACGCAAATGGACTTGCAATCCTTCCAATCCTTCTAAGCAACAATTTTTAAAACTTAAAATTTTAGTATTTCTAAGAACTGACAATATTCCAAATGACATTTACAGAATTGAAAAATTTTGAAAGTATATTTTTAATTTACGATCTTCAGAGGGTTGATTATTAGGAAATTTCAAATGTCAAAGTGGTAGATAGTTTATTAAAGGGGACTATAAAGAAGCACCGGCAATCCCGGATAATAGCCATTCTTCTTGTAAGGCTTCGCGGTGCTTAATGCTATTATTCGAATGCAGCCCGCCAACGACGCCAGTCAATTATCGATGTATCGTTAAAATCAATGGCAGACTTTTGCAATATCTTTTCAGTCCCATAGTAGCAAGAAAGAAATTGGAAAAAATTGCTTTGAAATTAATACCTCCAGACATAAAGCATCGCAATACCTAATGTTGTTTGTCCTTCTTTCTTAATCCAACCTTATTTCTTAATTGCTAGGACTAAATTTTTGTTTTAAACGAGAACTTGGGATAATAATTCTAAGCCAATGAGTAACGCTTGAATCGTGACAGACAGGTACGAAACGAGGAAAAATAGAGGATTCTGTATGCCATTCGTGTTTCATGAAGAATTTAAAGCATGTTAGCCGACGTGTCGAGGAATCATTTGAAGCTCGTTAATTGAATCGTTCTGTCGCCAATCATGTTCACTGAATTAATCAATATAATAGTATCTTCTCTTTAAACATCGAAGCTGTATCGTTCCAATTTTCCTGACAACACTCGATATTCCTGCTGGATGGCCATCAAATCTAAACGATTTATCTCGATGACCGTCCACTTTCTAACCAGTTACATAAGGAAGATAGATAAAACGAGAGTAATAAAGTTGACTGTGTTTACAAGTATCTGCTGTTACTTACTTTTCCATTTATTACAGATTGTACCTTGTAATTTTCCTTGCGGAGTCCTTAGTAATAAAATTAAAAATTTCATTTTAAAGTTGAAACACTTTTCAAATTTGTAAAATTGCTAGCATAATACTCTCAAATGGATAATTAACTGAAAAAAATGAAATCGATATTCATTAACGTGAAAGCACCAGTGTGGAAACATTTTATTTCTAATTTTATCTAGTAATTTGCCTAAAAGCGTCGCTATTTGACAAGGGAGTGTCCAGTGTGAGTCATTCACAATTGCAGAATAGCTAAATTAAGCAACATTCCAAAGTAGCCATTGCTCACAGAACATTTGGAAATTTAGTCTATCTTCCAAAGATCAGGTATTAATTTGTAAACCTTCCCTACTCTTATTACCTGGAATGTCTTTTTTAATTGAAAATAAAATCTGTTGACTGTCGAAGGCAACACGGTGATAAATATTTGATGTTGCAAGGTGTTAGGACTGGTGTTAGTTCGAAAGAAAACGAACACCGTTGGAAAGTATAGGAAACGAGGCGATAAGGAAATACGGGGAAACTAGTGCACACGTAACAATTAATTTTTTCTTCACTAACACGTATCGGATGGTATCGTTGGTGCATCGTATGGTGCATGACGACGCACGGTTTCCAATGCAGTTATGAAATTACAAGTAATATCATTGCGAACGGTGTCGTAATAGAACACCGTCGATTAAGAAACACCTCGAACGTTACGATAAACAATAATTAATCAGCCGCGTTATAAAAGAGGCCACGAGTACGTTTCAGATGTGTTTGTTTTCTCCGGTGCTTCGTTCGCGATTAATCAAAGTCCATCCATTGGAGAGAATTTCATGGAGAATAGAAAAGTTTCTGTTTCATTGTTGAAGAAACAGAGCTTGAAACGTTCTTGTATCATGTTACAATCTTGTTACACGTTTCTGTGATTTATTTAAATTAAAATTTAACCACAACACGTTAGCTAAGAGTTGCAAAAATTTGCAAGGAAACTTCGAATTTCCATGGAAATTGAAGCGTCAGCAATGGATGACGTGACGAGGGGTCCAAGCGACCCTTATAACGTTCCCTGGTACTGGGAAGAGCAGATCGGGAATTCGAGTGTCTCGACCATGGCCCAGAAAACGAAGACTCACGTGGCCGGGTCTTTCCACACGCGTCCTCGCGGTACATCGTCGTCTGGAATGTCGACTTGCGCAATTACATCAGAGCCTGGGACATCTCTCACCTTCGATTTTCGAATACTAAGCTCGGTTGCGTTCGATGATCGTTGACCAACCCTTCGGTACCGTCGCCATTTAAGACATGTCGTTTTTGAATTCTCCCACGATTGCAAAATGAACAAAATTCTTAAATACATTGCAAAGTAAAACGAGAGCAGAGTTAGTGAATTACCTAAAAAACTAATGTAAAGTGTTGCAAACCTTCTCTGGAAGATTGCAAAACGAGATTTCACGTGGTTACAACAGAAAAAAAGGGAAGGGTGTAATTATTCGTAACAGCCGGGGAAATTTACTTTTACAGCAAAAATTAGAAATCGAACTTCCTCAAAAATATGTTGTAAATCTTTCGTGTTCACCGTTGCAAAGAACAATTTCTTGCGGTTACAAGAGGAAACGAGCTGCGCTTGTAAGTTCAAGTTCTAGAAAGTTCAACGAAGATTCATGGTTTTTCGTGTCCGGGGCTCGGGCAGCCTATTATTCGAACGTAATTGAAATTCGTCGGTCACGCTTGTTAAAGCTCATTATGTTTGTTTCGCGGATAGACAGAGTGGATGTGTGACGCGTGTCACATCGAAACGACGACGCTGGATTAAGTAATCTTGACCGTAAATTAGTTCAGCCTGCCATACGTCTGACTATTACGGCCATTATCTACTTACGCGTCTGACTACAGCACGCCGTTTACCTATACTACTGTGAGACGCGATTCGTTTCAAGGAAAAATGAATCTTTCGCAACTCGAAACCAAGGTATCTAATTACAAATTTGTAAAATCAAATTTTTAATTTGTGCAGGTTCAGGTGTTAATTTGAATGTTAAAAAGAGTATCTGGTTTCAGTAGTCGTAAATTCGTGCGGATTAACGGATAAACAACAATTTCCCCTTTCTATTTGACTGGAGACACGTGTGTCCCCGTCCGTTTCCATCGAATTCCTAGCTTGCTAATTATCGCACACGGCAACGTATCGACTACTCGTGTCCACCCGTTCACTCTCGATCGTAAATTATTTTCCTGATGGACCGCGCGGCGGCGTCTCGTCAGGATGTCACGGAGGAAGTTACGTGAAATTTCGAAACATTGTTTATGAACTGACGATTCGTAGATAATGGATATAATAGTCAGACGATTCGCCAGTGGTATGCACGATAATTTCCCTGCGGGACTGTGCGTATCGTGGCACATATTCCGTGAATAAACAACCGTGATTGCGTCGAGTCGTATAACGGATAATTGAACGCATTCTTCTAAAATTATTTAAGTCGACGAACGATCATGTTCAGACTAGGTCGTAAAGAAAATTTATGATGTTAACTTTAAGTACTGCATTGCAAATCGCGTTGCAAACATTTTATTTAAAAAGGAAAACCCAATAACTGACCCTTTGCGAATAACTTCGATGCAAAAGACGCAAATTCGATTTCTAACGATCCTCCGGCTTTCTCGCGATCCGCGAAGTCACCAAGATCAGGTGTGTACGACTTCGAAAGCGTTACGCAACGCAGGTAGATTAGATCACGCGTCTGAAAAGCGGAGTTGTCGAAAAACGATACGGATCTGCGGCCGCCAAAGGTCGAAGTATCGAATCGATTACAGAAACAACGATTGTTACTTTCCCGCGAAATCTAGCCGTACGTACGGGTTAAATCACGATTAAACGCGCACGCATACACACACACGAACGAGGAAAAGCCAACAAACCGTTTCGTAACTTACTCTTTTGCTGCTGGATACGAGAAGAAGAAAGCAACGGCCTTAGCGAAGACGTTTCTATGCTTTCCAGGTGCCTCTCTCCTTTGACGATCGATCGAGCATCTCCTTTTAGAGAATAACTCTGTGTCCATGTATAAATAATGATAGTCTTTTAATTTAATCGATCTTGTACGGATTCACCCTCCTAAGGTTTCACGAAATGTCTGATGATATATCTCTAGTGTAAAGTTTAATTCGAATTCTTTTATCGATGGAATTCTACCTTGTTTTAGTGGAATTCTTGTTTAGCTGAAATTCAAGATTAAATCCAGCCATATAAAATTCTTATTTCGATGAAACTATTTAAAGAGAATTCTTGAAATGAATATCGGCAATATTGAACAGAGGCAAGAACCGTATAAGGTAAAGTATCGTTTGGGTGAAAATGTCAACAAAATGAAGAACTCGAGGAGAAATGTTTGCACGGCCTTGCGATGGTAAGAACGGGTTACTTTTTCGCCGGTGTAAACGGCATTAATATCCCTGGGCAAGTACGTCGACGCGTTGCCCAATGAACCAGCGACGATCGTGAGTGAAAAGAAAGCCGCTTTATCCTTACGTAACGCGTAGCACACGTTCGCTCTTTCTAAACCGTGTACCCGTACAACACCAGCCAGAATGGTCGAAGTCCGTCGAGATAATCGCGAGTCCTTTGCAAAAAAATCCGTTGAATAACATCTCTGTTTAACCCTCGTGACGCGTCTGGCTTATATTTTTAGCGCCGCTGAATTTTCATTTTAATTTCATTCGTAAATGGCATAGTCGAGGATAATTAACCTTTGCACGACTAATACAGCTACGACTTCAGTTCTTAAATGTTTTTCCACTATGATTCAGTCAATTAACAGTGTACCCGCTGGAAAATAACAATTTTGTAGACAGTGCGCTTCGAATAATATTTTTCTAGAATATCATTTATTTATTTGAAGTCTTTTCTTTGAAACATGTTTATGGTTGTTTATGGTCTCGAGAACAAAGCCTGCCAGATTTATATAGATTAAAGTAACGATTCCGTTTGGACGCACATATGCGCCGTCCCTTTCGTAAAATTTATAATTTGCAAGATGAAATCTGACCTCTGGGAATTCGTGGGTCAAATAATAACATCGAGTTCGCGAATGAAACACGTAGCCTGGCCGTGGGATTAAAGTGCACACAGGATGATTCAGCGATGATTCAGTGGTGATGATCTGGGAACGAATTAATCGTAAAACTGGCGTGATTTTCCTTCGCTTGAATTCTCACAATTTACTTCCGAGTTTTCTCTTTATATCCAGTTCTGCCGCTTTGAATCGTCTTATAATGAATGCAGGATTCACAAACGTTCTGAATAATCGCTTCATCAAAATCTTATTCGTTATTTTCACGATATTTATCGAATACCTACCTTGTTTATTGGTCTAAAATTTAATAAATGAAATTACTGGAATGATCATTGAATTACACAAGTGTATACCGACGTAGATACCTTTGGACTGTAACGAGAACGTTTTTGTCCCAGTGGTGGAAGACTGAGATACACAGACACGTATCACAGCAAAAGCCAATAGTCTGACCTTTCATCCGCTATACTCAATTAGTGTGCTTTTGCGTCACGGTTCTTCCAAACGGGACTGTCGTGACTTTACATTCATATTAATTGCTTCCTTCAATCCATTAACACTTTTCCAATATCCAGATACGATCATGGTTAATCTTTCAACAATGAGGCCCAATCAGGCTCAATCGAATAAATAAAATTGACTCATGGGGTAAATTTTTAGTCCAGTGATAGAATTATAAAAGAATAATTTTTATTTAAAACTTGTGTTATAGTTGAACAGATAATAATCTTGTGAATTCTTTGTTTTTCAGTGACGGGACAACAGGGGGTGGTGGTCTGGCGAACACAGACGCTCTAGGAAACATGCAGAACAACGGGGACAGCACCCTGGACATGACGATGACGTCTAGCACGGTACTGGCGACCCCAGGGTTGAACAACCCTGCGTGGAATCGCCAGCAGGCTGTCAGCGTCAGACACGCGTTCAAAACTTACGGAAGCAGCAAAAATCCGAACCACGTTATTCAGAATCTCAGTATGACCGTCGCGAAAGGATCCATGTGAGTACCCAACGCAATCAATTTTATTTTAATAAAAACAATTGTATCAAAATTTGACTGTGAAATGTTCAAATCTAGAAACATAATATTTAATACAAAAAATTTCTGAGCAAAGTTAGAAATGTAATTAGATCGTGAATAATAAATTAATTTAAAATTCTAATAAGCACAGCGAATTAAAAATTTAAATTTCACTAATTGTTTTAAATTACGAGTTCAATTCCTTCGACATTTCAAGGATCGAGCATTGATAAATTCAATGACGATCTTTAAACGACAATAACATCCTTATTAGACGATTAATTGCGTGTGTGTTTTTTTAATCGATTACACGTTGGCCTTTCCTAGTTGCGTGTAATTCTCTTGATGGAGTGAAAGCGATCAGGATATTAAAATTTTTCAAAAGTTTGATCGATCGTCTCTCGTTCGCTCGCGAGAAAAAGAGGAAATAAGGAAAAAACAAATTGTGTATATATTGTATATATATATACACGTGGTTGAATTATTTATTCACCTTCGATTGGAACACTCGAGAAGGTTGCAAACAAGTAATCCTTGATTGCACTAATTGCTACATTTGTGACGTTTTATCGATGATGAAATCGTTTCGATCTGCTCCTTTTTTTCTCTCGGCTAAACCAGAATCTTTATCAAATACTTCACAAAAAAAACTAAAGGAGCTATAAAACTTCAAAAAACCATACGTTTTTTGCTTTTTTTTAAAAATTTTTTTCGTTCACAAATCAAAGTTCACACTTTGACAAATGTCAATGGTCCTTTTAATTTCATATTTCTTTTTTATGCGTTCGAGAATTCGTACAATTTACGTCACGAAATTACCATCTCACAAATCAGATTCATCGTTCGAATTACCATTTTGCAATGTAATCATCCTTGGACAGCGAGAATTTTAATTTAATTGCAGACACTTTTTCATATCTGGTTTCAGAGCTTGCAAATATTTCTTTAAATGTCTAAATCAGTTTACGATCGAGGATTTTGTAAAATAAACGAAAAACTGGAAGTTCTTGAATTCCTTATTATTACAAATTTTTCCGCAATAACACCTAACAAAGGGGTTAAGCTGTTCGAACTTTCTTAGAAAGCGATGAATCGAGGATCAATCGATCGTGACGATCTCTCGTAGATCGTTTTCCATTAAAGAAATGCCTCTCTGTTACCAACAAAATTCCAACAATCTTCCAATTAAAAATTTATCCAACGAATAATACCTTGCAATTTCTGATCAAATAAATGTAATTTTTGATTAAACGTTTCGTGTGTTTATGATTGAAACTAGATACGGTCTTCTTGGAGCCAGCGGATGTGGCAAAACAACCTTACTCTCTTGCATCGTCGGTCGAAGAAGATTAAATTCAGGCGAGATCTGGGTCCTTGGCGGTAAACCAGGCACCAAGGGATCCGGTGTTCCTGGAAAAAGGGTTGGTTACATGCCGCAAGAAATAGCCTTGTACGGCGAATTCACGATTCGTGAGACTATGATGTACTTCGGCTGGATTTTCGGCATGTGTACATCCGAAATCGCGGAGAGATTGCGGTTCCTCCTGCAATTCCTCGATCTACCCTCTCAGAATCGACTGGTGAAGAATCTCAGGTCAGTTGAAACTTCTAAGACGTTAGCAATAATTTACAAACTTATTTAAATCAGCAATTGATTCGCAAATATGACGAAAGTTCAATGTTTATCAGATACGTTCCACAGAAATGATAGAATTGTATGTCCAATTGCAGCGGTGGCCAGCAGCGACGAGTGTCCTTCGCGGTTGCCTTGATGCACGACCCTGAACTTTTGATTCTGGACGAACCAACCGTAGGCGTGGACCCTCTGCTTCGGCAAAGGTAAGCCGATGGCGAAACACATACCGCCACCTGTCGTTATTTCGACACCGCGACCCTACTTCTTACTCGTGACTCCATCGTTGACCTTCGAAGTGGCCTACAGGAATTCCAAACACTATTTTTATCAAATAATTGCCTTACGTCAAAATTCTTTACAATATTCTTTATGCAATTAATATGTTATCTCAAAGTTACTCAGGTTCACGGAGGATCGACCTCATTGTTAATCTATTAAACGCCGCGAAAGCCAATTACGGAGATCAATTTTATCGAAAGACCGAGCGATAAAACGAAATAGCCCGTGACAGAATAAATATTGAACGGCGGATGATTTCAAGTGAAAGTGCCGTTTGCTCGAACGGACTCGTTGGCGAGGGGAAAAAAAAATTTGGAATAAAGGTGATTGAACGAGCGGTCGGGCCATTTTTCGATCTAAACGGGCTTTTGTTCTCGAAGGTGCAGGAAGAATTTCAGCGGTGCCCGAGGGCGAATGGAAGTAATTTGTGACTCGCGGAATTCTTCCTGCGCGTAACGAAACGTGAGAAACCGCGATACCACGCTGAATAACCGTAAATTGATTGTACACAAATTATATACTCTCGCTGACGTTTTTCCGACCGTTTCGTTTCGAATTGTCTAAGGTTACCTGCGCTCTAATCTATACTTCACCTATTTTCTCGAGACAATTATCGAAAGGAAACCGGATAATTTCGCGGAAAGAAAGGAATATTATCTTATTAATCGTGCATTGTCGAGATATAGTACTTTCTACTACAAACAAATTTGTTATGCGAGTCACTGGCTGTCAGTGTTTCATATTTCGAAAATAGCAATTAGAAACCTTAATTTTTAACTTAAAATTGCTTCAAAGATTATTCTAAATAAATATTCCAAAGTTTCAATACATTATTTTTACAAATTCCTGACTTTCTGAGAATATAGTATTACTGTCTCTAATTGCTAACTGCAGACGATCAACACTCTCGTATATCATGTGTCCAAATAGCGTTAGAGTAATTTTCATTTTCACCGATCAAGAGCTCGTCAGTTTTACGACGTGCGATCGATTTCCATCGCAAATTGCCCCAAGGCAACCGGGAACGAGAGACGATACGTGTAATTTACAATGGACTTCGCTTTCAAATATGGTCGTACGGAGGGGAAGATCGGCTGCTTATCATCCTCGAGCAAGGTGGAGCGTGGCAAACGCCACGTTGTCTTAACCTACTTTACGAATTTCACAAGCGATCGATAGAAAAGTCTACTTTACACCGCTTATGTGTCGCGTTTTTCCTGCAAGACGTCGGGTCTTTAAAGTCGATGACAAAGTTGAAACTTTGAAACATCCGTAACTAATACTTACAGACTAACTATCGGTACTTCTGTTTAGAAAAGGAGCAAGGAGACACTTGTGAGAAATAAATTCAAGGCTTGAGCCAGATTTTTTCGTATAATTAATCCCTCAAGGACGAAGTCCAAGCATTATTTTTATTAATCTGGCACTTCTATATCGGTGGTTCAAAATTGCCTTTTCCGTGAAAAGACGATCACCGGCAAAGAGGAATCCTAATTAATGATTAGAAAGTTTGCCGCTCGATTATCTTCAAACATCCTCCGGGTCATTGCGTGTACGGCTAACTTTACGACCGACCATGAAGAGCGCTTGCATTCCAAGCTAGTTTCTCGAAATTGAAGTTCCTGCGAGTAACGAGAGCCACCGAGTAAATTCATCGCTTCCGTTCTTCGTTCCTTAACTTTCTCGCGAAACACACTTCCGTCAAACGCAAATATGATTATTCATCGACGATCAGTGAAAAGAGTTGCTTATCTACAAACATGTTGCAGAACAAACAAAAAAATATGTATCTTAGCACCGGATACAAATGATTTATGATCTCAAAGTATTCGATTGGCAATTAAATTCACAATCTTTTTATACTCTTGTTGCAAAACTGCCCGAATTCCATCACGAATATTTCAAGAATTTATTAAATATCATTAATTCGATAGTAATTACATTGGAAATTGTTATTTATTGAATTCAAAGAGGTAATTTTTTAGGAAAAGAGTGTAAGGGTTGCAAACTTCATAAGTAATTTTAAGTTAATTATTCTTCATTTTTGTCTTGGTTGATTTTGTAATTGTTTTGCAGTATCTGGAACCATTTGGTCCAAATCACGAAGGACGGCAACAAGACCGTGATCATAACCACCCACTACATCGAGGAGGCGCGACAGGCGCACACGGTACGTCGAACTTACGCAACGAAAACGATGTTGAATAAAAAATTATTCGGGGCACAATGTCGATGCACACGTGGGAATACAAATCGCGATGCAATGGTGTGCCGTTGCCAAATATAATCGCCTATTAAAATTGTGCAATCCGCGATGTTACCGTTTATAATAAGAAAGTATCTCCGGTACTTTGCAAACGAAACAAAATATTTCAAACGATCCAATCGTCCGAATTAATAGCTCGATATCGATCTGGTGTTACATGACAGCAAGGTTGCAAATGATACAAAAATGATCGTTACAATGGTTGATTAACGTCCCGTCGTCGTTTCTAGCCGATTCACTTACGTATTACGCCTCGTGGAAATTACCGGTCTGTTTGTTTTGTCACGGGCCTCGAATTACTGCTTTTAGCCACTTCAGAACACGAAACGTATTTCGTTGTTCAAATGAACACCTTTACCCGCTCGTTATTCAATCTCACGCTATTTTTACGCGGATGCACTAAACATAGCTCTTATAATTAACTAAATCATAGAATGAATGTTTTAATCGAGTAAATGAAAACCATTCGTACTGTGTAATTACGTTCAAGACCGTTTTTACGTAATCGTACAAAAAAAAAAAAAATACAAATTGAATGGTATGGTACAGTTAATAGAAATTGCAACTACCTTTACAAGATTTTATTTAATGATTCGTAGATTGGTTTGATGAGGAGCGGTCGTCTGTTGGCCGAGGAATCCCCCAGGACTCTCCTGTCGATGTACAACTGCGACTCCCTCGAAGAAGTCTTCTTGAAGTTGTCACGGATACAGGGGCAGTACGCTCAACCACCCACGGAGTTGAATATCTCGAATAATATTAGTTTGGTGAGAAGCTACCCCCCCTATTTTCCAAACACCTAATTTTAATCGTTAACAAAATAAGAACGCCTACTCAAATAACTTAGATCTAATGAAATTGAATAACAAAGTAATTTATTTGAAAATAAAATGTTACAAAACAGGCATCCTTAAACTGGGGCAAGAAGAACGAACCAGTGTACGTGACGGAGGAATCAGGGGTGGTGGGTTTGAACTTCCATCAGAGCAAAGAGGTCCTCATCCATGACTCCACGAACGGAATTGGAAACCACTACGATGTAAGACACCGAAAAGGTTTTGATAAATCAACAAAATCTTGTCTTTTGATCAAAATTCTATCATTACTAAAAGAAAAAAAGTCCTCGAATTATCCTGTCATTCTTTCAATGTTTTTATTCAAGCAGATGAACGGAAGACCATTAACGAGCGTGAAGAGTTCCTCGATGTTGGACTGCGACGATTGCAGCAGCTTCACGGATTGGTATAAATTTACGACCAAAGGCAAAATGAAAGCACTCTTGCAGAAGAATTTCTTACGTATGTGGAGAAACGTAGGGTGAGCATTTTCTTCGTCATCGTTGATCGATGCAAAAACGAGTCGTAACACTTTCTACGGACGCATTTTTAAACCTGCAAAAAGCTTTGATTCGAGTACTTATATCGCGATATTAAAGGGTGATATTTCACAAACTCTGATTTAAAATCGATTTTCTAACAAAAATTTGATTTTGTGTAGGGTAATGCTGTTCATCTTCGCACTGCCAGTGATGCAAGTGATCCTCTTCTGTCTGGCAATCGGTAGAGACCCAACAGGATTGAAACTGGCGATCGTCAACCACGAGATGTTCTACGAGAACATGTCCTGTCCCATAACGGAGGACTGCAACTTCTCGCATCTCAGTTGTCGTTACTTAAAGTTCTTGAACAACGACACTATGACGAAGGTAAGTTCCCCTTCTTCAACATATATTTCAATGATATTTTCAACGATTATGGGAACCTTGCAGGAGTATTATAAAACTCTCGACTCGGCTATGAACGCTGTACGCGATGGAAACGCCTGGGGTACGTTGTACTTCACTGAAAACTTCACGGACGCTCTTGTGGCAAGAATGGCGCTGGGGAGAGACGCTGACGAAGAGACGTTGGACCAAAGCGAGATCAGAGTCTGGTTAGACATGTCCAGTAAGTCCTTCAGTATTAAAAATTAGCATAACTCTTAGCATCTATTTTTAAACAGATTAAATTGTTAAAAGTTTTATGCATTTGGAACTGTGTTTGTTACAGATCAACAGATAGGACTGATGTTAGCTAGGAATCTTCAGTATTCGTACAGAGACTTTGTGAAAGATCTTCTGTCGGCCTGCAATCAGAACACGAAGCTAGCGGACGTGCCGATACAGTTCAAGGATCCCGTTTACGGCACTAACGAGCCCAGTTTCACCGACTTCGTGGCGCCAGGTGTAATCTTGACGTAAGTGACGTGGCGCTAATCGACTGCAAAAGCCTGATAACTTCATTCACACAAATTTTAGTAAAAATAATCCTTCAACAATCCTTTTACTTTAATTCGATATTTCTTTTTTTTTACAGAATCGTCTTCTTCTTGGCAGTGGCCCTCACCTCGTCAGTTCTGATCATCGAAAGGATGGAGGGTCTGTTGGACAGGAGTTGGGTGGCTGGTGTATCGCCAGGGGAGATCCTCCTCTCCCACGTGATCACCCAATTCGTTGTGATGTGTGGTCAGACCGCGTTGGTCCTCATATTCATGATCCTGGTGTTCAACGTCGAGTGCAATGGCGACATCGGTTGGGTGATCACGTTGACGATACTTCAGGGTCTTTGTGGCATGTGCTTCGGTAAGAGTCTAAATAAGCAGGTCCAGTTGAAACTAGATCTGGTCGTTGCATAACTCGTTTCTTCTCACAAAAATCTTTTTCTGCAATATCACACTTTTCTATTAATAAATGAAGGAACTATCAAAGCATATCTGATCAAGATATACTTCCATTCATATTGATGAGTTTATTTTGGTCCTTTCAGGGTTTGTAATTTCAGCGATTTGCGAACTTGAAAGGAATGCAATACAACTGGCTCTAGGCAGTTTCTATCCTACATTGCTGTTGAGCGGTACGTTGTACAAAAATATACATATAAATTACCAAATAATGGCCAGGGATTAACCAGTCAAAATTTATCGAGTCGGCGAATATTCTCACAAGAAAATTCGTCGTCCTCGAATATACAAAAATACGATAATCGATGGTGCGATTAAAGCATCGAACAGTAAAAGTGAAAGTTATCCTTAATTATGTACGTGACCAACGCGGCGAACGGTGTTATTTAAATTCAGTCAGTCACACCGGGTGCCCGAGGAAAAAAGAACGATAAGACGGAAAGAAATCATAAAAACAAGTAAAAAACCGCCCGTATCAACTTTCAGCATCGATATGTGGAATTCGGTCTGCCATTACCTAACTGATTGCGTATCGCCTCTGAAGAAACACCTTCTCCCTGAACTCAACTTCTTTCCGTTGCTCTCTAAATTCCCCTTCGGTACATTAACATATTATTTTGTTTTTTTTACATGAGAAAATCCTTTAAAAACACTCGCTACCCCCATGGGTAGGGGCAGGGGGTAATGTAGAATTTCTCTTACAGAACACACTGCGACATTAACATATTATTTGCCACTACAAGATACTAATTTGATATAATTGCAGGGGTGATTTGGCCAGTGGAGGGTATGCCAACGGTTCTCCGTTACATATCCCAGTGCCTGCCGTTGACCATGGCCACCACGTCGCTGCGTTCGATGCTGACCCGCGGCTGGACCATCACGGAACCGGACGTGTACGACGGCTTCATATCCACCATCATTTGGATAGTCGCGTTTCTCACGATAAGCATAGTGGTGCTCAAGTTCAAGCGCGGATAAAAGTCTCGATCGTGATCCGTTTGCGTTCCATGCTGTTTGTAAACCGTGGTCGCCACGCGAGATGAGAGGATCAGAGAGCTTAAGGACATAATAGACCGGGTTGAAACTGTATCGCTCGTTGGTCGACCTTGCGCGGATAATCCGTCGTTTCGATGGCCTCTTCAGGACGATCTCGTTGTTGTTGACCTCCAGATACATGTGATGCTTTTTGTGCGCTTAGTGTGTCCTTTCCTTTATGCGTGTATGTGTGAGCAGAGAGTGGCAGTTCGCGAAGAGTGTCTGATTTCTAGAAATTCCTTTATTCTTCTATATTTTTTTTAACACTTTGAAGGGCAGTGTATTCGTGACACGTTTCTGTACTCTATCAAAATACTAATTACAATTTTGCACTGTAGATAAAGTAAAGCTCTCCTGTTTCCATCTGTGAATACTAGGATGTTAAATTATGAAAAGGAAAATAACCTAAGACTTCGAACACGTTACAGCATATGAAATATGATTGTCTCTCGCACGTTTCTAACAATTCAATTATAATATAAAGATCAAAGATTCCACGAAACATGCAGCCATCAAAGTGTTAAGTCGACCGTCTGTAATATAACTTTTTATCCACGGGGATGTTCTCTGCCATGGATACTTTTTGCACAAAGTCATCGTTTCGTTTCGTACAGAGTACTTGAAGTATCGGAGGTATGCAAAGCCCATTCCATTCTGAATTGAAATTACACAAACAATTTAACTCTTGGATTCTTGACAGTATTTTAAATAGCATTGGTTAAACTTTAATAAATATGAAATAATAAGAAAACTTTGCCATACAATAAATATTCGATGAAACGAGGCGAATGGCGACTCTGATTCGGTGCAAGGTGTCCTGGTGAACGTCAGCCCCGTATGTAAATGGGATTGTGAGTAGTAATTCGATAAGTTAACGTGTAGCGGATTAGATGTAGGACAGTGTTACTTGCCCATGACTTAAGTGTACGTTTTATTTAACTGTTAACGATCGCAGGATACGACAGAAGGAAGTGAAATTTTGTATAAAACCGATTGTTCAGAGAATATCGTTTAACGAAGAAAAATAATATTAATACACGCCAGCGTGCAATATGATTTTTAGAACACGATAAACATGTATCATATTGTAGTATATCGAAGAATTATAACGATTACGTTTTATACATTATCAGCATCCAGGATTATTTTACGTTTAAACAAAATTCAAACGTTCCTTCTTTCTCACCTTGTACGTAGAGGGGGCATGGAAGAGAAACGTCTTTCTTCCTTATAAAAAGAAACAGTGTTTATAAAAGATACAAAATACCTTAACAACTATCACAACGTTCGCTTTTAGCTACTTGTTCAGCCGCGTATGCAATACTCGTTATCACAAATTAGATCCAATTTGTGTTATTTAATCGACGTCAATTTGTACTTTTCTTCCTCGGCGAACCATTCCCGATTGTCCTCAATCAGCCTCTTCCAATGCTCTGAAACACAATTAATATAATAGAATGCCTCGTTGTCGTCACCTACGTGTTTATCAAAGTTTTAACGCGTTTGCTGTCAGGGGGTGATTGATGGACCACAATGGGTATTTAATTGAACGCGTTTAAACGCTATGGAGGTCACTGGGGACCAAAAGAGGCGTACCACTTAATTCCTTCACGGTGCTGTTCGTGCCCCCATATTCTTTTGGCAGAATATTAATCGGCAAGGTATTGTACAACTGTAGTTTGCCCCGGGGGTGCACGTGCACCCTCTGCTTCAGTTTCGCGTTCATGAAGCTCCTGAAGATGTTGAGCACCGCGTTCACGAATCTGTGAGCATTGATGAAGTTCAACGAGTGGATCCGGACGGGATAACAACCCTGCCAGGCATGGACCAGGTTCTTGATCACGCTTGGAGGTAATTGGAGAACGTGCTCGTATGTCATACCGCCCAGATCCAGGATGGCTGCGATACCGTGGATCGTCGCGGACTCGTGGTCGCGTAACGCCAGGTCCAGGGTCATCAACGATGCCTATCGTCGTGAAACGTAAGTCATTTTACAGACAGAGGATTATTTATTTTCTGATTTGTTAGTTGGAAATATTTGCCCTGTGGTTTATGTAATTACTCGAGTTTAATATTTAAAATTGTGATGGGCAAATATTTTTGACGCGGTGGTCATCGAACCTTCAACATGTTGGACATTTTATGCCTGCGAGGGGTGTGCACAGCTGCGCGTATTAATACCACCATCCTTCCTTCATCGTCCAGTTTCCTTAGAGGTAAAAATACTCTGAAAAACATTGCATTTGTTGTGAATTTTGTCGATTGTAAATCAAAAGGGGGACAGAATGAGGAAAACCGAGTGTCTTCTGAACCTTAAACTTTGCAAGCAGTGATTAAACTCTTTCTTGGAATTTATGGAGCTTAAAAAAAGAATCTAATAAGATTAATTCTGTTGTAACTTTGATAATTTGTAATTAAGAACCAGATATTGTAATTGCAATCATTTACAAAATACGTAACACTTGTAATTTAATGTTCGATATCGCAGCTCTAAAATTAGATATGTGTTCTACTATAATTGATTCAATTAATCTTCACAAAGCAAGTAAGTCATTGTCAGTGATACGATATTAACATTTCAATTGACACAAACATAATGCCCTCAGTTGCAAAGTCTAAGACAGATCTTTCGAACTCTGATATCGTATCAATGTAAACGTGATTTCACGTTTATCGGTGTTAAACGTGTTGACAAGAGTCATTGATAACGATACTAACGTTATCAAGCGTTGCCACCATTCATTGTGTACATCATTGTTGCATGAAACGCTTAAATATTTACAAGTTTATGAAATAAAAAAGAAAAAAAGAGGAGGAAGTTCAAGGACGTTACCCAAGATCAAAAAATTCTTGTAATTCTGGCAGAAATGGATCTCTGTTGCTGTACCATTCTGGCAGGGTCGCCCTTTGTTTATAATAATTTCTCAATTTGCACTTTGTTTTGTCTGTGTTAAATTTGCATGCCCTTAAAAATCGTAAAATGGAAAAATCATCTGCAAAAGTGTTGTAAAATAATTTTAATTTATTTTCTTTTGTATGTTCCAGTTGGAAATTGGAATGCTTAATAAATCTGTCTTTAATTAATCAAATTTCAAAATGTAATTAAATAAATATGATTCTTAATAAATTAACCAGATTTAAAATCGATTATAGTTATTTTATGTATCGCAAAAGTGGAGCAACTGTGTTTAAAAATCGATTTCATGTAAGCAGCTTTGAGTTTAAAAGCAAGGAGCCCTGTGTGTCTCATTAAATAATTAAGAGAATGGATTTGCCCCACTTTCGCGACTGAATTTCTGCCTGTATACCAATGGGTGCGTGTAATTCCTCGGTGTCCATGATCCATTGTCTTATTTCGGCGATTTTCGTCGCTCTGTTTTCATCCGTTTCGTTCAAATAATCCGCCATGTACACTTTCTCCTCGGCCGACACCTGACACACATACTCCTTCAACGTCGACATTCTGTGATAAATATTTCACTTCTTATCACCTGTCGTGCATCGATCCAAATAATAACTTATTCATTCAGTTTGAAACAACGATTCGACATTTAGGATAACGGTGCTGTATTCGTCGGTGTCTTGCTTTACATCTGAAGAAATTACACGGACTGTTATTGTTGTTAATTAAGAGGAACGAGAGATAAACAGAGATTCATGTTGCACGATCCGCAAACTCGGGACGACTGCAGGGATCTAAAAGATCTACAGCGCATGTATGGAATTAACTTAGAGACATCTGTCGTAATATTCGCAATTAAGAAGTCTTTGCACGATAAATGACGTTACGGGCCTCGTCTAAAGCACAGTGCTGGCTCGGTAATTAAGTAATCTGTGCAATGACAAGCCAAAGTACGATAATAATTAAGGAATGACTGATAATGAGCTAAAAATAGTTAGCCAATCTGTTTTCTCATTTTACATTATTGCGCGCTATTCAAAAATGGCGCCCCCAGCGCCATCTAGCGGCGCGCGGAGGAACTAACGAAAGAGAAAATCGCGTTTTTTGGAAAAACTAGCCACTTTTTGGCTTTTCTGACGCGTGCATCGTGTTCTACGTTCAAAATTCTATGGAAATGATGTAGTCAGTGGTTCCAAAAGGTCCTCATTTCCAAAATTGGAAAAATAGGCATTCCATGGACATAGAAACACTATAGCCATCTCGCGGTGGCGCCCTCGAACTAATGGAACTAAATTTTCATATAGCGTTCCAACATTAATTGAATTTCTTTACGTATTAGAGCCAATTAAACGTATGATATCGATAATATCGTGTAAATAAGGCTTCTGAGAATGTATATTAACCATTAAAGACAATAAAAATAAAGAAGAATGAATATTAAAGCTACTGAAGCATGCATATCAATTACAATACTTCAGTAGCTTTAACATGCATACTAATGTTGCAATAAATTGATGTTTCTTTGTTAATAGGATATCAAAGAGTTAAAAGAAAGGTGAGAACTTTATTTGTTCGTTCAATTCCTAAATAATTCAGTCTTTGTTCAGCTTTAGAGGGGATAGGATCGTCGTAACAAATCGAATTAATTTCAGGTACCTTCTCTTGTGGTCCTCAATGTTTTTAATTCCTTACAACTTAAAAAGCATCTTAAATCAATAAAATGCTTTAGATAATCGTACTAAAAGCATTAAAAATGATAATAGTAGAACGATATCCATGTTATTGACTTTAAAAAATTCATTACGGAATGTTGAAAGTTATATTAATGAAAAAAGAACATAAATGTAGGTTTTTCTCTTACTTAAACAATCAAAACTTATATATTAGTTCTTCTAGTTTCATAATCAATGCAGAAGCTTAATTATTGAACCTTTATAAAGAATTTAATTAAGAAATATCGAAATGGTACATTATTCAATTTAAAAATCCCGCCATTTTTAACGATGTTTCGAGTTTCTCAGTCGGTAATTGTTGATCAGTTTCACCACTTTGTTCGCAGGTGGCGCCAGGAGTAAAAAAAGAAAGTCGGTAAAAAATATTTATTTAAAAATCTGCTTTTTAACGCTGCTGCTTATGATATTTTATTGTTATAAATGTTTCTATAACTTCGGTTTATCAGAAAATTCAAGTATTATTAAAAAAAAAAAGAAAAAACTTTGTCAATCTTTGGTCACTTTCTACTTTACCGACATCGGTTGCTTTCTTAGGAGTAGGAATTATCATTAAAATTATTTATAACTTTTTAAACTATTAAAAAGCTTTTAAGCCCGCGTTTTATCTCATTTCTATACTTTTTAACTGCCTTTTACGTTCAATTACAGGTAACTAACGATAGTACGTATAATAATAAGCTTTCTTTGTATGGCTTTTAATCAGGAAGGAGCTGAAAGTGTTCGATTTCAGTACGCTCATTAATAATTACATTTTAAAACAATTGTCGTCGATTCCAGGTTCGCAGGTGCAATCGATGAAAAAGCTGCTCGCCTGACTGCAATTTTCACCGTTCCCCCGGTGTATCCTGGTCCTGGTTCACCGGCAGGATCCTAGTTAGCACGACGGAAAGTTTACGCTGGCTGGCTACGGAGTTTACGCTGAAATTGCATTTCGCTCGGCGAGAATCGAGCCAAATGAGATTTGATTGCAAACCAACCAGCCTAGTCAGACGAGGCGAGGCTGACACGCGTTTGCTCCCGTTTCAGTCCCCGGGAACGGGACACAACGAGGGGTGATTTATTATACAGCGAACGTACACGATCCCTTTGTGAACTTCACCGAAGAAAACCGTCCGCGTCTTCTTCGGCCTCCTCGACGGCAACATTGCGGACAACCGCGAAAAGTTCAGCAACCCTTTTCAAGTAATATCGAAATGGATCGAGGTCGACTTTGATGGAACAGCTTTGATGTTTATTCGCCTTTTTTCCTTTCGGTTTTGAGTTTGCCAGATGCGAAAAGGAAACGTGTTTATGTATTTTTATTCATTTTTATGGAACGGGGTTGAAGATAAATTATAATAACGAAATTTGTAACTTAGCTATTTATTTTGTTTCCAAATGTAATACATAATAAATATTATACAAAGAATTTTCTGAATTTATAAATAATTTCGAGACGAACTGAATCGGCACGGAAATATAATTAAAATAGCGGACGTGTAGCCGGGTTGAATTCGTAAACGAAATTATAGAAGGGACCGGGGTGACAAGGAGGAGTGCCTTGTATCTCTGCTCAGGCAGAGATTTAGTTTACGCAGGGGATAACTCGAGGAAAGGGGTAGGAGAAAGAGCTGGAGACGGTAGCTCGTTGAAGGGATGAGGATCTTGCGGAAATTCGATGCTAATGAAGGAAATTGCGTAGATGCCAAACCAGTATTTCCTCCATCTACATACTGAGTGTTCCAATAAAACGTCTACACCTTCTAATAATTCGTATCAACCATATCTATACAATATTAAGGGAACAAGTCATTATACTAATTTGATTTTTACTAAATTAGCCAACTATCCTTGAAAAGAATACCAAATCAAGGAAGAATACTATTTCCTACAATTAACTGTCTTATACAGGGAGTCGAATATACAGTAACAAAGGGTAGATTTTGAATGGAACACCAAGTACGTACGTCTGCGCATCTTATCTTTCTCGTTCGGAAGCATTCATCTACGAAGTGGTAGTAAGAAATTTCTCGGTCGGTTCTCGCATCCACGCGTGTGTCTCTGCGCTCGCTAATTTTCCATCCACCGAACACGCTCTGTACACCGACCGTTGCCTCCCTCGTATATAATATCCTTACTCGTTCGTATACTTTCAACGGCGGGTGTCTACGTAACGGAGCCGCCAGGATATTCGACGCGAGGCGAAATTATTATTAACGCTCTAACGAAGTTTACATGGTTCGCGTTTTCGATGTTATACCTTCGAAATATAATAATCGGGCCTCCTTTTCATCCGAGCTGCATTACATTCGCGAAATTATACGAATTCTACGGCCAAAAAGGGTCAAAGGGCTCTTGAAAATTCGACGAGACCGGAATTTTCTCGAAAATATCGTAAGGGCCTTTGATATTGATAATTCGAAGGTAGAAAAGTGATTCGACATTTTTATTTCATTTCTGGATACTCGTTTTGACCGGGAAATTGCAAATTAATATTTTGAAAGACATTTATTTTCTGTCGGCAATCATACAAAATTAATTTGCAATGTCCGTTTCAATTTTTGGCAAACTAATTGTTTAATAAATTTACAGTTTAAATAGCAACATTGTGCTGGAAGTTCAAAGATTAATTTGATAATGGAAGTTCGATAATTATTATGAAGTTATGATAGCATTTGTATTGTTAGGAAATTTCGTGTGGGCTATGCGTAGTTGAAACAATTTCAGTAATGATACATTATGTTAATTAAACCAGCGAATTGTATGGTCCTTTTTTGTAGGATTATTTGCCAAAGACTTGCAAGTAATAATTCTTGATTGAAATCACTTCCATAATATTATTCTTTAAAAATGACTAATGAATGAAAATAGTAATTCTAATTCAATTAAAATCGAAGATAATGCATCGGCAAATAAATAACGACGTTGGTGAAAAGGTGGAGGAAAGTATCATCCATTGTTTACGACGGGTCTCGTGTAGCAATGTTTTATGGGATAATCGAAGGGCATCGAAAGAAATCCAGGGAAAGAGGATTATCACCCAATAGAATCCAGGGGTTGAGCATCGTAACGCCCTTCCACGTTATCTTTATCTCGTCAGAGATGTCTCCCTTATTTAAATGGGCTGCCAATGCGAGTAGAATCGGGGAAGAACTGTTACCTCCCCGAAGGGGGGTTGCGGCTTTCCTCTGCCTATTTTGAGGGTCGAATTCAAGCAGGGTTGAACATCTTCGTGAATACGTAATCGACAAATTATTTGCTACTTCTTCGACTTCCTCTTCTCCCCTTTTATCATTCCAATTCAATGATTCGTACATTCTTCAACCCTACGGAATATTTCAATCAATATTAGTGATATTTAATAATTAATCATTCTGTATTATCGTTGTCAAAGCGTTTTAATAAATGAAATTTATCGAATTACAGATAAACACTTTTCAGAGAGGCAATTATTAAACTTTTAATTGATAAAGCAACTAAGGAATCGGTAAAAAGTTTACAATTACTCGCTGCGGACTTATTCCTCGGGAGTTAGCTCTGCCGAACAATTTCCTACGATGATATTTCTTCGGTCTCTGTGGAGGCGGTCGGAAATGGAAGTGTCCGCGTTGGGAATATTTAAAGACCGTCTGCGTACGCGACTGCCAGAAAATCAACGCCCGTTCACCCCTCGGGCGCGGGGCTGAATTCAGAGTACACTCTTTTCGCTCGAAATTCGTTCAACTTTGATAGGATACCTTTGGAACCACATAAATCTTAATTAATCATCTGGTACTTCACTACTTCCTGTTTTCACAGAACTTCCCAAATCGTTATTTTACAATAATAAAGTCTACAACAATATTAAATTCGATAGAATTTCTACTCTAAATTAAAAACTTGTGTATGGAGAACGTACCAGAAGGACCTTCAATGCTTCCAGGGTCAACGATTTATTTCATTCGCGAACGTGGACGTGTTTCGTTAAATTGCTCGCCGGCCAGACACACCCCCATTCTTCTTCGTTATTTCGCTGGGGGTCCCGTCGATATTCAGCTAACAATGTATCCAGTTCGACCTGGCCAGGGGATAGGAGGGTGTGCACGCCTCCGACCTGTGTATCCGCTACAATTACTGGAATGAAAGTTTGTTTACGTGACCCGGATACGTGTACCAGGACCAGGGGCTGCGAAGAATGACTCGTTGGTAATCGTTCGCGAGCCTGGAATTCACTTAATCGACACTTATTTTTTTTTTCTGTTCCCTACGCTATATTTCAATCTATGTTTCAGCCCTTAATAATTAAATCGTGATGTTTTATTGCTTTGCTCATCGAAGTCGAAAATATATTCAAAATTCTAATAATGGACGAACAGATTTTGTGACAAAAATGCACCAGGTAGCAAAATAAAATATTGATCTTTTTACGTGAGAAGTTTCGTTCGCGTAGAACAGGCGACTCGCGTTAATTACGAGGGCAATTAGCGGCGGAACGCGGCCGTTATCAGCAAGACGGCGGCAACTTTTTCCAGGATCATATTTCCGGTGGGGCGATAACGGTCCGGTCGAAACACGGTACTGTACGAGCGCACGGAAACGTCGCAGCGAGTTTCGAACAACGATCCATCGATCAATCGGTCGGCTACAAGCCGCCGGATTCCACGGGATAGAGGCAATTTAAACGGGCACGGACACACGCCAGAATCTACGGACGATACTTCTCATTTCGAGAGCCGAGATCGACTATTTGCATGTTTATGGCTTGCTTCAGCCCCCGGCCAGACCCGTAAACTCGTGCACGCACTATTGCCTCGTGTCGCGCCCGTTTGTTAACGCGATTGCGAAACGGTGCTCCTTGTAGAATCTACTGCCACTTTGGCTACGTTATTTGAGAATATCTTTCGAGATAAGTTAATGAGTTCAATTCCTAAAAGAAACAGCAGAATATTTTTAAACAATTTTTCCTAAAATCCCTGCAGAAAAGAAGATATAGTTTAATTGGGGTTAAAGATTGTTTTATGGAATTATTCCTTTGGTACTTTGAATGGAAGGAATGCAATCGCTGAATAGAATCAGTCATAATCAGCAGGATCGATACACGTCGAATGGGCAGGCATTGCGGACGAGTAAACGACAAAGGGTTGCGAGGACAGGCCGGAAGAGGAAATCGAAAGTGTGATAGGCCCTCTGGGATGCGAGCTATGCAGGCCTGGCAGGTGCACTGCGAACAATCAGCGAAAAATTGAACGTCAGAACTCGAATAAGAGAGGCAACAATTAGCAGAAGTCTACGCAGGAGTATTTTCGTTCTTACAAGCTATTCCACTTTAATTACCATATCCGTCCATCGCGTGTTTTGAAGGGTGACTAAATGATTCGGAGCGGAGGTTAATCAACATGGAAAACCTTTGGAGGCAACGTCGGTGGCAGCGTAAAAGTTACAGTCAATCCGTGGCCAGGCGGTGGTAAAAGTTACACCGGCACGGGGCCGACTCTATTACCCTAACGAATCCATTAATTAAAAGTTAAATCGAGTGTATTTTCGTTCGTGTCCGCGCGACCGCGTTTCGGTCCATTATTCACGGAGGCCGATATTACTTTCACCCGTCCGACGAATTAATCCGTTCGTCCCCCGAGAAACTCGACTCCCCTCCTCCCTTCCTGTCACGTTCGAAATCCTCCAGCTCCAGAAGCTTTCTTTTAAAAAAAAATACAAATTTTAACACAATTCAGTAAGAAAATGCCAATACATTGCAGTTAAGTTTATCCGCAAACGTGCAAAATCTTTGATAAGTTAAAATTAAAGTTAAAATTGTAAAAAGAAGAAGAGCCATTTCCAGCAGATAATAATTCGGGTTTCAAATTAGGCAAAGTTGCCTGCACCTTTGCCGTTCTTATCGCGATGCCGATGGGGCAAATTGGGCCAATTTGGTCGCTAATTTATGTAATGCCGTAGAAGAATCTAATTTTCATGGTCCAACGAACGGACGAGGCTTTACAGGACGCTCGGAAACGTTTCGCATGAAGAAGGATAGAGGAGGATGTAACCATCCTGGCGGCTGGTTACACATCGTTTGATCGTGAACAGAACGAGGAACGAGACCTGTGGGCATCGCTTAGAACAACGTAGAGGAACGCAGCCCTGTTTGCGCGTGCATTCTTGTTTGCTCACTAAACATTGATTCTCACGTTCCTTCCGTCCAAGTAGAATCAACCCGATATATCCGCGCCATTTACAATTCTCAGCCGAGACCCCTTAAAACTTCGAACGTGCAACCCCTTTCCATCGTAATTATTTTGTTCGTGACATGGTTACACTTGATTCGTCAACTTTTACGAACAGAATCTCTAACACTCTTCAACAACTACTCGAAGAAAGCATTATTCGCTCAACATCTATTTCGTTTCGAATAAATAACCACGAGCTGTCGGGAGTGCCTTCCTCCTCGACGTAGAAATAAAAGAAAAAGAAACTTACCCCTCGAAGCACGAAAGTGAAAGTTTTCGTGGCAGATAGCCGCGCGAAGGGGGTGGGTAGAGAAGAGGGACGGCGATAATATATGTTCGGGTAATTTTCTCGGCGATATTCCCCTGGATTTATGGGTTATTAATTTTATGAACCTCCGGTCTGCCCCCGGGCCTAGGGAAACCGGTCTCCGTGCACATGTTCCACTGACAATATCTCAATTACCGAGCCAAGACGCGGCCAGATCCACCTTTACACGCCGTTCCTCCTTCTATTATCATCGTCTGCACACGCTCCCTTCACGCTCAATTATCCTTCCGGTTCCAGAATAGTGGTTTACCGGGCTCGCATGAAACAGGAAAGACGTTCGTTTTAATTGCCCCGCCGTCTGACACGAAATTCTTCGTGTCTTTGAATTATTGAAGGAAATTAAGTGATACGATGGGATACAAGGGCGAATTCAATTATAATTTGGGGGTCTGATCGTGGGGTGTCTCGAGTCGCCTTAAATTTTGGCTTCAGTTGAATTTGAATGCTGGGTTGATTAAAAGCCAATTAAAGCTTTAGAAATTTATCGGGGAGCCGCAGAAAATTTCAAATTTGAATTCGTTGTCATAGCCCATTTAGCAGAAAGTGTATAAAAATGAATTAAACTTCCTTTCGAAGGCAATCTCCTAAGTAGAGAATGAATTAAAATTCCCAGCGAGCCGTGTTTACCTCGTTAAATCGCATCGAATCGTCCGGGTATTGTTCGATTGTAGCAAATGGAAGTTTCGAAACTCGACAGCGCAAATGTTTAACGAGGAGAAATCAAAGGGGCAGAGTGTGTCTTCTAGCTTGTTAGAATCAATCCTCGTCGGCGTAAACGTCTCGGGCAGGAGGACAGCGGCGTGGATCTGTAAGGGACGAAAGACGGATTAATTATATTAACGCTTTTAATTAATCAAGCCTGAACTACGGTGGAAGAGAAATAAAGATACTCGAAGAGATCTTACGAACACTGCCGCGTCCGAGGAACATCGTTATCCGCTGTTTATCTTACTTTCGTCGATCTTTCGCCAGAGGATAAGCGTAGCTTTATTAGATGAACTTAAAGAAAATAGTCGCCGGACGGAAAGTTTGCTCCGTTCTTCAACGTTTCCATTTCGACTTAACCGACTGCTATTCGAAAGCTTAATGAAACACAGGGAATATAACAACGATAATTATATAGAAACATTTCCTTTCAGCCAGGGAATATAATTGACGAAAACGTGACGCATTCGACCGTTCAATTACAGTTTAATTCGTCTTCAAATTTATTTTGTGTCTTAGAATCCTAGCAAGGAACTTTGTGAGGTCTTTGCCTGCAATGAAAGTAGATAAGAAATTAAAATTTTATTTTTGAAGAAAGGACCTTAATAGAGAAATGTAAGATTGAGTAATTAGGTATAGTTAATGGACGACGAATCGATAAGGACAGGTATCGTTGAATAGATCGAGCAACGTTTTGTGCAGCACCATTGCACTTGACTCGTCCTCGAGAATCGGGGGTCGAGCAAAAAGGGGGGCTCTAGGGAGAAGGGTGGCTTTCCACCCTCTTATCTGACAGAGGGGTTTCGAGATCGTGTACGACTGCCAGCCATTGTATCCCGGCTACCTTCCAGCAAACCACACCGCGTCCTTTATTTTCGGCTAATGTTGCGTGATAACAACCAACGCTGGCTGTCTGCCGTACAAACCGCCCCTTCTTCCACTTGCTCTCCCCAGGGACGATTATTAATATTGTCGGTCGAGGGATCGGATCGTTAACGAGAACAATCCTGTCCACCACCTTTTTGCTCGATGATCTTTTCCTACGAAATAACGAGTCCTGACATTGACGTCTTCGCTCTAGTGGAAAATATAGAAGATATTAATTTTTCGAAATTTCTTTTATTAAGGAACTTGATCCAAGGACCTATACCTCCAGTGTCCTGTGACTGCTACGTTTTGTATTCCTAAGATCCCTACGATTTCAAATGTCTACACTTCTAGAATTCCAAGTCTCTTCGGGTGTCCAATCAGATCCAAGTTGAAAATAAAACGTTTCCTCTTCGTCTGTTCTTCCTGAACGATTCAGAGACGTCGAAAGGACGAGCGGGTGAAGGAAATCGACACACATTCCTGAAATAACAGCTACTTTATTAATTTATATGTATTACGAATTACGTCGTTCATCGTGATACGTCACAAGTGAAAAATATTGTTCGAACGGATCTTTTATCGACAGATTTTATTATGTAATATAAACTTATCGTGTTATACATTGCTACATGTTTTCCTTGCTTAACGGCTAAAGGTTCCTATCGTCTAGATCCTTAGAGGCTAGAATGCACAGTGACTTGTACAGGATCATCCTCCTCTCTCTCTCTTCCTTCTTTCCCTTTTGTCATTCCTCTCTCTCTCTCTCTCTCTTTCTCTCTTTCATTGATTTGTCATTGTCCTCGCGAACGATCTCACGCGCAAAATGGAGAATAGGGAAAGAGACGAAGAAAGCGTTTAGTTGTATGCGTCACAAAGGGTCCAAGAAAGAAAAATGATAGACACCGGAGGACAATAAGTAAGAGGGGGCGGGGAGGGTTGGAAAAGGGATGATTCGAAGGAAGTTTCGAAGGAAATAGAAAGGATAAAGATATACATTTACACGGGCGTTTCTCTTTGGTTACGTTCTCTCCATCCCTTGTTATCTCGCGCTTTTATTTCTTAGGCAAAAGTACGGTTACTCTCTACTCCTTCTTCTCTCTTTCTCATTCTTACCGTGTCGTTGAAAACTTTCCTCGCGGAAGCATCCCCTCGAGCGTTTAGTTTATAAAACGTTCATCCTTAATGCTGCTAAAACTGCAAGGGCTTGTCCCTTCCTAATTTCCATCCCCCCTTCGAACCACTTCGACAACTCGTGACTTGTCGCCCTTCGCGTCGTAATTAGGGTGCGTGCCCGGTTGGGAGCGAAAGTCGCGCGAGAAGCTGTCGAAGCGATGTTAAAGTTACAAATTTGTTTAAATATTCTGTTAGAAAAATTCCTCTGAGTCGTTTTCCTAAAGAAATACTTATCAAAATTTATTGCACCAGTAATCTTGAATACATGGTATTCCAAGAATTGAAAGAAAGCATATATCTTGATGCACTTTTCTATAATTTATTATCAAATTAAATTGATAATTGGCCCTTGATTTGGCCTTAGCTAGGATTACAAATTTTTACAGATATTTTGATAGAGAAATTCTAAGTTTAAAATATTAATTCGATAATGAATTATAGAAAAGTGTATTCCAAAGGAAAATTGAACATTTTCTTTTTTAAAGAATTTAGAAGATTAAAAATCATTCTGGAAGATTGGAAGGACAAGCCGTTGCTTCACAATACGAGCCTATTAATTAACGAGTTACGATTAAACGTTAGTTGTTAATTATTATCATTAAAGTTACGCCTAAGATATAATACACTCACCTAAGACGTATGTACCTGATGATAACTTTTCTTTTCATTCGTTTTTTTTTGTAAAAATTTCCCTATCACGCCACGAGAACGTACAATCGTAGCACTGGCGCTGGGGAAAGATCTTTCTTTTCATTCTGTCAATTTTATTTTCATCCTTCTTTAGATTTGTGTTCAGATCTTCGCATGAATTCAACACTGGCATATCTGTCAATTATTGGAAATTATCATGAAATCGATTTCCTTTCAATGTTACACTTTGAATCGTTATTTAATATTTAATGTGTATTATTAAGTTGGCAAACTTCTAGGACACTGAACGTTCCACGATAAAAATTGAAAATTTAGTTAAGGTTCGTTAACCGATAACCCTTTGACAGCGACTCTGGATCAAAATTTGGACCTCGATCTATTAAATAAAATGTATAAATTTTAATTTTACTGGAACCCAATAATTTTTCGAGAGCAGGAAAAGAGCGTAATTCGTCGAATAAAACGGTAAGTGTTTTCCGCTGGGACAAAATCCGTCGTATCCCCGTCGAATCGATACAAATGCTCCCTTAACTTTCGAACAACTTCCGGACACGAGTCGCGAGAATTGTCGAAGAAATGCAATGCCAGTTTCCGGGCTCGATGTATCCCGAAGACCTTCGTAAGTCCGTCTAAGACTTTCGATCGACACGCGAGCCGTTCCTCGAATTTCTTCCGGAAACTTCCTTATCCGCGCGGCTTCCGTTCGCCCGTTACACACACGTACAGCCCGTACACACGCGTGAAAACCCTAGGGTTAATTGCGCGCAACGCTACAACCCCCGGGAACCGAGGCTAATTTTTCCAAACCTCGAAAAACTTTGTACTTCCAACGTTTAGTGGCTTCCAGGGTGATTCGCTGGACCGGATATCCGTCTCGGTGGGAAGAAGAACGAGCTTTTACCTAGAGAATCGACGGTTGACGTTTCTAACCCTCAAATCCTGGGTCAACTGCGACTGTAATAAAACTTAGCTGCTCCGATTTATTATAAAATTTGGAATCTGAATATCTCTGTTAAGTGTAACCGATTAGTTGCAGTAATTAAAAAGACAATAATTCAAGACAATTTATACCAAAGCGTTTAGCAAGAACCTTGAAAATATAATTTACGCTCCCAAGAGCCAACAGCGTCCAATATTTGATCCCAGACGTCTTCGTCCATGCGAAATCTTTGGTGCTACGACTACGATAACGTTTTATCGACGCGATCCCGATTAATGACGATCCGGCTATGGATCTTCTCTGTCCTCGCCCCCCTGAGTCGGTGTCGAATCCTCTTTCTCACGATCGTTTAGGGTAAATCGTCCAGAGATTTCCGTGCCACCAGCCACGACTACCATTGATAGCTGTCCACGTTGGATTTGCCGTCGGAGCAGGGGCTCGCGCTACCGCACCATTTCGTCTCCGTCAACGGCGGACACGATGATCCACCGCGGCGCGGCTTTATCGTTATCTTCCGCGTCCTCTGGGTCTCGCCGACGCCGCAGCTGCGACTGCACGCGCTCCATGGGCCCCATTCGCCGACCTTGCAGTCCCTGGGTGCACCTGAAAAACCATTGACAGGGGTCATTATCGTCTGGCCACTCGAAGCAACCTCGGTTCGACGCAAGTCGGATTAAAAGGCCGGCTCGAGCGGATATACGGCTTCGAATTGGGTTACCGATGATTTAGGATCGAATTCTGCCTATTTACGCGTATTATGGCGAATGGGATTGTTCGGAGGCGATTGTTCCTTGATTTGCTTCGCTGGAAGGTGTTTCGCAGGGATTAGGTTCTGGATGATCGGTGAAAAGTGTGGCTAAATGGTACTTATGTCATTTCTCTTTAAAGCTTAAAATGGTAAAGGTAATATCTATTAAGTATCATATGTTTACCTGTACAAAAAAAATATATTGCAATAAATAAACAAGCCGGATACGACAGGAAAATAAACGTATCAGTGATTGGAAATCGATAGAGAACCAATAAAAAAAAGAGGAAATGTTCTTTGACCATTTGCATGGAAAATATGACATTCAATGTTTGCTCTACCTTCGATAAATCAAAAAGCTGCATCAACAAATTTCTTATTTATTAAATAGACCACGTGGTGATTAAATTGAATACTCACGCGTTCTGATACGCTTCCCTTTGGACGTTAATCTATGGTGCTTCATCCTAAGCCTGTGCTGACGCTGGGTCATGGTGTTGGTGGAATTCCAGGAGTGATTAAGATTGTTTCCGTTGGTAGCGTTCGCCATTTTCCTTTGTATATCCTCGAATATTTGCGCCTTCTGCGCCTCTGCCGTTTGCTTGTATTTTTGATAATAAGGCCAGCTGGTCTTTCCATCGAATTTCGATACCTTCGGCGGTGGTGTGCCGGTGAACCTTGGCCTCTGCAACGCGTACGAGGACGCGATGCTGTCTATGATCGCCGCCTTGTTGTCGCGCGGAACATCTGTCACCACCTGGCCACTTCCGGTTGTCGTCCAGTACCTGAAATCGATATCGCACCGATGTAAATCATACTGTTGGGAACAGTTCGGATATTCGGTTTCAATAATTTGGAATAGGTTCGTTTGTAATGAAATTGATGGAATTTTGATTTGTAAATTAATATAATTTTGACTTAGTCGCCTTGAAAATGACAATTTTAACTTGGTAGCTTAGGAAATGAATAAACTCTCAACTTGACAGTTTTGTAAATGGATAAAGTTCCATTTAATTCCACCGACGGTCTTCCCATCGCCTAATTACCTATCCATACTAACTACTCCCACGCTGACTAAAACAACGCATATAAAAATAAAATATCTGCACCGTGTTTGTATCCTCGGAAAATGAGAAAAGTTCCGAAATCCTTGTCGATATTCTTCCATCGCAATCGAGCGTGAAATGTATTCAAATGCGACGGTTGTTTGCAAACACTTTGGCATAGATCGGTGCGCATCCAGATGATGATCTCTGTACTCAACCGTTCGGATATTTTTCCGAGCAGAAAAATTATAGACGCCAGACACCATTTTCCTTTTTTCCCTTTTCTATTATTCCTAGACGAGCGAGCCAGCAGGTTGTTCGCCGTTCGAAAAACAATTTCGAGAGTTGATTTACGATTACCGCGTCTACGAGAGCGGAGGGCGAAGAAGAAAGGGAGGAGTCGTGTTTCGCTACCGAAACTTATTCATCCTGCGCTTCCTGTCTTTGGAATTTCCGATCCTCTCCTGTTTCTGGGTATTAGACGAACCAGCTCTTTGCCAGCTCGCGTTTCAAACATCAACTGAGAGAAAAGAATCCCGATTCAGTGAAAATTAAAATGACCAAAAATTTCAAAACCACCCTTTGACAGTCGAAGAAGGAACGATCGACGAAGACAGTAACCGAATTCTTTCGCAATTCCGTCGCGCGTGCAAGCGGGTTCGTTGGATTTATTCGCGACGCATTTGCATGATTCCAATTTCCCCGGAACAATTATCTCGATCCTCGTCACGGTGCACGGGATGCCCATCGAATTAACCGCCATTCACCTGACGCGAATATTCCCTCCTTCCCCCTCTCTGTATAGTTTATTTTCCGCTCGGCTCTTCGCGACACTCGAAAAATAAGCAGAGAATTCGCCGGGCGAGAAGACGACGCCTCGGGATCGATCGGGAACGCGATTTTCTCGCTCGACGAGTCGATGATTACGGGAATGAATTTTTCACGCGACAAACATCCACGGGAACAGCGTATTCGAAGAAAATCGAGGAAAAAAATCTGACAGCTTTGCTCGTCGTTTTTATTATTAATGGAATCGTTAATATTAGAGGAGCCGGGTATTATCGATTTCTGATGGCGATCTGGCTCCCTTGCGATTTTTATGTTTTTTTTTTTAGAAGGACATCCAGCGGCTCATTATGATTTACCGTTGCGAGTTGTAATCAATATCGAGGGTTCTTTTTTATTAAATACATCGAGCAGGTTTTAAAACGAAATCGATTCTTGCAATTAATTTACACTCTAGATAAAAGGAATATTGAAGAACTTTTAATGCACTGAATATTATTGTATTTTAATTGTAAACAGGAAGGGACACATTTGCACTAAATGTCTCATAACTGTCGTCCATACTAATGATAAATGACACAAGCTTGCAGGACCAAAGTTCTTCTCTCGAAAAAAAATTATTAAGCCGTCCCATAAATTCATATATTATACATTCTTCACATTTTTTTCTATACAGAATGCAAACAGTGAAATATCTAAGTTTTCATATTTTCAAACACAGAATTAACGACGAAAGTTTTCACATACCATTAACAGTTAAAATCTTTTTAATTGCAATCTTTGCACGTGTTGCGCATTTTTTCCCCTCCCTCCGGAACACGTCGGTGCCGAGGGGTAGAGGGCGGAGACGGTGGCGGAAGTGGGCAGTAATCCTGGAATTTGCGTCGACTGTCGGATACGAATTTATGTCACCGTCGGGGCCATTTGCATTTTAAAATTGTCCCTGTCCGTTAATGAGCAGTCTGAATTGCAAATCCCACATATAATAACGCGCCTACGTAAATACATTTTCAATTAACCCGCGAAAGTGACGGTTCGCTTAATTGATTCCCGTTTAAAATGGTCAACTGTTGCGACGTTGAATATCGAAATACTTTTTTCCCTTTCTTTCCAACGAATTGGATAAAAACCTTGCATTTTTTCGAATTGCGATCATTGATATTCCTGAACGTAACTTTTGGGGTAATTTTTGAAACGAGATCGTTTTTATAATTCTAAATTAAATAACAAATTAATATATTTTTCTGAAGAAACGATGGTACACTATTTTCTCGTCGTTAGAGAGTAAAATCTGTCATACGATTACGATAAAAAGAAAAGGGGGGAAAAAAAAGGAGATCAGTAGGGATCGTGCACTCTGGCCCACAGCTTTAAGCCCTCTTTTCAACAGAAGAATCACAGCACCGGCGTTCCTTCGTTCGAGATGAAAGGACTCGAGCCCCAAAGCTTTAACGATCCAGGGTAAGCCACAAAAACTCCATTGTCGATACTCTCTCCTGTTTTTCCCGCGTGAATCCTATGAGATGCAACATTATAGCGAGAGCTTCCTCTTTCCAAACTCCGTCACGTTCCTCTCCCAGTTTCTTACGCTTTATGATTTAATGTCCCCCGCGATTGAATTCAAAATGTGTCCTGACATCACATTAAGGTTAAATTTAAATTCAATTACCATCCTCATAAATTATTGCCTGAAAAATGCATTCCTGAACGTCGCTATATTATAATATTTATGAACTGGGGATAAATTTTTATGAACTATGTTCCTCAACATTACCACATTACAATTTTTGTAAAATTAATTTAATAGTAATAGTAATAATATGGTTGATATTGTGAAGAAATAAAAATATATGTTCTAGTTATCCCTAGGATCGTTGGTACTAGGGACATCGAGGCAAAGTTCAACGTACCCAACCTAAAGGTATCGATTCGACAGGTTCGTGGAATTGGCGGTTACTTTGAATGCCTCCGAGAAAAGATTTCCACGGTGCAAAAATGATTGTCCCGTGAACCTTTGTGCCCGGCAGAGAATTTCCTTTTCATTATTATACCCAAAGGAGAAAGTGGGTCATTTCGGTGAATAGGACATTGTATGAAGTATCATTCAATACAATCTCCTGGTTATACAGTAACAAACCATCCCTTTCGTCTTCCTTCTTTCTTTTTTTATTATGGAAGGAAATCGTTGGAACGATCATACAAGTATTTTATTTGTTCGAATAAATAATACGATTTATTCTGTTCCTGAAACAGTTATCTGATACACATATGATCATTAATTATATTTTTTTCCAAGTCAATTGAAATCCGATCCAACCTGATCAAAAAATAAATAATCGAGGTAAGATTAACTTCTGCCAGGCAAGAAAATTCGGGATTCAAAACACATCGTCAGCAGGAAAAAATAAAAAATAAATTCTATTCGGTGATGTTCCAATTTGGTTAAAAGTTTCGCGCCCGGAAGCAACGTATTTTACGCTTGTCGTTGCACCAAAAAAAAAAAAGAGAGAGAAGGAGAGGCGTATCGTGCTGTTTCCACCGCTCTCATCGAAACAATTCCCTGCTGTCGAGGCCAACAAAAAAAAAAAAAAATTTATCCGACCGATCGATACTAACTTTTTTTTTTCGATAACGTTTGCGCCACGATTCTCTCCGGTTTATCGAATCGAGTCGATCTAATTGCCAGATCGCGCTTGATTTTCGCTCAACAACTTTAGCGTTGAAGCTAACAAAGTAACAATAAAAACTACCGGAATTTATGACCATCTGTGTTTTTTCACGATATTTAAGCTTCAAATCGGTGCGCCGCGAGCGTTTAAATCGCGTTTAAGTTTTATAGATTTCGAGATCCGATATTGTTTAATATATCTATTCTATATTAAAAATATTAACTGTGCATTGATATTTCTTGCATTGATATGTGCAATTAAGAATAATTTATTTTCTATTAAAGATATTAACGAAGCATTTACGCAAAGATTCTCAGCAAGTTTTAAGCTTCAAATCGATATACCACAAGTGGCGTTTCGCCACGCTTTTATGCCATCAAATTACGCGAAACTTATCGCAAATCGAACTAGCACAGTTTCGAATTCGTATTAAACGATCGGTCTTTGATCGTCCCATCTCGATAACTTTAGTATCGCATTGCCTTCTCGATTCGATTCGACATAATGAAAGCGACCCTCTCCTCACGGGGATCTTGATTAAATAAAAATTGCCATTGCCAGAGATAAAAAAAGGAGGAGACTGAAGGGATGAGGAGAAATAGGGGTAAAGTATAAAGAAAAGGAAAAAGTTACGTTTCGTTTCCAAGACGATCATGTCGATGGACAAACGCGGGGAGGGGTGGTGGCGGGTGGGTCATAGCCCCGGATATTACAAACGATAAGGGCACTCCACTTTGTTCGAGCGTATCGCAAAAATTGCCACCGAGGATCGTGAAGTCCGCGGAAAGTAATATCGTTATCGGGCATCAGATGTCAAATGTATAACACTGATCCACGGGGGAATCGGTGGCAGGAAACGTATTTGATTCCTGGCCGGCGTTATTGCGTTTTCATGCTTTCCTGTTTTACGATGGATAAATAACATCGACGAAAAATGAAGGGACGAAATCAAACCCAACATCTACCCTGTTATCACGTCCCTTTAATATCTAACAATAAATAAATGAATTCACTCAGCGAGTTAACACTCACTAATGATTAAAATTTGCAAAGTTTTAGATATCGAGGGCGACGTCAAAAAAGACAGGTACAATTATTAATTTTGAATTATCGTTCGATAAACTGTAACATAATTTATCGCCAGTGTATCAACTCTCACGTGCCTAGAGGTTTATTAATCGATTTTCGATCGGCAAGCCATAGTATCGAACGAGCGCCTAATAGGCTTCCGGTAATAGAAGTTCGCGAGTTAGAGCGATTATGGTAATCGTTGAATGGTAACTTGGAATAATTATAGCAGAACAATCGCGGAACTATAGCGGACTCGATTAGAGCGTGTTCGAAGTAATCATAGCGACTATAAATCATAGCTTTCGTGAATGAAATAAAATCCACACGATTTTATTCGTAGCAAAGTATGCAAATAATAATCGAAGAAGACGTACCGGCATCTTTCATGAAAATGTTCAAAAGCATCCACAGCGAGGCGGTCGTTCGAGAATGCAGCAAAATAACGATCCTGCGTGCTTTTCTCGTCCGCACAAAGTCCTGCCGCAAGGAAGAGTCGTGAACCGACCGACTCGATATCGTAAAGGTTAAAGAGGGAAAAAATAAAGCGTAAAAAACAGAATGGGGGACCGGTAATGATATGAACAAACCCGCAAGAAACTCGGATGTTTTTCCTTTCCTGCCCCCCTTTTCGTCAAAGGGACGGGAAAACGTAAGATGGATCTCGCGGAAGGATCGACGCGGAAAAGCCACGGGAAAATCGTCCGGTACGGACGTTTCTATTTCCAGCGGATCCTTTTCATCGCGTGTCTGGACATTGTCGGGCAGGTTTTCAGCCTGCCAGGATCTCGATGTCCTTTATGCGGCCGCGTGTCCATTCAATGTGTCTCTTCCTGCTTCTGGGGCCGAACTTTCTCCCTTTTACACCGACCTATTTCCACAACTTCATTTCAACCATTGTGGCGCGAACAATCGAACGACCGAGTTTCGTTTCCACGATCGGATCTATCGACTTTTAGAAAACCGGTTCTTTCGTTATCCCCGACACGCCGCAATGGAAATCGTGGACAGCGCAGGGCTGACTCGATACAGAGAAGAAGTCTTATGCAACGATAACGAGTGGGTTCTTTTTTTCACAAAAATTTGGGACGAGAATGCATCGTCGGCGAACGAGGGGTGGTTTCTTCACGGAAATTGCAAATAGTGCAGAATTATTGGGGATTGAAGAATTTTGTTGGATTCTTATTGAGGACGTTAATAAATTAACCCCTTGCCACCCCATGTTTCAGACCTTTGCCCTTTATATTTTGATTAGAATCAAAGTCAAGTGTGAATACATATAAAATCATAAGTTAATAATAAATTAATAGTAATTTTGAATACGTACAAATTATTGTTGGATTTTGGATTCCCATCGGTCCCTTTTTCCTCGTTTCACATGGCAATCCGAGAAGAGGAATTCGATGAAAATAAAAACGAAACGAACGAACGTACCTGTATCTCTGAGTGTCCATTTCCTTTCGTTCCTCGGCGATAGCCTCGTTCAGGTCCCTGTTCGGGTCGATCCCCCTGGGGGTCGGACTGTTCGCTAGTAGATTGTCGTTGCTGACGAACTCCACCTCGACGTCGTCTTCGTGATACGATTCGGTTAACGTGTATTCCCGTAGCTGCAACACAATGGAAATACGTGTTCCTTATAATAAAACGTTTCGTACTTATATTTTCGATTCGATTCGTGATAAAAGTTGGAATTAAGAGTCTTGGATCGTCCGAGGGGTGGTTAAAAGTTTATTTTGAGATTTTTTAGATTCTAGAAGTGTAGTATTTCAAAGTTTTCAAATTTCAAAAAATATAGTTATATATTTTTGTATAGAAAAATTATTTGTATAAACGTTAATTTATTAATGCTATAAATGTCAAGAGTAATGATATAAATGTGACGGCAAAAAAGCCAATAATTCAATAATATTTTTTCAATAATTTATCAAGCAACGGATGTTGCAAATTAATAAATGCAGCAGCGTCAACAGTTGCATTCATTAACCTATAACATCCATTACTGTTAAATTAATGAAATTCTCATCCACCAAGATGAAATTTCTTTTTTCTCAGGAATCATCTCGTTGCACCAGCAGTTCCAGAACACCCTGCACGTCGATGGTGAAAAGGCAGGCGTGAATGAAGGTTGCAGTTTGCGGTGGATCTCACAAGGGATTGATATTACCAACCAAAACACACCTACCAACCTACGTGACCAAGAAAATTACCCCGGATGTACAGGAAGCCGCTCCAATAATATCGAAAGGACCGATAGTGTGTGCGTTCTCTCTACGTGCCTCTCCACCATCCCCTTTCTTCGCCCTTCATTATTTCACTCTACCACCTTTGCCTTTTTCGACCCCAAATAAAACGAACAAGAAACGAAACAACTTCCCCTAATAGAATTTCTTCTCGTTGCCAATGATTTGAGTGTGATTTTCAAAAGCTCTACGTACGCTTACGTACAAAAATTCACGCCAAATTGACTTTAAAATATGTATTTAGAAAAGGAAAGCACTAAATTGGTAACCAAATTTGAAACCCACCCCCAAACTTTGTTTCGCAATAACGGAATAAAAAACCACAAAGGAAACGCCGTTATTACATCGAAGGTTCGACCAAAAACAGTCGATGGAAGGGCGGGAGAACGGAGGGGTAGAAAAATCGAAGGGTATAAAGGTTGCAGAACATAAATCACCCGTGTATTTACGAGCCTGTATATTTACGCGTTTGTTCGCTCGAGGCCGTGGCAAGAGGACAAGGGGATCGGTTGGCTCCGGGCGGTGGAGGTGAATTTGAAAATTTCATCCCCCCTCGGACACCGTGCGAACGACAACTCCTCGTTCATTAACGTTTCGTGTTCCGTGAAACCTAATCTACAGGAATAATACAACGGGGCGAGGCAAAAACAGCGCTGCAAAACCAACGATGTTGTATTTACCGGTAGACAACTCGAACAATTCGCATAAATTTCGATGATCCGTTTTCGGGGTCGGTTCTTGGTCACTGGATCGACCTTTGCGCGCCCCACTTTCAGGGCTGCTGCTTCGCTAGGGTGATTCCATTGTAATCCGAATTGTTTGCAAAAGGTTTTCAGGGAACCGGGATATAAGGTGTGTAAATAAATTATGCGCAGAGTAGTCCTTGACTCCAAACGGGAAGTATGTTGTCTACCAAATTTATCAAATATTACAAAATAAGAATAAAGTTCTTGCAATAAAAAATATTTAAGTGTTTTTCGAGTAATGATTTAGTACACGGTCTCGTGTGACCTGGAAGCACCGCAGAGGAGCGTGTGCGTAAACCAACCCCCGCACAGCCCGACATGAGTTTCGGCAATGTTATTACTTCCGGAATACAGTCGTAACGTTGTGGTCGAGTTGCGTTTCTCGAAGCTGCGTCGACCAAGTTGCATGTGGTCGGATCTCTGCTGCGTTCAGAGAATTCCAAATTAGACGCATCCCTGTCATCCGGGTCAAATCTTACTAAACACGATGTCTACGAGTTGCAATCGATTTGAGTTTTGATCTGAACTTATTTAGGGGGTCTTGGAATTTGGTGAATTAGGAAATTAGTACATTTCCAATCTAATAAAATTTCCACTTGACAATTTACAAAGTTAATAAACTTTACTCGAAATTTCACGAGTATCCACGAATGGTGTTTAACCGCGTTAACACAATTTCACGTTCGCGAGTAAAATTTTAATCCCGATCGAGTCCGAGGAAGAATAATAACAAAATGGAACAGGAAAGCGACTTATTTGCCCGAGTAAGAAGTTTACAACACGACCGACACGTTTTCGCGGTCTCTGGCTAATTGCATTATACTCTGTTTGCACGATTCGACGGGAAAACGAGGGAAACTTTACCTGGCCAGGTAAACACGAGCGAACTGGAACAACTTCCACCGGCGAACAACTTTATTTTTCTTTATTCCTATCCTTCGGAAAACAATACTCAATTATGGCAGTTAATTACGGAATTGTTACTACGGTAATGGCTAATAAACGAGTGAATCAACGTTGCATATTATAGTACGGTCATTTAACTGTAAAATTAACTGTTCGTACAGGTAATCGTGTTCAGCCGAGCAAACCTTTCCATTATTCAACGATAACGACACTGGTCCTCGTCATCGCGGTCATAAATAACATCATTTTTACGGTTGATCAATGTAATCAGACATCGAGACGATAACGGATGAATTTGTAATCCAGAGTAATTGAAGTAACGCGCAGAAAACTTGCCCACGAATTTCATTTAAATCCATTTTGATCGATGGTCCTTGTATCGATCGTTATCTCGTTATCGATATACCACAGAGAAAAGTTAATCAGTGAAATTTTATTTCAGAGATGAATGAAATTTTATAATTTAAAAAATTTTCAATTAAAATAATTAAACGATAAGGGTGAAGAATGTTATGTACATATAAATTTAGTTATTAATGGAAACAGCAAGTTTCTTATCTCATTCTCGTTTTAATCACCTCTGTTCCTTTTTCATTTCCTTCGTGTCCGTTCGAGTACATTTTCCTCTTTTTTTCCTCTCTTCTTATTTACACTTGATCATTGGATCTTTTATCCTTTGTTTTTTGCAGCAGCTATTTCTTCGTGCTCGGCTGGAACCCGTACTTCTGCGGATAATCGATTGGAAACCATAATTGGAAGCTGCCACCGTACGTGAAACAATTAATTAGACGATAATTAGCGCTCGGCCCAGTTTCAAAGCGTCAACGAAGGAAACCGGGCTGTTCGTCGTCGTATTACCCTCGAAAACTCCACGGAACGGATAACGGGACACCTTTTCTTTCTATTTAATCCTTTTTCACTCTTGTAATAAGACCTTATCATTATACAATTATCGTCTTGATGGATCGTGGAACACGATACGGTTAATTTCCAATTTCGATAAGGTTTTCCGTATCGATCCGCTTCCGGTATTATAATTACCGGCTCATTTTTGGTAACGCGTCGCGTCGTGTAATTTAATTGAATACTAAATTATTAAATTATGAAATTAATAAATTATCCTGTGTCGCAAATTGTAAATTGCTAGATTATCAAATTATTTAATACCCAAACTGCAAAATTACCTAATTAACTAATTGTCAAATTATTCAATTACTAAATCTTCTAACTATTAAATTACTGTATTAGCAAATTATCAGATCATCTAATTGCCTAATTAATAAATTGCAATCGAAAGTCGTTTAAAGAATATCCTTGTAAATTTTTGACTGACGTTTAGAAGGAAAAATGAGTAATCGATTCGGTTACAAGGATGTAGCCCAGCGTGATCGGAAAGTTGGATCACGAACCAGTACGGTTGGCCGGGACAGCTGGTGTAAAATTTAGTTTTCGAGTAACTCGACTAACTCGCATAAATTTCACGCTTTTTGGACACGCTCGTCGGTCATCCGGCATTACCGATTTCTATTCCAGACCACCACTCCGCCAGACGTTACTTTTCTAACTGGCAAAAGAGATATGCAGCTCGAACCGTCCCAACGATCCATTGATTGTACCTCCTACCATATTTTATTACTCAAATATTCAAGGCAAATAAAGTTTTTACACCAATTTTGTTTTTATTCAGATAACACAAGTGTTGACAATTTGAGACTTTAACAATTTAATATTCTGATAATTTGAAATAGGCTTCAGGTATTTTTCGAACATATTCGATCGAAGCACGTAACTGGAATAAATGGGACGACGTTGTTGGAAGGATCTGGTTAAATCGGATCATAAAACTCGCGGAAAATTTGTTACGATAAAGTCTGCCGGTGGTTATATATATAACACGGAGCATAAAATACGAAGAAGACCGGTTTCGGCCTTCGAGTTTGTCCCGAATGTAGACGAAAGTTTTTACACGAGCCCGCCACCCCACCGCTGTAAGACAAATCCTCCCTAGAAAGTTGCCTCTACTGAAAATTCATTTTCAAAGTGGAAATCCATCGTTGGAAAAGCGGCGGGGAATTATGCAAATGAACGGAAGCGGCCTTGATTGTGCTAATGCAACGTCGTTCTCTAAATGAACATAAGAAACCGACCACGAACAAGATGGGGGTGGTGGTATAAAAATTCCATTTTTTTACGACACGCGTTTCCCTGATGGATTTATGCTTTCAACCCTGGAACGTTTCTTCATCTTTACGATCGTTCCCTTGGTAAAAGAATCCACAAAAGCCGAACAAGATACCAGAATGAAAAGCTTTATGGAGTTTGATTTGGCTTTAAAATGTCCAATCGTAAAGTTTTTAGTTCGTGTTTAGTTGTCTCTTTGCTTATTGCAAAATATGGATGTCAGAGTTCAATAAAAATTATTATGTAATTTTATAGTAGGTATATTATCTTTTTCATTTCACATCCCATAATATTCCGCAATTAATAACACTACAGTAGACCCTCACACACGCGTTGAAATTATTGCTACTATTGTTTTCCTGTAACGCAATTTCGAAAATAAAATAAAAATATTTTATTTTACGTTCCAGATTGTTAAAACGAAAATATTTTATGTTTTATATTATCATTCGTTCTGGTAAAAATACTATTTTATTCGAGCTGAATAAACTCAGACGTTGAAAAATATTAAAAACATTTATTCCCCTGAATATCACCCACCCCGAGGAAAAATACAACGCGCGGTATATTAACCGTGTTATACGGAAGTCTACTTCGGCTAAAGGGTGTTTCAAAGCAACGTTAAGTTCGCGTAATAGGATCCGGAGCAGCATTATCGAACGAAACGTTCGGTAACTACAATCCGTCGGTTGACTTTCCACTTGGTGATTAGTTCTGTCGTGAAGGAGATCCCGTGGGACGTAGATGTAACGTAGTATCGACAGGATCGCGATTGATCGGTTTGTTCGACCGGACCGAAAGGACTTCTGTCAAGTATACAGGTTCGTCCGAGTCCATTCCTCTATCGTCGAGGACCGGATGACGGGTATCTGTTGCCGAACGCGGAACGGAAGCGGGGAAAGAAGCGAAGGGAAGTTGTCTACGGTTATCGTGACGAAAACCTCTTTGCTGCGAGGGTCGTTAAGAGGGATGAAGAAGGATAACAAGCTTCTTTGAATATTTTTCTTTATCTCATCGCCTGCGGTATCAATCGATACAGAAACAAACGTTGCTCTTTTGTACAACTAAGAATTAACTAAATTCTGAAATTTTATTCTATATTATTTGCACAGAATTTTCTTATTTTAATATTAACTATTTGGCTGTTGGAAAATATGTCAGTTTCGAGATAGAAAACGGCAACAGAAGAAAAGGGATGATAAAAATTCTGTTTTATTTCGATATCGACAACTTTCTTTCTAGCAACTTGACGATACAAGCATTGAAATTCAAACTGTTATTCCTCCGGAACGATTCCGGTTGCAGTAAGAATTTTCTCTCTTTGAAATCGTGGGAATGTATAAACTAGACCCGCCGTGAGAGTAACGTGGCGCGTTTTGCAGCTTCTGCTTTTTAAATGCAAACCATCCCCGACAAGAACGCGATAATTTCTCTCTCTTAATTCTGCCACCGAATTAAATCATTCTACCCTTTGTTCCCTCTACATGGCGGGACAGTTAACACGGCTCTCGGACCAAATAAAGTATCTTCTTTTCTAGACAAATCTGTTTTGTTACCCTTCTTCACCAATTGTCCTTGCTACAATTATCTTCCTTAGCGTGTTTCCAATGCTTATCTCGTCATTTATATAATTATTTTATAAGTTATGAGAATTTGTAAACTTTGCTATAATAATTTTTAAGATATTTCATTTTTACTGGACCCAATTAATTAATACCTAATCCAAGTCTCAGCTTGCCTAAACATTTCAAAATCGCGCAGGAGTGTAAATTGTTAGGCCGTCTGATACCACAGACGTATTTTATTCACCTATCAATTACAAGGCGAGAAATAATTAAGCCGGTGATATATTAGGCCGCATTATTTTCCCATCAGCCAAACCGCAAAACATTTCGAAATTCTCGTCGCAGTGGCGAACACGGACTCCTCATAAATCTGTGGTCAACGAGGTCCACCGAGTGTCCAGTTACCGCCATTGCTCTTCGCCACGGATACTGCCATTGTAGTACGACTTCGTCTACGAACTGTACATTCGCTTCCTTGTAAAACCTGGCGACCACCAGGGTGTTATTTATACCTTTCGGACGAAATTAGTTTCAGATAATGGCTTAACTAATCACAAGGTCGATTCCACTGATTTTCTACCAAATGTGTTTCGATTTTATTATATTTTGGAACTCTACTGATTTGATACGGTTACAGAGGGAAAAAAAGGAATGGAATCGTGTCTGTTAGAAAAGTGACAAAGTCGTGTCAATCGTGTTCGTCTATTGTATTTGTCCAAAAGCAATAACTCGCTGGTGAGCCTCTTTTCGAGTGCATCCACGTGCACCAGGACCGAACGTGATGCAGCGAATTCAGCCATCGTTTGCTGGTTTTCGTCGCGACCAAATCTGCCTGCTTCGTTCCGCGTCGTTTGCCTCGATTATTCGCCGATACACCATCGCATAATCCAACTACCGACTATTCACACAATTTTCTACCTGTTCGTTCGACAATTTTCCAACGAAAAGATTGAAAGAAATAATTATGCAAAATCCATCCTCATACCATCACTTTTAATTTTGAAATATTAATTATCAAATTTCCCCTCTTTTCTTTCATCAACAGTAAACTTCTAATTACCACGAAACAGACTTATAGGCTTCCTCCAATAAATTTTCAACCGTCCCGAAGATTCAAAATTCCAAGTTCCTCAGCAACCGATATCCCCCGCCTAACGTTAATTAACAGCCAAACATCCTATCAAATTACCCAGGAAAACTAAACAAAAGGCGTGATCGCGTTTCTCGCGCCGTGATCCAATCTAAAATTACCGAACTCCCCCTGTTCCCCGAAACGCCTCGGAGGAACAAACAATATTCGATTTCGTCGTTCACAATCGAGCCCCCCCGCCATCGATTCCCATAACGCTTTTTCCGTCCCTGGCCACCGTTTAAACGGATTTGTCCGGCGTAAAATCTATAATCCCTGCAACGGCGATAATTACCGCGGGCAGTCGTCGCTGTAATTTAATAATTGCCGGTAATTTCGCGTCGTTTACTTCCGTGCAACGAATTCACGGCTGTCGAAGGGGGGTTGGGTTGGGGTGGCAGGGGTGTGTCGTCGTATTAGCCGGCGGCTAATACGATCCACGGCCAGGGAATCGTGACAAATTGCAACGGCTAGTCTGGCTCGATACGATCGAACGTTGGCCCGTTGAATTTTCGGCAATCGAAACCAACCCCTCTTGCCTCTTTTGCACGCCGACCACCCCACCACTACTCTTCAGGCTCGGTTCCGCAGGGAATTTACAGATTGCCGGTGGTGCAGCAGCGTTCGCGAAATCCCTACCTATTTCATTGGCGAAACAGAGGGGTCTGCGATGCGCAATTATACGACCTGCAGAGATAGTCGAGTGTATCCATAGAGGCTGGGAACTAGGGGGGAGGTGGAACGTATTAAGTCGAGCCCCCCTTTTTCGCCGACCACCGACAAGATTTAGGGGTCGCGTTAATGAGTCGGACCTGGGTTTCATTAATGGCGGAGATTGTCCTCTTTTCTTTCATGAATTATAACATCAATAATTATAACAAGTGGTCGGCTCTTAATTAGGTCTGGTTTTTCAAGTTAATTATTTGAAAAATCTTTGTTTAATATACTAGTGATTGGCTCTGTTATATTATTAATTGTGAGGAGAAGAAATTTAATTATAATTTTTTCAAAAAAGAATCCTTATCGCTATCTTTAATCAACACCTAATTAAAAACGCTTAATTAAGAATACCATGGTAAAATTGCAAACGCCTTTCGCAAATATTTTTGTCGAGTAAAGGGTGAAATTGCGTTTCTCTGTTATTCAGTGAACCACGTTCGTTCGACGCGGCTATCGGGATGCTCCTCTTTTTTTTCCCTCTACTTTTGCCACGTGTTTTTTACTATCGTAACCAATCGATAGTATTGGCCGAAATACAACGAAATTCTACGAGACTTTCTTCCACCCCCTCGTGTGCCCATCTTTATTAGGCAACATCCCCGTCAAATAGTTTCCGCGTTTAGCGTCGTAAACCGCGGACTTAATTTTATGCGAAAACTTTTCCGTTCGGGGTAGTAATTAGAAGCCGTGGCCCGCGTGAAATATTTTTCCACCCCTGGCCCTATCCGCTTTCATTTCACGGAGGAAACACGATGATACTTTACGGTCCGCGTTTATTACCTTATCCTGTATTAACTCAAAAAATTTGCTCGAGAATTCGTTTCGTCGATCATTTTCGACGAGAAAAACTTTGGAAATATTATTTTAATTCAATAATCCCGCGGGACGGAAGAAAGGAATTTAAAGGTCTTTATCGAGTTTAATAATATTCGAATCGGAGTATCGGATAAGGATTTAATTACCACTCGGGTGGAATTACAACTCGGAGATAATTAATCCCCTGGTAATTAACCCAACCTATTCTCACGATCGGAAATTTCATTATATATAAATTGTCAAGGTATTTACAGCTTTAAATCGATCGTGTCCATGATTATGTTGTGTTGGTATGTTAATTTGTTAAAATTATAAGGGGACCGATTATCGCGACTTTTTGCAATCACGAAACTATTTCACGCCGGATACGAGACACGTCGGGAATAGTAGGTGGTCGACCGCATCGCTTGCATCGCCACCGACCCGCCGCTTAATCCGTCGATAATCGGACAAGCGTGACAAACCAACGTCAAGGGAAACCGTCCACCGGAAAGGGACCGAGGACGCAGGGACACGGTCAATGGATAAATCCTGCACTTCAATTGAGAGAAAAAATCAATTTTGCTCCTGCCAAATCGTGAAAACCAAAGTGAAGAAATTTTCGAGCGACAATTTTTGCCATAAATAGTTTAATGGACATAAAATGGACGAGCCTCCGTCTTCGATTTAATCAAAGTTCTCTATGATAGCAGGATTTGGAGGATCGATAATAGAAAAGTTGCTGCGAATTGACGAGGACAAATATTTTAGAGAACTTCACTTCTCTCGTGAAATGCTCGAGGACGGAAGAGTTTCTGTTTTATTGCCATGGGTCAGAGGTAATCTCGACGTGTTCCAAAGTGTCGTATCCCGAGTTATTATACCGGTCGTTCCTCTAACAGAATCATTCCGTTTAAAGACCCTCGAGAAACTTCCGTCTGATCGTTTCGTTTTCGATTCTCGAATATTTTAAGTCGCGTATATGACTCATTGAACCCTTTCGTCGAACCAGGGGGATTAAACGATATCATACCGGAAGACAAAAAGCTCCCTGCAATTTTGATATCAATTCGAGCTTGGTTCGAGCCAGGATAATCCTTGAAGACTCGCTAAAATCATCGTCCATGTGAAAATTACGGACCAAGTGCTTCTTTAACCTCTCAGAAATGTATTTTGACATTTATGTTATTTTTAATATAAAAATGATTTGATAGAAAGTTTGCTGAAGAATCGACAATTGTTTCGTACGTTATGGCATCGGGAGCAAAACAGGAGCATCCCCTTTCTTCCGGTTCATCTTAAATAAACTGGAGATCCCGTTTAACTTTCGACCAGCTCCAAGAAACGGCGCTCGATCAAAGATCGTTCTTTGATTCCTTTCCACCCAGCTTCACCGACAACTTTCCTGCTTTATCGTCGATAGATAACACGTGTTCAATTACCAGGAACTTCGAACAACGTACCAAGAACAATTCCCTTCCCTCTCCTTGTAACTTTCGAGTCGAGTACACGAGTTACAAGAACCTTTCGTATCTTCGAAAACATTCTGCATTTCTTCTTCGACTCTGTTGATAGCCGATAGAACCGGAAATTCATCGAGAATTCTGCTAAAATGTCTGATATTGCTTGGGAGCAGAAGTTCTGCCGGTTTTTTGGTCATTTCTGATAAAATACTAATTAAAACTTTATTATTTTACGTTAAATGCAACTTCTGTGGAAGAAATGTGGAATTCGTCGAATAATAACGAGTCCTTTTCACACCCTCGTGAAGGGTCGGCTGAACACTTATTCTTTTTTCTTTGCACGAGACTTTGCTGTTTACCCCCGGACCGCGTGCTCGGAATTCCTCCGCGTGTCGCGCTCGCCGGGTCTTTTCCCTTTCTAAAATCGAATTTCCACGGGGCTTCGAGAGGACACTTTGCGGGAACAAAGGGTCCGCAAAATATTCTGGCCTCGTTTTATCTTCCGCCCGCGCGGATCCCTTTGAACGTACCGCTTGGAAATTTCTCCAAGAGATCCTCCGGGGATTGTTTTTCTTTTGGCCGAGCGACGAATTTTCAACGGTTCGAGACATTGAATTTGCAAAAAAAGAAATGAAATATTTAAAATGGCAACGCGTAACCAAAATATCGCGAGACGAACAAACAAATTTTGTCGGATGATCGATGGTGGGGGTTATCTGAAAAATCCAGGCTCCGTTTCTGAGGAATGTTTGGGGAAACGTGTGAAATTGTAAGTCTGTCGATAAACAAGAAAATCTAGATTGAATGGTGAACAGAGTTTGTCGTGTCTCGCATTCGTCTTGGGAAAATGGTCGCTTATCTTGACACCCGTTGCGTTGACACGGGTTCGGCTTGGTCGCAGGGGTAGCAAACGATCATCCCGATGGCCCCCCCCGGCTTAATCTGAATAATCCTTCCCTCGTATATCCTCCCCCTTGCCACGTGTATATATATAACTCTTCTTTAATTCAAATTAGTTCGCGCCACGTCCCCGTGATATATGGACAGCGCGTTGACTGCTGCACCAGAGACAGCCCGTGCTTGCTATGATGCATGATGACGTAAATTATGGACGCTAAGGGCTCGTTTTTTCATTCTAATACCTTTATGAGGTACTTGCAATTACGAGGATAATTTTATGCGTTGTTTTGTCAAACTTTTCTGCCAGGAAATTATCTTAAAAGGATACATTTCTCCCATTTTTAAATTTAAAAGTCCACCGTCGATACCAAACGTTCGCTGGGGTAATTAATGGTTTAACTATGGGCCGAATCATAGGTCGATCGTCGATGGTGGTGGTTTTGCGATTGTAGAAGACAAATTACTGCACGGTAGCGTAATCGAGAACAGCCGAGATAATCGAGCGCCTATGAATAGTCGGTAATTACGTCAAGTACGAGCGAACATCGAAATATGCCGTTGCACAGTGCCGTGTCACGGCTAACCAAGGCCCTATTGCTTTCAGCCCCAAGTTCGGGGGGGGGTAATCCGGCCGGCGCCACGCCGCTTTCCCAACTAACGCGTCTACTCCCTTTCTCTGGCCTACCGATGATACTAACTCACGGCTTACCACCGTTAACGAGCCTCGTGAGATACACCCTCCACCCCTCTACCCCCTCAGGGAACAATTATGATCGGGGGATGATCGATGTAATCGATGAGGTTCGATAACATTCTACGGCGTACGATTCTTTTCTAATTCTGGAGTTCCAGAAACGTTTTGGTGAAACATTTTGTAAAATTTATTTGACTAAACTAAAAATAGATGAATTATTTAATGAATTTAATACAAAGTCGGTAAGTACACGGTATCAAGAACTCGTGTGCTTATTTAATCCGTTAAAAAAAATAAGATAAAGCAAGCTTGGTCGTTTCCTCTCCAACAAATTAATCCAATTTCGCGTTTAACGTCGGGAAATAAGAACGTGGAGGTAAAACGGGCAAAGGAACAATATTTCTGGGCGACGCTTAGCACGGCGGGGTTGTTTAAAATGATCTTCCTCTGCCATTTATTCCGTCGGCGTACATAAATTTCTTCCGTCGGGTGTTAATCCAGATTACCGTTCGTTACTCGTGACAAGCGTTCACGATTAAAGTAACCGTAACAGAAAGCACGCCGGGCGAACGAGATTGCACGGATAATAAATAGACAAGAGGGTAGAAAACAAGTGCGTCGCGGCCAATCCCCTTATACTAATGCGACTTAACCGCGTTTCCGATGTTACACCAGGCCCCTCGCACCCTCACCCCGCCGCCACTTTAATATTCCTCTGAAACAAGGCATTAAACAGCAAAAGAGGCGAAACAAACGGGGAACGGCCACTTTGTTAACGCGATATCGTCGCATTACGCGAAACGAAACTTAATTGGCACAAACGATAACGTAGCCACCCTCGAACGTATCTCGATGCTTTTCGCTATTTATACGGGGCGAGGCCGCGCGAATGTTAATTTTCGGGAGGTGAATTGGGTCAGAACGAAACCGCGAGATATCGTTTCGATAAATTTTATAATTAATTCCAACCCGTCGACAAATTTGCCTCGTTGGAATTTCTGTCTTAACGCCTATCGGTATTCGATATTTCTCTTTTTTTGAAATAAAATGCGGTCTGTTTAGAATGTTTCTAAATGCAAATTTTCAACCCCAGCTGCTCTCTGTTGTTAATTAATCCCGTGCGAATACGAAATAATATAAATGCTGTTTCGAACGATCAATTTATATTTTGAGAGACGAGTTTGCAAATTTGCTTCTCTCCTTCTTCCTCCTGGAGACTTGATCCTGTTCGAACGAGAAGCGACAGAGAGGAGTAACGAGATTCGAGAACCAGCGACTCGTGTTAAACTTGCTAATTATGTCCTCGCCTTCGTCCTCCTTTCCCTTTAACTTACTTTTTGACCGTTCCATCTTTTTCCCACGTCCTTATTTCAACGGTGACAAGTAGCTTTCGCCCTTGCCCGGTTCCTTGTCCTTCGTTCGCGCGGCTTCCTCTTCCGGCGTGAAGTTTCCGGCCCGCTTACCGTATAATTATCAAAACTTTCCTCCCTAATCCGATAGACCCGTCGTCACCCTGGCATCTGACGTTCCTTTTTTCTCTCTCTCTCTCTCTCTCTCTCTTCCCTTTTTCTTTCCATCGAGTTTTCTTGTCAACGTGCCTCGGTTAATCCGCGCCGACTTGTTTTCCCGTAACGTGACCTCGTCAACCGTTCGCCACCGGCGACCGTTCGAACAACTTTATCCTCTTTTCCTCGAAGATCGAGGATTTTATTCAATTTCTTTCCGATGGAGTTGAGTGGAGCAACATCCTGTGTCTATGGGGGTGGGTTTTTGAATCATTCGAGGGATTTTGGAACGATGTGCGCTAGTTACTCGTTGGGGGTGGTTTTGTGTTAAGAGAAATTTAATCGATTATTTATTGGCTGAATATTAACAAAAGTAGCTGGCAAAAATACCTAAAGTCTCCCCATAAAAATAAACTTCAGATCTTCGTCGTATAAAATTTGAATTACGACAACGAGCGATCATATAATTTTACAATTTTCTCCAAAATCAATTATTATTTTATACTACCGGTCTCGAATATAATTTACAACTCATTAAACACCGAGCAGGTTTTTCCTACGCTCCGGAATCGTTTCGCGTGTTCATCGAACCGTGCCACGTTAAATCACCTCTCTCTTTTTTTTTGTTTCTTTCCGTGTAATTCGCGGCTGCCATTACGCGACAACGAGCAATACTCATGGCTCCCTATCGCGGCGAAGAAAAAAAGAAGAAAATATGAGCAGGAAAAAACGAAGGTATGGTTCCATTAAGCTCGAGCATCTTAGGTGCTCCATTAAGCTTGAAATTGGAACACGCTGCTTAATGTTTCGCTCGTATCGCGACCGTCTCCGTTTTCCCTCTAACGATTCGTCGAATCGGTTACGTTTATGTTCTCGGAAAGGATGGAAAACTTCGTGTTTTTCGATACTGACATTTTCTCCTAATAAAACAATATTTGTCTTATTTGCATTTACGTTCCTTGTAAAAATAAACAGAAGTTCTGCGTAGAATTTGTGCAGAACGAAAGGGTTGAACGAAACGGAAAGGTCGACTTACCTTGGTGAAGGTGAGGGTCGCTATCGGCGGTAGACGAGGCAGGTTTGGATAATAAAAGCTTCCCGCGGGATGTGCCGGGTACCGTGAGGTGATCCTGTAGGCGATACCCTGGGGCTGAGTCGGCCAATTGGCAGCCGTGAACGTGAACCCGTTATCCGTTCCGCCGTCCAGTGGATCCAGCTAAAAAGAACCCAACGAAACAAAATGGATTACCATCAAAAATCAGCCTCTCGATAATCAACCGCAGAATTCGAACGAAGGAAACGAAATTATCGAAGGAAGGAAATTTTTATACGATTCTGAATACAGCAGGTTTTTACGGTAATTAAAAAACACCAAAGCGGTACGTTCGAATCGATCCCTGTGCCGTGGAAAAATATAATGAAAAGAAGGAATCTCGCGTTCGACTGAGTCGAAATTAGGCTATCGAACAAAAGCTGCAGCTACCGCGGAGAAGCTTTTTACCATTCACGAACAGCGGAGCCGTATTAGCGATTTTTCATTCATTAAAGCAACCCGAAGGTAGTATCCGTTGTAAAGAGTTGCAAGGGAGGAGAAAAAAAAGGGAAATAGAAACGGACAGATTGGAAAAACGTCGATCGTGGGAAGCGTATATGGGTCAGATTCTATTTTACAAGGGATTCGATGGATGCGAACCTGGCTTCCACCATCTCTGTCACGACAGATACGCGACTGTTGTATTTAATACAATTCTGGAATCTTTTTACCACGAATTTTGAACAATTTTGCTAAATAAAAATTATTCAATTTATTAAGAATATTTGATATTAATAATCAAATAAAATATAAGAGGAAAATTTACCTCGACGGTGACAGTGTCGACCCAGTTGCCCTCGACGCACAACTGAAACGAATCGACGCCCACGAACCAATCGGGGCTGGGATTGATACGGGCCATGATGCTTATCAGGGTGTGATTGCCGTCCAAAAACGCCCTGGCGATACTGCTCCCCTCCCCCTGCGGCACAGGAGGCCCGGTAAACGAGTGAAGGCTGTTAGGCGAGTCTCCGTCAGCGTCCAATCCATCCGTCCTTCCGGTTTCCACGTACAATCTTACCCCGGTCGATAGCCTCTCGCCCAATCGGTACAGGGTGTACGTAGAGTCATGTGTTCGACCTGTAACATACAATAAAAATTTTCGATCAGAATCATTCTTCCTCTTTTACAATTAATATGAAATTGAAGGAAAGTTGGTCGCATAGTTTGGAGAAAGTTTGATAATTAGTACGTTCAAAGAGAAGTATGCCGCAAGTATTTCACCCCGTCGGTTCTATAATTTCAATTTGAATGTGTGCAAGTATTTCGTGTCCCCGTTTCGGTCGTCCAGTTTTAGATATTTGGAAGTATTTCATTTTGTATAATATTTGCCAAAATGATATATTGTCAAGTATTTGGGGGTACGAAAAGAGAACTGATCGACTGACTACCCTTGCTAAATACAAAAATATCCATATTTTTTTCTTACTTTTTCTGTCTACGCACACATCTTTTTATTTCTTTCATTTCGAAGGGTAATGAGGCGCCATGTTTAGAGAATGTTGCTTTGATTGGCACGAAATTAACGAATTGGACTTTTCGCTTTTTTTATGGAAATACGTGGTCGATGTAGGGGGGATGTCGAGGATCGAATCAAACGAGTCTGGGATCGTTAACGACCATTCCGTTTTGACGATTGCGAGTCTATACTTTACAGTGCATTTATGGTTAATGAATAATACTCTATTGTTCTCTAATATGCACAGGTTTAATTACATTATTAAATGAAACTTGTTCTTCCAATCCCTTTATTCATTCAATAAATTACAAATCAATTTATTGAATTGAATTTATCTGTATTATTTCCATCGTAAAATTTAATAATTGTTAACCCAAGAAATACCTAAAATTTAGAATTCACAATATAAATTGCTATGAAATGACAAAATAAGAAATAATAATATTAATATAAGAATGAAATATTCGAGGGAGGGATACGAAATATTTCCAGCGTTCTGTCCATCACCACCGTATAAAGTTTCCACCCCTGTTCCCCCGGAATTCGTATCCGCGTATGAAATAAGATAACAGCACATATCGCGAAGCACAATAAAATATAAGAGTCACGTTTGGAACACGGGGCACGTAGCTTCTTCGCGGAACTCGTGCGCGAAAACAGGAAGACGTTTTTCATGTTGGACCAGGGGATGTCCGGGTTAGAAACGACTAGGGCGGTTCACGTTATACCAAGAATTCGACAAACCAGCTATAAACGATAACGTTTACACAATTTTTACGATTTTTTCTAACCAAGGGGTTGCAAATTTTTACAAATATATTTCTTCGTTCAATCCTTATCATTTTTATAATTGGGTGGATATTTGAAATTAGGATGACGTAGGGTCGTTTGTCGACACGCATTCGAGACCCAATTTAAGATAAATGTTCTGACTAGCAGTCGTGCAAATAAAGTGCAAAATGAGGTCGTTTGTCATGGGAAGAAGGTTGTTTCCACGTGCGTTACATGCCACCGGTGATAAATTAAACTCGAAGACTCTATATCCTTTGCAATGATATCCACGCCTCTGTTTAAATAATTCCATCATTTTCAAACAGTCGTCGCTCATGGTATTACGGATTTTTATGGTTTCCAGCAGTCAGAATTCAAATATTCGAACAGTCGAGAAGCTTGAAATATTGTAATTATTTTATTTCGAAACTAATTCTCCACAGAGGAAATAAATATCTGGATGGGGTGCGAGTAGAATGCATAATCTTGGTAGCAGAGTATGGCGTGGCCGATTCGAACGAAGACGAATTGCGGCACCCTGGAAAGTCACCCCGAACGATTTGTCAGCCAGAGTTTCGTTGTTCCGTGCCACTCGATATCGAGCCCGATGAAAACGAAAGGTCACGAAATAGTTCACCAACACTCCCCCCCGCGTTCGCCAACCGCGCGACAACTAATTAAAAATGGTCTCGTATTGTCGACGGGGAGGCATTGTTCCAGGGAATTCCCGCGGGCCAAACGATGAAAGCAACCTTTGTTCCTGGTCGAAGGTTGATGGGATTAAAAAAAGAAAAAACAAAAAAAAAGAAAAATTGGAGCGCGGGTCGCGGTTCCTTTGAATTCGAACGTCGTCGAAGCTTGGGCTTAATCAAATTTCTTACTTCGACCGCCATCCAGCTGAATAATTCCCGCCCTATTCCACTCCAACCACCGGTGATCCGGTGAAAATTTTAAGACTCGATCGAGAAACGCGTCCTGCAAATACGCTAAAAGGATTGAACCGTTTGAAATATTAATTAGCGGTGATCGAGGCTGCTCGTTAACGTCCACCCCGAAAATATTCATTGTACAGAGCTGGGAAACAATCATTCATGAGTTGTTAATTGAAATCGAACTTGTCGATGGAATTATTGAAAAAGAAACATAATTCTTTCTTTAATTGGCGATCATTTGAAAATTGTCACCGTTGGAAAAGCAATCGACGGAAGACGCGAAGGATCCCCTTTTCCACCAGGGGTTCAGCGTGCACGGGCCATTTCCCTGCCGGTGGTTTTCGCTAATTTTGCAACTAATTAAGTCTCTCTGAAACTCGATAGGATTAGGGGGTGGCGCGACGCGTGCAACAGAAAGGCCAGCTGGCTCGCCCTTTGAATTTCACGAGTCAAACGGAGAAACCGCAGCCGGCCAAATTGAAAACTCGACCAAAGTTTCCACCTTGCCCAACTGAACTTCCCTTTGATAAAAATTGTCCCTGTTTCTCAAAATTTCACGCTCCTGTTCGCGACAAATTTGATCCGAAAACAAATTTCTGGTCCTTTCGTGTCGTCGTAATTTATTGTATCGATTAATAATAGGATTTATTTAACTAAATTGCAAATTTTTAATCTGAACAATAATTGCATACTGTAATTGGAAATGGTTATGCATTGATTGATAAATGTTTTTATAAGAAAGATTAATGTGAATGTAAATTTTAATTGCTGTTATGAATTATATCGAGACTCGTGGCGGATCGTTGAATTCATTACGGATATTTATGTAAAAATGTACGGTGTTAGTCGATGTCAAACATTGACAAAACTAAGAACCCGAGTCACTTGGAACTTAAGCATATTTATCTTTTACGTTTACCTAACCGCCAACTCGTGTAGACACCCATCGTCGCGTTAACTTCTCCCTCGGCGATAGTTAGTGAAATTTTCATGTCCCTTATCGACTCAGGAACGTTGAATAATTAACAGGTAGCAGAATTGGCTAGTTAACTCGATAATCGATACGTTGAATTTTGTACGAAAACCGATTAGTTGGTTGCTCGAATTCCAAGATGTTCTCCAACTAACTTATCGAACATTCCAAGAACAAATTAACACTTTCACACCACTCCCTTTTTCAAATAAATTAATATTCTAGTGAGCTGATTTTTATTAAGATAAAGGATCATTGTACGTTCTAATTTGAGTTTCATCCCTGAATATTTATATAAGAAAGTTTATCTTATGTGTATATTTATTAACAGTTGGTAAAGCTAACAAAAGTGCTGCTATTTGCTAAGAGATTCACTGTCAACAGACTAAATATCACGGAGAAGTACCGAGACATACAGAGGGTGCAATATAAGGGTGTCCTTTTCAAGTAATACCAGCCATTCTCAATAATTTCCTTTTCCATTTCATTTTCAATTAAAGTGTTAGAATAAACATACTAATACTTTAGAATAACAGTGGTGCAATTGCCAGAATTGATTTTCAAATAAATAAGGCGAGGGGTTAATTAACAACAGGTCCATGTATCAGCGAAAACTGTACGGGGACAGATCCCCAGAATCAATGAAGCGAAACGAGCAAAGGAAAGCACAGGGTAGAGTGTCTCGAAGCATCTGGAGTTGAGAATCTCCGTGGCCGTTGGTATCAAAGTTGATGGAAGTTTGCAAACAAGTCGGGACGTAAGTTGGCACGACCGCGAATCGTCTATGTATATCCACCACGTGCAAATGCGGCTGCAAGTCTTGGACGTGGCAGCAGCCGCTTGGAACGCGAACGGGACGTGTTCCCAGAAACTGGAATAACCCAATTTCCTCGGCTTCCATGACCGGCTGCTTCCTTGTTTCGTCCCGGAATCCCATGGTCGTTGACCTTCCCCCCTTCCCGTGAACCCTGCTACGCAACTCTTCTTACAAACAAATTTACAATTCCTAAGATCTTAACCCCATGAATAGAGAATCTATTGATGAGAGCTAGCAATATAAAGTTTGAACAAAGGCTATTAATACAAGCATACTCGAAATAAAAATTTTAATTCAATCCTGGTAGATTCTAGACCCAGTAAACGGATACCTATCTAAGTTTACATCGATTTTCCACGTTCTTTGGATCCTAAAAATGGCCAAACAATTAACGTTGACGACAGGATCGAGCAACGTCAATTTGTCGCCGGGACGAAGACAGAGTGTCGACAGGCGGGCGGCACGTGAAAGGCAAAGAGGATACGGGGGCTGACCTTCGTCGAGCAGGAATCCCAGAAGGATTAGAGGGGGGCGTCGTCGTGAGAGGAAATGAAAATTCACTTGGCCAGATTCCACGGAAACGAGCGATTATTGGACAAGTAACCGAACGGGTGTGCGTCGCGCGCGCGGCAGCCTCGATGGATTTCCTGAAGCCGAGAGCCCCGCAACGAGATATAATTGAATTACTAATGAATTTATCGGAAACGGCAATTAGTTTGCATCGAAACGGCACGATCGATATCGCCTATCGAGGAAAAACAAATTTGGACACGTGTCGGCTACTACGACCGCCCTTAACCCTTTTGCTATAGTGGCCCTTTAAAAGCAATTTTCGAACGACGATTCACCCCTCGTAGCCAAACATTTTTTTTCAATTATTTCGAAAGCACTTAAAAATTTAAGTGTTTATTGTATTATTACCATTTATTCAAAGATAGGATAATCAAACTATCGTAAAAAGGGGTAGGAAATAATAGAAAACAAGGACAATGCAATTGGAGGGGTTGGGTAGCGGACAAGGGGGAATCGAGATTATAATGGAGAGCTGGGAACGTTCGTAATTTATGCGGCTTTACAGCAAATTAGTTATTGTTCCCAATAAATCCAACAGCTGGGGTAACTGCATTACTACGCGTTTTCGTCGATGCCTTCGAACCGTCCACCCCCGCTCATCCCCCTGTTCTAGGCTGTTTGCTGATGTTTGCGGTACGCTCGCGTTAATACTTCATTGTAACGTCACTTTGCCTATCTCCTCGCGGTTACATCCCCCTTTTTGCTTGGTTTGCCCACCGCCACTGTTTACCAAGCAAATTTTCAGATATCCCCCGCGTATCTATGTCCGTTTGCATTCGATTTACCCTGAAGAGGATCTGATACAACGCTGGAACCAATATCCCTGTTTCCATTTTTATCTCATTCGCAGCTCTGTATCTTGGTTGCAAAATGAAATAAAATATAAAATTTCTTTATTTTCTTTGCTAATAACAAGTTTGGCAACGTAAAAGATCGCAGAAGGCAATAAATGGCCTAGTTACGCCTCGAACAAGATGGTCGTCCACGTTCGGCCCGATCCTCGACGGAGGACGTTAAAATTCGACCAGGAGGGAGGATGGAAACGAGTGTTTCGAAGCCGTGCAAACAAACGGCGCTCTAACGAACCGTCCTGTTCGCGCGAAGCACCGTGTTTAGGGCACAATGTCCCGTGAAACGTTTAAATGGCACGCATTAGCCGCGACGACGCTTCCTCTCCACGACCGTTTCGCAACATTTCCAAAGCTGAAACGTGTAATGCCGGCGAATTGTCCGGCTCTGGCCTGGCCACTTTTGCCTCTGTAATACCCGCAAACCACCTCCCTTTCTGGCCTTGTCCTACTCGCCATCCGTATCCGTCGAATTAACGGAAACCCGGACGATTTCTGCGGTCGTACCGTCCCTGACATCCCTATTTCACGATTCGTCCCTTCTGTTGCAAATAAATCTGGGAATTCTTTGACTTTGAACCGTGTCAGGGAAGTTAGTCTTCAGAAAAACCCTCCACTTTTACTAATAATTTAATAATAGACGATAGTCGAAATTCGAACAAATTATTTTGTGAGGAAAGAGGGCTTCAGTATTTAAGTCTAATCAATTTCAACGCGATAATGGTATTTTCGTGCAATTTTCATTTTTCAGGGAATAAAAAATCGTTCCAGAGGATTGTACACGAGCACGGCACAAGTTACAGCTTGTACACGATATTACATAGCCCGCAAGCATCCATTTATATTCACGTGCACGCCAGCCGCGAATGACTCCTACGTGACCTACCCCCGCCGCTCCACCCCCTACTGAACCTTTCTACAAATTCACAATTCTCGGTTTTCCAGCAGCTAACATTTGATAGCAGGGGATCGTTAACTCTCACTGTGTAAACATAGAGTTTTTAACAAGCAATAATTTGTTGAAAAATGTTCCAGACTAAAATTATCTTAAGAATTGAAAAAACTTTGACAGTACTTTTAATAATCAGACGATTAAAGTAATTCAATGACGTATCAATATGGAAATGCGTAATTAGAGCAATTAAGGGTGTACAGGGGAAACATGTATGCGAAGCAATTGAAACGAGCGTAGGTGTATTCTGTAGAAATATGTAATTAGAGTAAGTAAGGCAATTGAAGGTTCACCGCTGCCCGTAGAAATATGTGATTAAAGTAATTGCAGTAATTGAAGGCGCATTCTATAGACACACGCGTTCGAGGTAAGTAACGCACAGGTGAATTACCATTAGACATACGCCGCTGCGGTAATTGAATTAATTAAAAGTGTATCAAAATGAAACGACTGAAAGTGTGCCATGAAAAAGTAGGATAGATGAAGTAATTAAAACTTGATTAATTAAAAACGCATTATAATAAAAGGTAGCATACATTTTCTAATTTCAGATAACAAATTCTCAATGTATCATCGCGTAAATATGCAATTAGAGCGGCAGAAGCAATTACAGGATTATTAAAGCAATGGAATGATCGAAGGCGCATCGGGACAGAAATATCCGAGCAATTAAAGGTGTATCAGCATTCGAGACACGCGATCTTCGTCGTTTCGTAGTGATTACAGCTACGACATGCAAAGTGTTCAGCGCGAAAGGGGTTTGGGGAGGGGGTTAGAATTTGCAGCCGGTCCGTTTCACCATGCGAAATGGGTGTCGCGAAATTAACAGACTAAACGATCCTGGTTCATTTGCCGGGTCTAGGTTTGTACGAGTTTGAACCGGGAAGGGGTCAGAAGTCGCGGGGACTTCGTTAGCGTGGCTTTTCAAGCTGAAAGTCAAACAGTGTCGCGGCAGGATTACAACGCTTCGTTACACCGACGGTTTCCCCCCCCCCCACGGCGAAGATCCTCGCTTTCACGTGAAACGAGAACCAACTTTTGCTCGCCGGCCAGAAAACTGCAAAAAGGAAAAGGATACCCGGTCCATCCATCGTTGACGAACGACAGCCGGATGGACGGCAAAATGGCTCGGCAAATAATGGATGCGTAAAAGTCGTTAGACGGATGATGACACGAAACTCGATACGTTTCGTCGACGAACAAAACACGCAGCTTTTGAGATTAACAAGTAAAAATAACATTGACAAGACACTGCGTAGAATTGGCTTCTTAATCAGCCAGCTTTCCACGTATTTTCTTTCAGAATCTATTTTACAAAGATTGGAAATTTAATCGCTAATTTAATATGGTGTAATTAATCGACGATAAAGCAGGAGATTGAACTTTGTCACAATTGAAAAAGAAACAGAACCACCATGAAACGCTCCATATTGAATTCAATATGGCGTTCGAGGTATTCGTGGTTCTCGCTGAAGGGCTCGCGGCTAATAAAATGCAAATTCGATTCAATATCGCTGCAAGCTTTTTCACCCAGCTGGATTTGGAAGTCTTTGTTAAGAGAAGAAACCGCCAGGAAATTACGTACGTTCTAGTGGGGGGTGGATAAGAAAAAGAAAAAAAAATTGTTCCTCTCCCCTGCTATTCCGGAAGCGACTTAGCAATTCCTCAAGATATCCTAGCGACCCAGTCAGATAACAAGGAGGCAACGATTCTGGGTCAAGTATGCTCCCAGAAATGACGAAGGAAATAGAGGTTCTCGTAAGTTTCCAACGGTGGTTACTTCCAACCGTGGAAGATAGAGGACGGGAAAACTTTGAGAGCAGCACGAAACGTACCTCCTTTCGTTTCTGTTAATTCCTATCTGTTTTTTCTTAATTGGATTACCGCTGATGAGTTGTCTCTGAGAAACTGAAAACTCTTCTGGGTCAAGCGTTCCCTCTTCCCTCGATCTCCACTCCCCTTGTGTCATTCAAAGGAGTAATTTAATTGAATTTTATGAGCTGAACAAATGTTTGAATAGTCGGCTGATTTGAATAGTCAAATATTGGATTTTTGGGATACTGGTGGATTTAGGATCCGATGTTGGAGCGATTCGAGTACTTGTGAAATTTCAATACTAGAGGGATTCGAATACCCTCAGAAGTCGAATACTAGCGGAATCCTAATCCCAGCAGAACTCAAATATTCGTAGAACACGAATATAAATAAAATTCCGAGTACTACTAAAATTTGACTACCAATAGAACTGAAACCTGGAATTAGAACAACTCAAACACCGAAATTCTGGGACACTCGAAGTACCCCAACCCCGATACGGCTGTGTAACAAACATCGAAAAAGAAAGACAATAAACAACGAGAAATAAAATGACAGAGGAACGATTTCAAAGGAAGCATCCGAAACAATAGACACATTCTCTATTGTTTGACAAAGTTAGAAAAGGCATACGCGTACGAGCATATACATAAAGGAGGAATGCAATCAGTTGATGGATGCAGTGCATCCACGATTCATGCACAATGGAGTAAAATGATATTATCCGATCGTTCGGTTCAACTTTTATGAACGACGACGCAGGTTATGAATATTCATCGTCACTGCAAATCGTTCGAAAAGATCATGAAATTCGGCTTGATCCCTCGTTCTTTCTTCTTTTTTTTTTTTTATTTATTCCTCGAGAAAAAGTCGAAATAATTTCTCGCGACGAGAAAACGATAAATTGTTCGTTCCTTTCGGTTCGTTTGTTTCCGTTTACCTTTTAATTGGAGCGAGCAAACGATCGAAATACCGTTTCGAACGAACGAACATCAAATAATAGAGGAAATATGTTTCGTTGCTGGATAATGATCGAGTCCACGTGTGTTTCCGGGGGTAGGGGACGGAGTGGGGGTCAAATTGAACGTTCACGTTGTTGATATTACGAGTTTCAACTGTCCGTGGCGAAAGATAAATCGTCCAGTGTCCAAGTTCAGCACTGTAGAATATTCTCTGTCAATGACAATGCTGCTTGTTATTTGTTCAACACCATTTGCATGGATCGCTAAAATATGCCACCTATAATTTACTGCGTCGAACGTATATCCGTTAATACCAGGATATTCCACATATTTCTGTCGTCTTTTGTTTGCGGGCCCCAAATAAAAACTGATCGACTGTATAAATATAATATATGAAATTTATATCTCGTTATATTCGTTTTTTTTTTTTTTCAAACATTATCGTCCTCTTGGGTTAATATTGATAATCGTTATGATGCAAAATTGATAATTCGGTGAAATTGAGTCAATTGAATTGTGGGAAATTTATAGATGGACATTTTAATTGAAGGTAAACTCGTAAATAAAGACTTAATCAACGGGTGTTGTATCGTTTTAAAAAAATACTGTAAAATTTCAATTAATAACTTTGAATTTGGGTAAATAGTGTAAAATTTAAAGAAATAAATTTGTAAAACAACGAGAACGAAACTGAGATTATGTCGTTTATCGATCAATATCTAAAGAGAAAAAAATAGGTGCAAAATACCGAGGGAAGAGGCTTGCGTAACAGCGTAAATCGTGTTGTGTGTTTCCCGGTGTACGGTCAGGTTGGCGCCTGATATTTATAGTTTGACCCAATCTCACGGCGAATTTGTAAAACGTCGCTGGCAGACAGCGAAGAAAAGAGCAACGAAGAGGCTACTCGCCTCCTGAAGCTTCTGGCGTTCGTTTTTGTCTGTTCTAGTGTCCGAGAGCGACGAAATTAACGAGCAGAGGTGACTAACCGACACATTTGTGTAACCAAAGTCTTTCAAATCGAACCGATGCGTTATATCACTTCAAATTATTCTCTAAACATTTGTTAAACAACGCATTGTATATCGAGAATTAATTATTTCTTCTACTTTAATTATGGTTTCGATAAAAGAAAATAGCTAATTACTTAATTTTAACCTTTCTAGAGGCCAGGCATCCTAAGTCAAATAGAAAGGTCGAAAGGATTAACCTTTGGGTTAAAATTGTCTCGGTTCTGGCAATCTCCTGTCAAAGAATGAAAGGACGCAAAAAAATAATGAAAACCTTCGGTTCGATGAGAAATTCTGGACGACCCATGGTGGCTTGCGGTCCTATCGTTGAAAAGGATCCAAGGGAAACCATTAAACGTCGGCGGTCCTTTGGTGACGGACGTTCGTCGTCGCAATTACAGAAACTGCTGTCGCGAGCCTACAGGATTTGCACGTTTCACGGCTCCCATTAAACGAGAGTGCTGAACCCACTCGGATGCGTTGAATCGGGTCATACCCTCTCTCCCTCTATCTATCGGGCGCCTCTCTAAAGCTCGTTCGACGATTCTCGGTTAACATACAAGGTATTAGAGAAATAGGTGATTCGACTTATGCTCCGATCTTTGTGTTCTGATTGTCCTAATCTCCTATTTTCCAATATTCTAATTATCCAAATCTATCGAAGACGTTACCCTGTCTGTGCCAATACGTTAAATTTCATACTTTACTTCTTCCTTCAGAATTTCATCGAATTTTCTTCAGCCCCAATATGTATCCTTTCCTCTATCAAATGAGAAGGTAAGATGAAACGTAGGCCCGCCCATTCGCCGGCAAAGGCTGTACAGGGAACGCGTACCATTGGACGGTACTAATGGTGCAGGGAATTTCACATTTCCTCTGACGTTGTTGGACAACCGATCCGAACAAAGACTGGCATTCGGCTTATCCATCGGCATCACCACGAACTTGCATCGTACGTCTCAAAAGACCCCGACGGCCCCCTTCTCTCTGATCCGATTGAAAGCTATCCCACCATCGTCTGTTCCTCTTCCGTCGGGCCATTTGCGAAATGATTTTGCCCGCGTTTATCCGCCCTCCCTGCCCATCAGCCCTGGCCGGTTTCATGCACGCGAGTTACGTGATTAACCCCGTAGGATACGTACGCGTTATCGTGTGTCAGCATTTGCACGATGAAACGTAATGCCGATGCTTTTTGTGAAAAGGGTGCCGTTAACGTACAATTCTTTGAACTTTCACCCCCTCTCCCTCGCTCTGGCTTTAGAATCGGCAACCCTTTTCGTTTGAAAAGCCGACAAATGGAACAGGTCGGTTAGTTTCTTTTCATCCAACGATCGTTTCGACGATCCTTTGACCCGATACGATGGATGGAAATAGTTCCTCGAATGGGATTCTCGTTTACATGAAAAACGCGCAAGAATTAACTGAGAATTCTGGCGAATGAAAGAACTTCTTTGCCCCGGTTGATCGATCGATTTTTAATTAGAATTGATTAGGAAAGGTTCAGATTTCGTGTATTCCAGCGTTCCAATTATCCGAATACGTTTCTTCGACTTGTCCTGAGCTGTTATAGGGTAAGAAGGAAAATGATTTGGCAGGAGGGAAAAATAGGAAAGAAAGGTCGGCGCGCTGTCTGTGTGTATTTGTCAGGAGGCTTTCGGGGATAACGAGACCGAGTCCTCCGCCTGAAACGACCCAATTCTTCGGCTGGAACTGTCGATAGAGGTGGAGCGGTAAGGTCAGAAGAAAAAGGGAGAACGTAATGGTGGCATTGATCGAACGAAACACACTGGGATCGAACAACCACGTTGGATTTTCATTCCCCCCTTTCACGGAAACCTTATGATCGACTGTCCTCTCCTTTCCCCCTCATTTTTTCGCGATTCAAAGAATCGAGCTCAACAGGGGACAGGAAGTTGCTTTGTCGTTGTACGAGGAAGACGGATAACTTTTGAGAATTTCGATTTTCAAGAAATCATAATTTACTTCTTATTTTTTATTTTAATAATTTTGTATTTTTGAACAGAGTTACTATTTCGTCGATTTGCGTTTCCTTGCTTCATTTTTGCCTGCAAGTTCTACATTCGTTCCCTTTGTTGTTTCCCACCCATTTTGCTATCTCTGAAGTTTACCTTAACTTCCGTAAATCCCCTCGTCTATTTACTTCTATCCTTTGGATGCATTATTCAGGGAATTATTATTCCTCGCGTAGACCTGAGCCACATTTTCTATTGTAGAATGGAAATGGAAATGGAAAAATCTTTTCCTCGGTAAAGGATGACGGCAAAGGTGCACCCCCGTCGATTCCGCCTTAAAACGAGGAAATTTTTCTGATAGAAAATCGCGAGTATCTCTCGAAGAATTATAAATGAAAATTTTAATTTTTGAATCATGAATGTTCGATTAACACGCATTTCTTTTTCCAATATTCCATTTATGTGGACTCATCATTCTTTCAGATTAATTAACGCGGTGATTTTAGATATTTTAAGAAGAATTTTTTATCTTCAGAAGTGGTGGATTATTAAGGAGATATAAATTGATGTTTAACTTTATAATAGACAATTTTAAATCTATAATTAAATATCCCGTTTGGTAATAATTATTTTCTAAAATAATTGGTGAAAATGATAAATTTTCAAATTGAGGGAATAAGTTTAATTAAAGCTCGAATTCGGTATTGATTTTGGGGCCGGTTATGGATCAAAGGGGGCAAAAATCAATTCGTAATTTGAAAATATTGTTTCGACGGCGCGGAAAGTTGCTCTTAGCACGACAGAAAGCAATTGACATGGTCGGTATACGTTTCGAGCTTGTAACGCGAGAGCTTTTCAATTAAGCACTTCATCGCGTTGCTCGATAACCGACGGACTCGTATACTCTCGTTTTCCTGCTCGAATTTTTCCCTGTATTTCCCCGGCAAAGATTCCCAGAACCACCGTATCGTGTTTCCACATCCTCAAAAACTATTTTCCTTCTATACGGAAAATTAACTCTTTGATATATCGTATTCAATGCAGTTCGACGCGACCAAAAAATATCCTTCATATTTCAACTTAATATTAATTATTTAAAATAGACGAAAAGTATAATAAATTTAACTTTTCCATGGCAAATATTTAATTTTGAAATGTAGACACTTTGGCAGGATTGCGTGACAAAGAATAGCAGAAGAATCAAAGAAAGTACTTGAAAATGGTACTCAAAATGTATGAATTTAAGGCTCGATGCGCTAATCGAATAAAAATGAAATTCTATTAGAAATTTGGCGGACGATACGATCGATCAATCGATTGGCAGGGCAAAGGGCAACGAGCTCGAGTGCAGCTCGTCACGGTATACACAAGTCAGGTAATCAGCCTTTTGTTCGCGCGTTAACGAGCTGTGGAGAGGCTCGTACCGCAGGTCACGTGGCGCGTTTCGAATATGGGCCGAATTGTGTTTCAAATTTCCCACCCCCCATCTCCAAAAATACAAGCATCAAAATAACAGCGAAGCATCGAACACAACGATTGACAAATGAAGCCAATAATACTTCTTTCGAACTATTCGATTCGATTACCATTCAATTCTGTCGAATATGCTTTTCAGTTCACCCCCTCATTATCCACCCTACGTAATTCTTTCCCACGGCCAGGCTGATTACGTTCCTTTGAGCAATCTCCACTTTGTCCAATGCTCCTAAACATATTATCACCTTTTTTTAGTCCAGGGTGTGATGGAACGCGTTCCAATTCCGTTAATTGTTGTTCTAATAATGTTCAAAGTGATTTTATATTTTAAATTTCAATGATTAGGTGAGATAGTTCAATCTTGAAGAGTCAGAACTGTAAGGAAAGGAGTTCTGGCCCTCGCCTCAAAAATATTCGAATCATTTGATTGCTCGAGTATTCGAATGACTCGAGATTCGGGTTGATATCCGAGCGTTCGAGTAAGCAAGTTTCGACGATTGATTTTGAGTGGAAAGAGGTCAACGTCGATCACTAATTGGAACGCTCACTCGAACTCTGTACAAACAGAGTTCGCTCGAAGTTGGTTTCGATAATTGATATTGCTCAACTGCGTGAGACCAGCAGTTGGTGCACGATTTTTCCTCGGTACCACGATGAACCCGTGGAAACGTTCCAGTGTTTGATTTGCAAATTACTCGGGAACGACCTCGGACCGCCACCAGAATCAGGACAGTTTACTGTGTCACGGATCTTCCATCAAGGTGAGCAAACTGTAGCCCAGTTACAAAGCGATCCTTTGCCCAACTTCCGTTCGCTTCTTTCGATCCCTTAACTCGGCTTAAACGTTTCAAAGAACTTCAATCGAACATAATTTGCATTTACAATTATTCAAATCGTCAAGTGTCAAGTGGCACCTGGGTCTAGGCCCTGCCACAATTATTACACCTCTTCTACCAGCCGTTCGTGCAGAAGATAAGAAGTTCGTGGAAGCATGACGGGGCGCTGAAAGTGTTAATTCGCGGAGTGACGAGAGCAATCGATGGCAATCGGCTGGAGCGTCGGGGAACGATTAGTCGCTGGCAGATTTTGAACGGAACATCTGGCCGACAATCGTGTGTGCACCGAGTATACCGTTTTAATTCCAAACCTGGCGGATCGATTGCCTCCGCGAATTAACAGGCTTCGAATCGAAACGTTTTTTCTCTCTCCCTCTTTTTTTTTTTTGGACGCTTGCCTAAAGCCGTCAGATTTTTTCCCTCGGTCGAGAGAAAAAAAACAACACGTCGACCAACAAACGCCAAGCCTGCAAACGTTTCTCCTCTGGGATTTTCTGACCAGACAGCACCGACCCACGGGGAAAGAATGTCGATGGGTTTGAAGCACGAGCATTTTTTTTCCCTCCCTCCGTCGCCCCCCCCCCCCCCCCTCTAACCCCGCGAATATTACGAGCTTCCGAGGGCGGAATCTCTGCCAAGAATTTCGACGGATTATAAAAGTTCGCTTTGGAATTATTTGTGGAATCTAGCCGCGGCTTGCACCCCCCCACCACCACAGCTTTTGTTGCGTTTTTAACGGGGTGGCCCCTGGTGACCCGCCACTTTTCGAAACCGGAAACCTTTTGGACGACAGTGTATCTTTGACGAACGTTAGTCGCGACTATCCTGACCTCTTGGAAAAGTTCACGAAATTTAGTCCAATGACCTGGTTCTTGCAGAAACTTTAATTTTTCGAAATAGTAAGAGATATTTCATAAATGTCGAAGAGTGAAAAATTAAAAAAACATAAATTCTTCAGAAGAAATAATTTAATTACGAAACAGATTTGCCGTTTTGTTGTAAAATAAAATGTAATCAGGCAATCGAATTATAGACCGATCGAAAATTTCTTTACCCTGCTTCTTGTCCGATTGCAATTTGTGGCAAACAAGTTACAGCCTCGTGGAATTAATCCCTCCTTCTCGCCCCGTTGTCGGAATCGATTAAACGGATTTCGAGATTACAACCGGCAATCCACCACTCATAAATTCACCCCGCCGTGCCGGATGAATAATGCAACGTTGATTGACAATGGCCAGCATCAAGAGGATCACAGAGAATTGATTCCGGGGTGGGCAGATTATCGTATTCGAGCGACACCCTCTTTGTAAGATCATCGGTTACAAGGCTGGAACTTTGTTCGTGAAATTTCGAACGGTACCCGTTTCCGGATGAATATACTCAGGGACGGTTTCTTTGATTCCTCAAGGACTGTTTAGAAGGTTTTTATCCTTGTCAAATAATTACTTTATAAGGATCTTTGGTAAATTTTTAGAATGATAAATTATAAAAATTCAACAGTTTGCTCTCTTCCTGATTTTCTAGAGCTTCTATATCTCTGTTTCATTTTTAACACCCCCTTGATTCCCCCTATAAAGAAGGATTCCATCTTTCCTTTGCAGGTTTCCGAAGACTCGAGTTAAATCACACAGAATATTAAAACCAACCAAAAGCTATAAATTATGAAGCATACGCTCTAACATAGAGTCTTTTAACGCTATATTTGCAAAAATGATAGTAAAATTGTAGGAAATGTAAATAAATATGGGCTTGGAAAAATAAAATTTAGAATTATTTTAATGACCGAACAGTTTTAACTCTCGCTGGCGGTCCGTCAACTGGGTCAGACTATTTTTTTCGCGGTTTCAAGTAGAACAGGTCGGCGCTTGGTCAGACACGAGGTTACTTTTTCAGTGTCGCGCGAATTAAAGCGAATTACATCGATTATGCATTGAAAGTGTACCAAATTACTTGCAGAACTATATAAAAAGAAGGAAAATAAACTGAAGTTGATCAAATTCAGGTTAAAGATATTTTCAACAAAGTGCACGAGCGGTGATCATTTATGGCGCGTTTATTTGTAAAATCCGACGGTATCTTAAAGGGTTAATGAAGATTTAACTGGAGGAATTTCGTGTTTCTCGCGGATGGTTGTATTTTTGCGAGGAACAGCGGGCAAGGTAACTCGAAATTCCAGGAAATTGCTCTCAAAATGCAGATCGCGAACGGTGGCTCCGTACGCAGCCACGTGTAATGCAATATTGCACAAGTTCGCGGAACTTTCGCCAAAGAGAAGCTTCTTCTGACACGTGACACCAGACGGTTGAATATTACACACTATTCGTAATGTTCTATAATGTTGGAGCATCCCTCTGCGTTCCACCAACAAGATCCTACTTTTTCCCTCCAAAGCTAACGAAAACTCTAACTTTCAAGAAGCTGATTTTGATTAAAACACGAAAGTTTCTATCATCAAAGTTGTATCACGGTTCCCGAGGTGACTACTAAAAATCCAGATTATTCATGGAACAAGTCAGTACTTCGAAAATGGAGGATTTCTGGACAGGCTATCAAAACACGTTGAAAGGGAGGCGGAGGCGCGGGTGTTATTATTAAAGGGCGAACAGCGTCAGGAAGCGTCTACGAGAGCATCCAGGAGGCAATTCCAGCGAATGGAGAACGGTCGCGAGGAAGTCGAGAATCGGAAGCTATTTAATTAAACGCTTTGGCGCGTAAAACGGAATTTCGAAACGACCCGAGGACCGAACGGTTTCTGGTCAACTGAACCTCGCCACGTCCAACGAATTCGTAATAATATATTCGATTCGACATACGCTGCATTATCGTTAATTGCGACAGGCTAACGGCCTTCGGTATCCATCGTGCCGTGTTCCTCCGCTACCTCGTGTATACTCGGTCAGCATATTAATTACATAAATGGAATTAATACGTTTGTGTATGATTTCAGACGGCTCCTACAAGCCGATGCAATTAACAATTACGGGTATCAGTTGTACCAGTTATCGAACGATCGACCCGTTTACGCGATACAGAATTAAATTATGATGAATATCGGGGGCATACTTGAACGAGCGGTGTATTTTGTAATCTTTCGGATGGATGACTTTTTCAAGTGCTTCAATATTCTGGCTTGGGAATTCCTGGCATTTTTTTATAAAATTGTCGTTTTAAATTATAAACCTTTATAGTTTTGTAGGTTCCTAATTTCCAAATTACCAATTTCCTAAATAAATACTTGTAAAAATTCGGAATAACCCTAAATTCATATTCAATTTATTGATTTCTCGCTGAAGTCAGATTCCCATTCACGAACTCGTGTTACGCGACGGGTGCCAATCACGACGGGAAACAACGGTGACATCGTCGTCGACGCATTGAAATGATTGTATATACAAATATTCCCTCGGAAAGAAACAGAGTGTAAACGTGTATATACATAGGCGTATTTTGAACGAGGAAACACGGAAGAGGCTGGTTTCCTCTATGAAAAGAAACCAGGTCGCGTCCCGTTTCACCTACCCTTAGCCCGCCTTTGTTTCACGCGAAAATTATCGACTCTTTGCTCGCCTCTGTTTCCTTTCGACAAGAGCTTTCAGGTTTAATGTACCTCTGAGAGCAATCTCTACAGCCTTCCATAGAAAATTCCTTCCTTCTTTGCTCTCTGATCTTTGGATCTTCCGACTTTCAAACGCTCAAAGCAGAACAGATGCTGGTCGACTTTGATTCAAGCGATAAAATATCTTTATATTTATCGAATTTATCAGCGTAATCAATTGGATGCTTAATTAACCCGAGAGTAATCAGCTTTGTACCCCACAAAAGAATTCTTTCAATTTTCACAAGAAAATTACTAGAAAATTTATTCAATAGTAATTTTCTAAATTTCCAAATTTCCAACTCTCAAACTTTCAAAATTCCCATATTTCTACTCTCCCACATCTTATTATTATCCCCTGAATCATTAAAATCAATTGACGGTAACTCGCGAACTCCAGGCAGGGTTGCAAACGAAAACTGAATTACCCTACAGTGAAATTTCGAGCGTAGCGAATCGTTCGAAACTGTCGGGATAACTGGTCGATCGTGACCACAGGCCGACCCGTCTGCCGATCGTGGAGCAGGTAAACTTAAACGACGCTAATTGCATTTATTAATTATCCCCGATGGCGCGTACTTACCGGTTTTCGCGGGCAGCGATAAGGGACCGATGTTTCCGCTCGATGCTTGTTTCTCGAGGGGGTGCACGGGAACACGAGTCGAGGCTGCACCGAAAGCCATTAACGGTAAGGGGTTGTTGGCCCCGGGGGGTGGCGTCGAGTTAAGGGTGGACGGGCCCAGTCCGTTTGTCCGTTGCATAAACAGTCGGCAAACCGGGGGTCAATTTACAAATGACTGCTTTCCCTTTGCTTCTATCTGACCAAGACACCGTGCGACGCACACCCACGCGCGCAACCCTCTACCTGTTCGATCGATATTATGAAATACGACGGACAATTCCGCTCGTCAAAGCCGAGCTGCATTAATATTCTTTATTTTCTACAACGGAACGGAGTCAATTTGTTCAAATATTATTATAAATTATATACAATTTTATCGAACGAAATAGATGGAAGTCTTAAATAATTTTTATGAATGTCTTGTAACCACGGCAGGGTCCATCAACGAAATAAAATCTGGAAATTCGATGAACCCTCCTGCCAAATATTCCGTACGCGTAACACGAGAATATTTCAAAGTTTCGCTAACCAAACAGCGAAGTTTACATTCGGGTTACCCCGTCTCCGATTTCAGCGAAACATCGCAAAGAGTCTCCCCTTACGGTGCTTTGATCTGCAAAAATGCCTACCTTAATATATTCGAAAAATGATCTGCTTTATTCCGAAAGTTAACGAATCTTCGTAATAGAAGCAGATATCGATCGATAAATTATACTTTTGCTCCGTATTCAAAGTCTTCGAAGGCGACAATTAAAAACCGCTCGAAGCGATCTCTCCCCTCCCCTTTGATCCTGCGATCAATTGAATTACACACATATTTCCAGGGTTTATTTCCAGGGTCGGAGAAAGAATCCCGTAACAGAGGAATTCCGGTAGGAACACGATCAAAACTTCGCCCCGGCGCTAATGACGCGTTCGCTTTCCTTCCCCCTTGGTCGTCTCCCGAGGGAATTTCGAGTCACTGGGGCGGGGGGTGGAAACGAGCGGAAGTTTTAAGGAACTGCCATGCTTCTTCCGAGTGGATTCAACGTCGAGAACGCGGACGAGGAGAATCGATGGTGGCCGATTACGCGAATCGAGCAACCCTCCACCTCCTTCGCTTTCTTTCGTTTATTTTTCTCGCGAAACAAAGATCCTTGTTCGCTTCGTCGAGAGACGAATTAAAGAGAAATCTAATGCCGTCGCGAGGGCCGGCTTACTTACATCTCCACCGGAATTGTTTGCCCGCACAAATTAGTTTGTTCGGAGCGGTGAGCTTCTGACGTTCAATTCCATTTGCGACGGAGGAGGGTGAGGCCGATGCGGGAAACGCTGAGGATCAGGGGGGTGGTGGGACAAGGACGTTTCTTCCTTTCGATCAACAGAGCCCGATCGAAACGTTGCAACCACCTGCCAAGCTGGTTGCGAATATCCTTTTGTATGTGGCGAGGTATATAGTGTGCAGAATGCAATGGGGAGGTGACTTTTGAGATGTAGGAGGTTGGTAACCTCTAGAATGTAGCAAAATAAGTAGCCTCTAGACTATAGTAAGTCGATAATCTCAGGATATTGTAGTAAGATATGTAACCTTCAAAGTATAGCAAGATAAGTAACCTCCAAAATGCAAGCTATAATTAATCACAACAGCCCTGCACCAAAATATAGAACTTTGAGAAAATAGTGGGAAAGATAGCACAAGGCATAGCAAAGTGCTCTAGAAAAGGAAGAAGTAGTATATGTATATCTAAAAGAGGACATTGCCTGGCACGAGTAAATAGAAAACAGTCAAGAAGATCGATACCCAAGAAAAGATAGACAAACAGGCGTAGCCTGTGCTGGAAAGGGACAGAAAGACAGCCATTCTAACCGATATAAAATGGAAACGTATTTGTTCACAGCTCATACGAACGTATGATAGAGTACACTTTCTCACGAAAAACTTGTCGGCAAGTTGGTCCACGAAAACGAACGCTTGTTAGAAATTCGAAAAGTATAACGTGGAGGGAACCCAAGGTATGTTCGAATAAATTTCTCGGTCAATTTTCAACGGTTCTCGAACTCGGGGTAAACTACCGGAACGAAACGGAAGAAGCTGAAAAGAGGAAGAGAATATATATATATATATGTCTGTACGTTGATCAGTGCACGAAAAATCGACTCCATCTCCCGGGGGAACCATCCAGACGTCCCTGAACGGTTTCTCTCTGGCGTTCGCGGTTTTAACCCTCTTCCAGGGGTTCGTTGCCACCGTCGATCCTTGTTCTAACGATCCCCGACCACTTTTTTTACAACCAACATCGAAAGCTAGTCACGATTCACGCGGGACCTTTTGTCTACCTTTTCTTACTCCTGCCTCTCCTCAAATAAATCAGAAGCAGAATGGTCCTTTTTATTTAAGACTCAGAGTTCAGACTAGGCTGGATTGTTAGTTTAATTGGATCTAGTCTGGCCTAGGATCTAATACATCGAACTGTGGTTAGATCTTGTGGCATCTAAGCTTCTATCTTGATCGAAAATTAACATTATAGACTTGTCTCTAATCTGGATTAGTCCCTTGGTTTAATTGGGCCTACTGTGAACTGAGATCTAACGCTGCCACTTAGCCTGGACTAGTCCTGTGGTTCAATTAGTCCTCCTTTGGCTGTGACCTGACACCTGGTTTGATTAGGCATTCTCTGGACTAGGACCTAAGTTAAGTCTCTAGCTTTCAGGTTTAGCTAGTCCTTATCTTAATTTATAATAAACTGTTAGTGTGCAAGGTAATCTACTTTAGGCCTAGAATCTGACCCACAAACTTAGCGTGTACCTCAGTTCACTTAATCCCAGTTCAGACCAAGACCAAACGTTAAGTCAAATTAACTATTTAGCCCAGACCTGCCCTGTAATTTACACCAATCCATCAGTCTAATTACACTTATTCGTAAGCAACCCAGGTTCATCCATTAACCTAATTATGCTTGTATCAAAACGAAGACGCGATCGAGGTCTGCAGTTTGTCCAAGATTAATCCGGCGACACCTTGGTCCACATAGTTCCGAAGTCGATTGAACTGTGAAAACTAGGTTGTAATCCTAGAAGCGTGCAACCGACAGTGACTCAGGGCCGTACGATGGTTCCGTGAAAACGAGCCACGGATCTCCCTCTCTCTTCGCGGAGGACTACAAAGTGACTAACACGGTTCCTCGAGTGTGCCAAGAATAGTTGATTATTCATAGGTAGTCGGTTTCGAAACTCTCTCGTCGCGAACACGATGTTCCAGCCGATATAGCCGCCGGCGAACCTATCCTTCGTCGATTATTTTTCCAACCATGGGAGGGTGAGGGGATCCGATGGTTAACGAGCTGCCCATCGCGAAAACAACATTTGCATGCAAAACGGGGCGGGGGCGCATCCTTGAAACGAGGCTCGCGCGTGTCCTTTAAACGATCCACGGCCACAAAGGAGGCCGACTCGAAAAGCAGCGAGCCGTGCGTGCGTCCTCGACTTCCGGTTCATGAATCATGCATCGTCCACCGTTTCCTGTCGTTCCTGCACGATGAAAATCGTTCGCGTGCGAGGATTAACAAGCGTCCTCTTCTTCCCCCTCCTCGTTTCTTTCCAATTCTTCTTTTTTGCTTCTTTTTCTGAAACGACGTCTCGGTTACCCTCCACTTCCGGTTTCCTCGTCGTTCACGGATTCCTCTCCGGTTTCCTGGCGCGACGGATTTACGACGGAAGCACCGGTCCGTTTTGTATCGTTTCCCCGACGATCCGATGGAAAAGTTTCTTCTTCTTTTTCCTGTTCCTTGCCCTTGAGCCCTTTCCACTCACGTAGACTCCGGTTCAAAGGTCTACCAGCCCGGTTGTCTACCTGATACAACCAGAATCTACGACGAGGCTCTCTCCCGCTCGATGCCTCGATTGTTCGAAATTCTGCTCCAGACGTCGTTCGTCTTCGTTCTTCTTACGATGAGACTGTTTTCTGAGCCTCGCGCGAATAATTTAGTGTTTTGCCGTCGAATAGCTTCGATGTTGTTTCAAATTTTATATAATTAAATAACTAATATTAGACTAATAGTGTAAACTAGTAATCTACAAAAGCCTTGATAAAAATTCGTGGCCCACGATTCTATAAAAGTAAAATTAACACGTTCGAACCTTGCGGTGTGTATACAAGGTTTTTCCTGTGGAAAAAGGGACCATCCATCAGCGGCAGAAGGCAAAACGTTCGCGGGACACGTTTCGGTCGAATTATAAAACGGCCAGGGAAAAACCTTCAGCCACCAGCGGCGCAGAAAAGATGAAAAACTCCGTCAGCCGGTAAATGAGACGTTTATCTGGACGTTGGCCAGTCCCGGCTTCCTTTCGAGTGCCGTTTTAAGGGACACGAAATGATCTCTGACCGCAGCCAGGCCAGAAGGTACGATCAATTTTTTATTTCTTTTTCGGACGAGCTGCTCGTTACACGTAATCTGACGAAAACGATCATCAATCTTCGTCTTCGCTTCCTCCTGGTCGCTCGTGGCGTTCGATCGAGCTTCGATTTTCATCCCCGCGAAAGCCAATTAATCGCGCTGCAATCGGCGACGTCTCGTTATTAGCCTCCCTGTTTTCATTTTTCGATATCGTAACTCGATCGCTTGTCTTTGGCCAGGGAAAATTATCGTACCACCAAGGATAATTTAATTAAGGGATGTTGAGAAGATGATTGATTACGAGAAGTTCATTTTATTATATTATATTCTAGTAGAAGAATCATTTTCTTTAATTTTTAAGTATTTGGGTGCTTAAGAATGTGTCTGATAGGCGAAGATTGCATTTGGGCCTCGGTTGTTCAAGATCGAACTACTTAAGTCGGTGTTTAAGTAGTACAGCTGTACCATTATTCCGACATTCCGTATTAAATTATTACAAAGACGATAAGACATACAAAAATCGATGTTTAATCAACCTTAATTGCATTCTTAATATAATTCTCCATATTTGTGTGTATATATGTTATAATCACAGGTATAAATTTTCAATTACTATAGTAATTAATGTTAGCAGACACAACATGAACGTAATTGTTCCTTGTAACAATGGAACGTGACCGTCTTTGTAGCAATTAACAATATGCTCCCCGGTAATTGCGGCCGAAATCAAGATTATGTTTGCTACTGTAAACTCGAGACGTTTGAGCTGCCAAAAATTTGATTTACTAAAAGGGTGAATATATTATAACTAATATTAGTAGTTAATATTTCATTATCCCTAATCCTAACACGAAAGAAACGATACACTGCAAAGGGGTCGATTCGTTATCAGATCGATAAACGATCGAAGAAAAAAGTGCAGGGGAATGATTAGCAAATGTGTTAATCGAGGGGCTAATCAACAGATCGCCAGGCAATTAAACGTGGCGGTGATCGTCGAGCCGGAAACGAGCAGGTTATTTAGCGTGGGCCAGTTTGAATCCGTGAAACTTGATCCGAGCCAAGCATCGAAATTGCCGTGGTAACTGGCGCTCGGTGTTACTTCAATCTGCATAACAATTGGCAAAGCATCAGGGTCGGATATTTCCTCCGGTCTGGGAATAAATTGTTCGCCCTTGACTCTGGCGCTCGATGAAAATTTATTACCACCCCCCTCTTGGTGGACAGAAAGATATCACCCCTTCCTAAAGGGGGGTAGGTAAGAATCGCGAAAGGAAACATTCGAACAAAGTCGATTTTGTCTCTAAGAGGATCTTCGGTTTTTCTCTTTCGTATAAAAAAAAAATTCATTTGCTTACAAAAAAGAAAGAGGGGATATTGTTTCCTTTGAAATTGAAAAAAACGCACCCTTTGCCCGACGTCGAGGAGACTTTTTCGCAAGGATATTTTAACGGAGAAAATAATATTAATGAAGGGAATAACGAAGCCCTCGAATACACGGGCCGCCGTTTCAATGCCAAAGGGTTGAAAGCGTTTCTGTCTGCTCGAGGGGGATGAAACGAGATTTATTTCTTCCTTTTTTTTCTCCGTTTCGAAACCTCGTACGAGGTAACTATGGAATATGATAAATGGATACGGTCGTTTAGCCACGCGTGCTGGTATCGCGTTCCAAGGTCTACCACGACCGCGGGGAACCATGAATAACGCCAGAAACTACGCTCGTGTAACTTCAAATAATTATCCCACGGTTCGATTAATAAATTAAGCTGTTTCCAAATTGCCTGACGAGTCAATAATTGAAGTTGTATCGAATTGTGACAAAGTATGTCAAGATGAATAATGAATTTGGTAAAATTTCGAAAATTTTTATTCCTCGTCCTCGAGTGTAATCCCAAAATCCCGGATCCGTGGATAAGTGAAACAGCGGGGTCACAGGATACGGAAATAAGGACGGAGAAACGTGTTTGTTCGTTCGCAAATTCTCGTGGTACGATTTCCTTTTTCTCTCCACTTGCGAGTCACTTATCTGTTGATTTCCCCGGAGATTCGAATATTCTTCTTTCCTCTTCAATCATTCAAGGCCGCATTAACAGAACGTTGCATTCGTTTCTTGTAATTTTCTTCGCCCCCCTTCGCGCTCGCCTTACACTTCTCCTCTGATACTCGAAACTCTGTTTATCTTTTCTCTCCCCGTGCTTTAATTATTCAATCCTATCTACGTTCGTGAATCTTCTTTGAATTAAAAATTCTCTTCTTCTAGCCCCCTCGGTTCTTTGCATCGAGTAGTTACTTAAGCTGCAGCGAGATATTATTAACCGTGCCTGCTACTTTAACTGGCGCCGTCCCTTTTTTAGCGAAAATTCCACGATTTTTTCTCTTGTCAGCGTATAACACTCTATTACGTTTGCAGTTTATTACATAATTTCTTCTCAGATGGATCCTCGCATACTTAGGGATATTTTTTTAAACTTGTCAATTTAGATATTTGTGAAAATTAATAAACTTCGAATTTGAAATTGTAATTAGGACAAAATTTAACTTGCTAATGGAAACTCGAAACCTCTCCAAGTCCTAAAGCTGTCTTTAGAAATATACTAAGTCGAGTTCTCGTTCGAGACAGGTTACTTTTGAAAAAGCTCGAAAATTCCGCGCGCCATCGGCTGGTTAACGTAAACGTCCCTCTGTTCGTTAGCGTTCCTGTTCGTTTGGCTAATTCCCCATCCCGGGGCGGGTTGTTCGTTTAGCCAAGGGATCTTGGTTGCACGTCGAACGCACAGAGCCCTTGATCCGACCAGAGAACCAGCCTGGCTGCCACGTTCCGTCTGAGCTGCGGATCCTCCGACAGCCTTTGTAACCGAATCATTAACAGCTGGCGAGGCTCTGTACACAGCCCGGCCTGCCTGCGTTTAGTTTCTAATCGAGATCTTCGAGGGCGGGAGATGAAGGGGAAGCCCTTGATCCTTCATTCTGGAAACGCGGGAATGAATTGCTTTTCCACTGATTCCGATCTGCTTGCCACGATTGTTCAAACAGTTTCAACAACGGAATAGTTTCGACAGAATTATTATTAAAAAATGCAGCTGCGAAGGAATATACTCGCGTTGGATGCAGTATCGATACAAGCGACCCTAAAATTCGAGCATAAACGCTATCTCGGCCGTGATTTCTTATCAAAGCACACCCCAAGCCATACATTTCACCCCCGTCCACCCTCTCTGTTCGATATTAATGACGGCCAATCGAAGCGAGCGAGACGGCTGGCGAAGATTTACAGGCGAGAAGGGTGGCCGTCCCGATCGGGATAAGCAAAAAGGGTTGCTTTTATCGTCGGCTACTTTCAGTCTCGGAAGAAAGAAACAGACAGGATGGCCACAAGTTTTTTCAACACAACCTATTCGACCCAGATACGTTTTTCCTTTCTTGTACGTCCGGAGAGTGATGCAGCGATCGATTTCTTTTTTTGTCATTTTTTTAATTATCCCGAGACTCTTTTAGAAATTGAATAATTTTAAGGATAAGATTTGAAATTAATTTAGGAGCTTGATCGATAAAGTGTGAATTTCTGGAGAAAGTTAATAAAAATGCTAAGGGTGTATAGATTATGTTACTTCTGTAATTAACCGTGATAATGGCATCAGAGGAACATCAATTATATAAATGAAAAAGAATCAAGGACCATCCCCGAAACCCCCTACGATGACTTGGCACATAATACCTTTAATATCGGCTTTTATTAAAACCCCGTGGCTGGTAAATCGGGGGTAGAACGGGTCGGCAGCAAGGGGTGGCAGACGAAAGAGCACGAGTTTAATAAAAGCGAAACAAGCCGGACCAGTCAGCCAACCGGCCCACCGACGGCTAGAATATTTGCCGAAGAAATAATTACAGCCCAACCGAGTCCCCTCCCTGCACCCTTCTCTGTTGCATCTGATCACCCTACAATCTCGTTCGCTCGTCACCCCCTTATTGCAACACGAAATGTGCTAACCCTTTCGCGAGCAACGGGACGTGCACGTGTACTTTAACGCGTTGAAATTTCAATTTACAAATATTTTTCAAATATTTAAAAATTAGTCCACAGACTAAAAATGTTGTTACTATTTAGGAGGGTTGTAGGAGGGGTAGCACATACCGGATCGCAACTTTAAATTAGTTTTGTCGAGTTGGCCACGCTGCGAGATCGAACACGTTGGCCGTGATTTCGAATTATTGGATGTACATAATCCCTTGGTGACGGATGCTGGCTCACCGTCGCCCACGGTCCCTCCTAATGGATACACACCACCACCCACCCCCCTCTTCTAGCCCCAAACTACATCCCCCTCAATTTCGATTAAGTGCTTCGTCAAAATGGCAACCCTTGAGAGCAAACAGTTAGAGGGCACCGTCTACGTCGCTCCTTGTAATTGCTCGCCTTCCCACCGCCTTCCCTGCTTCCGGCGAACGTTGCACTTCCGTTAACCGTTGATCACCCCCTTTACGTAATTGGAGGATGGACGTTCGCGATAAGGACGTACCGTCGATGAAAAAGAATTTGACAATTTCGAAGATGGAGTCGATGTTCGAAAATTTGATAGAAATTTTTGTTACGGAGAAATAGGAATTTATTTTCTTAAACGTAACGGAGCGGATTCGATCGAGCGAGACTGACGGATGGAGACTACACGCTTTTCTTGTTCGTTGATTCGATAGCCCGACTTCTGACCCCCGCGTAACCCGCTGCTACCTCGATTCCCTACGTTTTACCATTCCACGTGTTACGTTCGAACGTTTCACGCGATCGTTCCGCCAGATACCTTCCGAATTCTTTCAATTTCGTCGGATCCGCTTGGAGACCGGTGTAAAACTTGCTAGGATTTCTTCCGCGTGCAACCCTCGTTCGCGAGAGTGGATGAAGTGTGTAAAAAGAATTGTGATAAATATAGAATGTCGGTAGTGGAAATGGAGTTGAACTTAAGTTACTTATGATTAAGAAAAATGAAGAAAAGTGACGTTTTTAAGGACCCAGAATTTATAAATTTATCTTGAAGTTATTAGTAATAATTAAAAAATATAATTTTAGCGTAAATTTGAAAACCAAAAAGGGCTCGAATGAGGAACAAGCGCGTTCGAGGGAAAGAAATTCCGTACAATGGGGATTGTTTGCGAGCAGACAGGTTAATTAGCCCCGCGGTTAAGAATGCGTTGCGATATGTAATCGCGTAACAAACTTAACGGAACTAATTTAAAGTTATAATCGAAACGGTACGCGTTGTGGAACGCGTCCTTTCTCGACGTGTCGCGTCGCGATTTCGACGGGACGCTTAATCGAAATTCTGGGGATGCGCTTTGGTATGCATCCATTAGGGGAATGGTCTCTAATCCACACCTAATCGTCTTAACTTACGGCCACCGAATTCGTGCTCCCAACGATCGATCCTACGTCATCGTATCGTCACCTCCTTTCGCACCTCGTCCTCATTAACAAATTCACACCCAAACCATTCCTATTAGTTAATTTAGAAAATTCGTATTAAATATTATACGGCAAAAAAATACCAATCGATATATTATAATTTTTAGAAGAGTTATAGATACATTAGTCGGTTTAAGTAGAAATGGTCGTAAATAGTCAGACACAGATAGTCAATTTTGCTACCTTTTTGATTCTCTTGATTCGAATTATGATTCGTTAGCAAAAATCTAATTATCGTAACACTCGGATCAAAGGGTTTTCGTACGAAAATGAATTTGTTAGAGGAGGCAAAGGATCGAGCTTCTTCGAATCCGGTAGCGTAATTCAAGAGCGGGATCGATTCGCGAAAATTAGCTCGACAAGTCGGACGTCGACGTCGAGTAACAGATGAGGCCACTTTCTCGGCGCCCTTTGAACCGTCGCGACGACCGCGTCGTCGACGTAGGTGCAAAAGGCGACGTCGTCAGTCATCGCAGCTAACGGGCGAGTCAAGATTTTGCAGCTTGAAAGGATCTCGAATTACGTCACGTCAACATCCTCGCCGCCCCCCACCCGGCTCTCACCTACTCCGTCAGTTTCTATTTTCCTGCCGGTCGCTCGGGGGCGTTTCACCGCCCTCTTGTTTCCCCGCTGATAAATTAATTCCAAGATCTACTTTCTCGATATTTTAGCTAATTTTAACGATTCGTTTCTGACAGACGGGCAAAATGATTTACCGCGTTTTAAATCTGAGATAGCTCGTATTTTCCTCGATTTTCACGGTGGTTGAGTGAAAATGGTTATTAGGTAACTGCGAGAGTTAGATTTTCTGTCTGTGTGTATTGAAAACAAGACGTGCCTTGAGAAATTCAATTACACTTTCCGGTGATAGAATATTGAACGTACGAGTGGATAGAAATCGTAGAAATTCCACTCGCGAGTCATGTCTGACCAAACGCTGTCCTATTCCACTGATCGGGTGCCACACGATGCGAGGCAAGGAAAAAGAGCAGACCGCGTTCCCCGATTCCTGCGAAGCTTTCCCTGTCCCCCGGGCTTTTCTAGCGGCAACGGAAGTTTCGTGCAGCTATCTGGTTCCCACGGATGTAGGACAAAGTCCTGTCTTCGAGACCGCGAGAACCAGCAGCGTACCCGAGTTCAATCCTATTTCCGTTTCGTTGCAAATTCGCTACCCCTAATTCGACTGAAACTTCTATAACTCCAGCATTTATAATAATTTATATTTATTACGCTAAGAATTAATCTGGGAATTATTTAAAGAAATTTAAACGGAAGAGAAGAATTGTTGATATTTTTGAGGGGAAAGGGTATCGATCGGGTGGAAGGGAGGGTGTTCGCATGGTCGCGCGGAATTGAACGCGGATCCGTGGCTCGATGATCGCCCAAGGCACGTCGGGGATCAGGTCCATGTATAATTTAAGCTACGTGTATCAATCGCCGAAGGGCAACCACGGCTGAAGGAGCAATTCACGTGACTACAGGGGGGGCTGATAGGGTGACTGGCTCGAGTTCCAGGCCTAAGGGATGATTTCCCGATGGGCTCAAGTCGATCAGACGCCCGGGTTACGTAGTCTAGACTATGCAACGTCTTACAACAATAAATAATCCTCCAGTTAGCAAACTTGAACCCTTCTGAGGCTTTCAGTGACTATCAGATACTTGGAAATAAAAATTATTTATAGGAAACTCTAAATTACAATTTTTAACCAAAGTTATGAATTCGAATGAACACCTCGCTAGATTTACTGACCAAACACGAGAATCAATCTGATTGGGAACTCGATAATCAACCGTCGTTATTTTTTTTTTCATAAACGTCGATCTCGTTTCGAGACTAACCACGTACTCGTGTAATTCGTAGGTTCGCAAGGGTCCTCGATCAGAATTGTTCATGGTACGTACACGGTTGCAGCGAGTATTACAAATCCGTGATCGGTGCACAGTCGAACGTATCGATCCGGCTCGACTGTACACACACACGTACATATAGAGGCTCGTGGCCGACGGTCACGTTGCGCTCGACCAATTTGTGGTTTCGCCTCTTTTCATGGCCGAATACCTTTAATGGTTTGCACGAGGTTTGCCTTCGATTGACCGTCCCAGGCCTGGCGTCGATACCGTTAACGTGTGCCAGGGAATCTCCCATTATTTGCCTCGATGGAAATCGTTTCGATCGTGCAATTTGATTTCTTGCGACAGCCTTACTATTGATAATAGTAATATATAAAATAAAGTACAAAATTCAAGCCAGGACACTAACGACAGGATATTGCCAAACAAGAGGTGGATGCAATGAAAAGTTATTACAAGTACCGTCAACAACTACCCCATGAATAACATTAGACGTCGTCATTATGAACGGATATAGCCCAGGATCGCGTGAATTTCGTAGGAAATAGGGTGAGGAAAAGGGGTGCGCGGGCGAAGGGGTTGAGATTGGCTCGAATTGCCGTGGATCGCAACGAGATACGAGGATGCTCGAAATCGTGAAAACGGAAACTTTATCGGGCCCTGTCTCGCCGAGAAATTGCCCGTGCTCTGCTTTTCTTTCCGGTCTTACGATTATACCGTTTCCGGCTGGACGTTTGTACGATTCTTATCGACGGATTAAACGGGCTTCCTCGATTGGACGAGCCGTTCGATCGATCCCGACAATTAGCCGAGACTTAAGGCAATTATTGAATCGTTCGAGGACGGCTTAGATGCTTTGCTGCAATTAATTCTTAAAACGAAAGCGATTTTTCAATTTCTAAAAATGTTCGATAAAAGTGTTAATAATAATCCGCCATTGTCTCGGAAACTGTCGGGCGTGAAACGAACGGGCAACGAAGAATTTCCGGAATCCCTTAGGTATTCGACGATACTGCGATTTCCAGGGCCAATGAATGAGCCGCCGCCACGAAATCCCAATGGAAGGTATTGCAGGCATCCGCTCCGCTCGCGGAGAGTCCCGGCGAAATCGCGAATCGTTTAAAACCGCGCTGACATAGTTACACGACCTCGTTACCGGCTCCGCGCTTGCCGCTCGTTGTGCAATCGGTACGAAATCGCCGCGGAAATCGTCGGAAAAGCCGGATAAGCGCGTAGGCTTATATCGCGGGGAAAGTTCGGTTAAATCGATAACACCCGCTGCCTAGTTGACTGATAGACCGGTTAATTTGGCACGAGAAGGTCAGGGAAGTTTAGAAAATTATGCAAATTTTTGAGTTTTGGACAAAATTAGAGAAACTCGAAAAATAGGGAATATGAGAATCGTTTAAATTTGCAAAATTTGCAAAATAAAAGCTACCACAATTCCAACCACTTGAATAAAAAATGAATCTGAATTTCACATTACAAAAACCAAACACCAAATTCTCACAGACAGAAAAATTCTGTAACATTTATTGTTGCAATTCGAGCCTGTTGGTAAAAAAATTCCGATCCTCTCTATTTTTTTGGGAAAAATTCACACCGACAACAAACTCTCGATAATCCTTGGCGAGTTGAAGGAACACTCTGTCAGTTTTGAAATAATCGTTCGCAGAAGGTAGACGGTCGCGGAATCGAAAGAGTGCACAATAGGTTTGTTCGAAAAGCAAGCGTGCACAATGTGGCATTGGGAATGGCAGATGGAGGCGACGGGACGGTGACGAATGGTTTGTTTCGAAGCTGTCGTACATTTTTCTTCTCTCTTTTTTTTTTTTCATCCTCAGTCTGCGTGAAATATCAGTCTGTTCGACGCTCGTCCCCCAACGACCGCGTCAAACGCGCATCCGCTTCGAGATACGCTCCTCATCTCCGCGTTTTTCATCGCTTCGGCTCCGCTTTCAAACCGTTCGGCATCAGGGACACCTACGAAAATTTAACGTCCGACCACGCAGTGCAACATTTCACGGCATCCCTCTTTTCCTTTTTTCTTTTATTTTCCCGATGCTTCGTATTCGACGGACAATTCGAAGTACGCGTTCTTTTATTTTAATTTGTTGAGAATTTTATTCGAACACCTTTTAGCTTTTTAATGTCGCAGTCTATGCAACTTGTATAAAAATTTTTGAATCGAATAATAATAACACGATGATCTAGTGCCACTCGAATACGAGTCGAATTAAAGAGGCGAAGGGTTAAACGCGAGAGGGTCACTTGACGCACGCGTTTGAACAAAATCTGAAAAAAGAAGGTTCTGAAAGGATAGGGGATGAAAAATAAACGAATCTCGGAGGCTTTTGACTCGTTTCTGAGAGCAAGTATCCGAAACGGGGCGGTGGCGGTATCGCGTACGAATATCGTCGCGCACGAGGTACCAAGAAGTACCCTTTCCACTTCAGCTCTTCAGCCTGTGACGAGGCGTGGGCTTAAAGCACCATCCAAAGAAAATATTAGGGTCGCCTGTCACCCCCGTATGAGCTCTCGAGTCTCTGGCTCGCCTTAAGCAGCCCTGTCGCCAACATTTATATCCCTCCTCTCATCTTTTCTGTCTTTTGAAGCTGACGCAGGATCAGCTTCTAGTCGTCTCAAGCCGCTACGCCTGATAAATTGCTATTGAAAAGCACCGCGATCGTTTTCCTAGCCCCAGAATTTCTTATTTCTTAACTCCGCCAAAGAATTTATCTTCTTTCCTCTATCGTTCCTTGGTGCTAACCTGTATCCCCTTTATCCTGATTTTAATAAAAAAAAGGAGCGAGCAAGCCTCGATACAAGAATCGATATTATCGATTTGGCGGACATTCACGAGGGTAACGCAAACAAGGAGCCACAGTCGAAAGGACAGACGGCATCGAAAAGCTGTTTGCAGTGTTTGCCGTGGGAAGAAAGGGGGGCTTTCGATCGCTTCGAATCGAAGGAAATTTCGAGCTGCCGCTCCGAAGCGGATTGTTTGATTTATCGTGGGATGCGCGAAAACAACGGACTTCTGCCAATATTAATCCGACAGGGAATTTCGGTGCGCCGTTCGGTTCCAGGCCACTTTGTTTGCCCCGAAACCCCGTGCGGAGAGAGTTGGGTCCAGCAGTTTCCTAAAGTGGGTCATAGTAACGCGGCCAAATCTATCTACCCCTCTTGTAATTTCCTAGCCCTCGAGCTTCCAGATCCGCTCCTGTTAGCCGGCGAACGTCCTCGTCCCGATACGATTTCCAACTGCAATCGAGTTTCGTACACACGGCTGCTCGATCCTACGGCTGTACTACTTCGTTCCTCTTTTACCCCGTGCTTGAAAGCTTAGAAGCTCGTCCTTTCGTTTCACACAGGGAATACATTAATCATTCCTTTGGAGGTCCTTCCGAGGATTCTTTGTCTTTTACTTGTAAATAATTGAACTGGGGGACAAGGATGATCTCATAAAGTTCTGAAATTTCAGGGTGCATCTGATTTAGGTTTCTTTCTTCAATATTAATATTTTGGGATTCATCCCAAATATTACTCATCGAATATCTAATAAAATTATACCCTTTCGATGTAATTGTAATTATTCAGGACACTCGTTCGATCTTTCGAGAGGGGCTGACTTTATGGCAATTTCTGAGCAGTTTGCCAGAAGTTCGGCCATCATCTTCGAGGAAATATCGATCGGAGCAACTTCCACTTAATTTCTCGGAAGTGAACCTACTTCTATACCCTCTTAATCCAGACCTTTAACCCTAGCTGAAAGGGTACAATGAACCAACAAGCGATTCCCTTGTCCACTCTTTTGTGCTCGACGAACAAAAATTCCTTCGTCTTTGTGGAAAGTTCGCGATCCTTCGCAAGGGGTTACTTGTTGAACCACTGCTCCCGTGGTATTTTATTAAAAAGGGATCAACGCGACCAACATAGCTCCAAAATCGATCGATCATTAACTAAAGTGCTTCCGAATAATGTATGACCTACTTGCGTTATTTTCGTGTCTCGGATTTCTTAAGAAAAATCCTGAAAGTAGATCGTATCGAAGAATATTGCCAAAAGGATTTCGAAATAGCAACAAAGGTAACATTTGAAAAAGTGACTTATTTCTAAAAATGGTTTCCAAGTTCTAAACTTCTTAAAAACGAATCACAGTATCCCTCTCCCAAATTTTTATTTCAACCCCATTTTGGTCAGGTGCAGTCCCGCATTTCGAGCAATTTGAGAAATTTGGCAGAAAGGATTTGGAAACTGGAAGGGGATTCACCGTTGACCCAGGAATCGTACATCACCGGCAACGCGAAAAGTTTCTCGAGCAAAATTGGGACGGCGCGGTTATCATCGTTTTATCCGACGACAGTCCGCCTCTTCTTGGTCGTTTGTTTCTCCTGTGAAAATTCCGCTCGCGTAACAACGATGCGTTATAATTAGCCGGTATATTACACCGGGCAAATCGAGTTATCGTTCTAAATAGGTTGAGCCGTTTACAAGGTTCCGCGCTGGCTGTGAAACTCGCTGAAACAAACGGAATAATACGCTCCAAGTGTTTCGCGACATTCCCGGATGCAGCGGCTTCATAAAAGATATACGACACCGCCAGTTTCGACGCGGGGGTCGTAAACGACGGGGCTGATTCCCGATTCCTGTTTACCGGGCGTGCACTTTTAAAAGGGACGGTACCGAGGCGCGCGTATAATTGATGAAATATTCCTCAGGCAACGGACTCGCGACGATTTCTAAGCCGGAGACGAGAACGCGACCGCCTCATGAAATATTCGTCCGGCCGGGAGAAACACCTCGACGCCCTTCGGGGATCCCCCCCCATAAAACCGAGCCCCGGCATTAGTTACACCGTGCCGCGATAAAAAATGCACCCTGCCTCCATTGTCCGCCCGCTCGCTGGCCGTGGCTTTATTGCGCCCACCGCTGGATGCCTGTCGACCACCCTGATAAACGATAGACCGAAAAGGACCGACTTCGAAATAATTCCTGGCAAGTGTAATTCTGAGGGTAGTTACGTGTGACTACACCGTTCTCACTGAAGCGGCTAAATAACGAGGGGTGTCTGACAATTTCCACGAAAGCAGAAGGGGAGCGGGGGAAGCGACGAAATCGAAACTTCCAAACGCTTTTCCAGCGACTTTTCACCGCGTGACACGCGATGCAGCTCGCGAAGATTCGAGAAGTTTTCGAGCTTTTCGAGCCGCGGTCGCAGATGACGAGGGAAAATGGAGGATAATTTCTGGCCCCGTTAGAATCTCCAGCAGCCGTTAAATTAAACGATCCCCCTTTCCCGACATACCAAAGTGTCCCTTCCCGACGCGTTTCGATTCTAGTACGTGTGCACGGAATGCAACAAGGTGCTCGTTCAGCAGCCGGAACCTGTACAACACCGCGTTGGCTAAATACCGTTCGACAGACGAGCTTTCTTGACGGATTGCGCCTTCAAACTATTCCACGTTTCTAACAATTTTGGCATTGTCAGCTGGGAGATTGGATAACCGAAATACCGCGGCGACGATTGCAACTTTGAATCGCTTAACTTCAAAAGCGTAAAGCAAACAAGTACCAATTCTTGCTCCATAAATAAATTACAATATGGCCCAGAATTTTTAAAAATTCCTCCCACAAGTTCTCAACAATCGTAACCCAGGAAAACAGCCATCCTAGCTTATCTTCCGCAGGAAAGTAAGCACTCCGCTCTTGGACCGCCTTAAAATGCAAAGAAAACTTTTCTCGTTACTCTTTCAATTATCCGGTGGCCGTTTCGCCCGCGTCTCCCAAGCCAATTATCCCGCGTCTCGAAATCTAGCCGGACCTCCTCGATCGTAGGCCGGTTAGCGCGTGCTGCCGTCGCAGAATCTTACCCCGGTAAGGGCGACCCTCGGCCAAGACCGAGCAATTACAAGCCCTCTCCCCAACCAACCGCCAACCGACTGAAAAGTGTCGTCCTCTCGTTGGACGAGCGTTGCGGCCCATTTAGGGGACCACGGTTGAAATTGGTATCGGTAATTGCGACGAGCCGAGGGATCGGGTATAATTGGATTAGTTTTATTTCCGTGGATCCCACGGCCCGTTTCCTCGAACGTGCAAGCTTTTTTCATCGCGAAAACGACTTCTTTAGCTTTTTTTTTTTTCTTTCTTCTCTCTCTCCGCGTACCTTTTCGTAAACGGCTCGAGGTGCTCCAACAATGCCGAGCGAGACCTAATTTGACGAGAGTTAAATAATTTAATAGCTCGGTTCCCCGTACAATAGCCGACGGCCGGGGCTTTTGTTTATAGGCCGGACCAGGACCTTCGAGTTTGACCCGGGCGAAATTTTCACGGATACACGTTAGCTGGCACGGAAAAATATGCGATAGTTTCGTTCGCGGCGATTCCCTTCAGGTTTCACGACTCTGAATAAATAAATAAACGCGCGAAAGGGAAGGGGGGTGGATAACCGTCTCCATTCTCCTTTGGTCGCTTTAATCATCGAGGCGTAATCCCAAAGGAATCGATCCAAAGGAGCGCGGCGGAGCCACGATTAAAGAAGAAGAGGAGAAGTAAAAAAAAGGCGGAATCTTATGAAAACTCTGCATAATTCACGGTCGACCGGGCAGCGCCAGCCACTTTGACGTCGCTAAATCCCTGCTCGTTTTCCGTCCCGCCTCCAAACCACCCCTAATTTGTCTTGCAGAGCACGTTGCGCGCCTCAAACGCCACTTTTCCGCTCGAGCGGCATGCCAAGAACACCGTCGCCTTCCACCATCAAGGAAATCCGCTCGGCTTGCCTCTGTTGATCATCTTTTGGAGCAACGAGGAAACCACCTTGAAGCGACGAGGAAAAAGCCGAGGTACGTGGCCGGCTGCGAGATCCCCGTGAGAATCGCGAAAACGATCGAGGCCCGGAAGAGGAAGGTTTAAAGCGTGCGCCAAAAAAGCCTGAAGAACGACGGGGAGAGCTAAAGTCGAAGAACTCGTAAGAGATCGCCCCGTTTCTTGCCCCATGGATCTTCTCTCGGAAGATCTAGGTGTTACACGGCGCCATCGATTTGTCCCCGAGTGACCATCGGGGTCAATTCGCTCGAAAACTCTCGGCACCGCTGAGAGGGATAAAATAGAGACACAGTCGGGAGGAGGTCGCTCGAAAAGAACTCGATGTAACTCCTGCTTTGTACTTCAGGAAATTAACATAATTTCCACTGGGTGAATTAGGAAATTAAGCTTTTCACCTGGCAGCTCGGGACGTTAATGTAATTTCCACTTGCTACCACAGAGAATGAATAAAATTTCGATTTGGAGATTAACCGATTGTCCCTCGAGTCAACCCTAGTCTCCCAAATAACCCCCTGGAAATCTCTTCGAGGTTATGTTACGAAGGGGTTGTACCAATCCCGGCTCAATCATCATCAAATCAAACGAAACATTGAAGGATACTAAAAGAGAAGAATAGAGGATGTCATTGGAGCCAAGAACGACCAGGAATCAGCAGTCCTGACACCCATGAAGAATCAGAACAGATACCAGATGAAAGTTTCGAGGGAACATGACGAGACCCACTGAATTCGGGGAATCTGGACATCCTGGGGAACGGTCGAACACGATCTCGAAAGTGAGAAAGAGAGAAACGCGAGGAAATGGAGGAGGAAGCGACGAGTTATGAGGCTGTATTTATCCCAGCTTAACCTACGACCGACCTAGCTCAACCGATCTTCGAGACCACGGACTGGCCGCTCACAGATTGAGACACGATCGTGGATGAGCGCGAGAGGTGAAGAGGCGAGGGGAAAAGGGATGGGAAAATCCGAAGGTGGCTCGAAACTAGCCCGGAACTAACTGTTCGTATAAATTTGTGGGGATTCGCTAGGGCGTTCGACTGTAAGAGAGATATGGGTCCGAACACCGCTGGACAGAATCTGTGTTCCGTCGCTTTTCTTCGCTCGATGTGTTTCCTCTCGCACGGCCACTCGTGCCACGCTGCTGATTTGTTTCGCCGTTATCAGCAATTGAACAAGATTCACAGACTTTTCAACTACCGACCGAGGATTTCGTGAAATTAGCACCCCAAGTCGTATTTAGTGTAGCAGTGCTTTTGTATCTTAGGCGATTAGTAACATTTCTAGTTAGCAGTTTAGACTAGTGTTAAAAATCCTACTTGGTGTCTTTGAAAATTAGTAAATTTCCATTTGGTAATTTAGACAATTAATCAAATTTATATTTGATATCCTAGATAAATCTAATTTTCTCCTCATCCTATTATCTTTTCCTTGATTAGACATAAATTTGATTGAAAATTAGTGGAACGAGGACGGTACATGACAAACTCTAGCACATATGCGAGCACACGTTCTCCTCGTAACTCAGAGTGAGGCGAGACGTGTGTTTATCGTCGATTGCGATCGTAATTATCTAGAATCATAATTTCATGAACACGACCGTTTAAACTAGACGATAATAGGCCGCTTACAAGATTATGAGGATTTCAATAGCTCTGCATTCAGTTAATCCAGTTTAGCTCGTAACGTGGTGTTAGTTGGACACGGTGTTTCAAGAACAGAGATTAATATTATAAATCGTTATACAAAGTTTAAACTTTATATGACTAAACAATTTTTAATCCAAGTCTAAGATTTATTATAAATAATTTCCATTGTACCTACTTTCCTTGAAACACTATATACTACTCTTGTCAAAGTATCAAACAGAAAATTAAATAATTTTCACAATACACACTTCCCTTGAATCACCCTTTGGATCTGTACGAGTCACTTATCGCTGGATTCCCAGCGAAAGGGTTCGCAGCTAGTTCCCGTGGGTTTGTTCGATGTCGAAAATCTGTCCCTGAATCGAGGAGGGATGGTGGGTTTCGAAAACGACGTATGTCCAACGCGATAGCAACAAGGGCGAAGGGGGGCGGGTAACGATCGCCGGCAATTTTGCTAATTTTGCTAAATTACGCGAAACGAACGATGGACGATGGGGCTTCGAGCTCGTTACATCGACCACTCGATAACGATATCGATATGGACCGGCCAGATGGCGAAGGGGTGGTGGTCGATCGCGATAACGCGGCGGCGATTCGTTCATCCCCTTTGTCCGTGTCGTTTTTGAAACGCGAGCGAACAAAAGGGTGGACACGATCGTAAAGGGAGACCTTTACCGTTCGACGGTGCCGGAATTAACTGCTGAAGGGTTGCTCGTTTTCGATACAACATAATCGATCGAGCATTCCACCCCGAAATACTTCTGTTGCGCGCCCACCCGTTTAACAAACAATAACGATTAATTATATCGCCGTTTCCGGCGTGCAATGAACGCGAAAATTATAATCGTCCGGGTGTTATTCCTGTAAACGATCGCTAATTGGCTATCAACGTTACAATTATCAATTTGAGTAAAATATTTGAAGAAATTTTGTAATTTAAAATTCCCTTACGAGACTGATCCAATCTCCATCTGATACCTCAGAAAATTAGCATAGTGGAAATGAATAGAATCGTCGCTTGTAACTCGAGTGTCCAGCTTCGACACGAACCCACGAGACGAATTCTTCGGGTCGAATAATAGTTCGACGGTGAGTCATGGCGGGTAGAAGATTACGCCTTCGAGCTATTTTTGCTTTCGATTCGACGAGCCAGGTCCTCCTCTCTATTTCTGTGACCCGGTTCCATCGTCGTTCGCGATCACGGGATCCGAGATCCCGGAAAACGTATTCGCCGTCGTTCCAGCCGTTTCTTTTCTTTCATTTTTTTTTCTCCCCTTCCGACCGATGCTTCCACGTCCATCCAAGAAATGGGAAATTAGGTGCAGGGACGCGAATGAGAACGTCAAGAAGAAGGAAGAAGAAGAAGAAGAAAAAAGAAAAGGTAAAGACCAGCTTTGCTTCCGATCGAGACTGCTGACAAAGTCAGGGGAAGAAGCTGGCGTCTGACAAGAACTGGCTGCCTCCACTGACGGCTTCGCGGCGACCGGAATAATTCGATTGTGTCATCGGCCGAATTTTTCCTCCACGCCTTATTTATATACGACACTGTTCCAAAGTATTAAATTACTCGAGACGTTTCACGAAAAATCAGAGCCCGTGTTTTCAAACATCCAGTGGAATGGATTATTTATAACTTGGGATTGGAATTTTATTTGTATGATTTGGAATTAGTCAAATTTCAATTAGTAACTCAGAAATCTAATACCCACAATATTAATATTACTCAAACAATCTCCAAACTATACAAAATACAAGCAACCCCTAAAATACCCTTAAAAAAAGACATTTCCTCGTACAAAGAAGCCCAGAAAGGGAACCAGGACGTTAATCAATTATCAGTTTTCCCGTGCGCTCTTTTCGTCCTAACGTAAGCTGCTCTTGTTCCTGATAGTTTCGAGAGCTCTTTCGAATCTGTTGGACGCTTTCCAATTACCAAAAAGCATCTCCGCGATCGATCCACTCGATCGTAATCCGTCGGGTGGACAATTACGAGAAGGGGGACGGCTCGGCTAAGGAGACACGATTCCGGAGCGTCCGGCAGCGTTTTACCTTCAAAGGAACACGTTGACGTATGTCGCCGGAAACGGCAGTCGTTTAATCGCGACGGAAACCGTACGCAGCCTCCTTTTTCATCCGATCCAATTACGAGCCACCCCCCCCCCCCCCCACCCATCCAGTTACGTAATTGCTGTCGTCTGGTACTCGATGAAATTCGAACTCATATTTTCAAGTCCTCCTAAAACCCTCTAAGTTTCCTTTACAGCTTAGCGCGAGGATATTCCTTGTATATTTCTACAAGCTATTGTTTTTAGAATTAGTAATTATAAAACAATATACTTTGAGAAGCTCTGATGCTGTAACGGCGCAGAGAGTCGTAACAAGAGGTATTAATTTTTAAATAACGAACGGGCGTTCGTTAAGGGATCGAGTTAATGAATAATAACGAAACGATCAGTTGTTGTAAGAGAAAACGGGGTTAATCGCGAGCAAACAGATGAAATTTGCAGAAAAGACCGGCTCTAGCTCCCCGGGGTATTATATTTCCATATATTGATGTTGCACGATCGACAACGAAGGGTGGGTCAATCAACGTAGACGAGGGTAACCGAAGAACCGATGGCTCCGCCAATTTCAAGCGTTTCACCTAACAAATGGACTCTCCTATTTTTCGCCGGGGCTCTCTATCTCTTGGCTTGGTTACGATATCGGTCGAGTCTCGGCCCGATGAATTATTCATTTCATTCCACGGGATTGGAGGGAGAGGGCGACCCTGCCAATCGTCGCGTGTTACGAATACGCCTCTAATTGCTTCTTCCTACGATTCGAACGAATCCTGTCGGGGCTCGCTGAATTATCGAGTTCGTTGTTCAAATAAACAGAAATTTATGGACTTGTGCGATCTGATGAAACGAAATGATTGCAAAGTCGTAACTAAAAAAATTACAAATCTTATAATAAATAAAGCAAAGCGGAGACTCAGCAGCAATTATTTTTTAATAATCCTGAATTACGACTACAGTAATATACATTTCGCAATTAGATGATAATTAATCACGAGTGATAAGAGGCTAGACTGAAATATCTGGCAATTAGACTGGGGTCGCTGGTGAATGAACGTCGGTGCTCAATGAAGGGGCTGGTGCATATCAATCATGTGCAAGTCGGTAAGTCATGAATGTTCAGCCCCAAGCTCGATCATCGGCTGTTTTCCCTGGAAGGGAAGGTTTCTTTCGTGCAATCAATAACCATTGTCCCGAATTCGTGTACAATTTGCCGCGTGCCAGCGTGCCCCATCGCAGGCTACTATTGATTTCTGCACTTTCCTGAAGAGCCTCTCGAACCAATTCGTTCGAGCTGTTCGCGCGCTAACCCTCCCCCTTTTCTCGCCTTTCCATTTTCACCCCCGACCGAATCAAATTCCGACTTTTAATGGACCAAATGAGTGCCACTCGAGACCCATCGACCCCTACCATTCTTTCTTATCACTCGTAAGAATATTTCTATTATTTCATTTCAATTCAACCCTCGAACAGTCACAATGGTAACAAAGCGTTATGAATATTGACCCTGAAAATGTCAAATTTGTCGCAACCAGGTAGAAATAAGGTCTAATCAATTTCCATCGAATCGAAGACAGACATCGACTTCGAAACGTCTTCAGCGTGGCATTAAGGGTTTCGCTGGAAGACGATGGAAGGATAAATTCAAGCGACGCCGTGATTAATTGAATCTCGAAAGTGGCGGCTGATATCGCGGGCCCGGGCCACTTAACGATCCCCGCGTTCTTGCCCTCCGGCCTGAATATTCCGGGGTTTCATTAATTGACCAAGATCTGCGTGCAGATTAAATTGGCTCGTGCCAACCAACCCGCAAGAAAGTGAATTGCAAATCTTATAAACCCTGTTGGTTGGGGGTGGCCAACGCGTCCCAGCCTCGAAATAATATGATTGCGGCTAGAATTTTTCATCCCCCACGAAAACTATTTCCTGAACTTCCAAAATTCTGACAGTAATATTACTTTTTCCTTTTGTTTTTAATTTGCAGGGTTATTCGAGGGTTAATTTTTATTTGCAAAGATTGATATCGAATCTGAAATTACGTGTTACAGATTGAGGGTGAACCGTGTTTGTTAGGAAATTTCCGAAATCTCGGGAACGTGATCCCAAAAACACCCCTCGTTAGCGGAGGCACAAAGGAATAACAAGGGTGGTGACAAAGAGCGACCTTCTACAGGGGTGGATTTACGGATCCAATAAAAACAATCGATGGACGTGTATTCGTAATAACCGACGACATTCACAGTGTTTAATCCGTGTTGTTACATTGATTATCCCCTAACTGGAAATGTATCTTTGATTAGTTAGAATCACAAGAAATCGGCATTGTTTATCGATAATTTACTTCATAACAGGTTAAGGGGCGAGGAATGTCTGTGTTCGTAAGCCAATCGTACCCTCGGTAATTGGTTCATGGCGGTGCCCATAACTGACAAATAAATTCACCCGACCGAGCTCCTTTAATTGAGGATCGTACAATAAAGAAGGCCAGAGCTCAGTCGACCCTTCGAATTTCTTTTATTTACGATCCCCTGCCCTTCTTGGTAATCGTTGGCAACAAAAAAAGGAGGAAGGAAAGTTGAAAGTTGAACCGAGGCAAACTAACAGGGTCGATAGAATAAGAATCCGATTACTTCAGTCACTTTTGGGGGTTCAAATGTTAAATAAATTTCAAACGAAGTATCTGAATTTCGAATAATACCAAATCCAAATACTTCGCTTAAAAATGTATAAGGAATTCATATTTGAAAAAATATTACTAAATATTGAGGAATATTGTTTTCCATTTTTTCTTAAACGACCAATAACCATAATTGACGAAAGGGACCATCTTTTACCCGCTCCTTTTTTCTTTTTCACTTTCACCCTCGTCACGACCCTCTTTTCCCGCGTGTCCCTCGAGATTCTTCCTTTCATCGTCCTCTTGACGTGCAGTTTTCATCGAACGGCAGCGAGATTTCGTGCCACGATTTCGAAATTCCCGATCGACAAAGGGGAAACTTGTCTCCTACCAACAATCAACTGTTTCGTATTTTTTTTTTTGCAACGTTCGTTGGCGAAAAGAATCACTACCGCGAAGTTTCGTTGTTTATCGGCGGGAGACCACCTGGTGCAAGCCCGGTCGAACGGGCACGAAATGAAACGCGGATCATTATTTCACCGCGATTCTCGGCGATATTCCGGCCGGAGAAATTGCACGATCCGATTTACGGCCGAAGATTTCTCTTCCCTGCGATTGCTCGCTTCCGGGTCATTTTTCATCCAGCAACGCCGCTGTCCAGATTTATATCGTCTTTGGTTTAAATTAATAATCGAATTCGAAGTACACGAATAAAAGACTGAACGTTGTTCGTTGATTTAATTGGCAATCTAGATCGAAATATGCAAATTGAAAGTTTCGACGGAAAGAATAGCTGGATCGTTCATTGGGGGGATAGTATTTTCCGGCTGGACCGCAATGGACCGATTGCAATCTTCAAAGCGAGATGTATGGCGTGGCAAAAAGCGTTTCCGCTCGGAACGATGTCGCGTCGATTCGCTTGTTTATGGAACAGTTTGTCCCGGAGACGACAGACACCGGCTTGAAACGCGAATTTCATTTCTCCCCTTTCGAATATTTCATTCGACCCGTGTAAATTGATTGCCAGAAACATCAAAATACAACACATTGGACACCAGTATCGAATAATTAGTTTCAAAGATAATCTAGAGACATGTTTTATTATTTCTAAAAGTACAAAGATAGGAGAAGAATAAAATGACTTTACGGGATATTTGATCGGGCAATTTATAGAAAAATGTTATTTTTATGTCTTTATCGATAGGCGGTCGAATATTTACGAGCGTCGGTGTAGAATCGAAGCGGAGCGAGTTTTATTCGTTTTGTCGGCGGATCGTCAACTGCGAGCGCGCCCCGTTTCTATATTCGCGGATTGGCTTAATGAAAATCGCTTCGTCGACCGTATTAATAAGGTTACAACCGTCACGATCGTCGGACTCCGTTTGAATTTTCCATTTTAAATCATCGCCGGCCAGCCGACCGATCACCCACCCCCTCCACCCCCGTGTTCGTTTCAATATTCCAACGTTATCCAACAGTCGAGATAATTACAACGATCGAAATATAAAGCGGGGACAGAGGACAAAGGGAACGGTAGACGGTAAAAACAACAAAAGGACGAACCTACTGAGCGTTTCAAAAATATTTCGCCGATTTAAATTTGCCAATTCATTCGAAATCTGAAATATAATTCTATGTAACGCCAGCTTACGACACGCAAGGATGAAATATGGAAGCACCAAAGTGTTAATAGAGTTCGATCAAGGTAAACGGATAAAGTAAGAAGCGAGCTGGTAGCCACAAGTTCATTAAATATCCAGGACACCGTCGGTTCAATCTTGAATGAGTTTAAATAAGAAACCGACGTTCCCTCCGCGTCCTGAAGTATTTAACTACTCGAGATTCCGCCTAGACTATCGGTGACACTATAATTACTTAAGTTCTCGGGACACTGGGCTATCCGTTCGATCCTTGAATTATTCCGAAAGCGCAGGATCACGTATCCTCCGGAGTATCAACAATTCAATAGTCAAAAGATGAAACATCAAACGTCCGTTGGTATTCCGTGGCGTGTTTCGCAGAAAAACCACGAAAACTCGTCTCGAAGTTTTCTGAAAGGATTCTAAACAAGAGAAGGAGGAAAAAAAAAGTGGGGGGGAAAGAATATAAGACTATTTTTCAGCGGTCGAGCCGGGGATACGAATCGATTCGCGTTGTTTCTTTTCGCCCAACTTTCTCTATCGAGCTTTACGATCGTTTCCGCGCGGAGACGAAAAACTTTTCGAAAACACTCCGGCCAACTTTTCTGTCCGTGAAACTCGAAGCTACGAGCCGAATTCGATCGACGTACACCCTCGCAACCGCCACCATTGTTTATAATAATCGAGATCAAGAAATAATTCTTCCTTAGGGGTTTGTGTTCGAAGAAATTTATTTTGGAAAAGGAACTCGACGTAAAATTTATTTTTTCTCGACGTTAAAAATCGTAGCTGGTTTTCAAGGGGTTGAAAACGGGGGAAGAAAGAAGAGTAACCAGATCGAGAGCCGGTATCATCGGGAAGCAATAACAATTGGCCGGCGACGGAAGCGGACGTGACGTCAACAAGCGTGCAATTTGGCCTGCGACGCGAGAATTGGATTCGGCGAGCCTCTTTCCATCCGTATCCGCGTATTCATCTCGCCCTGTTCCGCTCTTCGACGATTTCGAATTCTCGAATTAACTCCTATTCGGTAGTGTCGCGACCCCCATTGCCACGCCCCCCGTGGCTGCACGTCGCGAAATTTATGCGACGATATTGCGTGTCTCGTGCATTTCGGACCCCTCCTTCGGAGCCCCGCGCGGATTTTAACGCCAACCCCCGTAATTCGTTTCCGACCACCCGCCGATAACACGCCATATCCTCCATAATTTATTGGCGAACGATATCATTTTCTGTAGGTCACGATTTTTAGCTGAATTAAATTTTAATAGCTAAAATATATCGTCGAAGGCAACGGCAGATTCTTATGCAAACACCCCCGCGCGGTACGACAAACCTCATCGAAATAAAAGCCGGCAAGTACATAATTTTTATTCAAGATGTGTCACAAAAGCGCCGTATCGGAGGGCTGCTACGACCAAGAATACCCTCCTAAAAAAAAAAACGAAGAAGAAGAAGAAAAAAAAGAAAAATTGAAGCTTTCCCGTGGCCTTCGCGTGGATCGAATCGATACGCGACCTCGTAAAATTCCGAACGGAGAAGCAGGTGGGGTTCGAGAGGAGAAAATGTTGGCGGCTCGGGGGCGCGCGCGGATGCAGAGCCCCGCGAACGTGCACGGGGCGTGACTTAAAAACCAAGAGATAAATTGAAATTCCCCGATACGCGGCGTTTCTATATTTACTTGTGGCCGAAAAAAAAAAAGGAAAAACCTCCACGTCGTCGTCGACGAAGCGTGCGAGTCGATGGAAGAAATGAAAAGAAGTTGCCCCCTTCGGTTCGGCAGACGGCGAAGGAAGAAGACGAAGAAGGACGAGGGGAAAAAGACCTTTTCGCGAGGTAAAGAGCACAAGGGATACCGCAGCTCTGAAAGGAGCTTCAGGGTGAAATCGAACGGCATAATAATGGAAAGTCGAACGGGCAGGTTCAATTTTGAAAATGGATGTTCCTCGTAAGTCCTTCGAGGTACTGAAGCTTGACGCGTGTGTCTTCGCGGCTACACCGCGTCTCGATAAAATCTATGCCTTCTGTTTGCAACCAGATCAAACTTGAATTAATTGATCAAACTTAAGAATTAAAGACAAAACAATTGCTCACTCTGTACATATTTCAAGTTAAAAATATTGAAAGCATACAATTATTTTTAGGAAGACACGTGACATCGCGTGTCATGGGATTGTTATCGGGCCACCTGGTGTACAACGAAACGGAAACACAGAAATATCGAAGGGTGGTCGAAATTCATCGAAGGAGAATGAACGGCTGTTGAACGGGACGGGAGTTCGAGTGAATCGAATTCTAGTTTGAATATTCCACTTGCGCGATATTTGTTTCGATGGACACCAATTAGCGAAACTCTGACCTGTTAACTGGGTAACTCGTTTATACTGTTTGCCTCCATTCAACCGATTTTGCATTTAATTATACCATTATATCCTTGTCCCGGAGAAGGACTATTTTTCCTGACAGGATTCTAGTTATTTAAAAAGATGTTCGTGTATTTTAATACAGAAATAAGAAAATGATTTTTCAACTCTGAAATACCACCGAATTAATCCCTATTTTCTGAGCTAAAAATATTTCTCTGAATGCAATTTTCTCAACGCGTTGAAAAGCTAATTTCGTTCGAAATTCGATCATCAGTATGCGATACTCTCGAGTTGGTTTCGAATGTTTTTTATATCATCTCGTTTTACAAAAATACTCGAGCCGAATTTCCACTGTTGGATTTCCTCGATTGATGGTACGTACGAAAAAACGAGATAAAAAAAAAAAATAAACGAGAAAATATCTCCGGTTTTGATAAATGGTTCCACAATTCGAAGAGGATTCCACGTTTCGTCGAACACTTGGGACCCGACTGACACTCGATCTTCGATGTTTCGGTTTAAAACACGATACCTAAAATACAGAGATTCTCGATGGCCCGTAAATGGAATTTCAAAGAGACTCTGTCTCTTCGCTCCACTATTTTTTTTTTTTTTTTCAATAAAATGAAACGAAAACGAAGCAGGGGTGTCGAGTTCGTTCGCTCTCTCTATTCCTCTCTAGGTTCGTTTCAGTCGTTCGGTCGGAATTCGACTGGCAACGACAAACAAATTTAATCGCGCGGCTTACATGCCAGGATTAACCGTGGACCGTGATCGCGGTTCAGTTTTCGCATGCGAGATTTGTCCAGAGGACGAACCGACTCGCTCGAATCCGCTCTATTTCGAACCCAGTTCATTCGCGTCAAGTCTTCGAGAATTAAGCTCTAATGACAAGGTAATGACAAGCAAAAGCGTGTTGATAAATTTTGTAATACCAAATAGGAAATGCGGATCTCTCAAATTATTCTAATTCAAACTATCAAATACCCAAAGAATTAAAATGTTTTAGTACTCGAGTTTCAAATATCCCTATTCCACTGATAATCGAGTACTCTGCCTTAAAGGCCTAATCCAGAGCAGAAGCTGGGCGTAAAAGACAAGGATCCTCGAGCGTGATTTAGTCGTCCGGCTGGTTCAGATTTCGTTCGACGTCCGGGTTGGTATCGCGGCAACGAAGCAATCTCGGGGATCTTCGGAAAATTGCACGGAGCCCCCGTCAGATTATACGGAGTCCGAGATAAGGAAGTGAAATTAAACGGTAGACGCCGGTGTCTGCTTCCTGCGGGATTTCGAGATGCAACGCCGGTTTCTCGTCTGATCTCGTTTCGCCTCGATCTACCCCGCCCTTCTCCCTTTTCTCAACAACTCACCCCCCTCGTGCCCCCCGCGCTTTGTGTACGTTTCCTCCATCGTTCCACGAACTTGTCTCGAGTTGGTAATAAGATGGAGGCCGATCTCGTTTGCCTTTTTCCCCCGTTTGCTTTTTATTTCAACTTCTTCGCGACGTTACACCGAGGAATTGCCGGTGCAACGACTACCCTCCGCTTCCGGGAGCAACGATGCCGCTGTTCTTGGGCCATCCGTGCTTCCGGTTGCGCGCCAGAAAGAGTAATTACTATGGTAATGCTTGCACTGAATTTTTAACCCAGAATCGTATCGTTATGCAAGGGTAGGTTACGACGAATACATGAATTAATCCCCAAAAGACCATAATTCTTAATATTAAGGATTGAGCACCATCGAATCCTAATTTTTAATAGAACCAATTGTCGATGAGATGTTCAAATTTTCTTAAAATCCCTTTCGTAATCCAAAAATTTGCGTATCGAAGGTTTCAAAGTAATCCAGACAGGATTATCGCGAGGAACCTCGGTCGCGAAGGTTAAAATCGTTAAAAAGTAAGATAAATATCCTCTCGCGCTCAGGACAACGGCGAAGTTGGACGAATTAGCGGTCGTTAAAAGAGAAAAGAGAAGGTAATCCAATCAGTCCGTACAAATTAAATTTCCGCTCGTTTTCCGAGGGTGCAACGCAATCGAGGCATCCGTTACAATAACGACGGGGGCGAAGCACAGAGGAGAGCAAAGGGGACGAGGATGAAAAAAGGAGGAGAGAGAAAACAGCAGCTGGAAAAGGGAAGAAGGAGGAAAAATTGTAAGGGTACGGTTTCTTGTAAAGGTCGTCCCCGGGAGAAGACGAAGAAGAATAAAACGAGACGTCGTTGGCGACGGAGTGAAAAGTAAAAGGGAAGAAGGCTGCACCGAGCCCGGGCCAATCAGTGTCTGCCTCGAACCTTTCTCCCAACGGCTCCTGGGCGCATAGTCGAAAAAGGACGAGGGTAGAAATAACATAATAAGGAATAATTTTATTTGCGACTATATATCGTCACGGGCCAACACCGACGCCGCCCACCGAGCACGTCGCCTAATTTTATTTCACGCAATAGGATTCGAGTTGATAGGCACCGCTGTGCGTGTCCTCCTCCACATATATTTCATATTTCCCAGCAAAAAATCATTTCCACGAACGATCAAATAAATATAACGATGTTCGTCTGTCTTGCCTTTGTTCCACCCGTCTGATCGTACTCGGTTTTATCTACTTACAGTGGTTCGTCCATTAGTTCTACTCTTCTTATTAAATTCGATTAATTATCAGGGCCCTTTTCTCGTTTTTATTGCCACGAAATGATAATATATGGGTTCAGATTGGCTTAGTACCATAGAAACTATTCGAGGAGGTAGGAGATTGATTCTGACGGCGCGTCTGACCATATACGGACTCGATCTACTTACACTACTAGCACGATCCGTACGTTTGTTTTAATTTCACTATTCTGTCAATTTCTTTTGAGTGATTATTAAATACAAATTACAATAAATTAAAACAAAAATTGCCAAATGTATCTGAAGTTGAAATACGACCAAATACATCTCGAAATTTCCAGAAAGGAGATAAATACGGTCAGACGAAGGCCATATTTTAGCGAGTACGAGCCTACTTATTAACGCCGGTACAGGAAGGGCTGGAGGAAACGAAGAAGAGGGAAAAGGCGGTAAAAACGACAAAATGCGAAATTAACTGCGAACTCAAAGTGTGGAAGTTAAGGAGCACGGGTCATAGCTGGCAGGTGGTACGGGGCTGCCGGCGGAGAAGTCACTTTGAAAGTCAAATAAAGTTTTAAATTCTTAAACACTTTATTGCACGGGGCATTTAAATTTGAATATCATTCGATTACGGCCGCCACCTCGCGCCGCCTGACCCGTCACTACCTTATTCAAATTTATTCTACCGTCTGCCCCCTGTCGACGATAAACGTTCGACTTTCCTTCCAACAATCGTCTTATATTTGTCTCTGGTTATCGAAAAAATCCAGAACAATTTTGCATATTTTGGTCATTTTAATATAATTTTAAAACAGCTACCTCGGAAGTTTCCACGGAACCTATTATTTCAATAATCCCAATATTATTACGGCCAATTTTTCAAACTAAGTACTGACTATTTTGAGAATTTTACGATGCACTTCGAGCATAATAAATTTGATTTCGAAACAGTTTTATTTATACGCCCAATACCTGCAGCGATTATTTATTTCGACTGCATCGTAAACACCGTTGAAAGTGCCAGCTGTTTCGCGCATGTAGCCCCTAATATATTCGCCGTGCGAGTGCATGCAAAAAAATCCCCTCCCTCTCCAAAAAAAAAGAGAGAGAGAGAGAGAAGAAAGGGGACGTGAAAAGGTTGGTCCAGTTTGCCGGAGAGTTTACGCTAGTTTTACAAATTTCCCGTAAACACGCCCGGAATATATTTCATTTCCCGCATTAAAACGCAAAAATGAAAAATAAAAAAAGATGGAAGAATACAAATTTGAGTCGCGAAATCGCATTGACGACAAAAACGCGCGACGAATTGCATTTCATGGCCGGCCAACGATATCGTGCATAAACGATCCAACGTGGCGCCGCGCGAAAAACGGATTAAAAACGATCCGCGACCAATCCGTTTCGAGCACGGACACCGCCGTTCCTTCGTATTTTTTTTTTTTTTTTTATTTTATTTTGTTTCTCTCGCATTACGCTGATCCCGTTAAAAACTTTAAGCCCCGTTTCGAATACATTCCAGATGCAAATGCCACGGCGCATCTCTGATGTTCCGTGCAAGACACCGCGATTACCGCGAATGGCCAACCCGTATTTTTCCTTACCCGCCTATTTAACTCCAAGAAATATTAAACAGTCCCGATAAATTTGCAGAATCTTGCACGCCGTTTATTTCTTAAAAGTTGAAGATTATTCGAAGGCTATTTAAACAAATTTGCAGCATTTCCAATTTATGTATCTGGACAATACACAAATTTCTACTTGGAACCCTTAAAACACCATATTTAATCTATTTACCCTCCAGAGTAGAGGAACCATTTTTCCACCCATTTCTCGTAAACCATCGATTCCCGCTGCCCCCACGATCAAATTACCCTCGATTCAGCCCGACACGTTTTTCTAAGAAGCAGCCGCAACCCCGGAGGGTAACCCCTGACAGAGACACGTCGAACGCCCAAACATTTGCATTCGAGAAGCTCCCAATTTCCACCCATCGATTCCTCCTCCTCCTCTCTACGACCCTCGCCTTATCCTCGGCGAAAGAAGGAACTCCGGGAACGCGTAGAAGGATTCGTTTATCGTAGTTGCAGCTAACAAGGTCGTAAAAGGGATTGGCTACGCGTGTTCCCGCGGAGAAAGAAGGTGGAAGGCGAGGGGTTGAAAACAGTTCTCGTGTTTTTTCCTGTCTTTTCTTCTTTTTTTTTTTTTGGAAATCCAATTTGGCAAGCTAGACGGCGGCGTCGGAGGCCGGGCAACGTGCATATTTTATATGCAGTCCGTGAAAGCTCGACACGAAGAGGATGAAAGGGGGAAGGAAAAAAAACGCGAAGGCAACCAGGTACGAAGCAAGGCTCTGGAGTGTGGCGGAAGAGGAAAATAGGAGGGAAAGAGTGGTCGTCGAGCGAAATAGAACAAAATCAGAGGCGGCGAGGGGTCCTTCAAACATATAATTGAAAATTTCGTTATGGAACAGACGGCTATTCTATTTGCCCAGCTTTCCCGGATTATTTTCGCGATATTTCGAACCGAACCACCTTGCGCCATCAAGAAAATTCACTTCACAAAAAAGAAAAATCACTTCTCCATTTTCTAACTTATCTCCATAATTCAATTACAATAATTAAAGCAAACATGCCTGAAAGATTCCTTTTATTCCACCCCTTACTTTTTATCAGGCATTAATTTCCCCACTTTCCAGGCTATTAATTTCAATAACCCACCTCTAATAATTACCCGGGATAAAAGTGCCGAGGAAATTCTTAAATGAAAACCAAGAAAAGCGTCGACCTAAAAACCTGCGGGTAAAAAGGTGACCTCGAAGAAGCCACCGCGTGTAAGATAAAAAAGAGCAAAGATAAGAACGATAAAGGAAAATGTACATCGGTGGACCTTGGCCGCGCTTGATTAAGCCGAAAAATACTATGGGTTGAGGGATGAAGGGCGAGAGGGTGGCGTGAAACGCTTGGTCGTCGAAAGGGGAGCAAAACCGAAAGAGAGTGCACCGTAGCCGGAAGAAGAGAAGCTGTACGAGAATCGAAACACCGCCAGGGAATCTCTTCTGATGTTTACTCGTTCCTTTTGTTCCTCTTCTTCATCGTTCCCTTTGTCTTCGTGGAATTCAGAAGGGACAGAGGAAACGAGTGGCTTCTTATCGAGGGCTTTTTTTTCCATCGAAGGTTCAGGGGGATACCGTCCCCTCGTGCTGTACGAGGGGACGACCCGATGGCGATTTTTTCCGCTATCTTTCGACGATCATATTGAAGAGAAACGTTTAAAGGGGACCTTGCGTTCGATTCCTTTTCTTATTTCGTTTTAAAATAGTAGACCTAACTCTAACCATTGCAAGATTAATTTATTAAAATACTCTGAAAATCAAGGACAACGTTGTTCAAATCCAAGGACAAACTTGTTAGCTGGGAAATCGATCGAGGAGAATACATATTTCGCGCGGAACGGCGCAAGCATCAGCACCAAAGGTGCCCCTTTTATTAGCAATATCGCGAGGATCGATAAACATAAAATTCATACCGGCATTTCCCGGATTATAGGATATTTCCCCAGACGGTGCGTGCATCGATATTCCACCACCGCCTTGTTTCCTGTCTTTATTTTCTCCCTGATCCGTATTTCCTTTGTTTCGCCACCCCGTTGTGTGTGTATCATTCCGTCCATGAATTTTATTCGTACGTTATGGTTAATTCAACGACGAGCGCCCACGTGGCTCGGGCTCGTTAAATCCATGCCCGCGACAATCGTCGCTCGTTGATTAAATTTACGAGAAAATTCGAGGAACAACTCGATTTCGATTTAACGATAAACGCGAAACACATGTCGAATTAATCGGAAAATTCTTCGGCAAACGGTTCGATTAATTTCGATAATCATAGCTCCCCGATACCACGGACTATTGAGCACGGCGCTTCGATTCCGCGTATTATAAACAAAATCCTAATACAATGTTAGATCGGCAAATAAATTCATAATACACGCAGCGGTTTAATAATGAATCCGAACCGTGTATCGAATTAATCGGAGTATATTCTTTGGCGATACGGTCCGATTAATTTTCATAATCATACCCCGCGATAACATGGATTATTAATGATATTAAAAATACTGAACTTCGACTCTATTCTATGCAAATTATTTTTAACGAACTTCTGGCATATGCGATTTTATTCTTAATTTTTTTAGTTAAAAATAAATAGCCTGAAGACCAACCTCCTTCCATTTAACAATTTTTAAATTAATTTTCTGCGGTGTACCGCGACTCGAAAGCGATTAAATTACCCAGGGTTGTATCGGTGGCCGAAATCTGAGGCTCTCGGTACACGCCGGAGCTATTAATTCATTCGGTAAGGTTCGCACCGATATAAAACGAGCAAAACGTTTCGATGTACCCGGCTCCCGACGGGCAACACCATTAATCAAGCAAAAGTGAAATAAAAGCGGGACGAGGAGAGAAAGAAAAGGAAAAGGAGGAAGGTCGACCTTGACATTACCCAGATCGAATTAATAATTCAGTGGCGGAGGCAGGATATGAGAATCGAGGGTGGATGGTAATCGAAACCGATAAAAAATAAATGAGCTTGCTCCTCGATCGCAGCCGTCGCTCTGAATTATGAAATTCGCCGGGAGAGGGAAGGGGAAAAAAGAAGAAGAAGAGCGAACGCGTTCCTTGGACGTCGCGAAAGTGGTCCCTCCTTTTATTGACATTAACGGAAAATGTTGAACCGAGGCGAAAGATGAAAAGTTCACGGAAGAGGAAGAAAATCGAAAGTTGGAAAGGAAAGTAGAATCTCGATGAAAAGGTCGGACGAGTGAATCCGAAGTCCATTCTTTTTTTCCAGCCGCGGGGACAGTCGATGGAATTGGAATTCAAATTCGTTGAAACGAGCCGCGGCTTCCTTCGACCGCCGTCGACGAAGGGGAAAAATTTGACTCGCTGGATTTTTCTCCACGGGGAGCGATCGTGTACGAACGGAATTCGAATCCTCCGCTCCTTTTGGGAACGGCAACGAGCTACCTGGCGAAATTTAACCGCCCTCCGAGGTCGTTCGTTCTTTCACGGATATCCATTGTACTTGAACTTCGTACCCTTTGGAAATTTGCTTGCGTCGTGGTAAAAAGGGATCCTGGGTCGAAAATTTACTCGCGTACCATTAACTGGTACTCGACAATTAGGGCGATAAACTTCGTTTCATTGTTCATTATTCTTATTTAGTTGCAAAAGTAATTCTATGGTAGCAGTAGAACCCAATTAAGTTTTCATGGACACCAGTTACAGAGCTCTGAATATATTGCATTACCGCAGATAGGAAGAATCATAGATCCAGAAGAAGAAGAAGAAGAAGAAGAAGAATTGGACTAACAGGTCTGGTGTCGCGTGTCGTTTGGTCGACGTCACCCGAAGGCTAAAATTATTCCTTCCGAGTGCACGTGCTTATGGTCTATTCGCTAAAGGGTCTCTTCACCAAGATCTCTCCAACCTGTCTTCATCTATCCGACGAGAGACAGGGACGAGGAGGGGCTGTAGTATAGACGGAGAGGAGGAAGAGAGAGAGAGGGGGCTTGTACTTAAGTGGAGGCTAGAAGAGACGTAGATACCTAACCTGAGCTTATTATACATAAACGAGGCCCTCTTAACTGTGCACTCGACCCACTGAGCACGACGACGACGACGACGACGAAGACTACGAGGAGTGCCAGCGACGATGAAGACACGATAAGGTTTACGAATGAGGAGGACAGCGAAACTGAAGCTTCTTAGAACGGACTGTTCGGTCTCGTGGAAACGGAACCGCCTTGCAAACGAATCTTCCGGTATACGAAATTCATCGTGGAAGGCTACATCCTTCTTTGCCCGTCTTCTTCAATCATTTTTTCTCTCGCTGGACTCTTTGAGGGGCCGAATTGTTCCGTTCTTTCGAATTAATTAGCGAATGAAATACTTCAGGTATTTTTGTTTCAGGTTGGCGACTAAATCTGCCACTAGACATATTAATTTCTTTAAGAATAGTAGCATCTCCTACCACTAACCATTCATTAAAGCCTAATTTTCTTACAACAGCTAAAGCGCAAAACAAAGGGTGTAGAAACGCGTATCTTCGGTTTCCCGGCCACGAGGACTAATTATAAATCCGCTTGGTTGTAGCTGGTACTTTCCTCACAAAGCTGTCGCGACGAAAGGGGTCGAGAGGTAGGTTGAAAGGTAATTGCATGCCGGGCCAAGGCAGCCAGATATTAAAAGCGATCCCACCTCGGGGTCGGATTGACGCCGACCGCACGATAGACGTCGAAAGCCAGCGAGGATTCGCCGATAGCGAATCGTTGTCGCCAACCGGAGGCTTTGCCGCTTCCCTGGAAGACTGTGGGCCTCGATCGTCTCCCGAGGGACGTCTTGGTTGGCCCGACAAAGCAAACGGGGTCCCCTCTTAGTCTTGGTCTAACGAGAAACGTGGCTTTCCAGCTATGTTATAGTTAAGAGATAATGCTTAATCGATACTCAGCGCTGAGAGGAGGGGGACGGTTCGAGGAGGGCATTAACGTCGACGAACCGTGCACAAGGCGGAAATAGAGGCAGAGAGCTAGAGAATAGGAAGACGGCGAGGGGGTGGCGGCCACGTTGCAACCCCCTGATGCATGTAACTAATTTCGAACCGCACGCGGCATAACCATATCTGTACGCAGCCAAGTACAACCCCCTGTGTGTGTCTATGTGTTAATCCTTGGCTCGCATCTGTGCATCCTCTTACGTACATGCAACAGCGAGCGAGTTTCCGCGAGCCTCGTAAGTTTACATCAACAACGATGCCGAGCTATCCTCTCTCGATACTTGTGTGCGAGCACGCGCGGTTTACACGCTACACTCGGCCGCGAACTTGCGGCCACCTGTGCCGTTGATCTTCCAGCTTCGTGGAAATCGCCGTGAACCTTGACCCCCGTTAATCTATCCCTCTGGAACTCCCTGGCCCGTGTCTAGACGATTATCGTTCTTTCATCTTCGATTAAGGATCAGAGATCCGCTAAATGGTTTTACAATTTAATTTCCACGTGTATAAAACTCAATCTCTAACACAGAAGTCTTCCAGGAGAAAGTATGAGAAACATTCAACCGTACGATGGAATAATTCTACAGCTAGCGACCTGGACCAAGTATTCCCAAGAAATTATGCAACTGCAGTGGTTACCTGGTTACCGGGAACAGGAGGGACCATTACCGTGGACATTGGCGGGATACGTAAAGGCAATAGCGGGCAATAAGGTGGCGATGTCGTGGACTATGTCGGCTGTGGTGTCCTGGATAGGACAAGTTCGGAAGTACCTCGTAACCGGGCAAATAACGCGTTGTTATACGGCTGGGATAGGTTGCGAATGTTTGGTCGAGAAAGGGATGGACAAGCGAACATCGTTACCGGTGAAACTATTTGTTTATAATTCCTCTGAGAATGTTCTCCACTGTACTGCCTTACTTTTTATACTCCTCTGTATATACTCAAGTATTAAAATAATTGGAATTCGAATACTGAAATTTCGAATACTAGAACTCGAATGCTAAGACTTCGAAAATAATTCGAACATCTTTCCTCGAAACATTCGAATTACATCTGTAATCACCATCGCGTCTCTCTTCATAATCCGTCCCCGTTTTCATACCTCTCCCTTTGTACCCGACAATCTCTTTTTCCACCCTTCTTTCTTCCGGACCAGCTGCATTTAAATTTCCCGGATTTTGCTCGTCTACCATCAGCGGTTTAACGACTTTCTTAACGATCTTCCACGGAATGTTCATCGCTAGCTCTTCAACGAACGTCCCATGCGTGCTTCTTTCGCCCCCTGTCTCGGGGATAGTTTGACTATCGCGGCTTCCACTCCGCGAATAGTCTCTGTATGCTAACTAGACGACTCTCGTCGAGATAAGTTTGAATTAGGCCACGATTAGAGGGACGGAATACCCCACGGATCTGTCTGGAACGATTAGCCAGATCGCTGGAGTAACGAATGTCTTGGTTCCGTCTCTGAATCTCGTTCGATCTTACCCTTCTTCGCTCTACTTTTATTCCCTAAGGGAGCATTTCTATTAACCCTGCCCATGCAATTAAAATGCAGCAGTTATTAAATCGATCATCAATCAATAGTGAACCACGTGGTTGTTCGATAATTAATAATCAGAATCGTACATTCATAACTTTACGACCATCGATTTTATATTTCCCCCAATAACGCGAGTACAATGGCGCGAAACGCGCGCGAGGACCACTTCCGGTACCACGATGCCCCAATTTTCGCGAATCTTGACCGGAAGAGGGAAATTTCCCGATCAACGTATCCACGTGAATCCTACAGGAATTATACGATTTCGTGGCCATAAATTTCGCGCATAATTCTGCCTGTAAACGTGACCAAAATCCGTAGAAACGCAGCGACGCGCTTATCTCGCTTTTCCATGTCCTTTTTAACCGTCCCTCGCCCCCCCTGCCAAACAACGAACGTCGTTTCCCCGGCTTTTATTAGATAAGTTTTCGTATAAACGGCGGCCCGTCGTTTTTGACCGGTTATTTATTTGCTTTTTACTCGGCAGCGCCGCTCGACGATTCAACGAAGCGAGCGGAGCTGAGCCTAGCCGAGCAACGACCTTTTCTCCACTCGTGGAGACGAGTGTGCCGCGGGAAAAAAAGTTGTAAAAACCCACTAATTTTTTTTCTACCTCGCTCGAAAAGCTTGCCAAATTCGAACGAGCGAGAAGATACACCCGTTTCCGTGTGCGCGCATTTCAAATTTCACGTTGGCGAAAGCTTGTTTGAAGATTCGAAGCGCACCCAAGGGATCCCGGAGATATTCGTCCCGATTTCGATCCAAGGTGGCACAGGCACGGAGTAATCTCCGAGACTCGTTAAATAATCTCTCTCTCTCTCTCTGCAAAAGATTCGACCTACATTCACGTTTATCTCGGAATTCGTCAGCGATCCGCCGGATTTCCAGGTTAACGATTAAGACGTTCCGGCCCGGCGTGAAAAATTAAGACCAAGGATAAAGATTGTACAAGCAGATTTCTTTCTTCCGTTTCTGAACGCGAGATCGTCCAATTAATTCCGCCAAGTGTAGCCGGATTACGATGTAATCCCCTCGAATTTTTGGAGGAAACGGTTGACCTTCTTCGAAATGAAACGAGGACGGAGGACGAGACTATCAAACGAACAACAGTCGACGATGGAATTTAACAAGGGTTGAAATAATCTTGAATTAAGATCATTTCCAAGTTGGACAACTTTGAAAAGAATTTTCCGATCGACCATTAATTGGCGAACTGGGGCACGGTTACGTGAAAGACACCGTCAGCAGGAAGTTTGCTCATAATTGAAAGAGCAACCCGATCGGGGATCTCGTTTCGAAAGGAGAATGACGCTTTTGAGAAAGATGTATAGGAGGACCGGCAGCCGAGGCTGAGAAAAGGGCCACCGGGGACCATTAAAGGGTTACTGTTGCATTAACTGCCTTTTGGAAGTCTCGCCTCGGCGACGTTGTGTACCATTCGCATTATCCATCGGGACGACGATCACCGACGCGGGGGAGGGAAGCGAAAGGACGCGGATATCGCCGCGTAAGCCGATTTACCTCGCGTAAATCGGGGACGATACTTACGCGAGCGCAGATCTCCTTGCACTTGATTCTCAAGATGCAACGCTGCATCCTAAATCCATTGAAACCGACTTTATAGAGCAATTATTTTTTAATCTACAAAATTTCAAACTCGTAAAAATAACCCCATAAAATTAATTTGATTTTAATTACGATCCATAAATCTAATATCATGAAGGAAACTGGGTGCACGATATTTAAATGGTCTGTTTGAAAAGCGACGGGATAGATTGATTAACAGGCCGACAGGCAAACTGCTTTTCATAACGTAATTTTCGATCGACCTTTCCCGCGGTTAGAACTTCAAAGGATAGCGGAATATTTGATACTGAATCGTTATGTATCTGTTTACCGATGTCTCGCGATTCGATTGATGTTTCTGCGAGCCTTCGAGCGATCACGCCTGAACGTAATTATTCAAGCGGTTCGTAAAAGCAGCTTTGCGGTGACTCGTCATTCTCGACCACGGGAAAACGCGCGGGGATACTTCAGAATTCGAGGATACGAACAAATAAAGAATACTTCGACCGTGCGAGAGCAAATGTTTCGAAGCAACAGGTTAAACATCATTAACGAGGATCTATATTTATACCCTTTTAATCTTTTCGTTATTGCGGTCACACGAAGCGTGTATATCTTGAAATAATAGAAGAAAATTATAAAATAATAACGGACGATGAAATACTTGGGAGATTAACGGAGAAGAATTTGTAAATGTAATAAAAAAGAAAAAGATTTTTTTATTCGTGGGTTGACCAAGTCTGGCCGAACCGGCGTTAAGTTATTCAGAACATTCTCTCCCCCTAACTCTTAGGAGTAAAATGGCAGCTGCGTACAAACGGTAGATACTCTTCAAACGGGTGGCTGTCTGCGAATAAAGGAGATGCCTTTGGGGGGTTTGTTATTATGATTATGATATCGAATTCAGGTCCGCGTCTGCTTCTCTCTATTTGCCTTGCCGCCGACTCGCCACGCATACAGCGGAAACTGGCCTTCTACCGTGCCAGACTTCCCTTAGGAATTCCGATATGAAACATGTGCCGCATATTTAGTGTCCCATCCAACGGCCAAGATATCGGCCTGGGATGTTTCTTACAATTTAAACACGGTACAACGTAACTCGATCGCTCCTACCCTTTCCTGATTACAAATTTCCAGATAACACACCCTATTCAATTTACAGACATTTCTCTAACTCAAATTTTTCATTTTTTCAAACGTGGCGAAGATTCTAAATCAGCTCCCATAAATATTTGAATAACAATTATTATTTCAACAAGGGATTAACAATCACGCGCTGCAGTCGAGAACGCACCCTCGTTGGGGGGCCCCAGGCGAGGGCTGACGATCCGCAAATTTCGAGGATGAATTCGTCATAACGAGAACATCGTCGCTTGCATATTTGAAAGGCGGGAAAGCGTGATATCGCTCGTCGAGATGGGTGAGGGTGACACGCCGGTGCACGTGACCATGAAAGAGGAATTTCGCGAAGGGAGCGAGGCAAGGGACGCCTCTGTACATAAATACAGAGTAGCACGATGATGCTATCAACAATTCATCGCTATTATTACAACCCTCTCTAACGGGCGGCCGCTCGCTGCAACACGCCATGGAAAGCTCCTCGGGACACGCTCGGAACAAGAGGAGGATAACGTCGCAGCTGCTTACACACACCCTCGAGGATCGACCTACTCTCAGACGAACCCCTTTTACACCACCCCTATCCCATCCACCCCATCAACATCGTTACCCCGAAGAGGAGAGGAGAATCCAACGGTCTTCTAATCTACATTCTTAATGACTTCTGCTTCTGCAGCTTCCGCGAGAAAGTTTTTGTAAAGTGGCTGCGAACCGACTCGTTTTCCCGATCCTTCAAAAAATCGGGGACACGCCCAAGACGATCAGAACGGAAAGGCCCTTTCAAATTTTCCCTTACGCGCCAACGTAAATTCCTTTAAGGACCCTAAAAGTAACGGGCTCGTTTTCTTCTCCCTGTATAATTTGATTTAGGATCCTCGAAGGGCCGTACACGTGGCGCTGGAATCGAAGGGTTTATCGTAGATGAAGGGCCACTTTTGCGAAGATTGCGAGGGATTTTTTTATTTTTCACCCCTCAGGGTAGGGAATCGGAGGAGAAGTTGAGCGGTGCGCTTTTCTGCACTCGAGATGTGGAAACTTTATGAAAAACGATATACCCGTTTAAACTGGATTCGAGAACTCGATATCCTGAAGTGACATTCGAGCACCCTACTCGTCGATATCGAACATTTGTTTTCGCCACTTCCACTTTAAAACATCGAAAATATCCTGTATTCAATTTCTAATTTCATTATTTAATCTTTATTTTTTTATACCTCTATTCCTCTATCGTAATCGCTTGCAACAATTCCTGTAACGGCACGCGTCTACCCAACTTGTTTGTCCGGCGCGAAATTAAACATGTGCGGGCATGCAATTACCCGCCACAAATTGAACTCAATTAAAGCGATGATTTACACGGATACAATTAACAGGTAGCCGCGTGGCGTGCCGATCAAACTTACGCGGAGCTTTTATTCCTCGTCAAAATTTTCCACCGTCTACCTAAATTTTCCTGCTTAATTATTTACACAATGCGCCGCATAAAATAAGATTAACCCTGTCAGCGCCTCGTTCGAATTTTCCAAGGAACAGAATTCAAAATGAATTCACACAAATACAGACGGGTATCAAAAGACAATGAAATAATGAATTAACTGGCAAGTCGTTTGCTCGAAGAAACGGGACAGATCCAGGTGACAATTAATGTCTGAGATATATATGTATAACGAAATAGCCGGTCGCTTGTTACTGTAATTATTTAACAAAAGGGATGGAAATTGGAGGCGAAACGATTTCAACTAATGGCTCGACCTGACCTCGGCCAAAAGACTTTGACCGGATGTCGTTGCACGACTCGCGGAGGGTGGAGGGTGGAGCGGACGCGGAGCAGATGCGCCATAATTTATGTATTACGCTACTGGCTGCGATGATATTTTTATGGAAACGCGAGTTGGCTCGGCGTTTGCTGAAAAATATTTATACTCTTAAGTAATTTCGCTGCGACGCTGTTTGCCAGGAAGGAAAGTTTCGAACGATAAATCAGACGTATCGAGTAACGTTAAACCCGAAAAATTGTCCAATTAGATAACATCGAACCGTTCATTAATTTTCGACAAAATTCTAAATATTTTCGCAGCTTATCCCCCGAAACAACATTCCTCCCGAACGAAATTTCACGGGAATTAACCTTCGAGAGTTCGAACCCGAGGCTTCGTTGTAAAAAATGATTTATCGTGAAAGGTTATTTAAAATCGTATCCTGTGAATAACGCGACGGCACAAAACAGGGTATTAATATCGGCAAAATGTAGAGGGAAATGAGAGCCGGCCGTGCACGCTTTGCCGCGATGAATTTTCACGAGTTTTTCCATGATTACTGACGTTCAATAAAACACACGCGATTGCAAGGGAAAAACGAATTTGCATGATCGACGTACGGGACCATTAATCGTTTCGAATTGCCACGCACCATTAACAGGCACGAGCGTTCGCTTTAATTTCCATCCGATCACCGTTCCATTTGCCATTTGATTTAGTCTCGTCCCTCAAATATTTCAAAAAAGAACAATCTATTTCGTTCCTTAATCTTTCTTTAACCTAGGAAATTGTAGATTAGGTATATCCGGGTTAGATTTAGCAAAATTGTTTTAGCAATTTCTTTTTCCCTACGGGAACCTATGTAAACCCATTAAACTTTTACGAACCTTCCCCTCTAAATTCTCTATTTTTCTAAAATCGATATTCATTTCGAATAAAGCGTCCAACTTTTTCCGATTGTTATCGCGACGTTTCGAGCACGAAACAATAATAAGCACGACGGCGAAACGCGAAGAGTCGAGGTTTTCCGTGCAGAGGAAAAAACTTGAATCAACTTTACAACTTTCCCGGATATTATCGCGATATAACGCGGGAGAAATTGAATTCGAAACTTGCAAAGCGCGAAACGTTTGTGAAATAATACGGGGTAAATAAGAACGACGCGAACACTGTAATTACTACGGGAATAATTAATAAAAGTAAGAAGAAGAACGTTCCTTTTTTTCCTAATAAAATTTCACCAATTTTCCTGTAATATTTCGGAGAAAAACTTCCAAACGAATATTAAAAATAGTTTAATTTGCGAACTTTATTTCAACCCCTAAAAAAATATTATTATTACATACAAAAAGTCACGATTTCGAAGTCTGTCGCGGTATTGAATTCTAATTTTCCCAATTATAATCAGAATAATTACTCGAATAATTACTGAAAAAGCTTGTTTCCCGTCCCAATCGTTTTTCGTTTAATTATTTTCCGTCCATATGGGATTTAGCAATTTCATCAGAGTTCCGTTTCGGCGTGCACCGGCAAAAATCGCTGATAAAATTTCTGACGGGAGGGGTGGGGTGGAAATTTATTCAGGAAACTGTGTCGCAGCTTTCGTGCTGCTAGAATTATCGGAAGTTTCGAGCTGTAAAAGCATCGAAAGTTCGTGTCGTTCGTTTTTCATCGCGAATCTCGTCTGAATGGATTTTCGAGGGTGACTCCGGGGTCTCTAATCGATTCGATTTCGAAAACATTCACCTGAACGGACCCGTGGCCCGATAAATAAATTAGAAGTTTACCTGACAGAGGTCGATGTACCTTTCGCGGCTGAAAATCTGACTTTCCTTCTTGATTTTGCCGATACCACTCGAACGATCGTTAAGTTGACGAACGGCGAACCGGAAGCGAGAGAAGAAAAAAAAATAGAAGGGAAATAAGTTCGTTGAACCCAGTCGTCGAATTTAATGCACGCCCCGAGTGGCTAGAAATGGAAGAACCACGAAATTTTCGTTCACTTGCACTTTTATGCCCATTTTTTTCTTCCTTTCCCGTATCGATTTCACCCCGATTCGAGGACTGGCTGGCTCGTTGCGTTTATTCGATGGATCATTAAAGATATTCAGGATTGCTGTAATTTTCTTTCTTCCCCCGTTACTTTAATTACCCGATAAATTAAATTAATGGAAGGAGTAATTAACTTTAATCATTCAACTTGTTATCTCGAATTATTAATACAATTCCGCAGACATTTCGAGGTCTGTAAAAATATCCTTTCTTAGCTTCAATTTCAAAAAGGTCGAACGAGTATTCGAGGCAGCCACGCAAATTGAATCTTCCTCTTTAATTCGTTTCCATTCACCGACTTTTCTACCAGAATTATTTTAAATATCATTTTCACCACATCTCCGTCGTTATCCGAAATTTTATTCAAACTTTCGAACGAGATTATTACTGTAACTCGTGGATGACCCAAGACTGGATCGATTCTCACGGTATCAAAGTTCCCTGCTTCGCTAATTTCAGGATCATAGAACGACGCGAAGAACGGTCTATCGACGAAAGTTTTGCAACAAGAAGAAGAAGCATATTCGGGGCACGTAGCGAACAGACTATTCCGACCACCGGGGGTATCAAACTCCGTTTCCCGAGCAACTAGGATCATCGTACACGGCGAGAGGAACGCAAAAGAGGTGGGGAGGAGAAAAGGTTAGAGAAATTCTCGCACGAGTCGCGAAAATCGGCTGGTTTTATAACGCTACATTAACCGGCAATCTTCTCGGTTGCTGCGCCAAAGGATGGCATTCGTCTTGCCTTACCTTCCGACCACCCTCCCACCACCCCATGGGTACCATGCCGAACAAACGACAGGCTACGTCCATAAAACTTTTAATTGCTCTCGCTCCAAACGGGGATGTAAATAAAAAAAAAAAAAAACGAGGGCAAACTCGATTATCTCGATTTTTTAAACGCTCCAAGCACCCTCTATATCGTAGTTTTGAGATAAACACGATGGAAAAGTTGGAAAAATTGAATGCAGGAAATGGACGATGAAATATAATAATTCATAAGATACTTTTACAAAGTGAAACTTTAATTTATGGACCCTGTAGTTGCCTCGAGCGTTGAAGAATAAACGGAGGATGATAAAAATGAATTTTCTGTTAAATAGAACCAAGAGAATAAAATTGAAATTGAAGGAAACGTTTCGAAGACTGTGCAGTACGGTTTGACAAACTTGGATAACCGTCATTACAACGCGAACGCTTCCAGGACACTTCTGAATTTCGTTGAACACGGTTTTGATACGCAGAAGAGAAGAGAACGGATTAACCGTGTCGCAGGAGGATCCTAATGGGAATTTTACGAGGACAGAGTGATTGTACTTTTAGATGATAATAATGTATAATCATAAAGTTTAATATGTACAAGTGGTTTAATTTCGGATGAGGTTAAAGTGGCCTTCGTCATAACTCAGCCGCGCAGGATACAAAGATAATTAAACCCTGTGCGTTTGCGCGTTACAGTGTCGCGCACTCCCGGCCCTTTTCCGTTTAAAAACCAGATTAAAAATTTACTTATTCTCGTTGAACCCCTGTCAGGCGCGGTCGAGAATATAAAAAGGTAGAAAATATTTAATGCTACCGATAAAATTATAATACCCCCATACCTTATCTCTTTTATTCTCCGCGTTCTAGGACGAAATAAAGAATTTACGGCAGCGCAGAAATACCGAAAAGTGGAGAAACAAACGGGTGGCGATAATAACCGACTTCTTCCAATTTTCCAACCCCCCTTGTCCGTCCCGTTTCCTGTGTACACCCCCTCCACGGGGTTGCAATCAATCTCGAGACGCGGTTCGAGTTATGAAACAAACGAGGATACACCCCCGTCGATCCGTGGGTGAAAGTGGTTCGAAGAAGGGGTGGCAAAAAGGGACGGGGGGTTGGAAAGGTTTGACTTTACAACTTTCAAAAGAAATATTAAGTGGAGACTAGGTTGCTTTCAAGTCGAAGGAAAGGAAGCTGAGTTATCGAGGCACTTTGCATAATTTAACCCCGACCATCTCTCCACTCCCTTAACCCACCCTCTCTATCCACTCGAAACCGCTCTCGAATCCCCTCCTCCGCGTCTACTCGAGACTACCGTCGCTATCTATCGCGGTTTCTAGATTTTCCAGCCGTGTTATCGGTTAACAAGGAATCGCCGGGAAGATTGTTTTCTGATGTTGCGCCGGTTCTGTTTCACGGAAGTCCTTCCCCCGGAAACCACCCCCCGGGCCGCTCGCAATTTATTCATGAAATCGAGCACCAGGCCGGTAACGAAATCACCGCGACTGCGAAAAATCCTGCGCCCAGAAAATTGCGCTTTTTTATTCGGGATTTATGAATCCACTCTCTATTCTAACGCTGTAAATAACCAAGCTTCGTTCCCCCTCGAATAAACTATACTTTGGCAATTTTTTTGAAATTCCTGTCGATGGAATTGTTTTGGATCACCCTTTTCCCTTTCCAAGAACTTTTATCACGTAATACTACAAAGTATGTAGAGGGTGTTCTGTATCCACACTGTACCATATTTTAATAATAGACAAATTTCTTCGATATGTCTTAGATATTTTTCCACACAAAATCGTACAGGACACCCTATACCCCGAAGAACGAACCTTCGACCCTTGAACAATCACAAATTTGCCAGCTCGTTTCCCCAAAAAATGACCAAGCGTTTTCACGGACGAATTCTCCTTGAGGTCGAAGTCCCGTCACGTCCGGGGGATTAAACTCGAAGGACAAAATTCCAAGATGGATCAAAGACGAATATTGGTAGCCCGAAGCCGGCCAATTTCCAAAGGGAAGATAGTCGGTCGATGAAGCGACGAGAAGAAAAAAAAATACCGATTCGGACCACTTGTTCCCCGGGGAACACGGCGTTTTCCATCCACGTGACAGACGACGGCTTTTCACACCTTCGAGTGTTTATGGCGCACGGAAGCGCTTTGATCGCGACGCGAAGAGGAAACGTCGCGACTGGCTTCCTCTTAGAGAGCACGTCAGAGACGTCGCAAAATCACGCTTGAAATTATTTAACCAAAAGCGAAATGTAGTAAGCGAATCAGAGGATCACAAAACACCCTATTCCCAATTTAAAAGAAAATATTTTTAGCAAAATTGAGCACTTGCAAACGTTCCTAACCTTCCTAGGAACAACGAAAGTGACACAACTATTAAAATTTGAAAAGTCTGGCAGACAAGCATCGATTTCCCCCCACGGTTTACGGGGTGCTTGCACCCCGAAGCCTTCGAGCAGTCACTCCGTAACTGCGGTACGTGAGCTTTCATTTTATCGACGGATTCTGAAAAGTTCCAACGTTGGCCGTGATCTCGCGGGACGTCTAATTAAAAGTCCCTGTTTGACTTGGTGTTTCGAGGTGCGTAAGAAACTCCGTAATAATTTCCAAAGAAAACGACGATCTGGACGGGAAACTTTCCGCAAAAAAAAAAAATAATTGTAAACGAAGCGGACAAAGTTTACGAGGTTTCGTTAGGAAAATCGATGGGCAAAATTCGAAAATTTCCCTTCATCCCTCGCGATCGTCGTCAAAGCTGGCTTTCCAATTTGCAGGAATTGTAGCGCGAAATGTCGGGACAAATTGCAATTATCGGCAACGCCTGACGAACATTGAAACGTAATTTTTATCCCTCTCTGGTAAATTACTTTCCTGCTGCGCGTTCGACGGGCGCGACCGTGGAAAACAGAACGGGGACGGGGGAATAAAAATTTTTTTAACTGCGTTCATCGATCCCGGGAGCGAATCAAAGGCCGATACGGGAAAGGGGGCCAACGGATAACCGGGCTAATCGTCGATATTCTATCTGCGTTCTATTAAATCGTCGCCGATAGTCCGCGTTTTATCGAAAACGATCGAGCGGAAAACAAACGGCCCGCCAGGACATCCTTAACGGTGTCGCTGAGTGCCGCGGATAATCGACGGATTGATAAAGCGAAGATTACGAAAATAATTACGGTACAGCCATGGAATATTTTATTTTATTGGAAAATTGGAATAGAATAATGGGTCGAAGGAATGTTTGAAACGGCTATGATTAATATTAGCAGTGAAATTACAATCGACGTAAAAATGTCGATAAACTGATGAGAGGAACGCGAACGGCGCATACGAAGCTTATAATGCAAATGAGGGAACGGGTCAATGGTGGCGAACGGTCGAGCAGAGAAAGGTATTTGAATAATTTCACAGGAAATTAACGCTTGACACCGGTTGCTCTTCTACCTTTGAACCCGTCACTCGTTTCGATTCGATGGAAACGCGCAAACGGACTCGGATTTACTACCAACCCATCGCGATAAGATCGTGGAACATCGAACGAATTACGAATTCTGTGTTGTTGCCCGGCGATTCAATGTTTCACGGAAGTTTCTTCGATACTTGTTACATCCGGTGCCCCGTCGAACTAACGAGACGATCGTAAACGAGTTTCCGAAACTTCTCGACCGAAGCGTGGCCGAACGTTCGACGTGAAACGAAGAAAACGCACAATCGTGATAATTTTATGACCACTCGTTAAATTTAAAACATTGATTAATCGAAAGGGGTGAAAATATCGAACGGGATTACTATTATATTGAAACGACGGCCGCGCTGAAATCGGACGTGATTAATTAATTTTCAAATTTAATCTTTCACCACGGTTGGATTATTCATTCAATATTGAACTTCGTAGCCTGCATTATTATCACATTTTGCGTTCTTCCTTTCGCTAATTATTCGATTATATTTTACAATCAAAGGCAAAAATTATGGAGCTTCGTTTATGCAAATAAATTTCTAAAAAAATATTAGAGAAATATAAAATTTTATCAGAATTCCTAAAGGTGAGCGCTTCTCGCCCCCGCCAATTAGATCTTTTACCAGAAAGCACAGCCTTCGTCCCCATCCAAAACAAACTCCGGAAACGATACTTCCCCCTTGGGAACAAGTCGCCTATCTGCACTTCGTTCCAGTGACAAGGTTTATGACCTCTCAAATTAAAAAAAAACCTCATGGAACATGTGGGCCACTAAAACCCTACAGAAGGTGAACGCACTTTACAATTGAAAAATCCTCCCTTTACAACTTCCACCCACGTTGCGAACTGTACTTACTAATTCCCAACGCCATAATTACTAACATAGTTACCAGTCCCTCTCTGCCAGGAAAAAAAGAAAAAATCTACATATTCCAGGGGAAAATAGAGGAAACAGGTTCACCAGGCATTCTCTGTCGCCACAATACGTGTCCACTTGGTTGAGAGAAACTTTTCCATCGCGACACCTTTCACATTTTTATCATCGTTCGTTCATAGACAATTAGGCGAAGTATGAGAACAAGACTAGGAGCAGAGAGGGATGGAACGGAATGCGGTAAATAAATTGCAGGGGAAGGAAAAAGTCAGCAGACGAGGGTAAAGAAAGAAGGTAAATAAAAGAAGGTAGAGACGCGGAGGGGTAGCGGAGATAAAGCAGCGTGCTGGGGGTGGTTGAAGGGGGGGAGGCGAGGTTGGCAGAGGGATACGACAATGCGTAGTCGAAGCGGTGAGCTTGAGGGCTCGCGTTTATTAAATCAACAAAAGCCCCACGGGGGATGGTTTTCAGACGCGAGTAGTACATCTGCTACAGAAAGCTTTCCCTCGTACACCACCATCCTCTGCCACCTCTGTCTTCTTCTCTCTATTTATTTATCTACCCCTCTCTCTATTTCAACCTCTGCGTTTCTCCAACATACACACACAGACACACACACGCACCCCTTTTTGCGGCTCCGTGTCCCTTGCCTCGTGATAACGACCGAAAGGGAATTCGACGACAATATTCCATTTCGCGGCCTGTCGCTTGTAAAATGCGACTAATCCCGAAGCTAACTCTCTTCAACTTGTTCGCTGATGAACTTTCGAAAAAATAATAGAAACACCCGATTACTTAAAATCTTATTACTTCTTCTCTACGAATCAAATTGTTGTTACAGCAATGTTATTCGTCACTTTTTCGAAAGACCCTCGTTATGATCTGTTGAACACGAGTTCGCGAACAAATGACGCGTCGTGATCGACGACGCGGAACTCTAGACGTAAATGACGAGGATCGTGATGCTCTAAAAAGATGAGCTGGCTACAAAGCGAAGCCGATCGTAAGAAAACTGGGACTCGATGCGTTTGACGTTCGCTCGTTAACAACCATACAGCGAACCAGATGGTATCCTTATTATCGGTTAAAAATATTTCCTACGTTTCTTCGCGCGATCTATTAACAATTTTTCGTCATTACCTCGAAATGTCCTCAAACTTAAGAAAAATATTCTATTTTTATATTACTTGGAAACTTGAATTTTAACTAAAAATCAGCGACATTCCAGATGTTTGAGCACGCAATTAACGTCGCTTTAATCGCGACACGAAGGGACATAGTTCTCGAAATCGATGCCCGTCTTGATTGCTCAATTAAAGAAATCATCCGAGCTCGTTAACCCGCCAGAAGAAAGAAGAAGAAGACGAAGAAATTGACGACGCGCAATTACGAAACAGAGCAAGATACATCGGTAGCAAAAGATGAGGCACCTCTTTGATAGAAGCCGACGAGGCCAGACTGGAGCGTGTAGCCTGGTTGCTCCTCGTATTTCCCGGCTCCGCTATTCATATTACCTGGAATTTCAATTCCAAGGACCTTCTGCGTTTCGCTTTAATTAACCACGATGCCTAATATACGCGTCCACGACCGGCTGGCCTGGAAAAAAACTACCGCGGCGAGAAAGAGAGATGGAGCCAAAAGCTTTTTATCCAGCGGTCGACGCAAGACCCCCAGGAATAAGGATACCCCGTGAAAAGGAACGAAGAAACGAGACGGAAAGAAGAGTCAGAAACCCACGACCCCCTTTTTTTCTCTCCTCCTCCGTTTCTACCTGGAAAATTATCGTGTTCTACTGGAAATTCGTGTCGCTGCGGTTCTCGGGGAAATGCGCGCGGCCGAATCTTTCCTACGCTTTTGGATCGCTTTGAAAAATTGTTTCTTACCTAGTTTCGACGTAAATAGTTCGAATAAACAAAGGAAGGGAAAAATTGGATAACTTTGTTGCTGGACTAATAATTAAATTTGGAAATGATGACTCCAGAGGGCATAAAATGTTCAAAGAATGAAATTTGTCACAATAAATCGAATAGAATGAGATTCGTGGTCAAAAATATAATTTCCAGATGCCTGAGAGGAGTGGTTGGTCCGTTTAAGCAAACAGGAAGAGAGGCTTGGGATTTCGAGAACTAAAAATTGCTCGACCCACGCCACTTGTCACTCGTTCGGTACTTCCGGTTCTCCGGACGTGTCCTCTTTAATACATTAACCGCCATTAAGAACGTTCATGATCGACACCATGAATTAAATAAAAATTTGTTGCTACTACGTGGCTGACCAAAAACGGCAACTACTACTTTTTCCCATAGAAAAACTATTTCCAGTAGAACGAGACGGTGGGTGGTCAGACGTCGTGAAAAAATATTTATATATAAGAAGATTGCGAAGACACTAATTATTCGAAGAACGAAAGAAGCCAAAATTACGAAACGATTTCTGTCGAAAATTTCGATTTGACGATCGGAAACATAAATTGGACCCCTGAAGGTGCCTGTAACACAGGATCAGAGACGGCGATAACGAAAGGGTTAAACGGTCGTTCGATTCACGAAAAGAGAAGGAATATATCGACGTGACGAAACTCGCCACCGAGTGCATCACTTTTTCCCCCCTCCCGATTCTGTTGGTTTTCAGCTTGCTATTCGAGCGCAGCTGGCACACCAGAAAGTAGAGAGAAACGGGAGCAAACGGAGAGAAGCTCGGCTCTCTTGGTTCAAGCTAAAAATACCTCTCCTCTTTAGCTACACCCCCTTCGCTCTTGGGCACACCCCTCCTACCTCACCCTTTCTCTCTCTCTTTGGTCACCACTCGACGCTTCTCTATCCCCTGTTCTCATTCCGTCTCTGTCCCTGTCTTTCCGCTTCTCGTTGCTTGAAACCGTCGCTCTCCGGCTATAAATAAAAAAAATAACGAGAACACCGTGCACGCTGCGGGTGTCTCGAGAGAAGAATAATTAGAAGCGGCCCTTGGAGCGTCCGCAGAAGAGAAAACTCTCCGGTGTGCAAAGCGTTCCGCCTGCTCCTCCTCCTCCACCTTTCCTCTCCCTACTCTCTTCCTTCTTTATCCTTTCTACTCCTGTTCGCTACGCTTCGCGTCCTCTGACCCGAGCCGGCTGCCGCTTGAATATGCGATCAGCCCTTTCGCGATACTCTCATCGAGCTTTTCTTACGTACAAACTGTTTACGTTTCGACAACCCAGGAAAATGAATTTCGTTCACAATAATGAGGAAATATCACTTTTCCAGCTCGCGTTTACGGAAGGAAATTTAACGCTAAACGTGGCAAGCCCTTTGAAAATTTACTTCAAAATCAAGACAGCGTTTTCTGTTACAATTAGCAGACGAACTCGTCACAGAATATCGCAAATTTCTTGAAGAAGAAAAGGAATATAACCCTTGACAAAACTTCAAATTGCCTCGAATTTGCATCCCTACATTCGTTCATCGGGACAAAATTCTTTTCATCTTCGACGAAATACGATATCGCGGCTAAACAAACATTACCAATACCCTGGATGTTTTATTAATTCCCGTTGCACGGGTATTTCTGATGGTACGACCGTCCACCCTCCCCGTCCCCTCCCTCTCTATGAATTCACGAGACGAAAGGAAATCTCCGGTAATGCAAAAGCTGTCGGACTTTATCTTGGCCGGACAATATCGAGGGAAATACGGAAATAGTGTACGTGACCGTGGATATTTCCGCTTCAATCCCGATGGCATTAGAGGCACGCGCGCTAACGCTCTTACGTCCAGTAAAAACAGCGAAACCCGACGAGCGGAAAACGTACAAATAAAGGATAAAATTCCTGTGTTGGAAAAAGGTGGAGGGACGGTTAAAACCTGTAGAGGAGGAGAAGAAAAAAATTGAATTAAGTCCGGCACGGTCCGAGGCAGGGATTTCGCAAGGAAAACAACGCGAAATGTCGCTGCCGATTTTACGATTTCTCCGCTGGGTTGGATAAAAAAAACAAAAGGAGGATTCTTTCGTGGTGAAGAAGGGGGGTTAGGGTTCGAGGGACCCCGAATCGACCAGATCCGGACGCGAATTCCATTCCATTAGCCGACCGTTAACGATCGAACGTGCCTCGTTCGTCTGTACACGCGGGATACATCCTGGAAAACTTGCTTTTCCTTCCTCCGGATTCGGATTGGAATGCAGACGGAAAGGAAGGGAAAAAAACCCGTGAAAACCACCCTCTCTCGCCGTGGCCCTTTCCGTTCGATGGAAAGAGGTTCTAGTCGTCGTACGACGAATCGCCGTAAAGGATTTTTCGATTACGTTTCGCCTCGGTTTTCCTTCCCGTTCAATGTTTATCGCCTCTCGGCCCACGTAGCTCGCGCGAGAACACGATCCTCTTTTCAATTTCTTCGTCGAACGCTCGATTCGTTTTAATCGCACGCGTAAACTCGCCGATACCGAGCAGATTCGGGAAATAGGATTTACAAGACGATGGTCGGACGCGTTTGTCCGTGGACAAACTCGAGTCGAGGAAAGGGGGCAAAGTAATTTGAAATTCTTTGGAAAGTCGACCCCTGAGATTTAGAACCCTAAAAACACTCCAAGTATTTTTGAATACGATTCAGTCCAGATACGAAAATTCAAAAGCCCTATTTTGAAGAGAAAAAAGCTACAAACGCTTATAATCTTTCCATAAATGTCTCTGCACTGTTCATAAAGAGCAGCGAAGTGGATGAACTCTCGAAAGATGATAAGCGGAAATTAAAGTCCGCGACAGAGGCGGTCATATTTCCCGACGACACCTTAGAAAATTCACGGGAATGACAAGGCAGGTGTTTCACGGAGGAGCATAGCTTCGACGATTCGCGAATTCTTTCGTGGAGCGTGAAACAAAATGCCGTCGACGTTGAAAATGCCTCGCATTCGCATTCGCATTCCCGGCATATCCAGCCTTTCCCTCTTTTCCGTTTCCTTCGCCTTTCCAACCCTCCCCGTTTTTCTGTCCCTTTCACGCGAGACCCCGTCCCTCGATTTTCCCGAGAATGCCGACCGAAAAAAAGAACGAGAGGGTCTTTAAACCCAAAATTCAATTTCGACGAACGCGTGCCCTTCTAATTCGAATTTGACGCCTCGATTTATTCGAGGCTCGATTCTCGTTTCGCCATCGATCCTCGAAGAGAATGAATGCGAATCGGCCGATGGCTAGCCGCGAATCGAACGCGAAAAGGTTCGAAGAGTTACGAGTCGCGGCATGAAATTTATGGACCGTCAGGGTGCTGGGACACCTGTTTCAGCGAACGCGCGCCTCCCTTTACCGTCTAAAATATTTCCGTTGTTTATGAGCCGAGGACGCCGTGAATTTTTCCGTCGACTATCGAAACAGTGTCGTTGAATTTTGCAAGGTCGAGAGATTGAATCTTAAAAACCTCTGACGGTACAGAAAATAGTAGATAAATATTGAATCGATGTTCTTAAGATAAACGTGTTAGGTGGAAGAGAATCAGAAGAGCGAATGACAACATACGCGTCCGATAATTTCCAACTTTTCCAATTATCCTACGTGTTTCAGGATGGTCGAGAAAGCGAGTCAACGAGAACGAAGCAGGGCAAATGGCTAAACGGGCGTAATAATAAATTTTCCAAACGATTGTACTAAGATGAATAGTACAGAAGGGATTAAAAGAATTGAACTCTAATTTTAATCCAAGTAGCCCTCTATAAATCTGATAAATGGGATCGCGATTGACCCGGTATCCGGCGTTCGAAGATTAATTAACTTCTCGAGAAGGCTAACCGATAACGTTTGAATCCTTTTTTTTCCCGCGAATGATTCAATTAACGCGACAGTCTTACAAGCCTTTGCTCTAAAAGAGTTTGCTGAAAAGTAAAAGAACGGAGAAGAAATCGTTCAAACACTCACCGATCAGCTTGCCGAACTGCGCCGGTGGCTTCCATTCCGGATAATGTCGTGGAAATCGCGCCCTCGACCAGTAAGTCCTTAAAGTGACTTTATACAATGCCAGCTTATCCTGTTTGTCCTCTTTCTCCTGTCTGTCCTGGGCGAACGATCCGCATTGGGCGACCACGAACAACAGCCGCGTACCTAGCAGCGTTAGCAGCAGCGTCGACCACTGCCAGACCCCACAAAACATCTGTAACAAAACGTTCGTTCTTCTTCAACCTCTCCAAAAATAAAATGCTTCAGAAATATCAATAATCCAGAAATTCTTCGTACGACAACTTTGTATTTCATAAAATTTACAATCATTTAGTGACGTATATTCCAAACCCTAATTGAATGGATAATTTAATAGATAAAAGCCTTTCAACTCGATGTTTGCAAGTGGCTGTACATTTGCAACTACTGAATAGACAGAGAGGGGCCGGAATTAGCTGTACAGGCGGGAAACATTGTTAGCCGCGTGTAAAAGCGGGTTCTTTTTTTGTGGAAAATCGTGAAGTAGTTTAATAACGAGGAGACACGCCGGTCGTCGATGAACGGCACGCATTATACGGGCATGATTGGACGCGCATAGCAAGCGGTACGGCGATCGTATCGCGCGGCGTGTTGTGTTTACATATGCAGATTCGCCGGTGTGCTCGAAATTCAAATCGCATTCGAATCGCTTTCCATCGGTTGCCGCCGTTTATTCATCCGAATTTCACCACCGTGTACAAAGTGTACACGCGTTACAGGTGTGACGATGGCTTTTCTAGGTTAAGGGTGTTTGGGAGGTGCTTGAAGGCCTAATCAGGGAAAAACTTAGGAAAATCTTAAGAGAGGAGTCTAAAATAAAGTCTGAGAAAAGGCCTAAGGAGAATCTATAAAAGATCTAGGAAATCCTAGGAAACCTTAAGAGATCCCAGAAAGAACTTAAAGAGAATCTGTGATAAATCTAGAAACAACCTAAAATTCTATTAAAAATATCTCTACATAATTATGAACTAAATCTGCCTCGTCTGTTCACGAATTTCCCTGCATTTCGTTTCAAAATGAATATTCTGCCTCGGATTTTATTTTTGATCTCCGCCCGAGACATTCATAAGCATTTTTTTGTTTTTCATTTTACAAGCTTTTTTAAAGCTTGATTTATTTTCAAGGAAACGCGCTCGAAAATTATTCAAATTTTATCCGCGAGCTTGCATACGATCATCAGGTCATCCTAAAAACTCGATAATTAACTGGAAATTATGAAAGCAGCGGAGAGCTCCTTTCGAAAGTTACCAAAACGTTAACAGGGTTGAATGCAACATTAAACAACCGGTTAAACAACGGTCCTTTTTGTTCCCCGTCGGAACAATATCGTTTTTTACAGCGAGCAATTAACAATTGCTTTACGAATTACAAAAGGGTGGAAACTAATTGCCGCGTTCGCTCGACGACTTAATTATCCGGTTGACACTTTGCTCGTTTGTTTGTTTATAAAAAACTCGCGAAAAACCGCGGCGCTAATATTGTATTTTTCTTTCACAGACGGTATTCGAGGATTATTAACGAACGCGAGTCCGAAGCGAAATGATCATCGACGAAACCGAATATCTGTTTCATTATGCAAAGAAGCAACACAGAAAAGCTTTCGCCCGGCCGCGAAATGTATGCCAATTAAAAGCACCGCGTATTTGCCGAAACAACTTGATTCTCTCTCCTTTTTTTCCTCTCTTTCACTCTCCGGGCGGAACAGCCGCGATACGTCGCTCGAAAAGGCAATGTTTGAACGTTCGCCGAGCTGAAAACGTGCTCTCGAATATTCGGGAAACGACCGATGTCAGGAACACGTTCGGTACGTTAACCGATGCTGCAGGCACCCTGGAAAATATATACGCGGCTGGCTGGACGATTCGCAAGCTTCGATATTTGCGAACCGGTCACGGCTAAAACTGTATTTGAAGTATTCTCAGATAATAGAACGGTCGTAGAATATTTTTGGAAGCTTTTGCCTGGCGAAACCGGATCGCTTTCCGTTGTGTTTGTTTAAAACTTTTGTTGCCGAGAGTAATTTGGGATCATCGTCCCCCTTCGCGAAAGAGAAAAGAGAATCGCTGCAGATCTAACTTTTTTCAATCTTTGAGAATTACTTGCACTAATAGTAAGAATTATTTCCCCTAGAATTTTCATATTCCACGAATAAACTTTTAGTTATTCGAATCTTATACCTTGTGTTATTACTCGCCTGGGGTCTCATACGATCCCAGCATAGTTCCCACTATTTTGATTCAAAATAGATATTTATTATCATACGCAAACGTTTCAAAGTTTTAATGATCCCCCGCGAATAATTAAAGGTTAATGGAGATACATCATTTTGGAATAATGGAACAAACCAATTCACCCTACTACTTGAATAGAAATCTAGCTAATTATTGGTCCATCAATAGAAGAAAGAATACAATTTGTATTTTGGAAAATACATTTTATACGCTAAACTGAAATATTTAAAATATTTATTAAAATATCATTTACTTATTTGGTTATCCATCAAGCTATTATTTCCCAATGCCCAATGCCCTTTCATTGCAAAATTTCCACCCCCAATTTCGCTCGATATGTTCGGGGTCATTTCTGGGTCACGATAAATTTTAAAAAGCAACAAAAAATTTCCTTCTGTCCGTCGTGATTAATAAAGGGAGGATCGCGGTTTTCCGCGTTGCAAATAAATCCAAAAATCTGCGCATTTGCAAATTTACCGGTACTCAATTAATCAAAACAGTGGAAGCAAATGAACAATCAGGCGTGGCGTACGTTGAAAATCAAAACACGAAACGCGAACAGACAGAAAGCTTGGAAAATATCGTTCTATATTTACCGGAATTATTACCGGACCGAAATGGAAGGGAGAATTCGAGGGTGTACAATTTGTCCACCGGTAACTCCGCTGATTGAAATGATTGAAAAATGCATATTGCAATGTTTGCCCTGCACTCGCCAAACTTTTCCAATCTCCTACGTTACGACGCGTTGTTTAAGCTTCGTAATCGAACCGTGATTAAATAACGCTCGAACTTAATTTTATACATTCCATTTCGCGGTAATCAAAATACCTTGTGTAACGCTTCCCGGAAATTTTCAAAAAATGAGAAGGCATAACCTGCTAAAAAATGTTTGTAATTCGCGTTGCAGAATGGTGTATTAAAATTCAACGGAAACCTGATTTCATTTGACTCGTGTCAATGAAAAATTGTACGAAAGATCCCAATTTTCCCTTGCCCTTTTTCTGTATAATACCCTGGATATTAGGCAACTATGGACCCTCAACTTAAAACATATAAAAACATTTCAAAAATATCAAAATAAAAATATTATATCGCAGATAAAATGTTACGAAGGAAAATATTTTGTTTACATTTTAAATATAAAATCGCGAAAAAGTCAAAAACAGGGATTTACATCGACATCGTGTATTTCTATTATAAAAAAATACGCGTGGGAATAAAAAAATGTCGATTTTTGTAAAGATTATGAAGATATAACAGGGGGAAATATCGGTATTTTATGTTTCGATACAAGTTTTTGATTGATAAAAAAATCATCGAGTTCAATCTATCGGTCAACGGATAACCGGAAACTCCGAAACAAGTTTGCCGTCGTGTTAATCCGCTTCACAAATACAAGTACAAACACAAGCGAAGCGACTGGTCGTATTAACGCAACTCGTTAACGAACCGCGTACCATCCGAAAGTTTCCACGCGTTTTCCCTGCGAACCGGAAGCCAAATCGAAGGAAACTCGGTAATTACTTTTCCCCTTAAGAAACTAAAATATAACTCTTCGCGTCCTCTTTGATACGAAGCTACAATCGTTATTTTCCCTCTTCTTTTTTTATTTTCGATCCGATCGTACACACGTTTACGATTCAATTGCGGACAAATATATGAAAATATGTACAGTACGGGCTGGACTTATTGAATTTCAAACGTATTCGCACGTTATCGAAAATATTCATGCGAACGGTAATTACCGAGGCTAATGGGAAAACAAAAGCAATATCGAGACTCCCGCAGGGACGAAAATTAAACGGGAGTTTCCGCATGGCGGGAAAAATTCAACCGGTAGATCGAATTAAAATCACGGTACATTTAATGTACATAGAAATTCGTTGATTAAGCACAAAACAAACACGTTTCTTTGTCTCTCCCGGCTGTCTTTGTGTCTTTCGTATTGTACGCGGTAATTTCATTTTTAATCCCGGATAATCTATCATTTATAAAGAGGTGAATTCGAGAGGAGCCCGAAAAGGCATAGGAAAATCTAAAAAAATTTAAGAAAAGCCCTAAAATTTAAGATCTCCCTAACAACACATCTCAAAGTAAATCTGAAAATTAATCGATACTTCAAAGATTTCGCTGATCTCGGCAAATCCACGATATTCAGTATACTTCGAGGTCATAATTCAACAGCACCCAGTATATTATTCATAGACCAGGAAACATTTTCGCGCGAAAATAGACGAAAGCGAGAGACGAGGCGCACACGAGGTTATTTCACCGTATCTCGTTTACTGTCACCGATGCTAGGAGGTTTCCAACGGGTCCACGAACTCGTGGCACCGAGCCACCTAACTGAAAACTAACTCTCTCTTTCTCCTTCTATCGTGTTTTCTTTCTTCTTTTTTCTCGCCACCCTTTCACCTTTCGTTTTTTTATTCCACGTTACGTTTCATTGCGTTTCATTACCCTCTCTCGGGGGTGTGGGAATATCTCGCAGAGCGCGAACGTCGCTGTTACGAGTCGAGTTTCGCTTACGTGTCGGATCGTTTGTCTTTCGGAGCACCGTTGACCCAATTTCTACGCCCCCTCCGTCCCGTTCCCCCTCAACTTACACGTCGAACAAGATCGTGGAAGGGAACACGGTCGGAAAAGTTCGCTGCGAAAACATCGCTGTCGAATTTATCATCGAACCTCTGTCTCCTCTTTCTATTCCGCTCGGAGAAGGCTTTTCGATTCCGTGTAACCGGAAGTACAATTTCATTCGATGCTCGATTGCTTCTTTTTCCATCCACTCGATTGTTTTCCAGCCACGGATTTACGTTTTCAAATTGAAAAATTATCCCCTTTCTAATTTTACGAAAAATCGTACGTATTTTAGATTAATCGAAAAGCGACAAATATTTGAACCTGCCATTCATTATACCGGAAGAAGAAATTGTTCCGGTACCTATAGCCGACGGAAATGTACACAGAACTTTATTACGCGCTACAAACGGAAGGAAGTTGGAAAAAAAAGGATATGAAACAACTTTTAGGAAACTATTATATTAAACGCTGTAACGGAGTTATATCCTTTTCCTCATTTTACAAAGTAATACTTTTTGTTTAGAAGTTAAACAGAGTAGAATTTTAAACTTCAAAAAAAAAGCGGATATTGGATCAATCGTTCGATCTACCAAATATATTCGAAACCATTTCTATCAAAACTGGACTGGAATTTGTATAATTTGATACAGCATAGTAAACAGGATAATCAGCAGAAGCCTCGACATTTTACAAAGTTGTTTTTGTTCAAGCTCCATTAAACTTTGTTCAGTTTTTCGCAGAAATTTCAACGAAACAATTAAATTTAAATTACGAGGATTAATCGTAAACTTCCCTACCCTTTTTCTTTATTTCTGATAACAGGGAATAGTTAACAGAACAATCCTTGCTCTGGGAACAACGCAACCGAGCAACACGTGGAAAAATCCCTTTTTATTCTCGTCCCCCGTTCGAGCAATCGAAAACTAATCCCCGCGGTTAATCGCGTAAATCGAGTCGAATGTTCGCGAATGCACGCGATACCGAGGGGCCAGAGAGGGGTCAAACGATCCACCGTCGCGCAACCCCCTCTCGTTTCGGAGAATTTTCTATGTAAGCAACAAGTTGTCGTGTACGCCGATTACTTGTTGGCACGTAAATAATGAAAAGCAACGAACAAGTTGTCCCTTTCTGTTTCTCGTTTGGCGGACACAGATTTTTGCCGGAATTTCGCGAGCAGGCCCGCGCGCCGCTGCCTTTTACAACGAAAACTCGGACTTCCGGGGACGAGGCAACGACGCGGGGATAAAACTAACAAAAATTCTGGCACCATTCTGTCGGCCGTAAAACGATCGTTGCTATACGTGTATTCGTACACGTTGCCCGGCAACAATATTTCACGTGGCTCGCCGCAATCTTTTGCCCCCCCCCCCCTCCCGGCTAAGCCGACCATGATTCACACGATCATCGTCGACAAAATGAAAAAACATCTCCCGTGTTGCGTAAATTTTCATTTTTAACCCGCTCTCCCTGTCTTCGTCGGCTACAACGAACGTTAACTTTATTACCGTGCTAGCGACAACAAAAATATATCTCTGGATCGCGGCTGTATATCATTTTTAAGTTGTATCCTCAGCTTTCGCGAAGAAATAGAAATCGTTGTTTAATTTTATCTAACGATAGAACGACCATGATTTTTAAATTGATGCACCATGGATCATTTTTATTCTGACATCGAGTTAACTCGTCCTAACATCTTCCACGCGAAATTTTGTAAAAAGAGGAGAACAAACTTTCGTGCACGATAAATTAAATTCCTTCGAGAAGTTTATAATAAAAGAGCGATCTCCAACCCCTTGAACGCCTCCCGTGCGATACGTGAAACAGATTCAAAGCCGAAGAACTTCATTTCTGAACTGCAAATGGTTAAAGAATGTTTGAATAAAACGTGGAAAAAGTTTGTTGGTTAAGACGCCACTCGAAGCCGGATTTACGAACCGGGAAGAGAATAATCGACCCCCCCTCTTGCTTACCCCTGTTGTACCCGGTCGAAGCAATAATAAAGTGAAACGGTGACGGAAGCAAGGGAAACAGAGGAAGTTGCCGTCTCTTTGGATATTCAATTTCAATAGGATTCCTTGAGAGTTTCGTCCCTGGGAACCGTTTGGGAAACTTTCGATCGAGTCGCGACGATTTCGATCCAACGAGGGTGTGTGTGTGTGTGTGTATTTAAAGGGTATACGAGAGGGTTGAAACATCTTTTTCACCCTCGTGAATCATTAACCTTCCTCGAACGCGTAAACTCGCCCCCGTTGTTGACCCTTTTCCTTCGATTTGTCAGTTCCTCGCCGGGGAACACGTGTTTCAGGGTGCTTGGAATGTTTGAGGTTTGTTCAGCGGTGTCCATAAAAACACCGCGACAAATTGCTCGACTAATTCCGTGCTTTATCCACTTTTGTACGCATAAAATTAGAACACACGAAACGTGCAAGGATCTCCACAAATATTTGACCAAAAGAACTTTCTTGGAAAATATTGGAAAGTGTAAAATTTACACTGTAACGTGATCTTAAACACTCGATAAAAAAGAATTAAAACATTCGACTTTAACCTCGTGACGCTACTTAGCTTCAAATGAAAAGTAGAAGTAGCCGTAAGTAGTCAGACACAGTAGTACAGACTACTCACTGCATCAACGTCACATTTTTAATCTTACCTCGACCTCAAATTTTTGTCAATTCTACAGGCCTCGTAATAATTAACAATCGGGTAATAAACAACAAATCGATAGTACCGCATGAAAAACACATATCCGAATAATTACATTGGAATAACTAACCGCTAAACAAGGGGAGGAGAAAAATAAATGACTACGACAATTAATTAGTACGTTTGCGATAATTAAATGCTGGCAAATGCTAATGAGAATTACAACGGAGTGTTACATTTTGGTGAATACAATTTCTGCCAGCGAAATAATTGATTGGAAATCGATTAATAATTGTGTTAACATGAAATCCAATACGTGCACCGTTCGAGGAAAGATTCGAGTATCGTTTGATCAGTCGACATCTATTAAGATTGTAAACTGACGCGTCTCTAATTTTCTAGTTTCAAACAATTAATTAATTAATTGACAGACATGTCGATTGCAACGCTGATCAAATACCTATTCTGGTTCGCTAAAATTATGTATCCCTAGAATATCAACTCGATATCCGGTTTAATCATCCAATTGATTCATCGGTGTCATTGAATAAAATTACAAAAATCAATCATCGTTCTATTCTCTTATTAATTAAATAACAAATATTGGGTATTTGATATTATTAAACAGACTTAAACTTTATGCCAGCGAATTCTTTTTAATTATATTACACTTTAATCTCATTGAATTTCATTTATTCATTTTAAAGTTAAAAATTGTGGTTTCATTTCATGCGTAACGGCATAACGCGTATCGCATCGGCACCATTACTGTCTCGAACCGGCGTGCGCGCCCGCGAAATTCGAAAGCTCGTTAATCATATCGGTCGTACGCGACCGACAGTCGATTTAACTTTTCGACAGACAATTGAGACTATCGGAGCGAAACGAGGTTCCAAATCCGCTGGCAATTCTCCTGGAATTTCGCGACACCGAGACGCGTTAAGGATTTCGAAACTGGAGCAATTTACATCGCTGCGAACACGAATAAATTATCGTGGAAACAAACTTTCACCCTCCGGCTACAATCTGCGTGAAATAAAAGGTGAAAAAAAAGGAAAATAAAAAGCGGAGCGATGTTGTTCGAAGCGCAGCTGCGAGCAATTAACGCGACTCTACTACGAGGAGAATGCGGCGCGTTAAAAGTCAAAATTGAAAATTGAAATTGTCGGCTCGTTAACGGCCCGCTTTTAACCTGTCCTCTGTGCTGCTCTTTGAATTTGACGCGCGCATCGTTAACTACTCGATAACGATAATGCAATAAAGTATCTAAACGCGTATTTTATCGAGCGAGACAAGCGCACACGCGTAACAATAATTGTTTCGGGTTACGAGTGTCCGCTGACGAATCCGCAAATCTACCGCAGACAACTGTTCCGTCATCCGCTCGTGTTTCATTCAACGATATCTATTTCCAATTCGATGTATTTTCTTCCCGGTTAACTATTCAACTTTCTCGCGTAAGCTAACACCTCGTCTTTAACGTTACATAAAAGTCGCTTGGTGAAATCACACCTGATCCCTTTATACGACAAAAAGCTTTGAAAATATTACGACGTCGTCGTAATGCCTCTGGCACGCCGGTTTTTATTTCTAACTGGACGCCGCGCAAGAAACGAATACTCGCTTAATTCGATAGGAAACAATACGACCTAGAGATCGAGGTTCACCGCACTCTGGTACATTTTCTGTGAAGTTTGTTTACAAGAGGTAGTTGCCCTTAGTTGGCGTTGCACGAACGCCTCGAACATATTTATACGGAAGTAGCCGAAAGCCCGCGCGATTGAACCCGAACGAAAACATTCGCCCCTCCCTCTACTGACTTTTTGCAAAACTAATCAAGTGGAATGATGCCACGCTACGGTTACGGTACGATATATAATTTCACTTGAGAATCTATCGTTTTTTCATGTTTAATTATGCAATATAAAGTCTGAGAACGAAAATTTTTCGAAGTTTTAACGTTACAGGTAACGAGAATCTCGATTCTTACATGGTAAATCAAAAACTACTGCGTATTAACTCTTTACGAAAGAAATATTGTATGTACTACGGTATGGTGATAATTTGACTTGAGAATCTCTCGCATCTTATATGCAATAATTTGAAAACCGAGGTCAAAAATCGTATAAACGCTTTAATATCACAAACTACGGACAATTTTCTACGTCCTCTCATAAATCATTTATGATAAATCCACTTACCTTACTCGTGATGCTCGATGATTGTTGGATTCGACGCTCCCGTTCGTTCTACCCAGGGTGAATTGTAGAATAGCGTGGATTGAACACACCTCACATATCACACACAGACGATACGCGAATTTAAAACGATATTAAAAGATTTTACACGAAAATCAGCAAGAATTGGACCGTGTAGGGGCGCGAGATCGTTCTTCCCGGTCGCGAATCTTACGAATTTTGAACGCGTGAAGAAAGCGAAAAAGAGGTAGCTTAGAAACACGACACGCGTACGAATTTGGTCGCGAACAAACGACAAAAGCGAAAAGGGAAGGAGGTTCTCACGTTTCACGACGCGTATCACGCACAAATTACCACGATGCTCTTAACTCGAGGGTTGCCGCGGTACTGCGAGGACCGCGGTACGTCGCGCCTGACCGAACAGCGCGCCGCGTTCCCCAACGCACTTGCTCGCCGCGCAGCGCTCTGATTGGCTGCCGCGTTCGCGCCCCGTCGCGCGATTAGCTTGTTCGAAATGGAGCATGCGCACCGCTCCCTATTGAAACTTAGCACAATGTCGTTCGTTCAAGTAAATCACGTACATTTCTTTCTCTCGTTTTCTTTTTTAAAAAACGAAACAATTATTCGGATTAACGACTCGTGTTTCTGTCGAACAATATATTCTACGCCGTTGCAGTGAACCGTAATCCAAACGTGCCGTATACGAAGCGTAATTACGATTTTCTGCGGTAATTGTAAATGTTTCTATAATGGCGCGTCGGTACATTTTAGAGTGTAATTTCCCAGACACAATTATGGCACTAGTTGCAGCTGCACAGCTTTATGGCACCTCTACAACCAATTTAGCCGTTCTCCATCGAATATACGTACAATCTTGATTCGCGATTCAATCGAATCCAAACGAAACGAAATCACCGCGACTTTCCGCCTTCTTTCTTTTTTTAACGGACGAACGTAACTTTTGTTTTCTCGTTAATCTTCGGATGGTGTTAATTAAGTTGGAAAGGGGCACACCTTCGGAATAAAATCGGTTGAAAAATAGGTTGAAACAGGTGAAAAGGACGTTGGTAATTCGCTGAAGCATCGCGGCCGTTTCTCACGTCCGTCTCCACGGAAATGGCGAGATCGATGTTACAATAGCCGGCGCACGGATAAAGGCGATAGCGTTGTTTAACGAAAACGCCGGCTTGTTCCGATCGTTTCGAGAGAGCCACTTAGTTGAAATTACCCGAACCGACGTAGACGAGTTACAAGAAGCAAAGAAAAACGAGAGCAACTCGAGCACGGCGTGGAGCACGTAACCTTGATTTGCGAGTGTTTCGTGATAGCAATCGATGATAAGGTATCCTAACGATGATCGTGGCAACTTTCTTGCTGAGCCAATTCGCTGTTTTACAACCAATCGTAAATATAACTCGCTCGATACAATCTCGCAGGAAATTGGATTCAGCTATTAAGTAAAAATCGATAAGAAACCAGAGATGTATGTTTTCGAAAAGACAAAAAATAAGAAACACTTTCTTCGTTGTGTACAGGGGGCCTCGAAGTGTCCGAAAGAAAATTTAGAATACAAAGTTAGCGTCGAATAACGTCTGTCATCCCTTTTTACCGCAAGCAGAAGAGAGAAAAAGCAACGGGCAACAATTCACGTGACTTTAGACCGTGTGGATGCACTTGGCCAGTTGGAAAGCAAACTTTTTCGTCCACGCGATACCATTTCTTCAGTTTCCTCCCTGTAACTCTTCCCTTCTCTTTCCTTTTTCTTCTTTTTTCTTTTTTTTTTTTTTTGTTTAACGAGAATTCAGCCATTCGAGCCAGCCTCATTAATTCTTTTCTTCCTACTGGAAAAGAAAAAGAAGGAGAAAGAAAGTTGTATATCCACAGGCTCTCGCGTCCTCTGCCTGTTTCTTCCCCCGTTATCCGTCCGTTGGTCCCGCTCATTTTTCATTCGTCGCATGGAGAAAAGTGCACTTTAGCCGTCTCTCACCTGTAGACAAAGATACAAAGGAATATTTCGTGCGTCTGCGAATATCACGTAGCCCGGGCCACGGGAATATTTCATACGGTGCCATGAGTGCATGTCATTGCTCTTACGTTCGTGTTTGTACCTGGTCCAGGCGCGCGGGACGTTTTATCCGCCCGTATGGAGTTGCATACGTGCGCTCACACACACACGTGTACCCGGAATGCAAGATGCAAACCGATGGGAATTGATGCACTTACTTTATGCAGAGGTTTCTCGATAATTTGTATCGTTCACGACTTTACCAGATTCGAATGAATCGCGACCCCCTTTCGTCGACTCTTTCCTCGTTCCGCAGCGATTTATGTACTGACTGCGCTCTGCTCGCATCGAAAATATAGACAGAAATGCTGCTTAGCATTCGAAAATATCTTGTCGGACAATACGGGATCTCAAAGCCCTTCGACTGCAGTTTGTTGAAGACAACAATGTCTACTTTGGTAATTCCAAAAACGATAACGCGCAAAATGCCGGCTGGAAGCGTGACTGCTAACGAGATACGGGGAAAATATAATTATTTAAGCAAGCCAACGTTCCCCCTCTGGATCGAACACTTCCCACACCGATACACCTTCGTTCTAATTATTTACGGACGTGTCTCGTTCGGTGCAATGTGCGCGTGTAATTAAACGCAGCGACGCTGAATACAAACTCGACACGCGACACGATTTTAATCGGGCAACGAACACGGATACTTTCCCATTGTTTCTTCAAAAACGGTTTAACGCGGCCGTGATGGTAATTGATTAAACGCGTCGATTGCTGGTCGATTAGCTACCGGTTAAAAAAATTCTTTATCGCTGGCGAAATTGCCTTGAGAACAATATTATTTCATTTTTTTTTAAATGAAATAAAATATTGTACACGTTGAGTAATTGTTCCGTTACATCATGTTTCCCCTGATTTTTTTTCTTTTCAACGCGAATCGGGGACAATCATTCGGAGACAGATTACCGCAGCCGCGGGGCAAACTTTATCACCTGGCCGGATGATAGGCGCTTCATCGAATTCCATCGAAATGATGGATTATCCGTCGCGAAACACGAAATTCATCTTGAACCGGTATCCCGTGGCACGCGATGAATTATCGATACACTTCGAGACATACTTGGCTGTATCTCGCTGGCTGGGTCGGCTGTGATAGATGAGCCTATCCTGAGAACGATATCCCCGGGAACACGAGGATCCTGCAATCAAGACAGCCAATAAAGTAACTTACTCGACAACGATAACGTTCGTCTGATTTCCATTGTTTTCATCGAGCACCTTGTCGTTTGTTAACTTGTTTCGTTGAAAGCACAAAAAGATCGATGTGTCCCTTAGTACAAGAAGTAATTCATCAAACCCTAAATAATATATAAAATTTCGGATAAAACCTTTTCTTCTAGATCGACTAAACGCGTTGAAATGTTCTCCAACACTTGTCGAGTTAAAATTCCAGGTACCAGTGAATTCCATCCAGATTATTCCGTGGCCCTTGATAGCCGGTTGCATCTCAAAAGGCTCGATCCGTAGCCTATCGTATCTGGCGCGCCTCTTCAAGCTGAATGGAGGATGATAAGCGACACGAAATTCAAAGCTCGCGTTTCGAGACGGCAACTGCGAGCGTTCCGTGATCCGTCGAGCCTCGAAGTCGGCCCGAAATTCCGCGGAAATTAAAACGTTTTATTGTTTCGTGTGAATCCCAAGGCGGTTGTTGAACACGATGCACCGTATATACGACGAATATCACGCCGCAAATCGCCTGTTCGAAGCTTCCCCCGGGGAACCACACGTTATATCTGTCTGAGAATGAAGCTTTGCCGGGAATCCGCACGCGTAATGGCACTCGGTGAAACTCTTCGGTAGCTGAACATCGCGGTACTTGCCGCACAGTTTAATTGTTACGATACCGAGGATTAATAAAGTTCCTTGCGCAATTTCCAAACAATTTCTATGGATTTTAATGGTTCGGATATCAAAAGCGACTGCAGTTAACTCGAACTTTCTGATACGTGAATCAACCGAGTGTACAAAATATAATTAAAATATAATTTCCAAGTAGGAAATTTTAAATAATAATTTTTACTCTTCTTTGTAATAAGCTAGCATCTGCTAGTTTCTCTCGTGTACCTTATTAAGATCCTTTCTATCACTTTCAGCCGGTGCAACAAGACAATGGACGGTATCAGGGTAATCCTGGTTCGTTGTCCTCTTATTATCAAAGCCGGGATACGACGGTTTCACTGATGAAATTACGCAAGCCGCCTTTCTACGAGGGCAGCCATAAGTTTCTTCCAGGCAATTGGTCGTTTCGCATTACATCCCGGTTTCCGTCCGGTCACCCGTCCTCTTCCCTATCAGCCACCATCTGCGAAAGCATCCCCTTTCGCCGTCGCTATCTTCACCGCCCCGTCCCTACCTTTCTTTTCGCTCCTGAGGGAAGAAAGTCAATGTCAATGGTCGTACCTTTCCTACTTCAACCTTGGCTCTCCGTTCCCTCCACCCTTGTAATCGTCGATTTCTCCAGTCGTGGCTGTTCTTCAGGACCTTCGAAGGATCCTGACGGAATTCTGACGTTCTTTGGAAACTTATTTTCTTTAAATAATTTTTTAATTTTGTTTTCTAGAATATTAATCACAAATTGTGTTTATTAGTTAAAATATGGACTTCAATAGTTAGCGTGTTTTCGCGCGAGCAGACGAACAGGAAGCGATACTTCTTGTATCTTACAGAGTTTTTAACGCGACTAGCTTTTAATAGCACTTAACCCCTCTTAACGCACGAGTGGCTTCGACGTGCGCTCCTTTGTTACACGTTGGTTTAACGATTCCGTCGGGCTGACTCGAACTATACGACACGACACGACGTGTTATTACGCGCTCGACGGTCATCCATCGTGCGTGACATCGATGATTAATCGGTAAAGATTGATCGGCCAAATTGTCTACCTAGTATCCTGATCTGTCATCATTGGATTTTTCATCCAATGAAACGATACATTATTGAAACGACTGACGAATGCCGTTGAAAGGCCGACGATCGGTTAATGAAAAATTAATAAACAACGAGCCTGCCATCATCGAAGTTGGTAAAGTCAAAGTGGAAATTAAAAACAATTTCTAATTGCAGCATAATTTGTTCAATTTTCATCTAAAACTTAAAACGCAAACAAGCTACCCCGCGGAATGAGCAAAAATCTTTCCCTCTGTATCAAGAAACAATTTATCACGCAACACCCAAAGGGGTTCATCTGCGCTGCATTATCCACCCCTGAACAGCCTCCTCCTCCGAGTACATTTTATCTCATAGAATAGTGAATTTTCCACGGCAAATCGATTCATAAGAAGGTTTTATCGGGAAAGCATCCTCAAGTTCGAGGGAAAAAAAAGTAAGAAGAAAAAGGATTGCCCGAATGCGAGGGAAATTCTCAACGTGCAAAAAGCCGTTTCACGGGGTGGTAGGGGTTAATATCGGTATCCCTTAAAGTCGAGGCCATCCCGTTCGAGTACGACCGATTTCCCCTGCATTTCCTGGCCATAGGTTTCGCGTGGCATCGAATCGAGCCCCTGTGCATAAGACGATCGCGTTCTTTCTTGCATCGAGATTGAATTCGTCGAGGCAAACTCTATTCGGTATCCCCTCTACCAGCCACGCGATTCTAACCCCGATCGAAAGGGTCGTGACCTCTTCTTTTACCTCGTCTACCTTCCCTTTACCTCATCCACTTTTATCAACCTCCATTTAACTTCCTCCCTAACCTCTCTCCTCTTTCAAAACTACTCAAACTTCGTGTTTATTTGTTTGTAAATACAAAAGTCATAGGGATGCCTTCATTACTAAACTAATTTTTATCAGGGGTACACACTGAACCACCTTAGGTTATTGTCTATTTTTATTTATTTTTTTAGCAATTGTAATATTTTGCGTAACAGCGTCAAAATCTCAGTAATTGTTGAATTTGTTCTTTTTTTTTTTCGGTAAATAGCTACCGGCCAGCGTAGTTCCGTGGAAATTTATGAAAACATGAATCTTTTCTGAGAAACTGCGCACGAAAGCTGATGAAAACGATGAAAAGAGTGGAAGTTGCAAGAAGGAGCAAGAAAAATCCTCAGGCAACGGCAATTTCGGCTCGAGCCGAGAAATGTACAGTCGGGTTGCCGCGTGAAACTTGCGAAACTGTAATTGAAGATCAAATAAAACGAACTCTCGTGTTGCCGGTGAAGATTTTTCCACCGTGCACGCGTCTCTTTTTTCCCCCCGGTTTCCGGTGCAATTACGCCCGGAGAAAAGAAGTTGCCGGATGAAAGCAGCCAAAGTTTCTTTTTTTGGCCACCAACGAAAGACACCTTTTTCTCACGAGAAGCGTTCCTTTCAAATCTGTTCAATCTATTTCTGCGTATCAACATGTACCTAATTTTCTTTATTTTTTTACCTGGACTATGCAAATTTACCTAATTTCGAGCAAATTTCAAACTTGAAGGGTTAACAAATATTAAAAAATTTATAAAAAGAAATAAATTAGTGATACATTTGGTGCCACGTTTCGAAAAGTTTACTTCTCCGAGAACGTCCATTCGTTCCCATATTTTATTAAAATTGATATGTTTCTTTTTTACGATGCTATTTCTTAGAGAACCACAAACTTTTTCTATAAACCTTTTACTTTTACTTCGAAATCCCCTTATGGAAGGAATTTCACCCTGTGTGTGACTTTCCCCATTGCTGAAGAACCCGCCGCCAAGTACCGTCTCTTCTTCCCTTTTCCTCCTTTTGTATCTTTTATCCCCGCCGCGACGGGGCAAGGGGGAGCACAATGGCGCGGACAAAGGACGACGATGACTTCTCGACGATAAAACCACCGCGTGAGTTACAAGGTTACGCGCGTCAGGCTATAAATACGAACAAACTGTCTTGTTCATTAACGTCGAAATAACGTGGAATACAGGTGGTCAGAGTTCCGATTGTCAGACGTTAACGAGGATGAAGCACCGATCAGACTGATCATTAACGCTCTCGATAGAGCCGTCGGGAATCGATGGGATGTGTGCGCTGGTTCGATGCTCGTTTTATCCGCCATATTTCGATCGACGGAAAGATACATAACCGTGTATCGTATTAAACTCTCGTGGATTGTTTTTTATTAATTCAGAGCCTGTTTATTGTTTATTTGTTAATTGGTTAACCAAAGACCTCGAGGATCACCTTGCAAAGCCGGGTTAACAAACTCGATAAGCATTCTTCTGTCTGTCGTGTATATTATTTGAAAAATGGGTAGAAAATATTATTAAAGTTAAATGTGAAAGCGTGGACACGTTGCTCGTGAATTGGGCTGCGTTTGGGGTTGCGAAACGTGTCTCCATAGATACACAGGGACGATGCTCGCTACCTCGAACAGCACCTGTCCCCCCATAAAAGCTTTAAAAGCAGTCCCATGCCCGGCAAAGGAGTATCTATGCGAGGCTGGAGAGATGTTTCATTGTTCTCCATTCTGGCACGACGATTCGCTAAACATTAAGCACGAAAACAGAGAGAAAGTAGACGTCCATTACGCTTCTATGCCTTTCCATTATAATTTTACCCGTCGCTTGTAAACTCGCTGAAATATTCAACGTCTCGGTAGAACCGTAGATTTATAATTCTTCATCAGTGGAAATACTTAACGCAAAGAAATGTGGAATAAACAGATCAATTTTTATGAAGTGTTATACTTGAAACGTGAAATTAATTTTTCTGAATGGAGATGTTAAAAATCTACTCGTGGAATTAATACCATTCGTAAAGGAAAATTAATATTCGTTGATTATCCTACAAAGATAACACGAGAAGCAACGGGTGCAGGGTGCAACGCGTGCAGACGTAAAAACTCACCCCCTAACGGGCGACCGGTGGCCAACAACGACCGAACGCCAACACGAGCTGCGAAAATATTAAAGCGACGCATACCCGCCAATGTCTGCCCTCTGATATAATTCAAAACAATATTACAGCACGGCGAACACGGCGAAGGGGTGGGCCGACCGATCGCGCGAACCATCCACCACCTACGGCCAAGATTTTACAACGCTTTTTTACTAACAGAACGTGCTGTACGGGGTTCGTTTAGTTACACGACCAAGCCATAAAAAGGACAAGGAAAAGGGGTGAAAAATAGCCGGTTCCATTTAAGGGGGATGAAACGTTAAAGGGAAGAAACGATGCCGGACGCGGAATATTCGAGGGGTTCTTTTGCAGAATCAACCTAAAAATACTTAATAAATTTTGTTGTATAAAATATTTTAACAATTTATATTAATTTTTTTATTATTTTGTTGTTTTCACATTTAAAGTTTCAAAGCATTCGGTTTTTAAATTTTTAATAATCTTTATTACAAATGATACATCGATTTTATATTTAAAATAATGTGAACGATCTGAAACAACGTTTTTGGATTAATTTACCGTCATAGCAATGATCAAAGCATTCTTTAAATAAACATTTATCGAAAATTTCTGACCCTTTACGTGGAAACGCACAAAGAGACCCTTTTAGGTACGGTGTGTTGGGTCCACAGAACCCTACACGCCACTCGAAAGTTAGAAACCATCGTCAAATTGAATGTGTCACACAGTTTCCCTAAAGTTCATTACAGGGTTGCAAGGGTTTCAGCCCTAAATGGGAAGTTTCAATTTATTTTTTTTTCCCCCGCGCGTGTACATCAAAAGTTCAAGATTCAATCTCGCCAAATTCGTTCAATCGGATTACACGAAAAGTAAATTAAAAAGGCATCTGATCAATCCATTTCTTCGTCATCATCAAATAACATCCTCCCTTAATAAGGTAAACCACGCGACTTGTAAAGCTTCTCGATCCTTTACGAGTCGAATCAAGAAAATTATAATTCTCGTAAGTGCTGGCTCTGAAGAAAATGAAAAAAAAGAGGAAAAAAGAATCGACAGAACGCGTGTCTCGTACGATGGTTGGTGACTTCCGCTTCCTCCTAAGACGTACAGCCCGAAATGAAAACTTGAAATTCTTGCTATTCTAAATTTTTTATGATTTTTTTCATTTGTACACAAATACGATAACGTTCGTCACAGTGAAACAGACCCTATATAGTCAGACACGTCATAGTAGCAATTCCTAAGTATACAATAGCTACGATAATTAATTTGTGGAATCAAAACTGCTATTATAAAACTCATGATTCTTCCAAAATGCCAAATATTCGTAAAGATCAAAGACAACAGGGGAAGGGTGTTGCGGAGACATTTTCGACTCGCGTGAAAGATCAAACGGAAGACGACGATTCGGGGACAGTAATTTGGAATATGCGATTAAGCAGGCCTGGATAATTGAATCGTAGAGTAGGGTGGTGGTCAGGGGGTGGAGGAAAGGGAGGCGAAAGGGCGACGCGTTGTTTTGGACCGAAACTTCGCCGGATTCCCGGGGGAATGTTAAACTGGATCGTAATTGAGAACGGTTTAGTAATTAAATTGAGATTATGAAGTTACCGTTTCTGACCTGAATAAAGGTTCACGAACGACGCTCTGCAAAATTCCGATCCACCAAAGTGGGTTGGGTGAAAAAAGTTTCGTTGGCGCGAAAAAAATTTCCTTTCAAAGCTGATCTTTGGATCGTCGACGGTTTAATCAGTCACGTAAAAAATCAGTTATTTCGAGTCTGACAGTGATTGCGATGCCTCTGAATTGCAATAAAAATTTGGATTTTTGGAGGGTGTTTTAATTGCGTTTATTCAAAAAATCCAAATATTCTCTAATTACTAATTTCGTAAATGCTGTTCGAAACGACTGATTCTAAACAAATCCCAAATCCGTCCAAAGTTCAACCGTGATTCTAATCGACCAAACGCCGGGTCCATCAAAAGCGCCGCTAATTAAAATCATTTCGACGATACGATCGAGTAAATGTTTTCCACAAAGATTGAAAGCCCTTCGGAGTTCCCGCTTTAACCGGCAATTACCGAACGATCACGCCGCTCCAGATAAACGAATGTTAATTACATCGACTGTCAATCAAGTGTTACAAATTCAAAGCTTATTACGGTTCCGGTTGAACGGGATCTCGATCGAAATTATATCGATAGCTCGAAGATGTATCAAAGGAAATCGATGCTCGTTTACGTTCGAACGATATCTTGGAAACAGCTGGATATAGGGGGATGAAGGAGGGAGGGGGTGGGGGGCGGAGATGAAAGGCTGCTCATTAAGACCGATCTCCATTGTTTACCAGCTCTTGTGCCATCCGAGACAAAAGGTAGTAGCTTCGCGGAGCTTCCCCGGTGACAGGATTAATTTTCAATGTTTACATTTCCTTGACTCGCCCATGAACTCGTCTGCCACGATTAAATAACGTCACTCGGTTGTTCAACGGCTCGTGTCACGTAATTGCAGGATCCATAAAGGTGCAGAATGGGCCAGGATCGGTCGTTGAATGGAAAACCGCTTAAACGAACCGCCTTGTTCGTCAAAAGAAAAAAGGAAAGAAAAATTGAAATAAACGAGCACATAACACGGGAAAATTGGTGCTTATTATGCCGTTTTACGAGCCAATTAGGGGATTAACTCTGTTCCGGGAAGCAACGGGCTATAATTAATCCCATAATCGAGACAATTTTCGTCTCTCCGACTTGGCTACCAAAGTGAGATTGAAAAACCATCTGGGACCGGTTGAGCTGCCGCAGGCAATTTCGTAGGAACCAAATTTTGCGTGCTTTTTTACGATCCTTCCTCGTGCCGCTCGTAAAATAACCATGGGAAATATTCACGGTCATGAAAGAAGAACTGTAAAAAGTCGATCCTTTTATTCAATATCGCTCGAAGGTTCGACAAAGGTATACAGCAATTTAAATGATCGAAATCTTGACTCGAATAATTAACAAAAGAAGTTCGCAAACGTAGATTTGAAACTCGATTTAAAGGGATCCGAAAGTTATCACAGGTTGATCCGAATGATCCCCGTTTCTATTCAAAATTAATATCCGTTGACTTTCGATAAATAATTCCGCGAAGATTAAAACTTGAACGCATCCATTTTCCCCGCGGCAATCAACACGTTAATGGAAGTCTTAACATTCTACGCTCGTCCACATGAATTTTGTACAAGAAACTCGGTTTGCGATCCAACCTTGTCCCAGCCACGCGTGTACACGCACGCGCAAAGAGGAAGTTATCTTTGTCAAGAGAAGGGAAATCAAGAGCTACGAAATCACCCTTGGTCGACGAGGCAAGAAAGGGGAGGAGACCCTGCCAGTCGCAGGGGTAACTAACCGCCCGGTTGCTGAGAGCTTGCATATTTCACGATGTCATCAGACCCTAACGTCGCGACGATGAGAACCGGTTCGTTGGAAGCCGATTCGCCGGGGAGCACTGCGGCTTCCCTCTGATTATAATGTCTTTGCTGCAACGCGATCACGGAGGAAGATGACTGAGGGTCGACAAAGAAGAATCGACCCGAGGGCGCCTGGAAACGGACGACCACCTATTAATAAATTAATCGTCGACATCAAATGGAACAGAAACTCTTCAGTCACTAATTTATAATAAATTATATGCCAAAGTCACGAATACGTGATACCAGCCATCAAAATCTTAAGGATATTAATAAACTATGAAGCTTCAAGCTTCAAATTGATATGTGTCATTTATGTTCCGCATAAAAGCGTGAAAGTTTCCTCCGGCTGTTTTAAATATCGCACTTCCGGCGATGACTGGCGAGCCGCAATTCCTCTTGCGTAAGCTTCTCTTCCGCTCCGTTTGTCGTCCGCCTTTATTTCTTCGGTGGCTAGCCTCCGCGACGGTCGGGACCGATTAAACATTAAACAGGAGGACGTGGACTTTTCTTCGGGAAAAGTTTCGCAAGAGTAAGGCGGTCGACGGTCCCGCGAGCGAGAAGGAGAGAAGTTCATATTTCCCGGAAGCTCGAAAGGCGCGCTTAGAAACGCCATCGATCAGCGTTTCGAACTTGCCTCTGTTTACTTCGCTTCTCTCGCGAGCAATATAACATTATAAAAGTTCGACGCGTCGCCTCTCTTGCCGGGAACGATTTTAACAAAAGTAACATCAATATTAATAATTGAGTCGGACGCAGTATGCGGCGTTCCCAGTGAATGCGTTAATATACATATTTGAATAGTCGAAATAAATATTTGCATATTTAAACGCTTCGAGCACTAAAATCACCCGAATAAAAAATACACGAAATATTAACAGGGTGAAATTTAGAAATGATTCTCTCCCAAGAGAGGAACACGACAATGTTTATCTGAAGAGTGAAGATAGAATTTACAAGGACATTATTCTGGTATTTTAGACACGAATAAACGAGATTTCGAGTGGTTGATTATCGTTGGTTTATACGGGGGATACGTCCGGCAGGAAACAGGACCGGAAACGAAACAACGACCGCCAGCTGAATTCTGAACCACCGCGGGCTGAATTTATTACGTGGCTCCTCGTGGCTGACCACGCGCGTATGTTTACTACTGAATGATAGAACGTCCAGGAGACTGGCTAGAATAAAACGAGAAAATTCTCAGAATTTTCTGCAATTCCATTATTTATTTATAAGATCAGATAGAAGAATCTTTATTGGAAATAAATTAATTCATTTTCGATTTTATCTCAGAAGCTATTTTATTAGGTAAAATGTTACGATATTAAGGATCAAGATCTGAAGGGAGCAGGGATGAAGTTACACAGCAGTGAAGTTGTCTGTTATTTAACCGTCAATATGTTTAATAATTATGAAAAAGAAGGGATGCGACGGGGCGTTGTTCATGGTCGGCCGAATGTAAATGCGTTTGAACGTCAGCCTCGCGGAATAATTTAGTTAGCCAACCTGTCTCTCTCTCTCTCCCTCCCTCTCTCTCCTTCTTTCTCCCGGTAACGTAGTTAGGCATACATTGTACGAATGGCTGGTAACCGCAACCAACCACGGATCCACACCGTGTTTTCCCTTTTACAATCAGGAACGAACTGGTTCCGCGAGGAACATCTCTCTCCCGAGGTTTATTTATTCAATTTGATCGACCTAATTTTTTCCCAGCCGATACCTTGGAGACCAGTGAGTCCTCCAGAAAGTCGTGAACTCGTGGAATTCTGTCGATCAATCGACGCCAACAGCCTCGAAACCATTTTGTGCAAGTGTGTATGTGTGGGTCCTGGAGAATCGGTTTTCGAGGATGTCGAGTGTTTCGATTAGGTTCGAAAACACGCGCCAGCGAGTGACATGCCAGGCGGATCGAAGATGACAAACTTTCTTGAACAACTGACGCTTTATCCGACCAGTCATTTTAGAGCATTACTTCGTAAAACGTGTCCCTGTTACGGAAGACACGAAAAGCAATAATTGGGCGATGTGTCAGTGATATTTTGTAAATTTCTTGGTATTTACTAGGGTATATTCCAGTATTCCATTACTTCGATACTCCAGTACACTGTTGAAACTGATTAAGCGTTTAATTGGAAGTTTGAAGTAGCGACGGTATACTTTCAATGATATATCGGTCAACGATATCGCGAGAGAATTCCACGTGGCATCCGGAGGGGTAGGTTAGTCGATAGATTGATGGGAGGAGAGCGGTAGAGGTATCGTGGCAATTAGCAGGAGCCTGACCACCGCATTTGTCCTCGTTACCGGGGATATTAAGTAATAAGAAAGAATAAAGATCCTAGGCCGACGATATTGCCGTGGCAAACTCGTACGTGACCTTAGCTATCCGCTCGCTTTCGTTTTCGACCATCTGATATACGGCTACGCGTTAAACGAGAAATAATTGCTAACCACCGATAAAAAAACTACCTACCAATTCGTTTCCCCCATATGTTACACATTTGTTCCTGGAATTAATAACAATGGTTCATTTATAATATATTTCAATTTGTGATTCTAATTCCTTACGAATTTAATTTTAAGGACATTATCAATTTAGCTTATAAAAATGTTCAGATCCTCGATCGAATTAATGTATTATTTATTCAGTACTTGTCCCATTTATTATCAAAAGGAGACATCGAAAATTGTGTCAGTTGTAGTATCTACTTGTCTGATCAGTGTTCGATGTATCTTCTCGTGGATCGATTTTTGGTGGCAGGAGAGCGAGGTTCTTTGGACGCAGACGAGAGGACGATTAAGAATTTCTAATGTAATTAAATTGAACGAGAGTTTATTCCGCGTTAAGAGGATTCCCTTACCTCCTTGCACCCTTCCCCCTCTCTCTCTCACACCCTTTGCTAATGAAACGGACGGCTTAATTTCATTGTCGAAAGAAAGAGAGCAAGTGACGAATCTAGATGATCCGGAAATTGAATTATAAATTGCACTCGGTTTGCATTCGTTTCGTAATCGTAATAAAAAAGGAGAGCGAAATGCACGAAAGATGGAAGAAGTTCCTCGTCGCTCCGGAAGCGAATCTTTTTCCCCCCTCCCCCGATTAATTGGTAACTTTCGACGAATTAAATCGACTCTGCGCTAACGAACATTTCAACTGGAAGGTTGGGTGATTACAATTCCACTGACCCATTTAATATTGATATATTTACAGATTGAATATCGTTTGGTTAACAAATACACGAAGAGATCTTTCCATTATATGCACGTATAATTGTTACGGTGTTAAAGGGATAATTGCAACCTAAGCTAATTAGAAAATAATTTTTAAATACTGGAATACTAAAGTATTCGAATACTGGAATTTAGAATTCTGATTTTAAACCACAGGTTGGTTTTTAGCACCTAAACGAGTTAAGTCCCGAATTTCCAGAGAAACGACACAACAACGGGGAAACGAAACGGAACGAAACGAAACTCCAAGGAATTAATTAATATAAATCGATTACCAATACGAGTTTAGTTTGTCGATGAGAAACTACGAGGAAGTTCGCATCCCCGTGGAGGTTTTCTCGGTTTGAAAGCATTAGCGAACTGGGTCTGGCGCGGGTAACAAATTCTAATTTTCGGCCGAGCCTCGAGAAACTCGAATTAATTAATAACCCCGGAACGAGGCTAACGTCGTTTTTCTTTTTTATCCCGTTTATATGGCTGTCCATCCGTCTATCCGTGAGCACACCTTTCTGGAATATCTCTCCAGGGAATGACTCGACTTTCTGCAAATATACTTTTCTTAATCATAAACATAAGTTCCTTTCAAATATTCAAATAAAATACGTTTTGTTCGGGTATTTCGGTAGCTAAGAAAGTTCACGGATCATTATTCCACGCCGTGCACCTGAAAATTGACAATGAAAGCTCCAACGAGCGCGGTAATTTATTATCGACTGGAACATTCTAAGCGTTCGTGGGCGGATGTATGAACGTTATTATTTACGAGTCTCAGGATGCCTTCCGAAACACGTGTCGCGTACTTTAGCTAGTTGCCGAAGCAACGCGTTTCGCCGCCATCCTAGCGTACGAAACTTCAAGCGATCTATCCTCCTTGTACGATTGAAACTTGTCAAATTAATAATCCCTGAAGACCTCAACTAACACATTCCAGACATCAGAAGCTTATTGACAAATATTTAGATTGTGCAGAGAGGTGTATCTGGGCCTGGGTGTCGGTGTCAGGAACTCTGACTGTAAAATATCGTGTTCAATTTATAAAGAAACGTTCACAATCCTCCGGCTCGATCGACCGGAAGCAACTCGACGGCCGACCCCCGTCGTCGACGAGTTTGCTCGCCCCATTCCGCCGCGTGTCCAAGCAACAGAACGAAAAGAATGCAAACGCGGGAAGACAGAAAGGCACCGACTCTAATTGATATAACCAGATAAGAGATCGAGGCTCGAGGAGAGATAGGAACGCGGCTTGAATTCGAAGAGAGGGTGGTGGAGCGGGGGAGAGAAGGGAACGTGGCATCCTCACGGAATTCCCCCTTTGTCCGAGCCGAAAATTCCATCGGTCGCCGCAAAGAAAAGACGGCCGGCTCGAACGAGCCTAGACTGTCAACCACCGTGGCATATTTTCTTCTTTCCTTTTTCTTTCTTCTCTCTCTCCTTTCTTTCACGTCTGACGGATTCATTATGTAATTCGCGTAATGGCAGACCCTCCAAGTTCTCTCTCTCGACCCTCTCCACCCTCAAGACGTCTTGGAATTCAATTGTTTCAAAGTCGTGGAAACTCTTGGGCTCGACGACGGTGAAACACGACCAGCCGCTTTCTTTCTCTCTTTTCTATCCGTGTGTTCCTTAATTTTCTCTGTGTGCGGGTATGCGTGCGTCCTCCCGGTAACCAGAGGGTTCAAAAGACGGGAAGGGACGGTCGGATAGGCCGACCCAACAGCCAGAGAAAATAATACCAGCCACCCCCTATGGCCACCTCATCCTCTGCACCTTTCAAACCAAGGCTACTCAACTTCGCAATCTCGTTTATTGCGTAGTTTGCAAGAGTTAAATCTTCGAGGAGGAGATACAAACTCTTCTCCTCCTCCTCCCTCTCGGTCAATCCTCTTCGACTTTACGCTCACGGTTTATTAAATCCCTTTTCTTATCCTTGCGTCGATATTTTGCGAACGAGTTTAGATAGCAATCGAAAGTTTCGTAGCTCGAATTGGAAGAAGACACGGTCCTCCTTGTAGCAACTTGAAGAATAACCACTAAACAGAACAGAGGATCAAACGACATTTACAAACATTGCGATTCAGAAAAATTATAGAAATAACGTAAACGAGAGATACCATTGGTATAAGCTATTTATTCTTCACTTATAAATCATATATAAATAAGAGTTTCAATTTCGCTATTTACACGTTAGAATTAAAAAAAGTCTTCGAGATTTTTAAATACAGTGACTGAAAAGAACGTTTCTTCCGGCATCTTACTCCCGCGGCCGTACGAAGGCCAACGTTAATGGCCAGCATTAACGACCAGTTACGAAGAATCCTTAAAAGAGTTAAACTCCATCGATCTGAAACAGGAGCTGTGTTCATTGATCGCCGCACGCGTCGTCTTCAAACTGGCACAGGTATGTTATATGTATATATATACATGTACATATTTATATATGTTCAAGATTCCGTAGTTGACAACATTTTCTCTAACTCTCGCAAAAGTTGTGCAATGTGTTCGATTAACGTCAAACCGGTCATCGAGACTGGTCGTAATGTTTTACTGTAACAATGTTTGTATAAATTTGCAGCTTCAATCCTGAAATAAATATTTAAATAAGTAAAGAAACTCCTGATACAATATGGCTGACGTGGCAATCAAAGGGTAAATTAAGTAACTAAAAAATGGATACGTACTCCTTCTTATTATTACTGCTGTTCTTGCTAACAAATAACTTCGTCAGAGATCGTAAAATAAATTGTAACCTCTGTTCGAGCAACACCACCAAACGTTCCTCATCTTCCATCAATTTTTGTTCTTCGCTACCCTTTCCTTCTCCACTGCTGTCTTTCGCTGTTTTGATGGCGTTTGTGCTCTCTATCTTCTGTTTCTGAGAACTGTTTCGATCGTACAGAATATCCATAATAGGTCTACACTGCAATATTAATTCCAATCCGTTCTGATACGCTTTCAGTTTGCCGTTAAAAGTTGTGGCGCCTGAAATTGCAACGTTACAAGAATACGAAATGGTATAAGGTCAACAGAATCACGTAGAGGTACGTACAACGTGCTTGGTGTTCGGCCAAAGCGACCCTTTCCATTTGCACGGTCAGAAATTCCGTGGTTTGTTCCAAAGCTAACAACAACTTCGCAGCTTTATCGTAATACAGCTTGCACAATTGTAAGCTTGTTTTTCTTTTGATGTTGTCCGTGTCCGGTTCATACTCTCTGTACACGCGGTGGTACAAAGAGGCGAGTCGATGTTGAATGGTCGCGGCACGAAATTGGTACACCGGTTGTCGCGGACCGGGTGTTTCGGTGTCGCAATGCTTCAAGGCTTTCTGCAAAATGTCCACAACTTCCCGTTCCAATTCTTCCTCTGACTGAAAACACATAAACAGAAAATGAGTCGCCAAATTCATCCCAAATTAAATATGGAAGATTGGGAGACGTACTTTGCAGCCACCTGTTGGATAGTCCTGCAATAACGTAGCCATGGTGAACAGGGTAGTAGACAGATCCCACATGATGGTGTCCCAGATCATAGGATTGGTCTTTCTGGAGCCCAAAACTTGCAGAGCTTTCTGGTAACTGGCGAGTGCTTTGTTGTAAAAGTGACGCTCTTGGGTGTTCTGTTTCACGTGCATGTGCGCGCAAAGTCGCATCAGTCTTCCGGTATTCGAATGCAACAGCGCTAAGTTTGCTTCATCGTGGACCGTCTCGAAAGCTTTCACGCCCGCCTCTAAGTGAATTAACGAGCGAGTAAGCAAAGCTGTCACGCCAGCAGAGGATTCTTCCTCTTCGGTTGTATTTTCTTGCTGATAACGCGCTACAATAAACAGTAACATGTTAAAAACAGGTATAATTATTAGAACAAATATTCAAGGCTTACTTCCAGCCTGGTTCATGTAAAGTACGCCCAGCTCGTTGTGGATGTTTCCTAAACGTCTCAAGAGATTCTTCTTATCCATATCCAATGGCTCCAACGATAAGGCCTTCTCGTAACACTTGTAAGACGCCACCAAAGTGAACTCCAAACTCTCCAAACGTTGAGGAAGCAATTCAGCGCCATCTGAAACGAAGAATAAATTCAATTATTCAAGAAGAACTATCTCCTGTTTAATTCTTAACAAGGAACATACTCATATCTAGATCTTCCATGTTGCATATTTCTTCGACGATCTTTTCTTCGATCGCGTTCTTCGTCTCGTAATCCTTCCTGTGCTTCTCGACATTGCACCAATCCTGCACGGCCATGAAACAACAATCTCCCGCGCGACCTAGCAAATAACTTATCGATTTATCGTTCCTTATACCGCAGAAGATTTCCAATATTTTCTGACAGCGTAATACTGCTAACATGTATCTCAACGACGCCCCGTAATTTCTGTTCGCGTACTCGTGTTCCGCGAGGACGGCGAAGATCAACGAGGCTTTTTCGTACAGCAGCGTTTTCAAATGAGCGTTCCAACTGATGTTGTCGCTCTTCTTAGGCGCCTGCCAGGTAGGCAAGGTTTCGACTTTGAGTTTACATAACAGCGCTTTTGGCTCGTTCTCAATGGGCTCTTCTTTCGGGATAATCTTGTCGGATTTCTTGATCTTCTTCTGCTTCAGCTTCTTCTTGTGCATGGGACTGTTGGTTACCGAACATTCTTCCACTTCGACGTTCTTGTTGGTCTCCTTCAAGGACGCGTAAGGTAGACGTATCGCCTCGAAAGGCTTAGCCATATTCAGATGCGTTTCTTCGTACAATTTCTTCTCTTTCTCCTGCACTTCCGCTTCTTTGTCCTCCTCTTCCGTGTTATCGTTGGTTGGAAAATACTGGAGACACTCGAGCCCGTTGGAAACGTGTTCCAGGGCGGCCAAACATCGTTCCTTAGTCGTGCCCGAAATTGGAGGTGGTTTGTACTTGGGTTCCTCGCATTCAGCGTGTTCTTTAACTGACAATAGAAAGATTTTATATTACAGATACAAACTTGTTTGAAAAATAAGATATATATTTAACTTACTGTTAGCTAACGTCAAGGATTTTATCGCGTCTGATTCGTTCTCTTCCTCCTCGTCTTTCTCGCTTTCGTGGTACATGCTTGACTCGCTTTGGGTGTCTTCTTCGTCGCTCTGATCGGACAGTCCGGGGTTAACCGGGTCTGTATCCGATGGCACGTATAGGTCGGATAACATGAAGTGTGCGGATGTCACGATTTGAGGGTACTTTTCTTTAGTTAACAATTGTATACAGTTCTTCAGCAACATTCTGATGGTACCCTGTTGCCTGTGGTAGTCAGAAGAGTATTTCATGTTACGAGCTACTCTGTACAACAACATAGCAACAGGTACAGTAAACGGATTTTGACCCCTTTCATCTGATACATCATGGCACAAGGATGTTAAATCATACAATTTTACCACATCATCATCTTTACCTAATGAACATAATGTTAAGTTAATAAATCATTCAAAAATATTATATTACTCTTATGTGCAACTATTTTACCTTTGAACAACCAATAAGTGTGTCCAGCCTTTGTTGCATTATTTTTTAAGAAGCTTAAAATATTCTGTGCAACATCTCTGATGACTTTAGGACTGAATTTAGAATGATCCAGATTAGGAAGATCTTCAGTTTTAATTAATTCATACTTCTGCACAATGCCATCCAAATGGTAACACATGACTACTTCTGGAACATTGCACATCAGGTTATCCAACCAATAATCTATACCAGTTAGAACATTAATGGGTTTGGTCATGTCTCTTAATCTGAGACTTATGCAAGGATGGGTTAACCCTCCAAATATTGGCATATCAGTGCCAATGAGCATTTGAATATTTTCAAAAGTCCATACGATATTTCTTGCAAAATTGTGATTGTAATTTGGATCTGGCACCTTCTCCTCTTGTGTGGGTTCTGGTAAACATGGCTCTAATGTCTTCACAGGTAACTGTGGTTTTACGTGTTGTTGTTTCTCATCTGCCACTACTATGGAGTGATACAAAAACTTGGATACCAAGTTCTTTTGCTGCAGAGTGTTTCTGCTGCTTGTCTTATGAAACAGACATTTCTCTTTGTCTCCCAGATTCTGGAAGATGTGCTCATAGAAAAACTTCTTCAACCATTCCCAGTCACTCTCTGCTTGCCTAAGTAAATACTTGTGGATATCAAAATCATCTAATAACAAAGTATTCTCGATTCTGTGAACCACCATGGATATTATTCCATGATTGTAAGGTAGTTTCAGCAGTTTCTTTATGTTTTCTGCATCAGATACAACATCAACTTCTCCAACACAATCAGGGAACATGTGTGCCATACGAAAGCTGGAAAATCCAGAGGTCTGAGACCAAACACTCTGCAATCCATAACTCTCTGCAGAACTGCTGAGCCAGTTGCTCGGTGGTAAATTTAAATCTGTATTGCATTGTAGTTGAGCATAAGTTGCTGGTGTCTGAACAGTTGAATATTTCACAACCGCTGTAGACTTCACTGGTTTCTTGGGTGAATCAGTGGGAATAGCCACAGACATGGGGCTGACCTAAAATCAAAATAGTCTTTTAAAAACTAGAGCTCTGAGAACCAATATAATGTTTGTACCTAGCAACTCTTTTGTAAGCTTGATTCTAGTGCAAATAAAGTAACTGTAATGGTTTCTATGTTTATTAATACTGAATAATTAAACGTTTCATCTCAAAATTAAAATATTTGCGATCGAATAACAATGATACAATAAAGCATACAACACTGCTGTTCGAAAGAACGTCACTTACAATGTCAACTTTAGTGTTCAAACCATCTGACATGCTTAACTTTATACGGTGTCGTCACTCGCGTCTCTCAAAACTTGTCGCTATGTCCAAAAATTTTCTAGAACGAACCAGAGTGTACGTTTCAACTACATATTCACATAACGTACAACCACTGATTATATGATATACGCAGAGGGAATATGACAATTATGAAACAGTTTTTAACCTTATCAATCCCGCTGCATTACCTACTAAAAAACTTACCATACGATAGTACAATGATGTCCTACAATACCTGTCAAGCTTATTACCGACAGAATAAAATTAAAAATCTGTACGTCATATTGTCCAGGGTTGACGGTTCCCCATGACGTCATGCATCGGGACAACATCCCCCAATCCAAGGGTGCCAGTTGATTCCGAACAAAACGTCGTTGGTTGTTCAGCAATTTTCTTGATCAGATCTGTCTTGGATAAAAGTTTCACTGAAGGTATTATAACAGGGAGGAAAATAAATATGTTACGATCATTTATGGTGGAAAAGTAACATTGGTAAAAATAAAAAAAATTATATATCTCGTGGATACGCAACAAGCGTCAATGCACGAGATACGCATCGATTTCACCGGGAAAACATGAGTGACGGAAACAACATAGCGAACAACGTAAGCTTCATGGATAGTAATGGGCTTCGAGCACAATATCAATACTTTTTTAGGACAGGTGAGTATTGAAATATTGTTACTTTTATGTAAAAATAATAAGTTTCGAGCATCGAACGTAATTCAGTCGTCGGTCATAAATAAGAAGCTCACATATATATGTATATACTTTCTTCTTAATAATTGTATCACATTTCTAAGAATTTTTTTGACGTTTAAATGTAAGTAAACCGACTATGTTAATTTTGCGTTTATCGTTTTAAGTTATTTTATATTTTTTTATGTATTTTATATAGTTATACAGATAGCAAATGATTTTCTTGTATATATCAAAATTCATCTAATCTTTAAAGATCACCACCTGTTACTATCATATTAGTAACATGTAATATAATTTCATTAGGTTTGAAATTAAACAAAATGCAACTTTAATTCACATATATTATGCTTTGTATAATAAAACCTTGCTGAATTAGTTGCTTTCAAATATATTATTTATTAGGCCATGTCCTTTTTCACTGTCTGATCAAACCAGATATTTTAATCAACTTCCATCTTAATAAAAAAAAAAAAATGATTGATATTTTGTTTGTAAAGGTACTATCTTTTATTGCATTTTTATTATTTACTATGGAAAATAAACATTATTTTTCCATAAATTTTTTTCCAATTGGTTTTGTTATCCTCATTAGTCACACATTCCATATCCTATTATCATCTACAGTTAGAAAAAAAGGCATGTACTGTTCAATATAAGTAATGTTATCGTTATAAAGATGTACGACGGAAAACAAAGGACATGGCACACCTGTAGATATGAAATGCCGGACTAGTGGAAGTTGAAGAGTAGAAAATAATAAGCAGAAGGCTGTAGTGCAGAAGCTAGAAACAGAATTGATCAGTACTTAGTACCGTACCACGCAGGAGTTAAATAAGGATGAGTCACGCTCAGCAGCATGTACTTGCAAGCGCAATAGTTTTGGCTCTAATAGTGGTCGTTGGTATCCATGTCTTCCTATTTCCCATGTACACATCCAACCCGCCAGCACGCCATGTAAAGATCTCGACGTACGAACAAGCTCTTTGTCGTACCACCTTAAAGAATATCAGAGTACCACCAGAATGGAGAAATCCTTGTCCCAAGGATGGAATAGTTTCTGCAGTTCAAGGTGGTAGGCTTGGAAATCAGATTTGGGAATATGCTTCTGTATGGGCCACAGCTAGAAGAACCGGTTTAGAGCCATTTATGCCACGTTGCATACTGAAAACACTCGAGGAATACTTTGAGAATCTCAGCATTCCTCCGCTTAGTTACATTGGATGGTGCAGTTTAGATGTTAGCCAAGTGGTTAACTCTCTTGGACAATGGAACAGCACAGAGCAAAACATCATCATACCAAGGTAAACATTTCTGCTTCATTGTGCTATGGCTGATTTTTATTCTACAATTATTTCTGTCCACAGATATGCAGCTTACTGGTCTCTTATTCTGGTATGGTTGGATGATGTACGAAGAGAATTCACGTTCAAGCCAAATTTAAGAGCTTATGCGGGAAGGGTATTGAAAGAGGTAGCTGAAGAGTTTAATTTGTTTGAACCGACGTTCGTAAGCATACATGTACGGCGAACAGATTATGTAGACTATCTGTGGCAGAAACTGAAAATCAGGCCTGCACCTGTTAGCTATTATTTTGCAGCAATGGATTACTTCATTGGCAAGTATAACAACGTAGTGTTTGTAGTGACTAGCGATAATATAGTTTGGTGTAAGTATAATTTACATAGCAAACGACATAGAATCAAATTCGTGTCCGATATGGATGCAAGAGGTCCGGGCAAAGATCTCGCGGTTTTATCAGCGTGTAATCACAGTATTATAGATTATGGTACATATGGTTCGTTTGGCGCGATCTTGGCCGCTGGAGAGACCGTGGTGTACAATGTAACGACATACTTTTCGACATTAATTGCCGAGGTTTTGCCAAACTGGAAGATAATGAGTTAAACAACAATCAAAAGAAAGAACACATTTTCTGAGCCTTCAATTTATAATAATGCATATATACATATATACTTTATTCAAAATATTTTGTATACGAAATCAAACGAAGCTTTTGTTCAATTTTCGAACTCAGAAATTATATTCTCTACTTGTACTATTTTTCATTAAAAAAGAAACATTTATTTATCACAACTTTTGCAAAAATTAATGCTTTTAAAATATTTGATTTATTGTTCAAGTACAGGGCATCATTATTTATGATAGACATTAAAATTTATAGTTAACATATTTATTGTGTTATATCTCTTCAAAAATGAAAAAGAAGAAAAAAAAACTAAATGAAAGTGTAGCGTTATAGTTCACAAAATTTATATCAAAATAATATAAGTATTGTGCTGATAAATTGCTTAGAAGCAGTGTGTGTAGGTTTTCACTTAATTATAGCACTGTTAGATAAAAGTTTAAAGACCGGTGCACCCTTTGATGGTAGCAAGAGAATTTAAATATTTTAAAGAGTATATAAAAAGTTTAATATAGTAGAAGGATACAACGGAACAATGGACCACTAATGTCTAAAATTAAAACAGATGCTTATTTTTTTTACTATTGTAATTCGTATTCATGCGGCCAAGAAAAAAAAATAAGAAAACTGAATAGATTCGATATTCTTTTAAATATAAATGAACCAATGAACTGAGCCTAATCTAAAACATTCACAGAAAAGCTTTACAGTGGTCGGAATTAAAATACTGATGATCTTTTGATGTGCGTATTATTTTTCGAAAAATCATGATCACATGACGATTGGGAAACAAAAGTAATTGAATTGAAATGTATTAATTACACGTTGAATTCGTCTTTCATACAAAAAAGTTACAATCGAACTTGCAAAAGTAAAAGGAAAAGTATAGTAACAAGCTATATAACTCTTATAATGTACAATGATTTTAACTGTGATTCTATTTCTTATTGTGCCAAATTCTTAATATACATATAAAAAAAGGAATATATATATATAAAGTATAATAAATATATGAATGTGTGTACAAAATAATACACGCACTTATACGCGTGTACACATACACGTATATAATAATTAAATTGTATGTATACAAGGTATTATGTAATGTTTCCAAATGTTCAAACCAAAAAAAAAAACAAAGATATAATGAGTTATTTCTTCACACATAACAATTAAATACTTCTGAAACTGACAAAATCAATAGAAAGGTATTTTACATAAGTCAGCCTATATAAGTGTTTCAACTTTATTAACCATGTGACCTGATATATTCGATTTATAATATTTTATAAATTGGATTAGTAGATGTGTCTATGTCTGTATGTTATATGTAATATCTATCTATTTATCTATATATATACACACACATACACACACACATATATATGTATAAAGGCATTTTCAATATAATTGTGCCTGTTAGTTGTTAAACACCAAAAAATATGATACAGAAATGATTACAAAGATGTGATAGGAATATAGTATCAATGAAAAGTTATAAATTGAATAAAAACATACAGCTATCAGGCATCAATATAATCTACTCTGTACATTCTGTGATAATTTTATGTAATTTCTATGGAAAAAAAAATGAAATAAAACAGATGCTCTGGAATTCACTTGTTTCACAAAATAAAGATTTTCTGCATCCAAAGAACTTATCTTATTTTATCAACCAGCAATAAAAGTATAATTGTTAATCAAGCAAAAGATATGTATATATGTACACATGTTGATTAAAAGGTTGAGTACAAATATTAGCTTTACAGTTCCATGGACTATTGATTCTCGGTAACAAGACCAGCCGGTCCCAACTTCGTAGTCAGTGCTTTTGCTCTCAAAGGTTGAAAACCAAGCTCGCTTTTTGGAATGCCGTACTCCTGCAGCTTAGCTTCGTACGTCCTCAACAAATCATCATGAGCTTTGCAAACCTTCGCCAATTCGTACTGTAGATCTTGTATAGCGCTGTTCTTTTTGTTCAACATATGCTGTGAAATTAAGAAAACAAGTTATCGAATGCACGACACGGAGAATGATTAATGTTACATACCTCCAGCTTATTGTTAGCAGCGGAGACAGCTAATGGATCTAATTGAGCAGCAGCGAGCACCTCGCTGATCTGTGCTTCACGCTGCTCCAACAAATCCGACAGCTTCACGAGTTTCTTCTCCAAAAGAACGTTCTTCATTCCTGTCTTTTGTTGGAGCTCGAGTATGGCAGAGACGAACTTTGAATGCAACTCGTCCCTCTCGGCTTGGCACTAAATTTCAAGTTTCAAGTTAAAATCTATTTGTTAAAATGCAAAAAATGTACTCATAGTTCATGTACCTTTTCGAAACGCAATTCTAACACCTCGTTCTCCCATTTTATATTTTCCAGATCTTTCAAAGCTATTGCTAGTCTCTTTTTGGTATTCTGAAATTAAGATAATAATTTTAGGAAACATCAATGTAATAGACTAGTGTAAAAAGCTATTGTTACTAACAACTAAGCTTTGTTTGTCTTTTTCGTAATTTGCAAGTTTTCTTGTGAAGTTTGCTAAAGCTTCTTCGTTAGATTTCAACTCTGCAGAATATTTTTTATTCTCAGCTGTAAGTTCCCGTACTTGTTTTCTCATTCGTTCCTCGATGCTTCTCATTTCTTCCATCTGGTTCTGTGAAAATCATAGGATTGTAAAACTGAATGATATACAATGCTTTTAATCATACCTTCATAGACTTTATCAAAGACAAATTGTTCAGGGTAACGTCATTGTAATAATTTTTCATTTCTGCAAATGCAGTTTCATGATTCTTGATTAAATTTGCAATCTGTGTGTTCTTTCTCTCTTCTATCTCTGTTATTTCCATACGGTGCTTCAGGGTAAGAGATTCATACTGACTTGTTAATTTCTGTTCATATTTTTGCTCTATCTCTATAGCTTCAGTTTCAAATTGTTTTATCAGCTTATCTATTTCCTCTGTACTTTTCTAAATAATAAATTTTCATGTATACAAATGAATCGATTTTAGTAATTAAAATATGACATTCCTTCCATACCAACTTCAAAGTACGTATTTCATTTAGGTGTGCTATGTCTTGTTCTTTCTGCAGTTTTTTCAGTTCCTGCTTATCTTTGATCAATTCATTCTCTTGGAGGGTGTGATCATCTTGTGCAAGTTTAAGAGCAACCATATGATCCGCTTTGGTCTCTGATAAATTTGTTTGGTGTTCATACATTAAATGTTTCACTTTTTGTTTGTACAATTTAAGTTCTGTTTCATGCTTTTCCACCGCCTCTTCTTTCTCATGTTCCTTGTTTCTTCGCAAGTAGACATTAATTGAATTTGTATCTAAATATTTCAGATAAATGTGTTTCAATGATACCTGATAATTGCATTTGCTTCATCCAACTGGCGTCTTGTAATTTCCCAAAAAGTTCTGATTTTGTCTCTTTCCAACTGAAAATAGTTTCGCTCCTCTCTTTCCCTCTCCATTTCTTCAAGAATCCTATGTGCATAAATTTCCAGCTGGTCCCTGTTCATTTTTGTTGTGTCTACTCCGTCGACCGGACCGCCTTTTTTTGCTTTTTTGGGCCCCTATAAGATTTCAGTGTAAGAAACTCAGCACCTTATTTAATAAAATACATTCAAGAACTTACCATCTTTATGATATGTCGATCAGAAAAATTGATAGAAAAAGTTTAACAAAATAAGTTATAAATGATGGAAATAATATAAACTGTCACTGTAAAACGTTGATATTTTTATTTGATAATTTCACTGACAAGTATAAACGTGATTGCAAGATTATTACGTGCTTCAAAGTGAAATTACTGTTTTGACAGAACAGTTGCCAAGTAACAGGAGCTCACAATGTAAAGGGAGTCCCAGAACTCCTGTAGGAGCCGAAAATGGAGGGTAGCTGAGACTATTCTAAACAACAATTTCCTTTGCAAAAATATCGGATGGGGCTTCGTTTTTGAATTATTAAGCAAAAACACTGACCAATCAGTCAGTGTAGCGTCGAGCCTAGTCGCTCCGGGACAAGCGCCTCGGTAGAACAAGAAGTGTTAAGTCCTGGAATCATCTAATTTGAATAGTAGAAAGATAAAACATTGTATTATTATAAAATAATGAATTTAATATCGTTCAAGCTTTATTTTTCAATTTTTTTAAAGAGCAACTGAGGACGGTACATGGGGTGTTACCGACGAAATTAGCGAAACAGAAAATTGTGTTTTTTCAAAAACCAGGCCACTTTTCGGATAAACTAAAGTTATAGAGACATTTATAACAACAAAATATTTTATGTAATGATGTTAAAAAGCCGATTTTTAATAAAATAATTTTTACCGACTTTTTATTTTTACCCCTGGCGCCACCTGCGAACAAAGTGCTGAAACTACTCAATAATTACCGACTGAGAATTCCGAAACATCGTTAAAAATGGCGGGCTTTTCAAAATGAGAAATGTTCTATTTTGATATTTCTTAATTAAATTCCTTATAAAGGTTTATTAATTAAACTTCTGCTTTAATTATTAAACTAGAAGAACTGGTGTATAATTTCTGATTGTTTCAATAAGAGAAAAACCTACATTTATGTCTTTTCTTCATTAATATAACTTTTAAAGTTGTATAATAAACGATTCAAAGCTATTAACATGGATATCGTTCTAATTTTATCATTTTCAATGCTTTCTGTACGATTGTGTACAGCATTTTATTAATTTAAGATGTTTTTTAAGCTGTAAAAAATTAATAACTTTGGGGAATAGTCTGCTACTATTATAAGTGCTCAAAAATCACTTCTGTAGTTCTTAAATGAAGGTTTTTCGTTTATCTAAACTATCAGAAATTATACACGAGTTCTCCTAGTCTCATAATCAAGTAGGAATTGAATAAATAAACCTTTTTAAGGAATTTAATTAAGAAAATTTCAAAATGACACATTTCTCATTTAAAAAGCCCGCCATTTTTAACGATGTTTCGGATTTCTCAGTCGGTAATTGTTGATCAGTTTCAGCACTTTGTTCGGAGATGGCGCCAGGGGTAAAAAAAATATAATTATTTAAAAAATTATAAAAATAATAAAAAATAGAGCTTGTACGGTGATAAATTGATACTTTTATGATAATATAAAGTTTCCCCTTCCTTTAGTTCAAATTTGGTGATCCTAGAACATCATTTACGTATATAAATCGATATAAACCTGCGCTTGATTACGAGACTCGAAGACTACATTTCAGAGCCTTTATTTATTATTTTCTTACTTTATCGCGATTGTTAACTAATTAGAAACGTTCATGGTACTAAAAAGCTGCATTTATTCAATAAACTACCCCCCATTTCCGGCTCCTACAGGAGTTCTGGGACACCCTGTAGTATGCAGGGTATACACAATTTCTGTAAAAAGTAACATTCAACAATTTACCCAATTTTTGTATAGTTCCAGAAATAAATAACAAAGCTGCTATTAGTTCACCCATTCACTCTGCACGATACTATAAGATGTAAAACATTTTTATTCGTTAATAATGTTATTACATCATTATAAATATTATATATCTATAATGAATTACAGTAAATGCATGCAAAGTTGATAACACAGTAAAAATAATACCTTTGATTTTGTAATAACAATTTGAAGTTTCTATCATTTCATACCAAGTATGGAATTGTTTATTAATACAAGAAAATTACATTTGTTTTTGTTCCGTAAAAATAAACTAAACAAATTTATTTATTGTTTCTATAAATTTATATAAATATTAGCCCTATTATCAAACAAATTGTAAAATACGTTTAGAAAAAAGATCCTTTTTCTTAATAACGTTTTAATACAAAAATTCTAGTGATAATTTTCATTATATTGTTCGTCACATTATAAATTATTTTTATAAAAAGAAATGTGTCTACATCTCGAAGCTCCGTATGCATAACACATTAAAATCCGTTAATGATAAATACCTACTACATCACCCATATATATTTTTTTTTTTTTCAAACAACTAAAAAATGCATATAAATAACCTATGAATGTGGCCACTGACCGTATATTTTATATTGATTTTAATTATCACTGTAACATGACGCTAATTAATTGCCGTACTTTAACGATCAAAGTAAAAATATATAAATAATAATAGGTGTTAAGTACTTATTACTGCAATTAATTCCTTCCTTTTATGGATTTTTAACAATTGAAAAATCGTATGTAAAACTCGAACGTGTATTTATAAAAATGTTTAGAAAATAAAATATGAGGTAGACCTATGTTACTCATATAAAGAATATTTGAGTAAATTTTATGCGTTGGGTTTTTGGTCCATTATATAATCTTGTATACAAATATGCGTAAGGTTTGTGCCCACATTAGGTTTTTATGCGTTAATCACGTAATACGTCTCAAAATAATTCCCTAAAATAATGTGCTTATTCCTCGAAACTATAATAAATATGGTCATGTTTAGAAATAATACAATCCTAACCATAGACTCTTGCCATTGCTAAAATGTTACATGTTGTAACTACATATACAACATATGTAACAATTCCTGAGAAATTAAATATTATATAACAAAAATAAATAATTATGTTAAATAATTGCATGTTCATCTTCAAAAAAATTCATTTTTGGAATGCTATATATTATGCACTTTTCTATAATTTTAGCTTGTTTCACCATTAAATTGAAGCAGACATCCTACTGCACCAAAATAACCCTGCAAATAATTAAAAAGAAAATTAAATATGATAAAATTATTTTCAAATTATGACGGTATTTAAAATTCGATGCATACTACCTCGTGTTCTAAGAACAAAGCTTTCATTGTTCCTTTAGACCAATAATCCATAGCATAGGCCAAAAGTTTCATTGAAATAGGGTTTACCCTAAGGAAATTTCCTACAAACACTACCTAAAATCATGAGTCAATATCATTAATATAAAACAATCCAAAGAAAATCATTGTATTAATTATGTGTTTTATTTACCCTTTCAATTTTTTCATTCACGGCACACATACGTGCAATAGAACCAATATTGTTTGTAATAGTGACGAGTGTTGCGCGTGCAAGATCTTCTTTACTAACTGCGTTTCGACGATCTTTAGAATTCATCTGTCCAAAACTGTGTTTATAATAAAAACTATCACTTAAAAAATTGTAGATGAGAAAATAAGAAAATTAATAAGTTAATCTTCAAAAAAAGTACCTGCTTGCAACAAGATCCCCAGGAAGACCAAAAGGTCCATAATCTCCACCATAAATATCTTTAACCAACTTGTCCACTTTGGTGTTATCACCTCCAGTTGCTAATTCTATTGCCTCTTCAAAGGTGTTACACCCTGTTAGTAAGCAACATAATCCCAAGAATGTACCACCACCTAGACTAAATATGAAATAAACTGATTAATATTAATTTTTGATGCAATATTGTATGTTTATTCTATGACTAAAAAGCACACCTGGTTCCAGATATTCTCTTAAAATTATCTGGCCCATAAACAGCTAATATGCTAACTCCTGACCCTATGTTTACAAGCTGTAAAAAAAAATAGATATAAAATACACTATAACATTAAAATACGTATTCAATTTTAAATAATTACACGCACCAAAAAAGGATAGGGTTCAGAGAAGTCATAAGGAATCTTCTGACATTTACTATCATCCGTAGGATGAGACCAATAATAACATTCATGTGGATTTGTTGTTTCTATATAAAGCATACCACGTATTAAACTATACAACTCATCAAACTTAGCTAAATTCATATTTACTTCCTGTAAAAATAAATATCTACATGTACTTTTGAACATAGCAAAATAAATATGATAGTATTGTGTCTCTTACTTGCTTAAAATTTTTTTCAAACTTATATGCTCCACCACCAGTAGCGCAAACTGTTGTTACAAGATTTGCCATACCCTTAGATCTGGCTAATGCTAAAAAATTTCCCATTTCACTTGTGGGAAATCTAATAAAATGTAATGTGCCACGTCTGCCTCTGATACAGACATTATTCATCTACAACATAATAGGTATAGTATAGAATACACTTACAGCAAGGACAAGAAAAGTTATTAAAAAAAAAACATACTTGTAAATGTGTATCTCTGTGACCTGTTTTTCCATATGCTGAATTCTTTGTTAAATACCGCCTGATATTTTTCAAAGTCTCTACCTCTGCATCTGCTTCATCCCTTGTGATATCTTTAGGTTCAAAATATACTAGTTTAGATAATGTACCTCCAATGTCCATACCAAACCATGGCATTGCTGAAAAAAACAACAGGCATTACTATACCATGTAGTGTCAATGCATTAAATGTAATAGTCAGTGGCAAACAAATGGCATTACAAATTATAATAAATTAACTTGCTGTATATCAAGCATATAACTTTTGTGCAAACAATAAAGAAAGACAAGTTACAGGTACATTGCAAATGTACAAAATATTGTTACTACAATGTAAATTAAAGAAGTAAGCAGTAAAATGTTAAAAGTTATTTTTTATACTGAAGGCAATGCTATAAAAATAATGGGCTTATAGTTGGCATACATATATGAGGATCACTTTGAACTAAAAAATATTTACAATGATTCTTTACAATATATTTTCATTATGTTATTATTTAGATGATACTCATATATATACATATATATATAAAAATAATAATAAAGAATAAAAGTGGCTACTCTAAGCACACATACAATTAAATAACTCACAAGGTGACGAATGGTTCTTAGACTCCTTAGCTGGAGTTCCAGTACCACTATAACCATTAGATGCCATAGCTTTTGTTGTGATATGATTTTTATAACTTTGAGGGCTCATTGTTAAACTCTGAGTCATTTATGATTTCTAATAAAAGACAAGATTCCTTGGCTGAAAAATCAAATAAAAATACCATGTTAATACCATACTTTGCATGAGAACCAAAAATTAAGTTGTTTTACTTCTAAATTATTTTCAAGATATCATTTCAAAACAATGAATATTACAAAAAACTAAGAGATTAATAAAATCTTAATCCTAAAAGCTATAAAAATATAAGTTCAAATATAGCATGTGCTAAATGTAGAGAATTTTTTTTATGGTTTTAAAAAACAACTCATACATAAGATATAATCATATTCTCAACTATGGCAAGTATCAAAGGTTACTTTTTAATCATACATATCATGAATTGAAAATATGAATATATTAAACATATGTACAGTTGTTCTACTCCGTATTATTTATGAAATCTTACTTTTCATCATATAATGTTGAGAACATTGTTATTATATAAATTTTATTTACTTGTATATTAAACTTTATTATATTTTGTTAATATATATTATAATTAAATAATGATTTTAATATAAAAACGGTATAGATCTTATTTTCAAATTACAGGCTATTGTCTATTATATTTTATATAATTATAGTGATGCACTTGGATCAGCAGAAAATTTTAAGATTTTTTAGCGATTATAGTATCTCCATTTTCGATCATACACTGTGTAATCGGTCCAAATATAATCGCTTAACAATGATCGACTGATATGTATGTTTACAGTTAATTAATTCATAATCATAAGCATTAATGGATTAGCATTATTAGCAAAGTAACGCCATCAGTACTCGTAATGATTCTGAACAACGGATCACACAATCGTCATCGTACGTACGCGTTGCCGTGAGAATATATTACAACCGCATATAAAATGATGTTTCATTGAATTTCAGATGACTAAAAAACAGAAAAATCGACAAGTATTGACATTAAAATGAATAATAAATTAGAATATCGGTTAAACGAGAAAAACTACGAAAGCGAACAAAATACACGCACTACTTTCCATGCCAACCAACGAAGCGATCGGAAAAGTAATAACTGTATCGTGTACGGTACAAGGTAATAAAGTAATTTGTCCTTACCTGGAATTGTCATTTCAAACTATTCACAACGAAGAAGACGCTCGAACTTTATATAAAAAACAATGATTATAAAATTTAACAGTAAAAAGATTACTCAATTATTTCATCGAATAATAATTTTATTTTAACGAATGAACGTTACCGCAGAAACACTGATTCATGATTCCTTATAATTAACAGAAAAAGGATTGTTTATATAGTTCTATGAATTATTATATCACAATCACTGATAATCTAAATGTAGTAATACTGCATGATAACAGCTGTCCGATACTATCTTGGAAACATGTCTTGTGAAGACAATTCGATCCGATACTCCTTCTCTTGACTCTTATTTGCCTTTCAAATTCCCGGGATAATACAAGACAGCACAATCATGAAACCGTAAAAATGTCAAGTCGTATCCTTTTTTTCTTTTTTTTTTTTATATATTCACATGTAACATCAGACTGTTGACGTCGTTAATTCATGTTGCCGAAATTTTATATCGAAGATCTGGTGTTATCACGTAAGACGATGCAGTTTTGTTATTATGAATAATGTTAATGTGTGAATTTATAGGATTAAAAGAGTTTAGATTTGGATACAAAGTTCGATTACAGGCTTCGGAATAATATAATTTGTGTTCATTATCATCTATATATACGTACGTGTGTGCTATTTTGCAATCATACGATCACGTGTCTTACTGATATAAACAAAATTATAGTTATTTTTATTTTACGTAATTAAGAGCTAATATCGTTACATTCGTTTACTGTATTTTACCAAAGAAAATTATTACATAAAAAAATATTCAAGTATATTACACTGTTATAATTATTTGAGTTATATAATTTGTTAAATGGTATTGTTTTCGGAATTAATAAATAAACGTGGCGTAATATAGTACATACTTTTTTATTATGATTCAATATTACTCATTTTTATTTATGTCTATTATTTAACTACATTGGGCACGAGCCATCATAGAGATCTTCTGTGCCTTCTGTACTATATCTGGGCAATGTCTACGGCGTACAAGTTTACAATCTTGAAAGAAACCTTCATTTCTAGGGAAACCATGTGACCCATCTGCATATGTAACTAATCCTACAAATCATTGAAACAGTGGTTCATTATTTCAATGCAAAAGTCTTGATGTTCATAGTATTTTACATACCTAAACCCCATACACGACCACCACGAAACTCTCCTTCAAACTTCATTCCATCAGATCTCCAAAATACACCATGACCATGAAACCAACCTTGCATGAATTCACCTTCATATCTAATGCATACAAAATGTTATTTTAAAATTAACAATTGTATAGCTAAAAAGATTACTTTTAATATATTTACTTTGCTCCATCTGGAAACACTATTACTCCTAAGCCAGAACACAGTCCATTTTGAAAACCACCGTCATAACGTGTTCCATCAGGAAGCAGTAAAGATCCAGCACCATGCTTTAATCCCTTAGCATTCCAGTCCCCAATATATTTTGTGCCATCTTCATATTTGTATGCACCATTCTTTACCACACCTATAAGTAAATTTCAATGTTCTTATTTCTTGATTGCAAAACATTTTTCACAGCTTCTAACTTTTTAAGAAGATATCTACTGCAAGTCTTACCATCACCCATGCTTCTGGTATACTAAAAGAATTAAAGAGTAACTTTCAGGTTTCAATCCTATTATAGAAATCAATTCTTTATTTAATTATGTACATTATGTGCAATATAACATGAACACAATAAACTTTCTTTATTATTGTATAGAAAGTATGATAAAAGAAATATTTGCATTTTCAACATCTTTCTGTTTAAAGAACTGCTTTATATAAAACTATAGTTTTGTACATAAGCTTAAAAATATACAGTACAATATAGCTATCAAATTTATAATCTATTCATATTAAATAGAAATGAATGTGTATATTTGTAAATAACAAAATGTTTTGTTACGACTAATTTAATATAACTTAAACAGATCATTAATCTTTAATTCCTCCTGGTGCACCGACTAAAAACCATCGTGTTCTCGCTTTTGCCGCAGCTTTTCGTACTAAACGTTTTCTATCGTCTAATGGTGTTGCTAATTTTTCTAACACCTCCTCTTTGTACACGTTAAGCAAAACCGTCGGGTAATTGCAATAATTTGACATACATTCCAGTGCTGCGATTCGGACCCTCTAAAATATTTAACAACATAAATAACATGTAAGATATAACATACTTGATAATTCCATAAAATATTACCATTGTTTTATAAGTACATAAATTTAAAAATCTTGGGATAAAACATTGTATTTTATCAGCAAAAACATCATGTTTGGTTTCCAACAAAAGTTGCAACGTTATTAACGTTGAATGGATTAATTGTTCATTGCCAAGAGACAAAGACTCTATTAGAAGTGGAACCAACTGAAAAAAAAATATATTATTGAGACGAATGATGATTATTATATTTAAATTTCGTTATTACCTTTATTAAATGCATATGCAAAAGTTCCATGGATACTTCTTCCAACAGGAGTACCAATGCAGTTAAATAATTCTGTCTCGTTGAATCCTTGAATTCTGAATTTTTGTTGATCAAATGTTCGAACACTCTTTGTTTGTAGAAAATTTTGATATTACAGAAATTTTCTTCCACCAAAATGTCCTCTTGTCTACTTGTTAAAATCGTGAACATTTGGGCTACGTATTGACCTATTTGATCGTGTTTCAAAATGTTTGTAAGCTATAAAACGATGTTAAAAAATATTAAATATTATTTAAAAAATATTTGAAAGACTATCAATAAATTTACGTACTTCGTTTAAAAAGACCTCTGCATCGCTGGAGCCTTTAGCAACAATGGCTTTTGTTAACCATACTTGCAAAGAAGCTGCTGCTTGTTTTATTTCAATGTTAATATTTGATTCTAAATCATTGGTTATTTTTTGTTTAAAACATGACAAAATATTCTGATAGCATTGATTATTGTCATTCATTTTGTTTAATATTATAGCAAAGAATTTGAACGTTATGAGTTCTATATTCGAATGAATATTGTTAAGCGCTAAATTGTACAAATTTTGTAATAAATTCAGGCTTATTGGTACATCGACATTTGGACGCAGAGGAATAAAAATATTCATTATAAAAATAGCTTCAGTTTCCGAGACCTGTTCGTTCAAAATGTTAACATACTTGTTAACATTTGTTTGTTGTTCTTCAAACGTAAGATTCCTTACAATTAATCGACAAATGTTTAACGCTAAATCGAATCTCTGATCAACAAGACTGATTTTAAGAGCGGCTAAGTTTTCAATGATGTTGCAATCGTTATACAAATAATATTGAATATCGTAATTAATATTTTTTGCAACAAGTAGCCTATGAAGACAAGTTAAAGCTGTAAAACTTATTTCAGAATTGATGGCATTTGCCTGTGATACAATGTACGGAAGAACCTCGATACCTAATTCATGTGTTTTAGCAACAGCTGATAAAATTTCTAGTTTATGAATTTGTTCCTCTGTCTTTTCTTCACCTGAAACATTTAAAATAAATTTATATTCCAAAATCAAATATGCTAAGTGCCATATAAGAATAATTATATTAATTTACCAGCAGTTAATGGAAATCTTTCCTTTATCACGGATGATATTTCACGCGGATATAATATAGCGAAATTTAAAATAGATGTATAACAAACTGTTTTTATTTCGTTACAATTTGTTTTACTTAGACTACAAATCTTATCGTAAAATGAACTTCGATGTACTTCATTTAATTGTGCTTTTTGTAGTGTAAGCCCCAATAGTAATTGTGACTGTAATTCTGTATGAAGTGTTGATAGTTCGGTCAAGTACAACTGTGGTATGTCTGTCCATGATAATTCTGGAACATCTAAATGAAATTTCGTATGATAAACGATTCCTTAGATTGCATATTTAAGCATGTTAGGATATATTTACCTTTGATATTAAGTCCATGATTACAAGCAATCTTAATAAAACTATTTAGTGTTTCAACCAAAGTAATTTTATCAGTTATTGCTGTTTTGACAGAATACTGACCAAGGCATGAAGGTACTATTAATCGTAATACCTGTATGCATGATTCTTTGCTAACCATTGCCACACATTCTAATAATTTCACAGATGATCTGTATAGACTAAGTTGTACATCATACAGAGATGATTTCACATCTGTGATTATATTATCAATGAAATCTTTACAAAGACCAGCATCAACTGATATAACTTCCAATACAGACATGATTGCTTTCAAACTAGCATCTCTTAGTTCTGCATCTCCACCTGGCAAAATCTCTGCCCTTAAAACCTTCCATAATTCAGTCAAATGATTTTTAAATCCTTTTACACCGAATGTTCGCGCGCCTTTGCACAGCAAATTCAAAGAATCCATCTTGGCAACTTTAAAAGTGGAGGATAATTTCTCGAAAATAAGCGGTATGCAAAATTCGGCAAATTCTGGTACGGCGCAAAGACAAGGCGCCAATTTGTCTGCCAAATCATCGCGCGTTATTTGCAATCCCTCTGATCCAGACTGAAAAATGTCAAGTCAAATTACAATATATATTCATAAACGTTGAATAATTAAAATCTTGATTGGCTGATCTAATTACAGGATTGAAATCAACTGGAAAGTAACATGACATGACATCAAATGTATCTTCGGTTAAATGACCTAGTGTAAATTCTTTCAGAAATTGTGGAAGTATGCTGAATATTAACATAAGATTTTTGGGATCCCTTTCACCTTCAATGGCACTAACCACTCCATAAATAAAATCTGGTCCCATAACTTTGAAATCTTCTATTCTATTTTTTATCAAGGTTGCAAATATTAAATAAATATTATGGCGATCAGATAACTTTTGAGATTGGCATTGAACATTATCAAAAAATGCTCTGAACAAACGTTCAGGTGAATCCTTAGGTAAATGATCCATTTGAACCTGAAATAAGGGCATTTTGTTATTTAGTTATCAGATTTAGGTAAGATTATAAAACATAGTATGTAACTTACAATTGCTAAAATTCCTTTTAATACTGATGGTATAATGCTATGATGATCTTTAAGTCTATCACAGTAAAATGATGATATAAAATGCAATTCTGCTTCATTTAAAAAATCTTTAGGTAAATAGGATAATACAGTAGAAAGAGCATTAATGCCTTTTTCTCTTGCACTGACATCTTTCTCTGTCAGAAAAGGTCCAAGCCCTTCTACAATTGTATGAAGTTTTGCACGTCCGCATTGTATTTCTAAATATATCAAAATAATTATTATTTTCAAGATTTATAAATTTTATTTAATAATGAATAAACATTTTCTATTTGCTTAATAGTATAAATATGTAATTGATAATGAATAATTAATTAATCATAAATTATAGAAATGAAAAATATATTTATAGCAACAATGTATAATATATATATATCATATTATTTTGTTCTGTACATTATAGATAAGTTTTCATTGTATGTGTTGTTTTTTACTTTGGCCAAGGCCAATTACCTACATATACAAAAAAAACAATTATGATAATTAATACACACCTACAGCGATCTCTTGACACGCTGTGTTTAGAGTTTCATTCTCTGCGATAGCAGCCAGAAATCGTTCTTTAAAGGCATTGCTTGTAATTGAAGCCATCGCAAATCATGCCTTTTTTCTGTTACTTAACCTCAACGTATCAATAAAATATACTTTTATTGTAATTAATTAAAACTAATACTTTTATCATAAATTATTCAAAATAATTTACGTCCAAAGTATCAGAGCACAGTTACTATATACTGCAACACATGTCAGTAAAATGTTATGTCTATCAAAAAGTTTGGCCGTGAACCTTGTTTTATTCAGTTTTTTCATTTATTCGGGTTTTGTCAACATTTATAGGTTAGGTTACCAAAGATACGATTATAGCGCCTCTAATGGTACCGATTCGTAATTTAATGGATAAGATGGACGAAAATGGCATGTGAGGTGTTGTTAAATTTCAGTGAAATGTTTGGTTACACCAGCCACCTAGGATGGGAGGCTGCATAGGAATAACGAGGGCAAGAAACGCCTCCGTTGACGACACTACGGGAAATTCTACGAGAGTGAATTCAGGTATAAATTTCATCAAAATTACGTACGTAGAAGTCTCAATCAACAACAGCTAACCTTGAAGGCACTCCAGCTTTTTCCTTACCTTTATGCTTAGCATTTATTGCGTTTTATGCATTTCTATTTGCATATTATTTATTACGCGGAACGTTGAGTAATTAATCTTCCCTCTGTATGTGATAACGTTGCATAATATCAATCGTAAGAAAATTACGTTTATCATTCTTGGTGTGTTTCATCAAATATTTAAGTTCCAACTTTGTTTATTGTTTTGTTGAAGTTTGATACTTGATTGCATTGTGACATTCAAAATAATCTCTTATTTAGTCTTCTTTTCCATTGATATTTTAGTCCATTGTGTAACTCTTCATTTTTGTGGAAAGATCTATGTAAATGCATTTTATTTTTATAGGAAATTCAAGAAAGAATCATCCACTATGTCATGAAGTAATCAGGTGGAAATCAGATGTACCATTAACAGAGGGTCAGCTCAGAAGTAAAAGAGATGAATTTTGGGATACTGCGCCTGCATTTGATGGACGTAAAGAAATATGGGATGCTTTAAGAGCTGGAGCAATTGCAGCAGAAGCTCAGGATTATCAGTTAGCACAGGCTATATTAGACGGAGCTAATATTTCTGTCCCCAATGGCTTTTTAACAGAATGTTATGATGAATTGGGTACTAGGTATCAGGTCCCTATTTATTGCTTATCATATCCAATTAACATTGTGAAAGAGGATAGTGGAAGAGATTCTCCTGCTGACTGTTCAGGTAATTCAAGTAAAGTTCATTGAAGTTTTCAAAAAGTTCAGGAACACTATATGAGTATAATAAATTATTATTATTTTGTTAATTTGCAGAACCTGTTGATAGTGGAGTTGAACAAACACTGAAACTCAGATTATCAACTACATTAGGAGAAGTCAAATTGCCTGTTTATAGCAAAGACACTATTGCAGTTGCTAAAAAGAAATTACAGGTAAGCATAAAATTATTGATGTTAATGCAGCAATTAATTATTCATAAGTTTTATCATAATAATTGTGTTAATAGAGTCAAGAAGGTTTAGAACCATCACGTCAAAGGTGGTTTTTTGGTGGCAAGTTATTAGGTGATAAAATGCATATAGAAGAAGCAAAGATACAACCAGGTTACGTGATACAAGTAATTGTAAATCCAGAAAAATTGGATGACAGTCCAGTGAAAACAAGTTGAACTAATGTTACACAAGATACAAGTTGCATTAAACCATATTTTCTGATGAGCACGTTCTTACACATACTCAAGTAAGAATACTTCATTTTTTTTTTAATTTTATATCTTGTCATTGTTAAGAATAGAATAAAATGCACTTACAGCATAAGTTTCATTGATATACGTATATATATGTATATGTACATGTTTATCTTATAATATATATACATGTGTATATATGTATGTATATGTACACATACATGTTATAATAATTAGATAATATTATGTTAAAATTGTGGGTTGTGATTATTTAATTTTTTGCTAATTTATACTAGATCAAAAGAAAAATATGCTGCTAACTAAGAATAAGTTACTACAATATTTTATTTACGATCGGTTTTAAGTTTAAGATGTATGAAGAAGAAAATAGACAAAAAAAATTGGCTAAAATATGATATTTAATTCAAATAGGAATGTTGTTAAACTTATTTGTTACTACCAACGAAGGTGCTGGTGCTGTAACACTTGAAAAAACAAAGTATACATGTAAAAAAGTAGTTATGCTGCTTACTAAACCATGTTGCATAATTATATAAGAAGTAAGTCATACATAAAAAAAAAAATTATAACAATAATAATAATAATGATAATAAGAGAATTACGTAAATATTGAATATAAAAACACAATTGACAATAGTAAAGAAAAGAAGCAAAATATATATTGCTTGTTACAATGCATTTTCTTTTTTTTTTTTTTTTCGTATGTATTTCATTTTTTCAACAATTAACAAATTTCTAATTGATCACTTTTATTCTTATTCAGAAGCAGTTATTAATGTCTTTTGTTACATTTTTTCGATAATATAAACTTTCGACATGTTTTCTTTTGGTCAGTCCTCGAAATTTTTTGTGAATGTATTATGAATGTTTATAAAATGTAAGTTTAGCATTGTTTGATAAAAATATGTCTTTGGTCTATTAAAAGGCCTAAAGTTTACGATTCCTTCCTATAAGTACTAATAAGATATTGTATTGTAAGATCTATACAGTTGAATGAGATGCACAGAGGGAAAAAGAACATAAGACTAACGTTGAATTACATGTGGTGCAGAATTTATCATTTTTATACAATTTTATCAGTATGATCACTTTCACATTCGTGTTATTTGTGCTTATGGTAAAACGGTCAACACAGTAAAAATAAGTACTAATTAATTTAATTTAACGGCACTTAATTCTTACTTCTGTCCCACATGTTGCATAAAAGAATAACTGGTCTAAAACACAATTATACAAAATGACATATTATTATATAAGTGTGAATTTATTGATTGTACTAACACAATAGTGATAAAGTTTGTTTACATATGCATTGATCGTAAAATTATAATATATAATATTGCGTGTGCGTGTATGTTTAATACATAATTACATAGAGTATATCGGTACGGATATATATAAATATATATATATATATACGTTGGTTCCACTATTCTCAATTTGAGTGTCAAAGCAAAAAAAAGTATTTAATCTTATGATTAACTTATTTATAAATTGGATGATTACGCGCAAATTAAAGGTAATACACTAATTGGTAGCAATTGTTAAGAAGTATGAACATCAAAGTGTACGAAACCCTGTTCATATAAAAAAAAAGAAAAGAAGAAACAAAATTTTATATTATCTGTTATGCATTTTTTTGATACACTACCGAAAGCAGTGTAAACGAATGTTGCACTTCTTTTGAATCTATAAATTTAAGAATTTTATATATATACCATTCTTATATCTTTATTGTGTTCACAAACTATGGCTCCTTTACACAAAGAAACAAATGCTTTATTTCAGTGATATGCAATGGTACGCCAACAATATACAATCAAATGATACTTTGATTTTTCTCTTTAAGCGATTTCTTTGGTAAAGCAGTGTCGTTGCTTAAAGTATTATTTTACATTTTCTTTAAGTTCACGATACACAGATGGAAATGATGATACCGCATTTATGGAAAAAGCATTCGTTACCAGAAACTAATTAAGACATAAGAATGGCAGATTCCATCAGACTGATATTAGTTTTTTTTTTTTGTTTTTTCAATATAGGATTTGGGTTATTTGCAATATACCGAAAGAGACTGCATTTTAAGTTCATTTTCTTCATTGATATTGAAACAGTACAGAAAGATTATTATTTTGTGTATAGTATCGATTAAATTGTATGTTTCTCGTACATATTCATACAAAGATTTTAATATAAATATTGCGTTCTTTTTTTTCTCTCTCTCTCTCTTAAGTTATATATGATTTTTTATACGTATGAGTGATAAAATACATTTTTCTTGAATACTCATGTCCATGTAATATTGAACAAGAAATGTGATGCGGCGCGATTGCTATATTACAAAGTGAAAATATGACGAGTGTATATAAAAAAAAAGCGTTACAATAACGAAAGTGCAATTCAAAACGCCTATTAAATGTTGCTACTGCTTAATATTAATATTGCTATGTTGGACCAATGCGTACAAGGCGTTTAAAAAAAAATGGAATCAAAGAACGACTGATTGGAGATAAGGTAGAACAACTGCCAATAAAATAAAGCAAAATTCACTGTGTTGCTAATCAGAAATTAGATGATATTAAAAAAAAAAACAAGTTTTGGAATGTTAACGAAGAAAAAAATAAATCATTACTAGGTAGCAATTATTGATTAAGCAGGGTTTACACATTTTTAAACTAATTAAAGAAATAATATTACTTACCAAAGCTGGTTTTTCAAATTAGGTGCCAGTACTAACATCATTAAATATTAAAAATATGTGGCTAAGTTTAAGAAAGGACATAAGCGATGTTAGTAGCCGATTTATTTTCATTTATATATCTGAAAATCGTAACTCTGTCAGGCCCGAGATATGTAACACACCATTACTATATTTGTTTAATATTATCTTAAAGTAGGTATTTATTTGCTCTTTGTAAACAGAAAATTATAAATACATTTTCAAACTATGAAATTACTTAAACTTCTATACTTTGATTGTGGTAATATTACTTTAAAGTAAATACTTGTAAATTAATTTCTATGAATATTGATCAATTATAACTTAATGCGTTGTCAAATAAAGCATAATGTTGTGAAAACTTATCCTCTTTATTTAAGAACGAGCTTTAAATGCTTCAGTTCGTGGCACAACCAAATCATCGAACTCATCAGAAGAAGACTACCGGACTGATGAGCTGCGGCTATTGACACAGGCACATGATGCAGCAACGTTGAAATGCCTAATAGTACTTGCAAATAGCTAGCGCAAAGAACTGCTATTATAGCTTTGTTCGCATTACCAGGGAGTTTGTATTTACGAGATGCAATTCCAATGTATGTTATTAACAACAAAGTAGTTATTCCCTGTAAAAACAAAAAAATTATCATGCCGTGATTCTAATCTAATCTAAATCGTGAAACGTACCAAGATTCTGTGATCAAATTGCACAGTGGTGGGATTTTCTGTAAAATTTTTCCACGCAGGTGATACCGCTAATATATCATCCGGTATCCATCTGTTTGCCATTTTCGGGAAAGTGTTATAAATAAGACCCGCGTCCATTCCTGCTACCAAAGCTCCGGACAAAGCGGTGAAGAAAACCAATCCTTTCGTCGAATGGACTAACATCCTAAATCTTTTCAGCTTCTGTTTTACGTTGCTAGTATTAATATTTAAATTAAGGCTTAATTTCTCTGCAGGGATTAAGTAGTCTAAAGCGTTATACAGAAATCCGGTGTATAAGATAAATGCCAATCCTAAATGCGCGGCCAAGCGATACTGCGAAACGCGTGGAACGTCTGACGGTTCCACGAAACGATCCTCCAAACCGGACTTGACCATGTACCAGCCCATAAGTCCTTGCAAACCAATTAACGAACCCAATACGGCTACTCTAGTTTTCATTCCTGGCTTCAGCATACCTTTAGCCCAAAAGTATGTTGCTGGAACTATAAATACAGCGCCTATCAAACGTCCCCACATTCTATGCAAATATTCCATCCACCAAATTCTTTTAAACTGTTCCAATGTCATGTGTTGATTATTGCTATAAAAAAATTTATATGGAAATAGAGTTGTATGAGATATAGAATTAATTTGTTATAAATTCTTACATTTTATACTCAGGATATTGTTTATAACGCTCGAATTCCGCATGCCATTCACTTTCGGTGACAGGCATTTTTTCACCAAGCAATTTCCATGTAACCATAGATAAACCAGACTCTGTTAGTCTTGTTATACCTCCTAAACACACAGGAAAGGATAAACAATTGTTGATCTTTCTTCTGACATACTTTATTTATATGTTTTATAAGAATTGAAATATTTACTTAGCAATAAATTATAGAGTATGATAAACTTATGTAAATATATTTTAGAATACTATTTAAAATTTAAGCATTATTTTCCATACGTTATATCCACAATAGCCTTCATAACAGTACGAACATAATAATAAAGTAAGGAATAATTAATACCTAAAATTACAGCCACAAAAACCATACCACCACATACTAATAGCCATTTGCCTACTATTTTATCCGATTTTTGAGGTGGCTTTGTAGCAAAACCTGAAGCTATAATATTTCTTGGCCTAAACAAACCCTGTAAAAGCATTAAATAACTTAAGATTACAATATTCTTACATTTTCTACATTTGCAAAATTAATACTTAATACCTTGTTCAGATAAATGGAATTTCTCTTTATTAATGTACATGCCGTATTTATAATCTTTGGTCTTTGAGCATAACTGCATACATTTTTTTGAATTTGCAAAATCCTTGACACGCTGCTTTTACTTTTTGTTAAACAACTATATTTCATTAAACTTAACATGCTGAAAAAAAATTAATGATTAATATTCAAATCAGAACGTAACTGCATAATTTCAAACATACTTACATTGTAATATTATGTTTTCAAACAATGATATACTGAATAATATATTACATTATCAAATAAGTATCTTATATCATTATAATTACTCTGAACATAAAATGTAATAATATTACATGTAAATAAGATTTGTAACTTTCAGATAAAACTCGTAACCGGTAATTAACATTAAAACAATAATTACATATAAATTTTAACAACTATAATTAATTTTAAGTTTACTTCTAAACAATTATGAAAATAACACAATTCACTTCAATGTATTCTTTACTAATTAAATATTACAAAGCAATTTGTAATTGTTAACCTCTCAACAAATTTTAAATACACATTCAAGATGCTTGTAGGAGGGATGGTCAAGTTGGGTCTTCCCCCCTATGTCGGTAAGTATGCTTAATAGCATAATTTGGTATTAGAATCACTAGAATCACTTGGGACTAGAGCCACTAGATGGGTCTGGTGTTTAAGTCCATAAACTTGAATTTGTTCAACTGATGGTAATTATAATGTGTTGTTAATAATTTTGCCGTTTTCCATCAGATGACTTTTCTGCATCAGCGTACAAACAAAACTGCGGACTACAAAAGTTGAGTTAAGTGCAATTTTAAACAAATTACGTTCCCATTTAATGAGTTTGTGATTATCATATGTCTTTATTAAGATTTCTTAAGTAATTGCAAATGATATTCTTGTATTATACAATGTAACACGTTGATCATCAATCGAAATGTTTAATACGAAGGAACGTCAAGTAGGTATCGAGTCATTATCGATTATATAGATAATAACATAATAATCTTTAATGAGATTTACATATGTACTCTTAGAAAACATCATTAGATTCTGAAACGGCTTTGCAATCACAGATCCCAGGTCGCACAAGAGTCGAAAAGGAATTGAGCGTGGGCGTGAGGCGATTCCTTTATAGGAATACGAGAATCAACGTGGAAACTTAATTATTCGGCTTATTGCGCACGTGTATGTGTGTGTATGAATGTGCTTTCATCGAGTGTTTCATCTATTAGAAAATAACGTTGACCTCATCTCTTCCGACGAAACACGAAAAATGTTGTGACCCGTTTAGGTTAAGTTGGTCTCATTGGATATACGAACGATCATCGATCTTTAAACGTATTGATATCATTGCTTCGTTTCGCAGGATAATATATGGGAAAAAGAAGAAATTAAGGTTAAAAGTAGGATAATCTGTATCTTCTGAAGCTGAGTAGGTGTGACCTTACCTACTGACAACACTTAATCTTCGCTAAATATCATTGAAAACGAACGGTGGATCGGTGGCATTAAATCTGTTAGCATAAATTTTCACCGAGCAGAGGCAAATTTGCCATGTAAATAGCCGATTGCGTTCTCCATTAAATGAACATGATGCACGGCCGATTTTGAGCCAGCGAGTTCCTGCCGCCCGCCAAGACTCGAATAGCCGGGATCCTCCCGACTGTTTCCTTACAGTATAAAGCAAATTAGCGCCCGATTAGTGAGGAGAGCCCGTTGGGAGCCGAAAAATATTCTCACGGTCCATGGAGTATCGAGGCACCGGTGAGAAAGTAAAGAAAAGGAACGTTACAGGTATACGACACGAATTTCATATTTTATTTCGACAAACATTGTCACCGAATGAAAGTTACATGAAAGTTCTTGCGCACGGAAACAATCGAAACGAACGGCGAGCGCGGATTTTTAAATTTTCATGTTACAGCCACGGTTCACACGACTCGCGTTATTACATAATAACACACCAAGAACGTGAACATATACGGTATGTGCATATAATATAGACGGCGTCGGTGTTACGCAACCATATATAATCCTAGATTACAGCAATTACATTTTTGCCCGAAGTGCATTTCCATCCGAATCATATATGGAGGCGCTACCCTATCGGATAGCCATCGGCGCGAGCGATCTGGCATGCGCGGCCGTTCTCGTGAATGGGCACGGCTCGTGGACCAAGCGGCGGCCGTATGAATGAAATAGTAAATATAATTGACAGAAGGGCAGGCGTGGGCAGGCCAGTCAGAACAGGCAAGCAGAAACAGGCGGAACGAGGTGCAAGACGGGAACGGCGTTTTATATACGCGGCAGGCGTAGGATCGAGGTCATCACCTTTCTATCATCCGAAGAGCCTAGATAGCACTTTTTTTTTCCTCTTCCTTTTTTTTTCTCTTCTCTATCTCGCGCGTTTCGACACGTCTTTAGTATCCTTGATACTCTTTATTCGGTCATTATCGCTTAGCCGGACAAGATTTTTAATGACAAACTTTTTTTTTCTTTTAGAACGATACTGGAACGATTAAAATACCTTGGGAGGCTACAGAGATGACGACTGTTCTCTCATAATCCATGCGGTTATCCAAATCACCGTTTGATAACGTTTAACGCAGCTGTGAATTACTTGTTTACTCACACCGTGAGGCGAAGGCTTAACGAACCGGAGGGCCATGAAATTTCTTAAAGGGTCCCCCCCCCCCCCCCCCTGTTGGATCATCGTGGACCCGTCATAAAAGTTTAGTCCATCACCGTTAGGCGTGCGATGTCGCAACCACGGCCAAGATAGTCAAATTAATTATCGTTACGGAAACGGAAGAGCCCTGAAGATTTCTAATTTCTGTTTAGGGAGAGGGAGGCCTTTGTACGCGAAGAACGGTGAGCAGGAATCCCTGTAGGTCCTGCCAGGTTAAAGCGTTACGTGACGATGAGGACAGATCCGCCCTCGGCCGCGGGTACTGGCTGTGGAGAACGTTGAAGGAGAGCTGCGCCAGTTCTTGGCCGGTCGGTCTGCCTTTTCTCTGCCCCCCTCTTCGCCCCTCGGCTCCCTTCCCTGTCGAGTCGTCGAGTGACGACCAAAGACGGTAGGAAGGTACGGTTTCCGGTCGCCCACGCGACAACCTAGCCGGAGCTCTCTCGCGTCAGCCAGCGACGTTGTGAAAATCCTCTCGATTCAGGTGTCCGGATAGCGCTCACGGAGTGGTAAACCTGGCGCAACACCCTGTCCCTATGGTGGGGACGGCACCATGATCCAGCCAAGATGGAGAACAATTTGTAGATTTCTATTCCTGCTGTTACATACATCTACGTTCTCCAACACCCTACATCGGATGAACCCCTTCGACACCCTATGCCAAATCGATATTCAACCATGATGGACCACAAATTTCTTCAGGAAGTATCAAGATGAGCAACGAGCTTTAACTATCATAAACAACGAAAGTGGCAGACATATTTTCTTACGTAGAATTATCATGTTTCAGCTCGTATCTTCGGCTAAACGACTGCTAACCCGTACTCTCTGCTGACACAACTTCTGTTAACCTTCTCGTAGGCAATCGACTGGTGTCGAAACCTATGCCATAAATTTTTATTACGAAAATATAAATCACCAGGGATTTGGAACGGTTTAGCTTCGAGATAAGTCGTGAGGCTTAATATTTGGACACTGTAATTGTATTTTTATCCGTGTCCTTAGGTGTAACACCGAACAAACTTCTATGGGACTGTGTTAATCCATATACATCACAGCTCTGAATACGCTACTGTACGCTACTTACGGCTACCACTGGGTGGAATAGGAATGATCGCCGTTCATTGTGCCGATTAAATGTTATTTTAGATTATAAAAGTAAGTTGTTTTGTATTGCTCATAAAATATTTTACGGTGTTAGCAGAATGTTCCGCTTGCTGATGCAAACGGGTTAAACATATTAATTAAAATACTTAACACCATTAATTGGGTTAATGGTGTTAAGGGACGTAAATTTTTTGCAGTCACAAGCATGTCTTGGCGATCGATTTGCAACTGTCAAAGGATGGTCTATTTGGAAGCAACTGGAGCGTCGCGTTTCTAAACTTTTCACCTCGCCAATTGTCGATTGACGGCGTCTCGAGTCTCTCGTTTTTCAAACTCGTTTTCTTGGACAATAATTAGCTTTCCCTTCGCTGGTTCGCTTTCCAAGCCGGATTGTCCAACGACTAATTATCACGTTCGAACGTTCGTGGTTGCGAACGTATCGGGAGAGCAGCCCGCTAGGGGTTGATTCGAGCTATTGTCGGCCGCGCGTTGTCGGTCACGGCGGGACGCACGATTAATGATGTTTCATACTCGTTTTCGTTCATTGTCGATGCTAATCGATTACAGGCCCCGCGAGGGCACCGGTACCAACGCCATTAGTTAAGATTCGAATAAATTTCGGGTGAAAGTGGTCTAGGGCCCAAGGGTCGATCGATCCTCGCGCTGATAAATTTACCTGTCAATTAACTTCATTTCACCTTTCAGACGGTTCCAGGGAATAAGTTCGAGCGTAATTAAAATCCTGCGGCCCGGATTCTTCTGTAAACAAATCCATCGACGCATTGCTTGGACAATTTTATGGGATCCTTCGAGGAGCTGGCGACATCGTTTAATTAACAAACTTTCCGCGAAACGGAGGACATTCGCGAGAAGAGGCATGTGTGAAAAGTGCGGAGGGTATCGATCGTATTATTAAAATATTTTTTAACGAGTATCGGGACGGACGAGATAATTAGTCGTTAAGAAACAGGGACAAAAATAAAATATTGCGTTATAGTGTCATGATAAACGTGTTGCGTTGTTGCAGATGAAATGATTGATTTATTCAATGAATTTTCAATAGCTCTGCCGTTGTTCAAGAACCTCTATGCATAATTTGAAAATTGTTTGCCTCAACCGATAATTAATTATTTATTAATGCACAGTATGACGTTTCTTAAATTACTATCAATATAAATTTAATACTAGTTTTAATTATCGGTTAGCACTAAGGGTTCGACGGCCACGAAGGGTTTGTCATTTTCGTCAAACTTTGAGCTTTAAAATGATACAGTAAACGGTTCATTTTCCTATTTGAAATCGAGCATTTGATATGCAACACCCTAATGGTTCTAAGAATCCTATACACGCTTTCGAGGATTTCTTCTTCTTCCTCGAGTTGCCGTGACGTCGCGACGTATATGCCTTCTCGTCTCTCTCTCGCTCTCGCCTTTTTTTCTCGCTTTCTATTATTCTCTCTTTCTCGCGGTACTCTATTCCTCTCTCGTTGGATGCTGTTCCTCAACAGAAAGTCCCTTCGAAGAGGTAGGGCACGCGAATGTGGGAGGGAGAGTTTCCGGTCGCCCACGCGCCTCCGCAACAACCACTTCGCCGAGGTATCAGGGACAAAACACGGGCCGGCGGATGTCTCTTCTTTTCTGCGCAAATGAAGAAGTCGCCTCGCATTTGGCAAATATAATGAAAGCTCCCTGTTTCGTTTTCGCGTAGCTTTCCGTTCCACGATCCGCTGGAACAGACACTTTTTTTTCTCTTTCATGTTTCTGACCGTGTCACTCTCTGTTCATTGAATTATTCAGCAACTGAACTTATACCGCGTCTTATTTTAGCGATAGCGTTGCGAGACCGACTAATTGATACTTTAAGTGCCTTTTATAATGTATTATTTTGATGCTATTAATTCTTTATGTTGCACAAATTTTAAATGGGAGACATGGCACTCAAAGTACTCTAGGGTCAACACTCTAAGAGACAGAAAATGAAGACTATCTTGTGCATTAATGTAAATATGCAATAGCTGATTGGTATGATTTTGTTTTAGGTGATCAAATTAGAAGAAGACATCTTCAATCGCAGAGGATCTTGAAAGGCACAGATATTGAACAGTACTTGGAGGCAAATAAGGCGGCGAGTCCTACGAAGGGTACAGAGTCGGTTTGCCACCGTGTGGCAATAGAAAGGTAACGGCGATTACGAGGCTTAAAAATAGCAATGACGACTGATCCGTCCACGCGTTCAGCCCGATCGCTTCGTATCGGTTTCGAGCCGCTCGGATGTCGTAGGTTTCGCGCTAGAGGCAGGTCAAGGCGTTGCTCGCGCGATCGTAAAGCACCCCTCGCGAAACCTCGCGCGAAATCGTCCGGCTCGCGCCGCGGCGGCTTGTCTCCTCTTTGTCGGAGTCTTGTAACCGCGGCGTGTAGTCAAATTGAGCGATCACGTTCTCTTTTCTTCTTCTTCCTCTTCTTCTCGCCGGGACGATTCGAGCGCAGATAACAAGGAATTAACATGGAAATTAAGGCGTCTCCGCTTACGCTAACGACACCTCTCGTTCGCTTCGATACCTTCGTTCGATGAAAAGAAGAAAAGAAAGAAGTAGCTTTTAATGTTAATTTAGGGACAGGCTTTCTTTAGAAGTATTTTGTACCAAACTTTTAATTGGCACTTTTTATGGCACCTTAACACCTAAAATAGTGAACGCTTTCAGTTCAAAACTTTCAGAGTTAGGCATAATTTATGTCATTATTTTAACTTATTTTATAATTAACTAGCTCTAAGAATAGAAAGCGTTCACTGTTCAGACTTCCACAGTGCAAGCCTTCGCTGCTGTTAGAGTGTTCAGGATTTTCGTCAACACTGCAGCTTGATCAAACTCGTCATCCCAGAGCGTCCTGATGTTCTGTCAGCCAAGTAGAGAAGGTATTAAACACTCGAGCGTGTTTGTGTTCATATATTTTTCTTCTTTCAGGCCGCAGAGCGGGAAATTCTTTGGCTGCGACCGATTCCAACGGTACATTGGATCCACTCGACGGAAGAAAAAGGGAACGAGAGAGAGAGAAAGAGGGAACGGACTCGTCTGCTCATCGTACGCACCACCCACCACGAAGTACTCGAGGAACGAGGATTATTCGTCCTTCGAGAAGAGAATTCGGCGCTAAAGCCATCTTCTTCGTCGCCTTCCCGGTCTTTCTTTTCTTTTTTTTTTGACTTCGCTGCTCTCGGTCGGGACCATCTAGCGGAAAAAAGGAGGGATATCTTAGGGGCGTCGAGGGCGACCGTGCGAAATCGACTTCACCGCGAAGATCACGGTAATATTGAATAATAATACGATATAATTTAATAACCGTGCCGCTGGATGATGCTTAATGACGATAATGGCCGTGTTGGACGGGCCACCTAAGATCTGGCAGCGAGGCAACAGAGCTTTGCAGGTTGTTCCGCTTAATCGCGTGTTTATACGCACCGCGTACGAATACATCCTCTCCTCTTGCACGTTGTAGGCTCAATTAACGAAATGTACCCTGTTCGTTTCTTCGACGATCATCGGTCACAGTGCCTGGCCTTCGCGACGAACCTTGGAAACAAAGGCAAAAGGGACACCGACGGACGGCTTGGTAAGCGATTCATGAATTAATCCGTGGCCTTGACGGGGCATAAAGTTTAACTCGATATCAAACTTGCAGCCTGCACGCTGTTCCGCGACTCTGAAGATAGACAATGGATCAGAGCGGCTGGTTATCCAATGCGGTCATATTAAGTAACCGCGAGGCTGGCTCGTAATCGCGATCGTATCTGACCGTAAGATGTCCCAACTTATAGCCAAGCGTATCTATGGAATTTATGTCACAACTTGCACCGCTGATAGTTGCCCACTTAACCCCTTCGATGCGGCGACGTTAAATCAAAAAGTGCACTCACGTCGTTTCAACTTGTAGGCGCATTAAAATTGCTTAGATTTATTATACAGAGCTATTTTAATGGCAATTAAATTCGGGTATGTAATATTCTACATTAATATTGTTTATTTCATTTTGTGACGTATCTGTAGTACTCTGCGAGCGATTAATGTCACTCCTAAATTATTAAAAATCAGAGGACTTGATTGCAGATAACAGGAATGCAAAACCACGGGAGTTACCTATGCTGTTTCAAGAAAGAAGAAAAAAGGGATTACTAGAAACGGTGCGTTTAATTGCTTCAAACGATACTCATCTCCGTGACTGTAATCAACGTTGCGTCACGGTTTGCTGATAATCGTCACGCTCTTTACGATTACCGGTCCGAAGAGAGTATCCCGGTTGTACGCACGCGAAACCAAACAGCCGAGCGTTGAGATGTCCGGATAAAAAAGGGTACGACGATCAGGCTGCTCGATCGTGTCCCCGAGATCGATTTATATTGGCAGTCGATTAAATGTCTTCGAGCAATTTACATCGGCTGATTTATCCATCGAATCGAATCGGTCGTAAATAAGTGTAGCGTGTGGCTGCGCCTCGAGTATCAACCGTTTACGACCAGAGGGGGGGAAAAAGGAAGGTGGTAAAGGAAGAAAGGAGAAAACGGAGGAATCTGGGAAGCTCAGGTCCCGAGGAGTCGTAATTTCGCGAGAGGGTTGAGGACGCTGGCCACGAAACGAAACAGGACAAAACCGTGGCTGGACTTTGGAGCTCGCGCTCGCTGGCGCGCGCGCGCGCGACGCCACCGTGGAGAAGTCGGAGGAACGGGGGGATGCGGCGGAGGAAAAAATATATAAAAAAGAAGAAAAAAAAAGAAGGAAAAAAAAAGAAAAACGACCGGGTAAATAAAGATCGACCCGTCTCCCACGCCCGTGACCATTGTTATTATATATCCCGTGGGGTATTGTTCCCATGGGAAAACTGGACAGGCCCGTTCCACCACCTATAAGACACCAGGCCGTAGAGAATATGCACGCACACGCACACGCTTTTAACTCGAGCCACGCCAGACTTCAGGTAACACACTCTTTCCTCTCTCGTCTCGGGGACGCGTGTGCAGCTCGCACGCGCGCGACCGTAGACACACGCACGAGACAGGCCGCACACTCGAGCACAGATTTGAGATATTGTGGGGGGCGTTCACCTCGCATCTCGACTCCTTCGTGTGAGCGTGCACACGCACGGGTCAGCTTTGGACGCTTGTGTCTGTCGTCTCCTCTACGTTTCCGTGCAAGGCGTTGCAACGAGTATCCTGGTGGTGTGTGCCCGTGTACCTGGCCGCCACGGTGTATATGGTCGTCTCGCGTCGTTGAGGCACGCATACACGCGCGTACGGACTCGAGTACGTGTACGTACAGAGGCTACGGAGGTACTTCGGTGGATGCTTGAGGAACAGGGTGCGGCTCAACCCACCTCGCTTGACTTACCTACCCGTATTACCGTCTAGGTAGGTATATCCAGGCGCGAGCCACGCAGGATACTATGCCATATTTGCATCCGTGATCCAGGACACGTGTGTATCCGCGGGAGCGCGTGTGCGTCCTTCTTTTTTTTTCTCTTCTTCTCCTTTCTCCCTCTACCTCTTACCCTTCGTCTGCTCGGACCATCGCCTTCACCGTGATGCACCACCGTGTCGTGATTCTCTCCTTGTCTCTTCTCTTCTATCTCTTGCCTCCTCCTCCTCCTCTTCTTCTTTTCCTTCAAATTTTTTTACATACGCTCTTGTCTCTCTTGCTCACTACATCTTTTGCAGATAGTGTACCTGGGCGTCTTTGGTTCGGAGGGATGCGTACGAGAGTAGTCTCTTCTTCTTCGTTGTCCTACGGAGGATCATAAATCCTGAAGGATCCAGGGATATCGATATCGAATCTTATGATGATCGTGGACGCAGAGGGATGCACGGAGTTCAACATCCACAAAATTTCTGGATGCGCTGCCAGAGGGATCATCCAGGGTATTAACTTTCTCGCAACTACTCGGTCAGTGATCCTTCACCATGAAAAAAAATAGCCTTATATTTTCAGTAGACCGTTAGTCGAATATCACAGCTGCGTCGATAATCAATAATGATGAGGACGGCGAGAGGTCTAATCCAGCTGAATGCGAAAAAAAGAAAGGGAAAAGAAAGCGTGTCCGTAGAGGGAGAGGAGCCAGTGATTAACACCGTGGTCGATCGTGGAACGGCTGGACGAAGATCGATGAGGATCAGAAAGGTGGCCGGGATCGGGGTGTATCACGGTAGCCGGCTCGTTATTCGAATTCCTGGGATTTCTCGACGTCGTCTGGATCGGTCGGCACGCAAAGTCGCGTCTCCTCCTCTTTCTAGTCGAACTTACCGAACCGGATGGCCACGATAGCCGGGTTTCAGCGCCGCGTAATTAATTGATATAATAATCGCTGACGGCTTAACTACCATGGCTTAAAATTGGAAGTATAATATGCAAAATCCTGTTTCTTTTTTAAAGCTTTTGCTATTCCTTATAGGTACGAGTCTGGCCCAACTATAATAATTTAATCCTTCTCTCGTTCCAGTTTCGCCTGGGCAATTCAACAACGAAGAGGACGTCGAAGATGCTGAGGACCCAAGGAATCATCGACGTCCGCCACAGGACAGGAGTCTTGCCAATAAGTCTCCCTTCAAGGTTGCCATCGTTGGACTACCATAATCCGCCTCGTAGATTATTATCGGCGAAAGAAGAAACTTGCGACATACACCGGTCACGCTTGTTGTCTTCCCTCTTTCGTATCTCGTCGCCACTCTCTCTCTCTCTCTCTCTCTCTCTCTCTCTCTGTTTCACTCTCCTCCTACTCTCTTATGCTCGTTTTTTCACCTCGCTCTCGAAGCACGGAATAATAAACCGCGAAGCGAGCCGCGATCATTAACGGGAGGACGCCTAGGTGCTTATGGGCCCCGGTATCAAGCGGGTTATATATCTGTGTTTGATTTGCGTTTGCCGGGAGAGCGTACAATTCCTTATCTTAATTGAGCCGATTAGCATACTGTTAGGGATCGGAGAGGCTCGCTTTTAGACGCTCGTTGCACGCAATTCCGACGTGGCTGTAAACGAAAGCATCGCGTGCGTACATCCAGCACCGAAAAACACACCTCGGCTACTGGAATTTCGTTTCCCCGGGCCGTTTCGTCGTCCCGTCGATTAATCAAACGGGACGTTTCGAGTCCGACGAGTATCCATTAGAAATTGATTCCCGTTTTCGGACGCCGCGTCGTGAATTAATTAGCCGCTGTCCCATATACCCGGCTCCGATGCTTCGTGCTCTTAAAATACAATCCATGGACTAGGCGGTGTCGTTTAACACCGTAGACGTTCTAATAGTAATCTCATTATTATTGAATATTTCAAAACGTGCGAAGATCATTAAAATCTGTTACACCTTTTCAGAAACTTTCAGCGGGACAGACACGACAATTTCACTGTCGAAAACTGGTTAAAATGTGTACAGAAGAAGCGTGTAACGAGTCCTAAGGTACAAGGCAAATGTGGAAGACGTGCGAGACGAGCGAATACCGTAAGAATGCACATGGAAGACCGTTCGTACAGAATTCAAGTTACTTTTCGAAATTCATGCTACGTACTTATCGTACCGTCAATTGAATTAACACGTTCGCGAAGATCGTTTGCAATTGCCGCGAAACAATTAAAACGAAGCTGTACATCTTTGCATTTTGCTTTCTTTTTTTAAGAAATTTTATAAAAGTGAAAAATACTTCTACAGCAAACGTGTTGATAAAATAAATTAAGTAACTTGCAAGCAAGTACAAAAGCAATGTTTAATTTTTAGGAAAGTTGGACAAGAAGATATCGGTTGATAGCCACTGACATTACAAAATTGTCCAAGTGCAAAGGATTAATTCGTTCATGGTTCCGCTCGCAGGCGTTCGTCTTTCTCTGAACGATGTCTCTCTGTCTGGTGAACAGCGGAGCCGAAGACTTTCACCGCGGCGCTCGGTTGGTTCGTTCATTCATAAATTGATTATTAAAGGCTCGCCGGGGCCCGGTTTCGAACGCGCGCGTACACGGTGGCACGAGCTACGATCGATCCCTCTCGCTTTAAAGATAAAATAATCAAACCGACCGCGAGAGAGCCTTTGAAAAAGAAAAGCTTCCGCGAGCGGCGGCGTGCAAGCGGCCGGCTATTAATTTGTTCGCTGCAACGAGCACTTAGCCGCGCGAACAAGAAGCATTCATTCTTCGGTTTTTCTTCATCTCTGCGTTCCGATCGCGTGTTTTCTGCTCTCTTTGCGACCGAGACACACCACACTTCAGCGGTTCTGTGTCACTGGTATTATCGACGTCAATGGAACTGGCTTTTTGGAATAAAAGTTCCAGTTATGAAACGACCAGGAGAAAATGGACCATGGAATTCAACGCTGTTCCGCTTTCAAATTATCAATTTATCATTTACAAGATTTTTTAGAAAGAAACAAAGTATAATCATGTTGTATTTTTAAAAGAATTGCAGGTGATAAAAAGTGGAGCTTTAATGAAAAATTCACGGGTAAGAAGATTAATAAGATGTTCATACAGACGGCATGTAGGTAACAATAGTCGATCCAGGAAACGAGGTCACCAAGATACCACAGCGTCCTTCTAAGGTTAATCTCCTTGTATCCCCTTTGGGTATCTCTCGACTCCAATTAGTACTATGTCACCGCTTATCAGCCGCAACATTGCTTTCAGCGTTGGTCCCCGATCGCGGGTCGAAAAACTACCACGTCCCGTGTCTCCAATTTCGATCGACTTTATCCCGGGCCGTCGATCTCGCATATTTATGCCCGGCGATCTGTCCGTGCGATCCAGGATCCTCCGTGGCGGCTTATCACGAACCGACGAAACTCGCAGGCGAAGGTACTACGGTTCGCCGCGAGAAGGGTACGGCGGGGGAAGGTGTACGCGAGTAAATCCAACGGAGGCGCATAAAGACGCGACGAAATACGAGCGAGAAGTCTTGGTGCCGATACCTCGTCGAAGCAGAAGGGATGTGTGGCGGTGGTAACGGAGAAGGTGAACCAGCAAGAAGAATAAGAAAGGTATCCCAGCGAGGAGGAAAGAGGAAAAGGAAGACAGCAGGGGAGAGATCTACTGCAAGGGCGCGGCGAGGGCCCGAGATGGAAAAGAGGTGTGGCACGAACCTCTCTCCAGCATTGTCCGCCCGTACAGCTCGCGCACGCCGAGACTGGTCCACGCACCATCCGAATCTATCTACATACGGCATACCATACGCGCTCACGCATAGGAAAAGAAGTCTCCCCGGGGCTGTTGTGTGTGATGCTGGCCGTACTCTCGCGCACATCTGTGTCCTTCTGCGTGTTATAAAGCCGCTACTCGCTTGTATTCGTATCGTGCGTGCGTGTAAGAGGAGATACGCGCGTGTGATGGTGCGCGGTTAACTCGACGACCGCAACACAGCCGCACGGGACAGACCCGACCGGTATTCAAAGTCAGAACGACCTGGCGGGGCAAGAGGGCGAGGAGAGGACTGGTAGAGAGGGAGCAGGCACGAGCCTAACTGCAACCAGCGTCCCACGCGCTTGGACCAACATTTAGTAGACTCTGTCTCTTACCTTCTCTTTTCCCTCTACACCCGTTTCCTCTCTTTCTCTCTCTCTCTCATCTCGATGCTCGTGTACACGACCAGACATACGTACACGGTCGACCATTAGACGCGGGTACGCTGCTTAACTCCTCAACGGCGACCTCCATACATTGTACAGATCTAAGTTTTTTCATACGCCGCCGACCTCCATATGTCGCACGGATTTCGAATCTTTCATATGTATCCATGACCTGTAATGTTAATCGTAATAATCAGTTATTATAATAATCAATATTAACGCTGGAACATCTATAATAGGAGGGTACAGTGTCGAGCATCGTACACTTCCCTAGGGAAAATGGCGCCATAGAGAAAGCTAGCATACTCGACAGTGTCCAGTAGGTAATTGGCGCTCAAGTATCTGCGGAGAGAATTTGGAACGTGATCACTGTCGTTGGCGGGTTAGAATTGGATCCTCTTTGTATTCGTCTCAGTGTCTCTCGTCGAATCCTTTTGGTCGTAAAGGCGTTTCTTACGGAATGGCCAGTAAGTCGAAAATTTGTGTCGGGATTACGTGTTTCGGACCGTTAAGCGACCCCTCCGCGCACGTGGATGCTCCGTCGAGCACGCGGCACTGTCCCTATGAAATTAGATACACGTTGGCTATTAACTAAGCTGGATCGATGTCTCCTGAGGTTGGATCGTTTTACCCACCGTCCATCCTCGTAATTACGCTCTCCTGCCGTGATTCCAGTTTTCATCTATCGTGTATGATCGCCTGGTAATATCGTCGCTTTCAATGTTATCCCTTTTAGACCTCGAATGTTGAACGCTTGGCCCATTGACTCTTCGACGACCTCCGTGCGACATATGGACCTAGAATTTTTCATACATTAACAACTATAATCTAGTATATGTATAATACATTTTGCTACAAGAGAGCACTTGAGAATAATATATTTTCGTCGTGTGGGAATTAACGCGTTAACCCAGTGACGCGGATGCAATTGCCCCGGCGGTCCCGTGGGGCAGATTCGAGGATCCCCTTTGGTCATCGTAGCCTTGTGCAGCTCGATCGAATTAGAGCCACGTTCCAATGACCCTGGCTAATTGTTCCGGAGAGGTCGAGGCAGGAAAGTTCGAAACGACGGCTGGCTGTTCGCGCGTACAACCGTCTCGTCTCATCTTGTCCGGCCGTGGCGCTCTCTCTCGCCATTTGTTCAGCTAGCCGGTCGTACGAGGATGTCCGCTATATAACGTCGAGAAAATTAATGGTCGTCGTTATTCGACTCGTTCTCGAGGCACGGCGAAGATGTCTGGATCAATGGCGGAACAACGAAGCTGTAACGTATAGGCTTTGGGAAGCGAGCGTGCCGAATTTTATCTCCTCGGGATGATGTATTACGCACGGGCACAAACGGGCTCGCGTTGACGTATCGGCGACGAGATGTTGGAAGAAGCACACGATTACGACTGTGCGTGTCTTGTCGAGGATGTACGCCTCGGAGTTGACAGTGGAAAACGGAGCTTCCTCTCCGCGGAGACACCGGTTTCTGCAGTCACTCGTCCCGAGGTGCGTTTCAGACGTTCATTTGCCAGCTGTAATTGATGCAAATGAATTAGTTTCTTGGTAAAAAGAACATTCTACGAATAAGGATTACAAGATGAGCCTACCGAGAATTCTAACGCATAAATATAAATTATTTATTACGTATACACGTTCGTCGAGTACCTTTGTTAACTTATTCTAATTGGTAAGAGATAGCGTGAAATGCTTCTAGTAGTTAATCAGGTTAAAAAACGCAATCTTCCGGCGGTCGTCAAAGCGTACATCTTATTTTCTCACGATTGCTCGTAGAGCCGCAGTTTCGTGTAACAAGATCCGAAGCGTAAATCACGCTCGATCGTCTCCCTCTTACGAGATCGCTTTCCCGTATGCTCGAAACTCGAGGCGGATTACGATTTCGATCGACGACGACGACGACGACAAGGGAGTCAGAAACGACGCAACGGTCTTGTGTATCCGAAAAAAACGAACTTGTCGAGGCCTGACGCGATAAGGGAACCGAGAGAGGGACGCGGAGGGTCACGGTGGAGGAGGACATAATGGCCAGAACGAAATCGTATTAGGGCACGAGGGAACGTTCACTCGGCTTTTTATCGAGCCGGATACACCTCGTTTCTGTCTGTTCGTTACACCAATACAGAACCGTGAGCCGGGATATTAGGTAGAGACGATTTTTGGTACGACCACCCTGCACGCCGGGGGTGATTTACAGTCACCTTGGTAAACTTGTGGTTTAGAGGACCGTCGAACAGGTCATTTTTACAGGGAAAACCCTTCCTGAATGGGGCCCGGTAATGTACTCGACTCTTTCAGAAGTACCATTTTAATATTTTCAAGATTTATGGAAAACCTCGGGGGGTTCCTGTCGCATCCGTGGCGTTCTCTCGTTTCAAGTTAACCCTTTGTCGGATGAAACTTTTTTTTCAAAGTTGTAACTCTAATTTCTATTACAAATATATATAACATAAAAAAAGAACTGCACATAACCATACAAAGGTGTTAATTTAGCAACGTTCTATCGGATATCATGAGGTGACTAATATATGGATCACTCACTTCATAAAGGGTTAACTTAAAGTGATTCATTCTTTTAAATTAAGTCGAAGCTCTCGGTGTTCTATCGAGGAAGATCTCTGTTACGATCGTTAAAAGGATTCTTTTTCTCGAATCACACGGGATATTCATTAAAATCGTGGAGTGACGCTGTAGAGAACAGCTGTGGTACGCTTCACGTTCCCACAAGAGGCCGATTATTGTAACACAAGGTCGATTTGATCGCGCTAGATCAAAGACATCGAGTAAGTAGTTTATCGTGCGCGTTCATCGGGGATCGAAACACCGTGACTTTGGTAATAACCCAGATACGACGTCTGCTTTTTAGTTCAGTGACTAACACCGTTTGATAACCCCTTCACGCCCCAGAAACTCTTCTTCTTTCCTCACGAACCATCATCAACTCGAAAGAAGTAACATTATTCAATCAGCGCATCGACGACCGTATATTTAGTCCAAAATCACTTCAAAGTCACTAATTTCTGAATTGTAATCAGTAATTAAATTAAATATCAGAATCGTGAGTACCTGACAGCGGCCATCAAAGTGTTAAAACGAAACTTACAACTTTTTTCAAGTTCTACAAGTTACCGCGAATAGCACCGATTTGCACCCATTACTTTTGCACACACCCGACATGCCGCGTAAAAAATGACTCATCTGAACTTGTTCAGATCGCCTGAAGCGTTGGAAATCGAACGGGAAAACCGAGGGAAAAAAAAGGAAACAACGAACTTTACATTCCAGACGTAAGGACGACGTATCGTCGTCGAAGGAAGTCCACGGATCATTAGCGGGGCATGATTAAACGAAACATGTAATGGTGTAATACGCACTACATTAACTCGTGGCGGTATCCCGCAAGAGGTGGTTCAGTTGGATTCCATTGCGGTCGGTCAACGTGGTCGTTGAGGCGGCTGAATGAACCGGCAGTGAATTAAAACGTTGATTCGCCGCGTGTACATACGATTGGCCATGGAATTCGTCACCTCGGAACACGATCGCCTCTCCTCGAAATCCCATTCACAAACCATCGAGAACACGCGTTAGAATTCTTCGATTTACATACGTGCCGGTCGTACGGTTCGTTCCATTGAAAACCAACGATGTATTATTAGTTTCTTCTTCTTACATACGATTAGCCACGGAATGTGTCGTCTTCTGTGATCTCTATCTCCTACGCGTCGTTCACAGACACAGTTCCGCCTTGTTCTACACTTCTCAACCTGTTGCCACAGCCACCTGAAAAGAATACACGTTTAATTAAACAATTTGATTCTATCTACAAAGAGAAGAAAGCAAGAGATGCTAGGTTTCCTTAAGAGAAACTTGTTACAACACTCTGTAAAATTAATACCAAGACAAATATATAAATAGCAATTTCCTTGTATAGCTATTTTTTCCTAGGGAAGTCTCTATACCTACCATTTAGTTGTAAGTAAAGGAGGAAGTTTCATAGAATCGAAAAGATAAACGGCTGTCATGCATCAGGGTTTATCAGACGGTAGCTACATCACTGGATGATCCAGCGGCGCAAGGAACATCGTGTTGGTAGCCGGCGTACCCAGTCTGAATTGAGCAATTTTCTTCAGGCGATATCCGTCACAATATGCTTGATACATGAATAGGAGATCCCGGGTCCGCAACGCTCACAAATCAATCTTAACGCGAAGAATGTTGCGCCGCTTTGTTGTCGATCGCGAAACGTTTCAGAATGCTTGTCCCGTGTGCGTTTCATTGTGACCGACCCCGTGGTGGCTGCTGGCCAAAGAGCTCGTTTCGCGGTTTCGCTCGTGGCGCGCGCGCACGTGTCGGCCGCGAACAATAAACGATCGCCTTTCTAAGGTCGCGAGTCGCGATGCACTCTCTGTTAAACCCTCGTGTGCACTTTTCTCTATGTTGCACGGGTATCTGCATAAAACATAATAGGGGAGTAACGGGCCAGGTCGGATCGACTTATTATTGCCCCGGAGTCGCTTTGACGCGTTTCAAACGTCGCGACAGAAGAATCGTGGAACACGGCCACGGCATTCGAAAGGTTGTCCCTATGGGGTATATCTCATTAGGGGCCACCTACCGAACGATGCCGTTTTTATATCCTCCGTACGTTTCCTTTACGTCTGTGCTGTTTATGTCGCGGGCATTAGATTCGTGAAAACCGATCGTTCATAGACCGGTTGAACGGAGGACGAAAGGGTAAAGTGTGGCGCGAGCAAGGAATTTACATGAAGGAAATGCCGCGCAATAAAACGCACGATGTCACGTGACGCAATCTGCGAGCTCTGTGGCCAGTGCGCGAGGAATTGCGCCGGAGAGGGAGCGAAATAGGCTGAATACGCGACAAGGAGGTTACACCGGAATTTGAAATAGGACGAGTTCTCTTTGTAACCGTGGCATCTTCTGTATCAGAAACTTCATTGACGATAACGGCAGTCGAGCTATAGGAAAAAAAAGGAATCATCATGTAGTCTCATCCAAGATCTGCATATGAATTCTTCTATTAAACCTACCTTACACGGATGCGGCGTGAATTGGTCGTCGTATGTTTGCTGACTGTTATAGTTTTATCAAAAAGCAAAAAAAAAATGTATAGGTGCAAAAGTAATCTTTGGAGGTATCTTTTTTCCATAGAGAAAATCAAACTTGTTATAATCAACTTGTGTTTCTTGATATTAATAAATTACCGTTTGTAATCAGAACCAGCTAAAATATTGCAATAAGATAGTGGAAAACTTGCTGTAGAACCTTGCTTCTGGAATAACTCATTCAGAGAAAATAATCTCAAAACGATCATCGTGTCTTTTAGATAAAATTCCAATCGACGTCTACAATTCAGAGTATCTGTAAAACAAGAATGCAAAGATAACTTACTCGTTTTAAACTTTCCATTGTTTAATATTCTAAGATGTTCGTTATACTACTGAATATATTGTATTTAGTACCAAGTACGTAAAAGGAGAGGATAATAAAATAATGTAACAGATCTGCATCTACCCAGGAACGTCGGACGCAGGCTGCCACGGGTGCAATTGAGAAAACAGACGATTCCCATGGAGAAGAAGGTTCGCCAAAACGAACAGCGAGGCGATTAGAATTACAGGCTTAATCTTGGCCGATCTGCAAGCCTGTCGCCGAATACGGTAGGAGGTGAATAAGACGGGTATACACATTCGTCACTCAGCAAGCGTCCCATGGTATAACTCGTAGGCCCGACCCTCTCGGTCCCTCCCAAGTCACCGTTCTCTCCCTCCCGGCTACGGATCGAGCACGGAAGCCCAAATAAGGGGAAATGTACGGCGAATTAAGCTTCCCCTCCACTGTTCCTGGCTTCGCTAGAGGCGCCGGCTTCATCCTCGGCCACGAGGCGCCCCAACAAACGCCAGAAATTGATTCTTCCCGATAAATGGAAATTTGGCCCAGCGATTAACCGGCCTGTAATTAATCCTTCAGCGTACACCTATAAAAGTTACATTGATATACACGTCTGGACTTAAAGAATTCATTATATATTCAATACTTAACATTTTTTACGTTATGCTTCATTGTGGACCATACATTTTCTGTTGGATTTGTATCGGAGAATTAGTATTGCCGATGTAAGATGGCGATACCGTTTTGCGTGCGCAGCATCCGACATTAGATAACCTAACCATAATCCCTTAAAATTGATATCGATTCCTCAAGATCTATTAATGAATCTTGAATTATTGTTCATATCTATATTCAATTTAAGAAACTACTTCAAAGGACAAAATTAAAATATCATAGCAACCTTATGATGTATCGGCGTTTGGCTTTAAAGATCACATAGAGGTCAGTACGGTGCATGGATTCCAATTTTGACAGGTTAATCTGAAATAAATCATGTTGTAAGTAAATTAATGAGTAATTATGTTCAAATATAAGAAAAATGTTGCTAAACAATGGCTGACTTTAAATTCACCGGGAATACAGCTAATCGTCGAAGAAAAATCGATGGCGCGAGATCTTGATGGAAAAAAGTGGCGCCCACGCCAAGTGATCGGTCGAAGATCTCGGCGATCTCTCGAAACATCTTCGTCTCTCGAATGTACTCCTCTCGATGGGAGGAGCTGTTCGGTCGCAGATTTTAATGGCGGATTTTTGCGACTCGCCAATCGCACTCGACACGAGACACCGTCCTCCGTTCCTCCGGTCCGTGATTCAACGATTCGACGATTTCACCGCGAGAGAGGAGAGATATACATCGTGGCGAGTTACGTGATTTGATTTGAGGAGAGCTCCTCGAAGCGAGCGCGCGTGGGACACGCGCTCTGCCTTGTCGCGTGCCTCGCCACGTTCACGCTGGTTCTCAACCTGTACATCGATACCTCGATCGTTTCGATCGATCGTAATTATCGTGCAGAAAATTATATCACTATTATATGCTATTTTTATCATACTTTAAGGGTGAATACATTTCGAGCAAAATCATTTTACGTGTCAAAAATGATTAAAATTTACCGGATATAAACGTTACTCTAAAGATCGATATCTCGAAACGTTACGATCGATCGTGATAATTGCGCGGGAATTGTACCGCCATTATGTGGCAGATTTATCAAATTCGAAGGACAATGGCGTTTCGAGGGATCATGAAATCTTCTTGCAGGACAACAATAATTGAAATTTAAGAGGTATAATCTTCAGTATGTCTACTTTGTATCAATTATAAAGGCCTAACATGTAGTTCGTGTAATTCGATGATAAATTCGGGCTTAATTTAATAGGTTACGCCCGATGTCGTAGGTTACCTCTCGTTATGCAGACGGAATGTTTGAAAGATCCTTCGTTTCGAAGTGTATACGGATCTAACGGAACAGAAAGCAGCGGCAAATTTTCTACAGATAGTCTGGTACGTAATACGAGAGTCCTCTTACCGTTTCGACACTCGAATGATATCATCGCCCGCAGGAGCGGATTCAGTCATTTGTGGTTACTCGTGCTCGTCTCCTTCTTGACGTCTTGTGAATGGTCGCGATCGTAAATCGCGAATCATCCAACCTTACAACGACCGAAAATAATCGATGAATATCGCAGTCATGAAGGATGAGGTTAGAAAAAGAAGAAAATGATTTCACGATCGCCTCGATCATTACGTTAACGGGAGGCCATTTGCGTTACTGCCACTTAACATCGCATGTTGCATTAGCAGGATCGATTTACGAGGGACAGCTGAGTGGTTCCGAAGGAAATCCTTTAATTAATCTCGGCGCACGTGTTCGGTCGCTGAATTTTCATTTAGCCCCGAGCCATTGTAAATACGTTTCCTGATTTGTCGCCGAGGAAGAAATAGAATAAATTGATCCGCAACACAGGTCGATTGTCTGTCGCTATCCAGGTTATAAAGTAGCTCCGTGGAGCGTGTAGAAACTAATAGCATAGGAATCGGGATAGCGTAGATACACACGGATGCCTACCGTCGCAGAACAAGGAGAAAGGTACGCGGATAAATTGTCTATGCCGTTTACAGCCGAGTCTGGTTCGAGAACAGCCTAATTACCGCGTAACGTGTTCGATAGTCTGCGACAAATTGGACACGCGTGATGTTTTCATTTTCACGAAACTTACAATTAGCGAAATCACGTGACCAACCGAAGGCGTCCATACTGGAGGCGGTAAAATGTTTAATAACAAGGTAAAGTTATATATAACAAGGTATATTTTTCAGGTTACAACGGAGTTACGTGAAAATTGTTAATAAAAATTTACTTTGTTTTAGACGGAGCCAGCACAAAGAATACCCATATTTTAATGCGTATTTCTATTTGAAGTAGTGCACGAGTACTTGCAGCGCTTCTCCTCGAAATCATTTCGCTCAAGGTCTCACGTGCAGCCATGTTACCATTCCGAATACTCTGAAAATGTAAATGTAACAATTGAGACACGGACTAACAATTGAGTCCAATTTGCACCAGCCGTCTGCGAACGATGTCTGTCCACGTGGACCGCTGAATTCAGCAAGATCTTGAATTGATATAGGTTAGTGATGGTTAATTAGAGCCGTGCGATGGTGACACGGCGTAATACCGTAAATTTGTGTTTGAGGCACCTCAAACTGTTGCGTGTTAAGTGACCGTGTAACGTTTCAGTTTACTTATCAGGAAGCGATTAACGACACCGGTGCACTGGTTATAAATATTCAAGATTACGAAAGCGGCCGTGTGTAAAAACAGCACTGAAAGGAAAATCTACGCTCGCAGTTATTTTCTAATGATCCTGTCCCAACGTCAGCTCGTTGAAGGTTTTATCTTTACTGATACCGTTTCGCTGGTTATATCATCAACCTCTTAAATAACAAACGGACTAATTTTAATTTTTTGTACCCTGATAACAAGGAAAATTCGAAGAACGAATATTAATTAGAGGGAAAGAAGATTTTCTGGCCCCTCCAAGCCTGCTGATTACTCATCTGACGAAGTGTAATTACAAGGATCGAAATTCTCTGCGATGGAAGATTTTTTTAAACGCTCAACACGGTATAGTATTCAAAAGTGATTTCGAAATGTTTCGTCGTAAATGTCGCCTATCCACGCCACTACCGTTTGACGCGCCCAGTTTCTAATCTCGTCTAATCTTCGAATATATACCTGCACGCACGCTCGCTCATCCTGCCGGTTGATTCAAGAGGAAACGCTGAATCGATCGGTACGAAACCAATCGATTCACCACGGCCACCATTAACTGTTGCGAAGAAAGGTTATTGCGTTACGCGCAACTTCAACGTCAATTAAGTATTTTGCTCGGTTAGAGGCTTCACGGACATCGATTAACGAGGCGGATTATCTCGTTTCTTCGATACGTTTTCACCGTCCGAGTGTAACTTATGTTTATTAACACTTTGACGGTCGCGATGAATGTGTTGAAAATTTTATTAGCTATTTTATTAGGCTGCTTTGTTATTTTTATCTTTACAGCACGGATATTCTTAATTAATTACGCAAAGAAATTCCTGGCTTTGCATAACCGTTAATGCATTTTAAAGAAAATCTATGGACACTCGGACAATGTCTCCTATGGGAAGTTAACACGTAAAATACATGCATTAACCTAACGTTTAAGTATTTCCGGGGAAAGTAATCCTTCGTGCGGGCTACTCGTTTGCTTTCCTGTGAACTGATCGATTACATTCGACGTTTAGACACGTAACCGCGTAAATTGTGTAGGACCGTGGGTGGCCATCGGGTTGTCGAAACCGTGTGCCACCGCTAAAACACCGGTTACCCTCATTGTCATCCCACCGCGTGAAATTATCTCCCCACGTGCGCGATTCGTCTCACCGGTCGGTCGTTCTTGCCTTTAATTACCGTTCGTTGCAATACATCCGGTCATTACACGTATAAGTTGTATAAGAACGAAATAATAGACTCGCGCGACACGGTAGGCGCTAAATAATCGCGAATTAGTTGGTCCGAGAGCCGAACCGTTCAATGATTTCTACTAGTTCTTTGAGGAAGTTAGACGGGTAAAAGTTAGGATACAGAAAGTTTTTAGCCTTTCTTTCGCAAGCTCTTGCTTTATTTTCAAAGTACTCTCATTCTTTATGACTCGGACACTAACTTTTCAATGACTCGCGAATATTTATAGCAAAGGCATTGAAGGAAAGATTAAAACTTTTATATATTCCACGGTTGAACGGGTGAACGACGTCGAGCACCGAACGGACACGGTTCTCTCCTCGATAACCGTAAGATTTATCGTGCATTTGACGCGTTGCAACGGGCCATAAGAATTTTTGTGAACCCGGAACGTATAACGTTATTACAATCGTCCGTGGTGCCGTGTGAGCGTACGCAACGCACTCTATTCCGCATTATCCGAAGCCATTGTTCCGCGCGGGCAATCGGGCATCGTGGGATCAGCGAATCATCCGTTCGACCGATGATTTCTATCCACGGAAGTACACGATCGACGTTGTACGGGTATTTTTGTGTACGCCGTGAAAAGACTTTATATCCGAGCTTTCTGCTGGCCGACCGATTACGTGGCAAACGACGGGGTCGAAACGAAGGAAAGGGTCGCCGCAGAAAAGTGGGAGGGGACCCGATAGTCGGCGGATCTTCTGGTAACGAGCGTATTCGAGTCGCCTATCCTCGATATAATTGGACATTAACGAGGGCTCCTGATGTAATGCGTTTCGCTTCATTTCATTCAGCTAGATCGGCTATCGCCAGAGGAGACCTGCGTTCAGGGGGTCTCGCTGATACACCTGGATCGTTTGTTACGTCTGACCAGCTTTTGTCTAATATTATAAAGCAGAAATCGTTTATACGCAGAAGACAACTAATGTATATTGTTTATTTCAAAGGTAGCTGATGGATCTACTGATTGAAGTCTTGTGAGGCAACTTTTGACTTGCTACAGTGGAACTGGTTAGCCTTTAATTTTTCTACATTTGATAATTAGGAAGCAGGTCTGATGCATACTGCTTCTTTAATGACTTTTAATGAAAGAACACTTCAATTTCTATGTTCCATGTTTAGGAGTCAGCTCCACAATATTAATCCAAGGTTCCCTTGAATTCCATTGGATCAGTGAAACTCCAGCACCTCATCTTCGCCTGTTACGAGGAGAACCATAGAGTTTTCCAAGATACGCGGTAAGGTTGAAAAGTTCAAGGTCTGGGTAATAAAAAGACATTGGTGCAGCGCACTAAATTAGACGTGGTGCGCATAGGTTGGGGGATCAAAGGCGTTTTGGCGAAGAAGTTTTGGACGTTATTACGTGCATGACCCCCTGCGTACCTTTAACGGCAGGTTGGGGGTTCATTGCACCTAGTTTTATCCGAGGCATTGAGTTTCAGAGCGCACGTATCCCCGAGTATATATTTTATCGTACGTACTATAAACGTTTAGAGACGGGACAAGCGTCAGCTCGAGCTACCACGGCCCATATTCAAAAGTCTCTGAGTTGAACGTGTGGGTACATCTCGTTTCCCTTCTCTGTGTCCGACGTTGCCGTGCTCGAGTCGCGCTTAACCGAAAACCAGGTGTCTTCTGTGGCCTGGCGCGCGTACTGTAACTCGTTCTCCACCCACCCGGGGCGGACGGGGCGAGGTAAGCAACGGTCCTGGAACCTGTTCCGAACCGTTTGAGAGTCTCTGCCCTACCTTGTCCCGTCGTCCATCCACCTTCGTCCCCTCTCGTCCACGACGGCTCCCTTTCCCCCTCGCTGCCACCGCCCCTTTTCAGCCTGTTCTCCTCTCTTCTCTCTTCCTTTGAAAATTTTCACCGTGTCTCTCTCCATCCCGTCCTAGCAGGGATTCACGTTCTCCAGGCGGCATAATATCACGCACATCATCGTCACGGAGATGTGTACGCGTGCTCGGCTGGAATCGAGGGACGAAGACGTTGGAGACGAGCGCGCGGGGCCGAGGATAAAGCAGGAACGCCGAGGAGACGGGAAAGAGAGACAGGATCAAGGGGGAAACGGAAAAGGAGAGAAAGAGGAACGAACAATCGAGGGAAAAAGACGAGGAGGAGGAGGAGGTGGAGTGAAGCGTGCAGGAAAGCGGCAGCGGAGGGGAGAAGGCGCTGGCAATCAGGGCGAATGGGGTACGGCACACGCCACACGCCATCATAATGGAATAATGAGGCAAAGACGATAGCAATCGCGCAAGAGAGGCTCCTTTTCCGCGCGACACACGGACGTGTGTCTTGGCGCGTTGATGCGAGCACGAGCTCTGGAACGTCGTGGACGAATTGAGCGAATCAGAGCCACATCCGATGAGGTCACTTCGACTCGGCTGCAGGACCGCCGATGCCTCTCTCTCCTCCACTGCCTTGTCCCGTTTCTGTACAACTTCTTTCTTCTTGCTCCGTTAGATCGCCCTGTCTTCTTTTATTCTTTTTTTTTCTTTCTTTTTTCTTTCAGATCTTTCCACCATCCGTTTGTCGTTTGGTACTGCTTTATTTCAACGCGATAAGATCATCGCTAAGGAAATTGAAATTGAACGTGAAAACGAGGATACGATAGAAGATCGAGGATCCAGATACCCATGCGCGTTGCTAATGAAGAGATTTCTAATGAGCGTGATAACGACCAGCCGAACGATAACGAGCGTCGCGATCGCTACGAGGCTCGAGGAGGATCATTGGCGCGCAGAGAGGTGGAAACCTCGACGGAAGGAGAAGAAGAAGAAGAAGAAGAAGAAGCGAAGAAGCCGTGGCACGTGACCCCCGAGACCGGCAGAGTCAACTCGCTCAAGTAGCCGGGCCCTGCCCTTTGACCCAACCGACAATTTCGAATTATGTCTCTCCGAGAGAACGGATATACTCCCGTCAGAAACGACTCGACCGAGAGGTGCCTTTTTGCCTTGCCGCTGTTCCCGCGCTTCTATCGTTCAAACAAACCTTCATATTCTTTTCTTTATTTGTAACATTGTTACTTTAAACTATCTAACTATCTATCGAAGGATACTAGAAGAATCTGTTCAATATTCTCTCATCAGGAATGCAATTTTCTTCCATTTGTAACTCCTAGATCTCTCAGCGAGCATCAAACTGAAAAACCCAAAGGTTCTCGTGGCTCGTGCCAGGTAACAAGACGGAGAATCCCTGGAGTCCGCGATATGCGCAGTTGTTCTTTCCTGAGGAAGACAAATGATCCACTCGGACGCGAGACAGTTAGCGTATCTGCGGGGAGGCTTCAGCATGGACCACGAAGAAGAAGAAGACGAAGAAGAAGAATAAGAGGAGGAGGAGGTAGAGAAGGAGGTGCGTTTCTCTGTTGTCCAGGGATCAGCGCGGCAAACGCGCTCGCGCTCGCGCGCGCGCCTTCGGGCAGGCGGACTCGCTTGATCCCCGTGCCATTACGATATTAATGTAATGCCGCTAAAAAGGTGTGTTTGCTTGGTTAGGAGGAGGGAGAGGTGAGTCGAGGCGAGGATCGAGCCCACGTAGGATAGTCTGGCCAGATATGGCGTGTGCCTGCGCCGCGGCCACCACCACGCTTATCGTCGCTCGCCACCATCGCCGCCGTCATCGTCATCGTCCTCTTCGTCCAACTTCCCCCTTGGCGATTCACGGAGAACGATTAGACCCGAACGAACACAAGCCCCGGTACATGAATTCAACGGTTCTTCTTTCCTTTCTTTTTTTTATCTCTCACCTCTCGATTCTGTCTCATCTGATCGTTTTCGATCGGCTGGTATCCAAGTTGCCGGTGTTCCCGGCCACGATCACACGCCTCGAGTCTTTTGTTCCTTTGAAAATTGTACGAACGCCCCGGGGTACACCGGTTAATGGAGAACTCGACGGGCGGAGGGGCAAGGGTTCCCCCGTCGAGTAATCGAAGACTGAGAAATTACAGTGTCGGGTATCTCGCGTTGCTCGCCACTCGTGCAAATCATTATCGTTAAATTTATGATTCTTTAAACGGTCGATCAGGTGAGACAGACATCGCGGGACCGAGGTCCTGTTCCTTCCCCCCTAGTCTTTAGCTCCGCTCGATACACGTATGCGTGTTGTGCATGCCCTCTTCCTCCTCGTGCGCCGAGTATTTCTTTTTATCTCTTTCAGTCACGGTCCCGAGCGACCTCGTATCTTTATTCGGTCATGCGGCGAACGAGAGCGCCAGCCCGATATTCGCTACGGTCGGGGGAACGACGCCGACGCTGGCCGTCGTCGGCGACAGCTTCGGAGGGAAAGTTGCAACCCTTTTTTAGCTAGAGGGTATACACGTCGGAATAGTCGTTTTGACATAATTGCAAAAACTGGACTGACCTGTTTCGATACCTCTATGCTCGCTGGAGGACATCTTCAGCCGGTCTTATCTTTGGCGCATCGCGTGTGATTCTCGGCTGTATAATGATAAAATTGTCGCGACATGCAGCAAGATTAAAATCGGAAGGTATCAAAGCGTCGTTGCAGGTAACGTTAAAGATCTACGTTGGCTTTTACGGTTACAGTCACCATTAATCGTACAATTTTGCAGGATCGATCGAAGAATGAGATTTCCCCGGACGACTTCTCAAGGACGCGAAAAGAGAGCACACGACTCGGAGGACTCGATTGACCGTCCTCAAGTACTTTATTAGCGACCCGGTATAAGAAGGCGTTTCCAGCTTCCAGGTGTGCACAGCGTTTCGTGCGAGCCGGAGCTTTTTTGTGCGATCATCCTTCCTGCGGTTTCTCTCGTCCCTTCGTTGCCTCGAAGACAGACTATCACGCTGCCTTTCAAACCGTAATACGCGTGACGAGCTTCTGGCACGCGTCGAAACCTGCACTTAACGAACCTACCTCGGCTCGTGCCCCTAATATTACGCGGCCGAGAAAGCGGATATTTATCCGTGTGTGGATACAGTCACAGTGCTCGTGGCGTCGAAATGCAACGCGTGCCACGATCGTGCCTCTATTATTCAATGAGAGCAAAAGTCGTCGTAGGAGGGGAGCCACTGAAAGCAAAGACACCTGTGTTCCCCGTCAGTGGAAATTCGATACCAAGGTATACAGAAGATTATGCGTATCACGGTGAATGAGAATATATCGTACACGTTTACTCGAACGAGCTTGGAAATTGTTGTCACCGGCTCGTTGGCTATCTTCTTAATTGGAATTAACTTACACACGCGTTTCAGGTTTATCGCTATAGCTCGTTCGATTTTCAGGTACTTTGGAAAGGTGGAGGTTCGATGAAGGGATTCGGTAACGAAGCTTGGACGATGCGGGGGCAGCGTGTTTACGGTAAAAGTCATCCAACCCAGGAGAGTATCGACCTCAACCTTCCGGCGTTCTCCTCGGCTCGCTCGGCCGTCCTTCTTCCTCTTCCCTGGCCGTTCCAATTTCAAGGTCGCGACGCGTTGCTCGAAAATTTCCGTCCGGTCACTTCCGGCGACGAAATTGGTCCCCGTGTCGCGAACGACACTTCGGATAGGCGTAACCAGTCGCACGAGCGCGTTATCCAGCAAGAAAAGGAGATAAACCTCGAAGCGGAGTTACCGGGACGAGCGTGAGGCCAAAGAGAAACGCGAAAAGAGAAGAAGACGAAGACGAAGAAGAAGAAGAAGAGGAGAAGGAAAGAAAGAAGGGAGAGACGCGCTCTCTCTGGCGTGGGGGTGCGCCCACGCCGGTGACGTCACCCGGCGAACGTTGGCAGTGTTAGCGGCGATCAACGCGTTGGTGTTCGAGCCTCCTCCGCGAGGAGAAGCAAGAGGGAAGAACAGAGGGGAAAAGGAGAGGCGTCGGCCGCGTGGAGGAAGGGAATCGTCGCGGAGGTGGTGGTGTAAAGAAGACAGAATGAGGGGAGCGATCGGTAGAGAAACAAAGAAGAGAATAGACGAGCGAGTGGAAGAAGAATGAACGAAAAGAAGAGAGATCCGTGCGCGACGAGGAAGGGGGGGACGGCTGGTGAGGCAGGAGCAAGGGCGGGGGAAAGGAATGAATGGAAATCGCGGAGAGACACGCGGGAGAGACGGATGATTCGAGAGAAGCGGAGGAGAAGAGGACGGCGCGCGGAGAAAGACACACGGCGAGGAGGAGAGGATCGTGTACCGGGGCCCCGAGGATCCCCAAGGCAGGAAGAGAGGGGGGAAACTGGCGTATAGGTGAGCACCGTGAACAGTATCGGGAGTATGCACGGGGTGATGTCGACGACACGTGACGCCAGCGAATCTCGTCTCGCCGGTCGCGAGGATCGCCACCGCCGTCACCGCCACCGCCACCGTCACCGCCACCCGCAGCAACACCACCAGGAGCACCAGCAGCCGAGGCAGCAGCCTCCTCGCGCGCTCTCTCCGCGCGCGCGAGCGCTCTCTCCAGCCGACCGACCACTTCCCGCGCGAGCCGCTCTTTATTAGTCTACCGCGGACCATCGCGAACCCCTTTGGCCGCTTCTACGGCTCCGGCATCCTCCGGATACGTTGTTACAACGCCGGCGACTACCTCCACGGGACTAGAAACGGAACCAGCTGGACGGCTCTCGGCCGATTCCCGACCGGAAAACGCGACGAGAGCGACGAGGACCGAACCCGCGGAACGGAGGCCCAAAAGAGGAAGGGAGAGGCGAGTTGGTGTCGACGCGGAGGAGGAGGACGAAGAGAGCGAGAAAGAGCAGGATCTTCCAGTGATACGATACCGGGCAGCACGCGCGCCGCTACGTCCGCTTTATCGGCCGCGAACCACGAACGAACGTCGTCCTCGAGCGCGCGAACCCTGCCGTCCGTTTCCCTGCGTGTATTTACGTGTCGGCTCGGAGCTTTGGTTCAACAGAGTTTGCAAACTTCTTTGGATAAAAAAAGTTACGAACAACGTCGTCGGGGGAAAAGATTTCTCTCCGACGCTTTCTTCTTCATCCTGGGAGAAATTTGATCCACCGGTGCAACGCTTTCTACCTGTCGTCCGAAGAAGAGCAACGTACACCTACCTTTAGGATTTCGTTTGAACAAACCAGGTGGAAATCTCTTCTTATCGGCTGTACTCGAGTGGAAACGTAAACATCGCCGGGTCTGTTCGACGCTTCCGCGAGTGTCGTATTTACGAGGCGAGGAAAGGATCGATCGCGACAGTGGTACGTCTTCCGTTCTGTCGTCCCCGTCGAAGGTTGCTGCAGTCGTTGTTTATTTCTCCTCTTCCGTCCGAGTCGTCCGTCGCGAGAGGAGCGAGCGAACGAACGAACGAACGGGCGCGACGGGTGACGCGTGCGTCTCGGTGACGTGACATGTGCGATAGCTTGGCCGCCGCTTCGTTATCGTGTTCATCCCGGTCGTGGTGGTGGTGGTCGTCGACGCGAAGAAGAGGGTGTTGCCGGTGGTCGAGGGTCGCCTCACGGGCAGACCAAGAAGAGGACAAGGGCAGCAGCAGCGGCAGCGGCAGCGAGAGGAGAAGGAGCACGTGGACGACTGGCACCGCGACGAGGGCCGGCGGCGCGACAGGTTGAAAAGATGCTGGCACTGGCGATGCGCCGCGAACACACGACCGGGCGCAGCAATTACGAGCCCGCGAATCCGCTCGCGGGCTTCGAGCATTTGCAGCACAACAGCGGCAACCCGTTCGCGGTGCTGCCCTCGTCGTCCGAGGGCCGGCTCCGCGACGCCGCCCCGGAGCCCGACGGCGAGCTTCAAGAATTCGTAGACATCGCTCAGGTTCAACAGCTTCTGCAACAGCAACAACAACAACAACAGCAGCAGCAACAGCAACAGCAACAGCAACAGCAACAACAACAACAGCAGCAGCAGCAACATCACCACCATCATCATCAGCAACAGGTGGCGGCGGCCGCGGCTGCGTCCTGCATCTGGGGAGCAGTTTATCCACCGCCACCCCCTGCCTTGGGATACCATCATCACCATCATCATCACCATCCACCGCCACCAGCCGCAGGTAACGTGTCACGCTATTGTCTTGAATCTCGATGTTGGCTCGCGTGGATGGTACCCTGGAGACGGATGTTGGATCGCTCTAGAACCTTTGAGAATTTCATTGTCAAAAGACTAGGCTTTGTCGTGGAACGAATAGTGTAGTAAAGCAAGTGTGTATTCACAATTATGTCAAAGAGGTAATCTTTACCCTCGCTTGCAACCCTCTGTTGCAAGCATTGCAACTCTCAAAATCTCCACAGTGATCCAATGATACAGCCGCATTCAGGCATTGAAATGATTTGTCACAGCTTTCTCGCGGCTCCGTGTGTTATCGAGGCGGGAACTTCTTTATGGAAAGTGACGCGAAGACGTATATGCCGTAGGTTTTTTCGTTAGGTTTTGCCGGGTTCTCGGTGCACGAGAGCGTACGGCTACCGGTATTGGCGTCGATCTAAACACTCGGTGATAATCGATCTTTACGAGCGGCACGTCGAAACCTGTATTTCAAGACCGGCTATTAAGTTTCTTGTCACCACTCGAACACCGGTGCCGTGGGCCCCCAGGTATGTCGTGGCCGATGTCAACGTCGACGTTGGCCGCGAAACGTCGGGGCCCACGGTCTACCCGGGGACGTCGTCGCGGTTAACCCTCTCGCTCTGGGAAGTATTACACCTTAAAGAAAAAACCACGAGAAGAGATACTGTATCGTCGAGGACTCAAAAGTCTCGAAATATTATACTTTTAGAAACTCAAAAACGCGAGTGTTTATTATTCAAGGACGCGCGTAGACGTTCCACGAAGCGAAAGGATTAACTTTTGTCTTCTGGTGGAAAGATTCTCCCGTACGTTTTTCAGGAATTTCACGACCGTGTTATAAGAGGGTCACCGGTAATATAAACGCGTATGTGTTCATTCGAGAGTGAAAATTGCGTTAGAAGCTGTTGAGAGTAATAGTCCCCGGTGGAAAGTGTATTGGGAGTTACTTTCGGACGATAGTCGTTCTCAGGGCGGTGTCCATTCAGGAAAAGTATTCTCGAGAGAACCATCCACACGATCTACCAACATCGAGAACAAATTATTGTAAAATTAGTATATCATAAATTGCCTGCTAATTGCTTTCTGCTTGCTTATCACTCTGCTTTGATCGATACTTTGAAGACCGACGGTAATTGTGATTTTTATATTCGACATTTTATATAAAAGACAAGATCTTGAATGTAGAAATTTCAACTTTTGTAACATCTTTTGAAACATCTCAGACTCCAAATTTCCAATATTTTTAAATTTTAAATGTTTAATTGAGAAATATGTAAAATCACAAAATCACCGATAGTCGAGTATACCCCACCGTTTCATAATGAATAATTGAGAAATAACTACGCTTTCTTGCCGATGACTAATGTCTTCGATTCGGCGAACAGCCTCGATCTCGATCGAAAACGGAAATGACGCGAGGGATCGATGTTGCCGTCGGATCGTGGACACCGATTCCCCCTTCAATAACACGTACCGCGGGTGGATCATCGATCGCGGAAGAAATAAGAGGACCGTCGAAAAAACGTATCGTTTCAATTAATTAAACACAAGCGTCGCTGATTATTTTATGTTTACGATCGGCGCATAACGGATTGCTGTAGGAGATAACATTAACCGGCTGATTAATTACACGATTAACACGTTTGACACGGTACGCTCCATTGTTTGCCAAGCGCCAAGTATATCCGTTCTAATTTTACACTTGTCATAACCGAACGAAACGATGTTAATGCTTTTTGTCCGCGTGACACACGATTAACTGGGTGATGCCGTTTGAAAAGGAAAAACGAAGATTAATAATGTCCTGATCGAAGGAACGATATCGGTTCTCTAGGCTCATTTCGTATTCCAGTCCCGTTGCGAAAGTTTCTGTTTCTTGCGCTCGAGGTTCGTTGAAATTTCAGAATAAAACTGAAAAATTAATGAAAGTAAATCGATGACGTATCCCTCCGTGGCATCCATAATATTACAAATTAACAAATTTCCAATTTCGAATACAAGGTGTGATATTTCTATTTTCGTAATAAAAGTTAATCAATTAGACCTATTCTGGTGTTGAGTTCTGTACACAAATTTAGATTTTATAGGGTATTTATCGAAATTTGAGATTCGTCCAGAAAGTTCGTGTTCAGATCGGGGAACGTTAACAGGTGGTTCGTTTAACCAATTTCGTATACTCTGACGTTTGTATCTTCAACGAGTCCCTTAATTACATAATCAAATCAAGTATCCATCCCCCTAAATAAAAAGGAAACATAATTTCAGAATAGATTGTAGCCATAAGTGCTGTGAAGTTCTTCAATTCGAAGTCGGATATTTGCAATTCCAATCGAGAGTTTCCCATCGGGTTCGCAGGTAGCCCAACGAGGTATCCGCGATTTTTCCTCCGGGTTTCGACGCCGCGGAGGTGAGAGACGGGGCGGGGAGGCACGGGGAGAGCCTTTCATAGATCATTGTTTAAAGTGTCGTGGCTTTGTATGGTAACGCGAAGTAAATCGTACGGTACACTCCTGACATTTCGTTATTATTGTACCGAGCGGTAAGACAGGAAATCGTACATCATGCACGAACCTACCACGGTGGGCGGGTAAAAGGGAACGAGTCACCTTCTTCTTCTTCTTCTCCCTCTCGGGCCTGTTCGGCTCATTGGCGTTCTCCCCCCTGATCCTTAAGTGTTTATACGCCCTTTCGTGTATTTTACCTCTTCCATTCAATCTTTTTCCTTCGGATACCAACGACACCGCAAACATTTTCATTCAAAAATCTCGCTCAACCACGAATCTTTACGATCCCTCGTTTTCTTGGGGTTGCATGGTCCAATCGTTCTTTTAATTTCAATTCTATCGATATTAAACGGTATACATCACTCAAAAATTATTTTTCAAATTGAAAAAGGGGCAAAATTTGGTGAATCAGAACCGACTCGAGGTAATTCGAAGAACGAGAGTTCGTTGTCGTCCAGATATGGGTCGTCTGACGAAACGTGGAATGCAACTTGGCGGACGATGGTCATTTTCGCGTGCGACGAGTAGACGAGACGATGCTATCATTTCGACGGTAAAGAGACGATCATTTTCACCGATTAACGTGCCTCCACGTTTAAAGAGGACAGAGGGAAAATTAAATCCTTCTCTGGTTGACTAGGCTTTCCTAGGTGGAGGATCAACGTTTGTTCAAGAAGGTTCGTTAATCTTGGCCCATGTGACCATCCTGTCACGTTTGCCAAACTTTTCGGGACTATATTCGTACATTCTTGTGCTTGTACGTAATACTTCGCAATTTCCATGTCCTCCACCTACGTGGAAAATGTGTAATCGTCAAAATTCGACCTTTCCAGAAATCTCAGTATTTTAATCATCGAAGTTCGTAAAATTTTCAAGTATCCCTCTTCGAAGTTTTCTGAACTGTTGCAGAACGGTCAAGAATTAATGACAACAAGTTCAATGGAATTTTCATAACTTCCAGAACCCTTCTAATATTGAATTGTACTGTTTCCTAATAATAATTACAATAATATAGCAAACTTTAATTACCATAGCGTCATTAGTCGACACGATTCCTCTTCAAGGAGGGCCCTATCATACAATATTCATTACTCAATATTTAACAAAGTACAAAAATAGTCAGAATTTCAGAGATTAACGCTTCGGCCACGATTCTCAAAATTTCCAGAGCGACCCTCTCAAGCAAGTTTGTATTTCGCACGATGAAACGAGCCGCAACGGGGTTTCGAAACGAGCAATTCGTCACGGTTGGCACGCGATCCAACGATGAGCCAGTGGACCCGCCGCGTTTGCTAAAATCATTGTAGTCGTCATCGATGACGTGCACGTCACGTTTTCGATGTTGGAACGCGGTTGGTACACTTGTTTCACCGTGGCGGGTTTGAATCACTGTACAGGAATAAACGTTGATCTTGTTCCGAGTATCGCGTTCCTTTTTCTGGTCAAGATTTTGATTTCTCGCGTTGCAGGATCGTAACACGTCCAGATGCCATTCGGATGAGACGTTCGTTTTCTGCTGATGGAAATTTTATTCCAACGAACCGTGATCTTTCCACGAATTTTTTCGCTAAGAACCGCGAACCGTTCCAGTTCGCATTAATTCTGAGTAAGCATCTCTGGATTGATCCTAAAACTTCTGTCATAAATTCAACATTTTATATCCTTTTTTTAAATTGTTCCTCTGAGTATCACTTCTGACTATTGGTAGAATTGGGATAGTTTTGGAGCAAACCATGTGGGGTGGTTGTGAAAAATCATTATAAGTTCCGTTACGAAAGCAATAAAAGTATTGAATTAATTCGTCTCCCCTCCCGTGTTTCTTAGCCGAAAAGAGGACCAAGTTGCACGCGACTGTACATAGCCGTAGTTGTCATCTGTGTCGTTCGTAAATGCGATTCGTCATTCTTGACTGGCGTCGAAGTCGTCGCTCGTTGCTCGTTACCGGATGTCTTAATAAACAATGTTAACGATTTCCCGCTGGATTACACGCCACTGGTGGTGGTCTGCACGTCTTCGGCGTACCAAGGAATTCGCTTGGACGACGGCTTCGAAATGTTTCCAATTCTTATTTCGAGAACGAATAAATTAACCTTTAATGGAGACTTCATTTATTTGAAATTGTTGCTGAAACCGTAGGCTCGATCGACGTATAATCGTATCGAACGAATGTGTTGAAGGCGTCGAGGCGCGTAGAGTTAATTCACGGCGCGGCACACGCGTCAGCGTCGCGACGCTCTCGCCGTTTCGAGCCGGCTGCGCGTGCAACCTAATGACCCGTGGGTATTCGTTTATTCCCAGTCCCATCGCAGGTAAACCGATTTCCACGAACGTCAATTCCCAATTGGCTTTCATTCTCTTCTTTGTTTTTCGTTTTTCACTTTATGACCGTGTTAATTGAGTCACGAGCTTTAATTAGATAATTGGAAATCCCGAAGAGCGGCGTTCTCACCAATCAAATTTTCTATAATCGAGTAATTAATCAAAGAAAAAGTAAAATAAGCCGTGGATATTAGAAATCATAATAACTGGAATTTAAGTGTGTCTGACCACACACGTCTGTTTCCACTGTGCCAGTCAACGCGTTAATAATTAGAATTTAGTGGGGTGTTTTTTATTTATTTCTAACGATGACAAGTGACTATTAGTAGCACATTCAAAGCATCGTACGGAAGAAAAGGGTTAGTGGAGCGTCATGAAAGGTGTCGTGGTATCTCGTAAATCTTGGCTCGCGTTACGCAGAAGCGCGATCGAAAGTAATTAATTCGCGCGAGCCAGGTAAGCCAGGAGGCACGGTATCGCCGCGAGTAAAAGAATCTCTCGTCTCTTCTCTCCTGTTAACTTTCGATAATAACGGTAGCGAAGCGGGATGATCGACAGGGAGCCGTTGGATTACATAAATCAAGGATCCCGTGTGTGTACTCAGAGCGCCGCGTGTTTGCGCTTACTTCATCGCGTTTCTGGCTTGCATATTTCTTCTGGTACGGCACGCGAAAAATCTTTCGATGGGATGTCCCGTCGTCGGTCAATGACACGGGACACTCTTCTTCTTCTTCTTCTTCCTCCTCCTCTTCTTCTTGTTCTTTTCTGGTAAGAATAAAAATAAAAGAAAACGGTAAGAAATCGTCGATCGTGTTTCGTTCGCGACCAGATCGATGCCTTCAAGACCGTTCCCGCTTCGTTGATTTTTATACGAAACACATTGTTATGCAAAACAGAGACGATTTCGAAGGCTGATCCCTTCTCCGCTTCTCGCTGCAAAACGCCTTCTCCACGAACAGATAATAATTCCAACATCCTTCCTTCTTATTTCTTTTTTTTCCCCTCTTCTTTGGTATCCACGAATTCTTCCCTCGTTTCTTCGACGCGATGGGATTTTAGGATTCTCGTTTGCAATCTTCGAATCCTTCTTTTTTTCAAGTTAAACCGATTTTTGATGCGTTTGGGAAGATTAACCCCTGAGAAGCTCAATAAAATAAGGGGGGTGGTAGAATTTCAGATAAATAATAAATAATTTCTTTCCATTTTCTGGAGAAAGGGTTGTAGGCTTTATTATCATTGGAAGTAAAATTTGTAGAAATTCTAATTGCGATAATTTTGTAAATTACAAAATATATCAAACAGTTTTCGTTTCTCCGTGAACGAATCGAGAGATCGAAAGTTCGATACCAGGAAAGGAAGAGTTAGCGGAGTGCGTGTAAACGTAGAAAGCAAAAATAAGCCCGGACAATATAAGTCCGTCGCGTTATCGTCTATGAATGGTTTATAGAGGTACGTGCTTTTTCTACGTCAGCATCGAACGATAAGAGAGAACGACGCGGTTTTACACATATCCTCTCGTTGACGTCCAAGTGCACGGACGGACGTGTATGCCTACACACCGTCGCGAGGGAGGGGAAAAGGGTGAAAGGGATGAAATCGATTTGCCGGACAGAAATAGACATCCTATTCGCGACGATGTCCTGATGCACCTCTCGATGTTGCATTCGATACTTTCTCTCAAGTTTTCGATCGATTCGATTGTTACAAAACTTTCTATCACCTTCTTTCATTAAAATTTTACAAATTTTCATTTCTTACAACACCAATGCTCTCAAAATATTTTTCAAAATGTAACATTCTTAGAAAAAATGATCAGAGTGCACGATTTAACTTAAACAATTTAATAGGGTGCATTCTGGTTCTGTATATAAAATGTTAAAGTATGTTGAAATAATGTGTATCAGTGGATTAGGAAAGGAATAAAAAGTATGGTGATAAAAATAGAAAGGGCAAACTTGATGCGTGTAACATGTTCACAGGAATCGATAAGAATCGGTTGAAAATAGTAGCAAGATTGACGTATACAATTGAATGTCACATCGTGATGACGAACCACTCTTGAAACAACCTTCTACGATAATTCATATCAATCCTGACGTAAAAGCTGATTTTTATTGCTACAATCGAGAATTAGAACCGGTCATTTCCCATCTGTGTTAAGTACACCATCTTCCCTAACTGTTTCAGATAACAGTAGTATAGAAATACAAGGGTGGCTTTTTAACATCTTTTTAATTATAAAAAAATTGCACTTCCGGTAGATGTAATATTTTTCACCCCAATTTAACCCCTCAGACGTCTAGCAAATTTTACAAATGAAAGTTTACACAAAAATTTGTTTATAGTCGAAAGGGTTAATAAAATAGGACCTTCTGGCTGCAAAAATTTGTTCAAAGGGTACAATGTCGAGGTGAACTCGTTACACAAAGCGTTTTCCTGTTTTATTTCATTGCCATTCGTCGGCAAGGCTCACGTGGCATCGCGAGTGAAACAGGGTGCAAAAGCGAGAGAGAGATATCGATAGGACACGGGTCAGAAATAGCCCCCGGACGATTGTGTGTGCCGTTGGATCGTCAGTCGAATTCCACCGACGGTACGCTCCTCGTCGATTGATGCTCTGCGTTTTCAAAAATTCGAACGGTTCTGGTCCCCGAGTGATTTCTGTTCTGTGAAATGGTGCTACTTTTAATGAAAATTCTCCCAAATGGGGTGAAATCTTAAGAACTAGTGGTATCAAGTTCAACCATCGTTGCAAACGTCGTTGAAGAAAATTGATCCTCAGGTAAATCACTCGCGCAAAGATCAATTTTTTAATAGGAATTGAATGGAATAATTTTTTTATATCAACGTCGATGTTTCTGTCGTGCCATTGATCCTTTGATTGACATATACCCCTGTAGACAGAGTTAATAAACATTCAGTGGTTTCTTAATTTGAAAATACCAAAAATTGACACAAATTTTTATACAATTTTACAATAATAAACAGTAAATATTTATTGGTATTAAGGGTTAATTTTCAGAATATTAAATTTGTAATTATATTCTTCTTAATGCGTTCCATATAAAATATTTAATTCAAACATACTGAACTTAAAAAAAGAAAATCGTGGGTTGAAGAATTAATTATGCCTTCCTCGTAGCGAAAGGGTGGGGAAAGTTCAAGCACAATTGTTTATTCATAGGGTGTTGGAAAAATTAGAAGCAGTTTATTTAATGTACAAAATGTTGACTTTGTTTTGAGGAAAGTTTGTAACCAAGTGTTCTTCGTGTCGCACCCTTTTGTTTCTCACAGTCTCTCCCTCGGTTCTCGTTTCACGCAACTCCAACTATTTTAAAACGGCTTATTTTTAAAAACCGCGTATTTTACATAAAGTATTTTCATCCACGTTACACTGGAACGTTTGTATTTTTAGCGGGTTCAATCTTTCCTGTCCTCCTCGCACCTTTATCTCCTTTCTTTTTTTATTTAAAATCTAACGTTGACGTTATCAACACGGTTTATTAATACGATGATCGCTCTTTGCTCGCAACACGACGCGATTTTTTTTTTTTTTAATAATAGCTGAGACGAACGAAAAAAAAAGAACAGGAGAAAAATAGGGAACGACGATGGCAGGCGGTGGTTGTGGATAAAAATATGAAATAAAAATTGTTTGTGTAAATTCTTTTGGTACGAAATTGTTATTTTAAAACTGTTGATTCTTCGGATAATGCGAAAGGTTATTAAAATTCGTACGGTATCGTTTCGCAAACTGTCGGTGCGATGCATGATTGGTGAAAGAATAAGAACTCGTTGCCGGGGGTGTGCAATTTAAGAGACTGAAAAAAGACGAGGGAAAAGAAGTAAGGGTCTGGTATAACGAGCTGGTCCATCGTCCAAGTGTTCATTGTAACGAGATTACGCATTAAAAGGTCGGGAAACGAGGAAGTACGATGTAAATTACCGCTGTGAAACGTACGGCTCGATAGTAAATTCACCTCTACGCCTCCGCGACAGTAAATTTACTGGCTCCTTGGAAACATCAACCGTTGTCGTTTTAAGAACGCCCATCGTACCTTGTAAATATATATTGAATCTGTTAAAATCATTTAGATCTATCAGTCATTTATCCAAATTGATTTAACTTCCTTAATATTGGGCCTGGATAGTTGGGTTTATGTTGGTATCGGTTCAAAATTTGTTGTAGGGTTTAGGTTAGGTTAATTAAATTATTTAGTAGTGGATCCAAGCTTGAAGTGGACCTAGGGTACGCTGGACGCCTTACTAGGGAACTTAGGGAACCCTAGACGCCTTACTACAGGACCTAAATAACATTCACCCCTAAGGCCCCAAATGACATTACCCCCTCATATCACAGATTACATCTCCATTATAACAAAATACACCCCATTTGTGTAATAATCAAATCTTACCTTACAATTTGGAATAGACATTTAGAAGATTGAAGGAAAAGTTCCATAGGAACAATATCCCACTTTGTCTTCCTTTTGTCCGGACATCTGAGGGGGTTGATTCCGATTCACTCGAGCATTCTATACAAATTTTCTCATTCTTCCGTAAAGCTAGACAAATCGACACACCTAGTCGGTGAATTTTCCTGTCGCGAGGAAGAAAACAGACGGTGGCTCGAAGTCTCTTCTCTCGCGAACGACGTTGACCTATTTCCTGTAAATAGACGGTCGCGAACGAACACGTTTCCTTCATCGCGTGCTCGACACTGCACGTACACGTATCTATCTATCTACCTATGTACAGGTAACCCTCGTATAACACGAGCATTCTTACAATACAGTATCCCTCTAAAATTCACAGATTTTGTGAAGTATTTAATTATTCATTGTTACTCTTGGATACTTATTATTAAGTGTAAGAGGAGACTGATACAATATGGTTATTTTGAAAATTGAATGCCGGTGATTCGGGATAAAAAAGGCTGTCGATCGTCGGGTGGATGTTTACGCGGACGAGATTGTCGTGGTGGTCGCGTGCGGCCCACGTAATTTCCTTAATGGGCCGACGATTAAGACGAAAATCTTGATCCCCGAGGAACGAGGCGTAGAACGACGCTGATGGATAACGGAGGCAACCGGCCCCGGGCTACGATTTTACGAGGGCCCTTGTGAATCGCCTGCGTTTTGTTTGATCCTTCCAACGCGTAACCTTCTTTTATTCCTCTTCTTCTTTCTTTATGATCACGACCTTGCAACCGGAGTTACATCATCGAACCCAAAGGGATACTTCGACGTTTTCATAAATGATACCTTTTGATCAGGCTCTGTATAAATTAAACGATCGATCCTCTTTAGATTGCACTTTGAGAAATTGTGCGTTAGAATTCAGAAAGTGACTTTTATATAAAAAAAAAGGGATTGTCGTTCGAGTCGATCGCTATAAATAAATGTGATTTCCATAAATAAGAAGTCAAAGGAAACGAGCGATCAAGAAGATCGATGTGGCGAACGTCGCGAATAAGGACACACGCTGCTGGTACGCAACGTTCCGGAAGTGAGCGCGAGCGGCGAACACAGTAGAATCCTGAGTAAATACGCGAGCCGACCGGAAATGATCGTTAATAGACGATCGGCGGCATCGTGCTGCTGGCAAAAACGTGCGAAAGACTCGCGCGAGTCGTGACTAACCTTCGGACGAGACGAACAGTGTCGAAGCCGATACAGGAACGGGCTTGATCCTTTCTTTAAGTTTTTTAAATAAAAATAGTATTTTTAGAAAGTTTGAAACTTTTACAAGCAGCAGTACTATTCAATTTCTTTAAGTGTAATTTCTTAAGTTCTTTTTTAGTGAATTTTTCCACCTAGAAAATTAAAATTAGTTAAATTAATCCCCCTAATTAATTACCGCGAGCCCTGTTCGTGAACCCCGCGTGTTTATCAGCAAAACTTCTTCCTCTCCGATAAAATGGCATAAAAATGTTAAAAAAAGAGGTTGGCACTGAATGGATTAATGCGTCCCTGACAAGCGTGAATACACGCTTACACAGGTAAAGCGTTAATCGTGTAGGTGCATCAGTCACGATGGTGCTCGCGGCGCGAAAACACGCTCGTCCCTAATTGCGCTCGGATATGTGGGTTACAAGACAAAGCGTACCGGCGACGTTTCTTGTTCCTCGTCCCGTATGCGATTACGTCCGCTGGAGCGTTGAGTAATCGATACGCGCGGGGCTGGGTCCCTTTTAATTCGCGGCTAGCATCGTTCGCCGGGAAAACGCTCGTGACCTCCTCGCGGGAGAACGCTCCTGATGGACAGAGTAACGACTTCATCAAGGATAATCGATTTTCTTGAGGCGTTGCCCTTGACGTCGCGATATTTTCCACGAATCATCATCCTCTTGCAATTGCGTTACATTCTCTTCTCAACCATTAGATCGTCGATTATCGCGCAAATATATTATTGCAAAGTCAATGTTCTGAAACATTCAATTCTGTGATAGGATTCGAATAACTTTTATGGAAATCAGGTGGAAAGGTCGCGAATTTAATTACCGGACGGCGGATCTTTGTGCAAGATCCAGGTAATTATACTGGGTAATACCTCGATTTGCATGTTTTACAATATTTAATTGTTTATTTCATTTCTTGTGTATTACAGACGCATTAAGATCCACAGTCGGTTAATTACCCATCGAATAATCTTTCTGTTGAAAGCTGCGAGTGATTATCGCAATATAATTCCTCGAAAATTAAACATTGGCAATCAAAGACTTCATCAGCCAGTACTTGTTAAAAGTGTTCTGCGCTATTTTTCGCAATTACTTGACTTGTTATTGTTGTAATAAACATATACTTAGGTTCCATTTTGTTGTATTCGTTTAGCAAATAAATATTGCACGCGAACATCGAACGACTGGTCGTACATCGTAAGTGAACGTATAGGATCGATCGAGGGGTGCCAAAAAATCGCGTTAGATCGGTCGAACTGAGTCATCGTTGTGGCCGTGTACGAAGAGGATCTCGACGCGCGGCCGCGCTAGTCATCCCGGGTATTTGGGGATGCTGGGTGGCTCAGGTGGTTGCGTGGCGGCTCGAAATAGAGGCGTTCGCCCGCGCAAAATCGCGTCGAGTCGCGCCGCGAATAGTTCGCGCCCACCGCCTTCTCGCGAGCCGTTCGTAATTTTAGAACGTTTTGTTTTCGTGCCAGAATGCCGTGGCGTGCGTCGCGCGTTGCCCGCGTGCTGCTTCTACTCGTACGTCCTCCTCCTCGTCTACGTCGGCAACCTCTTCGGAAAACGCGCGAAAATCGCGAGGGATCGATGCACGCGCGACACCCACGTTGCAATACGCTTCAAACGTGTCACGCGATCCTTGCTTTTCGCGTTCGATTCGCGAAAATTTGCTGCTGTTTTTGGAGGATTAAAGTTAGGATTAGGTAAAAATGAAATTTTGAAGGAAAACACGGGAATGTTGTTTCTCGTTACGGAACGTAAAACGGGTAAAACCTTGAAAATTCGGTCTCCTCTGTATGTATTCTTGCAAAATGTTGAAAACAACGCGCTATAGTTGATCGAAAATATAGGCGTGTCGCTTCGTTGCACTTGGCGTTGGAACAAGCCGATTGTATAAACGTTTGAACATTGAAAAAGGTAGAACAGTGTCGCGAATCGACCGCGTGCCGTTTGATATTAATATTTAAAACACGGCTGGTAGCCGCGCGGGACGGCTTTTGATAAAGTTATATATGGCACTGACTCATTATAATATCGCGCAACCTGTCCGCTTTGGCTATTCAGCCGTCGATTTAGAACGCGCCGTTTTGAATAAAAACTGATCTTACCCGTTAATGTCACCGAATCATTTCGTATCTTTATAAATCCATATCTTGATAAACCATTACTTAACTTTCAAAATAGTTTTCCTGGGTGTTTGGAAAATTTGTTGAAAGGAAAAAATATAAATTAAAAAAGAAAGTACTCTATCATTAGAAATTTTGAAATATTATAATTTTAGGAACTTAGAAATTTCGAATTATCTTTTTAGAAATTTTCACGCGTACTTTTCTCCACCCTCTCCAAAATATAAAAGACATCCTCTTTCAAGAGTTATAAGATTTTAGTTCGTTAGGGAATTCGCCGTTTCTGATAAAATAAAAAACGTTCTTCCGTCGTATCGACTCGCTTCCGTTTTCGTTCGCCATCGAGTCGAACCTCGTAAAACGTGTCACAAATCGTGACAGGGGGAAGCAAGGGGGTACCAGGGAGGAAAGGGAAGGCGAATTCGTGTCGGAGAGAAATCGTGATGGGGGTAGGAGGGAAACGAACGAATACCGCGAGGTAAGGAGCAAGGGAATGAAGTTGAAACACCGGAGTGATAGCCAAATCGAGAAACACGGACACGCTCGTTTTACACCGATCTCCTGCCTCCTACGGTGCCTGTCTTTTTAGTGGCCGGGGATTTACAGTGGTAAATCCAATGGCCTTTTTTAGTCACCGCGTCTCAGTCGATTCCCCAAACGTTCCCCCCTGTTCCTTCTTTAAAATTATTTAATTATACAAAAGTGAAAATATCCATAAGTAAGATTTGATAAGAGTCCATCCTGTGCATTTAAAAATCAAAGAGTTAGAAAAAGGATTTTACTTTTCTTCTCAGAAAATAATTTTACAAAGTTTGCATAGGGGATTAAGCAGATTTCGAACGATCGAAACTAAAGAGCAAAAGTTTAAGGAAGAATGAAGGAAATGAGCGAAAGAAAGGAGGAAAAACAGAGTCGGGGAATGAAAGAAGGGGAGAATGGAGATTGAGAGAAAAGAAGGAAGCGAGAGGGAGACGGATAGAGCGTTGGAGAACGCGAAAGGGAAAGAGACGGAGAACGGTCGCGTGGCCGTGCGTGGCCCCAAATAGGGCATCAGGTGGTTGCACGACGCCCGCGAGAAAAAGATCGTTTGCGCGTGCGCAGAAGCGCGTGTACCGCGGGACCGGGCGTACGCACGCATGTACGCGCGTACCGGAGCGGCACGCGCGCGTTCTTACAGGTGGTGGCGAACCGTTCGCAAACAGGAAATCGCCTGCTTTCGGTCCCGGAACTTCGAATTTCCCGGGACACGATTATTCACCTGTTGCTTCGTCGTTTTCCAATCGTTTTGTTCTCCCATCAATTCCAAAACACCCTCGTTAACAGTATATCGATTAGATCATTTCATTTTTTACGAAATGATATAACTTCAAATTATTCTGATTGTATTGTGAATTTTAATCTTCCCTCATTTGTTTCATTAAAGTAAATTGATTAATGAAATAAAAGGTTAAGATTTCGTATTAGAAATCGAAGACGTAACGTATGTGTGATGCTGGGAGCGAACATGATAAAAATCAGTAGTTCAGTCCATCATATGTCAGACATCGGAAGTAATAGCGATCGTGTTACTGGATGCAAGGCCCTTTCTGCCTAATTAGGTTTCTCGTTCTTTCGTACACGTGTCTTCTAAACTTGATTGCTATATCTTTGAGAATATAGCAGATATAGATTATTAAATATGGCGGATTCACAGTGGCGCAAGAAGAATATAATTAAAATCAGTTGCACATTATATAACAATCTAGATATTTATAGAAAATACTTAATGTTTTAATGTTTGAAGTAACCTTCGTGAAAATTATGACTCGTGACAGAGCACTCCTGCATCCAACGGTACAATTCATCTGATCGATGCTAACTATTGCGACGTTGAAATTAACGCTCGAGAGAAGAGGGAAGAGAAAAGCTTCATCCCCGCGGTTCGATCGATAACGCTTGACGAAGAAGGGACACTGATGGTGGCCGCAAGCTCTCGAACGTTAAACCGACGCCTGTCAACGGAGAATGTGGCGTCCATACGCCGGCGCCGTCCGCGTCACCGGGCTTACGCAAACCGAAGACCGGCAGGGTGGCGTGAACATACGTTGTATTATCCGTCAAGGCTCAAAACAAACTTTCCACCCTCTGTACATGCATCTCTGACGATTCGAACCATTCAAAGTCCAAAAAACAATTTACGTCTTCCTGAGAATATCGTTCATCCCCTAAATAAAAAGGAAACAACCAAAAGTTCTATTCGAAACGCATTTGATCGTGGGGGAGAAGAGTCGCGTCGTAGCGCTTGGTCTACGTCACGCGGGTCTACGTCACTGGAGAACCGAGCCGCGTCGCGTCGCGTCCAGTAGTGGGGGAAAAGTGGACGAAGGGTGGGTAGGGGTGATAGGGGAAGGTAGGAGCGCGCGAAACGAGCTGGTGGTGGGAGCGGTCGGAGATGGCAGCGAGCAGTGGCGGGCAGCGACGACGTGTCGGTCGCGAGCGGTGGGGATGAACGGCGCGTGTGTACGTACACACACACGCGTCCGAGCGTGTACGCGTGACGCACACATGCGCCGGTTGATAGGAGACCGCAGAGCGGGGATTGGCTGGCGGTCGGCTCGCCGCTTCCAAATATGGGACAGTCTCCGCGGTCCATTCATAAAACTACGGGGCGCGCCGCCGCTCGGCTCAGTTCGTGCGCGACCCCCACGCATCGCGCGTCCTCCGACGATCACGAACGCGCGATCCGCTGCCTCCAGACCACCGAGAGGTACGTAGCATACCTTGGCCGCGCGATACAACCAAACCAGACAGAGAGGGAAGAGAAAAAAAACAAAGGAGGAGGAGGAGGATAGAAAAGAACGAAGGAGAAGAGAGCGAGAAATAGGCGCGCGTGAGCGCGCGCCAGCACACGCGAGTGAAGTAAAGCGTCTCGATACTTCGAAATTATTTAAGATAGTACATAATCGAATATCGAAAAAAGGTGTATTATCGTAAAATTGAACGATTTCATCCCTCGGTGCCGGCGTATACTTGTCTTCTCAGTCACGAGGCGAACGAACGCCACAATCCCCTGTGGTCAGACCGGCCGACCGTTCCGGATCGGGACGACGATCGCTCGCTCGCTCGCTCGCCGGTGAGATTGGATTTTCAGAGTCCGCGTACACTTTGGTTGGTGGTGGTGGAGGTGGTGGTGGTGGTAGTGGTTTGTGGTTGGTGGTGGTTGTGCGCGCGGTGGTGTATATCCAGCCGCAACAGATCGCAGGCGCGCGCGTTCGCAAGAGAAAGAGAGTGGGAGAGAGAGTGTGTATATACGATAGAGAGAGAAAGAGAGAGAAAGATAGAGAGGGGGAGAAAGAAAAGGAAGGACGGAGAGGCGAGCGATCGAGACACGGTTTTTGCCGCCCGGCGTCCGCTCCCTCGTGTGTACCTCGCTGAAAGAGAGACTCTCGGCGCGTGCCGCGCGACGGATAAAAAAGGGGGAGCGCGTGCTACGTCCGCTTGACTACTAACCCAGTGACTTGGAGCTGAAAGGGAAGGAGAGACTGATACGGACTTGACGTTTCGATCCTCGTGCCTCGTGCAGTCGCAGTTTTGTCCGGTTGAATCGCGGTTGCACGGTGAACGAAGACTGAAAAGGCTAACTAGCGTGTAGAACTTACCATACGTGTATTATATATTACCGGTGGGAGAGAGAAAGAGGCTTAACTGTGTCGGGGCGACCGAGGAAGGACAACATTTTAACCATAATAATAGCGTTGAACGATACAACCGCAGGCGAGGACACGCAGTGCGGTACCGAGGAGGTTGCCGTCGCTAGCCAGGGAGCCGACCCGCTCCAGAGGATGACGATGGACGGCATGGAAGTGGTGGGCTCGCAGCCCCACGCGGCCAGCCCATTTATGCTGTCGCCGCCACCCCTCGGACATCACCATCATCATCATCATCATGCGACCTTCAATCTGCAAACGGTCCAGCTAAGTTTCGACGCGTGTCTGCCATACAACACGGCCACGTCCTCGAACTCGATCGTCTGTGGGATCGGCGGCACCTCCACGCCGCCCGTCACCACCTGTACGTCGTCCACCGGCTGCAACAAGACGATACCTACCCTATCGTTGCCCCCCTGCGTGCCCCTGCAAACGCAGCAACAGAACAATACCGACTCGTCGGACCATCATGTCCGGCAGCATCATCATCAGCATCATCATCAGCAGCTCGACGAGCATCAACATCATCGGCACGTCGATGCCTCCTCGCCGTCCAGCGACTCGACCGACGGCAAACGACGATTGCAGACCGTGAACGAGGAGAAGGAGCTGTCCAGGGACTGCAGGGACGATCTTCAGGAGCCTAACGAGAAGGATAAACCAGGTGACCTAAACACGCCGGTTACCACCAGCAGCGATTTACCGTCCTTCTTCGGCCCCTCCGCGCTCGTCGAGCCACCTCCTATTTCAGGTACCTACAAATCAACAGTCCTCTTTAAACCGAGGCGTTTAGCTGCGACAAGGGCGTGAGTGCAAAGAAAACATCGCTTACATCGTTTAAGCGTTTAATACGCTCTGTATTCTTCGATTTAGAAGTTTTATTAGGTTGAAAGTTGTAGGGAATATACCCCCTCAAAATCGAGCCGATTCACCCTTAAGAAGGGCTTCTGATAACCTCACGCCCTTACTGCACCTATGCCCTCGATTGTTCTTCGATCGGCCAGAAATAAGCTCTTGTTGTCCTATTCTCGTTGCCAGTCGTTCTTTGTACGTTATAGTACATTCAAGATCCTAGGCGTCGCGTGGAAATAAACCGCTTCCCGAACGATGCGCAGAGTATATCAGCTGATTCGAACTCCAGCCGACCTTGCACTTGCTGCGTTTCACGAGCATTCCGAAACTTTCGCTTTCTGCATATCTGCCAACTCTTGCTGCTGCTGCTACCCTTGTGGCTGCGTCGTGCACCCCTCCGAAAATGCAACTTTCCCTCGCGTCGAAAGCCGCCAAGGAGGGTTAGGGGACGAAGTTGTCGCGACAAAAGTGCACGAGGTGCCGGTGACGTGTATCGGTTGGCTCGCGAAAACGGCTAATATCGAACCTGCCCGCCTGTCGTGGATCAATACTCCGCGACCCCGACATTCAGAAACCCTCCTCCGCGTCCCTGCAACCACCGCTACCATCCACCTCCTCCACCTCCGCCTCTCGGCACCCCATTCATTCATGCTTCCAACCGCCTGCACGTCCCCCCACCACCCTCTTCCCATTTGTAGTGATACAACCACCCTCCGTCACGCCGATAATCGCCTTCTCTTCCGCGATTCGCTCGCAACACCGTTGTACAAACATGCTGTTTATCGCTCGTTCGCGAGTCGTCGTCCCCTCTTTGCCCCCGTTTCCTTCCGTTTTTCGAGCGTGTATCGCAAAACAGAGCCAGATGGTTCGCCACCTAATGCCGCGATCGATCGTCGATCCCACCGGCTGATTCTGATCTCTCGCTAAGCTTCGTAGAATGATCTTTCTGATCGAATGAGCACGCGTTTCTCTCGCTTCTGGAAGTTTGCCGACTTTGTTTTTCGGTAGGAAGTAACGATTGTGTAGCGTAGGAAGGAAGTAACGAGACGGCAGGATGCAGACAACAGATAGAGCCAGCCGGTATGCCCTCGGCTAGCAGATAAAGTCATCCTCGTATCGCACGGTCCTTCCTGTCGATTCGCTTACGTCGCGCGAGAGTTCACAGAACTCGATCCGAGACTGATTGAGAACCTGATGGATGATTTGTAGGCAGCCTGGCGGGCGAGGACCTATCCCTGGAGGAGGCGACAGCGGAGGACGATGAGACGGCTACCACGGCGAGCAGGGATCATCGACACCATCATCATCAAGAGTCACAGGACACGGGTACGCCTGGCGCGCCTCCCTCGACCAGTCCACCCCGTCATCATCAGGCGCAAGAGGACGCGGATCGTTGCAACGTGCTCCAAGGCGGTGTGATTCTCTACTCGTCCCCTCATTCCACCTCCTCGGTGTCCTCGGCGCCCGCGTCCAGCGTCAACATCTGCAACGCGTCCACGTTGACCTATCGGGGCGTATTCACCACTACCTGTACCCAGTCCTCGCCCTTGAACACCCTGCAGAATCCGCAACAGCAGCAACAGCAACAGCAGCCGACCAGTCAAGAGCTTTGGGGTCCGTTACCCTCGCCAACCTTGACCTTGACGGGTCAGTCGTTTCTTCACCCCAGTCTACATCCGGGCTCGTACGGCGGCGAGACCGTCGAACTTTTGCCGGTCGAGTCGAAGCCACCCCCGCCACCAGGTTACCATGACACGCCGACCACCACCCCGGCACCCTGGTTGACGGCGCACGAGGAGGCTTACGACCCCAATCTCCTGTCCCACCACCACTCCCATCATCACCATCAAGAAACCACGTTGAAGCAAGAACCTACGGGAACGAGCGGATACGGGCCGGCAGTTCAGCAGCAACAGCAACAACAACAGCAACCCCAACCCAATCAACAGCAGCAACAACCACCGCCGTCGTCGGCTGGTACAACCGGTGTCCAACTGGCGGAGTACAACCCCAGCACGTCCAAGGGCCACGAGATCCTGTCTCAGGTGTACCAACACAGCACCCTGCCCCTCAGGCTGGTCCCTGTGAAACCGAGAAAGTATCCAAATCGACCCAGCAAGACGCCAGTACACGAACGACCCTACGCCTGCCCGGTAGACGGCTGCGACCGCAGGTTCTCGCGCAGCGACGAGCTCACCCGGCACATTCGCATCCACACCGGCCAGAAACCGTTCCAGTGTCGCATCTGCATGCGCTCCTTCTCCAGGAGTGACCATCTTACCACCCACGTGAGGACGCACACCGGCGAGAAGCCGTTCTGCTGTGATCAATGCGGCCGGAAGTTCGCGAGGAGCGACGAGAAGAAGCGGCACGCCAAGGTGCACCTGAAGCAGAGGCTGAAACGCGAGGCGACCCACACCTCCGCCAGGAATCATCCACAAAGCCACGCTTCCCCACCTTGCAACCAGTAAGCCTGCATTATCGGTCGAAGAACGATTCGTGGCTCTCTTGTTCGACCATCTCCAACGAGCATTCCTTCGATCCTGATAATCGTGATCGCGGAATTCTCTCCTTGCCAGGCGACGAGGAAACGACGGAGACCTTTAGGCGGAACGCACAGACAGCCGTCACCGACTGATCCGTCATCGATCGTCGCCGACGAGCTTTTGGCTGATAGACAAAGGAGACAGGAAGGGATTGTGACCCTACGAATCGACGCGTGATACCGAGATATCGGACCGTAGTACGTAAGAATCGCGCACCGGGATTTTCATAAAATCCTTGTACATATGCGGATAATTTTTATTTTTCGACATTTGGATGAAATTCTGTGCCCCTGGCCCCGCGGCTGTACGCTTCTTCCACCGCTGCGGCTGTACACTGTCGAGCACTCGTAACTTTCTCTAGGGAAAATGACTAGGGTAAGGAAATTCCACCGTTATCGGTACAAGTGATGGGGTTTTCTTCCCCTCCGGCACCGTTTTCCCTAGGAAAGTCTATGCTGGCCGACACTGTACGTTTGGAGACGAGAATCGATCGAGCCTACTCTCCTGAACTCTGTTCCTTGCCGAGGGGACGATCGAGAGAACGCGAGATTGCAGTATATCCGTACTACACTTGTATGTAAGTTATATCCACGTGGAATTTTTGTTTTTTTATTAACCACCTCTCGCTTCCATCGATCGCCCGCAGACGTTAGTTGCATTTAGCTCGCAGAAACAAATCGTAGCGAAAATTCTAGCTTTGCCGTGTACTGTTAGCCGAGAAAGAAGTACAAGCGTTCGAGTTAGAAAGAACGTCGAATCGATCGACGTCGTGGATCGTTTATATACGGACGACCGGCCGTCCGGCCGTTTTATGCCCTTGTTTCGCCAGGAGAGGATGCAGGATGCGAAAATCGGCGCGTAGTTGTAACACGTACACGAAATATCTCTCGATGTCACGAGATACATATACTGCAACCGCGTTCTCGAATCGAAACGACGTGGAATCGATACCGCCCGCGGCTTCCGGGTACCAGGGGAGGAATTCATCGAAGGAGAAACAGAGACGGCCCATTCTCAATCGTATGCAAACAAGCGCTTTAAGAAACAAGATAAAAGAAAGAGTGGCTTCTTGAAACGATCAAGGGATCGCGGTATCATACCTCGTCGCGCTCTCTCATGATGGTTTCCGACATTTTGTATCCGGGCGCTCGGTCTTCCTCCGGCGAACAATCCTGAAATCGATTTAGCCCTCGAGTACCGTAGCGGAGTTAGATTTGACCTTATCGAAATTAAATTTCCATTTTTCTTGCTCGAAAGGTAGATAGCAGTACGCGTTATTTAATTTGCGAGCAAAAGGTGTTGTTTAACTCTTAAATGCATAACTTTGCCATTTGGCAATATACCTGTAGAAGTTTTGTTGCCATAGTTGCCAGTTTCTTACAAACCAAGTGCCATAAGTATCAATTTTCTCATTTTTTATATAAAAAATTGGCAACGTATGCTTAAGAGTTAATTACTTCAAAAAGTTTCAAGGCAAGCTTTTAGTTTCCAGGCCATGGTAGTCGAGGGCTAACAAACTTTCTGGACAACGGTTTTCTAAAAGTATTTTTATAAACGCGCCTAATATCTTTCGAGTGATTGAACTGGAGGCGCTCGAAATCAGAGCCCGAGTTTCCGTGGAAGTTCGATACTACACTCACCCTGATCTCGTTTCAAGAAACTATCAACCCTTTTGCATTCATGAACGACGTATTTCGCTACTTTATTTTTACTCATTTGATTCATTGAACGATGTTTATTTAACACTTTAGAGAGTATATTTTGCTTATATTTTTCCGTTTTTAAAAACATTTAAGAATCGAATGGATAGAAATCACTTGGTAAAATATTTAGTCCATAAGTGCGAAGGGGTTAGCGGCGTTTACATCAACCCTTTCACAAAACAAAATTTTTATTGAAGATGATATAATATAATGTTATGAATTGTTATTGAAAATAATATTTGCGTTGGTAAGTTGAATGAAACAATCTAATAGAAAAGGGTTAAGGCAACTTTTGGTCGATTTGGTGCTATCAATTGTAATCGACCGTGTAAACACCGTAACAACGTAGTTGATAATTAATTGAAACAGCAAACTGTAGACTAGCGTGAACCTTTAATTTGACCAAAAAGTTGCCCCATGTGAACGCCGTGTTAAAGTTTGCCGTAAAAACGGCGAACACATATTTTTGCGTCCTCGAACCTCGTGTCTTTCAATCATACGAACGGAAACAATCGCTTCTTGATCATCGTCCTCTACCTCTCGAACTCGTTCCTACGATCCTTCGTAATCCCCCAACCTTTTTTCCGCGCTTTTTCTTCAAACCATCTTTCATCCTTATCCCACCCCTATCATTTTGTTGTTTCAGGCTCACCTGGCTTTTCAAACAAATGAAAAAAAAAAAGAAAGAATCATCCAGCGATTAAAATTGTAATTAGTCGTGATCATAGTTGACGAAGGAGGAGATTATTTTTTTGTAAATATGTATATAAAACGTGTTATACATATGTATACATAGGTTAATGTCTAATCAAACCGAGTAGAGGCAGTGGGAGAGGGAGAAAGAGAGAAAAGCCCTCCCCGTAAAATCTTTCACTTTCCTCCTTTTAATCTTGCCGCCCTACTTTCCCCTCTCCTTTCTGTCTCCGCCCGTCCCTCCTCAGCATTGCGATCGTTTTACGTGTATAAATATGAGTTTAGCGACGATTATTAATATTATGTATATGTTGCTCTATTTATTAACAAAAATCTATATATATATATACATACATATATATATATATATAAAAGAGGATATATATATTGTTAAAATTAAAGGATTATTTTTATTATGATTATAATTAATATTATTAACGATTATTAATTATTATAAAAACGCGCGTAAAGCGTAGCTACGCGGATCCAGGCGTTTCTTTAAAATGCGCTCTGTACCTACGGGCGATAGTTGCATCAACGTGCGTGCGATATTATCCTCTATTGTTCTAGATAGGTCGGAAAATATGTAGGCAGAGGAGCATGTACGCGCATGCACGTTCCCCTGGAATAAAAATGTCGAAAGATTACGCGCGTGTGTATGTGTGTGCGTGCGTGCGTGTCTGATGTGTGTGTATATGAGTGAAAAAGAGAAAAGAATAGAGTGAGATAAAAAAAGAAGAAATAACGAAAAAAGAGAAATTAGAAAGGACAGTTTTTTTTACAAATGATATTACTCTATATAGTTGGATAAATTATATGTAACTATTATACATACGGTGCTCCGAGTGCAATGCACAGAGAAACGAAATCTCTCAACTACCTGTATATTTGTGTTTTAATCATCGTTGCCGTTTAATCTGGCCGGTTCCCTACGACGATTATTAACAAAAATACAAAGTTAACATTGAACAGCAGCATCCTAGCGATTTCAATGCTTTTACTTCTTTCCCTCTTCGATATCATATATTATACTTGATTCTAAAACAATTATCATTAAACTTTTACTTTTACATTATTACTTTTGATTTTAAATTAATTGGAAAAATAAGTCAATACACATTCTACATGATTTAGAATAAAAAGTTTGAACTCGGTCGTTTTGATTAACGTAGTTGTTCCGGCATTAAAAAATCGACGTTCGTAATAGTCAAACGTGTCGCGGTCACGAAGTGTTTTACTCAATCGTTTTATCGCCTTTAAAGTTAGACGTCGAGTTAAAGCTGAAAGCGTATTCCTTGCCCGTTATTCTGAACTTCGATAATTCGATAAAAAACAAGACGAAACATGGTGAGTGTTGATAGAAATTTTATTGCTATCCAAACGATATAATCTATAAATCTTTCGAGACGTGTATTTGCACAAACATGCGAGTAACTTAACGATATGTCGTTTGTTGTATTTTAAACAATTTTTCGAATCACGTTACTTTTTTATTTTAATTTTAAACGTCAGACATCTTTATCGATCATCGACAATTACCGAATAGGGAGATGGAGGATCGTCGATGCATCGAACCGCGTCCTACGCGATCGAAACTATTGTTCCTTCGAGAGTGGCGTTTTAAAAGGCATAGGCCGAGAAGATTAATAAGGACCGGTCCATGGGCAACGAGAGTCGCCACTCTCGATGCAACACGGTGCGTCGCGTCGTGCCGCGTTTTCTATGCAACCTTTCACCGTAAACACGCGGTCGGCGCCTAAACGCAGCCACGATCGGCCTTTCCGACCGCATTTATCTCCATTTTTCCTATATCGAGATACGAATCGTGAACAACCCGCAATTAGTATCGATCGCGCGCGTCGATTCTTTTCGAGTCTCCCGACGGATTCCATTCTATTGTCAGTAAATTCTCCACGCTTGAACTATCCGTTCGTCTTGAAGCGAAATTAAAATGCGAGGAAACGAGCAGGTAAACATTTTTGATATTTGGACAAAAAAAGAATGCGGTATCAAACGTTGAATCATCGAAATAAAAATTGATTATGATTCTAGCGACTCTTTCCAAAAAAGGTTAGGTACGCGTGATTCAAAACGAGGTGGAGAAGGGAAAAAAGCGAGAGGAGGATCGTGCTACCGGTTACGACGAAACGATCGTTTCCGTAATCGATTAATTAACGGAGAAACGATGGCCGCGAAGTGGATAGGTTTCTCGGTGCTACCGAAGGCAGCGTCTCGTCGCTCGACGAGGGTCCACGTCATCGATTCTTCGCGCTCGGACGAACAGTTTTGGCCGGCTCGCTGGTTCTCGCGTGTGGAGAACGTGCAATGGCCACCACATAGGTGTATATGCACACCTATATAGGAGAGACAGTGCAAGAAGTGGGTAGAAGTGAGCCTGTGAGAGCACGTCTATAAATAGGACCAAGATCGAGATGAGGCCTCCTCTGCACTTCGTGATACCTTCTGTCCCTTTCTCTCGCCCTGTTCGCTCCCTCTCTCTCTTTCACCAACTTCACCTCAGAGTTCCTCTTCTCACTTCGTCCTCATCCTTGTCCCACCCCTCGTCAACCGTCCTTTTCTCGTTCTTGCTCTTTTGTTTTGCTCTCTTTCTTCGATCCCTCCTTCCTCGTCGTTCACGTTTTCTTTCCTCCTTTCTCCTACAGCCTGACCGTCCGTCCTTTTCACACCAACTCTGTTACTCGTCTCCTAACATCTCCTTCTCGTTTTCAGGCATCCCTCCCACTAACGGCTGACAACGACACAACGACGGCGACGCGTTCTTCGCACGACACATAAGGATCGCGTATTCGATGGCGCGCGTGCAGCCGAGCAAAAAGAATCTCGTAAAATATAGTTCCTCGGTGGATATGCAAGCACCACCAGTCCGGGGCCCTCTCGAAGAAGAAAAATGCGTGTTGGGTCGCGCGACCGGCCGCTCTTCGAGATCCAACGACGGGACGAGCCGATTCCTTCGGTCCGGCCAGCCACAAGGTGTTGCTGAAATTTGATTCCCCGCCGCGACGCGACGCTGCTTCCGTTGTTGCGCGCGCACACGTACCTCAGAGGCTTTGCGCAGCGACTTCCGAACCGCGAAACCTGAGGGTACGCGCGAGTAGCTGTCGAAAGAATTTGCGAGCGTACGTTGAGACTCGCTTTTAATTGTCAGCAGATGCCTACCCTGGTTTGTTAATGTCTTATCCACTAATTTCAAATATTTTATACCATCTTTCATAGAAAGCTGCTATAATTTCCTGTTTTTTGATTTGTAGCCCGAGATGTTCAGGTTCCTAGAGAATGAGAGGCGCATCGAGGCTGCGAGAACGAGGATTCAGCTTTCATTCGTACCGCGCAACGATACGCGGTGTGTCGCATCGATCTTATAAACCAGCATCAAGCGGAGAGCAGCCGAATGAGCCGAGCCGGCCAACCAGCCACACCCCGACGCGATTAAACCTGTTGCTGCTTCGCTCGTGGCTCGGCTCCATAGACATGTACACGTAGGTGTTCTGCCTGCCCCGATGTATGCGGCCGATCATTCTGAAAGTTTTCAGACGCCGTGAGACGAGAGTCGTCCCGCTTGCACGCGCCTCGAACTAGCCGATTCCGCTGGACGGATCGCTCAATTAACCCTCTAGACGATGGACCATGAAAGAGGACCTCAAAATCATCGATACTCTTTCATTTTCATTTTTCAAATTCCAAAGTATTCTTTTACGAAAATCTTGCGTTTAAATATTGTATGGCTCAACAAAATACTATGGTATATGTTTTGTAGGTGTGGCTGCTAATTAATCCGGCTTCGCCGTATGAGGGTTACATCTTGACGAAATCAGGATACGATTTAAATCCAGGCTTCGAGGAATTTGGAGACACAGTAAATATAGCTTTGTCATTAATTTAGAACGATATATAAAAACTTCGTTAATTATAGGATAAACATCTAAAAACAATGTTGCTTGAAACGTAAAGGGAAGAAAGCGTATTATATTTGAACACGCAGAGAGACTTCTGGACGTAACGAGTTCCTGTATTGATTTTCTCATGCCTATTGTAATAGGTACGTCTATAATATTGAAACAACCAAACGTTTCTGTTTCTGGATTCATACACAATGACTTTTGTTGCTAAATTTGTACCTTTCAAACTGTTTAGTCTTAGAGGACACATAGAGTCGCTGAGTACCGACAGTAAGTATCAATAAATGAATGAAAGACAATGTATATGTAAATACACCTACGTGCACGTATTTTAAGACACGAGGATATAAAAAGCGCTAGGAGAAACCCCACTATTTTTGCGCTGCAACGCTCGGGTTGCAGCTCCGCCACCCCTCTGACGATCTCTCTGCTTTACCTTTGACTTACGCTTTTTGCCACCCTTACGTTAACCGGCAAGATCGATGCAAGAACAGCATATAACAAGGCAGCGAGCGGGATCTCGAATTTCGCGTCTCTGGTAACCGTGTGACGCAATTCGGTAAGCCGCGCGGGGGTAAAGTGGCTGACTAGGTGGGCTGCGTCAAATGATAGAAATTAGGGGGTAGGTTACATGTAACGTGCCTGACATTATCGTCGGGTTGCTCGATATAGAAAAGGTCGTTTCATATGTACATCGATAATTCGAATATAATTACGCTCTAAAAATAACTATGTACGTAATCACCCTTCGCGAAAATGTTACAATTCCGAATATACATATACTTATTCGATTAATATTTATTCATAATGTGTCTTTCAGATTACACGAAGAGGTGAAACGCTTAACCTACGCGAACCTCTGGAAACATCAACGATCCGGGAAGAATCCTTGGACCGGGTCGCGCGTACGGCCAGCATCCGGAGAAGTCCTCGCTGGGGGTTACGGTCATGTCGCGTAAAAGCAAGGTAGACCGTGGCAGCGGTGTATGCAGTGCAGGTGGTGGGGAAGGGCGAAAAAGGTGGAGAGCGAGGGGAGTTCATTGAGGAACGGCACGTGTAGAGGATAGAGCGGGACCGCGAGGTGGAGGAGGGACGTGAACGGCAGGGGGTAGAGGCCGGGGTTAGAGGGGCTGACAACAGGGTTGCCAGGCGACCATCAGCCGACGGGTTGCCCCTGGCGACTGATTGCGTCACTGCAGCGCCGTAATGACGTCACGCGACGCCACTGCCCTTGACCGTTCGAGTCCGGGGAGAGCGTCCTGACGACCCTCTCCGCTTTCTCTCTTCCTCACCACCCCGTCACCCTCCCCGCTCGCCTCCCTACCGCCTCGACTTATGCCTCTGACGCCGTTGCCATTCGGAGGGGGTGAAGTTATCCGTGGAAACGAGCAAACACCTGCACCCGTGTACATCGCGGGCTTTCCTTGTTTCTATCGTTCGTAACCAGGGGGTTGCAAAGGTGTTACAGAAATAGTACGTTCGTACGTTCGTCGTGGATATTTTAGGAATTACGTTGATCGGTCGTCGTTATTTTTACCGGCTGCTCCTTCTATGCCGTTTTGCGTTCGATTCGTTATCAAAGCGAACGTTGATAATGAGATTAACTGTGTACACCGTTGGGCATGGTAGGCTTCCTTCGGGTAAATGACGACGGAGAGAAACGAAACCATATCATTTATTTTATATTTAAAATGATTTAACCAACTCGTTTTGAAATAATTGTCAAACCTAAATTAATGCGTAGTAACTGCAAAATGTCCTTGCGGAGTCCTTCCGTAAGGAGTCACCACTTTACCTATGAAAACATATCTTGCTCGACACTGTACAAGCATACAGGGTGTCCCACTTGAGTGAGTACAGCAGGATATCTCGGAAGGAGTTGCAGTTATTAAAAATGTGTTCGTACAAAAGTTGCTTGGCAAAATGGGGTGCATCATGTGGTAATAATTTTCTTCTGGGTGGGGTGGTAAAGGAGATCTGAAGGTCAATGTAATTTTTTTAAATGGGATGCTATATTTTTCTCTTCAGAATGTAACAGCAGGCACCGAGACAAATTCAATGATGTGCTACATGTTGGTATTCTGAGTTCGATAAAGGCCGTACATCTATGTTACTCTGGTCATCATTCTCAAGGGGCATGCACCTGGCGCACTGCAACGGCGGCACCCGTTACTCCGGCGTATATCTGGTCACGTATACTGGTCAGTTACGTACTTAGAATTTTGCTATAATAGTTTATCATTTTTGCTTCTATTAGTCAATGTCTATAAAGATAGTACGAACTTTGTAAATAGTATAAACTCCTAAAAACAGCATCGTGAAATAAGAATTTTGTAAATAGTATAAACTCCTAAAAACAGCATCGTGAAATAAGAATTTTGTATCAGAACATGATGTGCCAGGAGTTATTCGTGTTCCTTCGTGGAATTTTAGTGACGTCATATTCCAGGAATTTTCGGGAACCCCTTTTGCGAAACCAAGTTCCAGATTTGGAAGAATTGTATTAGGAGAACATGGCACACTAGGAGGTATTCGTGCCACTTCCTGGAATTTTAGTGACGTCAAATTCCAGGAATTACCGAAAACGTATTTTAAAGAAGTGTACGTGACGCGGGAACTCCAGTTTCCGAAATCTGAAAACTGCCCCTGGTAGCCATAGTACAGCCGTACATTTACATAGAATGAACGAGCCGTTGATACAAGAGATTACATTGTCTCAACGATGTTGTTTCTTTAAGTGCATTAACGTCAATGGGATTCTTTCCGCGGCGTACGGTCGATTTTAGAACGGGCTCGATGAAATAACACCTGTCACGCATGCCAGTACGCGACCGGAATACGAAGTAACCGAAAAAGAAAAAAGCGGTAAATTTATCGCTGCTCTACCGATTATTTATGCACGATAAAATCAGTGTATTTTATATGGGCGATCCGAGGTAACAATCAATGTTGCTGCAGAGCAACCTACCCTCGACTGCGAAACGTTATGGCCCGTTTCAACGGCTTAACCGGTGATTAGCAATTTCGAGGAAATGTTGCACCATGCAAACGTTACGAGTTAATTTCGAGTGCTTTACATTTCATTAGCGTATTTTATGACACCGTAACGCTTCCCTTGGAACCCACTTCGTACTCGTGGGCGACAAACGTGCACGCAACTCACTGTTTAATTCTCAATGAAAAGCAGTAAAAGGTTACTATGTTACTTTCTACCATTCACATACTCGCAAAATCTATCTGGTCAAAGAAACTGATATCTTCTTATCCAAGATATATAAATAATTAAATAATACTCTTTCAAGAGTATTATTTACTTTCTTTTTGCATTGACAATTCTATTGTGTAGTGTGCAGATTTCTAGAGAGTAAAATAGTAATTGTTACGGTAATACATTCTTTAAACATGTTTTTAACAATTTCTGGTCCGCTTTTTCTGCTGACATTTGTCGTGACAAGGTCATATATGTGTGCGTGCCTACCCAGCTGACGTCTGTTCATTCACTGTGCTCATCCATTCATAAACACAGTATGGCAGCACGCATGCGCGCGTTTTCGCTTCATTTCTCCTCCGTAATTTAATTCATTATCAATAGTTAAAACGGTCGTGTCAATTGTTTAAAAATTGAGCGCTCTCTACCATTCTGTTTGTAAATCCCAAGAGAACGTACGAACGCAGATTTACAAAAATCCCTCTTGTTTTCGAATTTTGAATACACGGTGTTTTTGCGCGTTGATAGATGGTAGAAGCTTTCAGTTCCAATTTACGTAATCCTTTGATCGAAAAAATACGATTAATACAAGTCTCTTTATTTATTCATCCCGAAAATATAATATTAACATAATTCTGATGCTTTCCATCTTTGTGATGAAAATTAAAAGGATGTTTTTACTCAAATAAGTTTGTTCTGGATTACCGATGAGTAATAAACAGGTTTCTATTTTACAAAAATCAATTTTATAAATAACGATAATAATATACAGGGTGTCCCAGAACTCTTGTAGAAGCCGGAAATGGGGGGTAGCTGAGACTATTCTGAACAACAATTTCCTTTGCAAAAATATCGGATGGGGCTTCGTTTTTGAATTATTTAGCAAAAACACTAATATTGGACATAAAAGTAAAAAACAAATGGTAGAATGTTATGCGAGTAATCGTACCTTAGAATAAAGGGAATGACTGAATGGCTGGTTATCCCAACAGAAGGAATAAGTAAAAATTGCAGAATATTTTTCGGTATTATAAATACAGTCCTGGGGTCATCTAATTTCAATAGTAGAAAGATAAAACATTGTATTATTATAAAATAATGAATTTAATATCGTTCAAGCTTTATTTTTCAATTTGTTTAAAGAGCAACTGAGGACGGTACATTGTCGAGGAAACTTTATCCAATAGAAGAGATAAGAGGAAACTTTATCCAATCATTAAATGATTAGGGTTTTTAATGCTAATTTTAAGAAAATTTATGTATTACAGGAGACTGCATCGAAATTGCAGTGAAATTAATATCGAAATGGCACAAACCCTCGAACACGTCAAGCATTAACAGAATAAGAAATGGAAGGATATAACTTGTAATTACCATTAGGAATTATAATTGACCATAATTAATTGAAATTTGTTGAGATTAAAATACTGAAACAAATGTTAAATATACCATTTTTATAGCACTGTTATATTAAGAGAAATATATACTCCCCGTTGTATTTTCTTCATTTTGCAAGAACTAAATGATAAAAAATACTTAAATTGTTTATATTTAATGATTTTTTTCATTAAAATCGTTGTATTTTGCATAAATAATTAAAAATTAAAAAATATTTTTAAATTTTTACCTCTAGCGCCATCTCTTCGAAAAGTGCTGAAACTGCTCAAAAATTGACAGGAATCTGCCGTACCTACAATGATTATTTTTTAAGAAAATAATTTTTTGCTGTTTTCGCGTGTTTGAAGCATCTAATCGCTTCTATTTTACACTAATTATCGATTCCAATTGTCCGATTAATCCTAGAAGCCCGAAATATTGAAATATTAAAGATTAAATCGCAGATTGAGAGAGTGAGAGGTGAGATTGGCGGACTAGTGTTCACTCCCTCGCACATTGGTGTTGTGCGCAGGCGCGAGTTTGGCGTAGAGAGAGTGAGAGACTAGATGCTCGGACCTCTCACTCCCACAATGTGCGAGAGAGTGAACACTAGTCCGCCAATCTCACCTCTCACTCTCTCAATGTGCGATTTAATCTTTAATATTTCAATATTTCGGGCTTCTAGGATTAATCGGACAATTGGAATCGATAATTAGTGTAAAATAGAAGCGATTAGATGCTTCAAACACGCGAAAACAGCAAAAAATTATTTTCTTAAAAAATAATCATTGTAGGTACGGCAGATTCCTGTCAATTTTTGAGCAGTTTCAGCACTTTTCGAAGAGATGGCGCTAGAGGTAAAAATTTAAAAATATTTTTTAATTTTTAATTATTTATGCAAAATACAACGATTTTAATGAAAAAAATCATTAAATATAAACAATTTAAGTATTTTTTATCATTTAGTTCTTGCAAAATGAAGAAAATACAACGGGGAGTATATATTTCTCTTAATATAACAGTGCTATAAAAATGGTATATTTAACATTTGTTGCTCTTTAAAAAAATTGAAAAATAAAGCTTGAACGATATTAAATTCATTATTTTATAATAATACAATGTTTTATCTTTCTACTATTCAAATTAGATGACCCCAGGACTGTATTTAATTATACAAATTGCTTTATCTCTTCATGCCGCTCATTTACCTTCGCTACAAACTCTAACAACATAATATTATAATTATGTAATTATATTAAAATATTATAATTATTACAATTATGCAAATTTTGTTACAATTATTATAATTTTATGGTTTTACAATGAATAATTGTTATACCTACAAACTTTTATTTTATTTTAGTTCATTTTAATGTATTTTATAATTATTAATTCTTTAATTATTTATTGATTAAATTGTTCTCATTCCTTATACATTTCTTTATTAACTTATTGTACAATATTTCTATTACTGTTTTCAATGTTACTGTTATTAACTATTTATTAACTATATTATTGTTAAATTCATTAAGGTTGACTATTTCTATCAACTTTACTAAAACATACGTTGCACATGCCCTTCTTAACTTATTATAAAACATTTGTATTATTATTTTCAATTTTACAATTATATCTTATATACGTTATTGTTATATCTATCAGAATTCATTATTTTTATAACTTTACATACAGATATGTTACAATTTTTTATATAATTCATTGTGCAATGGTTTCATACTGTAATGTAATGTTTTTATTATAATTTTACATTTTAAAATTATTGATGGATTAAATTAAGATTGCGTGTATAATTTGAAATATTAAATAAACAGTAAAAATAAGAGTAATTGTGTTGTTGTATAAATTCTACAAAGTTGTACAAATAATGCGCAAAATTACAATTGTAAACGTTAGTTATAAATAATATAATAACTATTGTAAAGCTGAATGTATGAATCATGTAGTTTATTGAATAAATGCAGCTTTTACAGTTAGTAGTTATAATTATAACAAGCGTTATATTTGTGCTTTTCTTTCAATTATAATTCATTTTTTAAAATGAATATTCAAAAGTGATGTATATTCACTTCTATTGGGATGTATAAATATTGAACATTTTTTAAAATATGCAATATTTAAAAAAGTTTGGTAATTTGAGCTTTATTACATAATTATATTCGATATCCGCGCTTGTATCCTATCGTATCGACAAGTGACGTAAAGGAAACAACTTAATTCGATTGTTATGTCAGTAAGGTTGTATTTCTTGAGACATTGTTAGTAATGTTTTTAAGAACAATGTGAATATTACAATGCGCACACAAGGAATGAAACTTGTTGGTCTTTTCCTCGTTCTCATTTCACTGAACGTTAAAATATCAAATGGAATTGGTGGAGGTTAGTGATAAAGGAAAAAGGTAGGTTATAGATAAAACGATAATACCCACATAGTGACTAATTTGTTTGTAATCAACCATATGTCAGGGCATTCGCTTGCGTTTAAGACAAGAGGTTCCTTTATCGACGCGAGTATCGGTTCAGATGTATTTTTTGAAATTATATATCCCCCAGAATTAGAGTACACATATAAATTAAGACCTGCTAAAGATTTTGGAGCACCTTTTGTAAGTATCCTCTGAATCAGTATCAATGTAACGAATGAAAATATTAATTTCATGGCATGTTTGTAGAATGCAAGTTTCCTGGAGGAAAGAATCCCTCTGGTTCCAACAGATCCTCCACATGGATGTCAGATAGCAAAGAATGCCAAGGACCTGAAAGGCAGAATTGCATTGGTTGAAAGAGGAGACTGCAGTTTCTTTGTCAAAAGTATTATGGCAGAGGAGGCTGGAGCAAAGGCTGTAATCATAGCAGATTATCATTCTTCTGCTATAGAAGAATCGATAACAAGCCCACTGTGGACTGACTATTACTATGTAGAAATGATACGTGATGATACTATCCCATCATCGAAAACAGTAAACATTCCAGCTGGATTTTTGCTTGGTAAGAACGGTAAAATGATCCGGCAAACTCTGCAACGTTTGAATCAACCTTTTGCCTTAATCAACATCCCGGTGAACTTAACTTACACCTCTTTAGATAAGCTACACCAACCGCCGTGGTTGTTTTGGTGATCTTTGATAGAATTTTATATTAACTCTCGAGTGACAAGACGAACGTACCGTCTTATAAATATCGTTAGAACGGTGAAATCGTTATAAAAGAAAACAATACAGACAAATAGAATTAGTTGCAATGAAAGTAATGGTATAAACAGTTTATTACATATTGTAATTGTAAAAAAAAGCAGGAAATGCAGTTCAGTAGAATTCGTTCCTTTAAATTCGTAGCTATTTCGAGATAGATTGAGTTTCTTTTCTCAACCATTCAAGTGCTTGAGCGTTTTCCGGTCCTTGCAATAGAGGCCTCAGGGTATTCCAACATCTTAGATGATAATTATTTAGATACTCGATCTGAAAACGAAAGGAGCTGTAATTAATTAAATCTTAAGATAATCAAAATATAAGGAAACAAATCAAATTGTATACCTCATTATCTGTTAATAAGGAGACATCAAGTAGCTTAGCGTGTATAGGCACCAGTGTAATGGTCTCAAAAGTAAGAAAACCACGATTCTTGTAATTATAGGGTGTATTCGCCTTTACCACTAACTCTATATTTTCCAATCTGATGCCAAACTTTTCATCCTCGTAGTATCCCGGTTCTGATAACATTACCAACGATGTATTAATATCGGTAGCACGTGTAATTAGACGATTGAAAATTATTGAATTTTATACCGTTCGAGAGAAACATCCCAGGCTGTAAGCCTGGGTCGTCAGGATACGGTCTCCACGAAATACCGATAGGTCCTTCGTGTACGTTCAAATACGAACCTACTCCGTGTCCCGTGCCGTGAAGATAATTAAGACTGTAATTATACATTTGAATACAAATAAATAAAATATTTTCCATTTTATATACAAGTAATCGCGAACACGTACCCAACGCTCCACAAGTTTTCGCGGGCAAGAGTGTCCAGGTAATTTCCTTGTATCATTAGAGGGAATATGCTCGACGAGAGACGGCACTGACCCTTGAACACTCGCGTGAAGCATTCACGTTCGAAGTTCGTTGGATTACCGAAATGAAATGTTCTGGTAACATCCGTGGTGCCGTCCTGGTACTGTGCGCCAGAATCGCAAAGATACACCTCCTTGTCTGTAATGGGTACATCTGTCTTTGGTGTTGGTAGGTAATGGATGATCGCTCCATGGGGCCCAACCGAGGATATGGTAGGAAAACTGAGCCCGATGAAGTGTTCCTGTTCCCTTTCAGACAACACACATGTAACTAATCTTTGTTATATCCAGACTTTAGGATTTTGCATGAAACGTTTCCTTACTTTCTGAACTTCTCGAGCTGAGTCGCTCCGGATATTTCTGTAATGGTTTCCTTCTTGTTCTTGACTTGATCTTCCAGCCAAGCGAAGTATTTGACAAGGGCAACCGCGTCTCGTATGTGAGCCGCCTTCATTCCTTCTATCTCAACGTCATTCTTAATCGCTTTCATGATACTTATAGGAGTGATGGCGGTGTGCTTCTTCACCTCCCCGCAGTCAGCGTGTAAGGCGTAACTGGACCCGTTACTTATCCATATTTTCTCGTCGTTCGTACACGAACTCGCTGTTTTTCTCAGGAAATTATGTATGTCGTCGTAGGAGTGATAGACAACGTTCACTTCTTCGTTGATCAATTGCTGTTGAGCCTTTTCGCTAAGCTTGCTTTTATCGACAAACAGGTGCAAGTCGTCTATCGTGAGGACGATGTACGCAAAGAACACAGGATTGTAAGGTATATCGGATCCTCTTAAATTTAAAATATAAGCTACTTCGTCCAAAGCCGTGATCACCAGAGCCTTTGCACCGTTCTTTTTCATTGACTCTCTGCATAACTGAACCTTTTTTCCTGCACTGCATCCAGAAAATTGCAACGGTTGAGGTAGCACAATGTTACCTGTGGCAGTAGGCTGTTCATCACCCCAGACTTTGTCGATCAGATTCTCCTGAAGAGGCATCAAACAGTGACCGGCGGCAGTCAGACTGGTATGCAAGACTGCCCATTCTGTGTAACTCATTAAATTAGAATCTGCACCGACCGTAGACTTGGGAGGTAAGTTGGAAACCAACCATGCAGCTCTTGTTGGAGTATCCAATGAACCCTCTCTCATAAGGGTCCACTCTTCTGGTGGATCAAATTCTGCTAAAGCTTGCACATAGTACCTTCCATCAGTCCATAACAAAGCTTTGTTCTGTGTAATAATTGCAGTACCAAATGAACCGGTAAAGCCACTTATGAAACGGATTCTTTTATCCCGTTCTCTCAAGTACTCTGACTGATGGGCATCATCCGAATTCACAATCAAAGCTTGGATACCTTTTCCTTGAATGCCCCCAACTTGAACGGTTTCCATTAATTCCCTAAGCTTGGCTAGTTTCGTTGCACCACGTCTTTGTGCCATATTGGTGTTTGAGATAACAAGTTCTTGAGTAATTTGTAATATGCTAAAATCATACAATACCATTTATTTCACATTAAAAATCACACTCATTTCATGTAAGAAATTGTACTAATGGTTAAATCATTTAAATTGGATATAATAAAAGAAATAAAAATGAATTCAAAATACACTTACATGTGATTTCACGCGCCCAAAGCTCGACTACTTTCTCCTACGTATCATGAATTGTAATTGCTCTTATCGCAACGAGTTAATCTTATCAAATAATTTATGAAAATATCTAGAACACCAAACATAAATTTAATGTTATTCACACTGGATAATTCTGGAGATCAGAATTGGCCAAATTTAATCCGGGTTTCCCCCACCTTCTGTTTATTTTCCACAATTTGGTTGTTGTTCGCATGCAACGGCGGATACTTTAATGTATATCAGTAATTGTCGGTAAATATGATTTCTATGGAATCTCGTGATCTCGAACGAACAACGGATACCAAAAGAGGGAATCAGGTTGATGATTTTTGCAAAATAAAACTATATTATGCAAGTGACTGTCACCTAATTTGAATAGCTGCAAGAGAAACTGCCATGTTATTATAAAATAAGTTCATTACCGCGTAAACTTGATTTCTAAGAAATCAATCTTCCATCTTAGATATCGCCAAATGTACCATTTAAGTCGGTCGTTTGGAAAGTCTTATAAAATTTGGATAAAGTACCAAAAAGTTTATTAACAGAATGAAATTGATATTAATTGATCAATTTTATGACATAAAATATCAATGATATATATTTATCGCTAATTAAAATAGCTCCGGGTCCCTCAGCATTTCAATCCACTCCTGGATCATTGAGGCAGCTAAATTTTAATACAAAGTTTTATTTTATTTGTACAAAATATGTTTATTTAGAAATTCGAATACATAGTATTAATTAAAATATGATTGTTCCTGGGTCTGGGTCATGGTTGACCCAGGCTCAGCTGTAAAGATTTTCAGGTTCAATCGGTACATGCGTCGTTACGCGCCATAACAGAAAATAACCCACATGTTGCCTCTCTGTTTTCGTTCTGTCATTCGATCAGCTGATCAACTATGGAGACTTCAATCCTGAACGCGGTAAGCATCAGCTTGTTTTCTTTACTGCTTTATCGTTCTGTGTAAATGATAATCTCATTCTCGTTGATAATTTATGCACAATACAAACGTTTATCATCGACTAATTGTGTGTTCGTTTGCGCAGATTAGGCGATTGGTTCTTGTAAAAACATACGACTGTGCCAGCTACATACGTCATATTGTTATTAAGTCGTCGAACGTCATTCGTTAATCTCGAGCTTACCTTTCTTCCTTTGTTACATTTACTTTTCTGATTTTTGTCTAATTAAACAACAATATTTCTGTTCCACCAAAGGCACACGAGAGACAGAGGAGAGCAGAAGCACTGTTACACGAAGGGCGTTTTGAAGAGGCAGCCAAGTGTCACGAAACAGTGGCCAGTTTGCTGGGGGAAGCGCACTCACAACATGAATCTAGCTTTGTTCATTTGAAGACTTCCAATCTGTCTAGTCAGACTCCATCGCCTGTGATTACTTCTTTCCATTCGCTGATTACCTTAGAATCTCTTGCTCTGCAACGCGATTATCACAAAAGACAAGCTGCTGTAGTTAGGTAAGTAACAGCAACAGCTTGCAGACTGTAAATCATTAATTACATGTTAATGAACATCTTGCAGAATGAAACAAGCACAATACGAAGAATACAAAGCTACTTTGGAAAATCAGAAGAAAGAAATCCTTTGTAAACAAGCTCCGAAACAACTAGAAAAAGATACCAGTGAACTGGCATCCGATAAGTTTGATGGATCCTTGCGTCAAGCTATATACAGAACGATAGAGGAGCAGGACAGCCTGTTGAGCCTAATTTCGTTACCGAACAACGACGACAAAGGTTTCAAGCATCCAAAGGACACTGGCACAGTTATTGAAGAGCTTAAAACCGTCAATTGCCAATTGCGTTGTCTGGTTGGCAATTTGCTAACTCAGCTGGAGACCAAAGAGGCGGAAGTGCGTCAGTTAACCGAGCAGCTTCGCGCGGCGTCCGTTAATCCCAACGACGAGACCAGACTGGACAACGCGCACTCGTTAAGACTCGCGCCATTACCGCCTTTAACGCCTCTCGAAATGCCACTGTTTGACTTCACGTCGACGTAAAACGTTTCAGAGCAAGCATCTCGTATCTTCCATGAGTGTTGTACATAAAATTTTCAAGGATCCAAATTTGTAACAGTACAAAATTCAACGCAAGAATCGTTGCAGTATTCACCCTATTGCTAAACATATACTTACAATCAACGTTTTATATCATACAAAGAAGGAAAACCATGCTCTGGTGTATGAATGATTCAGAATAATAGCGGTGTAACTTCCACCACTGATTTTTTGAACAGAACAAGCTTCTGCGATAGATAGTTTTTTATTATTTAGATCGAAGGTACACCACTGTTATTGGGGATGACACGTGCGTCTAATCTCGACAAGCGTTAGTACTTATTTTTACCGATCAGTCGAAGGGATCAAAACACATATCAGCCGACTATAGTGTGATATTCGTTTCGTTCGTAATCGAACTTCCCTAAGGTTTGCGAACAATTACGCGAACAAAGGGGACGAGTGATTTCGTAGATTAAGGTACTGCCATTCGAGTGTCCGTAGAGGCGGTATAAAAGTGTACATAAACTGTTGTTAATTGTAATTTCTGTACAATTGTGTGTTAACCCGTTTAGATGTTATTATTAGATATATAAAATGCGTTTGACAGATTTTATTACATATTGTGTTCTGTTGTACAATAAACATCTATTGAATGAATAATGTAATTAATTAATCACTGTCCAATATCGAAGATTATAAAAAATTTGACGTTCTGATCGATAAATAGATATATTCAATACGATTCAGGCTCGTGATTTTGACAAATATGTACGAAAATGACAAGTAAAATGTAAGGAACAAAAATGTAAAAGAAATTGAGGAAAATTTTATAAGTGTAGTTTTATCACATTGGAACGATGAAGTTGCTACATCCTAAACAGATATTTATGGGATTTTAATTTTGAACATGGGCAAACGATGAGTAAATCAGGTGAAATAATAACGATCTTCATAGGACAAGCTGGCACGCAACTGGGGAACGCTTGTTGGGAATTGTTTTGCCTGGAACACGGTGTGACACCGAACGGTTGCGTTCGTCAGGGTTACTACCCCGTAGACCCTTCGTTTTGTACATTTTTCACGGAAACACCAGTGAGCTGGATGCAAACATGTATTCGATTCGAATTTTTGTTAATACAATGAAATTTAGGGAAGAAGATATGCGCCACGAACGTTGATCATCGATCTAGAGCCCACAGTGATCGACGAGATCAGAACAGGCGCTTACAAGAAGCTGTTCTGCGGTAACTCGTTGATTAGCGGGAAGGAGGATGCGGCGAACAATTACGCGAGGGGTTATTATTCCAGGGGTAAAGAGATGATCGATCTGGTGCTGAATCGCATTTGTAAATTATGGGAATCATGCTCGAAACCTTGTGGATTTATCGTGTTCAGGTAAATTCTGTGATTTGAGACTGAATTTAGAAACGTTCGTATCTGTATCAATTCGTCTCCTTACCTTATGTCTTCCTAGAGGTACCAGGAACTGTCCGGAAGGTCGGCGACGCACGGTGCTTAGGCTGTAACTTTAGGAAACTAAAATTCCCAAATATAAATTTGCAAAATAGGCATTTAGACATTTTTCTATCAACTTATTTTCAAATGTTATACTTCCCTATAGGTACCAAGGATCTCTTCGTAGAGTCTACATCACCTTGTTATAGTTACATCTAATTTTGCAGGTCGTTGGGGGGTGGAACCGGAAGCGGTTTCGCCACATTGTTACTGCAGCGTCTAACGTGCGATTACCCCAAGAAAATCGTCTTAGACTTTGTCATATATCCATCTCCCAACATCTCTACGGTCATCGTCGAACCTTATAACTCCCTCTTAACCACGCATGGTACTCAAGATCACGTGAATTGTAGTATGCTTGTGAACAACGAGGCTCTGTATAAAATTTGCACAAGGTATAAAAATATGTAAAATAATCATTTCTTCCATTTTTCACCTTCTTCTTCCATACCTTCTCTTCGCAGGAACTTGGATATAAGCAACCCAACCTATACAAACCTGAACCGTCTACTGGCCCAAGTAGTTTCCAGTCTCACGGCATCAATGAGGTTCGAAGGAGCCTTGAACTTGAATCTTCAGGAACTTCAAACGAACTTGGTGCCCTATCCGAGGATCCACTTTGCCCTGACCACCTACGCCCCGTTAATCTCTCCCATGAAAGCCATGCACTCCGATATCAGCACGCAACAAATCACAAACGAATGCTTCAATCCTGCCAATCAGGTGTCGATGAAAGTCTCAGGTTCATTGCCAAATGATTAACTCTACGAAAGAAGTAGAGAAATTAATGAAGTTTAGCATTTACCTTTGCTAGTAAAATTAAAAAGAAAATACAAAGGGTCCACCCTTGGAGTTAATCATTTCGTCTTACGATAGCTCCATTTTAGACTCGTTTGATCAATTTCCAGATGTACAGCTACGATCTACGCACCGGGGCTTACATGAGCTGCTGCCTTCTGTACCGCGGAGACGTAAATCCGAATGACGTAAATAAGGCGATCGCTTCTCTGAAGGGGAAAAAGTCGATCCGTTTCGTCAGCTGGAGCCCGACAGGGTTCAAGGTACTCTCACCTCTTTCTTTCCCTGGAACAAAGATTCGTCGAAGTGATCGAATCGATATCTACTGACGTTAAGCGATAATCAGAACGTATTTTGGCTAGAACGATGAACTGTGAAACTGAACTTTGACGAATGATGTAACGGGCTCGTCTAGACTTTGTTACACGATCGCTGATGACTCGGTTGTAGCTGCATCCGTCATGGCGAATCTAGAACATTTTAGAATCTTTCATCAATTTGTTAAACGTTTAGGTAGGACTTAATTATCAACCCACCACCACTGTCCCCGGTGGAGATCTGGCGAAAGCGATGAGGTCCGTGTCCATGGTCAGCAACAACACTGCCGTCCGGTACGGTTGGTCGATGCTGGCCCGCAAGTTCGATCTGATGTACCGGAAGAGGTGCTTCGTCCATCATTACGTAGGGGAAGGCATGGAGGAGTGCACGTTTCAGGAGGCTAAGGAGAATATATCAGTCTTGATAAAGGATTATAAAGAGGTCGAGAAGTGACCAGACGAGAACAAACAACGAGGGCGCAATGGCGAAGAAAATATTTGGGAGTAGCTGAACTTAATCGAACTTAGTATTTGGCAATTTCGGATCGAAATTTATATAACTTGCGAATTACTTGGTATTCGGCGATAACTCAACGTTCAAATTCGAGATAAAACTTACACAATGTTCGATATTTGGTAATCCGAGTAATTTACAAGTATTTAGCAACAACTTCATTTCCAAAGTTAACGGAACTTATGAGATTAATTTATGAATTTTAGTTTTTAACCACTCTTGTCTATCTTTTGTTACGATTTTTATTATTATTTTTGAAAATTTATCATTATTTTGTCCAGCATTGTACATTTCCAGCTTGATTCATTTAATGTGGCGAAAAATAAAAGCGAAGTCTGACAATTATGCGAGATAAGGAGAGAATTGGTCGTAGATAGATGATAAGAGCGCACGGTAGACTATATGGCACCGTTCTTCGTTAATCACACTCGACACGGATACACGGAGCTCTGATAAAAAGAAATCACGTATCTTTCGTTTGGAACGCATGAAGGCTCGCATGCTCGGGATCACCTAATTAAACAAGATGGCTTCGATCGTCTCACGTAACAATCTGTTTTTTTACGATAACACACGATGCCCGGTAATTCCGATTGATAACGACGCGTCATCATCTTTGTTTTAAAGGAATGGTTACAGTTTAAGGTATCGTTATCGGGGCAACGATCAAAGTCTAAAATAGAATTAATCGCAAGGAATCGTGGCTGTCAAGATAAAAGATCAACTCCGCTGGAAAATACCGTTTAAATCTTCTTAGGAATATTTTTTCTTAATTAAGTTTCGCCTGTTTACAGTTTTATAATTGAACATTTATTGCAACTTGATAAATATTATATTTCTGATGGAATGTTGCAAGGATTAAGAATTTAAGTTGGAAAATTTAAAAACTTATCCAACGTTTGGATTTTCAATGTTTGTAAATTTTCCTTACAAATGTAAATCATTTGAATAGCCATCCAATGGAAAATTAACGTAACCAGAAACGTGCGATGAATTTTCTTCCAGGGACACCCACCCCGGGTTAGCGTTATCGGTGACCTTCCGCAATAAGTATGTACTCGACGCGTGCTAACGAGAGAACGAGTAATTGCGTTTCTTATCAGGATCAATGATCGCCTATCACGATCACGTCGTTGCTTCTTCTCTCCTCTCTTCGATGACACGAAAGTTTCACGTGAATCCATCCGGCCTCCGCGCGCTCCGCGTCTTATTCCTCGTCCTCGTGCGATTTCGCCTTTCGCTTTTTCACATCTAATATATATTATAGAATTTTTTCAGATTTTTTGCATGCAATTAAATAGGAAAAATTGGGCATACCATTTTGATCATTTTATTCTGCTATACCCCTTGACCTTCTTTTCGATAAACAGGGAAATTCCATTGAGAAAAGTATGGGGGCACAGTATGGGGGCTACATAATCAGGAGGATGATACTAGAAAATAGTGCAAAGTTTGCATTAAATCTGCATTTCGAGGGTCATGCACCTTGCAAGACATTTGACACAATGGACGTACGTAAACAAATGTTGTGTCAACAGTGTCGTCAGAAACAAAGTACATCTGGCCGATGCGAAACGTTATCGTCAGAGGAGATTCTTATTCCTCTTTTTTTCCCTTCTTTTTCCTCGGTGATATCAGTGCTAATGACATGTGCTAATGTCATCGCTTGTCTTACGCATTTATTTTCCATGCACACGCGTGACCTTGATCATTTTCACCCTCCGAAAGCATGAATTCTCCCAAAAACAACATCGTATTTTCAAATAAACAAATGACGTTGCAATGCAAACATTTATCTAAGGAATAAAATCCAATGTTCTTTAATCGAGAAAGAATTTTTAGAAAATTTTCCAGAGGTTCTTTTCCTTTTTCAATGAGGGCTGCTCGGAAGTTCTTCTGGTTGCGCCACTGAAGGGTGGTGCTGGATACACTGTTTCGTGCGATCTTATTTACAAGAGCAACCTCGATATCTGAGCACGCCTCACCGTATTCATATTTATTTCGGTAAACGACGGCAAGATTAAAAAAGAAGAAAAAAGTTGTTCGAGAGATATTGGAAACATTCCACGATCGAGGAGGAAGATACACTCCGAGGTCTGCCGTGTTTGCTAAATCAATTTAGATCACCTGATCGAGGAAAAAGCTTAAACCAGACGGATATACAGCTGGTTTCGCAATTTTCATGGAAAATGATTTCACGGAGACATAAACAGCCCTGTTTTGCGAGTTAAATTATGTTGTTTATGGTGGATCAAAATTGAAGAGAAACTCAAATACATAAATTAGTCAATTCAAGGCTTGAAGCTGGAAAATTAGTCATTCGTATTTGTAAGATTAGAGTTTGATACGTCCGACTATGCACTTCTATTTCCACTGTGTCAGTCAACTTTATTTCTATATTAATACTGTAACTACTAGAATTTTGTGTACACTTATTTTTACCTCGAAAATAAATAATTTATGAATTCTAGAAACATTAACTATTTCACCTTAATCACACCACGTTTAAATATTTTTGAGTTGTTGACGAATTCGAGAAGAAAATCTCCTGGTGCAGAGGATTAAAATGTATTTTAGAACGTGGCCATTCATTTTTGAGGTTCTTAACGTTAATCCACGGACAAATCGATTATCGATTGCGCCACAGTGGCTGGCAGTTTATCGAAAAAATTCTTGTGAGTGGCCGATAAGGATGCATCGATGGGTGGGCGAAAGAGGAGGACAAGAAAGCATTGCTTTTTCGACACGTTCTGTCGTTGAACGTTGCCCCTTCTACCGTGTACGGTAACGTGCATCATTCGTGGATTCGGTGATTACGATTGAATGACGCGAATATCCCCCATACCGTTAGATCCCGTGACGTCGACTTTATCGTATAAATTATCCAAGCGAGGAGGTCCGTTCGTCAGTTCAGTTCTTCTCCTCGCTCAATCACGAAGCGATGTAAAAGCAACCAACAAACGAGACAATTCTTCTCGTTACCACTTTAATTACAATCCAACAACATAGAATTGCATAATTCTATTATCAACGATCTAGTCATTGTCAGTATATTTGATTCAACAAAACTTTCAAGGTAAGTTGCTCTTCTGCAGATCCTTTAGAATATGTAGTCGCAATTGTGTTAGTCCTTTGAGTCTTTGTTCATTAAATCCTTTAGAGTTTGCATTTCTTCCTCTAACAATGAGCCTTTGTTTAGTGGATCCTTCAAATTTGTATTTGTTCAGTAAATCCTTAGAAGTTTGTATTTTTCCCTCGAAGTCCTTTTCTAGTCAATTAAATTAGAGTTTGAATTTGTATCCTCTGAGCCTTAAAGTGTATTTTAACAAGTTTCATATGAGCTGAAAAAAATGAATTCTCTGGATCTATGACCCAGATTGCTTATCCACTTACCTGATCATCAAGATCACTAATTTTTCCTGATTCTGCTTGCAGATGTTGATCGGTGGAGCTGTAAGCTACGTAGCTGGTAAACAGGCGGTTCGCACAGTGTATTGGCGAACGGCGAGCGACGGTCGTTTGTTGAAGACGGCGAAGACCTGTATGTTCCAAGGACCGCCGAAGCCTGCACCCTCTTCGACGTCCGCTTCCTCCTCGTTCGAGGGCCACTCTCACATGGACCCGATACCGAAGGCGATCTTCAACTATCGAAATTAAATCATTGATCAATATGACATTGAAACCAAAGATGAACGGGATTGGGCGGGGGTGTGATCCCAGATCCTTGGGCCAACGACCACTTCAACTTTTTTGTACATAAATTATTAATTTAAATTAATTCGTCTCGTTTGTAATTAAGTTATACGTTCGTGTGTATGATAATGGTGTGCGATTGAATAAAATTAATATTTATTTTCTATACAAACATGAACATGCTTCTTGCTTTATCGATATTTATTCCTTTTCCAACGTTTCCTCTGTTTGGTGTCAACGAGTGTATCGTTTTCCACGAATAATAAAGAAAAGAGTAGATTAAGGGGTCTAGGTGACGATGTACCTATACATATACCTCTTGTTACAATCATGAAATTTTACAGCTTGAACTTTGAAATAAGGCCGTGCTTTGCGTCATCGCGTTCCTCGGCTAGAGAGAATAGAAGGCTTTTATTCGGAATCGTCATTAGAAATGATAACGATTAATCGGCCATGTGCGATTGTTGCTTCTTTTGTTGCCACTTTATCGTTCGACGCGTTCGATACAATTCCAGTAACAATATAGTTGCGGGTTTGTTTACGAGGATAATTCTATAGGACAGAAATTAGTTAATATTCAATATCATAGAACACCCTTAGAATTTTGCTCTGGATAGTTAAAATTTTGTTAAATTAACTTTGTCAGGGAGAATTTTCCATTTAATTCTGATCCAAACTTCTATTCCTTGAATACTGTGTCAGGTAATTAGAATTGTATCGAGTTACCTTTGCCAGAAGAATTTTACGTTTTCATCCCCCTTATTCGTCACCTATTTAAATACAAGTGTGTCGTTATTGATTAAATAACGCTACAGTCCTAATTAAATACATTCTCCTCGCAATTAAAAGCGAAATTCAAAAATAAACACCAGCAGATTTCTCGTTATCGTTAGCATGAAATAACCAATTAATTAATTGACTCGTTTTCCACTTAGGAGGCTTGAGAAAGGAAAAAAAAGAACGAGAGATAATAAAAGAAGATGGATTACCCCCGGGGTTAACGAGAATCTTTATTTCTTTTCCTTCTTTTTTCTGAAAATTGTATAACATCGAGCAGATAACGCGCGATTGTTGAATAAAAATCGTAAGCCGGCTCGTTAAACCGATGAACTTGCCAGATTCACCGATTAATTATCGGGGAAGGAAATTGCAATCACGCGCACGCACCGTGGCCGTACGATGTTAAAACGCGAGAAATCGAAACGATATCGTTGAACCGGATGCGTCATTATCTGACCATGTATCATCTCGCAGGCGGGATGAACAACTATTCGAAAGAATATGATTTTCTTTCAGAACCACGACCTATCGTCCGCCGGTTTGCTACGTAAACTGGAAATTTACATCGACGTCAATGCTACGGTTCGCTTGTGCCAGGGCTACTTTGGACCCTCTTCTCTCGCTTTCAGCTTATAAGAATTTTGTATCAGAAGAACATGATATGCCAGGAGTTATTCGTGCCACTTTTTGGAATTTTAGTGATGTCAAATTCCAGGAATGACCGAAAACGTATTTTAAAGAAGTGTACGTGACGCGGGAACTCCAGTTTCCGAAATCTGAAAACTGCCCCTGGTAGCCATAGTACAGCCGTACATCTATGTATGTATATTACCGACACGCATTTGGACGGTATTTAGGGAGGAAAATACTAATTAATATAATTAATATTAAACATTAAACGAAGAAACAAAAAAAAAGCGATTTGTGTGCTGTAAAATGAAAAAGATTGTGAACCATCGAGCAGTGTCATCTGGTCGCGACGTTTCGAAACCGGATATCCGACGTGCGATCAACTGCGCAAGAATTGTAAGGGGAACAAGGGTTGAAGAAGCTTGCAATGATTTTAGCGAAAGGTTTGAGTCACTATCGATTAAGTGTTTATTCTATTTGAAAATTATTAATAAATTCTATCGTGTGCTTAAAGGTGCCTACGATAATAGTGGAAGGGTTTCAACCCTTTCTGTATCCACGCGTTAAGTAAAACAAGAGGATGATCCTTTTAAGAATTTCTTAGGAATCATTACTACAATTATATCCAGTAATTTTCAATACGAAGAAGTTTCCATTAAGTACAAATACTATTAAAATTAAAATTAGATTTAAAAAAAGAAATATTGTTTATAAAACGTTAATAAAGAAAACTACCCCCAACAAACATATTCCTGATATTTGTTACAAATAACATTCTCCTCCCTTTCGTGTTCTATCCACGCGATTTATGAACCGAAAGGGTTAATTTGATGAAACGTGCGAGCGTCGAAGCGTAAAACAAGAACGATTGAAACAAACGGACGAACAATGGAACACCCATCGCTAGTCGATCGGGTGAACACAAGTCGGGGGTTGTAGATTGCGCGGGCGCAAATGTCAGGACTATCGATTTCGCGAGCAAAAGGTGGCACACGGTCGGCCATCGATTCGAAGCTCGTCTAAAAGGATTGTAGCTGGTGATTCCGAAAAGACGGGACGAATTTCTGTGCCGAGCCGTCGAACGGGGGAGAACCGATTCCCGACGATCTATTCGAGAAGAAGAAGAAAGCTCGGATCTGTGCTTGACGTCGTGATAAATCGGTTGTGCGTGTACGTTCCGGGGAGATCGAGGAACGGGCCGAGGAAGTTGGACCTTCGAGTCTAGTCATGCAGAATTATGGACACGAAAATTACGATTATGGGTCTGTCGAGGAGACGTCTCATCAACCAAGAACGTTGCCGCAGGTACCGATAATAAACGTTTAATATACTTATCGTAGAATCAAGGTTTCGTTAGATGAATACAGAGTATTCTGTGTTTTATTAGTCATGATTTTTGGATAATTTAGCAAACAGAACGTAAATGGACCCATCAGGTGCTTAGATTTCTATTTAAATTAAATACAAGGTGGTATAAAAATTGTATCAGGTATTAGTTTGCTACCTGTTCTATCATCTTAACAGAATGTTCTCTGTTTTGTTTCACATGAGTTTTGATCGATGGAAACTTTTAAGTAAAAGATTGTTGGATCTTATTTTAATCGAAACATCTCTGGATCATCACTGATCCATATTTTGATGTTCGAGGGTTAAATAGAAGTAAATTGCGTTGATATTATTCAAATTTCATGACAAACAGATGCAAAAATTATTATATCATAAATATGGTAAGAGATTGTTGACTCGAATGGTGCCTCCTTCGATTGGAAATCGTTATTTGTTGAATTTTAATCAATATTTCTGTAGCCGCGAAAGGAAACGATCTCAGTTGGCTAATTGAAAGCCATTTTCACTGTGTGTGTATATTTTCAGGTACCAGGTGCTCGACCCATGGTGGATCCCCAGGCGGAAGGCGAAGTTGACCCCAACCTGTATCCCCAACCAAAGGAGGCGACCCATAAGATCCGTGGCAAGAGTGACGTGATCGAATACCTGTTTGGCTCCGTCGATCAGGAACTGCTGACCGTGAAAACCTTCTATTTCTTCTTCTACTCGGCCTTCGGCTCCCTTTTCCCCCTAATGGGTGTCTACTTCAAGCAGATGGGCATGAACGCCGGTCAATGCGGTCTCTTGATGGGAATCAGGCCTTTGGTCGAGTTCCTTAGCGCACCTTTCTGGGGATCTTTAGCCGACAGGTGAACGGTTACATAATTTTTATTACTTCTAACAAATGCTGGACATGTAGATTCATAATAGATCTTAGGGATTTACTGTATGCGCGTATAAGTGCACTGCACATTTACCTTATTTTCTATCTAATTCAGAAACTCCTGTCAAATTCCATTTCCCAAAGCGGTTTCCTCCTTTAAATTCTACCCTCGTGTAGGTGTACCTCGTTTCCTTATCTATTGACGTAAACAGCTTTGCTGCCCTCCATTTCGTTGAGAGAATTCAATAAATGATGGGAAGCTGGGTTAACTCTTCAGCTGACACCCTATTAAGAAATCAATACATTTGATTAAAATTAATAGTCAGGCCCAATCGTAACTCTGATGCTAACTACGATGCTAATAATATATGAAAATAAATTTTGTTCACTTCCCTGTTTCAATTTGTTCTTTTTTCAGATGGCAGAAGGGTAAGCTGATTCTTCTGGCTTCCCTTTCCTGCTGGATCATCTTCACCCTTCCTCTGGCCTTCATGCAACCGCCAGCCACGTCCTGCATGGTCCCACGGAACAACACCGTGTACCTGGAGTCGCCGAACCCTAAAACTAGGATAGTTAAAAGATCGACCGATTTGTTTGAATTTTATCATCGGGACGACGACGAGTGTCTAGAGGTCGCCGCCAACGTGGTCTTCGAGAGGCTGCACAAAGAAGAGAACGCGACGGATCCGGTGGTTCGGTCGCGTTCACGACAAAACAAAACTTCTGCGAACATCGAGAAGAACGATCGCGACTCCATCCATAAAGGAAACAAAGATTTGAATTTTAATAGACTGAGAAGAGAAGCCTCGACAGAGACTACGACCAGTGAAGAGAGTCTTGCGGAGGATTTGAAGTACAAACAACTAGTTTTTGAGGAGAACAAGGATGATCCTGAGGCGAAAACCATCGATTTCGAGACCCTCCAGAAGAAAAACCGTCCAGCCGTTGTGCTCGAATACAAACGTTTCCTTAATGTGAGTTCTATTTCTGTCAATCTAAAACGAATCAGTGAAATTGATTTTATATGGTACTATTAATATTTACCTCGCAGAATCAACCGATGGATGACAAGACCCCGCCGAAGAAGGCGTACATTCACACGAAGACCAGGGTGAAACCTCCCCCGACGAAGGTCATGGTGAAACGAGACACCAGCGAGGAGATCGCGGAGGCGAATCAGTTTCTGTTAGAGCCCAACCAACCCTGGTCCACCATGAGGACGTTGCACAAAGCGGCGTTATCGGAAAACGAAGATATGCACGAAAACAGGGACGAGCAGGACGCCGAGGTGCCTTTGGTCAGAAGGAAACGTTACGTTTGGGTGCCGCATTCCGGCAAGAGTCCACACACGGTTTCATACGCCGCGAATTACAACGAACGGGAGAACAAGGGCTGGGTGAAGCCCCTCTTTAGCTCCATCGTCTACAGATTACCGGTAGAGATCCTTCTGTCGTTCACAGCTAGCCTTTTCGTCGATGTCTTCATTGGTTTAATTGAAGAATATTCTTTCAGGACATTCAAAAAACCTTCTTCTTGCTGCTACTGTTGGTGATAGTGGGAGAATTCTTCTCAGCTCCTGCGATAACCTTGGCGGATTCGGCTGTCATCACCTTGCTGGGCGAGGATGCGGATAGGTAAAGGCGAATTTCCATGCAGTTCCAATTATCATTATAGAAATAAGGGTTTTTGCTGATTACTGTACGTTTCTTTTATCGCAGGTACGGCCATCAGCGAATGTTCGGTAGTTTGGGCTGGGGCCTGGCCATGTTCTTCGTGGGTATCGCTTTGGACCACAGCACCGCCTTTTCGGAGCACCCATGCGGCCCAGACGCCAGGGAGAAAAACTACACGATCTGCTTCGCAATCTTCAGCGTCCTGATGGGTGCAGCGTTGATCACTGCCACGCAAATTAACTTCAAGTACGATGTGGTCGTTTCTGAACCGGTAAGTAATTACACTGGACTCATTTACCTAGAGAAAAGAGTGTGAAGGTCATGAAATTAGCCAACCAAATGTTACAATTATAACTTGTTTTATTATACAGGAAGAGATCAAGCCACCGGCTGAACCAACTAGAGAAGAGCAGCTGCAGAGTCAACTGTCTCAGCAGCTGAATCTTCCCAGTCTTCAGGATTCATCGGCGGCTGTGAACCCTAAGCCTCAGCCTCCAGAGGGCAAGGTACCAAAAGCTGATCTCTTTTACGATATATTAGTTCTTCCACAAAAATGCCTCGTTTGCCATTTCAGACGAAAATGTTCGCTCAAACGATGCGGGAGATCCCGGAATGGGTGACCGTGTTGAAGCAATTCAAAGACTTGAAGTGCGCCTCCTTCCTCTTCGTAGCCTGGTTCATGGGTTTCGGTATCGGTCTGATCTTCACCTTCCTGTTCTGGCACCTTCAAGATTACGGTGGCACACCCACCCTGTTCGGCGTCGCTTCCGTGATCAACCACATCTCCGAGATATTCGCCTACTTCTTCAGCTTCAAGCTGATCCGTCAGATCGGCCACGTGAAGGTACCACGGTGTACCTGACCAGGAACATTATATTAGATATGACAGAAAACCAGAAGACTAGATCGTGGAACAATTTTAATCTGAATCCTCTCGTACCGACACTGATTTCCAGGTGTTGTGCATGGGACTGGGCGGCAACGTGTTCCGTTTCCTGTACATATCCTGGCTGACGACACCCTGGTGGGTGCTGCCCTTCGAGTTCATCCAAGGTATCACCCACGCCGCGGTGTGGGCTGCTTGCTGCAGCTACATATCGCACAACACGCCCCCGCAGCTGCGCAACAGCGCCCAAGGTGTTCTTCAAGGTATACACCATGGTCTTGGCAGGGGATGCGGCGCCGTCATCGGCGGGATGTTCGTGGACGCTTACGGTGAGTCCTCTCGTCGATTCTACAATGATAAAACGGGACAACAGAGATCAGACATCGATCGTTTAGAATTGGGATAGGCTTAGTCTCTGAAACGACCTAATTTGGAACTGGGACACCTATTTCAGGAACGACCGCGACTTTCAGGGCGTACGGGTTGATCTGTATGGTGGTTCTGGGCGGTTTCGTGTTTATCAACTTCTACAGGAAGGACACCGGCTTCGTATCGGACCTGCCGCAAACGGAAGACCCACATCAGGTAGCGGAAGCGACGCACCTGGCGCCCCACGGTGTTCCCAGCAACGCCATTCCTCGTGCCCTTAGCTCCACTCGGCTCCACGAGCTGGGGAACACCGATTACCAGTCGAACAACACGAGGTACCAGAACAGGCTGCAACCTACTGACGTTAGTAATATGGGGACAAATGGAGGTGAGTTATCATTCAGAAAAACACATGAAGAATATACCTTTGTAACTTCATTGTAAGATCTTAAGATCTTACTGCTCTTAAAAATATAATAAACATGATTTTGACGGGGGTTGTTGCAGGCGTAGTGAACCCAACGAATCCATTCCTGAACGGTGGAGGCGGCGGTGGAGGTGGCTATAATTACGGTATGACTGGCAAAGGCGAGGACGAGTATATCCGTAGGAGCTTCCAGGTTTAGTAAAATCATTCTAATTAGAACGTCCACGAGATGACGACGTTTGTTGAAACTTCTACGCAATACTCTCTCTTGAAAGAATCATTTTTATTTACTTTTTTCTCTTTTTATATTTCATTTCGTATCTTTGGCTACTTATCCAGGAACTTAACCCAGTGCGATTATGGCATCGTTAGATAAAAGATAACATATTAAGCAACAAAATTTTATTTACTTATGCGAAATTTATGTTCGAATCGTTTTTTTTTTTTTAAAGAGATAAGATTATTGGGCGTGTACAATGGTTTTATTAAAATTTTATTAATTAATTTGATTGAAATTACCTTAAAAACTTTTGCACACTCCTAATAAAGTGTTATAATTGGGTTGGATAATTAGCAAGGGACAACTTGTCTTCGCCATAATTACATTGGGTTAAAAATCCACCTATCCATTTGATTGAACGATTTTTATCGTTTCGTGTAGCTCTACAATGAAGTGATCAGCAGAGAATTCGACCTGATTAAGCCACCGCCGATAGTGACCCACCTACACGCTCAACAACCATGCACCAACCCCTTCCATCAGCACGATTACGAGTGGTAACAGTCCGGGATGTTCGATCCTACTTGAACAGACCAGAACGACCAGACACACTGATCGATGAACAAGGGAAACTGGGTCCGGAGAACCAAGAGTCAGAGAGGAGGACCAGGACTCGAAGAGATGGAACATTTTTTACTCGGGGCTATTAAGAAGACCTTAGAGAACTTCCCTGTCGGGTAGCAATGGCTCTCTCCATGAGAGGGTGTATCAGTGAAACGAAATACATACCATCCGATCGATGTATTTTATTAGAGGTGAGATTGGGATGTAGGTACGCTCGGGTGCAACGTAAGGCTTCTCTTCGTCAAGATAAGTGTTCATTATTTGCATCATAAGTGAAAATTATTGGTTAGTGACAAAACTCTCAAGGAATTAGGTGACTTTTAAACGTCTACTTTCGTTTCCAAATTTCCAATAGAAATCTACACAACGAATTACTCCACTATTTTTCAAAGAATGTATGTCACCACTAAAATTTAATTTTGATGACCTTAGAGAAACCTAAGTTGCAAACGACTGTACAACGAAGAAATGGGCGATATCCTTCGTGACTATCAATCTAATCTACATAGCATATCTGACATGTGTAGTATGGCACAACACGATCTGCGGGGTCGCTTCAACGAAAACATTTATCCTATAACGATTGGCTTGCGTTGCACGGTATCGTTCCAGTCTTTCTTTGCATGTTGTGGATTAAAATTACAATGGTTTTGGTTATATTATACAATACTCACCACCGTTGGTATCGAGTCTGTAAGTTCTTATGCTTGGGTACTCGAGTACTCAAACGTTCAGGGACTCAGGCATTCAAGTATTCAAGCATTCGCAAATGTTGTTAGCCATCGAATTCATAAAACAATGAAACCTGAAGGATACCGTGTATTCTCGAATGCAAGCAATTCACTGTGTATTATTGTGTATCTATTCGCGATCGCGTGTTCTGCTTCTCTCGTTTGATCGTGATTCTGGGTCACGTCTGTGTCAGGACTTCGCTGAAAAAATTCGAATATTCGAGTATCATTTGAATGATTCGAATATTCTAATTTTGCACAGTTCTGATCTGTATCCACTATCCCGTCGACAGAGGACTCGACTTAGGCTGTCATTGTAAATACACTTTACCCCCTGTATCTCTCTTAACTCGCGTGTGAATATTAGAATTCAAAACGCCCTGTTCCTCGTTGATTCTTTTCGTTTTCGTTTCTGTTTCATTTTTAGGCTGAACTCGTTACTCGTTGCGTGTTATATCTGTAAAATGTTTCACCTGTAATCGTGTAGTCTATCGAGTATAAATGTATAAATATTGTTGAAACTGAGAGATGATTAAACCGGGTTCGTGATTAAAAACGGAAGCGAGGATGACACGGTGCACACTCGATCGAAACGAATCCAAATATTTGCGAAGGGTGCAACACTTTCGTTTGGAAAATTACATTTCTAAATTTTCAGTCTTCGAATTTTCAAGATATAAGATTGATAAATTTCTATTTATTTTAATTCTAAAGAAATTCCCAATGAAAGGGTTAACACCCTAAACCTTCGAACTGGGTTCGATCGAGCGCGTTTAATTAAGCCTAAACGAATCAGAATCTCGTTTCCCGAGGCACAAGCTAGATATAACGTTGTACCTACATACTTTAGCACGTTATCGACGACCTCATAAAATTAATATCAAACTGAAGTTACAAAATCTCTTGCAACAGAAGCAACGTATAAAACCCTGTCGATAAAGTGTTAATCAAAGTTCAACCTAAAAAAAAGAAAGAAAGAAATTGAGAAAGATATAAACAAGGGTGGATCCAGAAGTCTCGTTTTCATTCGTTAATCAATTACAATATCTATGATTAATTTAAGTATAAAAATGACTTGTTGATATGTTAATTGTTTAAAGCTAGAATTGAATGAAAATTGACAAAGTTTGAAAGTTAAAAATACTTCGTTGTGATGGGATTAATTACCCCCCTTCTAGATCCACCACTGGACGTAGGCGTCGTATGCATCCGAGTGCTTTAGCCCAGTACATATTGTTATATAAAATACGACTATATATATAAATATATATATATATACATACATACATTTAATCGTGTGTGGGTCAGAATGGACACGTGTCTAAGGGTGAGTTTCATTCAACCTTGAACTACATTTTCGAGGACACCTTCCACCGAAATCGTGCGTAAACTTAAAGAAATATATGAAACACGAAACGAAGCAAATAAAAAGATAGAACTGAAGACATAAATTGCTTCGATCATGAAATTGAATGTTTAATTTTGCAAACAAAATCGAAGACTTTACAGTTCCTCGTTTACTATTAAATTTGAGTGTCTTGTATCAGTATATTGGTGAAAGGAGTGCTCGAAATAAACGCAGATACAAAAATCATTCTCAACGTTATTTTGGATCTAATTATACAGTCGGATTTTTGAAGCTCTCCCAACTTGGTCTCTTATAATTATCACCGAAAGCTTCCTCGTGGAAATTACGAAGGTTTCAGTGAAATACGAAGGATCCTTTTTCATTTAAGGGTTGATTTCACAAAGGTTTTTGATTTTCTAGGAACTCGAGGAAGTCCCCGATGAGTATAAGAAACCAGAACGTTTCAATGACAATTACTCAAAAGTCTTCCCTGAAATGTACACACGGTAACGAAATACATAATTTTTGAACCAAAACATTTCAAACAAAAATTTATCCAGGGCATTTTACAAAGCTGAAGCCCAGTCCACGCCTACGTGCTTAAAACAAAATAATTTTCATTTCTCGAGCATACTTTTCACTCACACAGCAAAGTATGAAACGAATGAACCTACATAAACCGAGGGACTTAAAATGATATTTGACGCGAAACACATCCGGCGAACTTGATACATATCACATAGTTATTAAGTTAAAAAAGAAGAAATCAATGTAATTATCAGAGGAAATGTCGTTTTCGCGTGTGATTCCTTCATTTGGCCCCTTATCGTCGACTGATAATATCATTACGTTTTTTTTTATAAAGATTGAAAGATTTGTTGAACAATTAGGGTGATTTTTTCTATATTTTTTTTCTTGCTCGATCAAGACTGAATCGTAGTTTCAAGATAAAAAAAATGTAACCCTTTCGTAAATATGAATAGAATATTTACTGTTTTATAAGAAAATTGTTACAGATTTCTCTTCTTTGGATAATTTGCGTCGACTAACGTGTTCATAACGGAGATTTATATAATAAATTGTAAATATTAAGATCTTGATTCAAAGAGACCGTCTACGAAAGGGTTAACGAATTCGTTAAGATGGTTTTAATGAGGGATTCACACGTGAAACGTGATAATGATAGCTGTACTATAGGTATAGCATTATTGATAGAAAATTAACAGAGAAATATAATATACGGTAATAATGTAATTAATATACAGTTTGAAAAAAAGGATTAATTGGGTTCAATTTCCCTATCGTTTGTCTTCGTCCATGTCCTTATTTTTCATCTTAAAATTACATTGTTAGGAATTTATTCAGTTAATTTTCTTTTAATTTTTTAATTTATTTAACTGATAATTGATCATTCCAATTATCGTTCACGAATAGTTTGAACTGTGGGATTCAATTGAATTTGGAGTAGTGGGTCATTATTAATTTAATCTAATCTCTGGTTCCAATGGGAAAATTTGTTATTTAGAATTATTGAATTACACAAAACATATGATAACGTTAATCAGTCATTCCCATTTATCAAATCGCACACAGAGATAAGGAGAGAAAGAAAAATAACGTTCAGCTTTGTTTATTTACAAGCGCTAAAGCGACACAACGGTCCATGCAATTTCTGCGATAAGAAATAAAACGAAATTAAAAGAAGAGAGAAAAAAGGTGAACGGAAATTTTTCTTTTCTTTACATATTTCATGCAAAACTTCGGCTGCTATTAAAACAAAAACGAAACATCGAATTAACAACTTAAAAACTTAATCTTCCTGATTTATGGGATTCTTTACCTGGAATAATAAAATCACTAAAAATACTAAAATCACCACTTTTGGATAAAAACAAGTTTCTGTTAGAAATTAAAAATTGTTTTTAGTTTTTAATATAATTGAAGATAAACCATTATTATTCCAGGCAACGCATATTATGATTTATAATATTAACACGAGCAACACTTGGTAAATAAAGGTTTTTATTCTATTATTATTATTATTATTATTATTATTATTTCTTCTTGCCTATCGTTTTACTTATTTTGGACAAAGTTACGACTAGAGGCACTAGTCAAGCTTAAATTCTAAGTCAGAACTACGAGAAATTCGTAATTGATGCTCGATGTTTTCTATTAACTAAAATGTTCCTTTTCCTTCCTCCTCTCACTTTTCATTGTATTTTTTTTTTTCCTCCTTCTTATACAGAGAGTCGAGAAATCGAAAAATCGTGTGATACTTGACTAGATCTAATCGGTAAGTACTTAAAACGGTAGCTAATTATAGCTCACTCAAGAATCGGTTTCCTTTTTTTTTATCTTTGATCATTGACCACTAAAAATGGTGTTTCTCTATCGTTCGATCGATCAGTGTTAAGTATTTTTTATTCTTTTTTTTTTCTGTTTGTACGTTAATATGTTTATATAAAGTTTATAATGTGTTTGTGTGTATATGTGTGTGTGTGTGTGTAACGCGAGCCACGGTTTCTTTTTTGTTCTTTAAAGATTAGCGGAAGAGTGAAATAGAAAAACCGTATGCGACGCGTTTCATTCTCGTTCTTAATCGTCTACATTAATAAAAATGCTATCCTATGAATGTAAAATACTGACTTTATATCTTATAACTTCTCTACGAGTGTGATGTGGAAAAGAATTCGTAAACACGTGTCTCTGGATTTATTTATACCTGTATACGTATCACGTGTTTCTGCTAATTCTATCGTTTTAACGCGTTGATCGCCATTAGAATTGTAACTATTAAAAAAAAACAACCATTCTTTGCTTAATCCAGTCATTAACCCTTGAACTGCGGGCCATTGTGATAGCCACAATTATAATTTTATACGCTCGTTAATTCTGTGAGCATCGGCATATATGTAATAAACTATAATAAAGTAATTAATTGATAAAATTAATAATATAATTATTATTATGCACAAGGAGCTTACATTTTTTCCAATTGTACGAAAGTCTCTGATTGAAAAAACTGGCCCTGTTCAAGGGTTAACGCAAACTTAAAAAGATTCGTCTTCATGACGATCGACGCGTCAACCCTTATTTATACCGCTCCTTACAGAAAATAATTGCATTGTTGGGCAATTAACGCAGTCGTGCCAGTAAAATATTTACGTTCCTTGCTCGTTCGTCAGTGAGAACCGGATAAATACTGTATACGATTTAAACTCGATGGTCTTCGCCATTTATCGGTTAGATATTCAAGGGATGAGAAGCATCGAAGCGGTCACAAGAAGGCGATCTGCGCTCAAAACTTATTCGGTTAAGAAAAAGCGGCAAGAAAGAAAAAAAAAAATATCTTGATAATCACAGTATACGCATTTAAATGCAACAACCGATCTTGCTTCGAAGAACGTCACCGTTAAACGATTATTCATTGAATTTCAGCCTCCTATTTTTTGGTATAATACATAACATTTGGTATCCTTTCCTTATTGGCACAAATATGTAAGTGTGTGTACATCGTATTTCGTTGTACGAACAGAGAATTAAATAAATTAAAAAAGAAGGCAAGAAACTTATTTTCTATCGTTAAGTAACGTTCAAGAAGCTTCGGATAAAACTTAACCTTCAACAATCGTATGCTACCTTATTAAACGCTTCTTTCAACAAATCGTGAATCTTTCCTCTAACTATACATCTTCTGTGTAATTACACATTTTGTGTGTCTATATATATATGTATATGTATATGTATATGTATATATATATATATATATATATGCATGTGTGTATGTATATATAATATTTGAAATGAAATCAGTTATTTTGTACAGCTGTGTTTCTCACGCAAAACTGGACCGACACCGGGCAGTGTGTCATTACGGCAGAATTGCATTAATTCGTTTATAATACTGGCACAGTGAGGCAATGATCTTAGGACTCTCTAAAACTATTTTAATAATAACGTATGTCTACACTCATCGAATCGGACTCATACTTTGCACGCTAATCGTTTTAAAGTCACGCACACCGTTTTCATTTGCTCCCTATGTTAAATCAAATATTCTGATAACAACATCGAACTGTCGAGGGCTGATTCTTCATCAACGATTAAGATAAACGCTAATTCGATTAAAATAAAAAGGGAGATATGTAAACGAAAATACGTCACGAGACTTGTATTCGCGTGTCAGACAAGCAAAACCTTACTCTCCTCCTGTTTGGCCGTAGCCTCCAACCGGCAACGAAGTTAACACAAGTTAGAATGAATTTTTCGCACGACAATTTCTTATATAACTCGGTGTCACAGCCATCGGGGATGTAACTTGACGCGCGTCGTTAATCGTTGCTATTTTATCTCTAAATTAGCTTAGGAAAAAATACTGCAGGCACGAGTCAAATCTCGACGTGTTCATTCGATTTTAATCTTTCTTTTTTTTTTCTTCTCTCTCTCTTGTACGAGCGACTTGACATAACTATACATACGTGTATGTATACATATCAAGCTATTTGTTTCGATTTTTAAATTTTACATTAAAATATACCGCTACGAGAATTTCTTTTCTTTCTCATTTTTTTTTTTGTCCCGATAATAAAACTTGATCGATGGATATGTATCGAATTATGTTATCCTCCGTAACAATTGTGATCGATTCCAATTCAAGCAAACCACCGTGCTCTGTTTCTCAGGAAACGAAAAAATCATTTGTTTCCTTTCTCGTTTCACAGTCGCGACTAATAGTTTCTATACAAAAGATGGTCGAAATTGACGTCGTACTATGTGATAGATTAAGATTAAAATTCGAAGTATCGAAAGTGTTCTTGAAGTTTTAACTCCTATATACTTTTGTTTTAAACTGAGCAACTATCGAATCGTAAAACCTTCGACGGCTCGAAGACAAAATATCCTCCTTGGAGGTAGGGGGGAGAGGATTGTCCTCTTTTCTTTTTTTTTTTATTCTTTTTCTTTTTCTTTTTATGTACTCTGAACACGTTGCGTATACGACAAAATCACACACGTGGTTCAAAGTGAAAAACAACAGCAGCAGCAGCGGACCTGCGCGCCTGTGAGATCCTACGATTTATGCTTTACTGATGCCGCATTCTGCCATATCATAACACGCTGAACGAGCGATCTAGTTTGCAGTAGGAACTACATAATCTGCCACCCGATAGTCTGTGTCGTCTGTCGGGTTCTTATCGTTACCCTGACTTGGTCAGATATCGACCTCAAACATATCTTGTTCGATCGGTTTTTTAACCCAACTCCCAAGATGTGCCTTTACGAAAGCTTCCTTCAACTGATGCTTGGCAAGCTGTTTCATAGAAAAATGAAACAAAAAAATCATAATCGGCGCAATTCGTACAGGAACGAGAATGCTGCCCTCCTTGATTAAAATGTCCCATCTATCATTCTTTCAGAACAGATGAAAAATTTCAAAAATATATAAAATGAAATAAAATTCAAATATATCACATGTGCATCGTACAAAAACCTAGAAATAACTTTAATTTATGTATACCAATTGCATCGAGTAAAGAATATTCGTTTTGTCGTGAACATTTGAAAATGTTAGTTAGGACAATCGATTTGAGGAGGGTAGAATAGTCTAGGAGCGAAGATGGACTTACCGAGTAATTTTGCACGGACGATTTCGCCTCCAAATAATGGCGGCACTGGTTCTTGTCAGCGTCATCGATCGTCTCCAATTTACCAAGCAGGTTGTAGAATCTTCTGAAGAGTCCTTGCTTGGATATTCTGGAAGGTTTGCCTAGTTCATCCTTTCCCGTTGTACAATTGATCACCTCGGCTTCGGACTGACCTGAAAGATTGCATCAAATTGTAAAATGAAAGTTTATCGAACAGCATCTCGATCGACACACGCACCGATTGTCCAATTAACGCTATAGTTAGGCGCTTTCCCCGGTTGTCTAACCTCAGACGACGTGATAAGACTCATTAGCGGCTTGTTAAGCCTGTACGGCGGCGGCAGACCTTGAATAGTGTTTTCGATACGCCCGCAGACCGCTCTATACATATGACTTGGGTTCAATAGACTGCCAAGAACGATGCTGTGGAAGTAAATTGGCTCGATGAAGTGGCTTAGAAGTGCACCTTGCACACCAAGTACGTTCCACCGAGCTATTTTGTCCGAACACGACATCGTCAGCAGTCTTTGGCCCTATAAGTTGAAGTAAACATGTTTGTACGTGCAAATGCTTTGCACGAGAAAAGAAAAGAAAAGAAAAGAAAAGAAGGAAAATAGAAAGAATTTGGCTGGAAATTGTTTGTCTATTTGCGTGCAATAACACTTGATCGCATACCATGAGCACACCGTCCCATGTTTGGATACCTTCGCTGCTTTTCACCGGGATAGTTCCTTCACCGGACTCGATCTTGGTTCTTAATTGACCCCTGGCTCTTCGATTCGGATGCTTGTCAACGGACTCGTTCTCCTCGTGAGGCGAGAAAATCCTAGCATCACCGCATGGGGCGGTATTTATATACAAATGAAATTGAATACCCTGTCTCAGTTTGAATCCCTTCTTCATGCGCTCTAGAATCGACTCTGTTGGACGATCTTCCGCGTGGAGCTCTAACTGCTTGTACAGATACTCGCACAAACATCTTCTCGCTACTACTTCGGCGTGACAGTCGTTCAGAGCACCGCCGCTGACGCTCAGATGTTCCCCAGAGACGCACTTGGTACCTTTCGTTTCAAACAGACGGAGTAAAGTATTAAAGTTTGAAAGCGACGCGAGATATAGCGCAAGAGACCCAATAGTCGGCACTTCTTAGTCTTACAAAAATGAATATTAATCAAAGAATGCCGTAATTGGGTGCTTATCAATATTCTACGTGAAAATCATTTTCTCACCGGTTGTCACGCATATCAGTTCCGCTTCCGAGCCCTTCGTTTGGACGATACCCGCCAGAACTTTACGTCTTGCATGTTGCGGCTTCGACTGGATCAGCTCGCTGAACTTCTGGTTTACCATTTTACCAATTTTATCGGCTAACATCTGAGGCAACGACATCTGTTCCTGCCAGTGGCCGCTGTTGGAGAAGTTCGGCAATACGCGTACAGGGACCGGTATGCAAAACGAGGAACTGTGAACGTTCCTCAATTTGGCCAGCGCCGCTTTACTCGCGGCGGCTTTCGCTAATTTCTTACTAGGTCCGGTTCCCTCGAACGTTTCTCCGTCGATGGTTACCGATATCGTGAACTTCGCGTAACTTTCGCCATTGTCTGACACGCATTTATATACCACACCCGGGTACAATTCGTTGATGAGCGCCACGGGGCCCTTCTCTAGAAACTTGCTAGTGCTTTTCGGTTCTTGGGTGAGCGTTTTGAAAGCATTGACTAGATGATTATCCCGTTCCGTAACGTCGCTGGTGAAGTCTGGTTCGAGACTCTGGCAAGTGTTGATTGCCTGATGAACCTCTGGTGTATTTCTGAACTGAATGATACTTCGTAGAGCTAGCTCTGCAGCTGCATGTTTGGCCATCTTTTTGGTACGACCCTTGCCCTCATAGGTCTGTCCATCTATCTGTACAGCAATTGTGAATATCGGAGCATGAGTGGGGCCTGTCTGCTCCACAACTTTGTACACGGCGCCAGTTTTCAATTCGTTTAAAGCGCATACCGCATTCTTTGGCTGCGGATTCTTGTGGCGCTTCTTTGGGCTTGTGGCACCTGATAAAAGAATAAGAAACAGATTAGTATGATTGATATAGCTTAATACAACCAAAATCTTTGAGACTTATAAGGTGATCCGTGTTCTGCTTCTATTAAAAAGTCAATTTTAATACATTCTTGTTTAAGGAGTAAGTTTTATCAGACAACACGACAACACTGACCTTCAGAATCTGATTCGACAGGTCTCTTCAGAATGGGTCTCAATACATTTCGCTGCTCCATCTGTGAAAAGTATGACAAGCTACTTGTTGGAATTTGGATAGGATTTCTGTTCCAAAAATAACCCTAATTAATAAGAATCTCACCCCTCTTATGCGTGTCTTCTGCACTTCCTCCGTGGGAGATGCAGTAGTGGTGGTGCAAATCATGGATGTGATGCAGTCTAAAGAAATCAGCGAGGAAAACAGAAAAAAAAATAGAGATATATGTGAAACGATTATGCACGATGCTGTGGTATAAGAAATCGAAGTACGAAAAGTGTTATACTTGTCTGGTCGGCGTTTTTATCATTGTTCAACATTTTTAATCCGTTCGACATCTCTTGCAAGCGCAGACCCCCTAATAAAAAAAAATACACTCGAGAAAGTCCCGTGTGCCTCGAAACACCGCACCGTTACATTGATTTTAATTATACTCGTATTGCGATGTCCGCAGCGCCACTACTGCTGTTTTTTCACAATCGCAAACATAACCTTAATTGATGGCGGCGTGTAACGTTGAAATTTCCCGCGGGGAAAATCCACGTAACGCGATGTACCGGAGGTGAGGTTGTACAAAGAATGAAGAGAAAAAGAGAGAGGGTGACAGGAGAAAAAAAAGAAACGTTTAAACGACGTAGATTTTAATCAATCTACCGTGACAAATTGCACCTTGCAGCTACCAGGCGCAGCTTGTTTACTGCGCAGTATTCTGCGCATCGCGACAAGTGGCGCGGGGAGTCGATTTCAAAAGCGACGCGAAGCTCTTCTGCTAGAATTCAGGGTAACGAATGCGCAAAAAACGTCTGCCAGTGCAACAAAGACCGAGAACACGCGAATGCATATGTACGTCTTGTTTTTTTATGCCGCTAATCCTTCCTGAGAACGTCCAAAAATAGTGTTGAGCGACAATCAAGGAAACCCTTAAAAGCGTCGTCGTTACTTCTCCCTATCTCCCTCTTTTTTTCCCCTCTCCTCGCCATAAAAATCTTCGTCGTAATTTCAACACGAACGCTTTCAATAACCCCACTTGTAAAAACACGTATCACCTAAAATGACGTCTCGAAAGATTGACACTTTATCACTCACCTTGCTTAATCTTTTCCAACAGGAGTGTCTGAATATCGGTCGGAATAAAATTAATTAGGATAGAAAGTAACACGCAACTGATTGACGGTGGAGCATTCACGCAACTGTTTAACAATTCCTCAATCAAACAACCACGTGGATCGACGTTATTGTTCGAAGCGTCGAGATCGACGTCTTCGATGACGTTGTTCACGATTATCGATCGACAAAGTTTGCAAAAATCATTGCCAGCTTTTGATTTTCCTTTCACTGTTTTCTTCATCATGTGTCGCATCTGTTTGCGAAAATTCCGCACGTTCTTGTGGTACGGATTGCAACACTTGAAACATTCGTTCGATTGCGACTCCATGATGATCCTTTCGTCTCCCAAACGATACTAACTGCCATAGGAGGATGACATAAAGTATAGAACCGATGACTTGAATGTACACATATAGTGTAGGGTCGCATAAGAAAACAATGGTATCTCGATCGCTACTTACGAATTACTTACTAAGAAGTATTGAAAAATAACATTAACATTTATCGTTATTTTTGCCGATTCCTCTATCTTTATCACGTAGTTGATAATTCAAGTTGGTTAATTACAAAGAAACCGGTGCGTTGTAGGTTTCATTCAGTAGCCGTTAATTAACATAAACGATTATACGAAAATATTTTTATGGAAAATGTGATATCACTGTTGTGGAAATATAACATTGTTACATTGTAAGAAAATGATATTTTTGTATTATTGATGTTTATAAAAGTAACGAAGGATAAAAATACTATTATCGATTTATTTTAACTTTCGTTAGTTTTAGTATAATTATTTGCATCGTAAGTCAAGAACATTCTATTATGAAGCATGCAAAATTTGTAACCTGATCCGCTAGCGGTTCTTTATCAAGGTGTTTTGAGTTCACTTTCTTGATTAACTATCGTAATCGTGACTTTTAATAGGAACATTTGAATGTTACACCGATAAGATACCGGTTGAAATGCTCGCTTAAATGCACTTCTGAATTAGAATCGAGAAGATCGACATCGTTTTGGGATCGTCATGACTTGGGATCGTCAATTCGTCTTTGTCGTGATGATCGTTCTGATTTTGCTGGTGAGGTTTAATTAATTACAGAGTGGTTTATAAATTTGTAAGTTACTGAATTTCTGTATTTTCTGAATTTTCTGAAACGTCTCGTTTAGGACACCGGCAAGGCGGACATTAGAAAGGACTGCCGTAAGGAATCGAGAGTCACGTGGGGTATATTCTCTCAAACATTTGTAATAAAATCCGTGCGATGGCTGTAAAACGAAACTTTGTGTTTTCCTCCCCTCCTTAAATCTGTTGCAGCCGCTTTAAGAAGAATGAAGTCTGGCGACTTTGAGCAAGACGACCCGAGATTGAAGTGTTACTTGAAGTGTTTTATGGCGAGAAACGGCATCCTGAACAGTGACGGCGAGATAAACGTGCAAAGAGCGCTACGACATCTGCCACGAAGCTTGCAGGACTCCTCGAGAAAGTTATTCAACACTTGCAAGTCTGTCCGTGAGTGTATCAACTTTATTCCCTTATGTCGGTTTTATTGTCTATTGTTCGAAGTTTCTGTCATTTCGAACGTTAACGTCCTAAAGCTTCGTCTTTCTTTTTATGTGTACCAGAAGATTATTAATTACTACGAATTATTACAATGCTAAAACTCGAACGAAATATTTACAATTGTTTATTGTTTGAAGAAAGATATTGTCCTCGTTTTATCAGAAAAATGTTTTGTTTTCAGCCGCGACCGATCCGTGCGACAAAGCCTTTCAGATCGCCAAGTGTTACGTAAAACATCATCCAGAGGTACGTGTATTTCAACAAAAGAAAAAATGAACATAGAATAAGATGTTTCTCTTCTTCTTCTTTTTTTTTTTGTTGGATGAATTTCGTGTTTCGTGTTGCAGGTCTTGCATAGCGTACCGTTCCTCTAGAGCGCACTTCAGCAGAAAGCCACTCGAGTTTCAAGAATAAGACGAACCCTGGACGATACTGTACCGCTTTGCGATGAGAAAATAAAAACGACATTTGCGATTACAGGATTATCACGGATATTGTGATAAAAGCTAATAAATTATTATATAACTAAAAGTTTTGGAAAAATTTGATATTTTTCTGAGGTGGAAGAGCAAGGGATGAAAATGTATATGTCGACTATCGGGACAAAAGGATAAGGTTACAGAAAGAGGAATGACCAATCAGAAATGTTCCTTCCTCTAGGTAGCTGTGTACCGAGCTGGAAAATTCGCTGGAACTCGGATTAAAGGGAGATTCAAGGATTAGCGGGGTTAGATCCACCCCTTAGATCACTGGGTTACCTTGCCACCTAACTGTCCTTTTCGTTCTGCTGGTTTAATAACGGGTGTTTTGTAAAGCGGACACGAGATACCCGATCCTCGAACCGTTCTTCGAGATAAACCACTAATTAGAAATAATTCATTGAGAAAATTCGAAAGAATCAAGAATTAAATCGAACGATACGATTGACACGTTAAGACACAAAAGAAACAAAAGTGTAGCAAAGTGCATTGTTCACTCGCCTTTATTTACCCTCCTCGCTTCTCGCCATTTGTTACCCCTTCTCTCATCAACATCACCTTTTCTTCTTCTTCTTCATTTTTTTTTTTTTTATTCATCGTTCTCACCCTTGCACTTTCTCCTACGCGTTCAGTTCCTCCGGCACGGTGTGTTATTTGCCCTCTTACCAGCCACCACCTTCCCCCTTGACACAACTCCCTCCCACGCTCTCTTTTCCATCCGTGCGAGAGAGCTTAGAGATTGTTTTAATACCCCGATGGGCAGAACTGTGACCCAGTTCCACCACCTTGAATATAGACACAACCTAAGCTACGTTTTCAGAAGTCGACCAAAGGCACGCGCACCACCCCTGCCGAACGCAAACCGTCTCCCTCCCGAGAAGGAACTTGCCCGCCAAGGGTTGCACGCTTTCGTCCACCCGTTACAACACCGAATCGTTCGTAGAATTCATTAGAATAAATTAAAACCTTCGCTTTCGATCGTATTCTCGACGTGTGTAGTTTTCGGAAGAATTTAAAAAAATATTATTTCGTACACGAACCGGAAGAAACCATTTTTTAGCGGGACGTCTATACGCGTCGAGAATTCGCAAAGGGAGTTAACCCTTTAATCATCCCCGTTGTCCTTTCACGCTCGCCAACTTATCTTCGAAAAACACTCGCTTCCGGCTGATCCACCGAATAACTTTCGATGTCCATTTTTCTTCTTCTTTTTCCCTTTTTTTTTTCTCTTGCCGGAGCTTTCGTGAATTATGGTCGGCAAACATCGACGAAGATTTCGTCGGCCAGCATACCGATTAAGGTGGATCAACGTTTGCGCAAGCGGTGAAATAATCCCTGATTCAAAGGGAATCGGTGATCCAATATTTGAAAGACCGTGTATCCGGGCTCCTCCACGGGGGGAATTTACAAACCGTGAAACCGTGCACCTGCCCAAGGTGGTTACTGTTGTTTATACATGCAAATATTTAACCACACGTTAAATAACAAAATTGCAATAAAAACTTTGATCAGGTTTAAGTAAAATTGAAATAAATGATACATTATTTGTAAATGAAATATAAAAGTTACACAATAAATAATAAATTAAATAGATTTGTATTTCCAAACAACAATTCATACTGAAAATGATAAAAATTAAGTTTAAATGATTGCTGGTTAGAATTATTGAATAAAAAAATAGATAATTGTAAAGGGAGCTACGTGTCCAACAGACGGTCAAGAAGTCGCGATTCTTTTTTATGATAAAAGTATTAAAGAATAATATATTTTGGCGAGGAATAATTGAACGTGTCATAGGTTTGAAGAATGAAATAAAAAAGGTAGGGAGGGGGTGAATTTATTATCGGCGAGGAGGGTGATATTTGGGACAGCGGCGGAGGCAGCCTGGCCTGGTGGCGTTACCTGGCGCCTTTCCAACAATGTGTTCGCACTTTTTAGCCCGTTGGTATTTGGTCGATTGCGCGGCGACGATACGTCTATGTGAATATTTTCAGCCGTGTTTCGGACGTTTTCGAAATGAATGGTGAAAAAAAAAATCGCAATTTAGGGTGATTACAAGCCATGGGAACAAATTAACAGTCATAGAAGTTCTATCGTGAATTACGATGAACTTAATTTACAATAAATACGATTATAAGTGTCAGTTTGTCTAACTTTTCTGTCATGAATGCGTGTCAGACTTCACCTATGTTCAAACGAATCAAAATGATCGAAAAATTGAAATAATAAATTTAGAATGTTGTTTAATCGTACGTTTGGGTCGCATTTATCCAAGGATACGATTCGTCAATGAGTCGAAAATGAAATTGTCCTCATTGTAGAGGAACTTTCTCAATCTAGCTGGACCTCGAGTGGCCTTTTATCGGGCCGGTAATTAACTGGCTGACGATTTTTCTTCGCTACAACGGTCAATTTAAACTTTATTAATGAAGGGACCACGTTTCATTAAGCCCTCGTCCTTAACCACCAACCACCTAACGTTTGATCAAACCGCCGATTACCGTGTTTATATTTTATCCCCGTCCAATGATGCCCTTACATCCCTCGAACCCACCCTTTATCTTTTTTTAAGTAAATAATTTACGAATAGAAATTTTAAATTCGAAAAATTCGCCTTCAATATCGACCTATCTACGGATCATTGAATTCCCGGGAAGGGATAGTAGAATCGAAAGGGTATTCGGGGGTAATCGACTGGCTCAAAAATGGCGGTCCGTTCCGACGGGGTTGGTATTAATTCATTCGTGGCCGGCAAATAGGAGAAGCGGATGGGAAGGAAGGTGGTTCGTTTTCAATGGACATCAGCCGCGGCATAAAAGTACAGCAGCCGCAGTGCACGTGAAAACGACAGGAAAGGTCGAACGAAGATTTATACTGCGCCAGTATCGCAAGATTGCTTATGCTCCAGAATCCTATCTGTCGAACATTGCGATATCCCATCGTTTCTTCGACTTCGACAAAAAAAATAACAGACTTTCTTGTCTGTGCTTGGATTACGACAACCCCAGTCCCCGTTTTGATTAATTATTTAACCATTACGAGTTTTGCACTTTTAGAAATAATGGTTTTGTGAAAATGATCGAAGTTTGAAAGTCTAAGGAGAAGTTGGTAGAAGGAAGAGGAAAGAATCAATTTTTGATGAAGGATCATATTCTCGGTAGAATATAGGCGATTCGAGTTACGCGAACCAGCTTCAAGAATAGTTTTTGGGGGTTGGGGAAGGGGTGCACACGTGTGTGCCCGTGTCCCATATACGCCGATATGAACATTTTCGAACAGCTGACTGCCACAGCTCCGGCTGCGGTAAAATCGGGTCACGAGGTTGATCCTGTATTTTGTTACAAGTCAGCCGCCTTCTAGTCGATAGCTGCGATATACTTTCCTTTTTTTTCTCCTCAAGGATTCGCGAAGAAAATCGGTTTTCCCTAAAGCTCGCGAAATTCTTCGGATTTATCGATTCAGCCTCACCACTTTGTCAATATCTATACTCTCTATCTACTCATAGTTTTGATTAATCTTGTTATTCTATCTAAGTCCACGAGCTTCCAAGTTTTTTAAATTAAAAAACTTTCAGGGACGATAAGTATCGTAAGTAACTCCCTCAAATCGTCCTCGCGGACGATACTTTCGCGTTTTCTTCCTCAGCCCAATAAATACAAATATAATTGATCGCGAAAGCTTTAGGATTACTATATCACCGCGAAAATAAAACGCGACAGTCAGGCTTTATGTCTTATCAGAGCGAACGCGACTAAGTCGTAAAATTGAACAAAAAAAAATGAAAGGAAATCATAAACGGGGCGAAAATAAAATGTTCGTCGTAGGGAAATTTGAAAGCTCGAAAATTCGAGGCATTATTCATCGCTGAACCGAGGTTTATCGTCGTCGATACGCGTTTACGTTGGCCGGCGAAAGCTGTCGGCAAACGTGCACGTTTGTCACGATTAACCCGCGCGATTCCCGCGTCCCGTTCAAACCCTCACCTCGTTATTTACATTAGCAATAATAATTCACGGTCGTTCGGCGTGGAAACTAATCGAACGACGTACAACCGCCATTTAAATTGTCCGAGCGGTTTACGCGAGCCGGCAAAAGAACTGACGGCACAAAATAATAATCGAACAACGCCGTTCACGATACGTTTGTTCGCGTCAACGTTTCATCCGTTCAACATCATTCGGTGAACCGTCAAAATTCGCAAATTCTCGTCGGAGACCTACAATTCTTCAAGCTTAAACGTTGCATATCCCTCAACATGTGCGACCATTGCTCGTAAGTTTGGCTTAGATCGAGATGGAAAAAGGAGCTTGATAAAAAATTAAAAATTGTTTCGGTGTTTTACGTTACGGTATTATTTCGCGAGAATTTAAGTGTTCTCGAAAAGAAGACAGAAGTTACGATTTGAAAATATGTGTTTTTCTCAATGAAGTTTGAGAAAGTTGGTTTATGTGTCCTTTTCGATTATAGCAATTGCGATTGTTTCTTTTCGTAGAAAAGTAACCGGCCAAAAAGGATATACGGGACAAGTGACATGCAAATGCGACCAGTAAGCAATGAATAAATAAATTTCAAACATTTCTTTCGACGATTCATAAATGATTAACGATTTCGTGTGTTGCATTAGCGGTGAGAAGAAGAACGGCGAGAGCAAGGACTTTGGAGGATGTTGTTCCAAGAAGTATGATCCTTAATATAAATTAAATCCAAAGTTAACCCAGATCAAAGACAAAGTTCGTTTAAAATTAACCCGATGGCGATACAAATTTAAGGCTTGGTTAAATTTGCCCTCTCAAACCGTGGTTATATCGTATCAGAATTACCTCAAAGATAATTCGAATTTAGAGTATAATTAACCCGGAGTCGATTCAGAGTTGATTCAAATCTAATTTAAACTTCGGTCACCGTATTTACATCACTGGGATTTAGACCACGAAATTATAATTTAGAATTTGAACGATTCGAAATATCATTAGACTTTTTTGAATACTTTGAATACCTATATGGCCGCCAATGTTGAAAACTTATTCCGTTCTCACTTTTAACAAGGGTAATCTAATCGGATTTCGTCGGTAACGAAGGGTGGTGTATGGACAGTACGGGGGAGAGAGATGATTTACTTTAGATTCGTATAAAAGGAACGGCGGTGCATTCAGGGGTTAACCGAATTGCTCGACTGAATTGTGCAGAGACAAAAAAACAGTGGGTGGATGTTGCGGTTCTAAATGCTGTTCTGGATCGAACGAGGAAGGCGGATGTTGTACCGGAGGTGCACCGAAGGAACCAAAAGGTTGCTGCGAATAATAATCAAGTTTCCTACCTAAGGAAGCCTTAACTCTTTGAAGCATTTGTGGTAAGAGAACAAGAAAGATACACCACATTTTTCATTGAATATAAAAGACCAAATTATCAATAATTCAAATTAAAAAAAAAAAAATGAGTATATTCAATAAAAAATCTGCCTCAAAGAGTTAAAACGATTTCAGAATAAAAGGGGATTAAACATTACAGGACTGTGCGTCGAATTTGGCGGCCATATTGGTGTTCGAACACTTTGCCAAGCCCTGGGAATATTTATTCTCAATCGTAATTGTTTTATTTACTCCCAGCAACGGAGATTTCACGTTTCGATACACCCTTACGCGTTTGCAAAATAGATATTTCATCGTTGGAATTAAAATTCTTCTGCCACTTTAGTTTAAAATTGCAAACCCCGTTTAATTGCGTCGATGGATCGATACCTAAATACACGTTCACGAGGAACCCTTTGCCCTAAACCCTTTCCCCCCTCAGACCCCGTACAATTTTCAAGTGGAATAAGAGGATTTACAAACCCTACTGTCTGGCCAGGCAATTTCTTTCCTCGGATACAACAATCTTTCCATCCCCTTACGTACTTAAGCTCGTTACATTGAAATTACCGTCTTGTTAACTTCGAGCAAAAACTTCAGAATTATTGGCTTCTTTGCTCGTCGAGCATCATGAAAATTGTTATTGTTGTTTTTTAGGGCTAGAGAGGCGGCTGGAGGTTGTTGCATGTCCGGTTGTTGCAAGGATAAAACCGAGAAGGCGAAGCAACCGGAACCTCCCTCAAAATGTTGTGCCGATCGAAAATAACATTTATCCGAGTTCACTGCCGATAAAAAATTGATGCAACCAATGTAATACGAATTTGATATTAAAAAATGACCCTTCGTAACAGTTAACTGTGCCTTTGGTTTATTATTTATTTCGAAAGTTAAACAAATTTCCTACTATAAATAGAATCTGAGAAGACTGCGAATCGAATATTTGAAATCTCTTTTGGCGAATAGAATTCACGCGGTTTCGAAAAAAGTTCGAAAGCAAAGCCACGAATTTCACGTTTCACTGTCGACAACCCCGAAGTTGCCCCCTATCGACCTCGAAGATAAAAAGTTACAAAATAACATCAAAGTCTCAAAACCATCGTCCATCCCTTTTCTGGCGAACCTCGAAATTCTTCAAGTACCATGTGCGATCATTGCAAGTACGTATCCGATTGATGCACGGCCCGTAGCGGAAATGGTATCGTTCGTGAATCATTGGTTTAATAAATTTTCAGAACTTTCAAACCGTTGCTGGAAGGGAAGGATCGTTTCGGGGAGACGGTTGTCCCAATGATTCAGCAGAAAGCACCGTGAGACAAACACGTACTGAATTTACGCCGTGTAATTTCGATAACGAAGCCCGTTTCGCTATTTGCAGAAACATTCCGACCCGGATGAACAACGCGATCGAGGGGGGTTGTTGTTCTTGGAGGCGAAGCTGTTGCGACGGTGGTTGTTGCGATCAAATTACAGACTGTTGTGGCAACGGTAGCCAGAACCAGGCATCAATTCCTCATCAAAAACCGACGGCCGCTTACGGGCAAGGGTTAGGTTGTGGTCAGATGCCTATGGGGATGACAGGTCGGTGCTCTAAAAACTTGCACGTTCAGTCCTGTTATAGCGCGATACCTTGGAAACCTGGCTTTAATACCAGCCGCTGGAGAAATTGTCATACTTGCTTTATAATGTTGATGTTCTTTTCTGCCGTCTGGTTTTATTCGTGTTTAATTTTATGGTTTAATTGGTACGTAACCATTTTTGTTCCAGGATAACATTTCTTTTATCGTAATATTCCTTTAGTCACAGTAGTGCTTGTATTGAGAGATTTCTTTCACTGTAATATTTATCCCTTTACTATAACATCCCTTCCTTCCACTATATTAATTATTCCCTCCACTATAATACCTACCCCTTCCACTACTGTTTGGAAGTAAAGTATTCAATTTGATACCACTGTTCCCTAAATCGTTTAAAGTCTCCAAAGATCTCACAATTAAAAAAATATAAAAAAGCAGAAAATAAGGCAAAAATTGTCATTTGGAACGATCACTGACGACGAAGGAGAAAAATTTCCTGAATTCTTCCCTTATCAGAGTTATCAGCCGAAAGGGTGCCGTGTGTGACAAGCGAGAAGAAGGCCGAGAAGAAGCTACCCATGTGTTTCGGGGGTGACTGCAACGATTCCATAGATGGTGAAAGCGAGACGAATTGAATGTAACCGGAGCGATAGAAAGAGCGACCACGAGGATGGAATAGCTGATGGGAAATATGGAGTGTGCATCAGCCACGTTTTACCTCGGCATCGACGAACCTCCAAGGGGTAGACAGAAGAAGAATAATAAAAGACTGGAGAAACTTTCGGACAAAAGTCTGTGACTTCTCGTGTCACATGCTTCAACGTGAAACCACGTTTTCGAGTCGACGATTAAATGATTCGGGTGCGATTTATCAAAGTTTAAAAGTGTATTAAAAAGTTACTGTACGAACGAAGAATAATCGTCTGTCGCATTATTCACGACCAACTCCATAGATTTTGTTTAATAAAAACGGAAAGTAAAACGAATCTTCGATAATTATACTGTTTTATTAAACTAAAACAATAAACTATCCAGTGATAAATTGAATCTGTGGCGACAGGACACACAAGGGGCGAGTAAGGAAACGTAAGAGAGGGTGTTTCTTGGAATTGGAATTTCGAACGCGACTTGCAACGAGCAACGAATCTGAAACCGTAAAATTCCTCGAAGAACCTCAAAGAATCCAGTGTTTGCGATCTTTCGGTTCACTCTCAGTTTATTCGTGAGACTTTCGGATCGACAGACGGGCCGATCGTAAATCAGGAGACAAGGTTAAATGAATCCTTGATGTCGAAGATTTCTTACCCTTATTAACCCTAACGCAGTCTTTTATATCCCATAAAAGCCCAATCGCCATCTCTGTTCGTTAACCCTCGTATCGCAAAGTTCACGTTTGAAAATTAGACGAAGGGTTGATCGAGAAGGATAGGTTTCGGGAAGAGACGGCATACGGTGGCCGGACAAGGGTAGAACGGTGCGTAAGTTCGAAAGGAAAGAAGGAAGGACAGTGGAGGCGAGGGGGAAGGGTGTCGCGACGTAGGGTGCCGTTGGGTGTCGAGGCGCAAGCGCCACGGGGAACAGAGGTTTGGGGCCACGCGGCGGCACCAGTCGCTCCTCTCAAACCGCGAAACACGTCCCGGCCTCCTCGAGGACGAGCCTCCGTTTCTCTCATCCTCTCCCTTCTGTCTCTCCTGTCTTTCATTTTTCGCCGCGAGTTCAAGTGTGTATATACGTGTGACAGGCGGAAGTGATCGCCAGAGGGACCACCTGGTACTCGACGATCGACGGGATTCGGCGGAAATCGAGTGTTAAAGGTCGTTGGTGACCGGAAGCGGTGTGCGGCGGAGTTACGGCGACGATTAACCGACCTACGTGTGATAACTCGATGGACGATTAATTGATCCTCCTCCAAGGATCGAGTCAGATGTTATTTTACGAAGGTGAGACGTTTCGTGGGTGTCGTGGTAGTCGTTTCCGGTGGAATCGTTATCGCCCGGGAAATTAACGAAACGTCCAATGGATTTGGTGCAATGCAAAAATTATCGTTCTTCAGTGGCAAATTTTCAAAATTACGGTTTAGTTTATGGAAAATGTCGAGGTAGTCGGCGATTGATCGATCCTCTCGATCGTTAACGTTATCCAAGATGAGGACCTCTTGGGTTATTGATGAAACGTAAAGAAATTAATTAGTTTGCGACTATTAATCTCTGAAGTTGTTGATGTCCCCCAAGATAGACATTTTGGGACGTTACAGTAGCGGCAACGGTTTCCAGTGGAATGCAACCGAATTAATAAGGCTCCAAGTGTCAACCCCCTTGATTATTAACCTTCTCCAAGTTGAAAACGTGTTGGGCTATAGGACATTCCTTGGCTGTCGTATCACAGTAACATATGATAATATTATTGCATAATTGATACTTCTTTAAATGTACAAGAACATTGATATACAATATGACTTATGGAAAATTTTGAATGGAACGTAAGACTCGTCTTTGTATCAAAGGAAGTAGCCCGTAGCGTAGGAAGGTCCTTTTATGCTTCCCCAAGGAAGCTGGCAGGTTCGCTTGTCTCTTGTTAGAAACCAACTTTGACCTTCGATTCAATTAAGTATATCCAGCGAATCGAGCTATCGTTATCAGATCACCGCGATTGTTATCACTGCGCTGTTAATGACAAGCAAATTAACCGCTGATCAAGATCAGGTTATTTAACGATGTTCCATTAACATCCTTAAGGCGTTATTAAGTATAATCTTAATTAGACGATTATAATTTTGTCAAGTGTAATATCTGAAATTTTGTTCAATTAAACAAGTCCAATATGATTTTATTTGGAAATGACTAATAGCACACTCTTTAAATTCCTGTAAACAGTAATGTCGTCTGTTTGTCGGTTCTCCATTCGAAATCAAGAAAGCTGTCCCGTCAAGACACCCCCTTCATTAAACATTAATTGCTAACGAACTAGTCAACTGGTGAATAGTTTGAGGAAGGAATTAAAGTTTCCCGCGGGTGTTGGTGCTCGTTCTACAACGAATATCCAACAAATTCCTGGCCGATCTTGGAACGGGAATGGAAGGGAGAGACCTCTTCAATTAATTAAAAACTTCTTGTCCGCGAACTTCTTTTCGTTCGCGAAATCTTTCTTAAACTCGAGACTTCGGTCTTTGTTCCGGAAGTGGAATCGGATCGATCATACTCGATTCGTCTTCCGCGAAAGGTCATCGATGTTGTAAAAACGCTTGTAATTCTCAATTGTAAATTTTGCAAACGCCTCTGATTCTCGATAATAATTGCTAACGGCGAATTTATAACTAACCAAGTTTGTTCCAGACTCGCGACAACGGATGGCCTCGCGTTGCTTTTCTAACTCGTAAAAATAAAGAATCATCAACGAAAAGTTCCTTTTCGTGTTTATTATTTCGCGACTGTCATTTATTCTTGTTTATAATGAAGTTCCACAGCAATGGAACACGTAAACTTAACAAATGCTCAAAATTTTTATAGAACATCGATTTGAAATAATAGCGAAAATGTGGAAGATTGAAATGAAATTTAAACTTTCTGCTTTTTCAACAATTCAGCCTCGAAAGTTAAACACAAAACCGACAGTGTAATAATTATTTTGAACATGTTTTCGATTATAAGTTAAAGTCCATTGATTTTCTTTTGATAAACGTTCGAAAGTGTTAATCCGGGTAAACAGATCGCGAATCGATGGCTGGGAAATGCTCTTTAGGACAAGTCCAATTAACTGGTCGAACATCGGTAACAAAATGGTCGATTCTATGGACGGGACGGCAGCGATATCCTCCGATATCGTTTCGAAACTAGATTGCTGAACTTCGTCAACTCTAAACTCTGCTTTCCTTCCAGCAGAATCGCCGGCTACCCTTTAGCGGATCGGAAATGTTTCATGGCTACTAAAGTTTTAACTAAAATTGCCAGCCATTCCAATTGTTTCTTCCATCTTCCCTAATGGTGTACCCATCTGGCTATCTATTTTCAATTCGAGAAATGAAATATTATGTCAAACCTTCAAACACTTTAACACCTTTCTGTCACGGCGCTATTCTTCTTTATTCGATATTGCATCGAAGCTGTCGATAACTTTAATAATTCACTATGAAATTTATTGCGACTTCTGTAACTTTAGAATTCTAGAGGATATTTTATTTTTTAAATAAAACTCTGTCGCCGCCACTGACTTTCAAATAATTTTGTCTAAAATTCTCAGATTTATAAAGATCCATACTCGAAGCATATCCAGCCGAATCTCGTCGATAATTGCGCCAAGTTTCCCCTTGAAAAATCTTTCGAAACGAGATCAGTGCGTTCCACGTTCGACGTTATCGAAGGAAGGACCTTTAATCCTGAACAAGTGGTTCCCTGTGCACGGAAATGCTGGAAATCTTCAATCCGCGAGAATTTCGAGCGGAGGGTGTCTAATCAGATCGCACGGATGTACATAACCGGTTGGGGTGAACGTGTTGATTAAGGATGATCAATTTTCGGTGGTGGTTACAGTGTTAGCGTTTCTCTCTGTGCTTAAGTAAATATCCCATTCGAATTGAACGGTATTTCACGGACACGATTAGCCCTCGGGACTGAATTATTTTCCGGCTTTAATTGTGCCTCCTTAATTCGAGCCTTGGCTGAGAACGATAAATCTGCGACGCTGGGAACCACCTATCCTCCCCCGCACGGGAGGGGTTTGAGGGGTTTGGTTGTCGGCGAAACGGAGCCTGCAGGATTCTGATGTCAGGTATTTATCAATCTCCTTTTACCTTTCTTTTCGTTTCCACCGTGTTATCAACGGTTTCGCGATGGCTCGTTTTCCCGGGATTAACGGATCATTGCCATTTTATATTTTTACTTTGATTACCCTCAAATTTTCCATAATCGAATAATTAATAAACCGTGAAATGTAAAGTTTGGAGAACTGAGACCAAGTGCATTTGTAATTATATTCCAGTCTGTAAACATGGACTATTTCGACCAGCAATTTTCCCTGTGTTAATTAATATCGCAATGATTAATATTGGTATCACGATGTAAAGCGGAGACGCCTGGAAATTTTGTTAATTATCAGAAGAGGAGGGTATATGGAGTTTTTTATTCCAGTCACGTTTCATTGCAGTTAGGATGGTCCCAGCGGGGCGATTACGGTCCCAAGGGGTGAGTTTTCGGAACGCGTGTCGTTAACCTCGTCAGGTGTGGCAATATCGCGCGATAAAGCTCGTTCTCTTCTCGGTACCGAATGAAAAAGATTCGTGGAATGCCCCGCCGATGCGTGGGATGTTCGAAGAATTTCTGGGCTACGGCTAAGAGAACGAGAAAGTTCATTCTTGGAACTAGGTGAAATATTCGGTAAACGTAGTACACGACTCCGTTGTTTCTCCTTCATTTTTCTTCCCTTCTCTTCGTTTTTCGCTCTTTTTATTCCCGCGTTAATATTTCAAATTGCGGACAACGTTTCGTTTCGGTAAATATGCATGGGAATAACATTTTGCAATTCAATTGGAATTTTATTATTAGAAAAATATTATTAGAATCCTTCGACTCCTTTCAATTCGTTCGAATACTGAAATTCTAAAGAATAAACTTTCATACCTCCGGGGTGAAATACCTATGTATTCGTGGTAGAATTTATTAACAAATTTCCTAATTGTTTGTCGTTAAATTAAAAATAATCGAGTTTGCGATTTTAATATTAATATTTTAAACTAATGCAATTTCGAAGGAAAGTCCTTGCAAAAGTTGCGAATTTAATTATCAACTCAGTTTTACATTTGGAAATTTTCTGCGAATTTAATTACCAACTTGATAATTAATATTACTGTTACGATCAAATCCCTTACGAAATACCCGTTGATGTAGCACGGCTAAAAATTCGACTTTCGCGTATTAAGAAATCCTAGTAAAACGTCGAAGGGACCGATCGATCGGCGAGGATTAATTTCAATCTGCACTCGAACAGAAAATATCCCCGATCCTCGGCTCTTCCCGAGCGAAATCGAATCGCAGAAGGGTTGCATTAGCGGGAGAGCCGTTCGACTTGGTGGAAATTTGGAGGAAAAAAAAACGGGGGTGGGTAGGGGAAAAAAATTGTCGACGTTATTCGAAGATCGGGGTCGCTTGGAAGACGATGCTCTTAACTCGAACGGGGTATTGGTCTCAGGATATTGGTCGTCTCTGATCCTCTCTAATGGAACCACGAGAAAACGTTCCTCCCCCTCCCCTTCTGTGTCGGCGGATTCGTTATCCACGCTATCGTCGCGGAAAAAGCTGAAGAGTCAGCCCTGCGAACGTTTCGTTATCGGTATTCGTACGTAGAAGATAAGCGGAGCTCGCGGTTCTTCGTCGTGGCTGCTCGAGAACTTCGACAGGGACCGCGATCTTTCTTCGCATAATGCAGCCACGGAGCCGGGAAAATCGAATTATGCAAACAAATTTTTCATCCTGGAATAATTTTGCCCGGGGACAATACGTGGACCACCTGACTGCGAAGGAGTTCCTGCTACAAGATCCGTATTTTATTCTTCTCTCGTCCTACTTGCATTTACCCGTCTGCGATATCAAGCTTCTTTTTATTCTTTTCTATGGATTATGGAGGGGTGGAGAACGTGCTTGTAACGATTTAATGAAAATATCTGGTATTTAAATACCTAAATATACCCCTAGTACCTAATATTTAGCGGTCTCCAGCCGAGAGTATTACATTTTAGAACCTTGGAAACTTCTCACGCTATAAAATGGAATAAAACGAAACTGAGGATTGTACGTTTAAAATATTAGGTAGTGAACAGTTTTATGGATCGTTAAATAAGGAATTGGAAGAATTATGTTTTACATATTTGGGATCCGTCTGGCAAGCGAGTATAACAACAGATATTTATCCGACTTACTCGTTGTTGAACGGATTTCAAGTTTCAGGGGGACTTCCCCGGTAAAGCGTAATACGTAGCAGCCACGGCGTAACACCGGCGAGGGAGAATAGAAATTTGGGTCGTGATGGAAGATTTATGCTAGCGAGGTGGCTTTTTGAACTGTTAATAATCCGCACCGCCGAGCGTTCGGCCATTCCTGTTTTCTTCTATTTTTCACGAAGATTTATCGTCAGCGAATTTGCTACGGTGTGTCTGAAAGCTCGAGCGTTCACCAATTGTTTTATAGTACCATCCTGTTAGTATCTCTCCCTGCTATGAGTTAGACAAATAAATTTTCAACTAATTCAACGATTAATCCCGCGTCAATCGAATATCGAAACATCCAGACACCTGGATATTAATTATTTATTACTCGATATCGATGCTTCAAAATTCGTTGATTGCACTATTGCACTACTGAATCGACACTGGCGATCGTTGTTCGCAACAAATCGCGCAGCGTGATTGTACCAGGGTACAACAAAATTTGCTCCGCTTAGTTGACCAATGTTAATTAACCGTGAACTTACGCATTCACGGCCCGGAGCAAGGAAACTGCGAATGGATAGGAAGTAGGAGCGTAAGGGAAACGGGTACGCGAATGGTCGGACCCGGCTCGCGCAAGCCTACCGCCCAAGGAACTCTCGATGCTGTGTAATCGAAATAAAAGTTTTAACGTGTGTGCAAGCGCTGACGTTCGTATTAAGCGACGTCGATCTTAATCAGAAACTTTGCTGTCGATCCAGGAAGGTAAACACGTTTCTGAACATTAGTCACTCGGGCAAATACGACGCATCTCCGCGACTGATAATTAACGAAACGTTCGTCCCGAAATACGATTTACCCAATTTTCACGGTTTATCGCGGGATTTCCATTTATGATGCAATCATTTCGAGCAGCACGCACGAATTATACCGTCGCTATCTTATGCTAATGCCGCGTGATATAAAGTCTCGGAACGAGGTCCTTCGAGGCAGCAGGCGGAAGATTATAGCGATAAATCAAGCATCCGCCTTTCGTAGACAGGCGAGAGCGTATCCTCGTTTCTCGTTCTTCAACCGGTACCGCGATTTCGTTAATTACCATTATACGGAGCCGAGAATTCATGCATCCCGCGATCATCTTTCGCGTTTCGCGTCGATTCTTCCCCCAGCGCGATCCATTACGCGAAAATACAAAACGCTTCGTTGTTTCGGCTGCAAAGCGACCGGAACGGGCTAACGAACCGTGGATGGCCAAGTTACATTATTGGCAGTGTTTGTTAACGGTAATTATCCTCGATTACGCGACGCAGTCGTTTTCGTTTTCGACGAACGCAAATAATTCTCGTTTGTAAATATTTTTGTCAATAATCGTACGAAAAAATGGTGGTGGTTCAATAACTATCGTTGCTCGTCTTTTGGCAACGTTTCTCTTCGGGGTTGAAATATTTTCAACGTATATACTTCGGGGCATTATAACCGTAACACGCAGGCATACGATAAAACAGGATAATATGGTTATTATTAATTAAAATTTACAGCTGGTTACTATATCAAAGTATAGGCACTGTCGCGGTTTGTTTAATTATCGCGTTGACTTTCATTAGCATCATTATGCGCCAGGTGTTTACGATGGTTAAATAAATATTCTGGACACGGCGAAACGAGAAGTGTATTAATGCTGAATATTCGCGTCGATTCAATTTAAATGTATATAAAATATATATCAAATATAAAAGTATCACTAAAACTACAGAGTGTACGATATCCCTAATTATCAGTTAAACATCATAAAAATTACTTAATGTAATGTCACCTTAATGTAATGAGATGTCGTAAAAGCGACTGGACCCGTCGCCGAAGTATCGTTAAAGTTAATTCCAGTCGGCTGGAAATTGCATCGACGATTCGAAGCGGGAATTTTTAATAATTCAAACTATTATCGGACGAGAATGTTGGTGCTTTTAATAAACTGGCCGGGCACGGTTCTATCCGCGGTGCCATTAAAACGCGTTAATTACCAAGAAGAGGAAAGGTCAATAAAAGTTTCTGCAAGGCACACAAATTTGCCGGCTCCACTGCCGTTTAATCATGCCCGTTTTCATAAAACGAGCAAACGGCCCGTATCAAAGTTCCACGCCTCGTACGCGCGCGTGTGTTACACGGAACTTTTTCCGCTCCACAGTCACGTACCGTTTCGCGAAACACAGAGTCGGGAAGTCCTCGTCCCCGGACGATTCCTCCTCGATAATCCGTCTTGTGAACTCGCCTAACGGGCTACGTGCGCGCGGATTCAACGAGATCGTGCACGTCGTCGACGAGAAACTGCACCCGTTCTCTACTCTCCTCTTTTTTTTATTATCGATATAACGCGCACGCAACAACAACGTTACAAAACGTATCCATTCAGCCCTGCTGGTTTCTTTTTATCGGAATTCATCGGCTTCCATTCGATACAAAGAGCGTATTTGTTTTAAAAAAATAACAAGAGGGTCGTTTCATCCTCTTTTCTTTTAGTCAAATTTTAAGTTTTGAAAAATTCTAACACATTCCTGAGAATGGCCAACGGCTAGAGTAATTTTATAATAGAGCGAAGGGGGTGAAGTTCGAAGATGGAACGAAAAACACGAGCGTCGTAAACGGGGAACGTTCGCTTTGTTAATGGCTCGAACAAGGGGTTGTAATGAGAATCTTGAAGTTTTTACGGCCCTGCTTGTTAGAATGATACTAACCGGGGGTTTCCCGGTGTAAGCCACGTCCTGGCAGAATTATGTCCCCGACGTTGCAGTCGGGTTCATCAGAAATCTGAGCCGCGACAGTGCCGTGACTTACACCTGGGCTAATTAAGTATTATCAGGAGACAATATTTATTTGCTGTGGGCTGATGTGAGATTTCTCGAAAGCAAGAATCTCTTAGACGGTGTTCTTTGATAATAATTACTAAGGGTAATACTTATTTAGGGATAACACTTGCCAAGTATTACATTCAGTATTAAGTAAGTAGTATTAATTGACATGGTAATTATTGCATCGAGAGATCATTACTTTCCAGAACGAAAAGCCTTGAATTTCGAACCACATTACTTACTTTATTTTATTATCGACATATTTCATCCCCGTGGATGGCCAGCTGCCACGGGGCAATACTATTAAAATATTTCTGGTACGGGTAGAGGGTGAAACACGGGCCGTCTCTAGAGGGAGTACTTGAAACGTTCAAAGGGTTATACGCGACCGGTAATTCAATTAAATTTCCAACCCATTCAATCGTATTGATTTTTCTCCGATCGTGAAACGACGATTGTCGACCGCAAAGGCAACTTTGTACCGCGATATGCATTAATGTAATCGAGTCAATCTTCTATGGTGACATTTTCAACGCGGCTAATTTTTCAGAAAATTATTCACCCTGAAATTTCATTTTATACACCGAAACGGCCAATCAGTGTACAGGAGGTCACGGCATCGACGCGAGTTAGCCTAATTTATTTATTTGCTTTCGTGTCAGAGTTTCGGGGGCGGGCGAACGGGGCAAGTTCCGGGGCGTGCTGCGCGCTTTAACACGCTTGAAAATCGATGGGCGACCGCGGCTCGGTAAACATTGTCGAAAAGTTTAGCGGAGGAACGGCCAGCGTAAATCTGACAAGAGCACTCGCGTGAATATTAATGCGATAAACGATATTCGTGGGAGCCATAGAAACTGTCACCGGTCGCGTACGCGTGCCGCGGTATTGTTTTCACCCTTCAAGAACCGTGCTTCCGCTGCATTTTAAAACGCTTTATGTGTACAACATTCGTTACGCGGATTTACTCTTTCCCTCTTTTGTTCTTTGTTTTTTTAACACGTCAATTGCCGTCGGCGCAGAATTGCCCCTGCGCAGTCAGCCAATTAATGTTAATCGCAGTTACTCGATTTCGCTGTTATACAACATTTTGTTTCGTTCAATTTTCTACTCAATATTTATTGCCACAGGAATTTGATTTTTATTCAGAAGAATAATTGAATAAATCGAAGGCTTTGGCAACTTCGAGGATTTTCCTGAAGACTAGAACTTTGATCGTATATCAGTCGAACAATTTCACGAGACACGATCGTTACAGTCGACGCAGGTCTTGATTCGCTCGATTTCACCTTTGACACCTGCGTTCTCAGACAATATCGTCTGGAAGCTCGTTTCCGCCCGGCTGCACCTGCTCGATCGTCTTTCGATCCATATTCTTTCTGGCTCAATCTTCCGCAGACGAATTCGCGACATCCACTTACGGCTGTCTGCGAAATTAAATTTCCACTTTTCAACGTCCCGGTATATTATTCGGTATTTTATCGCCGAGACGGATACCTGTTTCTTTCGAGCGTATAAAAGCTCCTGGTGTCTACGAATATCGTACAATTTATATTTATACAAGCGAATAAAAATGGATCTTTGATAGCGCTGATAACGCTATCTAATATTAAAAGAAGGAATTGTATTAAAAGAGAAATTAATAATCTCTCTAAATTTATTTCTAAATTTTTCTAATCTAATCCCTCAATTTTATATATCGAGCTGCGGATGTAATTTTCCAAGGTGCGCGAGGAAAAGGTTAATTTCGTTGATTAATTGACAACAGTAACGTTGAAGCGGGAAGAATTTTGCATAGATAACAGGAAGAGGGTAATTGGAGGAATTTTTGCGCGAGGAACAATTAACGACTTTAATTCGTCGTGTAATTGCGACGATGCCTCCGCGGCGGTCGCGATCAAACGTAAATCTAATTTCAGCCAGGTCGGACCTCGTTGAAAGCACGCGATCTTTTTTCCTCCTTTAGCGATAATTTGACGAGTTTACCTTCCACCCTGACAACAATTCGTTTTCGCCTTGATTGTGTATCCAGCTCATTTCTTGGAAGAGACCTTCCCTGCCCCCGTAGGAGAAAGAAATTTTATTCAAGTTCGATTCGATTTTACCAAGAATGAAAAGAGGGCTGCCTGTGGTTCTTCCTCGAACCAGGGAGGGGTAATTTCATCGACCGTGTCTAGTTGAAAAAAAAATAAAACGAAGAGGAAAGAAGAAGGAAGGAACAATTTCGTTGTTGCAAACAAATACAATTACTAGTTGCAACGAAACGAATTTATCGAACGCGTAGACAAACTGATTGACGTCACGGTCTAAAAGCTTCGACAGTCACCGACGATTTTCTGCCGGGACGGTGATGCATTGCCGACTTTGCGTCCGACAGCGTTTTTTTTTTTATTTTTTTCACCCCCGCCCCCGCACACCTGGGGGTTAATTCCTTTTTGCTACAAGGAAGCCATTACAGTGGCCCGTGTACGTGATGCCGGTAATGCATTGTTAAACGGAAGTCCAGGACCCGAATGATGTCCGACTTCGATAGATTTATGGCCAGGAATTAAGAAGGTATTTCTATGTAAGACTTTCGTAGATTCAGGCTGAGCTTTCAAAGATTCCTGGAGGAGAGGCTCCAGGTCGTTTCGTTTCGTCAAATTCGTCAAATGGGTGCTTAGAAAGTCTTTTCATAGTCTCTTTTTAAGTCCTTCGGCGACGATTTCCTGTACCTGGATATGGAGGATTCTTCGTGATCGATTTCCAGGTCCTAGGAAATGAATGTTCTTCGAACTTAACAATTTTTACCCTTAGCTACACCATCTGTAATGATGTTCAGAAAAGTGATCCCGTTTAAATGATTTAAAAACAAATTTTTAAAAAACTACTACCCCTAATTTTATGTAATTTTGTTTAAACAACACGTGATGATAATGTAAACTCTTAATTAACTAAAAATTTAACATATTATTCAATAATTCCTTGAAATTTATCTTTCAAATGTTGCAGGGTTTGAATTTCTCTCAAAGCATTGTACCTTATATTCTGATCTTAAGAAAAGAAGTTTGTCGGCGATTTCGGCAAGTAGGCTCGGTTCATGATTCATGGGGTTGATTAGGGGGAGCAAGTCTGGTTAAGTTCTTGGTTGAGAGATGGGTGACCATTTTTCAATGGTTCAGGGGGGTTGTTCCATTAATTCCCTCTCCTCTCCTCCTTAATGCTGTGGGTTTTCTCAGTCATGAGTCCAAAATTCTCTCCTAAGGTTTTAGGGTTCTGGTCCCTTCCTAAGGTTTAGGGTTCTGGTCCCTTCCATTTTTTTAAAAATTTCTAAAGTCCTCTGGTGTCTCCCCCCTCAGATGGGGGTCCAAAATTCTTTTATTTTTAACTTTATTAATTTTAATCACAACGTGAAATTGTTGATGTGTTGTATATAGAAATTATTTTTGTGGGGGAGTCGCGATTTTTAAGAGTTCCTGGTATCTTCAAATATAATACTTATAAACTTTAATCCCGAAAACTTCTGACCCCGGTGATTTCTGTTTGTAATCCACCCGGTTGCAGAATCGAACGCGAATTTTAATTAAAACTCGCACCATTTCGTTGACTCGATTTTCAATAAAATACTCCCGTCTGACAACTGCATTCGCTTTCGGTAATTAACATTTAATGCTACGAAAATTGCTAGCTCGCCTAATTGATGATGGAAACAGGTTCATTTATTATTTCGAATAATTTCATACGTATCATTATGTCCGCTGTAGATATATCAATTACAACGCGTTCTCTTTTCTGTTTGTTTTTTGTAAGAAAATTCGATCGTCATCCCCCTCGTAACACGCGCACCCTTTTTCTTACCCTTCGGTATTTAAAAAAAGGAAACTCGACTTACAACAGCACGACTTTTACCCCATCGTATTCGTCTAGACTTAAGAATTGCACCACCTTTTTGCTGTCCCCTCGATATTTGAAAGCAGCTTGACTTACAGCGGCATACTTTTCATCCCCGTCGTATTAGAAGACGCGTAAAGTAGATTTATAATTTCGAAGAGGGTACACGCGTCACGCGACGGTGTTCGATGTATCCTCACAGGTTTGAATCAGTGACGCGAGAAAGGGAGGTTCGTGTATCGGCGGCAGAAACGACACGTAAAAGGTTCCTTGGCTAGCGTCTCGTTCAGGCGTGTAACACGATCAAATAATGAAGGTGGCGCGATGCTCATCGACCACCACATTGCAGGCGAACCAGTGTATATACCTACACGCGTAATTTAACATAAGAGTAACGAAAAATGACGTAGCACGGTTCGGAGGACAAACGTGGGCGAGCAGAAATATTGTTGCCAAAGGGAAATCCGATCGCTTCTTCCATGCAGTCATTTATCCTGTCCTAACTCGACGGTGCTTCGTGCGTCGCCGACCTTCCGGACGGATCCTCGATGTCTATGGATAATTATAGGAGTTGTCTATTTCGCAAATTTAGAAAAACTAAAGCTGGGGATATTTTGGAAATAGATTTTTAAATATTTATTTTGCAAATCTGCAGAGAAAAATTGTAATTTCACGGTGCTGTTTTTATTTTATGACATAAATTTCAGTCGAATTCTATCGCTCGAAGGTGGCGGTAAACCCTGTGCCCTTTTTGTAAATCGATTCGAGAGCAACGCGACGTTACTGTCCAAAAAAATACATCTTCCCTTCACGTCGAAGCGGATCGAACGAATTACTCTGAAATTTATGGGCAACAGCATCGATTTTCTAATTCCTCGGAGAATTCAGGAGGGTTAGTGAAAAAAAAAAACAGTGAAAAGAAAATAAATTGTAAAAGTACACGTAACCTTGGATGTACGCTTTGGAGGATCGTATTTTTCAGTTTATACAACCACTTTCCTGTTTTATCACCTATTTGTTCGCGTTTAAAAGCTCGATACATTGTAACAATTTACGTGTGGAAGAAAAAACCATGAATTTAAAATAGATATTTACCGTGCCACCGGAAAATAACGCGGCTTGCACCCGTAATACCTCGACAGAGGATACCGTTTCGCGAATAAATTAAAGACAGAAATTTAATTCGATAAGGCAAAAGATTCGAGTGCATAAACGTAGGGAGAACGCGTTCAATTGGAAAAGGGGGTGAACACGAAGATGAACGATAGTTTACGGCAGCGTCCTTTCCGCGAACAGTGTCACGAATAATTTGTAACAATTACTGCGGCAACTATGAATGCAACCGCGTCGTTTCGCCTCCGATTCTCGCCGGGGGAGACTTGATTTTGGAAACTGGCCAACGATCCAAGGTACCGCTCGTTTCCAACCCTTTAACCACCCATCGTGTCGTTTCTTTTCACGTTTACCTGTTAATTACTCGAAATTTGATAAAAATAGATTGTGTAAATGGCCAGAAACGTGCAATTTGTTATAACTTTGTATAGAAGTGAAGATTCCTGTGCGGAATAGTTGAAAAGCGTGTCCGTTCTAATCGAACAACAATTACGTCGCATCGTTAATGAGTTAAGGGAAAGTTTCACCTGTTGCTTTTCGCGGACTGTTCAAAGACAACGTTGAAACCGAAGAAAACTTCGTTTCGCGATCAGATCGAGCGTTAACCAAAAACTATTCGCCGATAATCGATCAGATCGGATCGATAGGTCACGGGGGGACGGAGGGGGCGGAAACATTGGTGACGTCTATTTTTATTTCCGCCAGTTTAATTGAATTGCTTTTGGTGCGCTTCATCGAACTCTATCCCGGAATTGTGTACCGCGGGAAGGAGGGGGGAAAAACGCGAATGAATTTGTACGACGCCCTTTCGAATTCGATGAAATCCCACGGGAAAAGCTTTCGGGTCGTCCAACGACGTTTTTCGGAGTTTGATAACTTAAGTAACTGAATAACAAAGGCTTTGAATGGCAAATGTGATTCGTTGGTGTCCAAACGGTTAAGGTTATGGTTTAGTAAGAAGTAGGAAATTACGGGATTAGGGAACTAGGAAATTGGAGAATTGGAAATTAGCAAATTGGAAAGTTAAAAGATTGGAAAATGAAACACTGACTTTCTTGACCCGAATTTCCCAGGTGCCCCCATACCCGGTAATTAACCCGCCTCATCAAGCAACAAAATTCTTTCTCATCGTGGCGAAACGTCGGCCACGAAACGAAGGAATTTCAATTCGATTACATTTCTTCCGGAATCACGGTGGGCTAAAGGGTAACCGGTGACGAGGCGAAAGAGGATTTGCATCCGGAACGATTGCACTCAACGTTCCTCGAGGAACTCGGGGGCGCATTTTCACAAAATGGGAATAGTTGGCCGTGTCCGTGTGCCACATAAACTCCATCTTTCCCTCCTCCCACTCGAGTGGCCGTGCGGGCAATTACGTTTTAATTAAAATTATCTCGGGATACCTATCCGGCCGCGTTTGGTTAGGCGTGAAAATTGCCGTTGACAGGTAAAAAGCCCTGTGCCGAGGAATTAGAAAAGAAGGGGCGTGAAGGGGGAAGGGGCGGGGAGATTTATAATCGAGAGAAATATCGACGAACGTGGCCGGCCTGGGGGTTCTCGTATTGGTTTCTCGCCAAGCAAAAGGTTAAAGGGACAACGTTTTCGAACGACCGCTATACCTGACCTATTCCCCACCCACCTACGCTTCTGATTGTTAAGTCATCCCTGTTAGCCGTCTGATTTATATTTTCATTTGCAAACATTTATTCCTCGTAAACAATTCACGAATATCCCGCGGGCGAAACGTATCGGCCACGATGAACCTCGAACGGCAAAAATAAAAGTCACCGCGATATCGTTGGACAAATTAATAGCCGTCGACGATTTATCGAGGATCTTGTATCTCGTGTACCATTACACACAAGGGCGCCTTAAGAGAAAGAAACGAAATTTCATTTCCTGATTCTCCAAGTTTGTTCGTTTTCTAATTCCAGAAAATTGGCAGCAATTTAAATTCGATCAAGAGACGCTTCGATTTTTAATAAAAAGCCCAAAGTCTAAGGAACCGGTACGCAAATATAATCAGACTCGATTCTGACACGACAAAGTGGTGGATCGAAAAGAGAGAGAAAAAAATTGAAAGAAAAAGCAGCGTTTGGCGACCAAAATGTACGGTCGCGTTCGGCTGGCCCGGGGCGAACCAAATCCCACGGGAGTGGATTGAAAAGAACCGGGTTAACAACCAGATCCCCCCTCTCAGAGCACACCTACGGAATACGAAAGTTCGTTTTTTCTTCTTACCTTGGACCGTGTACCAAACGGTTTGTACGTTCGTTTTTTTTTTTTCTTTATTTACGGCTGCTGTTCTTCGACGCGAAGCACAGCCAGTTATTTACGTGCCTCCATCGTTTATTAGTTATTATCGACGATGTCTAACCCTCATCCCCCACCACCAACCCCCTGTACGCCGTCGTCCAACGCGGCTCGATATCTTATTCCAGAAGCTGAGAAGGCCATCGTTGAACTTGATCGTTACGGGTGAACGAGACCCATCCTGATCGATATACGCGATACACGCTCTTTTCTTTGCGATCTTTTCTCGTACAGGGTGTCCTGCCCTTTTGCAGATCGGGTTAATTAGATCTGTGGACGGTGAGGACGAATTCGTGGGCCATGATGTTCCTGTGAAGGTTTGGAAAATCTGAGGTCCCTTGCCATTTCAAAATATTAAAATAATTTGATAAGTCCTGTAAGAAACGTGAAAGTTCAACGAGCGAACGTATAAAAGGAGGAAAAAGGAAAAAGTACATATTGAACAGGTTGTCACGGATTCCTTTGGCGGTTCGATAATAGTCCGTGTACGGGATAGGGAAGATTTATCGAAAGCCATATTTCGTTTCTCGCATACACCGGCAGGAAATCGTGAGCACCGGGAAGAAAGCTTCTTGTTTGGTGGCGTTCGAAGGATTTATGGTGGCCTAGCGAGACAACACCGGAAGAGGAATTAGAACGGGGATAAAGGCATTGAACGGGAAGATCAAAAGCTAGATTGACTTTTCGACACGGGTAATTTCACGAGAATCTTTCAATTATCCGCGGGGCTGACTCTCGTTCGCTCGTAATTTGTCGGATTCGTTAATGGAATTAGACAATCCTGAACGGAGTCACAGTCACATAATGTATACCCTTTACAGGTTGCAGAATTTCGAATTAGCTAATTGCTCCTATAGTAAATTATGCTCCGTTTTGTCTCTTGCAGTCCTATTTTCAACAACTGTACTGTATTTCAATTAATTTCCCAATTTTCCTAATACTAGTACACCGTATTACAGTGAATGTGATAGGAAAGGCAAAAAGACTTCCGGACAGTTAAATTTAACGACATTTAGATATCAGGTATTCGTAGTTGTCCCCGGCACAGCTTCGTATCCTAGCCTTAATTACGGTTTACGATAGCGTGGCTCGACTCTGTCCTCCATCTATTTACGATCGAGCCGGTAAACATGGACCAAGTCCCAAGAGTTAGCTAAAACTCGAGTGTTTACGAGCTTACCCTTGCAGCTCAGTCACCGTGAAAACTTCGACCGGTTCCTTTTCTCGTTTCTTATCGAGTAAACGGAGTTTCCCTTTCAACGATTTTAATAAATAACGAGAGACCGTAATACACACATCGTTGAAAAAATGAACGATAGACATCGTTCGAGATCCCTCAAGAAAATATTTTCGTAAATTACATGATTCGATGAAAGATAATAAATTTCAAGTATCATATCTAATATTTCTTCTAACTAGCAATACTTCCAACTCCGATGGTTCGATAAATTAATAATCGTTGTCGAGAAGTCAATGTTAATCAACCTATCGATAATTTTCTAGCTGGAACAATGCAAACACGATATAATGAAAAACCGATAAACGCCAATTTTCAATTAGAAAAAGAAGAGCAAGGGTGGCGCAATTATCTCGTCAGAGAAATCATTTTTCGAAGCTATTTTTGCCCCCCGCAAACTATCACCCTTGTTTCAACTACACGAGATTACGCGATTTCCGGCGAACAGTCACCCTCCTGTGGCGCAACATCGATAAAAAAAAACGACAGAGAGAGAGAGACCCGCAGCCCCGTCACACCTCTCGCCCTCCCATCCACTTCAATAAGCGGATTATCAATCTCGGGGGTGTCTTCGATGCACGTGGAGAATATTTCTTCTCTCTGTTTTCTCGCTGGAAGAGCCACGGGCTAACCGACAGTCACGCACAGATGATGCTCTCTGTCTTGCGTCAATCCGGCGATACGATCGATAAATCGCGAACCTACGCTCCCCGTGCCACGTGATTTACCGTCTTTTTATTGATACCCGACCATTCGATTCGCGAATGACTCCCCGGGGACAGTTTCGCCGCAAAAACAAATCGCTGAATTCCTATTCTTTCCAGCCCGGGTGTTGATCAAACGGTTTTGCGATCGTTTTTAGGGAATAAAGGCAAACAGAATTTAACGCGATCGAATTAGCGGGAAACGGCGGACAAATTTTTCTCTTCGATGGTTTGCTCTTTTAAACGATTAGACGAAGACGGGGTTGAACGATCGGATCGATATTTGATTCTATCGCGTCGAATAGAGAAATAAAAAAAATTAGAAGAGTGGTCCATTGGGTTTTGTTGGAGAGTGGACACGTTGAATGTCATCGGGGTAGGTGCATGAAATTTTGTGTAATCGAATCGTTAATAAAGAAGAAAGGTCAGACTATGTTGGTTAACACATTATCTACTGCACTAAAATGTCAGAATATGTGCCATCGCTTCATAACCTGAGAATAATTAAAATTTGAAAGGGAAACAGGGAAACATTTAGGGAGTAACTTTCTCTTAGTCTGACCAATGCTGTACCTTACTACTGGGCGAACTTACTGTCTGATTAATTTCTTCAGTGGTTACTGTCAAACTTTCTTCTAATTTATCGAGGGTTCTGTATTAAACATCGAAAGAGTGGAGTCAAGGTGAAGACAGCCGAAAAAAGTTTCAGCGGAATCGTCACGAATGTGTTAATATAGAAAATGTCGATGTTAACGAACCGTGATACCGAGAAACTTCCGAAAGCTCCATATGTTTTTCGGCCGAACTATCGGCTGGCAATTTTAACTTCGAAACAAAGTTTCTTGACGGGCTCGTTATCCAACATGCTAGCCTAATTGAAGGTAAATCGAGCGAATTATTTGCCATCAACTATCAATAACGCGCCAGTTAACGTTTGTTTGCTAACAAGTACGCGTATAGATAACGACACAGTTCCACTACCAAAGGGTCGGTTGCTTTACGCGTTAAAAATGTCGAATAAAATTGTTTATAATAACCATCGAGGACAAATTTCAATTCATCCCTAATTTATGATTTTTTTGAAATTTCTCGGTTACATATGTAAGACACGAGACTAAACGCGTACGTGAATCACTTACACGTTCAGAAGCGACGCTTTTTATAAACGACCTTTTCTCCCCTTGGCTTTATGGCGCCCGAAGGTCGCGGCAGGTGCAGCCGTGGCCACCTTTGGGAGGGAATAAAAAAAAAGGGGAGAAAAATATGCGGCAGGTAAACGAGGTGGGTGTACATTCGTCACGCGAGTCGCGTGCCGTTGTACCTGCTGGAAAAGCGTCGGCTCATTAGAAGATTTCGCTTTACTTTATTTAGCCTTATACTTCTAATAAAGCATCCCGTGCCCTTATATACCAGCTAACCAGGGGCGTAATTTTCTCTTGCCTCGGCTTCCTGCTACGGCTATAATTCACCGGCTTCCTTATGAAATATTTTAACCAACCGTGGGGGCTGCAAATTATTTTTTTTTTCAATCGAGCAAGAGGTATTTTCAACCCTTCGGTGGTGAATTGGATTAGGAATTGAATTAGGAATAACAATAATTCCAAAATATTCGTATGAATTAACGAAACGTTTATACAGACATTCTCATGAAATTTTGAGCTTCAAATTGATATGCCACAGGTGCGATTTCGTGACACTTTATCTCATCAAACGCCACTAGACTTTCCACGTTTCATAATCGGCTGTTTGCTATGCAAAAGTCCATTAACTTATTCATTAAATTTCATGCACACACGAAACAACACACCGTAGCCAGGAAATGTTAATTTACCAGGATAAAAAGAAATATTTTATAAGGTCGTGTATAAAACGCTCCGGAACTTGTACATGCAAATGCACTGGTACTCGTCCACCCCTCTATCTCCTCATCCTGTCTTTTTGTTTTTTCTTCTCCTTTTTTTTACTTTTTATCAATAGCATCTCGTAGAGAGTCACACGAACGGAATGGGAATTAGGTTTGGACACAGGAGTACAATCCTTCGGCTCTTTCCCTTTTTCTTCTCGCTCCCTTTCAAATGGGCTATACGTGCGTCCAATAACAATTGAACGAAGATAACGGAGATTATGTGGGTAATAAATAAATTCCTAATGTGTATAATCGTGGTCCAATCTGCAATTTCGTGCGATTATACGATATCTTCAAGTTACTGTCATATTTTTGTGCTCTTGGTATACGATTCCTTTTAATCGGTATTTAATTTGTAAATTATTTCTCGTAAGACATCGCGGCTCTCGTAAAGGGTAAACGTATCGCATCTGTTTGTCCCGTCTGGACAAACCCTCGAGGATGACGTTTGTCGTTTCTAAGCCTAGCTTAGCTACGCTCTCAGACGACGGGACGAGGATCATCCCTGTGTTACAACATAGGTTCTTTAAGGGTGTCGAGGGGATGGGCCATGGAAAAGAAAGGAAAAGCTCGTTTGCGGTAACGTCGCGTGTTTTCCTTTCATCTTGCGTTTACTGTTATTATTCGATTAATCCTTTCGTACCTGAGAGTAGAATATTAAATATTTAGAAAGCTGGAAAGCTTGGACACTCGGAAATGTCAAAATTCCTCTGTCCTGGTGACATAATCGCAATTACAGGAGGGTACAGAAGACAACAGGGGAGCTAGAGATGAAATTTCAGGATGAATTTCGGTGCAGAGTATGCACGATTCATCATGGTCGAGCGAAATCCGTATTGTCGTAACAGCTGGCCAAGAAACGGCGATTACAGGCTGTTAAGGGAACCGTTGCGAGCAACGAGGGAGACATCCACGAGGCTCGATTACACCGTCTGCCAATTGAAAGATTGCTCGCTGATTGGCCGGTTGTCCCGTGTTAAACGGATGTCGTCCAGTGTCAATGGCCAGTTCATCGGTTTGTCGTCGAGTGCTTTTTCGCTTACGGTATAACTTGCCCTCCGACTTCCGTTTCCGTTCGTAGAATCTATCGCCCTTACAGTTTCACACTTAAATTTATATTTCCAGAAATATTGCAAACTTCGTACAAAAAAGATGCAATTTTCTCGTCCCATTTATGCGTTTAAGGGTTGAGCAAATCACCCTTTGGTGATCCTCTGGAAACGTACTCAGCGATCGGAAGTGACATCGAATTAGAAAGAGGAGCTCCGTTCTATCCCGTCGCACGAGGGTAATCGATCACGTTTATCCGTGAAATCTATAAACGTTCTAAAAGATCTCGTTCGCCGTTAAATTCATCCCCGTCGCTTGACAAATTACCCTCAATTACGCTTCTGCGATCGGGAAAAAGAGGGTAATATCGTCTAATTTGTATCGATCAAGCCTCTACATAAAAAAAAAAAGAAAATTCGAAATTTCGCGTGCAGAGAGAGAGAGAGAGGGTGGACGCGTTTCGAAAGGGAATTCAGTGGTCGGGCCAAACACGCCGGACGATTGGAACGTTAATGGGTTTGCGGCAACAACGAGGCTGCGATATCGTCGCGAGCCATGCACGGTGTCCTACACCAGTTCACCAGCTAATGGGATATCAGCGACATCCGAGCGAAAGCCTATCGCGACGCTGCGGAGAACTACGGAAACGTTTGCCGCAAAATACGCCCCGTTTCGACGGCAAATTTCATATTTAGAACAATCGAGCCTCCCTTTCTTTTTTAAAAAAGAGAGGTCTACTTCGAAGAACTTCACAAAATGCCAATGAAATAGATCCCTAACAATTGCCTGAACGTATCGTTAAAGGTGCAGATCTCGCGGGTGTGTTAGTTTCACTTTGAACGTGGCATGTCCAAACTTACGACTTCTGACGTGTACATTGGCTCCTTGCAGGGGGTTGACTGGTTCGAAAGTTCGCAATGGAACGCCATCGACGATGCCTACTCAATTAAGATATTAAATCGACCGAATAACGTGTACATGTACGCGCTTTATGGACTTCTGAAATCGATCAGAACTTTGGACAGTACATGGGAACTAAATTAAAGTCGCCGAAGAGTTGCCATATAGCAACGTTGAACTTAGGCTGCTCTTAGTTGAGGGAAATTCGAGCTCTCCAGGATCTCTCTGGGTCCTTCCAGGACCGACGACGAGCAGCGAAAGGCTCTTGACAAAGAGAAGCCTGGTATTGAGAACAGGAGGTTCTAAGAACTCGCCAAGTTCCTCCAAGGCACCGTTGTTTAGGAAATTAGTGTAATTTCTATTTAGCAGCTCTGGAAATGAACATATTTTCCAGTAGCGTAGGAAATTAATAAAGTTTGTATTTGCTAGCTTAAGAAATTAATAGAGTTTCTACTTAGTTGCTTAGGAAATTGATCGAGTTTCTACTTGGTAGCCTATAAAATGAATACACTTCCCGTTTCGTAAAACTGTAACTCAATTTCTAAACTGAAAAAACACGTGTAATTTTTTCCTGAAAACTTAACCCTCAGCAGTTGATTACCATTCCCCGAACGGCAAAGAATTTTCAATTAAAACTCGACAGGCTCAATCGTGTAATACCAAAATTATTTTCCTGATCCTATTTAATTGTCAATCATTTCGCAGTGTTGCCCGTTCGTACGTTCAAACGATTTTACCAATTTTCTTCTATTTTTTTTTTTCGACGTGCAATACACGATGTCTATATTTAACGTCGAAAAGTGTCATAAAGAGCAAACCAGAGGGTCGGACAGAGGGGTTTGTGATTTCGTGGCCAGACCAGGGGCTGGAAACAGGGGCGAGCTTTCATCCGTGACCTGGGAGAATGTTTACCGCTACTTGATCAAAGAGGTTTCGATCGACGATGTGGATGTAGCCTGGCCTCCGGCTTGTTCTCGGTTTTTGTCTCGTTCATACCCCTTGCGACGTCATCGTGGCCGTCGTCCTCCTCCACGTCGTCGTCGTCGTCGTCGTCGTCGTCGTCGTCGTAACACGTGTCAGGGCCGATAAACCTTGCACCGTAGCCGCGTAATAGAACCTACACCATTGAACCAACTGCTCTTTTACGTGGAAGAACGAGAGCCCTCCCACACACACCCCCTCCCCTTTCTATCTGACCACTGTTTGTTCTTGATTTTCAATATTCTGCTCCTGTTACGCGTCTCCCTGCACCTTATCGCTGAATTTTCGATGGGTACACGAAAATTTGATAGCCAAGGAATATAGCAAGTTATATAGCAAGAGGCTGTTTTTCATATTTTAGACACCTTCTAGTATTACAGCGCCATTTTCCCTAGGGAAGCCTATCTACTTCACACCGTATTAATATTATAAGTAATATTTTCGAATACAGTATAAAGGCTAGAATATTTCCGAATTATCTATTGATTCCCTTAATAAGACGAACTCTTTCATCAATTTCAGATCGTAACAAAGATGTCCACGTAAAGTCAGTCGACGCGATCATCTTGGACGGTTAAGATCGAGACAGAAGCATCCGGTAGATGTAGAAAGCTAGCGACGAGCCGGTCCGAGTTGTCGTTCTTACGGGAAGATGAGAGGCCGCACGGGGATCGGCCGGGAGAAGCGCGGCGTCGACGGATCGGCGACCTGACGAGAAGCTGGCAACGATCAGAAGCAAGCAACGCTCCGTTCTTGGGAAAAGATGAACGAAAGCGCGGTCTATCTGCTCGGATCGGAAGAAGAGGCAATCGTACCGAGCGTCCACTTAAACAGAAGCTTCTACAACGCCGGATATCCGCCGCAGAATCGTAGCTACGAGGATCTGTGGAACCTGGCCACCGACAGAGCCGGCCTGGCGATACTCTTGTTCCTGTTCTCGGTGGCCACCGTTTTCGGTAACATGCTGGTGATCCTGGCCGTGGTCAGAGAGAGATACCTTCACACGGCCACCAATTACTTCGTCACCTCTTTGGCGTTCGCCGATTGCTTAGTCGGGCTGGTGGTGATGCCGTTCAGCGCCATTTACGAGGTCTTGGAGAATCGTTGGCTGTTTACGACCGACTGGTGCGACGTGTGGCGATCGTTGGACGTCCTCTTCTCCACCGCCTCGATCCTCAATCTCTGCGTGATCAGTCTGGATCGTTACTGGGCGATCACCGATCCGTTCACCTATCCGAGCCGGATGAGCAGAAAAAGAGCTGCGATATTGATCGCCATCGTGTGGATCTGCTCGAGCGCCATCTCATTTCCCGCCATCGCCTGGTGGAGGGCGGTCAGAACCGAAGAGGTACCCGAGGACAAGTGCCCCTTCACCGAACACCTGGGCTATTTGATCTTCTCCTCGACCATCAGCTTCTACCTGCCCTTGTTCGTCATGGTGTTCACGTACTACAAGATCTACAGGGCGGCCGTGATCCAAACGAAGAGCTTGAAGCTAGGCACCAAACAGGTGATAATGGCGTCCGGCGAATTGGAGCTCACCCTCAGGATACATCGAGGGGGCGGGACGAACACGGATGCCAGGCATCTGTTTCGTACCGCTTCCAGCACGCCGGAGGATCTTCAGGATCTCGAGGAACCGCTGACCGCGATGCACAACAACTGTCTGACCAGGGTGCCGTCTACCAGGATCAATAAGCAGCACTTGGGAAAGAATTTCTCGTTGTCGAGGAAATTGGCGAAGTTCGCGAAGGAGAAGAAGGCCGCGAAAACGTTGGGCATCGTGATGGGGGTGTTCATCATATGCTGGTTGCCGTTCTTCGTGGTAAACCTGTGGTCGGGTTTCTGCTCGCAGTGTATATGGCAGGAGGAGATCGTGTTCGCCGCTGTCACATGGCTTGGCTGGATCAACAGCGGCATGAATCCGGTCATATACGCGTGCTGGAGCAGGGACTTTCGAAGGTGAGTCCCAATTTCACTCAACATTCCTTAAACTTGACGTTCCATTAACTTAATCCATTCAACTAAACTTGAAAAAATCCTCAAGTGTACGTCTCAAAATCTACTCTATCTACCCCAAAATTAATTTCCTGTCCTTTTAATTGAGATAATTGCGTATGTCTAACATTTGATATAATATACGTTTCACTCGAAGCGTCCTAAGTGTTTCTCCGTGGAACCAATAATTCTTGCTCGTCCGGCAGAGATACAGAAATAAAAGGATTATAGTTAGAAACACGCAAGGATGTACCAATAGGATTGTGGATAATAATTGTCGGAGCATGGTACCGGCACGGTCTCCGGGGTCCTATTAAATCGTTCTCAGGTGAGACAGAGTAATCTAAGACAAATGTAGTTCCAGCAACGAAGGATTAATCCTCCGAAATCAAACTTTCCAACCCGCTTTAACCCGGCTTGCCGTGTATTAATTAACCCAATTAACGTACGTTCTCTATTCTTTACGCGATAACGAACTTAACGTTCAATTCACCGAGTAAACACAAACTACCACCAACGTATAAAAGAATCGAATAATTTTCTTAAAAATAATTCAATTATCATCGCACAAACTATGTCAAATTACAGTCTGCAGTTTCTGCAATTTTCCTTGCGAATTTCGAAATGCACCAAAATGGCCTGGTGTTAAATTCGCTAAAAAAATAGACTCGAAAGCACTATCTCATAAACTGAAGTTCTGTCTTCGGTCAAGTAGCAAACGTCGCTCAAAAAGACCGGCTATGCATTTTTTTTTCTTCTCTTTCGAAAGAAACACCGAGGAAACGGTGGGGTGGGTGGAGGAACGGGGAGGAAACTCGTTAGAGCATCGCGGATTCTTTCAACGTATTTCGCGTTCCATTTTCCTCCGTTGGCTCTCGGCGAACGTGTGCAGCGACGCGTAATTAAATCGCGTTATTTGCATACCTTCCGCTTTCCCGCTGCAACTTTGTCACCAATTATTCAGTGCATCCGTTCGCGAAACACGAACGGCCAACATACCGGAAGTTACGCCGGTGATTTGTCGTTGCAGCTTGAACGCGTCCGATACGAAACGAAGGCGCCGCGCCGATCTTCGCTAAGCTTGCGTATAATTCAAGATGAGAACGTACGGGAGTGTAATAATTCTGTCGCGAATCGAGATGGTTCTGCAGATTTCAAGAACGGTTCGTTAACGCTTTATTTACTGGAACACTGGTAATCGGCTTTTCGATGATATTGTCGACTGAGAGATTTAATTATCGTCGTTACAAATAGCTAATCTGTTACTGGATCGCGCTGGATGTATATCAAACTGGGTTTCCGCTAGGGAAAATAACTAGACAGGTCTCCCACCCCTTGGTTTTGAGGGAGAAAGAAGCAGAATGGATAATAATAAAAACAGGTTAAAGCAAGTATAAGTAACATTGATGGGAGTGAATTTTTTGATACCGACAACAGAGATTTCCTCTAATTAATTACTTGCAGAAGCAAAGTCTGTTTCGCACCTGCAGAACGAGCGTTAAAAACTTTTAAGTAGAAGAACAAGGGAGAAGTTAGGTGTTTGTTAGCGAGCCGCGTTAGTTACGAAGTAGCTCCGCTGCTTCCCGTTCTTTTTTTCTTCGTCGTTTTTCAGACAAATAAATCCGTGCACGGTCCATTGAGTTAATGCTCTCTCGCGACGGTAATACCTCCCGCCCCCTGTTCTCGTTTACCCTTTTCGAGCGTCGTTTTCTTTCGCACGGCCAGAGAGCATCGTCGTTATTTATCGTCGAACGTAGTCGTCATTTTTCACCGGCCATAATTACGCGAAACGCCCGGTGTCCAGGACCGAAACGACTTTTTTGAAAAATCAGTTCTCCAGGGTGTCCCGTTGCCGCGGGCTGCCGGAAAAGAGATTGATGGAACGGGGCAGAGATCGATCCGGCGATACGCACGTATGGCCGTTCCGTTTTTCAAGAAACAAGGAGAAAAAAGTGGATGCAGGGGAAATTCGCATTCCAACTCGTAGCTTTGATTAATGAAGTTTTCAGCTGGCAGCTTTGGAAATTAATAAATTTCCCAATTGAAAATAAGATTTGAGCAATCGAGGTCCAAAATAAAATATATAAATAGAATGTACGTCTGGAAAACGTTGAACGACACAGAAACAGGGAAACGGACGATAAAAAATAAGGAACAAACGATGAACGTTATTCGGTTCTCTCTGTACGACTGTTGAATTGTTAGATTTCAGGTAGATGCTGAAAGTATCCTTTGGTCGAAAGTGTAGGACCTCTTTTATTTTTTTGTTCTTCTTGTTTAGCCGGTTTCAAAAGGGCTCGTTTTTGTCCCCGGTAAGAATGCTTGCGGGAAACAAGGGACGTTGCACGTTTTATATAGAAAAAACGAGAAGTAGAAGCTCTCGGTTGAACTACACAAAAGCGACCCGCAGAGAATAGACTTTGTACTGTTTGAAATCTAATTAGTTCTTCTTCCCGTTTCAACGCTGCTATTTTCTGTGTAAAAACTTTCGAGCGAACCCCGGTCGACTGTCCGTTTCAATTATTCGATTAGTACTTTTACGGAATTTACGACTGTTTGAAAGCGACTCGTACAATTGACACGGAAATTCCCAGCGCCATTTTCAGCCTTGTTGAAATCGTATTAATGTCAGGACGATCCGTGAAATTTCATTTGAAATTAAATTGAGAATCTTTACGGGTTTCAGTGGACACCCGGCTGGGATAGAACGGTCCGCAAGGATTCCGGTAACAGAAATAGAATCTTCCTACCTTTAACCTTCTTCGTGGCTTTGGTTGTTATGGAAATTATATTTCTAATTGGCGAGTCGAAATTTTATTAGTGCTGGAATATTATAGAATTCGAATTTTGATTCTACCAGTATCCAAATATTCCAATTTTTACCTTATTTTATCGCTTATAATTAAAACTCCATTGACAATTAAAACTATTTACAGAAATTTTCCAATTAGGTACTTAAAAATATATTTTCAAAGATTTCACAAGAATTAATAAAGAAAATTGCTTTTGGAAGAACGGGAAATTCAACGCGCTCTCCTCTGGTAGCCGGCTAAATTACTTCCGTAAATATACGAAATCTGTTATTGCAATTGATATCGCAGCAGGTGTAACCCGAATTACAAATCTCGAACGCGTCCAGCCATCGATTTCGTAATCCCGCGCCCCGATAAATCCAATTGCTTATTTGCTTTCTCTTATTTTTTCCCCCTCGTCACCGATGGAATTCTATTCAACGGGAACTGTGGCCATAATTGCGGCCAAACGATAATAAATTCAAGACTCACCCAGTCACGCGAAGAATTCTGCATTAAGTCAAGGTTTTTCGATGCGATGCCGCCATCTTGGTCCCTCGCGATGCTCACTTCCGGTCATCACCTACCAATCAGATTCAAAATTAATTTCTTTTTCGAGGTCAGGACAGTGTTGTGTCTTCAATAAAGTTTCAAAAATTATTAAAAATTACTACAAAGAAATAAATATAAATGTTTTGAAAAATTTCCAAACGGGTTGTCATTAAAGTGACGTACCGTAATTAAAGAGATAAAATGAAATGATCGGAAAGAAGTCAGGAGAATGATAAATGGCACAACTTTTGATAGAAAAAAGATTCGATAGATGAATAAACGATGCAACGAAGAACGAAACAAGGTACGAGAGTTGGATGAAAGAAGGTGCATTGGAAGGTACAGGTTCGTGAGCGGGAATGTTCGCGATTTCCATTCGTTTTGCATGTCTGAACGCGTTATGCACCCCGCTGGATCGCGTAAATCATCTTGCACGCGAAAACAGTTCTCGCGAGGGAAAAGGTGAATCGTCCTCGCGCGATACAAACGGCGAAATAACGAACGTTTAAATTACTTCGCTGCCGTTTTTAAAAAGAATCCGCGGTATCGTGCCGGGATTTTTCTTTCGAGCTGAATCGTTTCTTCGCGGCGAGTGCATTGTGTCGGGGAATTTTTCTACAGGGTGATCCATTACTTGCTAAATTATAGGAAAAAATGACTGAATGATTACTTTACGTGGACAAACTTTCGTATCAATATTCTTAAAAATGTAGCTGCATATAAAAGAATATTGGTACTTTTTCATATCAGTTAAGAGACACCCCGCCTATATCTGGCGCCTTTCGTGAGATACGCGAGTACCAGACTGGTCGCGACTATAATCGTATCTCCGCGATGTGATTTCGAATAAAACGTTCCAAACCAGACGCTGGAAATAATAATTGCTCTGATACCTTGGGGTTAATGGTATTTGCGATTTGCGATTTCTGTTGCTAATTTTCTAAACATTTATTTATTTATTCGAGATATTTTCATTCCTTTTGCATGATAAAACGTAAGGGGTTTATTAAGGTTATTTAATATCGATACAACTTGTTGAAAACCTGATGTATTCAGAGTCTCGTGTTGCAAGGGGATCGAGCGTTTTAAAATTCACCCCTTTTGCCTGTACATATATCGTGACAAAGTTTTATCGTATTTATAGCACATTTGAATTTCAAGTTTAGTTCTAATTATAATCTACGCAGCTAGAGATCGTTAAATGCAAAGTAGGCGTACTTTGCATTTCTCTGTTTACATTAATGTCGCCTTAACTACTGAAAAAATTATAAGACTAGGGACTTGAAGCATCAAGTCTGTTTAATTGAAAAATTCGTAATTATTGAATAATTAATTTTGTAGTTACTGCTAGTACTAAATTACAAATGACAAATTATTAAGATAATGCGATTTCTATGCAATTAGCACGAACACAACTTAACCTGTTCTACAGCAACGAAAATGGTACGTAATCGAAGCAGTTCGAGCAAAAACTGTATTGTTTTCCCATTTAAACGATACGTTTCCATTACTTTTGGCCGAATCGCCGTTTAAAGAGAAAGAATTTCAATTGAGCGGGGGATGGTAGAAAAAAAAAATCGTTGAAAATAAAATAGGATCGCGACGCGACAAAAAACCACGAAGGAGGAGCGCGTATAATTTGGTGGCGGAAGGGAAACAGAGAAAAATACCCGAAGGGGATCGGTTGGATCGACTTTAAACGGGGGATTCACAGTCAACCCTTGTTCCAGAAAGCAGATACGAAGATAACTGGCCGTGTAGCCGTGTCTGGGTGTGCGTGTGCACGCGTGTGCACGCGTGTGTACGTACAGGGGCATATAAATGGCGCGGAGATAACAGAAAAAGGGAAATCGTATCCCGTGAGCCTGCGGACGGACAGAAACGAACCTCTTTAGCAAATTACTTTTATTCATTCTCGTGAAATGAGCTCGACGGGTCGTACTTTCAACCAAACGACGAGGAAGCTGTTCCGGCTCCTGCTCTATCTTTCTTTCTCTCTTTCGTTTCCCGCCAAAGACACTTGGACGGCTAAGAAAAATTTCAACGGCTCTAAGTACGTCCCTGATTTAACGCTGGGATTTTTTATACAACGCCCTAGATTCCCCCGGATGCCTGCGTCCTTTACAGCCGTCACGGAATCTTTTATTTTATAAATAGTGACGCGGGATTCCAGGGATTTGTATTTGAATATCTGAATTATTTCGAGTATCTCAGTTGCTCGGATCTTTCTGACATTTAAATATCCCGGTATTTATATTTCCAGTACCCGAATGTCCAAGTATTCGAATTTGGAATTTGGATTCTACCGACATTTAAGTATTTTAATTTGGATTCCCCTGCTGTTTGAACACGTTCGTGGCACGCGTGAAATTTCATAGGAAATTTGTTACAAACTCTCATACATAATTCATCGGAATCACCGGTAAAAAAAAACGAACGAGAATCGTTCGAACGTACATTTCAATGAGCCACGTGCAATATCGAACTACACGAGACATTTAACACGAGACACCTGCGTAAATCGGAAACGACTGTCGACTGGGGATCGCTTTCACAGTCTACGAGAAAGAAATAACCCCATCGAAACATCGTGTTGTTGTTACAAAATGTTTCGTTCAAATTTCGACGGGACCTTTCCACAATTATGGCTCAGGATTTTCTATAAATTCCAATCTCTTTTTCCACACAGAATCATCCCCTTGCCGTTCGTGCCATTTTACAACCCTTGAAAATTACAAATAAACCAATAATTGAACTGTAATCAAAATACGAGAGAGAGAGAGAGAGAGATAAAATCTGAACTGTAGGACGCGTAACGAGTGTGACTAAATATTGTAGGACAAGGGGTTAATCATCCGGAATAAATTGAAACGCTTGTCTGATCGCGAGTTGAACATCAGTCCCGATTTTCCGTGAGCATTTTTCTCGTTAGAAATCGATGCCCTCGTTGCTGAAAGTTAGCAAACCTATGATATTTTGAAATACGAATCGGATGCGTTGGTGGCAGGAGAGGAAAAAAAACACACACGTATACAGAGGAGAAGATCGACGGAGGGGGGCAGCATAGGGCAATCGTACGTGTATCAATCGCACGTGTGACTATCACGCTTCACGGCTGTTTGCCGGTGGGTAAATGCAAAATCGATAGTCTCGGGTGTTCTGTGCACGGTGTGCAGGCCAAAGGAGGATCGGATCCGATCGGCTTCTCGAGGTCGAAAACTGAAACAGCCTCAGTTTATTAATAAAGCGATCGATCGCGTTCGAAAGTAGTCGCGGGTATGGGTCCTCTTTTAAAAAACCTCACGATCCGGTGTTTCTATTAAAATTGTTCAACCCCTTTTTTTCATGATTTAGTCGAAACTAAATATTTATGAATAGGATGTTACCAAGGAAAATCGGAATATTTTACATTAAATCGATGCGGCAATTTTAATTAAATTTAATCATGCAAGTGTTATATTTTTATTTTGCAAAATAAAGTTTGATAATATTATTGGTGGAAGTACTTTTCGATACTCGTAACTGGTAAACGTGGTGACAGGAAAACCGTGAACAATTAGGACACATCGTATCAGTCGGATTTGGAGATCGAGGGAGGGGGGTGGCTCGCGATCGCTGCTAATTACACGAAACGGTTACTTCGAATCCATTAGCCAGAACGTGTACACAGCGGACACTGTACCAGGAATTACACATTGGATTTGCCAGGAATGTCGCGTGTACCGTTGATCTCTACTACTGGCGCGAACGATCTCCTCGTCGCTTAATGGTTACCTCCCATTCAATAAGCATTAACCTGATACCGATTAATTCGAATATCCCCTCGTCACTTTGCTTCGATATACGATAATTAAATTTCGCTATTTCTTAATGTTTTATCTTTTTAAATAAGTAATACTTCACAGCTAACTTAACTCTCAAATTTCATTGCTTGAAAGAGTTCATCCTCGTTGATTCCAATTGCAATTAGAGGAGAACATAATTTCACTTGTTTACATCCGATAGGAAATATTCTAGACTCCCAGGAAAGTTAAGGATAAATTTCTGTTAATGGTCCATGGAGAATAGAGATATAGGATGGTCGACGCGACGTAAGGGTAAGGAACGGCCGCCGCAACCGGTTAAGGGTTGCTTGCACAAAGGGGGCATTACGGGGGGGAGGACGGCCAGAGATTAATTCGGCAGTAGTTCGTAGGAAGCCAGCGAAAACTCCGCCGCTTCACGGAGATCTGAATTCTGACATTTTTCATTCCGACCTTCCCACTTTTGCCACTCTCCGACACCGAAAGGCGAGATGAAAATGCTGCTTTCACGATGAATAATTCACTGCTGACGCAGCCTGTACTCGTCACATAGTGAAATCACGATTCCGTGAATATATACACGTATAAGTTTAAAAAACAAAAAGCGTCGAGAAATTTGTTCCCTGAAGACTTTGATACAGGTGCAAGGAATTGAATAAAGGTCCCGTCGAAAGTAATCGAAAATCAAGACATTTTATATACACTAGTGATTAGAGTAAGAATAATTCTGGCATCGTCGTGCTAATCACAAAGAAGAACAATTAAGATTAAACAGCGTTATTGATCGAGGAAGGTTCATCATGGTCGAGGATAGATTTCAGCCGTTTATCATCCAGGACGAAGAGTTGGAACGGTCCGAGGATTCTCTGACCTAGAAAAATTTCCTCGAGATAACTATAGAAGGAGGTAGAAGGTGTCAGGGACGGTCTAAACGAATGCAAATTCGACTTTTAGTGGGATAACAAAGGGGTCGTTAACAGAGGAGAACCGATCCGCCCTCGTTTCGTTTCCTCTCCCCCTTATTCTTTTCTTTGCCGTCTCCTGGGTCACTTGCTTCACGGCCAGTAATTTACCCTTCGTGCACCGTTCTGACCCGTAATTCAACGGGTTGCGAAACCATCATCCCTTATTGCGCTCCCCGAGAATATCCTCTTACCTTTTCTTCGCAAACCTTCCAGGGTTTGTAATGAGGCAGCTACTTTGAAAACTTCTAATTTCCACATTTCCAATTCACAAGCTTCTAATTCGCAAATGATGAGTCAGGAAGATGATATAAGAAAATTACGAAATAAGTTTGATCGCAATTTGAACGACCACTCGGTTGCTATAATTAGCACATCGAAGTGTTAAGCTGAAATAAGCAACGGTCAGCGATCGCCAAGGTCCCGACGTCGAGTCTGGGATCCTCGGCGTCGAAATGTCTGCAAATTTGGACGCGAAGGACCAAGGGAGAAGGTTGTTAGTATCATTGGACCGACGAAGGCCGGCTATAAATTGAGCTACCCACGCGAAACCGTTCCCTCTATCTGTGTCGTACACGAGGACTGTTCGAATTTTGGGCGTCCAGCGTCACCACATGTTGCCGTCCCTGACGTCAACCCTTCGCGATGCAGTGATTCCAACCGTGTCAACGAAACAACTAACCTTTTACAATTTTTTCAAAGAACACGATTGATCGGATAATCGTTCGATTAAGCTCGAAGCATGAAACGTTTAATTGCGATGGAATCGAGTTTCTTCGGCTCGTTAAAAGCAATTTTCGGGGTCAAGCTTCGCTGCTCGTTCGCGCATGGAAAATTGGAACCGTCAGCTGGTGAGTCAACTCCTGTCGTCGAAAGGACATTATGCAAATCTAGCGTGTCTACTTGTTACACTTTCTACGAAACAAGCAGGTAGACTCGTTGCCGGAATGATGGAATGTGCATACATCAGCCGAGTCCTCCTGGGGATCGGTGTAAATTGAATAGCCCTTCGGGTTAACGACTTTCAAACAACGTTATCGCAATGAGCGGCGCGTTAACGGGAATTCGGGATATGTGCCGAAAGTCCAGGTAAACTACCTTGAAGACAATCGATTCGAGGATCCTGTGTCCTTGTTAGCGGCCACAGGGTTATCGCGTTACCTCGAACCCATTGTAAATCGAATTAATTTGTTAATTGTGAATATTGTCGATTAGATATTCGTGAATCGAAAGAATCGCGATTACAAAAGTAGAATTGCAAAGAACAACCGACGCTAATCGACGAAATATCGTAAAAGCAGAGTTATTTCGACGTAAGTGATTGGTCAGACGAATAAAAAGCTACTTTCTTGCGGAACACTTTCATTACCGCAAGCTTTTCACCACGGAAAAGAGAGAGAGGACCGTAAGCTTTTTTCGGCTAATGGATATTGTTCAACCCTGTATACGTTATTAACACGTACTTCTTATACGAACCAAAGAAAATCTGCTATATTTCTGACAATATTCATATTCTAAATAAAAAAGACCAAAACTGAGATTTCTAATTTACAAATAATGAAGTTACAGAAAAAGTTGAAGCACCCTGCGCACCCTTCACGAGTTTGACCCTGGTTATCACCGGTTGACCTTTGTGTACTCTTTCAACGGAATTGGACGGGGAGGGGAGGGGAGAGAAATTATAGGATCAGAAGTCGAGGCCCGTTAACGAAACCGGAACTGTTGGTGATTTCCGGTCCCTCCGTTGTCAGGAGGGGTGCACGAGGGGCGAACAAGGGGCGGAAGATTCTCGTCCGTTTGGGGGAGGCCCGTAAATGAGCTATCGGGGAGTTTACGTTCTAATGACAACGAAACGTGCGCCGAATGCATTTCTGTACGGCTGGCAATCGGCTGTGTCAGCGCGCGCGACACATACCAACAACCGGAAATCGATGATGGCCGGTGCGACAACGCCGATGAGTTCGCCCGACGTGGAAACAGGAACGCGACGCGACGTGCGCCTCTCTCCCCGTCAATCCTATCGGCAGATTCGCGTTAAAAAGTTTATCACGGCCCGTTTGTACGTTACCTTTCCCTCCCCCCTCTTTCTCCCTCTTTCTCTGTCGATACACGACCGCCGGAAATTCACTCATGACGTTGCGCGCTCATTCAAACGAACGGGATTAAACGATCAATCGCGTTGCCCGCGAAACAACGTCGAAAAATTCCTATCCCAGGCTACCCTGTGCCTGACAATTACGAGTAATTAGCGCGATGTTTGGCGCAAACACACACCTTCGTCGGTAATTACTTCCTGACCCCAAGCCTCGATCCAGAGCGTTACCTTAACGCCTTGTTGTTTATGTTATCAGAAACTCTGCTATTTAATTAGCTGGGATACCAGTCTTGGGCGTTTGAAATTATTGGTGATAGACTCACGAGCCGTGCGGTCTCGAGGTATCCTTCTATCTCTGATCCAGATACAAAAAATTGTTAATTTATTTAAACAGATTCGTCGCATTTAGCTTGAAAGTTGAACGTTTCAGATTTTCTCAAGCCAAAGAAGTAATCAACTGAACGAAACGTTAAGAGGAAAGGAAAACTGTGTGTACACAGTGTGCTCGCTCCAAATGAAAGTGGTCTTAAACGTTGCTAGCATGCTTCTTCGCGACTGGGTCTATTAACGCATCAAGCGCGCCAGTGCATGAACCATTTAAATGAAGCAAACTGCTTGCGGTTTGTAATCGCTGCGGCGAAGAAAGGGCAAGTAATCCCCGTAATTTCTCGAATGTTGAAACGTCACCGTGACGAGAACAACTCTCCCAGGTTCTCTGCTTACGTTGCCCTTCATACATCATTCCGTTTGACGTGGTCGGGGTATAGAAAATTCTTCGATATTAAATGGCATTTTAAATCTCGAAATCAACATCTAACAAAATACCAAATTTCCTATTCTGGTAATATTAAATTTATAACTGGAAATTACAACTAATCCAAAGTCGATCGTCCTATATTCCAAATTAAAAACTTCCAATTAATAAATTTCGAAATTAATACCTGTAACGTTAATACGATACCGAATTTCCTTTAATTTCTTACAGATATTCGATATTAAATTTGTAAAGCTGATGATCATAAGTATCCCAAAATACGACCCCTTTCTAAATTAAAAATTTCCAATTGCGATCTTGCATAATTAGCGCTTATTATTTGCTGAAAAATTCGTAACGTCGACCATCGGTAATCCCTTCAAAGTGTTAAATAAGAATCAAAAGAAGAAGAAATTAACGTTTGATCGAAGATACGGTTATAAATCGGCACAGAAAGCTCAGTGGATCTCGTTTGTCGTGAATTTCAAGCGATTCCTTTCAGTTCCCGTTGAAAGTCAAGAATAAACGATTGGAAAGCTGACTGAATTAATACCAGTCTATGCATATCTCCTTCTGAAGTGTTTATCGATTGATCGAACAAGATCCAGACTGAATGAATAATAGGCAGGAAGCATTCGAACAGTTTTATATAAATACTTTTCTTTTCATTCGATGCCGTAAGAAACGAAAGCGGACGATGTACACCCTTAAACCGTGAGTTGTTAACGATTCGTAATGGGAGCATTGGGATTCAAGGCGGCCTCTGGAAGCGTGCAATCGTGAAAAGATTTCTGAAGAGTTAATTAAGGAAGGTTTCGAGCGAATACCATTTATTGAAAACCCTTGATTTCGTATATCGATTAGCGGCGCTATTTGTTTTTCAAAAACATTCATTTTTATGCCGGCTCTTAATTGCGATCACAAAATTTTTCTGATTAATTGCATTAAATATCCTGGCATGTGGATGCGAGATGAAGGGTTGTTGCTTTAAATCCTGGGGAATTATTCTGTTAACAGGTTTATCTGTTACCGCAGAAACAGTCGGACGATAACGTAGGTATTAACATTTAGACATCGCTAGGATACTTAATCGTCAGGTTACATAATTTTCTTAATATTCTCCCAGCATACTTTGCTTGGCCAAGAAGCTAAAATTCCTTGAAATAAATAAAATAACTTGAGATATTTGTTCATGGAATCCTTATTCAGCCACGGATTTATTTTTGTTTTCAGTAAGCCACGAAACCACTGACGTCGAGAGAGCAAAAAAAAAAATGGAAGACAGAGGGAGGCAGATTGGCCTCGACGATACTCCGGATAGGATCCTCGTGAAATTTTATACGACGCCATTCTGTCGCGACGATAGATTCCGAGCTTTAAGCACACGCTCCAACTTTCGCTTCTTTTTCGTGTACTTTCAGTGTTTTCAATGCTATCGACGGATCCTTCTCGATTGCCAAACTCTCTAATATCGCGAATAGAGCATTTTCCTTTTCCTTATTCAAGTTTTTACCATCAGTGCATTTGTGCATTCAAATTCTAAATAAAATTACGTACAACTCGATTTTTTGGAACTTTAATAAATATTTTCGTAAGAAGACATACACGATAATTGTGAGATTAATAAATCAACAGAAATATAAAATGAAAAATGCATCAGGTGAAGGTAAAAATGTGAAAAAAATTAAAAGGGATGATCGATTTCCTCTTCAACCGAGTACATACTTCCTCTCCCCCGTTTTTCTCGCTTTTATTTTTCTAAGTTCAGCAAACAACGATAACACGATAAACGAGCGACGAAAACGAAGTTTCGTTGCATTTCCCTTCGAGCACGGAAACAGTTTTCCTTCACGTTACGGTCGACCGACGCGATAGGATCGTGTGAATACATAATCCATCTCTAAAACCACAGACACAACAAAATTCAGATAAAACAGGATTCTGATCGTAAAATACGATCTTTTCTCACCCCCACAACCACGACGATTCATTGCGACATATTAAACTTTCGCTATCGTTCTATCTAAATGTATCGAGCTTTTTAAGGGTTGAAATAAAGTTCAAAATTATAAAATTCTAAAGCTAAATTTCAATTAAACAAGCTCCTTTATTTCTAAATTCTTCAAAATTCCCAAGTCCATTGATTTGAATACCGAGGTTTTAAGATTCTGTATCAATGGAAACAAATTGAAGAAAAAATGGGAAAAGAGAAACGTGAATGGATTTTTTTCGAAACACGTAACGGGGAGGTATGTCGATAAGGCTGAAGTTGAAGAACAGAGGGGCGCCGATGATATTATAGCAAGCTAACGAGGTTTGTTAAGCCGAACGAAATTGCGGCCGCTTGAAAACGGGCTGGTCTCTCGGCGCTGTTTCGCTTCAGAAGCTGGTAATTCGAAACGGTTTCTGGGGTAATAAGGGTCAGCAATTAACGGTGTAAGGCGAGAAACGTACCGATATTAATATTTCGTCGACGGGGAAACCGTCAATTACCGGAAACCTGGCTTTCATTTTTGACCTGAATTTTTACGCTCGATTTATTCGCCTTTTCCGCCTCAAAGGATCAACGATTTCTTTCAGTGTTTTTCAAAGGGAAAAAGAAGTCGAGACTCTCGACGGAGGGAGTCGATTACTCGATACACAAGGAACAGACTTAAACGCTCCTCTGTACCTTTTGTTACTTTCACCCAAATTAATTTCAACCTTATCAGATATCATTTTTATTATATGGAATTGGAACTTGATAGATTAATCCTAATTATCCTAAAACAAATGTTATCGTCGTACGCGCCCGTTGTAAAGTAAGGAGCCACGGCAACGCATTTACATGTTTCTGAAATGAAAAAAGATTACGAGAAAACAGCGCACGTTGCACGCTAATGACCTCGTCCCTCTGCGAAAGTTAAAGGAAGGGAAAAAAAGAAGAAGGGAATCTTGTTCTTTGTTGCACGCTGAAATTTATCTACCGCATTATGCGGGGACGGAAAACGCGCATTACCCTCCAAACTGGTATACGTACAAGAATCACATCCGAGTTAGATTTAATTGTTGAATAATTCATATTTAACCCTTTAATGCAAAAGAATGGAAAGGAAGAGGGATAATTACGACCTTGCGTAATCCATGAATTGTACAGGGGGGGTGAAAAGCGTAATTCATTAGATCGTCCCCCGTCCAGAGGCGAACTCTCGGATCTTTACGATTTCGTTTTCCCTTCTTCCGTGCGGATTCATCGAAACGACGTTTCTTTTTACGACGCGTAATAGATCGTCCTTGGCCAGGAACGTGACCACGAGTCACGGGGTCGGATGGGACTCGATTCGATCGCGAATAAGCCGGCGAATGACCGTGCTGGAGATTATTCTTCCAGTTAGATATACGAGGAAACGAAATTAAGTATCGAATGAGGGGGGGATTTCCTCGATTCTCTTTCGCAGACGCTGCCATTTCTGATTCGTAAATACGAAACCCTCGAACTTACCCCATCATTGTATAACATCTTTTATTTAGCTAGTTGAAAAGTGTAATTCTTTCAATTCTTTGTGAAAAAATAAAACGAAATGTCCTGAGCCGTTTTGCGATCGGAACTGTCGTTCTCGAGATACGAGCGACTGAAGACTCCACTTCCGGGGTGCACTGAATGGCTGGCCGCGCAGGTGCGGGGGCTGCACACCCCGGAAGTCCAATCTTTAATCATTGGTATCTTGGGAACGAAGCTTCGGATTTGAAAATGGCAAAGGAGTTTTTGATTTCTTTTCTCCCTGTTGTTGTTAATAAATAAACAGTAAAAATAAATATTCATGTATAATACTTAACATAAATAGATGGTAAAGGGTTTTGTAAGTAAGGTAAAATGTTAGAAATACACAACGTTGGGTATTAATGGATAAACATCGATACGCAGACGGTTAAAGACGTTTATTGGATTTTCATTGTTCGCTGCATGCACGAAATCACGGGTAGCGGCTAACAAACGATGTCACCGCACAAATTACTCGAGTATCGTGTATGTCCTTGACACGGATCGGCCACTTTGACGGGTCCGACGGAAAGGTTACAGCACACCTAATAATTCGTAGCAGCGAAAGCCGATAATCTATGGTTAAACGACACCTAGTCCTCCCTTTAAAAACCAATTTATTTCCTCTCCTCGATAATTGAATTATTTAAAAAACAAATAAATTGAAAACCCTAACTTTGAAAGAAAATTACTCGAAAATCTTGCTCGGATAGAAAATGATTTCCAGAATGAATAAAATAAATCCAGCGAACAATCCCATGAACGTAAGAAGAAAAGCAGGAACGAATTGCTGCAGGTGAAGCTCCGTCTTGTACATCTCGTCTTCGGCCTCCGCCACGAGGGTATGGCGGTCCTTCGCGATGGCCATTTCGATCATGAAATCCAGGAAACCGTAATCGATCAGTTCCAGAATTTTCTTGTTCACCACGTGCATGTACGGGAACCCTCTCCACGTGGCCAGGACAAGGGGGAAACTGCAGATGGTCTCGGTGGTCATGGTGTACGCGTACACGGTTTCGATGGCGTCGCTTCGGGATGAATTGAGCACGGCCACCAGGGCGAAAGTGTTGTTCTTTCCTGTTAAAAGGTCCTGGAATAATCTTGAGTACACGTCCTGGTCGAAGATGACGAATTGCTCGCGTATCTGCGAGATGATGTCGTCTGAGTCTTCGAACCCGTCGAACAAGCTCGCCAACGGCGCGGTACCGCCGATTTTGAACGAGGACAGCATCAGTTCCTTCATGGTCTCCATCTTCAAGTCCGACTCGGTAATCAGCTGGTCGGCCAGCGAGTCCACGTACAGCTGGGTTAAGAACAGGCCGAAGATGCTCCACGAGAGGAACTGTATCTTGCTGGACAGTTTGTTTGGCACTCTGGCTGTGGACACTCCGATTATCAGGGCAAATATGTCCAGCCAAGACAGATCGCGGGTCAGAAAGGTCTTGATGATGCCGCCCAGCACCAGGGATCCACCCACGGCCGCCCAGACATACGAGTCGAAGGGCTGGATCAAGCCTTTCAAGGACACGTTGGGTACCTTGGGGATCAACCAGACCACCTTCAACATGTCGTAAGTGGCCGAGTAATCGACGTTGTCGTTGGATTGTTGGAGAACACCGCCTATCACCAGGTCCGCCATCACGTCGTTGTACAGGATCAGCTGTACCTGCTCCGAGTAGCTGGTGTTGTCGTTCCATTCAACCCTCTCGCGATCGATCGGCTGGTTCTTCATCACCTCCTCGATCAGGTTACCCTCGAATCCTGACAGTTGCTCGGAGCCGTTCATGGTGATCACGTGGGGCGATTCCTCGAAGTAGGCTACCTTTAGGTGAATAGGGTGTTAAAGGACTCTTGATCTTCAAGGTTTTTCGTTAATAACATAACTACTAATAATCAAAGCCTCCTAATGCTCCATTCACGCACCTTCAGAATGCAACCGTTCAATCTGGGCGAGCGTATCCCCCTCATCTTGTTCCACGATTCACCGTCGCATTTATCCAGGACGACGGGATACGAAGGGACGCAAAGAACACTGGGTCGGAACCTCAGGCTACCAGCTGCCAACATGGTGCCACCAACTGTGGCTAAGACGACCACCTTCGAGATCCTTCTGGTCCACATCGATTGAATCAAAGCGTCCGCCTCGTCCAGGAAGGTCTGCTCGTCCTGGAACGTGGTCATCAGCACGCACACGAAAGGACAATCTCGATCGCAAGGCTCCAGGATGTAGAAGCTGTCGTTCAAGCTGCTGGCGTTCGGCATCAGGATTATGGTAGCGAATGCTCGTTGAGCCAAACCGAAGGATGACTCCGTGGAGGGCTTGAAGAACGCGAATTTAGGGTCCAGACTCATGGCAAGGGACTGGATGAAGTCCTGAAGGTCCGCGTCTTCGTGAAAGACCATGAGGGAAGTCCAAGCTGGTTCCTTGATATACTTCATCAAGAAATTCTTCACGCAGGACACGGATCCTGAAAGCTTCTCTTGTCGATGGACACGATCCATCGCGTCTTCGACGAGGAATCTTCGACCATCCTTTGAAGATAGCCGATGATGATCCATCGTGCCCTCCATGATGGATCTTCCTTCACTCGATGGTTCTTCACGATACACTCTAAGGTCGTTTTCAGGTACCATGATGGATACGGTGGGGTGAAGGAGGATAATGAGTACAATTAACCCCTTCATTGCGGTTAAGTTCAACGCAAGTAATTATTTTGATGATTTCAATTAATTTTGCACTTAGAAAATTTGGAGGATTTTTGTTGAAAATTCGCGACCGACAAATCTTTGTAATTACTCAAATTATTCGGAAACCTGAAGCGTTCGTGCTCCCCAAACGGGCAAACATAATTAATTACACGTAATTAAACGTCTGCAGATACTAATGGCGGAGAGAGGATTAAAGGACAAGAATGAATTTCACAATGGCAGATCCGAAACTGTTATGCAAGGAAGGTACAAACTTCGTTCGAGAACATATTGCTATTGGACAAACAAGATAATCAAAGGATCCATGTACTTTTGTTGATGGGTATCTTTAAAATGGCCGTGGAGTTATCGTTCCAGAGCGTTTGATCATCATTAAACATATTATATAAAAAATATACGCAGTTGCATTGCTGGTACATTTTAAACTAGAATATTTGTAGGAATTTGGAAACTTTGAAATATTATTTTCAGAAATCCAAAATTTACGTCTTCTGTAATTTCGTTTAGAAATCATTGACCCAAAAGTTGCTCCGGTTACACAACTCGTGCAACAATTAGTGTTGACTATGTTAAATGAAAAATGTAATTTCGACTGAAGATGAAAGATTGAAACGTGGCCCTCTCGATCGGTCCTTTGAGTAAGACTGTTTATAGACTGTGAAATGAAATTCTGATGTTTGCGTTAGTCGTAGCATGTCGCGCTCGCAGGATGATGTGGCTTATGCAAATAGTCGGACGCGATATTCGAAACAACGTGTTTCAGTCATGCGATCGTGACGTTTGAAAACGTGACCAACTTTTTCTTTTTTTTTTTTTAAAAAGGTCGCGTTTTGTCGCTCGAACGAGCCAAAAATCTTGAAACTCCTCGAGTTAAGGAAGTTTCGATTCGAGTATCGAAACTTTTAAACGTTTCGATAATTAGCTTCCGGTTTCGGGTTTAACTTTCCGCCAACTTTTACTCCTATGCGGGAGTAAACTTCGTTTATCGCTCGGATTATCTCGATGGAATGTACTTTAAGAATTAGAACCTTGTACAACCGTGTAAGTGAAATAAATAAAAATTCTTTCGTTTCATAAAACGAAAGGACATAGAAAACATCAGTTTATCATATTTGAATAGGATTTTTCTTCTGTTTTGCAGAGCTTTCGTGAGAATCTTGTGCGCGTGTTGTCCTAGACGAATGAGACGGCGATATCAGCCAGCATTCAGATGTAAACCGAGTCACGTGAGTATAAAATATTCATATTTTCATGTGTGCACGTCTCATATGAAAAATGCTCTAATTCAAGGATACAGAGTACCCTTGTTGTTCCCGTTTCATGCACCGCTAAAAGAATTCCAATGTTTGAACATTTCTGACAACCTCGAATTTGCTTAATTTTAAAGTCAAAAGAATTTTCAACTTAGATAATTCGAAAAGTTTGGAAAATTGGAACGATCGAAATGTTCGAATAACCATCGCAGCCCCAGTATCCACGTATCTAGCCGTAATAAAAATAAGAAGGAAATAAAGCTGTCTTAGGTAAGATAAATAACGAGGTAGTCACGTCCCGTAGCGTTATCCGAGCGAATGCAATGGCTAGTTACCGGTATTTGTATTCGAGTCGGCGAAAGGTCGAAGCACCCTTATTTTCGAGCAACTTTCGGATACCGATTACTCCTTTTGTATTAGAGAAAAAGGAGAACACGTCCAGGGAAAAGTTCCGCTATTTATACCGACGTTTCACTCTGCGCTCAACCTAGATACACTCACGCGACCCTTACCGTTTCCCCCTTTCTCCAATTTATACGGATACACGGAAATGCTTAGCTTTCTCTTCCAGCATACGGGGCGGGGGGTAGTTTCCCGTCGAACTAACCGGCGCGTGTGCATGCGAACCAACAAAATAAACTTTCGTCCGTCTCTTCTTAGAAGAAAAATACGTTCCTTTCCCTTCCCGCGCTACATCGAATTCTCTTCGTCTTCTGTTTCATGATAGAGAATATCGTAAAAGAAATTCATGAAGTATCGCATTGTGATTTTTCGAATTCGAATAAGAATGTTCGACCAGATTTCACACACGATTCTTTTAATACCAACGAATCGTAGCAAAGGTATACTTTTTATCCAATTATTGAATTAGAGGCTACGAATAGTCGATCCGCGAATGCATCTTTTGCCAGTCGATATCGATGAATTTCTGATGAACGGTTTTATTTCAGAAGCGCACAACGATGCCCCGATAACGGCTCATAAAATATTCGCGTCCATTAAGTGAATACACCATCGATAATTTTTCTAAAATAGAACGTTTATGTTTTATTACAAATCGGATGTAAAAGTCAAGGACAGTCAATGGATCGCGCCGACCCCCTTGGCTTACAATATCCAGTCGATCCTTTCGTTATTGAAAACTTAATAAAAAGAAATGAAAATTTTTAATTTACCCTGATTGCAAATTGTGATTTTTTCCATTTTAACAACGAATTGGGTTATCAACGATGTTCGATCAGATCGATTGTAAAAAATCTGCGAACGCGAAAGGGGTTGAAACGAAAGTTGGAAAGTTTTCGAGCCAAATATAAAACGGTCAAGGGGAACGCGTTAAAGGCCGCGATCGCATAAAGCAAGGTTGAAAGTTCGCCAAGAGGAAGGAATTTATTATTCCGATTACAAAAGTTTTCAAGTTGACCATTTCTGGAAGATTTCACTGGATAACTCCGCTCAAATAACTTGGAGCGTATCTGTGTTCCGCTTCACATGCCAGTCTGCCTCGTTCGTTTTAGATAAAACTATTCTAAAAACTACAAATTCCTAATTTAAATAACTCCAAATTTGGATAATTTCAAATTTAGATAACTTGCAATTTGGCAGATATTCGAAAAATGTCGAATTTGGAGAGTATGAAAAATGTATAATAAAATAAATATTGAATAAAAGGCGTTGCAATAGCCATGAAAATAAACAGGAACGGAACGGTGCAGCCATGAAACATAATATTGTCCAGACATATACGAAACGTTGCATCGGTATATCGGAAGCCACGCACGAAGGATATATTTAATCGTATCCGTGGAAGCAGGATACGTCGGCGCGGCGTGCCGAAATGATATGCAAATGGAATGCAAACAGTGAATCTAATTTGTGGAAATTGGATTCGCGTGTAACTCGTTCAGATCACGTCTTCGTTTACTTCGTACTTGTCCACCAACTTTTTCAAACCTCTCAACAAATATATAAGGAAAGTTTCGCGCAAGCAGCGTGCGTAATGGGAATGGATGAAGGTCCGCGAAGTGCAAGAAACCGATACGTTTTCGGCTTTAATATACACTATATCAACCGACTCCTCCTCTTTGCGAACATTAATCACGAGGAATTATCGAGGAACAATACGTATTTTCATCGTAATACACACATAAAAAGTGTGTATAATATAGACAAATCGTTTCATCCCCTGAGTATGAAAACACGAATATCTTATTTTTTAATTAGTACAGATTTCGAAAACGGGCCTTAAATTGTTTCATTTATTGGGAACATTCGGATGATTGGCAATGAAAAATAAATTGGAGGAATGTCCAGTGTAATGATATTTTTTCAGAGATTCGCATCGGGAAGATACTACTCCGCGTACTCGTTGCACCACGTGCGAAGCAGCCGAGAGAGCTCGTGCGAGCAAACCTACATTTAACGATGGGATATCCCTGGATTCGTTGGACACCCGCTCGAAATCACCTTTATAGTATCACCCCCTTCGTGCCCCTCCGTCCGTCAGCATCGAAGCATCGTCCATCCTGAGACTATCTTACCCTTAGTAACCGCCCGGAGACACTTTTAGTACAGAGATTAATCAACCAAGGAACTTTATCACCACCCCGTATATCGTACATAGTCTCGGTATGTTGATTAGAAGAATTTAGACGATTTGTCCGATTCACAGACACATACAGACACACACACACGAAGGTACAAGTATCGTGCAACGTCGAGTATGGTGATTTTTTCTAGGAAAAATATGGCGATGTAAGGGAAAGGAAACATCCCTCATATCGCCATTTTCCCTAGGGAAAACCTAACATACCCGACACTGTACGTGCTAGCACATGCACGAACAGCATGGTACACGCACCGTTTTCATAGTACCCACGTTTGCACCCTGTTCTCACAAATATCTTGATGTCGTTTTATTGTTAGTAAGAAGCTTGGATAAACGTAAATATGTTACGATTCGAGTAATTACTCGGTTTATCATTTTTAAGAATATTATCACATAAATCTGTAATTATTAATAATTACAGGTGGATATAATTACTACGATTTATTATTTATATTTGCCAAATACTCGAGTATCGTTAATAACAGCCGGATATTATTAATACAAATCGGATTTGTTATATCGACCGTAACGTACTCCAAATGAAATTTATTTCTAACACTAATATCGTGAATTATTAGAGGAATATTATAAAATGAGGGTTGAACAGTTTCCTTGAGGATAACAATACACCGTTGACGTACAATCGTGTCGCTAATCGTACAGGTACATCGAGGAGGTTGTCGAAAAGGGATCCATTTGTCCGATAAAAGAATCCAAAGCATTTTCGTCGATTTAACAGTCCCCCGATATTGTTGTTGAAGGGACAGGCTCGTGAAAGAGCAGTGAAATCGAGCGAGGACCAATACCATAAAGGGAGTGGAGATATTCCCGCGGGTGTTGATCCTTGGAACCAGGAAAAAATGCAACCGGCAATAATAAAAATACCGTATACCTCCCAGGGGAATAACAGCCGGTTGATAAACCGCGATCGTCCAACATTTTTCCTATCAATAGCTCTCTGGTCAAAATATATTTTTCACCGTAAGGAAAATACAATTTTTAATTCCAATATAATTTCGAACCTGACATATTTTCAAGCACCCATTTTAATCGCAGCTACTCAATATAAATAATAACGTGAAAATCGAAAAGGGGGGGGGGGGGGATGGATTCTCAATCGATTCGTTTCATTCGATTTATCATTGGGCAGGTCGGCCAACGGAGCGAACGCGCAGAGAACGATTCAAAATCAATCACCTAATTCGCTCATGTTTCGAGCTGTTCGTTCGTTCATTTATCACCGGCTGGTAAATTAAATTATCGCCCGGCTTAATGTAATCGATCCGACCGAATTCGAGCGCGCAAGGGCCACCCACGCCGGGACGGCCACGATAAAAGAAACATTTTATCACTTCCCTTTCTTTTTGTCCTTCTCTGTTTCCGTTCTTCTATAACAACGAATTGGAAAACGCGATCCGACGACGCAGGTGCTCGATTAACGCGTAATCGTGTCGCCGTGAAATCAGATTCAATGGAAATCCCTCTGGCGCGCGGGAATCGCGGCGGGAAGGTAAATAAAATTAACGGATTACGTGCTGTTCATTGACTGAGCGGATATCCACTATCGTCCGACTACTTAATCGTACACAAAGGTTGAACACACAGAGCTCATATTAATTGTTGTTCCACTGCCTCCACAACTATTGATGTTTTCATTTTAAATATTCATCAACAACTATAAAATGTCCAGTTTATTTTCTAAACAACAGTCCGCTCTATTATTTTCCCTATTTTTATTTTCATCTGGGACCATAGTTACGGCTAAATTACACCTTCGAGCTACAACGTTACAACACGGTTGCATCCGAGCTAGTTTACTCGTTCGCGTTAGTCTAGCGAAATCATAATCCCCTTTACGATTCATTTTCGCTTTTATTTTGTAAACGAACCAACCCCACCCCCGGTCCAGTTTCGTTCTTATCTTATTTCATTAAAAGGAACGACGTCTTGCATAAGGTTGGCTTCTTAACTAACAGCTTTTCTCCAACCTTTATAAAACCGTCGTTGAACGTGGCGCCACGCGTTCATACGCTTCCGTCTTAAATTTTAACTTAACTTTGTACTTGGTTCTTATGATAGTTAAGTGTGTTGTAAAAGAATATCCGTATTCTGATGTAACTTTAATATTAAATATATTTAACTTTCTGCAATTCTAATAATTTTAGATTTTAAATTAAATCTAAATCCTAAGTTAAATAAATATTCCATAATTCCCGAAGTATCCCAAAAACTACAAAATGTATGGTTCGGAACGAAAGCGATTTTTCTGCGGACTATCAAAGCGAATCTTCCCCGTCACCGTTCCGTGGACCGTCCTTTATTCCGTGTGTCTTCGCGCGGACCAAAAACCACCCTTATTTTTTTTCTCTCCAACGGGCCACCAATAAAAGTCACGGATAAAAGGGAGGAATATCGACGCGGTAAAAACGATGCCGTGATAAAGTTCGACGTTCGACAAGGTGTTCGTGGTAATCGGGCGACACACGATTGATGAGGATCCCCGCGAGATTTATATCTTTTTTCTAAATTGTTATTTCGAAAACGACGACGGGGGTAAAAAAAAACGAGAAGACCGAGGGAGTCGTGGAACGGTCAGCTTCGTCCCCGTTTCCGACGTTTATATCTCTTCCGGCGACAGACGTGTCCCGTAACTCATGTCCCCTTGTGTTTTTTTTTTCAGGACTTTCATGGCCGGCATTTGCAGCTCGTTTCGTTTGATCCCCCCCCTCTTTGCAACTCCTCCGTCCTGATTTCGTGAGAAATGGCGTATCCGTGTCAAACCGTGTTCGTTTGACGAAGTTTGGCAGAAATCGCGTCGATCAATCGGTTCCTGAAACTAATCCGCGTCCGCTACGAAAATAGCCCCGATTTTGATGAAAATTTTGTAGTCGCGAAACTTGGCTTCGAAAATAGTTAATTAACGGATCGATGGATAGAACGAACGTTTCGTTTCGATGGAATGTACAGAAGGGCGAAGAGAGGTTTCGGTCGCGTAAAGGAATTTAATTAAAGTTGAATATCGGCCGGGCTCGATAATTTCGCCTGGCCGCGAGAGGATTCGTCGCGGGGCGACGGCGACGGGGCAAAAAACTATTCGTCGCGAACAATAAAGGAGGCGTAATTAAAACGCAGGAAAGTTCTATTTTAATTAGCCAACGGAACTAATGCGCCTGGAAACGCGATGCTCACGGCTGTGTACGTTTTATTTTGCGTACAAATTTTCTTCCTCCGGAGGCTCGATCGAGTCTCCTTGATGCGCGCATCCCCTCGAATATTTTGCGACCCCCTAATTAGACGGCTCGAGTGGCTTCGAGTAGCATCATTAGTCGAATTTGCCTCGAAGTTAAATCAAACTGTACCTCAATTAAATACTTTCTTTTTTACCATCGACCACTTCTAACTTGCATTATCCGTTTCGATCTTCCAACAAAAGAAAAACTAAATGCGTTCTACACAAAATCATAGGTACCAATATTATAATTCTATTATTAAACGAAGTTTACTCTGTTTAATTTAGTTGGCGAATCGAGTCGGATATACCTATGTTTAGCCTCGTTAATCCACCAGAGGATTACCGTAAAGGTACAAGACTTGTATCGAAAGCCGGAAAGAAACAAGAAATCCGATCTGATCGAACCTCTGGAGAGCTTCCAGTTCGATAAGATCGGGAAAGAAAGTTTTTGCATCGACACGCCAGCCATCCCCCGGGACCAAGTCGACGAAACAACGATGTCGAAACGAATCTTGTGTCAGTCTTTATTTTCTCGACCAACTATGTTAAACAATTTGAAAAAACCCGTTAATAACTTATCGATCGGGAACCTATTAATCCTTTACTAATGGTTATTGACCGTGAAGCAATGAATCTGTTAATTACCAGAGGTCGAAAATATATTAGCTTCAAGATATTATTTATCCTCGTTAATGAATATACGCTAAAGTTTAATCTTTGCTCAAAATAGATAGATAATTAAAAAAATAACCTAGATAAAATAATTTTATGGGTCACGATTAGATTAAAATATATACTATTACTGGTCCAGACGTAATTGCAAGGACGTTAAACAGAAAGATTAAAAGATTAGTATCCTTTCGAATTTTCGTCGCAACACACAAAGTTCCGCGAGAGATAGTATCGCGCCATTTAATCAACGGATATCTTCCGCCGGGGAACACGTACGTTGTGACAATTGGAAACGTTCCAAGCGGAAAAGTGAAAAGACAAACCCGATGAAACGGGGCGAGATACAAATAAGCCGTTCGATCGATACGCGCGAACGTTCAAACCTGCGGAAGTGCAAGTCCCGATACACGCTCCCCCAAAGTCAGCCAAAGAAGACCAAAACAAGATGTTTATCTCTCGAAAATAGGAAATGAATGTTACTCCAATTTCGCGGATGAAAAGGGAGCGAAAGGGTTCATCTGCGATAAAACGCGATGGAAAGATAAGAGTATCGTTTAGAATGATGAAACAAGCATGGATTGTGGCAAGGTGGGCGATGCGGGCGTACCGATATCGTGCCCGTCATACGAGTCGACCGATGTAAAATAATTCATCGTGATGCACAGGAAGCATTAACCGACACGCCCGTATACGTGTTCGCTATCGTTCCCCATCATTTTTCATTCTTTCACCGCAGAAATCCTTCCATCGATGGCCCGATAACGTGCACAGCGTCCCGACAAATATTCCGCCAGATCCTTCGCCGTGGCGGTACGAATCGAAACTTCTCTTACCGTTTCGCGATCGTACGCTTCGTTCTCGAGATACAAACAATCGAATATTGACGAATCGAATTTTGACGCGCGCCACTCGAGCAGCTGACCGACTTCCGGCGCGCGCTGTTCAAACAACGCGCGCGCTCCACTGAACGGACAAACATTTTCTATTTCTTTTTGTTTGACCGAGTCAAAATATTGGATTCACGAATTCGTGTAAATAACACTCGACAATTGTTACTTGCTTTAAATAGCTCTGGTGTTTATAAAAGGTTCGATATTATTTGTGATGTTTCTTAATATATATATATGACACTATTCGATAATGTCAATCACGATATATATCGATCGAATATTCGCACCAAGAGCACGCGACGACTACATCCACGATAAATATTTTTTGATAATGTAATTCTGATTACAGTACGTTTCCGGAGCAAATACCGGCGGCCAGGCGAGCAGTGTCAGCTACAGCAGTGTCAGCCAAAGTAGCGACGGAGGAGTCGCCACCGGACTGCCAAGTGGAGGGATGTGACGTCACACGGGGGCCCGGCCCGGGCCTCGTCGCGAACGCGCCATCCGTTTCCGGGATACGTGATTGTAGGCTCGTTTACAAGCAATCGTATTCGAATTCGACCTATTTTTCTTCGAGAAATACGGGTCAAAAAAGACGGAAAGGAACTAAATGGAATCTCGAAGCGAACGACGACAGCTCTCCGGTCCCCTCTAGTCTCTCGTATTTAAACGAACAAATCCTTATTATCCTATCGTCGAGTTTTACGTGACGAAAAGTGGACCACGAGGAAGCGTGACGAGGAACACGCTGTAACCCTATTTCGCTCGCTGTAATATGTATATAGAAGCAACATAGTTTCGCGTTTTGTACCTCCGACGAAAGAAAATGATCTTTAGCGAATCGAAAGCGGCGCCAAGAATCGAGCCGAATCGGTCGTTTCCGTTTTTAAGTTCGGATATCTTCGACATTTCTGTAACCTCTTAGCTAACCTCCCTAATGTCGTGCAATGACAGATGAAACATTGCGATCTTTCCGAATATTGCACGTGTCCCCCCAATCCCTCCTTTTTTTAACGATAACGTCCCGTTCCTAATTAAAGAGTCGAGTGTGGTGAAAAGACTGACAATCGTAAACCGTTTGCACGAAATTGATCGTCGTAGCCGTGCGTATTTACGACAAGACTAACGTAGAGTGAAACAAGTACCAAGGCCGATGTAACTTAATCAACAGATGCAATAACAAGGTTGTCGTTATTAAAGAGCATCATTTTTGAAATAATTGACGGTGATTGTTGGATTGTTTACTGTCGCGAGTTCAATTTGACTCTCCAACAATGGTGGACGTTTGAACGTCGAACCTATCGCTTGTTTTCGAATCGATTACGTTCGATTATCGTGATAGACAATCTTCATCCGATAAAGAAATGATACTTCCTCGTCTACTTTATAAATAGCGATGAATATTTTTGCGATGCGATTACTTTCTTTCTGTTTTTTTTTCTACAGAGATTACTTTAACACGAGCATCTATCGGTGTATATAAAGCATTGCCATGTAATTGTAAATATTAGAGAACCGTAAAGTTAACTATTTGAAATGTCGTATAAATGTACAAGACATTGTAAGAAAGCACGTGCTCAAAAGAAATTAACGCACATGCTTATTCGAATAAAAATGAATTCAGTATTATTCCGTATTGATACTAAAAATTACAATAAATGCGAAAAAAAGATTCTATCGGTAATTCACTTTCGATTTTGAATTTGCTTGTTTTTTCGCCGCAATACATTCATTCCTTAAGTGTAAGATTAAATATTTGAGTGTTTGTCAGCGGTATCAAGAAAAAAAAGATGACAGAAAAATGTTCGATATCGAAATCAATGATTCACTTACCCCCTTGACGACTCAACGAAGACTGCTTCACTCGTACCACTCAGAAACTGCTGAATTTTCGTACAAATCCAATCCATTATGTTGTTTGAACCACTAATCACACTTTAACACACTTATTTCCATTATTTGAACACTCGCGATCACGAAAAACCAGCCGATTGCCAAAGTTTTCCCGGTTTTTTGAAAAAGTTCGTTAACGCCAAACGTTCTGCGTGCAATTGGTCGAAGCCGTAACTACTCTAGTCATTATAGATACTGTAAGATGATTATTAATATTCGAAGGTTTAACTGTAACAAAATTGATTTGCAACAATAATACATCTACAAATATTAAAAAACGTTATTTTTTCCTATCACTGTATTGAAGCAAGAACAGTGGAAAAAATATTTTAACTCCGTTTAAAACAGTGTTTTGACCATAGCCATCAGTTTGGCGGGCATTCATTTGCGCAGTGAATTCGGGCACCAAATTTGAATTGAATTCATAACTTTCCACTTATAGAATTCATACAATTCATCTGGATCTATATTCTTGTTGTGTCAAAATGCATGGAATAATGGAAAAAGTAATTATCCAATTCGTATAACATCATCACTGTTCTCAAAAACTCTTTCTGTGTGTAAATAACAAACTCATGCTATCCGAGGATCTGATGCTCTATGTAGTAAATGAACTTAAAACTTGCGTCACGTAAAATAGCATAATGAGTTACCAATTTATCGTACGTATGTAGCACTGAGAACGTGATAATGTATGTATGGGAATTCGCATACACAAGGGATCGTACAAATTTCCCTGGCCTGTATATACGATATAAATAATGTGAAGAAAATGAAAAACGGAGACCATATACTATGTAATTTGTAAGTAGATAGCACGCGTACATTAAAAATTATCAGTTCATGTATGAAAGCCACGTTATCGAGACCACTTAAGTACCTTCGGAACAATGTGTCTATCAATATGCTGTCCTTTATAATAAAAAATAAGCAAAAAGCAGTGTTGTTTATCTTCACCTTACAACCTACCTTGAATCAATAAAACAAAGAATCAAAAACAGGTGTTGTGATTCAATAAAACTAACAACTTTATTCGCTTGTTACGTACACTTGGTATACAACATGATTGGGCTATACAATTTCATTTCATAGAAAATTTTCTTGGTTCAGCAAAGATGCCTCTATTTACTGTACCTTACCACAGCAATGTTTCTAATGTATATTACAAAGTTTGTACCTTGTACTGTGCATGAAAAAAGTAATATAAAATGCATTCGTACACTAAATATTTATTTTTCTCATTAAATGTGTCAAGTATATTACGCTCAACGTGTATTAAACATATACATGATTACAATTCATAATTGTTCATTGTTTATTACATTTCAACTTTTATTGTGTCGATTAATCATGATCAAAATTATAAGTTTGTGTTTAGAGAACGGATCTTTACGATCACGTTCTTTGTTCTTTGGTGCGTATTTGTTTCTATGCGAAATAGAAATCGTCAAGAAAATGCACAAACATTAAAATAATCATTTCAAGGTTTTAAAAACAAATTTCACCATCTAATGTAACCTTTGTACTCATCAGTTATACTGAATCTTTTAATAGTTTCGTATCCTAAAATTATTGAAAAGCTAAAGCAAGCTGACTGTACAAGGCGCGCGGATAATCCTTTCGTAAACATCTGCAACCTTTCCTCCATCCAAAGAACTTTGAACGCATTAAACATACTATCCAGCCTTTGTACTTGTAACCTTGCTCGTACGACATCCAGAGGATTCGTTATGATCGTGGTGGTGAATCCTCCTAATGTTCCGGCAACAGCTTGTATGAACAAGTGTGAAACCCATTCAGGAAACATTCGAATAAGTTCATCTGTTGATAATAAAAGAAAGTTTCAGAATTGGTCAATTATTCCCGTTTTAAAACAATTACCTTGATAACTTGTATACAGTCCCCACCAAAGTGCACTATTGGGTACATAAGCACACAATGATGCAATATATCCCCGATAAAAACCTCTATATCCATCTCTCTGATAAATTGATCTAATAATGTCTGCAGAAAGCTGAGCACGTGATTTACCAGGTTCAAGAGTTAAACCCAATGGGTTCATAACCATCTGAAAAATGATACTAAAATGAAAAAATACTGATAGTCACAAGGTAATATGCACCTACCTTGTTCGTTTGATAATTGTTTTTTTTTTTATCACTGATCCCAAGAACCATTAAATGTTGACTTAGAACATCAAAAGGAACAACTATTGTCTGTCCTACCAAACTAGCAGCACCACCAGCAATCAGTGATTTAACTCTTGAATCTATATTTCCTGTAACATCATTCTGTCCAAGTATATGACGCACACCTTCATATGTAGACACATAAAATACACCAGATACAATTTGTACAGAACTGATCCAAAATCCTCTATAAAGGCCTGTTACACCTTCGGCTTGGTAAATTTTTCTGCAAGCATCCATCATTCCTGTAAAAATGATGAAAATTAATCAATAAACCTATCTGACAAAACAATTAGTTTGCAAACACATACTTACCATTGTACATGTAATTGTGTCTCTGTACTTGTAAACGTGTTTTGATCACTGTTAAGGGATACAAAAAACAGCGTACAGAGAATGATGAAAGCATACTGAGCGGAAAGAATTTTGTTTTGTCCATCATATCCCACTCTATGGTACGAATGAAAGGAGATTCTATCGCAGACATCTTTGGGATTTGTGTCACTAGCTAATCCAATATTATCAAAATATTTATACGGCAGAGTTAGTACATATCCGTATTTAGCTTGATGCTGCATATCTCATTGATATCTCTTGAGAAATAAGAACCAAATCCTTTGGGGCTGATAAAAGAAAAATATTTATATGTATATACTTATTTATAGTATTCCACATTTTCAATGCTACTTTATCAATAAAATAATGAATTTCCAGCACAAAGACGTAATTTGTCAAACGCAATATCAAAATAGTTTAAATTTGTCACAATTGTGATATACATATCCATACATATATGCGTACATATACATATGCACATGTCATACTTGACTTCTAATAATACATTGGAAATAACAGAGACAGAATAGTTAGACTTTTATTTAGCATTAATTAAGCATATTTTGTTATTTGTTCAAGCTCGTTAGCATGATGCAAGAACAGTTTTAGATTTGCATATTTTTATGAACTTTATTCGTATTTTAAGAAGGTCACGTTTAACGATAATGAGTAAAAAACTTAGTGCACGACGAATACCATATAATCATTTAAGTTATGTTATTGAAACTTACGATGACGTAATTCACTGTCACGATAATAAAGATGCAGCTACAATATTCATTTATATTCACATTATAATAATTATATTAATATGTTATAACAGTATCATAGATTTTTCGTGCAGAGATTTACACGGACGTTGTGCGAAACGTCAAAGAACCTTGGTTTCATTCAACAATACGATGACACATTTAGGTTTTAGTGGCAAAGCAAAGACACGAGGTTGCAGAAAGTCACAGAAAATGTGATCTAAATTTCTTTTCGGTTCGTGCGCATGCATTTTCCTGATAATATTTAGACACTAGCGAGATCGCTGAGTGAATACGAGAATTATAATTACACGTTGAGTGAAAGCGGCCCAAAAGATGCCGCTTGCAGTGGCTTGTTTCTTCCGATAGCTCTACTTTGCCTGTACGAGTAAAATTAGATTGCGTACGTTTATTCAAAATGCAGTTTATTACATGAAATCATATACATTTAAATTTTTAAACGAAGTCTTATACTTCAAGTTCATGTTGAGAATTTTTAGTTTTTATCGATTAACATTTTCAAAATGGTACCGCCCACGCCATCTAATGGAGGAAAAAAGATTAACGAAACCGAAAAATACTTTTTTCTGTAAAATAAGCAACTTTTACACGAAATTAGGATCAATAAATCATCCTAAAACCCTAGTATAATTAAAACAATAGTACTACTAATTGATAAAAGCGATAATATTGATTATTTAAAAATTCTGTTCTCAACGGACATCGGGACACTATAACCACCTAGCGGTAGATTTCTTTTCTTCGCGTCTTTTAACAGTGCTCGACTTTTTTAACGTGTTGCTTCTTACCAGACATTATGAACCAAGAATAAGCATCAAATACCAAAACTAAAATGCATCTGGTATGTTAAGAAACAATGAGAATGCAGAGAAGTAAGTATTAAAAACTATATAACGTAATAATCGTTCAGCATTCTGAGAATTGGGGGTACTCTTGAAAGTATCAACAAGTCAGAGTAAAAGAAGGTCCATTTTACTTAAATGTTCTTATATATAGCTAAATTGCATGTATCATGTACGAATTTCTATCATTATACGCCTTATTAACGAATGCAATTACCAAGCCTCTTTTTATAGGCTTGAAGAGACCACTATGTAACCTATGAAACGCAATTTCTTCAATAGACGATTTTAACGCTTTAAACAACTTGTGGTATCATTACCCAAGCTACATTTGATTAGAGAACGTTCTAATTTCACTAATAAAGCGCAAAAATCGTTAATTTCGTAGAAAAATAGATTTTTGTATTCGTTGGCTTCCCGCTCGCCGCTAGATGGCGGCATCGATTCGACTTCTAAAGCGCGCGTCAATATAAAATTCAAAACGCGTAAACAAGATCCTTGTGCAACATTTTCGGCATTTTAAATTAATTTCCTTGCAGTAGCATTAAGAAGAAAAATCATACGGGATTAAAAACGGTAGTGTACACTAACTTAATATAAAGACAAATGAAAAGTAGATTAGAAGATTATAATTATCCAAATGAAACAAATAAGTCGATTTTCAGATAATAATCCATCGATCAAGAAGAAATCCTATTCCTTGCGAGGAGAATTGATCACACACACGATTCAGGATATACTTTACTGGCACGTAATTGGAAAAGCAATTCGCAAGATTAATCAGAGGAGTCCGACGAGGAGAGGTGTTCTCTGGGTACGAAGTCTCGTAGGAAGAGAGAAGGTCACCAATGATTTCAAGGCTCCGCCTACCAAGCAGGGGTTGGAAGCAACCCCTAGCCAGGGTAACTCGCGCAGGGCTGATTTCTATATCGTATGGTGGGCGTAGACGTAGCGTAGACACAACCCCCGATGCATACACCCTGTCTTTTCACAGTTCGCCGAGATCAAATCACTCATCTCAGTCCTATCTTTGATCTTGACGGTGCAACAACGTGACAACGCGACTAAGTACGCGTTACCTGGTGCATATCGTTCGGTTTCTGAGCCGTGTCGTTTCGCGAGACGTGCCAAGGAATATCTGGAGGAAAGAGGGACTCCAGGTGATAAGGATGAATCAGGATCAAGAGGTGCCCGCCACTGCTACGGACCTGGCAAGACTGGTAAGTCAATAATTAATACTAAATCCACTAATTTTAAATGTTCAACTTATGCCTGATCTAAAGAACGCGACTCAATGCATTTAGAGATTAAAGTTTGAAGACCTTCTCAGCTTAGGTGTCGTCGTCCACAGATTAGGGTTCAATTCTTAATTATTAGAGTATCTCATAATTGAAAATACGAAGTTTTGTCAGTGTCCAAGCATCAGAGTACGACCATCTTCCTCAATCGATTATCTTGCATAATCCTAGGTGTACTACGCATTGATACGGTGAATTAGTACCGAGTCGTCAGGTTCTAGCAATTGGTCCTCGATAACGATCATCCAAGAAAATAAATGTCTCCTAAGTAGTTACAGGGTGGAGTGCCCACTCCGTCTCGAAGCGAGAACCGGTTCTGCGTAGTCGGCTCGTTAGAAATTGCCCGGAGATCGTTGCATCGTTAAAGATCGTCGTTGCGTCGGCTAGCATTCCAACAATTGCTTCATTGCCAACCTGTTGCCACACGGTAATGGCAGCGGAGAACAGAGTCGTAGAAGAAAGGCGTTAATTGAACGGCGCGATCGTTTTAGCTTCGCTTTCGCGGTTAAGGTATCCCGGGTCGAAAGGTAGCGAGGGTATCGCGAGTCACGTTTCCGGTCTCCCCTCGGCAAACACAATGGGACCAGAAGCATGGACGTGGATCGTAGACCGAGGACAGTGTACGATGATCGTTGGAGAGCGTCGAATTGCCACGGCACGCGCCACCACGCTCCGATGGATCGTCCCACGGGTGCCACCCTTTTTGTGCCCTCTAAACACGTAATTGTCGCCACCGTTCAACCCTCCCGGCCCCCCCCCCCCCCTTCGGGTTCAGAACACCACCGTGACCCGTGGACGGTAACCGTGGGTGGTCCACGGGGACAATTTTAGGGGGTTGCGATACGGCTCGCTCGCGGAAACACTTGATTTATGTTTGTTGATTCTAAAAATCACTCGATTCCCACACCACCCGCCCCTCAGCGTTAATTGACTCTCGTGCATCAAGCATATGCTGCCACTCGACGTTCCCATGATAGGGGGTCGGTTCATGGGACGAGTGGATCACCGTGTAAATTCACCTGGAATAATTTAATCGGTTCATTTACCATTTTAGCTTCGGTACACGATTATGAGAACGTTCAAAGAAATATCAACAGTGATGTGCTTCCAATTTCAACCCCCTGCGACGGATCATGAAGTGAGAAACTTCAAGGCATTCTGTTAAATAATTTTTTTGAATATCTGGAATTTGGAATTAATAAGTTATCATCGCTCATCTGCGTACACGCTTAGAGCAAAGTTTCCTAAGGATAATTGGCAAAGGCTGTTCAATACTCATTTGCGTTTGTAAAATTTGTATCTTTAACTTGATTATGTAAAGCTTGGACAGGATGAATCATATTGGAAAATAGCCAAAGATGTTCGAGGAGTTAATCGAGCATTCAATAAAATTCCTTTCGGATAAAAGCCATTTATTTTTAACGAAATAAGAAACCGTCGTCGGTGTATCGGGACAGCAGTGAGAGCAATTAGCAGATAGAGTTCGTCGGTGACACATTGGCGATCGCAGCGACCCGCTGTCAGCCCGTATTGTTCGTATTCTTACCTTCGAAACCATCATTGTCTTCGCACCCCTCGTCTTGGCCGACAAGGGCATGGTACGGAGAAAGGAAAAAGAAAAGATCTCCTTGTCCAAGTGGTAACGCCTTCTGACTTTCCTAATTGATCAAATTGGACGAGAGACTCGTCGTTGAGATTGGATGATCGTTAATGGAAAACGGAATCATTTTCCAGGTCCTCTTTAATACAATTTGAGACAATTTCTACTATTTTCGAAATTTAAAATTATTTATTATAGAAAGGCCTAGGTTTCACTCTGAAATCTTCTAGCACATTTTTATTCGAACAGAAACTAACTCGTGGTCCTCGAATAATTAGCTTTCTTCCCAAAATATAGCAAAAACGATTCCTCAGCAAACATTGTTCGAACGCTATGAAAAGTTTGATCCGTTTAAGGGATTTGGTTGTTTCGGTAATCGAACAAGAGATCAATCGACGAAGAAGAAGGGGAGAGTCTGTTTGGTACGTGTTGTCTGCTCGATGACTTTATTATAAACCGAACCGAAGTGCGCAATTACGAGGGTGGTGTACGAAGGGAATTTCAGGGGTGACGACCCCTTTGCAACATCATCAGGAACGATGGGGCGTTCTTCCGACCCCCTCCTAGAACCCAGGCTCCGATTCATGGGTGTCTCGTTTTCACTAGGTACGAGCGTACGTCCTCGGCCTCGTGCGTACGTCCACCGTTCAAACGATCCACTTACCAGCTCGTCTTTTGCACGGAAACGTACCCGCGATGGGAACGGTCATCGAGGGAGGGCGGAAAGCGAGGAAAAGTTACACGGCACGCGACCGTGTTTGCGACTTTTTCTTTACGAGTCATTGCGTTCGTCAACTCGCTCGATTAACTTCTCCTGTATCTTTATTTCTATAGAAAGACGGGATACGAGCCAGGGGTTGTAACGTTTTCTTGCGTCGCAAATGAAGATTTCATTTTACAGTCGAAGAGTAATGTAAGAGTAATTAAAATCAATTACGGGTATACGTTGTTAACGGAGAGTTTTGGCGAGCACAGGATACATTTTTTATAAGCGATTAAAGCCCGGTCCGGGATCAAAGATTGACTCGTAATCACGGGGAATGCAATTAAAATTTATATTAGAGGGCGCAGCTTGCGGATTACGAGTGCCGAGCCATCGCGGCGACTAATTATAAATGACTATTAATTGCGATCGGAGGAAAATCCAGGGATCTGGGCCAATAAACGTAAGACCGGTGCCGTTCGAGCTGTGAAAAAAGGAAGCTGATGAACGTACCCCATAAACGATCGTATCCTGTCGAATTAAACGCAAAACGAAGAAAAACCTAAATGATTCGGCTATTATAATTAAAAGTATAATCAATTTTTTCAACAATTTTTTAATCTGTAGCCGCTTCTACCAAATTTTTAAAGCTTATAGCAGTAGAATTGTTAATTAAGTCATGTATATTTTCTATTAAAGGAACATTAAGAGGAAGAGTGAGAGAGAGTCGAAAGATTTTTTGGCATTTTAAAGTGTAACCGATCGGCAAATAGCAGGACGGAGCTTGATAAAGGAAAAGCAGACGGCGACACGGCGTTATTGGAATTTCCAAAACCGGTAACCGGCTTTACCACTAGATTGCTCCGCAAGGAGGAAACCATCCAATCGTTCACCGGATGTCCTCCTTTGCCTCCTCTCGCGCACGTTCACCCTCCTCTTCTTTCTCATTGTACCAACCACGTTGCTTTACTTAAAATCCTTGCTCCTAGGCTGTTCCTTTCTTGTCTTCGAATCACTTTGCTCCCTCGCCTACCCTTTTCCTCCGATTTTACATCAATTTCGACGCGATTGTCTTCGTCTCTTTTCCTTTTTTTTCTTCTGAACTGATAAACGAAGGAAACTATTTTTCTTTCGAAAACTGCTTCGACCAAATCAATTTCCAAAAGATCTGAAAGACTCTGCAGGTATTCTTTATATTACATTAGGCGACAATTGCAATCTTAACCTTCTGTGCTAGAATTAGAAAGATTTCGAAAATTGTAATTGTAAATTTAATTATCGAATTTTGTCGTTTCAGCCCAGCGAAGAATTCAGCAGACTGAACGAGCCATTGCAGACCGTGTCGACAGGATACTGTCCCACTAATTATTCGGTGGCTCAGGCCAACAGCGAGGACAAGTTACACCCTGGTGAGCAAATTATTTCAATATTTAATCAGTGTTCTTTTACGAAACTGTTGTTTCAACAATAAGTAACTGTGCGATAACAGCAAAGGGGTTGAAATATTGCTAAGAAGTTTCGCGATAACGGAAACGGACGAAAGTTATTCGCACACGACTGAGTTTCGCGAAGAAAATCGAAGGATGGAAAGGCTCGGGTCCGTTCGGGTCACCATCCATCCCCTTGGCCCGACGATTTTGAAGCTCTTTGATACGATGTTTCGCTCCGGGAGCGCATCGACGGTGACACGAAGTTCTTGGCCTACGTTCCTCGTTCCACGAACAGAAAATCCAGCCAGGAAAGAGACGACTCGTCGGTGGAACACGTGCAGAAACTTGTACGCGTAGCCCTGCACCGAAACGGGGCGAAGAGAGAGACACCCCCTGAAGAGAGCCTGTCACCGGCAGGCAGTCGAGTCGATATCTTTATATAGTCGCATCAAGGATGATATTATTTTCTGCGGGTCCCGGTGCAATTACGTTTTAAGATCGCACGAAACTTCGTCTGGAGATTTTCCAAATTCGACGAATAATTTTGCTCATACCTTTAATATTCTTACAGAAACGTATTGATGAATATTGAATTTTGTTTCTGTAAGGATTATTAGTAAATGGGGTGTTATAATATTTCATGAGGGTGAATTTGTTTGTCAGGGTATCGATAGTTGTTAACCTTGACCCAGAAATGGAACGGGACCGCTGGAAGCCTCAGGACGAATTCAATAAGCAACGTATTATCGCCGCAAAAGAGCCCCATGGGGTAGTCGAAGCCGGTCTCGTACCCCCATAGGATTCGTGTACCACCCTACACCGTCGTCTGGCTACAGTGATTGACACTTTATATCTAACATTGGCATGCCGTGGTGTGAACCACCAGTCAGGATGGACCGCCTCCACCTAACTCAATCACGGCCTATAATGCTGCAATTTCTCTATCGTAATCACGTTACGCCCTGCCACCCTTTTCTCCGTTCCACCTTTTCGGCGACGATTCGACGAGAAGAAATATTGAAACGTCGACGCCGAGACGGGAAACTTCTTGATATTTTTTCCCCCCGTTGTTGAAATTCAAACGTTTCTGTATCGAACGCGAAACTTCTTTTCGAATTACAGAAAAATTGATTACTAATCTTAACCCCTTTGCTGTGAACCACGTATGTAAATGTAGAGTTATGGAAATTCGAATATTCGTGTAATTAAGATAACTCAGATAGAATTCCATTACTTGTGAAACGTTGGAATCATACTGGAAACTAAACAGCGACACAATTTCTGGAAAATGTGCAAAACACAGTATCGAATATCGAGGTACATCGCATAAGGGATAAAATTATCAACGAAACACAAAGAATCTTGGGTGTTTCTTTGTCGGATCTGATCCACAACGTAGACGCTAAAAAAGCTACAGAACATCGAGGTTGTTCCCGTTTTGTAGAAAATGCCCTGATGTTATTGTTCGCGTTTAGCGGTATCGTGTTACCGATGGCAGAATTTAGTTCGTCGTTAATGTTTTTAGTCGTACATTGCCATTATCGACGAAATCCACGATGGTTGAATAAATTCGATTCGATCAAGACAGGGATTGTGATTGCGAACAAAAACAAGGTTACTGACAAGTGGCTGCCCGTGGCGAATCTTACAGTCCCATTAAACGGACCCCATGGTAGCATACATTTCGCCTCGCATTCTTCTGTACGCGGCTCGACGTCGAAAGGGGTTGTTTTTGCCACTGATTCATCCCCTACACTTATTGTCATTGTTCCATCCTCGAGCTCCCTGTCTCGTGGAATTTTATTACGTGTCCAGATATCGTGTCGTCTCGTGTCATAATTACCCCGAAATCATTTTATCCTCGATACTCGTCCTTTGTGAGTTAACGTGTCCACTGACTATTCAGGGCTAATATTTCTTCAATCTGATACTTTGATTTGGTAGTGGATGTGAATTCCAAATATCCGAATTAATACAAAACACCAGTGTTATCCCTAGGAATATGTTAAAATGGGACAAATATAGTTACTAAAAACGATGCTCGTTACAAAGTGTAATTTCGGGGGGGGGGAATATTAATGAAGGTCTCGTGGTATTTCTAATGATCCCGATTCGAACAATGGATATTTAGCGAGGTCATGTGCCACGATAAAGGGGGGGGGGGGGGGGGGGCATTAATTTTACCCAAGGATAATTATCTCCGTCTAACCATTAATCATCTTACCGTAAACGTAGATTCTTCGTCTAACATGCTACTAATTCCTCGGTCGAATCATTTTTAAATATATTAAAGATTAAATCTGAAATCTACTTCCATTTTATGAAATGCAATTTTAAACAATTCTAATACTTATTTTCTAAAGTGATGTTAAATTACTTTCAGAGAACGATATATACACCGCGCAAGAATATAGGCAAGAGTCGTGGCTTCAAGACGGTAAGATTTTCATATCTTAAACAATTTCTGTTGTTAATCGATGAAGGAAAATGATAAATTGAGAACAAATAGAAGCTCTTATGATTTAAAAAACGGGGTAAGCAAGTGCCCGGATAGCTCAGTCGGTAGAGCATCAGACTTTTAATCTGAGGGTCCAGGGTTCGAGTCCCTGTTCGGGCGCCACTTATTTCTTTTTTATTTCACGAATATTCCTAAAATTATTGAAAAATATCAAAGATAAAACAATGCTCTTAACGCTATTCTTAATACAACGTGCATTAAATCGATTGAATTATGAAAACGAAGTCTGATGCTCTTCGAGACTCTTGATTTCCGTTCTGGTTTCCATCCGGTAAAACGGATCGTATTTTAAACAACAGATGTTCAACAATACAACGGTGCAGATGTTGTTCCCTGAAAAAAATAATAACAACATCCATTTCCATAGCTGTGGAAGAAGCAAAGAACGGGCTGGTTAAATCTCTCTCACAAAGACGATTACAGGGTCACAATTATTCGGAACATTAATTTTGATTATTTTGACGAACTGTAATATAATTCACGGTAGATGCAATGTAATAATAAGGATAACGAGGGGATTTCCAGGCGAGGCTGGCAGAAATTGTATAGCCAGCCGGCGCAGCGGGCGATCCTAGTGAACCATTAATTAAAATTCTTTACATAATTCCTTTTCTTCTCGTCGATCAAACTTTTATTCCTTGCTTTTCCAATAACCATAAGCAACTATCGATTAAACATATATTCATTTTTTACAAAGTGTAGAATTACATTCTTCTGTGAATGAATAACAAAAGTGTAATTTATTAATTATAATTGCAGGTAGCAGCTGCGAGACAGAGGACAGCGAGCAATACGTGCCGGAGTTCCATCGTATGTCAAGTTAGTGCAAAAATTCCCGTTTTGTCTTTTTAACCCGATCCAAGGCTCCCACGATCGGTACATCTAATTATCAATTATCACGTTCCGTGAGGCAGACGCTCTCACGGAGGAAGTCAATCTCCTTACCCGCGGAAACTACACGGAAATGTATCGTGCATGCAATCGAACAGCAGTTCGAAAAGAAGTTCGAGGCAATAGGAAACTGCGAATATTGCGACCAAGGGCCGTGCTCGTGTTCCATTTGTAATTTAATTCGAAAGAGAACGCGAACCAGCGTCCATTTCCATTTAATGGAAAAATCGTACTGAAAAATCGTAGAAAAATGAGACGTTCCTTTTCGAACAACGAGATGAGCAATATCGACTGTCATATCAAAGAAACAAAAAGAAAAGAAAAAAAGGCAGCATCGTTGCCCGAGGCTGATGTTTTTAAAGCGGCATGGAAGAATCAACAGAAGACTCCCGTCGATTATCGATATCGTGTTACACGGGGAAGCACTTTATATTAAGTCTGAAGGCACTTTTTCCTCCTTTTTTTCATCCCCCCTCTGATTAATATCTCGTCTTCGAATTCTGCTCGACGAACTTCCGTCGTGGAAGACGAAGATTTTGCAAAATTCGATGAATATGTATTCCGTCGAGCAAATCGCCAGAAGCGATGGAGGATAATGTCTATATAGAGTCCCGACACACGCGTGTCTTCTTCGATCCTCGTGTGTTTGCGTTAATTCGATAAAGAAATGTAAATGGAACTTGAGCACACAGCCTACCATCCGTGTTTACAGTGTGTTGTGGGAAAATTTGATCGAGTAGCAAACGATTTCATCTTTCCAACAAAAGTTTCCAACATTGCCAAAAGTATATTTCAAAGTTACTAAATTCTTACAAATAAGTATTCCAAGGTTTTTAAATTTCTGCAAATGTATTTCTAAATTTCCAAATTCTGATATTCCAAAAATCTGATATTCCAAAGTTTTCACTATTTAACAGAAATAAATCTTCTGAATATTATTACTTTTAAAAATTGTTTAACCAAACGTATCGGTTACACGCGTAATTATAATATACAAGCCCGCGACGCCAGATCAAATTTACTCTTCACCTGTTAATTTTATTCGTTGCTGGATGGATAACGGGGAAACGATCGACTCGTTTGTACACGTAATACGTACGCAAACATTTTCAACGAATCCTGTTCCGAGGTAAACACGATGATCGGTATATACACGCAGATTTGCCAATAAACTTTTATTCGAGGCATTGTTTACCGGATGTTGTTGCGCTCGATATATTAATGTAACGTTGGAGAAAAAAAAAACATTTTTTTTCACGTTGCATTGAATATCTCGCTCGAACAAATACAAAATAAATTTTATAAAGTCAAGTTAAACAAAATGTGTATTAATCTTTCTAAATTGTTTGAATTTACTTTGAATTTATTAGACTTCTATTTTATTATAGACAAGAAAAGTGACAAAAATATTTAATAACGAGGTATAAATGTTGAAGGTATTCGTGGAAGTTTCTATTGAATCCGCAGGATTCTTATCGGGCCGTCGTCGAGTCGGTGGTTCTCCCGTAGCGAGTAAACTTCCGATGTTTGCAAATACAATGATTGCCGGAGGCCTTCGACTTATGCTTCCCACGGGCCAGAGTCTGTTTGATTTATCGAGGGCGCACCCTCGGCCGCGCAAAATCGTCGACGGCCCCATTAGAACCCCCTCCACACCGAAAAAGAGAGACCTACCCCTCACGTGCCGTTGCAACGATGCGCCTTCGCTTCCGCAACGACACGCGCCCTTATGTATCCCCCCTTGCCCACCCTAGTTTTCCTTCGAAGAAACGATCCTCGATGATCGTCCGATCGCCAAGGGTTGCTCGATCGTTTGACTGTACATCCGTTGCTTTGTACAATAATGTTCAGATAATGTTCAGAAGTATTTTTAATTGCGATTCAAGGACTTTTGAAGTGTTGATTAGAATTGTTGTTTGACAGGTGTAAAACAGGAATCCACGAACTGCAGAAGAATCAGCGACGTCAGTTACCCTCAGTATTCTCAGAATAATACGTTCCTCGATCTCGAACCGGATAATCGTACACATTGTTTTGGGTGAGAAAACTGTTATCTGTTAAGTTAATAAATAAGTACACAGAAAAAAGGTACAGACACTTCGATAGAACATTGCGAATACACTATTTTTCTGTTGATTCGATACAGAAGCAACAAACTGAATTCACGAACACCGGAAGTAACGAAGAACGTCGCAGTGAAAGAGGAACCGGCGGACAGAGGATACGGGGAGCCGATTTCCGTCACGAACTCGTCGACTGGTCCAGACACTCGAATCTGTAAGTAAATAATTTTTCAAAATTATTAAATTTGCATAAGAATCTGTAAGTTAATAATTAAGGAGATCTGTGTGGCACTCGAGGATACTGTTTACAAGTCTCGTTCGATTTGCAACGACAAATCCGACGATTCCCTCTTCTTCGATGCACACCATGACAAATCTCTGGACAATGGATCCACGTGGCACGTTGCTACCCCATAGATCCCATAAATAACTGGAGCACAAGGGTAGCACTCGATGTTTCGGCCATTAATCCAGCTCCACTTCCGGTTTCTCTTCTTAGAAACGTCCCGGTGTCATAAAATCCACCCCAGTACTCTTAATTATCAATTCCTCGAACGATGCGCTAAACAAGGGTGTTGTTTAAATAAATCTCGTGTTGTTGTTGTTGTTGTTGTTTTTGGAAAGAATTCAGTCACGCGTGACTAAGTACACGTAAGTGAATAATTGAAGAATGCTTTCAACTCGAAAGCACCTCGTAGGATCCAACGAAAGCTGCTAAACGAAGGAAACAGCATAGAATTCCCTCCCTCGGGAGCTTTCCCGGTCTACTAGCTTTCTTCTCAGAGAACAGAGCAAGTATCGTTTACAAATAATTTTGCAACTATCAGTAATACATTTCGAAGTTTCCAAATTTCTAAGAATATGATATTTCGAGGTTTTCAAATTTGTTAAAGTATAAAAGTTTGCAGGCAAAGAAAATTGGAAGATTATGCGTCACAGTTTCGATGGAATAAAAAATGGTATCAGCCATATAGCGCATATGGGTGGAGAGGTATCGATAGCGAATAGGTATGATCCTATTATTAATCTAAACTGCGTGTAAATAATTGAAACGGCTTAATGGTAGGGAGAATTAGCCGAAGAGTGGTAGAAGCATAATTCCCGGGTGACTTGGAAGTAAATGGGTGTACGAGCTTCGGTGTCGGCCAACGTTACATCCTAAAGGATTCGTTTCGGTGTAGATATTATGAACGAACGAAGACTAATCGGTCTGATTACAAAGCATGAGCTTGCAAACTCTTCCTCGATTCTTTCTTTTTTACAAATAGATTGAAGTCTATTAGGTAATTGCTCCAATCAAATATCTTTCCAAATAATCGACCCATAATGTTTCTCGAACACCCGCTTTTAAGTTAAAAGTAAATGAAAATAAGTTTGTATCTTAATAAAAATGAATAACTTAGCATAAATAGGAGGAGTACGACGACAACAGGTAAATAAACTTTTAAACCTTGATATTATCCCTGTTTCCCGGAAGTCGTGCAACGTGTCCGTTCATCCAGTGAAAATCGGCAAACTGTCGACCACTGTATTGGTTGGAATAGTAATAACTTGTTAACGGGTACAGATTGGTCACCATCCCCCTAATTAATACGAGCACGAGGATCGGCGAGGATTAGAGGCGGTCAAGTTTCATTCGATGACTAACCACGATGTTAGTCCCTTCGTATTATAAATGTATCGAAGAAACATTTATTAATACATACTGAATTTGTTACTTTCTTCTAACGAGGGTTAAAGATCAAGTCTTTACTTAAACTTTAAAAAAATTGACAAACTATTAGCCCTAAAATTACAAAAATTGACTATTGAATGTCCTTAAAGTTTGAAAAACGGACGGAACAATATCATTTAGAGTAATCTGATTGAAATGTTCGATGCAAAACGTGGATATTCCCGTAGCATCAGGAATTCCCAGAAACAGAATAAGAGCATTTCAGCGTCGCGGCGTCAGGTGGATGGAAAATGGAGCCTGCATTATTAAACAATCTCTACTCCGGAATTCGAGGGGTAGAAGGGATGGTAGGGATCAGAGGGACGGAGACAGACGTATAAAGGTAGGCAAACGAGAAAGAGGGAGAAAGACGAAAGGACATACGGTTCTCGTCTGAGAGTGGACGAGAGCGAGGGCCGTCCTCTTTTCCGTTGCAACCCTTTCAGCGCGCCGCCCCTGGCCGGTCCCCGGCTTCGACCCTTTTCCTGCTCCGGTACATCGCCACCCGGTTTCATCAGCTCGCGATTAATTTTAATCTAAAACTACCCGCAAAGCCTCCTCTGGCCCCGCTTGCACGTTGAGGTCGAGCCCTCTTTCGCCCTCCCCCGTCTCGTCGGTAGCGGGGTGAGTACCAGATTGGCCCGTTGCTTTCGTCCCACCCTACAACGATTCCTGTCTATCTGTCTGTCTCCTCCACACGAGAGATCAGGATACGAGATAACGTTCGCCAAACAACGGGATTGTTGATATCGTTCATCCTTCCTCTCCCTAATTTCATCATCGAGGACCATACTGTTCTCTGACTTTTTTACATACCTCTGTAAAGTATAAATATTATTTACGTCTGTGTGTACAAAATAATAGCCGTGAGAAATGGGTGCGAATTAGGATCCTGACCCAATTTGTGGCAGGAATTTTAAAGCATCCCTCGGTTACGAGGCTGTTTTAGGAGGACTGGCGACTCGCGTTCCGGCTCGGTATCCAACGCGGCCTTCTCAATTTTTCAATATTCCCCGTACACGACTTGGAACGTAACTAGATTACGGTTCGAGAATAGCTTTTTCGGCTCGGGGGAGCGCGGCATCGTTGGGATGTCGACGGTGGTGCCTGGCTCCCCGAGAGGAGAGCACCCGATTAATATACATATCGCGCGAGCTGCGCGCGGTATTTCCAAGCCGGTACCGTGCCGGTATCCGCGAGAACAGCCTTCGTCGAGGCTGCAACCCCGTGGGCTTTGAATATCAACCAATTTCCTGCCGATGTTTGTGTGACGAGCACTTCACCGGGGGCGTGCGTGAGTGCAATCGCTAATACCTTGCTTTTCGCTACTTTTTTCCATGGTTATTCCTTTCTGCAATCCTCCGGTGTCCTTTCTTACTCCGTTCGCTGTACCGTTTATCCATTAACGATGATGGAGGGTAATGTTTCGTTGATGGAAATCTTCTACCCCCTTGCAATCATTAAAACACATTATAAAAGATTAAAAATTTTTATGAATCTGTATATTTTCATTCAAGGTTTAAATGTTTACACAACTCGTGGATGGCAGATTTCTGAAACAGCAACAAAATAAATTAGATAGATATTATTTAGATTAGCAATGAACAATGCTTGACACTAAATAAACCAACTACCAGAAATCACTTACAATACGATTTACGATGTTGCAGCCACCAGCTTGGTGTATCAGCAACAACCGTACGCGAATGGAACGAGGAACAGCAGAGGCTCGCCTCCTCCGAGTCGTCCGGCCAGCACCTCTTCTTCCGCATCGCAATGGCAGTCGACGATTTCCGCTTCCAGCGAGGCGTTCTTCCCTCGACAAGAGAGCTGGAGCTCGGATGTATACGGGAAAAGAAGCGTGACCCCCACGTGGACCGAGCTCGGAGTTCAATTGGACTCGAGGAACTCTTCGTGGGAGAGGCAGAGCAATTGCTACCAGAAGAAAGGCTCGCCTAGCTCCTGGAATGCTGACTACGCCGGGAAACCTTGGAGCGAGATGACCGTCGGTTATCAGCAACAGCGACGCGGCTCTCTTCAGCTTTGGCAGTTCTTGGTCACCCTGTTGGATGACCCCACGAATGCCCCTTGCATCGCCTGGACCGGTCGCGGGATGGAGTTCAAACTCATCGAGCCTGAAGAAGTAAAGCTTTAAATTAGATGCATCTTTTAATAGGGTCATGATGATGATGATTTTTTATTTTTCTATCTCGCTTGTTCAGGTTGCACGTCGATGGGGCGTTCAGAAGAATCGACCAGCGATGAACTACGACAAACTGAGCAGATCGCTGAGGTACTATTACGAGAAGGGAATAATGCAAAAGGTAGCCGGCGAGAGATACGTTTACAAGTTTGTCTGCGACCCGGAGGCACTGTTCAACATGGCGTACGGTTCTGGAGCTTCGTCTAGTCTTCCTGGAGAAATACAAAATGGCGTTCGAAATCAATCAATATCCGGAAAAATATCATCCACCAACGAAGCATCCGATTTAGGGAAACATCCTACGAGTGGTTACGGGGATGCTGTTCTTGCCATGTATTCGAACACCGCGGCAGGTCTGTTGCTGTCAATTATGACAATTTGGAAGTTGCATTAATTGATTGTTTTTACAGTATTCTGTTACTTATTTATGTTAGTATTTTTAAGTTAAAGAATTCCTAATAATATAGATGATGGATTCTTATGGATTCTTTAAAATGAAATTTGTAAATGACACAGTGTACGGATCGTCCAGCTTGCACCATCTGCACCAGTACCTGGGCGGCAACGACGGCTTCAAGACACCGTCGAACAGGTACCACCCTCATTACACACACGAGTACAGCAGCAGTCATCATCATCCGCCATCGAGCTACGCAGAAACCTTCTTGAACTACGGCCGTTTAGCATCCCACGATGTTCCCAGCGAGTCCAGGACCCAAGAACTACCCAGGATCTCGTACTCTCAGGAAACAACGGATGGTATCGGCAGAGAACGAGAGGCGTCATCGATTTTATACGACGGCGTACAGAGAGCGCAATTACCGACCGCTCCCGGCCTCTCTCAGCCGACCTTGCTGGACACTACCACCACCAGCTCGAAGATCGAGCAAAGTTCGTACGCCTGTCTCGGCGTTGGAAGCTGCGTCTGCTGAATCTCTGTTACCAGGAGATGGGAAGATCTAATCCTAGAAAGCTAACGTGTTCTGTGCCAAACGTTCGTCCGATAAACTATCGATTTCTTCAAAACTAAAATGTACAATTAGGGAAGGTGTCCATATTATAATATGATTCCTGACTACTCTACGAAGTGGTGTGTTATAGGCTTCCCTAGGGTAAATTGCAATGTAGGACAAGGAATTTTTCTTATTCTTGAACTTTTCTCTTAATCTAGCCTGTCAGCTGTCACTGAATTATCAAATTCGAGAACCGAACACTTATTACATATTTCTCCCTTGAGTTTTGCGAAACAGGTAACAGGATACCAATTCTCGCCCTTTTTGACCAGGGTCAGATGCTTATTAGTAGTCTTCCACACAACGCGTTAGCTTTCTGGGGTTAACGATTGAACAGGTGGAAATGTTTATTGGGTCACGGTTGATCCTGGCAAAGAATCTAGTCGTAGATCGTACTTTGCGCTCGTACACGTTGAACGCGTACCGGTCGATGCGTACGTATCGGTATTGGAGCGTGCGAGTTCAATGTCGAGACACGTGTTCGACGGTCAGGGCGATCAACGCGTTAAGAATCTAATTTACACTTAAATCTTGGTAACATCGATTCAACGCCCTGATCGTCTTCGGATTTGAACTCCCACGCGTCCTAAGACCCTGTAAATAAGCGACAGAAGAAAGAATCTCGTAGCCCGTGAGATCTAATCGCTTGTGATCCGACGCTAGTCCATTAATGCGCTGTAACTTCTGTAAATATCAAATAAAAAGTCACTCTATTCGAACGATACCGGATCGTGAATCGTGTAACTGTGCCCGACCACCGTCACTACCAGATTTATCTCGTTGTGTCACCGATTACATTGCTCAAAACAAACAAAACGCAGCACGATATCCTTCTACCGAAACATATGTCGCACGAGGCACAAATTAGCATACGAGCGATTATGCGAGCTCGACCTAGACACATAATACGAGTGCGACGAAAGCGTGTGTGGATCCTTACCTCGTGAATGTGTCGGTGACGTAAGGCCACGAAGAGCCGCAAGACTGAGGTCGGCTGCGTATTTCGGGCTCTGACACATAGTAGATATGTTTATATCGGCCCCTCTCTCTTCCATCGATTTCCAACTCGCTTACCCGTCCTTCTTCCACGCACATTCAGTTGTGCTTTGTGGAGAATCGGCGACTTAAGCCGGCAACATCCACTGTTGTCAGCCAAACCGCTCGGAACGCAAAATTACTCGATGATCTGATCCGAGACCTGTTGTCGCTCCACGATACTTCGTTAACGATCGATCCAGGCGATATTTGGTGGTTTTGCGATTAAAGAAGCGACCGTTGCACTCAAACTTCCGGTGAGTACTCGATGTCTTAAGGTACGCGTCCACTCGAGAGTAAAACTCGCTCTAAGAGCTATCAAGCTGCATCCAGAGTGACATGCGACTGAAAACGACTGTTCGCGTACTGTCCACTCGCTGTTAAACGCTGTGATTTTCATTCTCGAGTGGACAGTTAACGTCTTTCGTTAATATATTTAGCATTCGATGGCAGTCAAATATGCAACGTAGCGAATTGTCTGGCTCGTATTGATTGTTTCGCGTAGCTTCCATAATCCAGGGACGACGTCAACGACAAAATAGGCGCGACAGCGTCATGTTCTCCACTTTGCCTTGTGGTGACTGGTTTAATGCGTTCGTTACCAGCGGTTTTGAAATTTTTCCATCATAGATCGCGTATTCCTGTACTAAAATATCATAAACCAATCTTACATGGGAAAGTCGATGGCGTCGCACACGCTCGTTAATCGATCGCTCTAATTCTCGTTAACTTGTTGCATGTTCTTTCAGTCATGGGAAGAAGTAAATCCTCGGAGCCAGAGGAGTCCGCGATGGGCTTCAAGGACAAGCAGAAGGCTTTGGATACCTTGAGTGCTCTAGATGGTCGAGATGTGAGCTATCAATACCACGTGATTACGAGTTTCGTGAGCCGCGCGAAAAGGACCCTGCAGATCACCAGGGACGAAGAGAAGCTTGCCAATCTCCGAGAAGCACTGAAAGTCTTCGAGGATTGGTTGACGGATTATAAGGAGAACAATCGTGGTAAAGAGAATCTTGCCTATTTGCCGATTGAAACTGTGAAGAGCTACAAGGTGCTGGCCAAGAAGTACGGTGTCCTGGAAGAAGACTTCTATAAGTAAGTAATCGACGATATATAGCACTCATTTCAAATCGAATTGCTTAATTTACGTATCCTTGATATTTCAGAGTGTACAGGAAAGAAAACGGAGACTACAAGGGTCTACGATCGGTGAAAACCCCCAGCGGGGAGACCACATGGGACATCGAAAGGAATCGAAGGCTGAAACAGATCATCGATAAGATTAAACAAGACCACGTGCAGTGGTTCGAGACGGACGTCGGCGACTTCCGGGGATTCCCGACTAAGGAACACGTTCAGTGTATCATGCTGGGATACAGTCCAGACCCGTCCAAGCTGAAAAAGCTCGTGCCTCAGGTGGAAGAGAAGTTTGCCATCGGGGAGAACGAAGAAATGGAGGTGGATCAGGAGTCCAAGGGTAAGAGCAAAAAGAGGAGTCATGATAGCACGTCCAGTGTCGACGACAGCGACAATGAAGAGCCAGAGAAAAAGGTGCTAAAGCGGTCAGCCGACGAGGAGAAGTCTGAAAAAGAAGAGAACGGACTCGGTTTCAAAGATAAAGATAAAGCCCTGCAGAGCATCAAGTCGCTGGAGGGCAGGGACGTGAGTTATCAGTACCACGCGATCAAAGGGCTGGTGAAAAGGGCGGAAAGAGTGATATCTTGCACAAAGGACGAGCAAAAGATCAAGAACATGAGGGAAGCCATCGAAGTGTTCGAGAATTGGATCACGGATTACAACGTGAATGGTCGAGCAAAGGAAAACTTCAATTACCTGCCCGTCGATTTAGTCCGAGCGTTCAAACCGTTGGCGGAGAGGTATAAGATCGAGGATAATGGATTTCTCAAGTAAGTCCATCAGGATTCGAGTGCGTATCGATCGTTATAAGCGATTAATTAAACTTTTTTCTCCGTTTTACAGAGCGTACGAAGAGGCAGAGGGAGATTACAAGAAGCTCAGGGGCGTTCAGGTTGCAGAATCGGACGTCACGTGGGACATAGAGAGGAATAAAAATCTCCAAAGTCTAGTGAACCGTATTAAAGAGAAGAATATTCAGTGGTTCGAGACGGACGAGGAGCTTCGTGGATTACCCAGCGAAGAGCACACCCGATGCATAATGTGGGCCTTCAGTCATGACGCCCCCAAACTCAAGAAACTTTTGCCTACGTTGGAGGAGAAATTGAAGTCTTAAGTGCAATTTATGCTTCCTGTGGATCAGATTCCTCGTTTAAGTTCTAAGTTAAGTCATGATTACATTTCTGGTACTCAAGTCCAAAGTATTCTTCTCAACACATGCATTGCAACCACAATTATAGTGATTTATTTATCTGACGTATTCGTCAGAAAATACCTCCACTGTAATAGTAGCTCTTAACATCTCCCAAGATCAAAGATAAGTAGTGGGAGACTATATTTATATATTCCTCCTTAAAACAAAGGAAGCCTACGTTGCGCAAAGGAATTTGAGTATCTAATAAATGTAAATTATTTTTCAACATGTGTATTATGTAATTTCTCCTAATGGAACGTGTTCGTCGTGTAGGTGACGACATCTGGCGAGCAGTAAGGAACATACAGGTCGGTCCGCCATCTTTGTTTTCATGCTCGGATATTTCAAGATGGCGCGAGCTGTCGAAGTTTTTTGACCGCGGCGCGGCTCAATCGATAGTTTTTATTGCCGTTGCACCGCTCGCGAGGGTGGGTGAGTCTCGAGTCCGGTTTTGAGGTTAGGGTTAGTGACTCGGTGACACTGGAAACGGCGGTAGCGAGTTTCTCTCGTGCGTGCGCCGCGCGCCCGGAAAGAACCAAGAACGTCTCACCCTTTCTGTACAAGAACGAACGCCCATGCGATCTATGGACATCGTACGAGTCGCGGGATCCCGTGGAAATTCGTGTGCTGATACGTTTGTGAGAAAATGGCACGCGCACTTTACAACGATTTGTTTACGCTCGATGCATCAGTCAACTCCTGTGGAACAAGCGAATCCGCGTACTTTAGGCGATCTATAAATAGCCATCACTTCCATCGAGGTTCGTAGACCTTTGAGTTTGAGATCGTGCAGGCGGTCGAGGACGGGTTCGAGTGCACTGTCCCTCGAGATCGATTAATCGGAGGATCACGATACAACACGTGACTTAACGATCGACCCGTGTCAGTACGTCGTACGTGTTTGACGCCAGTGTTACGGGCTCTTATCTTCGTCGAACGTTTCCTGGAAAAGAACGTGCCAGGGTGACGGTATAAAACAGAAAAGGGCCGCATCTTTGAGGGAAACCGAACGGCGAAAGAAAGATGGACACGAAGCGGCCGGATTGTGCGGGCAGAGTTCATTACAATGGATTAACAGAGAAGTAAAGTGAAGATGTCACAAACCGCGGATGCTGAGAGTGAAGCAGGCTCCATCTGCGACGAGGAACGCGTTAGGAAGCTGTTCCAAGCATGCGACGGCGACGGAGATGGTTTTATCGACAGGTGAGTACGATTAATTTGCATATTAACTACTTGACGATCAGTGTCACGTGTTCATGACTTGTTCCAAGTGTTACAATTGATCATTTTCTAACCTTAAGACATTTAATATGTACAGAAATATCGAATTACACGAACAGTAGATTTCATCAAATGTACGCCTATCAAAGTCTCTATCTTGAACTCTTAATCTGATGATTATTCTGGTGACTATTCTGATACTGCTTTAGTAGAACGTTAAAACCTGTTATCTAAATAAAATAATGAATCTTGTATCATAAATTATCCCTACAAGTGTTGTTAAACAAAAATGATTTTATACTTCTCTCTTTATCGATACGAAAATCACGGAGATATTCATATTCGTGAGATTTTATTGCTTATTTTTAAATTATAATAAACAGAAATGAATAATTCTGGCGCCAAAAGTTACAAAGCATTAAGGGTTAAGTCACGTGATCGCGAAATATTTCGAAATACGAATGCTCCACGAATGTAATTATAAACTTTGACACAGTTCGACAAAAAAAAGGGTTTGGTAGCATGTAAAACGTAGAACAGGGAAAAAAATGTTAAACTGCGAACGGAATCGCACAAGTTTCAATTATTAGCTCGATTAATTAGCCAGTTTGAATGCAAGTCGCGCGACGAATTAAACGAGGAACGTGTTCTGTTTTTTTCCACCGCGTTCGGATGAATAAACTCGCAAAGATAATACGAGTACACGGGACGGCGTAGCTACGGTGTGCTTTTTTTTGTGTTTTCTTTTTCTTCTTCTTTGTCGTTAAACGCATAACCGTTTCCCCGATATATTCACCCGTTTGCCCGCTTCTCTCTTGGTACTCGGTGTGCCTTCTATTCTTCGAAACGGTGGCTATGGGTGTCGTTGCTCCCGCTGCGAGCTACCACCCGTATTCAGTGCTTTTTAACGAAAATTAGCCGTTAATTCCTCGCTCGGATCGCGGAGGCTGCCACCCTACGCTTACCATTCTTCCACGCCGGAAACGAGCCGGGTTTGTTTTGTGCGTCAAAGCGCAGTTCCGTACACGTTCGCGACACAAAGATAACCTATGTTTTTTGCGCTAGAAATATCATTCCGGATATATCCCTCTAACATTCCATATTTTCATCGTAAAGCCATTTTTGGAACGCTTTGAGTTTCGAATTCGTGCACGACGCGAAATTCAAACGATTTAAGTTCACCTCGGTCGATAATAAAGTATTTTCTGCTATTCGAGGGACTTCGTATAAAAATAAAAAAGGAAAGCATTCCTTTTGTGTTGCGAAACTCACCCTCTGGAAAGATCGTTCTCTTCCTCGAACAGCTTCTCACCCTTCGACTTGTACCACTTCCAAATGCTTCCCCTTGTCTTACCTCGCGATTACATACCGACTTTGCCTATGTCAACGGCCTGGAACATTAGTTTCTAATCATTTAATGACACCTTGTACAGCGTTTGCAAATGACATACCCGCGAATTTTCATTAATATAACTAATTGAGGTAATATTCTCCGGACTTCGACGATTCTATCAGATAGTACAAGGTCCAAGCTATCTTCTCATACCGACTTTGAGTGGCAGGTTAACGACTACCATTAGTCGAAGTTCAGAAGAGCAAAATTTCCTTCTGTGCTCTTCAAGCTTCATTATTGTCCGTTCTCCGCAGCCTCGTTAACCTTAGCCTGGTCGAGATTTCGCGTGTCCCGTAACCCCGCTCGCACGTCTCGCTGGCTTCGTAAGCTTCCGTATCCGGCGAGCGCGCGGGGCCCTTGCGCCACCCTCTTTTCGAAACTCCTGCATTACTTGGTGTGCATCCAACCGGATGCAAGCCGACGAGATTGCGAACGAAACCGAACCCTCGAGTGCATACTTACTCAACTTTCTCCTCGTCTTCTTGTTCCTTCTTTTAACCCCTTACACGTTCTTCTTCCTCTTTGTGCTTCACCCTTTGTCTCTTTGCTTCTTACTTTACTTCCCTTTGCCTCCATTCATTAACCTTTTCTTCTTTATTATTAACGTTACACGGTCGTTATTGTTATTTTACCATTACCGTTTAACTTTCCATCTTCGTCATTAGTTCCTTTGATTGATATTCCTTTTTCTTTGCTCTCTAATCCATTATTCGTTCTCTTCGTCGATCGTTCTCGAAAGAGGTCGCTTCGGTAATCGTTCCTCACAATTGTCGTTACTTCGCGTCCTTCGAGCTCTTTGTAACCCCGCCAATAATTCTCTTCCTCCGTATCTTCGTTCCTTTCACTTTCTCTCCCCTGTTTGTCCTCTCACGATTACTCGCTCTCTTTCTCTGCCAATTTACCCTTACCTTGACTCTGGCCTACCCCTCGTTCCTCCTTTGGAGGCTGCGTGCGTTGGTTGCGAAGGCAGTTTCGCGTAAATACCCTCCCGTTCGTTTCGGCAGCGCACGTAGCCGTGGCTAAGATCAAACGGTCGGCGACGTCTGCCCTTGGAAAGGGGTAAATCTCGTTACCGAAAAACGATCCCGTCCCTAGAAGACGGGGGATCATCGGTGTTTTTAACCTTTCGTATTTGCGTCTAAACCGAAACTACTAAAAGTCCTAGTTGCTTCGAAGAAGAGAATTATTATTGTTTCATTTGGAAACAAATAATGTTCCATACGTTCATCGTGCCAAAAAGGTTAATGTTCAACGATGAATATTCGAAGAGTTTTGTACGAATCGTTGAGAAGGAAGGTTCAAGGTTGGCGGCTGGCAAACGCAGTCGTAGGATGCCTAAAGTGTCTACGATACTCAGGGGTTGAACGAAGGGTGATCACGTTTTATGGCAAGTGAGTCACTCCTCCATCGATCCCTCCCTGAACTTTGCTATATTCGCGAACCCCTTCTGCGTTTTTCTAATAAAATCCATGTTTGACAGAAAGTTGCCTAAAAGGAAAAACGCGTTCAAGCATTTTGTATCGAAAGGATTACATTTTTATAAATAAATAATAGAAATGTATGAAGTTGCGTCTTCTCGCGACTCGAATTCAGAATTCTCCGAAGGCAGCATATGAAACGGTAATTAAGCAACAGATGGTATCTCTAAAGATGATTTACGAAGTTCCAAGATCAATGATAGATATTCCACGGCGAGCGTTCGCTGTCTAACGTTTTTCGTGCCCAGTCCGGTGTTCGACGATCGGCTTGAACCCCGCGACCTTGAAAAAATCCTGGCCTTTTCGTTGCTGTAATTTAAAGACCCCCTCGACCCTTGACACTCGATTAACCGGCGAGGTACCTGCACGTATTCTTGCCGCCCGTTCAGCCATATTCTTCCGTTACCTCACCTGCGGGGCTATTCTTGACCTGACCGAACCTTTGCACGCAACCTGCCATGCAAATGCACCGAGTAAACTTTTTTCTTTTTCCTCCTCTAAGTAGAACCGCATATTTCTGCATTATTTACATAGATCGTATCTTTGAAACGTTCCGGCTGAAAAATTAACCTTTGAATGCATCAATCTTCCGAAGGTAGTAAAATTATTTCAAAATTACCAACGTATGATTTTTCATCGGATAAATCGTGAATTGTTTGCAGGGAATTGTGAAAGCTAGACAGTTATAAGTAGTCCCCGGGTTTTTATGCAAATTAGGGAAATTAACAATAATGTAACAGCATAGCTAGACTTTGTGATCTTTCAGCGTTTGCTATCTTTGCGTATATTTGTAGGAATTTTGAAATACTACATTTTTCTGGATACACACGTTAGAGATGGCCCTAAAATCCATCATATCTGGAAAAGGATTCCAGAAGATGAGTCAACAAGTTCTTACCGTCACCGATAAACGTTTCCCGAGTGCCCTAAGCATTTTCCAACCGCGTTTAAACAGTCAGGACGGTAGGGTACCATTTGAAAAATCCGTAAGAACAATCGTGAAGTCGTCGGAGCGTGGGACAAGTATCGTTATCGCGCGGTTAAACGATCGGGAGAGAATCGATCGATCGTAGTCGACGAGCCGACGACGATTAACCCTCCGTTTCCAGAGAACGGCGTCGGTTCCTCTCGTTGATTACACGGAAATCGAAGACCCCTTTCGAAAAGCGGCCGTGAACAAAAAGACGGGCTGGAAAAAAGGGTTGGAGGATCCAGGAGGACAAAGGACGGACGATGGATGCATCGAAAGCAGCGTTTCTCGATCTTTTTTACAATTTACACCCCCTGTGTTTTGATTTCAGAATATAGTTTTGTCTCGTAACTGGCAAATTATTAAAGTTAGATCTTGGGATTGTATTAGGATTATCGCGTGGTAAAATTAAATTCAAATTTTGTAATAAAAATTGCAACCCCTTTGGAGGGGCAGTTGAGAAACACTGCGTTAAAGGGTTGCACCGAAACACGGCTGTTTCTCCCAGTGAAAACACGGCATTAGGTAATGTTTCGTTTCTGTTGCTCGCCCTTTTCCCTTTTTTCTTCTCCCTTTTCACGAACGGCGAAAGCTTCGCCACCTCTCCCCCCCCCGCCTTTTTGTTTTTAATGGTGGACCTATTCTGGCGTATCCAACGGGAACACCGAGGAAACATCTGAAAAGGGTGCAGTATCAGGATTGCCTGAAGAAGGACGGAGTCCTTTTTATCCGACGTTTGGTAGCCGGTTGGCAAGGGCGAACGAAATAGAGCGGAACGCGCTTAACATGAAATACCCGTGTCGCTTTTCATCGGTTCTTCAACAACCCCTCTCTTCTTCCTTGATACTATTTGTTCAGTTTTTCGATGTTTCCGGGACTATTGCTCGTCTCCAGCCTACCCCCCCCCCCCCCGGTTTCTCTGCAACCCCAACCTTCGAAGGGCTCTTCGTTCGTCGGTGGATGGTCCGCGGATTTGCGTATTCAATCCTCCACCTTTGAGTATCTTTCTTCATATGTTAATTACCGAATTGGGGATGTTTGTGCGATCTCGACACATGGCAATTTGCTTCGAGTAGCTTGGATAGTCGAGTCTTTGAATTATTTTTATTTGACTGGTATTCAAATTTCTAGCACCAGATAGTCTAGCACCCAGTTATCGAGCTCGAGGACCAACTCAAACACTCCGAGCGATAGTTTTCGTTCGGCCTGGCTGTTTGCAGACTCGAAACGCCGATAATCCACGGTTAGCGGACAAAAGGTACCGTTTGAAAGTTGCCACGGCGCAGCGTGTACCCGGTTCGTTAAACGGATCACCGGAGGACAAATGTGTCCCCCCCGGTTGGAGGGTGGCATTGGTTCGCGCGCGATTCAACAATGCCGCGACACTTATTGGGTCGGTTGGCGGCATTGTGCGTTGCTTTTGTACGCGAAGCCCGCCGGTGACATTCGACGACGAGCGTACACACGGCTTTCCCCGATGCACAAAAGGGGTCTTGCACGCGCGAAAACGGCGGCGGCGTTGGCGAGCATGTAACGAGTCGTGCTCGTCGTTCTTCGCGAACAACGCTGAGACGTCCACTTTTGCTCGCTCGAAAGGGGTTCGTTGTTCGTCGTGAGTGCGACCATTGTGAAAATCATTTCACCCGTGGAAATGCTGTGGAAAGGCATAACATTCCACTCTCTTCTCTTTTTCTTCTCTCTCTCTGTTTTACAACCTTCCCGTCTCGTTACGCCGCTTTCTTGATCTACGATGACCTCGATACCGTGGAATCGTGTAAACGAGAGTGCAGACAGCCGTGTTGCGTCGATTACACGTCGCGATACGCGCAACATTTTTCTGCTACGCGATGAAAATATTCATTTATTTGGTCTCTTAGAAAAATGAATCCTTGAGCAAGGTACAGGTGCGAACGATTGCGTGTATTTTTAATGGCGAACGACGGTCATCAGCGAGTCGCGACCAATTGTTTCACAACAAGCGTGTTTCCTGATTACGGTAGCCAAGTCACTTTCCTCGTCCACGGACGTTGGATGTTGTATAATGGTGCGAAACAGAAATTACCGGGGATAGTTTCGGTAGATTCGTTTCCCGTTTCGAACAATGCGGCGAGAAAACGAGGCGATGTCAATGACACGCGCCACTCCTCCCGAGAACCACCTCGTTCGTTGCACTCTGCCTTCCATCGAACATCGTTCGCTCGTCGGACAATTATTCGACCCCAAAATAATTTTTCTAGCAAAAAAATGAACGAAACGTTGATTATCCCAGCGAATTTTACCATAATATCCCGTAACGACCCGTTGGATCGTTGGGTGACTTCGGACGACCGCGAGAACGTCCAAGTAGGGGCGTCTGGACAGGTAGAGCGTATTTAAAATAAAAAACCTTGTGTCAGCCGTAAAACCGCACACGGTACGCCGAGTGACACGTATCGCGGTGGATTAAGTCGCGTTCATTTCACGCTGCCAACCATTGCTTCGTCCCTGTATTTTTATCCCTTCCCTGTTCCCCTGTGGGATACGTTACTGCACAGACACACACAGACACGCGCGCGTGTCCCGTGCACCACGTTGAGGATCGTTGCAGTGGCATTCGTCTCATCGTCTCGAACGGACCTTAAATCGTGTGCGATAACCACGTGTCGTCAGGGGGGGAGATCGACCCCTCCCGCAAGGGGATGGAATCGTCCAAGTCGTGGGAGGCCAGGACCCTGAGGAGATTCTGCCTGCGTAAACTGAAACGCAGGGTGTCGCGATGGTACGTAGACAAACAGCGTTTGATTAAGAGATGACCCTTCGAAATTGTAATATCTTTCAATTTTAACTTTACGATGGATGATACGAACGGAAGTCGAAGAATATTCTCTTTTCATGAAGGGTGTGCGCGTGTTTTGACAGAGTTGCTGGCGAAACTTTTGCTCACGTCCCGGCGTGAAAACTTTTCGCTATTTCCCCGAAGGTTCGCGAGGAACGCGAAGAGGAAGTACGACGATGATCAGATAACGCGGGGCTCATCTAATTCCGGACTCTGTCTCTCCTGTGTTTGCTCGGGCAAGTGTGAAACACGAGTCAACGGAATTTTCGACGAAATTCAGCGAAAAATCTTGTCGAAGAATTCGAACCGTCTGTGTTTTATTTCTTTAATAAAACATCCTTGAAAATTTCAGTTTTGAACAGAAGAGTTAACAAATTTTAATTAATGAAAGAAAGAAGAGCAATTACTGTGACCAATTAAAATGAAAAATTTCAGAATTAACTGTACACTTCTTCAGCTCGTTGATTGCCTCTACGAAAAGAAAATTAGAAAAATTGTTGACGAGGCACGAGTGTATCATTATCTGTTTTTTTTAATGAATTGAAAGATCAGGTTGAAATTATCTATTGGATCAACTGTTCAGGAAATGATCAATGTTGATAATTGCTTCATCGTACGAACCACAATCCGACTGATCGGTCCAATTAACCACGCGATCAATAACGTCTACAGAATAGCAGATAACGTCTGCTCGTGATACGCCTCCTATAATTAACCCCATGATTGATTCCCATTTCGTATGATGGACATCAATCCAGATGGGTCTTAACTCGCGTGACTAATTTAATACCAGAACTACCGACGTTTCACCCTTGTTTTAAACCTCAAAATAAAACTTAACAACTTGTCTTTTAATCAATTTTTTTTATCTGAAAGCGAGACTTAATTATTTTTTTCCTCAATGTGTCAAGTACTTGGGAATTAAGGTACCGGCCGTTAACCGAAATCCTCTTTCGCGAAACTGAGAAGCAGGAGGTTATGAAGCGTCTTAAAGCAACCCACTCGCGTCGCTCGAATGCTCGTCGAGCGTGTTATACGCATTAACGCGTTCCCGCTTCCCTTTCGCGGTGTCTTCGATATGAAAAATACATCACGACGATGTCAGTTCAATGGCTACGAGGAGCGACGATCGAACACGTCCTCAACCATTTGCAACGAACCACGTGATTCTTATATGTAGATGGATCGTCTTAGCGTGTTAATTTTGAAAATTCTTTTCATACAACAAAATTTTGTTTTATTGCAAAATTAGTTGTACCAATACAGGACACTGTAACTACACTCTGGTTGTACCAGCACAGTTACAGGACACCCTGTATACGTCGATCGTGTGCAAAGGGTTAACGACTCGACGCAGTCGCCGATAAATCCGCAAAAATCGGAGAAATGAAAAAGGACCAAGGGGTTGTGGAAGTCGAGACACACTTGGACCACGCCTTTCGTTCCTCGCATCGCAACAAAAGACGGCGTCCCACGGAGGAACGGAGAAAGAGCGAGTCCCTTTTAACGATTTTCTCCGAATGTCCGTGTCGGCTCCACGGAGCCAGTGAATCTTTAATTCACCGCTATCGACCAGTGTTCTCTCTCTCCGCCCTCTCCACTCTTTTTTCCCCGCTCGCAATTCACCGATCGTTCGTCGCGTGACGAATAGTTTTTAATCGTCTTTCGACCGATATCGCGGACGAAAATTAAGACAGACACAGAGGAAGACGTCTCTTATTCGTTCTGTTTGAAATTTTAGCCAGGATTTGCTGTCGGTATGCAGAGAACTGAACCTGGAGAATTCTGTGGAGGAGTTGATGAGAGAATTAGGGGCGGACGAGCACGGTCGCATTTCCTATCAAGAGTTCCTCAGACGTCGCCTGGCTCTGCGACCGGAAATCGAGGCCCTCAGATCGGGCAAACACCGGACCAGCCCTCACCACACTCACACACCGGAATATTTGCCCACCAGCAGCGATAATAGTCTAGGTAATTTTCTATTTACAATCATTTTATCCCCATTGAATTTTCAGAATTTCTGTCTAATAATTCTGAGTAATAATTACAATTGTAGGTAACAAACGTATACTTCGTTAAAGAGAATTGCTTATATTATAAGCAATATACCATTTTTTTTGCTACTCAGTACAGTTCTTCGAATATCCAATTTAATAGCACTAGCACCCAAGGAGTTTCTGTAGAATATTTTCTTTTATTACCGCTCGCATCTGTTTACCAGACGTCTAAAACTTAACCATCCAGTCATTTAAGTTCCGTTTTGTCTTCGCGACGAGGAACCCCTTGCGTTTATTCGTCGTTAAGGTCAGTTCGAGGGTACGCGGACTCAAAGGTGCATCCGGTACCTACTCTTTTCCTCGAAATTCTAAAAACTGTACTCCCTCTTCAAGAACCGTTAGACAAAAAATGTCAGTCTAGAATGGAACAACGACGTAATATTTCATTGTGATTCAGGCACGGTGTCGGGCAGGCATGAAAGCTGGGAGTTCGACAGCGGCGCTCGCGATCTGTCGCCGGAACCGCATGCCCTTCAGAAGCTAGTGGAGGCGGCCGCGGGAGGAACCGGAAACATGCTCGACTTAGCGAACAAGGTAAGTTTTTTTTCTCCCCCTTCTGCGTATCGAGTTAACGATTCCGAAAAAGTTTCGAACGCCGCGAAACTGGAGCAGTTAGGCAGCACTCCGGTTCTTCGCGACTCTCTCGGCGGAGGCTTCCAGCGTCGAGTGGCCAGGAGAAAAAAGGAGAGAGATTTCAAAGAGGCTCCGGCGGTATAGAAACTCCTGGCTCGGCGTGAAACTGCCGAGTGTAAATTACCCCCCTCGTATAACCGGCGAGCAACTTCTTTCGCCGGAAAAACGCCGCTGCTCTCAGTTCTCTTCCTCCTTTTCGTCGAGTCTCGCGTTTTCGTGTTTTGGAATTTCTGATAGCAAGATTCAGGAATAAAAATGAACTCAGAAGGGTGTAGTTGCGTTCGAAAATACTGTCACCTTGTATCTGGACTCCTAAAAACAGAATACTTCTTTCTAAAAGAAAGAAGGGTTAAGTCACCTTACACAGACACCGTGGCAATTTTCGAGTGCATAAAAGACCCCGACTGGGCCCAGACGAATCGTGAACAGCACCAAACCCATCTACCTGCGAAGATAACCGGAAGTTAAGGCGAGCGAAAGTGGAGCATCAAGCGAGCAGCTTGAATCGACCATCCCATCGACTGTTATCTTCTTTCGTCGCGAATTTGCATGATTACGCGCGAGAAGCCTCTTCGAGGCCCGTTTCGTCGCGGTTGAAGCGGAACGACGAGGAGCGTGAATTTCTGACGACTCGTCGGACGTTAACCCGACGGAATTTCGGCGGAACCCGTTCGTTCTCGCCGCTTATCCGGAAGCGCGTAACAGAGGCTAGATCGGGGCGGAAATTAATTTGAGCGCGCCACGTTCGGACGATTTCGTCGCGAACCTGCTAATTCGACGATGCGCCTGCATCTAGATTGCACGGTTTAAGATTAGGGTTTAATTGAACGGCGAAACGTAAAAGTCTCGCGTTGAATCCCCTGGGTTCCTTTTTCTTCGAATAAGGTAGCAGGCTCATTGAGCAAACACACGGAGCGCTGGCAGACAGACGTTCGCCCGCGAGCGAGCTGGAAACTTGCGGTAAACTACGAAACGCACTTCGCCGTCGCGGCGTTAACAAACGACTTGGAAGGTTCACGGTTTCCAGCGGAGCTTTACCGCTGAATCTCAGACTTCCAGGGGGATGCAATGCTGAAACTTCGCGTTACAGCATCGCCGCTATCGATCACGAGTCCCACAAAAAACTTATCCTTCTTCTATTGCTTACTACCGGCTCGTTCTTTCGTTATATCCTCTCCTGCACCTTCGACTAACCTACTTCTTCATCGCGTTTCAGCGAGTTCATTGAAGTTCCTCCTTCGAATACGCTTTTTATTTTCTGGAGTCAACCTCTGAATGCAATGCAAGCGTCCGGATATCCGGATTCAGGCGAGATAGATTTTCTTTGAGAATTTTTCAAGATTTGTGCTTGGAGGGGTGGGTAGTTGGCAGAATTCGGTTATTGGGGTGGATAATTTGCTATTGATGTGAGGAGACTTGGAGAACTGGGGACTTGGAAATTTAGGGATCTAAGAATCTAGGAGTTTAGGAGACTAAGACATTAAGACTTCAGGCCTTAGGGATCCAGGGAGTTACAATACTGGAACTCAGGACATTAAAAAATTGGAGACCTAGAATTTCTTGTTTAATTAATTTATGTCCCAATGGTCTGCCGTACGCGAACACTTTCTTATCTATTTCAGCCTCAGCCGTACCGTTGTTCAAATATCTCCTTACTTGTATATGCGAACACGTAAATTCAAAAGAAGCATAACCAGTATAAAGAGCAAAAGGAAAGTTCTGATAACGAGCACGATATCCTAAGCCAGGCATCCAATAAAACAGCGTTTCGCAATAAGAGGCAAGGATGATGTTGGTGGTAGTTTCGGTCTGGCCACCGCGGAACATTTTGTCCGGGAGAGAAGAGTTATCGATCGATGACCTCAATAACGTTTCACGAAAGTTATCAGCTTCGGTCGGGGCCGGACGATACCTGTACGATATAAGATTACAAGGCTCGATACGCTATTGTTCCTGGTCAAATCGTAACCGTGTAACCCCCCCTTCTCCCTATCGTGGTCCTGAAACGATAACGGTTTACAAAGCGTACCATAATCGTGCTGCTTAATTCAATCCGTCGTATCTGTAATAAGCCGTGTACGGTTTATCTGGAATCAAGGTGGGCGCATAGTTCACGTAACCGCAATGGCCACCGTTCGCCATACGCTACCATAAAGAATTTCTCCCCGCGTTTGTTAATCCCCCAACGAACGTTTAGTAGTTGAATTATATCCGTGAATTCCTACGAATATAATAAAATAGCCTAAGTACCTAAAACCTGAATTTCTAATAATCTAAGTTCCTAAGTCTCTAGGTTCCTAAATGCCCAGGTACTTAAATTCCTGTTTCCAAAAACCTCTAGCTCTATCTAGATATCTTCCTAGATATTCAGGTATCCCAGTTTCCAAGTTTCTGAATCCCCAGATCTCTAAACTCCTGTGTCCCTAAGTCCTTGATTTCCAAGTTCCTAACTCCACAAAACTCTAGATCCTCAAAACTTGCTTAGATTTCCAAGTTACGAATTAAAGCATCGAATTGCAAAATCCATCATTATTTATCTATATTGGAAAAGCCAATCAAAGACATGCCAAGTGATGGCAGAAGAACGAGAAAGTCCTTGATGATGTTTCACGATAAAAGCATCGAGGATCGCGGCGCGTGTTGCGTTATAAAAGCGTACGGCCAATAAAGATCCGACGCGTTAATAAAGAAATAAGATTCCCGGTTAATTGCGAACACGTAGCAAGCGTTCACCACAGACACATCTATATATATATATATATGGTCTGCGTGTAAAGACGCCCTTAGGCTTTATTGCGACGCGTTGCTCCGCTCCGGGTCGAAGAATTCGTCTGGCGGAGTCTGCTGCCGGCTTCGAACAGGATGAAATTCTCGAGGCACAGGCCGGAAGTAAATATCCGGGCAAGACGGAAGATTGGTAACCGTCTCGATGGAAAGTAACGATCCTGTTTCGTCCTCGGAAAACATCGGTCCCTCTAAAACTATTTCCTCTGAGAACGTAATAAAAAACACTCGAGTCACTTGAATTTTTTCTAAAAAAAAAAACATTTAAACTATTATTTTTACATTACAATGAAAAATCTCGAAGTAATACTTTTGTCTCTAAATAATTGGATGAAAGAATGTTTCCTTGTTCTCTTTGACAATATTAGGACGAAAATGGCAGGATATGTCGCAGGCAAAAGGGGAACTTTGCCCTTCGGTTTGTTCGTGGAACCCAAACCAATCGATAACACATTTAGGCTGTGCAAACGTTGTAAATTGATTTGCAGGTTGTAACATCGAGGATTTATGTCATTGTGAATTAGATTAGCACGTCGTAACTCAGAAAATTAATTAGTTCGTTTTGGGGGAAGGTAGATTAAAGGTAGAAATAGTAAATATCACAACTAAATTTAAAAAGTTCATATAAAACCAAATTTACATATCGGTATACTAATGTTAATTATTCGATTACGTTACATCTGACTGCTCCTCAATAAAACATTCACGCGTTTTAACTATACAAGGTAGCAGCAATTAGCTGCGTGTGAAATACATGAACGGTCGCAAAGAAACAAGTGTTAAATCTTTTCATACAGTAAGAGTCACTTTTTCGAATGAAAGAATTTTGAGTTCGCTACTTCAGAACGCTTTCAGCATCAAGAGTCAGAGCCAACAGTCTTTTGTTCTTTCGTTCTCAGCCCCTGAAAACGTCTGCCTCCTGTTAATTGAGAAATTAGCGAAGTTAATTAAGAAGCCACACGGGCTGTCTTCTTAATTGCACTAACACCGTCCAACCCTTGCGAGACGTTCCCTTTCTTTTCCCCTAATTTTAATGATTCTCCCTCCCTGCGCTTGGAATTCTCGCGATTTCCAACTTTCGCGCAGAGTTTTGCCCTCGATTTGCATATTTCTTGTGAAATCTGAACCGTCGTTCGTTTCCGTCGATTATTTCTTTTTTTTCCATAAAATCGACTCTGTATTTTGAGAACGTCGTTTTTTCGTGGTGTTACGAACTGTTACGTTGGTTGGTCAGCGAACGCGGTAGGTGGACAAATATTACGAGTCGACAAACAGGTGTGGCGCGCCATTAAAGGAGAGTCCTCGCGAGCCTTCGCGATAAAACACCAATGATTAAGCAATTTTTCTCTCTGCAAACGTGAACTGACTCGCGTTCAAAATTTTAACAATCCTAACTTTGGTGGTATTCGAATTTCGTCCAAATTTTTGCCACCCTCTTCTCCTAATTCGCACCCAAAGCTTTCGATAAAAATAATTCTACGAGTCGAAGTAAATATGGTTGAAATTCTCCGAACTTTCAGCATCAGATCGGACGTGGTTTCCACAGAGGGTGCCGCGAAATTCTTGCCGCTTCTCTTCCCTGAAAGATCTCGGCAATCGCGTCGCGTTCCTACGTAATTATGTCAGGTACAAGTTCCACGTAGTTTGACTTTAAACGGCGATCGGCCGTCTGCTCTTAATGGAATCGACCGTGCAATCTCGATCCCTGTTTCTGTAATCGAACAGAGTCATTAGTCGTCCGGTATGCCGACTGATTTTCACACTTCCCACCAATAAATAACCCGTTCCCATTCATGGGTCCATGCGACAGACACCTTTGTATCCAGGCTAATTAATTAAAACGCATCCTGCCAATTGTTTACATTATTCCCAATGCCGAATTTCATTTGAAAAGTACACGGTACATTAACAAATTAATCAAGTTCTTTAATTTACAAGAGTACTATTATACCTACTATACTGTTATTGTAGTAACCAAATTACTCATTAGCGATTCTCCAGCACCCTTAACGCCGGTACGAAGCCACACCGGGCGTTAGAGGCTTAAAATATTGTTGATATCGCACATCAGATGGCTAATTTTGAAACCATAGAAAATCACCCCGTACAACACGACAGAATTGGAGCGACAGAGACGCCGGAATCAGAGCTTTCGGTGCAACGAGCCGTAGGATCGGCCGCGCTCGGCGCCACTCGGACGCCCTCGGTCGCCTCTTCGGCGTACACGACAGGGGTGTGGGAGAATCGGTGGTTCAGTTCGTCACCGAACGTCTCAGACCGTGTATCTCTCCATCCTGTGCCTAGTACCCGTACGCTTTGATCGTGTACGTGTTGATCGCGCGTGTCATCGATCCCTCAGGATCACATCCACTCGATCTCGCGTGATACCTTCGATTTTTTTTACTCGCGTGTGGCGTAACCTGCTGTGACAAGTGCCTTTCTCCACTCCTGTTTTTCGGGAGGATATTCTTAAGTGTAGCGATCGGTAGGATTCGAGGTGTCCTGTTGTGAGATATCGTGGGATGACCCTGAAATGAGGTAGACACAGAATAGCGGGTGGTTGAGGGCTCTGGTATTTCTTATTTTTCATGGATTACAGAAAGTACCCTTCATTGACAGCAATTAATAATCAAAGTATTTAATATGAAAAGAATGAATAATACAGTGTGGTATTAGGACCCACGGTACCCAAACTGTGGGCTGGTCGAATTAGGATTGACACCACTGATCCTGGCCCCTATGTACAAAGGACTCCCATAATTTAATGGAATTGTTTAAATTAGAGCCCTACGGACGGACCACCCAGTCTCCAAAGAGGACGGTGACATAAAAGGACGTACATTCGAAGATAATTAGGGACCCCTATGATACAGTAGTTAAATCAGCTCATATATGCGCCCAACGGTATCCTCGTAGTACCTTGTAACCTCATGTATATCTACTGATACAAAGTACAATTATAAAAGGGAATTGTTACTTATTTCAATGTAGACAAGTAGTATTCCTCGCACTTAGAAGCGCTTTGTCCGCAAACGGCTGTATCGTAGTCCTTGCGCCACTAACCTCTGTCTACCTATCTTCATAAATGGCCATTGTTACGCCATGCTCCAAATTAATGTTACCAGCCATATAATGGACTAAGGTTACTTCACCGTCTATATAATTAATTTTCCCGGCTGCACAGTAGACCAGGTCTACTTTACCGCCTATATAATTAATTTTGTCGCTTAAATATCAGACCAGGACTACTTTACCGCCTATACAATTAATTCTGCCTTAGCCTATTTTAATTAAATCACTCGATCACCCGTACGATTCGCCAACTACATAATTAATTCGACCAGCTGCGAGATCGCATTTCGCGATGACGCTCTCGAGAAATGATACAATACGAGGCAAATGGAGGAATCTCCAGAGCAATCTTGATCGAGCCATCGAGTTAAGTGACCATAACGCGTAGCTGTTGAAGGGCTAATCACATTAAGGTCGTACCGATCGCAACGATCCGTGGCCAGGTAATAGTGTCGCGTGCCAGTATTTTCTACGTTCGATCGGTAAGATTGGCGCAGGGTAGGTCTGGCTTATGTAGGGCGCAGGGAACGCGCCACGACCTCGTCAGGACAATCGATGCAAAAGCAATTACGGTCCGGTAACGCGAATCGCACTGCAGTATACTCTGCATTATCTTATCTGCGCCCATACGTGTACGATCTCGGGACAACGGTAGAAATCGAACGATGAAAATTTTGTTATAATTATTTTTCGTAATTCTTCTGCGACAAAAATGACAAATCTATATAATACAATATTGAAAATGGAATTTTTTTACTTGTCTTGACTGTACTGGTTAATAGAGAAGGATCTTTATTGATCGCCCCTTATCGATACACGACCGTTCGTCTCGACCTTCGTTTCTTCTCCGCGCAATTTATGGGTATCATTGATCCCCCCGGGATCCGAACTCGTGTCGCGATTTAATATCGTCGGTTCCTACGAACGATCGGCTATCGTCGGTTTGTTGGCGTCGTGTCGAGCCGTTGTTGCTTCACGGTCCGCGAGCCGTGAAAAACGGCACGGGTAATAGAGCGACACGCGTTCCACCGGCTCTAACGCACACGGTGTTAATTACGCCGCGGTACTAAAAATTGTAGATATCAGTGCGACAAGTGTTTTCTTTGCCCGCGAACCTATCTTATCGTACCGGTAATAATATTTAGTAAAACGTAGATTGGAATAACTTTGACGTTAAAATACACGAGGTTTGAAATGGTTATTTATGATAAGCGATTCGATGAACAGTCCATGTTTTTTTCATGATGACTCTATACGTGTGGAAGATTCGTCACGCGACAGGTTCATCGATTTAATTAGACGCGTGACCATTAACGGTGCACCGGCCGCTATGAGAACGGGTCATTATTCAACGATCGTCGGGTTCACCTTAACGGGTGACAATTTACATTAGCTAATGGGCCGATTTACGAGCGTTGTGTCGTGACGCGGCTCGAGCCGGCGGAATCGGTGCCGATTGCGTAAATTTTCGAGGACGCGTTCGCGGATGGTATCGATCGTACGCGGAATGCCGTCTTACGCGGTAAATCATCCGCTAACGAGATCTGGACGATAAAACGTGGACGAAATCGTCTCGTGATTCAAAAGTAACGTTGCATATAAATTATTTTAATAATTCGACGTCCGTCGCTAAACAGATTTCGATTGGAATTCAATCACAAATCCAGTCGAATGTATGCAAATCGTCGGCCGTCCAGCGCGGCCGGTGGAATGCAGGATGCAACTTCCGCTTTGAAAAATCAGCGGAGCCGAGGAGGTGAACGCGCGCTCGAACTTCGTTGGCCATGTTCCAAAAAAGCTAGCGGCCAGTCGCGAACGGGGCCACCGGCCACTTTGGGAAACAATACGATTCATTTAATTTCCATTAGAGCGAGCGTCTAGCGTTTTGTCGGCTTCGTGGCGCCGCGCCACTAGACTGTCTGGCTAGAGCATTGCCTCTACTACTAGCAGAACCTCCTGCCACTGGTAGTTGGCCCAAAAGGTTGCAGAACCGTGTCTGTGACCAGCTGGCACGGCTGTTAACCCTGATTCCTCTGTCCTCGATTCGTTGCACCGGGCAAAATCAACGATTTATCCGCTCCGCTAACTTTATCGTCCGATTTGAATTTTTTTCAACTACTCGAGAGATTGGTTTATTAATTAATTGCGAGAAATTGTGAGGGTAACGATTCTGATGTTTGATAACGATCGTTAATCGATGGATTGGCTCTCGATTGCAGTTTTCTTATCAATTAAGGCTCACGAGACGTCCTGTTCGGTCTCGTCGCTTTCCTTTTCGTTCATCGAACAGCTTCATTAAATTTCCAAGCTTCAGGAAACTGGTATCGCTCGGTTCTCCACTGGCGGTTCACCGATAAGGGTACAGTTAGTGGTTGCCTCTTCCTTAAACCTTCCAGATAAGAAAATTATCCAAGTTAATCGTCATCGATGCTTCAACCCTCTCTACCCCGGCGAATCATAAGTTCGATTTGAAAAATCGAAGAAGAAAATCTTAATTAGTTGGAATAAAATCAGTTTGATATTTAAATAGGAGAAACTTTTCAGGGCTCTTTATGAAACGTTATTCTTTTACCATGGGTTGCTTAGATCAAACGCAAATAGCTCCAGGATCCATTAACGTTGTCCAAACACGCGGCTAGAAAACGTTTTAACGGGTAAAAACCGAGAGTACAGTCTGGGATAAAAGGTAAAGTGTTTTAGGGTCAGCAAAGAGTTTTAGCAGCTGTCGCGACACCTTGAATGGATTAGCTTATCGTCTATCGTGCCGGCGTATCCGTAAGGGACATTTGCATTGTGCTGACGCGAAACGCTCAACCCTTCTCGACCTGGCCGACCCTTTTCTTCTTTCCGTGTATTTCGTCCAGCCATGGACATTGGAAATTTGTCGCGTTGACTCACGCCTTCCCGATTATTAATTAACGTGTATTGTGCGTGCACGACGCTAACAATAATTCTACCCTTCTTAAATAAAGCGGTTTATTTATCACTCGATAAGTATTTGTCTCGTCTTCCAATCATAAATGATTGTTAATTAAAAACTTTTACCAAAACTACGAGTTCTTCGACTAAACAGTACGCGGTTAGTACCATCCTTTGTCTATCGAGGAACAGCCGGAAGACGTCATTACGACGTTCCCAAGGCGCTGGCTCGTCAGCCGCGTGAAAGAGAGAAGTAAAAATAAAAAAAGAAAAGCAAAAGGTGTCGTTTTCAACGGATTGCTCGATTCCTCGGGGTCGAGTCGCGTCGCTGTTCGAGGGAAGGAGGCTGCCGAGGCAAGGGGGTGCATTCGTCGCAAAGAAGAATCGCTATGAACAGAAGGAACGCGGAAGGGATACTGTTGGAAGAAGCCAGTTCGTTAAACTCGTTACCGATCCCTGAAATCGTTGCCCTGGAATGCACCTGGCTATCTTCTTCGCAGCAGAGGAGAAACAAAAGCGTGAACGAGGTGTACGTGTCGAAGAAAAGAAACGGAAACGTTCCAGGACTTGTATACACGCCTGACGAGAACGCGATGAATGGAGCAGGCTGGTGATTACGCTAATACCCCGATTGAATATGGAAATAAAGAAATAAAGAAATGGTGGTGGAGGCAAGCGAAGGAAACTGTTGAATGTGCGAACATAGTTAGGTTCGCGCGTTTCAGTTTATACATTTTGCACAATTTTTTAGGAGAATTATCGAACGGCAATTAAATATGTTAAAATTTTTCATTTAAATCGTTTAAAATAAAAATAAAAAGAAGGGTAAGTTAAGAGTGAACAATAGAACGCTAAGGGTTAATTTTAGAACTGGATTCTTCGAAGGAAATAAACTCGAGCGCATGGTTCGTTGTTCAAAGAGGATCCTTTCTGACCCGTGTAAACAGAGGTACACCGTGTTATCGTAAGAATATCAATGCCAGCTGCGAGACTCGGCCCTCTGATCGTTCTGAAAAGGGTCAATAAACAATTTGGACCGTCTCGTGGATCATCCGTGCAACAACTGCTGCCAAATGAATTTCAACGTCCTCCCTGCTCTCCGCACGCGTGTGCACGTGCTAATTACTCCTATAATATCCGCCCACGTGTTCCCCTTGTTTCGTGCTCGGTTCACCGCCACCATGACCTACCCCTCCCCCTCCCCCTTTCCTCGGTGAATCATATACGTTGCTAATTATACGCGTTTCGTGCGGTATCGTTTTAACCTCCGGATGCAAGCTCGATCGTGACCAAACGTATCAAATTTTTCAATGAAATATTTTATGTTCAATATTCCAAGCGCCATAAGTTTGGAAAATAAAAATTACGAATGGTATGAAATGAAATTTTGTTATTTAGTAGCTGAGAACGAATCGAGTAGGTTTAATTTTATCGATTGTTCACATTTTTAACGAACCTAATACCAGTAGACTGAGAAGCAATTAACATTTGCCACGCGTTAACAAGAGATATGACCTAATTCGAGGAACACCGTCCATGGTGCGAACGAACGATACTCCAGTTTATCTAATCGGTGGCGAGACTCGACCGAGATGCATAAATCAGCGATCAGGTTATCAACGCTTTTCGCGAACCCCTTTTCATGCGAGAATCTCGGTTTCAGGAGGATTTTTACCGCGGAAACTGGGTCACTTCCTTGCACCGCAAACGAGAGTATTTCGGTCCGGTTCGAGCAACTTTTTTCCTTCGCCAGGATCTGGCTTCTCGAACGAACCCACAGCCCTAAATTATTGATAGGGTCGGTTAATTTTCAATCTGGTCTTGTGAAAAATTAAAAATTTCAGTAAAATAGCACGTTTCATATTCAGCCTATCGTTCCAAAGAATAGTTAATCGACAATTAGCAAAGGTATGAATTGTAGGTGTTCGGAAAAGGTATTGACAAACGTTGAGAACGCATACCGCATATAATATAATCATTGCCAAGGCCTACAACCGCGGCACCTTTGATCCCCATTGGCCCTACATAAAAACTAATTGCCGACAGCAATAAGGGCCTCGTTAAGCCCGCGACAGAAATCCCTGACGCTCTTTCTCGAGCTCGTAATTGCCGGTCGACCAATTAATTTATTTTACAAACACTCTGCCGACCACGCGATCTTCGTCGAGGATCGATAGACACACTTGCGCGGAAGGGGACGAGGGGAGCAATTAAACGGCCCTCTAAATAGACCGCTCTATCACACTATCCGCAAATTTCCTGCAAACTCAATTATATACCGCTGTTAGTAGTCTCTGTCAATGCTTAATCCCTTTCTAGTTTTATTCTGAGGCACTTTTGGTACCTTTTGGTATTCTAAAATATTTTTAGTGTATTTAAATGTTCTGAGATGTATCTTGGCATTCTTAGGTATTTCTAGTTATTCTCATAGTCCATCATTGTGCCAGATATCCATAAAAAAAATACCTGGAAATATCTCGCACAATTTTCCAGCTGTTCAGTTAGTGAAATGAACGAGAGGACTTGGTAGCTAGGTATGTCGAAAAGGGCTAACGAACAGCCGTGTAGAGAGCATCGAAGACCAACCCGTTGACCGGGCCACTAATGACAAGTTAACGAGCAGCCAGGATGCCGTGCACGCGCTCGTTAAACGCGTTGAAAATGTTAAAACTGCACCCGGTAAATCTGACGCCATTAAGCGTTCAACACTCGAGTTCCGTGTTTTTTTTTCCACGGGCTTTTCGACGTCCAAATCAGGCACGTGCCAAAGCGGAAAACTTTCCAACCTCCGCCTGGATATCGTAATTAATGACTGAGATTATTACGCGTTTCAAACTAGAAATTTCCAAATCCTACACTAGCCGTCTTCAACGCCCTTTAAAATTAGAAAATTAGAAAATCGATTTAAAATTAGAAAATCACTGAATCCAATTACCTTGACTGGTTCGTTAGTTCTGGTATCGAGCACAAATGACACCGATCAGGTTCTAAAATTAATCGATTTCCATACCAATGAACCATTCGTAAAAAGGACTCGAACTACCGATCGCTACAATGTCGGAATATCTGCTCGTTAACCAAGCGTAACGAAGAACCTGTTTACCTGGAACCGATCTTAATAACCGTCCGTTGCGAAAGAAAGTATCGAAACGAGCTCAGGATATTCAAGTGAATTGTATCGATAAGAGGCCATCGTCGACGATGAAGGATACCGCGGAGAGGAAGGATTAAGAAACAATATAAAGACAACGTGGCGGGCTTCACCGTGGCCGTGAACAATGGCTCCGCGGAGCCAGCTTATTATGTGGACCGATTGCACAGGCAGAGAATGCAATTGCAACAGCAACAACAACAGCATCAGCAGCAACAACAACAGGGGATTAGGTTCACGGTGCAGCCGAGTCACGTGGCGAACACGGGCAAAGAGATCCTCGAGGCGCCTCGAAGGGACGACCTGGTGTACGTGCACTGCGCCACCACCGAGGACGAGGAGGAGGAAGAGGAACCGAAGGGATTAACCAGATCCAGATCGTGGCTCTGTTGTCCTAGTGATCGTAGCGCGGACAGGACCATCCCTATACAGGTGGAGACTGGTCACAGGGACAAACAGGAGTCAGTAAGTCAGGATTAATCGCTTATTTTTCTTGTCTTTGTATTTGAACAATAAAACGTAAATCCAACCCTAAACCAAAATATCCAAAATAACTGCTACATTTTCTATACTTTGTACATACCTTCTAATTCCATAAATGTAGAAGAAGAATATCACACTATAGTTGACTTTAAAAGAAATATTCATAGAAATTAATCATAATACCCAGCACTCGATCCTACAATATTAAAATGAGCGAGGGAAAAAGTCTTGCTCCCCTTGCACCGACTTTTTCTCCAGGGAAGGCTAACGCGTACGGCACCCTATCCTCTCCCCCCTGAACCATCGAATAATTTTCACGCGTATTCCAGCATCGATTGGCGAGAAAAAGCCCCGGCACGAGACGCAGAACGCGTTCAGGCTCCGGCGTAGGGTCGCGAGGATTCGATGCCGGTGTCATCGAGCGAGCTAACGAAACGCGCGGGGACGACGAGCGTTCGCCAGAGGCGGATAACGCATCCCCGACACCCGATAATGGAGTTCCGTAATTTTTGCCGCTGTCGTATTCGATTCAAAAGCGCGTGGAATTCGCTGGATGACGTTAGGGGCGGGTAGGTTGCCTGTCTATCAGGAACAGGACGATGTGTTTCTGTCCTTCCGGTTCTCCCTCTGTTTCGTCTCCATATTCATCCCCGGAACGTCTCGTTCATTTTTTATCCCTCTCTGCGTCACGTTTAGATTGTCTTCCTCTCGTCTCCTCCCCCTCCCTCCCTTATTCGCGGCTCTATCCGTTCTCCCCATTCGTTCATCATCCCCCTCTGTCTGCGTCTGTTCGTAAGCTTATGCAGAGATCGACTAGGCTACCCTTTAAACTTTAATCCGGCGGAAATAGAGCGACGTGCCCATCGATTTTCCACGGAATTTCGAATAAACTTTCTGCCCGCTTAATTCCGTTTGTCCCGTTGGATGCCAACTTTGGTCCCTGCCGTATTTTCAAGTCCTTTGAATGCGTTTTGTAGAAGAATCGAATCTGAGATTCTTTCGATTCAGTCAACGTTCGAGGATTAATAAAGAATAGGGGGTAGACTGATAAATAAAATTGTAGTATAGGACACCCTGTATGTAATTTGAATCGTTCAAAGCGTAGTAGAGTATTAAATAAAATCGTACGATTACCGGGTTTAACAGAACGAAATTTGCAAGATGTTCAGGGTTCTCAGACGGTGTACGTGGCCCGTAAAGCGATACCGGAAATTGCGGCGAAGTGGCGTAAAGCCGATGACAAGGGTGATCGGGAAGGGCATCGACTTTCTCGACAGCCGAGGTACCCGATATCCTAACTGGATAGGGGAACTTTCTTGTCTTTCATACACACGAAATTACTTGCAGAAGTATAGAAAATTGAATGCTTCAATCTATCGTACGATATACTCCATTCTCTTTTCTTATATTTTCGTTTATGCATCGCGTAGTAGTTGTAATTTAGATCAAACGGGTTATAAGTTTGACGAAAAATTGTTCAATTGTATATTTCGGCTGAAAAGTGAAATGCATGTTGAACGGAGAGGTGTCGCGTCAAATGCGTTCATCCCACGCGATATCTGTCTCCTTTTTTACCTTTTCCTTGGAAATCTCGAAAGTTTCACTCGAAACCGACCGCCTTTCTCCTCCTATACGTTTGCTTTGTTTCATTTTCACTTTGCTTTCGATATCTCCATCCTCTCGAAAAATCACGAATTTGTATCTTTTAAACAAAACAAGAAGACATGTTAATCCTTGAATAAAACATACATATTCACAAATTTCTATCTTACAAAGAAGTCGCAAAGCCCCTCGAACTATTTTCGAAAATTTCATTGTACCCATCGTACAAAGAAGGCATCGTTAACGGGATCCTCGTGAAAGAGGAGGAAGAAGAAGAAGAAGATGCCATTTTGCAGGCAACGTCCTCATGTCTGTGGGTTACCTTCTTTTGTCCTAAAGCGGGTACCACAAAAGAACCGTTTGAAACCGTGTGCTCACCCCACGACAGGTTCGTCTTCGTTCAACGATCCTCCGGTCGGATCAAAACGAGCAAAGGCGTCCCTTTTGACTGCGGGACAAAAGGAAGAAAGGAAAAAAGGGTCACTGCAGGTCCGCTCGAGGAATTCAGTAGCTCGAAAGGGACACCTACTTGACCCCTTTAACGGATTACCGGTCCATTCTATTTTCCCCGTGGAAATCTTGTTACCAAGTATCAGTTCCTGATTGATCTCGTTACCGGTTCGCTGGACCGAACAAATTCGAGGATAAAGCTGCAACGATCACCAAATTATCGGCAAAACAAAGTTGCGGACACGTGCCGGTCGCCTTTTAACAAAAACCTTGATAAACAAGCTTGGTTATTTAAAATAACAAGGATATTCAAAAATATTCACTGTACTCGTCAAGTACAGTTAACGGATAGAAATAGACAATCTGAAGCGCGAAAAATGAGTTTATTAATTGATAAAACCAAAGATTACAATCAGTCATGGGCTACAACGTCCGTGAATACTCGCGCCAATCGGTGTACAATAATGATGATTATCGGCGTGGACGCGGGCCACTTGTTCCTCATACGGCACTGCGACACTCAGGGTTTCCGGCCACACGTGGGTACCGGATTCGTGCCGCAGGTACCAGCGTTGCAACGGGGTGGTGCCATCACGCAGGGTCTGCCGTCGGGACACGATGGGGCATCCTTGCAAGTTTTACCTGGCAGGTGGATGTAGTCGTCGCCGGCTTGCGCCATCGTCATCGAACAGAGAACCGCCACGATGAGCGCCAGGATCAACAACTGCTTCATCTTGTCACTACGAAATGACAAAGTATCTTTAGGATCCTTGAAATTTCAACTTCTCACATCTGTACAATTTATTTCACCAAATTTCACATCTGTTACAATTTCATTTCCAATAAATACGTTATGCTATTTCTTATTATTAAATCTTGAACTTTAGGGTCCGTCACCAAAGTTTACCTGTTTTAGGTTGCACACTTTCGATCAGGCAACGCGCACGATCCTCTCGATAGGAGGCACTCGAATGATGCTGTCGTAATTACGCGCGGTGTTTTTTATACACGGTTGCCCGCCGTATTTTTTCCCCCCCTTTCCCTCTCCTTATTCACCAGTTATCACGTGGCCAGGAATCATTAACGACCCGTCGTCTCGTAATGTCCGACACGCACGGTTGCCTTCGCGAAGGACACTCCGCAAATGATACCGCGGTAAACGCGTGTGTATCCTACGCATTTCTTTTTTTTTTTTATTCACTGTCGCCACGAATGCGGCGAAATTAATGAGGAACCGTCGGCAATAAGGAGCGCGATGTTGAAAATTGTATAACATAAATTTCATTCGTTTTATACTTTATCACATGCTCCGTGCCTGTAACATTGTAATTATAATGCGATTCAATTCTGGCACGAATCAGTCTTCTGATAAACCCTAAAAATATTTGACTTTTTGATGAGAATTAAGGAATGGAATATTATATTTTCAGAAACATGTTATGATTTTGCAATCAGGACAAAATTGTTTGGCCCCAATTGTTCAGTGAATTTTAAGTTCTCTTTTATTCATGAATTGCCTTGGCAATTTGCACGCTTCCAAGATATCGCTTGCTAATTATTCACTTAATTATAGCTTTGGTCGCGGTCGAAAACAACACATTCCTCAGATAGTGTTTGCTCCGATTTATAAACAATGATTCCATTTGGTCGGTCCAACATATGCCTCAAAGTCATCGTTTTCTTTCAACCTTCAGTTGCTTCAACTATTGACTCAATCATTTTTACTGTTTTATATAATTAAAATCTTTGGGCAAAATTTGAAATTATAACCAAAATTAATATTACCACTTTGCGGTAATTTGCAATTCAGAGGCATTACCAAGTGCCTTGAGCAGACAGAGGAAAATAAATAAAAAGGAAGGATACAAGGTTTTGTCCCCGGCAATCTTGTCATCAAACCGATTAACCGACCTTCATATCAAATTGATGATGAGACAATGGATTAATCGAAGCTGAATTGTTTACAAAGAATTTTTGCTCAATGTTCCTTCCAAAGTGTAATCAGATCCTTATCCGTTCGTGTGACGGTTCCAGCCTTGGCCAAGACGGGTTACGTCATGAAACAGATCCAAAGCGCAGAAGACTATCTGACACCAATGCTTGGATTACCTTGCCCGCGGCGATAAACTTCGTCCACGAGCAAGTTTCGTGGATTTACGGTCTTCCTGTTCGGCCAATAACTTTAGAATATTCTCAGAGGACGGAAGGAAGCCTTGGACAATTTTAGCCCCAAGAACCGAGTCCCGAAATACATATTCGGTACTTTAAGATAGTCAAGAAATCGAAAAAGGATCTTTCTCCGAAGGATTAAACGCTATTCCTAGTTCAATTAAACATCTAGCCTTGATAAATACAGAATAGGCACTTTAAACTTTATCTTGTTCCATTTGCCGTAAACAAAGCATTAAACGATAAAGAAACGATTCTGACGTTGTACGAGGCATTAATTTCACGAAAGGGGTTGAAGTCTTTAAATAGAACTATCTAATCTTTCGTTTCAGCTTCACGCGGCCGCGCTGTCCTCGCTGCGAACCGAGGTCGCCGAGCTGAACTCCAGGCTGGTGGCGGCGACCCGCGCGAGGGAAGCGGCCGAAGCCGCTTTGGTCCGAGCGGAGGTGCAGGCCGCGCGAGCGGAACAGAGGGCAGAACAACAGGCGGCCAGACACGAGGAGAGACTGACCGAGTTGCATTCCGTGATCGCCGAGCTAGGCAGACAGCTCGAGAGGCATCGTGCTACCGTAATTGCCGAAGAGGATGAGTCCGGTAAGAGAGGACGAGCCGATTCCGCAAATCTCTGCTCTTCTCGCAAGGGGATTCGATTTTTTAACGTATTAAAACGGATACACGTATGAAAATAAAAGAGATCAAAGAGTATTCCATGGTAGGGTCCCCTTGTCAGACTCGTTACTTCCTTTTTATGAATGATTTATGGACCGAGAAGATTTCAATCGCTCCTTCAACCCTTTCGTTGCAGCGGATTTCTAAATTCCATTCTTCTTAATTTGAACGTTCAAATTTTACAATAGATAAAATTTTCTTTCAAAAAGGTAATCACCGAGAACTTAATTACAATTCGATAGCAATGACAGACATTTTTTTCTTTCCTGATAATTAATGATTTTACGGAACTTATTCGTTATTCTTGTATTATTATTATTTACAGAAATAGAGACGAGCCGAGACGCAGAGGGTTCCATCACGAACCCGGTCGAAGAGAGCGAAGGGGGAGGTGATATTCAGGGTGATGGAGATCGTACCTTGGGCGATGTCGATTCCAGTTGCTGCGAGGATATCGAGCCACGTACTACAGAGGTACCATCAGCCAACTTCCGTTAGAAAAGTCGTTCGTCCTTTTATTCCGCAAACTCATAAATTGCATCCTGTATACTTGAGGCAAATGCGAATCTTCGAGATTTCACAATAAGTGGATTTCGCTGCTTACAAAGTTGCAAATTGCATCCTGCGCGCTCGAGACAAGTGCGAAATTGCACCCTGTGTACTTGAGATAAGTACAAGTTCTCAAGATCGTTTAATGTCGCAAAAACATTGGCCGTAACTGAAAATTAGTAAAATTACAGCTATAAAAAATAAAAAGAAAAGAAGTAAATTGTGTATTTACTTGTAAAAGTAAAATTATATGCGTGGATAGAATGGCAGAGAACAATTGGACAGTCCGGCGGCTCTACCCACCCCAGAGCTAGCACAGCAGGCGACTTCCTGTCAGAGCGTGGCGGTGGCGGCACTACAGGAAGAGGTGACAGCCCTTCGAGCGGAAATCGCGAGCCTACAGGCTCAGCTGGCTAATTTTAAAAATCAGAGTAGCAATCAGAGGCAACAGGCTGACAGTGACTCGCCGCGCAGAGAACAGAGAGTGAGCAGCAATTTATAAATAAAGAATCACTTTCCCTTTCCTTTCTGAAACGGATCTCACCCATAGAAAGAGATCGTTCTTTTCATCTAAAATGCATCTGAAATGCATCCCTCCGGTGCATCTCTGTGGTTTCCTTTATTTTTTTCAACGAATCCTTTTCTCTGCATTCATTCGGTGACAATGGTGGCCACCCCTTTGATCAGCCGACACATTCACGAAAAATATTTATCAAAAACCCTTCCGACGTGTAATGTTTCCTGGTGCTCCTTTGACTTTCACAGACAAGAGGCAACACCAGCTCGCCGGAACCTTTGAGTGCACCTTGCTCGCCACTCTTGCCGCCCCTGCAGACACCACCGACAAAGAGCGTAACGAGGGAGGAAGCGCCGGTTCTTAAAATCGCCGAGAGGGTGAGACTCAGGAGGACGGACGAGAGGCACATCACAGGACCCGATATTACCAACCTGGGAGTACGTTATATGGTCCCTCTTCTTCGTGCTTTTCTCTCACAACCACTGTATTTAACGAATAAACTTTGAATCCTGGATCCTTCATCCTTCAGAACTTAAGCTCTAAGTCCTAGAAATTTGAAATCTAAACCCCTAGATCCTAGAACTTTGAGGACCACTTCGGATCCATTGTTCTTAGGAGACAAAAGCTAACAAACCACGACCTTCGCAACTTAACTATTCGCTCCCGTTCATCAGGTGTGTTCTACGATGGTGGCCGAGCACCTAGTGTCGGATCTTCTGGAGCATTCGAACCTTCAAGAACTGAACGGATCCGAGAAGCAATTCGAGGTCGAGACGGAAAGGTTGAACAGCAGATTGGAACACGCTCGCGCGAACAATGCGGTGCTTGCTTTAACCTTACACGAAAGCAAAGCACAATGCGACAGGTATCGTTCACGTTCAATCTTCTAGGATCACGAGATACGGTGGACCTCTAAGACTTCTGTTATACCGTTTCAGATTGAGTCTTCTAGTTGGAAAATACGAGTCGAACGCGACTGCCTTACGCTTAGCGCTTTCTTATAGCGATCGTGCGATCGAAGCTTACGACGTCTTAGTGGCACTGCTAGAAAGCGAGATCGCTTTGTCGACGGAGAGAAACAGCGTCACAATTGATAATAGAAGAGCAGCCGAGCACATAGCTTATCATGTGTTGAATAAATTGGAGAACGAACGTATGAATACCTTGAACTCTCCCTGGGATAACAGTATAGTCCTATCGGATGAGTGAGTATACTGTATAGAGGGCCCAGTAAAATCATAATTTCCTTGATTATTCTTTATTTTTAGATCCGAAGTGGTTTGGTGCGTCGAGGACGAGCAGAGACTCAGAAGACACATCAGCAGACTGAAGGGAGAACGGGCCATGGTCAGGTCCACGGCGGTGGAATTAGAGAGCGTGCACGCTGAACCCTTGAACTCGAAGAACACCATCTCTCTCGCCGAGGCTCGAAAATTAGACCTAGAAACTGCCGTGCTTATGCAGGTTTGTTCGCGTTATTTCAGTCGATGATTCCGGTCCCAAGGATAAAAATAACACGACGTAACGTAATCATGTAGGAATTGATGGCCATGCGAGAAGATAAGGCAGAGTTACGGGCACGGGTTTTCCTCCTGGAAAAGGAACGAGCAACCATAGAATTAAAGTTAAACGCGCGTGACACGCAAATCGCGGCTCAGCACGCCGCCATCGAACATCTTCAGGGTCAACTGAGCGATACCGAAGCCATGCTGGCTATGGCTACAAATAAAGTACGAATACGATGATTAAAATAATTGCTGTTATTTATGGGATTAATGTAAACTGTACGTGCAGGATCGTGGTTTGAGCGACAACGAGAGCGAAGGCATGGAGTCCGAACTGATAGAGGCGCTGGGTCGGGAAGCTAGATTGAAGGAACGTCTACAGGAACTGGTATCAACGTTGGATAAAGTTAACAAGAACTCTGAACTGAGGCATCAACAGTCAGCTGAACTTGTTAACGATTTAAAACGAGCCAATGGGTAATTTATCTTGGGATAGAAAAAAAAAATTGCTTCAAAGTACGTTTTTAATTTTATCATCTGTTTCCAGAGCTCTGGTGCAAACTTTAGAGAAGTCTAAGAAGAAATATCAATCCAGGTTGAAAAAGCTGGAACAACAAATGTTAGGCATGGTAGAGAGGCATGCCTCACAGGTATGAATAATAAAGTGTATAAATATAATGTCTGATATAAAGGATATTAAAAATAATTACTACAGTTATTTAATATATCTTTGTACAGCTTAATTTATTTAACGTATATACATTCCTATGCATCAATTGTGCTTCTAATCATATTCTTTACACACCTGCAACAATGAATTGAATCACTGATATTTGTTCAATTATCAGTTTACCGTACTATTAAAATCACACATCCTTACAAATTAATTAACCAGTTTTTTGTCAGCATTTTCAGCACTTTCCAGTCGCATTTTTTGTAGCCTTCTTTCAACCTCTTCTTGCACAAGATTCCTCTTGTATACTTTATAAAAGTTAACCTCTCCAACCGTCCAATGAATCATAGTAAACTCTAAAAGAGCACCGGTTACAAAAAATATCGGTAAAAGTCTAAACTCCCCGAAGGCCTTCCCAGGCATTTTCAGTACAATTTTTCGCATTATTCTGCTTAATTCCATGGTTAAGCCGATCCCTTTGCTACAGCTTGACTAACTACTGATCGCCATCTTGCTTTACAACAGCAGGTTGCGCGCATGTCTGTTCGTATAGATTCGAACACAGGTAATCATTGTTCAATGATTATTCCTTTAAATACGTGTTACTTTACAGGTGAAATCATTAAAACAACGAATAGCATTATTGGAAGAGGAATCGGCAGGATACAAGACCAGTTTACCGCTTCAGTCGCAAAGCTCTGGCGCCAGCGAGACCTCGTTATGACAACTCAGTGATTAAATGAACATGATTCGACACCTGATCGACAAGTATTTTTACTATCCTTCCTGTCGTTACAGAATGATCGAGATGAAGATAAAAATTTACGTATTTTTTTACACGGATAGTTGCCCAAGGATGATGCTTAATTATTCGCTTTTGTAATTATACAAGAAAAAAAAAAGAATACAAATTAGTGTAGCTATCCTAATAAATTTCAAGCTAGGCTTATGCAAAACGCGCTGCCGATACATCAATGCAAGTAAACTATTTAAAAAGGTCCTCCAAGTATACTGTGAATTATAAATAATTGTTGCGTGATATATGTCATTTATAGATGGTGATATTCATCCTGTAAATATGTATATTTCAAGCATTAAAGAAAAGCGTGATATGTATAAACTATAATAAAATAAATTGTGCTTTATTAAATCTGCTACTAATAAGATACACATTGTACATTATTCATTAAATATTAATCTTGTTGATTCATCCATGTTTTCCTTGGTCCTACATCAAACTGTTACACGAAGTAGTGGAGTTCAATTAATTCCAAATTATTTCAGATTATTAAGTAATATATTACCAATGTTCTCTACTATTTACAAAATCATACATTTTATTTATACTGTGTCATTAGAAACATTTTGTTCTTCGGCCAACCTTGCTTTTAGTGCCTCTTCTAAAAGATCTTCCAAATCGTCCAGTGGTCTGTATATCCTGTGTACCACTTGGGAACCAGCAGAGATTGAAAATATTGATAGTATCAGGAAAGAAAGAAACCGAGGCCATGGTACACCATATGGCATTATAAATAACTATTTAGTCTCACAAGTATAAATACAATTTTAATTTTCCAGCCACTCTTTGTATAGCCAACTTTTTATGTATTCCTTGATGTTAATCTTCTTAACCTCTTTTCAGTAATTGCCCTTTTTCAAACGTGGTAGCAGATTTGCTGTTTATATTCTATATAAGATTATTTAACAAAATATATATTTATTAATATGTAATACTTTTTAGACGTTTAATGGTTTTTTAAAAGCAATAATTGCTGAACAAATACGACGGTTCTCAGTACTTACCGGCGACGTTCCGCCATTGCACGAATTTCGTTCAGATTATATAAGGTATCCCAGAACTCCTGTGGGAGCCGGAAATGGAGGGTAGCTGAGACTATTCTGAACAACAATTTCCTTTGCAAAAATATCGGATGGGGCTTCGTTTTTGAATTATTAAGCAAAAACACTGATCAATCAGAGCGCGTCTCGGGCGCGCGCTCAGTACCGTCAGTGTAGCGTTGAGCCTAGTCGCCCCGGGACAAGCGCCTCGGTAGAACAAGAAGCGTTAACGTAATCATGTAGTTTATTGAATAAATGCAGCTTTTTAGTACCATGAATGTTTCTAATTATTTAACAATCGCGATAAAGCAAGAAAATAATAAATAAAGGCCCTGAAATGTAGTCTTTGAGTTTCGTAATCAAGCGCAGGTTTATATCGATTTATATACTTAAATGATGTTCTAGGATCACCAAATTTGAACTAAAGGAAGGGGAAACTTTATATTATCATAAAAGTATAAATTTGTCACCGTACAAGCTCTATTTTTTATTATTTTTACAATTTTTAAAATAATTATATTTTTTACCTCTAGCGCCATCTCTTCGAAAAGTGCTGAAACTGCTCAAAAATTGACAGGAATCTGCCGTACCTACAATGATTATTTTTTAAGAAAATAATTTTTTGCTGTTTTCGCGTGTTTGAAGCATCTAATCGCTTCTATTTTACACTAATTATCGATTCCAATTGTCCGATTAATCCTAGAAGCCCGAAATATTGAAATATTAAAGATTAAATCGCACATTGAGAGAGTGAGAGGTGAGATTGGCGGACTAGTGTTCACTCTCTCGCACATTGGTGTTGTGCGCAGGCGCGAGTTTGGCGTAGAGAGAGTGAGAGACTAGATGCTCGGACCTCTCACTCCCACAATGTGCGAGAGAGTGAACACTAGTCCGCCAATCTCACCTCTCACTCTCTCAATGTGCGATTTAATCTTTAATATTTCAATATTTCGGGCTTCTAGGATTAATCGGACAATTGGAATCGATAATTAGTGTAAAATAGAAGCGATTAGATGCTTCAAACACGCGAAAACAGCAAAAAATTATTTTCTTAAAAAATAATCATTGTAGGTACGGCAGATTCCTGTCAATTTTTGAGCAGTTTCAGCACTTTTCGAAGAGATGGCGCTAGAGGTAAAAATTTAAAAATATTTCTTAATTTTTAATTATTTATGCAAAATACAACGATTTTAATGAAAAAAATCATTAAATATAAACAATTTAAGTATTTTTTATCATTTAGTTCTTGCAAAATGAAGAAAATACAACGGGGAGTATATATTTCTCTTAATATAACAGTGCTATAAAAATGGTATATTTAACATTTGTTTCAGTATTTTAATCTCAACAAATTTCAATTAATTATGGTCAATTATAATTCCTAATGGTAATTACAAGTTATATCCTTCCATTTCTTATTCTGTTAATGCTTGACGTGTTCGAGGGTTTGTGCCATTTCGATATTAATTTCACTGCAATTTCGATGCAGTCTCCTGTAATACACAAATTTTCTTAAAATTAGCATTAAAAACCCTAATCATTTAGGTGTTCTAACTGATGAATACCTCTACACTATAATTACAAAACTTTTTTTCAAAATTCGTACCTATCTCTTCTATTGGATAAAGTTTCCTCGACAATGTACCGTCCTCAGTTGCTCTTTAAAAAAATTGAAAAATAAAGCTTGAACGATATTAAATTCATTATTTTAAAATAATACAATGTTTTATCTTTGTACTATTCAAATTAGATGACCCCAGGACTGTATTTAATTATACAAATTGCTTTATCTCTTCATGCCGCTCATTTACCTTCGCTACAAACTCTAACAACATATTATAATTATTATAATTATGCAAATTTTGTTACAATTATTATAATTTTATGGTTTTACAATGAATAATTGTTATGCCTACAAACTTTTATTTTATTTTAGTTCATTTTAATGTATTTTATAATTAATAATTCTTTAATTATTTATTGATTAAATTGTTCTCATTTCTTATACATTTCTTTATTAACTTATTGTACAGTATTTCTATTACTAAATATTACAGCTTACATAAGGAGCAATGACGAAAATGATTTAAAACCAAGCTTAAACTCACTTAATATATTTAAATAATAATATAAAACATTGTTATTTATAACTGTACACAATTTTAATTTTATTATACATTTATTGATTTTCTTGATTCTCTTGCTGATCCTGTTGATCCATTTCTGATGCCATGACCTCTGTAGCATTTTTCCCAGGAACATCTGGTTCTTCCTCACCTGGTACATCATTAATCTCTACACCTTCACCTTTGTTTATCATAGATTTCTGTATTTCTTCCTCTAAGTGAACACATGCTTGTTCAATTTCATAATTTTTTGACACCAATCCGACCCATTGTGCCTCTAATGCTCTCAATTTTTCTCCTCCTTGAGTTTGCATAGACTTCCTCTGCCAATTAACTTCTTGTATCTTTTTCCTCAATGCTTGTAACTGTTTCTGAGCTTGGCTTACTAGTTGGACTAACACTTCCAAATAAGACTTCCATGCTTCACATCCATATTCCATCATCAATTCAAGATTACAGATTCTATAATGATAGTAAATATTATAGTAAGATGTTGACATGAAATATAGTAAGAGTAAAAGAATAAATAACTGAAACTACCTTGTTGCTTGATGTTCCAATTGTGCACTACTGTTTTCCACGCTTTCATTCCATGCAGCAAGATCATTCATTTTTCCTGGTGGAGGTGGAGGTAATTCATAACGTTTCATACTAAGTACTTCCATTGGTAAACGATTTTGCATCCTCTCAAATTCATGTTTCATTACATCTGTTTCGAAAGCATTTATATTCAAAGGTGGCAAATGTTCTAAGTAATTTTTGGTTGGCCTGTAACGACGCGTTTCTTCTTCAACCATCGCCAGGGCCTAAAACATTCATTTAAGAGAATAAATATTATGTTGATTCAATAAATAAACATAAATAATATAACCTAGAAACATTTTTTTATGAATGATCTTAAGAATATTATTTACCGCTTCTCTAACTCCAGGTTCATCGTAGCCTTGGTCAATATATGGAAGTGCATCAACAATAACTTCTCCTGCCATTTAGAAAAACACTTTTCAACGTCGAAATTTGACAACTTTATTTAACAACGTTTAAATCACTAATGTATTTCCGGCTAAAAGTTTCTTTTCATTAATAGAAATATTTCTACTGTAACTACCAATAACTATGTCTAATTTCCCGTGGAACTGCGTTACCATTGACGCACGATGAAAGAATTATAATTTATAAAATTTAGACATTGTAGTGAAATTTGTTTATAATAGTTACAGACAATGAAGATAATTTTATTAATAGTATTTAGTTTATTGCATACAATTCTTTATGTAAAAGTGAAATGATAAAATGAGTATGAACGGTGTTTAAGAAATGGTAGACACGGAGCATGCGCAACGTTTTTTGTGTAATTTCCGCTCGCGTCCTTCTTCCTTTACGACCAGGTAAGGCGTGTGGGCTGCCTGGTTAGTTTATATCTGATGCTTGAAAAGTGGTAAAATAAACGCGAGATGGTAAGAATCATTACAATTTACTTACAATTCATCACACCTTTACACCTAATATAATTAAATTACTGAAATAGCCCGCAATTTATAAGAATTTTGTACTGAATGATGAGTCGTATTGTTGACCACGTGTAACAATTTGTAACATTCAATATAGTTTTTTGTTCAGTTTATTGCCAATTTTATGTTTCAAATACTTTAGTTTCATATTTCCATTACTTTGAAATATGATTATATTATTATAATAAGTAAATAAATATAAATGTGTGTGTAAAAATATTCCTAAGAATATAATGATCGCGATGCGTTAGTCCGCCATGTGCCGCGTCAATGGAAATCACTTCAGATCTCGAAAAAAGTAACAAATTAATTTTTAATTTTTAATAACCGAGTTTACTTATGTAAAATGTTATATAAATGTATATTTTAATATTTTTTTCTTATTTTGCAGTCGTTATCAACGGCGCGACCCCTTGTCACGGTGTACACCGATAAAAATGAGTCGTCGGGCGAAACACTTTCTCTGCCGGCTGTGTTCAAAGCACCGATCCGGCCTGATATCGTGAATTTTATTCACCAACAGGTCTCAAAAAATAGTAGACAACCGTATTGCGTGTCCAAAGAGGCTGGTAAATATAAATTTGATCGTTTTCTTATCCGAGAACCGGATACTGTGATCTGTTTTATGGTCTTTTCCTTGTTTTTTGAAAGACTAATATCAGAATTATTAAATATAGGTTTCTTTTGTTAGGTCATCAAACCTCTGCTGAATCATGGGGAACTGGACGTGCTGTAGCACGTATCCCTCGTGTACGAGGTGGTGGTACCCACCGTTCTGGTCAGGGTGCATTTGGTAACATGTGTAGAGGAGGACGCATGTTTGCTCCAACCAAACCATGGAGACGTTGGCACCGCAAGATTAATGTTAACCAGAAGAGATATGCCTTGGTTTCTGCTATTGCTGCATCTGGTGTACCAGCTCTGGTACAATCAAAAGGTATTTAATATGATATAAAATAAACATATCTATTGATGAAATACTGTAATGATGATTTGGTTGGTCCGTGTTGCTGATTTAACATTGATAATATTAATACCATTCTGCTGAAGGTGCTCATAGCCACTGCTTTTATTATATTCCATTTTAAGTGAGTCCATAATTACTCTTTCCTTTTCCTTTTGATCAGGTCATATGGTACAAGAAGTTCCAGAATTTCCATTGGTGGTGTCAGACAAAATTCAGGAATACAGCAAAACCAAGCAAGCTGTTATCTTTTTAAGACGCATCAAAGCCTGGAATGACATCCAGAAAGTAAGCATGCTTCTATCTTCATTTTGCACCTTTCATGTCCGCATCTTTATTACAATCTTATTAATTCAGATGCTCCAAATTGGGTGCTAAATAAATATGGTTACTAGGCGTTCTTGGCTAGCCACTTGCTAGACAAGGGTAATAATAACCAAACACTCGATTAAGAAATTAAGAAATTTATTCAATGGAAAACTTATTCGATGTATTTTTATCGTAGGTATACAAATCCCAACGTTTCCGTGCCGGTAAGGGTAAAATGCGTAACCGTAGACGTATTCAGCGTCGAGGACCTTTGATCATCTACGGTCAAGATCAGGTACGCAGACGTGTAAGAGATTATTTTTCTTAATTCTGTGAGATCTTTGCTTATCTTTTAAATCGTTTTACAGGGTATTCGTAAGGCGTTCCGTAACATTCCTGGCATCGATCTTATGAACATCAATAAGATGAATCTTTTGAAACTGGCACCTGGTGGTCACGTAGGTCGTTTCGTAATCTGGACAAAGTCTGCTTTCGAAAAGTTGGATGCTCTGTACGGAACCTGGCGCAAGGAATCCCAGCTGAAAGCTGATTACAACTTACCTTTCCCCAAAATGGCCAACACGGATTTGGCAAGACTTCTGAAGGCTGATGAAATCCGTAAAGTCTTGAGAGCACCAAGGTACTTATTCGTTATAGAAATAAGAACATGTTATACAATTTGTACATGATGAGAACGATTGGTCCGTGTTACTGATTGACAGTGATAATAACCTTTAACCACTTCTGACATATTATATTCATAAGTATTTTAAAATTACGTTGTGCCTCGTGTATTAAGGATTCGTTTTATAATTGTAGGAAGAAGGTGGTACGCAGAGTGAAGAAACTGAACCCACTATCCAATACTCGTGCGATGTTGCGTCTGAACCCGTACGCCGCTGTTCTGAAACGCGCAGCAATTCTAACAGCGAAGAAACGTCAGCAAGAGAAGGAACTTATCTTGGCCGAGAAGCGTGGAGTAAGTTTTTCAAATTAGGTATCACTTTTATGAAAGAATACGTAATGATACATTTTTATTGTATAGCTGAAGGTTCCAAAGTCCGCACCAGCCATGAAGAGCAAGTTGTTGCTGGAGAGACGCAAGAAGCAGATACTAGCTGCAAAGACGGTGAAACCCAAGGCGAAGACTGTGAAGAAGGCACCGAGCAGCGCGCCGGCTAAAACTGAAAAAGTGACTAAACCAACCGAGAAAGCCGCGGCGAAACCTGCGGCCGTGAAAACCGCGCCCGCAAAGAAGTAACTTTTTACCGACAATTCGTTGTTGACCCATGAACTTTATTTGTTTTGAATAAATATGGGAAGACAACTAAAGAGGATGGTAGTTCTGTGATTGATCTCTTGGATACATCTCCTACCTTTTGGCCCTTCTGACTCGACTAGAAAATTATCCTATTCAGAAAAACTACGATCCAATGTTACGACTACACCGGAAACTGACAATTTATTGGTCACAGGAACCGTCGGGTCTAAGGGTTCGATATAAAATCGATCATACATGTACTAATAAATATACGTAACGTTATGTATGTTTCTCATTGAGCGGTGCTCGCATCAAGATTGTGTCTTTAAAGATTTCAATCGAGACCTCCTTTGCGTTCGCCTCGGCTGGTATCAAGAAATTTATGTTCCTTATTTGCGACCAATCGTCTGCGCTATGCAATTTTATATTCAACACGTTATCAGTGGCCAAAGTGGCGGTTCCTACTTTCAATCCTTTAACCTCCATCTCTGCCTGTAAGTACATAATACTCTATCGTTATCGAAATTCCTCGAATCGCTACTTACCATTGATAATGGCATACTTTAAAAAAAGTTTTAAAAAAATTAGAGTGCCACACTATGAACTTCAAACAGTGAAACGAATACGTGCAGCATAAAGCTCTTTATTATCGATGACGTAGAAATTGGGAGCCTTGTTGAATTTCAAGGACGTTTTAGATCCGTTGGTCATCGATTCGAAGTTCATGTAATCATTTTGATTCAAGGTGATCGCGTTTTCTTGGCAATGAAGCGGTAGCTTATCCATAGCAGACGGTTTAATCGAGTAAGAAATGCTGGAGCCATCCGTCACGAATCATTTTTCACGAGTCAACTGGATGAAATTATGTTGGAACGAGCTTCGCGCGATCATCCTTTGTTCTATCGAATTCGAAACTTCGATTGTTCAATCGCTTCATGTAAATACCATCGTACATTCATACGCAATACCGGTACGCGTCCATTCGAGAGTAAAAGTCGTACCAAAAGATGTGCGCTACGTGTTTTACTTTCGATTGGACGCATGCTTTTAAATGAAAGAAACGTTTCAATTTTTCTCTATGTATTTCTTTCTCACTTTGCTAGGTTTCATTTCAGGTGCCGTAAGCACGAGCGTTCTGTTCTTGTTGTCTACCACGGCGCGAACTTTCGCGCTGTCGATACCGTCCGGTATCAGCAGGTTCTCGCAATGCTTCATCATCTTTTTCATGATATCACTGGCGCTCGATTTGTCCACAATTTCTGGCAAGTGGAATAACCGGTCGCCCAATGGTTTGCACACGTTCACCCGAAGATTGTTACCCTTCACAGTTATCTTGATGGATGACATGTCCACTTCCGGTGACAGCAATATTCGTGCCTGAAATTCGACGAATTACTCACCCCCTCGATTTGTGATAGAATGAATTTATTAAACTAATCTTTGGGGTATTAAATACTAAGATATTGAAACACCTGAAGTACCAGGATACTTAATTGTTAGGAAAATGATAAAAAGGGGTTAATTTGCAGGCGTTATAATCATGATCAACCTCATAAACATTGTCTGGTCGAAGTCCAGTAGTAACAATCTGCATCACGTATCCGCAGTCAGATGATTTCACAGAAATTTTTTCTGACTCTTTTTTTCCAGGGAGTACCATAAGGGGGTTCGGTTTTTTCGTGAATTTGATGGGAGTTGCACATTTTGGGCAGTGTCCTGACTCTGTCAGGACGTTCTCGTCGCTCTTTGTGCGATGACTTTTCTTTACTTCCATTTTTCAGCCGTTTCGAGTACGCATGATGATAAAAACATGCGGGTGATCGAGCGATGCGCCTTCGAAAGGAGCAACGACGTTCACGATAGGTTTACTTGTCAATTTGAAAAACATGATACGAAGAATGACAATTGAACGTCGACCGGAGACAAAGTAACGAGTACTTAGCTTCGAAATTGCGCGATCTAAACAGCTTTGCGCGAGAAAGCAATGATTTTTTATTGTATAATCGAATGATTGACATTCCTCATCCCTTTTGTTTTTATTGCATTTAATTAATTAAATGCACTTCTGGGACTTTATTTAATAGTATATTTTGTTAGTTTCGCGGATCGCCGCTAGATGGCGTTAAGGGTACTGCTTTGATGGGCGCCATATTCAAAATCGAAAGTTGAATGACGAATAAAACTTTCACGATCATAAATCGATTATTTTACAATAATATAATATTCTCTCCCACTAATACGTAAACTAGGTGCTTCCAGGACTTTATTCAATCACATAAACGCTTACGAATTTACTTCTACTTGTTTAAATTAATTTTTATTACCATTCATAAATCCACAACTTGTTTCTTTACTAAACAAAATTTTAATCGCACTATCACCTCTCTAAACGATACAAACAAGCCATACACCTTTTAAAACAAGTACCACCCACCTATTTTTCATTAAATATTGAAACACTAGAAGTTGTATAAACATTTTACCACTATTTTATTAAAATACCTTATCCCTTTTGTCAGGAATCAAAGCGAAATAAAAGATACAACAACCGAAAAGACCTGGTGGGTTTGGAACAATGAAGGAATTAATTCGAAATTTGTAGAATGCAGCGGTTAAGTGTCCAGGGGGTTACGGTATCGGGTATGAAGATGTGTACAGTCGCGGTGGATCAGCTTTGTACAAACGGCGGTTTGTTTAACATTCGTGTCTGCATTGTTTGAAACGCCTGCGCGAATTTCCCTTCGGCAAAGCGACGCGTTGGTAGGGGTAGCGCGGGATTCAGGGTCGAAATTGCACGGTGGTTGAAAAGCAACGGACATCAGTCGAGGACAGGCGGTCTCGCGTTTAAAGTGGGTCTATCAATTCCATGTCGCCTTTGGTCCTGTTCTTTCGTTGCGGGCTTCTGGCAATTATTTTCGGCAACGGTGAGTCCCCTTTGTATTCTTCAACCCTTACGCCCGCGTCCCCCCTCGAGCCCGAACTTTCATCGAAACCACGAAAAGTTTGACGGGAAGAAAACTTCCGGCGCGAGTTTGCATAATTTTATAATTAATATTTTATTCCCCCGGGGGGGTTTCGTTACAAGGACGGGTACGATCGGGTAACCGCGAGCAGGGTTAAATGTATTCAACCGTCCATTTGTTTTTCAAATAAGATGAATTATTGAGCATCGAAAGATGTATTCAGTTCGTTTAACAAATTTCTGCGAAGGGTCGCATTATTGGATACGAAATCGCACTTGTTTAGTCATTCAATCGCATCTGAATATTGTTTAACATTTGAAGAAAGGTCTGTTTTTAAAATTACAATCGTCCTCTAAGTGGTTTTCGGTTTCAATTTATCAAACGTGCACATATGAAATTATGCTCGAAGAAAATTTTTAAATTAACTTTGATTTATAAAACTAATTTGCTTACGAGAGTGTATTAAGTTAAACAATGCAATGCAGAAACAGGCAGGAGCGTTTAGTGACAGAGATCGTCGCGAAAGGGTTAATTCCCTCCGCAACTATGCCACCCTATTAACCCCCGGGCACAATTTCCGCCGAAATTGACTCCAAATGCTAATGTAATATTTCCGAATTTCTTAGTAAGACGTTCTGATGATATCATTTAATTAATTTCAGTAACAGTAACATGTAATTTTAAATTTAAACAGTAACTTTATTTTTAACAAATCACGTCATAGAAAAGAATTCTTTAAACACGAAAAGTAGTTCGAAATTCAATTTAAATGGCGGCCTCCCTGCACGGTCCATCGTCCTATGGTCGAAGGAGATTACAATCTCCTGGTACACTCAATTTTTCCGCCAATGTAACAAGAAAATTTGTTGAAAATCGTTCGCTGTCCCGAAGGGACGATTATAATCGCGTCTGTTTTGTACGCAAGATTGAATCTCGATGGCGGATCGAACGAAGGAAAATGCTGATTAAGAACGGGCCGACTGGTGATTAAGAGCAATTTCTTCTGTCTGTTCGATAACTGATAACTGGATTCCGTTCCCCGAGTGGAATTTCATGAACATCGATCGAGCTTCTAAACGAATTTCTTTCGACGTTTTCCCGCCACCGTTCGAGAGGAACCTCGCCGGAAATCGCGGCCGTAGCGTCGTTCGTTTGCGAACGAAAGTTGGGCACGAGCGAAAAAAGTTTTGCCGTTCCTCGAAGACAGGTGCGAAGTAAAATGCTCCATTTTCCGGGACGGGCTTTTTCCTCTGTAACAAACTTCCGACCACGTTCTTCGAACCGGATTTCCGTGTTCGGCTGTTGGCGAAATAAAGGAAACGCATTCTCGTTAGAATGCAAATAACGAACGGAGTTGGAAGTTGGCAGCCAGGGGGAAGGGGGATAACTTGAGCTTCGTCGCTCGTTCTTACCCGCCAACGAATTACTCAGAGGTGTTATTAGGCAAGATTTATCGGGACTGCGATTACGTTTCGAAAGTTCGAAGGGGATTTTGGCGATCTTTAAACGATCACGCTACGTTGTTGCTAAAATTTTCAAAGAATCCTTTAAAATATCAAAATCAAAGCGCCACAGAAAATTTATTGAGAAAATGACAAAATATTGCAGACGATATCGACAGCGTCCCAAAGAAAACGTTTCTTCCGAGCTAACGAGTTAATCGACAGAAACGAATGATAGAAAGGGGGTGGGGAAAAAAAAGGTGTCGAAACGGAAGGGACAGAGAATCGTCTTGCGTATAAATTCACAACAGCCAGGGAACACGGCGACAAAGGGGCGAAAGGGTGGCGAGGTGGGGCACGAGAGGAAACCCGATAAAGCTTGGACACTCGACGATTCTGTTTGATAGCAGGCGAGGCTCGAGTGTCCCGTGAATTACCGTGCAAATCCAGGATGCAACCGTCGGCGAAAGCTCTTGCATCGATACGATCCTACAAAACGTGGAAAATGTACAACGGCGGGGCTCTTCATTCTTCCGGTGCAGCCGCCGCAGCCCGGGCCGCCTCTTTTTATCCGTTCTGAGCCCGAACAGGAACGCGCCATCGAAAGAGCTCTTCAACCGCGAAATAGAGTCGCAGCTTTTACTCGTTGCGCCGCTAAATCGAAGTCGAATTTGTAACGAGATGTTCCGCGTGAAAACGGAAATCCTTGCGAAGGAACCGCGCCACGACATCCCTTATCCTCGTTTATTCGTCTCCGGCCGAACCGAGCTCATTTTCCTTTCCTTTCAATCGAAAAAAGCAAGAAGGAGTGATTGCAAGTGTTAGAAAATATAGGAACATAAATGATAATTTTCTCTGTTAACTTCACCGTTGCAACAACAAATGTTTAACTTTGACGCATAAGACGGAATCCTCAGCGTCTTCGAGTTTGATCGGATCATAATTCGATCCTCGGCCAATAATTACACTCGCGGCGAGGTAAACAAACAGATCGATCCGCGAGCAGCTTGGAGAATTTCTAGGGGTGGCAAGTATGCAAATTTCGACGATGCTCCGATCGCGAATTAGTGGCGTGGAGGGATGAGAGGGTTGAAACGGCCATGACGTTTACACGAAAGGGCCAATGCAAACATTTGATAACAAAGTTCGCTAACCGTCTTTACTAAGGATCCATAAAGATCCGTGGAGAGTCACTCTTGAAAATCTTCAAACAATTCGCCGCTCGACTTCCTGCCTTTAAATATTAACGAAACACAAACGTTTGATTAACAGTACTCGACGATGAAATTGAAATAAATTAAATATTTATAATTTCCATGCTTTCATCCTTCCATATTTAACAAATAAATGTATAGGTCTTTGAGAAGAACTATTTTTGACATTTCACACAGATAGAATCGAGTATGTGGCTACCGTAGCGCTTAAGGGTTAAAGTCGGTCACGTTCGTTGGCCACCAAGGTCTCCACACCTGACGCCTTTAGATTTTCGTCCACGGGGGTGGATGAAAGGCGAAGTTCGCCAAGTAAAGGTAAACACGGGAGACAAATTGGCCACTTGCATTATGAATAGCGCCGGCCCCGTAAAGGAACGCCAAAACGACCTCGAAACAACTATTTACATTAACCATGTCGAAGAGGGTTGAAAAATGCATCCAACTTTCTGAACTGTTGCACACTACTTATGTAATAAATTCGATTTCTCGATTTTTGTCTGCAATTCCTTCATTGCAGGATGTAACGTAATCCAATAATTAGTGCGATTGTATTAGTAAAAATTGGAATATTTAAATAATTTGGGTTCAAAATTTGGATAGTTTGAATATTCAGATTCAAATAATTTGTATTCGAAATCTGAAAACTGCCCCTGGTAGCCATAGTACAGCCGTACACCTACATATATCTCGATGTGACGTAGTTTTAACGATCGGAATTAAAAAGGGGTTGGAGGTAAAAATGTTGTCAATCGTACCCCCCTTTCGCCGCGACCTTCGAACAGTCGAACTTCGAAGAATTTCTTCATTATCTAAAATGAAACTCCATTTGATCGGTTGATGAGTTCTTCTGCTGTGACTAGAAATGTTACATTTTTTTTTTTTATATAAAAATCGAAGAAAAGATCTTGGAAACTTCGAAATATTACAGTTTCAGAATTAAGAGAGTTAGCTAAATTTCAGCAACAATTATTTTAATAACATTCGACTTGCTTCGAATCGAAATAATTAAAGACATCAGAATTTCTTCTTTCCGCAAAGTTTAAGTCCGAAATCTTTAACCAGTGGAAATCAGAAGTTCGTTGCGCGCACGTATCCATTAAGATGTCAAAGGCCACCCTCTAATTTCTATAAACCAATGTGACCCATTGTCTCGCTCGGTCAAAGAGGTGCTTTATCTAATTGTAATTTGATGACAACGCCCGGTAAGCTTTGAGGAAAGACATAATCGAAGGAAGATTAGTCAGCTGGACTGGTTCCTTGCGTTTCCAGACACAATATACACCTTGATTTTCATTTACAGACCGGAAACATCACAATGGATGCCCACTTTTGATGAACGAGACTCCTGATTAGATCGAAGGAGACAGAAAGATACAAAAAGAAGAGAAATTGAAATAAAAATCAAAATTAACCGTGTAAATAATTATTATTCTCAGGTTTTGGAGATGAACACGAATACAGACTGACAAAGTACCTGCTCGATGGATACGACGCTGGTGTACGACCAGCGAAGAATTCTTCCCAACCCTTGGCAGTCGTCTTTGGGCTTTCTCTTCATCATATAATCGATGTGGTGAGTACTCGACGACGAGAGCTTGAAGACAAGTTAAAAATTCTCAAAGTCTGATTTGTTCTCCTATAAAAAATGGAAATATATTTAATTTTTAACATAAAGATACCTCTGTTACCCCATTTGAAAAATGATCCTTTCGTTAGGGACAGAGGCGAGATAAATCTTGAAGTTTCTGATAATGTCCCTCTATGTATGCAGCCCAGCCATTTGTCTTAGGCGTTTTCAGTTACCGAACGATACACCCTTCGCCCCCAAGGGAAGATTCTCCGGTACGCTCGTCCGCAGAACCGTCAGCGCAGACAGTTCCCACCGATATGGAAATAAATGCATTGTAATAAATATAAATCGATACCTCCCTGGGCTAAACGTGGCCGTATCAAGCGGCCACGATACCTCGCGCGAAAGTTAATGCAGGTCCAAGCAGGCTTGACCCGGATTTCATGCTCGCTCAAACTCGTCGAGATTCTTGTAAAAGGAAACCAGCCATTTCGTTATTTCGCGCCAGTTTCATCGTTATTTCTTACAAATACGGATATCAGATCGTTCCGTAAAGAGGGTTGAAAGATTTATTCCCGACACGGTGGAGAAACTCATTAACCCCCTCTGCAAACGAGTGAAAATCACGCCCCATTATTACTGATAATAAAGTTATGTTATTTGCAAACCATCGTAGTATTAATTGAGGAAGTAAAAGAAGTTTTTAAAGATGTTCAAACAATGTTCTGCATATTTATCGATTAATCAGAAGAATCTGAAAATTTCCTTTGGCGTATCAGAGCATCAAAGAGTGACCCTAATATTTATCGAACCGTGGTTCTGAGAGCAGCGGTAACAGTATTTTTTGTCGCATTCGTATAATTAAAATTCATACATACATCAAGAGGCTTTAAATTAATCGAATTGCCGGCTTTAGAAGAACTCGGTTTCGCGGATGGCCGCGTTCGAATGAATTTAAAGAGGGGAGAGAGAAAAAAAAAGGTTTCGCTTTGATTCTGATCGCAGGACGAGAAGAACCAGATACTCACGACGAACTGTTGGGTGACACAGGTCTGGACGGACCACCATTTGAAATGGAACGCCTCGGAATTCGCCGGAATCCGGGTGATCCGTGTTCCTTACAATCGTGTCTGGAGACCGGACACGATTCTTTACAACAAGTGAGTCGTAATACTTAAAATTTACAATTTTTAAGTAATCGCTTCATTCAACAAATTTTAATTGCTATTTAATTCATTTTCTTGTACCTTTAATGTTTACAGTGCGGATCCACAGTACAGCTCGGCGGTCATCAACACGAACGTGATCGTCAGCCACACGGGGGAAGTGGTGTGGCTAAGTCACGGGATCTTCCGCAGCAGCTGCGACATAGACGTGGAGTTCTTCCCCTTCGATGAACAACGCTGTGTTCTAAAATGGGCCTCCTGGACGTACGATGGATATCAGGTAAACCTAAAGATATACACGGTGTACTGTCCAAAATGTAGTGGAAAGGTTTAATATATCGACCATCATTTAGGATCCATTTTAAATAGGAAATCAGCCCCGCGTTAAATACGAACGAATAAAGGGACAGAGATTCTTGGGAAATATTCGTACAAAGGTGAAAATGATGTAAAATCGTAGGATTCACCGGGGCTTGCAAATTTCGACAGTCAGACAGAAGATGCATGCAGTTTTCCGCGCAATTAACCCGATCGAAATCGTCGGTGACACCCACGCCATCGTTCAATACCTTCCAAGCCTCATACATATCCGTAAACGTGGATGGTTTATTTAAATCATCATCGATTTGAAAATTACTCCATCCGTTCGCTTCTTTTTTTTCTCCCTTCTTCTTCTTTCCCTGGAAACGTGACGCTGATGAGTTCGTTATCGGTCCGAATTGATCTCGTCCTTCGCGAAACAATCTGGCGCATGTATGCAAATTTGGAATATGAGAGTCGGTAGTTGGTGTTATTTAACGAACAACCCCCCCGGTTTACGCGATTTAATGGGAACACCGTATTGCAATTCGCGTTCTGCTATATTGCCCTCAATTTCCACGCAGTTCCACTCCCGGGACGATATGCAAACGAGAAAACGGTATATCGGTTGAAGGACCATCCGTTGGACGATGGAGAGGGGGAAAAAAAAAGAAGGAAGAAAAAAAATATATATTGGTTTGACCGAAACCTTGAAACTTAACACTTTGTCGACCATCTGAATCACGTATCGCTCGATAACACGTATTGGCTCAACCCTTTCGTTGCGGTGGTAATAATCGATAATTGATCCTTGTAACTCGATGAATATCGAATTTGTTTATTATCCATTTTTCTTGTAATACAGTTTGCCTGTGTATTTAGAAATAAAAACTTTTCGATTACAGAATTTGTTGATCCCGTGTTAAAGGTTGTATAACCCGATAAAAGGTAGATACTCGAAATTCATCGATCAAGTTTGGGTTAATAAATTATCCTTGAAAGTTATCAATCGTAAGGGACAGACAGGAGGCTCGTTCCTTTTTATTTCCACAGAAATTAAATTTGCCATTCGATACGATATCCTTGTATTGTGTCCTGGCCTCTTGGTTCAAATCTGAACGTTCCATGGCTTCCTCTGGATTAAGAGTTCGTTGTTACGGTGCATGGAACTCTGTTCCAACTCTGATCCAACGATTCAAATTTATCATACAAAATCTATAGCGATGACGAAGAAAAATTCAAATAGAACATTTCTGGTGTCGAATCCAGGACGAAATGGCAACTAATAACATATGGCACGAAGTGTACGGTAAAATGTTACGTGTACACAAGTTTGGATACGAATGGTGTAAACCTTAGCGGATGAATTGTGTTCTATCCGGAATTCGTGTAACTTATGTTCCAGAGGGTTGGCAAAGTTTGCTGTACGTATCGTGGCTTCCGGAATAACGTTGATACGAAGTATGTTGGCGACGATTAATTCGAAAACTTCTCGCAACTTTGTATATTGCACATTTTCATATGAGAACGGAAGTTTGGGAGACGCCGTGTAATCTTCTCTCTTAAACAATCACAGAACATTGGTAAACACGTGTAAAATTAATTATAGGCCAAGACAGGATGGCAGAAATGTTTGGTTTGAAAATAAGAAGAAAATCTCTGAAATTATTATTTTTACTGAAAGATACATCAGGGACCAAGAACAACACCCGAGGGGTTTTCAAGAATCTAAAAACGCTTAACGACAGCAAATCGAAAATGTCGACGTAGTAAAAAGTTAGCCGAGTAGATGGAACAGCTTAATCCTGCATACGTGAAGACTTCGACGCGATCCTTTTCCCATCGAACCCATCTTTTCACACAGTTTTCCCATTTCATCCATCCCCTGTCGTTGAATACATTTCGTCCGTCCATTTACGTCCAAAACACTGGAAATGGACTCTATTTTTAACACAACTTCTTTAAATATATAATCAGTGAAAAATTATTATGCAGAAGAATTATTATTATGAAGAATTATTATGTTGAACTTGGTGGGAATGTTGAAATGTCATTTCCACGAGTAACGTCTACCCCATTGAGAGTTTTCCATTTACTGTCGCATCGAATACGGTTTCCAAATCGCTTCGTTTTCGCTGTCCAACACCTGCGCGAAGACTCGACGAAACGTCGCTGACATGTAATCGCATTTCGTTCCACGGGATTTAATTCGAAGCGACGCTTTAACACTCTTCGCTCCTTGCCTTCTGATTTCTTTCGTGTTAACTCGTCAACCGCTGCAACGACACACAGACATCCGTACTAATTCCCCCTCGTGTTAGTCCATTGACTATCGACCGTACGATTTCAAGTTTCTTAACTTCTGTTATTAGGAACGAAACTTTGAAAACCACTGCTTGAAACATTTACGGAGAATTTGTTCGAAATAGAAAGACAATGAACGAAAGGATCGTTTTAAGTGTAAAATATGTTGCGCAGCTCGAATTGGAGAGGCAAAGCGAACAAGGAGACGTGAGCAATTACCAGGCGAACGGCGAATTCGATTTGGTCGATTTCTCCGCAAGAAGGAACGTCGAGTACTATTCCTGCTGCCCGGAACCCTATCCAGACATCACCTACGAGATACGACTCAGACGTCGACCGATGTTCTACGTCTTCAATTTGATCCTTCCTTGTATACTGATCAACGGTGTGGGTGAGTCCTTTTCCTGATTAACATTCATTTCGAAGCTTTACCCTGTGTCGAACTGGAAAGTTTAATAACATTTGTCAAAGCTCTGTGACAATCGCCTGTCCTATAACAGAATTAAGTGTGTCCTTATCGTTTCTAAAGAGCAAGGGGTTGGAATTTTCATTAAAACGCCTGGGAATCATAAAAAGACACTTGTACAAGGATCACCCTATACATTGGGATAGTCTCGTTTAAGCACATCCTGAGGAAATGTCCCCGGCTAAATCTGCTTGACAAAAAGGGTCTCGACTTTTATACTGCGTTCGATGGGGAAAGATTTATGCGAAAGTTTCTTCGACCTTCTTGTTGACATGACTAAAAAGTTTTTCGTGCTCTGATCCGAAGAATGTCCTCCGCTCGATATTCCACCAGAAGACCATTCTTTTTTCCTTTTTTTTTTTAACTGGGTTCGTTCTTCGTTTGTTCAGCCCTATTGGTATTCTACGTGCCCTCGGAATCGGGGGAAAAAGTCACCCTTGGGATCTCAGCTCTTCTATCTATGACGGTCTTCTTAATGACTATACGCGAGACACTGCCGCCCACGGAGAAGACACCTCTGATAAGTAAGTATCCTCGTTAACACCTTACGTTAACGTTTATTCACCGTGCTTTTCGTGTAACATATTAAAGAGGGGCCCTAGGTAGCAAGGATCCGTCCGGATGGTCGGCGACCAAATATAACAATCCATTACACAGTTAACATAAATTTAAATCGATAGCACATCGTTGTGAAAAGTGGAATAAGAACAATAGAGAATGAAAAGAAATCTGCGATCGTTATCTATCTCCGTCGAGACGTGAAATTCTGTTTTACACGATTGTTCTTTAAAGGAATGAGGACTTCTTCTTTAAAAACACGGCACCCTTGTTTGCGCCTACAAAGAGAATATGGTAACTTGTCCCTTCAAAGTGGCACGTATAAAAAGGGAAATTGATATAGATTTCAGTGCGAGATTCGGGTATATTTCACATTGGTTGCAACATCGATGGGGACAACGGTTGTAACCGCGTTGATTGAAAATTCCCAGGTGTCCCGTTCGAAAGTCCCCGGATACCAATGTGAAACGCAATGGAATCGCGTTTCGCTCCCCCTGGGCAAAAGCATCCCGTATACCATCCGTGAGAAACTCTGTAATTGGAAGCCTGTTAGGCGATTAATTTATCCAGATAACAATAGAATACATATTTCGCAAACGTTCAATTAAAACTCCATTCAGCCGTTCGCTGGTGATTACGAATTAATACGATCGTTCCGCGTTTCATCCGTTTCAGGTCTTTATTACGGAGTCAGCATCTGCCTGGTGTCCTTTGCTTCAGGATTAGCCGTGGTCACGTTGAATCTTCATCATCGAGGCGTGCGAGGTACCAGAGTACCGGGTATCGTTCGATCTTTGGTCTTGGACAAACTTGCCAGGATAGTGTTCCTGAATTTCCAGGAGGAGAAGAGATCGGTAAAGTTCCAGATGATATTTCGATTAAAATTAGATATACTGCTAATAATATTAAAATATTACTGTCAAATTGTAAAAGAAATGAGATTTTATTGATAAGATCACGAGGATTATATCCATGATCAATTGAATTTCTTTTCTAAACATCAGGAACCGGTCGAACCACCCAGAAGAAAGAACAACTGTCCGTTGCACTGCAAACCGGAAGTGGTACAATCGCAGTCGTCGCCCAAGTTTGTCAGCAGAAGGGAGGAGAGCAACAGCAGCAGTCCCAGTTTGGGTGAGTTTCGTGCTGCTCGTAGAACAATGAATTGGAAAAAACCAACGACTGGTGCAGATCTAGGAAAGGAAGGTGGCCTTGAAGCTCAATGGTCCAGGGTCCTGGGAAGGGTCCATGCGACCATCGAGAGGAACGAGAAACGATTAGCGGAACAGGATCGTCGCGAGAGGATGGAATTGGATTGGAAACAGGTCGCTCTGGTCAGCGATCGTGCGCTTCTGTGCGTTTTCTTCCTGACAACGATCGTCAGTACCACCGTCATCTTGTGTGGTTCACCGCCTACCACGAACATCGCCAAAGATGGCTAAGAACAAACAGATTCGTGAAAGTATAACGTTCAGGACACTATGCTTCGAATAAGAATGGATCATTTTTTCTTCAATGCTTAGCAAGGTATACATTCGTTTGTCTTCTCTTTGATTTACCTTTGGAAACAGCCGTGGCGATTCTCTTCCTTTTTTATACAATAAATGATCTGTAAATACACCAAATCGAGTAGCTATAAGTATTGTAAAAATAAGATGTATAGCGTTTGTTCACCAGAGACAAACTGGTATGGAAATAAACTGTCTGTTCATTTTACCATGATATTCTTTTATTAGCAAGAATTCGGGAACTCTTAGCGTATATGAAATTGTATAAATATAAAAGTTTTATAAAAAATATGTGAATTATTGACCTTAATAGTAATCAGGTACTGGTGCACAAGCTATTTTTACAAAGTCTTCATATTTGACATGTCCATTTGGAGATACATTGGCTTCTCTGAAAATCTGCTCCACTGTAAGATGATGGAAATTAATTAATTACTGAGGATGGTTATCCAATAGATGGAACATACCTTCTTTGTTGCTCAATTGTTCACCCCAATGGAGCAACATGTGGGCCAATTGTCGAGCTGGTATGGTGCCTGTTCGAAATTTATCTGCAGCCTGAAAAGCTTCTATTACTTCTTTCGGAAGGTCTTCAGCTCTAGTCTGTAGATGCATCACCTCCAAGAAATCAGCAAAAGACATTTTTCCACCTAAAAACAGGAACTTATAAAGCATCCAGTTACTTATTACTTTTATATACCAATACCTTTATCTTTTAGATATTTATTAAGCTCTGCAATAGTAGGACTTAGCCCTAATGATCGCATAATGATTGTGAGTTCATCCAAAGTACGTATCTGACCCTTCCTAGCAAACAAGTAGAAGCATTCTCTGAATTCTAAGAAAAATATACACTGTGTTATAAAACTGTACTGTTATTTGACAATATTATAAACAGAGAAACAACTAATGTACATACCATCTATATCCTCCTCTCTAAAATAACGAGCCTGAAAAACAAAATGTTTGAATGAAATTGAAATGTTAAGAAAATGATGTAAGTATAATTACCATGATTAATAATGTTTTAAAAAACTTCTGTCAAAATTTCTGTCTTGCAACCTGTAGTTTACGTGTCAGATAACGTTATGCAAGGTAAGGATAGATTCATCCTGACAAATCATCTAACCACACCTGATTTCTTTTCGTTGTATAGAGGCGACACCTTCGGATGCACTTGGTACTAATCGCAATAATCTGTTACCACTTACGATCAATCGATCTTCATTTGAATTTCATAGAAAAATTCATCTTCCTTCGATACTTCCAGACATCTCCTACCAATAGCAAAATATTTATTTGTAAGTCTTTTTTCGTTAGTACAATACTTAAGTAAACAACGTATGTTCATGTTTATTACATTCCTGTTTCTGATTCTTTTTATTTAGAAAATGAAGAAAGAATATGTATAAAAAGGGTGAATTACTTATGTCAGTGCAATTATCACGATCAACGTGATCATCGTTAACAGGAAGAGAGTATGAAGAAGATAGGATGTTCTGCGAGCTAAACGTTACTTAGTTATAAAGGAGGTGACAAGATTGGGGGGTTAAATGAGCCTCTTGCAAGGGTTTTCCACGGAGGGGCCCCTTGAGCGCCAAGTAACCCCACCATCTTGTATTTATCTTCTACGGTTGGGGCTGAACCTTCAGGCTACTCAAACAAGAACAATTCAAGATTCACGAAAACCCAAAGGTACTAAAGAGTTTTAATTTTTTAACAAAAGATGCAAAAAAAATCTGTCCTGAACAAGTTAGTTTTCTTTAGGAAAAATGACAATGTAAGTCAAACAAAGTACCATTCATCGATGACAGAAGAGAGCAACCATAAACCCTTCGATCGCCCTTCTGTATCCGAGACGGAGCCCTCCTTTGACCGACGGCTAAGGTCAAGTTACAGGAAGGTGGGAGTCGCGACAGGACTAGGTGGAGGGACGACAGGATGGTCGGGTCGCCGCTATTGGAAAGCGTTGGTCCGCGTCCAGACATGGAGGGGGGATGTTCGAAAAGGAAAGAGAAAGCGCTATCAATCGAACAAGAATGAACATAGGTGAGTGTCAGAGGTGGAGGGAGAGAGGGCGCAGGCACAGCTGGGTCGAACGGGGAGCGATGGTGGGGGAAGTCGTTGTCCTCGGAGTCTTCGTTCGCGCGAGCCACGAGTACCGCCGTCAGTACGGCGCGGACCGCGTACCTGTAAATATTGTTAGGAGTGAAGGTCGTATCGTTTTACTTCTCTCTCTTTCTCTTTGTTCATCCACGAACACGGTGAAGCGGTGGTCGCTGTGTGACACATGTGTGGTACTCTGTGGATAGTTGGTGTGCGGTGCGACAGGATGCGGTACAATGACCGTAAATGAGTAATCGAGGAGGCAGCCAGAACCGGTCGGAAGGACGAGGATTCTGGCGGAAAGGACGCCCCGTGGCTGGACTCTCTCCGTGCAGTAGGTAGGTGTCAGACAGTACGCGAGAAACATCGAGCACGCGCAATATTCTACCTCGTTGCTTCTCTCTGTCCCTGTCCGTTCCAACCAAGCACCGTAATCCTTTTTTCTTTCTCTCGTGCACCTCCTGCGTTTCTCTGTCTCCCCTTGTACCTTCTCCCGCACGTATAGCTGTCGAAGGGAATGTAAGTCGACCGAGAACGATGCCAGATTTCTCTGTTTCTCGCGATCGAGTCACCTTAGACGCGAACACACACACAGATTCGATTTATAACCGCGAGATTCGACCAGATCCGCGTTCAGTCGCACGATCTTGGCGTCTTGTATAATACAGTTTGTTTACGTGGGATTGCATGCGCGTCCATGGGACATATAACCCTAACCTTTATGCATCGTTCGAACTTTTATCGTGCTCGTATATTTCGAAACTGTTAAATATTTCAAAAGTAAACAGGAATATACCTACATCATTACAAGATAATGTTATTTATAAGTTAAAAGTCGATATTCGAATCATCGTAAATATTAAAAACCTTTTATTACTGTTTTATTATTGTGCATCGAAAGGGTTAAATGTTAAGTACCACGCGTACACAACGCCACCACAAAACGGTGTCCTCTCAAAGTAGCGCGACTTTTTTGATACAAAGAAAGTTCTCTAAACGAAGTCAGCAAAGATGGATAGGTATAAAGAGAAAGGGACGATAGTCAAAGGAATCGGGATTACTTGCTCGGTAAATTGCAAAAGTTTCCACGGAGACTTTAATCGTCGTTTAATGGCAAAAGCGAGCGTTAAACGCGACTACCGGATATCGGGTTGCCGCATGTAACGAGCGTTGCATAAGGATGCTTATCCGCGTGAAAGTTATATAGAAAAAAAAAGAACGAAAGAAAATAGCTTAGGGAGTCGGTTAGTGGTTCAAAATTATTATTGTTCAACACTAGATGGTTCTTAAGGAAATTTCTCTCGGGCTGATACAAAAGCAACTATTTACGGACTCGTTTCAAACTTATCGGAGCAGGAAGTTGCTCGCTATAATTCACCTAAAACCCCTTACAATAGATAACCGGCTAATCGAATCAACTCTTAACGTTTAACCGATACATGTTCCTAAAGTTTCGCAACAATTTACTTTAGTTTAATTAAGGACGTATCCAAACTACGATCTTAGATAAAAGATCTCGAATGTCTGTATTCCAGGTACAGTAAGTTTAAGTGTAAGGAACTTGGACGATAGTGGAGTAAAGGTATCTTTGAGACCATGGAAAATTTCTTGTTTTATTTTTGAAATTTTAAATTATCAAACAACCATTAAAACAGTTTTATTGCGATCAAAGTACCATGGTACCAAAGGGTTAAACGGTCCTCAAGGTACATTTACGTAAACTAGAAACGAACAATCGCGGAAGTTCGTAACGTAGTTTCATTCGACGGATCGATTTAACGACACTAATCACAGGCAGCCTGGAAATTAATAATCCCTCGAAACTCGGCGGAATTTCATTTCCCTTGGCCAACGTAACATCGTTCACGGTTCAACGTAACAATAGAGATCGCCGTTTTGGTAATCGCCTTAAGCCAGAGATTAATAATCGTCGCACGTACGCGGGCCCATCTATCCTTCGATCGAACGGCTCGAATTTTCAAACGAAAGTTTGCCTTTGCCCTGTCGTCGACGATGTTCAGGATAATTGCTTTACAAGTTGCTACGACGAACGTTTAGGACATTACATGAAACGTGTTTCGCCGGCTGCGTTACGAAGGTAACGGTCCCGAGCAAGCCACTCGATGGAAAATCGATTCGATGCTCGTAGATCGTTGATAGGAAGGAGGCAAAGTTGGTAGGCGTTAGGATCGAGAAGGATTTAGAGCGGTATTCTCGAATATTGTAACAAATTCTTCTCTTTCTCTATGTCTCCCCAAGAAAACTTACTGCTTCCGCCATTGTATAACATTTTCAAGGTTTAGGTTATTTATTTACTTATCTTTGATCTACCATCTAAAGTTGTACGATATTTAATAGAAATTATTGAATTACACGGTAGGCTGGCTCGAATCGTAGAAACGGAAAGTCGACTGTTCGAACGGTATAATATATCGGTCGGCTTTTTCATAAATAAAGGAAAAAAAGAAGTGTTTCCAATTATAAAAATGAAAAAGGAAATGCGCATTGTAACGAAGAGGTATGCGTGTCACGTGTGAGCGAGTTCGCCGGAAGTCGAGGAGTGTACCTGTACTAGGGGAGGTCCCTAGCGTGCCATACTCGTTCGTGGGTTCTTTTCTAAAAGTGCCAAAGAAATTTCTCCAAGTCACGATATATTCCCTTTTTTTTCGTAAAGCATGGAGCTAAGGCACGCCTTGTTCGATTAATCCCTTACCGGAAATATCGTCTTATAATCGTATGATGCATATAGAACACACATATTCAAATTAAATTAATTTATATATAATGAATATTTGAAGTTTTTCAATCGTGTTTGCAAATGAGCGAGCGTGTCGTTTGACCGAAACGTTTTAAAAATTTGTAAAAACCAACGAAACATCAGCGAGAGACCATAAAGAAGCGTTAATGGTTCCTAAAAGCAGCTTATAGCGTAGGTTCGTCGAGCCGTGGCCGAGAGGTCGATCAGGCCGCGAGTATGTACGCGAAATCTCGTGGTTCCCTGTGTCCATTTCCCATTTCCGTCCAGTGAAATTTCATATCGATGCCCCAGCCGAATGTAATAAAAAGAGATCGAAGGAAAACCGCAGGAAAATATAGTTTAACTCCAGCCGGTGGTACATTGTCCGGTGTGCTCTCCTTCCTTAGGGAAAATGTTGGTATAGGCATAAATGAAAGAAGGCTAAAATTATTATGGATTCGATAATTTAACCAATCGTCTAACAATCTTCGAAACGGATGTTAATTGTTTCGATGAAAACATGTTAACACCTCCGCTTGAAATACGGTTTATCAAGAACCGTAGGAGCAATTGTGGCGAAACGAAGGGAAAAGAAAGCAAACGAACCGAAGCTACGTGTCTTCGTGGTGACAATTTAGCAAAATTGTCTGGCGCGTACCGCTCGCTCGCTCGACGATCCACGAATGATAATCGTCCCACGTAAAACCGCGATACGCCTTTGTCCTCTTTCCACGATGTGCAATGCACGATACACGCCTCCGTGAAAGAACAATGAAACGACGAGCAGGATGCAAACGCGAACACGCGACGATTCTGGCCTGACGAAATATTTAATCCTACGGGGACGATGAACCTTTGCGTTAACGCGCTCGTACAATACGCTTTGACCCTTAAGAATCCTGCTGATTAAATTATCAAACGTATTCGCAATTTTTTCCCAGCGTTACGTCCTTTGAATTATAGAGGCTTTGCTTTACTCCCCGGAGTTTGTTTGTGATTTTTTTAAAGCTTTATTTTATTGGAAATATTTTGCAACTTCCCTGGGATTATGTTGCTGAAATGATAAAAGTTATGTGTCGTTTTATGGGTATTCGTGATTTTTCTAGGATTACAAAAGTTTTAATTTCTTTTATCAGAATATACCAGCACCCAGCACCCCTTAAATTATCAAATTTTAATATTCACAATTTATCTTGGCGCTGCATCTCCCAAATTACAAAATCCTTATTTTCTTTTATTACAATATATGTAGATACTCTCGATTATCACACCCCTCACATTATAAAACCTTCACCCTCTATGAAATATATGTGTTCCCGATTTTCTTAACGTTACACCCCGTAAATTTCCAAATTTTAATATCTCTGATAGTCCATTCTCCTTTATCTTCTTTTACGTTTAATAAAGCGAGCCGTTACAATATCGTGAAGAATTTCAAATGGTTATTTGATATTTTCGGGGGATGTTAAAAAGAAAGCACGACACAGGAAAGGGTAGAAATCGTTTCACTTTGACGTGGACGATCGATTCATGACCGTGTACAAACTTTGAATATCGTTTTTCCATAGCTCGCGGCGGAAGTTTACCAGGACAACCGGAGACCGGAGTAGATTCTGCGGTGCGCTAGGCCGACTGCGTAAAACCGTTTCGTGCAACGCCGTTATCACGCATGAAAAGCTTCCATATTCCCCCATTTTTTTTCAGTTTCGAAATCGTTCCGCCTCGAAACGATCGCGAAAAAACTCTTTGAGTTTATGTTATCGCCGTACGATGCACGTGGTACAACTTGAATCCTCGCGAATTCTTTTTTGAATTCTTGCCGCGTAAAAGATTCGAAATTTCTCGAAGAAGAATGTCCTGCGTTTAAGGATCGAGTTAATCCAGTCTCACGAGTAGTTTCATTTTTTTTGTCCCGCAGGAGCCGAATCGATCGGCGGCGGGGGAGGTCGATCAACGAAGAAGAAGGTAACCAGGAGCCTGTGAAGAAATAAAAGAGGAAGACAAGAGAAAAAAAAAAGAAGGGAAAAGGTTTGATAAAGAAGGAGGGTCGAAAGGTTGAGCGACCTACGAGCAAGAGTAAGAGGACGTGCCGGAAACACGTCCGTTGGAGGAGGAAGAGGAGGAAAAGGAAGAGGAAGGAGAGAAAGAGAGATGTACTTGGTGGGTGACTCGCAAAGTGTGGTGGTCGGTTGTTCGACGAAAGGCAGATAGCGCCATTAGTTGTTGCTGGGCCGAACAACATCGTGCCGATGCGTCCTACGGCCCTGACCGTCGACGAAGAAGGGGAAGAGGAGGAGGAAGAGGAGGAGGATAAGGGTAGCAGAGGGCACAACGGGGTCCTGAGGACCGCGATGTACCCCTTGGAATTGAAGAGATATCATCCTCCGCTGAAAATTAGCCTGATTTTCTTCGTGGTGGTTGGTTCTCTTTCAATCGCCGCCATTGCCTCGCCTCTTCATCCTGTGCCACCCCATACAGGTGAGTTTTAATATATTTATAAGTAATTAAAGTTAAACTAATTCTAATTTATTAACTATTTTAATTTGTGAAAAATTACGATTATTTATCATATCTATTTTACTGACGGGCCACGTTCGATTTGGAACGTGTATCCGTGGGATCCACCCCCGCGTATTCTGGTGGCAACCCTTAATTTTTCACTCCATTTAACCGTAGTCGAGGGAAAAGGGTGTCGCGTGATTTCAATTCGGAATAAGACACCCCTGTTTTCTTTTTTTTCTTCTTCTACCCCTGTTTTCACGGTTGTCCCGTGGATGTAATTAACGCGTTGGTTTTTAACGTAAGTAGGACACGGTCGCTTTACTGTCAGCCCTGTTGAAAGAACTGTTTACGAAGCTGCCTTCTCTTTGAGCGGATTCGCCTTACGAATGTAATGAAAGAAATTCCGTAAACACACAGGAACGAGGTTTCATATGCCTCTAATTTTAGCCTGACTTTATCAACTTCGTTTTTCTTTCATTTTTTTAAACGACAGCGAAATGCGTTGATTATCACGGTAGAAATTTGAAAGTTCTGTAAATTATTAAAAGAAATTAAAGCTGAAATTATTTGATCCACGACTTTATAATTAGAAAACTTTGAAATATACATTCTAATTAACATCGTTAATTCACAAATGCACTATCAAACAAATCGCTAATATTATTCGCGGAGAAGTCAATTATACAGGGTTAATTATTTCACGTTAATGAATATTACAAATTTTGTTACGGTAACGCAGCACGGAATATTGATATGATTAATATAGTATTTTTCTATGAGATAATTGCACATGCCGTTGGCTAGGACAGAAAATTCGATACAAAGTACTTAGATATATCTATTCGAGGGTGGTCGCGTTCCAACTAGCCGCGGGTCAAGTCATCGATAACGAGCCACGATAATTAGATTATTGGTCACTGTTGCGTAAGTTACAAGTCCTATGAAGTGGTACGAGAACTTCTCCTCTGTTCGCCAATCCATTTTAGATGACGCATCTTGTGCGTCCTAAAGGGGCAAAAGCTCAAAAACTATCCTAACAGATACTTTTCACATCCAAAATTGAATAGTAAAATTATTATCATTAGCAATTTAAAATTTAAGAAAAATTCAAAGAAACCGCGACACGTCTAAAAAGGTGTCCCGTTCCATCGGACTAAGCCTCGCGAAATATCGCGGCATTGTTGCGACGCGGTGAAAGTCCTGGCCCGTGATCCGCTCAGCTTCGAATTTTGCAAGATCCTTAGAATCGTTTACAATCCTTTCTCATTTGTCGCGTGATGGTTTTTTGTCGGAACAACAAACGCGATACGCGTCACGTACCCGGCTTATTCGAGGACCATTCTGTCGGACGAACGGTTTTGAAACGTTTCAGCGATTCAAGGATACGAATACGCGCAACGGTGGCCTTTTTTGGCCACTGGAAATATACAGGGTGTCGATTTAACGACAAAAATCACCTGCATTATTTTTCTGTTCTAACGGACGACTAATGGAACGGTGTTTCCGCGATTGTGTTTCAGGTATCACACACGGCTCGTACATCGGCTATTACGAGGTGGCCTCTTATGATACCGCAGCCTTGAGACAGCATCGTAACCGGATGCGTCGCGATGTCTCGGACGTGGTCGACAATCAACCTTTACTGTTGCACCTGAAAGCATTAGACAAGTGAGTTTTATTCTTAAGTAAAAGTATTTTAAGTACGATTCAATTATACCTGAACAAAGATACCCCGAAAATTATTCTATTAGGAACTCGAAGCAGGTTATTTTCATTCATTTAGTAATTCTGGTATTAAGAGCAAGTTAGCATTAATTTGACACACTTTCTCATATAATGTACAGATGTTCGTAAGAACAATCGGCAAATATTGTATATACGCTCGAGTAGATTAACAGAAACGATCGTTTAGATACTTGGCGCCGTATCAAGACAAAGATACAAAGCTTATCGCGACGTTTGAAAGCGACACGATCAAACGTGTATATAATACAATTCCTTCCTCTTTGTTCCCATGAAATTACGTTATATTTGCTTCGCCTCTATTTCCCTTAAATGAAATTAATTACACGACCAGACGATATAAATGTTTCACACGCGACAGCTAAACGCGACGACCGTTTCAACAATTTATAATTGCTGTTTCCGTTTCGTATAACCGGTGGGCCAGCGAACTTCCGACAGTTCCGACGAAAATACATCTGCGACCAATTAAATATTCAATTATCGAACGACTCGAGTTTCGCGTTAAACTTTTTCAATCGACCAATTTTTAATTGGTTTCTATCTCGTATCAAAAAAAAAAAGAAATTGAAAAAAAAAGAGAGAGAGAGAATTCGTTAAACTTTTAAAGATACTTTTTAATTCAATTTCTGTTTTTTTTGATAAAAATTCTGGAGGGAAGGTTTTTAAAAAATAGAATCCAACATAGATAGGCTAATGAACCGATGGATTGAGGGATTCGTGGTTGTTTGTCATGGTTTCGAATCAATTAATCCGGCCGCCGAGTTAACCATACTTGGTCAGGATCCGAAACGGGTAATTAGTACCGTTTCATACCTTCGATTAATTCGAATGTCACTGTAATATGGAATTTAAGATGCAGCGTATGAAATTCAAATTCCAAAAGCTTGCGATTTCTCTCGTTTTCCGAATTATTTATCGGGACTTAACAAGTTCAACCGTGCCCCTTTTGTGTCACGGCGAATTCGATCCGTTTTCGGGCCCCACCCAACCCGGTGACCACCTTTCTAAGTATCGATGTGCGCTCAAGTTTCGCATAGCACGCGTGCCGCAGATTCATCCTGTCGACCACCAAGATGCACGCTATCGCACACAGGTATGACATTCTTGTGGGGCAAAAAGAAAACAATTAAAGTCATTCCCAGCGACGATTAATTATTTTCTATTATTACATCGCATTTTCTTCGCAATTCTTCGAGTTCTATTTATAATAATAAATAGATAGTTTTCTTAATTGGGGTCAGATTACTTATCTTAGACAAATATCTTCAACAACCCCTAAAGCCACAACATCCCCCGATTTCGTAACGCCCGTCGAAGCTGGAAGAATGAAATTCCATGGAAAAACGAAGAGCAACGGGGGGGTGTTTATGAACAGGAATCGCAGGTATGCGGTAAAAATTCGCGTATTCCGTTCGCCGGAAGAGAAGCAGAGAGCGTTCGTCTCTTTATGTAAATCGGTTGAATTCACGTTGGCCAATAAAATGTAAAGCAGAGAGTCTCTCGCAGAGAGGGGTGGGCGTACCCCCTTGCTTCCCCAAACCTCGTCGATGTCGTACCAAGCGTACCCGCTCTTTTTCTTCTCTCTCTCGCCACCCCCACGATGTTTCCACCCTGGTGCACCTGGTACAAACTGGCAAGATAATAGCGTGGCGGAAAGAGGGGGAGGGAGAGAGGAAAAAAAAAGAAGTTTACGCGACGCGTCCCTCTTTGTGTGTCGGGGCAAACCGACGCGATTTAACTCACCGCTCGCAAACGATCTGCGAGACAGTTTATCGGTGTGTTTCCATCCCCCACCCCTCGCGACGGACTTCCTGTTTTCCCTTTTTTCTTTTATTTTTTACGAGTACTTCCTTTCCGGATATTTCCGTGGCTCTTTACTGTCTGTACGTGGCCGACGCCTTCGTAAACGGAGCATAACTCTCCCGAACGTCCCTTACGCATTGTTTAGGAACTCTCCGCAGCCATGAATACTTGCGGAGTTTAGTTTTCTTCGCTCTTCTTTCTTCTTTCTAGTTGTTCGACCGTGTTCGATCGAGTTTGCCCCGTACAGCGTTCAACGATGTTGTTAAATGGGCGATTTCGAAACCTGGAAAGACTAGCCTAATTTCCTGACATAAAAGAACCCCTAAATGGTACTTGCGGTAGGCTAAATTGGAGCTTAAGATTCCGCAAACACGGCTGTATAAGCATTTCGTTAATATTCGTAACGCAATTAGAACAGTCCTTTATTGAAACGAACAATGAATTAAAGCCTGTAATGATAAGTCAACAATTTCGTATTAATGGCATCGAAGAAGCGTTTACGTGGGCTTTTTCGTTAAGCTTCGAGCTTCAAATTGATGTAGCATAAGCGGTATCTCGCGACACTTTTAAGTCATGAATACGGAGAGCACTCGAGCGCCTCTTTATGAAATCTTTTTTTCAACTAGAATAATTTCGAGGCACAAAGAACGTAGTCGAATGGGGGGAGGGATAGGAAGAGAAACAGGGTTCACCGTTATCACAACGGGTCCGGCTATCGAGTTAGGAAAATAATTGCAGCAAGATGCGGCGATGGCGGCGAGTGCTCGAGGCACAAGGATCCGCGACTAATTGTTGCTCTTCTGTTAATACCTCGCGTAATGCCCTGGCTCGTTCCGTGGCTCGTTTCTTTATGCTAATGCCCCTCGTATTAAATTCTTTTCGCGAGACAAAGGAGAAGAAAGATCTCTTCCCCTTTTTTCCCCCCAGTCCTTCGCTTTTCAACGTTGAACAATTTTCACCGAAATCTGCTTCCTGTCGGACGAAAATCCTCTCCATGTATTATTCAGTTTGGTTTATTCCTCCGCCGATAAATGTTTTATTCCAAAGTGTCACACATTTTCATATTTTACGCGTAGATACACGCGTCAGCGGGGACGTGTAATTGAAAGTCGAGCGAAAAGCCGGAATATTTTGCGTTCGGCTACGCGGACTCGAATAATCCACGGCTGGTCCGCGAATTTAATTAAACCTAATCCATTTAGCCTCGAATCCGGGATTACGGGGTCGCGCGCACGCCGCACATTCCATACGCGGATCCTAAAGCTAAAAGCAAAGCAAATCAAAGCCAAAGCCAGATATCCGTGCGTTTCAATGTCACACATCGCCCGATTCGAATCCTTTCACGTTGCTAAATTTAATAATGCATTTCATCCGTTGTTTGTACCTGCCCGTAAGTCGTCTCCCGGTTTAATGCTGTTTGACCTTCCCCGCCGTCCTCCGTGGATCTCTGTAAACTTTCCAATTAAAGAAATTAATAATAATACTTTGAAATCAAATTAAAAAGATAAATCTTTCGATACCCTACACTTCTGATATTTAAATAAAGTACGAAAAAAGAAATTTATGCAAAAGAATAATGAAATTTCATGAATCTTTCATGATTAAATTTGTATTTCTCGATACTTGGGTACCAGGAATGATCGAAGAAGATAATTGCCATCTAATTGGCGCTTGATGCATTGACCCCTGTCAAACGGCAATTAAATCATCCATCAAACGATCGTGGTAATCTGATGGAACGCAAGGTGAACCGGCCATGGCGTTTTAAAGGTTTCCTTGTTTAGTGATTCACTCCTGTTGCCGCGTTCCTTGCCGATGAATCTGTTCGCCGGGCGAACCGACCTTCCCATTAAAGAGAAACAAAGAAGAAAGAAAAAGTTGATTCCGTTGGTCGAAGAGGATCAACCGGAATTTGCATAAATAGTACGAACTTGAGATCGAAGTTTCCGTCGTTGCGTTTCTTCGCTAATCCCAGCCGTCGATTCTGCTCGCGTGTTATCGGATTATTGGATTCCTTCTTTCGGCTCTTTTCTTTTTTTTTTCTGCACGTCAGAATCCAGATTATTATTACACGTGTCGAAATCGATAAATTGATAGGTTATAGGTTGTACAAAATGGGACGTCCTTGGTTGATGTACTTTTATCGTGGGACCGTTTGATGCGATACCGTTTGTTGCGCCTCCTTTGGATTCACCGTGTTTTTCACTTCGCTTCATATGGGATGGCTTAATAAAGGAAGGTTAAAAGTGCACGTAGGTGTGCTTGGTAATAGGTACTTGGTGCCTCGGGTACGTAAGCATCGAATAAATAGGCATTGGATTCGATATGAATGTGAACATGGATTCAGATACTTAGCCAGGTATTGGTTATTTAGGTATTGGGAATTTTCAGGTATTTAAGAATATCTCAAACTTTTGTTTCAGACAATGGACCCTTCGTTTAATTCGAGACAGGAGTTTGTTCAGCAAAGACGCAACGTTCGAGAGCACCAAAGGACCCATCGATTTCGATCCATCGCATTCCTACATGGGCACCGTGTTGGGTGAGTTTCTTTTTCATCTACATTCTCCCTTACTGCCAAACGTTTTCATCTCTCGAAAACATCGAAAAAGAATCGAATCCTTTTTCCAAGCTCCGAACCATTTCCTGGCTACATTTGATGGAACGTCGTTTCGTCACAGAACCATGGAAAACTCTGTGTTGCCGGATTTATTTATTTTTTTTTTTTTTTTTTTGTAAAACAAAAATCACAGATTTTCAGATTGAAAAAGTCAACGAAACTATGTTTGCTTGTTTTTTCCTCCACTTTTTTATCGCGAAACAATTGAAAATCCATAGATCCTAAAGCGAAATATTTATGACGCGTGACTTGGAAAAATATTTCGATGTTCTCGACAGGGGTCAAAGCGAATCGTGGATTTTTGAGTTTGAAATTTCATCCACCGACAGCGGACGCGTTTTCGGGACACACATGTCCTCCGTGAATGTGCTCGTTGAAATGTTTTGGAGGGGGGGAGAATACACGATAATCCAGGACGAGGTAGACATATTTTTCTCCCCATACCTTCTTCTTTTTTTCTACTCCATTCGGCGGTTGACGTCCTTCGATAGGGAGTAATCCTTGCTTGGGGTCCTGAGCATCCAAGCCGGAATCTCATTTCGATCGTCATCCTTGCAGTCGCGATCGTTTTGGAAAGCAGCCAAATACTCTATTGAAGGTGTACCAGGCGAAAGGTCTCGACCTGACTACCATGAACGATCCATACGCATCGATTCCATGGATTATTTCCTTTTGTGACGATCTGACCAAAAATAGAATTCAATTTTTTATATACTTCTATTTTCGTTATAATGCAACTTTTGTTGTAAAAGCACGATTTATGTCTAATTGAGAATAGAAGACATAATTTTTTTTTATATTAGGTATCTGGGTGTCGAATACTTAGACATTAGGTGCCTATTTTTCTACTATTCCACAAATTTTCGGTTTACGAAGAAGGGGTTAAATAATCAAACAAACATCATAAACATCGTATTTACAGAGAGGATCGTTTTCAAACAATCGCTGCCGAATTGTTTCTCAGACACTGAGCGAACTCGAAACTTCCGCTTTAGCTGGTCGGAGGGTATACACGTTTCATAATTACATTCGTTCTCCACAGATATGCAAAGTTTCCTCGTAATCACGTCGCGAACATTCAGCCGACGATTGTTAGCCCCGGGTATGCTTTCCCTTGAAAACTTTACCGATCCCAGTTGAATAAGTCACGGGGAAATTCATTCTCGCTCGCGTCTCTCTCTCTCTCTCTCTCTCTCTCTCTCTCTCTCTCTCTCTCTCTCTCTCTCTCTCCGTTAACGGATTTAAGCCGTGTGTTTGTCTTTCGAATCGTTTTGATTTCGCCGATCGGTCGCGTTTCATTAACAGGTCCGTTCATCAATCACGAAAAACACAATGTAACACGCGGCCGGAACACACAATTCGGTGAATGAATAATGGTTGACCGTAAAAGCTTTCGAAGGCTCGCGAGCAAAATTATAATCGACACCCCGACCGTAGGACAATGCTGATGAGCCTGCCGATGGATCCGTAATTGGTAGCCATGGGTGCTGACGATACAATCCGATGCATGTTTGTGTGCGCGTGTATACACATTTCGGTAATTAGGTACTCTTTGGTTGTACACGAAATTACAAGTATCTAGAATGTATTAATGCATGACGTTTATTGTATGTAGATTGTAGTTACATTTACATTAGCGAGGATGAAAAGGTATCGATTTGCAGGCCTTCAATTAGCCAATCGATCGATTAACTTGCTCCCCACCACTCGACTAGTATCGTTTTCGTTTAATATAAATTAAATTTCATGTTTTTAGCAGGTGTTACTAGTTACTGGTATTATCGATTATTAGTAATATTAATTAGTAATTTGAGAAGTATCCCATGAAATTCGAGTCTGCAGAGTTAAGTCGGGGATGGTTGAAAGGATTTCCTAGGGCAGAATTTTCTAAGCGGATGGCCACGCATCAACCGGAATTCTCCATTATCGGTGAACGCCAATCGGCCGTTTCCGGCCGGCGCAATTACACACGGGTACACCGTCAATTAGGCAAGTTTAATCGGTAATCGGATTACGAGTGATACGCGTTATGCCGCATCGTTGCACGCTCGCACACAAACGCGTCATACATCACTGGTCGAAAAGTCAAGTTAATTTAATCGTTGCAACGTACCAGCAATTACTGGCATCGAAACATTCGTTACTTCGTTCGATGACAAATTAGTGTATTTTTTTTTATCGATCCCTATTCTAGTCCAATTTCAACTCAATATTTATATATCTTTTATCAGATTATTAATCAGCCAATAAGTAATGAAGTAGCCAAATTCTATCAAGTACCTAAAGTACTGAGTGTAATGTACCTACCCTATGTTATCAAGTACTATTTATCGTGTAAAAGGATAGCGTAGAAACGCGTGAAAGCAGAGTGCGCCGGTGATTCAAATCAATGCACCGTCGATTGGGCGTAATTCAATTGTTAATCAATAAAACAAGCTCGTCGGGCATATTTTCAGTGTATGCCTGGCCCGTTGACGATGGCGTTTGTCGCGCGTATTGTCCACGATTCCGTTCGCGGATCGTCCCGCTAACTGTTCACCGACTAAATTGGATTTTTTCACTAACGAGCGCCAGAGCTTTTCTACGTAAAAGCGGCCGGTTGCCTCCGTGAAAGCTTCTCCGCTTGCTCGTACACATACACTCTCACACACATACTTCTAAAACCCTCTTCACTCACCCTCTTTGCTCTCTTCCGTTTCCTCTTTCCCTCGCTCGAACCATCCCCCAATTCACGTTGCTCACTCTTTGCACCACCTGATCGGACTTCACCCCCCATTTTCCCTTCTTTTTTGTTCCATTTTACTCTTCTCTGCCGGTGTGCTGTAGCCTTCGAATATTCTTCTTTTTATATTCTCTCTCTTTTTCCCCCTCTCTCGACTTCTCTCTACGGGTTTGAATGAAATGAAATTAGACCGGATTCCAATAATTCGTATTTCGCCTCGAAATAGAATATTTCCTGCTCTGTTAATTGAAGGAGAAAGGAGGAGTTGATTATTCTTTTGCCGGGACGGTTTATGAAGGCATCGGCCGACAGTGGGGGGAGGGTGAACGTCGGACGGTTTAATTAAAAGCACGGGTCTGTAATAATGAATTTTCGTTAAGCTTAATCGGACGACGATATCGATCCTATTTGAATTTCTTACCCGGGCGAATAGTTGTAAATGAACGAGACCTGAGGATCCTTGTTTAAATTTGGAAATTTAAGGTAATTTCTTTGATCGTGGTATCCAGAACCCAGGTACCGAATTTAGGTATTCAAATACCTAGATATCGAATGCTTGGATACCCAGATGCCACTTCATTCGTAATGAAAGGTTAAATTAATTGGCTTACTGGGATTCGATCTCGCCATGAAATGATGGAATATCAAATGCCAAGGAGGAAGGCCCCTTTTCGAATTAAAATGAATTAACCGGACTTCTCCTGGTCGGCTGAGTTACTCGGCCGCCACCGACTGGAATATTGCGTTGAAACCTGGCCTCGAGAGAGAAATGGGTCAATTACGGTTGGGAAGAGTTTGCAGCTGATTTTAACGTAGCCAGGCTATACGGTCTGGATTTGTAGACAACGCGAGTGGCCATTCAAGACTTCTCTCTGCTACGAATTGCCTGGGAAATTGAATCGTTCCAATATCGAGCAAAATATTTGTGCACCCTTGGAGAACTTTAAAAATATTCATTTTTGAATAGCCTTGCATGCCTTGAAAATGTTTAGGTATTTAAATGCTTAGAAATCTTCCCAGTGTTTCATCAGAGATCAAAGAACGTCCCGCTATTGAAGATCAGCTGATCAATTATAAGCCTGATTGTTTGATCAACGATCCGGAACGTTACATAGGCGCTGCACAAATAATACATACGTATCCTGGGGTCGATGCGACCTCAGGCCTCTGATGAAATTGTCTGCAATTCTAATGAAACGTTGGGAATATTTTCCGAGGATGTCTGATTCGACCAGTTATCCTTGAAACAGTTCCCTCGTTGCATCCTGTGAACGTTCTATTCTTTTCGTTCCTATTTTCTCACCCATTATACACCGTTGCACAATATTATCTTCTATCTTGAAGCTTCGAAGCAACGCTTCGACTGCCTGCCTCCAGATTTACTTTCGGTTCCACATTTATTGAATGCCCAAGTATTTCGGTACCCAAATACTAACAAATTTATTCGAACGTATCAGAACATGTGGAAAAGTCGAGTAAATTCACCTTCGGCAGACTTACAACACGTAACAAGTCTTAAGAATCCTGTAAGTCTTCGCAATTCAATTATCCAGTCTTATATCACGCAAAAAAAGAAATACTGTTTAAAAGATCGTGTACTGCCGACAGAAAACAACACGTCCTATAGGTACTGTACAGAGGGCTCGTATAGAAGAGTTACATGATAGATCACGCTAATTCATTTAACACATTGACCGCCGTGTCACTCGTACGTGAATCATCCATGAATTTCCATATCAATCCATCATTCCTATCATAAAACGTGATCTTTCTTGCTTAACACGTTACGCTATTTTACGAATATTACCTACCGTTGCTATTAGTACAAATGAAAATTTCTCCTTGGACTTTACGACGAATTAATATTTTGTTCATATTTTTTCGTTAAAATTATCACCGATAATTAAATCCTTTTTTGGAACATTCTTTACCGCAGTATGCTATTTAATGCTTGGACAAAAGTACAAACGGACGTTTCATTAATTTAACGAGAATAAACTTTGACGGTCATTGGAAAATGACGAAAACAAAGTGGCCGAACAGCACCCAGGGGAACGAGAAGAAAATCAACAGATCCCCCATCGAATTTCCCGATCTGGCTTTTGTTTCCGCGGTCGTTGGGAGACCACCGGGGGTAATTCGATCCAACTTCACGCATCGGATTAACCCTTCTCGTTTCTAGTAAAATTCAGCCAAAAAAAAAAAGAACGATCGAAACAAGATTCCCTTGTAATAACGAATCAAGGACCGCTACTTAATTAAAAAATCTTCCGGCTTATTAGAGAATTTGAAGTTTTATAAACTTTCGTGTCCTCTTTCTCAGGTAAATAATAAAATAATCACGTAGGAGCTTTTGTTTTTAATTTATCGCAGCGCGATGTAATTCTGATTATTCAGAATATCGCCGTTCCATTTTTCAATTAAAACTTTCCACTTGCCGATTTGCATAATAGGGCGATGTTGATATTAATTTAAAATTCTTCTCGATTGTATCGAATGCGGAGTGTGTTGGCCTCGATACTTGAATACATGAGTAAGTACTTAAGTACTTAAACTCCCAAATGTCCAAATCTAGGTACCTGAGTACTTAAATACCAATTCTTGTATTGAAACAATAATATAGAATTAAATTGAAATTCCAAGTTATGCATTGGGTCAGAAATGATCCGGTTTCGCCATTGAACGTGTCAGGAATGAATAAACGGTTGGCAAAAAAAAGCACGAAAAACTTCTTTACAGCAAAAAACGTTTTTTCCCCTTATGGCTGCATAAATTCCCCAAATGGGGTTTATAGTAAGAAACGGGTTCGAGTTAGTCGCGCGTCAGAGGTGCGCGTTACGTTTCCTCTTTCAATTTTCCTGAAAACAGCAGGAATAAAAATGAATACTTCTTCCCTGTAGGATCACCGTTAAAAATCCTGCCTCGCGTGAAATTATTTCCAAGCGTTGCCCGGAGAAATCACGTTTCACTAATGCGATTAGTGTAGCGAGCTTGGCGGGAAAAACGAGAGAAAAAGGAGAGGAAGGTATCTTTGGAAAAAAAATTCTCAAAGAATACGTAACATAACAGAGCGTTTGTTGAGATTTTTAGAGATTTGGACAGGAGACTGTTTGTGCGAAGAAACTTTTCCCTAATTTTTCAACTTATCCAATTTTCCAAACAGATAAGTACTCGACACATCATTCTAATAATTTTATGTAATAATAGTCTTTACAGAAATGACATAAAATTTGATACTGGAATGAAAAATCAGAAAATTCAGTCGGATGTATCGTGAGATAATGAAAACGCGTATCTGTTTCTTCTCGGTCGATTGGCAGTGTCGGAGCGAGGACGGAGAAGGGAATTTTCGATTCTCTCTTAAATGGTAATTTCATTGGTCTCGTAGTTCTGCATCAGGTGGAGATCGTTTGAGCCGGTGAACCCTTTGTTCAATCGTTTCCTTTGTTCGAGAGTATCGATTAGCGCGAGGGGTGAATTTACCCGTCGAGGGATTTAAAACACTTAATTGCAGAGAAAAATAAAACCTTTCGATAATTCGTTTGTTCGCTCTTCGTCCGTTCTGCCTATCTATACATTCGTTGGATTACAGAAAGTTTCAACTTTTGTGTAACTTTTGAAGATAATCAAAATTTGTGTATTCGGGTGTTTAAGTTTCGAAATACTGAAAAATTTCATAATTTAGCATAGGGTATATATTCAGAATTTATTTAATACTTAGAAACTTAATTTAATACTTAACTAAAGTTAGATACCTGAACCATAACTCAGGTACTTGAGCACAAAAATACTTGAACGTTTAGGCGTTTGGTAGAAGGGTGTTTCGTTAGAAAATCTACGAAATATTTCCATTCGTCGTGGAGGGATGAATTCCCTAGGGTGCTGCTTATTTTCCTTGGCGCCGTGATGCTTTACCCGGGGAAAGAAACGATATTACGTCGATAACGCGCGCCACCGCGGCCAATTCGTTCGGGGGTGAAAAAAGCAAAAACGTCGATCTATCTTGCGATAAATTCTCTGTAACACCGTTCGAGAGACGAATCCATCGTCGTCGTTGTTGGCCCTTCTTGTTTCCTCTTTGTTGCGATTCCCTTCGCGGATTAGACTTTTCCCCCGCTCTCGTAATCCCTCTATTCGTTTCTTCCTTTTTCATCCCCCTCCTGCTCGTTCAAGTTCTGTTTTATTTTCAAATCCTTTATAGTGTATTTCGAGGGAAATAATTCGTGACCGTTTCCTCGGTAACAGGCTTAACTCCCTGGATCGTTCTATCGGAAAATAAATCAGCGTTATTTCGCCAAAGCGATTACGGTTGTATGAAATTCAAATCTCATTCGGCACGTTTTCTTGCGGCCGCGTTCAAATTGATTTTCTTGAATAATTTCGACGAAAGATGAAAATTCCGGATACCATTAAAAATCCTGTATCTCGTGGTCCTGGGAATTTCTTACGAGTTACGAAAACATCCCTTTCAGACTCGATCGAAATCCTTGTTAAAGTTAAAAACAACCATCCGCTTTTGCTCGTAGTCCGGGTACGTTTATTCCAGTAATTGGCTATTCGCACGGAAATCGAGCGAGTCGTCGTCTATTTAGATTGAGGGAACTCAGGGATAACTTCGTTCCGTGTCTCCACCTTCGTCGAGGGTTTCGCTTCCGGTTGGAACGATAGATTTCCGAGGCAAACTCTCCGATCGAAAATGGTCTCTGGTCGTCGATGTAACGTCCACGAGAGACGAAGACAAAGCGATAAGGGCGAGCGAAAAGTGGCACGAAAGAAGATGGCCAGAGAGAGGTATCCATTTCCGTCATAGCTGTCGTTTTGCCCGGGAATTACACCGTTTCGATGATTTCGTCATTTCCGGACGCATCCCTTTCCCCGGATCTGATGGAGAACTGGGTCGGTGTATCGAGCTGAATATGCCACAATTTTATTTCAATTTTTCTTACCAAATGCTATGCTACCATGCTGAAGTTTTAAATATCCAGAAAGTTAAATACCTAATTTTCTAAGTGATTAAAGTATTACATTTCTAAATATCCTAAATATCCTGTGTATATTTCCGCAGAAGACGAGAACGCCGTGGTGCAGGGTATCGTGACGGAGGATGGTCTGTTCGACGGCACCGTTGTCACCAAATTCGAAGAATATTACATCGAGCCTACGAATAGATACCTGGACAAAGAGGAAGACACGTCGCCGCCTTATCACAGCATCGCTTATCGTACCTCGGACGTTCTGACCCCGCGACATACGATCCCCTGCGCCAGTCACCAGCTGCATCGCGAAACCCTTCGTGATTTCACCGAAAGGTGAGTACCTGTTAATTAATCTTCATTCAAAATCTTATTTATATTTTTAGTACCATAAATATTCATCCAATGTAAGTAGACGATACAAGAAACAGCAACTCTGAATAATAACGGATTAATTATCCGTCTGATTTCATAAATGATTCATCAGACGATAGTTGGAGATTCGTAGAACGCGTCAAGGATGTTCTGACGTGTCCTGGAAGGCAAAGATTTGCAGAATCACTCGTTTCGCAGACGCTGGTTCGCGTTAACGTAACAGGATAACACGTGTGAAACACGCAAGGTGAATAATCGTGTTACGTTAACCGAGAACGAGAATGGGGTATCTAACGAGAGAAAGGGAGGCAGAAGGTTACGTTGCCGAACGTCTCTGCCTGGGCGCCAGGTTTATCAACTCGGAACACAGCCCCGTTCCTTCGTGTTAATTTCGTTGGCAATTTCTCCAAAAGCATTATTCGTTGGCGTTTACCTTAAACGTGTACCTAACGTCTAACGAGCTTTAAACCACGGATCTTCAAACATTCATGAACGAATCGTTATCAGTTAACCCTTTACGAGCCCTGGCTTCGATCTAAAATTTAAAACGCTTCGTTTCCTTCGTCGCGCCAGCGTCGTATTTTATTCAGAATAATTGCCACATAAATTAGCGAATCGAATTTTCAATCCAACTTGAAATTTTAGAGTTTCTGTCTGGGATATTGAAATACAAAATACTATATGCAACGAGTGACTTGATAAGCAGATAGATTTGTATTTCAAAGAGCCGCTCGGTATGACTAAAGATAATACGTGTACAGGAATGTTTCCATTTGTATTTTTCAGGAGGAACAGTTTCGAGAACGATTCCCGAACGTATTACGAGCCGTTGCTCGGAGAAAAGCTGGCTCTCTACTCGAAGGAAAACAGCGCGAGGATTTTAACATCGGACAGAGATAAGAACGCGGCACGTACGGATACGTGAGTGTTGTTCCCATAACAAAAATCACGAGAGATCTAACGAGAAATGTTTCTTGGCTGTCCACCTCCGATTCTTTTGATTTCTCGATACGTTTTAAAAAACGTATCATTTCATTTTAATATCTGGGGAATGAAACGACCCCTTTAAGTTTCAGCTAGAAGAAAACTTATGGAAACGCCTGAATAACATTCCTTGTAATAAGCATTCTACTTTTGGCCAAGAATAATAAAATAATTTTCTATGTAGAATGTACAAAATGACAAGTGCATCGTTCGAAAGGGAGGAAATCGGGCGTGTCTCGCATGAAATTGTCATTTTCAAGTAGTACCGGAAATTCTGGTTTCAGGAGGAACGAGAGCGATCGTATCGCGAGGCATTTGCACAAACGAGCAACAGTGGATCCACGGAAAACTACCTGCATGCTGTACCTGCAGGCTGATCATCAGTTTTTCGCGCGATACGGCACGGAGGAGGCTTGCATCGAGGTGATGACGAGACACGTGCAAAGGGTCAACTCGATATACAAGCACACAGGTGAAGAAACTCTAGAGAACTACCAAATAATTAGTTTCAGGGTTATTGAGATGCCTTTAACGAAATGTATATGAATTTTTATTAAGATAGATACCTTCGGTATTCCAATCACGACTAGATTGTTCGAAATATTGTTAACAGGACTATGATAACGCGACGGATACTGGGAATCACTTCCAGCTAACTGCGATCACTCTCAGCAATATGATCCACTTGCAAAGAACACTCCCGATAGATTCTCGTACAAGTTTCCCTCTCGAGCGTGGATATACTGTAAAATATGAATTATTTCCACTCGAAAGGGACTCTCGAACTCGGTCGATGAGCGTTTGTAACTTAACCGTCCGCCTTGAGATCCGTCCTCGGTAGCTTAACTCCTCGAGTACATCCGGTTATTAGAAGCATAGAGATCGTTCTCGAGTGCCTCCATGACTTAGCGTCGAGACGGATTTGTTGCCAGGCGGTATCGTTCCTTTTATTGTTCGTAGATTTCAATCAGGACGGAAGGCCGGACAATATCAGTTTCATGATAAAGCGGGTGAAGGTTCACAGCGAGGACGCTCTGAGAGATCCCAGTTACCGATTTCCGGGCAACTACGGCGTGGAGAAGTATCTGGAACTGTTCTCTGGTAAACAAATATTCTAATTACCAAATCGGACTTCTCGCGAGTCCCCTAATTTACCGTCATCGTCGATTCGCAGTCTTAAAGATTCTCGAAACTGTTGGAAACTTTTGAAGTCCTAATTCCTCCGCCTCTTTTTTTTCGAGCAACCTATTAACGGCTCTGTTGCCTGGACGAAAGATTAAGACCCCTCCAGGATCTCCGAAACTTTCCAACATTTCCAATTTCGAATGCTCGCTCGAAACGATTCGCTCGATGGTCCTTTCGTTCCTTTGCAGAGGAAGATTACGACGCGTTCTGCTTAGCTTACATGTTCACGTATCGGGACTTCGAGATGGGAACGTTGGGGCTGGCCTGGACCGGTGACCTGAAAAACGCTGGCGGAGTTTGCGAGAAGAACGGAGTAAGTCCATCTGTCCGTTTAACAAGGTATTGATGGGGAAGAGATCGAAGGGAATCGAAGCCGTTTCGATACGCAACAACGTCCACTTTGTATCACCGATACCGAAGAAACATTTACGTTAAGCTTTAAATTAATATCGTACACTCGCTCGAAATACTTGTATGTATCGTGTTGGACCGTACAGGTCCCCGAGATTGATCGCTGTTCCGCTATTATTGGGAACCAGCCATTTTGTAATAAGAATATCGATGAAGCGCTTATGCGGTTCTGTTCCGCGAGTCTCGAGCTTCGAGTAGACGCGCCGTAAGTGTTATTCCGCGATACTTTTCTGTCATAAAATCGTGTATCAGACTTTCCACGTTTCGAAACCGACTGCTTGATATGCAACGACCGAATGTAACGATTTCAACTTTGCAGCATTATCGAGGCAGCATGAAGTCGTTGAACACCGGAATAGTGACTTTATTGAATTACGGCAAACACGTACCACCTGCAGTCTCCCACGTCACTTTGGCCCACGAGATCGGCCACAACTTCGGCTCACCTGTAAGTGTATAGCATTCCTAAGTACCGAAACAATGGAATAAAGCTTGTATCTTGTTCGTTCGTTCGACAAGATAAGAACGCGAGAAGCGTTTCTTTCGGGCTAGCAAGTGGAAGAGAAAAGTTGACGCGTAAGCTCGTGTGTTTTTCTAGGTCTGTCGATACCAAAGTGTAACAGAAGCCACCACTTTACTTTGTTCCAGCATGATCCAGAACAATGCACGCCAGGCGGAGAGGATGGAAACTTCATTATGTTCGCTCGTGCTACCAGCGGGGACAAGCGTAACAATAATCGTTTCAGCCCGTGCAGCCTGAGTGCTATAAACCCGGTTTTGAATAGCAAAGCTCGATCTCCGAAGGGCTGCTTCACTGGTTAGTTTCCAATACCGTTATTTTTACACTTTTATTAATGGCCGGACGTCTTGTTTCAGTTACGCGGTAACCCTTTGATCGATAAGTAACTGAAAGTACTCGTATCAAGTTCAACGATGAATTTATTATAAATGTTAATTTTATTTGTCTTAAAAAGTTTCAGGCTTCGAGAGTTTCCATCCTAAGAATACAATATTCCCCACCTGTTACAGAACCAAAAGTGTCGTTGTGCGGGAACGGCGTCGTGGAGGAAGGCGAAGAATGCGACTGCGGCTGGGAAGAAGACTGCAGGGACTCGTGCTGCTTCCCTCAACGTCGTTATCCGCCAGCTGGTGAAACACCGTGCACGCTTACACCTGGATCAGTCTGCAGTCCTAGTCAAGTATGCTGATTCGAGAGAATCCCTGTTACACCTGTCACTTTTCAGTGGTTGTTTCAACGACGATCTGTTCGACAGGGTCCTTGCTGCACTGCCGAGTGTAATTTGAGATTCGGTGACAAATGCAGGGACGACAATGGTTGCCGCGACGCCAGCTTCTGCGATGGTCGCTCACCTTACTGTCCTCCTTCCATCAATAAACCTAACAAGACAATCTGTAACCGCGAATTTGTTTGTTTTATGGGAGTGAGTATTCTGTAAAATAATTATTAATCCCTGTGTGTTAATAGTGTTGCCACTGGTTTACCTTGACTGTTTGCAAGCGTAGGTATAAGAGTTTTATCTTTTGTCTTCATAGGAATGCACAGGTAGTATCTGTCTTGCATACGGGTTGGAATCTTGCCAGTGCATACCAGGACCAAATGATCCGCCTACTAAAGCCTGTGAACTTTGTTGCCGCCTTCCTGGAGAGAATCAACCTTGTTTGTACGTTATTATACGCGTTCTTTATTTATTACAATTAGAATCGAGTGGCTAACAATAATTTTGATCTATTATAGATCATCCTTCGATTGGAACTCTCCACCCTACGACATACCAGCCATGTTCTCAAAACCAGGAACACCGTGTAACGATTACAATGGATACTGTGATGTCTTCCAAAAGTGTCGAGAGGTACGATATTTGTGACAATTGACACTTAAATCAACGTAACTTTGGATATTGTTATCTGTTACACAGGTTGATCCAAGCGGTCCTTTGGCTACTCTGAGAAAGCTCTTGTTATCAGACGAAAGTCTTGCCAACTTCCGTCGTTGGATAGTTAATCACTGGTATGCAGCCGCGTTGATCATTCTGGCTGCGATATCTCTGCTGGTACGTGCCACTGCAGCAATTTATTTAAACATTATTCTTTTTATTTCGTACTTACGAGTCAATCTCTCTAAACGATACGCCAGAAACGATGGAGGAGAAATGCGGTTAAGAAAGATGTTAACAGTAAGTCTAGGGACCGACTGATGCTGTAATCAGTAATTGCTAGATTTGTTCATAGATTTGTTCCTTGAGGAATCATCAGAAGCGTATTTTACAATTTATGTCATCGAAAGCTTTCCAGTACCAAATACGCAAACATCTCGATAGTATCGTAGTCTCGAACAGTAGACCAAAGAAACTTTAAATCACTATTGATGTTTCACACCTTCCGTTTGCTGCACTCAGGTGGTGAGCATGAGGCTGCTGGGCAAGCGACCGGACCCGAAACTCAAGTCGGTCACGATAATCCACAGCTCGACGACAGAAACGGTACGCCTTCCGCCAGAGGGGACGGAGGGTGTCACGGTGCACCCACCAGCGGTTCGGGCGAAGCTTCCTCTCAGCAGAAAGGTGAGGGAGAAGAGAAGACATCGAAAACATAAGGATTCGCACGGGGCTGAAAAGTCCGGCAAGGACGCGCCAAAGAAGAAGAAGCAAACGCAGGCGAAAAGGACGTCTGCGAATCCCAACGAGGACTTTACCAGGAAAAGATCAGCGGAGGGCACGACGACCGTGACCCAGGAGAACAAACGAAAGAAGACGTTTGCAGGTAGGGATAAACAGAATTCTTCCAGTAACGCGGTCAGTGGTTCGGATAACGAGAAGAGGAAGCGCAAGAAGCAACACAAGAAGGAGGTGATCGACTACTCTGCCATCCAGACCGAGAAGGAACCCGAGCCAAACGCTGATCCTAAAAGCAAGGTCCGTTCCTGGCTGTTGGCGTCGTCCCATTGTCGACCAGAAGCGACGAGGACGAACGCGACCGGTCTACCAAAAAGCAAATCAACCCCGGTGGGCCTGACCAGCGCCGGGACCAGGTTACCCACTGCCAGACAGGTGACCTCAAGGAGGCCAACCGACTCCAGGGACCCAAAACTCGCAGCCAATAGCTCTGTCGCGCGCAAGGAGAGAGCTAAGCTGCAGGTGATCTACAAACCACCGTTCAAATTCAGCGTGAAGCTGCGCAAGTCGGACAAGGTGGCGCAGGTGCCTGCTCTGGTGGCGAACGCGAGCAGCAGACCAAAACTTCCGAGGACGGGCGTTCTTCTGAGGACGGCGAAGAAGAAGGACAGGGTCAGGATAGGCAGGGCCAGGCAAATAGCGCCTACCGGGATCGGCAACGGTGCTGGTGATCTGCCTGAGCCGGCCAATTCTGACCTGCACACTGTTCCTTCCGATTTGGAGGTGCTGCTGTCCGAGAGCGAGTTCCTCTTCTCGGACACGTGACCACGGTGAACGAGTTACGAAACTTTGTGAGAGGAGGAAACTTGTGAAGACGAATTTTGGTGCACCGAGAAATCCCGTCCGACTGATCACGAGTGGACACTTCGCATGCCATCCTCTGGTTCGCTCTTGATCTCGTCAACGACAAACATTGCGTTCGTTTAAAACGGTGATCGACCAAGTGATAACCTCTTGCAAACCTTACAGTAACAGGTACAATAGGCTTCCCTAGGGAAAATGGCGCCATAGGAGAATACTATAATACACTAGGAAGTTACCACACGTTATGCCTAGATTAGGTTTGGATTAGTTTGACAGTGACAAGCTTAATTCTAAATCGAGTTAATCAGTAACGAGACAAACTCTGTGCCGCCATTTTTTCTAGTGCATTAATTAATTGAGAGTAAGAGGATGGAATGTTTGGTCATCCCTGATATAAAAATAAGAAATCAAAATAGAAATTGAATTGTCGTTGACGAGACTGTTGGATAAAAGAACCAGGTCCGTTTTATCGCGTTAGTTTTAACGGCTACTGGACGTGTTTTCTTAAAACGTAATCCCCCTCGAACGAGCTTCTTCCGTTCTAGCTGAAATGTATTTTTTTAAAAGATGAGTACGCGTGACGAGAGAGCGAAAGAGAGTGAGAGAAAGATAGAGAAAGAAAGAGAGAAAGCAGGCAATACACACGCGTCCCGTGCGCTTCTCGCTGATTTTTCCACGTCTTCCTAGGTAATAAGACGACCGTTCGTCACCGTGAATCCTCGTTTCACGATCAATGATCACGATTGATCGATCAAACGGACACACGCGCGCGCGTTTTTAAACGGAAGTGCTAGTTGAACGATCCAAGCCAAGTTTTCTTCTTCCAAAGAAAAGGGGCCAAATTATTATTCATCCTTTCTTTTTCTTTTTAAAAAAAGGACTACTGCAATCGCGTGTGCATCGACAGGCCGAAGAGATTCGAGTCTTAAGATACGTGTATCCATTTGAGAGTAAAACGATTATTAATCATTGTTAGACGCAATTTTACGCTAGTACTTTCAGTAAAGCGTAATTTCATATCAAAATTAGTTACAGTAATCAAGTTTCTTACTTTTGATAGATTAATTTACCTCTTACGTTTATGTAACGGCTTTATTACTCAATCGAAAGTAACTCTTGGTGTATTCACTTACAAGAAACGTTATCGATAGCTTATTGCGTCAGTTCTGCTCTCGAGTGGACATCCAGCTCTTGTAACAAGAATCTATCTCGGCCTTGAACCTTTCCTTTCGCCGAAGATCGATTTGTTGGTTCGTTTTGCGATCGCAAGTGCTTCGCCGTTCAGGGATCAGCGTTCGATCGAGCCGAATAGCGAATTTTAATAAGTGATCTATCGACGTATCTTCAAGAGGATAAGAGATACTTCAAACTATTTACTATCATCGTGCCTATCGTACACCGCTGCTCGAAACTTTGGGAAAAAGGGATCTCGCGGTCGGAAGAGAACTTTCGTTTCTTTCTTTCTTAAGTTTTTCCTTGGCTACACGATAGTTGTCGGAGGAACAGGAAGCTCGCAGGCGTCTTGATTTAACAAAGAATATCTTCTAAAAATGTAGAGAGAAGTTTTAATGATTGCCGTACGAAGATTTAATCCGCCTGCGCTTGCTGTTGATCTGGCGTACTATTCTCATGGTTCCTATTTCCGGCTACTCCTAATCGCGGTGTAAACTTTGCCGGATTGTTTGCATTTGCAATACGTAAATCGGCGACAAACTCGTCGAGCTGTTTATATATTTTTGAGACTGTATAAAAGACACGAGACTCAACGGCACGCATTCCTCTCAGTTTCGCTTCGTCCCTTTGCTTCAGCGATGAAAACAATCGAGATTAACACGTTCGCCGCCTAAAATAGCTAAACAGAAGGAAAATTATATCGTTTAAGTGATTGTTCTTCGCGGCATCCAACGTGTTAACGTGAAAATAGTTTATCCGTGTGGTGCTATTAGCAGTAAAATGATTTTATGCCTGTGGAAACATTCCTGATCGCTTTAACCCTTAGCCTCGTTAAATTTAGATCTTCAAGAAACAATTATATAGAATCATATTCGCGTCCAATTGAATTTTAGGTTCGTTTCGTTCGCAGATCTAACTCTTATCCTTTGCCTCTTCTAGCAATCAAGCTTGTCTCTGTAACTGTTGTTCACACCTTGAAGGATGCCCGCTTTTAGGTAGCATTGAATCAGTTAGCTCATCAATTTCACACCGAGAAAAAGAAAAAGAAGACTTGCAAGAATTATGTGTTATAAAAATACTTGTACGCGAAGAGAGAAATGGAGAATGTTTTAAAGGATTTGGAAAATTTATAATCAAATTCGTTCAATTATGATAGAGGTGGGCAAATCTGTGCTCTGACATTTGTAATTGTAAGAATGTACTGCCATAATGTAGTCTACTTAAAAAGAAACATAATTCAGGTGAGTTGATCAAAAATTGAATCCGGGCTTCAAAGTTACAGTGTAGTAAACCACACTTTACAAACTTTAGAAGGACTGAAATTTTTTAGTAGGGCATCTATAGGTTTAAATTTGATCCTGCCATGATAATTAAGAATTAATCAACTGGCTTTGTGGTCCAGAAATGAATAATTACCATAATTGGAATTTCAACAAAATAAAATCTCAACAATGTATTCAATTAGGTAATTAACTCTAATTTCTATTACATGCTTCATTTGCCCACTTCTAAATGAAATACTAGAGCTGCGAGTAAACTTAAAATTGAAAAAAGAATCCGCTTGTGTGTATACATACTGGCGTACGTGTACTTTAAATCATAAGGATATGTGATTTTACTTTTACATGAGTTTATACATACATATATATATATATATATATATATACACACATACACACACGTTTAGTAATTACACGTGACGAATGAACGATCGGTTCTTTCTTCATCACTGGAAATTCCATTGACCAATCGACCGTTCGATTCGACCGTGACTAATATTTGATTAACCCATTGGCCTAATACCACATAAGCGATTAGTTAGGAGACAAAATTTATTTGACTAAGAATTAACAAGAATTTATTTGAATAAGCGTTAATTAACATTTATCGAACGGGAAGATTGATCGCAATCTTTCCGCCTCGTTTTACTCAAGAAGAAGCTGCCGTAATAAATCGCGTTAATTAATCCTTCGCCGTTTAAGGATTAAAGAACAGCGAGCCAACGTAGGCAAATGGGTTGTCTAAGGAAATGTGATTTTACTTTTAAGACCAATCTGTGTTAAATTCGTCAACTTCACCGGTTCTGAACCAGTGGCCATGATGCATCTACGATTTTTCAATTTTTAGTAACCGCAAAAACCAGCCATACCGCCGTCCTCAGTTAAAATCTGTCCTATCTTCGTTTTAGATTCTAGAAGATTTCTATCTTTTGAAGAAAATTAGAAATTGAGATCTAGAACTTAGTTCTTTTGGTTGTTCCCCTTGGAAATTTTGAAATATTAGTTAGAACAATTGATCTAAGGAAGGTAATATAGGTCAGAGCCGTTCGTCGATTCGATAAGTAAACTCGACGAGTGAAGATACATAGATCCGATAGATTTAAGGTTACGATATTAGTATTGAACTTATAGCATATTCGTATTGAAGTCTACGATCATCTTCCTCGAAAGGAAACGATTAAATTTTTCTACGATCTCAGGAATGTTCGTTTCACGAATTTGATTTGTCAGAGTGTGTCATCGTTTCCCAGCAGCACGCAAACGTTTCTCGACTAATAGTTACTAATTTACTTGTTGAAACGATCGATCGATTAGTTTGTAAGCGACCGTCGAACAAGATTTAACTAACGGTTTCATACTTGTAGTCATTCCTAACACTCGGGTGCTCCTTGTATCGCTACTTCAACCCCTTCTTCTTCTCTGTCGACAAAGAGTGATACGAATTTGTCGTTTTTTAAAATACAAGAAGGGGTGAACGGTAGGACGGAAAGATTACTCGAGGATTCTTATTTGCCTCGACTGGCGAGAAAAATCTGACAGGCAGAACAGAAATTCCCGTCCGATTTTTCAATGTTGGAACACTCACGAGGCGAGACTGTTAATTTATCAACGTACTTATATCCGATAATGAGATGGGGCTGCTGTATTTTTACACGGACTTTGTATAAATGACGAGAACCACGAGAGCAATGTCTTTCGCGAATCATTGTATATAACTGTATACCAATAAATAGACGTAGAAATAATTCAGAATTTTGCCTGATACTGGAATTATTAGCAGCAATGGGCATTTCATTCTAGTAATAACCTATATTGAGTTAATTACACATTGAACACCATAGGTTTGTTGTAAGTTCTTAAATATTCAATGCCCATCGCTTGCTATTAACAGAAACAACAGAAAATGAAAGTTCTTGAGATTTCTAGGCTTCAAGGGCCGACTCCGAAGTACACTTAATATTGCGATCGTCTTCGTCGATACTCCACGTGAAGTAACTCGTCTTCTTTCTTTCAGCGTCATTTTTAGCTTCCTCCTTGGCGTCACATATGCGTTGCAATCTGGTTATGGTTATAGATTCTCGCAAATCCTTTCCATACTGAATGTCTGAAACGCAATAGCGTTTGTGTACGTTGCACTTAATCGAAGATTTTACGAGACAATACTTTTTTCGTGTCGCGCTTGTTCCTCTTTCATCCTCTTTTCATCTAGATTCTTTCGTTCATCAGCCAGATACTTGACGAAAGCCGCGTCGATCTCGTTCTCCTTCGCCTTCTTTTCAGCGCCAATCATCCGTTGCCTCGCCTGTTGGTTCACATCCACTGTCATTTACCTGTTTAACACGTTGACTGCCTTTAGAATCGCTAATTATGACAGTCAACGTGTTCACTTGAAACACTGCTGCAATTGTATTATAACTTTACCATGTGCTCCAACAATTCTTTTGCAGTTTGTTTCTTTTCCACGATCACTTTCATCGCCTTCCTCGTCAGTTCATCTTCCATCTCCGCCAAATACAATTCGCGACATAACTCTTCCCGCTCTATCTTCTTGCGTTCTTCCTCGAGCAACTTTTTCGACAGTTTGTCGACCAACGCATCCTTCGCTGCTTGAGTATCGGTCTACAAATGCAAGGATCAATTTTAAAAGATGGACGCATAAGTCAAAAATAAAAGTATATTTCTCTTCAACCTTTTTCTCTGCTTTCTTCTTTTCTTCAGTCTCCTTTATAGCAATGAGCCTGTAGATCTCATCGTGCTCTTGTCTCAGAACTTCCTTCCGTTTCTGCTTCCAAAATTCTCGAGCTTTGAGAAACGCCTCCTTTTCAGCTTGCAACATTGCAGCCATTTCCTGTTTCCTCTTTTCTGCTTCAATATTCTCCTTGTGCATCGTCTCGCCAGTCTCTTCCATTATCTTTCGTTCTCGATGTTTCTCCTCTTCCTGCTCCCGCAATCTATGATAATTATTTATCAACTGATTCTGCAAATCCTTTTTGTAACTAAATTTCTTCTTCTGACGCTCTGCTTCAGTGATCTCTTTGCCGATACTCCATTCGGCAACCGAGGTCTGCGTCTCTTCGTCATGTTGTATTCCTTTAATCAATTCAGCGCATATCTTCTCCGTCATAACGGATGGAACAGAGGACTTCTTCTTTCTGCATTTCAGGGCCTGCTGTAGCTCCAAATCTGAAGTATCACAATAAATCAATACGTTAAAACAAAAATAAAGTAAAAACTGTAGCATAACCCTAATTATATGTATTTTTACGTTTACGACGAGACAGTTCTTTAGCCAGTCGCTCGGTAACTTCAAGTTGTCGCACTTTTAACTTTGTAGATTCCTGGACCTGTTTAATCTTCTCTGCTTCAGCGATTTCTTTGCGTTTAATGTGTTGCTCGCGTAAACGATGCTTAATGTCAGTCCTGTTTATCAATGTACGCCGTCGATCCTCCATCTCCACCTCCTTCTGCTCCCTAATTCTTTTGAAGTACTCCTCGTCAAATCCATCTGCATCGTTAAATATCATCTTTCACAGTTCAATTATAGATGCAATTCTATCAAATAAACATAGCACACGCAATTCTTTGGACAGCAAAAACAAAAAACATCAGATACAAAGTAAGAAACATAAAAATAAAATAAAATTATTAACACTTTATTAATATGCTAAGTATCGATAAAAAACTATTTACACGCTTCCGTTTAAAAATCTATCGATTAATTATTTTGTAAAAAATATATACAAAATGTCCTTGTTTAACATGATGCATTTAATAGTCGGCTGCATTGCTGGCCAAGTAATCACGACGCCCGATATTGGATGCTTGTTTATTCTGGATGGCTTCGAGTTTAGGACAGTCCGTGATTCTGTGACCAAGACCACCGCAATAGCTGCATCCACGTTCGTCTAAAATGTAATAAAAACAATTTAATTCCTTGTCTTTAAAATGTGAACGTAATATAAACAGTCTGATACGAATTATCTTACCTCCCAAATTGAGATACTTCTCGTTTTCTGAGCAGAGCTCCAACAAGAACGGTGGAACCTTCTGCTTCGCTTCCATAAGCAAATGTTTGAGATCGAGCAACACTGATTCGTCGTTTGCTTTGTTAATGAACGTCGTCGCTATTCCAGTTCGTCCAGAACGACCGGTCCTTCCGATTCTATGTACTGGAAAAGAAATTTTACAAGGACGCGTTATTTAATTACTAAAGCGATCCTTATTTATAGAAGCACGATAAAATTACCATAATTTTCCACGTCATCGGGCATATCGTAATTTATAACATGTTGCACGTCTGCAAAATCGAGACCCTTGGATGCAACGTCCGTTGCGACTAACACATCCTTTCGACCTTGACGAAAAGCTTCCACGGAACGTGATCTCTCTTCTTGATCTGCAAAAAAAGAATAAATTGAAAAATTGTTTATAATACACACTTGGGAGAGGCATGTTAAATATTAACAAACCTTTTCCACCGTGTATCGCCACCGCTTCAACACCTTTCAATAATAAATATTCATGAATAGCATCCACGTCTTGTTTCTTCTCAGCAAATATAAGCACCGGCGGTGGAGTCTTTTGCAAGCATTCTAGAAGGTACACGATCTTAGCCTCTTGCTTCACGTACTCGACTTCTTGTATCACATTCATGGAAGCAGCACCCGCGCGACCGACGTTGATCGTCACAGGTTTTACCAAGGCTGAACGAGCGAAATTCTGAATCTTTTTTGGCATGGTCGCAGAGAACAGTAACGTTTGCCTCTGACCCCTAAAAAACGAGAAGATTGTTCGCACGTCCTCTTCGAATCCCATATCGATCATGCGATCTGCTTCATCCATGCAAAGGTAACGACATACGCTGAGCTTCACCATCTTCTTGTCTAACATATCCATTAATCGGCCAGGAGTCGCTACCATGATGTGCACGCCTTTATTAATAACTTCTAAAGATTCTGAAACGGGTACACCACCAATTGCCAAACAACTGCGTATCTCGGGACAGTTCGCTTGGCGTAAACTGTTCGTGTAATGTCGAATAATGTCGTAGGTTTGTTTGGCTAATTCTCTTGATGGACAAATGATCAAACCATACGGTCCTTCGTTTCTTACAAAGGGCATAGCTACTTCCTGCTCTAAGCAGAACATTATTATAGGTAAAACAAACACCAATGTTTTTCCGCTGCCGGTGAATGCAATGCCTATCATATCACGGCCAGACAATACCGTAGGTATTCCCTGAACTTGAATTGGTGTAGGTTTAGTAATACCCTTTTGCTCCAAACCGTTCAAGATGCCTCTGTGAAATTTCATTTCTTTGAAACTTTTCAATGGGGGAGGAATATCATCTCCTTCCACCAAAATTCTTAATTTTCTTCTAACTCTTTCGTGCCTTGCTTCTCCAAGAGCTAAAACTGCCCTTGGAGGCCGCCAACTAGTCTTTATTGGATCCTCATACTGAATACCCTTTGCTAATTCTGCTACACCCATTAAAGCTTTGTTCTCTGCTACACTTTCCAAGATCTTTTCTTCTTCTTTCAACTGCTTTTCCATAGCACTCTCTTTCTTAGCTATAAAATATCACCAATTAGTTATCTTATTTATAGTAATTTATCGAACATAATGTACAGGTGCAAATACCTTCTGCTAATTTTTTTAGTTCTGTATGTTGATCCAGAAGAGATATGTTTGACTTTCTTCCCCATACTTGCCCATCATCATCATCCGCATCATCTCTCTCATTTTCACTACTACTTTTCCCAATAATACCAGCAGCTGCTTCATCTTTAAGTTGTCCAAGTTTACCTAGTTTAGCTAGTTGTAGTTTCTTACGTTCTTTGACTGGTACATAGGGAACATAATTGTCATCCTTATCAAAAGGGCTCTCCTCCTTTTCTTTTTCTTTTCTGTACCTCTGTACCATAAAACATTGTTATTTAATTAAGTTATAAATACAGTATTGATCAAATATTAAAGTTTATGTTATACTAACCTTTCGTGAAATCTCTTCTTTACTTTGTTCCATTGTTAATAAATTAATAACAAATACTTTAAATTAAGGTTGCTTATCCATCCATCTTCAATCCAATATTTCTTGTGATTAACCTCCTTCTTACTAACTCAATACAATGGTAAATTTTATTTGAACCAACTAATTAACAAATATTGTTTTATTCTGTATTTATTCTTCGATGCATCAACAGTATTTTTATAATCACTAAAACCACGTTCTTTAAGGTTTTTGTTTAAAAATCATGCTACGAACGATTTGAACACGATATATGATAAATCCTCTGATTGGATAGTCGGAACAATGCCTATACGTCGTGTACGAATTTAGTATAGTTGAGTATGCAATCATTTGATCGTTTGTTCGAAATGAGACATTCTTTTTCAATGTGATAACATTACTTAATTGATAAAAAACATATCGTATATAGATATACAGATATATGATTACAATACGATTCAACGTTACTGTAATTATCTGCTGTAAAGCACGTTAGAACAAAATAATGCTTGACAAACTAAAAATTATAATTATTGGAGCTGGTGCTGCAGGTATCGCCGCAGCAAGTAGATTAATAGAAAATGGTTTTGAAAATGTTATAATTCTTGAAGCAAAAGATCGAATTGGCGGAAGAATACACACGGTAGAATTTTGTAAGTAACATTCACGTTTGCATTTAAAATTCTTTTATTTATCAGTATGTTAATAGTTTGTATACAGTAAGTAATCATATTTTTCTTATAGAAAAACAACAATGTAAAGATTACACTTTTCACATACATAATTATTTTTACAAATGGTATTTTTTTACTTTCAGCTGACAATGTTGTAGAATTAGGAGCACAATGGGTTCATGGCGAACGAGGGAATGTTGTATTTGATATTGCTTCACAGCACAAATTGTTAGACTCATCAAAATGTTTCAATGATTTTGGTAGTCATGTATTTGTTACTGCTAAGGGTGAAATACTTTCGAAAGAGGAAGCTTTAGAAACATTCAAAATATATTATGATATTTCTGAAAACATAACAGATGCTATAAATGATGCAGAATCTTATGGAGAATACTTCATATGTCAGTAAGTATAATACAGGTATAACATGTAATCTTTGTTTCTTATTTATCTGTGTGGTAAATATTCATCTTGAGTACTTTCTCAGTAGAATGTTTTCAATAAATGCATCAATGTCACTTTGTCTGAACCATGCTTGTAAAGTTGGATGCAAATCTGCATTTACAACTGTTTTAACTTCTTTATCAGGAACTATGCACCTAGTTAAAACAACATTTTTGGCTAATAATTAAGTAAAAAATAGAATAAGGAATATTCTTATATGCACATGCATACCTTACACGATAATTGACACACTGATTGTTCACATACTCATATCTTAACAAAGAGTATACATATTTGATATACTTAGCATCCAGTTTGTTCTGATCTTCAATGTATATCTTTTTAAAATTTTTTATTCTCTCTATGTAACCCTGTGTTAATATTGGTATGATAAAATTCACCTAGAAATAAGTAATAGTTAAATTAAAAGAATTAATTTCTTTCTAATGCAAAGTAAGCAAAATTGATGTACCTGTTTAAAACAGTCATCTACAAACCCTTCTGCTCTACTGTATACATAATTTTCTTGTTCTTGAAGTATAACTACTCCAATTCTAGGCTTTTTAGATCTGAATAACTTTGTTATACATTGAGCAGTTGCTAAACCATCACCAGCAAATGTTAGCATGACTGTGCAACCAAATTGTGGTTTAGTCTAAAAGATGTGTTTTTGTTATAATCAAACTTTAAACATATTTGCAATAGATTTGTTATGATACCTTTTGTACATTATTCGATATTGCATGTTCAGAATGAACCCTTTCTGTTTTTGGAGTTTGTACAATTTCAGATGGACTTAATACTAATGGTGCTCTTGGAACAGTTTGTGTTCTTACAATGGTAGAATCTGTGCAGGGATAAAATCTGTTCTGTTTAGATTGAAAATGCCATTGGTAGTTAGTACTGTTAGCTTTTAGCAATAAATATTTAAATACCATTGGTTGAAATATCTTGTAAAAGTATATCAGTTACTTCAAAAATATTGTCTTTTATTAAATTAATTATATCAAAACGATGCATCTTTTTCAAAGCATAGAAAATTTTGTCAATGGTTGCTTCAGCATGTTGTACATAAGTTAACAGAACATAATAAGTTGGATCTTGTAAGCCTTTGAAATTGTAATCTATGCACTGTAATAAACAAAGCTATGTAGAAGCAATAATATTATGATTAGTGAATGTTTAGATTAATTTTCTTATGCATACACGTATTTGTTCCATTGTTAAGCCCATGTATGCAGCAAATTCTTGCCATCCATTGTATGCCTTTCCTGTGGCAGTAGAGCTTAACAATAAACATAATCTTTGTAATGTGGGTTTTCCAATATTTTCAAACAAATGAGATGCATGAATTCGTGCTGTAGCTTTCTGAATATCTGATATCACAGTATCTAAATTTGGTGGGCCATCAACTTCTTCCCTCAACTTTTCCAATTCAGGATCAACCTTGCTAAAATTATACAGAAATTAATTTGATGATATTGTTAATGACAAAATTATGGACAGTAAGTGATCCTTACCCTTTAGCAAACATTATGTTGTGTATATAGAATACAAATATATTTTAATACAATGGTTCTTCCAATGGTAAATAAATTAATTTCAAACGCAACATTGTTAAAAATATATATAACATGAAACCATCATGATACTTTCTAGATGAAAATGTCAAAGTTTCTACGCGTTCTATGCTTACGTCTATTTACACGACATTCCATTTAACTTTAATGTGCAGTTATAACAAACATACTATAGCCTCCCTACCACCATTCTCTTCAAGGTTGATGATTCATAATGAATTTTGTACCGCTAAAATTCAAAAGCCGTGCGCTGAGAATCTACACGCAAATTAAATCACACAATTTTTCAGGTTTTATAAAATATTTGAAGAAAATCCATTCACTACTCGCGACAGAGCAGAGCAATTGCTAGACTGGATGCACAAATTCGATAACTCTATCCAATGCAGTGACTCGTGGTTTGATGTTTCTGCTAAGGAAATTACAAAGTATTGGGTCTGCGAAGGAGATCATGTGCTCAATTGGAAGTATCATGGTTACAAAACGCTATTTAATTTATTATCTGTATGTATATTTTATATTAGTATCAACTAGACACATTGTGCCATACTATTTACTTCTTCTCTTTTAAGAAAAAGATCCCAAATTCCAAAAAGATGCTGCCTGTAATGGAAAAGATAGAATTTAATAAGAATGTTACTAACATTGACTATACTTTAAATAATAACATAATTGTGAGGACCAAAGATAACTCAGAGTACACAGCATCCCATGTGATATTTACTGCATCCCTTGGGATCTTGAAAGAGAAACATGCAACAATGTTTACCCCGATTTTGCCTGAAAATAAGCAGCAAGCAATAAAGGCACGGTAAAAATCTAACATTAATTGGTAATGTTGAAGTTTCTATGTGTTTTGATTTACTGTTCATTTAATATAAAGTATAATTGTAATATGTTGTTCAGGGGCTGGAATTTGGAGCCGTGAATAAGGTTTTCTTAGAATTTCCACACAGGTGGTGGCAAGAAGAATGCGCTGGTTTTAGTTTGATATGGTCCAAGGAAGAGAAGGCAGAGTTTATTCAATCCTATGGACAGGTACAAACACATCACTTTTCATGTACCATTACCATTATCTATTAAATATATTAAATGTATCGTGTATGGTTTAGGAATATGAGTGGCTATGCGATGTTTTTGCATTTATTTCTGTAGACTACCAACCGCGAGTATTGTGCGCGTGGATCGCTGGAAAATATGCAAAACACATGGAATCACTTTCTGATAACGAAGTATCCGATGGATTATACCTACTATTAGAAATGTTTTTGAGTAAAGCATACAACATTCCAAAGTTTGATCAGATGATTAGGTAATAATTTGGAAAATATTGATTACTTATACTCTACCATTAACATCGTTTATATCATAGATCATCATGGTATACGGATGAACATATCCGTGGATCTTATAGCTTCAGAAGCGTAACAACTGAAAAATTAAATGTGGAAACAAAAGATTTAGCTGAACCTCTTATCACAACCGATGGAAAACCTGTACGTATTTCTATTAATTAAATGTTCAAGCGCACAAAATGCTTTAGTAACCTAATTTGTTTATTAGATGATTCTTTTTGCCGGCGAAGCAACACATGATCATTATTATTCGACTGTGCATGGAGCAGTCGAAACGGGTTTTAGAGAGGCAGATAGAATAATAGACTTTTACAGGTACACTCAATTATCCTCTTAATTGTCATTAATGTTCAATACTTAATTTGGGTGAAAGTCGTTCCGGTACAGATGTAGCTGTGATAAAGATTTTCATTTACAAGGGATGATTATCAGGCTTAACAGTGTCTTTCTAATGGGTTGATTATTCTTATACAATAAATTTTTGTTAGGGGCAGGTGTAATGGTACTTTGCATGAATTGCAACATGTATTTTCAGTATCCTTTTTGTTAATCTTTTTTTTTCTTTTGGGGGCAATATAGGAGCGAGTTTACATTGAATCATGTTTATACCGAATGATATGTTCTATTTATATTGATTAGCATGCTTTTTCTTAGGCGGTTTAAGTCTCAGCTCTAACCAGAGTCACATGTTTCTTCATAAGGGATGACGGTAAATTAAAGACTTATCTGATACTTTAAATCATACAAGTCAAACGAGACACACCTTTTGTACAAATCTTTATACCTTTTCGTACGAACGTTTGTAACATATTACCGCTTGTTTTCAATATCTTATCCCTTCGACAAAAGAGACAAAGAAATGTACTCCTACACCAAATAATGTAATTACAATGCATGCACGTTTAATCTCGCTGCATTGCCAATCGCATTCCTCTTTATTTATGAGTAATAAAAGATGTATTATAAACTCGATGGAATATCCTATTACTATCTGGTCGCATTTGTCAACCGTTACCTATACTTGTACATAACGTACATTAAAAATTAGTTGTAAATCTGTGAGACGAGACAATGTTAATAAGGGATGAAAATTCAAATCACGTAGAACGCTTGGTTGGTTAAAGCAAGTGATAAGCAACTTCGATAAAGTGGAAAGGATGCTGAGCACCTTGAACCAAGTAACGTCAAGAACGAAACTTGTGATAGTAGGTGCAGGTATCGCAGGACTAGCAGCTGCGAAGACACTAGAGGATGCGAACTTCAAGGACTACCTATTAATCGAAGGTAAACGAAGCTGTTTGTACTAAAAAAATAAAAATGTGCTGCAAGTAACAATTTCATTTTAGCTCAAAATGAAGTTGGCGGTCGAATTCAATCGATACCGTGGAATAAGAGTTGGATAGAAAACGGAGCGCAGTTTTTGCACGGAGATCAAAGTCAATTAGCACGGTTGTGCTACGAGCACGATTTATTATCGAACATTCAGTGCAGAGACGGCCAGGGAATTTTCATTCGCAACAACGGTCGCAAAGTAGACGATGCTCTGGTGAACGAGATAGACGACTTCGTTCGCACCACCTTGGAGAACTGCGAGGATTACGAGGACAGAACCGTCGAAACCGGCAACGAGAGTATCGGTAGAGTTTTAAGAAACTCTCTCGCCAAGTATTTGCACAAACAAAACGATTCGCTGATTGCAAAGAGTATTAAGAAAGAGATCTTCGATTGGAACGTCAGGTTCCTCGTGATAGACAATTCTTGCTTCACGCTGGACGAATTGTCGACCAAGTACTGGGGAAAATTCAAGGTGAATACAAGTCAGTTGAAACGTATCGTGGTTTGAAACGCGTGGAATAATGTGTACGCTTGGTTTGTAGTATGTTGGAGGTCCGGAACATCTGTCGTTCAAGAACGGATACAGTTCGTTGACGAAACTTATCGTTAACAACTTAAGCGGGAAGAACTTGCGTCTGAACACTTCCGTGAGATCAATCGAGTGGCAACAGGCGGTGAACAACGACTTTGATTCCTCGCTTGTGCTAACTCTTTCTGATAACACTCGAATCCTCGCTGACTGCGCGATAATCACCTGTTCTCTCGGTTACTTGAAAGAGAATCACAGGAGCATGTTCAGTCCACCTCTGCCGACACGGCACAGCCAGGCGATTGAAAGTCTTGGATTCGGTTTGATTAACAAAATCTTCCTGGATTTCGGTGTGCCTTGGTGGAAACCCGGCACGAAAGGATTCCAGTTGCTCTGGAAAGAGAGCAGATCGGGTTCTTGTAACGAAACGCTGGCTGTGTGGACGAGAGATCTCACTGGTTTCGACGTTCTACCCGACCACGAAGGTATTCTTCTTGGTTGGGTCGGTGGACAAGGTGCCTACACCGTTGAAACTTTAACCGAGCAACAAGTTGCGACCGACTGCCAAAATTTGCTCAAATATTACCTCAAGTTGGACAATATACCTCCGGTAAAGAGATGTTTCAGAACACAGTGGAACTCGAACAAGTACATCCGCGGTAGTTACAGTCACATATCGATAAAATGTGATGACAATGGAATAACGCCAAAGGTTCTATCCGAACCCATATGGGGTAAAGTCATGCAAAATGATTGCAACGAGGTGAGAGCAACGATATAGTTAATTGTTAGAAAGTTCTTTGGTAATATAACATTTGGTGTCTATTACAGGATGTACCCATCATCATGTTTGCTGGCGAAGCGACGCACGAGAACTTTTATTCCACTACGCATGGCGCTTACAATACAGGGGTGAAGCAAGCGCAAACTTTCCTTTGTCATCACGTTACTGATAGCTGATTATAATGTAACATCAAGTATGTATTTATGTTGACTGTACATATGTATATACAGCTACACATGCACAATTTTTGTATTTAACAATTACATCAATTTATGCTAGATCTGAGTCTACTAGATCGTAATTTAGTCTCATACGTTAGCATTTCTCGGGCTTCTTTTTGTACAAATCTATCAGTCTTTCAGCTTCTCTCCAGCCAGCAGCGACTGCACCGTGCACTGTGGAGTACTTACGTTGGTTGGTAGCTTCTCCGGCGAATAAAACCACCTGAAAAAAGGCAAAGTATGTAATGGGATGTTTTAATTTCCACTTGTAACTTACCGGTTGCTCCATTTTCATAATTGGCTCAGCTAAGTGTGTCTGGTTCGCGTTGGTTTTAACCGTTTCTAAACTAATGTAACTGTACACCCCGCGGAAGTGTTTCTCGTACCACTTACTCCTACAAGCAAGACCATTTAGTAACGTCGAGATAATGAAAAGAAACATCTAGAGTATGTTACCTTATCATCGCTATTGGTTTGGTGACGTTATGATGCTTTGAAAAAAATTTGTTTATCATCTGTACGCATTGATCGAACACTTCTTCGTCGGTGAGGTTGTCCATCATACGCGCGCCCTTTCCGGAAACCCATATACTCAACAAGCGAGGTTTGTGCTCGACGAAGTAGAATCCCATCGCGTAAGCCATCCATCTTGTTTTAGGCTACAGAAGGCCAAGGCTGTTAACCGTTGTTACATTTATCATTTTATTTCCAAGTAACTTACGTTGCTGTCGAGTTCTTCCCTTTCCTGTTTGCTCCATATCAGTCTAAGGCCGCCATTCTTGTAATTAGTGGGGTTGAACCAGGTGTCATTGAACGCTAAGAATATCTTACAGGCGTATCCAAATCCCAAACCCTAAATAAAAATAGTTATCCATGTATCTTCTAATGGAATTTCAATATTAATTCTTGAAGGCTCTACCTTGATACTGTTAACTTTCTTTTCTGGTAACGGGGGATTGAACATCGTTTCGTGATTCTCTTTAAGCACCCCCAAAGACACCGTCACGATAACATGATCGGCTACGTATTCCTTTCCATCCTGTGTCGTGATCTTTGCGGTACCGTCTTCGTTTGAGTAGTCAATTTTCGTCACTTCCGCATTGAGGACTGTTTGATTCAACACGGGTAGCTCTTGAAGTGGATCTGGAAACTTTTGCTACAGAAAAAGGAAACGCGTATGTAACAACAAAACGTATTCGAATAAAAAATAAATTTCGAATAGAGATCTAAGCAAACCATCAATATATCTAATATGGTTCCGTATCCTCGTTCTTTCCAGTTTATTGCCAAATCCCCCTCGCACATTTCATAGGTATCAAAATCCTCCAACGCGATGTCGTACCACGTATCAGCAGGGGAAAGGCTGATCTGCATCATGTTGAAGCTCCATAACAATTCCTCCTGCATCGTCTCGTTCAATTCAGGAAACAACGCGAAATGTTCTTTCATCCTAGTACAAGTACAAGGAGGTATTTTCAAACTTGTAAAATAAAATTATATTTTATCCTAAGTTCGTACTTGGCTTCCAAACAATCTCCAAGGGAGATGTTACAGGAATCCGTGATATTTTCCATGTCTATATATTTTATAAAGGTGTCCGTGAGGTTCGTCATGAGCGGAGGATCGAGCAGTTCGCCGGAGGATGTGTACAGCTGATCCTTGTACGGGTCCGAGTGGTCGGTAATGTTCATATTGGCCACTATGTCCCACACCACGTTCCCCTTTTCTCCGTGGACCCATTGCGCGCCCAAATCGACCACGTAATCGTCTGAGAATGCCGATAAAAGAGACAAACTTATCGAGATTGAAGAGTCTCACATTAAAAGTGGAACTCACCAAACGGAACCGTGTTCACGCGTCCGCCGATTCTGTTCTCAGCCTCCAAAATCTGAACGTTGTGAAAACCGTTTTGCATCAGCTTGCTGGCGGCTGCGATACCGGAAGCTCCTGCGCCGACGACCACGACTCTCGCCGAATGTTGCGGAGGTTCGCAAGAGGCGAGGGCCCCGGCGACCATGCAGTACAGGAAAATCGCGCGATAGAGCATCTTCAACGAGACCGAATGAACTCTAAACACCAGCATTTTATCAATTGATAAACTAGACACTTAGTTTTACTCAATGTTCCTTATATACATATATGCTTGACGCTCTGCTATTTTTATGGTAGTTTGCCACTATGAAAAATCAGCGGTGATATCTGGACCACGCGATTGCCAATAACATAATCAGCCGAAGTGCAAGATAGTTAATTGCAATGATTCATTATATAATTATATCATTTATCCTATTAACTGTTATAAGAGTAAAACGGATTTTTAGAGGATCTTTTTATTCTTTTCACAGTTATGTAAATCGAATTAAATATGATTTCATTGTTAATGGGAAAAATAATAATGCTTAGATGTCAAGAAAAACTCTCATTGATAACGAAGCACTGATTGCAATTTTTGTAAAGTGTCCCATGGTTGCGTAAATCGAGCTTATGTCAGAAAGATGCTTGATCAACAAACAGAAGGTTACATCGGATGTCACACACATATGAACAACACATTTGTACAATCAATCGCTAAATTTATAAACTATTTGTAACAAATGTATCTTCATAATCATCGTTAAAATCTTGCTTTCATTATTAAACTCTTATTTTGTGTTGAATGTAAAATCAAATTCATGTCACATAACACGGGGCACGTGTAGACTTTCTTTAGCAAAGTGGGAGTAATATGACGTCATATATGTTTTATTGCTCGATCGCATAGAGAATAGTAAAGCGGGCAAGGGTGCCCCTCCGTTGCCTGCGGGCAAAGCGAGGGCAAATGTTACAGACGCTAACATGCATATGCTACTTATTTATCTTCTGTTAAATTACTAAACAAATAAACAAATATATATCTTGAATCCCCACTATAATATCCCCACCATCTGGCTGCTGTATACTTACAATTGAGTAAACAGCTATACTTGTATACTTATGAAAATAACTTGCCCGTCGGGGCAACGCGGAGTACAAAGTTTGCAGTAATGTTTAAGTTATAGTAATGGCATTTCGATTTACGATTTTTACGATACTTCTGTTATTTAACATAACATTAGTGTTGTCTGCGAGTAATTCAGGTTAATCATATTATTTTAGTATTCATATACCTTTAAAATATTGTGTATCGTGCCGTGCAAACATTCCACTTTATTCTGGGTAATAGGAAGTACAGTTAAATGTCTTTTTAGGAAGCTCAAGGAAGAAGAAATGCAATCAGGCCAGGTTGAGCGACAATATCAATAACAATCCATTCCTTCAGGAGTATAACAAAACTAAACCTGTGAATTATCTAGGGAATCCTTTCTTGTTGAATATTTCACAGCCACAGTCGCATACTAGTACTGGTAACAAAGAAATTGGTACATCTGTGAACAAGCCATCTAGATCAACTAAAAATAACATTAACATTGCTATTTATATTCAAAATCCTTTCTTACAAGATGCCTTTAATGTAAACAACTCTGTTAACATAATTCCACTCAATAATTCAGATGCTAATGCAGTTATACCAAATGACAAGATATTAGTAGATAATGTTGCAACCCAGACAAATGCATACACAGATTCTAGAACAAAATCAGAGATTAGTAAGTATCTTCAACATTAACAGTCAATGATTTTTAATATTAAATATTTATAACTTCTGATGTACCAGAATGTGAAGAATATGGGAGACAGTTTTTGGACACAAGAAAAGTGTTGTCTTTGGTGGGTACAAATTCAGAAGCGATCAAAGTAACTAATAACAAATGTACCAATGCAAACCGACTTGTTGTTGGAGGTACTGATGCTTCTCGTGGTGAATTTCCTCACATGGTTGCTCTAGGTACAAGAACTGCAGATGGAACATTTAGTTTCTCTTGTGGTGGTTCTCTCATTGCACCAGAATGGGTACTTACTGCAGCACACTGTACTTATGGGCCAAAGTACTATTTTATATTATACTTATGACTGAAAATTATTTCAAAGATATGTCTCATTTAACAATGATTAATAATTTTGTTTAAGCAGAAGTCCAACAGATGTTCGAATTGGGTTCAACAATTTGAAAGATAATAATCATGGTGTTACAACCACTATTAGCAAAATAATACGTCACCCAAGTTACAAACCTCCTGCTATGTATGCTGATATAGCTCTTATAAAGTTAAATACCGTTGTTACATTTAATAAAGAAATAAGGCCTGCTTGTTTGTATCAACTATATGATTCCGTGCCTATACAAGCATGGGTTAGTGGCTGGGGTGTTACTGAATTTGGTAAGACTGGAAAAACATTATGGAATTGTGGTTAGATGATTTTACACAAATATAAAATATTTGTAGGTGGAGAAGAACAAAGTAGTCAGTTGCAAAAAGCTCTTCTTGATACCGTTGATAACATAGCCTGTGCGATAAGACACAATGAATCAATAGCAATACCATATGGAATTACACCAAGCATGATTTGCGCGGGAGATCCTCGCGGTGGTTGGAACAAAGATACTTGTCAAGGAGATTCAGGAGGCCCGTTGCAAATAGTTGATCCTGAGAATTTCTGCCTGTTTCAAGTAATAGGTATCACCAGCTTTGGTCAGGGTTGCGCGGTCATCGATACACCTGGAGTGTACACAAGGGTTTCGCATTATCTCAACTGGATCGAGGATATCGTGTGGGCGTAATTTGAATCCTTTAACATCCATGTACACCTCGCTTTGCAAAGATAAAAAACTTTATTTTTCCAGCGATTGATTCGACTGATGTGAACATTGAAAGTTTAAAATATATTTAATTATGATGTTTACTTAACAGTGTAAGCTGAACATGATATATATATATTTCTTAGACGTACTTGATATCGCAGCTATGAAGAATATATGTACACGTTAAGTATAATTAAGTGATATTTTAAATTTGAAAAAACTCATGTGATTTCTTACATTGATATTAAATTATTTGGAATAAGTTTTATACTGTTCAAGGTATGCAAAATGTGAATTGAATGTAACATTGTGTTACTGTAGTGATATAGTTTGACTAGAAGATTTTTAAATCTGTAAGAGTGACATCACCATGACTGTAAAGAAAATAATTGTAAATGTTGCCGCTTCTAGGCGTAGGAATTATACTCAAGAGACTTTTGCATCGTGAATAGTTTTCCACGTAAGGCCATCTCCGTACGGTCCGTGATTCGATGGAAAGAATACGTGCCACCAACTTCTATTGTAAAAAGAATCATGATACAGTGTCAATTATATTAAAAGATATCTATTGATAACGACGTATTTTATTACCTGCCGATAACACCTAAAAATAGTTTCCAGTTTTGTCTTGGTCCAAAATTATATGGATTCTGATATATTTTACCGAGTGCCTTATATTTTTGCGTTTCAGTACTGTTTATTCGCGCTTCTATGCTTGTCTCTCCTCTGGTAATAAGACCCGCATGCCACCATGTTAGCGCACCTAGTGCAGCAAAGGTGGCAACACAAATTAATGCTGCAAAGACTATCAATTTTCGTTTCCACTCTTTAGTGTTTGTATCTGCTGCTTGTTTAGCTATCTCAGCTAATTCTTCTTCGCTTAAATGATCCAATGATTCAGTCTAAAATAAAAATATCAGTAAGTTTGTTTTAAAATTTCATTTCTCACAAACATGCTTGTATAATTACCACAGGAATTATTTCAGAGTTATTAATGCGTACTGGATGACCATCTAATTCTGGTTCTTGGGCTGGGAAAAATTCTTGATATGCTATTTCAACCCCAAACAGCATTATGAATAAAATACCAACTACTGTAAAAGCCATGTATTGAAAGAAGTATCTATGATTGTAATGGCCAACACAGTTATTTAACCATGCTATGTATTTGTTCAGAAAATATGCAGTAATTTTAATAATATGTTTATTAATTAATACAAAAATTTAGTATGTTATCTAAAAGGATACGGCAGTGGTGGTCCATTTTTATGATACATCTATTGCATACAGAACAATGATGTGTTCTGGGTGGTTTTGGTTTAATACATTTTTTACAAATACTCACAGCCTCTGGAATAAGACTACCTTGAGGTGGATAACCGGCTGGAACACTCACACCCATGTAATAATGGAAACATACATTTATCAACAGCCAGTTTCCAACCACTAGGAGAATTATTGTCATCAATGGACTCTTTTCCCACCAATATGGTAGACCAATGTAATATGCAATGTATACTATACTTGCAGTCAGGAGGCTTACCATTACAACAAATACCTATGAACTGCCAAGATTAGTAAATACATTGTGAACAATATTAAATTCTCTAACAAGTGTGTAATTATATAAATCACAGACAATGTAATTAAAACAATTACCGGCCCTAAGCAAGCGGTGAAATTTTCTACAAACCAAAACATTGGTTCTAAAAGTATATCGCAGACATAACTCCAATTTAAAAAGTCATTATAAAATAAAGACTTTATAATAATTTGAAAATTCAGCCATTTCTGCTTCAAATTAAGCCTGAAATTAGAGCAAATATATTAGAGTAATGTATCAGAATACAGAACACTTGTTTCTTCAGTAGATCCAACTTACCTAAGAATGTTTGGAGCATTGGTTAATGACCACTTCATTCGTACCATTGTTATTTGTTTTTAAATTCTATCTCCTATTATTCAAAATCTCATTGTAAATCTATATTTGGAAACAAAATTGTAACTACCAGTTATTGCAGTTATTAAATGGTTAATTGTTATGCAATATTCTGCACGACATTGTACCGAATATTTACACTTTCTTCGTTAACTATAGACATTTTTCATAAAACATTAACTTCACACATTCTACTGTGCTTGTTAATTAAGAACACCTGTAACGATTACTTTAATCGAGCCTTAAATAGAACAAACTATAGAAACTCACATCTTATATATATCACATGATACTGCAGCGCCGTCATTCGATAACATTCAAAATTCAAAAGAAGAAAATTAAATATACTATTTCTAGGACTCTATCAAACAAAATATGAGTGTTAAAATAAATAATTAGATAAAGTATTAAATACTTACGATTATGTAAATGTTTATTTAAGTATTCAGTCGAGTTAAATGTTTATATTTAAAGAAATGTTGGTCTCTTCCAGCGCACTGTACTGCAAGCAGGATCATACAAAGTAGTTTGTAAATATCTTTATTATAAAGATATAATAACTTAAAACTAGAATCAAAGAGTGCAATTCAATAGTTAAGTATTTTTATTTTGTGTATATTCAATAATTTCATTTTAAAAGACAATTTAAAATTGTTTAGCTTAGATGACAATGCAGTAGAAATGGACATATGTAGTAAGACACATTCAAACTCCAATTATTCATTTCAAATTTAATCTTTTAATTTACTAACTCATATAATTACTATAATAGAAATGCCGTTCACAATTCTTCTTCTCCGTTTTGGTGTTAACCCGCTGACGACCGCCCTCGTTAATTGGCCATGGGCGTCGTGGATATCACCATATTCCAATAAAACGATTACAACTAAATGTAAATCATGAAATATTTGAACTTGACAAAGTGAAAATATCATCTCACAAATTTATCAATATTTAAACTCGAATATACCTAATATATTAGTAAAAAGAATCGATTCCAGAAACAAGCATTCATTTATTCGTACCGAATGCATATTGTTAGAACAATCGAATGTATAAACAATCGAATCGATCTCTTTACATGCACGCCCAAGTAATAACATTCCCGTCCGATTACGATAGAGGTTTCTTAATAAACTCGAGAAATTCAACAAATTCGATGATGTCTGCGTCGCGTAAAAGGGATCGCATTTAGAGGGGTACGTGATAACAGAGACCCTCACGTACGCCTTGATAGAGAATAGTAATCATCTTAGTAACAATAGTTCGTTACGCGATAATTGTAATAAATAGTAAGGTACAAGAGAATCACAAGAGGCGTTGATCTCGTAAGGATCACGTTTCTCTTAGTTGGTCGAGGGTACTACGATATATTATTGGGTTAACTAGCTACGTCTTTCTCCATCGTGCATGGGCCGTTGCTATAATCATAATCCATTGAACGAGCATATGCGAATACCTTGAAGCTCTGTGTATAACTTGTTCCAGCGACTATGTACTGCAGCATTGAATTTTGCTCTTAACACTCTTAACACATTGACTGACTACACATTGATATAATATTGTAAAAATTATAGATTCTTCACATTTTCTTTTTGTCAATTTTAATACTGATCAAATTCAATTCACGGGGTTGATGACCCCCCGTAGCAGTCAACGTGTTAAAACAGTTAAAAGGAACAAGCCAAGAATATAGATTAGAACGTGACAAGAACAAGAAAACCTTTCTGCACTCGTTTACATACGTGGAAGGCAAGTTTGAAAAGATTGTCAAATATTATTCGCACACGCCTAACACCTAACGATCTTGGAACAGGAAAATAAAGTGTACCTTAATTTCTACTCGATCTTCGTTTCTAACTATAGATGCAATGTGCAATGATTAAGTAATCAACGCGTGTCACTAGATTATTTACGCGTATAAGAGACCCGAACGATGGACGATAATAAAAGCTCATTCTTGAATTTTCAATCGTACTTAACCGCCACGACGATGATTACCATCGTGTATTAACACGTTGATTGTCACAGTAAAAACCGTGTACAGCACGGCGCGTTACAATAATTAAAGGTCGTTCAATTCTCCTTCTTTCAGGACATTCAACGTGTTAAGAATGTGAATATCAAGGAGGTATAATTTAAAAGAGGTAACGATTGTTGAAACCTTTAAAATTTGTAGTATGGAAATAAGTCGAGGGACTGAATTGTCGCATCGATTTTACCTAAATATTCTGTGATACGCGCGTCCCGACAGGTCACTCTAAATTATTAACCCGTTGATTCCCAAAGGACAAAGGTATATCGTTTCCAACAAATTATACGCAAAAGTATATAGTATAAAATATTTATCCAAGGTAAATAGATAAGAAGTAAAAACTTATGAGCATCAAAGACATAGTAAAGCTTTGAGTATTAATGGGTTAATTTTGTACCAGTGAAATCTTAATGAAATATTCTTTTACAGATAGGAGAGTGATCTGTCGAACGCACAAGATTTACAAGAGAACTGAATATTTCGTACCAGAGGTTTGATAATACTGTTGGTTTTATCGTGCCCCGGATGGCACGCTTGAAAGACTAGGTAGGGGTAAGTACATATTTACAAATAGCGTTCGACGAGCGATCAAACAGCGATTTCCATTCGATATTCAATTCCTTATCTTCAATTCAATGATAGACGTTTTTCCCTGAAGACTACACACGGAACTCGTGCGAACGCTAGTGTTCGGGGGACCTGTGGCTCTCGGGGAAAGAAAAGTTATAAAATTATGATAAAGATCTCATAAGACGGTGTCAAGAGTGTCGAGACTTCGCAACAGCTGCTCGTCCTTGGAACACCATTGTACTAATTCCTCGATTGTCACCACGCCGTCTTTGTTCGCGTCCATTAACTGCGAACAAGAAGGTGTACGTATACCTAAAGAAATATTTTCAGTAACAACAAATCGAACAGGTTATTTTCACTCACATGAAAAATACGATCGACGTGTTCTCTGGCAGCCACGTGCGGCTCTACTATTTGCGGTTGGGTGTAACGGCCCAGCATCTCGTATATGGAACCAACCACGTCCAGCATCTCCTCTTTACTGATCAATCCATCCCCGTCCAGATCGTACAGGCCAAACACCCACTGGAGTTTCTCCTCCACCGATCCTCTCGATACTTTCGACAAGATTGTGAGAAATTCCTGAATAAAGATAAAAAGAATATTTAGTATTTAGTATTTAGACAATACTTGGGATAGATGTTACCTCGAAACTGATCTTTCCAGATGGTTTCCTCTTCATAGTGTTGAAAACGTAGTGAGCGTACTGGCTGGCATCTGAAAGATTGTAAAATTGAAAAAGACATCTCAATTATACCAAATTGACTGGTTTGAAGACTCACCTCCTTGAGGAAAGAACTGAGAGAAGATCTGTTTGAAGGCCTCCTCGTCGACGAGTCCCGTCGGGCATTCCTGCTTGAAGCCACGGTAGATCAGCTGTATCTCTTTCCTGGAGAATCTGGTGTTGGCCGCCAAGGTGGCCAGCTCCTCAGGCTTGTGTCGACCACCGAGAGCAAGAGCGCCCGCGGTCGAACCCCCTAAAACGCCCCCGAGTTCTTCAAGTTCGCCCTCTGTAAGTTTGCCAACAGGCGGATTCGCTCCTAAAGACTGTACCACGCGTTCGAGATAACTCCCCTCTCTCACCTTTCCGTGTTTGCTCTCAAATATGCTTTTTGTTCCTCTACTTTCGTTTCCACAAAGGCTAAAGGGACACGACGCCGTCCCTCCTCGCTCTCGTTGGCAGGCAGAGGAGTGAGGAGACGGGCGCGAACGTAAAATCTACTTACGAGACAGGGTGCATCGTACGAGCTTTGCAACAGAGGCGCGTTTATCCGGGAGAAGATACGCCGGGTGCCCCGAGAACACGCAGCACCGCTGGATCCTCCAGGCAACCTGCCTACACCCTCCCTTCAGCGAATACGGGGTTCTACGGGAGACAGTGCGCGCATTGCCAAGACGGACAATTACCTGGAGATGTATTACAGGTGCATAGACTTGCAGGCGGAGAGCTCGTGAGCGAGATAGTATGTAGTAGGAAACACCGTTGGCCCAGGTAAAACAGCCTGGTGCTCTTTAACACTTTGACGCTCTCGAAGAAATTTACACGCTGTTGTCTTTCAAATTTTCCATTCAGAAACCTAACTAATCGTCAAAGTGTTAATGCATTATCGCCCCATCAATGTTGTCCCAAAGTTGGGACAAAAATCCTCGAGATTTAAACGAGGCTCGTGTTTTACTTGGGAAAAGGCAGACGGTACGTGCATAATTCCATCTTCCTTATCATATTCTCAAAGATCATGTTATTTTCAGCTGACGATGGAAAGATGCGTGGAACAAGAAGAGAGAACAACTAGTGAAGGTTCAATCAAGAAAAGATATCGTACTTCGGAGTTGGAAAGTGAAATCTATCGGATCAGTCCGCTAAACTGATAGCGTCGAGCGATCGCTTTCGTTAACTCTTCGAAGACGCACGCGTTTTGCATTGAACACGGGTAAGATCGATACTCATTAACGCTCTATTAATATAATAACCGTGGTTGAAATAATATCGAACGAAAGCGTGACCCAACACTAGCCAACGTAATAGAAGGGGATGGCGAGCTCTAGAGAGAGTAGTTGCAATCTCTACTCAAATATGCACCTACGCCAGAGAAGTCACCTAACGAGCCAAAACTCTACTACCAACATATTTCTACAAGAAACTGTACACTGCTACACACACACACACACACACACGCACTACTGTGTATTTACGAAAGGATTGTGTCTACTTCGATGACGATTCCTTGAACGTTTTCCGGCTTTTCGGTTCATGAATTTTCGAAATTCGATCGAGTCGCGGTGCATAGTGAACTCTACCTGTTGGGTGTCCCAGGAGATGTAACAAGTGAAACAAGAGTGGCAAAAATAAAATAAATTGCCCAATCCTGGGACACCCAATGTCATGCAATTCCTTCTCTTTACACATGCTTCTGCTCGTTACTGGAAAATGACTAAGCTAACCGATGTTTTCTTTTTCGTAAATATCTCCGGATCACGCGTCTACGATGCTCCGGTGGGGGGTTAGTAAAGCAAACCGTGGGCATCGTTCACGGTACACGTTAATTTCGTAAGCGACGACGTTTTAACACTAACCCACGCGCCTTTTCTAACGATTTCTAACACGATCGACAGGTTTCGAAAAGCGAGAACGCTCTATCAGGCTGGCACGAGCGACTAAGGTAGAAGCTTCCCATTGATCGTTGCTAAAATTACGATCGCGTAACTATGTAAAGAATGAAATTAGCCCCGCTACGTGGACGATGAAAGATTGAAAAAGCTACGAAAGCTGGCTCGAAAGAATCGATAAGGAAGAGAAAGTTTTGTTACATTCGATGCATCTATGTCGCTAAATAATTAAGATGGTTCTTGTCGTGGATAGCGTGACGCACGGTTATCGAGGTAGAAATCGTCTGAAACACGGTCGTACGCATTGAATCGCCTCGTATACTTAATGTATGTACATACGATAGACGTATGTATACCGTGCACTGTAATTCCAATAGCAGCTCTCTGGTCCCAGGTCCCGGGCATCCGGGGTCACCATAGCAACGGGAGAGCTCCTACCCCGGTTTTCCACCCCACTTTGCTATTCCGTTTTCGGAGCATTTGTCAATTGGAAATGCGCTAGATGTATATTATACACACACGTACGCAGCCAGACACACACACGCACACACAAACAAACAAGTCGAGATAACAGAGATGTTACACAGGTTTTAAAAAAAAAGTGAGGGTGGTCGAGTCGCTTCCCTAAGAGGACCAACTATACAATGTACCCGGGATGCTATCATTTTGTTACAATAGGAATCTTGTCAACGAGTCAAACAAGAAGAAGAAGAAGTAGGTCTATGAGGAGGACAGTTTGTCTCTGTCGAGCGAGTCTCGCACCTTGCCGTTGCATCTTTGGCAGCTGTTAGCACTGACACACCGTTTCGCGATTAACAGGGAGATCCTAAACACGATCCTGGCCTGTGTCCGATCCCTTCGTCTCAAGGAGGATCTCGTTTTCCACGGCGTATCGACTGGCCTGCGCCGATTTACAGGAGAGGAAACTCGAGCGGCATTACAGTCGGCCTGTATGATTCATAGACTTACTTTTCTCGCGGCTCTTACGCGCCTTCATCGGCGGTTCACGATCAAACGATCGCCTTTACGCTCGTTGATTAATCGAAGAGATCAGAACGATCTCTTTTGGTCCCTTTTAAGTGGATATTAAACCTGATCCAGACGGTATCTCTTCTAGTATTGTTTCGCTTCTTGGATTTCTTTAATACAGACGTTGTTCCTTGACAAAAGTGCACCTCTGATACACCGATCGATGTTCCACGATGGACTGAAGTGACCCGACCGACTCTCTGGTAACGATGTGAGCGCTGCCCTCACGCTGATGCACTGATCAAACGGCTGCCACGCAAAAGCACGGGGTTTGCTTGCTTACGCGCAAGCTCGAGATCTTGTTAAACCAACTAAGTTATAAGCACCGTCAGATTGGAAGAGATGAACATTGTTTGAACAAGCGTTTGCCTCGTTATTGGCCGTTTATCTTACCGCACATCGCGTTTTCTTCTTTAAAAGATCGTTGTTCCTATGTATTCCCTTGTTGGTCTGAGAATAGCTTGCAGAACTTTAAAAATTAATCCAGGACTATGTAATAGAACCTTCTAAATGTCCTTAATTCAATTGGACCTCCTGGGATCATTAATGATGGCGTTTTAACAAATGAACTAAAAAGCAATTTAATATTAGCAAATGTAGCAGGTGGAAAATTTAAATTAAAAAAAAGAAAAACGATCGTATACAGACATTTCATTTTGTTTCCATTCAGTAGAGAACGCGGTGGCTGACTGATCGTAAGCGACCTTTCTACTTGCGCGCATTAGGTCTTCCTATGCGTTGACTATAACTACTTAACACTTTGACTGACCGGCGCCTCCAATTCTTTGAAATTAGTAAAACAAGAGTAAAAAACAAACCTTGAACAATACTATTACTGAACTAATAATGTAAAATACCAAATTGCAAACTTAAATGTGCAAATTAATCGCTCGTACCCTTAATAATTGATATTGGAATGTGTCTTGCTATTCACGTCCGTTTTCACTATGGCAGCCATCGTGTTAACCTACTGTTATTATTTCCACGAACGTTCTTCTCTTCTGTTAAACTAAAATAATAAATTGATGAGTTTCTTCTTGATTATACATCATGTTCAGTGACAATGGAATTGCTTAATGTACCTGTATCATGTACTTCGCCGTTGTAAACACATTGTAACGTAAACAAAGAATCTCGTCCCGCTTGAAACCTTGCCAGAAGCACGTGCTGACATTTTAGTTCAACGTGTTGATCGTTGATAAATATATGACAGAAAAGCGAAAATAATGGTTCGAACGATAGTAATTATCGATAAATAGTTATTGGATGAATACCTGGGAAATCGTAAAGTATTTCTGAAGCATCTATGACTCGAAGATTCTGGAACGATTCAAAATCGATTTCGACGAATAATGGCAAGATCATCGAATATGCGATGAGTCGATAGGCAAATTGATCGAACTTATCATACAAAGTTACCCTAACGGGGCGCGTTACTTGCACAGATAACAGAAGTATTATCGATCGATATTATCGAATTTCAAGATCGTTATTTCCAGATGGCAGGATAATAGCATTTACGACCGGTAGGTACTTGTTTTACCGAAAAATATCCACTGTGTGTGTAACAATAACCGAAGAACTTCCAATTCGTTGATAAAATTCACAATATTTAATTCTGTACATTTTCATTCACACTTCAACAACAGCACAGATTTGTTAAATAGGTTATAATTGAATTGTTTAATATAAAGTTAACGTATGTGGAAGAAGAATTATTGTAAAGAATTGTTAAAATTAAAACAGGAAGTGCGTTTCTTTTGTTTGAAGTGAATTTAAACGTAGAACAGAGACACCTTTTATATGCGAGTGGTTATTTGATCGAATTGTAAAATCAATTTTTCAAATCGAAACCAACCGCGTAATTCGGTTAGCAGACGAATATTTCTATCGGCCATATCAGAAATGGGTGAGAAGTAACAGAAGGATTACGGCTGATGGTCTCGATGTTTGAAAATGAACGGAAACGATTTTTCAAGATTATCGTACAAAGAATTGCAAGCGTTAGCTCTTAGATATCGAGTACCGGGCAACATAAAGGTAATTGATTGATTGATTGATGATCAGAATCGATAGATCGGTGAACTCGTTTCTCGCCCCGTGATTTTTCATTGTTAGACGACGAACCAGGTAAATTGATATTTGAAGGATCGATTATGATTTCTGATCGTAGAAGAAGCTGCTGGTTAAGGTGTTGCAAGCCGCTAAGGGTGGAAATAAAAACGAGGTTGGCAGACTGTTGCAGGATCTCAAGCAAACTCGTAAGAAGAAAGTGAGAAAAATCAAAGTCGGTAAATTAGGGTTAACCTCCACACCATTACATAGTCCTGATTATGTTATGGCCGATAATTATTACTGTCCGCAACAGCAACCACCTTATCAATGGGTAAGTTGATTTTCATTTTATTTCGCGATTACATATCGAATAAAATATCAAATATCGCATTCGTCCAGAAAATTAATCGATTGTACGATCGCCTATCGAGTGGGCGAATAAAAATGTATATTATATCTTCAGGTTGGAGCAGAAGAAGAAATTGCAAGCAGAGAGGATGATGATCACAGAATTCCCCATTATGAAGAGTTTAAGCAATTTTTATTAAAAAGAATCCAGAGGGAATTTCAGACATATGATACAAATAACAATCAGACAGAGGATTCAACAATAGTGGACTTAAGAACAGTACCTGCTTCATCTGATGTACAGAAGGTTCCTTTAGATTCCAGTAGTTATATAAAGTCTAATGTATCTACTGTTAACAATACATATTCCTTTGTATATCAACCAAATGATAATGTAGAATATCAGACACTGGGAAATACAAACAATAATGTGCAAGGATCCATACTTTTAAAGAAAATGTTGCAAGCACCAGTGGGTGCTAATTTGGGAGAGATAGCTAGTCCTGTGCTTGGAGGCTACCGGCTTTGGTCAATGGAACAGTATCAGTCTAACAATTTGCTGGACAATTCTGATACTTTGACTGCTGAATCTGATAATCAAGACAATGAGGAGAATTTGGAAAACAATGCTGAGTGTTATGGACTTCTAAGTGGCATCAAGGGGGAATACTTCTTGAATGAATCAACTTTTGTGAAGAATGTAGAGGAAATTGGTCAACAGATCTCCAATGTCTTCACACATGAGAATGGTAATGAATACAAATATCCTGCCACAAACATTGATATGCAACAGGAATATGAAAATTGGACCATCTCTAATGTCATAGAGGCAACAGACAACAGTTATGTGTCTGATATTCAAACATCAAAGGTGTTTCAACCTATGTACTACGATAATATAGAAGCTGATACCATCAATAAACCTATAAATGATGAGAATTTAACACATCAGTACAGAATGACTGAAAATTTATCTTCTTACAATTCAAATCAAGCTTTGCTGGGTATGAATCCATCAGAAGAAAACCAATATTATGATACAAATATCATTCCCACTGTACATCCTGACTGTACTAATACATATTATTTACAAAATTTAATCAAAGGTAGTACAGAAACTAATGTAGAATATTTACAAAATACACATTCATTTGCAAATGCAAACATGGATCAAGACACATACACATCTAATATTTCTCAAACATTTTCAAACAACAATCACTACAACACTAATCTACAATATGAATACTCATGTCCATACAATAACCAGGCAAACATTCCACAATCTGGACATTCAGAGCAACAAGAACAAAATTGCAATTCAACACAAACAGAATCCAATGTTGAAATAAATATATCAGGTAGGACAGAAAAGGTACAAGCAAATGGTATGTAGCTGTTCATCTTGTTCTGTAGAAGAGTGCAATGTTACAAATGTACAATATTGTATTTTAAATATTTTTAGGAGTACTAGACCCGTTTTGGCCTAAAAAATCATCTAAAATTCCTGCAGACACGATTCTGGAGAACATCTTAAATTTCATCAACACCAAACACGTAGACCTAACAAAACTCGAACAAACGTCTTGCGTATATTGTTATATGGCACCCGTGGTCACACATACACAAACATCATCGAGTATATCGTGTTCTCAAAAAGAAAAGTTTGTTGCAGAATACAGGCAACATTCCTTTTCTCCGTATTGGTTGTTGTACAACGATACTTCGTGCGGAATGCGCATGGCTAATTTGCAAACGCAAAATGAAGAGAGCGTAGAAGACACCCGAGTACTTTGCACATCGTCGTCAAACAACAATTCAGATTTAAAGAACTCGGTTGAGGAGAACGAGGATTCGATCACCGACGTTTGGTCGCACAATTACATGAATTACGGATCGACGATGGAAAAGGATGTGCAGATATGCGAAGATCTGAACCCCGAAGTCACAGATTGCTTATTTTCAGCGATAAATACTGAACAATTAGTCAGTCAAACAGACAGTATTTCCAAGAGCCAGGCTCAATAAAAAAAAGGAAGTTATTAATAGTACATAGAATTGTATGTATTATTGTTGAAAGAAAAAAACATACGGAAACATTGATATTATATAATTGAAGAAGAATATAATTACGCGTTATTTATATATTTAACAGAAAGATTTAATACGGAAGATATAATGTAAATCTATTTTTGCAATATTAATAAAAGTGATAATGTTATAATTATGAATAGCAATCGTTATAATCATGGAAGAAGAATGGAATGTTTGTTTCCTTATTGTTGGTACTTCTACTAATGCAATAATGTCGAAAAATTATTAAAAAATGATGAAAATTTCAAATGCATATTTGATATTAGTAAAATTATATAAAATTATGTAGAATTTCTGTCGTAAACGAAGGGCAAAGAAACGAACGAAGAAATGATCGATATAGTTGCTTTAAAAAGTGACTTAATATTCGTTTATCATAAAATATAAAATTTTTCTTTCGTTTATTGTCTTTAACTTCGATTAATATATATATATATATATATATGCCTTGTTATATATCTGATTAAGAAATAAATATCAAGCAAAAGAATGATTCTTTCAAATTTAAATAATTCCTTATTATAATTTAACGTGCAAACAAAATGCTTATAATAAAATTGTTACTCACTTCCGATTCCTTCTGCTTGCATCTGCGTTTTCAGATAATTGAAAACTTTCACAGGAATCGATTCTTTTCTTCGATTTTTATACATTCCCCTTTCAGGATCCACATTTTTTGAACTGCTTTGCTTCTCGGATGATTTACCCGGTGTTACGTGCACACTATACATTTTTGTTTTAATCCTAATCTTGTAATTTTCGTTTTTCAAACACACAGGAACAATGAACCACTTGTTTCACACTTTATTTATAAAATATTGATACTTTTTGTTTAATGTTGCGTGGAAAAAAATGATATTTTCTGTTAGATTTTCAACAAAATGTACGGAAGAAAAGTTGTCGGGAGATCTCGTACGCAAGTTCACACCAAAACAAGATCTCTGACACTACTGCTATTAAAAAAAGCAATAACGCTATGTAGGTAGAGTGCTGCGGCGCATTCGCTCTGTATCTAATGAGGTACTCAAAACGCAAGACTAATTGTTCCACCGCTTCATTTATTTTTTGCACGAAGATAATTTTACAATTAAAAGAAAAAAACGGACTTGCTCAGTTCGTATTGAAATATATAAAAACAAATACTCATTTTTAAATTTTGCATAATAGGCTCTAATCAATTTATCTATTAACTCTGTTTATATGACACGATTATAAAAATTGTACATATTATTTTGCACAAAGTTCATACATTATTTCTAACGATACCAATGGTAAGAATATCGCACTGATAACGCTATTGACTTAATAGCTTGATTAACTTGCGTAATCTTAATTAATATATTTTTAATTAGTTAAAAGAAATTAAACGATTCTATATGGGCCATAAAAATTGAATTGAAATTAACTTACAAGATATTCTATAGATGTCGCTTGGTCCAGATAAAATATCTAAATAATGCGAGAATCTGAAGATAAATTTTCTCACACAGTTCACTCCTAACCTGAAAATAATTTGAATTGGAACTTTAATGCACTTGACAATATTTTCAAACTGTTAATGCTTCTGTTAACAATAAGTTTAAATTCTTACCTTAGATGTGATAGAATATAGAGGTATTGTTACAAACGTATACATAAGTCTTATAATAATCCTTGTAGTGTAACATAATATTGTTTAAACAATCAACACTGTTACCTACAAAACATCTTCAATAATGATAAGATCAATGACAATACCAATAAGTACTTTAACAACTCGAAACATAAATGCTTGCGATTGTTTAACATTTAATGGAACACAAATTCAAAGCATACGATGGAAGAGAAAACCAATTTGGTTACCAACAGCAAAATCTAAACTATTTAAGATACCGGTGAAGATACCATTACCTCCTGAGGAACGTGAAGAAATGCAACGTTTACACCGTAACTACAAAACAATAATGAATTCTATGAGGTATGTTACAACGCATTAATATTATTTCTAATAAATTATGATACATAAAGTGATACAATATGTTTGTTTCAGAATATATTTCATTGAAAAGGACATGGCAGCTATGGAAAAGTGCAATTTTGAAGCAGAAGAAAGCGCTAAGAAAAATGATTTTGAGATGTCCAGTTACATAAATGAAAAGTGGAATAGAACAGTAGCAGCAGAACGAGAAGACAGGCTGGCCAAAGAAAGGGAAAGTCGCAAAGAAGAAATTTTAATGAAACTGAAAGCAAAAGAAGAAAGGGATTTGACAATTCTGAAGAGAGTAGATGAAAAGATTAAAGAAGCAAAAGAAGAAGCTCCGACGTTTATCACTCGAGAAAATATAGATGAAGCTATTGAAAATGCATTGAATACTGTTGTAGATCATAATGCCGCGATCGATGCTAATGGTAATTTTTACACAGATCTACCCAAAACTAATACATCGTCGAATGTAATGAAATGAATAAAAAAATATTGTACAATAATCTCTTTAGGTCTTGATAACTAGTTTCTTTTAATAGTTATTATCAACTCATAATTGTATATTTATTTTACAACTATTCAATTTCGTTTAATAAATTGTTCTAATTCACAGAATATATTTATTGAAAATGATTATATATATATATATACTATCATGTATTTATAATGTACAATAACAAAATGTTTTGTAAACACATTCATTCAAGTTTGGTAAGCATACGTGCATCGCAACATGGTACCACAGGCAATAATCGTTCATTGATTCCTCAGCCTGCTTTTTTTCTTTCCATATTGTTGTACCTTTTATACCCTGTGCAATTTACACGCACAAGAATGTTACTTCAACAATCTAATAACGTATTATCGTCATACAGTTTTACAAATACATACAAATATTCTTGCGGGTAAAAATGATATAATAGTCTAATTTACCTGCATCGACGATAATCACAGATATTAATTCGTATGATGCCTATTCTTTGTAGTATTCACTGAGTTATCTTGTTAATTGTAAACACCATGAAAATTTATACCTGAATGAGATTGTGTTCGAACGCATGATTAAAAAACGTTTATATGCGACTCTACCTTGTATTTATGCATTGCGACATATTTGTTAAGAATAATTACTTTTACATTTCATACATATTTGTAACATATTACGGTGTAATCGTACTATCGGAATATCTTTGGTTTTAAACATATACAATTTCTTTAAAGAAACAAAAAGAATTATCATTAGATAGCTATTTTTCAAGTAAACTTCAAAATTTAAATATATTCAGACATTTTAGAACATGAACAAACGCATTTGATGAAAATAATCTTGTGTTTCAGCTCAGTCGTAAAATACAGAAAAAGACTATAATGATCTATTATATTAGCAATGCTAAAGGTATAATTCTATTCTGATATTTATTGTACGTGCTTCTATGTATATGTTCCTAAAATTTATGAATAAGTCTTTGAGTTTCAAAATCTCTAACGACAAAGCCTTGTATTAAAATACATTGCTACATATAAAACAATTGACAATGATCAAATAAATATAACACACTTTCATTTTATTTAAATATTCCATGATAAATTTAAGTATTACAAGCATAGGCTTCATCATTGACAAAAAAGAAACAAACTGATTAATTTCTAAGATAGCAACATAGATTGTGTCAACTACTCTGACAGAAATGAATGACAGAAAAACAATAATTACAATATTCCTTATTAAATTACCATTGTTATTTTTTGATCATTAAACATAAGTTACATAGGCATTTTATCATTTTTATAACTATCAACTATGGTATCTTTGACATGAGACAGAACTATTGCACTTTGACACTGGTTTCTAAGATGTATGTACGTATGAAACTATTGTTCAGAGGCATCGTTGAAGTGTCTTATGAACACGTTAGCAGAATAGTTATTATAAAATTTTCTGAGCTTTGGGTTCTATTTCATACGCCTATTTTTCTTTTTCTTTTACTTATCTTACACCCTACTTGTGAATGCTACAATCGGTTTCAATCATTTTCTGCGGTGCATTTTATATTTCTTACATAAAATTAATTCAGCTTAATCGTAGATATACAAAATTTCCTCTCTGAATCCTTGTAAAATCTATATGGATGTAGGACGTGTACTGGAGCACCACAATTTAAATATGTGTTGCATTCGTATTTTTTTTTTTATGAACTTGGTAAAAATATAGGATTTATAAAAGTTTTTTTACTCCTGTCTGTTAGGTATGAAAAATGATGGCACATGTATCTCTAAAGCGAAGTTGGCGATTAAGTATGCTTAAAAACGACTTTTTTCTTTTTATTTGAGCTCTGCATTCTTTGTTTGGTATAGACAAAAAAAAAAGAAAAAAAAATTGGTAAAAACAATGCATTATGTATTTTATCATTAAAATACAGACTTTGCAAAAATTTAGTCAATAACATTATCCTCGATTTTGTTATTCATTAACAAATGCACATCTTTTTTTTGTTATTATACAACCCCTTTCTCCCTTCTATCATCACCCTCTATTTTCTTTTTTTTAATTGTCTTTTTAAACGATGTTATTACATTATTATTTTTTGTCAACCTTTTTCTATCACTCAACGTAATACATAACTTTACACGATAAGAATAAAACATCTCATAATAACCGAATGCTTGCTTAATCAAGAATAACTCATTTTTTCCCCCTTTTGCTCATAATACATGCTTATATGTACAAAATCCTATTCGCGCCTGTATCAATGAGACTGATCTTGATTAAGATGCAATTGTAAAGAAATGCAAGGACAACATGAACACAAACAGCTAAATAATCTCTACTTAATGACAACAAAGAAGCAAAAATTCAGAATACTATAATGTGCATCAATTAGTAAAAACAAGCAGTAAACTTTTCAATTTACCCAAAAGTAAATAAAGACAACATAATGTTGGTATACATACATATACATATGCGCAGATATAATATGTATATATATATGTATATACGGATAGGTATAAAATTTGGTCAACTTTTTCCTCTGTATGATAATATTATCAAATATAGCATATATATATATATATATATATATAAGAATATTTTGTACGAATATAGAATAATAAAATGGTTGGTAAACAGTAAGTATAATTATTCAACAAGTACTACATGGTAATAGTAGTAACATTGGTGGTTGATTAGAGGAGAGACAAGTATATGAAAAATTCACAGGAAAACATGATCGGTTCTTACCCAATTTCCCGAAGTACAAGATCACGTTTTCAATGATTTTCTAATTTGTCTCGCCGCCAACAACTATACTAATTAATTAATTAATAATAATACTAACTACAGAATTAATTCGTGTTCTTACAGGGAAAGTAATGATAAAAAGAAAGAACAGACATGAAATATCATTATGAGCCCAATATTGCAAGTATGTAATGATTTTTTGGTTGTAAAGTATAAAACAGACAACACGGAAGGTCGTTCGAATAGCACAATACCAAATTACTGTCAGCACAACTAATGTATCTTTTTAACTATTCAATTGCTCCCATTAAATGTTCAACTATGCAAACATCTTTCATCAACTCTTTTTTTTCTCTGATTGTATACCATCATTATTTCTCTGATAACTATAGATTCATAGAATGGTTTATATATAATATTTATAATAATACTTACATATACTAATCGTTCACTGACAGTATTTTGAGGGATACTGTATCATCAGAAAACCTTCCTACTATGCACACGTATAATCCATTTGTTCACTTGTTATACTCAACATAAACACTGTGTTTTAAGTAGGATGTATGTCAGTTAAGCTATCTTACAAAGTTAATCTCAAATAAACGAGATTATGACTATTAATGTTTCCGAAAGTATCACGTTTTACCCACGCATTTTGCTGAGCTCACCAGACCATGCCATGAAAAATGTATTTTCTTTTTTTTTCCTTTCCTTAAATCAGATATTGGCTGCCTATTAAAATATAAGTCTTTCGTCCTATCTTCGCTTCTTTTCTTTTTTGTAGATGCGCTTCCCTCTTCTTAAAAAATAACTTTTCATAAACAAAAATAATATCTCCTTTGCATAACGTTTGTACGTTGACGGTAATGCAAGGCCGTGGCACACATTTCATTCTACGCGTAAATCACGTGTGTAAAATATATAAAAAGTTTTATCGAAAGTATCGATCAATGTAACTCTACATTTCCCTCTAGGCTTATCTCTCATCGTTTTCGTTTAATTTTGTATTTTATATATTTTGCACACCCGATGCAGAATTTGTAGCAATGTGATGTCTTTTGTTGTAGTATTTGTATTATCCAAAATAAAACAAAATTATTCGATTGCCCGGGGACCATCTATTGGCATAGTATGTAAAACTTCATCCAGTAACTGAAGAGCTCTGTGCAAGTGTACCTATGCCAACCATATAACTCGTTTACTCTTTAACTGTTAAAATGATTAACAATAAAGAATAAAGGTAAACAAGATAGCACGTACCTCTATCCAACATGGAGTTTCTTTTATACTTTGTCGGGGATAATCAGGACCCCAGCCTTTTACAAAACTTAAACGTAAAATACAAAGTCGTCGGAGATCATCTACGCCTATTCCTGCAGCTGCGCTAAGACCTACGTTTTATATCATATAATTGTTAAGTATTTGTGGAATATTTACGATAATTGAAGAGTTTGAATACATACTTTTAGTAATGGGTGCTCCATGCGTCAAATGTCCCGCTACGGCAGCAGCCTGTGCCGCGGCTGCAGCCTGAGCGGTAGCGGCTTGTCCTCTCATCTGCTTGTGACATTGTCGTAAATCGAAAACTTTAATATACGCAGAAGGATAAATTTTATGTACGGCGTCACCGGGTGCACGGCCTGCTTCTCTGTCTAAATAGTAAGACTGTACAAAGACACTATGTTCACTTTGGCATCTCAACCAAACGTCTCCTTCGCCCCTTAAATCTAACACAACTCCTTTTCCTGAAAACGTTTACGATTGCAATAACCCATTGCTGGAAATGAAAGAAAAATATAACTTTATCATACCTATGTGAAGTCGCGCTTTCTCACTTTGTTCCGTTCTGTGTACATTACTCAATGCTCCTAGGCAAAATCTGTTACCGCCGCTTGGATCAACGTAGCCATCAACTGTTACTGTAGGACAACCGCTGCTGACTTTAAACGTTTCCCCAACTTGAGTATCTAATTCGAAATAGCCAACGGAACACCAGTACTCTGGCGCTGGTTGAGTAGAAAGCAAACCGCCGATGTTTCCGCCTACTTCACCTCCGTGACCACCCCCTATCGAAAGTAAGAGTTATGAAATTCATAAAATAATGTATGCACGTGTTAACTTACAGAAAGAGGTAGGATGGAGATGCCTATGATCTGGAGGCTGCATGCTTTGCGTGTACGTAAGAGTGTTAGCTCCCGTCCATTGCGGTGCTCCTGAATTGTAGGAGGCCGTGCCTACTGGAAATCCATTTGGATGATGAAGGTGTACAGGTGATACAGGAGAACTTTGACCTTCTCCTATTAAAAATATTAATTCCAAATTCAAATCGTGCATGCACCGCATGAAGTTGAACAAGTAGAATAACGTACCTAAGGATGCTGTTAATGCATCAACAGTTGGTGGCTGGTTGAGATCTTGAGGAGGAGTGTTAGTTCCATAAAACGGCTCGGTAGATTGACCCTGGGAAGGGCTCAGCATTTGCGCGCCGTTTCCTCCGCCGGTTGTACTCAGTGACTGCTGTTGGCTACCTACGGTGTGACTCATTGGATGTACTACTGCTGCAAAATTAAATGTATCTCGTACACAATACAGGCAATAAAACTTAAAATTTCATTTATACTCAAACTCTGTCCATACTTTCTGAAAGTAATTGTACGTGAAATTACTGTATACCTGAACGGAATCGGCGTGAAGCAACGAAAAGTAACCAGCAAATAGACGGAAAATAATAAGAATATAAAAAAAAAGCTTTCTATTATATACGTACGATGATGAATATTACGCGTTGTAGGATGATGAGGTGTAGGAATCCAGGTTTGCCTGGGGCAATTATTCTCATCCAATTTATTGTGTGGGTTACCATTATTATTCCCTCCCCCATTACTGCCAAACACACCCTCACCACTAGCTGTGTCAAACAACAAAAGGAAAAGAAGAAAGAATAAAGCTAAAATGAAACTGAACTAGCAATATAAAGTAATACTAAATAAAGCATCATCAATCAAAAATTTGCAAGAAAAAAATAAAGTTCTTTACAATCTAATATTGCAATAACAAAGCTTTCCTATCTTTTCTTCATATCTTTCAGTGCATTATTGTATAGAATCTGAATTGCATACACATGCTTTGTGTTCAAATAAATTAAAGCATTTTATATATAAAAACACATTTATCATCCAAATTACAGAAGCAATATAGGAACTTTAAAAAATTGTCACATTAAAATGTTCTGATATCATTAAAAATTGTATCATGTTATTATTAGTACATAAATTTTCAATACATGGTAAATCATTATTATAGTATAAAATCTTCAAAATGGACAATTAAATGTTTTAAGATATAAGGAAAAATGTTACTTACTCGGATTAGGCGGTGCTAGGCCTGGTATAAAACTCTGTTGAGAAGATTGACTGTTATTAGATGAAGTGGGTTGAGCAGGAGGATGATGTTGAATAGTTTGGTTCATTTCTCCATCAACATCCATTGCAGTTCCTACTGCCCCAGCTGCTGCACTTCCTCCACCACCAACCGAGTACTCATCTTTGACCAATCTACCTGGTCCCACGCCTACTCCAGATTGTAGAGTCAGCCCAGACAGGTCTGTAAAGAACGGGTCTGTGCGGGGAAACCAACCCATTCCATCATACACCAAGGCCACAACAATAAATCATTTACACTTATGGTGCTACAAATGAATTCACAGAAGCTTTGCAAAGAAACAATGCAAAGGAAAGAAAATCGATTGAAGCTCATGATCTCTTTATGAAAGTAAGCAAATAATATGTTTCATAACATACCTATGCCAGGAGATACAACTCTCTCATAGTGATATGGATTTACACATACAGAATCACATTTTAAGTCAAAAGCAAACTGGCAGTATTTGACATGTTTTAATTCGTTCTTGTGTAAATCTGGCCATCTCCAAATTCGTGCATAAATAACATGTGGAAAACCCTTACGACCAGCAACCTGTAGCCTACCATCAAGAGTTCTCTGTATTGTAACGCATTTACTGGGATGTGCTCCATTTGTAGTGATAGCTGTTATCAAGCTATCCAATTCGTCTCTCTTTTCCTGAAATACAAAAATATACATTTTTTCATAACTTGCAATTCAGTGTCTTTGTACAATAAATTTATTTAAAAGGTAATGCTTACTTTCAGCTTTTTCACTAAAGATTCAATGGCACGTTTGCTAAATCCTTCACTTTCACCACCTTGGCGGTGGCACATGAGCGAATGTACTATACTTAAACAAGCATCCGCACTAGTCGGAGCACTGGGAGCGATTCCTGTCATTTCTCTCACTATACATAGACATATATGTTGTATAGTAGACGTGTATCAATAATGTGTCAATGGAATATTAAAATTTTTAGCATTTATGCAGAACAACATGATTGAAACTTACATTCTGGATTAGGTTGCATTGGGGGCGAGGGATACAGATGACCTCCCCCGCCCGCCAATCCAACCATCTCTGTGAAAGCCGTGGCGAATACCGTTCCAATTCTTCGATTGAGACACTATTCTTATCCTTGGCTTCGACGTGCTCGAACTTTTATGATTTACCATCTAACGACGATCTACTAGCCATGTCGCGGACGTGGATTCGCTGAAAGTGTAAAACACTCGAGTAAATAGGAGGCGATCAAGTATGAAATATTAATAAACATTGAACAAACCTGATCGGTTGACGGGCCAATACAAGTTGATCGTACACGAAATAACCTTAATCGAATCGTTTTGCGATGACGTACCGTGAACTGACAGTTACCTCGAGTAGGACGCTGCTAGTTTTTTTCGGAGGTTAGATTGAATCGTTGCGACATCAGTAGAACCTGGTAGAACCGTACTTTATCTCTAGTATCTAAAACGTACAATTGGCAAAGCGACTAAAGCGCCAAAACTATAACGCGGAAGTTTCAATGTTTGCGCTCGGTTGTCTCATCTATTCCTTTTTCTGCTATCGCTCTTACCAAATTATTCCTTTTACATTATCGGTTGAACTTTCATCTATGTTCGTTAATTTCTATTTGTCAATTTGAACGGTATGCTCATAAATGAGATAAATAAACTATGATGTATCATGGAGTTTGAATATAATTGACCCTTACCAGGGGTTGTAAAACCTGACTTTTATTACTTCCATCCCCTTCTCTACTTTCAACCTGTTTTGATTTGATAGTACTGTTATTCAACCGGATGCGCATCGTCGGTTAAAAAAAGGTTTAATTCTTAATGCAGTTAAAATGTCATAAGCAACATGCATATATATTTCAATAAATAACAATTGTAATAAAGTTGTTCCTTGTATGTTACGATCACAAAGATACCTTAAAGAGTACACCTTATTTGATTTCGATTATATCCTAAATATCGAAGGAAGATTACATCACAATTAATAAATGTAATAAATAAAGTAATAAACAATTTGTAGTTTCATTTATTTCGTCAAATTTTATTCTTCTTTACATCACGTATGTCTAAAAGAATGCTCATAAGAATGTTATAAAATTGTGAAGGTATAATGTACGTACTTTTCTATTTTGTTATACAACAAAGTAAAAACAATTCTCTTCTTGGTTTTATTAATAAATAAATTTACACGATACTTGTGCCAATCGAAAGAACTTGTTACCAAATGGGGGTGTAACTCAGTGGTAGAGTGTCTGCTTCGCATGCTGAAAGTCCTGGGTTCAAATCCCAGCTCCTCCAAGTGTAATTTTTTTTTCACATTTTTCTTTATATCTGCACGAGATTATAATACACATATAATGCTATTTTTTAAAAAAGGTTTCAACACTTTAAGTGTTACAAACATGTAGGTTCATCTGAGCACCATTGAGGCATTGATATAATTAATTAGACCTGTTATTCAATTATCTAGTATTTAGTTCGTAGTATATTTATAGAAATTTTTTAACATTAAAAGAGTTAAACAATAGTTTCAATACAATTTAAAAGATAGTTCTATTTAAAGCGGTAGTACATGAGTGAAGAAGTAGATGTGCGTCCCGACCCATTGATAAGCACTTGAGCAGCAGGAGATATGGCAATTTCTAACCCAACCTAATCACTCCTGCGGCACTAGTACTTAGGAACAGGACAGGATTTATGGTTCCATTAATTGCGGTCCATCGTCGCGTTATGATTCCATCGATAATCATAGAATCCCTCGAGCACGTCGCGCTGCTTCAAGCTCCTACAATAAACAGTGATGCATAAAGTTAATCGTTTAAAAATCGTTCATAAAACAAGACCGTACAATAAATTTCATATTTTCCATCGTAAAAAAAGGAAAAGGTATTCAGCGTATTAGTTCTTGTACAATTAGGCTTATTCTTTGCCGAGGAACAATGAAGAGCCTTGTTCACAGCATCCGCGTATCTAAGAGCGTATTAATACGCTGAAAATATATTATACGATCGATGCTGGAACAAATGAAATTATCCTGCAAGAAAATCTTAATGTAACGTAAACGTGGTACGATTCGTTGTAATTTAGCGCAAGATTAGATAATCGACAGAAGAATACGGTAGCCCCATAGATATTGCGTGACACATTCGCTGCTTCGCTCGTAATCGTTTCACGAAACGGACATAAAGTCTTAAGCCAATTGAGTTAGCCCGTTTGGAAGAATTAGCTCGCTAATAGACAGATTCCTTTCTGAAACATTTCGTGATGCGTTTCGTTATTAAAATTTTATCAGCACGATAAAACAATACAGCAACCAATAGTAAAATTTACTTCATGGTTATTGATCTGGATACCGTGCAGTGTGCATATCATGGACACCGTAATGTCGCGTTGACACATAGTGATATTCATTGAAGCGACCTCGAGGAGTCATTAAAGTCGCCCACTATCGCGGCTTCTTCGTTCTTTCCTCCCTTGTTCCTTCTCTCCAAGAAATTTCGAATGTAAAGCAGCGCCACGTCGCAGCGTTTGAAACCTGTTGCTTCCGCCCTCGACGATGCTCCATATATCGTTCACGGAATAAAAAAGATGCTTCCAAAGGTAACTTGAATCCGTGTAACGTATCATCAACGACGTCAACACATCCTCGTTGTCATCGAGACGTATTGAATTATCGAGACTTTACTCGAATTCGTTAATTGGCTCCACTGCAAAACACAGAAGAAGAATAAGAAAGAATCGGGCCGAACGTGACATCTAATTTTGGATACTTGTTAGTTATTTCGAGGAACTAAGACGAACTGAACATCGTGAATAATAATATCGTGCACGGAAAATGCGTGCGCTCGAGATAGAGAAGAAGGAGCCTACAATCGAATCTTTGATTTCGTCGGTCCGCGTCCCTCCGCATAACGCTTCTCGTTTCATCAAACATCCTATTCATCGGTCTCCGCCCGTGGCACGAGTCGATGCGTCTGCTGCGAACGATTTCTTTTCGAATAGACTCTCTTCAGGACTTCCGTTCGATGATTCACGTGCTACTGAAACACAGAGAAAAAGAAAACGTAACCGGACCATTTCTCTCTCTGTACAGTGTCGGGCATTGTACCGTTTCCTTAGGGAAAATGGCCTCCTGTTCGATATAACACTAGACAGTTACCACGCGTTATATATAGGCTAAACGCGGCAAGTATTAGGTCAGGAAGTTATTTTAAAGTTAGTTGGTTGAAAGAAATGAGAGGTTGTAGTTAGATGCCTGGTAACTTTTGAATAGTGGGGCTTGCTTCCCCTACGACGCCAATTTCCCCGAGGAAGGCTATCATGCCCAACAATGTACATCGTTATCGAATAGATTAGGCGTTCGTGAAACGAAATGAACGTACGCAGGCTGGCGCAAGAGGGTCGCTTTAAAAATGCAAATCCATCGTAAGCCAAAGAGGATTATTAGAAGATGTCGCGGGTATTGCGGATTCAGCTGGTCCTCCTTTTCCACCACGCATCTTGCACGCACAAGCTAGCGTCGTTTTTTCGTCATTCGACGCGGATCAGATGTACGAAAGTAGGGAGAAAAAAAGGGATGCGTTGAACAGAGAGGAACGATAAAGCGAACACATAAGAAGATCGGAAGAAAAAGGCAGAGAATTCCAGAAAAGGGGAAGTCATGAAGCATTTTAGAGAGGGAGAAGCGGAGGATAGGGGGACGGATAGAAGGGAGCGGTAGAACCAATTAACGTTAATTTCTGTTAATGTCGGCTCCCTCTGGGTGTTCGTGAAATAACTCGTCAACTTATTAGGCAACGATGCGCGAATTGTGGGTGGACGGGACGGAAAAAAGGGGCTTCCCAGAAGCTGACTAGCGATACTCGAGAAAAATCTCGCGGTGCCACCGGAGACCCTGGGCCACCGTGTGTTCCGCCGCGACCAAAAGCGTTTGTTCTATTTTAAGAGCGACGAGTCTTTCGTATCAAGATTCTGTCTGAACGGACATAATTTTTCGCGTATAAATATTGCGTCACGCCGAACGATAGGAGAAACCCAGATAGAGAAGATGCAACGAGGCAACAGGAAGCTGCGAATGAACTCTCTGGCTATCCGACGACGTTACCGTTTCCGCTTCGAATCAACGAAGCCAGTTGCGTCGAAAAGTCTATTTGATCGATGCTACATCGGATTCTAGGACCTTCGACTTTCTTCAGACAACCGTTCCTCTCGTATTTCTATACACTATCGTTCGCCTTGGGGTCAAGAAGTCGCAAAGATAAAGACGACGCATGTACCGGGTGCTGGTTATGTTTTTAGAGCAAACGAAACATCGTTCGTAATTTCGATCGAATTCCGTTCTCATTTTTTAGGCAATTTCAAAGCGTTCCTTCGAAGATTTTACATTCTTTCCGGGTCTAGGTCACGATCGACCCGATCTCGATGTTCGAGGGTTAAAAATCGTACGGAACGTGAAAGGATCGTTTGTTTTCGTCGGTTGCGTTCGCAGTTTTCTCGATCGATGTTACGGATGGAGAAAAGATCGTGTCGATACGCTTTCCTTGTTTTATTACTTTGATACTTCGATGCGTGTTTGTCAAGTGTCAGGTTAGAACGATACTTTTGCGAGGTTACATGTGCGGTCGCATGCGATCTCGTTTCAGATGTAAACCGAGCATGGAAAAACATAATGTGCGGAGGTAGTTGGGGGGCAATCGAGTTTCGAGGGACGCGCGAACAGTCTCTATGTATCTTCGCGAAAGAAAGAAAACCCGAGACACGAGAAAAGGATCGTGTGTCCGTATTAGGATTATTTGCAGAGTATGTTTGCTACCGAAACGATCGAATGAAGATAAATCTGACCGGTTGCCGGTAAGAATTACCGGGAGATTGGTCAGCGTTTTCACGCGAAATGTTTTATTATTAATGATGGCCGCTTATCAAAGGTGACTTCAACGGTTAGGAGTTAATCTTGTTTTGCGTGATCATGAACGTATTTACGAGGAAAACGGGACGAAAGCTTTTCTCACACACAATGCGTATGAACAAGCCTAAACATGTGATCTATAGTATTGTTAATTGGGTTTTTAGTAATAAAGCCAAGAGAGCTTCGCGCATTGATTCCTGAAAGCAACATGTGTTACAAGGTTCCTGCACGATGTTTAACATACGAAAGTGTCGGGCATGACCGAACAATCAAAGGAAATCTCATGACCTTTAGCTTCTATTCAACATTACTGGTCATTGATGCGTTCTTCCGTCGTTATTAGTGTAATAACATGATACATTCGGCTTCTCGTCTCTCCCAGTGATTTCTGAATATCGTTCGTGGACACTGCACTGATTTTATCTCGATCAATCAATACGAAAAGTTGTCTACAGGAAACGCACGGTAATCACAAGAAACAGGATCTCGAATAAGTGAAATACGAAACGCCACTAGAAATTAATGGATTTTACCATACCTACGAAACGTTGGAAAATTAACGTTCCCGCTCAAAAGCTTTTTTCCCTTCACGTACCTCTGGCGCACAATTCTTCCTTTTCAAATCGAACGAACTACCGCTAGTTCAAATTTATAAATATTCGTACGGGATACATCGAAAAACGCGATTTGTACACTGAACCAGCAAATGTCCCGACAAATGATCATGTTTCTTCCCACGCGAGTAATTTGTTTCAAAGTTACAGTTGTTTGAAAAGAAGAAAAAGAAAGAAAAAAAAGAAACACGCGCACGACACATGCGACACGACGGCAGACCGACGACTGAGCGATAAACTGTTCTTGATTGGCTTAATATAGTCGGACGAGCGCTGTAATTGGCCGCTCCTTGCCGCGCGGGAAATGATTGGTCAATTTAATCCTAGAAGCACGGTGCATTAAGCATTCAACCAGCGTTCAGTACCTATTAACGGTTCGCAAGAGAGGCACTGCCACTGCCACCGCCATCGTTTTTCTCCGCTGTGTGACGGTACACCCAGTCACGGTGGTGGTGTATATGGTTCTTTCTTTATCGTCTTTTACCCGTACACTATGGCCTCCAAACCATTCTCCTCCTCCCCCGTCTGCACCTCGATCATTCTCTCTTTTTTTCTCTCTTGCCATCGTTCCAAATCAATTTACCAATTGAAATCAGTGCCGGACAGTGAAGAATCGCGTCACTGAATGGTCGGCCAACCGACGGGCAATATGCGTCTCCCCTGTGCCTGCCTTCCACCGCTTGTTATCAAACCATTCACCGACTGACCAAATCCTTATTGCCCTGCCTTGGCGCACGATTTGAATCGCGCGGCTGACGACACAACCATCCGCTAGATTCCCTCCTATTGACAGTGCTTTTCAACCTTCGCCTCTCCATCGATTCAATTATCCCGCCTTATTAGAATTCGATTCGACTATCGAACTGCGCATGAGCGGAAATGCAAATTTTATAGCTCGATACGAAGTCAATAGAAGGTCTAATATTAAAATAATATTTGAATATAATGAAGGGAATAGTTATATTTCAAATGTATAATAAATAAATTATATTAAATCATCCTTATTCTGTTGTAATTTATTTTCGTATTTGAATTTGTTACAATATCGTTAGAAAGTACTACGCTAATGATAAAGTATGAATATATAACTAGTAATTATTAATATCATAATAAAATGTACCAATAAAAACGTTTAAAAATATCTTTAGAATTAAAATGAATAATCCATGTAATATTTTTACAAAATTTACCGAATAAATTCTTCTTAAATGAATGATTTGACGGCTGTAGTGTGACAGTTGAGAATCGCGGGCTGCGTTGATTAAGCGTCCATAGCGTTGATTGGCCGAAAGATATTCTTCCGGTTCGATTCGTTTCCGGTTCGTGGTCTTTTCGGAATAAGATTTCCCGCGTCACTGTTAAAAGTTTTCCGCGTATATTTTACTTTTACGAGTGCAATCAGTGGTTTTGTTCTGAAAATAACTTAATTAAAGTCTCAATAATGATTCGTGAAATATCTGTTAAGTGTTTTGAAGCCTTCTATTGCCAGAAAATCGGATAAAGCATCTGCATAGCTGCAAGGACCCTTTGACCGCGCAAATCTCCTTCGAACGCTATTTCAACGTCCTGTAAGTACGAAATTTAATATAAAAATCGTTACCTGATGATTCTTTTGTCGAAATATCGAGAAAGTACAACTTTTTACTTCTTATCACCCCTTGAAATGACAGTCGTTAGTGCGCGTCTGTATGAAAAGTAATCGTGTCGAGGTGAATTTCTATAATATCACCTACGGCACCACTACTTAGCAAACAGGCCGGCAAATTAAATTAATTAAATTAGAGAAACAATTTTTCCTCGATTCCTCAGTCCTTGACAATTGCTCGACGACTGCGTTACACAAAATTCAAACCCCAATATATATGTACGAGATTAAGGCTAAAGTTCAAATTTTCCTTACCTAAATTAGTCACACGATTGTTTCTTATCGTATTTCATGGCTATTTTTCCTTTCAACTTATCGTTGAAATCGTGACCAAAGAAACGTATTCGATCTCGATAAAAGAATCATCCGTTAATAGGGTAGTTATTCGATTTATCGATACTGTTACGTGAGACACCTGTTGAGAAAATAGTTTAATTTGTGAACGTAGCAACGAGCGTCTTACTTTCCCGCCCATTATTACGGTCACAAATCGAAATATCTTCGTTGATTGACTGAAAGTAATTAAAAAAAACTTTCAATTACCATTAAATTATGAAACTAACAAACTTTAGGCTAGAATATTTCAATTAGTATTAATATTATATTAATACTACAAAATTACAAAATTTATCATAGCTTCGTCAATTTTAAAGATATCGCAATGAAATTTACATGGTATACGTAAAATTTAGTCAATAATTACACATACCTTATCACGTCATGAGACGTGAAAGCTATCGCGTATCGCAAACTGAGCGTAAATTCGTTCAAAAACAATGCTATATTCCAAATAGTTCTATCAGTTCAAATAATTGATCATCAGGGTGAATCATCGGTGTTGAAGCGTTTCAAAGTTGTCTCTTTTTTTTCTTCTGCACTCGTGTTTCTCGATCGTCGAGACTAGAAATTCGTTGAGCAAATAATTGGTCGAAGGGCCGTGAGTCGGTTCGTCCGTGCAAATTGACGAAGAATGACGGTAGTCATATGTGTATAGAGGAGGTTTAATGGAGGAAAAGGACAACTTGCCGATTGTATGCGATCCGTGTGTGCCCCTATGTTCCGACGAGCGCGTCTCATCGCGTGTTGCACACCATTAATAACTAACGCCATGGAAATAGTTTGGTCATTTCGTGATAATAATCGTACGAGTCTCTCGGCTCTGATAGAGATCCATGCTCGATTTTCTCATGCGGGTCCATTTTACTGATTTAAAACGACCTACGGCCACGTGCCCCGGTGCTACCTTTTATTAGTATACAATCGCCGTGTTACGTGGCCTTTTCTTCCATCCACGATCATCCATTGTCCATCGATTAGAACCGCCACTTTCATTCAGGGCTCCTTTAAATAAAACGTGAATCGATTTCGATGAGTTTATACGCTCTTTCAAACAGTTAATATTAAATGTTTAGTTATTTATAAATCCGTTACGCTGATAATAGGAACAAGTAGAATTGTAATAACTGGGAATACGTATTCTCGTTGCATATTTTTAAATTTAAATTTCTAATAGATTTTATGTGCTTTTATCACTAAATATCATCTAAATTATTAAGCTCGGGAATAAATCATAACTGATGTCCAAACTAAGTCTATAATTACTCGAGCAAGAACCGTAACCGTTCCAATGGAGTTAGCGAATCAATATCATTACTTGATTACCTGATTAATTTTGTGGAAACACAATTCTATCAAATGCAGAATCATCGCATATGTTATTCTCGTAGAGCACGTTGATACGATTTAACTGGAGAACGTGTTAATTGTCGCGGACATTGTCGGTATTCACCCCTTGTTAAAATTCTAGCTTTTTATATCTCGCGAGGATAAGTAACACGATTGTACACAATTCGATTATTCGTCAACACGTATATGAGAACGGTTTAAGCCGAAATGAACGATGTCGTCTGAAATCCAGCTCGCAACATGCAGAGGCCACACGTGCACAGGTGTTTTCTCGAGATCACGTGTGCCACAGATGCCTTTACCAATAACGATATACATACTATAGTCGTTCTTGCTCCCGAGGAATATATATTTGACTCGTTTTAGATCCGAAATAGAATCATTCGTACTCGCTTCGTCTTGCATCGATCGAATTTAGATTATACAAATTTAACGACGATTGTTAGCCGGGGATGGTACATTTAGCCCTTTCAGTCTGGACAGAGTACTTGATGGCTCTCGAAAAATGTGATACTTTCAATTCCTTTATTTCAATATTGTATTCTAACATAACTTCGTGAAATAACATTTTTTGGACGGCTACTACTTTGAATTAAAATCAAGTTTCTGAGTTCTTAAGAGCACAATGTAGTTTTTATTAAAGGGTGTAGCGTTTCTAGTCGGGGCGAAAGAGTTAACAGGTGGACAGGTTGGTCGTCATCGCGCAGTTTTTAGCGGATTTTCCTTGGATTTCCAGGGAAAATTGATGATTGAACGAGGGAATGGCCCCGGTCGAGCAATTTAGAAGAGTTTATTAAATTGGGTAGAATGCTGTGCGTAGGCCTACCGCCGGATACTCGGAGAATGAATCTCATCCAACGAGAGGAAGTTCGAATTAACTCGAGCCACTGTCAAGGGGGTAACCAGCGAACCCCATATAACCATAAACTCTTGTCCCATTTATTCTTTGCACATTTTGTGCGTCACGTGTACAACACGGTAATCTATGTACGTAACAACACCACGATCGCTTTAATATTCTTCCATCCAATGCGAAACTTAACGCTGGGGACTATCGAATTACACCTTCATAGGTGGTCTATGAATTTTTTTCATGGATTAAAAATAATTTGATTATGTATTCGATAAATTAGAAGGTATAGGGATATTAAGTTTCCAATAGAACTGTACAAAATTCAAATAACTTTGAATTCCACTGATGTATTAAGCATTGAAATTTCGAATATTTGAATATTCATAGACTCAGTCTGGAACCGTTTGGAATTTTATAGAATAGGATCGATGAAATTTCGCGCGATAATAGAGTTCGAAAGTGCAGAATGTAATAGAGAATTAAGACTTATTAGAATCATTTGACCCTGCTTCTTTATAGCTTACTAAGACTTTGATGAGTTTATTTTATCTCGGATAGGTGGGGGGGCCAAAGGAAAGGAGACGAAAGATTGTACGTATCGATGAAGGAGGAAAGACAGAAAAGTATGCCTCGTGCATTGTGTTGCTTGAATTAATAGTACTTTGATAGTGTTCGATCTGCGTGGGTGATCGTTCGAATCGATAATTCGTTTTCTCGTTTTCAAATTTCCTAGAAAATTTATTCATGGAATGTACAATATCGTTTAATGAAATATTCACATACGAATGGTACAATAATGTACAGAGTATCCTACACTGTGTGAAATTATGATAGTTACATTTCAAATGAAAAAGTTTCAAACTTCAATAAATATCTTTAATCTATACACGCGATAATATAGAAGACTGTACACTTTATAAATAATACTACGTCATTCGCATATTTAACATTGTCAATGGCTCGCTATTCGCCCTTTCGCAAATAATATCCACTACACTCGGTTCCATCAGAACTGGCTCCAAACATCTATGCACGGCGCTTCCAAGTATTTCATCCAACAGAAAATGAACGACACTGCAAAAAGATGTTTACTATAATATCATCGCATCGTACAATATCTGATAACTTACTTCTCATCAGAGACGAATCTCCATAAGTACAGTTGCAGATAGTGAGTGTCCACTTGAATCTGCTGCAAACCGTATTTACTGAAGGTCCTTAATCTGACACATTCCAGGAAGGTCTGCGGGCAAAGATAATTAAACTGTTTCAAAATTTTCGTACAAAACAGAACGTCGATTCTCGATAAACGACGAATGCACAAAAGTATGTTGCGTAGTATGCAAGTGGACGGAGAATAAAGGTATCCTCGCGACGCAAAGTGGATAATGACCGTGCTATTTTATCATTGTAACTGCTCGAACAGCACCTGTTTCTATTACGGTACCGTGTCTGCTAAAAGTATATCACCTTTAAACTGATCTTGATGATCCCGGTCAAGATAGAGGCCTTGTTGAATTGTACCGATGAGAATATCTCGATACGTTCAGAAAATAATTTATGAATGTTCGTCATCAAGGATGAATCTATATGGCTGGGCGTGTACGACGACCAGTTGGATCTGTAGTGATGCCTCGACACGCTCACGCTGAAACAAACAAACAGTTTATTGAAACTATTGCTCATTGGATGATAGAGACGATTTTGAGCTTTAACTCTGATGGCCAAATCTCTTACAATATTAACTTTTGAATGACGAAGCCATAGAAAACATGTACTATGGTATTTCCATCGTTAAACAATAATATTTTTGTACAAAGGCGAGACTTAAAGGGATACTTTAAAATTTCATAAATTAAAAGAGAAAATAATTAAAAATTCGTCGTTCGAGAATACCTATGAGTCTTTCTACTGCTGTCGCTACTCCTGTCGACCTGACCGTCTGAATCGTCGTACAGAGCAGCAACTTGGGTATCGATCTTCGTTATGTCCTCCACGACCCTCTTCATCACAGATCTGACCGTTCTTGGTTCGATGGTGTGCAACCAGTCTCTGGTCTCCACTGATATTCTTAACATTTGCGACACAGCTAAGCCTTGAATGCGAACGTAATGGTTCAGCAGGTTTTGTGCCGCTTCTTGAAACTTCTCGCACAGCTCCAAATCGGTGGTTACATTTCCAACCGATGTGTACTGCTCGATGTTGAACAAATCGTTGGTGGTAGTAAGCTGTAATTGAATAATTTAGGACCACGTATTCGCTTCAATCACATTCCACCGTTTGTCTTACCAAATACTTCACGTTATTCTCCTTGTATTCGATACACATTTTGCTCAGTAACAATAGAAGGGTGGGTGGGAACTTTGGAATATCGGATCCGCTGCAGAACCCGCTCGCAGTTGCCATTAAGTGGTGCAGGAATCCGACTACCAGACCTTCTCTAACTTCGTCCACGCAAAAATTCTCCAAGAATTGAGTTTTTAAATTGAACGACAGATCTGGTTGCAAAAACACCTGAAATTTTATTATTCAGTGTTAGGTAATTGGGATTTTAAGATGAAATATTAAAGGGACACCAACCAGGAGATCTTGTAGAACTCCTTTGACTTTTTCAATGGTAGGCATAATCAGTAGTGCCTGAAGTTCAGCCAAACTGCCGTCTTCTTCTTGGGACACTTTGGTCGCTAATATTTGTCTTACTTTGACCAGTGCCTCGTTCAGATGAGACTTCAAACTGTCCAAATGGTTGCGACATTGCTTTCTGCCCGCATTAACGACAATGTCCGTACCTATTCTAGTAAATAAGAACATAAGCTTTAGCATATACCTTGAATTTCATTTATTTAGCCAAGTATCTTTATTACCTTGCAAAGTCTGTCTCTGTGCACAGCATGTTCATAGCCTGTAGCCTTCTGTGGAATTTATCCAGTGCTCTGACCAGCACTGCTGTATCAGCCACATTCTCTACCCGTTTTCCAATAAGATCAAAGTACCTTTTCATGTTTCTTATGATAAAATTGTTTAAACGCGAGATGGTTTTCGTTTCGAGATCATCCGTGAACTTATTTTCTTCTGAAAGTGCTCTGTTTACAAACATATCATTGTAAGATGCAACAATGAGACACAGATCGCTTAGAAATCCTGAACTGGCCATATCTACAAATTCTATGATATCATTCTCACACATGTCTTTCAGAATGTTCAACTGTTCCATTAGTCTGCCATCCGCATGTGTTAAAAATTCAGAGCACAAAGAGTCAGCTGGTTCATTTAATTGTAGTAAGAGATCTACATTTTCAGCTAAGGATTTGGTTGATGCATCCCTTTTATGAAACTGCATTCTTAATCTTGATTTGAGTTCCTCTAAAATATCTTCACAGTCTTTCTGGATTCCTTGAAAGGATGGCACGTTGCCATATTGATTCAATACTCTTTGTGCATGAATGTAATACTGTACAGCCTAGTAAAAATTAAAAATAGTGCTTTATTCATCTGTGATTTAGTGTACGTATGAATGAAATGAAATAGAACAGACCTGTCTATAATTTTCTTCGTTTATCTTGTCATTCAAGTTGCCAGGCAACCTGAAGAGGAACTGCAATTTTTTTAAGAGAGCATGAACTGATGATAACTTGGAAATTTGTTGCCTAGTTCCTTGTAATGTTGAGGAGATTTGTTCTGAAAAAGAAGTGATACTATCCATGTTTTTTGCCAGTAGGTCCATACTTTCCTCCATTTCTTTGAAGTCAGTTTTCATCTAAATAACAAACACATGTATCATACATGTTACACAGTTACAATACTTAGCAAATTCAATTGATGAAATATTTTGTACCTTCCTAATAGTGTCTGTAGCGGATATAAACTTATTATAATTTTCATACACTAATGTTTGCATGTCAGAATGCAATGCTTGTGTATTTTTTATAATTTCTGCTTCATGATCCATGATTTGTTTCAATGTACATTCCTGTAAAAAATGAGAACATTGTTGTTTGCTGTCAAATTACAAAATACAACCAAAACATAGAAGTGAACTTACTTTTAACAATTTTTGAAAATACATGTCAGGATTAAAATGCTGTCCATTAATATCGTACGGATTGTTAGAATTTTCTGCCATTTTTCGTACTTTGTTATTGCAACTAAACTATTTTGACAGCAACAGCTTTTTTTGGAGAAAATTTAGGTTAGTGTACCGTGGTGTACCGAGGTTGTAATATTTCACGAAAGGTTAGGTGAAAAATACTGTTACGAGTAACATAACCTTTTAAGAGTCTTCAGAAAAAACACAACAAGCGTAATAAAGTGTATAAAAAGTGACTTTTTAACTCTTTCTTGAAAGGATAAAGTGTTTTAAAGTAAATGTTCATCTGTAAGATTTTCTCAATGTTATTTGCTTTTTACGAAAACGCTTAATACATAAGACTTATGTGTACGGGATTGGAAAAGGATGAAGGGGTTATTGTACCTTATCGTTGAATTTTATTATTCAAACATCGTGAAATTACATCGTATACAAAAGGACTATGCAAAAATAATTTAACTTCGATCATTTAAGAACTGTATTAATTGCTATGATCGAGAAACAACTCTGAAACTGAGATCCTTCGTGAAGTTGTATTGTCACAAGATGAAATGGTTTATTTGACAAAAATACAGAAATAAGGATTAAGTAGAAAAATGCCACATCCTTGTGTCGTATGCGGACGTTCGCGTATGAATCCAAATAACAGAGAAGAAGAATACATGTTTTTCGGATTTCCCGTTAACGACGAAGCCAGATGCAGAAAGTGGTTGGAATTCTGTTGTCGCGAAGACTTGTACAAACTTACCAAGAAACAGTTGCTCCAACGAATGGTTTGCTCGAAGCATTTCGAGCAAAAGGATTTTCAAAATGATTATTTCGATAGATTGAATTGCACCGCAGTACCTTCCATTTATGATCCTAAACAAAGCTTGTATAACATAACCTGCGTGTTGTGCGGTCGTTCCCGTCGAGATCCACCAAGTTTGGATTACGACGGTGCGACCTTTCATCACTTTCCTGGTGAAGAATTTCGATGCCTAAAATGGCTCGATTTCGTTGGTGTGGATTCGTATTACAGATTGACCAGAAAAGAGATCCTCTTTTGTTACATCTGTTCAAAACATTTCGACCATTCCCAATTCATGCCAGGGTATAAAAGTAGATTGGTGGACAATGCTGTTCCTAATATTCGCAATCCAGACCAATTAGATGGATCCGAACAATATATTATGGAATTTGTATCCGAAACAAAGTCCTATAGTTCACCAGAGAAACATAAGAAACTAGAGCCTTTACCAGCTGATGTGTTGGAGAGCCAAGCCTGTGCTGCCTGTGGCAGATCAAGGTCTGATCCACGAAACAAAGTAGAAAGATATAAGTTCCATCCCTTTCCTGCGTACGAGATTGGAAGATGTTTAAGATGGTGTCAATTTTTAGGTAGAGAGGATTTGTTGAAAATGTCTCCAAATCAAATAAGAAAGTTAGTCCTGTGTTCAAAACATTTCCAAACAGGACAAAATTTTCATAAAATAGGACCGTGTGATGCAGTACCAACCATAAGAGATGTATCACAATTAAACTCTGTCAGTTCAGCAGAACAAATCAAAGATGAACAAGATGTACTGGAAGAATCTAATTGTACCAATCCCAGCAAAGGAATTAAGAAACAAGGTTTCTCAAGACCCTTAGTATCTAGTAAAAAACCAAAGGTAGATAATAAGCCTACACCTCTTGCAAAGAAGCGTGGAAAATCTAAAAGGCCAACACTCATTAACATTCCAAGGCCTGATCCTAATAATATCGAAAATCGTGTGATAAGAAAATTACCGCTTCCTCCTACTTCTAACTGGAAGATCCAATTTACGGATCAGCTCCAGCCCATAACAATAGCGAATAATATTACATCAAATATTACAAATAATATTCAAGGTAACATAAAGAAAGTGATCCTACCATTTACTGGTGACATATCAAACTTAGGTGCTCCTATTCCAGTGCATAGTTTATCTAGCATTCCTCCAGGTCTGTTAATCAAGATAGATCTTCCCGAACAAGAGCAACAGAAATCCATAAAAGTTAACAAGAAACAGACCAGAACAAAAATCACCCACACTTCCACTAATTCTAACGAAATCGATCAGAGGCAACAAGTATGGGTGAAGAATGGTCAGACCTCGGTCACGTTGCCGGTGAAGCAAATGAGACAAGATTCGGATAAGAATTTAGTTGAATTTCTGTCGATCTCTCCGGAGGAAACAGAGGACAAGATAACTTCCGAGGAGATGGAAGTGCACGAAGAAGTTATATTACCGCACACGTTGGAAGTTTTGGACGAAGAAGCAGCTAATGTGAAGGAAGACCAATTTTACGAGGATTTCGAGGAGGTGGAATGTTTATCACCGAAGGAAGAGAAGCCTGTACGGCGTAAAAAAGTTTCAGGAACGATGCGCAGAACAATATTTCCAATCAGAAGTGAAGTTAAATATTTTTTACGCAAACTCGCACCCCATATGCACAGACTTCCCAGGAAGGCGAGGGCACAGATCAAACTCTCGATCGTTAACATGGTCATAGATCACCTGTAAATGTACCGATACATAAATAAATCATAAATTTTTCAGAGGATATAATTACACGTAAAACGATACAGATTTATGCACACTATATGACTATTTGTATATTAAAAGTGACCAGGTACATAATCTATAAACAGTGATAATTAAGATACAATATTTTTATTATATATTTCTAACACGATGGTGATAGGCATGATAATAATAACAGTAATATTAGGCTAAAGTAACAAAATAAAATTTTGTAGAGTACAAATACAAATTCTTCGATCAGTTTTACATCGTCTGTTTTTTATGGTTGTTGAGATGTGTACATTTTTAAACAAGATATTGCAATGTTGCGGAAATTTATGAAAATTCCATCATTCGTTTAAAGATTTAATTTAACATAAAAAAATAATATGTTGTATCTAAAACTTTTAATAGGAGAGAACTATAATTTTACTATGTATATTTATGTAAAACACGTTTCTATCTGTATGTATGTATGTACACAATGTTTATACATATATACATATACACAAAGTTACAACTATTATGTTGCAAAAATTGTATGTAAAAAGGATTTATTGTATACTGAACTTTTGTGAAAAGATATTAAAATATAAGATAACATTAATTTAAGTATATATCTTTCATTAATTTGCATACTTTTCTGAATATGTAACTAATTGTGATATAAAGCGGTAAGATCAGATTTTCAATTTTAGGTGTTTCAGCGGTATCATGTCGGGTAACATAGGTATCCATATTTGGTCTACATTTTGAGCATTGATATCTAACTTTTCTTCAGAATAATCGAGTAGGGGTTTTGTGAAATCTTCGTGTGATTTTATACTGTTTCTTACCCACAAAACCTTTGCTGAAGCAACTGGTTCTAACACACATCAATTAATGTTCAGTGGTTTATAATCACTGTAGTTGCATTTTTTGCTCACCTATATTTGTCCTGGGTAGTAAGCAGTGTCTGGAACCAATGCTATAAAACATAAAGTTATTTAAGTTTTCTTGGTATTCTTTGCATCTGCACAATATACCAAGGGGATGTTCTACACAAAGATTTGGTTGCATAATTTTTGATCAAATATAATACTTGTATGATTATAGTTACTGCCAAAATATTGAAGTTAGAAACGTTTGATGTGTTAAACAATAGAAAATCATTAATATTCATTGTTTGTCTTACTTGAACTGCATGATAAGGTGTAAACAGAAAAATGCACAAGTGATAACAATCAAGGTTAATGTTTATGTATAATACATATTAATACGCGGTATTACAGTCGTAATTAATTTAAGTAATACGCGTCTTGAACATAATACACTTAAGAAGCCAGCTTCTCTGTATGTATGACTTTAGTATCTTATACAGATTATACAAGCTGGATATAAAAAACTATATATAAAGAGAATAAAAATTTGCTCTTTCTCTTTTTGTAATACTTAATCTTTTTTGTTTTCGTTTGGTTATTCAGTATAAAAGCATTATTCAAATGTTTTCAAATAACAGTGTCTAACATCACTAGGCATTTATTCCATGCTGTTTGTACGTTTTTTATGCATATGTTTAATAAGTGCAAGCAGATATCAACATAAAATTAGTATAGATAAATTATTTACACATTAGACCTAACTACGAAGACTTTGGAGTCTCAGTTTCATTTCTTCCAATTCTTTATCATCTGCCTCCTCTCCTTTCAATTCAGTAGATGTAGATGCTGCAATTGATCCTGGTGTGTCTGTAACAACTGCAGGAGCTGTACCTAACTGGCCAGCAGTAACTTCCCATAAAATCTGCAACACGAATTAAATATAAGGCCTAAATTCTTTTCAAATATCTGATTACACAATTAGAAATTACTTTATCTATTTCCTCATCAGCTTCATCTTCCACTTCCTCTGAGTCTTCCACAGACTCCATGGTTTCATCCAACATTTCTTCAATGATTCCAGCTTTCATCATTTCTTTGGATAATTCTCTCATAGTGGCAGCCACTTCAGGCACCTTGACTAGTGATTGCATTGCTTGCATTACTTCAGTAGACTTTGACACTGAACCTGCCACTCTGATTGTTGCAAGCTGATTTTTCATTTGCAAAGATACAGAGTTTAGATGAGCTTTTGACGTGTAGATCTTGTTGCAAGCTTTGCGTGCACGTATTATCTCCTTTGCAAGAATTTTGCACACATCCTTATCACCCTTCTTTGCTGCTTCCTTGAGGGAACGCTTTACCTTCTCCTCTTCTCGTTGGATTGCTGTTTCATGAACATAATCCCTTATATCAGAGTCCATTGTAACAAGAGATTACTTGCAGTGACATACCTCTAACCTGCCTGTCCAATTGATAACCTTCCTTTCTCAACTTATGTGTCCATTCTTGAACCTAAAATATGATTTCATATAAAAATTAAATAGTTGATTATAATTCACTTCAATTCTAACCATTTCTTTTGGATTCCTTTCCTGGGATTTGCCAAACAAACCCATTATCTTGCTATGTTGACAGTCGTTCGCACCTGCCAAACATAACCAAGTTATCTTCCATCGATTCGAGTTTAACCATGGATATTACGTCATTATTATATGAGTCACCTCCGACAATAATAAATCACAAGGATTAAAAATCGATGATAACATATAAAACCGTACAGAAATTAACAAACATTCGTTACAGTAACAAAGTATCGATATATTTTACGAAACGTCAAGGCTTTTAAATAAGTGGCGCCTTTTGAATGGCAAACAAGTTAACCTTTTTTTTTTAATTATCAGACATCTCTTTATTTCGTCCTTGAATTACATTAAAGAAATAAAAAAAAGAAGATATAACGAAGTATAAAAAAAAGTATTAAAACAATTACAGCTAAGTAAATTACGAAATATGTATGATACGTTAATTGTACGCCTGACCTTCGATGAATGGTGTTGGGTCAATCGTGACCCAGATTTACAAAATGTATACAATGAGTACTCCGGCTAAAATTGCGCGCTTTAAAAATTGAAATGACTCACTTTTGTGCATTGCAGAAATAATGTTTGAAAGGATAGTCTAAAATTAAATTTTTAATATGGTTATTATCGACAGTTTAGCTTATCTTCCGTGTTACTTCACAGCTTAGCCAAAGAATTGGTGATCTCAGATTTTGAATAATAGAATCGATACTAAATTAATAATATAAGGTACCAAACTGCAAGCATAAATTTCCAAATTAATCGTTCGAATCTTTAATAATTAATTTTCCATTTTCATCGCAGCAACTAATATATAAAAAAACAAGAATTATTTATCAGTCAGGCGACGCGTTTAAAATCATATCCTTCAACCAATTTAATATACTTTTCACAAATTCCACCCTTTTATTCACATTTTGATCGATATTGCGCTGATATCGATATCCATCAAAGTTTCTCTGTTTATTTTCCCGTACTTTCGAATTCGTCACATCTTCCTGATCGTTGCTCGTTCCTTTTTTGCTCGTTTCGTTGTCGTCGGAGACCTGGTGAACGGCCAACAGATCGCGAAGGAGATCCGCGTCCACGTTCTTCCTCCTTTTATTCCTGAAATTCCTCGTACGTTCATCAATCTTCTCCGTCTTGTCGAAATTCCACGGCGCCTGTGCTTTCTCCAACTTCAAAGACAGATTGTATCTTCTCGCGAAACTTTCCACGGGCATCGAGAAAATGTGCAAGCTGTTGTCGCTCGAATCACGTTTCCATCTTCGATTCGATGAAAACAATTTCGTCGATTCATCGTCGCTGATCCTTTTCCGTCGCACGGTTCGTACAACGTTTCCCTTCGCGGGCACGCAGCAAGGACACTCTTTGTTTAGCAGGTGTTCGCAGACCTTCCTGGAAATTGAGAGCGCGTACGAGCCGTCCTTCAGTCTTCTTATCTCCAACGGTAGTTTCACACCGTCGCCTACGTAGTACAGTTCGGAATCTCGAAGGTTGCGTACGTCGTCCTTGTTGTTCCTGTTCTGCACGGAAATCTTGCCCAGGTAAGCGAGATCGTGTTCAGGGGAAGCTTCTAACGATGGTTGTCCCTCATTTTCCATTCCCACTAATCCTGAATCGTGTTCGTCACCTCCTGATGGTTCAATCGAAGATTCCTGACTTCCTGGGGCAGCAGCTACAACACTGGGCTGAGTTTCACTGCAGCTCGGTTTGTAATTAACTTCTGGTAGCCCTTCAGCGCTCGATGTCATTGGATCTTCTTCTTGGTTGGATATTCCAACTACACCATCATCCATGGGCTCTTCTTGAGCATCCTCCTCCGAATTGCTTTCGTAGACTTCAGGGTTTCCTACGTTTTCTTGAAAGTTTGACACAGGAAGAGGTTTCGCGGTTAAGGATCCATGTTCTTCGGGTTCGTCTACGCCTGCCTCGCTCTTGGCTATTTCCAACAGCTTCTGCATATCGATATTTGATACATCTAGGTTATCAGAGTCTGATGATGCACCCTCCGTTATCGAATCTTCTTCGCTTTCTTCATCGTCCACCTGCATGTTAGACAGTTCTTCGTTCAGGGAGCTTCGAATCATCGAATCATCCACATTTTCTTCGTTTTGTGAGTCGAACGCGTTCTTGACACTTTGGACGATCATGTTTTGTACGGCAGGGTGTTTGGCAGCCTGCAGACCCACCGCTGGGTCCCGAAGAAGGTTCTTGACGGAAGCTTGCACCTTTTCTTGGCTCGTTGGGGCAGAAGCCCCGTCGTTGGTCTCTGGTTCGAGAGTGACCGTGTTGGTGACCCACTTTCCGTCTTTGAACTGGTGCTCCTCGACTGCCATCGGTGGCAATTCCGTCTTCGGGGTGGGCGCAGCGGACAGCAGGTTACGCAAAGTGTTCCTGATCATGGTGTTCACCTTGTCGTTGTCGAAAGTCTTTCTGTCGAGGGTGATTATCTTTGACAAACGGTCCTTCACTTTGTCCATGATCGTCTGCTCGATCGGTGGCATGGTCAGGATGCTCTTCAAGTTCGGAATTTCAACAATCTCTGGCAGGAGGTCTTCGTCCTTCGTTGCACCAACTGTCTCTTCCGACGAGTCTTCGGAAGCAAAATCGTTGACTACAGATTTTATTGTGCTTTGCAACAACGAGTTGTCGCAAAAAGGTAACTTTGTGTCTTCATTGTCCTTTGACGTCGATTCGTCGAAAGAAGAACCTACTTCTGGGTCCTGAGAATTCGTTGCCTGTTCTGGTACGAAACTTTCATTCACTAACTCGTCTTCAGAATCAATAGGATGTGCTGTTTCATCCAGTGGTGTATCTTTTTCAGCATCTTCATCAGTGATTTCTTGTTCGTCACTCCTTAAATATCCTTCTTCCTTTTGTTCAGGTTCAATAATCTCACCTGGAGGTTTCAAACCTTCAAGAATGAACTCAGTTGTTTCCTCAACTTTATCTGGAGTATCATAATCGGTATTACGATTTAAACCATCATCTATATATTCTTTTTCATTGAAATCTGGGTTGTTTTCTCCCACCACAACATCTCCTTCTTCATCATTTACCCCATCGACGCCTTCATTACCCAAATTTGTCACTTCTGCACTGGGTACAGCTTCCTCAGGGTCGTTCAACGTACTCTGTAGGTTCACGTTGTCGTTTCCTCTGGCTGGAGCTTCTCCAGGTTCGGTTAATGGATTCTGCAGGTTCACGTCGTAATCCTGGCCCTCACCAGTAACCGGAAAACCGTCGTATGCAGTTGGATCATCCTCAGTTTCCTCGGAGTAGGCCTTGGACGTGAAATAGGCGTTGGTGACCACCTTGATGTCTGAGTAATCCAATCCCCCGCTGCCAGTAGTTTCGTTTTCCTTTTGAATCGATTCCGGATTCGTAGCCTGGACGTTCGATTCCTCAGCTTCCGAAGAATCCTCGGGGACGGCTGGTTCCTCCTCGCCTATTGAGCTTTCTGGAGGTTGCGCCGATTGCAAATTGTTGTCGTAAATATCGGGAGTTTCGTGTTGATCGTTGTTCGGAGTGTTTTCCGCCGATTGGGACAGACCCTGGCCAAGCGTGTTCGAAGGACACGGAGGTTGCCCAACCGTTTGTTGATCTTCGTTAAAATCGCTCTGTTGACCAATCGGTTGTTGGCCAACGATCGGGTCCGGTTTATCGGCGACTGAATTCAGAGGAATGTTGAACTTTGTTGGATATTCTTCGGGTTCCATTCGATGGCCGTAAGGGACGTACGGCACCCTGTTCTTCCCTTTTTGCTGCAAAATAGGGTTCTTGGTTTTGGGATTGAAATTCGAAGGTTGCTTAGGGTCGTTCGCGGGGGCTGGTTTCGGTTGCTTGCTACCCAGAAGCGGATTTCTGTCGTCAGCCTTCTTTTCCGGTTTGATTCTCTTCGTGGACGGTCGTGGTTTCCTGGACGAGGGATTGTTCTTCTCGTGACAGTAGCATATGTACTTGCCGTCGTCGAATACGTCGGTCTTGGTGATCGGGTTCCTCTGCGCAGCACCCACGATCTGATCTCGAGACTTCAGTCGTTCTTGTATCGATTTCAGGATCTCTTCTTTCTTGGTTAAACGATTCAGCGTTTTGCAACGCTTTGTTTTTTGACTGTGGCTCTCCGTTTCGTTGCAGCCAATCTCGTCCTTCTCCTCTGTTGCTGGCATTAGGATCAGTAAACTCCTCTTTGAGCTCAGCTTTGAGTCTGATACGCTCTCCTCGTGGACAGGTTGGACGTTCGAGCTGACTCTGCGAAAAGGGGATTTTTGTGTTTATTATAATCCTAACTCTAATTATTATATGTATTTAACAGTTCGTGTATTTGTTTTGTTTCAGCGTGGAAAAGGATCATCGGAAATCGGTGAGTGATAATATTAAACAAATTATTGCTTAACCCTTTCGCTGCAAGGTTTCTTATGTAAGAGTTGGGAATCGATTACTCAATTCCTTTATTGTTGTATTTTGATGCTATCAGTAATTTAAATATTGACATTTCACTCATTTATTTCGCAGTGAAAGAATTAACCCTTTTAGAAATTTATCGTACACATTCAACAAATATCTCTCTAAATAATATAAATAATGCAAAAATCACAATTTGAACTTTGAACTTAAAAAGCGGAATCGAATAAAAGCGATGAAACTTGCTCGGTCGCATAAATTGGCACGACAAGCGTGCGAGTTACATCGAATCGAAGGATTTTTCTTGAGAATTCTCGAAATTTGATCTCGGTCGAACGTGAAGTGTAATTTAAGCACGGCTGACGCTAACAGTCGCGCGGAGCGTCGGTTTTTCAAATGACTAACATACTTTCGCGCGCCTCGATCCGGAATTCTCGTCCGCAGAATGAACTCGTTTGAAAAACCGAAAGAATGTTCCGATGTAAGCACTACGCCGGGAAAAGCTAGATAAATGGTCGGGGATAAGGGAAATTTACGAGGGAACGGATCGTGCATTTATGCTCTGCCGAAATATATTCCTCGTGATATTTGTTGAATGATCTTTCGTAAATGTTAGCCTACCGCATATGTCCTTCTGTCTAAGGAGATCTACATTTCTCGAATATTAATATTAAACCTCGACCAAATCTCTTGTACCGTCAGTCAAAAAGAATCTCCGTGAGATTCAGTTTATTTATCATTGCTCAATTTTTTTTACAAAATAATGTATGTAGTAGTAAATATATAAAGTATTATAATTACCTTTCGTCTTCGACACCCCCATTGTTTACGAATCCGATGCTTTTCGAGCAAGTTGTCGCCACAAGGGTGAAAAGTACCGAACAGACGATAGTCGAACGATACATAACGAAAGTCACTCTACTTCAATCCTTTCAGAAGCAAAGGGACGTTCCGCTTAATTTCGTTTCACCCTCCGAATATTCAAGTGTTACACTTAAAGAATTACTTTGCAACAAAATATGTTCGTTTTCATAATAGAATTTTGAGTATCAAAATTATGAAAGGGTATTTTTCTTATCTCGATCCGATTCGAAGTGAACGGTATCAAGAACGATCGACAACTGTACACTCTGATGATCGACTCATATATGGGATAAAAATCGCCTGCATGTTTTGATGTTTTCGTATTGCAAAATTCATTCTGACGAGCAACGAACGTGTCGCAATCGTACAGCTGTAAGTTTGTTATACATTTCTTAGTATTTGGAACAGCACAGCAGATGATGCCATTGAAAACAAATTCGAGTCTTGTTTCTTTTTATTCACTGTTTTATTTCCTTGACCTTTCGAATCTTTTGTTAAAGTTGCAAATTACAGGGGTCAAGGAAATTTCATTGAAGCTGAAGTGAATTTTAACTTTGACTTTGATTCAATTTTGAAATTAAAAAATTCATTAACAGTATGATGTTGGGGGGTTGATACTGCATTAACCGACTTGTATGTTTAATAATAATCTTTATTCAATGGTTCGATGAAACGTACATAAAAAATAGAAGACATGGTACAAAATTGGAATATTTATTAACGATACAAAAATGTTATCCTCGCAGAATACGCGTTATTCCGCCGAGTAACGTGAAGAACTTTTTCACGTTTATTATCGCATTGTGAAACACGTTGCGAGTGGCGCCAGTCGATTTAGAATCGATCCAGTTCCGTTCTTCCTCGCTGCTGGTCGTTTCGTTAAAATTTTCATCCAGATTTTCGATCAGTCGCTCCACTGATCCCGTGAAATTTTTAGCCTTTTGCAAACCGTCCACCACAACGTTCTGCAAGCTGGGTATACTTTGCTGTATCAGCGATGGTAATCCATGGGCGTCGTTTCTCTTTTGGAAATTTTCAATCGGTGTCTTTTCGATTAGCGACTTCTCGACGTCGTCTATTTCCGTGGGTAGCTGCATTTTTCCGCTCGAAGAATCTTCTAGGCGCTGTAGCACTTCTGATGGTTGTACCTTGAAAAGTAATATTCGAAAATTTTGTTTATTCGTGAAATAAGGGATGGGGTGTGTTAGCAAATTAAAATAATAGTGATTTGAAGTAACCTTACCATATCAGTACTTTCATTCATTTTCTCTTCTTCCTCCACTGCCTCTCTTCGAAGCCTATTAAACTTCTTCGTCCATGGCAACATCTTCAGCAAGTCAGGCCTGTCTTCATTTTTCTTTAAAATTTCAAGGATCTTAGATGAACCTTCATTAAAATTATCTTTATCGTTATTATTCGGTCCAGTCTTTTGAATTTTAGGATCTGTTTCGTGCAAGAATAATGATTTTAACCATTTTGAATAATCATTCTTGGGTTTATTAGTTGTATCTCTTCGTCGTCGAACGTGCGACTCTTCAGGGGGGTGTTCTTGAGCAATAGCCTCAAGAGTAGTGTCATTCTCGTTACTTTGCACACTTTCATCTTCACCATAATCCATAATTTCTTCGCTGCTAAGCATCTCGACAGATTCGTTCTCTTTTGAATTTTCCATGCTCTCAAACGTCGCACCGCCAACGTCCTCTTCAGATTGCGTCCTCATTTCTTCGACGATCGAACGTATGAAATGATGCTTCTCCTCTATTGTGTTGTATCTCTCCAATTGTTTGAAAAGCTGTTCGACCGACGGCAGGTCCAAATTCTCTATCAAAGTTTTCAAAAGCTCCCCGGTATTTACATTTTCCGATAATTCCTCCACGGACGGTTTCAATTCGTCCTCGTCCGCGGATTTCCCCTTCCGCTTGCGTTCCGTTTTACGATTTTTCTGCTGCCTACGTAAAATTTTGCGAATCGCCTCCTGCAGACTTTTCGATCGGAAATTGGCCCGCGATTTCGACGGTCTCGGAATTGCCTCGATCCCTTTGTACGGTTTTAGAATTGGCTCTCCCCCTCTGTACTCGGAGGGATCGATTATGTATATCTCCCTGCCGATCGTGTTTTTCAAATTCGTGCGGTACGCCCTGTTTCGGGGCTGATCGTACTCGTAGTCGTCGTAGAAGTCGGAATACGGCGACAGTATCTGAAAAGTGAATCGCGAATCGAATAAATAATAATTCGAGCCTCTAATAAAAAGCGAAATTACCTGCACACTCCTCTTCCCCTCGTGTTCCTTCTCTCTTAAACGGAAAATTCGCGGTTTGTCCAAGTTCTCCACCAAAGCAAAGTAAGTTTTTTCATCGTCCTCGTCATCCTCATCGTCGTCTTCCTTCTCGTACAGATCCTTTAGTTCTAAAATTTCTGTCCTCGTACCATGAGGATTCGAGTGTTCCAAGATGGTCGAGTCACGGTAGTTTCTCTGGTTTTTGGGATCGAAGATCCTCTCCCTAACATTTTTAGTCCTAATAATTTCGGTCTCCGGAGCGTTCCTCTTTTCAATCGACTCGAAACTCTCTTTGTTATCGTCCTTGGTCGGTTTGTACACTAGGACACAGGCGAGTTTCTCGCAGTCCATCGCGTCTTTAAAATCATCAGTGTCTTCGATCATCTCCCACACTTCTCTTCTTCTCAAATTCCTCGTCTCACCGTCCGTTTCGCCCATTTCATTTATTTCTTCAGCAACGCTCTCGCGCAATTTCTGAAACGTCATTTTCCTTCTTTCGCGCGATTTGTCTCTTGGTTCCTGTTCTCCAGCTTCGTTCTTCGATTTCGACCTTGAACGGAACTTGTACACTTCATCCCCTGTCTTTCCACGAATCATCTTCGCCAACGCTGACAGAACCTTCGCCCTTTGCATCAGCTGCGCTTCTCGAGCCTTGATGATGTTCGATTTTGTCTTCTTATTTGATGGATTCTGCCTTTGCTTTCTAACTCTTCGAGAATCTCTCGACAGCGCATCGGTCGCGGGCTTTTTGGATGGTTTAGGAAGTTGCTGGTCCACGACCTGCCTCTTTGAACTCGCCACGGCCGTTTGGTCGACGTCCATTTCCGATTCTTCTGCGATATCCTGTTCCCATAAAGTGGCCGACCTGAGAGTAGTACTCGAACTTTCTTCGTCCTCCTGTTGAGTGGCCTCCATGCTCGTCGGGGGAGTAGAAATTTCCCAATCGTTCGAACTATGGTTCCCAAGGTCCTGAAGAGCGGCCACTGTAGTCTCCTCAGTTTCGTTCTGCCTCGGTTTCTGGAGAAAAAACTTGCTTCCTTGAGAACGAAGCGGCGTTCTGGGGGATCGAGGCGATTCGACGTCTTCGTTCGAAGTCAGAGGCAACGGAGGAACTGAAACTGGTGTCTCGGAATTGAAATTTTCAAGATTTGTGGAGGCTGCATCCGCTGGAATTTCTTCCCCTTCGTTTTTATCCAATTTTTGGCCAGAAATTGTTCTTTCATCGCGTTGAATTGGAATCTCAAGCGGCTGGTCATCTTCATTCGAAGCCAGACTCAATATTGGAGTCGAAGTAAGCGTTTCAGAATTGGAGTTTTCAAGATTTATAGTAGTTACACCCATGGTTTCTTCTTCATCTTCATTTTTATCCAATTTTTCATCAGAGGAAGTAATTATTTTGTGTTGAATACCCTCCTCGTTCGAAGTCAAAGCCAATGAAGAAGCTACACTTGGCATCTCAGTGTTGAAATCCTCAATTATTTCACTTGGAACTGCTTCCAAATCCAAACTTGCAATCTGCTTCCCCTCCTTCCTTTTTTCTCCAAAAGACGCACTTCCTTTCTCTTGGCCATTTTTATTTGAAAAAACCGTGGGTGGTGTTGCAGGTTGCAAAACTCTGGAGTTTCCAGAAGCAAAACTAGCTTCCTCTAAATTGGCAGGTCCTTTTCTCTCCATGGGCGCTTCCTTAAGCTCCGAAAACACTTCCACGTCCGCCATATCATGAGAATTTAAACTCTCCACCTCTGAAATTGTTGCAGACTCTGCAGAGTTTGTGCTGTCCCTCTTACTTCGACAATTGCAGGTCCCTGAGCTTCGAATCACCCTGCACTTGCAATCTTTCGAATTCGCATCGTCCTCCTTGATCATTTCCTCGTCCAGAATGGTATGCAGGTCGTTGACCTCTCTTTTGGACCTTCCATAACTAATCCATTTGTTTGACGATCGTCCCTGAACTTTTGGAACACTTTTAACATCGAATTTGTCTTCAAACTGGACATTTTTACGGGGTTCGAAGGTTTCCGCTTCCCAGACCTCGTCAAAACTTCTGGGACCAGCTCTGTCTTTACCCTTCAACGGCCTGGAATTTGCAAAATGATCATTGGGTCCGTAGAAAGGATAATCGTCCTCGTTTTCCATCGCAAGGTCCTCAGGATCCGTGATTTGACTATTTCTTGCTTCTGGAAGGTCTCCAGTGGCGAACATCACGTCCCCCTCTGGGAATCCTTCCACAGGATCCATCTTGTAGAATCCGTAAAACGCGTGCTCCTCGCTGTTGCTGTTTTCCAATTCAACGACACTTGGTCGCACTATTTTTCCAACGTTTCCGAAATCGTCGCCTTGTGACAGTTTCCTCGGAGGATTCCTCCACTTCTGGTTCTCGATCGCGCCGTACAGGTCCCTCTTGAACAACCTCGTCCTTTGATCCTTCGCATTTCTGTTGCCTGGTTCGTTCAAGTTCACGCGGTTCAGAAAATCGTACAAAGATTTTAAATGCTTCTTCGCGTTGCTCGATGGTACCATCCTGTTTGGCCGATCGGCTTCCGGTTTCGTCGATTGCAGAGTGTTCTGTAGCCTGTTCAACAAGAACGTCACCTGAGAGATGACTTTGTCGATTCTGGGCCTCAGTCTGTCCACCATCGGTGTGCTTCTTATCCGCACAATACGATTTTTGAATTCTTGCAATTTGTTTCGAGGCTCCAGTGGCTTTTCTGGGTTACTTCCGGAGTCCTCTGGTTCGGAAGACGAGGAGTCTTCGGGCTTTGATGGATCCTTCGAAGCATCGTAATCGTCCAACTGTTTTTTCGTGAATTTCCGCAGTTTTCTCAGCTCCTTTTGCAACATCGACTTCCTGGTTACCGGAGGAGCAATCTTCCGCTTCTTTTCAGTTTCCGAGCCCGATCGATCTTGCACGGATCTTATAACTTGAACTTTCACGTCTTCCGCACTTTCGGAATCTTCCCAGCCATCGAAACTCAGAGATGCTTCCTTTTTTGGCGTTCCATCATCCTCCATGCAAGATTTTATCTGCGAAAATTTTCATAAATAAAAGAATATTCAAAGTATGAGGTGTTTTAGCCAGTGGCGTACTCATACGAGGGTCTAAAACTATGCCTTTTGAAATAAAAATTTCTAATTACTTTGAAATGAGGAAGAACCCAAAATCCAATGCCACCTGGTGGTAACTGAAGCTTCAGGCCCTCAGGGTCGCTCAAAATAACGGGATACAGTTCAGGAACCGTGTTGTTGATCAAATCCAAGGTGTGGTTATTCAAGAAAACTTTCCTGTGGACATGGAAGTTGATCAAACAGAATTATAACTTTATTTTTTGGAAGATAGAAATGTACTCACTCGGAGAACATTCTGTTGGGCGCATCAAAGCCTGGAGAAAGAACGTATTCGTGAACCATGTTGATTTTGGTCCCCTTTAAATCGATGACAGCCTCTTCAGGGTTCAGATTCACGCCAAAGATGGTGACTGACCCTTTTTCGTACAACTTTGAAGGTTTGGTGCATTGACAAAAGAGGTATACGTGATTCTTGTCTCTGGGTGGAGTGTTTGTATCAAATACTTTCGGTCCAACGAGGGTTTTGTGAAGTAAAGAGACCCAGTAATCCTAAATTTTAGTACAAAGTAATTGTATTCGAGTGCTTTAAACATTTATCTTCTGGGAATGAACGACTTACTGGAGATGGCTGAGTTATGTCAATCGGTTGCCTCATTAGGACGCTTATTTTGGACCTTGCTGCATTACCCAATCTCCTCGCTAAGATTAATGCCCCGATGTACAGGTCCTTGTATTCTTCTGGCTTGGACTCCCCTTCGAAGAAAATTAAATTATTACACAGTCAAATTTATTGCACTTTGAGCTTCTTACCAATCCACAACGGCTGTTCGTCCATGAAAGGACCGATGACTTTGAGCAGTTCCTCTTTATCCTTCTCTAAATCATCCTGGTGTATGAAGGCTCCTTCGTTGTCCAAAGTGACGCTAGCAAAGTTGCTGGAATTGTTAAAAAATTGATAATTAGTAATTTTCAAGTAAAGTAGACACCCTGCAGAGAAAATTCAAATCGAAAAGTTTACGGATGCCAGGTGACCGCCGAAAGAACGGGGCCAGCGATATCGAAGTAATCCCTGAGATACTGTCGTTGCTTCTCGCTTCTGTAATCCACGACATCCGGTCCGGTAACGAGGCTGTCCGAGTATCGAGGAAATTCGTTCAATACCTTTCGTAGATTCACTGTCTGTCTCGCTAAATCTTTGGCCGGGATGTTGCATCCCGTCTGACATTCTAAAAGGATCCAATTTAAGCTAGATTTTTCTCGAGATGAACGATTAAAGGAAGGAAATCGATGAGGTAATTTACCGTATCCCAGCTGCCAGCTTCCGTTAAAAGCCATGTGATCGCCGAAAGAGATTATTCCCGTCGTGTCCTCGGTGTCTTCGATTTTATCGCGTCGATCGTCGGGACGGATGCAGGATATCACGTCCAATTTTGTTTTCTTCGCCCATTGATGAGTCAGAATCCAATCAGATTCTACCAGTTAAAAATTAAATATAAAATTACACAAGGTTACTTTTTGTCGTGAAAAACATGGGGAGACCAGGGTCCCTCGCACACATAAAACGATATTACAGGCATAAACCGATCTCACGGTAATTAGAAATCGAATTCCCGGCCTACTTTCCTCGTAAATCCCCCTCCGGACGGTAATTCTCCTAACTGGAGCATAAAACAACCGATCCCTCGGCCCATTATCACGGTTAATTTAGACGACGATGTAACGGACAGTATTGTACAAAGGAGTTACACGCGTCCGTTCGCCTGAAGCTTCCATTAATGTCTAGGAACGCGGGAATAGGGAACGGTCCTGACAGGATTTACTGGCAGAGGAGGACAGGATATAGGTAGGATTCGGTGGTGGTAGTGGCGTATTTCGTCCGTATGCCACGTGGAAAATCTACCAAATTACTGCTCTCGTTAGGCGAATTTGCACCTCCGTTCAGAGCAAGTTTTGCGTGTGATTGCCGTGAATGGTTAATGAGAGCCGAGATTCAGATACGAAAATAAACCGTCCCGCTTTTTTCGAACAATTCCAGTTCGACAAATATTTTCCCCAGAATAATCTAATTGCAATAAAAGTTCAAAATATGAATTATACTGCAATTTATTGTCAGTAAATATTGTAGAAAAATCATTAGGCTCACCAGACAGCAAATTTATTTTGTTCTTATTATCCTGCACGGTTGGATCGGTAAACCGGAAGGAAGTACCTGGTCCTCCGAGTCTTATGTATCCTGGAGCCATGGCTCTGGCCAAGTTTATGCTCCTCTCAAAATCTCCGCTAAAATAATTACGAAAAGTGTCATTTTTTTTGACGATATAAAGCCAAAAAACTACAACACAATATTGGCCACAAACAATCTTTTATTGATTTCTGGGTATGGCAGTCTTTTCCACCAAAAATGTGTATATTTTTTGAAACGACGAACAACGACACCGAGGAAAGAAGTAGATGACCGAAATTGAAATTAAAACAGGCACACGTTTCATTTCGTCTCGGCCAGATTGAATTGCGTCCCGTTCAAAGGCTGGACATGCAGAGTCATTCCGATGGGGTCTTTTTGCGCCCGTCCCTCGGTACCTTGCATTCTATTGATTGCTTTTAAATTGATCTCGAATTGTTTCACAGTCATAAGCGCGAAACACGATAGGCGACCTTTGAAAAATGTTATTTCTCGACTTTGTTGGAAATTTCTCTGTTCAAAAAATTGTCCGGCAAAACTCGATGCAATTTCGAATCTTTGTTCCAATGTTGTTTCAGCAAACGAACGGTGGAAATTGGAATTATTGTATTTGTTTAAACGCGGAGAAATTTGGTCAAAGAAATGTTATTACAAGTATTGGAAAATTTGAAGCAATTATCGATGTAAATATTTTTGCTAGAATTTAATTTAAATTACTCGATAATTAAAATTTAATTACTCGAACCGTATCACTTCCTGTGTGTTCGACGTACCTGAGCGCACTTCCGGCCAGCAGGGTCGTTGGGTCGACGGTGAGGCTGAGAAACTTGTCATCGGTCACAAAAATAGGCTTATCAAAATCGATGTTTAATGTTAAATCTTCCGCAAAAGAAGGAACCACAAGAACGTATAAAACGAACAGAAAACACGGATGCTTGGAACGTTTCATGTTCTTTTATTCTTTATTGAATTCAATTGATTAACTTCCCATGTCACGATAGGGTAAAAAGTATCGATACGTATCGCGGGAAGGTTTTAATCGCACTGAGGGGACGATTGTTCGAAAAATAATGCGCACGACACAGGTAACGCGATTTTCAGTCGTTTCGAAATCATTCTATGTCGGCCATTGCGTAAACGAAAAACACAAATTTCGTTCTGCATTCGCAGCGGAATTCGAGAATTCGTTTCTTTCACGCTCCAATTTTATCGATCTAGATTTTGGAATCGGTGGGTCATGAACGTCCCACTTAGCCTCTCTGTGGTTTACTTTGTCACTAATAATTAAAATATAGTATATGAACAGTAGAAAAATTCTAAAAATATTGAAAGGATCAGGGTTTGTCAAAGGAAGAGACGATCGAGTTGGTAACACGATTGATTTTTATTACATTTTATTCATTTTGTTGTTGTTGTTGTTGTTGTCGTTCTTGTTGTATTTGTTAGAACTAAATAACATAAACGCATATTCTGGGTTAACTCGCTTGTTGTTTATTATTACTCGTAATATTACTATCGGTATCTTTAAGAGCTATAACGACGAGGCGCGCCCCTAAAAAATCCTTCTCGTCCTTCTCTTGTAAGTTCATTATTATTATTTTTTATCTTCTCTCGTCAATATAATCCCTTTTCATTGTATCAACTATAAGAAAACGCCATGAATTTTCCGTACAACGTAGGAAGAGGAAAGCTCGATTATCCTTCTCTGTTCTCTCTTTTGTCTATCTTTTCATTTTATTTTATTTTTTTTTTTGATTTAATCCCCTTTCTTTGTCCACCGTACCTTACTTTTATTCGTGGATGTAAACCTCTTTGTTCACCCTCGAGATGTCCACTTTATTTTATTTTATTCTTTGCTTCTCAACTTTCTACGTTTTCGAACTAAAGAACCGTGGATAATTAATATTCCTTTGGGAACATTAGAAAATTTTTATAAAAAATTATAATATCAATGCGAGTATTATAATCTTCACTCGATTCACGTTTCCAAACTAAAAATCTCATTCCTATAAAAATATTACGGTTTATTTTGGTTCGTTTCGAGGGTGAAAAGAGGGGAATCACAAGAAAAAAAAATCAGCAAGATCGAGTGGATGCAACACGCGTGACAAGGGCAGCTGCCCCTTCTACTCACGGGTACAGCTACGAAATCGTGTCTCCTGTCGTGTCGTGTCTCGTATGTTCATCTCCTTGTGTGAAATTCGGGTATGTCTCACCTGTGTAATTAACCTTTTATTTGGCACCGGCGTACATCGATGCCGATTGAATCATTGATGCTCGATTTCGTGTCTCGAGGTACCTCCAACATTAATCTCAACTCAAAATCGATTCAATCTAATTTTCATCCCTAATTAAAATCAATCTGTGATCACTTTTATTAATCCATCGGATATAAAAGGTATGTTACAAGAATTTGGTAAGGGCGATTAAATAATTTTCTCCAACAGCACGATTATTTATCACTGTCGCTAAATAAAGGGTTAATCTCTGGTCGTGCACAAGTGTGTATGTTCAGTGTCGGTGTAGGTGTAAACAAGTGGTCTCTTAACGATTAAGTTACTTTATTTTCCTTTTGTTATATCAATGTATATATATATATTATACATAATCTAACAACAACATTAATATTATTCGACCCATCCGGCGTTTTAATTCTTTTTTCCTTGTTTTCCTCTTCAAATGTTACAGAATATTGTTTGTTTCTTTTACGCTCAATAATCAACTCATTCGTATTCCAATAATTTAACCGCTAAGCACACTACGTTTCATACAAGAGATTTTTTTTTGTCCTTTTAATTCATCCTTCTCGATCCTTCATTCTTTTTTTCATTTGTTCGGTGTCGTTTGAACTATTATCTCGCTTTTATCCGTGGAGCAAGCTTGATGCGATTTTTAGGGCGTTTTTCGTCGATGTCGAGGATCTCCTGTCGCGCCCTTCTGCTTCCTTTCGATCTTTCCCTACTTCGTTAACGATTACAATAAGAATTATTATTGGTCGTTGCACGCGGCTAAAAACGCTTCGCAAGTTTTATTGTTTTGGTTCGTTTTCGATTTTTCGAACGTCGAAATACAAAATTACGCAGAGATTGGTGTGAACGTACAGCAATTTTTGTTTACTTTAACGCTGGGACAATCTATTAATAAAACAAATATTCAGGAGTTAATGAAGCTAGTTTTCTTTTAATCAAACCAGTCGAAATAATAATTATTAATGATACAAGATATCAAAATATCAGTTTACTTTCATCGACATAAACGAAATGTGAAATTATTTTGGAATTAAAATGAAATGTTTAAGGGGTGGTTGTTCCAGCGTTAATCGATGTGTTTTGTATGGTACACCATGGCTCTTAAATACAGCGTTCCAACGCGTCTGTGTAAATGTACTCGTCACTTTCTTTCCTGTATAAAGACACGTATAACAGTAGTAATTATAGGCATCGATAATATTGCTTCTCGGTTCAACGAGTTTACGAAAACACCGGCCACGGTGATTGATACCTGTTCGCGACAATTGTCGCACGGCGACGTTGCTGTTCCCCCAAAATATTGTGAAAAATGGTAAAATAACAGACAGGATATTTCGATACCAAAAAATAATATTTTTGACAAACTACGTATTAAATTATTTAAAAAAACTTTCAATGACTGCTCCCTTGGCGTTCGGAACACGAACAGAGGAGGGCAGGTAGAGGGATACCGATCTCCTCCATTGTTGATAGAATTTCAAAATGAATTTAAAGGAGATTCGAAATCTCCAGCGACTAGGAGACTCCGATATAATTCGAGATAGGTGTCGGTTTCCCCCGTTCAATTATTCATCGTACAGAACCGTTCTGAAACTTTCAGACGTTTCGTTCGATGTAAATAGAATTTCCTCGAGGGTCGGGAACACGTTCTCCGAGGATCGAAACAGCAGGTCGCCGTGCATTCGTAGAGGAACCCTGTCCAAAAAATCGCACAAGTCTGCTCGCAAGATGTCCTTACACGAGTTTCTTTCTCCTTTCTTTTTTTTTTTATCGAATGGCAGCTGACTCGAAAGAACTCCGTGTCTCTTTGTATTTTTATCATCGAAGTTCTTCCTTCGTCTCCCACCCCTTTTCTTCCTTTCATTTCTCTCCCATTTCCGTTCGATTTTTCGTCTCCATTTTTCTTCCGCACCCACTTTTCTGTATACAAAGCTAACGACTACTTCATTTTACTTTACTTAACATCGTGATCTTTTTTTTTGCTGTTTTTTACCTCTATATTTTTTTCGTTTTTAACATTTTTGTCCTTTTTTTTTGGGTTTTTTTTTCTCTTTTGTTTAACGGTGTTGCTCTCGTACGCTTTTATCGAGTAACACACACGCACACGCGTCTACTTTTATTATTATTTATTCTTTGGTTTCTGTAATTAAACGATCGTCGAGATCACCGTCGTTAAATGGATCATAACAATATTTACGTCGATTTATTATTCTGTTTATTCCTCTTTTCCCTTTTGTTAACGTTAATTTATCATTATTACTTTATAATGCGTTTTGTCGTTGTCTCTGAATAAGTCGAGTCGGTTCTTCTCGCGAGCTACGCAGGGTGTGTAATCTCTTTCTCTCTCTCTCTCTATTTTTTCCTCTTGCCTGGAATTTTGAAAAATCTTTCGTCTCAACCTTCTACATTAATTTTTGCCAATGAAATTTAATTTTAACATAAAAGTTCTGAAAGATTGCACATTTTTAAATATTTTCAAGTAAAGTGAATCTGGTTGTTTATAATTATTTATTGTTATTTGATAAAATTGAAATATTTAAGAGTTTCATTGGAATCTTGGTCGATTAAATGATTTTTCGAAATTCCAGGAAGCACAGTTACGTTTCCTCCTCCATTCTTTTAATCTTTTTCGTTCCCGATTGATTTTCTTACTAGACCCTTTGGTTTTCTTTTTTCTTTCTTTTGTAACTATGTACATCGGAGAAAAAAAAAGAAAAATGAAAAGAACCGTACACGTCTGTGTCGTTAAACCTTAACGTTTCGGCGCATATCGTACCTAAAACGCGTTTTATACCTCTTTGCGACCTTTAATTAATGTCTCGTCCGATAATTAATTAAGTACCTAAGAAAAAAGGTCCTTTAACTATGTTTTACACGTTACTCGGACCCGTGTCTCGTTTCAACGAACCACCTTTTTTTTTCTTTCACGATTTCTTGAAACCAGACACGATTCTTCTTTTTTTTTTCTTTGGTTTTATCATTTTTTTTTTTGTTTCTGTTTTTAAAGTCTATGAAACACGAATCGAATAGATTTTTTTTAAGGTATTTATTTACTTTTTTTTTGGTAATATCACTTGCCACGTGCCGCGGGTAGGCAAAAGGGTGGCTTCAGGGGAAAGTACTCGAAAGGACAGGATAGGATCGTTTGATTTTTTTTTTTGCTTCTTTTCTTTTTACGTGCTAGTGCAAAAGTGAATTAACCCTTTCGTTACCGCAATTATAATCGTCCAATAAATATCTTTAATCAAATATGAAAATACTCCAGTGCGAGTAAAATTTATTTATTAATTAATTTTTAATACGCAAACTAGGAGAGACGCAGCGAAAGGGTTAAAGGTGTATATATTTCAACCCTTAAAAGTCGAAAGACTCCCTTGCGGGTGCATCACATTTGATACTTAAAGAAGGAAAGAATTATTAATGAAAGGAAAATTGTCGACAGTTAAGGGTCAAACAACGGTGTTTCCTTGAATTTGAACAACTCGAACCGCTAATTGCAACAGCGAGAAGGGGTGAAAGGGAATCAGGGAGATCGAGGATAGACACACAGTTTTTAACAAGGGAAAGGGTGAAAGGAATTCAGAGAACGAGAGAAAGTCTCCAGAATATTCACGCGATCTTTTCTTTCCTCCCCTTTGGTAAATTTTCATTCGTTTCGCCAATTCCACGTTGTATCTCGGCATTCGATCGAACGTTTCCTTTTCTTTTCGAATTTTGGACCGCGTTTTGGTCGTTCTATTGTTTTTGTCAGAGATGGGTTCCTCGAAATCCAAGAAATTTTCGAAATTGTAACGTAAAGGGTTGATTATGGCCACTGAAGCTTCAAACAAAGTCGACTTCTTTCGAGTTTCGAAAATTTCGAGAATTTCAAAACGAACCCACCTCCATTTTCTATCGTTTTCTTTTTCCAACAAGGAACTTCGTGCGAATCGTCGGCAAACGGCCCGCTTACCCAAATAGAGTTTAACCCTTTCAGAATATTATCCTTTGCTTCGTTTTTTATCGACATAGACAGCACATTAACAGCTATAACAGACACAGTGAAAAGAATACGGGAAGCGGAAGTTCCACTTATTAGAAAACAAGCAACAAAGTAGACAACAGATTTAGATCTCTAACAAACATTAAATTAATAGAGCTACAATTTATTCGAAATAAAAATAAAATTCAATATAGTAGGAACGTGTAGGAAAGAAACTTTAATCGTTGCTTGACATATTTGTGTTTTTGTTAAATCAATTAAGAGAACACGAGAACTAAAGGCACACAAAGCTGTTTAATCAAATCCATTTGATGGTTACATGTGTGGAGCTTTCGTAACAATACATAATTTACACGAGGGACGAGAATAGAGCAAAGAGTCGAAACTATTTGTTTTGGCTAATGTGTTTAGAGCAACATTCACATGCTGAAGTCACATCGAGAAACAACAACGACACACGACATTAATCAGCGATAACAACGCCTTTTTAAATCAAGATTTTACACAATAATTTTGTAACTTTTTTTTTTTCTTTTATTTATTTCTTTTTTTTTTCAAAGTGCATTTACTCGACGATTAAGTAGTCGTGAGTTGTAAGAGAACATCGGAAAAACACGGGGTGAGGAGGGGGGTGTACATCGAGGGGGGGAAAGGGGGTGTATCCCGAAAACCAGATAGACAGAGAGAAAGATTGCTGTCAGAGAAAGTAGAGCGTAAGAGAAAGAGAAATAGAGACAGAGAGGGCGCAAGAAATGCATAAGAAAATAATTTCTGAATTATATGTCACTGTCGATTGTTCCTGCGTTACGGTTCGCTCATTAGCGCTAATTACCACGAATTTTACAATTTCATAAATTTAAAAATTAAGAAAATTTCAATACTGTGATACTTAAATTCAATCTAGGCGGCATTAAAAAATTAAAAACCGAACCGCGACGCATCGAATAATCAAAATAATTTCACAACGCGTTGACCGCCACACCGCCGTTGAAAATTATAATTACGTTCCTCTAATTAGGTAAACGATACGAACGACGTGGCAGCCAAAGCGTCGATTACTTTCGTTTAATTAACCACAACGATAAGAACACGATCCCTTCGAGGAACGATTTACCTTCACTTTCAGCCTGCGTCGTCGACACTGTTTCATTTCTTTATCATTTGTTCAACAAACTCGTGTATTTTTGCATTATACATATATCGAAGAAAAAAGTTGACAAGATCAACGTACGTGTGTATTCTTCTCTCTCTAGAATCAGTATATAGATTTATATATGTATATATATATATATATATATATTTATATTTCTTTGGATTAATTAATTGAGTAATTGACTTCAAGTGTGTGTTAACAGTAGATCATACGGGAGAAACAATTTTCAGATGCTCGTTTTAGGGGGGCGGTGGGGGGAAGGGGATGTCTGGACGAAGGGAAGAAGAAGGTATCTTGTTTTTTCTAGGTACTTCGAAAGCGTTTCTTCATCTATAGATCGCACATAGAGAAACAATGCGAGGATTATTCTTATTTTTTTGTCGATCATTGAAAATCATCTCGACGCGCCTTCGTTTTATATTTTATCTGGTTACTTTCTTTTTCGTACAGGTGGTTCTTAGCTCAGGTAACAAAATACAGGCGTTGATTCGAATCGCGCGCACGATCGATCGGATGATTCACAACGATCCTTTTTTTCTGATTATAGCAGAGAACGTACAACCAACGACATCGATATCGATAGAGAGAGGCAGGGTTAGCATGCACGTTGAGATACGAGAGAGACTACGTCAAAGTAGATTTAGACACATAGAAAGCACATCCACCTAGTACTTTTCGCTGTTTCTAGTTCTTTTTTAGTTTTAGTTTAGTTTTCATAGTTTTCTGTTCTCGATAGCTCGTTCGCGTTGGACGATCAAGGTTCGCTCGACTTTGCATTATTTCAATTTATTGAGTTTGTTTTATTTTCTGTCTGTTATTTAACTCGATGCCTCAATTCGCCACTCCTCGACCGAATTATTTGACCGAATTAGTGGCGTTAATACAGCAAACTTTCCTCCTTTCGTAATTTCTTAATTATTTGATCAAATTCGCAGCACTGATATCGCAAATTTTCCTTCCGACCGAGCTCAAAGCGTTAACTCGCCTTTTCCAGTTAACAGGCAAACTTTCCATCGAAACTTTACCGATTCCCCAGCCAGAAGCTACGTAAACTCGGCTCTGGAAAAGTTCTACGTTCGTGTTGACAGGACGAGTGTCAAGAAGCTTCTCGTTACGCCGATTTTTCGTCAAGTTCGCGAAAGACCAGGGAACGCCGTTTCCGTGAATCTTTTACCATACCAGAAACTTCTATCTCTCCAAAAATCGAGCTGACTCGAATTTTTTTAATCCAACAAGAATTTTTATCGAAGAGTTGGGCGAACCTTTGCACGTCAACGGTCGATGCCATCCACTAATAGGTGCTCAGATGTTAACTCTTCAGCGACGACCTTTCTACCTGATATGGATCTAGGGATTTTTTAATTTTTAATGCCATCAAGGATCCAATTTTGTTATCTCAAATTTTACGAATTGGTACACTTTGATATGGATTATTAAATGTTTGTTCCTGATCGTTGCTGAAGGGTTAAACAGAAGGGGTGCATTTTGCAGCACGCATACACACACAAATACAGACATACACAGAGAAAGCTTGACATGCGTCCGTTTGGATAGAAGGCCATCCGACTTTTGGTTGGTGGTTGCTGTTTTGCGAACTGGGACGCGGTCCTGACCTCAGTATCCGTCATTCGAGCATCGAGAAAAGATCTTTCGATTATTTTACTTTGATTCCACGATTTTATTTTATTCCAGTGCTCAAAAATAGAATCCACAAAGGTTTCTCCTGCATCCTTTTGGTCCTGAGCGATCTTTTCTCGAGCTTGTCTTCCAAAATACTTCTTGTTCATTCTTCCGGGTTCGAACGAGTATGATAGAGCGCGTGTTTTTGGAGAATCTCGAGCTGGCGAAGAAATCAGAGGATAGTCGTTGCTTTAGACTCAGAATTGATTCGATAGTCACGAAGAAGAAGAAGAAGAAGAAGAAGAAGATGCAAGAATAGATTGCTATCAGAACATAAGAAAGTACGCTTCTTATTATATCGTCACTCGTATATATATAAAAAGAAAAAGAAACAATTAATCGCGCAAAATTGCGTACCTTTCGTTTCCATCGCAGATTTATTTCCACCCTATACATATACCTATTCACACTATTCAGAACATTCATATTCCTTTCACAAGATGCTTTTTTTTTATTCATTCTCAGTCTCTTTAATCCTTATGAGCAAGAAATGTTGGCAAAGAAATCATTTCTTCTTTTCTCCTTTCGATGCGAACATTCTTCTCCATGATTTAACACTTTATAGACGATCATCTGTAATTAGTATTCCAAAAATGACAAATTGTTGTCATAATCAATAATAATTAATTCAAGTATTACATTCAAGAATTACAAAGTAAAATGTTCGAATTTTTCACATTATTCGTTGTTAAATAAATTTTTACGCGATTTTTCGGTCAAAGGTTGTCGAACACTGTACGACATCGTCGATAAGGTGTTAATCTCGTATATGTATAAGGCTCGACGAAACTGTTGCCGGCAGTCGATTGCTCTGTCCATCTCCCGTCCATCGTCGTTTGTTTGTACGATTGCGAACGCTAAACAATCGTATTGTTTATCGCGACGAGCGGGACAAACACGATGGAACGATAACCAGCATGGTACAACACTCTGTACACGTTCCCGGCGTGTAACACCTGAAACTCCATTTACTTAATTAACCGCGTCTTCGGTCTACGCCCTGTCCCCTCCGAATATCGTTCGCCTAACATCGATTAACCTACTGTATTTTAATTAACGTTCGATAAAAACGTGCCGTATATAAACGTGAAAGAAAGGCATTTTTCTTCTTCATTTTTTTTTATTTATTTAACATTTATACGCGAGTATCAGTACTGCTCGGTAGTTTTCTTTCGTCGAGCTATTCTTCGCGCAGATATCTTCTTCTTCTTTTTTTTATATCTTTGCTTTTATTAAGGCGTTCTAACTAAACGTATCTAACAATCGATCAGGTGTTACGCGTCTCGTTCGATTGGTGCTTGTATCGAGCGATTTTTGATCGATCTACAGGTTTAATAAAATGAAATATTTCGTAGGATACCATTAGCTAATTTTCAAATTAAGATTAATTTGCAATCTTGTATTTCATTCGTGGGAAACATTTTTATTTTTACATCTGGCAGTCAATCTATGAATTTTGTAATAATTTTTCACATTCAATCACCGATAGAATGTTGATTCTGCATCGAATTGCAATCGTTTACACCGTTTTCACGAACCCAAATTCATCTCGATTTAATAATAATTTTCAAACTGTGGTCAATTAACCCCCGATGGACCGATGAAAAATCGTCGAGCGCAGTGAAACGAGCGCCGATCGCGAGGGAGGTAATCGAAAAAATTCGAATTTTTGGACGGAAGGGAGGAGAGCAAGGGCCGCCGGTTACACTCGCACTTTTTTTTTTATCAATTCCCTCTTCAATATATATTTTTTTTCGTTAGAATTATTTAAATATCCCGTCGAACGATATCTTCTCTGTCCTTGGTCTCTTTGTGACTCTAGTTTCTCGTGGCCCTCGATCCTTGTCTTAAACATTGTCTCTAAATATAAACGTTCAAATGTTTTTTTCAACAATACACAAGAACAATGATCCGCGTTTAGAATTGATAATCCAACTATCGGAATAATCGATAACTGTAATAATAATGATAATAATTAAATACAATAAATGACTCCCTCCTTTTCTGATCTCCTTTTTTCTTGTTTTTTTCCCGTTTTTTTTCCGTTTTTTTCTCTCTTTTTTCTTTGAACAGCCGTCGAACGAACTAGTAAACTACGTTAACCTCTACTTTCGGGGAGTGTTCTTTGTTTTACATCACTATTTGAAAATTCCCTAGAAACTTAGATACTAATTTTTACGTCTTTCTTGTTTTTTTTCTTTCTCGTTTAAACTTGTTTCTTATTCGTGTATATATATATATACTTTTTGTTTTTTTTTTATTTATATTTATATATTTATATAGGTGTATTTATATGCACGCGCCCTTCGACTGCTCACGCGTCCACCTTTACGCCATTGATATCCGAAAGACCGATCAAACGATCGTTTTGATTATCCTTCTCGAGTCCTCTTCCCAACCTTCTTCTTCTTCTTCTTCTTCTTCGTTGATCGTCTGTTGGAATCGTAAGGCGTAAACTTGTTGGGTCTCCTTCGGTCATCGTCCTCGTTCAAGATCGTCCGCGTTCTCCACGTTTGCCTAGGGAATTTTTGAGCGTAATTTCTCTCTCGTACAGGCCATCTTCCTCGTTGTTCGTCGAGCCGAATTCCAAGCTTCCAAGGTCGTGTCTTCTTCTTCTTCTTTCGAGATCAATTTACTGATTTATTAAATCGCTTTCTAGTGTTTTTGGAAAAATAGTTTTTCTTCTCGTAGAGGGCTCGTACTCGACGACAACGACGACAACGACGAGGGTTATCCGTTCCTTCTGAGAGTCTTCCCTCGTGAATTTTTCGCTCTCGTCACCGATATCGATCGAGGCTCGCAGCAGCGTTTCCGTTTCCCTCTTCCTCGGGACGATCCTCGGCGTCGTAGCTTTGAAAATTCTTCCCGTTGAGAAGCGTGTTTTTATAGGCGTATCGAGTGCTCGCCGCTTCCTTCGACGCTCTTATCGTTTTTACCGACCAATTGAAATCTCGGCTCGACAACGCGCCGAGACAACACGATGACGACGAGGACGACGAGGACGACGAGGACGTTGACGGCGGCGATGCTCTCCCATCTCGTTTCTTTTCCCTTCGCTTCTCCGGCAACGTTCGATCTCGCTGGTTCCGTTTCTCGTGATGTCGTAGGGGCTGAGAGGCGGATACGGCCCTGGCGTGACACATCTTGATGCCACCCCCCTCACCGACCGCTTCAAGGGTTTGGGTAGGCTTATTGGAGCTCGCATTTACCTTCCAGTACTTGCGCTTTGATCTCTTGTATATGCGTGTCTAACACGTTCTTCAGTTCTGTAACAAACACACGGACGTGCTGAGTCCTTTTTCGCATTTGGGTTACCTTAAGATTGCAACACGAAATTACGATACATCGAATTAAAGCTTGAACCTTGACGAAAATTAATGTTTCATCCATATTTTTGAAAATAACTAGCTTTAAGCTTTAAATCGATGTACGATAACCTAAGCGATTTACTTTCCGACACCTTGAATTTCGTATTATGTATAAAAAGGGGAAAACGAGAATATAAACGTTGAATTCATAACTGGCGGTGGCATGCAATGGCACACGAACACAGGGAGGGACCGACTATAGAGTAGACGCTGTTTGATTTCTAGCCACGGCTCGTTAACCCTTCATCGATCACCCCCTGCCGTGTCTGAGCACCGTCGCATTAATTCGTCAGACAGCCACTCTCTCAAGCTACACCGTGAATTTGCAATTCTCCGTTCCTCTAACCCTGTTCCACGATACCTCTGACCACCCTCCGACCAACGTCAACCCACCCATTCGATTCGAATAATATCTGCTTCTGTTAATCCTTTGCGCTATAATCACTATCTCTTTCTAATTTATAATAACGCAAAGGGTTAATTTGGAGTTTGAATAAGAACAAATGTACGTACTCGTTATCTCGTCCTCGTCTTCCGCTTCAGCCTCCGCAGCCAATTCCTCTGGTGTCTTTTTCTTACGCATCAAAGGGTTGGGCTCCTCTTGGGTCATCTCCTGTACCTCTTCTCGCTTCTTTATGTTATACTGCAATCGAACGACAAGAAAAGACGAATAAATAAGCGTTTTCGCGTTGGTTATCGGTGGACGTTGTATTAATTCCGGCGATGGGATTCGGGCCCGATTAACGTCACGGTTTCAGGGCAGAAATTACGCATAGTCGGTTAATGGAATACTCATTTAATATTCACCGATCGAGCATTTTGATCGATGCGCTTAGTATCAATAATGGAACAGGTCGTTCCGCGGGATTAGTATATTACGGGGCCAAAGCCGTCCCGCTATTTACTCATTATACTTTGATAACGAACTGGTATAGTCGCCAGTGTTATCACGATGGATTAATTACACGCGAATAGCGGCTCGCTCGATTGCATCCTAATTTTTACGTCATATTCGGTGATTACAAACATCGTTGCAATTTCGACTTACTTTATTCGAAAGATTTCATTTTTCCTTGAATTTAAGTCAATTTTTGGCAAGTTCTCTCAGCAGAAATTGTCACGCCATTATGGAAAGCTAGTCACAGATCGTCGAAAAGCTCCCTAACGAGAAACTCGCAGCCCGACAAAGTAACCGAAAGCTGACAATCTTTCCCCCCCGAGCTGTAACGTTGATGGGCTTTTAAGGAGGCGTTATCTTCCGATGTCTGCTGCTTAATGACCAAGAAGCACCGCGACGAGCGGAAATGTTTAAAAGAACCGTCCGAAAGGAAGAAGACATTAGGATCATCGACTAAGCGATTTTGCGACTGTCCTCGGTCATCGAAGTTGGTTTCTTAACCAAAATTTATCTCCGAGGGAGGGTCGAATCGACCTCGATCGAATAATTCGATGTCCTTGTGGAGAAAGAAACGTGTTAGGGTTGTAAGGCTCCCCGCATTCGACCGGATACCGGATGCGCAGTCAGATTACCGAAGAAGTGGTTCCTGGCAATCGGCTTAAAACCCAGTCGGTCGTGGAGGCAGCCAAGATTCGTACACGTTCGCACGTATCGTAATCGTATTAGCCGCCGACAATTTCAGTCTCTCCGTTTCGTATGATCGGATCCGTTCGATGATTTCCACGTAAACCGGCAACGTACACGCGGCCGTCATTGTCCCGTATTTACGCTAGATTGTCTAGAATGCTCGCGTACCCCTTTGCTGCCCGTCGTCGTCGTCGTCGTCGTCGTCGTTGTTGTTGTTGTTGTTGGTTACATGGAGGCGGGCTTTGTACCCGGGGCACTCTTGTCGCTCAGACAATGAGCCCGATTGCGGTACAATACTCAGACACAGGAGATCGGTTGCGCGAATGCATTGTGATCGACTGCGCCGCGTATTACGGATATATCTGTAAACGCTATAAATTCTCTGTGCGCCAGACATGTTGCCGCGTTTCGTTGTTCCCGTGCTTTGCCATTCTATCCATCGGTTTTTGTTCGGACTCGGTATCATTCTTTTGTCCCCGCCGACGGATCAACGTTCCCCGTCCTCCTATTGTAGGTGATTGATACCGGCGAATATGGAGGGGCAGAGCCTTGCTGTAATTAACCTTGCGATTATTCGAGTTCGGAGGGGGCGATGATTCGTTTGTTGGACTTCTTTAGAAGAATTTGTGCTCCTTCAATCCCCCTCAGTTCGCAAAGAAATACACGCGTTGGGTCGTAAAACACAACATAAACCTGAGAGGAGTGGTACTTTGTTCGAGTCAAGTTATTCCTTTCTGCTCTTCTTAATAATACTCAAGAAATTATTTTCTGTCGAATATTTTATTTTATTATGCTCGCATCTGTTTACCAGAGGTACTGAATTATGGTTTTTCATCATATCAGGGAACCTCTTGAATTTTTGGGGTACGGGGATTCGAAGGTATTTATCGTTGTCAGAAATTCGTGAATTATGGGCGCGTGTTAGAATTATTCAGGTCGAAAGGATTATAGGTAGGTAGACAATACCAACGATCCAACGGGTATTCGAACAAACCCGCTTTTCATTGCTGGATCGATCGTTACCCGAGGATGATTCGAAAGCTTTGCTAGCTGTCCACCTAAAGGAGCTTCGTAAAAAAAAGAAGTAGTCGGTAAAAATGTCGCAGTGCGACGTGGCTTGCGGATACGATGCGGCTTGGAAGTTGATGCACTTTGCGTATCGTTCTAGTCGTTTAAAAAAATGGTGTTTTAATCTATGTTAGATTCGGATCGACATGTTTATAATTAAGTTTACCGCGCTAATTTAACACGCGACTTCCGACTGTTTTACATCTCCGAGCGTTTATGCAAATTGAGTCAGTCCGTCACGAACCATATTAAAATACATGGATTTTATAATCCAAATTCTTTTTTCTATTAAATAATAAAAAGTCAATAATGTGCAAGCGATCTTGGCATTAATTTCAGTATTTTACTGATAAATTATTATAGGATTTAGGTGAATTAATTGGCAGAAGAATTTGGAGCAATGAACGCGTATTGCTTCAATTTTGTAACCGGCAAATTAATATCAGGCGTTCAAATTTCAATGTTCCGTCGAATCATGATTATTTTTTCACGATCAGCAAATATTTCTGTCGTTCCCTGTCGTACCCAATTCGGCACAATTATATCCTGTTCCATCTCCGTTTTAATTTGCCCGAAGAAGAATAATTAGTTTTTATCTTGCGCGTCACTGATAAAATAATTTCGAATCATCGCGTATGCTCAAGGCCCCCCTCTCATCCCCTGCCCTTACAATATTTGATCAATCAGTTCGATGTAATTAATGAAATTTAATTAAACTTGATATGCCAATTACGCGAATTAATTTTCTAATTGGCCGTGCACGGCCGTCGGACGATCGTGGCTGCATTAAAATCTGCAATATCGCCGCGAGTGAATTTATCGTTGCGGACGTTTATTGCATACCGATTGAAAAACAACCGGCGCCCCGCTCATTTTTCGCTTTAATCGCGAAATTATCGTTACAACGCGATGCGGCGCGCGCTAAATACGCGATATCTTTTTTAAATCGCGAATCAGCGTAATACAACTTCGTTACCCGTCGATTGTATTACCCCGCTCGTCGATAAACAATTTGCAATTTTACTAGGTACTCCTTCCAAATTTCTAGCAATATAACATTTCGAAGCCTGCAAATTCCTAAAGTAATAATGTTCCAAAGTTTCCAAATTCCTGAAATTATAATATTACAGATTATCCGGATTCCTAAAGGTACTCCAGTTTATAAATTCCTGAAAATGTAACAATTATTTTCTACAAAATTTCTTTAAAATATATAACATTCTTAATGAGAATGAAAGGATTAAAGCTGGAATGATCAAAACCATTAAATTTCTTATTTCCAATCACAGAATTTAATTTATTGCTTTTATCCTCGATTTAGGATAAAATATGTATTCGATTTCAATTATTCCAGTGTTAATCGTTCGATTACAATCAGAAACTATCGACAGCACTTATGATAACTAACTTACTCTATATCGAATTGATGGAAAAAAGAAAAAAGTAATGTTAACATTATTAATAGTTTGATAAACGCTTTCACGATGATCCGGTGAACGTCTTAAAAGGAGTCAGCCTGACTCTATTAGGAAGTCGCCATATTGAATGCAGGGACTCCCTACTAGAGTCAATTTGACCCCAGTTAAGTTCAATCTTCTTTCTTCTTTTTGCTTGTCCATCGACTTCCCTCGCCTCCTCGTCATCGTCATCTTCTTCTTCTCTTCTTTCTTCTGAAACTTCGCTGTCTGTTAGCTGGGGGGAGGGGTTGTTCTGCACCATCATCTGTCTTGTTCTAAGATCCTCCCCTTCCCCTCTGTGCCTCTAGAACCCGTCCCTCTTCGTCAGCGTCACCTTTGACGGCCAACAGGGTATTCGTGCTAAACACAATATCGATCAGACGCCGGATTTTAATTATCGCGTCGAAACCTAATTAGCTCGACATGTAGCTCGATCGAGGCTTCTGTTCAGACGCCTGAACGATGTTCAAACCCTGGTTAGACTACGATCTAACGATATATCATTCGATAGTTTGGTAATCGCGATACGATGGATACCCGGATCGGTTCAGACACGAACCTTACGATAATCCTGTGCAATTACGCCTCGATTGAAATTTCAGTAATTACGAGTAGAGTCGTGTTCGCGATGTAACCTCCAGATTTCTAATAATTTACAATGTTGCTATTAGAATTCATATTTGATGAATTTGATTCTTAAAATATTATCAATTTGAGAACAGAACAGAACTTATTATCCGCGGCTGCCGGTTCGCAGAATTACCTCGAGTTTTCGAGCAATTTAAGAGCGACAGAGGGGGAGGAGAGAGCGGCATAAAAATAAGAAAATCAAAAGAAACTCGTTCGCCGACTGATTTAAAACCGAGTTACCACGTCAGACTCGAGCCGTCAGTTTGATAGTCGAACCAGCCAGTATCTCCATGCCAATTTTATTGACACCAGTCAGTCCGTTCGAGAAGAGATCCCCCTGCCCGGCTATACCCAGCCAACTTTCCCCGGGTCATGAATTTGTGAAATTGGAAAGCTGTCTGTATCTGTTCTCCCTGTTTTACACTTTCCTTCGTTCGTTCCGTCGATCTTTTTTTTTTCTCGCCGTTCATATTCCCCGATTCCGCGGATCCTCCGTCGAGAAAGACACAACCGGCTTTCGAATGTCGGGGAGGTTGACGGTGTCGATATCTCGAACGCGTATTATTCCTTTTATATTCGAAGTTCGCTGCGACGCCTCTCCGGGGATGTTGACGAAAGCGAAGGAAACACGCGGGGGTGAAACAGCGATTTCTTATTCGTTTCTCTGCTGACAAATTTTTTGAAAATCTGTCACAGAGGAGCAAAGAAAATTCGAACGAATAATTCGAATGGATTTGCTGTTATTTTGTTGGAAATATCGCCACGGTTTAGGATTTAAGATCACCCTTGTCGCTCGACGCTTTTCCTGTTAACCGTGATTCGCGATAAAGCCGTAATTCTATGGAGAAACGTTTCGCGACAAGGCCGTTATGAAATTCAGTGAAATTTAGGTACAACCATCCCCGTTGCACACGTTGGCTCCGTTGCGAATTTATTTACATAGATAATATTGTTCCTCCGCGCCTGCTGTCGGTTTATTTATGCAATCCATAATTCACCTCGTTTATTTCATCGCACCTTTCGCTCGACTACCCCCACAGTCACACGATACATGTTTCTTTCATTTTTTTTTTCCACCACCTTTCGCGTGTTCGAGCTGCCAGGCCTTTATCGGCTTCGTCACTTTGTTATACGCTCCTTGAGATTCGTCTCGCGATTAATCGTCGAATTATCGCCTCAATAAGGTGACATTGGACTATTTGCAAATTTTCTAATTTTGATTCGAGGTCAAGTAGAATTATTTATTTATTTATTTCTATAAATAGCTATGGTTGCATGTAGTCCTATGGGCTTTTCAGGGACCTTATCATTTTAATCAATGGTCCATCTATAGTTGATTAATTAACATAAAAGCTATTCCATTTAATTTTCGATTCCACTTTCATTCAACTATTTGTTTGACCATTTTCAATGATTTCTGGTTTGCGAAGTGGAGGTACGTTTCGAGCTGGTCCCGATTCGGCAAAAAGGGCACAACGGCTGTTGGTCGTGATTGCATAGGAATTGCGTGCTCGCGTGCGGCGAGCGAATGTTAAAGCAGTTTCACCGATTACGTCCCTATCGAGACGCGAAAAAGCCTGGTATCTCGACGGTCTACCGATTCTGGATCGTTCTATTCTTGGCAAAACTTTAAACAACGTATCAGCCCGTTGCTCGTGACACGAACTAGCAAATTTCCTCTCCTGTAATTCCCTGGACTTTGTGGGACGCTCGATATTAACATACTGTAACTCGTTCGTTATCGCAACGACACATAACCGAGCATATCTTAATTTAAGGAAATGTGCTTTTTCAACATTTTATCAATGGGAAAATTAATCGATTGTATAATGGAAACTGATAATTAGTTAAATTGTAAACGATTGTTTTGTGGGAGGAGGGTTGTTTGAACGAATTATTCAAAATTTAGACAAATCGTGTCGTGGAGAATTGTTTAATAATTTGTAAACGAAATGGAGGGTACTGGAGGGTAGAGTAGAGTCGAAGTGAGTCGTTGGAGGGAACATTGGTCGGGCGAGCCCCGAAGCGGAAGGAACAGCCGGTAGTAGAGATTCGATAAAGCACATAATAAAACACAGTGACGGTGGAAGGACGACGTCGATGGGGATTGGTCACGACAACGTGCAATAATGTCGTTCCTTCGCCAATTTCTCGAGAGGAGCGAACCAGAAAGGCCTCCAAGGTGGAACAAAGTGCCGGAGATGGCACGGTTACATTTTCTTCTTCTTCCACTACTTCTGAAAACTCGAATCGATTCGGGAAATATCTCCAACCTACTTTTCCTTTTCCTAACTTTCCTATGTTTTATTAACAGATTGCTGAAACGTATACATTTGTATTTTCGATTTATGTATTAATATATCGACTGTCAAATTATTTTTTTCAAACTGAAATATTTCATTCGGAACAGTCGTATTTCTTGAGAACGCGACAGAAGATATCGATTGTTTACCGGACAGTGACACGAGCATACATATACTTTTTTTTCTCTCTTGATAATACTGCCAAAAATCATGATATACTGCCGGTTATCCGGGACGATAAATCCTCAGGTATCGTATTAGAATTCCCGTTTCATATTCCTATTTCGTACTGTCCGTTTCTCGGGGAATTTATGTCAGCCATTCTGTGTTTCCTTATCATTAATCAGCTTAAGAATTTCGGAGGAATCAATGCTCGGTTCTGAGAGGTTCTAAAATTTTCATTTTATAGAAAAGTTTATCTAAAAAATTAAAAATATCGAAGTTTGCACGAAAAGGTCAGGTGTGTCTACAGGGAGACAGAAGTTCGATGAAAAAGCAAAACTGTTTTCCCATGCTTGCAGAGGGAGTCGGCGGGGGTCGGCGGGGGTGCAAAGTTTTCCTCAACTTCGAACCAACTTTCACAAGATTTGACGTTTTACTCGTACCATTGTTATCCGTTTAACGTCGAAACATCGAAAATATTTACTTTTCGACACTTTGCCAACATACAAATTTTTATACGCCACGTAAACTTTGATTTATATCATAAAATTGTGTTGAAATCCAATTTCCTCGTATTTCGTAGCCAAATTTTGTAACGTTGTTTGCAGACAAGAACAGTTTTATTTTATCTCGGAAAGGAATAGGTGTATCAGCAAAGTTGTATCGATTCGCCTTTATTTAAAGTATAATGGAATAATGATTTACATTGAAGAAAACACAACAACATTGTAGCCGAAGGTTTTTAATGGGCAACGTTAAAACGCCGACGGGAATTTATCGTGTCTGTTTCGCGTGTATATATATATATATATTGCAAAATATCAACAGTTCACCACCGACATGCTAATGCAAGCGCATTGCTCTGAATATATATTGTTTGTATAATACCGGCGCAACTTATGAACACAAATAACTTGGATACAGAAACTGAAACGGTTGCGCAACTTTGTTTGCATCATTGTTGTCGAACAAATTAAATAGCTTCCCCAGATAATTACAAGGATTTCAGAGAAACTTCTGCTATTTATCTTCAATTTGTTTAAGTCGCTCCTGTCGCTCGATTATTTCATAATTTCAGGCAGAGGGGGAAAACAATTGATTTTCTAACATTCTGGTACATTTCTTTTATTTATTAACGTAATTTAATTATATCCAAATCTGTAGTTAATTAACAATTCAATTTGGTATCGTTTACCATTTATCTTTATAGAATATTGATAATTGTACGAAACCACTTACAGTCTTGATTCGCCGAAATTTTTCTCGTCGAAATTAATTGAAAGATAGCAAAGAGGTTTTTAATTAGAAAAGTTCATTGGAGGGGCGTATTATGCATTGAATGGCATCGTCGTTTCGTTACGTAGGTCGTGGCCATTGTTTCATCGAGTCGTCGTGACGAACGGATGTTGGACGCTCGCCAATGTCTGCAGGATTTTTAATTAATTGCCCGCGTTAATTGAGACAGACGATCTTTCTCGTTTAACCACGAACAAACCCTCGCGTTTCGTACAGAAACAACCGTGTATCTTTCTACTCCATCAAAATATATTAACAATTTTTTTAATATTATATAGACTTGGTAATTTAAATAGTTATAGTGGTACTATGTATATAGATGGTGATATTTTGCAATTGTATTTGATAGCGAATTAATACGCTGCATATAATATAGCTTGACGACTGTGATATACCGTAATAATATTTTATAGCAAATTAATATGTCATAATATTGTACCGCGGGAACTGTGATATTTCATAATAACATTTTATAGCAAATTACTACTCCATACGTTATATCTCAGCGATTGCAATATTCTACCCCGGTACTTCCTACAAATTACAACGCCACGTACTATAATTTTAATAATCGTAACATGCCCGTACCGTTTCCCGTATTTCCGCCCCGCGAATTAATTACGTTAATTAACATCGTTTCCGTCGTCGATCTCGAAATACCCGATTGAAAGTTTCTTACGTCGTGGTATAAACGATACAAAAGCGAATTTACACAATTACCGTAACGAGTTGCACAATTAGGACGAAAAAGAGAAAAAAAAAAGGGTTAAATAAAATGTCATGAGAGTGCATCGAGGACATTCGCCAGAAAAACCACCATCGACAAGGGGGGACAATGAATCCAGCGTTCAAAAAGTTTTTCAACGCGACCGATTTACCAGGAAACAAACACGAACACGAATGAAAAAAAGAGAGAGAGAGGAGGAGAGAGGGAGAGAAATTTGAACAAAGAAGAAAGAGATGGAATAGAACAAACGGATGTCGCGCGTTCGCGGTATCGTGCCATTGTCAATCCTGATGTATTGTCCTGTCAGGACGTAGTCAGCGACACTGACATGACCCAGATGGAATCGAGAGCTCTTTACAGAATAATCGTGAAAAACACGTCCAATCCCCTCCGTCCCCCTCCCTCGTGTACCCATTGTACGTATATTAAAACGAATAACACTCGAAATCGTACACGAGCCTCGGCGCTCGTTCGTTCGCTCGAGGACGTGTAAAATTACCTCCCGTCTGCAAAAGCGTTTTTCGAAGATAGCCGGCCAATTTGAAAAACGATCGGCTCGATTCAATACCCAATCGTCCCTGAACGAGTTGAAAGTTCGCCGGGACCAGTGTTCTCGATGTCTGGATTCGAAAATCATCTCGAAACCTTTCCCAATTTCATTCTCGACGTTCCATGGCGAACCATCATCTCGATCACGTCAGAGGGGTAGAAACGTTTACGTAGCAATTTTAATGGGATAATTAGAAGAGATGGAAAAAATGGTTAATTCGGTGGATATTATTTCAGCGGTATCAAATGGCAAGTTAGATTCCAAAAGGCTAACGAAAGCGGGATCGAATGGACGTAGGGAAAGCGTTTCCTGGTTGGCCGGAGCACAGGAAATTGGAATCGACTTTCGTGAAAATTTACCGCAAACTACAGATTACGAAAATTGAAACCGCATCGCATTGGTATGAAGTGGAGCATCGTTTCGTTCCTGAAATATCACTCCCTCGTTAAATGGAGCCGAACCCCATCTGGATATCTCGTTACCGAGCTTCGGTTCCCACTGATTTCTAACTCATCTTCTTCGCTCCGTCCCAACTACGAAAAATTTCATTCCATCAGGGAATATCCCACTTCTGTTAGAAAAAACTCGGATCAAATTTTATCGAGGACATAGGAGGATGGTTGAGAAAAGTGGTGTAACACTAACTTTGTATGGGGGTTACTATAATACCTAAAAATTAATCATAGATGGTATATTGTTTACAGTACTATGTACCTAAATTCTGCCTACAATGTTACACCTAAATTACAGGCTTGTAATAAGCACTATTAGGCTCTGTGGATAGCTCAATACCTACATGTTAGCCGCAACACTACATCCAAATTACCTATGTTGCAATGGGTAGTATCAGGGTCTATGAATGGTATAACATCTATAGTACTAGGTACCCATTCACTATCTACAGTATTATACCCAAATTACCTACATTATAATCTATGGTATTAGGGTCCATAACACTAGGTACCTACACCCAAATCACCTATATTACGATAGGTAGTACTAGGGCCTGTAAATGACTCAATGCCTACATTACGACCTACCCGAATTACCTATATTAAAATAAGGGGTGTTAGAGCTAATATATTATATTAAAATTACATTTTATTAGAGAGGTTTTATAAATGACTTTAATGCTCCTTCGATTTCAATTAACGAAGGTTATTAGGAAAGGAGGAAAATCTTTCAGGAATAATCTTTTTTTTCACGATATTTCCAGAAGAATTTCCTCGATCGGAAAACTCAAGACATAATAACACGAGCGGTCCTCCCGGGAATAAAGATGTATTCTTAAGCTTTCAGCCAAGTAATCGTATCGGTACCACCGAGTTAAAGAAAATCCGATTATGAACCTTGACTAATGATCATCAGGAAAAGATTTTGTTGTACGTCTTTCAGGGAAAATTCCATCTCGAAGATCGGCTCTTCCTCCTGAATACCTTCTATCGGATAATTAAAAATAACTGAACATCTCTTTCCCGATTCAATCTACCTAATAGCCTTGATATCGAGCCAGATTTAATTACACTTGCCGTGTACCCCTATATTCCTCGATTTTTCAAGTTTATCATTCAAAGTTTCAAATTGCTAGTTTTATAATTTACTCGAAGAAGGATAGGGTTAACCCAATTAAACAAAGGTCAGGTTGAAATACCGCATCCCCTGAAAATAAACGCATTAAAATCGGCCATTTGAAGAATAACGACACGCGTCACGGGCAAACGGTCAAATGAACGCTATTTTTCCCAGCGGTGACGTTAAAACGTGCTTCCATTATCGTTCATTGTTCAGCAAATTCGTGGGACGAGGGCGCAAGGTGGGGGAGTTAGGCTTTGGAAAGTTAGCAGAAAATCGTGGCGCGAAAAATAATCACCGGTCGAAGAGAGATTATTCGTTAGCGTCATTATCGGGGACGATTACGAGACCGCGGACAACCGGTGAACAATGGCTCGTCGTTGATCAAACGGTTACGTATCATCGAGCCTTGTACACCCTCGCCCCCCTCCACTCCAGCGTGCTAATTAGCCTGATTGCAACCGACAAAATACCGACTAGCTCTGCCTCGAAACGATGGAATCAGCCTCGTTATATAATTGCTCTATTTCCTATTGACGCTACGAATTAGCAGGGAATCCGGCGCCGCGTTAAATAGTCACGTTTCCCTTTTGTCCACGAATTATTAGATTCGTTCGGAAGCGAGCGATCGAATTATTATCTCCCCTCTCGCTTCTCCCTTCGATGTCTATTTTCTTCCTGTGTGTTTTTTTCCCACCCCCCCCCTCTCCTCTCCACCAGTGTATTCAAAGCCGGGTTAACGAGCGATTATTACCTCTGGCGTACAATCGCGATTGATGCGGTCTGATCGGACTCGATGGATCAGGATGATTGATCGGCGGACAGATTATTTATTCTCGTAGGGTACGTTTTATTGTGACTGTTTACGAGTTGATCGTATCGACTCTTGCCGTTTGATCGATCGAATCGTTCGAATCCACACGAGTCATAGGTTAAAGCGATTAAACTCTTTGAAGTTCTAGTATCAAAACAGGGTGAATGTTTATCGTAGCTGCTACAGTGGAAAATACCAATTTTTTTAAAATGCATAGACCACGCAGTCGCCTTGGTAGGGGGAAAGGCTAAACGAGTTATTATTTTAAGACAAATTATTAGTTTACCCTCACATTTCACGTGATTCATAAAGAATAAGTCATAAAGTGTTATAATATCCGATTGAGAAATATTTTGGAAATTTTGACCACGTTTTGGGGATCTTGCGGCACTATGGGTAACGCGACGTTGAAAATATCAACGCAGCTATTCCGGGAGTTAATTTTCCATCACGGGTACGTCACGAAAGTGTCCTACCTTGTCCCTGATTTCTTGTCGCATCTTCTCCCGTTCCTCTTCCATTTTACGGTGCTTCTCCTTCCTTCGCTCCTCAGCCTCCCTGATGGCTTCTTGCCTTTCTCTTTCGGCCTCCTCCTCCTTCTCCTTGTCATCTTCGTCTCCTCCTTCGCCACCTACGGCTCCTGTAAAATCAAAATCGAATTCTCCATCAGATTCTGTCAGTAGAAATGTATTATGTGTATTCAGACATGCTGCAATAACAACATTATTTAATTCACGGGAAAACATAGTGCTGAGAGATATTATTAAATAAATTGTTAACGCTGTTTTAATATCGCAGTACTAATACCGTATCATTACAGTGATAATACTTTAACGCGTTAATTACCGCAGTGAAAACAGTGGCGTATAGTCAGACGCGTTGTAATTTCAATTATTTACCAATATCAGCAACGTTAATTTGCTTTCTACCCATTACTCGATTATGTTCAGTCTTTAGTCCCGATTATCGAAAACGTACACCACGCGATAATTCGATTTGTCGATTAAGACTATTAGCTGAAAATTTAATTTAACTTCACGGTCGTGAGCTTGTGTTAATTTTTGAGAAGGTTCTTCGTGAAAGGGTTAAGAAGGTTATTCGTGTTTCATTCCGATTATGCCCGTTATGCGGAAAGTTCCGGGCTGGGATAACAGAGCACGATAAACCAACGGTTTACCCGTTCGGGGCAAACATTGTAAATCAGCCCCGATAGCAAGGATGCTATTCCCTGCTAGTTTGTACGCTGTTCCAGTGCTACGTCAAGTTTCCGGGGAAAATTATTTCGTTATACAGAAGACTGAATCGATTGTCGTGACAGATAGGAAAGTTTCTTCCCAACTAAACGCTCGCCTAGCTACCCTCCTGTATCTGTACAGAGTGTACCAATGATCAGCTGCTATTATACCAAGCAGCTTTGAATATCGCCCGGAAGTTGTTCTTACCCCGATCGATCCTAGTAATAAAACCGACCAATCCGTTCTATCCCGTGCTTTCCGGTCAAATTAACCCATTCACTGCCAGACAAATTTGCTTTCTGCGCCAAGAGGGTTAGACAGATTTTTCTAAGGGGTCCAAGGACTACTGTTTTTGGTTGGGTAGTTGAATCATGGAACATCCAATATTTGAGGGTCCAGTTCGTCACAGACTCGATCACCCTCGGTGACACTCGAACCGATCATCCCAAACATCCCCTCGAACTTACCCCACACAGCACTCACGCAGATCCATTCATCACTCTCATCCCTGCTCGCGCTCTTAACGATAGTCTGAATAATACAGGAACGTGGCCCACGAGATAAGTAATTAAGTTTAATTGCGGTTGTAACTCATTATCAATTATAGTCAGGCATCGTTAAAATATAAATAAGCCATTTTCCAATTTTTGTAATCATCGTACGAGAAGAGCATATGAAACGCGCGAAAGACAAAGGTTTTCATTTGGATGACAAATAATCTGAACAATATCTACCCCGAAGGGACGAATTTCAATTTCGTTCGGTCATTTCTATCGAACATTTGTTTTAACATTGATTAGCCGAGTTGCCTGGAGATTGACTGGATTTTAATTAAGGCAAATTTCAGCGAGTACGTTGTTTAAAAGATGAATATAACGCCGGGTCGACGGAATTGGATTTATTAATTACATGAGGTTACACTAATTGAACTAATAAAATTGTTAACGCGATGAATTCGTGCGTGCGCGTCGAAGAACGAGAACGTCTCTTGATTAAAATTATTCTCGATTAATTCCCGTACGTTCCCGGGAAAAGTAATTGTAACCGCCGTCGAACAAAGTTTTATATTTGCATTTGAAAATTACCTTCACTGTACAATTGAACTGAATAACATATGTTTTTCATTCGTATCTTACATTCGGTAATTTTCACGAATTCCACGAAAAATCTCATTTTATCAAACGCCAGCTTTCGATCCGAAATTTGATTTGCAACGTAGTTGTTTTCGAATTGCAAATTATTGCAAGGATTTTTAGTTTATAATTTTGCAAAGATGGACTTGAAAATGAACTATCGTTCCCCTCAATCCATTATTTTGTTTGAAAGTACTCATACTCGAATGTTTTCATAATTTAAAAAAAAAATGATGAAAAAGCTGGATTAATCTCTTTGTAACACAGACTGTGCGATTGCAAACGGTACCGAGTTCAGAATAACTTTTCCTTTTTTTCCCAACATTTTTCACCGATGAAAGTTCCACGTTGCAACACACAGCTTTTCGACGATTTTCAGCTTTGAATTGAAAAAAACTGACCGGTCGGAAGTTTCCAAACTATCGTCGCCAGTTTTCATCTCGAAACTTTGACGAGGATCCTTCGATTCCGCTCAGATGCTTCGAAGAAGAATAAATAAATCTAAATAAATATAAACTAAAGACAATTATACATCTAACGATTGGCAGCCGATGAAAATATTATTTTTTGAGAAACGTGAAAATTTGGAAACCTTGTAATCTTTAGGATATCATTTAAAAATGCCGAATTCCCTGAAGTCTCCGATAATGTCGAGAACAGTTGGCGAGAAAGTTCATAAAAAAGCCTCTTCTTACATTAACACCAACCCCTCCGACGCTTTTATTAGAATCGGGGCGAGGAATCTTTTCGAGGCCCGCCTGTTATTACGATTCTTTTAAGAAACGCCACGATTCCGGGCCGAGAAGAAAGAAGCAATTTTTCGTTCGAGCACGTGAAATATCGATGGATGTATAAACCGAATTGCTCGGCTGATTAACAAGCCCCACGGGGAGGCGTGAAAAAGGCCGATGATAAACGGAATTTCTGTCGCGGGGAGCAAAGAACGAAGATTACTTTTTCGTTTGCCTTCGTTCCACCGTATGATTACCGATGACTATCGTCGTTGTTTCCTTTTGCTTTACGTCCGTGCGCCTTTTATGCCTCGCCATCTTTTGGGGCTCCCGTCTGCTTTCCAACGAGAAAACATCGCCTGAATTTATTCCCGTGCCGCGTCGTTCGGATCGCGAGCAAAAAACAATGCCGACTTTCGCCGAGATCGCGATTCTCCTCGTCAAAGTTCCTTTCTCGAGACCCAGCTTCCTCTCTGTGTCGTTCCGTTACCCCTTTTGTTTAGATCGTCGAGATTGAAATACCGTTCCAGGACCGTGACGTTCTTCTGTTGCTCGAAAATTGGGTCATTTCTTTCTCCTTTCGAGTCACAGACTCAGTTATTGGGGCACGTTGTTACGCCGCTAGTTCTGACAATCTGTCTCAGCTTTTCCTTCTCCTCGAAAGGAGTTTGTTCTGTCTGGAAGAAAATCTGGAGATCCAATTCGTACTTGGGCATAATTTTTAGTAACTTTTTTCTGTTGATATCTTTCGCAATTACTTTAAAATTCGATGAAATTGACAGATATCGAAATTCCTTTGAACCCACGTGTCCCAGAAATAAAGGAACCGATCGAAACGAGGGGATTAAGCGGCGTTAATTACGGAGGCGCGGAGCGATCGTCGTTTAGACGAAAATATTTTAATTATCGCCGACAACGAGCGCGTAGTGGCAAGCTTAAGGGGTCGTGTAATCATTAAAGAAAAGAAAAGAGTAAAAAAAAAATGAGAGAAGTCGTCGGAGGCCGGATTCAGCGACTGCGTCGTTCCGCGTAATGATCCGCGACGCGGATTCGCGGGAACAAAAAAAGCCAGCCGCTGAAACGTGGCAGACTCTTGGCCTACATGCGAAGACAGGGTGAAAAAAAAAGGAACGAAGAGAAAAAAAAAGAGGAAACGCGGGGGACCGAGTCGTCTCTGGTTGAAATATCGACCAGAAACCAGCGGATGACTCCATCGCGTTGCGCCGCTTTTAAATCATCGCGGCGGGTATTGAAAGCTTGGGATAAAAAGAAAAGAAGAGAAAAAAAGAAGAAATAGAGTATGTATTTCCATGGACGATTTTTCTTTTTTTTCATCCCAGTCATTCGGTTCGCCTCGTTGATTCGCGTCGGCGGAAATTAACGAATCTTTTGCAACGGATACGCGGGCGAATTCTAAAATTTGTTAATAACGCCTCGGTAATTTTTCTGTTCCGTTTGGCGAAACTCGCGGCACGAAAATTAGGGAGCGCCGACCGGGGGTTCGGTATAAATAATTTCCATTTCGAGCACTTTGCTAAATGGTCCAACTTTCGGTCGTGTTTTATTAAGAGAGAGAGAGAGAAAAAAGGGGGAAGAAGTAGGTCGTATAAACTCGAAAACTCTTCCTTTATGAAATGCAAGTTTCTGCTTCGAAAACGCGCGATCCATTTAACTAATAGCCGGAGAACTGATGGTTATCGCGGGGTACGAAGCGCGACGATCGATAATTTCGATAAAAATGTAGATAAAGCCCGGGGTCCCGGTCTAGTGGACGATCCTCGGGGCTATGGCACGAAACGTGAAACGACGCGGAGCCGCGAAAATGTCGTTGCAAATGACTACGCTGCTCCTTCGCCGGTCCATTTGCACCAGAGACGACAATTGTCCCGGTTCCCTATTATGGTCGTTCTTGTTGTACGATGCTCCCAACGAGGCGTCGTGTCGGCGTTTCCGTAAATCGACCCGATAAAACGACGCCTAAAACTTTCGACCCCGTTCCTGCACCCTCTCCAGGAACTTGACCCCTTGGGGGCCAGAAGAAGAGTATGTCTATTAATTTTTATAGACGTCAGTACAGAAATACTGTAATTTTTTGAAAAATATTGATTGTATTTGAATGTTATGGGGTTGAAATTTGAAATTTCACTTGGTGTTAATTAAAAATTGACAAAGAAACACTAGTTTGCGATAGCTAAACGTTCCATTAATTTCCACGAAATTAAAGCAACCGTGTTCCTGCGCCTCAAAGAGCAGAATTCAATCGCGATAATTAAGGATCGAACCCGATCGGTTTTCCTTAGATTACGTAATTAATAAACGATCGAACTGGGCCAGACGAATATTCAAGATGAAAGGATCGCTCGATAAAGGGACAGAGATCGTTTCCAGGACGAAATAATTGAATTTAATTAAAACCAGGCACGACGAATGAACGCGAGGCCGAATGAGCAAAGAGATAAGTGGATTTCCCCCTGGATACGAGCTTCCTCCTCCTTTTTTTTTCGAAGATAACCAGGACAAAGTGGAGGAATCAAAGAAAAAGAACAGAAGATAAGATAAGAACGGTATAGTAATAATGTAAATGCACCGCGTACGGGTGCATAAGCGGGCAGATAACGAAACTTAAATGCAGGCTCGCAAAACCGGAAGGGAACGATTAAGTGGCGTACCGTCGAGAACCAGCCGGCGTAATTAATTAATTGAACAAAGCACGTGGCTGAACTTACATGAAAACGTGAAAGTACCGAATTGGGGGAAATGGAAGTGAAAGAAAGAAAGGAAAAATAAAGGAATCCAGGTATGGAAGCTTATTAAGTGCTTTCGCTTGATTGCGCAGCTTAACGGATCCTTTAACGCATTGATTACCACGAAAATGGCCCTCGGCCCCGAACAACCTTGGTAAAAAATACTAACGTTGAAAAGGATTTTTTATCAAGTTGGATTAATAATTGTGACTCGGTGCTTTGACCAAAATTGCAAAGTAAAACGTTTGAAATTGTCAATGTAGGAGGAAATTTTGCAAAGACTGCTACACACCCGGGACATTAAGCGAAATTGGTACGTTTTGAAGCGAGAAATCCACAGTGTGCATAATGTTGGCAATATCGGGATGGTAGACGGAGTTGGTTAAAGGGAAGCGAAAGGAGATTCGTCTTTCTTGGCGTCTGGACGGAGAATGATGTGCCAGGACCTCCGGGCTCGAGGAAATTAATACTACTTCTGTCCCGGCGCCGTCTACCATTTTCCCTTTCTTTTCAACCCCCCTATCTGCTACCATCTATTTGCACTGTTTCCCGCCACCCATTGCTTTCCGCCCGTTGGAAAGCCACTTTGAAGTCCGGGCCAACCGCTATTCCTTCAATCTCTCCGCCTTTTCTATCCTTTTCACCTTCTTTGTTTATTCTTCAACCCACATTTTTCGTGTTCCCATCGTTCCGTGAATAAGAACAAAATTCTTCCCCGTGTAAGACAAATGGTTGTTGCTAGCCTGACAATCATCGTTCATAATTTAAATTTCAAACTTTCAACCCCTTCGTACGTGAAAATTTCAAATTTGTCGTCAACGAAATCTTTAATTTATTTTATTCTAATCCAGAGGTGAATTTAGATTTAATTTTCCTAATATTTCTCAATTTTCGATCAAAATTGCCCGAGTTAAGAATCAGGAGACCGCCGTTGGTTCCTCCTCGACTTTTCCCGTGTTTTCCCAAAACGATTCCTCCTTTCTTTCAGCGCGATCGCAAACACTCGTCGCGGATATTTGCACAGTCGAAAAGAGCATTACAAAAGACAAATTCTCCTTTACCCCACTGTTTACCATTAATTCTCCGGTATCCGAGGCGACGCCGGCAAGTTCAAAGTATCCGGCTAACGGATTCGCAAACAACTTTCTTATTTTTACATGGCCGAACACGGCTCTGTGGGGGGGTATCGCGTTCCCAGAGCTCACCGGCCGGATGTGTTTCCGGTGTAAACACGATTTTTCCTCGAGCAAGGGAAAGCCCGGCCGGTGGATTTCCCTCCGTTCGACGGGGAACTGTTCGCAAATCCGTTTAATCTTTCGGTAAACTAATAAAACTTCGTTAAGACCGGACCAAAGCTTCTGGCGTTCCCGCTCCTGGCTTCCTTTTTCGCCTCCCGTCCCTTCCCGCCGCGGTTATCGAGCCTCGATTCGATCATAAATGTCTCCAGAGATCGAGAGGGTGGAAAGAAGTCCGAAATTTTAGCAGAGATTGCAGAAAATTCGAAAGATATACTTTTGAAATAAATCCTCGGGAAAATGTTTGAATGCAACTGGCACGATTAATCCGACAACGAGAATTACGGGGCAAATTATAAGTTGGAGGGGCGAGGCACGAAGAAGAAGGCGCAGGGCAGTAAATTAGCAGAGGGGGGAAGAATAATTCACGGCTGTCAGCGATGAAAGTTGAGGGAATGGCAGGCGTAGGGGAAGAAGAATGGTATCGGGTACGCGATTTAGGAGGAGCCAATTTCACCGGCTACCAATCATTTTGGTAAACACACGAGAACTAGATGCTAATGAGGATAGGAATATTGGATGGTTTCGGGGCGGCACATGCTAAATTACATGTTACACGCGTTGCCACTAGATATCACTGTTTTAATGGATGCATCTCGACGCTGTTAACCCACATATCGCCGCTGCTCCATATTTCTGTGTTGCTACATCCACCGACAATAGTACACGCGGTATCGCGTGGAAAAATCAACACGGAAATGTTAATACTCTACCGTGTAAATAAATATAGGACGAGATGCGCGTAGATAGTTAGTATTTTAATGTTAAACGACGTTTTAAAAAATGATAGAAATTATTTCAAAATTGCAAAGTCTATTTAAGGATTGAAAGGGACATCGGTTTGAGGCGCGAGTAATCGGATACTTTGTTCTACATTGCAAATTTCTTGCCGCCTTTGGCGACGATTTACCAGGAGATTTAGCCGGGAACTAGACGAATCCGTCGATACCGGTCGCACATAGACGAGAATGAAATTCGCGAGCGAGTAATCCTCTCGTTTTCTCGGTTCGTCCGGCTCTTAATCCCGGGACCGAAAACAGGAACAGCGCGAGGAGAATCGATCCGGTATCTCTGCGATTCCTTTGAAATCGGTGTAAACTTGTTTCGCCATCGTCAGCTGCGCCGTCCGCCGATTGGATGGCGTTATTGTGCGTTGCTGACCCGAACGTTTCAATCTTTCTCTCGGTCTATCTGTTCCCATCTGTTTTTCACGCTCGTTAATCGTATCGGGACCACGCCGCCGGTTAACCGTTGTAAAATCTAGTTAAAATGCAGATTCGATCGAACGAGCTCGGTTATCTGCACCGAATCGGAACTGACTCTTCTCGTATTTTGGGGAAAATAGCGTTTCAGGAGGTTTTCTTTATCAAAACATTCGAAATAACAATACCGCTAGTGAAATTTAATATTTTCAACTCAATTCACGGAAGATTGATAAAAAATATTAAATTTTGAATGTACATAGGTGCGTGTATTTTTCAAATCCAGGGATTTATTCTTTAATGGTGTATCCACGAACTTTGTGTTTGCAAAACAAAGATAACAGCGGCACGCGTATTCCCCTCCGACCCGTGGGAAAAGCAGATTTCGATTCGTGAGCGCGAAAGATTTTTCATCGGGATTTCGTTTTTCCCCGATCCGTTTTGCGCTCTTTTCCTCTCTCTTTTTTTTTCTATTAATGTAAGCTCGTTAGTTCTTTCGAACGCGGACAAAACGTGGATATTATGTTTTTTTCCTCCGTTCGGTGACGATCGGTTTTCGATCAACCGACGGATGTTTTTTATCTTTGGCGAGTAATCCCGAAAGGATCGAGGAAAACCGTGCTCGGAAGAGGCAGATTTGCATCGAAATCGGATCTCGCGGTTCGAGGAAATCGGACTTCTCTTTCAGCTTCGAATTTCCGTTTCTACTGGAATTACACTCCTTCTTCTTGTTACTCTCCAGCCGGCCTAACATACGACTCGAAAAGTTTTTTGATTATTATTTATTGAAATTACACTTCCAAATTTTTATTATTTTCAAGTTACAAACTGGTCGAGGTTACTTTTGACATAAGTTATGGCGACAAGGGTGCAAGAACAAATTGTCCAGACGTTTCTTTCATAAAACATCGATTTCGTAGTGTGACGTTAATGTGGACGGACGCAGGACCCTCCTCGGAAACTGGAGGATCCAGGATTCGTCCGGTTACGTGGTATCAATCTTAGTAACGCCTCGAACGGGACAGTAGAAACGGACGTATGTAGCAAGACACAGGGCACGCGTGAATTATTAACCCTTTGTCCCATCTGCCATTTACCGCCATTTCCAGACTATGGTTATTTAAATTTAACCAATTTTTCTATCGATTCGTTAGCTTACTAGATTTTGTTATAAAAGGCAGACGTTGTTCGAGCGTGGACGTGTTCGACAACGAAACGATTGTCTTTCAATGGACGGTGCATCGGACGGGATAGTCAATGGGGGATTATCATTATCCCCATTGTCTTAAATGACTGGATCGTAATCACTAATCGATAACTGGACGAAGCGAGTATAATCTGACATTCACGTGACACGTTTACACGGTTACGTCCGACTAACAGGCGTATGGTTGCCATAAGCTCCGAGTCAAGTAGTCTTGATTAAGCCACTCCGACATAATTAACCGCATCTCCTAGAATTTGCTGTTGAACCGATCGATCCCCGATTCTCAGTTCCCTCCACGGATCATTCGTTAATGTCTGCTTTAATGGAATTCGCGTTTCCCTAACAAGCCTCGATATATACGCCTATTATTACACACTCGTTAATTAATCTAACGCACGTGAAAATAACGAGACCGTTCCGTTTCCTGCCTTTATTAAAATTCCTATCGAACCCTACCTGTATCTCTATATATTTGTTCGTTATTCAATTTTTTATTTTTTATTATTAATCAAGACTAACTTTCCAACATTGTGCCACTGCTTAGTGTTACATCGACGAACTGTCGTTTGGAAATTCGAGCACTTAATCCTATTCGATGCAGTAATTACTCAAGTTTCACGGGGTTAAGGGTCGCGATTGTCCCGGTAACGACGGTTCGACGGTTAAATTATACGCGGAGCAGTTAATCAAAATAATTCCTCGGTCTGGTAAGATCTCTAAACTCCTATGAAACAAGAGGTTGTACGAACGGTAAGGAACCTTTAGCACCGGGCCAAACACTTGTCCCCCCCTCTCTCTCACTCCCTCTGCCAGTGTCGTGCCGTTTACCGTTAAGTTGGTGGCACGAGTGGCTCGTAATTAGCCGTGGAAACACAGTTAGAAAACAGAAGCGTCCCGAAGTTGCTCCTATTCCCGACACGTCCCTAGAATTAGTCCTATTGATTTCTGTCCGCCGCGATAACTTCGTTCAGACGGAAGCGCCGTCAAGAGATGATACTTGTGTCACAATACCCGGGTAATTTCTCTTCCCGTTTCCGTTTTCCCGGTCTCTTCCTTCGTTTCTGTCGTCGCCGACCAACTTGCTTTCCCTCCTCCCCCTTCGGTTAGGATCCAGTGAAATTGCCAAGTCGCCGTCACCGGCTTTTCTCGCTATCGTTTTCACCTGATTAACGGCCATCTTGTGCCAATCAATCTTCCCTTTCTGAGAGGATATTTTCCTTTCTCCGGTTTCGATGCTCCAAGTTCGAGGGATCTTTCAATTTCTACGTTTAATGTTACCCAGTGCGAGAAATTACGGTTAATTGATGAGGTAGCTAATTAGGGAAGATTCTAGGATCGCAATTTTTCATGAGTTTCCAGGAAAGGAATCGTATGTTAACCGAAGATTCCGAGTATTTTTGATCCGCCGTTCGTGAAAGACGTTTCGCTTCTTACACTAACGGGGGATGATGTATGTGTAGGCGTAGGGATGAAAAGGAAGCAGAGATACGAAGAACGTGGAATATTTAAGCGAGGCAGCTATCAGTAAAAGAGACGTCGACACGCTTTACGACCTTGTCACGAATAAAGCTCGAGTGTGCTAGCTGAAAGCAGCAGTAGGTCAAGCAGCTGGCTGACCAACGTGAAGGATATGCCGCTCACGGAGGAGCCAACACTCGTGGAAAGCGTTTTCTTCAGACGCCTCGTTTGTCGTCGTTCCTTTGTAACGCGTACGTTAAACGAATCCCCTCGGACGGGTTCCTCCAAAAATACATTAAATCACATTTCATTCCTGTGATATTAAGTAAATAATTAATTTCAGATTCAATTAAAAATTGATCAATTCCAAATAATAAAGAAAGAAATTCCCTCGAGTTTACTTTTATTCCTCGTCTAAATTACAATTAACGGAAAACACGATCGGACTATTAGTTAATGGCTGCGTTCGTTCTTTCTTCGGTTTATTTATTGGGCCGAGTCTCGGTTAACGAGCGTTCAATGGAAAAGAGTAATTACAAAATACCGCGTCCTCGTTTTGTTCGTTCGTGAATAAACGAGCACTAACCGAGCTTGAATGTTTTATTAACGACAGCTAATAAAGTTATCGGGTAAGCAGCTTAACCTTGCAACTTAACTTCCACGGGACTCTTCTTTCAGAGCCCAAGTTCCGGCTATTATCATTCTCAATCTTTCGAACCTGCATTATCCCCCGGAGTATACTGTGTTCTGCTAACAGAAAATAGATTACCTTGTTTATTGAATATTCATTCGCGAGATTTCGAAACCTCCAATTTCACAGTTTATTATTAGCTCTCATTCAGTTCTTCTTTTTCTCGAATTTCCGTTTTCTGGGTGAACCGGAAACTAGGCACGATATATACGATGGATGGAGGCTTGAAAGAGGAAGGATTCATTTTGGTTTTCGGGCGAGGATCAAGCAGCGTTGAAGCGGTTGTCGCTTATCACGATACGGAGAGGCTCGTTCACGAGGGTCGTTAAAAAAATACGGGTCACACGACAGGCCGGTGGTTAGCGGCGCTCGAAAAAGAAGCCGTAGGCTTCCTTCTGCCTTTTTTTCTAGGCCAGGCTTATACCGTGTTTCCGTGTCGCGTCTAGCCGCCCTGGACTATTCCATCTCGTGGAAATACGTACAACCGATACCCTTTTCGTCCCGTTTTTATTTCTACGTTGACAAGCGTCTATAGGAATAGGCGAAGAACGTTCGATACGTATTCTGCAAATATTTTCGTTGGAATCCGTCAATATTAACCGTTCCGCTAGAGATAGTTTATCGAAGCGTGCATACACGTACGATCTCTGGAAATATAGAGCTAACCCAATATTCAAATGTGCAAAAATGAAATGTTTTTGTGAAATTTTTACTATTAATTTATGAAGCTTGGTCAGAATATGCCAGAGTCAGGATTAATCGTAAAAACGAAAGAAATTTGTGAATAGAATGTGTCTTGTGTAAATGTTCGGTCGTTTTCCTGGAGACGTTACCGTACGTCTTGAAACGACGATAAAGATGAAGAGTATACGTGTTCTTTTGGCTTGGGAACCGCTGACTAGGAGGGTCTCTCTTTTTGCGAGGAACGTCGAATGCTTGAAAGCTTGAACCGTTCGAAGGTAGAAGTAGGCCAGCTTGTGCACGTAAAGAGTCTATTTTTTGTGACGCATAACCAACGAGGTCGGTCAAAGGGAAACCTCAGCAGTTCACCGAGATCTGACACGTGACGCTGGGATCGCATGCCAACCCGATCGGACGTCGATCCTTGAATACCAATTAACTGGCTAACCCTTGCCTTCTGCAAGGGGCATCCATCCCTCTATCCCTCTATCCCTCTATCCCTCTCTCCCTACCCCCCTTTTTTTATCTATCCGATAGAATCGTATCTCGCAAATTTGAACACTTAGAAACTGAGATTGTTCGCCTTTCTTATATTAAAAAATTAACACCTTCTCACCCGGGCTGTCTGAGACGCAGGAAATATTCGGCAAACGAATGAAATCTCTGTTAAAGGGGTTAACCAGTACTGGTCAGATAATCTTTTTAAATTATTCCCGACCGGTTGAACGGCCACGGCGAGATAAGGCCACGAATTCTAACTAAAGCTAGCTGCAAAATACAGCAAGAATTATTGCTACGTCAGGATAAGGATAATCCTCACGTTCGAGGATTAATTGTATAGTTCCGAGTTCTCTCGCGTGAACGCTATCGGGTTGCTTCGATCTAACGATTAGCCGTTTCTAATTGCACGTTCCAGCACGCACGTGACCGTTCACCGTTCTACCCGTTTCGAAATCAGCAAAAGTTCGACGAACCTACCGACGATGCCGATGTTCCAACCACCGAAAATTGCCTACGCCGCCTAGTTACTTAGTTTCATCCTTTCATTTACGATCCATTTATAGCTGTTATATTACCTTTCGACCGTACGGATAATTACTAATTACGCGGCTCGTATCGTCTCGTCCCTTCGAGGGTAATCCAACGTTGTAAAAATGATATTCTTCTCGGCGAGGATCTTTTCTACGTTAATTGGAGACACGGTAAACTATATTTAACGTGTTTTAATTACACCGGTATCAGATCGTGCGCTTCTGAAATGTTTGCGTTTTAATTAACACTAAATCAACTTGCGTTTTACTATTTTCGAACTACCACGGTATTAGATGTTAAGTTTCTGAAATATTTTGCATTTTTTCCCCCGTATAAATTCCGTATAATAACTTTAATTAACTTTCCCCCTTAATTCCTAGTAAATCAAATTTTATTTAACCGCGTGCCATAGAAATATTAAAGTTTAAGCTTTTGAAGCACTCGCTGTCCCGATATGGGATCTTCTTGCGAGTTATCGTAGAACTTTTCAACGCCTTAATTAGTGATAAATTCAATTTTATTCCAGCGTTATTTGATCAAAAAAGTTTCGAATCTGGTATAATTTATTTACTAGATAATTACATTCACCAATAATTAGATCTATTATATTAAGCAGCGGCTATTTTATCCCTGACGGTTGATATAAACCCTCAAATCTGTCACGACGAATCGATCAGTTCTTTTAATTAGCTGCTCCGATTCGTTAAAATAGAATTTCAATCTAGAATTACCGATGACAATTGGATCTTTGCCACGTCGTTCGATCATTAATTATTCCAAAAATTCCACGAGGACGCATGAAAAATCCTTAATTAGCATCCTCCCATTCATTGCTTAATTATTCTCCGAGAAAGATCAACGTCACTGTAATAAAACACAATAATAAAAAAAATAGAGCTTCTCAGAAAGTTTAATTAATCCGAGAGAATATCGAAATACTTCTCAAGTTAATTAAATAATAATTAATAACACTGATATTATGATAATAATATCGTTCTTCTTTGTTGTTGCAGAGAAACGTGGAAGTTAATTGCAGACTAACCAAAGAAGATTACGACAGTGGTGAGTTTATTGTTCCAGCTTATTATCTTTTTCCAAAGTAATTCTTAAACTAAAGCCGGTTAATACATCAAAATCATAAAAATAGTAATACTTTAGTTAATTTTGAAACGAAATCGCTAAGTTAAAACACACAAGTTATTGCAAATAATAATTCTCGATAACTACGCGGTGAATCGATTATGCATTTCGCGCTGCTCACGGTCCGAAGAAATTCCGCTGAAAATCTGAAGGAAGTTCAAAAGTTTGACGTTCCAGGAACCGGCTTAATCAGAAAATTTTCGGAAAGTTCACTTTTAACCGAAAGCGAGCAAGCAAAAAGTAGCCAGGTACGTACAGCGTATAATTTTCAACCGCGTTATTTACCGAATAATTTGCGGCTCTGTTTGTAATTGGATCGCACGGGATACCGGTTGAATTCTATATTTTCGTGTCACGTTGCGCTCGGCGCCCGTTCAATCAATTAAATTATACAAGCTCGAAACGGAACGGGAACATTTTTCCAGCCATCGTTTACCGATACCTTGCAAACGATCCAAGCCGGTTTCCGCGAAAATCCCAGCTGCGAATTCTCGATAAATTCAACAATGAAATATCGAACGATTTTCGCGCGGCTTTTTATCGCCGGCCCGCCAATGGATCGTTTTGTTCAACGACGTTGGTTCAACTTATCTGTACGCTTGTTTTCTTATCGTACCCCCTCGTTCTATTTTTATTTGCTTAACAAACTATCGCCTGTGTTTGCGAAAAACAAACGGCATTGATCCAATTCAGATTCTGTTCGCTCGCGGGGCACAGAAGGGCCGACGTTTTCTCAATGCATTCGTCCTTCGCGATTTACTTGGCGATTAATTGAAACTAAAATAGAGAACAAAGTAAAACTAGCGTATATCTAACAAGTTTTTTTAATTAAAAGTAAGAAATGCGAGTCGAGGAATTTTAATATTAAAATACGTGAAAATTAGTATAAATATGGGAAAGGATTCGATGGAAAATTCCTGTTTGTTAAATTTGAATAATTCCAGGGTGAAAAAATGCCAAAGTTGCGATGTGAAAATTTGATCAGGGAGGGGAAAATATAACGAAAGGTTATAGGTTACGAATTTTTCTAAAATTTTGGAGAATCGACGATAAAGATACGGCGATTTAATGGCGAGCTGAAAGCCTTTCCGAGAGCATAACGATGTTTAGAGAGATCGGAATTGAAATTCAGTTGACGGGACAGATTGTCCGACTTCCGGTCCTCCTAGTTAGCAGAGAGTTAGATACTGTTGCCCGTTTCTCTATCCTGATTCGGCGAACACTGTTATCCGTGTTGGATTTAATTGGGATCGCGGTATACACGGACCAGTGCCACGTTGGAATTGTTGCTACTTTAAACCCGTTCCGCGTTCCCGGATATATTTCCACGAAATGCCCGCGTTTCTCGCATCGTTCTCCCCATAACTTGACGGAATTCTTGCTAAATTCAAACGTGCCTCCAATGTTTTTCTTTCCATTAACTTTCAAACGCGCCATTGTTCTTTCGATAAAAGTACGAACGTTGGTAGTTTAAATATTTTTCTAATCAAGATCTCGACAAAAGTTCGGAGGTGAAGGCAAATAATTATTCTTTTTAACAAAGGAAGGACAAAAAGGTATTTACAATTGGCGCGAGAGGAAAATCATGGATTTCGCGGTTCGAAGGGGTGAGAAACGAAGGCGGTCTTGTAACGGGGGATGGTAGGAAAATTTTCGCTTATTCGACGAGGCTGGTCACGTAACGAGCGCGAATATATGCGCGACGGGAGCCGCGAAATCGATTGTCCGCGTGGAAAGAGTCTGTGAAAAACGTGACCAGCCGTAAACGAAGTCTGTTTGCCGGTCGAAATTAATTTTCGTGGTAACCGCATGAACGATAAAGAGCTGGAGCCAGCGGTGAACGTTCGAATTTCAGTTTATGAAACGATTCGACGCTCAGAAACCCCTGAAAATCGTGTTCTGGTATCTTTTAACCATTTTGCAAATTTTATTTCAAACCAAAATGGCCCGAGTTGATGTAAATTAAATTTTAATTAAAATTGCAGGTTTTGTATTACGATAAAATTTGATTTTTGTTACATTGAATTTGGTATACTGAGATTTAAGAAGCACTGGGTTTTGCAAAAGATTAGAAACAATCGAGAAAATATAGAACACTGTAGGAGGTTTATTGTACTGGGACGTCGTCTGTGTAGAGCACTTATGTTTGCCGAAACGCGAGCGGAAACAGGAAACAGGGAGTGGCGCGGAACGCGTTTTCAGGGCAAAAGGAAACGAGGGAAAACATCGTCTCCGCGAGTCTTTCGAATTTCGAGATGTCACGAGCAATTGCACGCGTAAACATGGAAAACTCTCGAGGCCAGTTCATCGAAGCCTCTCGAGAAGCTTCAACTTCCGGCTAAGGACGTTACGAGCCTTTCTTTCTCGTTTTTTTTTTTCTTTTTGCAACTCGAATTCGTTTCGAGTTCGAGCTAGTTTTCATTTGAAAGGAACGAGACCAAAAGCGTCCCTCTTTGCTGGGACCCTTTCCGAAGTGTCTTGAGATTAAAAAAGTCGTTTCGGTGCTTTTCCTCCCATCAAAGATTTTATTACTAATCCCTAAAGTGTGGGTGCAATTGTAAAAATAAGAAAATTTAACCCTCTTGATTTGAAATTTCGAGAGTGCAATATTATAATTTTAGAAACTTAGCACGATTATAATTAATATCTCTCGATCGTTTTGGGATGGAATCGAGTTTCGCAAACGCGATATCTCGATGGACAAAATTGTTGACAATCGAATGGTCGTTTTATGGGACAGAACGCGTTTTCACGGTGAGCCGAGAAGAATAGAGACGGTAACGAATCGGAACGCGTTAATTTTAAAGCAATTTAGATTGATTCAATCCGGTCCAATTAGAGTTTGATGATTATCAGGTCGCGAACGAGCATCCGCAGTGCAGTTTGATTTTGAATAAGGGTCATGGCGCAGAAAAGCGCACTGCGTACGTTCGCAAAACCGGATACGGATGCTTGAAAAATATTCTTCAGACACCACTTGGCCTATTTTCGTATCGCGACAGATAAATTCGCGTATATCGCGAAAGATAATGGTCGACGGGGCGGTGTTTTCACGCGGTTTCGAACAGGCTGGCGCTAACGTACGACTTGCAGCATTAAAAAAAATAAATATTATATTATCGAAACATTTTGAAGCACGTGCAATTGATTAAAATTAGCTCTACAGATTTAGCTATTTCGTTGGTTATACTTATCAATATTTATTAATATTTTTCTATTACTATCGCCCCCCAATTTGATAAAATCAAATTAAATTTCCAAATAAAAGAACAAGGATAAAACAAATATACCTGATTCGATTCGTAGCCGGATGTAACGTGGTCACACTCGAAAAATAAACAAGGAAGATCAAATACATAAAACCTTTCTCCCCCTTTTTACATATACATATTCATGCAGGTCTTCAACACTCGTATCTTACGTATTCCATTTTCGAAATGGGCCTGGGCCCGTTTAACCCTTGCACTACGATCACACGTTAACGAACAATTATTTATCGTGAAAAGAAACTATCTTAGTTGCACTTAAAAATGATCAAAGAAGGCTCGAACCTCTAAAATGGTAGCGAAAGGATTAACGAACGAACAAATATCGTTTGCGATCTAAGATCGATGAATCAAGGAGAGAGCAAGCGAAGAAGATGATAAAGTAGTGTGCATGCTTGGCTGTTTTTTCAAAACGGACATACCCAGTATGTCCATGTCTCGACCTCGTGGCTGCGCTCGTGATGCTGGCGACAGTAGTACTGGCGCCGTTTCGGTCAGACTTGGCTCGCCAGCACCAACGCCGACCACCACCACTTCCCACCACCACCACCACCACCATCGCCACCACCACCTAGGCAGCATCGTTCGCGTCTCCTATCAAGAACCGTGTCTCCCACCACCGCTCGCGATGGGCGTGCTTCCACGATCCCCGGTAGCGGGGGGTGTTTTAGGGAGGGGTAGAAAAATGTTGCTCTCCCCCTTTGAGAACTTTTGGTAACCTCACCCCCTTCGAGAGCAGCCTGCACCCTGTTACTAATATTTCGAACGGTGCTCCTGACACTGTTCGAGAGCGTTTCGTACACGCGACCCGGCCCATCTAAGACGGCTTGAAAAATTGAGGCACTGGGTCAAAAAGGGAACTCGCAACTCCGCTGCTGCTTCTGGATTGTTTTTGTGGTAATTAAGATCTTAGGTGTGCCAGGCTAGGATTCGACCGGATGGTCGGCGACGCACGGTACCCGAGACTTAGGACTGTAGATTTCTAATTTTAATTTAGCGAAATTGGTGGAACGGAAACTCAGAAACTTCCCTCTGTCTCGTCAAATTTCCACGAAAAGGACATTCGAGAATTCGTTTGAAAATTTGAAGGGTTAATTCCATTAGCGGGTCGAATATCGATCGAGCGTTCAATTCGTACTCGTTTGCCGCGATAAGGAATGTTAATGCGAACGGTATTAGCGAACCGAGGGGGGAAAAGAATTCCGTTCCCATCGATCGTTTTATCGCAAGGTCCATCCAATCTGGTCGAACGTTCGAAAGAAAAAGGGGAGAGCGCAGGGGGAAGGAGCGTTGGACACACGGTGAACGGCGACAATTCGTTCGGTGGCCGTTTCCCATCTGGTTCAATTCCGGCTATTGTTTCCTCTCATGCAAGTGAAATAGAAACGTAACTTCGTCGCCTCCGTAAGCAGATGACCGAACGAGAGGCAAAGGGACGTACGGATGACAGAAATGAAAATGGCAGAGGAGAAAAGAGAACGGAATTCCTTGCACTCGGGCGAAATTGCAATTAGCAAACGCGAAAGGCGTCTTGGAACGCACGCATTCTTCGCGCGGCATCGCCGCCGCCAGGAAGCCATTAAGGAATATTCCCGCGTGCGAGACCCGCTTAATGAGCGATATAATTTATTGGCACTACTTAGAAGACGGTCTAGTTGCGGTTACCGGTTAATAGAACCCGCGGCCTCCGACCCATTAACGCAGTTAGGATGTGCCATTCGCGATCGGTCCATCCGGCGAGGGACACGCTCAACCGGGGGCTCTCACGTTACTTCGACCCGGCCTTATCGCGAACGTCGAACTTGCCCTTTGATATCGCTTTAACCAGACCCATTTACCTACGCCACGATTCACCCGTCTCATTGTCCGCCGTCTACCTTCATTGTCCGACTCTATCTTGGTTCCTACTACTTGCGCCTATCTCCGTCTCCGTCCTTTCTTATTCCCCCCGTTCCGCGCCAGGCCTACAGTTTGATGGAACACCCTTCTCGATATCGAGCTCCCGAACATTTATCCAGTTTTCACACACCTGTCGGCCGCGATCACCCTCTTTCTTCGGACGGGTTAAAACTGACTATTATATAAATATTATATAAATCGGTTCTGACTCGAGTAAACCAATACTCAAAATTCGAGTATTTCGCGAGAGAAAAGGACGACAAGTCGGAACAAACGTGGCAGAAGCGCAGGATTTAGGGCGAATCGGCATCCCTTAACGTGGAACGTTAGACCACGGTGTTAGGTTACTTGTTTACCGGCGAGTGCCAGAACGGTCCATGCATTATTCAACGACCGCTTGTATTTATCAAGTCGATAGCCAGAGCCTCGAAGACCCCGTGCACACACCGGGTTCAACACGCACGAGCACGTCGCGTAAACAGGTGAGAGATCGCCTTCGGGTCCTCGATGTTCCGACCCCATCCTCACTGCCCCCCTTCCGTCTCCTCTCTCGTCAAGTGGATTGCCAATGTTTATGGATTACGACCGACTCTCCTCCAACGTTGATTTTTCCCTGGCTCTCTCCGCCACGCGTCGTAAGTCAGCCGCCACGCTTCGTTGCTTTATCGCGCGTATAAAACCGTGGCCCCGACATTCTCCTCTCCGTTTTAAGTGGCTCGCTTCGTTTCCTAGGGGATCGGCCGCGTTTCAACGAGAACGATGTCCTGCGAATCCTTCAACCGGCTCCTCGGTTACTTATCCGGCCGAGGATACTTGTATGGATTAGAGGGACCCCGAGGAGCATTAAGGGGAGCTCCTCCAACCCCTTTGCCTTACGATTTATTTTCGAAGAAACAAAATTATCACGAGATAAAGGGAAAATATTTGGGACAGTTTAATGTAAAATCCTTTGAATTTAGAAAAAGAAAGACTTGATCAATTCGAATTTGTAACGAATAACATTCGATGAACCGAATTAAGCAATCTAACACAAAGAACAAAAGTAGATTTTTGTAATAGAAAAGAGTGATGAAAAGATTCACAAGAACAGTCCTTTTTTCGATGGGATCGGTAAAGAATAAAAGATCGACTGGTGAAAAGGGAAAAAGGTGATTGGTTGGAAAATTCAGAAAAAGGAACGTTTGCATTGACCGTCGAAAGTAATTAAAAGAAAACACGACCCTTTGGAATTGGAAAATTCTTTTTCCAACGGGACGATCAAAGAATTTTTCATCGAATGTTTTTCAGCCGGCTACCCGATGTTCGTTTTTGATATCAAATGGTATTTGGATATCGATAACATCAAGAGAAAGGAAACGTATCATAGACAGCCATATCGATATCATCCTTCGACTTTTCTAGTAATTGAATGTCAGATCGATATCTCTAACGACTCGTACCAATATCGAATAAATAAATATCAAATAGAAAATCATAATCTTCGATTAGGATATTAGATAAATATTTTCACTTTGAAAAACAAATTTTTCTGAATAAAGTATTCAATTATTTATCATTATTTTATGTTTCGTTTGTTATACACTAAGGAATAAATACGTTTAATTAGGGTATTAAAAAGATGATTGTTTTTCGATGTTATTCGATTTGTTCACGGATGAACCGTTATCAGAGCGTGTTCGCAGGATACGTACATATATAGTCTCGATTGCGTTTCATCGATTCAAAGTACACAAGTTCTGCCGTTCAAACGTTCAATTTTCCTCGATTGATTGGCCCACGTTGTCAAAGGATCCTCCAAAATGCGAACACTGTTTGTCCCTGCTTCAATCTATCTGTTTAAACAGTTAACGAAATCACTGGATTGTCACCTTCCTCGACACATTTCATTCGTTATCCTTTCGATGAATTAAGATTCTTATCATTCCTATTTATCCATCAGACACCTATCAGTGTCATCTATCAAAATTCATTGTCATTTATTTTTATTTTCCTAGAATCCCACTTTGATTTATTCAAAGTCACTGGATTATTTTGCAAAAATAATTTCGACTGTTTATCAAGAATTCGACTGTTTATCCCCCCGATAATTAATACTTGTAGAAAATTCCTAGAGGCTGACAGGCACAGAGTCACGTTCGCATTTAGGCCACGAGATCCAGATCCGACACGGCCACGTTAATGAGATAATTTCACGTTGTCGGGGATATGAAGCCGTTTCGGTAATTGCGGACGTTAATAACGATAGACACGTGTGTTGATGGAACACACCGGTAATCCGTGTTTCGGCATACTAAACGCCACGGAGAGACGGACTCGTGCGGCCATCGTAAACAATCGAGCGCAATCAACGCAAGACGCGCGAATCACGCGGTCTCTCCGCTGCGATAAAATGTTTGCCAAGCGGCAGGAAAAATATGTCGAGGATGTTTATTTCGGGATTTCAATCGAGCCTGTGGCTAGCCGCCATCCTTGGCGAACCAATTATCTCTAATTAGCGCTGGTCCGGCTATTAAGATCCTTCGCGGGCGCGCAAACATCGGCTCATTATCGACGCCGGCTGTCTGTCCTCGAAACTTCGAGTCGTTCGTGCAACGGGCTTCAGTGAATTTTATTTCCTATTTATTATTTGTGTACTCGATATCTAAATAATTTTACGACAGGAATGTTAACGGCGTAAGAAAATTTCTTTAATTTCTGCCACAGTGAACACAGACGTGTGTGGTCAGACACACTGAAATTTTAATTATTAAGGATTGCTACTTGCACTATTAATCTAACACTAGCCAGTCAACGTGTTAATAAAATAAGATTCGTCAGGTTGGTCATCGATGGCTAAAGGGTTGAACGGAGAACAGGAGGAATTCGAGGAGCAATCAAAAGGCGTGTTCGTCTTCGTGTGTCTCAATTCGGTCGGTGTCGGCCGGTATAAAGTTGTTGTTAAAGTATTCCCATATCAGCGGCCGTTGGTATGCCAATATAACCCGGGGACCCGGGGCTTTGTCGTCCCTTCTCATTCCGGGACGCAGCCCGTTCGCCAACCTATTCCATCGTCATCGACCCGGCCTACCCGCCTAGACTTTGTCGTCTGTCAGCGAGCACTCGCATACCCGGTTTCGCGCGTGACGCTATGTCTGCATACCACCGGGATAATGATTGGCACCGAGGATAGCCTTCGACCAGCCTCCTGTCACACCTACGCGATTCCTTCATCGATCATAACTCTTTATAAATAAGTCAATTAAGTTCTTATTTATTAGAACACATTTCATTTATTTAACGAAGCACAGAGGCAAATAACAAATAGAAAATCCTTAGAAATCACAGTTAAAGTTGCCGAAGTTTAACGACAAATGAGAAGCTCGAATGATCGTGTACGCTCGTGCGAATAAGCAGGGGTCGGCCCGGTTTTTAAAGCGATCGAAGTCGTAAACTCGTATGCGTAGGGACATTAATATCGTTAAATTAACTGGAGACGAGGATCTACGGGGACGACGGGCTTAACCGTGAAGTAACAATGTTCGGATAAGACGGCGCGTCTAGGTGGAATCGTCGTATAAGCAACAGGATTCCGGGCTATCTTCCTCTCTATAAAAGATACACACGCGTGCTCCTTTCGAAACGGGGCACCGTCGTCCCCCCCTCCCGCCCACCCCATTAGTCTCGATTCGCGTTAAATTGAGTCGTTGTCGTCGTTACTCGTGACTACGATAAAACGAATCCAATCTAACCCTCGTGTCCCGCCCTTTATTTGCGACCGTTTCGAATTTGCAACGCTATGAAACCGATGGCTTGCTTCGAGTCTGCTCGTGGAAAACTCGTTTCGTTGTCGGTCTGAGCGAACGCGTGAATAAAGTTACAGCCGGGGAATTGCTTGATAATTTTATCAGCCGAGTCGACAAAGGGAGGCGAACGAAAAACGCGAACCGGTGTTGATATGAACTCTCGTCAGCGTTGCGTGTCTCTGAAAATACCCGAGAGGCAGGAATTAGTGCTACTTAACGCTGCTCAGTGCTGGCAAATATTGGTACAAATAAGAATTCCTGATATTAATACTTGTAATGCCAGTGATAAATAATATCCTGAAGTACGGAGCAATATTACTTAACCGAAACAAGTAACATTACCTGTTCCTGTATAAGTAGATAAGTAGATAAGTAGATTACTTAACGGGCAATATTAATGATAGGTAATGTTGAATCGGAACAGAGTCTGAGTGTTTACCAGGGTCGATGTAAAGGTTGATAAGTAAATTACTTATCAAGTTTTAGAACGGAAACGTACCGGCGAAAGGGTTAATGTTTTTTAATAATTCATACGATTGCGTGTCTGACTAATCACGATTATTTCTGCCGGGACAATCAACGTGTTGAGTAAATCAGATACGATTCATCGACTTGCGTTATGCGTGCTGCGTAAGTAGAATAAGCAGCTGTGTTAGCAGACCAGAGTCTTATATTACAGAATCGACTCTGAATAATTCATACGTATTGCCGTGCGTACGACTAATCATAGGTTGGTTCTACTGTGACGGTCATCGGTCGATTCGTGATGAAAACTTCATTTAATCCCGCCTTATTAAAATGACTTATTCATCGTATTATTCGCTAATTGCAATTTGGAAACTTATCGTTTTATAAAGTGCTATATAAAACTTCTGAATCGTAATTCCCCCGGTAGTCTCTCCTTTTAATACGCAATAAAAAGAAATATAAGATTACAAGATGTATTAAATTCATAAAATACGAGGTCGTTAAAGCGTTAACAGTTAACAGTCTATTTTATCGTCGCGTGTCCGACTAATTGCTAGCATCAATTTTTTAGCCAAGCCATGTTCAAAATATACTCAGAAATTTTATTATTACACTTCGTTAAAAGTAATGTTAGAATTTTGAATCAATACATTGGAAAACAAGTCCTAGACAGCCCATATTACCTTATGTCTGATTAATCATTGATATTTCCACTTACATTCTAAATTCCTTCAGTTGTAGCTAACATTCGACGTGATATGATTATTGTATCACAAAAATTCTAGTTTCCTTTATTTTTCCAAATCGAAAACGTAAATTGCATCCTATCCCAAATCCAACTAACCGCCTTTCCATCACCTTCCCACGCATTTCGCTCGGTACGCCCTCGTACCCCACTCGCCAAGCTATTTATTCTCGGCATTATATTTTCGTTCAAATACCATCGGTCATTTAATTTCGCATCGACCGTTTCGCCGACTACATTGTGCCGGGATGATCCCTTTAAGAAGCAGCTGAATCGTCCGCCTAATTGCCGCAGCCTCTACCCTAAACCCATCCCCCTCTCGACCGTTTCCCATCTCGCGGTCCGTCATTCTTCTCTATCTGAATCGATCTACCGACGCTTGGAAAAACGTGCAGAAACGACAGATAGAACGAGCCTGTTCCTTCGACGCCCGACCAACTTGTGGGGAGGGAAAGGAAGAGTTCTTTTATCGAGGAATCGAAGAGACCGGGACAAAGGGAGAGAAAAGGGAGGTAGGAGTCGGGCGTTTAAGAAGCAGCGAGGAAGGCAAGCAAGGAGGAAGGGAGAAAAAAGAAGAAGAAGGAAAGGAGGAAAGGTAAATAGAGAGAGAGAAGTTGGAGCGTGGAAATTGTATGCCGGGGCCAAGGTGGAAGGAAAATTTCGGTCTGAATGGCTGGCGAGTCGGAAGAAGAAGAATCACCGGACCGAGGAAGCAACAAGGCTGGAAGAGATAAAGCTTCGTGGATATTTAGAGAAGCGCGGAGGCAAGCTGGTGCACCGAACACGGATAAACCGCGCCGTAAGAGGGAACGGTAGACAACGAATAAAATAAAAAAAAAGGAAGAAAAAGACGGTGGCGAAGGTAACAGCCAGGGGGAGAGAGAGAGAGAGAGCTTAACGCTTCGCCCGTAGAAATCGTAAAAGTCCGCTCACGTGCCCCGCAAGCCACTGGCATTTTACTGTAAATCAGCCTTAAAGCAGCCCGGGCAGCTTACAATCAAACGTACTTAGCCAGCCATCCGGCTAAAGTGGCCACACACGAAAATGGAATATATCCGTTGATCATAAAGCTTCTTTTTCCGCTCGTTTCTCTTCGGCCGGCTCGCTCTTACGGTCTATCAATCGGTCGTGCTCGCGAGGAACGTGTCGCCAGGGGAAAAAGTGCTCGCCACAATGGATGCTGCCCTCGAATGCAACCTTCGCCACGCTCCTGGATCGCTGAAACGTTCTTCTTCTGCTTCTGGGGGGAAGGGGAGACTGCTGCTCGTCGACCTCTTTATCGCGAGACGATTTCAACGAGCCGTGTCGATTTTATTCCACGCCAGGAATCGACGAGAGTTATTATCGTCGATCGTCGGGCTCTATTTCACACCTTACGTCTACGCTCTTTCAGGGTAATTGATTTTAGTAGTACCTGTACTTGCACTTAATAATTTAAAACGTCCATTATTTGTTAAATTAAATATTTCAAATATTTGTGTAATAATCTCCAGAAACACCACAAATTTTTCTACACGTTCAAAGACATAAGTTTCCACGGTTCGTTTGTGGAAAATTAGCCAGCGAGCTAAAAAGAACTAAAAATTATGCAAAATGAACCGAACGTGTAAACGGAGGGTTATCGATTCGGTTTATTTGGTCGAATTTGCATGTGCAAATTAGTTTGTGCAAATTTCACGAGCTTGTTTAGAGAGCCGGTGCTTTCTTTTTTGCCTGTTTCGTCCAGCTACGAGTCGTTCTTTTGAATCGTCCATTACAAGTCCAAAACCCACAGACCCCGAGTTTATTTTTAATACAACTATGAATCACCCGGCCGCGATAACCGATAATGATTAACAACGAGGTCGTAAGAAGTTTAAGGAGGGTTGCGTTGTTACGCCTAAAAATCCCACGAACGAGGAAGCAGGAATTAATGGAACCCGTTGTAACGTTTGATTCCGCGATAAGTCGTGAACGGCGTACAAAGAAATAAAAATTCAGCCGGGAATAATATCGAGGCAACGCTGGGGGGCCCTGATCGATGTCGCGGCTCATTTTTCAACAAAACTTACGAGTTTATTTTTCGAATCACGACAAAAGGAAATATTTCCCCCCTTTTTCGTTACTTATCCAATTACATTAAATTCAACCCTTCGTCGACGGCCTTCAACTTTTTACTTCTATTATCGCGACTTTGATAAGTGATATTCGACTTTGGTAAGTAATTCAGAATTTTGATAGTTTAAAATCGTGGTTTTGTCAGGAAATATGGAAAAACATGGTTTGCCTACGAGGGGCTTTAATACAAAACGTAATATATTTCGCCTCAATATGAAAATATGTATACGACGACGGGGACGATGAAAATTACGTATGTATAAGGCGCGTTGCATCCAGCAACGAATAATTATGCCCGAAACGAGTTACACGGTTCAAATCCGTAAAATTGCTCTTCAGCGGAGGAGCTAACGGGAACGAGCTTTTTTAGGGGGTCAAAGGTTTGTTTTTTCGACGGACGCGAGCAACGCCGATCCGAGTTGCCCGGCGATACACTATAAAGCGTACACGCCAGAAATTCTTCTTTCGTTATTAACTTTCGGCTACCTTCGGCCTGCAACCTCTCTTTTATCCGACGAAAAACGCACGAGATAGGTTTGCCAAAATTTTCTGGGATATTTAAAACTGTAAATTACTCGGGAAAAGAACAAACGAATCTTTGCTCGTGATTTTTTATGAAAAATTTTGTCCAACTCGAGGCTGCTCCGTCGCGGAGGAACGGTCGGCGGAAGATAACGAATGGGGTCAAAGTTTTCGAATAATTTTGAAGGTCGATCGTTATGCAAGTTTAACGAGATTAATTTGATCGTGTTATCGCAAATTTCCATATGACTTGGTCGCAGAAGGATTCGTCGGTATAACGCGATCACCGGGATTAGAAGGGACCCGTCCGAGCTTACTAGAAATACGCTACAGGGTGCAACGATCCAGATTAAAAAGATCTAATTCCGATTGGTTAAACTTTCCCGGTTGGGGAGCCAGAAAATTTCTATTATTTCGAAAAATTATTTCCAACTCGGTACAGTGAAATGTGCATAAATGTTGTTACAACGTGACTGTTGGAGCGATATTAAAACTGGAACCCAACTTTTCTCTTTTCATTCAATAATTCAACGTTTTGACTGAAGGAAGTTAAATTCGTCGAACGTTTCAACAGGGGATAGTTTTATTCTTAACCCTCCAGTTCGGATCAACTGACCCATTTAAATTAGGTACATGAATTTTCGAATAAAAGGATTTTAAAGTAGCAGGAAATATAAAAGAATCGACAATAACTAATTTTGGGTATACAATTAGTTCAGTTTTCCAAATAGCTCAGAAAACCTTTACAACGAAAATGTTTTAATTAATATCGCAAAAAAATGTAACGCGTCTGACTATACACACTTATTTCCCTTGCGATGCTTATTAAGAGATAAGTATTCGCTAAAAGTTTGTTGCAGCAATTCAAGCTGTAAGATTTTAAGGAAAATCGTGTTTCAAAGATTATGGACGCTCGAGGAGCTTCATTTTTTGAAATACAAGAGCACGGTAACGTTTTATTATATGCAAAAATGTTACGATAACGCGGGCGAAGGTGTCAGGGTGTTGGTTATTCGCGGGAAGACTGACGTGGAAAGACAACGGGGGGGAACAGCAGCGATGGCCTCGAAAGATATGAAAATATCCAAGGAGTAGGAAAGCGGGAAGAGGTAGGGAAACTACAAGAAAATTCAGAAGAAAAAGTCGTTAAGGAGAGCGAGATAACCGTGGCAGTTTTTCGTTTCGCGGGAATGAGAAAGGTACAACCGGAAATATGAGGAGGGAAATGTACGCGTGCGTTCGCTGTATCGAATTCCAACGATAACACGCGCTCGCTCGTTTATATAAGAAACACTATGAAAAGCCTCTGAGAAAACACAATAAAATATAGGTCGTACAGATTCCACATTGATACCGCGGGAACTATTGTACAAACTCGCAGGATCAACATTGCTCGGTTTAATTTTGTTTGTTCTGGGGGGAAAAACGTTATTGACTTCTCGAGATCCTCGGAATTTTAAAGGAAAATTGGAGGGATAAGGAAATGTCGTTTACCAAATTTTATGTCGCCTTTCTGTTACTGTAGCTCTCCAGTAATTCGGTATTCTGATACTTGGATATCTTGGATACGAGAATTCTATTATTCGACTATCTTAGTATTTCAGAATTCTAATATTTGACTATAGAGTACTCTATCGAGTACTCGTTGAGATCATCGAGGCAAAGATTGAAGACCGCTTAATTCTGGAATCAATTGTAACGTCAAAGCGGGTTATACATTTTATTCAGAAACAATCTAAGTTGTACACCGAACCGTTTATTTCTTCAGCTGGAAACGACAGGCGCATTTCCTCGCCGGGAAATATCACCGTTATTACTTATGCTTTTCACAGTTGCCAGCCGACTGAAAATACGTTCCGCGTTCGTTAGGGGAGCCACGCGAAGGTGTGCGAAAAAGCACAGAATCCTAATTTGCTTAACGAAATGCTGTTAGCTGCGTGGCTGTTTTCACGAAACTGTTAAAAAAAAGAAGAGAGTGAGAGAGAGAGAGAGAGAGAGAGAGAGAGAGAGAGAGAGAAGGAAAGAAAGAAAAACAAAAAACCTATTCAATTTGCCTCGCTTTCCTTTTGCCTTCTTTCATGTAATCACTATGGCGGCTTGGGGGCGCCTTTCGGTGTGCACGTGGCACAAATTACTGGAGTAATTACGGGCACAAGCGAAATGGGAACATCGGTGGGGAGAGGGTGTTCTTTTTTTTGCACGTTTGCAACGAAACTGTTTTTTCGTTCGACTTCACGATCGATCGTCTCGATGCAATTTATGCAAATTTATCTCCTGCTCGAACGATCCTTCAGCTGCTTTTTCCTTTCCAATTCTTAATCCCTTTTATTCGTGTCTACTATCTGAACGAATCAAATTCTAACGTTTTATGTCCCGTATCGTTGAATAGTAAAGCAAGATAAATTTTCGAATTTTCCGTAAGCGTTGGATCGTTAGAATATTATAATTAACTTTAACAGCGTTCACACGGTCCCTCGTCTAATCCGGACCGCGCCCAATTTATATCAGATCCCTGCAACGTTTAATCAAAGCCGACTTCTCGACGAGTAATTCCGCCGGAATTGCCAATCAATGTTTTCGTTCATTTTTCGTCCATCGTCCGGGAAGAAAATAAAATATAATCGAGCGTAGAAGGGGGCGTAGAAAACACGGCGTTAAAGGGTCGTTCTACGCGAGTTTTCGAGGTCCGAGGAGGAACGAGAAGCCCCAGGAAAGCCTGCTCGTGTCACCATCGACATCCGCAGTGCCGTAACTGGCGTCCAGCCAAAATCCTGCACATGTAACCACCTCCCCGCCTCCGGTTCGGCTTGCCGGTGGCCCGGTGCTGCTTAGTAAATCGGGGTTACCCGGGGCTTTCTAGCTACCGCGTCTTTATCGCGGGGATTTTCAACGTCCGTGCATCGGGGAACGCGTCTCGATGATTATTGGCCGAGGGATTCCCCGGGAAAAGGGCCGTAATATCTGGGAATTTTCAGTCAGGTACCCGTAAGGAACCGACGGGAGGGTTGCTCCTTCGAGCTCAGCCGGTAATATACAGAGGAGTTTATGCTGCAACGTTTGTATCGTCTTAGTTTCTTCGATTCAGTGAAGTGTGTTCGATGGTTGGAAGGCTGGAACAATTTTCGAGATATTTCGAGATTATTCGTGGCGATAGTCTTTGACTAACTCTTTCACTTCCTCGCTGCAGCTCCTAAAAATTTCAATTCATAGTAATCTTATTTTCCCCTAATTTTAGATTCTATCTCTAAACGTCCACATTCGAGCGGTCGATAGAACCTTTTTTTGTGTCAAATTCGGGACGATTCGATAGAATTAGAGATCCTCCTTCACGAGGATGGATTTTGCCGAAGATTTACGATGCAGACCGATGAAAACTATTTATCTTGTTACGGTGAGCCACGATAACGTCCCGAAGAACGATCTTCACGTCCAGATGTTGATCGCCACCCGTCAATTTTATCTTTATCTCTGACACCTTTTTGCTCGTCATCTGGCGGTGTCGGTGGTCGAAGAAAAATTACACCCCACCGCGTTCGCCCCTCGTCGTCACCGTTTATCAAAAACGAGCCGCGCATTATGGAAAATCGGATATTCTTTTCGAATCGAACAATTAATCCATTCGTGTATTGTTTCTTTCGCCTTTTGTTGGACGACAATGTAAATGTACTTTGTTCTTTGAAACAACCCGAGCGGTTTTTTTTTTACACAATTACAAAGCTCAAAAACTGTGAAATATTATGAGCTTGCGGAGTTCAGGTGGGTTAAAAAAAGAAAGAGAAAAATACGCTCGTAATTTTAACCTTTACGAAAACGTTCCTTCACAAAGGTGAGGGCAATTAGCCTTCGACCCAGTTCTCTCGTTTACGCACAATCCTCCATCCCAAGCTTTTCCTCAGCTTTTCAATCCCACGCCCATCGAATTACCGTCGTTCTTTTGTCTAGTCTCTACATCGTTTTCGAAACGTGTTCTTTTGTTTTTCCAAAAACGATAACAACTCCCACGCGCAACTAGATTTCGAAATCGTTCGATGTGGAATCGAAGTTGCGCAAAACTGCGAGCAGAGAAATTGCGTTAAAACGAAAGTGGGCAGTTCGTGTCCTCAGATTAAAAAATCGCGAAATGAAATTTAAGAGTCTAAAAATCTATCTTGAAATATAAATTCTGCGTGGGAATGTATGCACAGCTAACAACCTTGGATTTACCTTCTACATATGTATGCACGTGTGCAAGATCGAAGGAACAAGAAGACTCGCAAGCGTTCAAAGGGTGGAGGGCGGGGAGAGGTGCGAATCACGCGTATACAGGACAATTCAATTTAATAGAGGGAACGGCTGTGCAAAGCACAATGTAAATATTAGCCGGCGTGTACAATTTAATAAAGTACATTTACCGCGGACTCGGTTCGGTTTGGAATATGAGATTCCATCTGGCCGATCTAATGTTTGCGTTGTTTCTAGGCTAATGAAACGATACCTGGCCACCGTGTAATCGTAGCCGCTAACACTCACGCAAAAACGGACACGGGCAAACGGTAATAATACCGAGGGGGATGCGGGCAAATATTTTACGTAATCGCAATTAACGTAATTCTCACCATGGCGTAGCGACGTTTCAAGTAACTCGTTTACCCGTTAATCCTCTCTCAGTCGCTGGATAAAAGGCCGAATAAATGGGACAAAGTTTTACTTTGCAATTCGTTCCGCCAACTCTTTCTCGGCACAATCGTTCGGCTGCTTTATCCGGGACTCTATTAACCTTCAGCCCCGATGTAATTAGTTTCGTATCGAATTTAACTCGCTACCTTCTAATCTCGCCCCTCGCGATCTCCTTCTAATTTCTACGAATTTAAATTCGCGAGGTTTAGACTTTTGGGAGTTTCAATTTTGAGGCTCCTCACCTGGCAAAGAACTCGTGATCCTCGCGAAGAATGACTTCGTTGCATTAACGAGAAACAAATTGAATTCTACTACGCTGCGATTTAATTGCAGCGTCCCTAAGAACCGCGGTGCTCAACGTCTCGGTTTGGCGACCTTTTCGAAAAAAGAAGCACGGTTCACCGGTGGAAGATGAAGCTTCCTGTTTCGTTCGTTGTAATTTATCCGTAAACCAGGTTTCTCTCCTATCGCTTTTAAATTCTAATTACGCGACCAGCGTCCCCTTGACCCGTATTTAACAGAGTGGCATCAAGTTCGGGTAATCAGCAAAGCGAATTTTTCCCAAAAGACAAAGTTTCTCTTTTCTCGCGGTGTTTGGAGAATTTTTCCGGGAATTAACCACGATCGTTTGACAAGATTCGAGGGAAGCACCTTTGGAGAGATAATGAGGGGGAACAGGGGGCGCGAACGAAGGTATAGGAATTATGATACGGATGAAAGGCAAGCGTGGGTGGACGCTGAATCCAATGCATATGCAAAAGAACGGGCTGTTTCCTTTTTTCGATGCGACATCGGTGAATATTCATGAAGCAGCGCGGAGAAAAATTCTATGTAATTTGAAAGCCGTGTTCGCCGTGGCGCGCTGTTGGCCAACGAAACTCAGCCGGAAACGTAATGACCGATGTAAATCTCGGGGACACTGATAGAACCCGTGATTCTTTTCCCGTTTCTACGGGAAAGACCCGGCATCGATTCGTTCCGTGAAAGATACATTTTTAACCACGTGCACCCATATTTCGTACGTTCGACAAAACAGGGAACCAGGAATCAAGATTCTAATAAAATTGCGGTTCGATCCTTTACTGCGGCTGCTAAAAATTTCATTCGGTGACGAATTTTATATTCCGTTTCCATAACATTTTCTTTTTCTATTATTCATTCCTGTAAATAATAGAAGTAAGTAATAGAAATATTTTTAACCAAATAAATAACGTTAGACTAAAATTTTCCTCCTTTAATCTTTATTAAATGGAGAAGTTAATCGGCCGTTTACGTAACGACGAAGCAATGACTATACGGAGGGAAGAGATGAGTTTTTTTTAATATTATTTATGAGATGACCCAATAATATACGAGGCGAGTCCTGTTCGTGCATAGTTTCCATGTTTCCTCGGGTTTTTGCCCGGCCGGGATCTACTCGACGATCATTTTTCACCGGGATTCCGTGAAGAAGTGATGTGGGACAGATCCGCTGACGGAAAGAGCAAAAGAATGATAGGGACGGAAAAAAGAAACGTCGGATCGTTCGTTGAGAAAGATGAAAAGAAGGAGGGGGACAGAGAGAGAGAGAGAGGCTGAGATGTACAGGCTGAGCCGAAAATCGTGGTCGAAACGGAAACGGGTGATTTCTCTGGAGAGATAAATTTTCTTGCGCGTTTTTACCCCGGGTAAAATTGCTTTCACCGCGGCCCGGACGATGGTGTTGGTTTTACCACGGAAGGATTTATTCACGTTACACGTCGTATGCATTATGGTATTATAAAGAGATTCATTATACCAGGAATTTTCATAAATTCAGGATGGAAAGCTGTCCGTTCACGTTGAATAATTTGCCATTCTTTCGACGCGAATGATGAAAACAGAAGTCGATTATACGGGATCAGAAAAGGATCAAAATAAATTTACCTTTATATCGCTTTTCATTCACTCGACCAAGCATTACCAAGTACCAAGGCAGAGGGTTTTAATTCAGAAGCGATAATTTTCATAATACTCTGAAGTATTTTATGTAATTTTAAATTACAATTCTGTAAATCGAAAATCTTTGGGACTTAGAAAATTTTCGTCTGGTCAGTATGGTAATTACAAAGCTATGAAGAGGAATATTCATCTCTTCTTCAAGATTACCCAACAATATTCTGTTTTGAATGATCATTCCTTGTACACAGCTAGGAATTCGTAATTTCAGTCGGTATTCCTTCAGGATGGAAAAGTTTCTGGTCCAAGGTTGGAATAATGATTCAGTAAAACGACGAGGGCTGTGTGTGTGTGTACGTGTGTGTCTGTCTGTTGGTGTATCGTTTGAATTTCCATGACAAGGCGAGCTCGATTTGCATGTTTCACGGTTGATACAAAGTGAGCCGCCTGTAATCGAGCCGTTTCAACGATCGCTTCTCGGCTTCTTTTCCCTAAAACGCGGACAAAACTGGCTCACCCGTTATCGGTTCCATGAAAATTCGTCGGATACCTCGACTATTGAAAACTGTTCCTTTCCACCCTCGTTCGACCCACTTTTCCACAAAGTGTTTGCACGGAGTGTTCCCGCGACGAGAATAAGACCATTCAAGGAATACAGAATAGCTTTTATTTGGATTGAGATTACCAAAAAATCGCAAAATTATCGAATTCATCCTGGATTGACGTAAATTGCCATTTTTCACCATCTAACCCACCCCCAACTCCAGACACAGCATCCCTCGTTCAGATATGGGCAGCTCACAAAAGATAAATAGAAATTTGATTTACGCCATACATGGCACGCGATGCGTTAAGGGGTTAACAACGACCCAACAACCCCGAAGACACCCGAGGGCCGGTTTGCGTTTGACGGACGGGAAAATGGAGAACTTTCGTGCGTACCGCGCGCACCGAAGCGTGGAAACACACGTTCTGGAGGTGGTGGTTAAGTCCGGCATCCTATCTACTTTCCGCAGGAATGAACGAGAGCCATCGACTTAACGAAACCTGGCGTGCCAGATACCGTCACCGACCCTGAGGAACCGATTGCATCCTGGGTAATACGTTAAGCAACCTCCAGGAGTAAATGTAGCGTCGCGACGATCCATCCCTCTTCCAATACCGATCGCTTCGAGTGTAAAGGATTCGTTATTGTGTCTGCGAACCTGGGATCGGTCAGATAACCACCAACGACACTCGACTGCTCAAAAAATGAGCATGCTTTTCTTTAGGGGGAAAATTGGTCGCGCTAGTGGCTCGAGAAATTGAAAAGCAAAGCGATGATTCCGGGTGGGCGAGCTTGCTATAAGATGAATGATTAAAATGTGAGTTCAGAACACTTTATTATTATTTAAAAAAAGGTATTGCCAGTGGAGTCGAGAGGGTTAATTGTGTAATCGAGGAGGATGATCGGTGCGGTGTTCCATTGGCCAAAGTTCCGGAGCGAAACGCAAAGTTGTCCAAAAGGTTAGTGGGTTGCCGATGTTCCGCGCCAGACAAACTGCAGTTCGGCTTTATCGCCTCACCTAACTCGTCTTATAGCACCTCGTTCGTCTTCCGTATCCGGTTTCTTTATTCGTCGAACTTTGCCGAACGATCGATAACGGGCCGCCGCGGTGCCCCCGTCGACACCTTCGAACACCTGTTCCCGCGTTTTCTCTAATCCTGGGAAAAAGTGGACCTCGTTAAACGAGCACGCTTTTACCTACAAACCTTTACGGGAAACTGTAAGCTGCGATTACGAGCTAGGAAAGTGGTCATTTTTCTTCCCAGCTCTACAATAAAATGAGTTTATCGTTCCTCTTCTTAACTTCTAACATTGTTTTCTTTTTCGATGAAAAATCTTCGACTCCGTCTAACTTTGGAGAAATTCGGATTATTTAATATTTAAAAGACACGGGAAGAATAAAATTCATTTTGAAAATTTGATTAAGTACTCGTGGAAGATATCTATGCGACAGCTGCTCGAGGGTTTTAGAATTCGAGTATGTTACAAAACAAAGAGGATGTAATCGGGTCGCGTAGACCCTGGTACAGTGGAAAGCTTAATGTCAGACAAGTGTGTCAGTCCGTGGACTTGACACGAAAGTGGAGGTTATAAGATATTGTTAGGAGAGTTGTTAAATCCGGTTCCAGCTGCTTGTAGCCTCGAGGCGCTAATTCATTGTAAATTTATACAATTAACTCTGTCAGACCTGGTTTCCCCTGACACGACGCTAGACGGTGGCTTCGTTTTCACGGGTCCTGTCAGCCCCAGTTTCAATCTACCCCTTCCCCTCATTTTCCACTTGACACCACCCCGACTAATTTTCTAACTTCCATATCGACTCGTTCTAATTTCAATACTCCTTCAAACTTTCATTTCTCCGCTCTGTACATTTGTCACAATTAACGCGTCAATTTATCAAAGTTCTAAAAATTAAAATTTCATCCCAGTGAAGGGGGTTAATTGAACAAATATCGTACCTCTTCTAATTCAGGGGTGTAGGGTTAGACAGAAACGTGCTCAGTCGGAATTGATTATATTCCTTTTTCGAGAAACTGAAATATTATAATTCAATAAGAATGGAAATGAAAGCAGCGTCGAGAAGGGGGATGGCGTTCGCTCGAAAGCAATTAAATTACAGTTAGTTTGTGCCCGAAGCTTAAGTTTGAACAGTTTAGCAAGATGAAAGGAGGAAAGGCAGGGTCGCGTAATTGGTAGCCCGTTGTCGGCGACATCCAATGAAAACCGGAGACGTTTTGTCTCTGATTGAACGACGCGCGTTCGCGTTCGCGACTTCGTTTCATTGTGCATAATTTCTGGCGTATTGTGGCCCATCAGCGGCCATTGTCTTCCGGCCGACAAACACGTTCCCCGATTGCTTTGTTGTGCCGGCGACAATCGAGAATACACACCTCGTGTCTGCCATCGGTCGGATAAAGTGCGCCGCGATCCTTGTCGCCCTCGCCTTGTAATTGTCCCCCTTTCATTTTCGACGATGTTTTCAAGTCTTCGAGACAATATTACCCGTATTCGATACTTTTTAATTAGAATTTCTGCGATCGCTGCGATAGATCTCAAAGGATTTCTAATAACAAACCAGTCCTGGCCGTGTTCCCGTCGCGGCGTGATTTACCGGCAACCGGAAATATTGTTAGCCACGACGGGGAGGTTCGCTCTTTGAAATTCTCATTCTGGATATATTTGCTCGACTTTGATTCCTCTTTCTTTCCCCGTCGTTCAATTGAATTTCCAGCCGAGTTTCCGTGACATCATTTGTGAACGCAACTTCTTGGAAATATTGAAAACTCGATTCGCCCGACCTCGCTAGTTTGCTCGGGCGCTTTTTCATTTCCCACGATTGATTAGAATAGGACTAAATTGTGACACATCGAACCGAGGTCCATATTTTAACGTCGGCACCCGTACATTAAAGTTTCTCGAACACGGTACTCAGCTTCAGAAACGTTCTGAGACTGGATCGTAATCGCAGCGGAAAGTGGATTCAATCGGCAACGCATCAGCCTCGTTATCTCGTCGATTTTCAGCGAAAATCGCGGCTCGTTTCGTAATAATCGTGCCAGTCCCTCTGAAAAGTTGACTCTCGGGCTATAATTTGGCGAGAAGCAGCGCGTCGATCGATCGAACGGCTGTCGATTCGGTAGATAGCGGGAGGAAGACGTATCTTTCTGGGATGGGGGACGTAAACGCGTAACAGGATGCACGAAGAGGAATCGAATCGAGGAACGGGAGCGTGGAACGTGTTACGGTTGGAGCTCAGGTGTCTCCTTTTTCCATTCTGCTTGTTTTCGAGCGACAAGAACGAGGATTGTTTTCGCGTGTCTGTAGTCGACGCCAAGATGGACCGACGAACGGGTTGTTCCACGGGCTTTCCGCCATCCGCCCTTTATGTCGTCGGTTTCGAGCTTCGTTGGAAATTGGAAAATTCGATTTTCACGCCCGACGAGCGGATTATTTTCCGGCCCGACCCGCTTGGCTTTTCGTAACTTTCGACGTTACTGGAACACGGACCGTCTACGATTATAGTGACATTTCTCTCGAAGAAGATGAACGGGTTAAGGCTATTAATTTAGTGTAAATTTTCAAATTTCCATCGATATTGCGAAATAAACCTATTCGCTTTACATAATTACTTTCTGAAGATCAAGATAAATAGATGGTGATAAGATGGTGATCGCAAGGCCCGCTGGGCGAAATTGTCGTCTCGTTTAGGAAGTTCGGGGCCCGGTCAAATTGCATCCGGTCGGATTAGAGAAGTTCCGGTGTAGGGTGGAAGAGGGTCGCAGTTAGGCGTCGTTACTATTCGTAGGAGAAACTTTGCCAGTGGTTCTTCCAACCTCCTGTTCCTTTACGCCGGAAGTTACCTTTGGTATCCATCGGAGCTAAGGCGACCAACTTCGCCTGATTATTATTCGGGAAATTAATTCTCGCCACAAGGGCCGGGGTACGTGTGGGTGTGCTTTATTGAAACGCGACCAGGACCTGGATTAAACCGAACTCATTAACTTTGCCCACCTAAACTCGATGAAGGATCTTCTGCTTCGAGTAACTCGACGCCCCTCGCTTCCTAGTTCCCTGTATCGCTTGCCACTTTCATTTTTCAAATTTAGTTTTAAAATGGATTTGAAAAAATATCCTTATCAGCTTCCTATCAGTCCCACCACTCCCTACTCATCACCATTCTTCCCTGTCCCTGGAAATAAACTCTACTCCACATCCTATCAAACTACAATTATGAACCTGTTTTGTTGTTAGCTGAATTTTAATCCCACGTTATTCACGGATAGAAGGTGTTTGCTTTTATTTTTAATCATGTTTCGCCTTTAAATTATGCATATGCAGCGGCTTTGAAGCAGTGGAATTTCAGAGCGTTAATTAAACACGTAAATTGGCAAGGTTTCTCCGATTTTTCGGGGGGAGAAATTCAAGAACGTCGGGAATGTAAAACGATACTTAATGAGCGTGTGTGTATAAAATTTTCTATAAAGGCTTCAATTCAAATTTTCTGAAATTTCGTGAAATTTCGAGACGAAAAGCGTCGAAAATGTAAAGTAATACGTGACCGGTGTAAATTTCAAAGCTTTCAAATTATAATTTATTACATTCGGTAAATAAAAGCGTCGAGAACGTAAAATAACACGTAATTAGCGTGAACTCGACAGATTTCCTCGATTTCAAAGCTTTCGGATCGCGTTTCCTCGAATTTGAAAAATACAGTATCACATAATTAAGTAACTAAGTAACTAAAATGACCATTTAGTTGTCACCCTGCAACGCGTGCTCAGATTTTTCATCGATTTTCGATCTTGTGTCGTCGGACACGGGGATAAAAATCAAAGTACCGACACAAATGCCGACGGGATCCTCTTCGATGGAGATTAAGGTCTAGGTCGCGCGCCCACGTTCACACGCGCGTACAACCCGCTCACAAAGCAGAGAACAAGCACACTAATACGTAATCCGAATTAATAACACGCTCGCGTGTTTAAGCTCGACCGAAACATCTCTCGAGCCGGCACGCTTGATAAACGCGTTTACACGTCGAGCTTTCGAATCGGTATAAATTTCATCAATCGGCAAACAGTCTAGTCGTATTATCGTAATACGTGTACCATCGCAGCCTTGTATCGTCGTTATCGCGCTCGACGATTTGCCGTTCGGCAAATTTTGGGAAACTCGTTTCCCTCGGCCAAATACGATTGTGCAATCGTCGACGACAATTTGTATCAAAAATGTTCAGTTCGAAACAACGAGAGGACAGACGCGTTTTCATTTATTCGTTTAACCCGAATATGGTCGCGGTGATGGATCGGTAATTACCGCCTGCGATTGAATCTGTTTTTCGGCTCACCCGTTCGCTGGAACAACAGGTTCCTGTTCACTTTATCACAGTGGACGAAGAATTCGTTAAATACAATTTAATTTTGGAAATAATCGACCGATTTAGAGCACAATTATTATAATTTTTAATTATTAAATAATAAGGATTCGCGGTTGCCGATCTGGCAAGCGATAAATTGACAAGAGACTGGGGTTAGATAAGGTTGGGTTAAAGTTTCGATTACAAACGAACTTGAGGACTAAAGAACTCATTTGAATGCCAATCAATTTTTCCTAGGATTATAATTTGTTCCGCGTATTTAACGCCGTGCACACGAAAGAAGGGATGATTTTATCCAACTTTGATCACCCATAATCCCTTTGGACCCTTCGGTGATTTTATCAGCGACCCCTTTGTTTCCCTTCACGGCCGAACATTCAATTTTAATTATTAACACCGTCAGCCGGTATTACGCTAATGGCTCGCGATAAAACATCAAACACGGAAACGAGAGGCGTAAAATGAATAATGAAAAACAGCCTGCTTGTCCTACGCTTCCTGTCCACCCCCTTCCTTGTTCGATTAGTCGTTGAATAATTCAAACGTGGCCCTGGGAAGCAGGCAAAAAATTCATCGCGGAGGGCGTCCTCGAATCCTTTTAATTTCATATCAATATTATACGGGGCGTCTAAAAAATCAGGATCAGACTTGCGCTCATCCGAGAATGATTTATCGCGAAGCTATAAGCTTTCGATCGTTGCTTCTTCTTTATTTTTTTTTTTTTTGTAAATCGATCACGATATTTCCTGGCCGTCGCGACGTATTTTTTTTACGTCTATCGCGGTGCATCGTAATTTTCGTGGGGTCCCGAAGGTGCGTGCGTGTTTTCTTCGGTCCGTCCCCCGGGATCATCGTAACGCAAATTTCAATTTAATCTAGTATAATGGGCTCTGACTCGAGTTCGGCCCCGTGTTATTTTTTTCCTCTGCCCTTCCCGCGCGCACTCGCCCACGGGAGAAAGAATTTCCAAAGGTGTCCTACGAAGTTTGATTCTGTTCCAAGTAGATTACTTCGCGAACTTTCCTTCCGGTGATTGATTTTTTCCCAAGTACAAAGGTCCGGGGAAGTTTATTTATTTATTTGTATAGAAAATTGGATGGAGAATAAGAGACACGAGATTCCTGAGGATACGATTTTTTCAATTAACACCGCGAGCGGGCGAGTAAAGTATAAACCGAGATAAATATTGTTCCTCGAATTTAAAATCGTACAAAGAAACGCGTGAGCCGGTGCAAATAGCGGTGCGGGTTCGCACAGTTTTTCAAGGGGATAGACGGGGGAGGCGAAGGATCTTTGGATACGGGCCAGATAGTTCGCCCGCACTGCCAACTTCTTCTTTTCTATTCCTTTTTATCCATCTCCTGGCTCAGCGTTCGCTTTTGTTCTCGGTCGGCGGGCAACCACTGCGACTCCTCGCGAAATAGAAACGAAGAGGAAACTTCGAATCCGACCCAGTTCTCCCGATACGGGAGAGAACGCGAACAAACTGCGGCCACAGATCATCGGGTCCTCTCAAAATTTATATTCCAAAGATTCCGCCGAACGAATTTCAATCGACGTGCATTTTCGATAATATAGAGATCCCGGCGAATATTTCTGGATCGCCTGTACACGTTCCAACGAATTCTTCGAACGTTCGTATTATTTATGGCGGAATTATCGACCGTTTATACTACATGCCACGACATTTTTGACCATCTGTGCTACTTACGACAGAATTTTCGACTACCTATACTACTTACGGCGGAATTTTCGATGCTTACACCACTTACGATACAATTTTCCATTGCTTTATTACTTATGGCCGAATTATCGATGGTTACACTACTTGCGAAGGCATTATCAATCGCTGCTACCACTATATACCACTCATGGTACAATTTTCGATCGCCTATACTACTTCTGGCGGAATTATCGATGCCTACACTACTTAATAAAGTACTATCAATGGCCTATACTACTTGCACTGGAATTATCAGCCACCTACGCTACTCACAGCGAAATTTTCAACTACTCCTACTACTTACGGCAGAATTTACACTACGTACGACGTAAGTTACGAAGAATAAAATACAAAGAACAGCCCGTAAAAAAGCTACGAAACAATAAAAGCCCGTGCGTCGCTCGAAAGGGAAGGTGGTCGGGAGGGTTAAAGAAATTGCTGATTTTAATAACGCTCGCGACGGGGAGCGACCAGAGAGGGGGAGGAAAAAAAAACTGCGCGCACGTACAAACAGGCGGGAGGGAAATCGAGGGCAGAAATTTCCGGGAAACGAAATGACAGGGTGTGCGGGAGCGTGAAACGATGGAGAAAAAAAAAGGAAGCGGGGAAGCGTTTGGCCGGTATCCAACAGCCGGTCGCAATAGGAAAATTACCCCGGGATTACGTTGAAATTCATTCCTCGAAAGAAAAATGATGGTGCGTTAAAAACTCCGGACGGTTATTAATTCGTGGAAAATGTCACTCGAAACGGTAGCTGGCGAGACATATTTTTTCCCCCCGCTCTTTCCTATTTTGTGTTTAAGCAGTCGTACGAACGCCTGCTTTTATTTCCTTCTCTTCGCGTTTAAACGTTAAAGGTAACGTCGTTGCTGAGCCCGCAGTAAAACGCGGCTTTACAACGAGTGCGCAACTATTTACAACCCGACCGTGGCATCTGGGTCGATTGCGGATAATTCTTCCGCTTTCGATGTTCCCGCGGTTCCCATAATTTCCCTCATGATCGTTTCGAGAGGACATTTTTAACCTTCTTGCCAGAAATATGACACGGGAAACGAGCTCGTATTTAATGCCTCGTAATCTCCTGCCGGGGATCCATCGACGAAATTAAACACCCCCTAAATGTAAACTTCTATCACATAATTTTGAGCGGATAATAAAAGCTCTCGAATATAATTACCGGTAATTTGGCAAAGCATATTGCAGAGGCCCTTAAACGTAGCTAGAATTTATCAATTATTGCAGGTCATAAAAGCTTTCGAATATAATTACGTTATTAATTCAGCACGGTGTGTTAGAGAAACTCTGAAATATAACTCCATAAATACTTTGGCCGGCGCTTAACACGTTTTTCGTATCGAACTAAGATTTATCACCCCGAAGGTTCTTTTAAATCTTTCGTTTTTCTTTCTTTTTTTCGCCGATTCGCGAACGTATGTGCAAGGTACACGGCACACGGCACACGTCGGGAACGAGAAGGATAGTTGGTGCCTTGCGATAATTGCCCGGGTATTATATGTGTGTGGCCGGCGCGAAACCCAGTCCATAAGTCATCGTTAATTACGACGTTATTGTCCGAGTGATTTATCGCGTGTTTCGTTGTGCTCACCGTCCCCTCTTGCGCAGCCTGTTATCGTCTAACGAGTTTTATATTTCTTTCGACACGATGGAGATGTTAGCGTATACCGAGCCCCGAAAAAGCACACCCCTCGCGCTCTTTATGTTACTCGGTGCACGCAGAGTGCAACGTAATTTATCCTGCAGAAGCTTTGCAAAAGCCGCGTAGAAATTCACACTTAACATTTCTAAAATGTCTGTGTAAATTGCAAGTATTTTCGGGCAAAAGAATTAAGGTATATTTGTTTTATTAAAGTAACGTGAAACGGTGAAAGGAGAGTCTGAGAAATTTCATAGCCAGAGGGTTATAATTTATTCTCACCCCGGCGGTAAGTAACGCGATAATAATTTAAGAACGAAAAGGGTTGAGCTTATTCGAAAAATATCGGCTCTCGTGCATCGAGTAATCGTAATTCCGGTCAGCAGGCTGGACGGTAAATCACGCGAATAGAAGCGCGGTAATTAATGACGACTTATGGAGTATATCTCGGCGCCGCTCGCGAGGCTGTAATGCTAAGTAATTCTCGACGACCCGTAGGCGAACGTAATCCCCCGACCCGATGCTATTCGTTACGCGCATAATTACACGTAACGCGGACTTAATTATCGGCAAAGTAGCGAGATCCGTGTTTTTTTGCGCCGATCGATCCGTCTTTGGTCAAGCACAGTTTTTGATAGTAAGAAGAATTTTTAATCCTCGATTCGTTAATTCGAAAGTTTCTGGAGAGTTGTCGAAACTTGAACGGCGAAGTTGGTTTGTAGAGGCACGTGAAATATAAATGGCAATAATACTCTCGCAGCGTGGTACGAGGACAGTGAACTATTTAGTTATGTATAGTTCCGACCGTAAAGTAACTTCTGAAACGTTCCCAGATGCTAAAGTTAACCGTTAGGTTCTTGTCGTTCGCGTGCTCTCAGCTTATTTATGTTTACGAGATAAATTCTTGCCGCGTTTCTTCGTCACGCCACGCTCCGCTTTAACCATCGTCGATGTTTAATTTATTACCAAGAAGAGAGAATAAACCGCAAGATTTCCCTTCAAAGCTTTTCATTTGGAAATTTTCAATTCGCAAATATCAAACGTCGAAGGTTAATGGATTAACGAAGAGCAATCGCGTTAGTCGTCGAACACAGTTTGCCTCCGTTGTTTGGAGTCGACTCGACTACATCCGTTTATTCGTTAGGGTGAAGTAGAGGGTGGCCAAGGGGTGGCGACTTCACTTGGCGAGACCGTAAGCAAAACTTCAATCCATTCCCCCTCGATGGAAACGGAATATTTACGAAACCGTTTCTTCTTATCCCTGTTTATCCTGTTTTACCTTGTTTACCCTGGCCCCAGATTGCTACGCTAACCGCCCACTCTACATTCTTCCTACGACATTTATCGGCGAGATGTTATAATGTTACATAGCCAGGCTAACCCTCGGGATCTCCTCCGTGGCACGACTGTTCTCCTTCATTTTTTATGCAAATCGAAAACCTGTAACCTTTTCAGACTCTCGAGATATTTTCTTTCAAAATCTTATAGTACCAAGGGTGTTATGGCTCGTTTCGAGATTAATTAATTATCTAGCATTTAATTCTCTGTTTAATTTCCCGTCTCTAATTGGCGATCATCCGCCGCTTGTCTCAATGGCGAACCAGCCGTTTCGTATTAAGATTCATGACGGGGCATTTGCGTAGAAATTTTCTTCAAACTTCAGGCTTTAAATTCGTATAACGCAAGTGCTATTTTGTCAAACTTTTTTGTCATGAAATTACTCGTAAAACTGGAGATTCAAAAACACCCTCCTCCTTTCTTAGATCATCGATCAGTACCCAGAACCCTCTTTAAGGGGATCGACTGTTATTTGTTGGCCAGGAAACGTGTCTACCACAGTGGGCTATTCATCGTGCATGATTAAAGGATCTTCGAAAGCTGAGAAGCGTGTAAACGGTGGGTAGCCCCGTAGATTTCATTAGCAGATTACTTAATCTGCATTCGTTGGCGAGATCGATGAAAAAAGAGGAGGACGAGAGAGAGAGAGAGAGAGAGAGAGAGAAAACGCTTGGTGGCAGGGGTAAAACGTTGGCATTATTTCGCGGCCGTCCGCAAACTGCTCTTTCTAAGCGTCGATCTGAAATTCCCGGGGCTTAGCCTACTTTCCACCCTCCGCTAAACCGTGGATTTATTTCTCTTCTCCTATGGAAACCCCCGTCGGGCCGTCTGCTGTTTTCTACTTACTACCCTTCCGGCCCCCGCTCACCCGCCGCCTCAATGCACACGTCCAGATCTCTCACCTGAAACAGACACACGTTTCGTTACATTTCTGACGATATTAGCCGGCGAGGGTTATTTTTGCAAATTCTGCACAAAATTTTGTACACTATGCAAATTTTAGAGTCTGAGAAGTATTTGTAATGTTGGATCCGAGGGATCCGAGACAAAAACAAGAATACTGCGCTAGATAAAAATCAAATGAAGCCGGCGTTCTAGGTCGCGCAGCTACGCGAGAGAATTTTACGAGAGGGTGGAGGAGATGTAGCTTTCTAACTTGCAACATAAACGCTTCTAAAAAGGAGAGGCCGGTCATTTACATCCGACTGCTGACCCTCTTTCCTGGTCTCCTTCGAAAGCTCCGCAAGCACCGGTTAAATTTCCATTACAGCATCTGGCATTCAACGAAACAACGTTTACACAGGACCGGTTTCATTACGATACCGGGGCCACGTTCGCCAGGCGAATTACAATTTCAAATTTAAAAAGAGAACCGCGCATTTCCACCCCTCTCTCCCGCGTTGCTTGTTAGAAAATTCCGACTTCTTTGACCAGGGGGCTCTCGCGAAGAAAGTAATTGCAGTCGCAGGAAATTAATTAAGACCCCGAAACTGAAGGCCTGAACTCGTTAAGGGGATAAAAAGATTCTCGAGAGATGAACTGTTAAAATTTTGCTGAATCCTATCCGGGATACGGTGATTAATGTGACCCATTAGCTGAGAAGGTTGACCCAGACGGGGGATCGTACCCGGATTAAATTGTTTTTATTATTAATTTCCGATGTTTTCTGATCCTTTTACACGGTATTGTTAATTTAATTAACTTTTTATCAGCAACTCCAGGGCTTTAGAAAATTAATATTTTCAATTGCATCGAATGAAACTAGAGTCGGAGGAAAAATTGAATACATTTTTAGAGATAGGAGAAAAATTAATCAACCTAATGCTGGAAGGTGGGTTGAAAATATTATTCTGAGGGAAGATGCCGCGAAGTCGGGCGGGTCCATTTTCTCCTTGCGGCTGCCGTCAGTGTCATAAGGATTAAATGGTGAATTTTCGGAGTCGACAAAGCACAGAGAAGTTCCTCGGGAGGGGGTGGAAAAGTAGATCCAAGGATCTTGGTGAACGTAATTTGATCGTCCTTAAAATGTCCCGGAGAAAGACACGTTCTGAAAAGTTACCGGGCCAGCAGCGTATGTTCCATGGGCGCGGGGTGAATTGCTTTTACACCCGGGGATGAAACGGTTTCCGTCCGTTTTTCATCCGCTTTGCCCGTGTCCTCAGGCCCGCCAGCTTCATCCCTTTGCACGACGGATTAATTTCGACTGGTCTACGCGTTCGTTGTCCAAAACTTTGTCATTTTTTCCCCCCTCCCCCTATTTTTCTCTGTCCATCGACGTCGAGATGCTTCCGGCTAATCGAAACTTTTCTTTAAAACGACATCGTGTATCCTTTTTTTTTATTCGGTGGAAAAGTATATTTAAATTAAATAATTTTAAAAAATATTAAAAGTATATTTTATTGTACTTTAGGCTGGGGTCGATCGTGATCCGGTCCTTATTGGGGTAATTTTTGGACGAAGGGCTACGTATTCGAAAGATTAGTTTAATTAGATTTATATCATCCGTGTCTTAATGGTCCATCATCCGAGGGTTAAATAAGGCAGAAAGACGCTGTTCTTTACGAGCATTCACGGAAGTAAGAATGTTCGTGTGCATCGTAAAAGGTACTATCACCCGTAGACGAATAAAATGATGGAATGGTTGTAAAAGGGTCGTAAAATTCTGTACGAAGCTCGAGCTCCCATAGGTTTTTGGGGACAACTTGTATTAAAGTGTGCATGTTACATGTAACGAGATGCTGATGTTTGAACAGTAATTTACTTTCAAAGTTGTAAGATGATATACAGTCGAAAATGTTCTGTGTTGCAATATCCACTTAACCCTTATTTAAAGAAATAATATAAAAGTTTAAAAAACTGTCACAGAATACAGCATAAAATTACTGTTACTTCATCGATCCATTATTCAGGGGTTAACACTGCGTTGGTCACACGCTAACTTACAATCTCACCTCTTTAATACCATATATTCTATATTGCATATAGAATCACTATGATTAATAATGGATTACTTTTAAACTGCGACTCGTGTCAAGAAACACTTCACCCCTGCCACGTTACAACAAAAAGCCCCCTATTCCGGTCGGCAGCGTGCAACGGTAAACAGAAAAAGAACTGCAACAAGCCCCGAGTATAGTTTCATAATAAGCCAGTTAAGTGTTTCATTAGCAGGCAAAGTGGCGTTGCACGGAAAAAGCATTACTTTGAGATTACGAGGAATGAAAGGTGCGCGTCCTGCCCCTCGGAAGAGGGTCAAGAAGCGGGAAGGGGGACAGGGTGCAAGGGTGCATGGGGGTTAATAATGTGTACGGTAAACCTTATCGCGAGCAACGTTGGCCGGCAAAGGGAGAGTCCGCGATGGGGGCGGAATAGGAAATTACAGGCGGGGTTCGAGGAGGGGGAGAAAAAAGAAAAGAAAACAGGAAGTAGAGATAAGCGTCATTTATGTACTGGCCGGCAAAGGGAATACCGAACGTATCCGGCACTGTGTTCCCTTTGATGTCCGCGAGCCTGTATATTCTGTATCTTCGCCGGCAATTTCGGATGAAATTTATTCTCCAGAGGGGCGGGGTGTCTGCGGGAAACAGGAAATGTCACGACGGAAGCACGATTTCCGGAAAGGACAGGTAACTTGTCGTTGGTCCCGTTGATGCGTTCGTTCATCGCATTAAAAGCTTTCCCGTCGGATTTATGGCCCCCGCCATTTATTCACCGCTCGTTTCGGCTGCTTCGACCTTTACGCCAACGTCGTTTTCTTTGTGCTTCGCGCCTTTGACCGTCGCCGCGCGACCGTGGACACGTGCGAGCACGCTAAAATTCTAATTAATTAACGATACCGTTGATTAATCTTGAGGCCTCTGCGCCGACGTATTTTGCATTATTAGGTTTCGCCGCTACTCACGGTTTGTTAAATCTTAAAATAATCGTGTCACGTTCGAATTATAATATACACAGTGAGAACTTGTCAGAAAAATCTTTGTATACGTGTATTTGATGTTAATTGCTTTCTAATTGTCATCGTCTGGTATTTACAGAGAATTTCAGATGTTGGCTAATTAATCTACAGATCTTTGTTTCACATCCAATTAATTCTCGTTATTTGTCGGTTGGGTAGAAAATTGCGAACAACAGACACGGGACAGAGCATCAACGTTGTACGCGTCTTTCCCAATTAATCGATCGGTCGGCCGTTTAATTAGGCGGCTTGTTAACGAAAGTGTCTTCGTTAAAATATATTTACCGTGGCGCGATAATACCCTCGGTAGCGAAATTAAAATATGTCAACATTGGTTTTCACGGGTAAACAGTATGTTTTACCCGCGAACCACGCTCATAACCGCGCTAATTTGTTAACAATTGCTTTTATACTTTACGAGGTTTGCGTGTAATATTGAATAATTAGTAAAAGAAAATTGAAAGTTTAAATTTTGTAATTAGAAGTTCTCCAAAGTAAAAATTAAAATTTGAAAGTTTCAACTGGAAAACTTAAATTCCTAAGATTACATTATCAAATATTCAAATATTGGAATAGCCGGGCAAGTATTTACGAAAAGCGGATCCCAAGGAATAAAAGTCAAAGAGAAGAAAGTTTCGACGAACGAACGAAGAAGGCAGATAAAGAAAGTGAGCGAACGGTTGAAAAAAGGGTTGACCAGCAAACGTTCCGGGGGCAACATCGAGGCTGTAACCACTTGGCAACCAGGAAGCTCGCCATTACGTATTCGTGTACAAAGTGGAGGATCGATGTTTGCGAGGGGCCAAGATTAATGGCCGTCGAGTTTGACGTCCAAGGTTTTTGATATCGTCCCGTAGCCGAATTGTAAACCGACCCGGGCCTCCTTTCCTCGGTTATCCAGCCTGCAACCACCGAGCCTGGCTCCTGCTTCTTCCTCGCGATTTACATCGACGAAAGTCGGCCTCTGGCTTGCCGAGTTAGCCGAACCGTGCCTCCAACTTCCGCCAACTGTTCCTTTTATGCTCCGTTCGCCTAATTTTTCTCGGATACTTCGTACCTTATTTGTTCGAGTTATCTGAATTTCAAGGTAATTTTAAGCATCGAACACCAACGCTGGTATTTGGTTGCATGCAAAGTCACGTGTACGGTAATTTTCCAACGCGAGGCAGGTATGTAAGGAAGCCCCTGGTAATGCTCTTACGATGTAACCGAGCTATAATCTCCGACGGGAAGACCTATCTGGACGATCTGTCTTTATCTTGAAAGTTGGTGGCGACTTTTATAAAACGGGGGATGGGAAAGGCGGTGGAAACTTTGGCCCCGTGTAACTGTCTTCTTTGTCGAGCTCGATTGATTTTTATTACGTTGCTCGCGGTTGAATAAAATGTACTTTTATTTCGCCTCCGAAGAACGCGCCATCGAGACACAGACTTTATGGAGTTTAATGTGAAAAAGACTTTGGCCAGCGACTACTATCGCTTCCTCCTTGGATTCATAGCGTCCGTTGTCGTGGAAATTGGTCGGAATACGACTTTGTCAATTTCACGAGAAATAACAAGATTATTCGTCAATTTTGCTCGGTTTGCACAGCTACCCGTGTAACGGGAAAAATAAGAATTTCGCTGGAATAAAGGAGACAGAATTTTCTTCCCTTTTATCAAGACGTATTAAACTCTTCCTTCATTTACATTCGAGTTCTATAATAATATTTCATTTGTTTTGCTAAGGAAGCAGAACTCCCGTCGAGTAAGTACATCTGCTTTTCTATTCAAATTTCATTTCTTCTCCAGAATGTGTTGATGTTGAATTGCGATTCAAAGTTGATTTTTAACGTGACACCCTGTATATCGGGCAGAAAGCCACAAGCATGATGGGTATCGATCAGAAACGAGGGTGAAACAAGGGGGGAGCGTAGCTCGTTTCGCGAGCAATTTGTATCTTTGAATTATTTGGAGACGGTGGCTGTGACAGGCCAAGTGTCGGACCATTCAGGCATCCTTTTAGGCTGGCTGTATCACGGACACGGATCCGAACCGTCGGCTTATTTAGAGATTCGATCCTTAAACGCGTTTCCTTGCTCTCTACTCTAGACACCCCTAATTCCTTTCATTAGAACCGGAGCTATGCGCTTTTGCCGTAACCCCTTACGGTGCCGCGTTACGTCGTTTCTCTCCTACGGGTGTCGCGTTATACAAATTGGTCCATCATTCAAATTACATTCCTTTGAAAATTCCGCTTCGACGTCTTTAGCACGGATCGCCAGGGATATTAAAGCCCCGGAACTTTGGATCTTCCTGGAATTTGTAAACGAAATTAGATTTCGTACGGCTCTGTCGCGCGATACGTTTATGTCACTCGATGGGGTGTACGTGTTCGGAGTTACTTATTTCTTTACTTATATATCGTGTTCTTAGAAAAATTTGCAATTAAAATGCACGCTGATATTCGAATTCTAACGATGATTACTTATATTACTTGTACATGAAGAATTTCGACGCGAAACAGCAAGTTATTAACGTAACACGCAATCTTGAAATACGAAGGTAAAAGATTTAAATTACACTCCCCTAGATTTTCCACGAACCGCTACGCTTCTCAGGCGGTATAATTTGTATTTTACGCTCGGCCAGGATGAAATATTTTTATCGTAAACCGGGGAGTTTATTAACCTTATCCGGGGCGACGGCGCGCGCTTAAAGCGAGAATTATGTCGGTATCGAAACAAAGAAACTCGGTTACACCGACGGTACCAAACCGCGCAACGTAATCGCGGCAAACTTTCGTATTCCGAAAGTTCGCAAATCGGTTTTCTTTGAAAAATCTCCGTCGAAAGTAGGCAAACATCTGTCCGTACGAGCGGCAAACTTATAAGCAACGGAACAAGTTTATATCGAAGTTTACATTAACAGAAAAACGAAAATCAACAGAGCAGATTTTCAGTTTTTTTCTTCGTGAAACTCGTCTGACCCAAGACACACCGACTCTTTTGAAAGAAAGAAAGAAAGAAAAAAACGGTAGGGACCGTCGGGGTAGTTTTACAGAGCAGTCCAGCGGTTCAAACACACCCTTCGCTCTTCCCGTTTCTTCCGCGGCGTGCATTCACGACGAAGGAAACGAGGTGGTGAGAAAAGAAAATAGAGAAGAAGAAAAAGTGGAACAGGAAGGTTCTTTTCTTGCGAAAGAAGCTGCTCCGTCTCTCTTTCTCTCTCTCTCTCTCTCTCTCTCTCTCTCTTTCTTTCTTCGGTCGAGTGGTGTCTGTTCTAGACGCAGGGCCGTGTAATCTCGCCGTGGCTCTCCAGCCACGTGGTTATCCCGCGATAATGGAAAATACCTGGGAAACGAGTCAATTTACGTTACGTCTCGTACAGGCAGCCACTATCGGGTGAGATTGGTTCCGTTCGTTTGGTCGTTGGCCCATTCAAGGAAGATTCAATCAGACGGACGAACGACCGGATAGACAGGACAGACGGTTCCTAGAATCAGTTATACGCGTTAGCTGGCAGCTGTTGCTGCTGTTGCTCCTCGGCTATCCTGTTACGACGAACTTGATGAAACGCCTCCCGGAATCTACTTGCAAATCGGGGTTTAATAGAATCCCTGTATCGAACTGAGCGGAGACGATCCAACCCCTTCGTTGAGGTCGAATTTCATGCAAAATGAAATTTTATTGAAATTTTATAGATCTGAGGGGCTAGAGATCTAAAATAAAACTAATGGGGTAAATATTTTCGTCTCACAATGGTTTAAGAATTAATAAATGGAATGATTTAACGTGGCTCGAAGGAACGTTTCCAATTCTCCGAAACGTGAGCCGCTGTCCACGACAAATCGAAGCAATCGCGATCTCTACGTGACCGATCGTAAAACCGTGGCCGAATTTTGATTCGTCCCAACGGATGTGACTCGAATCGAAAACTCCTCTCTTCCTTCCGCTTCCTAAATCAACTGCTTGTAAATATTATTCGAAGCTGCCTCTGTTCTCAAATTCGTCTTCGAAATAATACCGAGTCAACAAAAATTTGTAGAATTCCTCCGAATTCTAAACATTCTCTCCAATCGATGCACAGATATCGAAATATCCAAGATTTCATCCACTTTTGTTTAAGACTATACCTCTAATTGGACACGATTACGAGATAATTTGATTAAAAGAGGATTTAATTAAAGTACACGCGGCGGAGGCCGTCTTGGGAATAGTCGTATCGAACGGGAATTAATTTTCCTTTTTATCGATCAACAATCCCGGCCGTCTGTTCCGCCGTCTAGTCTGTTAATATCGTAATGGCGGTCTCTGGTTCCATTAAAAACGAGCATTCCATTAAAAGTAGCGTCACGCCGCGTGTGTTCCCGTGGCCAGCCGGGCAATTTTCTCGAAAATTAACGAGACGTTGAGTACTAGCACCGTGTGCCGTTGCCTGTTCATCTTATCAACCGTAAAGCCCTGCTCACGTTTCGATCTCGGCCACGAACAATCTTGTACGTGGCCTTCTAATACAGCCCCGATCTCTATTCCACGTTTTAATGAACCTTCGATCTTTCTTTCGATCACGAGATTGTTAGGGAATTCCTTGAAAGAAAGAACAACTTCGATGCCTCGTCGATTCCTTCTTCGTTTGCAATTTTATTAAAAAATTGTGGTCGATACCTTCGTCGCAGCCTCGTTCGAATCAAGGTGGTGATTTTGCCGTGTTTGAATTAAAATTAAAATCGAATAACAGAAGTGTGGGCGATTCAGGGGCCCAGGAGCGACCAAGCCACGCCTATCAGGGCAAGCAACTATACGGTGTTGGATAATGTACGCGTATCTAGGATCTGGTAATGCTCTGTCGGATGGGGAGGCGAAACATCGAGGCGGAACGCTCGATGGCCATTTCCGACCGCACGTACCGGAAGTTTCGCGCGTTTCACCTGCGTCCCCGTGTTCCATAATCGCGAACACGATCCGCGTCGCGCTACGAATAATACGGATTAGCTGTCGGGATCGACAACAGTGCAACGGCGGTTTCCTCTCGAGTCGATGACCGTGTTGATTTCTACGGGAAATTAGAACGCTCCGAGCCCTATTTAAATTACGATAATTATTCGATATAACGATCTGAAACATTCCATTTGCCGAATCAAAGGCTCCAGTTTCGAAATCCCAACGATATCCAGACTTACAGTTCCCTTTACGAGCAGTAGAATTTCCAAAATCCGAAGCTGAATCAGCAGAGCTGCGAGAAAGAGGGGAAATCGATCGTTTTTTCGACTATTTGTTTCAACCGGAACGATCGAGGGCCTGTAATCGAAGCGTGAAATCAGAACGACGTATCTCGTCGGTTCAGGCCAGTTACGAGCGATGCAACCTGCGCGCAGCGAGGGGCAGAACACACACGTATACAGAGACATTGATAGAAGGTGTACGGGGGTTATACTTAATCTATCTTGCGGTTAGTCGACCATGAAAATCAGGCCACTGGCCAATCGCTGGGAACCTGGAACGGCTCTACGGGACCGGGGCATTTTCTGCTTCGTTTCTTCGTCAAGTCGCCGTTATCGGCCACGACTTCGGTTACCTTTGCTTCGAGCAATCGAATTTTTCAGTTACACTATCCTGCAATTCTGGAATCCAGGAACTTAAAAACTCAGAGATTCGAAGTTCTTAAATCTTGGAATCACGGAACAACACAGGGGGGTGCAAACGGCGGAGAGGAAATAAAGCGGAAACGTTCTCGCGCGAGGAGAGAAAAGAAACGATCTCTCAGCCGGCAATCCTGTGTCATCGAAATTCAACGGAGCGGAGGATCGGGGGCGTCGGCGGGGCGGGCGGTCGACGATGAACCTTCGTTGCTTCTTGTAAAATCAAGCAACTGCATCACGTGTTCCGCAAACGGAAACGGGGAAACGCGAACGGGTGAACGAGGAAACGAACGGGCGAAAAACGAGAAGAGGGAAACAAGAAACGCGCGTTTCGTGGCGGCAAGAAAGAAAGGCCGATTCACTGGCACGAACCAATATAAATGCAAAAGCAATTCGGTTCATCTCTAGCAGCTAAATAAAAAAAAAGAGAGGAAAGAAAGAGGAAGGATGAAAGAAAAGAAATGAGAAATAGGTACTATTGATATTCTGCAGGGCGCCACGGGGAAACCTTCGACTGCAGAAGCCTCGATCATAAGGGTTTTCTATGCGTTCTTGTCTCGTTAGAAAAGAATCGCTACCTTTTGTCTCTGTGCATGAATACGATTCTCATCGATATTCGTTTAGATTGCGAATAATAAAGGAAGAATCTGGATGCTCGCTTCCTTTTTTTCCCCTCTACCGTCCCCTCGGGAGACGTCCCTCTATATAGTTTCGGATTATTTTAATCCTTTAACTGGGTCATCTTTCGTCTCGATAACAGTTATTCCCTCTCTCGTTCCCGATAGAAACGAAATTAATTTATATTACCCATGCGTTCTCGTCGTGAAAAAGGTTCTTTAATAAACAATCCACCTTTAAATTATTTTAAGCATTAACTCGCGAGCGCGGCGTTTTATCGTTTCGAAAATAAAATCTCGCTCCGATATCGCAACAATTTTTAATTAAAACTAGAATAAAATTGAATAAAACGAACAGAGGAAATAAATCAATTAAAGAGAATTAAAGCCTAATCCCCGTTGTTCCAGGACTTTCTGTAGCATTCGAAATTTCCTCGAGTTTCGATAATTACGAAACGTTAATGACGGGGAGGAATCGCGTCATCAGCGTAGAAGCGTGTACCGCTTCACCCTCCGTCTCTCGGTGCAGCGAGTTTTTTTCATTTCGTGCCGGCTCGAGCGCGAAACTGTCGAACGTGTTTTTTGAAAAATTAAAAGTCCCACCTCCCTCCCCTGTTCCCCGGCCGGGTTCGTAGGACGGCTGTCGTTCGTTGACGTTTCGCAGGACCGGTGATCGATCATCTCGTGTCGTTCTCTCTTTTCGCCGACGAGACGAGACGAGAGGGGGAGACAATGGGTGGAGGAACAAATGGAAAGCACGAACAGGCGATGAATCCTGTCTGGTCCAGAGGCGACCGGAAGTTCCGAAGAACCGGCCTTTAAGTCGGATTAAAGGAATGAATATTAATAGGAGACGAAAGTTCGTCGGTTAAGCTCGTTCGTTAAAAAGTGATATAAACGTCGAACGATCGAGGATTCGAATCAAAGGATGAACATTATTTCTTCCTCTCTTTCGCTCGCGAAGGATCCTCGTCGATAAATATTTTTCTTCGACGGAAAGAAACGGGAGAGAAATCAAACGGATCCGTAATCGCGACGATGAAAATGGTCACGTAAACGTCAGGATATTCCCGGCTTGAAAGCTTTCATCGGGGATCCCGAAGAAGAGCAGCTTTCATCGGACGGACGTAAAAGGAAGCGGTCGAATGGCAACGGAAACGCGCCACTTAGAGGCTCGTTAAACGTTTAAAGTCAACGTAAAAGCGGAGGGATAAAGCTGGCCCCTCGTGAATGCTCGTTTACCAATTTCATTAGTCGCCGACCGATATTATCGTTACGCCGCGTTAGAAATGATTCAGGACCTCGTTATCGATCCCACACTTTTTCTACCGCCACCCGCTCGTTACAACAAATTACCGGTATATGGCGGAAAAAACGTCCACGGTTTCAGGATTTATTTCACTATGGACTTTGGTCGTTGAAATTAGGATAATAATTACGATTTCGAGAAATAAATTTCTCCTTTTCATAGAGGTAATATCAACAGTGGTATCTCGGTTTTATTTCCCGAAACTTACAGACCATATGGGCCACGCCCCACGGTCCAGCGACCTTCGTACACCATCCAGAAGACCATGCGGACCGTGTCCCGTGATTCACCTGATAAAGCAACCTTCATATATCAAGCGGAAAACCAAGACGACGCGGTTCAAAATCGATACCTCGGACCACTGCTAAAAATCAGCTCCTTTGAAAGCAATCCCTGGTAAATCTGTATTTATACATTTTTATTAACCTCGCATAACTGTGAGAAGACTTACTTTAGAATTGAATCGTTCCAAATAATTTTAAATTCTTACTTTAAAAATTACCTTCAAATATTTTGAATGGCCTGTGGGAACAGGACAATGGAACTTTTTATGGAGTATCAATCTGGCACTTTTCGATATCGTTTCTGGCAGATTTATATTCGTAGGAAGAACTTTTGATTATTCGAAAACGAACCCATCTGTTCCGCAAACACGATCGATCGTGAAACGAATTAAGATATATCCGTGCAAAAATACGCGAATCGGTTCTCGCGTTAATCTGCATAATCCTTTGCCAGGATATCCCGCGGCAAGGACCGACGACGGATCGAAGAAACGCGTTCGAATAAAGTTAAGTGGCTTTCGGATGTCGCTAAATCGACAGAATAAAGTAATGAAATTTCACCTGCCGTTCGCCCTTTGTGAAAAACCTGATACAACCTCGTTGCTCGATAAAACGTTTAAGATTCGTCGATTATCACCTTCCGTCCGCTTATTCCGCGCAGTACGTAAAGTATGTAATAGCGGTCTTTTGTCGGAAACACTTTGAAAAAGGCCGGAGATACGCGACGCGATATCCCCGGCTCGATCCCATAAAATATCAGATAATATCCATAAGGCGTCCTAAACGGTGGCGGTCGGGCCTGTTTTGCACGCGAAATCGTTTGAAATAATGCACCTTAATCGTGCCACGCATCCACTTACGCGGCCTTGTTTCCGCTAGTTTCGCGACACCAGACCGGAGATGAATTAAATCGATTGGCTCGGCGGTCGTTGCGGAAACGCAGCTGCTGCCGCTAGTTTCGAAGGATAAGCACGTTTCTGGGTTATCTGGATACCGGTTATCGTAAATTTCCCGGGACAAAAAAACAACCCCTACAACTGTATTATGCTGGCGCGATTTTGTCCTCGACGGCCAGCCCCGCACGAAGGGCTGCGTTTGCATAACAAATCGTGTCCCTTCGATTTTATTCGAACATCGATCTCGAAGCGTTCAATTTTCTTTTTATCGATGTCTGTCTGTTTGAGAAAGGATAAGTTAATAAAGAGAAATAGATAGCGGAGCAAATGGCAAGTTTCATCGACGCTTTTCGCATTGGTCGGATTGTTTGTGGATGTGAAAAACGATAGCCGGTACCGGTTCGTTGAGCAGAGATCCCAGGAGAGCCTTGGAAAACCGCGAACGACATTATTTAAGTGGAATAAGGGTGGCCGGCTTGTCGCGTGGTCGTCGTTTAATCGGTCCTCTAATCCGGCGTGATCGTGGCTGTTGATCGGCCGCCTTCTGGATTAGCCAGCAAGATTAATCGATTGGCAGCACGCGATGTGACCAGACCGTCTCGTACCCAACCAGAACCGAACAATCTTCTTTCCCCTTCAAACACCTTCGTCCTTTTCCAATTCATAACCTTCTCAAAGGGGTTGCAAATATTATTACTTACGAATTTGTATTCGTTATTTAAACACAAGAATAAAAATAGCAATAGAGGTAGTATTTTAATTTAAATTAATAACGAATAAAAGGCGTGGAGAAATTGACGAGCGAAAGTTGTCCCAGGATTCGCAGGAAACGAAGCGTGTAACCATAGAAAATTCAAAGCAACGAACAGAGAAAATCTCGTATCGTTCAGGATACATAAAGAAACGAGGGAAATGGGAGGGAAAAAATGGTAGACAAGGGCGTGGAAGAAAGGGTAGTATTACAATTTCAAATGCAATTCCTTCGTCTGGTCTCGACGGGCCACTCGGGCTATCGAAACGACGACACGGTAAAACAGCACGCGCGAGTTTTCCGCTCGCGCGAGTACCAGTTAACCTACGGCCCCGGTGTTTCGCGTTACCGGGATTAAACGGCTTGGAAAATGGTGTCGATGGAAAAGACTTTCCGTTCGATGGGTCGTCGAAGTAAACGACGTCCCTTAAAATAATGAAAACGTCCGTTCCCGGCCCGGGCTTCTTTAATTGGATGAAAACAATTAACGCAAGAACCACCCTTGACGACGCTCGAATTCCATTCTGTTATTAAAATGCGCTCCTTTCGTTCCCTGCTTCTTTCCTCATCCTTTTAGAATACAAAGACGCCGTGAAATTCGTGGTCCTCGGTTTGAAATTATGAAATTTTAGTTCTTATTTGCCCAGACTTCGTTTTAAGAAGGTTCAAGCACCCTTTCCCTTGTACAAAATTATTACAGAATTTATCATTTTTTTGTTGGTATAAATTTCAAGATCCTAAAAATATAGTAACTCTTTTCTTAATTTCCAAATAGAGCGAAGGGGTTCGATTATTTACGTCATTAAATTTAATGCAACATTCGAGGGTCGAAAGAATTGTTGTTCCACGATCCGAACGAGCGTCTGACGTTCGAAACGAAGCACGAACGGTAATTGGGAAGCGGGGTCGGATAAAAATTTTCCACATTTCCCTGAATGCCGCGATAGACACTTTAGACGCGCGCAACAATTTTCCCTGCCCTTCGAACCAGAAATTTCATCGGGGCGTCGCGACGCTATATTAATTCTTCGCCTTCCCGGAATTCACATGAGTGACGGATCGAACAATGCGTCGGGGTACGCGTCGCGATAACGAGGAAGATTTTCATGTTCGAAGGAAAACGTTCCTCTTTCTTTACCCCCCTGTTTCGCGCGTGGTTTAGCCAACTGGAACAAAGAGGAATCACGACACGAGCCTCAGACGGGGCTTTTTTACGCGAGCGTAGACGCCTGGAAGCCGGTAAACAGCGACAAATTATTAATCCATGCTTCCTCGAGTACCGCAAGTCTTGTTAAGACGCAGAGCTTTTCTGCTTTCGTTGCTTAACGCGAATCAATACAAGTTTTGCTACCCGTTGTGTTACAAGAAAACATACTAGAGAGTCGAAAATTTGTTATTTCAAATAAAAGTTTGTCTGGGAACCTGGAAGCAATATAGAGACTTAGAGAAGTGCATTATCGAGATCTGGAAGTAGCACGTCGAGGTAATATATCTAAGCAAATAGAGACACTATATTTGAGAGAGTTGGAAATATTCTGTTCTAAATTCGAATACTTAGAATCCAATGTTAGTTGAGATTTTTTGTACACGTACGTGTGAGATTTCGGAAGGGATCACTAGGTCAGAAATGCAGGGAAGAAAATACGAAACAGCAGGACAAGGAAAAAGCGTAGGGTCGAATCGGGGTTGCGATACAGGATACCAAGACAAATGGGTTGAAACGCGTCGAGGAAGATGGTGTTGTAGTATCGAATAGCTTTGGTCTAAGGATATTCGAATACCCGGGCCGTAGGATAGAGGGGGGTTAGAATGTAGCCAGACAGAAACAGCAGTCGATGGAAATACCTTGAGAAGGTCTCTGTTTCCGTGTGGAAGGGAACGGCGCAGGGCGGGAACGAAATACTACAGGACGATAAATCTAAGCTGCAGCGTTCGTGTTTTGCGCATTCGGCTGGCTAGCGTCCATAAATTTCACCGGTATCCTATATCTTCGGGCAAGAGCCCCGGGGAATAAGCGACTCGAAACGGGGCTTCGCGATCTTGTAGACCCCCCTTCCCGATGTAGATCGTTCGAAGAAAGCGAGCTAAGAACCTGCAAAGCGACCGTGAATCTGTCGAATAAACGTTCCTTAGAATCGTACAGCCGGCAAATCGAATCCTCGCTGAAGGGTGGCGAGCTACCATCATGGGGTGATCTTTTTTCACGATTGCGCTACCCTCCTATCTCTGCGACTCCACGTGTGCCATTTATCGCGCTTCAATTATTCCAATATTTCAGTACTCAAATGCTCGCTATTCGAATGCCTTGGGACTCTACTGATCCAGTATTCCAGTATTCGACTATTCAGGCATAAATAAAACGCTTTAATAATTATTTGCTGAAACATCGTCTCCATGGCAGGAACTCCCAAAACAAAGTTTCACCCTCGGGTGGTTAGGATAAGCCGGCAAAAGACGAAGATATGCTGGTACGGCTGATATGTAAATGAGATGCACGAGGAACAACGAGGAATATCCAGATCCGGGAGAGGATGTTTGTGACTCCTTGTTTGTTCCCATGTTAGTCGACATCCGTTTTCATCCACCAGCGAACGCACCTTACGCGTGCATACATCCCCGTTCCCGTGCCCTTTGATTTACGTTCGTCGACTTTTATCACGCGTGTGCTTCCTTTTTTTCTTTCTCCGGGTAGTTTCGTCGTGTTCCAAGACCGCGTAGCCGTCCAGACGGAAAACTGCAAACTATTAGACTCGTTTGTTTTGCAATTTCTTTTTTCTCCCTCTCTTTTTTCGTCCGTCCGGACCGGTCGAGCTGAACCGTAATGCGTCCATTAGGTCCGTTTTCAGCACAACCAGCGGTGGATTTTATCGAGTCGGTAGCTCGCTTCCACCGAGATCGTTCTGAAAATTTCCCCCCTTTTTTTTTTAGTATTTTAGGATATCCAGCGTTGGATCGTTGATAAAACCGACCTACTTTCGCGGTTATAGAGCGTAGCCGCTTTAAACGTGTAATACCACTTTGCTTAAAAATACAGATTATTCATTTATTCAAATGATATTTATCCAGCCCTATTCAAAATAATCCCCGTCATTTGTAGCACACTTACGGCCGCTGCTTTCATAATATCCGTGGAGATTAATCGAACTTCAATTTTAGAATAATCATTAGGCCACGCATGGACTACCCCGCCCAGAAATTTGTTGGCTGATCTTGACCGATAATTGCAATACATACGGGAGAATTTAATATACTCGGGACATGAAATTCTGAGGCAATAAGGGTCGGGAAAAGGTAGTGGACAGAATCGAATGTCGACGGCCTATCGATGCTCCAGATCTCGATGTCACGTCCTCGGCATTCTGGGTTAATCCGTTGGCCGAGCTCCATCTCGTTGACGCGTCGATATGACCCGGGAATATTTACACGGCCTCGAATCTAACGAATCTTCGAGGAAAAATTGTCACCCCGACGATGAACCTCGTTTCCTCCATCGATATCTAACACGCGGGACATGGTTTCAATTGAATTTTAAACCATTTTTTAGAAACTTCAGAGCTCTAACCACCCCCGATAAAGGGTTGAAGGGGACAGTGGAAATACAGCGAAATGCTTTTTATACACTCGGGTCAAGAAGGACCCAGGACTATTTACCGCTAAATCAATAGAGGGAATTCGAACGAAATAGACGTCGGCTGTCGAATCGTTTTTCACGCTCGATTGTGAACGCAATTCGAGCAACGTTGGCTGGTTGCATCGAAATATCATTTATTGGCGGACGTTTCGAACAGCTTATCGTAATCTGCGCATTGTGGTCTACTGTCCCGTCCGTTCGATAACGGACGAAGACTTAATCCGACGTCCGTTACATCGATAACGTGAATTATAGATTTTTCGACGCGTCGAATCGTACGTGGCCATCTGGACCGGCTGATATTCAGAGAGCTAGCCTCGTGACACGTATATATATATATACGCTTTTTGCAATTTCAATTTCCAGCCTGGAATTTCAACCTTCGATTTTCGAGTCCGCCTGCATATTCATCCGATCGGATTGTTAACTGTTTTAATTTATGATTCGGACGATAACCGATAACGATATGTTTACAGAAATCAACCGTGCTCGCTCGTTTCCATTCAAAAGTTGTTCGTTAACAGCCCTATCCGCCTCGTGTAACTGAATCATTTATACGGTACGTATCATTGCGAGTTACAAGATAAATATTGTTTTCCAATATTGTCTACTATTTGAAAAGTGACCATTTTAATCAGTCATAATTATTCCAGTAATCTTAATAATTTCTTAAACGATAAAAATTTCAAGAATTCGGGGTTAAATTCTTTACATTCAACTTTCATCGTTCGCGACGAATAATCGTCACACTATTGGTCAAAGAATGTGTGTCACTGTGACAGAATTGATCGTAGCAAAAGGGTTAGCATGAAACGGATCGCCGCACCATTCGTCTTCATTCTTTTCGCTCCATGTAGAGGTATCTTATCTCGCGTTTTCCGCCAGTGATTTTCCATTATTCCATTGATTCTGCGGAGGGAGATAGGAAAAAAAAGGGGGCGAAAGAAAGAGTCGGTGGTAACAGAAATCCCGTGCAGGATCGAACGAGTTGCACCCCGCAGCGTCGCGGCGCGGAATCGAATACCAGAGAATCTTTTTATCGGGGGAGGAAACGTTGGAAGAAGAGAAAAATTCCTCCGCGACTATCTATCCCGCCGGGTGAATCTTTCTCTTCCTTCTTCCCCCCTGTTCGCTCGGGGCTTCGATGAAATGTTGACACTCTGGCAGATCTGGAACGAAGCGAAGCGTCCTTCTATTCGTTATTCTATTTCCTTGACAGTTTACCGACACGCGCCGCCTCGCGGATCTCGCTACGCTACCACCTATGATCGCGGCGAAATAAGTTGTGCATAATTCACGGGATAAGAAACGGGATCGCGACGCGTCCCGATATTGCCGCGGGGAATATCGGTGTCGCAACGAATAACGCTCCTTGCAAAATGGAGCCGTGGATATTCCAGCGTTCCAAATCGTTTGGATTATTTGCGATTGGGACGTAGAATTCGAGTACTTGGGAGTTCTAGTAAAAAGTATTCTAAATTTTAAATCTCCATCGAATAATTTAAAATTTGAATTTGGAAGTGGAATAATTCGAAGGTAGCTAAGTATCCGTCGGTGCTTGGACCGTCGAAGCATAAAGGTGCAGTAAGGGGAATCCTCGGAAATCCCCGAAACCTCGTTCGCGCCAAGATTTCGCGAAAATGGAGTCCACAGCGTGGAAAACGCATAAAAATCACGTGTCATTCCCTGGAGAACCACTTTCGTAGATTCCCTCTATCAACGAAGATGGACGAACAGACCCGGATCGTAAAGTAAACGGATTTCGTTGGTTGGTGACGGTACGACGTCATCCTCGATGATGGCTGCTTCGATCCGCAGCTACGTTAAACCGAGACGCCATGCTGGCCAGCCATCAACAATTGGCAATTGGCCAACTCTCTGCTATATACACGAGAATCGATTATAACAAGATAAACAATCCAAAAATGATAAAAGCATTGAAGAAACTGACACTGTCTAACTTACAGTTCTAAATTAGTTTCGAAACATAATTACAGTTCTCGAAGTAAAAATTGAAGTATTCGAGGGTTCCAAGTATTCAAGTAATTGGTATTCAAGCACTCTTGGACGCTAGGCTCAATGATAGAAAAGATCCTCGACCCAACTTAACATCCTCCGTGTCTCGTGGATTCATAGAAAATCTATAATGGGACGCGTGTTCCCATAATCGTTGACCTCGATCACTTAACGTCCAGTGGAATCGGGTCACGAGGGACGGAGGTTACGTGGAGTGGCTCGTTAGAGAGGCTGATTCGGTGGTCGATTAACTGTGATCGAGCACCCCCCAGGATTGAAATTTTCACGGGTCTCTATTATGGGGGTGTCGCGGACAGAGGGGCTTTGGAAACGATCGGACGTCATAAGCCGTCGACGCGGACCTGGCCGGTTTTACGAGGGTCGCAGAAGAGCGTCGCGACGTCCCGAACAGACGTCGGGGTAAGCTCGTCCTCGTGAATTTATCGAGTGTCATATCGAGTGCTGTCAACCCTTGGACCGATCGCGTCCATCTCTATAAAGTGGGCCAAGATAATCGTTCGGATAAACCGTCCGCCCGCCTCTGACACACGCGCACGTCCTTCATCGACACTCGTTTTCACCGACGGTGTCCGGTTTTTCCATTTTACAGCGAGCTTTCACGACGGTTCCTTCGTAAATTCCACGGATGACGGTTTATTGCTGGACGAGGAAATTACTAGACGCCGGACCAACGAAACGATCCCTCCCCGAACGACCGGTCTCCCCGTTAAATCCGTTTTTTCCATTCCTTCTTTCTTTACGTCGATTTCTAAATAAAAATCAAACTTCTAAATTTATTCTGCCAACTTGTGTCACAACTGTGGTGGTCATCAATTTTTTATAATCGAAGTAGAAGAAGTAGAAATTCACACGAGAAGATTGTGTAGGAGTTGAAAAATGCCAATTTCAAAAGGAATTTCTTTGGAAATGGCAAGCTAAGGGGTGAATTTAATCATCGTCCAACAAAAATCGTAATCTTCCCGGTGTTCGTTGCGCGGGAAGACGAGGAGGAAGTCTCGGACAAGGTTTTTCAGCAAACAAGCGTCACTTGGAGGTAGCGGTGAGCGTAATGCAAACATAGAGCACGATTCTGTCCCGATTGCTTGGCCGCGACGAATGAAAAGAAACGACGGCGAGTCGAGTGTTTTCCGATAGAGTAAGAAAGCGAACGCGTACCCTTGTGTTCGTCAACCGGCGGCTAATTGCTTTCTTTTTCCTTGCTTGGACCGAAGGTTAAAGGCCGCCATCCCTTTTCCCTGCCTTTCACAATCCCCTCTGCTCCCGCTAGTTTTAATTCGCTCTATTAAACGTTCCACTCGACCGTCGAAGCTCTAATTAGGTCCACGAGTTTCTTCCCTTGATATTCCGTCCCTGGACTGTTATCTTCCCAGAGCTTCTTGCGTGATTTTTAAGAAAATTCATACGAAAAGCCTTGGAAGAACAGAGGGACGAAGAGGGAAAGTAGTAAAAAGGGGAATAATCTGGTAATACAGCGGTAAGCAATTCATACCTGGAGACGGTTGGTACGAAACGGGCCGGGCAAACCGGAAGCAACGCCGTCTGTGATTGAATTATCGGCCCCAATGCATTTTACATCGCGAATTCGATTGTGATCGATCAGACCGTCCCACCCTTTACTCCCATTTCCAAGGGAACAAAACCAGAAACAATGAATTGTTAGATTCGATCGATTAATTCGATTATCTTCAACCCTTCGTAACCAGAATTTTCTACAAAAATGGAAATAAAGTTTCTCGAACCTTCTCGATGCTGCATAGCAATAAAATTATAAATATCTCAGATTCTCTAGCTAGTAATTTTAGAATTTAAATTTATAAAACTGAAAACAACCGTCGAACTTGCGATAGAATTTTCACGTACGATACAAAAAATATTTCGATCGATATCGAAGAGAATTTGGTGAAGCGCCAACGAAAGTTGCTCGATTTTCCATTAGGGGGCTTCGACGTCGTCTCCGGACGGTTCTTTGTTTCGAAGATTAATTAACGCCCGTTGCCAAACGTCGTTGTCGTCGATGTAACGCGCGGCCACGTAAAGTCAACCCCGGGAACAAGAATTGGAGCACGATTCTCCCTGATGGGAGAGGCGCCCCTTTTTTTTGCGTCGGACAACGTGTCCGAGATTTTCTGTTCGGAAGCCGAAAATCCAATTACGACCGCGCCGGAAGCGGAATTTCATTTCCGCGGGTGTCCCGTGTATCTTGCCGTCCTTTACCCTCCACCGAAATAACGCGATCGAAACAAAACGTTTTCCCTTATTGCCCTTTTATGTACTATATTTATTGCGTTCGTACGTCCAGTCTCGTGGAGGACTGTCAACAAATTGTTCAGAATAATACAAATGTTTTGTATTACAATGCCAGCATTATTCTATGAAAAACTGTACCTTTATGTTGCACCACCAACTCATTCGCAAAACGTGTTAGAATTATCCTGTCAGAGACACCTTAATCATACTTTCCAAATTCCTACTCATCTAGTCTCTTGTACCCGCTTACTCATCCTGTCCTCTGCACTTTGCCTGTCTACCCGCCCTTGCGCCTTAATCACTCACTCTCAGCCATACATATGTATTAAGCATTTTCACCGTCTGGGGTCACAACGGTAATATTAAATTATTTATATCTACATCGAGAAACGAAGCAATAATTGTCTATTTTCATTAGAGAATGCAACGCGTTAAAGGGTTAACAAAGTGATTCAGTTTTAAAGGGTGTCCGAATACGCTTGGGAGCAACTATACGGGAGCAGGGTACGTCGATAAGCTGCGTGTCGTGGCGAGGCCACATTCGCCCCAGGCAAATTAACCGTGTCTTATCTGGGCCATACATACGACGACCAGAGTCAAGGAGACATATCCTGTCCCTCTGTATACATGCACCCACACACGGATATCCCCCTGCATTCACCGCTACACATCTATAACCAAACGTGGCCATTTGATACTGGAATTAGCACGTTATGCAGCCCTCTGCCGACAAACGCCAACTATTTGCGTACCACGGACGCGCCGCGTTTCCAATTATACGAATTCTGGGTCGTTGTTTCCGCAATATCGTTGACCAATAAAGACTCGAAACTTATCCGAAGTCAGCGACCAAAAATATTCCATTTTCTATATTATCGAAATAATGAAACAACGTGGCGGGAAAAGATTTTTTTATAAAATTAATAAAAAGGAAAAAATCCTGCGATAACGGTGTCGGACGCAACGGGTGCCGATTCCGGTTTCCCTCCATGCTTCAGCAGCCTATTAACCGAATTGGGTGCGCGCCACCCTGGCCATCGCCGTTAATGGAAGCGACATTTATACCCTGGACGTCGACAGCCTAAACCTGGCGCCGATCTAATCGCTATCTATATAACTGTGCCTCTGGCTGGGTACGAATGCAAAGAGATACTATTTTTACTATTATATTGAACAATGGAAAAGCATACCTCCTAGTTTGTAAGAGAAACATTGTTACGAGGTGAAGAAAAATTCTGAAAGTGGAAGAAACTGTAAACGATAAGAAAGTTATCGATAAGAATAAGTAAAGCACGAAAGGGGGATGAAGAAGGAGATTGGCGCGGGTAGGAAATAAAAGCGGTTGAACACTTATCGGGGTCGAACGAGCCGTCGAATCGGTTGAACCCGAAATTAATCAGGCTTCTATTAGCGTGTGCTCGTGCACAGGTATCGGCGCAAAGAGAAAAATCTTTATGGCTGGCTCCCGGTCGAGAGCCGGGAGATTTATCGTCCGCCCCTTGTATCTAGCCGTGGCTGCGTGTGACAGGAACTCGATAAAATACTCGTGTAATAAACAGGGTAAACGCAAATTTATATGGAACGGTCTGGTCGGCTCTGCACGCTGCATTAACCTCTGTCCGCTCGATCACTTATCGTTAGCGAACCTAGATTTTCATCGAATCGCCCGCTCGATCGGATTTCACCTCTCTTATACCAACGTTCTACATCGCCGTCGCGATTCTTTCCATTCCTGACACGATATTGGAACGGTTTCCACGAAAACAGGAATAACAATCAATCTCTCTTTTCTTATCGGATAACAGAGGAGACGTGATCGATCGGTTCGATCGGTTCGATCGCGAGACACTTGCTCATTAATGATTACACTTACTTTCCTTGAAAAGGATTGGTGGAATATTGTACCTTATATTTCGTAGCGAATTGATTTGTGTCATGAAATTCTATTGGAATTTCCTTCTGCTTAATATACAACGATCCGACGTTGGAAGATCTAGGCTGATCTTTTAAGACCTTCCGTCCCCTGTTTTCCAGGGAACCTCCATAAATCTGTACACGTACGTTAATACATTAAAATGTTCTTACACCGTGACAAAGTTTCAGCCTCGATCGGGTTTGACAGCAAGATTTCCAGACACGTTCTCCGGCCGACGTCGTTCGAGGATTTCGTTATGACGAGACCCCGCACGTAGGCCGGCGGGAAATCGGCTTTGCTCGTTCCGCGATAAAGCTGGCGGGCTTGTCAGAAGCGAGAGAAAAAAAAATCGAGAACGAAGGAACAAGTCGGAATTATCGGAAGGGAACGCAATCTCTGACGGGGGAGAATACGCTTGCAAATCACGTTTCCCCGCCGGCTGATTGCCCTCGATCGCGTTACTTCGAACGCGTAACGAAGACCCTGTGTACCCAGGATCGTTCCCCCGGATATTGGCTTCGTCATCGAGAACGATCGTCCAAGAAAAATCCGAGAAAGCTCGCGAAGAATCGTCGCAGGGATTCAAACGAGCCGAGACAAAGTGGCGGAACGGGATACCCGGCACGGATCCTCGTTCAAGATAATATCAATCGTTCGCGGAAGATCACGAATCGCTGTCTTCATTTTTTTTTTTTTTTTTTCGAAAGGTGTCCGTCTCGCGATTTCGATCGCATTGCGTCGGCGTGCATCGTTAAAACGCGACAGGAACAACGCGTCGGCTGGAAGTTTTAACGAGTTCCGTTTTGCTTCTTCGTTCTGTCTGCCCGCCGCGAAATATCCCTAACATCGTGAAAATATCTTTGAAATTTTATACAGGCTTATTTTTTCAAGAAAATCGTCTCAGAAAATTTGATTAATCTCCTAAGTTTCCGTAAGAAAAATGGCAATTCAGGAAAAGAATTCGTCTCACACTTGAAAGTTCCGAAAAATGAAATCCTGACGGAATAATTGACTATTGGATCGAACACCAAGCATTTAATAATTGTGTAGCAAAAAGGGTAAATGGTAAAGAGCAAGTTCCGCTTCCCGATAGTATCGTTCTCCTCTCCGATACGCTCGATCAAACGGATCCATCGAATTCCAGGCTCGCGGAGCTTAGATATTAAATTTACAAGGTATTTCGTTTAATCGTCCCGTTTGTAACGCGATCCGATTTCCTCGCTTTTAAGATTACGCCCCGCTCGTTCGACTTTTTTTCAATCGAACGACGTCGGAAAAACGAACCGGCGAACGTTTCTCAGGCGCCGTTATCGACGCCTCGAGCGTGCAAAAGGGAAGTGTTTCGGTAATGGGATGAAGATGGACGAAAAGATGCGGGTTCTAGCTTCAGAAATTTGCATCGCACGGTGCAGGAATAAGAAAATGAACGATTGAGAAGATATTTTGATTATGTCCCGAAAATTCGAGGAAAAGTGCGGAAAGGCTAATTCGAAGCCACTGGATAAGACTCCAGCTCTGTGTGCCAGGATAGAGGGTAGTTAGCTCAAAGCGAGATCAAGGGGGACCATTCTGTCGTCTAACAAGTGCGGTGGTCGATTCGATTACCCTTTCATGGGAATCGTGATACTCGACCTGGCCGATTACGGACGAGCAATACTCGATGCCTTTCCGTAATTGGGGACGTATAGATGTCCCAAAATTACCAACTTCGCCCTCTGCTCTCCCAAATATCCGTCTTATCGTGTCCAAGCTTTTGAAACGTTGATCATTCAACGCAGATATTCTTGTAAAAAGAGAACGAAACAAATTGAAACTGAAGTGGCGCAAAATAAAAAGAAACGGCACGATGTAAGCACGTATAAAGTGGTCATTTCGACGAGGTCGTAATTCGAAGAAAATAGAAGCGAAGCGTGTAGGTGTACAGGCCGATAACTTTCGACGGAACGAGCGGATATCCGTCGAATAACATCGCAGGAAAAATCGCGTCGATTATCGAGAGGGGTCGGGGGTCGTCGTTTACAAGCGGGCCGGCTAGTCGTTAAAATTTTACCAGCCGAGCCGTACACGGCGCAATAAATTCTTGCCCTTTCGCGCGTTTGGCGCAAAAACTGGCGACGGATCCCGTAATTGGAACGTATTAACACGCCCTCCGAATAGAAAAATATACCGACTGCTATCTTTTCGATTCGAAATCGTGCAATTCCGATCGTCACGGGGAATATTCGATAAAATTTGATATTTATCGAAGCAACGAGAACTGATTTCTGTGTCTTGTCTCTTTCGCCGATAGAGAGGCGAAAGACTTCAAAGCTTTCGAAACGTCCTGATTGAATTTCAATTGATCCCCGGGATTTTATTCGTCAGAAATCAGAAACAATAAGGGAACAATCGACTGTCCGTAGCCCGGGTTCCCGTAATGAAACGTCGCTTTCGGTTATCAAACGAAAAGTTTCCGGCGCAATATGGCTCGCGAATAACCGAAACACACGACGTACATAAGCGTGCCGATATCTCGAAACCACCGACACGAATTTCGCTGCTCTATCGTCTGTTGCGGATGGCAAAGTTCCTTCCCGGTGCCAGCTGCCGTCTGCCGAGACCAATAACTTCGATTCGATGTTATTATTTCCTCGGTATCGAAACTGATAGCAGATTACGCGAACGGGGCCAATACTTCTGTTCAAACTTTCATCAAAAATTGTATAGAAAATCGTTGAAAATCTACCGCCAGAAGGTGCAAACAAGTTTTATAAGATTGGTATCGATATTATTGCTTTGGAAATAGAACGTGGAGATTTTCGAATGCCTCGATATTTCAATGTTTAAATACTCGACCTTGTATTCAAATGCCATAACACTCGAATATTCAAATAGTCGAATGCCTTAATACTCGAATACTAGAATACCCCCGGGTACCGAAATCTTGAAACTTGGAGCCCAAGTCGCTCGAATAATCGAGTTTTCACAACTCTAATCCTTACTCCAGTTACCGTGTCGTATCTCCAATTACCTCGGAGTCCCGAGCAGTTAAACTTATTCCATAGAATCCATCCTCAATACATCGCGCGGACGTATAACGCGGCTCATTGTTCCAGCTTTCTCCTATTGTGTCCTCTGTTCGCGCGTTACATTTCTAACCTAGCACACACGTTCGCCACCCTCGTCTCGACCTCTTCGTCCCTCCTTTCTTTTCCGCAGCGTCTCAATCCGCGAGCGCTACGGCCAAACAAAAAGGCCTGTCGTTCATGGCTACGGGCGTTTTGTGTCTGCGACGCGGCTCGCGAACACGCTTCTCCGCTCGCGAATGGAACACACCCTTCCGAGTGCTTTCGCGCCACCTTTCTTTCCACCGAAACGCTTTAGACTTTCAGCATTTTTCCGCGGACGAACTATCAATCACGTTGTTCTTCAGGCAATAATGCATTAAGTGTGTAAATTTATTCGTCTGTTTTTCTCCTCTCTGTGCGCTCGAAGCAACGTATTACGTTTCCATTAGTGTAAATTTAAACGTCCTCTTCCTATGAAAGAAGAAGATAAATTGACGGTTTAAAAATATTTTATTATCCGAAGGTGTATTCATGCTCTCAAGGGTTGTTCTCGAAATGAATTTCAAGTAACAAGTTTAGATTCCGGCCACGGATCTCGACGAAACAAGGGCGAGCCTTCTCGTCGCAGTCCTTTCGAGCAAGTCGAAAGGCAGATACGGGCTTCCGCGAGTCAAAAGCCAGGAACACGACTAACTGACGTACGGGGATCGTCGCAGTTGGCGGTAGGCCGGCAACGGGGACGGGTTTCTCAAACTTCTCGAATACTATGGACGCTTGATACGTGACTTTTGTCGAGTTCGGACCTCGCCGTTTCGTCCTTTCGAATAAACCTAAAGTATTAACATAAAACACACCTGCGGCGAACCGTTACGGGCAAACTTTGATCACCGTCGTTGCTGCGATTCAAAAGATAATCGAACGACCGGAGAATCCAAATTGTCCTTTACAGGATTTCGATATAGCAAAAATATAAATGATTCCTTAGAATTTCAAACGTTTCGAAGCGAAAGAAAATGAACTTCTTTGGGGTGGTTTGAGAATCCCTGCTTTAGTATCAGGAATGAGCAAATCTAGGAGGGATGGTTCGCGCTATAATCTTCTTCACAAAAGCCACCGGGCTCTGACCGCAATCCGAAATCAATAGCTCGCGGTCTGTTGCCGCTATCCATTCCACCGTCCCTATATTCCGTATAAATAGACACGCATTTAATCGAATACCGGCCCGATTCGTTAGTCGAGTCGCAACTTTTTCAAGTCTTGGAAAGAGGTGTAAACGGACGTTTCCAGCGCGAAAACAGCGGATAAAAGCGTCCTCGTTCCGCTAATGAGAAATCGTTCGTTGATTTATTGTCTGGAAAGGGGGAGTGGAAGAAGAAGCGTGTTCCCGCGCGGCGCACCACGAGCTGACACACATAGATTCCAAGGGATGCTTTCTGCCTTCCGGAATCACCGTTTACGTAATTCCCTGGCCAAACGATCAGATTTTACGGGTATTACACGGATTTCCCGGCATCGTTACAAGATGACTTCGCTCCCGTTGAATTTATACCCCGGGCTGTTCCACTTCTGTTTGTTCTTCCTACCGGTCTGTTACACGACCGGAGATGAAGTCACCGGGATCGTAAACTTCGCTGCAGCTGGTAATTAACCGTGACATTTTCAATCGTTTCAATATTAATATTCAAATTGCAACTTTACATTTATCCATTATTTGCGCCACTGAAGGGCTAAACTGCGGAATTCCGCGAAATCTGGTCCCGAAGCGTGGAAAAACGAGGCGCGTCATCCCCGTAAGTGGATAAAATTCTCTGGGCAACTGTTTTCGAGCAAATCGCGTAAACGGTGCCGGGCGCACGATTTCGTCCACAGTTTCCACGGCACGGATTAAACGAATTCGACACTGTAGGGCAAAATCTATCCATCTCACCCTCTTTCTCTTCCCGTGTGTACCTTCGCGTCGAGTATCGACCGTGCGATGCATTTTCCCCCGCATTCCTCGCGTGGATTTTTAACGCAGAACCAGCTGGCTCGAAGCTATGTCACAGAGCCGATATATCGAGCATTTAATAACGCAGGCATTCGAAAAATGTTCGCGTCAGAAATTTCATGGAAATCGGGGCCCGGCAGAAGTTCTGGTCTGTTGGCACCGGCCTTCGCTGTTTTTTTTCACCGATAAACCGACCCGATCGCGAATTCAATCGTGCGGCCACTTGCCCGGCTAACTTTCCTCCCGGTATTTATCGGAAAGCATTAACCCTTTCCGACACGGCCAATCTCGAATAGATATTTCACATACTTCCCATCAATTTTTATTATGAATACCTAAACGAGATACGAAACGATTTGCACAGGAAATATCGGGTACGAAACTTTTAATCCGTTTCCTCGATACTTTGGTATAATTATTTCAATTTTAATTACACGAATTGCACAAAGGTTAATATTTTATCATAGGCAGCCTAGTTCTAGAACAGAAGGCGAGCAGAGTGTTTCCACTTCCTTTCGCGTCTAATATTTCCAGATTTTCCTAAGGATTTTTACGGCAGCCGGATCCTGGAATTGGCCAACTTTCCAAATATACACTGGGACGAGATTGCACGCCGTTCGGCAATTCCGCGTCGCCTTGTATTAAATTACCGCCAGAGCAGCGCGATATATTCCTCCGGTTTTCCATTTTTTTCCCCCCCACCTCGACGAGGGAAGCGGAAATAATCGCGTCGTTGAATTTTTACGTTCTTTTCATTGTTTCAGTCGCGAAATTGTGCAAATTGACGAATCATAAAATATTCAAGGAACGGTTATTGATTTCAGCGACAACGTCAATGGAAAGTTTCCCGCTGTCTAAAGTGTCGTGGAGTAAATGGAGCATCGTCTGAATTCGTTAAGGGGCGAGAATGACGTCGTTACAACGGCAACGAGGCAAGGTAAGAATTTTTAATTAATTCCCATGAAGCAAGAAGTTTCTCGTTAATGCATTCTTCGAGTCCGGCCGACGTTCGACGCATAATTAATATCGTTAAGGTGGCCAGACCGGAAGGAAGTTTTACGCGGGCGCACTCGTGGCCGGAAACAGCGACGATTGCGATCCGCAGTCCCGCTGCCCCGGCCCCGCTATTTTACCGGCTCGCGTTGAATGCTCGTTAAAATCTCGTTAACTGTTTTCCCCACCGCCATTCTGTCCCGTCTTATGTTAATGCTCGGCCGCATAATCCGTGGATAGAAACAATGCCGTTCTTTTAAAAAACTTCATGCCTGCCGTTTTCGCATCGACGCTGAAACGTCCGGTTAAATGGAAACGGCGAAACTCGTTAATTGTGAAACAGACAACTCTTTAAATTCTACCTTTCACAGAAATAATAGATCAATTTTCGGTGGAATTATTCGACCAAATCGTTTGTTTAATATTTCGTTTCTTATTGAAGAAGGGAAGGATCAGCAAGATACTGTTTGGACGTTTAACGTGTTAATCGTGAAACGTCAGAATGTACAAAACAGAAAAATAGTTGATCTAATTTTTATTCGCGAACGAGATACACCGACCGGTCCGAAAATATCCCACTCGCGAAAGAAGACCTCCGCCATTTAAAAGAGGTTTACAGTTTCGTCGTTTGTTTGCGTTTGCATTCGCGTTACGCGACAACGCGAGAAGGGGTATCGTGTGTAACGGGTGGAGGGTCGTGTGGGGGAGGTCGGACTCCATTAAAGTGCACTAGGAGCTCTCTCGTCGTGGGAATTTCGGTACGTTTTAATTTTCCGGTTACTGCGACGCGGAGCAAAGGAAGGAAAAGGATCCGCGGAATTAGTCGCCGGTAGTTCTAATTAGAGGTGGCGGTAATGAGTTAAAAACGGACGCGAGGATCTCTCGAGGAAACGGAAGGGTTGCGAATGTAAGGGGGGCAGCGGGGGTGGTCGTCGGGCAAACGATAGTCTATTACGCTCGGCCGCCGGAAAGAATTACCATGTTGACGAATGGATTTCCATTTTCGAGGCCCTCCCTCGTTTCCATTCTTACCAACATTTTAGAAAGTTTCTCGAACTGATCATTTTTTTTAAATTTATTTTCTTTAAAGACTAATATTAGAAAATGTCTAAGGTAAATTAGGCGTTCTCTCTTCTTTAGCTTTATATTAATTATTAGATTTCTAATATAATATTTATTTCTCTTCCTTTCCGAATGGGTTTCTCTCCTGTAAAAAAAAATAAATAATGATTTCCGTGCAATTATTTTGCATTCGCGCGTCAAGTGGAGAAACAGATGGCGTCGGGGGGGGGGGGGGGGTGAACAATGGGGGCTGTTTTGAAAAGGAAAAGCAAGGTCGTCGTTATCAACGATCTGTTTTTTCGACATTCCAAGGATCTCATCCTTCGGAAGCGTTTTAATTTCATCGACACCCTCGCCTCGTCCAGACGTTCCCTCAATTTCCCTCCCTCCCCGTTCAATTCAGACTTAATAAAGCGTCATGCACACTGGCTGGCATTTTTCCGCGACTCCATCCAAGACGAAGACCGAATTGAATGCGGTGAATGCTCATTTAGCATCGCGACGCGTTGCAACCCTCCCCCTCTCGTACGTCTGCCACCCCTCCGGTGATACCGCAGCCATCCGTTGTAAGGGACAGAGGGGTTCGCGTGCTGGATACGGCAGCATCCTTCTGGAATCCTTAATATAGTCCGTCGGTAAGGGGAGAGTCGGACGGGGGCTTGAGAAGGGTGAGAATGGCACGCGAAAGGGATGATATCACGGCATCGTGGAAATTACGTCCCGAGATATACCAACCCTCCTATGACGGGGTAAATAGGCATCGGGAATGGAGCATCGTAGAACGCCAAGTGGCTTCAACCCCTTCTTCCATTCAATTTCGATGTGCATTATATTAAAATACTGCCCTGTGTTTTATTTCCAATTAAATTCTGGATAATCAGTGTTCCCTTGGCTTTAATATTATTTCATTGTGATTTTAAGTGATAAATTTTCCCAACATCCTTATGGAACAAAACAATCTCTTTCGATAAATAATAAGTTGACCAAGCGATCCTGCAACGTGACAAATGTACCAAAATACCCGCATATATGATACCACAAAAAAAGAGCCTCCAACGTGCCAGTACCCCCCAATTTGGCCAGAGTTCAAACCCCAACGAAAGGGGTTGAAAGCATTTTTCTCCGCGAACGTTTAGCGGGCTCAGAAAAAAGTTAGATTCTCGTTAGGAAAATCAATCTAGATCGGTGTAATCTCGAATCAGCCGTCTATCCGCTGGCAAGCGACTTCTCTTTGCTCTAATTTCGTGTCTTTGTCGTCGATCTCTGATCGATGGATCCATTCTCTATCCGACGTGGGTCCCGGCGGATAACGAGGATGCGGCTTCACGCAAACGAAAATGTCGTCGATCATCCGTGCCTTCCGTCCTCGTCCTTCCCGCTCGTAGGAACGCCTCTTCGTCGCGATTATGCTAATTGCTGTTGCAGCTGCAATCACTCGACGTGACAGTGTACCCCCGTCGGTACTCGCGCGCGCGTGTGCGTCCGTGTGCGCGCCGATCGATCGACAAGGATTCCCGCAGATGCGACTCGCGTTACCAGCAACGGCAACGCTAATTAATCGGTCGCGTTGCTAATTCGCCGCCCTGGATCATTTGCATCGGGATATAATTGCGTGCGCACCAGCCACGCTAATAAAATATGGAGCTTAACCGAGCCGATTTTTCCTCCGGCGCCAACGTTCGATTCCTAACGGTCCAATAACGATACCGATACCGGACCGGCTGAATAGTGTCGCTCTTGGGAGCGCGTTCGAGCTCAGAGTCGGAACGATTCGTTATTTTACGTGTTTTTGATCGTTGAACTTTTAATAAGTGCAATTCGAACAGATCGAAATTCACGAACTAAAAATCGACAGATTTGGTAATTCAGGAAACAGGGCGAACAAAAGATGAATTCGAACGGCAAAGACTCGTCGAGATAATCGCTTCGGATGGGAAAAAATGGGCGATTTTATTTCGTGCATTAACGCGATTGGTAGAAGGCAGAAGCCCCCTTAAGAGGTGCATTAAAGTGCTCGTTCGATCCGGCGCGATTGGAGTTCTCGCGATTCGTGAAAGAAAAGGAGAAAGGTTCTTAAACGCGAAACAGCCGATCGCCGTAAAAATCGAGGCACCGATCGATATGGCCGAAATTACAGCCGGGGAATATGGCAGGCTGGAAGTTGTTCGAGCGAATTTCCTTCCCGCGTTCACGGGTCAAGGGGCAAGAGCCGAGAACACCGGGGCCCCCGAATGCATGCACCATTCGAATTTCCAGCTCGGATCCTGATCTAATGACATGATTAATGGGACCATTGTCTCCAAGTACAGCACCGATTCCGTGGGCACAAAAGGGACGAATTTGACGATAGTGAAACATTGAAACACACACACAGACGGCTCCCCGAAAGGGGTCGTCTATTAAAAGCAAAGTTAACCCAACTGGTGATCCTTGTTCCTTGGAACGTGAAGATTGTGTAAGGAGGGGATCAGAATTCCTTCCCTTGCAGTTGTAGTAATGTCATCTCATTGTTTAAAATATGTATACTTTCGTTTAAACAAATTGTGAAACGTAAACGAGTGGCCTCCTAATAGAAATGAATAATTTTCTGCCTATTGGGCGTTCAATGCCGCATCGTCGACTCGTAATTATGCTAATGATCGTAATCGCAATTATTCGGTTGCGTACGCTATTCTAACGGGTTGTAATCGATACACCGATGCACGATGGCGTCGGTATCTCTGACCCGGTGTAAACAAAGTTTCGGCAAGTTTCGTTACCCCTTCCCGCTCGTCTGGGCCAACCAAGGAAACCCCCTGCTACACCTCGTCCAGGTATTTAACGAACGCGAGCCGCCACTCCGACTGCACCATCGATCGTCAGCTCGTGACCGAATTCGCGAAATATTTAACTAATTTAATCAACAGAGTGGCTGCCACTTCGAGTTCTACTTAACCGCGATTAAACGTAACGAACGATTGAAAATTGCGATACGTCCGGTCGGCTACGAGCTTCCCTTTAATTTGTAAGATAGAAACAAGTTTGGCATTTATTAAAAGGAAAAAACAGCAGAACAGAATCCACTCATCTCCTCATCTACTTATCCGCTCCAGATACTCGCGAAGATTGACAAAAATCCCTATTATACTTCGTTAGGAGAGAGAAAAACGAGACGGGAGGAATTTTGAATACGGGGTAAAATAATTCTGGGTATGTCCTCGGTGTTATGCATCCGTGACCCTTATCCAGGGGCGTGCGACGTGTTAAACAAGAACAAAAGCGCAGCTTTCGTGTCCCTTCTCGGTTCCGCCCTCGAGACTTCTGAATTAATCACGCGGATACTCCATTTGCCAACAGTTCCACCGGGGGATCTTCGAGAAACCGGTCGTTTCTTTCATTCGCTTCCTCCCCTGCCAACCTAATTAGACGTTATATCGTCGCGATTACGCCCCCATAACATTTTAGAACGACCATTATCCTTCATTTGTCCATAAAATGTGTTATTATCAAGATAGAAATTTAAAAATAAATTTTATGTTACTTTAAAAATTGGTGGCAAATTGTGAAAATGAAAAAATTGTAATTATTAGCAGAAAATAATGAACTAACAATGGAAGTGTATACATTTCGGAGATAATGGGTACGGGGAACAGTGTTTGGCAATAACAGGAAGCAAATGACTGGAACTGAACGTTGAAAAGAGAAAGGGATGAAATTGTTCGATTATTATTGATAGGCCGACGCGCGATTACATTATTCTCATAGAGACGCACCGATTATAGAGATTCAATTAATTCGTGATAAATTATCAACAGGCAACGAGACGGGAATCGTACACTAGATATATTGTTAATTAATCATATCCGGCAGCGTTCGATTTCGGATCACCGTTAATCCGGCGTCAATTTTAACGTCCGATGAAACTCGTCGACGACTGTAATTCATCGAGTGTAACTATAAATCGAGGTAACTGGATCGATTGAATTTTCTCGCTGGCCAAACCGGCCATCGTCGACCGTCGATTACGTGTCGTTGTGCAATTGACAATAGGCGACCGATGATTGATCGTAAGAATTAATCCCTCCACCCTACCGTCTACCCTTTCGATCTGGCCAGAGTAATTCCGACGATGTTCAATGACTGATCGTGAACAATAAATATCCCCATTGTTTACGATATCAGCTACGACGAAAAATCAAATTCGTCCCTACCCTTTTGTTACGCTGCGCTTCAATTAAAAAACCGTTCATTGTGCATAGAACAACGGCAAATGAATCGTTGAAATTTTATTAAAAATCTATGCGTCGCTTGTTTTCGCTTTTCTGAAAATTTATAAGAGAGATCCAACAATGCATTTTGTTTAAATTGTTAACAGACAATTTGCACGAACATGCTTTTATTTTCCTTTAATTTTTATTTTTGCTATTCGAATGTTTATCGGACGGCTTTTGATAAGTGTCTTAGAATTTTTGAAATTTTTCTTTCGAAATCAGTGTTTTCGTTGCGAGGACAAGTAATTGTCGGCATAAAACACACGAAACGTCGAATGTTTCCCGATTGCGTACGATTATTTATTTTTAGCCCATGCAACGCCTTAGAACGAGGCTGCATTTCATCCCTGCCACCTCGGGGCTCGATCGATATGTTGGTGCGCGACCAACCGCGAAAACTCGGCCTCGAAACGTCGGCTCGGCTTTTTAGGCCGGTCTACAAACACAACCACCGCTATCCGCCGCTTCTTCTTGCAAATAATTAAGCCGTTGTCCATCACTGTCCCCGTCAAAGAGACACTTATACCCATTTTCTTGCGCATCAACTCCTAATAACCCTTTGCTTGCAAAATTCGGCGTTTCAATGTTGGAATTCCTGAATTAGAAGTTGTTCAATTTGGGAGCCACCCAAATTCGAAATTACCCGAGTTAGAAATGACTCGAACTCGAAGTTGCACAAATTGGAAATTAACTGAATCTAAAGTACAAACGAAGAATAATGGAGTAGAAGGATAAAAAGGCATGAGAACGCAGCGGTCGTCGAGGTATCATCGCGATAATAATTTTCATGTATTTTTTAGTCGAAATCAGGGGTTACGCATGGCCGAGAATTACAGTGACTGATCGTTTGTTAACGGACAGGTGAATTTTATAAACGAGAACCGTTTCGTTTCATTCTCTCTCTTCCGTCTTCGCGACAGCAATATCCACAGCAGGCGTGTCGCGTTTCGGTGAAATTAAAGTTGCAAGATAAACGAGACGCATTTACGAAACGACCGAAAAATTCCCTCGTGAAAATTCTCCACCTACCATATATATTATTTCGACTGTTCCGTTCAAGGCCTCAAAGAATTTCAATAAAAAGGAACAAACGGTAACAAATTTTTAATTTTGAATAAATATCAAAACTAATTATTGCATTGCATCGAAAAATATTGCACGTTAAGGACGAAAGGGTCCCATTTAATTGCAGTTACCTTTTTTCCAAGAGCGATCGATTTAAGCAGAGATACCAGGGGTAATTCTCGTAAAATCTGAAGGCGATGGTTGCATTATGGGCGGCCGTGCTTCGCGATATTTAATTAAATCCCGCTGGCTGGGTTCGGTAGAAAGTTCTGTCGATAGTTGGGAACAGTTAGCAGCGACCACGTTTACCCACGGCGAATGGACATTTCGCGGACAACGAACAATCCACGTGGCCGTTTTCCCGTGATCGGAACGCCGCAATGTTCTGCGAACCAATTCCATTCGCCGATACTATTAACCGATTGATTTTCCACCTTACCCTCGCGAAACGTTAATGTCAAACCCCCTTCGATCTCACCCCCCTGTTCGATTTTTCCTAGAACACGTCCCTGCTAATTGACCGCCTTTTGAATTTCTCTCTCTTTCTTGGCAAAAGAATAACGAAACAAACACAACGCTATTATTTATGCAAACCGAAATTACTTTCTTGCCAGCCCAACGTTTTATTAAATGTATAGAATTTTAGATCAATTTTACATCCATGCCACCGTTGTAATTAATACCATGATTGGTATTAATTACAGCCAAATTATTGCGGTGACTGTGTTAATTCAGGAAATGTGTACAATTGTTAATGTACGAACGTATTGATTCGCCGAGTAAATATATATGCACAAGTAATGAAATTTAAATGACTATTAATAGAAGTGTATTGTAGAACAGAAATAGTATTTCTGTATTCGATTGATTTTTTGATGAAACTTTCAAATTATAAATTTATGAGATTTCTTCGGATGAAAAGGAAAAGTTTGTCGTTTTTTGGTGTCGTTCCATCAGGAATCGAGGGAAATGGGAGCGACAGACGTGCATACATAGATCGTTTTCGAAAGTGCATTCGTGTCAACGACAGACGGACAGCTGCGCCGTCATGGCTCGTTGAAACGCCTAGACCGGCCCTCAAATAAATCACGAGGCGCATAATTAATTGGGACGATTGTTTGTCGCGCGGTGGTATCGATGAACAGGCTGATTCGTCGGTTAAATGTCGAGCCCTGCGTCGATATTTGATTATCTCTGCGTGAACTTCGCTCTCTCGCCGATCCGAATTCGAGCTTCCCTATGCTCCTTTCCTGTTTATAGTACATTTACCGAATAACCGTTCTGTCATTTACAGAACAATTCATTTACCAACAATCATGTCCTTATCCAAAGGGTTCGTTTTGAAAATTCCAAAATGAATTATTCCCTAATAATTACAATTACAACACGTTTGGTTAGCTCCTTTGAGTCAGACGCAGGCAACCGAACGTTGGAATAATTTTTAAAGCGGAAATGCCAGGCGAGAAAATAATTCAAAGTCGAATAGGGTGATTCTTGGAGAACTTTGGCTCCGGCTTGCCGGCTCCTTTGTTTTCATCGCCCTTTTGTTCGCCGACGCGAAACTCCGTGGAAAAAGGAGGTCCCGCCGTAAATAGAGTTCACGTAGGAGGTTCATTTAAATTTGGACGAGGATCATTCCGACGGGTTCGCCACGGAACACATCGGTCGACCAGCGTTGCAGAAACGCTCCGGCCAATTCTGACCGCAGTCCTGGATCCAGCATGGTTCTGGGTTTTCGGCCCAGATACGATGCCATAGCCGGATCCACGAGGATAATTGATGCAGCCACCGGTGGATCTGGCTTCGGAACGGGTGACAATCGGTTCGTTTATCGATTGGTCTCCTTCGTGGCCGGACCACCCTGGCTAATCGACTCGTTTGCCGTCCCGTTTTCTAACACCTTACTCGATCTTTTCGTTTCTAATCTTTATTCTATCGCACGGATCGATCGTGAATTAAAACTGGGTAAAATTTTGCTACTGACTTGACAGAATCGATTGTGCTAAATCGATTTTAAGCGTTAAACGAACGGGTATTTTTCCAGCACAAAATTTGCGAACGTTCGTTGAAATTGAACGAGCAAATTTGCAGAGTTTCGTTTAAACGTGACAGGCGTCCTGAGACTTTTCGACCGACGGCAGCGTACAGAATCGCGAATAAAGCATCGATAACGAGGATCGGTGTGCGTAGCCGTTCCGCGAATCGAAACAATGCCGCGACATTTGCATACCATTTGCATGATTTATCACGCGAGAGATAATTATCTTGGTAGCCAGGCCGCCGTAAATATCGTCGTTCACGCGCATTACCGTGCACACACAACCCCTGCCTTCCGTCCCGTTTTACCATAACCATCCTGTTATTTATTTACAATATCTCCTATCGAACGGTTGTCGCAATAATTCTTCCCTCTATGAATTTATCGCCGATCCCGCCTCTTCCCGAACCAATCGCGTTTAACTGGAACGATCGCTATTCGTAACTGATCGTTCAGTTTTGCCACCAAACCACCCGTTATTCGTCGAATTTTCGGTGACTGATTGATAACGAATAGTAAACTTAAATTTGGAAATTAATATTATAAGGAGTCGACGAGGTACGAGTCAATATAATATTATAAAATCCTTTTTCTGCAAGTTTCTGTTTACAGACTTTTCTCTATAATAGTCAATACATTCGAATATCAGATCCATGGAGATCTACCGTTCAAACATCAACGATTTTCAAAGGAAATCGTATCATCCGCTGGCAAATAAAATCCTCGAGGAATGAGATTGGGTTGCTCGAAAGCTGGCAAGACTATGAACGCACCGTGAAATAGGGAGATTTTCCTGGGGAAACGTCAGATTTCACGGTGACAAATACCGTTCGCGATAGTAATGCGATCTAAAATATTTCCCGCGGCTTCTTCCTCTTCATTCATTCTTTTCGCTCATGAACAGACGGTTCGGCTTTGATCGCGGAAAAGATATTATAATATCGGAACGCCTTAGAAATCGTAAGTTCGTGCCATGTTTTATTTAAATAACAATCGAACGAGTATAAAAATCATGCTTCGAGTCAAATTTTTGGTACTCAAATGCGTGAAATATTTCATAAATTTATGCACCAAAAATAATAGAATATAATTTTCTTTGAATGCAACTTGCGTTTTATCTACGTATTGTTTTCGACAATCGTTTTACGGGAAACAATACAGCAGGGAAAAGGAAATCCGAGGGAAAGCATCGGTTCAGGTGAACCAAAACTAATTGCCATTCGATTCGTCCACTCTTCGAGGTTCGCGAAAGTTTCCTGACCGCATTCCCCGCTAAAATCCCGTGTCGCACCCTCGAGCAAACCGCTGGTTTCCGGACCACTCGGAACTTCCGACTTCCTCCTCCTCCTCCTCCTCCTCCCTGGTGACTGCTTTACAGCCCTGATGGACAACTCGCGATAATTGCTCGGCGAACGATTACGGCCGTTTATCCTTCGAGACTCCAGCAACAGCAGTTTGCTTTCATATACGTATCCGTCTATTTTCGCAAACCATCGGCGTTGTATAATCTTGAAATTTAACTGGAATATGTAATTGCTGTTTTGGATTCGTATCACGGAACGTACGCAAACTCTCGCGAGACGTGTACGAATTCGCAAAGTGTTTGCGGATTGAATGAACACTTGTGCGCCAATCTGGACATCGTGGAACTTTCCTATCAATTTGTGAAGCACTTATAAACTCGCATGAATTTCTCAAATATTTGCAACGCTTGGAATTTCGTAGAATATCGTTACTAATGAATTAGATATGGATTTATGAAACATCTTTGCGTACTTTCGAAACACAGATGGACTCATAGAGTATGAGACACTCATCCAGTACTCATAAAGCCCAGCTGGCCTTCATTGACTCATGGAGCACTCGTGGAATACTAATGACCTCATGGCAACCTCATGGACCTGTAAGGTATCCGTAGACCACTTATGACCTGAGACAGCTGTCATTGAGCTTACACGGTGTTATGAAACGCTCATGGAATACTAATGACCTCATAAGTTCACACGGTACACACGAAGTCATAACAATCTCATGGACCTCTGAGGCGTTCATAGACCACTCATGATCCCACAGAGCCATCATAAATCCATGCATAGACTTACGAGTCCATAAAGCATTAATGGACGAAATAAAGAAGCGACTGGATCTGTTAAGGGTATAATAACAATCCAAGCAAACCATTGGATTCCGAGTTTCTAGCTCAAACACCGCAGTCATTCGGCCCTCTAAATTCCAACAAATCACAAAAGAACCATTTCCCCTTGGCAAGAACGAGCGAGGCCATTTAAAAGTTACATCAAGGAACGTGGTCGTGAAGAGGAATCGAGCCAGAGCTCGACGACGATTCCTTGGTCAATGTACATAATGGAAGACATTGAAAGAACAAACGAGCGACTCGGGTAAAAGACAGAAGAAGAAGAAGAAGAAGAAGAAGTCGCGGCATCGTGACAAGGGAAGCAGAGCGGAGTAGAGGGCGGATGGAAAAAGCTACGAGGATGGATTGATTATGTCCAAGTGAGTTAAGGTTGGCCCGAAGAAAGATTTGAGGTCGAGGCTCTCACAAGCCTGACGAAGGTTCCCGTTTCCCCATTACAGATTCCCCGCGATACCCTCTCCCCCTCTCTTTTCCTCGTTCGCAGGGGGGCGGAGAGGAGGGGAGGGGGATTGAAAGTTTCCCTTAATGACAGAAGTTTTATTGCGAGCCATCGTTCACGCTGCCAGCCTAGTCGACAAGCCAGCCGGTGACGCGTGGACCCCCAAAGTCTCTTTGGCTCGCGGTTGCTTCTCTTCAATTCCCGCCTCCCGACACCATCCAACCAACTTGTAATTGTAACTTGAACAACGGTGATTAAGTAGTCCGTTCCGCGAACTGCCATTTGTCGCGGCCCCGAATAATCTGTACGACAAAGTGGACGGAGTTCACGAATCGCCTAAATAAAAATTGCCAACTGGACACGTCTTCGACGATTCTCCAAACTCCAGGATCGGAGCGTGGAGCGTTTCGAAAGCGTATCAGAGGAAGCAAGTCGAATCACGGTGGACGATTAACGGCGAGTTGATTCGATTAAACGCGTCGAGTCTGGTTTGCTAGCAATTCGATTCGCGGCTGCCTGACTACCGATTATCAAACCGACCGGTTGGCAAAGTTGACCGCGAACGATATAATTGACTGGCAATGGAATGTCCGTGTCTCGTTCAGTTTTCGACGGACTCGATGGCCCTTGGCTACACTCTAATCGAGCCAAATCAATTCCCTGGTCCGGCTGCTTCCCTTTAATCGACGGGATTCGACCGACGGGATTCAAGATCCATGCAGCTTTAATCGCGACACATTGTTTCGTGTAATCGAAAATATACGACCTACCGTTGTAATATCTTCTAATAAAAAGTAATGATAAAATCGATTCGGGCAGCATTTAGCTGGTAAAAGGTAAAGATAAATCAAGGATGATTGTATCCGAGAGTGACATAATATCATAAATAACGGAAGTGACAAGCTTTTTATATGATTTCGCTGACACAGTTACGTGGACAGCATCGAAGGGTCAGCATTAAAGAAGATTCTATTTCGACTGTTATCGGTAGCTGGACGTGCGTTAAGAAAAGATTCTTTTAACCCCGGATCGATAAGATAAAAATACGTGACAGCGCGGGTCTGTTGAGAGTAAATAATATATTTTTTTTTTTCCTTCTTTCCTGGGAGCCGACCAACCAAAGCTTCGGCGCCAGGATAACGATACTTCGTCATTTGATCTAATGCTTTCTTCCTTTCTTCCTACCTTCTTCCCTATACTCGCCTGACTACCAGCAACGATCAATCTTAATTCGCGAGGCTAAATTACCCGGCGAAAGACTGATGTTTTTGATCGACAAAAGGGGAAAAAATGTTATTAAGACACGATGAAACGGTACTTTTTTTTCTTTCTTTCGTGACCGATATGGCGACGATGATAAGGCGTTCTTAACCCTTGGATGCCGAAATCTATTTTTCTACGCAACTTTATTTTAGCAACACATACTTTCTTCCAACAAAAACAATTTCTTTGACAGAAATTGCAAAAAGTTGCGCAAAGTAGGACTAAACCTAAATAGAATTTTCCATCGTCTCTCTGAGAGTGGAAAACTTGGTTCTCCGACAAATTTAAGGGTAACCTTTTAAAAAATCTCTCGAACGAACGTGTACCTTAAGGGTTAATTACGTTTCTCAAGTATGAAGAATACCAGTGATAATTGCGAGTTAATTTCGTCTGGTAATTTGAATTTTGGGAACACGGAAAAGCTTCTACTAGGTTTGGGGATAATTAGGCCGTGAATGTTATAACAGTTGGCCCTTTAATTCTGTGTAAATTAGAACGCCGTAAGTTTGTTCAGGTGTTCGAGGATAATCCTCAATTGCCAAAACGACAGAAAATTTCAAAAGATGCCTCTTACCTTTAACAGCGTTCAGCTTGTTTCCAACCATCTGCTTCGCCACGAAAGCTGCCATCTTGCTGCTTGCTGCTTATCACAGGGGGATGAAGACTTTCGAAACTGCAATAAAAAAAGTTTCGAAAATTACAAGTGTGGCATCTTAACATTGTCCGAGGCATCAATGTCTATTGTTTAATAGGATATATACTTTTAAATACTTCGTCTCATGCCACCGACTGTGTTGGCTCTCTAAGGTAAAATAGTAGAGATTCTTTTATGAGGATTTTATCAAAAGAAAACACGTGAAACGGCATCAAACAGTGTCTAGAAAGAAACGATCCATTCAATTTCCAGCAAGCAATAAAAATCAATGTTATAGGGGGGTAAATCAACCCCAATTGTCTCATTCGTCGGATAAACTCAGATAAATGAATGTGTTTCACTGGAACGACGAGTTAACTCGTCCTCCCAGGGGTAAACACATCAAGTATATATATATATATATATATATATATATATATATGTATCCTCTCCCCGAACTTCTGAAACATTAAGTGGCTGAGCACTACGCATTTATTCGTCCAAGCAAAGGCAGAAAGTGTTCTCCGGTTGTAAAAAAAATTTCCATGTCTCCCCTTCTGTTATTTTTTTCTTCGCGAAATCCTCGCGGAGGTCCACGCGATAACGTTAGCCAGGTCTTTTATGTATGTCCTGAAATCTCTTCGTCCAAAGAAATAACCATTTCGGGTAATAACATTATATGGTTCTCGGCTCGTAAATTCCTTTTTACGGCCTCGTGAAAACTAATACCGCGTTCGATCCGATTTCAAGCTATCCCAAAGTGGCCTACTAATACGTTGCTACGTTATACGTGTGCATCCGTCAAGGTTTAGAAGCTTGCTGAGAATTTAATAAACATAACTCGAGTGTTTAATAGTGATATCGGTATTAGTATGATCAGTTGACGAATATATACGCGTCTACTGTGCCCTATTGACAAATTTAGTAATACACAGCATACCAGCGAGTATAAATCTGAAATATAGTGGCTCGGTAGCAGAAAATCAAGTGGGTCAAAGGATCCCCTTCTCTCCTCCATACCCTTCGATATCCCCTTATACCGTGGGACTAAACGTCTTAAAGAACTTTTTAACAGCATCCACTTTTCTCTAACTTTTCCTCCTACTCAGTTTGTCGTTACTCTCTGCCCCGGAATAACAGCTTCGCGAGCTAATAATTTAAGCGTTTCGAAGTCGGACGATCGTTTCGCGTAATCGTCGTCGTGGGGGAACCTTTGCTTGAAATATTACCCCGGCCCTTTAACCGCTAAGTTTCCGTATTTTTTTTTTTCTTCTTCTCCTCCTTTCCTGGTATGAAAATGAAATACACGTCTCGAGGGAGGTCCTCGATCCGACCACGATGAAAAGCATTTTAATCTAGCGTCGCGGATGGCCATGGAAAGGCAAGGAAATGGTACATACACGCGCGCGACAGCGGGGGGCCACGAACAAAATGCCAAGCGGGCGGAGAAGTCGGCACGCGTTCACGTCGACGAAGATGATGCTCGCCGACGCGGAAACCGCCGCGTCAGCCCGATGAATAATTTAACAACGGGCTGTAGGTCACCTACGCTCCCGTGCACTCTCGTTTGGCCTTGCCAGGGGACTACCGGATGTCAAGAAGCTTATACCAAAGAGGATAGGAGCCGGTCGCGTTGCCTATCGGTTAATATATCGCAAAAACGTCCGGTTATATTTACACAGCTGAAAGACGGTGCCGGGTTTTAAGGCTTGACGTGGCCTGCTTTCGCGAAACTGTCGATTCTCTATGCTAAATATATGCTCGCTTGCTCGGATATTTTTAATATTCGAACACGGAAATAGAGGGGAATTGTTTTAAATTAATTTAATACGCTTCAATCCTGTGACCTTAGCTGGGTGGTTCTGGTTTAATCTGGTTATGATATTCTATGCACTTATAATTAATCTGCGTTGCATCGTAATAACTCGAAATTCTAAATTTAATTTCTGCAAATTGGAATTTCGAGGATACGGTACTAAAATTTTACCAGCTTCGAAACTACGATAAACAGGGGATTGTAATAATATCGAAAGGATTTAGAGGGTGAATTTTACAAACAAAAAGCAGCGTATTCGAACTCCGTCGAATAAATATTCCCCTCTCGAGAGCGAAAATAAGACGCCATTTCGGGGTGGAAGAAGTTCCTACGATACGAAACGAAATTCAGCTCGATCGCTTATGGTCCATCAGCGTCGTTTATCTACGGCGTGTAACGCAGAAAATGGCTAAGCCAGAGTGGCTTGCAGTCGACCAGTCAAAGACGGAAGGCAGAGCCGGGGATCGATAGGGAAACAGAACTGGATGGAACGAGAGAAACGTTCCGACAACAGGGACAGAGTAACAACAGCCATAATACGAGGGAAGCAGGGCGTCTCTGCGAGAAGACGACGCCGATAAACCGGCGTCGAGACGTCTCGGCGCCTATCCCCTCTCGACGCCGCCTTTCCCTGTGATTTTCCAACGACGCGACAACTTTGTCCCCCGCGACAATGAACGAAACGAAGCTCGGCCAGGATGTCGCGTATGAAACTCGATCCCGCCGGAAGGAAATCGTTCGATCAGCCGATAACGCGAAAGATCGGGCATCTTGCATCAAATAATCGTATTACGTTTCAGAAGAAAGTTAGCTTTTACTATTTTCGTTAAACTATAATTTTCCAACGTATCCCATTAAGCACTCCTTCTTAAAGGGTTAAACCCACCCTCCGTTTATCTCGTACGAAAACTCTGCTGCTTGTTTTCGTTTGCTTTAGCCGACGATTAAGGCCTTCCCCGTGAAAGTTCTTGGTCGCGATCACGAGTTTACGCAGAAGCTTCGATAAGGCTTTACGACGAAAATTCGAACATATTTCCGCGACAAACTTACCATGTTTGCTCGAGCAGCGAATCCTTACGGAGCAGGGAGTCTAGGATGCTCGCAATTACGGTTGACAAGCGAACGATGGAGCATCGAATTGCAGCCGACCACGGATGGAAACTCTATCCGGAGCCGGGTAAAACGAGCTTACACCGAGGAGGCTGGAAAATCCAGGCAAAACAAACGGAACCCGGACGGCAAAGATCTTCTTTGAGGACGCTCCAGTTTTTCCCCCTTTTTGAACAGGTATCGCGTTCAATCTTTCTTGTTGGGCAAACAAGACCTCGGAAGCTTAGCTTTTTCCCACTTTTTGTGAAAATTTTCTGGAGACAGTGCTGAAGCACCGTGACACCATTTTTAAAATGATTCGTACATTTTTCAAAATACCTGGGAATATTATAATTCTTGATTTGAAATAGGAATAAGTTCTGGCGTTAACGATATTGGAACTAACGAACAAACATCGAGACGCTGAAGCCGTCATCTTCGTAAGAGAAAAATGTCGCCTCGTTAGAACACGAAGACCACCTCGGGGCATCCTTTAACCTTCTCGATCCCATGCCAGTAATTGAATAGAGCCGAGGACGCGGATTTGGCGTTCGACTGCAGCGAAAATCTCGCCTCTGGAGCTGGAGAGTGTCGAGGAAGAAGAGCCAGGCTCAAACGGACAATCACTGAATCTCCATTTAACCCAGGTTAATTATCATTGGACCGTTCCTCCCTACGATTTTCTACCACTTTATCCTACGTTCTGGCTAACGAGTCCTTGCTTTTTCAACTTGTTCTCCCTCTCCGGTGTTTACTCGTCATCCTAATTCTTTCTTTTGGTTCTTAACAAAACTTCGGATCCTGTATTTGTAAGTTTTCTTCGAACTTATTATTTTATGCAAGGTTTTGTTATTTGTAAGAGGGGGTGGTTACAACTTAGATTCTTAGATTTATGGAAAACCTAATTCAAATATAGATAAAGGATAGGTAAAAGTTGCAAGAAATATAGAAAATATTCGCGCGGCGTGTTTACTTGATTTACCGCCTGTCGAGAGGTATCCTTGATATACAGTAACCAGAAAATATCCATCATTCAATATGGTTGATTGTCGATATCGTTAACCGGTCCCTGAATATCCGATGACGTTTCCAGTTTCCTTGATCTATTTTAGCCAGTTTCGTAAAAAGGATACGTGCCTGGCCTTTCGAGCAGGGTTAAAAGCGCCCCTCATTTCGAATCAAAAATATACATTCCATTTATCCGTCCCGTTCTATTTTCAAATTTATGTAATATTCTATTATGCACCAGAGTTTCCTAATGTTACAAGGCAAAATTGATTATAATAAATTTGCAAATCCAAAGAAGGTTCCGATTCTAAAATATCAAACTTCCTTCGATGATTGAACAATTCAGATATTACGATCTTGTAAATGGGATATTATTCCAGTTTAATTCTTCCTTCAAAGCATAGTGGTAGTATAAATCTGTAAGGCTCGCATTTATCTTGTGCATCAAGAATGTAGCAATATTTATGGAACCTGCATACGAGACAATAAGTTATTATAATACCCATGAAGGGTTGAATCTGAAAATAGACTACTGCAACCTAGTTTCAAAATCCCTGCCTCGACCATGACAAAAGATAAGTGAGAAACCGTGTAACGTCGCTATCCATCAACGTGATCAGTCAATTCATCAGAAACAATCCTCCCGTTCGCGATACCGTTTGTTAATTATTTTACCACTCTGTCCCCGACGACGGGTGATTAAATATAAAAGAATCCCAGGCAATAAATGCCTTCACAAAAGTATTTTGGAAATGGGCATGTTACAGATATTTTACATGAATTTCTTAAAGAGGAGGTCCAAGAAAAATGAAAAATGAACGAAGTTGGTGACGGAAGGGCTGTAGGTATACGGTGACTGATTAGGAGGCGAGCGGTGTAACTCGGTGCACACAGTTCGGGACACAATAATCCGTTTCCGTTTCGAGGCTGGATACCGAAGGGATCCGAGTTGCGTAACACACCGACCGCCTCGTAACTAAGCGCTAAATTATCCCACGGGCTAATGGCTTGAACCGTGCAACCCTTTCCCTTCACCCTTCCCTCCTGCTGAACGTTATAACGCGAGTTGACCTTCGGAGAATATTATGCACCGCAAACTACGTAAACTCCTGGCCGAGCGAAATTACGAGGCAGCTGTCGCTGGCTAAAATAATTCAGGGGGTCTCGAGTGGAAAGTAAACCAGAGATGCCATGAAAACTTCAAGTCCCCGCGTCTTCGAACCGGCCACGGATTAAGCTGTTTCGCGAGTGAATCGGTTGTTCACGCTGATTCAGAAATCAAGTCAGGCCACACTTTCAATCAAATTTAGTAAAACCTTCCAATCCCAAATACTAATACTTGCAATGCATTGTTCATTGACACCTCCAATAAATTTTCGCAAGGATTCATAACAATAATTCAATGAGAATCATCGTCCAATAATTTAATAATTATTTTCTTAATACTGTAGAGTTCTAATTGCGAGTCCTGCCGAAATCTTCAGAGAAATTCGCAGAGAAGCGTCGAGGTCCCTTGGCCGCCATTTAATAAAGTCCAGAATCCAGGATCCGTGGAAATTTTATGCCCGGCGTCCCGAAACGACCCGTATTTCCACGTCGAAGATTCTCGTCGAAGACTGACTGAGATATTCGCCGTTTTCTCGATTCTTATTAAACGAGGGGCAAAGGTGGCGGAACTTAGAAATTAAAAAAGAAGGAATAGCAAAGGGAGAAGGACGAAACGCGAACGATTAAACGGAAGGGACACGCGAAGCCTGGCATAATTTCTCCCATGTTTTTCGACGTTTGAAAGCACAATCGATTCGCGTATATATTAATTTCGATTCCTAATTTTATTGGTAAAAATATAACACACTGTACATTGGTAGAAATATAGGTATATATTGAAAGCTGAGGTTTCATGGGTTACGAGCTAACATGAATATTTTATAGGAAACCATCGAACTATGATTAACCGTATCCCTCGGAGACATTGTCTGGTGGTATATAAAGAAGACCAGGAACCAGCAGTTTCCCCCATAGGATTGTTCGCGGAGACAACAACAGCGAGATCTCGTATCGGTTCAATTTTCATTTAACCGTCGTGTTGGATCCGTGTCGCGACACGTGCTACAATTTTCCGATACAGCCAAGCGGTACAACCATATTTCCCGGCGTCTTTCTCGCGCACACATATCCTTTTGTTCGTTCACCTCTCGCCGCCGCCAACCTGGAAAATGTAATAACTCAAAGCCCACGGGAGGCGTGAGCGAGAAGGGAGGGAAACAGAGAGAGCCAAGATACAACACCGGATACGGGGAATCCAGGCTAAAGTTGCCGGCCTCGTTACTCACGATCGACCGTTGTTTATCGCCCAGACCTCTGCTCCTAATGTAATATGTTCGTCTCGGTCTCTGTACACAGCGAGAAAAGCGCGATAAATAACATCCGTCCGAGGATACTACCACCCTATACACGATTTCTCCTGTTCTCCTACATCCAAAAATGTCAATTCTACTTTCGACGATCGACCAAATCTCTTTCTGTTCGATGCGTGATTCGCGTTGACAATTTTTACATCAGTGGGAAATTTAATAATTTGTCAGTTTAAATTTATTGATTTGCTAATTTAGTAATTTACTCATTTGCCAATTTATTAATTTCCCAATTTCTCTGAGCCCCACAACGTGCCGCTTCCACAATATCAAAGATCAACCTAATTTCTTTCTTCCACGCGAAGCTACAAACAAGGAAATACGGCGTTTCTCTATGGATTAAAGAAGGTTTGAAATTTTGTGACCCGTGAAAAATGAGGACCGCTAAGAGGCCATCTATGCGAAGGAACGAACGGAGATAAAGTCGAAACGAGTGAAACAAAGAGTAGGAAGAAGGGTATAAGACGAGGCGAGGGGCAGAGAGAGGAGACGCATCGCAAGCCATTGTCTCGCTGACGGGTTTTTCCAGAAGGTCGAATAAAAGGTAAGGACGAGACGATAAAGGAGGTTTGAAACGAAGCGGAACACACCGGCAAGGAAGAGAAACCGTTTCACGCGAAAACGGAGAAAATATTAAGGGTTGCACTCCCGATATTAGAGATCCTGCGGGAGATCGGTCGCGATTTGTTCCAATGAAACGCTCCGGCAAACGCTCCCATCTCTTCCGATGCTTCTCCTTACGGTATTCCTATTTTCCTGTCACGATTGCCTCTCGTTTCTCTTGTCGCGTTGGATTTTCCTCTTTTCTAACCGATCGGTGTCGTCCCTTTTGCTGTGCGCCAACTATCTTGCCAAGAATCCTTGACGAAGGAAAAAGAACGGCATCGCCATTACAGGAAGCACGGGAATTCAACCGGAACCGAACGCATCGATTCCGCTTGATCGCGGCAATCCTCTTCGCAACGCGACGCTTGCTTTACAATTTAATGAAGAAAGAAATCTTTGCTTCTCGACCAAATAATAATTAAAATCGAGTCGGGAATCTTTCATTACATTTACAGAATGAAACAACACGGTATTAAATTTTACTTTTCTTGTAAAAGAAAAAAAAAATGGGAGAAAGAATAATAAAGACAATAAAACTCTGTCATAGTCAAAAGGTTAATAAATGGTGACAGTGTGACGGTGGCGGAGTAATTGAACCGGCACCGAACGCAATAAAATTGATTATATCATATTGAATGAATAACTGGGCGTGCATCGTGCCGGGAATACAGCAGTCTGAAACCGCACTGGGTTAAATTTGCTCACCGGATAGGTTCATATCACATCTAGCTACAAAAGAGAGTGGCTTTGTAGAGTTCGGTCCGGTGTGTATTTTACGAGTGCTCGTATTACAGCACGATGTCGTAACAAGTGGCTCGATAACGAAAACTTTCAACCACCTGGAGATCAAGGAAGGGGTCAAACGTGTACTAACGAAAATATACTCACGCCATCCCCGCATCAATTCCTTTCTTCTTTTTCTTTTTCTTTTTCTTTTTATTTTTATTGCGGACCGCGAAATGAACGTGCCTGGCTCGAGTTTTGCTCGAAATTCGTTCTAAGTGGGAATAATTACCCTTTAACGCGAATAACTTTATATTTTAGCAATTGCAGAAACATAGAAAATAGTATTTAAAATTTTAATAAATTATAAATTCAAGAAATTTTCGGCCTCGACACGGTACTCGAATTGTCGATAACACGAATTGTCGAATTGTCGCTTACACCACGGCGATGTTATATCGTACAATACGCTTCGCCTTTCGTTTTTCCCCGTCTGTTTGAACGCACGGAAACACCGTGGAACAAAGTTTTTAATTACGAACACGGGACCGTTGGGAATTTTTGTTTTACTTCCTTTTCAAATGAGAAGCACCGGAGTGCTTGTTCGCGTTGTATCGGTTTCGAGGTGAATTTTGGGAATTCAAAGGGGCGGCTGCTTGGGTATCCATTCGATAACGTAACTTCGTTAACTTTCAGCAAATAAATTCGCGGACGTGACCGTGTTACGTGAAACACGATTTGTAGAAACGATATAAAGTAACATGGGCAAGATTGCGAGGGGTGAGAACGCTGGCTGTCGCGTTGAATACCGGGCTAAAACCCTGTTCGATTACATGAACGTGAAAGCGTTCGATTTTTTCACATTCGAAAATTAGCTACCCCTATCTTTAACAATTATTATTCAAACGTGTCCAACTGTTCCCTTAACTTGGAACTCGATCACCGACAAAGGGTAAGGAATAACGTAACAGGCTGTTCTGTGTTTCAATTGTCTCTGTACCATTGACAACTTTAAAATGAATAAACTTCGGCGAGGAAAAGCGTAGGAGGCACGATAATAACTGCGTTTACGCGTTGTCCAGGATGTGCATCGGGAAACAATATTCTCTGGAAAGAAGAAAATACGTAACTGCGACTCGATCAATACCGCTTCGAACTTCTCCTCTGTGTTATACAGCCGTATTGTTCAGCCCCCCACCCCCCCTTCTCCTACCCTCAACCCCTTTTAGTCCTTCCGACAAAACCGCTTGTGGCTTTCAAGAGGGTTATATGAAGCTCCCAGAAGTAGCCGTCTTCTGCAAGGTTATACCCGGCCCCACTAAATAGCCGGTTCCTGTCTCGTGGAATTGCACGTTCTCCCTCCCCCTCGCGCCACCCCCCTTGGAAACACGAGCACGACAAATATTTTTCCATTTCGACACCGAGCGTTCTGAATAGAAAACGCTTCTTCAGCAAAACTCCGAGGGTAAACAAGAAGAAAAATAAAATCGTAAAAGATATACCCTGTTAAATCACCCCTCTGTTGACTGTTGCCGGGGGTGGCCGTCTTCGAAGTTCGGGGGTCGATGAAACGATTTAAAAGACAAGACAGTTTTGGCATTTTTTTTGGAGCTTGGATAAATAATTTTAATATCAGCAGTTTTATAATTTTAACGTTGGTAGGTTTGATAAATTGTAATTTATGTATTCACCTTCTGGTAATGTTTCTAGCAAGACTATCCATGACACGTCCGAAACGTTCCAAGATAAGGGATTACGGTCCGAAAGCGTTTCATAGAATTATTCATGGTCTCGCGAAAGAAGACAGTCGAGAATAGCAAGGATCCAGCTGGTGTAAGGTATTTAAGGAAGATTCACGATTGTATCCGTGCAGTTAAACAGCAATGGCTGACGCGGAACCGGGAGGATAGGTGTACACACCGCGACTTCGGCCAACACACGACCCGTATCGATCTCTTCTATTATTAGTTCGTCGTCGACCCCCATTAGAATCGTCAGAAACGACGCTCGTAACTCTTTTCAGGTTTCGTTATCAAAGCGTTTTCAGGACGGATAACGCGTCTGACGTGACTGTCGGCAATAGCTCTCTACCCCCCTGGTTCGTTCGCTTCTCCCCTTCACGGTTGAAAAACATCCGCGGAAACGTTATGCAAACAGGAACGACGATAACCATTCCAGTGGTTTAACGCGTTTTGCGATTCGTTAATCTCGTAAAGCAGCTATTCACGTACAACGCGTTAATTACTGTGTTAGACGCCGTTGCTCGATGACACAGACTCAATTTAGTCGAACTGATCTTTTGTAGTTGCTTCGCTGAATGTAAATATTAATATCTTGTCCTTTTTACAAATTGGACGATTTATTATTGATTCGTACTACTGAATCCCAAAAAGTGAATCTCCTAATCCAGCAATTACAACATTTTATTCCAAGGCGTTCAGTAAGCAATAAAATCGTCCGATTTATCGTCGACTCGTATCCCTGACACGCTTTAATTCGGAAACAACGGGTCCAGTGATTGCTCGGCCGGGCTCGATTTAAAGCGACGCGACGCTCGACTTTTATACGCGTTTTCGAGCAATCGGCCGTCAAGCGGCTGACACGAAACGAGGAACATAAAGCTGCCAGAAAAGTTGACAATCACTGGCTCGGACATCTGGCAAGTATACCGAGTCAGGCCTTTAGCAGGCGTCCGTTTATTCCCGGACATCGCATTGAAATATTCAGTGACCGACCGCGCTTCCTCTTCCGTTCCGTTCTGAAACGAAATCCAACCAGACCAGGGAAAATCTTTCAAATTTACTTGAATTTACTTGAATTTACTTCTTGAAAATCGATCAGAACTGTATTATAAAAAAAATGAATAAATATTAAATAAATAAATTAGGGGACATTTCTGACTCGATCGACGGCGAAACTCGCTCGGTCCTCGAATGTCCAAGTACCCAAGCCTTTTTCTTCGCAGGATCGATTTTCGATCGAAGGAAGTCCTTTTCATTTCCTCGAACGACAGGTGAATTCAAAAAGCAGTTTCGAGAGTGGCGCAGCGGAAACGAAATCAAGCCCAATCTCGTTTATTCTCCCTCCCTCCCTCCCTCGAGGAAGAGAATGTCTGCACAGTTTACGTGGCTGAAAACTTTTTAAACGTCGTTAAAGCCGAGGTATTTCCGTGATACGCATCGTGTCCCTCGAAATTCCCAACGAACGCGTGCCGCTCGCTTCATAAAGCAGAGGGAACGAGCTAACCCGCCCTCCACAAATAATATTTTCCAAACTGGCTGACAATTCGAAACTTTTCGTGGCTCTCCTCGTTAAAAAGCGGCGAGCGCGAACCTAAATCGCAGTCCCCGGGACGAGAACTTGTTCTTCGGAAAAGGAAACTTTTTTTTAAATCATTCTCTTTCGAAAGACACATCGACAAGTTTAACGCGCTTCCTTACGTTCTTTTTAGGACGCGTTTTAGAGGGAAAGAGCCAGGGGCTAAGCATCCCCGCGAGGATATTCATCCCCGGAATAGGCGGACGTGGCCTGCCTATCGAGAAACTTGTAAGAAATGCTAGGAATCTGTCTGAACAAGTTGGCAAAGTGCGCGAGCGCGAATCTTTGAGGTAGCTGGTGCAAAAGTTTCCAGCAAGTTTCCCCGTGGCGAGGGGTAGGTACATCCAACGGGTGGCCGCAGGCAAAATAGTTCAAATTTATAACGTAACTGCGGCCAGGAATCGCGGCCCCGACGTTCCGTGCCGTAAATTATCGTAATGACGATTTATTACGTTCGAAAACGCGAGGAACGTCCCGGCCCCGATTTCACCAACGAAAATAAACGAAATAAATAACAGCATCGAACGATCTAATACGGAATAACGGTTTAAACGATGTATTTTTACAAATTTAGAAGGAATTATTTGATTCGAATTTAATAAAATAATTATTCGAACACCTTGAGAACTTCGACGAGGTTCGATGATTGATAACTTCGACGTTCTAACGATTCGAGAAGGAATTCGTATCCGCTAACGTCCGTTGAACTAATACAATTTTAACGACGGAAAAAGACACGCGAGCAAAGAATCGGATCTCCTAAAAATTGTACGAATCTCGTTAGCCGAGGCGAAGTAGTGCGATCGTTAAATAAATCAGACGCGGGCCTCTGTTTTATTCAACGCTGAAACGGAGCGGAAAAAAACTTAGAAACGTATTGAAATTAACTCGCCGGAAAGGAAAAGCACGGGACGACGATACGAGCACCTACGCCGTTTTTTCCATTTTTTTTTTTTTTTTTTGTACCCTCAGTGTCTAAAGAAAAGCCTGAACTTTCACATTTTCCCCCGCCGTGGCTCGAACAGAGAGTCTCTTCTGAATAATCGTGAGCAAGCTCGTTTCCTCCTTCCGCCAGCCGTTATATTCCCGAGGTCGTTTTCTCCTAGTGCCGTTGGAGGAAGAAAAGAAACGGGAGGGGGGAGAAAAAAATTGTCTAGGATCGAAAAAATTCCAACGCGGCAGCGGGCGAAGAGGGAACGGGGTCGCGACAGGCCTAGCTACGCTTCTGCGCTTCTTTCTTTTTTTCTCCGGTGGCGCTGGATGCTCGAAAAAAACTGGGTCGAATATCCGTGGCCAGGCTTTTTAAAGCGGCCGTTTCGACCCATGCCACACTCTCGCCGGAAAAGTGCTTCGAGCGCTAATTAAAGGGGCTGAGTCGGTACATAGACCGGCCAGGCTTATCTCGTATAATCTCGCGATGTCACACGTCCAGCCGACTCTCCAAAATACTGACGATCGTGGAACGCCAGGAAAGTTTATTGCTCGTGATTTTGTTTTAAGGACGGCTCATCCGCGTTCCATAGCGAAATATAGAATTTTGAAAGTTTCTAACTTCCCAAATTCCCGGGGTATACCCTCGATATAACACTCGAGGCTGTCGAGTCTCCTAAGTACGATATTTCTATCTTCCCAAAAATATAATAATTGGGGGCTTTTAAGATCCCGAGTTTCCAAATTCCCCGAGTATAATATTTCGGCGCACCCGAGTCCCCGAAGCGTAACATTTTCAGGTTTCCGGGAACATTAAATTCCGACCTTGCCAAATTCCCGGAAAAATATAACACCCGAAAGTTCCCGTTCTCGAATTTCCAAATTGGCGAGAATAAGATATTTCGAAGCCTCTAAGATCCCGAACCGCCAACGAAATAAAATCCAAACGCGTCCGTGATAAATAAACGTATAAATACTCCCAGAAGCCTTTCATCCCTGAAAATAGGAGCGAGAAAAGTAAAAAAGGAAATCCTATATCAAGTGTATCGTCTACGAGTATCCTATATCTGGACGGATAGAGGCGAAAAGCACGTTAACGTAAACGAGATTCACCGGATCCCTTCAGCTAAACCTGTGCACCGTTGACGTCCCATTAAAACGAACTCGAAGTCATCTTACCCCCTCGTGCAGCGTGAGGAGGGGGGCGGTCGTCGGTGGTGTATTTCCTCCAACAGGACGGACAGAGTCTCGTCTTTCAAGGCTGATTCCCGTCCGAGACTATTAATTACTCGCTCGTTCGTCGAGGTTTGACGGTATTATCCGTGGATCGTGGCCTGTTTGCCACTCGAAATACAAAAGCTCACGAGCGGGAAGAACACGAAGCGGCAAAGATAAATAGGGAGATAGAACGGCGAATGGTCGAGCAAACAGATAAATGTATATAGAGGGATGTAAGAGGAGGGGTGAGAGAGAGAGAGTTGGGAAATAGTAGGTCCGGTCGATTCCAACTGTAATTGGAAGAATCGATTTGTTGCGATGTCGAGCGTCGTTCTAGATTCTCCCTGTGCCGTGTAATGAATTTTCCCTGCAACACTCTCTACCCTGCTCTCTAGCCTGGTCCCGATTCTCCTTCGTATTTCATACGGTATCCCTTTCTCTGTAATGACTACAACCCCATTGTGTTTCTATACCTTCTATCTATCGGACTCGATAACGGGAATCTCTTTAACGCGTTCGTTAACACTGTCGACTAGAAATTCATCCAATATAGGGACACTGCTTTTAATTTTACACTTTTATTATTTATGTCTTCTTCAATTTATTATTGCGTCGATATTTTAGCGCGTTCACTGCCACCACAATTATTAAATAAAATTAAAGTATAAATCCAATGTTCTTTATCTTCGATATTGTCAATATACGGATCGAGAGCGATTCCCTTTGACATGTCAGCTGTCAACGACAGCTCGACTTCTGACCAGCGACAACTATATCGCGTGATCGTAGTCGGTGTACATTTAAGTACGTCGAACCGAGTCGAGTCACGTAGCCGGGAACTCGATTAGCGATAGCAGACCATGGCTATGGAATAATTGCTAATTAACCATTCGCTGTACCCACCTCGAACGCGATCGTCTTCGGGAAATTTCATTAAAGACTATACACGGATCTTCCTCTTAACATTGATCGTCGTCCTACGTTCAATCTTTTATTCAGTCTCTATTCCTCCTCGAATTGAATTTAATCGGATCAAAGATCTGAATTTTTAGCACGCTATTATACAAACGCGAATAAAACTAGCAGACTCGAAGACGAGACGCAGCTTACGGTTTGATAAAGAACAGAACGATCGCCGGAGCGTAAGATCTTCCATCTGTCGTAATAGTTGCTAACTTCCTGTCGTCCGCACCCACGGCACGTAAACGAAGTTTCGGATATGGGTGCAGTCCGGTTGCCAGAACAAATATTCGTCGCATGACAGGTGCTACCATTGTCCATCGGCCAGACGGCAACCCGCCTCGCTCAAAGAGCTCGCGGACAATGTTTCGTCCTGCGCTCTCGGCCACGCGACGTTTCGAATAGTTTGAATTACATGCCGTATTTATTGCATGCCTTGCGAATTCAATATAACCTACGCGGTGTATCTCTGTTAGTTTTATTACAGGAGCAACAAAGTGAAAGACTATTTTGACGATAAAATCAACCCTAAGGTGGAACGTTTGACTATTAAAAATTTCTGCCGCACCGAAGATTTGTCTAATAAAGTATACGAGGTCGCGAGGATGACACATGAGGGTAATATTTCTGAATTTCGATCCGAAACGTATAAAGTTCCATTAAGGTTCCTGCACCGGCAGAAAACTATTACGAAAGAGAAGTAACGTTGGTCCGAGGTACACGTTCCACTGTGCCTCGGATCTGTTAGGACTATAAAAAGCATCCGGTTGGCTCGAGTTATTGCAGATTTTCCTGTGGGAGTCAAGGAGAATCGTATCCGGAGTATGATCGAGTGGCCCCATAACGTTTCAGCTGTGTTTCGCGTTCGTTTGGTGCACTTTTGCCCAGCCTCCAGATACGATTGCCCCGTTATAACGGCTGCGAGAAACGGCCAGGGAGAGGGGGGCCAGAGAAACGTACGTTATCTTTTGACGCAGCCGCCGGCCTGGAATCCAATCAGAGCCGAAACGAGCCCGCGCGTGCACGCCGCGAAAACGGACGGATTTTAGACTGCTCTCTACTCTCGAAACGAATTCAGAACTCGGCTAATTCCTGTGGAAACCTTTTCGAAAAATACCGATAAACTCCCGTTGCTCTATCGTGCAAATACTGTGATAATCGGCGGAATAAATTCCGAGTGACTAAAAGTAATTAAATAGGTAATAAATAATAGAAATAGTAACAATATAGTGTTAATTGTGCATTGTAATTGTGCATTGCAAGTGAGGTATAATCGTCGATCGAACGAGAATATTGTACGATACGAGAACGGACAGGTTCCCTGGAGTAGGTTAGTGATGTGTCTCAAGCATTACCGCAACGCAGGCAAGCCGGTCTGACCAAAGTCGAACCCATTCCCCTTGTCCCATGGTTCTAGCTAACCCGAGTCAGCTTATCGCCGTTCCTTCACTCCCACAATGGCGTACAACAGCCTCTGTGGAATTCGCAATCTCCTTTGATCGAATTGACTGAATTGCCCAACGGTATAATGAACGATACCCTAATAGTCGAAATTCGTAAAAATGCTTCGAACGGTGAAAATCCCTAACGTTGCACTATGAAAATAAAAACTTTGGATTTGGAACGACGAAGCTATTAATTGTCACAGGGTTGATAGATCTGTGGTCGATAAGGTGTTAACGCGACAGCGGATACGGAGCGAAATTGGACACAGATGTCACGTTGTAATTCGCGCATGACGAGCGAGAACGAAAGAGAAATAATCGACGTTGGTATAAGGGTAAAGCTTGGCTCTCTTTTTTCCCGGGGGTGCTTTAACGATCACGAGCTGTAATAACTGTAAACAAAGAGGCCGAGGAAAGGCAGCCACCGTTCACGAAGCACCTTGCGAATGTGTATCGGTGGCTGTTCTGAATTCGTCGCACGCCATCTCCGCCGTCTCTCTCGCGTCAGAGTAGCGGAAAGAAATCCCACGGGTAATTCATAAACAGTGCCAGCCACCGCGGCGAATTAAAGCGCCGTTGAGAATGATAATTCGCTCCTTTCTGTCCTCAGAGTCTCGTGGACTCTCCAAAACTCTGGCTACCTTCAGTCCTCAAGAAAGAAAGAAAGAAAGAAAGAAAGAACGAAAGAAAGAAAAACAACTCGTTATGTAGGGCCATTGTTAAGTTAAAAGCCTTTATTTTACTGCGGGTGTATTCGAAGTTGGAAAAATTAGAATATTCAAATCTCGAGTCTTATTATTTTTTGAGTGTTTAAATTTCGTAGTATTTGAAATCACGGCGAGTAAATGGATGAATTTGATGGATCGTAACTATACTTTCTTTGTTCTGGTAAGTTCAAAGCAACCGGTACAGACTTTACGACTTGTCTTGGATCGTCTGCGGTTCGAAAAAAAGAGGAATCGATTCTTTTCAGCCTGGTTCCCTACGCCGCACGACCACCACATTAGCTTCCTGCGTTTTCGACATTTCTTTAAAGAGGATGAAATCACGAACAGTCTCAATCCCTCGCCAGGCATTATCCTCATCCAGCCGGGTTCCCTTCTTTCTCCGTGGCGCTTTTAATCGTCACTATTGGGAGATTCTCCCACTGCGAACGTTAATTCTCTAAAGACCTCTTCATCCTCGTCGGCAATTTTTTCCGCCTCTTCTTCGTCCCTCCGTTCCGTCCCCCCTCGTTCCTCCCCTTTTTTTCACCGTCCCACGAGACCAACGATTAGTCTTCCGTGAAGTGCTTTACCGTGCAAGAAGAATCCTCGATTCCTTCGTCGGTTAGAAGATTCTCCTCGTTGCTCTTCGTTATCAGTTGCGACACGAGCTTTCGCCACCAAGCTAATTGAACTTTAACGAGAAGGACTCCGGCTCTTCTCACCCCATCCTCGAGGAATCCCTTTCGTCTCGATGACGTCTCGAAATCCTCCAAGGAACCCTTCCGCTTTCTCGTGTACGAATCGTTTCGGGAACGGTGTCTCAGCTCGTTCGATACCCGAGATATCTAACCCCTCGACTAACAATTTATTCTCGAATACTGGAATATTTGAATACCTAAGCACTCGAAATACTGGAACATCAGGCTACTGGAATATTCGAATACAGAAACATTGTGATGCTCGAGTACGATTAAAATTTGAATCAATCTCGATTCCCAAGCGCCCCATCTCTCCTTCCAAGGTGTCATCAGGCTGCTAGTTAATTAGGATACCGCGCGTTACGTTCACGGACAGTTTGAACCGCGAAAATAATTTATCGTTACCTAGGTAGTTATCCCTATTAAGCGCGAAGGATTTAGTCCGACATTGCCAGGAAGATAACGGCGGTACACGTAGCCTCCTTAGCCTGCTTCGCGGTGAATAACGACGCTTCCGTTATCTACCATCTCCTCCCGCCATCTTCATGGTCCAATTTCAAGCCACCCTACTCTTTAACGAACACCTCTAAGACTTCTTCCACGTTCTGCAAGCATCGTCTGCCGATCGACTCTTCCACTTTCAACTTCCAAAGCTCTCTTCTTCTTCTTCTTCTTTGCTCTGGATTCTATTCTCTTCTCAGGAAAAACTTTTCGAATGGTCGTTCGACTAACGAAGCCAATTATCCGTTTCGAAAGTCGATGCTGATTCCTTCGTTAACGGCAAATCACTGTTTACACGGGCGACCACCGTTAAGCAATCGGAAGTTTCCTTTTTTTTTATCCTGGTACACGCGTCGATCGAGCAACGATTTAAAAAAGTTACTTTGTTTTATGCGCAGCAAGTTTTGATCCTGTGCCGTCGAATCTCTCCGAGGAAAATTTTCTTTCCTTCCTCGTTTCTTCTCTTTTTTTTCCTCAACCCCGTTTAGCGAACGTTTACTATCGTTCTCGACCGGGTCCGCTGGACGAAAGTTTTCTGTGTTCTTTCGAACCGAAGAGTTTGCCTTTTATCACCGTCTTTCTTCCGCGAGCCGTCTCGAAAGCTTTGCTGTGAATTTCAGAAACATCTACCCGGCAAGTTTATGGAGAGAAAAAGAGAGCGAGTTTGAATAAAGTATCGAGAGTTACCCTTTTAACATATTTTTATTTACGGATCAAACAACGAGGCCGTTCTGCAGAGTGTTTAATTCGTGAAATAAATTTGTCGAGCGTTCATTTGGAATAAATTGTACGTTTTAAGATAGCTACGTTAAATGTTTCTTTAGAGGGTTAATTTGAATGGTGGAAATAGAAAATGGATAGAAGGGGGAAGAAATCGAAGCTTCGGGGATGATACAAGGCCCATGTGTATTTTGGACACGTGGCATCCGGTGTCAAGGAAGGTAATCCATTTAAGTGGATCGATGGATAGGCCTGGAACTAGTGGGAAACAGGGATTTCGCGATGATGGAGGCAGGACAAGCGTTCGAGATACTGTCACGTAAATTAAAGTAGGAGATTCTGTGAAAATCTTCCTATTTTCTCGTAACCTAATGCCCCAAATGATTGATGCTCGCGCAAACCCTTGTGTTTGAATTACAGAGGAAATCGTGTTTAACAGGCGATACTCTGTTCAGATAAGAGAAGGGGTTCTACTATATCACGAAACAAAATAAGTTCCGTACAGTTGTTCCCCTGTTTGAAGTACCGGCGCTTCTTCAGGGATTCTTTGTTCGAAAGTGGAACAACTTGGCTGTACACTCGACGTTTTACGACTATTAAGCAAGGATTTGCATAGAGAAAGCACAGTTCGCGGTATCCGGCACAACGAGGAACATTATGCTAATCTCTCATTGGAGGGAAACCACGGTTCAGTTTCAATTTCCGTGGAACATTAACGAAACGACGTTCACGATTACCCCTCCGGTTACCATACACTTGAACACTATCCAGCCACCGAGATTTCGTGAAATCGTACGAATTAAAGAAACGAGATCGCCGTTCCGACGATAACTCTTGCGCTAGTCATCCAGAGACTGTTTCATACTCGACCTCTTATCAAATTATTATCTTCTAGATTTAAATGTAGAAATTTGAGAATTGAAAAATTTAGAAATTTAGAAATTCAGAAAGAGAAATTTGCTAATTGGAGACGTGTAAACTTGAATTACGTTAGAAAGCTATAAATACTATGATAACAAGGCGAACTTGTTTGTTTAATCGAACCGAACAGCTGCAGGCCAATCGTATCCTCGCACCATATGCAGATAATTGTAATATCCTGTCCCTAAATGACTGAAACTATGAGCTAACATAATTATATGCGCACAGTAGACTGTATGGTAATTTCGGCCGAATGTTTCTTGTCAACCAGCAATTATGGCTCGATCCCTTTGACAATTAGCGGTATCGATATCGATCTGATAATTTCATCCCCCTGGTTGAATCTTAAACAGGTTGCATGCTGGTAAAATCAACACCCCTATCCGCTATCGACGTTCTAACGATCCGGAAACCAATGTCCCGCATCTCTACTCCTGAACAAAGAGTCCATCGTTGATCTACCTGTCGCAAGATCATCAAATTTGTTGCTTATCAATGTTAATTAATCTCCTGACCCCAACGTTGCTACGTACACTGTACGGTAATTGAAAATCGATCGGTGAAACTGCACGATTTAATTTAACTTCTTCGTTACGGGCAGAAATATTGGATTTTTTAATGAAAATCGGCAAAATCGGGAAAATGTTACGTTTTTATGAATTTTCAAACTTTGAAATTTACAGAGATTAGAAAATAAAAATGCCTACATTTTTCTACTTGAATAATTACTAAAGCTGGAAATACGAAAGCTATGGTTTCAAATTTAAAAGGAAAATATTAAATCTTTCTTTGAAATTTCCATATACACATGTGAAAAGTTGTGTCACGATTGACCTAGCGTTCGCTCGAAGATCGGAGCCGTAACACCAGTTATTTGTCCAAAGTTGATGGAACAATTCCGAGACCCAGCCTCGAATTTCAAATTTTACGACTAGAAACACCGATCGAATTTATCGGTTTATGCGAGCACCAAGTTGGGTCGCCATCTGTTTCGACTATAAACCTTACCCAAACTCTGCAACATTTTGTTGCAACACACAGCAGCTTTAGGCGTCTTAACGTAACCCGCGAGGAGAATTAATATTGTAGCCGTTCTTTGCGCTCGGATCGCTAATTGCACGCTCGATAAATACGAGCCAGCCGACTCTAAGAGGGGAATACAATTTTACCGGGCCAATCGTTAATAAAATGCGATTAAATTCCCCGGAAAAGTGGGTCAGGTGGCAATACGATAAATAATACTTTTTTTTCCACAAAATCTATCGCTTCAAAGTTTTTCCAATAATAATTATTTCTACTTTATTGTTTGATTATTTTATTCAAATTTAAGATATTGCCATTTCTTCGCGACAAATATACTCGTCAAAAACAGTTGCTTGGTTAAAACGGTAATTAATGATTGTCCATCAATCCAGTAATCTCCGCCTAACACGATAACCTGTCCATCGAGTATGGAACGGTACGATTCGAGAGCTGGTCGATTTCAGCGACTGTATAAGAGAAGGGAAGCTCATGGAGTGCAAGGGATGGGTTGGTTGCAACTGCTGCCACAAGGTTTCCGTATCCGGCAGCACTTGGGCCCATCTTTGTTCCCATTTCCATAGCTATTCCATTAGCGGACAGCTCTGAGCCGACCTTGTAATCTAATAACTAATCTTCCCAGGGACGTACCGGCTCGGATCAGCCACGTATTTCCTTCGCGAAACTTGCCAACAACGATAATAGAGAATCCGATGTCAAATAACTACTCGGTTTACAGGCTGTTCGAAAACTATCAAGTTTCACGCTCCAAATTCTTTTTCCAGAAAAACAGTGCCTACGTTACACCACAAGTATATTGCCTGGACAATTAACAGGTGACAAATAATAAATAACCAAAGTGTTAAAGTTTCAATTCAATAATTGCAAAATTAACCTACCCGCAATTCTGTCACGAGTGATAATTAAAAATGATCAAGGCATAAATAATACACAAAAGAACGACTGAATTCTTAATTCATCGATCGTTATTGTATCTCTAACAGGCGCCATTATCATTCACAATGGTAGAAAATCTGTATAAAAGCATTTTAATACCCGAATAAAAGAAGAAGGGAAAAAATGGGGGGAATTGGGACAACCAAGTCTATTAATGGCACTCGTTATTTTTTCGTTTCCGAACGAAACGCCGGAAAGCGGACGGTTTTGCAATTCATGAGTCACTAATTACTCGGCGGCAGTCTGTCGTTATAGAGGCGAAAGCAAAGGACCGTCGGGACTTATCGATTCGTAGTTGAAATTCGGCGGACAAGAGGCGGGGCACGGGCGAGGACGGAATGTACAATTTAAAGGGAAACGGCGGACTCGCGACGTAGCAAGACGTTCAAGTCATTAATTGCATTAAGCAAAGTGCCGTCGAGCCGCGACGTTGAGAGACGCGACAGGGCCTCCTCTCGCTTAAACGAGACGGATAGAGGAACGGCTTTCGCGGAAATTTGACCGGGAATTTAACGAGACGCGAGCTGAACTTTCGAATCCACTGAAAATCAACAGACGTATTAGAGGAACTGGCAAAATGGATCTGGCACGTTTTAACCCGTTTCAACTTACTCGGAACGGTGTAAAAAATTTACTCGAGTTTCCGGTTAACAATTCAGTTTGTTATAGAAGCTACCTTTACGTTTCTGTTGAGAGAACAAGAATTTTTTGAAGAAAAGTTTAGGACAGTGTTAAGGTGGCTCGAGTTTCCTGATCGCAGGTGGTACGTTCTGTTGGCTACTAATTAGTCAGGCTATTCGGCAATTACAGTGGCTGGAGGTGAAGGTAAATTAGAGATGACGGATGGAAACGGGATGAACCGTTTGCCAAATGTTTGCTGGTCAACAATGATTAGCTTAATTCCACTCTGCTCTTCGTACGCCCCTTGCGAGATTTACCTTCTTCGTCTGGGAACGTTCTGTTCTCGAAAAATAATTTCTAGCGCTTTAACGCTTTCGAGGAAACATCGGTAGAAAATAATCCTGGACCTGTCTATCCTGTTCGATAATTGTCGCTTTTCGAGTCTGTGACGACTCGATCGTTCAAAGCGAGAAAGAATGAGGATAAAGCGAAGATTAATTCGAGAGGACAGGAAAGGATTCTTTCAATTAGTTTGTCGAGTCGAGGTCCCAGACAATCGAGTCTCCACTCGGACGTCTGCTACTCTAATGATCTCCTAAAAGTCGAGAGAGAAACGCTGGATGGTCCCTCCATTATGCGAAAACTTTAACGCATCCATATTGATAAGCTTGCTCTCGACTCTTCCGCAACATCTACTTCCCCGAAGACTTTCGAATAAATTCTGAATATCCCTTGGAAAACTTGCCCCGAGACTTCGCTACCAACGAAAAAATACCCCCGTACCGTGTTTCCTCTCAACTTTCCAACTTTCCCAATCTATTACTTATAAATCTTCTTCTGTCATTTATTTTGCGCCGCGATACATTTCCCCTCCCTATAATTAGCAATCTTCTTTCTTTGGAATAAAAGTTGTCTCGAAATTTGTTAGCTTTGCTCTCGATATTACCACGTTTCTTTATCATTTTTCGACATTTTATATTCGTTGCAACGATGGACTTCGACGTCCGCAAAGTTTAATCGATAGTTAATCAATCGCAAGTTTGTCGCTCGAGCGGTTAACCCCGTTGGAAGGGACGGGAACGTCCTATTTCGATGGTAACGATTTAAACGATCGTGCCAAAGTTTCGCTCCGAATCTCGTAGTAATTGAAGAAGGAAAGCCAGTAAATTCTAGTAAAAGTTTTCGTGCTCGGGGGCAGGATCCGGGGGCAGACAATGAGTAACGAGTTTCGGGCCATTAGAGGAAATGGGAGACGAAATAACTGGCCGGACACGGTTCCCTCTTAAAAACTCGATGGAGAACAGAGAGCCAGACAGTTTCCTCCATCCATTCGTTACATTTCACTCTTGGCGAATATACTTCGAAAGCAATTACGACCTCGTACACTGATTCACGATACAGACTATTTTTCGATCATGAACGGACACGGTTATTTCTTAAAATCTCGACGTAGAACAAAAAGCCAAAAGATTCTCTTCGTTTATTTGGTATATTTTACCTTTGGTAAGAATACTTTGAAAGCAATTAAGATGACCGTCGCCACGGATCGTATAATTGAATAACCAAGACAGGAGTTGAAAATTGCTTTAAACAATATTAATATCCAAAGAAAAACTTGAATTTTCCAAACTAAAATAAAACTAACCGCTTGGTCAACCAGCATCCACGGCCAATAAACGATTTGTAGCTCGCGAAAGATTAATCGATACATTCTGTCACCGGCATCGACATAAATCTGGGTCGTTCTTTCAACGCAACCGGGACAGGAGAAGATTGATCGAAGACCGAAGCGTGGACCGAGAATTTACATAAGTGCTTAAGCGGCCCGGCACTCGAGAAGTCCCGGAAAACGGAAGAAACTTCGAGTTCCTGTAATGAGCTCGACATTTTTTCTTTCCGCCGACTTACCGGACGACTCGGCCGAGCCTCTTATCGAGCGAAGCCTCGGCAAACGTCGTCGAGAAACGAGGAAGTCGACGACGAGGAAACGAAGACGAACTTGTAAGGAATACGCGATTACTTTTTAATCGTTTCGAACTCGAGGAAGATTAATAAAAGAAAAAGGAGAAACGCTGGAGCACTTTAGCCGGAAGAAAAGTTTCGACTCGTGTTTCCGACATTTCGTCACGGACGTGCGCGGTTAACCTTTCCAATACGAAGACAACAAAAATTTATTTCTAAATTTCTAGAAATACAATATTTCAAAGTTTCTAAGCAGCTTGATATATAATATCTCGTTTCTCGGTTGCCGTGAAATGTTGCCATTGGAAAATAGTTGAGTAATAATTTGTACAAATTGGATCGTTCGATACTTAATGGACAATTGATGAGCATCAATTAACCTAACTTCTCCCTGTTCCTCTCGAGACGTTTCCTCGAATTAATGGCGAATTGTTCGGCTTAAGAATCTACAAACACCGGGCTGTTTCGATGCTCGAGCAATCGTGCTAGTTAATTTTGTTTGCAACAGGAAACCGAGGTGGATCTAATTATTTGAGGTGGATGCAACACAAGGAGAAATCAATAGCTTAAGAAGTTTGCTTAGACTCCTGTGCAGTTCTCAATTTAAAGACCAAACTTGTGCGTCGTCGAATTATTATTAAGAATATAAAGAGTAATCGAGTAACTATATTTTACGATATTTTAAATATTTATGGTACAAATCTCGTTAATTGCGTGAAATGCAAACAGATCAAAGGATCAGAATTAACGGAGGATTTAGAAGACACCCGGTACATTCGAGCGTTTAAATTCGAAAGCTGATTCTAAACGACGTCCACGAGGAAAAGTGGTAAATCTCAATTTGAACCGTTTTACACGATAGCCGTCAGCGGGAAATGATAAACGACGCTCGATTAGCTCGAATTAACATTTTTCCAGAAAACCTGACAACATCGATCGACGTTATTCATGAGCCCACGGATACGTCGATTAATCCGCTGACAAAATTAAAAGGAAAAAGAAAAATTGGCAACGAGATCTCGTCCCGCACTTTTTTCCCTTCTCGCAATTCATCGTCGAGTACACTCGTGGCCCACTTCCCTTCCATCTAATTCATTTAAGGTGACCGCGAAGGGCGTTCATTTTTCATAGGTTCGTGACTCTGCCAAGGTGACAGTCCATTTATCTTGTAAACACAAAGGGACATTCCATTGTAATCCACGTATCTACACCATATTCCACGATCCTTCTTTTCTTTACCCTTCTCGTTCCTTGACAGTCTCGTACTTCAACTCTAATTGCCACTATGTGTTAATCACTTCACTGATAATAACGCGATACGATTCTGATACATTATTTAACCCTTCCCGGTACAGATTGCCGTCTGACAAGTTTGATTTATAAAATTGAAGATTGATTAGGGAAATTATATAGAAAATTTAAAAATATTGAAAATATTGAAAATATTGAAATAATATCCAATCGAGATAACATTCCTAACAATTTTTCTAATAGTTTCATTTCTGAAAAGTTTCAATTCTGAAAAGTTTCAATTCTACTCGAAATAGTGTACCTCGACAGTTTCCAAAGGCAGGGGCTCTATGAGCATCGTTGGAAGCCCTTTGACAAAAATAGTACCGCTTAATTGGAATAATGGAATCGTTCTGGAAAAATGGTCAGCCTGAGAAAGAAAGAAAAAAAAGAGCGATCCGCATGGTCCCATTTTTTGGAAACGTGTTCCCTCGCTCGGCTGGAAAAAAGCGTTCACGATCCGTCGGCTAATCCGACCGGTCCAACGAAAGCTTCGAATTAAAATCCCTCTCCCTGGCCCCCCTGCCCTTTCCCGGTATCCCGCATAATGATTATCCAGCAGGCTGACGTTGAAAATTTTCGCGATAATTCGAATTTCGTTGAATTATTCCAACATCTCGCGCAGACCGTAAGTGGCGTTTGGGATTATCTGCTTGGAAACTGTCGCGGCTTTCGTATGAATCGTTTAAAATATCTCACCCAACGTCGAACAGCTTCTATGAAAATGCACCGTACCTGAAACAGAAAGAACGAGGAAAAAATTATTTTTTAATCCTCGAATTTAATCCTTCGTCTCGAGTCGATTCTTTGCACTTCGAAACTTTTCTTTCCCGAGGGAGATCCTTTACGGATCTTAAAGGTATAATTGTTAGCTAAGATATCGAAGGTTTGTTTGTGCAGAAAATACGACTTCGAGAAGGATTTTTCATTTCAGTTGAGAAAATTGGAACATTTCAATTCCAATAATAAAAAACCAAAGAAATTTGGATTCTTTACCATAAACTGAGTGAAATGTAAGGAGCTTTATCGAAAGGGAAATTCCAGACCAATCCCTTGCGATAAACATCTTAAATTCGCACTTAACCCTGACCCAAACGCTTTCCTTAGAATCTAGAAATTTCTTTCCTTTTTTCGGTGGAAGGATTAAACGGAGAATAATACGCGTCCCCGTGCTTCATAACTCAGCGCGAAACTTCCAAGCATTATTTCCCAGTCGAAGCTTATTGTCTCTTTAAAAGGAAACGATCAGTCAGCCCCGGGGCGAACTCTCCTAAGTCCAAAGAACTTTTACTTCCCTTTCGGTCCCTTTCCGTTCCACGCTTCCTTCTTATTTGCTTATATTTTTCATCCGACAGATAGATCCTTCTTGTCGAACAAAACTTTTGTCGACGCCCTCGAGACGTCTGCGACGACTTCTCGTCGTTCTTCGGCAAAAGGAACAGGACCGTCCAGAAATTATTCCACCGGTAGAAGATACGCTTCGAACTTGTTCTCTAATTTCCTTTTGCTTTCGTTCATCGACGGACCGACTTATCTTTAAAGAAAATTTCGTTTTAAGTAACACGATCTGTGCACCGTATAATATCGAGGCCGATCGAAAATACTGGATAAATTGTTCTGAAAACTGTCCGTCGAAAGAATGATTAAGCGTTTCCCTGACGAAAATTGGCCGCAAACTCGCGGAACGTATTTTCTTTCTGGGACGAACTTTCAATTAAACTTCGATTCTCGAAACCTTCTTTCGACGAAAGTTTCTAATGAATTTTGAAGCGTTCTGTGTACCACTCTCAAAAGAGACGAGCAGAGAGGGGATGGGGGTGGAGGCTTCGAGAGGTCTTTAAGTTGGAATCGCAATTTGCCATTAAAACCGGGGCTCCGTTGAAAATATCCTTCCTATCCTGAATTCGTTGGCTCGTCGAAATTTTTCAATGCTCCTCGCAGAGCCAACCGATGAGGGGGGAGACAGAACGCGAGAGGCGGGGGAAAATCGAGGAGGTTAATGTCTTTTTTTCGGGGTCAACTCGACGTGGCACGGTTTAAAAATCAGCACCACTATTTCACGGCTGACGGCCCATTAAAGTGATATACGTTTAATGAAGTTTTAGTAGAGACGGCCCGAAGATTCGAGATACCATCTTCAACTGAAACATCCGGGACTTTTAAACAGATTATAACTCATCTCGGATTTTCTTTTTACTTCTTCCCTCTTATTTCACGTCTCTATTTTATATCTCGAATAATCCATCCTGCATTTTAGTATTCCTAAAAGGGATTTTCACTTGCAGAAAACTTTCATTTTTGCCTTCGCAACGAGATTACTTATTTCTCGGTTCTAGAATTTTGTAAATACTTTTTATTTACACATATAAACGTCAAGACAAGGAAAAATGAATACGTTTCCCTTCCATCGCGTTCTGCTTTGGAAACCATCCGTGGAACCAGGTGTGCCTGATCCTGAAAAGATTGTCCCAGCGACAAAATTGCCTTTCGCGTCTGTCGGCGACAATTTTTTTCATTAAAAAAGATCATTCCTCACAGAGGGACGGCAACGTTGCGGCTGGAAATTATCGACGACACGGAATCTCGCCTTCGTTAACCAAAGATGAGCTCACCCCGACGTTCCTCATTCCTCACCGTTATATTATTATATTTTTTCATCGTCCGTGTCTCTTGTGTCTGAACGATGTCGCGGCCTTGATTATCCCACGGGTAATAACGCTTTAAACAAACGGCGGCTGCTCGATTTGCATAACTTTCGACCAAGAAGGATTAACAACGTTCCGGCGAAGTTATAGCAACGGTAACCCGAGTCCACCATGTTAAATCCACCGTGAATTACACGGCACGGATCATAAGCTTCCCCCCTCTGAACCCTCCCCCCGACCTACCCTCGTTAACTGTTACATTGTTCCCGCACAGTTATTTTCGACGAAAGTTAACCTCTTAGGACGCCTTGAGGTATTACAACCGGCGATTTAATATTCGAAATTTGCATAAATTTTTATCTTGAATACGAAAAGTATCCGAAGAACGGTCTACGTAACTTGTTATAAAAATGTCAAACTTACAAATATATTTTTGCCTTACAAGATACCTAATTTCCAAAATAGAGTTTATAATAATGAAAAGGGATTAAAGAACGTTTGGGAAGGACACAAAGTCTCTCCCTCTAGAAATCCCGATATCTGGTCGGCAATTTATTCGACGGAAAGGTCGAGGACAACGGTAAGACGAAAAGAGGTGTTGGTCTTGGTGGTTGTTAGCACGACCTTGTAATAGTTGGGGCAACATCTTCGCGGATATTGGTGGGCCAAAGACGAGGCCGCGTATGCAAATGACCAGACACGTTCTCGGCGCATTGGATTAAGCCATAGCTTATGCGTCTAATCCCAGATTAAACTGGATTATACGCAACACATTGGGGGACGGGGGTGGAGAACAAGTATAGCGGTAACATTTATCAGATGAACCGGGAACAATCACCGTAGCAGACCTCGCCAATTTCACTCGCACTACCGAAACGTTTTCATTTGCTCCGACGATCTTATCTGGAGTTTCTCGATTATCCTCCGGGAAGATAATGTTGTAAGATCCATCGATACCATAAATGCGTAACAAATTTAATGGTCCATGCGCGACAGACGGGCAAAGAGCTAAGTTTCGGCTAAAGTTTGCTCGTCAATTATCAATGAACTTATCTTGGGATCCAGATACCCATGTGGTGATCGTAGGAGATTAAGTAACGAGTTGTAACCCTTAACGGTACACGAGAGGGGAAATATAGTTATAATTTTCAGACGAAGACTGTCTGGATTGTCAACTCAAAAAATTAAAAAAATTATGAAATAAAAATCCTCGTACACGTGTCAAGGCGGTCGCACAAAGGGACTGTGACCCGATTTTCAGAATCTTCAGGTCAACGAGTCCAAATAAGAAGTTGGCAGTATAAATGTTAGAACGGGCAAGCCCAGATCTTGGCGTTCTGTCGGCAATTTGGAGGAGGAGTTCGGCCAACAAGGCTGACTCGCAAATTTCGCCGGTTTGCAGTTTCCACGAAGATAGAGGCTCGTTTAAGTAGAGACAATATAGGGGCGGTAAAAGCGAAGGGGGTGGCATACTCTCTGTAGGGTAGTAGATCGAACATCGATAAGCTCGAAGTAGCCGCGGGCTGGGTGTAAGCCGATCAAACTAGAAGGGGGCAGGGGGATGAGTTTGTATCGACGACGAAGTGTACGGGTTATTCGGGCTATCTTCCTTCAATCTCACCCCCGTAACTTGTTACCGGTGTTAACTGCTTCGTAAAATTGCTATCAGGAAAGTACTTGGCAAGGGAGTTCGAACGTTCTACGATGATGCTAATGTTTGCCCACCACTGGCTGTATCCTCGAACGCATTGTTATAACCCGTTTAACAGATTATCCAATTGTTTGACTTCTTCGAGGTCCGGTACATTGTTCGCGATCAGTTTCAGCTTGTTAAACGCTCGACCGCTTTGCTGTGTAACTTACAGCCTGATTCTTCGTGAAATCCTTGACTAATCCTCGATACTGCTCGATAAACTTGGGCCACCCCCAGAACAATTCAAAATCGAGTCTAGATCTATGTCGTTGAAATTTCATCGAATATCTTGTGCAAGGTAAAACGAACTCATAGGATAATATTTCGGCAACGTCTAATTCTCGAGTGCTTAGGCAACCGGATCCGCCTCGAAAAACACTCACCGCATCAAATATCCTTGCAAGACGTATCCTTGGAGAGCAAGGTGCGCCATAAGCAGAAAGGCCAGGAGACTACACGGTACACGGTTGAACGGTATCACCGGCAAACGACACTTAAGGCGTGGTGAACGCGCGCAGGATATCTTCTCGTAACCGACAATTAAGTCTAATTTCCGTGCGACCGACCCAGAGGGCCCTTATCGTCGTTCAGTCCACCGTATCCACCCTCAGAATTGCAACCGTGTCCCTAATCCCTTCCCTCTGTTTCTTACCGCCCCTTGTCTGCCCGTGCGGCTGTCCCGGGGGCGTGGAATCGGGAGTGTAACTTCTCGACAATTACCATGATACACACCCCGGGCAGCCGGGGAGTAATTCGATCAGAACTACGGGCGACAAGTTTCGCCGGGGCGCCCCACGGATCGGAAACTGCAACGGGGCGCGACCGTCTTCCGTCACCCCCTTAATACCGTGCGAAGAGGTAAACAGATTTTCTTGCCGGTCGTTCCGGGAGAAACAGAGCCACGGGGTGATTTCGCAGAATGGCCGGGTAACGAGGATGAAACGGCGAAGAGGGTGGATTCGGTGAATAGGAAACAACGAACCGGCGGGAAATATAAGAAAATTACTTCTTAATTCGATACAGCCGGTAGCCGGGGATGTAGCAACAAGCTTCTGGGGATGTGTTCAAATCCTTCGTCGAAGGATTACCGAGATAACGAGCTTTTAAATTCGATTAGACCGACTTTTATTATTTCGTCTCTGAATTTTAATATACCCACTTTGGTTATTTTCATTTTGCTAATTTCATTCGTTAAATTTCTCATTCTTCTTTTAATAATTTCACCTACTTCCTCATTTTTCACGGTAATAACGAGTACCGAGTTTAATATTTTATTTTCTGTACTGCATCAACGTCGACGAAAGATCAAATATTTCCCAAGTCCGTTTCTGATGCATCGCCGTAATCAATTTTTTTATGAAAATACACGAAACCCTGAAGTGAATCGAGATCGCAAAAGAATAACTTCGACCCGCGATTAAAATAAATGAATTTCATCTCTGATCGATCGATTTTTCCCTTCGAGCGAACTATTAAACGGGGATTTTTCAATTCCCTGAAAACGGGGAGAATCATTGACCTGAAAATCCTTTAAAAGCGTTCCCCTTTAAACGCGTAACCTCTCGCAATATTATGAAGCGTATATATACGTTCGTGGAAGTTACTCCGCCTCGTATTTCATATCTTAGACAGCACGTGAGGTCGGTATGATTAAACGAGTACACCGGCTACTGAGATTTACGTTAAATCAAGCCGGCCATTTAAGTAACGAGATTCCTAGTTCCTTATCTTCTTCGTGTCGGAATTTTTCCCTCCAAAAAAGAGAAGAAAGGAACTAGACCTATCTCATTTTACTCGATCGTATTTCGTTTCGAGATTCGGAATCCTTTTTCCATGCGTCTATTTCAAGGATGCATTTGTCCGGCAAAGCGAATTTCGCGAAGGTAAAGCCTCTCCATTTTCGAGCAGGATCCATTTTGACCCGGGGTCATTCTCTTTGTTGATGGTCATCCCCCTTTTCAATCATCGTGGACACTGTTCGAACTTCGAGAGATCAGAATCTTTCGAGTATTTTTGAAACAAAATTATTTTCGATTTTGTAATGTCTGTAATTTACCATTATTACATATTATACCACAATAGTACTGCAGTATTTTTAAAGAATCGGCTGAAATAAAAAGTTTGAAATAATCCCTGGTTACACGAAACGCGGAGGATCGCAAACTCGTTAATCACCTCGCTATTACACGGACCGAAGGTGATTAAATAATAATCAGAATCGCGAGGGGGGAGATAGCAACCCTCCGGAGAACAGGATCCACGGTGCAACCTGCAAACGTACATATTTCAAGTAACCCGTGGCGGTTCTGTTTGAGCGAAGGCTCAATTTGCATAATACCGCGATTCTAAGAGAGAGAGAGAGAAAGTCCAAAGATCGCTGATAATCGGTGGAATTAACGAGGAAGGGTAGTTCCCATCCGACGGACGAGTTTTAAGGGAAAAGTTTCACGCAGCTGGCAACGACACCGTGAAACGTCTCACGATTATGTAACAGCCGACTAAACTTACCCGGAGGATCCTGTCAACTTATTTCAATGCGGAGAGAGAGAGCACCGGCGCCACCGCCACCAGCCGTGGAACTTGGCAAAATATCAAGCCATGTATAAATCAAGAAGCTCCTCGACAAAGGACAGACGGGGTTAGACGTGAGTCCCCTGTCAACCTTATTCAGCATGCACGCCAGAGTTTAGTCGTGTTCGAGCTACTTCCTTCAATTTCTATACGCGAACACCCGGATGGTGCGTTAGCCTGGATGAGACTTGGGACGTACAGCACCCAGAATGGATGTTCCGTCAGCGAACTTCGTCGGGCAAAGGTGTCGTCGCTCGATCGTGCGATACAATCTTACTTCAATTAATCCTTTGCGCTCGTGTCGTCTTTGGACAACGAGACAAGTCGAATTTAGGGGACTGTATAAATTTTAATTTCATGTGGCGTCGTTAGGAATTTTTTGAATATTAATTTAAAAGGAGATTGAAATTTTGGGAACAGCGAGAATCTTAAATTTCGAACCGCAAGGTTTGTCATCGGAACTGGAACGAAAGGTTTCTTCGTTTGCACGTACCGAAAGGCTCGAAGGGTTTTGCATTTAAATGAAAAACTAGCTAGCAAACGACGCACCTGTTCTTAGAGAACCGATAGAACGTATCTAGATCTCCGGGGAGCAGCTTAATTAAAAATTACGAATTCTATTGGCCCTCGTCGTTGCTCTCTTTCCCAAGAATTCCCTGCATTCAGAGTTAGTTTATCCTTTCATAGAGTTCACGCCGTTGGAACGCTATTTCTCCTGCGAAATTGAAAGAGAACGCTTTCGTGAGACTTCTCGTTCCGGAGGGAAAATATCGCGACGCGGGAACAGGGGCGAGGGTTTTACTGCAAATTGTACACGCGAACGGGAAGTAATTTGGCCATTCTTTCGTTGAAACGCTCGAGATCTAAGATCCTGCAACGCACGGTGCAATCAAACGCGCCCTCGAGTTTCCACAATTCCTTCTATTTTTCCCTCGGAACGGCTTGTAATTGAACAACAACAATCGACCCCCTAATAACAGAATTTATTCTTTCTTTGCAGATCAAAATCATGGACGTTAATTCGAGGACCTTGCTGCTATTTCGGGTAAGTTAGAAAATAAAGCTTTTTGGCCACGTTCGCCACGTGGTCTGTCCAACTGACCAGCAATCGACCTACCAACTTGCGACAGCGAACAACTTGCAAGTTGCTGCTTGTTCGTGGTTGATCGAGCTTTGCTGAGTTTGCACGTCGCGTGCCGGCTAAGTTTTCTAATGCGAAGGATTACCCATTTCGACCCAACAAGGTCATACAAAATTAATTCATGAAAGTGTAAAGCAACGACCACAACCTGGCCAGCGTACACGAACAATTTGTATACAAAAACGTAAATCATTAATGTTGATGATTCTTACCGGTTAGCCGGTATGTAGGTCGCAGCATTACATTTACATAGTTCCAGCACTGCATCCAGCTGCCATGCGAACTTTGTTCGGATTTATGACGCTAATGAGATTTACATATTAAATTATCTTTCGCGAGATAGTCGCGGCGAACAATTCCCACGGGCACAATAAGTTTCCACGCGTCTAATTAAAAGCAACTTCCGAGACGTTTGTCAGACGCGCGCATCGCGACTGAAAGCGATATAAACGCGGTTTTCAATGCGATTTACACGCTCGGCGTCGAACATCGCGCCGGGACTTTCGTCATCCCCGTCACGCTTTGTAAGCCTATTACGATATCGTACTGTATCAAGTTTGGAACAATTCGATGCAAAATTTTCAGTTTTGCGACGCAGAGTAACGATTGATGGAGATTTTCAATCAGAATCGCGAACGAATGTTCGCTTTTGTACGCCTTTGTCCAGAATTCGGTAGAAACGGAAGCGTAATCGGCACGTGTGCTCTTCTACGAAAACCACCCCCCTGTCCACCGACGTAAATTTCTCCGAAGGGGTTGGGTAGGAGGGGACTTTAATTGCATCGATTCGCGAACGGTATCGTGTACCATTGGCAAAGCGGGCAGCACGCAAAGCAGACCTATTATCGAAGCCACTGTGTAACGCATCGACTGCCTCTGTATCCGTCGTGTCTCACAATGCAACGGGGTTGAAACGGAACGGGGGTGGATGGTGGAGGAAGGGGGATGAGGAACAGCTGGAATCGTGTGTACGCGGCTTTGTGAACGATCTGGGCATCCACGTCGTTGCGGCAGCGCGGAATTCCACTTGCAACAAGGCGCTGGAATTCGTTTGTTGCCGCGAGAAGAATGTACAGCCCTGGTTACGGAGGGGGGAGGTTGGATTTCCGGCCCGCTAACCTACGATACAAAGTTTAATTTGTTCCTTTTCGCGATTAAACGAGTACGCTCGGGCATTCTGTATTTCGAAGTTCCATAGTTCCGACTGAGTTTTGTTTTCCATCAAACGTAATTTAACGCTGGAACTTTCAAACGGATCAGAATAACTTGTTCCGCGTTTTTTGTTTTATATTACGAATAAAATGCTTCCCTTATTTATTTTGTTTTCAATTTGAAAGAAAGCGCGGATCGAACGTATCGATATAGGGCAGATGTGTCAATTGCTGCCACCTTGACGCATTATCTACCGCTTTAAAATGGCAAAATAACATCACTTTTGTAGTATTTCAAGTGTCATAAAGGGTAAATACTCGTAAAGTTTCAACGCTCGTAAAGCTTCTTAACAGCTTTTATTAACACCAAGTGTCTATCCATAAAGCTGTATTTTCTTTAACCCTCCATGAACACGTGTGACGTTAAAATAACGTATCAAACTTTTGTCAAAATGTTGTGTCCAATCTTCTATAGTAGAGCAAATAATAAATAATCAATTTATAACACCGGATCATTAATTATACAACGTTCTACATTCACTCGTTTTCCGATTATCTTGAAAAATTCAATGGAACACGGTGATTATCATTCGCGATGTACCAGTTTTCTCCTCGGGTCATTAATTACCCGACGTTCTGTATATGTATATTTTGTCGTCAAATACTGTCGTATCAGTTTTCCAGCAGTGTTACCGGTCAGCCAACATTCTGTACCAATTTTATCAAAATTTTCCAACTGGGCCATTAATTACGTGATATAAAATAAGATAAAGGGACCAGATAGTTGAAATATTTATCTTAAACATTTTTCCAAGGATTCTGGGTTGTTTCTTCGATTCGCGTATCGCGATCGGAACAGAGGGCGACGAGAAGGGAAGAGCCACGACGTCTTCGTGTTATCCGTGTCAGAATTCCGTTGAAAGGATGAAGGGGGTAGCGAGTGGGAGGGTGTATGTACAGAGAGGAAGAGATACCGGGTATGTATCTCTGGCTCATTGTACGACGGGTCGAGCAGGCAAGACGGACGAAATAGTAGCGGAAACCTTGTCGAGACACCTTTTGTGAGGGATTGAACTAACAAGCTCGTGTTAGTTGGAAAGTTCCAGCGAGGCTTTTGCCTCGTAACGTTTGATGAAAAGCTTGTTTGTGTCCCTCGGAACACCGACCATACCGTACTCGAAACATATTTCGTAATGGAAGGGAAGAAGCTTTGCCGGTCGAACCTGTTCGCCGCTCGATGGCCAATGTCCTTTTGCTAACCGAAAAGAGATGCCTCGAAATGCAAACATCCCTTTAGGGAAATTGGATCTTGAATTTCGGCTGACACTTTGACAATTTCATCGATAATTTCTCGTTCGAGAAATTATCATTTATTCGATGGGTTTACGATGTACAATATTTATTCACGAATCAACTTCATCGAGTACGAATGACCCCAGGTATCTGGAAGATGGTCGAAACGACACATTCGGAATAGAAATACATTCGTCCCGCGTTATGGATGAAAATTGAACGTGGATGTCTATCCGTCAAATCTGCGAAACGTGATCCGTTTTCGAAACGCGCGTGTCCCTTTTCTTGTCGAGCTTCCGTAGGAAAAACCTGAATGAAGCAATCTGATCGAGTAATCTTTCCCGGCGTTTCGAAACTTCCCTCTGATCTTTTTATCGGGGTATACAACACGGAAGTTGGTAAAGGCTTTTGAATTAACTCGCAATTGGGTCACCGTGGATCGCTGGTTCCCAACCTGTGGGGTCGCGGAACTTACAAAAGGGGTTGCAAAGAGTTTCCCCAAGGGGGGGGAACAGATGCAGCATTGTCGGTGACGCAAACAACGTTTAATTAATCGATGTTATGTTTAAATTAATATATTATCTGTAGTAGCATTAAATACTGTACACAGTTTCCGTCCCTAGTGTCCAAAACCATCGATCGTACACAACATCCTTTTTAATTTTGTAAAAAACCTCTCTGTAGGTGATACAGGGGTCTTGGGTTAGATCACGAGTCAGAAGAAGATTGAGAAACACTGTCGAGAGGCAACAACAAAGAAAATTCAACGAAGCGTGCCACCAGAAAGATATCAGATGTTGGACCAACGAAAATCTCCCTTTGTCTTTGTCTTTGTCTTTGTCTCTGTTTCAAGGGGTTAATTAAAACGATCCGATCCAGACCGGAAGGGGAACGGCCCAGTTTCGACGGTTTTCAAAGGAGAGTCCGTGCGTCCATTCGCCTGCAATTCGTTTGACGCGAGCCGACAAACGGTTACCATTGTCATGCATTAAACATACGCGATAGGTCGAACGGATTTAATAATGCAAAACCATTGAAACAGCTATGACCTCGTTGGTCGATTTCCCGATTATTATAAAAATTGTGATATGGAAATGGGTTTTGTGGCAAGAACTGGGTCGAAGGGGGATTTTTATTAACCAAAACGAATAAACAGAGGGAAGTATAGTTTTCTTTGGTGACAGACGGAGAAACAATCGAAACGGGGGAGTAAATTTGTACGTGAAACATTGGAAAAGTCTTTCAGAAGGTCGTCAATATTTCAGAAAGTTTTTCAACCAGGGCTCACCCCTCACCCCGCCCAAGGTTCGTGCGTCGACAAACGCTTAGACCCCGTTTATCCTTGCCCGATGCTTTATCGACGACCACGAGGACACCAAACGTCCCCTTTCTTGTTTTTTGCCCCGGCTGAGAAATGGCCCTGTCGGAACGTCCTCGACACCCGTGCCCTCACGACTTTGTCACGCTCATTAATGCGATTACCCCATTGTACCTCGATACATCATACAGATGATACAGATAATGCCTCTAAAATATTAAAGCGTTTATTACCGAGGGGGAGATATAATAATGGTACGGTAAATTAATAAATTGGAAAATTCTTGAGTTCGTGAATTAGTATACTGGCGAATTATTAAACTGGAATATTAGTATATTCGTGAATTAATCAATTACTAAACTGGCTAACGTATAAAGTATTTGATTAATAATTTACTGAATAAACGAAATTTCCATGAATTAAATTAGTAAATTTCCAAATTAATTATTTACACTTTTATGCTTCCCAAGGATTCCTCGTGTTTACGACGGGGGATAAAAGGAAGGAAATTTGAAAAGTTTATCAGGGGAAGCTTTTATAAGCCACTTCGATCCTTCCGTTTACTTAGCCTCGTCGATTTTCGTGGTATCGACAGACAATTTTACAACTTATCTCGCAAACAGCGACGAGCCGTTGTCAATGAGATCGTTCCGTCGACGTGCTTCGCTCTACCCGTCTACTTTTATCTTCATAACGTTTCCACCGCGGGCGGGAATATTTTCTATCGCGAATTTACGATTATCGAGAAGCAATAGGTTCCGTGAAACGTTTCGGTTTATTAACTTTTTACGGAGCGTTCTGCGAGTCCCCCTCCCCCTATCTGGCAGTAAAATTTTTCTACGATACAATGAAATTTTCAATGATGCCCTCTGTCTTCCTTTAATAATCCATAATATCGCGCGTCGTATCGAGTATGGCCTCGTTCGCTCTGCTAATCAACGTTCCGTGGGTATCGGGAAACAGCGGGAAAAGTCCGACGCGATTTTATGACATAAAAGTATCGCGAAATAGAACGTATCGTACATCGGTTCGAAGGTTACGGTTTAATGAAAATGACGGTACAGACGTCTCATGAATATTCCTGACACAAACTGGACGGTTGTCAATTGTAGCGAACAGCCAAGTCTCGTTGCATATCAAACGGTCGATTTCGAAATATAAAAAGACGTAAAAGTACCGCGAAACGGAACGTATCGCGTATCAATTCGAAGCTTAAAGTTTAATGAAAATGATGACCGGAACATGTTTTGAATATTCATAGCGCAAAATGACCGAGTCTTCGCTAGAACCAGAGATAGATTATCGAATTTTTATTATATTTTAAAACGGCTCTGGACTTTTTTTATTAGTTATACTACGAAAAAGCTATAATCTTTGGCTAGTAAGTTCTTCTTTTGAGAAACTTTATATAAAAGCCTTGGCCTAAGTTGTCGATTGATTGACCCATTGTTCGTTTCGATAAAGTACCAGCCATTTTGTATTAAAAACATCGATCCAGCGTTTATGTAGCCGTATTCGATAAACTTCGAGCTCCACATTGATATACCGTAAGTGCCGTTTTCAGTTACTTTTATGTCATGAAATTGCCTCGGACTTTACAGCTTTCCAAATTGTTCAACACTTTCTCAAGTAGCGGTGAAGTTGCAACAAAAAAATATCAACGCGGAGTTTACGTAGCCATTTTTCTGAAAGTTTGAACTTTGAATTCGAGACTGTTTAAATTTCCATCGATTCGAGAGAAAAGTTGAGGATTTATGCTCTAGGAGGGGACAGCGTTAACAGATTCTTCGTGGAAGACTGCGAACGATGACAAAGCACCGAGTCTTTGGAAAGTGCTTCCAATAAAAACTCGCTTGGAAACTCGCCCCGGGCATTATAAGCGAATCACGAACATCGACGACGAGGGGACAGGGGGTACCAGACACTTTAACCCGCGAAACTTGCTGAATCGCGATTAAATCGTGACCCATGCCGTGGATACCTGAAGACTTCGATTTTGTCCCCCTTGAAACCTACACACGTCCCCAAGGCGTTTACAATCGTCAAATTTCAAAGGAATTCGGTCAATTTCAAACAATACTTAGAGTTAAAAAAATACCAAAGAGTGGATTGTACAACCCTCGAAGACCGTACCTTTTTAGGAGCAACATTTTGCACCCTAGTTTTGGAAGGATTGATATCGAATATAATTCGTAGAATCCATGGACATTTTTCTGTTTGTTCCAACAGGACATTCTCGCGAGACCACTCGCCGGATGCTTGCTCATCCTCTTCAGACGCTTCTCGGCACTGTCATTGGTGTTGCGAGTCGAGTAGCCTTGTTACGAGGCGTCTCGACGCACCCCCTTCCCCTGCCCTTTCTCGTTTCAAAAACCCCTCGTCCCTCCCGCCAGCCAGCCACCCCTCCATGTCTTTGTAACTTCCTCGTGTTCGTTTTACAAGCCAACGGATTTTAATTAATTTTTACGACGCTCAAAGAATCTCTTTAACCCTTGGCGAGCGCGTTTTCCATTTTTCCTGCGGACGTTTATTGCGTTACATATCCTCACTGCTGAATTTTCTTTTTTGTTTTTGTAAACAATAAATAGTACATTTGATACCAGGTTTGTTCTTTTTCATTCAAATACGAGAGAATCTGGACGGGAGAAAAAGGCAATTAGATTCCTTAACGAGAAAGCTTTGTAAAGTCATATTTGAATTGTTACTGATTCACAATGAAAACAAAGTATTTAATCGTCTCTCGAAAGAATCGTAGTTATCCTCCTGATTACGTATGAGACTATAATAATCAATTTGATTTGATCAATCCCGAAAGGATTCATGCATTAAAGGGTTAATATTTCCTTGATAAAGAAATACGAGCACCCCTTTTAGCGCACCCTTTTACCGGCTTCCAGTTAAAATAGCTCTTTTTAAAATACTTTTTACTAACCTTTGCCTGATATAAACTGCTTATTATACGTGCGAGATGAAAGTAATAGTGCTTTAAAGACGACCCAGTTAACAAATTAATAACACCCCCGAGTTGTAACGACTGCCTCTTTTTTCGTTCGAGCACAGTGTTCAACTTTTATCTTTCCCGATTCGAAGCACAAAAGTCAGATTTAACAAATTTCCATCGTATGCTCTATTTTTCAAATAATTTTACCAATTTTTCAGTTATTTCCTTGAAAAATAAACGATTAATTTCCTATAATCAGTTTTCCGATTTTTAACTGTAAAACGCGTTCAGAAAGAAGACGACACCGGTGCACGGTTATTTTTATTGCGGCAATCGTACCAATCGACGACTATAATCGAGGATCGGAATATCTGGCGGTGAAACAAATACGAAACCGATACTCAGCCATGTTTTGCGCGGCCCGCTCGATCGATCGATACGTATTAATAACTTTATAAACCCGGAGATGTTTTTTTTTTATTGGAATCGTTCGTTTGTTCCACGCGATCGACCCTTCGTGACGTGTAGGCCGACGACGATATTGGAGTCCGCGAAAATAGTTGCCGACGATCCAAGTAGGAATTGCGGTCAACCGTTGCTCCAGATTGCATTTTCGTTCTTGAATTTTTTACAAAATTCCCCGCGATATCGAGGAATCGACGACGGGACCGGACTCGTGTAAAAAATTTACACGGACAACGAGAATGCTTGGAAATTCCTTGCTTGGAAAAGAAATATTTATCTTCTTTCGTCCAGAATAAAAAGGAAAAATTCCTAGCTAATTACACGATATCATATAGATCCAGATAGAAGGAAATTGAATAGAATTACTTTAATGAAAACGCTTCTTTGACGAATGATTCTGGAAATGATGAAAATTCAATGGTCGAACACAAAAAGGGCGAAACGATCGGAGGAATTTATATCGTCAGGAATCAAATATTTCGCTGGAAGCTTGTAAATTGAAACTAAAATTGTATCTTCGGAACAATTGAAATATCGATGGTCCGTGGTGCGGCGCACGGTAACGATGCCCGGTAGCGTATATTTAACGACTGTTCGTCAGCCGAGTGTTCGGTTTATTTAAAAGCTGCGATGTTGAAAAATTACCCACGATATTTCGAGATGATTCGTTCGATATAAATTGTTCAATAAATTGTTAAATAAATTGTTAAACCGTGCCCGCCACGTACCTTCAGTATGCTCAGTTATTGTTGACTGATGAAAATGCAAAGAAAATATTCCATTTGAAAATTGTTCGATTCCATAAAGAGCTTTCCACGGTGCACCTGAATTTTTTCAGTTGATTATTATTTACAGAGATATCGAAATTAAACATTTTATAAATTCCTGGTTGGACGTAAACAAGGTCGAGTTAAAAAATCGTAGAAAGATAAATCGTAGGAGAAAAGTCGAGGCAAGGATTTGCCAAACTTTCAACCACTCACCCCTCGCGATTCGGGCTAATCCGATTCGTCTCACCTTTGAAAACTTTTCGCTAACATCTTGGATAATTCTGTTAAGAAGATCCACGACGCGTCGGTGTAACGAAAGCTCGAGCCTCGCGTATTTACGGTCATCCTCCTCCACGGTAATTAATCTTAATTTCGGCTAACCACGGGAATACCGTTCCGACTGTTGCCGCGGCTAGCGGGCATATTTACAAGCGTCGACGAGGGGCTCGATGTTATTACGTGTCGGCTTTAACGGTGACACTGAACCACGCCTCGCGAAAAAAGCTGACCGCCATGCGAACGCATACATTAAACGTCCCCCCCGCCACCCTCGGCAAAACCGTCCACCGGCGGGGATGGAAACCGTAACCCCTACCGTCCCCCCTTCTTTTTATCGGCGAATTGCAAATTGCGGGTCGGGATGCGGTCGCCGGCTTACAAGCTTCCGTTTAAACGCAAAAACGGGACTTTGTGATTATCGATTGGGAGGCAAACTTTTTTCTTTTCTGGCGAATTCTGTTCGTCGACGAGCTTTCGTTTGGAATTTGGGACTCGAAAACTTGACATTTTTAACTTATATTTTGTATGATTTTTCAAATAGAAATTTGTCTGTGTTTTCTTATAAAGTCGAGTACATAGGACACCTGAACTCTGACCTATACTACTTGCCAAGGCAAACTTCCCCCTTTATTTGGATTCCGCTACCTTGCCAAAATTCCAATTTAATTATCACGTTTATCAGAGAAACACGGAATTTCACTATCACCCTTTTGCTTGAACAATTTGAAATATCTCGGTAATTGCAGGAATCAATTTACAGTCCCATTTTCGAAGCGAACGGCTTACACGCGCTATACTATTCCATCGTGAAAATAATCCACAAGGAAACCCATCGAATTTCGGTTGATTTAAAATTCTCACAGAAACTCGAACGCCATCGATCATGAAACGGTAATCCTCTAATGGAGCACAGGTTTTGTCCGGGTCCGAGCTTAATACCGGCATCGATGATTAAACATGAACGATGGAAAAGGGAACGAACCCCCCGTTACCTTGGTTTAAGCTCAGAAATGTTTACAGAAGGAAATAAAAGAAAGAGAATGGATCCGGTATCGAGGAAAAGTATACGGATTCGTAATACGAACGCGTACAGGTATTCATGTGAAATAAAAACAAAAAAGAAGAGGGTTTCTGAACGAGAAGGGCGAGGAGGAACGAGGGTGGCGTGAAATTTCTTCGACGCACTCCGTTATACGTTTCATAAATTCAAAGATCGGTATTTTGCCGTGATACGTATTCCACGCCAGAGAATCCACGCGGATTTCCCCGTTTGTATTGTTAGCACGTTTTAAAGAATGGCTTACTCGTGGTTCAGAGCCGTGTAACCGGCTCTTATTTATACAGTGGAAAAAGAAACGGCAGGATTTAACTGGGATGTTTCGATCGTTCCCGCTGTAATCGCTTAACGAAGCAAACTTGTTACAACGATAATTTAACCGATACATTAATTAACCCCTCTTAGTTCTAATTAATTCTTCGACTGCAACTCTTAAGTAACTTATTTATTAAATCAATAACGTGAGGTTTTAAACCTGAAAGTTAATCAATGATAATCGGTGTATTCGTTACGGCTGATATAATCAATCCGGTTTATATTAATAACATCCGTATCTTTTGATAAATATAAATAATACATTATGATAATTATATTTACTTGTAATTATCAATAATTATTTGTATAGCTTGGTACAGTATATTCGAACACTGCTGACGCACGTGAATAACATTAGTGCCATATTAATAACCAAGAGTTTATGTCCGGAACAAATCTTCGAGCACAAATGTTTAGGATTAGGTTAACAAACATCTAAAAATCTAACTTTATTTAACCAAAATCGTCAGAATTTTTTCTTCCTCGAAGCCGTCGCACGATATATGTATACCCGCACGATCTGGAAATGGCGCATTGGGAAACGACGTGGATGTGGTGAGCGAAGTAAACAATAACGATATTGTTCGCTTTCAGTCCCCGCGGACCCACGCCGCGTACAATCTCCAGCCCCGGCATTGTCCCGTTAATTAAACGGATAAGCCGTCGAGAGGTAGCTGGAGGAGCGGACGACGGCGTCGTCGTCGACGTCGACATCGGCGACGCCGATCGCGAGCAACTTGACGCGGCCGAGACTCGCGGCACAAAGCGTCGGAAGCGTTTGACGAGGTTGACGGACGTGGCTGGAGATAACGAAGTTGCCGGCGTTCGAGCCACGTCGACGTCGCGTCGCGTCGTTTCGAATCGAGCCTAACAGTCGGCGAAAGAAGAAGAATAATACGGGCGCGAGCACAAAAGAACCGCGTGAAAAGTGCCGATTCCACGAAAACAACTCCATTTTTACGTTAAATGTCAACGCTCGAAATTCGAATCACGGTTTTCTAATAAATCACGCTGATTTATATTTCCCGGAAATGCGAAGGATTATTTTATTCGGCTATAATAGCGACTGCAAATTGGAATAGCAAACGATCAAACGGTGGTCTTGTTAAAAGAAGGGGGAGAGAGAAATGCGCCGCGAAGGGAAATTGGAAAGAATAAATGGAACAAGGTAAGAAAAATATTTGTCCGTAATAGGTTGTGAAAAATGCGAAGGATTCGAGACATGGGAAAGATAGAGGACGCATTCCGTGCATACCGTTTCTCATGACGAACGTTCCTCGGACCGCTCCATCGCCGTCGAAAATTCGTCCTAGGTAAACGCGAAACTCTCCGGAAAACACGGTAAAAGGGAACGCGGAAATTCGTCGGGAACGAAATAACAAAAAACAACAGCTGAAATAAATCCAAACTGTATTGGAACCATTCGTAACGAAAAAATAAAATAAAAAAGCTCACATAAAACAATATTGATTGAAACGAAAAAGCAAATTCTGGTGTCGAAATTCAAAAACATGACTGACAAAATTGAGACGCGACCGGGAAAACATCGTTTCGCGATAGTTTCGTCGGTTTTCGAATATGTTACAAATATTTTATCGCGCCCCTGCTCAACGTTCTCCGTGTGTTCGTTAATTAAAAGTTTCCCGAGCCGGCCAAGTACGCGTATAAACCTGAAATATTCGCGCGAGAGAAGACGAAGGGCCCGCCACGAAATCGCCGAAAGCCGGGTAAAAAATATCTTCAACGATAACGAGATACTTTCGTGAGGAAAAGGGAGCAAAAAAGGTCCACGATATTTATTTACGTAACTGTCTGCGGCGCTGGACACCGTAATTAATATTATACCAGTGCCATTTCTTTCCTTTTTAATTGAACGAAACTAATATCGAATTTTATAGAACGATACCAAGTACGATTTTCTTAAAACCTCGTTTCTTTCGCTCTGTTTTTTCCTCATTACATTTCTTTTTTTTAATTCATCGTCGCATGGATTTTTCACGGGGATAAAAGAGAACTGCGTCACTTCGCCAGCGGAGAAAACACGAAACGTCATACGCATAAAGAGTTATCGCGCGAGGTAAAAACATTTAATTAAACTTGCTTTTTAGCCGAGTACAATTTTACTGCCGGAATTTCTACGATATTATGAGAACGAAAAGCTGAGTTTCAATTTGACGTGCAACTCCTTTGTGTCGTTATAAATTTTTATGAAAACTATTTAACCCAGAAATTTCGCGACACGCGAGTAGTACTGTCGACGATAATTCATACGCAAGGATAGCACGCGTGTCGTTTATCGAAGATCTTAGGTTGAGGATCGATGAACTTAATTTTACGATTTGGAAATTATTCGAACTTTCGAATGAAAAAGGATTATACGAAACGACGTATAATTAATCGCAGGCGATAATAACCGATCGTCAAGGAAATTCTTTACCCCCCTCGGTGTATCTTGTAGGCCGATTTGTTCATTAAATTAGCCTTATCAATGACGCGGAATGATCGATCACGTGTCAGGAGAAATTGGAAACAATGGAGAGACTATAAACTCTCGAGAGTTACGAATATATACGTTCATAAAGAAAATTACGACCCGCCTCGATGCTCGTCGTTCATAAAATACTCGTAGGCTAAGATATATCTAAAAGAAACAAGGCAATGTTTTTTATCGGGAATCTCTATTCTATTTTAACCGGAGGAAAGATTAATTCTAGTTATTTCGCTTAAAATGGAATAAAAAGTCAATAAAATTTCAATTACGACGAATTCAACAGGCCAATCTAATTTGATTACCCTTTAATAAATGGCGAATTTGTTCGATGGCTACAGTTTCGTTAAAAATAACATTCGTCAATTTGAAATAGGATTAAAACAAAAATCAATACTCTTCTCGCGTGTAGCAGATTTTAGTCGAACGTTTCGAATGTTTGTATTTCCTGATTAACACTTACTAGTGGGTAATCAATGACAAATGTTTGTATGTTCTGATTCTGTTACACGATTCTGTCCATGATATTTCTTTATATTGACGATCGATCATTTTATATTCAGAATATTTGGAAACTTTGGATTAATTCTTTTACCATTATTTGTTAAATTTCGATAGTTTCAAAATTATCAGTCTAATATTTTTCAGTAGTAAAAGAAATTTCTAAAAAGGGCAACATCTTATCACACATTACGTTTGAAAATATCCTTACGCAACGAAATAAAATGAAAAGGAGATTGTATCGAGCTATACACGTACATCGCTGACGCGTAAGTAGTATAAGACCAGGATTGGGCAGACGGGAAAGAGAACGGATGGTTATATCTGTATTTCTGAGCCTTTTCTCGCTTTCGTGTTTCTTTCCAGCTACGTTCAAAGGTCACGACGTATGAAAGCGACAGAGACCAGGCCGGAATAGAGACGAGGGACAAGAGAAACAAGTAAAGAAAGTGTGGATGGTCCCGAGGGACGTGGCAGCACCCGGCATCGCCAAACCTCCGATCAATTTTTCACTTACTGAAATTTCTGTCCTACACAATTTTCCGAACCTTCTATTTACCGTGTCGAGTTTGCCACCAGGGAAGATCCTATCGATCGCCAAACTCTTCCTCTTCTTCCCTTCTCTTTGATTTAACGTTCGATTGAAAATTTAATTAGCGTAATTATATTTTCTCGCAGGCGACGAGAGATAATATATAGCAATTTATTTAGCGTTCGTAACTTTGTACCTTTAACTCTTGGTTAACGTTTACTCGTAAATGGACAGTAATTCACAATTTCTAACGCGATTGAACTTTTGTAAAAAAGAACGACGGATGAACTCCGACCCAAAACGCTCCAACCTCAAATACAAAAACGTTCCACAATTCTCGCAAGCCAAATACTCTTTCGACAAGCCGGTCTTCTCCAAACTGTTTCATTATCAAAGAGTTAATTACACGGTGACGATAAAATTAACGCAAAGAAAGTTCGTTCCCGAGGAATCTCGTTCCCCTGCTACTTCCTTACGAAACGAGCCTTGTTCTCGGATAATTGAATTGTACGTCCGTCCGTGAGCCGAAATAGAGAAAGAAAAAAGGAAAGAAAGAAAGAAAGAAAAAGAAAAGGAAGAAAGAGGTCCGTGTTCATCCATTTGCGAACGCGAGAAATGAATTTATAAAGGAAAATGGTCGCGGTAATTGAACATCAAAATGTCCATTAAAAGCCTCTGTGCATTGGTAACGCAATTTTCCATGCTTTTACGATGCTTCACGCCTTTCCCCACGCGGAGACTATCCGCCACTGCCCCTTCCCCTCCGTCCCCCTTTTTGCGTGAAACACCGGCAAAAGATTATTAGCCTATGCCCTCGCTACCCCCTGCCCCCTCTATATAGTGTACAGCACAGGAAAACGCGTTGCTAATAGACGTTAAATGCATTTTGGCTAATAGTTACGCGATACCTACTCTCTCGTTCGAGACGGATTCTATATCCCCCGAGGAAAGAGAATCTTCGTTAAACGGTGTAAGATTCCATTAAAATGGGATCGGTACCCCGTAGCGAACGTTTTCGGATGACTGATGGACTTCGAAAGGACGGCACACGGCGAATAGAATTCGTTCGAAGCTCTTCGACCCCGCTACGCTTTTAATAGAGAATTTATTATCGCCTTAATAGGAGCAACGACGACAGAGAAATCGGTTCGCGCGACGGCTGGCTAATTACTCGATCAACATCGTCCTTCCTAGCCAAGGCGACGGATCTCATTATTCAACGTCTTGAAATTTCCAGTTAACCGAAACTTTATGATCCTCCGAGTATACAAAACGCTTTTCTAACTTTCAAACATTTTTCACGCTAGGAATTTATTTATTTATCGACGAGTGTAAGCTCGTTAGTTTACGATGTAAAATGTGAATATGTGAAAAAAATTTGCCAAAAAGGAATGATGCTTTATTGCAACTGGTCTTGTAAAATATTTGAGCGCCTCGAATATAGAAATTCCCATCAAAGGACCCTTCTTTATTAAAAATATAATATTTCTAAATTTCGAATAATATACCAGGTATTTTTTCATAAACTCGTAGCTTTATTTCTAAAATAAATCGAAAGCATCGATCCAATAGTAATTGTGAATTATTAAAAAAAAGGATGTTTGTTAGAAAGAAACGATATCAGCATTTCTGAATCATTAGATCGGTCGATTACAAAAAATAGCCCCGAGCAACGTTTCGCGAGATTTAACGGGTCCATCGAGGCGGGGAAGGGTTGCGAATCGTTGTCGGTTCAATTTCAGCTGGTAAATCGGTGCGTATACAAGGGTTGGAAACCAGATGAAATCCCAACGAGAGAATACGGGCTTCTGCAAATGGCAAAGTGGCGTGCCTCGGTTCCCAACCCCTCTCGTTTCAATTCCGATGTATTTGGGTTACGTTGCACACCCTCTGTGACCCAATAAAAGACCACCCTTGATGGACAAAAAAAAAGGCAAAGAGAGAGGCAAAAAAAAAGGACAACGGGTAACACAAAGGCGTAGCGCTTCGAACAACCGTACGAATCAGAATAAAATCGGGGGAAAATTAAAATCGTAGCTGTAAAATTGGAAGGTCTTCGATTTACGACGGTGTAAAGGATACCTTCCGAAAAAACAAATCTAACACGCACGATCGAACCGAAATACCCCGCTCCCTTCGTGGCAGAGAAAACTCTGTTTCGTTTTAATTAAAAGTCACAAAATTATTCCACTCGTACGGCATTAAAATGAGCAAAATTATTTTTATGGACGCACTAATACATTTCATATTTGTACTCTTTTGTTATTCTAATTAATTTTTTTAGACAGAAGCCTGGATAAATAACTTCAAAATTTGGTTCAATTAAGATAGCAGAATTATTAAAATTTCTGTTTACGCTATATTATATTAAAATTGCAATCAAAGGACCTTCCTCATTTAAAATATAATATTTTTAAATTTCGAAAAATATACCAGACGTTCCACAGTTTATAAATTCCCTTTTCTAAATTTATATTTGCAAGGAAAAACAATTTTTCAACTCTTTCTCTCTCGTTTTTATTCAATAAATCGTGCGTCGAAGGTTCAAGTTACGTTTTATCAACCCTGTTGGTAATTGTAAATATAATAACTGGACAGAAATCAGAACGAAAGTAGTCCCTCATGGGTGGCATGAAAAGTATCACGGGAATCGATCAATTAAATCTGAACGTAAAACGGTTTTCTTTCTCTTTCTTAACGACGAATGAATCGAAACGGAAACGAGATCGGAAATTGAACGAATCCGGCATACGGTTTTTCCACGGGGTGAAATAAAAACGATATTCGTGGAGAATCGCGAACGGAGCAACTGTAAATCGATCGCGCAGGGAAGGGTTGTCCATCGAATATCGTGATCTTATCGGCGGCTGATTGATTAGAAGATTACCCCCCCAGGCTTTCGACGAAAAACCGCCGAACGAGGGCAATAAATCACGCGACCGAAGGAAATCGATCGATACACGATGCCGTGGTTTCTTAACACCTTCGATCGCGCGCTGAAAACAACCCCGTGCGGTAACACACGATTCCAGAGGAATTATTAACGCCTCGATAGACGTCGAGGTCAGACTCGATGGAATAATTAATAAGAATATTACAAACTTTAACCCTCGATTAGCGCAACCTAGATCAATCGCGACAAACAGAACGATACCTCGATTACATCCTTGTACAATTTTTCAATTTTAATTCAAAGCACTCCGTGCAAAATTCCAAGGGTAAACATGACAGTGACTGATGATCCAAAGAAAATATACATTTGAGTGATCGTGATTTGGATGAAACATTTAGCAATTATCCAGAAGGGAATTGAAAAAGGGGAAGGATCGTTAGGAGGGGGTAGACAACAATTTATAACGATCGAGGTGGAACATCGCGGAGGATATTGGCGAAAAATAGGCTACGATGCGGTAACAATATTCGATGGTTGATGAGCTCATCAACGAGCAAGTTTATTAACTGGGAATAAGAACAATATGGACTCTGGTTGGTCGGTTTCGTTCGAACCCCCTCGGGAAACATCCTTAATCGAAGGATAAGAGAAAGGAACTAGCTCGGTTGCTATGGCCACTTGACGCGAAATAATTGGCCCACTTTCTCATACTCTTCTTCTTCATCTTTCCTTTTTTTTTCCTTCTTTTTCTTCTGTGTAATAACAGGGAATGATAGCGGCTTTCATTCGGAAAACGTAAAATCCCCAACGGGAACGGAACGATATTTTCACCAAGAGTAATTTGCCTTTTAACGCAACCACGAGATTCTCGAATACTTCCCGCCCAATTTCCCTACTCAGCGGTTCAACTGTAATTAAAAATATCCCTCTAACTCGGAATTTTAGTGTACAGGGTGTCCTGTAGCTCCAGGTACAACCGACAAGTGGGGTTATTCTACGTTGAAAAAATAAATAAAAACTATGGAACAAAACTTCACGAAAATTAAAATATTCATTTTGCAAGCCATCATTTGAAAATTATTTTCTTACATTTCCTGTTCCTCTGGCGAATCAACGAATCCCTCCGCCTTCGAAAATCGATTGAAAAACGTACACATGCTCGGATATGATTTCCAACGAAAAAAAAAAGGAAAAAAAACATGAAGGTGCTTCTATTTTTACAACATTCCCAGCACAACCTTCTATACCCTCCCTTTTGCAAGCAGTAACAGCACGTTGAACACGGTGAACCAACAAACTCGTCGTTCATCCGTGAAGGTTCGTCCGACCAAGTGAAAAGGCGGCGCGTAAGCAAGCCATAAAATTCAATCCAGCCAAGTTGGCGAGCCAACGAAACTCTGCGTACTTCCACTTGCAACCCCTAACCAACGACGTGGCCATAGAAAAGCATCTCTGGAGAGATCACGAGTGCACTGTGCACAGAATGCATCGAGAGAAGGCCGTCGTGATTCTGATGCCAGAGGGGGACAGGTAAAAAGCATCGATTTATTCGGCCAAGTTTTTCCCAGCGACAACTCGAGGGCCAGAGAGACTATAGAGGCTTGGAAAATTCAACAATTGCCATAAGAAATTTTGAAAATTGCCCTCGTTGATTAATTAATGAATTTTCTCTTAGTACTTTAAACGGAACTCTGCTATCCGTATAATAAAGTTGCGAGAAACAGCGTGGAGACGGTTACTCGCGCGATTTTTGCTCTCGAACGAGTGTTTCAAAGGAAAACTGGCCGGCTTTTACGGGCGAGAGGTTCGCAAAGGGTCGGCCACAAGTTTGGCTACATTATGCAAGGGGTTAAGGGTGCATTCCGTGCAACCAGTGCTTCGCCACCAACCAATCCCGACGTCTAGATTTACACGGTGTCTCGTATACCCCCCGAGACACCCCGTTATTCCTCCGGTATCTTCTTGTTAAAGGCCAGGCGAATTTAATCCGTGCCGCGAGGATAAAATGAGGATCTATCTCTCCTGCACGCTTCCCGTCCTTCTACTATTCCTTTCAGAACCCGTGATTTTCTTCAAAAATGCCCACTGCAATTATTATCAAATATTTCGTTTTATCTCACTTCTAAGATATGTAAATGCGAGACAAGGAAGTTAAAAAATGTCGATGCTCGGTCGATTTAACGACATTCGGTCGGAAGACGTTTCAGGAAGCCATTCGCAAGTGTTCTCAGTTGAAACGTAAACACGGAAATGAAGTTGCATTTCAGCGCACGAAATATTCGTCAGATGTATTATATACGTGTTGGTGTATGGATGTGTAAAAGCGACAGGATGCGGTAGCATGTGCAGTGAAGCGAGTTTCGGAGCGTTGGAGCCCATTCGCGGGACGGCAAATTACCAGTTGGATTAATCTGCCGAGTGCCGAGTTGCACATACTTAAGATGCATACTACTGCTGCATACAGATAGCTGGCATATGTAGGACGGATTGTCTTCTTGCACAATGCATCCGTGCACAGCTTGATGAAATATCCTTATCTACTTCGGGACATCGAGGCGCCCCGTACCGATACGAATTTTACCCTGTAATTCCACGGAATTTTCTTTCCTTTAACAACCACCCCGGCGGTCGACTCTTCGCGGTCGGAAACTTTCGACACACGTTCAATTAATTTTCGCTACGAAAACTTTGGAAAATTCATTTTCCACCGGACGGAGAACTTTTTCGATTTAGTTAAATATACATTAACCGGCTGTGCGATGAATATGATACGAAGCGGATAAAATTCGATGCATAACTCGGCGGGTATTTATTCCGAATAACAGCAGGACTCGATTAAAAATCTCGAAAACGAAGTCACGAGTCTATAGGAGGGTATTTTTGCCAGGAAATATCCGAAGTTAAAGTTCGCCACGGTATCTTAAAGATTAAAAGAGCAGGATAGAACGCGGTGTATCATAAAACGAGGCTCATCCGTCTGAAGTTAAAGCTCGTTGTAGCGGACCCGGGACAGAAGGAGGGAACAAATAGCTCGTCGAGCGAAATATGTAGGTCCGGCTACAATACCGTCAACGACAAAAAGGACACAGAAGTGCCGGATGAAAAATAACGCCATTTGCAACCTCCAAGATGTCTCTTACGGATCCACTAGCCGTACATCACGCGACTGTTATCCGTACGAGTTACGACACCATGATTCATAACTGTTTCGTGGTCGGGCCAAGTTTTTTTTTCAAGTCACTCGTCCGCGATTTATCGGCTCGAGGATTTTTACACCGGTGAGATAAAAATATTAAACAAGTTTTTCAATCGAAAGGAGGAATTGATGGGACGGCTCGTTTTAATTCGATGGAACGTAAATGCGTCACGGTGTATATATATTATATTAAAGTTGGTAATGTAGTATAATTCCGTTAGTCTCATTATGCAGACATAATGGATATAGAAAGGACCCATAATTTAATTACGTTAGCATGATGGCGAAGCGTTCATGTAAAATTTCACTTCTCGGTTTCACAGGGTTATCGCAGGAACTCTTTACCGAGTCAAATAGCTATCCTTCGTTCAATTCCTTTTCTTTTTAACAGAAAAGTAAGAAACGATAGAAGCATCGGTCATTTTTACGATATTTAACTTTCTTCGGAGAAATAAATAAAAAAAGAAAGAATCCGATTTGAGGCGAACTTCAGATTTTCCATCACAAAAACATAAATCATGTAAGTCCGGCACTCGAAAATTCTAATTAAACCGGGCAAAAGGTCTGGAATATTTCAAAACGTTAATTAAATTAATTAAGCTAAAAATGTAGAAGATCCCGGGGATCGGTCTAATGTAGGTCAAAATGATTGATCATAAAATCCTCGAATAATACGGATATAAATTCTCAGTTATTTTTAACGCCGTTAATAATAATAAATTATTATAGTAATCAACGATTTCGAGGATATTTTTCGCGTTAGTTGATTTATTATTGTCGCGTGATCGAAAACACGGTTCGATCCTTGACGCGTATTCCCAGGATTTTAACGATGTACGTAATTTTTCCGTGAGAAAAATAAATTAATTCGATATCGTATCGTTATCAGTTAGACCCCGACGGTGCGCGTTATTAACGTTCCGTCGTATATTCGGGGTATATCTGGGTCAGACCGAAATATTTCGTTAGTTGTTTACGTTATCGAAACAAACGGCCGGGTAACTCATAATTCATTGAAATACGTTGTTCACGAAACAACCGGCCCCCGACGAGAAACGATGTTTCCGCCGATCCTATTGTTTTATCATCCTACGGGTAACCGTTTTATTGTTACCGTTTTCGATTACGCCGAAACTGTTGATGTAGGTCGAGACCGAATTCTATTCCCTCACTTGGCCGGCTATTTCCATCGAAAGTGTGTCTTTCGGTTTAAATCTGCCCTCTTTTAGAACCTTACCCCTTTCTACAGTCGACCAAGACCGAATAATTGCGTTAATCCGACAATTATTTACGAGCCAAGCAAATTTCACCCTTAAGGAATATACAAGTTTCTAGTATTATAATTTTAAGAAGTATATAGGGATTATTTTATATCAAAATAAAAATTTGACATATTAAAGCTTCCATAAATACTTAGGAACGCCCAGCCTTTAAATTTAACTCACGTTTCCAAAATGAACATTGTAATATAATATAGTAATTCGAGTCAGAGATTTTTCCCGTGAATTTCGAGTGAACATTAATTTGCGGGAATATTGAGTGGAACGTAATTAGAGTACATGCTAATTGTACGAGCACAATCGAAAGGATGGAATTAACGGAGAGGCGAAAAGGGTGGTGAAACGGGAGAAGGGTCGATTGTTGAACGATACCGCGAAAGGTCACGGCTTTTCTTGACAAATGGCAGCCTTGCGCCACCACTGATGGACTCGAAATGGTATCTCGGTGGTCTGTGGGACGACCAACGTACACGAGAGTACATTTTGACCACTCCAATTGTGGATCTGTTTCCGGAACTATATAGTGCGCAGTTAACTGGTCCGTTGGGAGTTTCTAAGACACCCTAATAACCCTTTCGTTGATAACTCTTTGACCATAGTCCCCTTTCATTCCCGTATTAACTTTTCAACGCCAAATTTCCAGCTTGTATATTATTTGTATAATTATCTAATCGGTAATTGTATCACCCTTGAAAGCAGAAAGCCTTTTCTTGCTATGCTAAATGTGTATCAAATATTCGAGCTGATAACACGGTGTATCATAAGTAACCAACACGCTTTTGATATTGGAATTAATGCGATTCCAGAGTAGAGAACGATAAGAGGTTTTTCGAATCGAGTATCATATTTATCTCGATATATTTTTATCATAAATGCTAGAAAATGTCAAGGTTGCAAAATGATGGAAATGAAATGGAACGATATCGAAATGTATCTGATATAAGTAGATAGGGAAGTTGTGGTCAGCCAAGGATACCAAGAAAGAAATCGATCTACCTCGTGCTTGGGAATAATCTGAAACCCAATTTCGAAAGATTAATAGGCTTACTGACAGCAGTTGACCTTTGCTTCTTTACAAGATTAAAAGCAAATAGGCAAATATGAACGTATCGATTCGTCGCCAGCTGTCCCGTCCCAAATATCTACTTCCCTTTCCATAATAACAGATACAAAAATCACCCTGAGTGTATTTGGACGTTTTTAAGTTTCCAAAATAAATATGTCAAGTTTTTAACTTTTTGTATAAAAGTATCACAAAGAGCCTGGAAATTTGTATTCCTCGAAGTAAGAAATCAGTTGAAAGTAATTCAGCGTGGAAAGGGTTAAATGTATCGCACGAAAGCAATCGGTTTATCGAGATAGGTGTGCGGAGACGGGGTACAGAACGGTCGATATACCGAGGCAACGGATAGCACGGTTATATTCCAAACTGATAATCAGCGATAAGCCGTGGTCGATCGATAATCGAGGGGCTTGGCACGTGAACGACTCATCGTGCGTGTAACCGCGCGTCCACGGGACGAAATTGTCCGAAATGAAGGGACAGGTCGCGGACCATTTCCCCTCGTCGCATTTTCTCCTGAAATTCTTTTCACAGAACGAAAACTAGGTCGGCACATTTTAAACGTTTCAAACTCTCTATACCTTCAAACGAATAAACCATTTATATTAGAATTTAAGTGGGTCTTACCACATATGTCTGTTTTCACTGTGCCAATCAACGTATTAATATGTTAATGTTTATAAAGGGTTAAATATTGAAAATTGAATATTATTTTGATACTCTAAAGTGGAAATGAAACTGAGAATTTAGATACTTGTACTCTGGATAATAATACTTGAAATGCGTCTGACTATGTACGACTCTGTTCTACTGCGGCGCAGTAGTAACAGTCAATACTTAACGCGACATACCAAACTAAAGCCAGCAAACGCTTCAATTTATCATTCAAATCTGCAGAAAATTTTGTTCCGATTATAAAAGGAATTTTGAGAAGAAAGATGGCTCTACCTTCCTTTGTATCTAAGTTTGAAAGGGCAGAATTCTTTCGTCTATATTGGAAGCGATCTCGAAACGTAACCGGGGACGATAAACTCCCGAAGAGAATGGTGTCTGTCTGATGCAGTGCAAAATCTATTTGGGATGGAGATAAATTTTTAACCGAACTGTCGATGCAGTCGTATCTGGAGCACGGTATTTCCGTCGAAACGCAAACAACGAACAAATGCATCCAGTCGTCGATTTCTGCGCGCTTTCCCTTTCTCGCCCGCTTACTCCCTTCTATTTTTCATCCCCCATACAAGATCCGTCAACCTGTCTTTGTTTCCATGCTCCTTTGTCTCTTCTTTTTTTAACGCGTTCAATGCAATTGTATAAATTAACCCTTCTCCCCTGAATTCTTATTAATTCATGATTTTTCTCAAATTTCTATCTTTGTCAATGGAAGATTAGCAGTCAATTGATCAGACATTTAAAGAAAGTTACTTATTTGCAAGAATACCGTCGAATTAGTCCATAATCGGTATCGAAATCGACATTTGAAAATGCTGAAACTTTTGGAAACAAAGAAATCAAGCGCAGAACTTGCACAACTCGTCCACTCAGTTAATTCCTGTCACCTATCGAATTACCGACCGCAAAACTTTCCTTTCGAAAGTCCATTTCCACTAGCTATCAGATACTCCCGCCCTCGACTCGCTGAAACTCTCTTTTTCTTCGCCCGTTTTCTTCGCTCCTCCTTTTTTTTCTCCCGTTCCTTCTTCCACGAAGCCCGATTGTCCCTGGAAGTCCGTCCCGATTTTCGGACTTCGTATTAGTAGCCGGACATCGGACAACACCGATGCACATTCCCCTGATCGACCACGTAACGAGAATCCGACCAAACGACCGAATCCTTCTTCTCCATCCCTCCCTTATTCTTTCTCTTTCGCTATCGTCGATTAATTTAACCGAATCCGCTCTTTATCGAGGTCGAGTAAAAAAGATTTGGGACAGAATGAAATTTGGAATATTGTACGGAGCTTTTCAAGATTATATAAAACTCCAGGAAGTTTGAAGAATCACGAATACATGGAAGTCCTATCAAAAATTTCTGCAATTATATAAAAGTCCGATCTGGACTGGAAATCTGGAAAATTTGGACCACCGTGACAATACGGGAAACAAAATGAAACGGTGAACGAAAGAGACAAAAAAAGGGGATGAAACGGAAATGGAAATGGGTAGGAAACAGAACGGTGGAAACGTAATCGAGGCGAGTTAATTAACCGAATCAAACTATACGCTGCCAGTATTTCAATTCGAATGTTTCTGGTTGTACGATCAAAGGGCGGGACAACGTGGTATTGTCGAAAGGGAAACGGGATAAAATGCGGGATAACTAAGGAAAAAAGTAATGGATCGAACCGGGTTTTTCGTTCGGTCACGTGAAAAGTTCTTTTGAAAATCTCTACCGAGTCCTTCGTGTAGAATTACAAACATGTCCCATATGTTAAAACAGATCCCAATTCAATTGACAACATTTTTAAACAATACTCAAATTTCGAATTTCCATTAGGCGTTTATTAGTTAATTTATGCCCTTCTGGTAACATTATAAAGGAGGTAAGATTAATTTCATCGAACAATGCAATCCATTCGGCAACGTTTATGCTCCTCCTGTAAGCTCATCGAGCGTTTCGATCCGATAAGGATTTTAATGAACACCTTTGATTTATCATTTTCCAATTCCATTAGAGGGAAGAAAAGATTAATTTCGCTAAGTAATTTATACGATTTTAGCGACGTTAATGTTCCAACCGAGCTTGCCAAGTGTCCAGATACTTAAGAACGATAGTGCACGATCGAAATCCCTAACACCCCTTACCCTTCGTCTCCTTTCCATTCCGCCCCATCGCGCGCCACGACCTACCCTTACTTTCCCCCCGAGTGCGAATTATCATCGTGCCTGACGATCTCTCAAAGCCTTTCCAAAATTACTTACGAAACTCACAGACCCGTGTGCTTGAAAATTAGTTTCGACGAAAGTCTTCCCCGAAGCATCGGGGGTGCGCGCAGTTTCTCAATTCATTTCATTAAGCCACGTTTACAGTGGGAACATTTTCGAAAATTCAAGACATTCGCAGACGAAGGAACCGAACCCTGCGAACGAAAATTAGATCGTTTGTTTCGATAAGGAATTGTTTGAAAGTTTTACTTCACCCAAACTTTCAGTGAGCTGTTATTTATTCATTAGATAAAAATGTAATTCGTTATTTTCTCGATAAGAAGATAATAATTTTCAGCGAGCAGGAGCCTTGTATTCTCACGACCCCCATTCGGTTTGACTAAAAGCGAGAATGTATATAGATGGATAAAACTGGGCGAGGATAACAAGGTCGGTGCTCTTTCTACCGAAAAAGTGGCTGTCCTTCGAAAGCAGAGTTTTCGTTTTTAGCAAGTCGTTTCTTTTGTCGGGTAAATGGTGTAATTCCGTTTCGAACCGATGCCCACCAATTCGCTTTTATTTCCCTTTATACGCGCCATCCTATTTCACTAATTTTGCGATTTGGGACAAAGCTGTTCGAATTCTATCCAACACAAATATTTCTCTCTTATCCTGCACGTTACAGTATCCCATTTACTACAATTTACAATTCTATCAAAAAACTGTTTTGTTAATTATTTGATATTAGAAAATTTGAGGTGCCGCAAGTAGGCACAGTGATAAAAGTAAAGATCGAGGCAGACATTCGTCACGATTCGCGGTGACCGGGTTAAGAAGGCACCGCTTAAAGAATCGTCCCGTCGACAAGCCAATTCGATTTAACTGTCCGTTATAGAAAGTATGATACTGGCTGGTCGATGCTTTCTATTTCGAGCGATATTCGGTCGAGTATTAAAGGCGCTACCCTCCGCCCTATGTCAACTGGGTCATCGAGCCTCGTATTAAAAGAAACTACCAGGCCATCTATGAATATTCCATTTATTTATTTACACGCCAAACGACCCTTTTCCCTGTACAATGCATGCCAGTGTTTCTTGCAATTCTGTTACGATATTACATCGGCAAACAAATTTTCTCTTCTGGCATATTTGCCAACATTAATAATATTCTTTTATCGTTCGGAAGAAAATTTAATCGATTTTGAGGTTGAACAATTTGTAATTGGTGGGAAAATTAATGAAAAGTTTCGAACGCCTGCGAATATTATCGAAATTATTTCTGGCGCGTTGCAAGGTAAAAATTTCAACGAATATGGAATATTGATGAAGAAACTTGCCGCGCGTTTAATATTCAACTTTCATTACAAATATAACAAGGGATTAATTCGAAAAATGTATAAACATCGAAAATGCTCGACACGTTTCCGCGAGAATCCATGAATTTACGAACAGAATAACATCGACCGAACGGAATCGTGTTTCCGATTGACGTTAACCAAGCCCGGGGGCCAGAAATATGTATCTCTGAATCTTCCAACACCCTCCCCTTGAGTCACCGATCGAACTTATCTGGAGATCAACATCAGCCCTGACGCAGCCGTAAATTACTAAGCCCGGCGAGATAGCATTCGAGAAAAATAAGAGCAAGAAGGAAAGGTCGCTTTACATGCGATTTATAGGTCGATTTAACGACGCCTGGACTCGTGGCGAAGGACGGCGCCAGACTAGCCCAGACTATCGATTCGATTCGATTCGATTGCCGAAAAATGGTAATGCGGTCGAGCAGAACGGCGAGCTGCCTCGAACTTGCTACGGGAAGAAAAGGACGTCTCAATTTCGTTGCTATGCCCTATAGGAATGCGGAAACCAGGCTACTCCATGAAAACGGACGGAATTTCCTTCCGGCTACGAATGGAGAACCTTCGAGGTGCTGCTTCAACCAAAATAAAGAAATCTTTTCCTTTCGAACTACCTTCTTCTATTTTCCTTTTTGAAATTTCCTCGAGTTCATTTAATAGGAGATATAGAAACTGGAAACACTGAATAATCTATACCCTATTAATTATACAAAATATAGAAAATTGAAAGAAATCAATGATTTATACCCAGTGTAAATACAAGGGAAACCATTGACTATACATTTTACGTGCAAGGGATACATCACGAACAGAAATCCGTGATTCATTGTAGCTGCATTAAATCCATTCGCATAATCAGAGAGCAACGTATCACCCCTGCCATTAATTACGAGGCTGTATAACACACATTCATCAAGTTGAACGGTTCAGGGAGCTGTGCGCAAATTCGTCGAGCAGGTAGAAAATTGGTAAACGATCGTGTCAACGTTTCGAATATAAAAAGCAACGTGAACGTAAGAAAACGATAATTTATGATTAATATACAGCCAAGGCTGCAGAATTAAAGATAATATGGGTTTATTGGATTATTTTCTAACTTCACAGGTAAAAATGGCTCGAAACTGATCGTTCGAAATGTAAATGGCCGATTAAAGAGCGGAATACGATAAAGATGGATTAAGAAAATGAAAAGCTTCGAGGAAAACAGTGAAAGCTCCGAAGGTGGAGTTTCTCATTCAGCTTGCAGGGGAAGAATTAATTTTCAAGGCGGGCTAACTTCTTGATGCCGAGTTAATCCAAGTTCGGGATACCCTTGTCCCCCTCCCTCTCCCACAGAAACTTCGGCCCGAGGAATTTGAAATTCGCAATATCATAACCGGCTCTCGAAGATCGTCGTCTAAGTAAAATGGATTCGTGAATTTATACCGAATTTCGAAAGCTTTCAGCTCGTCGATTTAACCTTCCCGGGGAGCAGCAACGTCGCGGAAAAAGCAATTGCTTCTGTCAGCGACGATCTCGCAAAACAACGATTCCATTTGCGATACGAAATGAAGAAATTTGCCTCGTAACACGGTGTCGCGTTGCTGCTGTACTATCGCGATACCGACGCGACAAATTTCACAGGTATTTTTAGTTTCGATCGTTTCACCCCTAATCCAAATTGCTTTCTTATCCAATTAAAATTAGAATCAGGTTGGATCAGGGTTTGATTTTTCTCGGGATAAGAAATTATTGGCGGCTCCTTTCGGTAAATATTTAACCAACCGAATCGCGAGATTAATGTCTGTATTTGTTTTAATACGGCGGCAATAAAATCGTAGGGAGGGAAGTTAATACGGTCTGGACGAGTTGTGGGGAAACCGAGCCATTGAATAATCACTTTTGTAAGACGTTCTACTTCTATTCTTCACCGTCTACGCGACACGACGAACAAAAGATATTGAAGTATCATAAGAATGAACGACCGCGTCGAAAGCTGGTGAAAGAAACGATGAAAGTTCGCTAACCTTTTGTCTATCCTTCCTAAAAATCATAATAATTCAACGTATAGCAAACTAAAGGACCAAATTATCACGTGGCAAACTAGACATAACAATTTCAAATTTAATTTAATACATAAGTAAAAATAGGACAACGAATATCAGTGAGAATACCATAACAAATCGAATGAAAACAAAGAATATCTCGCGACCGAACAAAAACAGTTAGCCAGTCGTCACGCTAGAACGATAATTCGTATTATAACGTGGTTGGTCAGACGCGTCTGTTTCCACTGAACCAGTGAACTCGCGTTAAGTCCGCGGGGGTACGTTGGTGAAGGTTAGTAAAGGGTATCCGCGGGGGAAATTGTAGCGGTGCGCCAGGAGACTTTGACGACCGCTGCACACGAGGGTGTGTGTGCGTTGCACACCGTGCGTCGAAAAGCCACGGGTAACGTCGACGACTTTGCTGCTTCGCGAAAGCAAGCCTTGCGTTCGAGATCGATGAGGAGGAGAAAGAGCAAAAGAGATAGAGAAATTGCGAGCGAGAGAGACGGCGAGAGCCGCTCTGCGGCCTAACCCTTGCGTTTTATCGAGCCGTGGGCACACGACGCGAACGGAACAGCCACGAAAAAGAGAGAGCCAGAAAATACGCGAGACCCGAACGATCGACGAGGAACGACAAACATACACCTGAACTTAGCCGCGTATTCGACCCGAGCGTCTATCCGAGCGATTCGTGTTCAAAACATATATTTCGCCGCACCATGTGTAGAAAAACGAAAACATTCGAACGGGTATCGTTGATACAATGAACAATGACTCACCTTCGATGTAACCGGATGCGGTCGAACGATGTAGCCGAGGATACAACCGTGGTAGCCTGGGTAGCTCGAGTTAAAACAATGTACGAAGGAGTCACCGGCGAGGACGACGACGACGACGTCCGTACGAGTCTCACGTTTAGACTACGTGGGTCTGCCCGGTCGTCGGTGGCGGTGACGCTAGTGACGACGACGGTGGTGGTGGTGGTGGTGGTGGTGGTGGTGGCGGTGGTGGTGGTTGTGGTAGGGGTAGGCTGGTGGGGGGTTAGACGGTGGTGGTAGTTGCTTTCTGCCCTCGAAAGAGGGAAAAAGAAGAAAGGAGAGACAGAGAAAGACGGGAAAAAGACCGATGGAGATCGAAGTCTCGTGGCAAACGGTCGTAGACTGAGTGAACCCGAGTTTCCGACTGATGCGACGACCGAGCGGTACGCGACGTCGACGGTGGCGCCTCGCCACGGGGGGTTGTAGAATCACCATCGATCCATTGAAAATGGTATGAGGTGAAAGCTGAGCGGGAACGGAGGAGGCCGATCGGAGGGGTGAAAGAGGGAGAGGAAGGGTTGCCAACGGCGGCGGAGGGTCGAAGAGGGGTGCACGACCAACGGTACCCTAGCGTCGACGCTTGCAGAGGAAAAGGGAGAGGGAGAGCGACGAGTCGAGTTGGGAAGAGGGCGGGGCGTAAGCGTACCACACGTTCCTATCTCTATGTCTATGCCACGGTCCTTCTCCTATCTATCTGCTCCCTCTTTTATTTACTCTTCTAGCCTACCCCCGTCCGATTCGTACAAACGTTCGTCTATGTTTTGCGTACACGCATTAGTATTGTTTCTCCTTCGCACTATTTTCATTGCCATTTCTATCTTTTCTTGTTTTCATTCTGTTACCATGTGTGGATTTGTTTCAGTGCAGGGTAAATTAAAGGTATCGAAAGCTATGCTGTCGAAAGATACCTACCACCCTTACCTTCCTTAATAATCCTTAACATATTACTTATATTGTTAATGTAACAATTCTTAATGCGATTATATATCCTCGACAATGACAGCATTCACTATTCGTCTTACTGCGCACGTCTTTTTCGTCCGCGACGACGAATGAGTCGAGATTTGTCTGATTCGGTATCGGGGAAACAAAAAGGGATATTATGTTTTGTCGCAATCAGAATCACGGGCTACGAAGCGACAATAAAAGACGTTCACGTACGTAACACACATCGCCTTGGGATCCATTAAGTAAACGCAACTTCTCTTGCCGAGCTGTCGTACACATACACACACTCACATGCATACGTACACGTGTACAATGCGAGACGTTTTCCAGTCGAAAGTCGTCCGTGGAAAAATGCAAATCTGGGTCAACGTTATTCTGAATTGGAAACTGACAGAGAAATGAAAACGCGGACAAAAGTTAGCACGATATTTCTTTCCTTTCTCCGTTTCTTTATTTTCATTTTCTTTTTTTTTTTCTTTCTTTCTTTTTTTTATTTCGAGATCGTCTTTAAAACCTAGCCGACATTTATATCGTAAACAAAAGGAAGAGAAAGAGAAAGATATCATTATACCGGCGGGCAAAATAAATGTCTGCGTCCGTCAACTTTTACTTCGTTCCGGTTTATTTGGTGGAAATCTCTCGGTATTTAGAATATAATACGCCGGAAACGCATTTGGCTCGAACAAACGGCATTTCGTGGACAACGTCAGCCCCGGAATTATTTCGTTGACGCTTTGACGGTTACACGCTTTACGAGATCAATCGTAATTTTTGTATTTCTTCTTCGTATTGAAAAGAGGGACGGTGTTATTGGCGGAATTTTGACGTACCAGGATGGATGCTTAAAACGGAAAATTAATGGCGCGAGATGGCTTCACTTTATCTGTCGTTGTCATGTAAATCACGAATATTTCCACGACAAACCGATGGCTTTCAAACTGTGCCCCGGATCCCGCGATAGATATAACAAATAATAAATTTTGCTTTGATCCACCGACGCTTGTGCTTGAAAATATAGTATTTTCGTGTATTAATACCGTAAAGGTTAATTTAAAGCGAATAGCTAGCGATATGACACGGAATCTGCAATAATGCATTATTCAATAATTAAAATATAACATTTGTCTGAAATACCAGGTTGGTTCAGTTATTATCCAGTCAGATTAATAATTCTTTAAAATATTTCTACTAACTCCTGCGTCCACACAAAGACTTTATATTATTTATTTTCAAGAATAAGAAAATTTACATTACGTGGGGTTGAATGAATCAGGGAGACGGGCAAAGGATATAAAAAACACGAAAGATTAGAAATTTGACTGGCGGCAAGTTACGTCGAATCAAAGATTAAACGTCGAGACGTGTAAACAGAAATGGTACAGACAAACGTGTCAGATGCATCTTGCCAAAGTCCTTACGCAAAATCATGGAACGAGGAGCGTGTCGTCGCAGGAAGGCCGGAAATTACGTAATTTCCTTACATTCTGCGACGTGTTAAACGCTTTATACGAGACACCCAGCCATCACCACCTCGGAATATCGAATTCCTAATCGAATCAATAATTACGAGATATACCGCGTTAAAGGAAGGAACTGAAAACGCTTATCCACCGCTGCGCGACAGTACAACGTTTTCCTTTCTTCCCCCGTCCATTTTCCGCGGCGAGGCAGAAGGAAATACACACGGTCCGCGTACGAGAAAAATGAACGGCAATATGTTTCTCTTGGAAAAGGAAGAAGAATACAAACATCGATCTGTAATTTTACAAATTCAATTGCAATGTAATAATTCCGGCTTCCTGTTTGATCAAATTTATTGGATTTTAGGTTGAATGAACGAACGGAAATTAAATAAAATTCGTGAAAATCAACGATTTTCGAAAATAAAATAAATAATATTGTCGGGTGGTTTGTTGCTCGAGAATTAATTTCTTGCAGTTAACTTTTGGTATATATCTGTTTTTTAACTTGCTGTGCGTTAATATCAATGGATACACCAATCAAGAATAAAGGGTCAAAATTGTTCACTGATCCCTAATTTTCAAAACAAATTGATACTGTAAGATAATCAATTTTTGACCGCCACAGTAGAAACGGACGTGCACAGTCAGACAATAATTACGTTATTAACCGTCGAACGAAGTCAGATCAATCTCAATTTAGACTCATATAACAGTATATAATATTTAACAATCTAATTAAAATTTGACGTATTAATTTTATACCACAGAATAATATAGAGTATAAAATAAAATTTGAATTATAATTATCTCGATGATCCACCACTTTCGGTTCCAAATTCGTGGATTCATTGGCGACCAACGTGACGATCAAAATATTAGGATTCAGTTAATTTGTTGAATCGAGAATGGTCGAATTAAAGGGAATAATTCCAGGAAGATAATCATGTTTTCTCGGTTTTCGGCATGCTTATCACGGTCCACATAATTCCGAGACTTATAGCTGAGCGTTATACCACCAACATGGATTTGCACTTCGCCAGTCCCACGACGTGATTCCGTGCACCATCTCCTGGAACCAAAGTCTGCCGGGCCAACCTGAAACACTGACAATCCATATACATACCGACTTCATAAAATGTACACACATCCGTCATATACTTTAATAATATCGTAAACTTGCCACCATGTATATTATTGGATAAGTACAAACATTCCATCAGAAATTGAAATCAAATGTGACTTTGACGTTTGTTAAAAGCCTGCTTGCTTAATCAATTTTCTAATTAAAATGAAAAATCTAAAACGAGTCATTGTGATTGAAACTTTTTTGGATTTGCAAGGTTTGACATTTTCCATACAATTTATTCATATTTTTTTGCCAGTCGGTTCGCGAGGGATTAAATCCCCGTTAATCGTCGAATCGTTTGCAATTCGCGGGTACATTAAAGATATCCCCTTTAAACATAGTTCAAAGTGAGCAGTAATTTATTGATCCACACCGCGTGTTCAATCCGCTTTTCACAGATTAAACGAAAGGTTCGCTTAACAAAGAGTTCGTTCTCTCTTTTCTGCTTTTCTTTTTTTTTTTCATTTTAAATATGTATACCTGCTTTTGTACGACGATGATATTTTGACGAAAGTATAACGTCCGGACTGGGAAAGATATCTAGCCAGCATAAAACTTCTTGCGGTCCTTTTAAAATTGTTGAAGACAAAAATGAGGGTAGTTTTTCGTTTTCAACCTTTGTTACATTTGAATGAGAAATTTTGCAGTCTGGATGCTACCCTACGATGTTTATTCTCGTCTATATAATAATAGCGAATATAAAAGAGATCTGAGGCTTAAAATTGTAGAAAATATTGAAGAATATCAAGAATAAATAAATTAAAGAAATCCCAACGTTATGGAATCTCTGAATGGATAACAACAGCAATCAAAGTGATGACATTTTCACAAAATATTAACATTGATATAATTAGCAGTGTAGCGGATCGAATCGTGTTTTGAACTTAAAATATTGAACTGTTTACAGGGAACGGGGCTCCGTTCGATGTTTTTATAATAACAAGGACGAGACTTGCGGACGACACAATCGACCAGTAAGAAATTTCACACCTGCTACCTTGGCGGACACGTGTGGACACACGTTCTTACGAAGATGTGCAAACGGACGTAAGTAAATTGTAAACACCCTTTGACTATCGAGTGTAAGGAACGAAATTCGACTGAACGTCCAATCCGACTATCCTAACACGTATATTAGTGTACGTGGAAGATGTTGGACGGAGGTGCTCGTCAACCTGGAAAATTACGCGGCTTCCGCTCGCATTTAATTCATTAACAATTTCCTCGTAACGTTGTTTCGCGTTTTAATTAACGAGCGCATGGAACGTCCTTCTTTGATATACAGTACGGCACGATGAAAACGTGTTAACCTGTCGATTTTATGGGGGTAAAATGGCGCTGAAAATTCGACCAGCAAAATTTATTGTCAAGCTAATGGTTGTGGCATAATCGTTACGAAATTAATAACTAAAATAATTGTCTAATCGTCGAAGACTTCGTCCAACCCTATCTTCGAAATGTTGAAATCGAGATTAAAAAGCTTGCGAATGATAAGATTTCAAAGTTCTCGAAAAAGAAAATTAAAGTTTCTCCAAAACAGGATCAAGAGAGCTGATGAAAGTCGATAAAGATAGAGGATATTCGATCAAATTTCAAAGTTCTCTAAATAAACTCCGAAAATTCCCTAATTTTCCGCTATAAAAATAGTTTTAACGATGGGAAAAAGGAAAAATTTCCCAAGAAAAGATTAAAGAACGTTAATGAAGACGATCAAGATAAAAGGTTGTGTGCGATGAAATTTCAAAGTTTCTTGGGAAAGAAGAAAAAAAGAAGAAGGTGGAAAGAAATGTTAAGATGCAGGTGGTCCGACCTAATACACTTCCCGGTGATGAAAAATTGCTTCGAATGAAAAGCAATAACCGCATTCTTGGTGGCGGTTGGTTTAATAAAAGACGGTTTAGAGGCTGTGCCGAAAGGCATCGATCGGGAATATTAGATTTCATCGGTTTCGCGTTTACGCAGGCCATCGTGAGAACATTAACGGCCGTCGACGGTGACACGGTGTGCGTCGCTGGCTTAATTAAACTTTAATTCACTTTAATGCATCTGCGATCGCATTTCTCGACTGTCAAACTCTATGCTACAGATTCGAAATGAACTTGTTGATTTTCTGCCTCCATCCACCTTCTCAAAACTGTGCAAAATTATTTCATTTCTAAATTCTAAGTTTATTCATTCGTGCTATTCTAATTAATATTTTAGCAAACGAAATTCCGTCGCTTCTATCATTTCGAGAATATTGATTAAACAAATTTTTGTCTTTGTTTATTCTAAGACATTGAAAATTCAATTCGTAAAACAATTGCAAAACAGTTTGAAAGGAATTCAAGCGACCTCCGCCAGAAGAAAGGACAACTGAAGAGAATGAAGTTGATAACAGAGATGTCTACAGTATCGATTCGGCCGAATTCAAGTGTATTATTTCAAATTAAATCGAGCATTTAAACAATTCGAAAAATTCCAAGATGCACCGGCTGACATATCGGAAATTTTGATGAATACTTTACTGTATCTCTGTTTAATATATATTGAATTATTTCTATCTTGAGAAACAGAAGAATGGGAATAAAAAGGAAAAAGTTGACAGGATCCGTTGTATTGTTCTTAGTTTATAAGATACTGTTTTGCATTTTAGCGGAACTTCCTTCGTTTCAATAATAAATGCGACAGGAAAGATGTTGCAGTCTCGTGAATCAAGGATACAAAATAAAGAAATAGATGGCAGATAAAATATAATAGTAATTGCCTGCGGTGTTCTTTCAATGATATTCGCGATACAAACATCAATAGCGCGCTGAGTTGAAATTTTTGAATAAAATCATTTTATTATAAGTCGTCAATTTCGTAACAAGCGCAAATATTTTCGTTATTACTCGAATATGCGATTCGATGCTGAGAGAAGTAACGCAAACAAACAATTATTTTACAAGACAGCCAAGTGGAAAATAAACACGGGCCGAAACGAAACTAGAGACCATAAAAATCGATGTCTCTCTTATATTTATAAGGTGACGTAAACCTGTGTCGAAATTGTGCGGTGACTGGCGAAAAAAAGAAGAAAAAGGTTGATGCTCCAAATCAGAATCGGTGATTTTAACGCGGAGAACGTGTCGAGAAGTTTCACTTTGTGTGTTTATTTCGTTTATTCCATTAAAATCCTTGAATCTCATCGAACCGAAAATGCAAAAATTTTGCGGGTGTTATCTGTGCGTGGGTGACACTTTTATACATTTTTATTTTCAAAGGAAACACGAGCGAATCTATTTATTTTCACCTCTTTCGTTAATCTGCTACATTTTAATACGAATAAAATTGGAATTTCGTGTCAAGAAGTAAAGTCCACGGTGAACTAAGGGGTTAATACTTTTTGTCGCAGTCTAATACGAATATATTGCGTATTTTACATTTAAAAATTCTCGCTTTTATAGGGATTAACGTTGTGAAATAAAGTTGAAATAAAAGTTGAAAAATATTTCATGTTCGCGAGTTGGGTAATTCAATGATTTAATAATTTGTTACCCTCGGTACGTTAACCAAAATAAAGGATTGTTGTCGACACTTTCGAGGAACATTTCTATGAAATAAACACGAAGAAACCTTTGACCAGTCACTTCCTCGAGTTATGGTATGCATCGAGTGAGAGGAAAGTTTAGAATTCATCAAGGACGATCCTCTTCGCATCTTTCCATTAAATCACCACATTTATGATGGTGAGAATAGAAATGTTGCCATAAACGATCATACAATTAAACAATATTCCTCGGATAATTAGGAACGGAGAATTATGATTCTATAACGCAAGAAACCATCCACGCTCGAATACAAAATTTCTAATAAAAATAAGTTTCACTTGCATTCGATAAATATTTATTGGAACGATATAATGCGATAGAAAATTTGATTATCGAAGGTATTAAAAAATGATTGAGTTGGTAATTGAATTTGCAACCCTGGGACACCTCGCGTTCCATACGACTCCTTGAAGAAGATTCTTTCGAAGGATATCACAAAGTACGTATTATAGAATCTCGTACATAGAAGATACTCATTAAAGTCATTACCGAACGCACATTATTGCCAGACACTTTAACACAAGAAGAAGAAGAAGAAAAAAAAGATTCCATCATACCCTTTTAAAAGAATATAGGAGACCTTCGATGCTCCATAGATCGCGATCTCTAATAAGACTTGAATCATGCGTTACAAGTCCCTCGATCTGACACCGTTTCCTTTAACATACCTACATTTTACACTTTATAAAATATTCTTCATCCTGGCACCATCGATGAATCACAAAACGCTTCTGTCAAAGATAAACGATATGTAATTACCACGAGTTAAAGTCTACATACTTTCGAGGACGTAGAAATAGTAAATTATTATATTATTTATGATAAATGTTGGTAATATAAATTGTAAAGAAGTAGGGAATATTAATGAGAAATATTGAATATTATTTAGAACTTTTTCCCACCCATCGTTTGAAAATTCATGATGTAATACGAGTATAATGGAAAAATTGTTCGCATAGTTGTTAAAATTAATTAAAGAATATTGAGACAGAAAGTTGGATATCAGAAGCCGAACATCAAAGTGAAACAAACGAAAATTCAATAGCATAGAATCGCATCCGAACGATCGAAATCGAATTTATGCTGTGTAATTATCAAAGTAATTTAGCAAACACGATAGACTAGGGGATTATTGAACGGCCGATGCGGCAACGATATCAAAACAGTGATAATCAGTGCGTAGAATATTAGATTCCAGCGTACATCCCGAAACTAATTTTCTCCGTGAAAGTATTAATTGCATTTCGCCTCGCGATACATCTGATCTTCTTTTTTCAATTTATAAACAGTTTTTGACTGCGAACAATTGGTCCTTTAAATCAAAATCAATTTGCTAATTTAGATGAAGATGAATATTTTTTTGAGGAATACGATCCTGTTGATTCGCCACTTTTGTAATCCACGTTTCGTTCAACTGGGTTAGAAGAATTTACCATAAACTGGGTCGACGTAATTACTCAAATTACCGTCAAACCCTGTTCTACCGTTTACAAAACACGATCGTGAACGATGCTTGTCGTTGAACGTGATCGTCGTCGGCTATTTGCATCGAGCATCCCTTCACGGTTCCTCCAACGCAATGCAAAACTGTCGATTCAATCTTCGATACAAGTGAAACCCTCCAAAACCATTAAAAATGCTCCATTTCGGAAGGTAAATACTGTTACCAACCTGCCAATTCAATCTACAACATTCACAACTTGTTTCCGTGTACTTAGTAGAGCACGGACAAAACGAACCGTGTAAACTCATCTCCCTGTGCCTTTCGCGGTTCTCACAATCTTTTACATCGAAGGCGAGCTGCTCTTTCCATGCGTCGTAATAAAGGATTGCCCGCTCTATAGATCCAAGGATACAGAGTAGCTACTTACATTTCTCGATCGTAGATCGCTTAGAAATTTCTTCATCTTCTTTCGCTGATGTAACTGAAGCCAGACTTGACATCGTATACTTGGACAGTGTCGGGTATCGTAAGCTTCCCCAGGGAACATGCTGATACTCTATGGACTATGGTATTCGAAAGTCACCAGGCATTCTGAGTAGGATTGCTACTTATTTGGATTTGCTGATTTGCTTGTTTGATAAGTTAAATTAATTTAACAAAATTGACTAAGATTTCTACAATACGTAATAGCAATTCGTACGGTAATTGAACTCTGGACCAATTCCACGAAGAAAGTATAATTGAAACAAGCTTTCTCGTGCATTCCTACGAAAAATCGAGGAAAAAAGAATTTCATGCGTCCACCAAGTACGCATCATTGTTGCATTTCTCGTAATAGCTGGCCGTTTCCTGTTCGCCGACAAAACTGTAACGCGCCGCCCATTAACTGTAATTTCCTGTTACTTCGATCTGTTTAAGGTATCGGTAATTTAATATTATTACTGAAATTTCCTCGTCCCATTAACGTGAATGATGATTAATTGATATAAGAACACTTAATTTTTATACTAATGTTACTAGGTAACCTATACCCAGTCTACGATCTGGTAATATAATTATTTCAAACACGGTAATCTATTAGCCTTCATTTACCACATCCATCATACTTTCTAGTTAATAAAATAACGAGAAAAGAAATTTGTTGCAATTGAAAATATCTCATTGTTCTATTGGTGTGGATCGTTCTTCGGCTAGAATGATTTATTTCGACGACAATCCGACTTAATTGCATCCACTGAGGTGATTCCATGGAAGAAAGATGGCAGATCGTGAACGTAACGCGAGTGAAGGCTACCATAGTCCAGATATTCAAGAATCAAGGTCATTCTTACGAACGAACCGGCGTACCGTGCAATTTCGCGGCGGTAACAGTAGAATTACAATTGGTCAACAAACAATTTACCGTTTCTCCCCTTTTTTCTTCCTTCTTCCTTTTCACCCAACGACCGTTGCTTGTTTCCTGTGACACATTTTTCGCGAAAGTGGTGTACCGCGTTTCCCTGCATTCTTCTTTTCTCTTCTTCAAAAATCAAACCATCAACCCATTACAATTAACGCTAGAATCGGCGATTTTTGATCGAAAAGATAACAAAGGTGGAAGTAAGGGTTATTAATTGGTGGTCACGTTTCCTGTACGCAAGTCGTGCATGCAATCGGTGGTGGTTACCTGTTCGGTTGATATCTGGCCGGTTGCATGCGAGTCCGCGTGTGCAATTGTGCGCGGGTCAAGGAGTTCGAGTGAAAGTATTAAATATCAGCGACCACCGTGTAGATCTTCCACACAGCCGGCGTTTCTTTTCTTCGAGGTATCCACGATCGGTGCGACTTTCTTAAAATCTCGTCAATGAACTTTGCTCGAGTCTGCGATGCCACTAGTGGTTAACCCTTCGCGGACAAACAAGATTGTGGTAGTAATTTTATTTTTCTATCATTATTTGGCGATGTACAAGAGAAAATTTGAAGTATTATTAGTCGTTGGTATTCGATTCGCTTGAATCGTCGCGAATTTATCAATTTTGTTCATTTGAATGCAACCAGAGGTTGGCTGATGTTGGGTCCTAAGAAGCTGCGTTCTCACGTCCGACGTTTCTCATCGTTGCAGCAAGAGAAGAGACTCTATTACGTAAGAACAAGTCGTTTTTGCAACGTTACGCAGACAGCTACACGACCTGCTCAACATTTTCCACTCTGTTTCGTCTAAATTGCACCAGCAGCCGGCGGTGCATCTTAAAAAAACCATCCGGAGATCTCCTTTGTTCTCCTCTTTCAGGGATCTCATTCAATCTAATCATATCTTAACGTCCTAACTTGGGAAACAGCCTTCATAATCAACTCTCAATTACCAACAACCCGGCAATTCTAAATAGCAAACAAAGACATTGAATTCGGGGGAAATTCATTCTCGAATACCTTTGCTACGTCATAATTTTAATAAATTAGGTCATGTGCCTACAGTGGAGGAAAAATCAATTTTTCAAACGTCTACCGACCGAAGGCACCACTGACGGTGAAAGGTTCAAATTCCATTCGAGAAGTCTGACAGTTTTTAATTACAATTTTTTTACGAGCAAGTTAATCCTGACGGCGATTTATCATCCGCGACACGAAGCGAGGTAAAAGAGGGGGTTGGTTCCAACCCCGTTCGTCCGCGGGACCGAAGATTTTCACCACGAAATAGCAGAAAACGATCGGCCACTTTTCGTCGTGCTCGGCGTTTCTTCTTATCCTTTTATTTTTCGCAATTTACGATGAATATTAAAATTCATGGATTTTTCTGGGGGAAATCTGTGTCAGGAAGGCGCGTCCACGGGAACTTTCCGAGATCCTCGTAATTCAGCTGAAGATATAAGAGATATCGCAATCCATAAATAATCTTTCCCATTACTTCGCGGCTTCGTCGTGTTATCGTTACGTACGGCTGATTCTATGCATACTTAAGCGCCTTTTGTGCCACACAACACGCGTACATACACGCACCTGGCTGCTGTTAAACAATGATAATCGAACGGTTGAACGGCACGCCGAGTATCCTTTTCTTCGATCTCCTTACGTGACTCCCGATCGAAACTGTCCCCAAACGGGACGATAAACCGTGATCGGCGGACTGTGAACGACGAGGGCTGTTGATAAAAGTACGAATGCTCGTTTCAGAATTGAAAACGCTCGTAGCTTATCGAGCGCGCCGGATCTGGACTATTTTTCTTTTTTATCGCAAACTTCGCGTGAGTTGGTCGCGCTGTCAATGAAGGATAAATAGTGGAACAGGCGTTCGCCTGTTCGTGATTATTTTTCAACTTGCTTATAAGACCTTATCATTGGGCAATGAGAACAAAAATATTATTATCGATTGCTAAATTCGTGGCTTTTATGTTTTTCTCAGCTACAGAATTCTTCATCGAATAAGGGAAGAAAATTGAAGTGACAAGTTACTCGTAACATGGTTACATTCAAATTTTCAAGCGAACGAAAAATCAACAGAACACTGTTTTGAACATATGTTGTTATGAATTCCGCGTTCACCAGCCTCGTGACAACATAACACGCGAAAGTGGTCGGAAGTAAGGAGGGAGCGGGCCGTTGACCGTAAATGGAAGACTTTCTCTGATGGAAACGCCATCGACGAGCACAGGGTCAAAGTCTCACTCGAAGATCGTCAAGTCTGATTAACCTCTACTGTACATCGTGTAAAAAATGTTATTCGATGCAAATAAGGGATGATACCATCCGACATCTTCAAATGGATCAGCTGTGATTACGAAACAAGGGGAAGAAAGGTCCAATGTTTGAAGAAAAAGTTTGAAATCTTTCTTTTTCGTATTTCGCAATCCACCACGGAGAATTTCTACTCTTATAAGCATAAATTTTACTCTTTTATTCGATCACGTAATCTCGTTGCGAAAGTTTCTTCCTTTTACGATTAATCCGGATCGATCTACGCGGTGACCACCAGGATGGACTTGTCGGAAGTCTCGCCAGGTAGCAATTTGATTTTTAATCGTTTTAATCGACCGTTTCCGTACTATTTCGTTTCTTTTATCAGCTTCACCTTTAATTTACTGTCACGAATTTAACATTCCAGCGACATTTCTTTTATTTTCAAATAATTTCAAGTACTCCAAGCTTGAAATTATCTTATCTTTCTTGCCATTAACTATGCTTTTCTTTCTTTTAATTAGAAGGTTGGTCACAATTTTCCTGATCGAATTGAAAAATCGACTTTGCGGTTAGTTGTAGAGACGAAAGGTTGATGGAAGGGTGGCGTTCGTCAAAACAATTTTCCCTCGTTAACCGATCGGCCAGACTCATTAACTTCTATTAATAAGTATGGCCAAGTGCAAGTGAAACGTGGTCGAGCGTGGTAATTGGTGTTGCTCTTAATTATCCGTCCTTTGCCAACGAAACCATTCAATGCTTTCTTGTGTTCTGCTTGAAAAGCGTCCTAGAAATTTCAATTTGTAAACGTAAAAATCGACTGGTACCTTTGTAAAGGTACCTTGATAGAAACATGTACATTCGTACTACCAAGAATATGATATTTGAACGTAGGAGAGGTGAACAGGTCTCTCTTTTCCTTTTTACAACGTAATTCGGTGTAACCGTAATGGAAAGAATAGTATAATTGTATCTGATGTCTTTGATTACACGTTGCGAGCAACCTTCTTTCCGCAATACTGATTTCACTTTCGAATCAAGCCGGCTGATTCTCCCGTTTTGTCGTCCATTCAGAGAGAATCCGAGCCACCTGTGAGAAAGATCGGAGATTCTACTCTGTTTAACGCGTTAATCACTCAAAAGAGTCACGGGATTTACTTTGTGAAATAATTACAATAGACTAGGATTAATGTACCGATAGCAAGTGTAAGAATTCGAATTCTGTAGGTACTCCAATTCTATTGGTACCCAAATTGCAATGGCATTTCATTTCTATTCAAATTAATTCAAATTATTTCAAATTATTTCAAATTCATTTTGATATTCCACTAAAATTTGAATCACGCAGATATCGATTTGCATAAACATCTCAGTCTACTAATTACCGGCCACTCTTGTACGTTTCTTTTCACGTGGAGGAGGGTCGACCAGGCGGAGAAGGCGGTTTCTAGGTTGAGACAGAAACCTCTTGGTTTCTGTAGGAAGACAACCGGCCCGCATACCAGTCCAGCCATGAAAGAATGGAGAGCAACCAACGAAGCCACGAAATCCACCAACCCAGCCGTCCAGTTATAGAAAAGCTTTCTAACTATCATTTCTGAACCCTTAAGCACCCTCCTGAATAAATTCTTGTTAATCTAATACTTGACGTAAAATATTATAATCATTTCTGTCCAATAAAGGATCAAAGATAAATGAACATTGAACAATGGTAGTTTCAGGATTAAAAACGACGGATGAACCGAAAGAAAGGGGGATCGTTTTATCGCAGGTGCGACAATAAGATGGATGGAAACGATTACACACATCACTTGGTCATTGTCTTTTGTAACAATGACTGGTTACATTTGTTAAAGGGTCTGGGAGAGCGCGGCGTGGCGCGGCGTGGCGCGGCGTGGCGCAGCGTGGCAGGATAATAGGTTGCACGTGCCGTGCACGCTGTAAGGATCCTTCTTCCTCGTCATAAGCACTCTCTTCTCGTGGTCGTTGCGATTAAATTTAATCTCGCCTACGTTGCTAGTAATAATTACGGAATAATTATGAGAACGGTCTTTCGAGCCACGGTGTCGTGCTCAAAAGAAACGTTATTACGGTATTACTACCACCGATTACCGAGACGTTTAACGGGAGCCACTTTTTTTCGCTTTCTTTCCTTTTCATCCTCAAAACTGGGTCATTTGTGCGCAAATTTTTACATTTGCCGAGAAATTTATGTCCATGCGCTGCGTACCATTACAGTTCGAGTATCAGTGGAATTCCAGTACCCCTAGAATTCGAGTAACAAGAGAGTTCAAATACCAGTAGAGTTTCAGTACCCATAGAATTCGAGTAGAATTCCAATACGAGTAGAAACGAAACGAAGAAACCTTCCAGACGTTGAATTAAATCTGTATTAATTGCTGTGCTGTAACCAAGCAGCAGCATCCGAGTCGTACTATATTTCACGGTGTGAATTGCAACCGCGTTCTTCCACTTCTCCACCCAAACCTGTCTCGGCTTCTATTCGTCGCGGCAGGTGTCGAGAGGGCACCGAAAGAACCCAATCCTCCTCGAGGACAAAGAGGAAAAGAGTACTCGTTACTTCATCCATCTTCTATCACGGGTCGCTTTCTTTGTTTTCCTTTCAAGGGCACCCTGTCTTCGGGTACGAGCATCGGTCTGATGACCATTCAAACGTAGGAGGATACGCATCAAAGAAGGACGTAATGGATGAATGAGAATGAAAATGTGAATGAACTCGCTCTTGTTTTCATCCGTACCCACAAATTGGGCTGAGTTGGGTTTTAAATTTAATTCAACTTTGAAAATATATACCACGATATTGAAATGGTTAAATAAGAATATTTGAAGGGATGTTTTAAAGTTTCAACAAATTTTTTCAATTTTCTTTAGATTACCCATGAAGATATGTTGACATCAGGGGTATATACGGTCGTAAACAACGACCATCGTACAAGGATGAAGTACACAAGGGATGAATAAGAAGATAAAAGAGAAAAGGAGATTAGATGACGGATTTGAAAGAACAAGCAGAGCAGAAGGGAGAGGCAAAGAGAAAGAGAGACCGTGGTGAAGCAAGGCGAGCCAGTGATCGTAGTGGGATCGACAAAGCTACCTGGATCCACGACGGCCACTTTCGACGGCAGTAACCACGAAGACACCATGACAACACGATCACCCACATCGTCCTCGACGCGGCTATCCACCGCTCTTCTAGTTTCTGCGCTGTTTCTTCTTCTCGCAACACGTGAGTTTCCATCAACTTACCATCGGACACCGATCTAATTTTAGAAAGTAACGATCGATGGATTTCTTAGCTTCGTTTTAGATTTCACGATATCGATACACGGTCGATTTGCACCCTTGTGCTCCCTAAGTATTTGCTTACATTCTTAATGCCGCGTTATCAAGTTTAATAACCTCGATTAATTGCAAACGACTGTCGCGAGATTTTCGATTAATTATGAGCTAGATTCTAAGTCAATTTTTGGGCCAATTTTGAATCTTAAATCACTTTAATAACACTTATCAAATTTCATTTCCTTCCATTGCTGACTTAAAAGAAACGAAGAAAAATCGTTTGAGCGAGCAGAAAATCTTTGCAGTAACCGTTTTGCACGGTATTTCGAGGGTTGCCAACTACGATGCATTATTAGGAAAGTTTTGCAGCTGGAATTGTTTAGCGGGGAGCGTATTTACGAAGTATGCGAGTATATTGCGGAAGCTGCGGTGCGCGCTAAACAACGCTAAGCTGTCTCGTGTGTCGGACCGGAAGTAGCGGCTGAAAATCGTGTGTTTCACCGGTGGAAAACCGTGTCAATTTTACCAAGTGGATACCGATACGGAATTTCCCTCGCGATATACGTACACATGCGCGTACAAGCGGGCGTTGAACAGTAAAAGGTGTCAACGCGTAAAGCCCGGTGCCCATCGAAAACGCGAGCAAAGCGTAACTCGCGATCGGCAACGCGTGAAACGAAGTGTTCACCGTGTCAAATACGAAACGTTCCCGCTTGTCAGTTAGGAAATTGCAACAGAGTTTCTCTACTCTTTGATATTTAACGGCAAATCGAACTGTGACAATCCAGAATTGTATTCGGCAAAATGCAAACTCTAAGAACAATCATTTTTTAGTAATATTTCTGAATTACACCCTTCGATATTTAAAAATTTCAATTCATTTCGTACTTGAAGTATTTAGAACTCGAGCGAGCATCGAACTGTCGCGTGGACGTTTAAATTTGAGAAACGATGCCGATATGTAGTGCGGAATAGAACGGAGACGTATGGCGTGAGAATTACACGATTGTTAATTAACGATGGCGCTAAGGATCCTACAAACTGGTTCGACGTCTCGATTTGCCGGTCTGTTTCGCGACTCTCCACGACTTTCGCGTTCCACGCTTTTCCTCCGGCGATCGTCACGATTCCACCAGAGAAACAGATTCTCAGAGTCCCCTCCAGAAAAAAAAAAAAAAAATGAAGAAAAGGAAAAACACGCGTCCGTAACGATTCCAAAAAGGAACACTGGCCGATTTACGCGGTCGACTCGCGAAAGTGTCACGGATCGATGGTCATCACAGTCCTGATATTATCATTTAACGAGAGAATTTATGTTTCTTCGTGGTGCTCGTGCAGTGGCAACCTTCGAGAGCAATCTGCTCTATTTGTCAGATTTCTAAACACGTTCGGAATTCGTTTAGAAAATTGAATATTTTCTTGCGGCTGACGAAAGGAATATAATTGAAAGAAAAAGGTTTATTGGGTTAGAAGAAATAATTATTCAAATTTATGGCATTTCTCTGCAATTAAACTTAAACACTAGTAATTAAGACACATAAATGAAACGGTTAGAATTTTATTAAACGTGTAAATTAAAAATTGTAAGTGTTGAAATTGAAATTTCTTTCTTATTTAAATGGCCACCGTTAATGTCCTGTTAGAAAGGTTATAGAACGTAAGTGATTCAAGATTAACCGATTAAAGTAATCGTAAAATAGTAATAAAATCTTAATTGATTTCGACGGTGACAAGTTATTCGATTGGAAGTTCGACGAAGGAAAAGCAACGGACGTTCCCGTTCATTCGAAACGAAAGTTCGTTCTCTTTCGAAACGAGATCCAGGAAGCTGTTGAACGTTTGACGAACCGAAATCTAAAGTTTCCGGTTTCCGAAATTCACCGGATCCACTCGAACGTTTCTGTCATTCGTTCGACTCGAAACGATTCCCGTCGACTTTGTATCCGATGAAAAGCCACGTTGATCGCGTCGCCAAACTGTTTCCAATCGAGGGAACCTCTTCGATACTCTCAAAGGAAATTCCTCGCGATCAAATTCGAGATATTACTCGGTACTTGTAACCGCAAATCCATCAGTGAATATTTATGTGTATACACACACACCGGGTTGCGACATTAGCCGGAGAGTTGTATTATGTGGAAGGCTTGGCAATTACGTTTGTCCGCCTCTCTGCTTTCTCTTTCGTATGAAAATGTCAAAGGTATTGTACAGGGCGTCTCATAATATACGGTGGGATAAATAATGAAAAAACATTCTTGCGAATTAGCTAACTGAAACAGATTTGTGCAAAGACTAAATCTGTAGCCACCAAAGTCGAAGGAATTGAATTTTTCACTGCACCAAATATTTCCTAATGATATTCAAACTTTTACGCTTTTTACCATTGAACCTTACCTCCATTCCTATCTCCATTCCCATTTTTTTACGGTGGTCGTGACACGATTGGGTCCAGAATCAGGCTCGTAACAATTTAATCACATTCCACGGTGTCGTTGCCGCGACGATAATTATTCGCTAATGGTTCCCGACCCGTAATGCATCCTCTCTGCAGTCTCAAACCGACGATGCTTTGACGCTTCGACTTCTCATTATTAATTAATTAGCCATCGACGCCAAAGTATAACCCGACTATGTCCTACATTCGCGAGATCGTCACATTCCTGTTAACGTTCAAAACCGAACTGTCAGTTCGTCTCTGACCTTCTTTAAAACGTTAATTATCGTATTAGAAACACTTAACTTCCTCGTACGTTCCATCAAATTATTTACTAAAATAATTTTCCAATCTGTTAATTTATGGTAACGATTCGAAAACGTTTCACCGACTGTTTTAACCGAGAAATGAACCGATGCACGTTGTAACGTGATGAGTGCTCGGTGGAGGGGCGTGCAAACCAGAAGATTCATAGCGGAACACGCGAATGCAAATAATAATTGCAAAACACGAGAGCCGGTGGAAAGGTGGATCGATCAAGCAGCTGGTTGATTAAAGGCAGCGCAATAGCCGCGTTGAGAATCGAAGGGCTACCGGTGTACGAGTAATTCTTGTTACGCGCCTGTTTACGCTGAACCCGCTCGATCAATGACAACGCACCGTTCGAAGATTACACGTCAAGACTTAATGACAGCTTGGTAATCGTGCTCGCGTATCGATGGAAAGCGAACGTTCAATGACACGTGGCGTTTCGATTCGAATGCAACAAGGAAAACTGAACATCCTCAGTGTTTTATAATAAAGTGTACGAAATATAAATACCATAATTTTTGTTAAATCGAAGGGACGAAAAACATTTAATAACGACGCTGAAAGTTCGAAAACGAGCGCACGCTAACCGAATATTGCCACCCGTTTCCTGATTACTCGCACGAGAAAAAAGTAATAGCTCATGGTATGGCGAACTTTTTTATCGCTTCTCGCAAAAACTAAACTGGAAATGGAACTTTAATTTCTTGTTGATTCACTGACATTTTGACCAGTCATTTAAGTATTCAATATTGCGTAAGATTCGAAGCTTGTCAATTTCTTGTCTTCGTAGAAAGATTAAATTAGCTTTTCACTAACAGCAATGTAACTGGAAGTCAATTATTTAGTATGTTAACATTTCTGATCGAGTCTCTTCAAAGTACTATTAACTCCAATTGTGAATTGGTTAACGAGGGGTCCTCGATGACCGAGCGAACGGAACCCGAGGGTTAAGGAACGCGAAACGGTAACTGCGGAGGTCGGTGAACGATCGCGCAGGAAGTTTAATCGGACGAGGATCGAACGGGTAAGAGATCAGGGTTAGAATTCGCATAAATATGCGGCGAATCGATGGCCGAGCCCGGCGTTTAAACGAATCGTTCGTTAGATGCTAACGAATCTGAGGAACCGGTCGCGTCTAACCCTTTGATCGACGAACGCGCGGTACCGTTACCGCTGCTCCGTTCCACGATCAACAGGATATCATGTTACCGGCATAAATCGTCAGGATGTTAGCGGGCTCGATGAGAAAAGCAGGTGGAGAAAAAATCGTTGCCGATCCGAGAGGAAAATTAGACGTGCCCCGGTAGTATACGCGGTAGAACGTTTGTTTCGTGGTGCCGTTAACTGTCGTTGGTAATCGGTGATGTAACGTATGGGTTACCTGTACAGGATGAGGGACAGCTTGTACCACTTTGTTCTACAACGTTGGTATCTGATAATTGGAGAAAAATACGTTTGTTACGGTGCACGATCGTGCCTCGTTTACGCATTCTGGATACGGTTGCCGATGTTGCATATATATTACAGGAAATCTTAGGAATTTGTATCTTTCGAACACCATTTCTGAATTTTTATCAAACAAGCCCAAGCTGATATTTTGCAACTTACTTCGATTAAGAGTACTTTAAGTTAACGCTCGGTAAGCACCGCGCGTCGCCGACCGTCCGGACCGATTCTCCAGGGGGACCATATTGAATTCTTTCGAGGACAGTGTTACACGATCCTGGTAACCAGCAAACTGTCGGGATCAAGTTCGAACCAGATGACTAACATTCCTTGATCTCGTGCGACACGATCTGATCCACATGCCGCGATAGCAGGCAAAGCCCTGCAAGCATTCGTGGAACTCGCTTTTGGCATACCCCCGCGATTCGACGGGATCCCTTCTGCCTCACGAGATCGATCCACTTGGTAATCGGTAAAATCCACATCGGGCAACATTTATTATTCCCACTGTGCCGATTACTTATGCGCACGACCAGTTCCTCGGTCCTCCTTTCAAAAACGGTTAATCCACGGAGACGAATCAACCGTCCGTGTTTCTTTCTTAATTATTATCTTCCATGTTTTTTGCAACAGATTTTTTTCAATAAGTAACCGTTGCAGGATACCTTAGCAACCGGCAATTTAAATTTATCCTTGTTTTTCGAAGTTCTAGAAATGTTACTGAGAAAGGTACCACTATAAATATCAAAGTAGACTGATATTCGAAACGTGTACGATGGCAAAAATACCGGACAGACAAGATTCTGTTATTCAAAACATTCCTCGAATGCTATCGTAGAAATAACTGTACATAGCACGGTATATGGTGACGCGGATGACCCCCGAAATTTTCATAAATTCATCACACTTCAAAGTGTTTATTATTTTTAAGGAAGAATTCTTCGCGAACGATTTCTTCACCGCCCTTTTTCGCTACCCTTGGAAACTTCATGCGGCCGTTATCCTGTTCTGCTATTAATCCACGATAATTAATTGAACTCGATTGTGTTCACAGAGGTATGCAGCGGAGCTTATTACGGGAAGCTTATCGGCAAGCTGTCGGAACTTCATCACGGCGTCAGCGGTGAAGTTTACGCCGTGGACGGGCGAACTCTGTTCATCAAGGATTTCACGTACGACGGCGAAGCACCAAGTTCGTAACCAAGAAACCAACCCCCCGCGCGTATGCGGATAGATAGCCATCGCGCGAACGAAAGTTTCTCATTTCGCATCAGTCGATCGTCCTTCAAATTATTAACCCCTTGACACACGAATTAACCTTCGAACGAAGAAGTCGAGTTTTGAACTTTTGCTGCTTGAAATGTTTCGCGATCGATTAATTAATCATGGCTAAGGTCAAGATCAAGCAAATTGAATTCTCTACATTCTCTCTGAATTCAAATACAATTATCTCGTTTCAGCCGCCTATTTCTATGTCGGCAACACCAAGAGTCCCAACGGTAATGGAATCAGGCTTCGCGACGAGCGCGGATCGTAAGTGTGATGTTACGACAGAATTTCAATTATTTTATTCGCTAATTAAGCCCAATGAATAAGGAATTTAACAGCGATGTAAAACAGAAGTTTGTGAATTTATGACAGGCCGGAAACACTGAGGCGGTACCGCCGGAAGAGCATCACCCTGACGTTGCCGGATGGAAAGACCCTGAACAGCATCAAGTGGTTCGCCGTGTGGTGCGACGAATACGCTGTAAGATCGGTTCTACTATTATTTCGTTGGATTTAATCCAATGGAATATTTTTAAAAGACACCGTGGGTGTACCATTGAGCCGTAAGGAACAAAACGTATCATGCTCGTGACCTTCGGCAGTCAGCGTCGTTCCGATTCCTCGATCAAACGATACAAGAACCGGTATCGTTTCCTTACCATGCAACTTTCACGCTCGCGGTTTGTACGGCGCGCGTGCCTACGAGGCCGCCAACAAGATAGAAAGTAATCGGTTTCGTCTGGCTCCATGCCACCATACCCTGACACCGAATGTCCCCGACAAATTGGACCCGACCACCTCTTACGAAACTTTTCAAATGAAGAAGAAGAAGAAGAGGGGGAAGAAAAAAAGGATAGAGAAAGAGAAATTGAAAATCCGATTACGAGCTCGAGAACTACCCGTTGAACAGGCAATGCTGGTATCGTTAAAAGTTACGGCTCTATGGAAGTCACGGTCGTACGAAACTTTGCTTTTATTCATCCCTTTTGTTTTTCTCCTATTTCCCTCGATCAGGGTGTACGACGAGCAGTTTTATTTCCTCAACAGGTCCGGCTTTTTAAATTACAAAAATGCCAAGAGTAGAGTGGAATTAAGGCCCTTTTTTCTTTGATTATTTCCTAAGAAATTTCCAAGCAGAAAAACAAAACTTTTCCCTTGTTCCAGGTGAACTTCGGAGACGTGAGAATACCAAGAGGATTCGACTATCCCAAACCTCAAAAATTGGCGGCCCTGAACGGAGTACACGGGGTCAGTTCGGAACCAATCGTGGTGGTGGATGCCCAAACCCTTCTGATACCGAGCTTCAGCTACGACGGCGAGGCACCCGGTACGTTTCTCCCAAAAATTGAATTACAAACTTGAAAAGAATTGTCGATCGTAAAGGAATAATTTGTTCGGCTCACAGATGCGAAATTTTGGGTGGGAGCCGGACCAACACCGTCGCCTCAGGGTATCCGCGTACCTGACGAGAACGGAAAGGAGGTACCTCTGCGGCGATACGATCGCAAGGCTATCGTGCTGACGTTGCCCGGGGATCTAACGATCCACCAGATCGGCCATTTTGGGGTCTGGTGCGAGGCGTTCACCGTCGATTTCGGCCACGTACAAATTCCACAGAATCTTAACGTGCCACCGTCCCTGAAGATGCTCGGGGTCTCGCCCCAGGTAAGCTTGGAAACCGTACGCCCAGCCATGATCATTTTAACCCTTTCGTAACCAAACGATCGTACACGGAACAAGTTTTTCATTTTCAACATTTATCCTACAAATTTTCATCGAAGGTCCAATTTGAATACAAATTGTCTACGGAAGGGTTAAAGACACACGAAAACAGTGTACATGATTTCTGACACAAAATCAATTTAAGAATGAAATGTTTAGGCTATCGAAAGAAACTATTCTGGCGAATGCATTTTAATTAATTTAGTTTGTTCGTGAAACGTGCGTTGCACGGAGTATAAGACAGAATAGATAGAAATGCAAGCACACGTTCCAACCGGCGGAAGTAAAGAGATTCGTAGAAGCTTTTTAATCGTTTCACGACTCGCGAATTTCATCGTTCTCAACCGAGTCGATGCTTCTGCGTCACGTGCCGGAAGTTTCCCCAGACCGGAACCAACTACCGAGTACTTTCATCTTCCGTTGACATTTGACGGGGCGATTACGTTGGCCAACTTTCGTAATTATGCTCACCGTTTGAGGAATCTAGTCGGTGATTGTTAACCTTCGACAAGACTAAACGTTTCTGACAAATTTCATTGAAATCTTGGAAGAAGTGGGTCAACAAACTGTCACCCAGAATAATTTTTAAAGAAGAACACAATCTTTCGGGAAATTTAAACGTGATCGTGAAATTTTTCCTTGATTCGAGCAGTGAAGTGTAATATCGTTTTCCTCCCCTGGAACAAAGACTCTGTTTCGCGTGTATCCGTACAGTCGAATGTGCAGAAACAAACGAGCCTTTCACGAGGACAGTCAACATAGACTCCCGGGCTATTGTTCCAGGGCGAATTTGTCTCTGTCAATATTTGAGTGGATACCTGGTTGTCAGCGTACGTCGCTCAGATTACAGTGTGTTCGACGATTTTGCCTAGTCCGACGTTCTTCCTTCGACTAGTCGACTCACGCTCTCGTCTCTTTCGATGTTTAACCTCGAAGAAGCTTCGAGCGTCCTGGCATCGATAATTCGTTATCGAATCATGGGTTCGAGTATCGATAGAACTCAAGCATCGATGGAATTCGAATTTGAATGTTATTAGAATTCGAGAGTCCTAAGGTATTCGCATTCTCTAGAATTAGCATTTCCTAATATTCGAATTCCTAAGGATTCGAATTCCCCGGCGATTCAATACACGATGCCACATTCAACGAGAACGTAATAATTAAGAAACGTAAATTAAGCTCGAGAAAAATCCAACCTGTTCGAAAGACGTATACCTAACAACCCTGTCTCTGTCCTTGTGTTGCAGAACGTGCACCGCGGAGGGCAGGGACAGACACCCAGTCTACTAGATCCATACGAGCTGTCCTCATCGTCATCGTTGTCGTCGTCATCGTCTCCTTCCTCCTCGTACCCGAACGCGTTGCTGACCCAGCAGCATCAATACGAACGTCCCACGACTTACCGACCGATCAACCGCCGGGACGATCAGGTCGAAGTGGTCCGAGCGATCGACTATCGAATACCAAAGAGCCTGCACAACCAGGAAGCTATCTCGCAGCAGCTTCATCGACTCGAATCCGCCTCTTATCCGACACAGACCGGAAGTTCCGCCGCGATCCTCCGTTACGACGACGACGCCTCGAATCCAGACGACCCGTCCACGTATCGGGAACAACTCGGGACCGGTGGTTCCTCTTCTTTCCGCCATCCATCTTCAACGGAACGAACGAGATCCCGCGTTCAGCTGAACGGCGAACCGCAGGCTAACTCCTACTCGAGATTGTCGCGACAGTTCCAGGGCGACAGGAGGCTAGATCCCTTCCTTCGTTATTAAACCGTCTCGCAATTCCTTCGTTTTCGACACTCGCGATATTGAGAACTTGATGAACCGTTTGATTTAGACGCTTGTTACGAGGCTGTTAGGAAAAATGCTCACGTTGGACTTCTTTGGTACGCAATGCTTGAAATGGTTGAAACTGGATGCTGTGTTTAGAATTATTCGAATTTCAAATACGAATTCCATCGGTATTCGAATATTAGGATACTCTAGTACTTGAATTATTCAAATTTCCTTTCGAATTCCTTTGTATTCTAGTATTTCGAATACTCAAATATTTAAACACCCCTGGCGTCCTTCCGCTATCGCGTTCGGACAACTTTCTTCGAGGTCTCTGATACCGTCGAACAAATTCCACGACGGAAATCCTCTTCTTTATCACCCTCTTAGATACGTCTTCGGTTTTCACTTGAAAAATCGCGGCGATTCCCTCGAACGATTGATTCGTCGTGTCAAACCGAACCCGGAAACTTTTTGGTAAAAAGTTGTTTTAAGCAGATCGTCGCGTCTACCAACGATGATTCTAACGTGGCCAAACACAGGTGGCACAGCTGCGATGATAATATCAGCTTCACACGTAAACTTCTATAGTTAGTCATGTGCAACCACTTTGAAAAAGTTTGCTAGCTACATCTCACGCGCGCTACAACCAACACACTTTGCCTTACCTTTTATTTATTTAACACCGCGTGTCGACCATCCGTTAGACTACGGGAATCTCTGAACAACGCTTTGTACTCACAAGTATTCGTAAATGTGCACACACATACACACAAGTAGGAAGCATGATCTTGCATTAAAATGGAATGGTCTTTACACTCGAGAAGAATAATTATGCAATTAACAATTCGGTATCAATCTTTCGATAACTCAAAGAGATGGGAATTCTGTTGAATTTGAAATAATTATATCAAAACCTCAGAGAAAGATCAATCCTGAAGATTAATAGAATTATCTTGGTCCGAGAAGGACCATAAATTCTATCATTTATCACCATCTACCTTTTCCACAAGATCGGAGAGGAACGGGGTGGTTTAGTTTCGAAAGGCGGCCATTTCAAAGTAAATTCATCCAGTACAGCCGTACACGTAAGTGACACGTGTACAGAGAAGGATCCACGATGTAAGTAGACTCGATCTATGCGAGAGCAGACCGTTCCACGTACACATACCGACCAGGCACGCCTTTAATCTCTCCAATCCCCTCTAGAATCCTATTCTAAGAGACGTACAATCTCGTCCATCCCGTGGAAACCGGATGCATCGCGTTCTCCACGAACAATACACCAGTCGCCATAATTCACCGTTTGCCTGTCTCTCTGACGTGTACCCGTGAAAATGTGTGTCGATATTAGCGACACTTCGATATCGGTTTTTCCACCTTGCGCTCCGTTCCTCCGACACGTGTGTATGCAAAAATGATATCGTCGTTAATCCTCGGTTACGAAATTCAATTTTCCTCCCATTTTTCATACTTCAAAGCATTCCTTAACTATTCAAATACTATTACGATTTTAACTTGTTTCCGAGCGAATTTATGAATACAATTGTACTTGTCGTGGTCTTAAGCTTTACTCTAGCGCTGATTTCAGGCGTGAATGCGAAGCAACGATTGAGCCAAGAGGAAGAGGAAGAGGAGGAAGGAGCGTGTTAATTATTGTAAAATCGAGCGTAAGAATGGGAAAAGAAAGCAATGCTTTTATTGACTGTGATAAGTTATGGTGGCCGGAAATAGACGAAGGACTTGTCGTTTGAGAACAAAATAGCTGAGGGAATCCCTTCCAGCCTGGGCCAGTTCTTCCTTCTATGCGCGCATCAGCTTCCAATATATATATATATATATATATATATATATATGTGTATATGTATATGTATATGTGTATATATATATATATACATAAAGCATATATTTACCAATGTATTTTGTTTTTGTAGATTATGTATATTCACAAGCACAAGACAATATTATCTATTTTTTCTATCGACCTTTTTTGTACGTTTTTACCTGACATTGATACGAAATAAACGATACTTTATTTTCATTGAAACACGTGTCTTTTGTCTTATTATCATTTAACGAGCAACAGGTATAACATACAAACGAAAGATAACAAAATGATAATAGTCCTGGAGAAAAATGATTTAAAATGCGAGAAGATCGTTCAAAGGGGATCGATATCGCTGTTTCGAATGATGGTAAAAACGGTATGGTCTTTTGATTTCAGTCGAAATTGAACTGCGAAGTCCTGGAGGACAAGCTAGCCTTCGAGGTGCGATGGGCAGTGGCCGGAGACAGCATAGTCGCCCAGCTCGTTGGAAAACTTGGTGAGTCTCAAATCCGTAATTTGAATAACTCGAACATCTCGATTTATTTCATTTTTCTCGGATATGTATTATCTGTTGATTTTTGAGAAATTATGGAACACGTTTAAAGGGATGCACGGTAATTTCGGTGGGTCGTTCACGCGAAATTTATTTTCCACGGCGCATGGACAATCGACTCGATTAGGGTGGACCTTAATTCGTCGGGGCGCGATCAGGTGATAATTAGACTGTGAAATGCAATTTTTCGTGCTACCTTTTCCGCAACAACGATTTAATCTGGCGAAGGGTGCAAATAGGGCGCGCGACTGTTGTTTTAGATCCCTTTCAGAAGCGATCGAGTACCTTCTGGAAAAGGTACTTGTTTTGCCCGAAACTTTCTAAACGGTATCCCGTCGTTAATTAACTATGTTCAAATATTAAAATTTTTTATTATAATTTTAATGATATTCGCGTATTCGAGTAAATTTAATAATCACGTGCATTGTCAACAGAGGACGGACAGTACATGTCGTTCGGACTATCCGCGGATCCGAAGAGGAGCTTGATGGTTGGCGGAGACGTGGTGGTCGCCTGGGTCGATAAGCAAACCCTTCAAGGATACGCTGTCGATTACTTTTTGGATGCCAAGTCACAGTGTTCCGGTGGACGGGGTAGTTGTCCCGACACACGTATACAAGTTAGTCTATTTATAAAAAGTAAAAAGTGTACCCTTCATGATGAAGTAGTTGCATCCATATAAATCAATAAATTACATAATTGCAACGAAACGCAACGAAGGGTTAACGCTCGAAACGGAGGAGAACGTTTTGGTGCGCTTTGCATTCCAATTTAACCCCTGTTGAAACGGCTCTTTGCAGGAGAACACGAATTCCATTCGATTGTTGAACGCGGCGTTAGTCGACGGATATAGCATTGTCACGTATCAGAGACCGCTGAAGACGAACGACGAGCTGGACCATGAAATCCTGACAAACGGTTCGCAGGCGATCATCTGGGCCATCGGTCCTCTCAATGACAGGCTGGAGGTCAGCTTTCACAGAGAGTATCTGAAAACCGACCGATTCATCGACTTTGGTAGACCACCGGTCTGGAATTGTCCCATTCCGGATCATCCGCAGGGACTCGTCGACAATGAAGACAAGACAACCGAGAATCAGGTGACAAGTTTTTTTTATAAGTGAAAATACGATCATTTTGCTAATTAATTAATGATACTTTTCGATACAGGACTTGAGTGCGACTACCAGAAGACCTCAACGTGTACCGCCAACGCCAGCACCAGCGCCCAAAAACGATGCCTGGGAAATTCCACCTATTCAATGCTACGAACCTGAAGACGGAGTGTTCTATGCCCAGATGGGACCAACTGGAGGGAAACACGGCTATTCTGCGATCACTGGTACGAAAGAATGGCGTTGAGTTTGAAGATCTTTGAAAAATCGATAACCTGAACTGATCAATCTTTCGTTCTGTTCAGGCCACGTCGGTTGGGGCATCTCCTGGTACATAAACGGCCTACTGATACCCGAGATCAACGTCGTCCGTGGTAAAAAGTATTCCTTCGTGGTGGAGGGTGGTGACAATCCTGACACCCCCGCTCGTTATCATCCCTTCTACATCACTGACGATCCCGTTGGTGGATATCAACAGTACTCACCTGAAGAAAAAGCCGTAAGTTCAAAATAAACCGCATGATAATCATTTGAACAACTGGAGGCTGCATTACGCATTCCTTTTTCGTCCCATGAATCCACAATTCAGTTCAGACAAATCACTCCAGAGCCACAGCTGGACCGCAAATGGTGACCATTCGCAGACCACAATTTCGCGGTTCGGCCGTGATTCTAAAGTGGTCGATGTAAATTCGTTTCTAAAAGTAAGCATTGTTCTTCTGCTCACGAACAGAAGGTGAAAATATTCGCTGGAGCTCAACGTCAGCGCGGCGTGTATCGACCAACGGGTGTGGGTCGTCTGTGCAACTGGGTACCGGACCAGAATCAACCGCACGCGGATGAATTCTCCTCATTCGGTGCTTACCAGCGTACCTTGACCCTGGAATGCGACCAGGGCGAGCCAGGCATCGTGGAATGGACCCCCGACGAGAACACCCCAGACACCGTGTATTATCAGGTAACTGAAAGTTGACATTTCTGTCAGAATCTTGCAACGGCTCACTAATGATCATACGAAAACGTGCAGTGTTTCACGCACCGCTACCTGGGCTGGAAGATCAACGTCCACGATAGCTGCGACCAGAGCGAGGCAGCTGCCAGCGAAAATCGCAATGTATTCGTGGCTCCTGGAAGCGGGAGGACCAACGGGGACCTCGAGCACAGCCCCAGCATCCCTGTCCCGAGCAAGGTAACGCCAACGGCGGAGTTTCTTCAGCAGCATCTTCATCATCTCCCCGGTGAACAGGGGCTTCGTATCCCTTATCATCCAGCGACTAACCCCGGCAAGCTAAGCACGCCATACACTCAGCTACTAACGAACTCAGCTAATAACAACGAATACATCCGCTTGCAATCGTCGCCGCAGTACGAACAGCCGTTTCTTTCGAGACCTCCGTCTTCGTACGGTATGCCGCATCGTCACGAGGTTCGCGTGCACCTCGACGAGGATCAGATGCAACAGCAGCACCAGCAACAACAGCAACATCTTCATCAGAACTACCATCGTTACAATCCTCATCTTCATCATCATCAGCTAGCGCCGATCTATCCTGGCAGGCATCATCAAATGATGGAGATCGAGCCGGACTTGGTTCGCCAACCGTCTAACCAGCAATTGTCTAACCTCGTTGCAGATAATCCACGACCAATGAGCCACGGGATGAAGTACACTTACCCCAGCAGACCGTTGTATCACCATTACGCGACCAATTACCACCACCTTTATCACCCGCCGCCCCACCATCATCACCATCACGCCTATCAGCCAGAACAGAGGACCCAGCTGATGATGATCAAGAGACCGATGATGACCCGTCGTCCAATGTTGCAGACTGGTCACTCGATGTCGCAGCCTATGCCCCAACCAATGCTCCAGCCTATGCCACAGCCAATGCTCCAGCCTATGCCCCAGCCAATGCCCCAGCCAATGCCCCAGCCGATGCCCTCCAGACCGGTGTTCCTCGAAAGAAAGAAGTCCGTGTACGCGCCAGCCTATAGAAGGAGTCAGGAGAAGGTGAATGGTGGTCCTCAGAAGCTGAAGAAGATCGAACAGAAGCAGAGGAACAAGCTGGATGCTAAAGTGTCCGACTCGAACGTGGCCAGCGTCTTCTCTGCGCCCCTAAAACCGGCCAGGAACACGGGCTTCGATCCAGGATCCATAGTGATCGAGAGCGGCTTCAAACCCATCATCAGAAACCTGGAACAACCCTCTGAGACAGCTCAGAAGAGATCATCCGACAGAAACGAGGACGAGAACGACGCAGGAGGCTTGAACAGACCAGCCGACAATTTTGGCCCAGTTTTCATTCCCTCGCCTCCAGTTCCTACCGTGGACACGATCAAGAGGTCGAAGAAGAAAACGGCTAAGGGTCGTCCCAGCGAGCTGGAGGACATGGAAATGGCCGCGGACAGGATGAACGCCTATTACCTGCCTCCAGTTCTCAACGAATCACCGTCCTCTTCGTCGTCAGAGGTATTGATCACGTTCGACGGGAAGAGGCTGAAGGACTCCGGCTTGGCCAGATCGATTTCCGGGATCGGGGAGCATTCCAGAAGCACGTTATCCTCGGATGTGCTCAGCAGAACCCCGCAGTTCGGGAGGTTCAAAGGTGAACTGCCCCCTCTGATCCCTGGAGAGGCTGGCTCGCAGCTCGACAAACGTCGTTCTGAAACGACCCCGATTAAGAACACGAAGCTGACCCTCCTGACCAGGTCCAAGAGGTCCCCGCACCAGGGACACGCGCATTCAACCAACAGCTCCGAAATCGATTATCAAAGCGACCACGATCATCATCATCATCATCATCATCAATACAGCAGCTCGAGTTCTCTGCTGGTAGGCGCTGGTCAAGCGTTCGTTTCCAATTTAGGGTACATCCTTCTGACTGTTGTCTTCTATTACATCATTTGAGGAAGTTGTTAACGATAGATCGCAGAATGTAATCCTTGGTCTGAAGAGTGTTGAGACGTTTCCTCAGCATCCCCGCGTACGGAAGGAATTGCAGGGCCTTAATCCGCTGACTTGAGTTTAATATTAACCCTTTTGCCATTCAGTCGTTCGCCAGGAAACTAAGAAAACGAACACCTCCGACTCGACATCTTCCAAAACCAATTTCATGAGATATAAATTGTAACTTTTGATTATAGTTTTTCCATTGCCTCTTGCGCGTGTAATTAATAATCTGTCCTGCAATCGATCGCACGAACGATGCAATGTGCATTTTTATCGCGATATAAGTGTGACGGTGCCGTTAAGGGGAGGAATCTTTCAGGATTTGCATTATTAGATTCCGTTACGTCTTTCAGTCGAATCCAGGTTAACGGGCTAATCACGTTTACCACGTTTCAACGCCCGAAATTGTACGTGACTTTGCGGATTAAATAGACAATGTAATCGACGCGATAACACGGGTAAGGAATACAACTAACCACAAAGTACCGATTCTTGGTTCTACTTATTTATTCAATTATTTATTCGCGCATCGATTCAGTCAGTGCATATAAAATGTCTCGAGATAAAAGTCATAAAACATCTTCCTTCCAAGGGCTAAATAGCGGTCTTCAAATGGTAAATTATCGTCAAACATATATTGTTCTTCTCTTATATTATAATTTACAATAATTAATTAGCTGCATCAAAATTAAAAACGACATTTTATATGCACCAGCCTAACGTTTATCCCATAATCGTACGAGAAAGAAGCTTCCAAGAGGAGCAACAGTATCTTAACAAAGAAAAAAAAAGGAAAATATTTGTGTCATTAACGTTCATCGGATCTCCAGCTCTGTCCAGAGTACAATATACCTTCGTTACAAGTCCTCTTTTTTTTATTTTTTACTTTCTTAGGTAAGTTTTAAGTCTCGAGGTGCATGAAAGAAGAATCTTACCGTTCTACGTGCTACGACAACTTTTGTTGCGCTCCAGAATATATATATATATATATATACTTGTACATAAGTTGATTGTTAATAAATTTGTATAACGGACACGGATGTTTCTTTATTTGAAGGAACCGTAAGCAGAAGAAGAATGGAAAAGGCGAGCAGTGCCCGTCTGAAATGGTCAAGGAGTTTAAGTCCAATCCGTAGTCAGCAAGTAAGAAAGATTTATAATCCATCGACGATTATTTATAACTTTATCAAATTACTGGTTACAAGTAAACAATATCGTTCGACCTTTTATTACAAAATTCAGAATGGATGCTTTGCTCGTCTCATTTGTTCAAATGAACGAGTCGATTGGTGCGATAGGAACACGATGTGTATAATATAAATATAAATTATCCACGTAGTTTGCGTATAAGAAACTTTTCATATATTTTAATATCGACTGAAAGCAATGAAAGTCACTTGCCACAGTTATGGACTAAAATTAATCGATTAAAATTACATCCATAAATGTTAAATTGAAAAGTTCGTAGCGAAAAAGAAACTCGCGTTGCCGAGCAGACATTCCAGATCGCAATCATAGACTCATACCGATCATTTTTACAACACACGATACCTAGACTTGTACCTCAATCACAAAACGACCATTGCTCGGGTAACAATGGTCACCGACAAAACGCCTAAAATTCAGATTTCATCGATCGTCCCCCTAGTTCCCACCACCCTCACCACTTTTCCACTACTCTTTACTTCGATAACCTTCGTTTTTCCATTTTCTTCACTTTCGCATCAGAACACATACAGCCATCAAACATGGAACACATGAAACATTCATAGTCGTCAAACATAGAACGCGTAACACAGAACAACTCGCCGAACGGACATTTATATTAAATATAATTGTTAGTAAAAAATGGTGAGCAGTTTAACGACCACACGCATTCTAATTGATCGAAATATTAAATTATTGTGAGGATAGCGGAGACATTCAAGAGAGGGCACGTTCAATCTTGAGCCTGAACTCGGAACTTGTAGAAAATTCATCGCTTTAATTGAAAATATTGCAATATCTTGATAATGAAGGAAAATCCAATGAAGCATTAAATTTAATATCGATAAAATTGCGTGACAGAAACCGCTACGAACTTGCGTCACGATATTTAAGGCAACGACAGAAAATTTCGAATACGAGAGAAAAGTTGAAATTATCACCGTTCTGGCTGTCCAAAGATCAACAGGAAACTTCCACGGAAACAAGCTTCGTACGTTAAGCAATATTTTATTGTACAGAAAAGAAAAGAAGGAAAAAAGAAACAACCAAATCTTACAAAACGATCGTGATTGTAACAAAAGAACAGTCGCGGAGCGACAATCAGCTGGTTCAGTCAATTAATTGGAACGCGGTAAAGCAAGGATACGTTGGTAGTCCTTGAATAATCGCGCCTTCCCCGACTAAAAGGAAAAAAAGAAACGGAAAAGAAAATCGCTGACGAATAATCAGCTGCTCTAGCAACCCACCTGCCTTTCGAAAATTCCTCTCAAATCCTTTGCGTTTCGAAACGAATGTCGCGCGTGTAACAATTTCGAAGTTTCGTTAAACCTTAACGCACTCGTGTGACTATAAATTTCTATCACAACTTCAAAATTTTCCTTTTTCATTCTTCCTCCAAGGGCACGTTAGAGGGTTAAAATTTTGTATACAAAGTCGATAACGCCATGGTATTCAAGGATTAATCATCCTGACAACCAACACTCTCTCTCTCTCTCTCTCGCCTCGGTACAAAATATCTTTATTAGAAAATGCTACGATTGCATGAAGAAAAAAGAAACGGAAAAAGAACATTATCAAACTATCGATACTCCAAATCGTGGAGAAATGATAAAGTTCGCGCAAAGATTGGCCAGAGTTTGGCTGTCGATTTTTTGGCCGCGATTTGGCTCGATTTCTTTCTTAAATAGTAGTACACGCGTTATTACATACATACACCGTTGTTACGTATCACTAAGTGGACCATGTATTTACATATGTTACACCGCCTCTCACCTCCGCTTAAAGATACAAACTCCCCGTAAAGACGAGACTAAGGTACACCGTCGGGTGTATGTTTCGTCTTAAGACAGCCGCAAATCAGTCGCTAAAATTAACTTCACGATTATTATCGATTCTGATGCATTCTGAAAATCCTCTGACCCATCAACTTGGTATCTCGTTTGGTAACCGTATAAGTGTGTTTCCTTGGCTATTCTCGACTAGGTTTATAAAAGGTATTTCAAAAAAGATGTACATATTCAAAAAAACATTCATTGTATTCTATGTGGTAAAAGAAACGGAAAGATTTACTTGGTCACTCGACTTCCGGTATGCCTTCTATAAATCCAAAGAAAGATCTTATCAAAGAAAAGGAATGATTATAAACGATTATGAATTTATTTAGTTTCATAAACGAAGCCTCGAATCGTTGTCCTTTCGCCACAAAGAATTTTGATTCTCGGTTATCACGGTTGTACATCTGTTTTGAAACAACCTATAAACGAAACCTGTCGATCAGTTCAATTGATCAGCATATTTAAGTTTTGTTTCAGCCGCTTTCATGTTTTTAATGCGTTCACTGCTGCGGTGAACGCTTCAAATCTAACATAATCGAATAAATAATAAAAATTGACACGAGTCGAATAACACGAGAATTATCTATATTTCGTGGCTTAAATATTAGAAATTTAAGTGTAAATATCAAAGTATTCTTTGCATAAAAGAAAATATTATTTATTTTTGCGTGGAGAAATATCGAAAGGTTTATTCCCGACTCCGCCACGGTACTCGAGGGATTCAATTTTTCTGTGTCGTTATTACCCGCGTCCGGTTTCACCGCGGCAATCAACGCGTTAATTCATAATCTCGTTTAACGAGAGCAACGAACCTAAGATAATCGCATTTTATCTAACAAGTAAGCGTTACAATGTAATTTTACAAATTCCGTCGAATTCGCGTGACTCGAGGCGTGCTGAGAACACGATAACAATCACGAGCCGATAATACAAAAATTTGGTACCACGATCAGTCGAAGTTTTCGAGGGCTTAGCAACTAATTACACGATACGACCGCTAATTAAATCGACTACTAACGACAACGCCGAACGACAACCCTATTCCACGGCTAAGTTGATCCTCTTGCTCGAATAATTTCATTCTTTCACTTTGCGGACGACTCTCGCGAAATAATAATACAAAGCAGAGTTCCCTTCAACGCGTTATTGCACCAATTTCGTATCTTTACAAGAGAACTTGAACCGCTCCTTCGATCGTTGCCAGACTAAACGTACAATAAGACTCTACAAAAACAAATCTTAATCGAATAAAAACGTACACACGCACACAACCGTTTCCGATCATAACGCTTTGACGGCCGCACGCTTCATACAATTCTGCTTCTTTATCGAGAGAATGGCGCGTGGAAATTCCCATGATGCACAATATGACTAATTTTCAAGTTACAATAAAATATATAATGGAAGTAAATGTTAACGTACAAAATTGTATATCAAAGTGACGAACACGCGACATTAGCCGTCAAAGTATTAATATTTTCTTCTCCTTCTTTTACAAAGGCAAATCGTTGTACAATTGAGAGTCTGCGGAATGTTTCTGAAATACAATGGCGCATCCAGATAGCGGGTGCGACGAAGCTTTGTAAAATGAAAAAAAAATTGGATTTTTATAATCATCTACTGAATTTTATCAAATTTGCATTAAAAATATCCCCCTAAGATTAAACCCTGGCTACGCCATTGGTGAGGCATATGATTCAACCAACTCCTTGGTTACTACATGTTCCCTGGAGATATAAAAAAAAAGGAAAAAGAAGTACTCTGGCCATAAAACTTTTGCAACGATTTGCTGTTTGTAAGGCTATTTACGTCATTGACGAAAATACTATTGATCGGAATTACTCGAATGTGTGCAACTTATCAGATACTTCTTTGTTCCAAACAATACTTAAAATAGCGTCATGATTGCGTTATCTCGTTTAAATTGCTACTGAAAGGTAATCCTGTATAAAATGACTCCCGATACTTCGATTAAAAAAAAAAAAACAAACAAACAAAATGTTTAACGTAGAAAAAAAAAGAAGAAAAACGTACATTGATTTTTAATCGATCGTATTTCGAACGTAAGACGCGTTAAAAGAGTAAGGTTTATCAAAATCTGTATACCTAGAAAAGTTTATTTGCACAGTGTAAGACTCGAGTTTGTTCGACACTCTGACTGCGACGCTACTCACAGATGGGTGACACTTTGATTTCTATAGAAAACCATCGTCCATATTATTAGGAATTCGTTCAAAATTATAGCATATTTTAAATAGAAATTTCACAAAGTCTGAATAAAATTGGTATCCCGGAAAGTGGCGTAATAAAATTTGTTAAAAAGAGAATTAACGCCTAATGAAATTTTCAACAACTTCAGCGTGGCAGTCAACGTGCTGACAAGAAATAAAGGACCAAAAACAAAAGACAACGGAAGAGACAACGGCAAGTCGTACGTGTCTTTTCGAGATGTTCCTTAAGACAAAGACAAAAAAAAAATTAATAATTCGCTAACAGATTTCACTAAACCACCGGCTGATGCCAGACAATCTTTCCACCCAGGCAACCCGACACGAGAAGACAATGCCTGGGTGAAAATTTTGTACTGACCACGATTCCAGAGTGACTAACGTTCGTCGCCAGTTCGTGCAGCTGAACGGACTCGTTGAACGGTGGAACACAGTTGGACAGTTCTGCACAATCGCTGGAGAACGCTAACAATCGTACACCATATCCAAAAGGTGAACATATCAATCGACCATCGGCAGAGAAACAAAGTTCCTTAATGTAACCAGAGCCAACATTTGGCTCCTCGATGTAATGCGTTAGCCTGGGCGTGTTCTGATGGATCACACGATTCATGGGAATGGCGTACATTTTCTGCTGGCCTTGCCTGTTCCGGTTCTGCGCCCTGATCCGGTCGCCAACTACCACCACGGCGGTGTTGTTTATCCTGGCGGCTCTGTTTCTCATTCTTCGAAGTCTGGCATCTCTGACCGCCAGCTGCGCCTCCCACACGTCCAACGTGCTCACGTGTAGTTCTATATTGCCGGTAGAAAGGTTGCTATCGGCTGCGTACTCGTGTCTGTTCTCCTGCCTATCATCCCTTTCCGCGCTTACTCGAGAGTCGGAGCTCGAAGCGTTTCTATCCAAACGCGAGTTTCTCGGTTGCAATCGTAACGTTCTACGAGGTTGCCAAATGTTTCTCAGCGACCTGATCGTCTGGGCATTGTCCGAGTTCGACCTTGCGTCGGACGTGGCGTGAACCATCCTCACGTAATGGTGCGGACTTTCGATCAAGACCGACGACGTTATACCTGAACGAGAAGATTGTGGTTGCTGAAAGTCCTCGACCTCGCCTACGGCTACTTCGTTAAACTGTGGCGTCGTTTCTTCGCCTTCTTTAGCCTGGTCCGTGGTGCTGGACTCGTCACGCTCCTGTATGTCGTGAACGCAGGTCCACTGTAACAACAGACAAATTTAATAAAGACGAACTATATGAATTAATGTAGCTGGATACGTTGATGTATCGAATAGAAACTACCTCGGATTTTTCGGCGCTGCTGACGTTCCTAGACAAAGCGCACCATCCTTGAGGATGCACTTGCAAACTAGATATTATCTCTGCATTATCGCCGGCAGGGAAATCGGTTAAAAATTCTACCCTGTTATGCTTGCGAGAATGGGAGAACAGATACGTGTAAATTGCCACGTTTGGTATTGTTGTTTGAGACGACTGCATTAATCGGTACATATTTGGCTGAAATGCAAAATTAATGTTTACACAACTTGTCACATGTATAATGATAAAAATAAATCGATCAGAAAACGAAACGCACACTAAATCCTGCCAAGTCTTGAGTTAATGTGCTTAACTTAAGATTATGTATGATGATGAGGTATCCTGAAGTGGTACTTATCAACATTTTACTGGCATCCGGACTGAGCCTGGTACGCATCAGTCCATTTGTATGAAATATACGTGTATGTAGAATACTATTTTCCGTAAAACTATTAATATCCCAAGTATATATGCTACCATCAAATCCGCTGGTTAGTAGTAAACTATCTTTGGGACTGTATTCTATATTCTTAACCCAGTTCGAATGACCCTGCAATGTTCTTATTCTCTGTTTTAAATTTCTAGCATCCCAAAGAGCTACTGTACTGTCATCCGAACATGTTGCAAACATACGTTGATCTAAAAACCTGTTGTAAATTAAAGTTATAATTAAATGTTACTACCACTGTCTGTTGTACTGTTGGTCAGAGATTGATCCATACATACCTAACACAATTGACACAATCATCATGAGCATTCTCAATTGTATGAATTAATCTGGTCCTTAGAGGATCAAACATCAAAATACTTTTCTTCTCACATGCTGCCAACAAAAGGGAACTGGAAACCAAATATTTATCATGAATATATTAATTAAATCAAGCCTAAAAATTATATTGTGTACATACTAACCCATCAGGAGAATATTCAAGATTGAAAACTCCACCATGAGCAGCATCAGACAACGCATGATCCCAAGAAGTTACTGGTTGCATAGAGGAATAAAGCGTTTTATGAAAACGATCAGCATGTCCCAGAGGAAACCTTATACCCAGTTCGCGTTGCCTTAACCAGAGGCTATTTGCTTGCCTAGTTTTTATTTTAAGCATTTTACCCAGGTGTAAGTTTAACCAGCATTCAAGTAAATATATTCAACAGTTCAAAAACGATATATTGTCTTGTAAACAAAATTAAAAAGTGTGAAATGGAAATTCGGCGTTCAAAGGAGCCGTTTTAAACCTTTCTTTTAGTGTGCAACATTAACGATCACCGTTGATGTCATTTTTTTATTAATATACAAGAGTTTTCAATGTCTTCTTTGACAGAAGAGACAACATTTGACGTGAAATGTTTGAGATGTTTGATCAGATTCGAAGATGACCGTACAGTGTCCAATGGATGTTGAGGTTAAGTGCGAGATGCCAATAGCGGGCGATATTACACGTGATTCTTGACAGACGGGTGCACGTTTCGTTTCAATTGACGATCATCGACGGGGCCAAGAATGACCTGAACGATAAATCGAAGCGTCACGAACGCGTGGAATGTCGGACTTCGAGCAAATTTAAAGGAAACTTTAAACACCTGACACAACACGAATCAACGCCATCTTTGCTTTGACATTCAACGTCGTACATTGAGGATCGAACGTTCGGGCGCGATTCTCGAATAAAATTCACGTCGCGCAAGTTCTTTCGAGTAACTTAAACCGTATCGACACTTTTATTCTATCGAAAATCCATTATTCTCCGTGTTCTTTTATCCCCACGCGCGAAATTGGAAATTTACACGAAGCCGGATAATCAAAAGTGTCCTTTAATAGAAAACCGGTCTTCCATTAGAGGTGTAAATGTGTCCATCAATAATTATGATTAACGAGTAAATGGTATTGGGCTGTGCGATTGTTGAAGTACATACATATACCTATACACACATTTGTACACACACACGATACATTCATTCATCTAATGTATTTCTTCAATGAAGGTAAGTACAAATGCGTGACAATATAAACACGCGCATTTTTATATTAAAAAAGTATGTATATACATTTACAAAAAATACAATTACTTTACATGAATCGCATGGAAAAGAACTCCTTGATTTAATAACTTTAATTAACTATTTTTATTCTTCTTCGTACGCGTCCACTTCCTTGTCGAATTCGAGGCCACTTCCGCGTAAATGTTTTTCAGTCCATTCGTCGAACCTCTGCGACAATTCCTCGGTCATGTAGTTTCTCCAATCGCCAACTTTGCCCTTTCTTATGAACTTGTCATTTTCCGGTACCCCTTTCTGCGGCAATATAGTTTCTAAATTTATAGCGGGATTCTCTGCCATCTTGGAGAACTTTAAGTGTTCGCTGAGTCCAATTGTTTGATCGTCAGTCACACTTTTTCCAAGAAATTTCGCTGTTCTTTTGATCGCTTCCACTTGATTCTAGAAATAATAAGTACCATCTATTTTAACGAATGAATTAAGTCAAACTCCTAAGCTATTATTGTTCATTAAGATTCGTACTTTACCTTTTTCATCTCTTCGTACGTTAGAAATAGCACGTTATCCTGATTCCTCATTTCCCAGAACTTCAACACGTGATTCCAGAATGAACCTATCGGTGCTTAAACGGGAAAACGATTCTGTTTAATACATCGATCAATTATTTGACGACACGTTGATTACCTACCACTGTCTTCCAAGAAGAGCTCGGCAAATTCTTTGAAGCTTCCTTTCATATTGTGGAATTTTCTGCAATAGTGATAAAAACTGACGCATGTATCCTTTGGATTTCTAGCAACGTAGATGATCTGAAATATTTTGAACAATGGTGTAATGCAAAATTGTTGCCACGGAGATGAACGCAACGCGGTACCTTCGGTTTCTTTTCATGTATTTGCTGTGGTAATAACTCCAGAGGCAGATGAGACTTTACATATCTGATCCGTGGCATTTTTACGACATTCTCGACCGAATCACCTAATTTTTCAAACCATTCCACATAGTCTCCGGTGACCATCAATGCTGAAGCTCTAAAACAACAGTGTTCGAATTGTTATGGCCGTTTTTATCATTCTAAATAATTAAATAATTAATAGAAGCGCTGATCTAAATTATCCATTTAGATCCCTACATTGAAACTTACTCCAGCAACGGATTACGTATGACCAATAAAGTTTGAGCGCGTTCATAATCGAAATCATTCCCTATGCACCATACCATTTCCTGAGCCCAATGACTGCCTATATTAAAAGCAAAGAGAATGCAATAAAATATGTACAATTTGGAAGCATTGGTGTTTTTATATTTTTTACCAGTTCGTGGATAAGAGATCATCCATACGTCGTCCTCATAAATCTCCATATCACGAATCTTCGTTCCATAGGAAACGAATTGAGGCGGTAATAAACAATTGCTCGTAGTAGGTTGCACTCTCAGGAAACTAGATTTCACACCAAACATTCGGTCCAATCTTTCTCCCGTGTCGCCTTCGATCGTGATGAAAGTAATCGGTTTTCTATCCACTGTAAACATTATAGTAGCTTTACGTAACAAACGTATCGCATGATAGATATGTTCATCTAATTAAGTAATCACTCACTTGGTCTTGTAATATTATTCGAACACGATTAGCTTAAATTGCACGAAACAAACGAAAGAGATCCTGATCCTTTCGTGGTCCGCCACGAAATGAATGTTCACGAGTTTTATTGGTATCTCTTCTCGGTACTCACAGCCCAGTTCTTTTTCTTTTTCTTTTTTTTCTTTCTTCTTCAGCTGTAGCAACTTTCGAACCCTGGATATTTCCATGAAAATCGTCATGATAATACTTTCTTTTTATTTATAAAACAACATAAGTATCTATGTCACGAATAAATCAACTGAAAAGAAAAAAGAAATTAATTTAGGGTCTGCAATAACATACTCGTTCTACGAAGAAAGCGTACGTATTTCTTTTTATGTAACTTAGCATTTTAGATAGACTGTGATATAAGACTGTGTAATATATTTGTAAGATTCTATGGTACGGTTAAGTATTTTCAGGGAATGGTGTCGACCAACGCAAGAATTAAGCATTCGCGGATAAAACATTATTTCGATGTTATTAACTTTCTCGTTCCAGGAGATTTCACTTTCGGAGAAAGTTTCATGCATTCTAACCAAGAACACATCCGTGCATCATGACAAATACCGATACAGGCGTTACGTGATTATTTAGATTTATTACAAGGTAAAACAATGTTGTTTATTAGCATTAGTAATATTAGCATTTCTCTTGTGTTATAATCGTAATATAGAAGAGTAGAAAGTCTTTTTAATATCGATGCTTTGTTTAATATGTGGTTACATTAGCAGAGACTGCGATTTGAAATCAAATCAAACATTATCCGCGCATACGCAAAACCTGTCACGTGATTCGAATTCTAAATCACGTGATTTATCGACTGGTAGCTGTCATTTACGATGCACGGAAAATTAGTAATGCATTCGCATTGTTTTATTTGTTGGGTGACCATCGATAGCGCCCAAGTAAGTTTGCCTTTATTTCTAAGCCGAAGCCCGCGACGCACGGACCCGTAACGTGCGATTTTTACGAATCCTCGTTTACGCCATTTCTTACACGTTGTTCGTTTTAAAGGGCAGATTTCATTCATGATCCTGTAAAAATGATAACAAGTGGTGTTTGCAGAGAAAACGCAAAGTGTCTTTTTCTTTGAATCTTATTAGTGCGACGCCTTTCTCCTTAATACATATTGTGTGGATTGCGTTGTTATTGCGAAAATGTCAGTTCATTTCGCTATATATGCATTCACCATATTGTGAATTGTAATGATCAACTTTTAGCTAGGTACAGTACTTTGGGTCTTCTTATTTGCATTATTGTAATGTATTGTTGAAATTCATTTCTTTGTTTTCCTTTTTTAACCATGAAACAAAGTTCCAGTAGAAATATTTAATCATGTTGATTATATGTATTATTTAATCACAACACATACAAAATAGAACCTCATTTTCTATGTACTTTCAAGTTTAATTTCATGCATTTCATATCCATATTAATTAGATTTCACAAAGAAGTGGTTTTATTTGGCTTAAAATTTAACTAAGGTTACTAACCAAGAAATTGACTGATTTTCTTTTCCAGCATATTAAGGAGAAATGTTAAATACATATGCTTTTCAAAGAAAATTGGATAAAATATCCCATGATCTTATAGAAGAATGCAAATACATTGCACCTGGAGCACAGTTAACAGCTGGATTAAGAAGTTGGCTAGAAAAGCATAAAGTAGAAATCAGAAAGAAAATTGTGTCTCGGGTGGAAGATGGCTGTGCTCCTTTGTTCATTGCATGCAAAAGAGGCTATGTAGAAATTGTGGAATATCTTATAACAGTGTGTCATGCAGACATTGAACAAAGAGGGAAATATGAAGTACCTAACGATAGCCCTGTACATTGTGCTACACCACTATGGTGTGCAGCTGTTTCTGGACAACTTCCAGTAATTAAGTGTTTAATATCCCATGGAGCTGAAGTCAATGCAGTCTCAGATTCTGGTTCAACTCCTGTGAGATCAGCTTGTTTCATGACTCATATGGGTAATGTATTTGTTAAAAGTATTTAATAATTATTGGTTGCTCTGATTTTGCAATAAGATTAATATAGTATATTAAATTGTATTAAAAATAAAACTATAGGTGGGTCTAGGTCAGTGGTTCATTTGCCAAGATCTATACTTAATGGATGTTACATTTTAATAGCGTATATGCAAGCACTAATTGAATATTTTTTTCAAGTACAAAATTTTAATGGAAAAAAAATAATAATTTTATTGGTTTCAGATGTTGTTTCATACTTGGTGGAAAATGGTGCTGATATACTTAAAGCCAATTATAATGGTGGAACATGCTTGATAAACTCTGTTCAAAGTGTAGAATTATGTACTTTTCTCTTAAATCATGGTGCTGAAGTAAATGCGACGGATATTCAAAATAAGACTGCCTTACATTATGCCATCCAAGAACACAGGCTTGAAACCACCAAACTTCTGCTTGAGCATAATGCAGATCCTCATCTTAGATCTCGATATAACGACGACGCTCTTCAAACTGCTTGCCTAAAAGGGGCCATTGAAATTTTTGAATATTTAGGTAATAGATACCAGATTGTTACAATAAAAAATTTATATCATTATTTAGAATCAATTATAATAGTGTTTATTCTGATTCAGTGGAAAAGGTACCTTATTCTCCAGAAAGATTAGCAGATGCAAATGAATTAATGGGATCCACGTGTTTCGATGATAATCATGACATTCAAAGGGCATTAAAATATTGGCGTGCCGCGATAGCCATTAGAAATGCCAATGCAATAAATGGTAGTCCTTTACCGAAAAGGCCTGCGCTGCCTAAACGTGATATATACAAAAATGCAACTGAATTCACCACATTGGAGGAACTCAATGCAATTGCGCTTGATTTAGATGCCATGAGAATACAAAGTTTATTAATATGTGAGAGAATTCTAGGCCCGCAACATAAAGATACATTGTTCCGATTAATGTTCAGAGGAGCTGCATATGCAGAAGCTTTCAGGTAATCGCACGTATATCATATATTTTTTCCAAACCTTTATTTACCTATTTTCATTATAGATATCAGAATTGTATAGATTTATGGCAGAGAGCATTAGAGATTCGGGTGGAGAAAGATTCGGTAACGCAACGCTTTTTATCTTCGGCGAAATTACACCGAGCACAAGTTTTTAATTTTCTCTTGATTGTTATTCTTGTAGATTTTATATGACGACACGTGTGTTACTGCTCTAACTTTACTAAGGCTTATGGTTGAATTAAATGAGAATACATTAGGAGCAGATCATAATCGAGATAAAGAAGAACCGAGGTTTTGCGACGTTGTAGCAATATTTAAATTACTCTCCAGTCAATTAACGGAAGCCAAAGAATTATTGGAGGTAATTCACGGGTGTAATTGTATGTAATTGCATACTATTGTTGATCTACACATTAAACTTATTTTATCGCAGAAACGACCGGTATACAAACGACAGCGGGATAGTTACGAAAAGATCTTGACGTGCGTTACGCATCTTATTTACTTAATGGTGGAAACAGGAACTTCAGATGATCAGAAGGCGTTAACCAAGCAGCTAGTTTACGATTTAGTTAAACAAAAGCCTAGATCTGCATGCACGGAAGATACGCTTTTGCACCTTTGCGTTTCAAAAATGAATACGATCTGTTCTACTTATTTCACAGCTACCGACAGCGTGCTTGTAGGTTTCTCTATCAACTTTTTACATGTCTCAGCTATACGAAAGATAAAATGTAAATTATTTGTTACAGAGAGTCTTCCCACGTTTAGAGGTCGTCAAATTACTCTTAGAATGCGGAGCAAATGTTAACGCAAGAAATGAATGGCGATCAACACCTTTACACATAGCGAGTCATCCATTTAACTTTCAAAATGCAGTACGTATTGATTTTTGTGAGGTATTCATAAAAAAAAGAAATACAAAATATTATTATCCATCTTTTTACAGCTAATAAAATTGTTATTGGATTACGGTGCACATTTGGACACGCCAAATAGAGCGGGGGAAACACCAGTGCGGTTGATATCGTCAAATTTAATGAACAACGTGAATCTTGTGAATTACATTAGTCTTCAATGTTGCGCGGCCCAGGCTATCCGGAAGTACGGTATTCGCTGTAGAAGACACATAGATTTGCCCGACACGCTTTATCAATTTTTAGAACTTCATAGGGAATAATGAATGACAAGCATCAAATTCTACAGTAATAATATTTCTTCTTTTTCATTACTCGTAGAACTAAATTCAGTTATAGGAAACGCACCAACGTTCACGATACAAAATACATGTACATACGTATGATATTTTTTCAAAGTTGTAACAAATAAGTGGATGCGTCGAGTATCCTAAAAATTAAAAAAAAAAAGAAAAAGAACAAAAAAAAAAAGATTCGGAAAAGAAACACTCCTATATCTAGTATATAATTAAATCTCTCATACTTTGGTACGAATGTATGGATTTGTACAATCTCACTTTTTATTGAGGAAAGTAATATTTTTAAAGGAGATAATTATACGAGATAGTTATTCTAAAATGGTGTAAGAGTGGTAAGGTATCCAACTCGAAAAGACTGGTTTAAATAAAGATGTTTTGATAAGGTTTTTATGTTGGATACTATGTTGTAATTCGCTACTTAAATCTCGATATCAATTTACTTGTGCGTAAATCATTAGCTAGAGTATCCTCTAACATCGTATCACGTGTGAATGGATTGACATTACATTATAAGGACAACGTTTAGCGAGAAACAAAACCGAGAATTATTAAAATAAGCTTTTACACTCTCGTTTTATGAAAGAGATCTTGTGTATTAAATAATAAGGATACGAAAACGTCAAAGATCTGTGAAGAAAACACGGCTATTAATTTTAAATGCCAAAGATGTACCATATTCGAGCATTGCCATACCGTTGTAACACGCATCACAGTAAAAATTCATACAATTATGGAAGCAACAGAACAGGTTTAGCTTAAGAATATAACACATTTATATTTATTGAAAATATACCTTCGGTATGTTCCACTACATCTATTTATTCATTGCAAAAAAAAAAGGATATTAAATATCTAAATTTGTAACCATTCAAATAACAATACTTATATAAGTGAAATGTATGAATATATGCATTAAATAACAAACGTTTCGTTTCCGTGACAAACCAATCTGTTTATAGGAAACAGCACAAATTTTTCTTTTTTTTTTTATCGCGAAAACGAAACGTCTTACAACTATGATACTTATGAATTTTGAGTTTGTCATACAATTGAAATGTTACCTATTAATAATAAAAAGAAGAAACAATATCTCTAACAAGATCTTGACTTTTACATGATTAATTATCAGTATAATTAAATAAATGTTAACTATTCACGAAGCAGCTAAACTGTAATCGATGACACACACCACGTACATATCTTACAACCAATTTTTATTTTTGATTTATCCTTTGTTCGTGTAGGAACTAAACGTTCTGTATGAATTGTAACAAAAATTTTGTCTGTTCGATGATCTGTGTGAAAAAGTGCGATTTCAGCGATTTCAACAACTACCTACCTTTATAACAAAAGAACAAGCACAGCCATCGTTGCTGCGAGCAAGGATAATCTTCCAGCGACAGCAACGTTCCTTAAATAAGTGTCCACCACGTGTATCTTCCAGCCCATATTCGCATGGGTGAACGAATTGTAGTAAACAACGTCCGGCCACGTAGAGTTTGGCGTCACTTCCAAGACTCCACCTTCTCCTGGTTCGCAGGTACTCACCAGTGTCCTGTTGAACAGCTTGAACGTCGAAAAGTCATCGTCCAATCTTCTGTCACGCTCGTTATGTCTGCTCAAGCAGAGTGGACCAACTGGAAATATTAATTCGATCATCCAAATGTTTCTAATGCTAACACGAAAATTAATCATTCTATTTCTCTTCAAACCTGCTGTAGGCCTGGGTTGACCTCTTCTGGTGAATTCTACACCAGCCAGGACTCTGATTCTGCTCTGGGCAGCATCGCTCAGTCTGTCGTACCCACCGTGTGGTTCGTTAGTGATGATCAATGGATGATACAAATTAGGACTGTGAGGATTGTTCCCTCCATGGACCCGGAAGCTGTAAGTTAACCCTCGACGCAGGTACAGTTCTGGCACCAGTTGGCCCTCGATGTACCATGCTAAACCTGTGGATGTTTGTCCTGAAAAATGTATGAATTTATTGGTGTTTCAGTATCGTAGAAATTTGCAACATTTTGCCAGCAAACCTGTGATTCCTTGGTAGCCCTTTTTGCCTCCGGATGGACCGATGGTGGCTCTAAAGGTTCGAATGCTTTTGTCGAATATTTCAGCCTTCTCCCAGGGTTCTCTGACGAACGAACAGTCATAATTACAAGAATGTTACAATGAAACGTTTGTTCTAGATAGATGATCTATTCACATTAGTTGCTCGTTGGTTTCTGTAAAATCCATGCAGGTGTTCTCTGGTTCTTGGCGAGCCAATTCCAACTTCAGATCGCTTTTAGGATATATGTCATGGAAATTTGGTTCTTTATTCTCGTCCAGTCTTCCCAGAGCCCACACCACGTAAACTGGTCTGTCTGTTGGATACTCTTTGTCTCCTGGATCAGCTACAATTCAAAGTACACGATACACACCTCGTCTTTGCTCACTCTCCTCTTTACAGATTCTTGCTTACACGAGTTAAGAGTACGTCTGTAAGTGATAACGGTGATCCCATCTTCTCTGGCAGCCGTGTACAACTGATTATTGTCCTGACCGCCCAGCAATTCGTCCCTGCATACACCTTTGTACTGGCCAAGAACCTTTCCGCACTGGATCCAGAAAGAAAAGACGAGTTATTCTACTATAAACAATTTCTCTTCTGGGGTATCTGGTATGTTTACGCACTGGTGCTTTGGCTGTGATATTGTAATCGGCGGCGTATCCTCGGGTACCCTCCATGTAAGCGACTACGACATCCGCTCCTTCCATTTGACTGGAAGTCTCTGAACCGGACAGTCCGAATGCCATGTATTCATTTTCATCTGGAAAATTTGCAAACCGAACGTGTGTGTAATAAAAATATATGTATACACCAAGGTGATAAAACTTACTCACCGATTTGTCCAGATAATTGGACGGTGATCTGAGGACCGAAAATCTCCCAGCTAACTTGGTACCGTTTGTGAAGTTGGACGCAATTCGGCAAGGCCTGCGTGTGCTTGATCACCTGTACTTTGATAGATCACTCAATATTACCTTGTTCAACCTTGTATACGATTAGAAATTGAAACGATTTGTTACTTTTACTAAGGAAGGAGGCACGTTCAAGCCGTCAGGAATGATTACAGAGCCGTAGTTTGATTTGCTCTTCACGTCAAAGATACTCAGCCAATCGATATTGAACACAGTCATGTCTCCCGGTAACTGAATGATCACGTTTTCCTCTTTGTACTCACGAATCGGATCCAAACTAACAAATTTGATAAACATTAATTGTTGCAGAGATTCCTCCGAGATGTTGAGTCTCGATTAAGGCTACTCACTAGCCGTACTCGTCGGGAATCTTGGTCCCTTTGCTGGAAGGCTGAGGACCAAGTCCGACCCAGAAATACGTGTCCGTCCCTTGTCCATCGTATTTGAATTCTGGTATTTTGATGGTTTTCGAGTCGATGATCACTACAGACTCGGAGGACACTCCGTGAGATCGTTTCGTCAATTGAGAGATCTTCTGGGGCGCCGGTGGATCGAACTCTTCAGGAATGTACACGTCCCCGAATGTGTTCTGGATTTAACAAGCACGCAATATTGCAATACATTGCCTTTATTCATCTGTCGAGATCATTTTACCTGACTTCCCAGATCGTACACGGCGAACCATTTAATCTCTGTTATTTTCTTATTGTCCGGCAAAGTGAGCGTGAAGTCCTTGTTAAAATATCGATCCAAGACGTTTGTTCTGAAACAATAATCGACTCTTACTAGCGCGGCTCTCATCAGACACAGTGACCCACTTTGTTCGAGAGTAACAGTTCATCATTAATCTAATTAACAGAAGTTAATAATATAGAAGCGAACTGACTTGCCCCATTCATCGGGCACGATGAAACCTTGAGGACCAGGTCGATTCGATGCGCCAGCCCAGAAGAAGGTGTCCGCACCGTTACCATCGTAGCTAAAAGACGTCAGCAACAACGTATACTCGTCCACCACGTAAACGTCACCGGACACCTGGTGATGGTACGCGTTCAACTTTCCAAGGTATTTGCCTTTGTACTCCTCGCCATCCGATTGAGCGAAGCCTATTCATCATATTTCATCAATGACTAATGAGAAATAATTCTTTGTTTTCCTTATCGAAATAAAACATTATGCGATTTATTGAAACTTGAAATTGACGAGTAATCGAGCTTCTAGCACTACTGATAATACATGGAGATTTTAATGCTTGGTAAAAGGTGTTATCTGACATTATATATTATAGTTTGAAGACTCGTCAAAAATATAAAGTATATCTATTTTAATCATGAACATATTGCAGACACTTTCGTGTACCGACGTATGTTATTTCACACTGATATGCTTTTTTAAGGAACGTACCGCAGGCAGGGAACAACACGCATGCCGAAACTGTCACAAGAACGCACGTTATCCACCTTTTCTTAACATCTGCCATCACTTCGTCATCCTCGACTTATCCGAAGTCCTCGACTTATCAGGACCAGCTTCTAAACGACACGACGTCTCCTCGATCACTGAATTCGAACAGAGGTCTGAACAATCGCGAAAGAATGGAGGAAAATGAAATAAAGAAACGCGAGGAAGAGAACGAAAGGTACGAAAGCACAGCAATGGACGCGGCCTCGGTTCGTTCTGGCTGCCGTCTCTCTAGAAAGTAGACTTTGGCCAGTTAAACGGTTAGTATACCAGCTACCTTGGCACGTGTTACCGCCCTGAAGAGAAAGTATACGTGTTTTGGAGGGGCCTCGATCGCGATCCAACTTCTTTAAGGACTGGTGTCATTGGACTGTTGTCCTTCCGGTGCTCGTTAATATGGAATGCGTATTTCTAATGAAAAACACCAACTCACAAACCGGTTTCGATGAAATTTCCCAAAAATAAAATTGCTATTGTACAAATATTACTGGGGATTATAAAGATATTAATAACAATAATCCTAATATCGTGTATACAGGATATCCCAGAACTGGCTGGATATCCCAACAGAAGGAATAAGTAAAACTTGCAGAATATTTTTCGGTATTATAAATACAGTCCTGGGGTCATCTAATTTCAATAGTAGAAAGATAAAACATTGTATTATTATAAAATAATGAATTTAATATCGTTCAAGCTTTATTTTTCAATTTTTTTAAAGAGCAACTGAGGACGGTACATTATCGAGGAAACTTTATCCAATAGAAGAGATAGGTAGGAATTTTGAAATAAAAATTTTGTAATTATAGTGTAGAGGTATTCATCAGTTAGAACACCTAAATGATTAGGGTTTTTAATGCTAATTTTAAGAAAATTTGTGTATTACAGGAGACTGCATCGAAATTGCAGTGAAATTAATATCGAAATGGCACAAACCCTCGAACACGTCAAGCATTAACAGAATAAGAAATGGAAGGATATAACTTGTAATTACCATTAGGAATTATAATTGACCATAATTAATTGAAATTTGTTGAGATTAAAATACTGAAACAAATGTTAAATATACCATTTTTATAGCACTGTTATATTAAGAGAAATATATACTCCCCGTTGTATTTTCTTCATTTTGCAAGAACTAAATGATAAAAAATACTTAAATTGTTTATATTTAATGATTTTTTTCATTAAAATCGTTGTATTTTGCATAAATAATTAAAAATTAAAAAATATTTTTAAATTTTTACCTCTAGCGCCATCTCTTCGAAAAGTGCTGAAACTGCTCAAAAATTGACAGGAATCTGCCGTACCTACAATGATTATTTTTTAAGAAAATAATTTTTTGCTGTTTTCGCGTGTTTGAAGCATCTAATCGCTTCTATTTTACACTAATTATCGATTCCAATTGTCCGATTAATCCTAGAAGCCCGAAATATTGAAATATTAAAGATTAAATCGCACATTGAGAGAGTGAGAGGTGAGATTGGCGGACTGGTGTTCACTCTCTCGCACATTGGTGTTGTGCGCAGGCGCGAGTTTGGCGTAGAGAGAGTGAGAGACTAGATGCTTGGACCTCTCACTCCCACAATGTGCGAGAGAGTGAACACTAGTCCGCCAATCTCACCTCTCACTCTCTCAATGTGCGATTTAATCTTTAATATTTCAATATTTCGGGCTTCTAGGATTAATCGGACAATTGGAATCGGTAATTAGTGTAAAATAGAAGCGATTAAATGCTTCAAACACGCGAAAACAGCAAAAAATTATTTTCTTAAAAAATAATCATTGTAGGTACGGCAGATTCCTGTCAATTTTTGAGCAGTTTCAGCACTTTCCGAAGAGATGGCGCTAGAGGTAAAAAATATAATTATTTTAAAAATTGTAAAAATAATAAAAAATAGAGCTTGTACGGTGACAAATTGATACTTTTATGATAATATAATGTTTCCCCTTCCTTTAGTTCAAATTTGGTGATCCTAGAACATCATTTAAGTATATAAATCGATATAAACCTGCGCTTGATTACGAGACTCGAAGACTACATTTCAGGGCCTTTATTTATTATTTTCTTGCTTTATCGCGATTGTTAACTAATTAGAAACGTTCATGGTACTAAAAAGCTGCATTTATTCAATAAACTACATGATTCATACATTCAGCTTTACAATAGTTATTATATTATTTATAACTAACGTTTACAATTGAGTGGGAGGTCCGATCGGCGGCCGAGTATATTTTCACACTAATTTTTACAATTTTATACTAAAATTTTGTAAATAGATGTATTTAAAAAGAAGATAAGCGTACAATGTTTGATCGATTTAAGACTGGCGCAGAAACGCCTAATCCCTGATAACTTAATCGATAATATAAATTTTCTTGATTAATTCGGTTGTGCCTATCATGAGATATAACTTTGAGAAGAATGGTAAAATAATATAATTAAATAGTTTTTAACTATTCGCAATGATAAACGAATCTTTTTCTTCAGATTCGATCGAGGAGCAGTTTATGTGGCTTCTTAGATTCGCAACCATCAAGCAGATCAAAGAGTTCCTAACAACGAAGTAGGTATACAAATAGAATCTAGACTTAATTTATTTCAATGAAATTTATTCGCAGCCCTTCGTTAGATCTTCATTATCCAACGCCAAACTTAAAAACGCCTCTGACATCGGCCATCGACCGCAGTGATCCGCAGATATTGTCAATTTTATTGGATAAACATTCGTCATCTTTGGACGATACCGTCACTCAACCTTGTGGAAGAACAGCTCTCATGTATGCATCTTATGTTTCGAGAAACCTGGAAATTTTGGAAGTTCTTTTGAAAAAAGGAGCGGATCTCCAAAAGGAGGACATGTAAGAAACGAAGGATAATAAAAAAAAAACAATCAAACTTCTATTTGCCATAATTCATTGTAATTTTATTTGGAGAAAATATATTTATAGAAGAGGCTGGACTTGTCTTCAGTACGCCATCGTAGGAGAACGATCGAAAAATGTGGTATTTCTTCTGGAAGCTGGTGCTTTTTTAAATCAGCAAGATTTCCAAGGACGTACACCGCTTATGGTGTCAGGTAAGACTTGATCGAGGCTTGAATAAGATTTTAATTCGCAAAGACTTATTTGCCTTTTAGTGTATCTTTCGAACGTGGATATTCTTACGCTTTTATTGGATCACGACGACGCTGAAATGAATACACAGGACAGCAGGAATTTGACTGCACTTCAAATAGCAATTTTATGGAGAAAAAGAGACGCGGCAATCCTCTTGATTAAAAGAGGAAGCGACACTAGCGTTGTCACGCCTATTACCAAAGCATCGATAGGTGAATTATCAAGAACCACCATGCCCAATGTTCTTCGATGCATCGAGCCAAAAACGAGGGTACCACTGTTCCACCGATAAACGTTTATTAATTTAGAAGGAAGCATTTAAAAGAAAATATTGTGTACAGAAAATTTCTCCTTCGTCAATTTGTCAAACTGTTCTACGACATCCTTAGACATTTCTTCCTTCCACTGGCCGACCTTACCGCTACGTATGAACTCGTCGTTACCTTCCACTGATCTTACTTTCTTAATATTGTTAATTACGTGCTCGAAGTTCACGGCTGGATTAGCTTTCATGCTGGCGAAGCTCAGATGATCCAACAGCTTCTTCATTCCATCGTCGGACACGGGTTTGTTCAGGAACGCTGCCGATTTCTTGATCACCGAGGCCAGATCCTAGATTTTGCAGAAACATATTGTCACGCTTTTGAATATACATCGTTAACGCGTAACGCGCATCACTTACGGTCTTCATGTCTTCATACTTCAAGAATAAAACGTTAGGCTCGTTTCTCTTGTGCCAAAACTCAACGATGTGATTCCAGTAGGGAGCATAATTCACTGCAAATAAGTATGAATCAATAACGCGTTATTACTGCTTCTGTTACGAGTGTACGTACATTTGCCGCCTAAGAAGAGACGACAGAAGATGTTGAAATCGCCATGATAACCCTCTATCAGTTTACAATGGTGATAATAAGAGATGCAGGTGTCTTTCGGGTTCCTCATCACGTAGATCATTTTTGGTTTCTTCTCGCCGGTTCGAATCTGACGTGGCAGCAAACAGAACGGCAAATGGGACTTGATGAACCTCGGACCGGGTTGATTCGCGGTGAAAGCCACGCTGTTCGCGGTCGTCGGGTCCTTTACGGCTTCCGGATTTACGGCGGCGAGGGAAGTGTTATCGAAGAGCGTAGACAGTCTGGCGAAACATTCGATTGTCGTTTACGAATAATAGCGATAAATAATAGGGTGCGATACGTAAGTTGATCAGCTTACTCTAAGAATGGAAATCTGAAGGCCAAAGGGATCTTTGCTCGTTCGAAATCCAAATCGTTTGCAACGCACCAGATCATCTCCTGGGTCCATGTAGTACCTAATTACGTTATTCAAGTTAGACACTGTTTATACATTTCTATCTTCAACGAAATCAAAAGGTGTACCAGTTTTGGGAAAGCTGCAGACCCAGACATCGTCGTCTCTGACCTCAAAGTCCTCGATCGCTTTTGCAAATTGACGGTATCTATCTGGGAAGCAGTAGCCTTGCACAGTGATGTATCCCTTGCGAAACTCATTGACGAACGTGTCCTTTAACAGTTGGTCCAGGTCAGTTTGCGAAGTCATCCTTCTAAAATGTTCGCACAAAACTCGTTAGGCAATATCGCAGTCTGTACACGTATTCCTGTAACAAATACACATCTTTAGCGTCACATAATGTTAAAAGTAGTATAAAGAAAAGAAGAAACAGTGACTAACGAGTTGTATACAAGAGAGTGCAACTTGTTACAATGGAATGAATGCTTGATAATGTGTCAGCGTGGTTCATCGATCCTATTATATTGAATTTTCCATTGCCTTATTCTGTTACATTTTTGATAAGCTCGCCCGTATCGAAAGAAAATTAATCCAGATAAGGGTCGTCGAACTTTGATTTGACGGTGGGGCGTTCGTTGCAAATTCTTATCAAACTCTTATCCAGAATATTACCTTGCAGTCAAAAACACAAGCTCGTTTTTAATTTCCTTTGTGAATCATACAGAATAATTACGAGAATCAATTTTTACTTATAATGATCGTTGATCAGAGACGCGAGAACCGATTTCATAAAGAGAAACGGCATTCGAGTCGAAATTCGAACGATCAATTCAACGTTGATCCGTGAACGAGACACGTTCCCAGTTTCCAGAGAAAAGCAACTGCCTTGAAATCCGTAAATCTTCTTATATAGAGTGACTGACAAACGGTGTTAAAATTGTTCAGAAGTTTTTGTTCGGTTTTGTCTTTACTGGAGCAAGGTTGCAATCTTTTCCTTTTCTCCTTCTGCCGGTTAATCGATTCTGTAAATAACATTAATCATTTTTTGAACGTTACGAAGAAATGCATTTCTTTAAAGGACAATCGTCTAACGTGATTATTTAAATAAAATGACTTGATTTTGAGAATTTTCCTTTGCATCAAGGACGATGAACGATAAAAAGATCTAACACTTACAGAGAGAAATCAGTCTCGCTGCAAAAAGCTACAATTCTCTGACGTTTTTTACAATCTGAACGGTTCTTGAGCAAAGTATATTTCTAACAGACTGAAGCTTAAAGCAAAATGCGATCGCAAGATGAAAGTACAGAAAAAGAAACGACTGATGTACGTTATATTTTTATTAACCAAACGAGTATAATCATCATACAAAAAGGTAAAATATTAGAAAAATCCAAGAAACTATTCTATATATATATATAGATCATCTAAGTCTTACGAGTAACAAAGGGTTGTGTACTGTGATTCAGGTACTAATAACTACTTTCATCGTCTTTAAAGCATTTCAGTTTTCCTCCGCAAACAGTCATCACGGCACCCGAAGGTTGTCCCTTCTTAACGAACATTTTACCAGTAAAATGCGAAACCTCGAACACCGTGAAATCTATCGATCGTCTTAAAACGAAAGAGAAAAATTATTGTTGTAACACTACGAAACGTGCGTCGTGATCTAAAATGTACCCTTAACGTACGAAAATACAATCTTGGCAAGACAATGTTTCTTGAAGTTTCATAAAAATGTCAAGAACATTAGGCACGACAGATCTATAGATCAACACGCTATAATACTTCAATTTTTGCAAGGGGAACGCAACCAATTTCGTCCAAACTTTGCAATATTACAGAGGAAATTAAAAATAATAATTATGTCAAATTGGGTTGCATACTTTTCTAAAATAGGGGAGATATTTATACTTGGAAGTTTTTGTAATGTCTACTTATATTAAAATTAATTAAAAAATAAATACTGGGCTATGAGATTCAAATGGGACCCTATGTAACTTTGAATAAATAATTCCTAATATTTTTAATTAAAAGAAAAAGAACTGTTGCACACTAAACGCGATAAAAATGATAATTTTGCACGATTTTTGCAAATTTTGGACAGAACTGTTTCTTTCCCTTGCTAATTAATATGTAACAATTTGATATTCTTAGATTCGTGCTAGACACGAGTATCAACGAACGTAGTAATAGTTTCATTTTTTAAATTAAAACATGAATACGATATGTATATATATATATATTATACGATAACATAAAAAAAGTAAGACTCAAGAAAGTGATTCTTAAAGATCATTCAATTTAATGGTCCCTTTCGTGTCGAAAGGTGAAATACTTTTGTACGCTCCTCTATTATCCGTCTTAACAATTATATGTTTGATATTACGCTAACGCTTTGCGATAGATCTACTTGGCCCCTCAGTACTTTCTGTTGCAACCTTTTGCAAAAGATCTTCGCCATCAGCTTGTTGCGACGTGTCTCCTCTTGCTTCTCCTGTTGCCGTCTCTTTTGTCGCACTTCGTTCAACCGAAGGTATCTTTTACGTAGTCTTTCCCTTATTTCCTCGTCGCTCACCTTCCTCTGAGTGCAAACTAATATTTCTAAGTTTAATATTTTTGGAATAAAATCCAAAATTCTAACATGTTTAATAAATAATAAGTAAATAATGCTTATCTCGAGATTGTAAAAATTATATTAAGAAAACACAGCTTATCATTAATTACAAACAAAGTTGTTTGTTTCAAATTTCAAGTAGAATTAAATACTCTCCCAGCGTTTTATCATTTCATCCACGGGTTTAATCAACTCTTATTTCGTATAACGATTAATCTACTCACCTGTCTGTTTCGTGCAATCTTTCAATGGTTTGGCAACGTTCGACGTACTGGCCATCGCCAACAGCTGTATCCGTTTCTCCTTTCTCAATTGTCGCAGATGACATATCTCGGACATGTACTGTCTCCTCGTTTCGGCGTTGCTCACGAAATCCGCCTTGTTCCTGGACAAGTAATCCTGAAACGATCAAACGAACCAAAAATTACACGAATTATAATCATCGCCCCTATGAAACTTAATCCTGTATACCTGCAAAGTGTTCTTCTGCGTCAAGCTCTTGCTCGAGCCGTTCTTTTTAATCATATTACAAACGCAACCGTCGATTTTAGCCCCGTTACGATTCGATAATGGCACCTTTTGCGGATTATCGTTCCTACGATTGTTATCTTCGGAGAACGATAGTTCGTACGCCACCGCTTTCGGATAACTTTGATTACAAGAACATTTCTTCACGCTATGATAAGCGGCGCCGCAGCGGCGACACTGTTTATAATTTCTATCGGAATCGCTGTTTTGATTGCCTCCCTCGTCCGGGTAGCTCGATCTGCCGTTGTTGCATAAACAATCTTTCTCGCAGCCGCATATCAAGCTACCTTTTTGTACTTTGTATTGAGAATTTTCACCGGTTTGCCCGGTAGTGACACAGTAAGGCCACATTTGAACGAGACGATCCTCCGCTTCCGTTCGGTGACCGTAATGGCGGTGACCGGCCGAATGGCAACCGCAGAACGCTTGGCAGTTGTTCTCGCAGGAGCAATCGTTCGAACACCCGCAAAATTTTGTACGATTATTTTGATTAAAGCTCGTCGCGTGACCCTCGTTATCCTGATAATATTTTGTACCAGTTCTCATCGCAGCCCATCCTTTCTTGGACAGGCTGTTCTCGCAGTCGCAGGCTGCGGTGCAGCTGCACTCTTTCGAGTTCGCTTCTTCCCTTTCGTAAGCGCAGGCCACCGCCTTCTTCTGGCATTCTTCGCATTTCGAAAGAATACTGGTGGCTTGGGCGGAGTAGGACCGACATTCCTTGGACGGTAGCCTCTTCTCGCGTCTGCAGTCGCAGGCCTTCGATCTGGAGGCATTTATCTGATTCTTCGTGTCCTTTTGCTGAGAAGAGTTGGTCTGAACCTCCTTGTCCGCGCATTGCTGCGTAATCGTGTCCGTTGAACCGATACCGTTTGTTTGATCAGAGGATCTCTGACAAGCTACAGCCTCCTCCTGCACCAGTTGGGTCTTGCTGGACTGGCTCTTCTGCTCCTGCAGACAGTGCACGCAAGTGGTGAGCACGTTCTGAATGGCGTGATGCTTTGGACACTGAGTCTGCTGTTCGGTGTATTTGCAGCTGTTCTGAAAGTGCATGGCATCGTGCGCGGAACACTTGATGTAGTGCACGATTTCAGACTGTATAAAGGTGGGTACCGTGGACGAGGATTCCTGAGGAACGGTCTGAACCCCGGTGCTGATCAACTTCATGGTGGAATTGTGCATGCTGGACGCGGACACGATTTCGCCGCCAGTCTTCGAATGAGCACCGGTCACGTTGGTGGCCGTTTGGGCGCAGCTGTTGCGTTTCTTCACCCGCTGGATAATGCTGTTGGACCTGCTAGTGGGCTGACAGTTTGCTAGATTGCAATGAGATGACCAAGGTTCTTCCAAGGAATTGGCTTTGGATAGTTCGTGCATGTGAGGAAGAGAAGCTACGGATTTGGCCCTGATGTTTCCGGACCTGGATTTCTTTGGGGACGTCCGAGGTCTCTCGGGTCTCCGTGGCTCTTCCAGCAGCTTCTTCAGGTTGCACAGGTGGCTGATCTCGTTCGTGATCCATATCAGCTGATTCCTCTTCTCCATCTCGGCATAGCTGACCAGCTTCGAATCCCCAGAGTCGGAGTTGCTGTACTTTTTCAGCTCGAACTGTCTCTCGGAGAAGGTGGTGAGCAGCCTCCAGTCCACCTGCTCCTCCGTACCGTTGCTCGAACGGACGCTCGCCTTCCTGTTGTTGACCACCGCGTCTAACAGCATTCTGTTGTGATCAGGCGGTGTGGTGTTCGTCGTAGACGAGTCTCCCTGCGACATTTTGCATCTTTCCTTCACGCAGAATATATCCTGCACCTTGTTACCTTTGCGACCTCTCTGAGGGAAGAAGCAGTCGGAACTCTCGCTCTTGTCCATGGTGTTGTTGCTGCTTCGATGACAGTCGTCCAATCTGAGACCCATCCTCGCCTTTCGTCCATCCGTCTCCGTTCTGTCTGTGTTCTTGTCCATCTTGTCGCTGCTACAGTCCAACATGTCGCCATCTTTTACAATGCCTCTACTCTTCCTCGTTGGTTTATCCCTTGAAATTCCCTTCTGTGGATTCCAGTCGCCCGATGAGTCGCTGGTGTTGTGTTTTTTCGTTAAAGCTTGAAACATCTCTGCCCCGTAAACCTTGCGTCTGGCGTCGTCCGGGTTCCACGGTACGTTGTCCTCCAAATTATGCTCGATTTTATCGTCCGTGTATTTGGCGGTAATCAGCCTTTTCACCACGTGATGTATCAGTCTTTTCTTCACCTCCTTGTCGCACTTGTTCGCGTCGACGAGACTCTTCAGAATATTGACGCTACGTTCCAGGTCTCTCACCAGAGAATCCGAGTCTCCCCACAGTTTCTCGTTAATACTGGAGCTGGTATTGGGCAGGGTCGAGTGCGATCTTCCGGTCTCCGACGACGAGACGTGGCTACCGCTTCCGTTCGGCACGTTCTCGTAAACGTGGCCGGGGAAGTACTCGAAACTGTTCGCTCTGCCTGTGATATTTTCAGCATCTTCGGGTTGAGGTGTTTGCACCATGGACCTCGATGCTTCCGAACGGCTGGACCGTGGTTTCGCCTCGTCGCATTGCTCGGCGTCTCTCGTTTCGTTGGCGGCTTCCTGTTTCCTCGAACTCGGAACCTTGTACGTACCGTTCGGTGCATCCTTCAGGGCCGTGGCGATACTCTTCTGCAAACTAGTTCCTCTCTTTGGCAATGGTGGCTTCTCCTCCTCGAGAACCGAGACTTGAACGCCCACGGATTCTTGAGAGTAGACGTTCAGACTCGTTTGTATAACTTTATCACAAGTGGAAGGTTTATTTACAATGGTAGAGATCGACGATGAAGAATTGAAAATCAACGGCAACGTGCCTCTGTTCTTATCCTTAATATACAAGTTTAATTCGCTCTGACTTCGCTTCAGAATCGATTTAGAGGATGGCACGAATAACGTGTTCATCGATGTACTTTTCTTCAGGGGTAATTCGACTGGACACACATTCTCCTTGCTCGTGTTTTGCTTTATTTTTTTCACCTCGTTTGAGTGTTTCGCGATAGGCATCTTAAACGCAAAGGTTGATTTAGGTGTGTCATGAATGTGCTCTCTCTTCGAGTATTGCGCAAGAACATCTTGCTGCTTGAGATCCTTGGGAAGAGATCTTTCGTTGGACTTTATACCGCTACCGGTTATTATGCCTGGCAAGTGATTTTTCACGATGGGAGTGATCTCGATCTCGCTTTCGGACCCTGAAGCATTGCCTAGCAAAGGAGTGGAGTTGGCGTCGGGTGTCATGGATGCTTTGGTACTTTTCTGACCGCCTGTAACTTTCCCAGAAATCCCCGATTCCGTGGTACCCTCGGGATCTAATCTTAAAGCGGCGGAACAGCCTCTAGCTAAAGCCATACGTTCGATTGTACTTAATTTCTTGTCGTTTTGCTTGTTGCTTGATAATATGTTAAAATATCCGACATCCGCGCCGCTATCCCATTCGAGCGGCTTATGAGAAGCAATGCTAGAAGTAGGAGAAGATAGTTTTCTTTCTGCGACTTCGGTTAATATTTCTGGGCTTTCATGTTTCTCTTCTAAGATTGTGTCTGGTGTAACACGTTTTAAATCTGGCAATGGAGACTCAGGATTTGACAAGGGCTGAACATACCTGGATGAAGATTCTGTGTTCGATGATTGGCCAATAAGAGGCGGTCTTACCCATCTTCTTCTCTCTCTGGGCACACAGGACCTTAAATTGTACTCCTCTCCGATGCAGTCTTGCCTGTGATCTCCTAATTTTGGATTTACCTCGTATATACTATAATAATATTTAATGGCTTCCGGTGATGTGCTTGTCGTGGGCAAGGAAAAATACTGATCTAAATTTGTATTTTGAGAATATTTGTGGTAATACTCCATCACCTGGGAAGAGAGACTTCTGTTTGTTGTACCCAATTTCAGCTTTGGTTGAGGTGCCACAACTTGCAACGATTGCCATGGCGTAGAACTCGCGTTGTAAACTGAACGTTCAGGCTTTTGTGCTCCTGCTAAACGTGGTAGATCTTCCGAAGCTTCGAAATCTCTTCGACAACCCTCGCAGCTCGAAGCAGAGTCATACTCCATAATCACGAACTAGACGCGCTTTGTCATCTCCCATTCAGAGTTCTGTGCGCTGTCATAATTCCACAATAAATTGTCCCCTTGAAGGAAATCGTTCATAAACATCAGAGAATCTGACCAGACTTTTCTGTTTCAAAATACAGAATTTCTTCAGAGAGTACGATGAGGCGAGAATGAGGTTAGGACGCTACTGCAATAAATACAGCATCAACTTATTTCATATACTTTTCAACGCACGATTTTACGATTATATCATCCCACAAAAGATCCATTAAATATCTACTGCACTGCGTTTAATTAATTAGAAACTTTTATGGTAGAAGCTTCGATTGTTGTTTACATTTCTTCAAAAGTTCAACCGTAAATTAGCGGTGAACGCTATACGCTACACGCACGCCAAATACCGCTATATAGTTACATATAGTATACAGAGTCTCAGCAATAGTCAAACAGTATGATTTCTTAAAATCTCGCGATCTTTAAGAATATATTGCTTTGCGCCCTAGCTAAGAACACAGATACGAAGGTTTCCTGGTTCAAATGTACCTATTTTGTGTATTTGTGCATTACAAAATCATATAAAAATAATAAAAGTAAAATTCATACTTCTAAGAATACAACCAATCTAAGTCGATAAAGTAGAAGGAAACAAAAGGGTGACAAACGTTTTACCTTTTCTTCTAAAGATTCTTGAATTTCCTGATATACTAAAGTAATAAAGACATTTATAATAGCAAAATATCTTACGCAGTGGCGTTAAAAAGCAGATTTTTAATAAAATATTTTTTACCGACTTTCATTTTCTACTCCTAACGCCATCTTCGAACAAAGTGCTGAAACTACTCAACAATTATCGACTGAGAAACCCGAAACATCGTTAGAGATGGCGAGCTTTTTAAAATGAGTAATGAACTACTTTGACATTTCTCAAATAAATTCCTTATAATGCTTTATTTATTAAAATCCTGCCTTAATTATGAAACTAGAAGAATTTGTATATAATATTTGATTGTTTAAACAAATAAAAACCCTACATTTATGTCTTTTCTTCATTAATATAACTTTTAAAGTTGTATAATAAACGTCTCACAGTCAGTAATATGCATATAGCTTCAACTTTATCGTTTTCAATGCTTTCAGTGCGATCATCTGAAGCAGTTTTGTGATTGAAAGTGTTTTTTAAGTTGTAAAAGATTCAAAATGTTGAGGACCACAGGAAAATGTACCTGAAATTAGTTGGATTAGTTCCAAGACTAAATCCACGACACCAGCTTACTGTTTATAACCTTATTATATGCAATAATTATTGGGAATAATAAAATACGAATTTTTGGTTAAAAATGCATACTTGTACAGTTTGTAGTAGCACGAATTTTTATAAAGAAGCCGGTTATTTTTTCTGTCAAACATGCCAAACTCAGAATGAGGTATTGTCATTTAAAGAAATGTTTAAAAAGTCAATTGTTAATCATATTACTTTTGCAGAACATTAGGGAGGAGGTCCTTGAGTTGCACGTAGATAGCTCAACAAGATTAAGGAAAACAAGAATCAGACAATTAAAATCTGAGACATCAGGTTTGTTTTTATCCATTGGTGTAGATGCATCGTATATACAATTTTGAATAATATAATTTCTTACTCTATCAGTTTGTTTTGTTATTATCAGGTGAAGAACTTGGATGGACTTCATGGGAACTATACAATTTTGTTCTCATTGGTCTAACACATGAACTTATAGAGCTTGGAGTTACATCTGACATAAAAATGACAATATTGCAACTATGGGCAACATATTTAAGGAAGATAGAAGTTGCATTTCTTTCGACAAATAAGAAATGTATACCAAAGTTGGCTAGAAGATATAACAAGAGGTATATTCAAGGGAAGATATTGTAATTAAATGTGCACCTAATCAAATTCTTACTTCCTTAGGGATGCTGAAATTATTTATGGTAAAGTGAAAACACAAAAAAGGAAACGCAAAAGAACTGGAAGTAGTACAAATACTTCCATGATATCAGGTTTCTACAGTGAGGCTAGTTCTGGTAGAGAATTAAATAAGAACAAGGTAATTATTTAAATACTATTTATTTCAGAATGAATTTTTTTAATTATATTTATATACAATCAACTTTCTTAGAAACTTTTAGTGGCTGCAGATTATGACAGATATCTCCAATCTCAAGCTAGTTCTGAAGGAGATGATGCTAATACAATAACACAGAGTGTGTACAGCAGTCGATCAGGCTCTGTTAAATCTTCAGAAAATAGTGGAAAGTATGTATTCAATTTTTCAGTCCATACATACCTATATGTCTTCAAATATTTTTAATGATTTGTGATTTGGTTAGAGTACAGTTCAGTTCTCATGCTAAGGAAGAAGCCAAAAAGATTAAAAGGTTATCTAAAAAAATACCTAGGCATAAGAGAGCCAAATACAAAGCATCACACATAAGTACTCAATACAAAACAGGACCACATGTAATTACACCCATGAAATTATGGGCAATTGTGTATCTGGCCCTAAGAATTCATAATCAGCCTATACAATTAGCAGATATGCTAAGGTATGCATTAGATATACCTTTTTATAAGTACCATTAACTGTGTATTAAAATTTTAAACGGAAAAATGTATGTATTTAGGTATGGGAGAGAAGGACATTTATCTTACTACAAGTTAGACCATTTATTGCCACCAGAAGTAAGTTCAACCAAAATTGAAAAAAATTTTTTATCGCAAAGCGTTGAAATCACGCATAAAGGTATGAGGCGAACTATTGCAAGTATGGCAAAATTTCTCGGCGTATGGAATATAAGTTGTCCAGATTTTTTATCTTTAATCAATCGATATTGTCAAGAGTTAGCATTACCAAGTGTGTAAACTGTTTTTACTCTGCAGATATGTTCTTGTTGATTAAATTTCAAAATGATAATTTTCTTTCTAGGGGGTGTTCAATTGTACACGGAAAGGCTGGTAGCTTCAGCGCCTCCTAAAATGATATTCAATTCATCAAAATCGTATATTCCAAATTACGAGGGTCGTGCAATAGCATTTATCATTGTAGTATTAAAAACTTTGTTCGGTTTAGACGGTGTAACCGAGTATCAGATCAGCAGAATTGCAGAAAAGATCAACAGGTACGTTGAAACAAATGAATATCCATTACATATGGTATGTTATGTTTTGAACCTCAAAATTTGTAAATTTCGAGTTAGTAAATTAATGTAACAGTAGGTAGCATTTCTTGATGCTAAACATATTTTTAAATAAAAGATGAATCATGGTGATACCGCATCATGTTATCAGATATTCAATTCACAAAGAAGAGGTGCAGAAAAGGAATGTAAATGTCATGAACTGAATAGTCCGTGCATAATCGTGCATGGAGGTGCAGGAAATTTTAGCGATTCTTTAGTCATAGAAAAGATGACAGCTTGCAAAAAGGCTGCCATCAATGGATATAAATTTTTATTGAACGGTGAAAATTCAATAGACGCTGTAGAAGCAGCATTATGGTGGTTAGAATGCGATGAATTTTTTAATTGTAGTTATGGATCCGCATTAAACGAACTAGGTACCGGGGTCAAATACAATTCGATCAAATTACCATATGTATACTATACTACATAACACACATGCTCCTGTCTTAAATATAGGAAAAGTACAAATGGATGCAAGTATAATGGATGGTTTAACGTTTAGTTGTGGATCGATAGCGGCGATCTCAAACATAGAACACCCTATAACGCTTGCAAAGTACGTTTTGCACAACTTTCCTAATTCTATCTTCGTCGGTGATGGTGCTAAACAATTAGCCAAACACGCGAATATAAATTGGATATCAGAAGGAAATATGGAAGCGCCAATTGCACGTATCGCATTCAATTCGACAGAAGAAGGAGGAGACGAAATGAACGTCGAGGATGAATATTTAATGAACGTTGATATGTTAAAGAGTAATTTAGTTTGTGATTAATCCTTTCTTATTCTGAAATTACCAAGCCCCAAAATTCACACTGACGTTATTATTTGTAGATAGCTTTGGTACCGTCGGTTGTGTCGCGTACGATGGATACAGCATTGCTGCTGGAACCACAACAGGTGGTTTAAATAGAAAATTGCTGGGAAGAGTAGGAGATTCACCCATATTAGGTTGTGGTACCTATGCTACTAGAAATATCGGTTGCTCTCTGTCCGGTCACGGAGAGTCCATAATGAAATTAGGATTAGCACGTGCGATTGTAGAAGATATGAAGTACAACTCGAAGGAGGTTGCCCTCCAGAAACATTTTTCTCGCATGTTAAAAAAGTTTGATAAAACCGGTGGTGGAATCACGCTTCACTCAAACGGCAGTTGGGCGACATATTTCACTTCAGAAAAAATGCCGTACGCTGTAATTGCGAACGATTTAATTACATACGGAGCACGATTACACGAAGAGAAAAAGGAAACGTACAACAGCTATATCGTGAAAGATTGCGAATGCAGATGTCCATTTGTAGTTGTACCTATGATTTTATATGTTCATCCATTATACTAATCGTATACACGTATATTATTTAACGCCTTTCTAAATAAATTATCTTTTGTTTCAGCGTTGCTTCTGATGAAAACTTGCTCGACAAAAAGCTGTTCAGTTTCGACGAGTGGCAAAGGTATATCGAGTGTAGAAAGACAATTTTAGCGCATGCACATTTTCCAACCAGAATGAAGTACAATCCGGAATCATTTGGGATGAACGATTTATACATCAAATTTTTGGAGCATATATCTTCTAAGACGGACAAGAAGGAACCAGATACAAAGAATTCGAAACACTTTTTACCCGAGGAACTTATCACTGCCATGACAAAACACATAAGTAGCTTAAGTATTAACGATCTAGAGCCCAAGGTAGCAGAAGTATTTCCGCCTTCCTTAACACCTCTTCATTCGTATCTTCAACACTTGTTGGATCATCCGCTTCATGACATCCCTACTGTAGCGCGAAAGGACTTTTTCCTTACGAAAATTGGATACATAACAAGGCCCGAGTTGTAAGTCATAGCTGATCGTTTGATCAGAAACAAATTCCTAATACAATTCCTAGTAAATTGAACCATTTATTTTATTTTCAGGCTCATAGAGTTGGCAACGCAATACAATTTAGAGTTAAAAGTGATCGATTCGAGTTTACATTTTTTAGAAAAGTACGTACCCCCGTTCGAGCAACCTAAAATGCCAAGTATAAAGGAATTGAAGCAACTGGTCGACGTAGAGGACGATTCGAAGATTGAGACGAGAAAAGAAAACAAAAGCGAAAGTCTGAACGACTATCTGCACGCTAAACTGCCGTGCAAAATGAAATTTGATATCACAAAACAACAGTATTACGATAACGTTCAAAGTACAATGAAAAATTATAGAGATACCGACGTGAAAAGTGATTTTACGTTTACCGAAACGTTGTCAAATGGTAAATTAGCAATTCCCGTCGACAGCGATAGCGAAGTCGATGAAAACGAGGATAAAGAAGAGGATACGAATGTTCCCAATAGCATTAAACAAGAAAATATACTGCTAAAACGTGCATTCCGTGATAAATACAATTTACACTTATCTGTTGTGGAAAAAGAAGCTATTCGTAAATTAGACACGACCGAGAGGATACATTTTAAGAAACAGAAGCTTCGAATGGCGCGAAATGCCAGAGGCCAGTTTATCAAGGGTGGTGTCGCACCTTCACAAAAGAAAAATGATGAAACGTTAAACAATCTAGGTTCAGGTAGTAGTACGCGGTTGAATACAACAGATGAAATGCACACTGAAGAATCTACTAAAATTTTAGATATTGGCAGTGCCGACGATGTCGACGCTATGGCTAGGAAAGTCGAAACTGTTTATTCGAATGTAAATAATTCCTACAATTTAAACGAAACTTCGGCCGTAAAGAAGGAAAAAAACGCAGTTGATGGAAAATATCGATTTTTTAGACCTTTTAAGGAATATTGGATGTATCATTGCATCTTCAGTCGTGTAAAACCAAAAAATTTTGCGGTATTCGAAAGAGCATTGCCGAGAACATTTCGTTGGTTGTTGAACGAATGCGCGCTTATTGTAGAAATGTCGACGGAAGATCTTTACGAGGAGGTGTGTTTAATTGAAACTTATCATACGCACGTTTTGAAGTCTTGCAATTCTGACAGTGATCATTCTAACGACAAAGACTCAATTTCCAAGAATCAATTGAACTTAATTTTAAGTAAATGGTGAAGACTGTTGTTTGATAATACTCAACGATGTATTGTAATAAAATAAACGTTTTTTGTATAGACTATTTAAAAATTAGTTATTCGTATTCTTAATAATTAGATTTTGAATATGTATTATTTCTAATATGATGGTGGACACGTTAATTCTTTAATTTCTAGAGGTCAAACGTGTTAAATATGAATTAGATAACGAAATATGTTATTTGAATTTCAAATGATATTTGAATATCCATTTATCGACTGTGTTGACGAGGATGGAGCTATGAATTAACACCTCGTTAATGTGAAAATAGTCAAGCGTAATGGAATACATTATAATTGTAATTATTTAGATCACTATTGTATCATTTCTTAACACGTTAAGTGCTACGAAGAATTTAAGATTCACCGTGAGTGTTTAAAAATTAAACTTAAGAATACCATTGTTTCTATTAATTAAAAATGCGCCCTTGAAAGCTTCAGATTACTGTTCATGCAGAAAAATTAGATTGTTGCGGGATTAAATTCGTGGTGTCGGCCAGTAACCGACGCGGCGATGAATCTTTTTAATAAAAAGGGTGGCCATTGCGCGGCGCTCTAATCGAGCAACTGTTGCACTTTGGAGAGCCTCGCTGCTTCCCGGTGTGTTCCTCGTCCCGAGCCGTTGGCTCGAGGGACGACGGAGCGTTTCAGTAGTAAACACCAGTTGGCGTAAGACAGTGCTAGATGGTTGTCATATCGCTGCCACGATACGTGATGTGTATACGAGCTCGCGGCGGTGTGTACTGGCCGTTATTGGCCGCTTGTGCATTCACGTTCGTTTCTTAAGGAACCTATTTGTGCACTCTTCGGTATTTGTGCTTGGTTGCTCGAGGTGCGTGACTCTTTTGCGTACTGAAAAAAAACTCTCGACTTTAACCCTCGTGTTTCGGTAAGAGTGGTCGTGACGACGCGTTTGTTGCTGGTCGTGGCATTGGGCCACACAACGCGACATCGAAAGTGCACACCGTTATTGCTCTTCGCCTATTCAATTCGACGTCGCACCTGCTCCCTGTACCCCTGGTGTCGTTCACCGAGGCGCCTGATCGCCCCGTCCTCGTAACTTCCTGTCTACCGTAAGTGAACATCAAATTCTCTAATATCCGTTCCTTCGAAATCGTTTTCAGATCGATTATAACGTAGAAAAGATAGACAGAGTGTCTTTTTTATGGTGTGTACGTGATTACTTTCGAGAGTGTACGTTGACAGGACCAGTCGATGAAACATTGTTTTCTTCGTGATTGAAAACCCCCTTTTTTCGTATACCTGCTGTGCACACGATTGAATTTCGATGCTTTCAATCGATCGTGGGCACCGTGGCGTGCGACGATGAGTCGATTTCGATTTCTCGGCTCGTCGATCCCTTGGAAACAATCGTGGCTGTCATTCGCGATGCATCGTTATTTCCGTTGCATTGAAGTTTATCGTTTTCTCCGAGGGACGAGATCGACGAACCGTATCAAAGTTCTCTGTTCCTTTGATTTCGCTACTCCCACGACGACGTACATATTTTCGCTTACATCGGTGTAAATCATACCCTATTGAATCGTGTTGTACGGTTTCTTCTTATGGACTTATGTCAATTGGCTCACGAAAAGTAATGAAACACGCACGATATCGATATGGAACAAAAACTCGCACAATTTCTTTCATTTCCCGTGTTATCGTATTGCACGAATCGGGTTATTTCCTCGATTCGTTATCTGTTGCATTGATAGATACGTTTTCCAACTATAAACGCATTGTTGTAAATTGAGATCGACTTTTTCTCTCCCCGTTATCGTTCAATTACTCCTCTATCGAAAAGCTTTTTATTGTTTTCAAATTTTTCACGGATCTGTCAGTTCGTATCAGCTGTTCATGATAAATCGCATAAAGAGGATTGCCACTCGAATTTTAATTGGTAAAGAGTTTGTGTTAATGCGCTGCCCCTATTTCGTGACGTATCTTCCTCTTAAAGAGGATGTTACCTTAAGATAGGTTATTCGATCGGTCGAGCTCGCGGGAGAAATAATCGATACGGTGCATCGAGTTGTACTCTCGATTACTCGTGTTACGGTATCTTCGATTAACCCTTTTGTTTCGATTGAAAATATTATGTTTCTTAATTTTCCCGATAGCGATAATATTGTTTAAAAAGTTTGCTTGTCTAATCTGAATTGACTCAGGGTTCGTAATTTGAGGATTGATAAAAATGATAAAAATGTTGAAGTTTAGAATTCTTAGAAAGCTGGGAATTTAACAATTTCGAAATATAACACTGCAAAAATGTCGAAATTTCAGTAATATTTCATTTTGAGAACCATATTTTTCTGTGTAATGGTTTATTTTTCGACGAGTATCAAAATACGCGATTCAATTCGCCGTATTAATCCTTTTTAATTAAAAATAGGTAGTAACGAGCGAAAATCTATATTCTGATTACATTTTTAAAACAAAATAAAAAGTAAGCTTGAAATGTTCCATGGGAACACGTTAAACAAAACAGTATCGAACGACGAACGAGGTATCGATTTTTGCCAGTCGAACGGTTCGTTTCTGAATCGAATGAACTTTATAGAATATTACTCGATTTCCTATCAACTCCGTATCGAAACGTCATCGAATATCGAATTTATTGCCTCGTTACAAACACAATATGCATTATACGCGCGCAAATTGTAGCCACGTAACAAATATCGCGTAACATTGTCTTCTATGAGTCTTTTTCTGGACCTGATAATCGATCGATTTGCAAGTGTACAGTTTCGTACCTGAACTAGTTTTGTAAACTAAAAAATTTCCTTAAAAAGGAGGGGTGGACCATTTATTTGAATAATCCATGGGAATAATTGACCGTCTGGTCGGACGCTTATCATCGATTACAGATTGTTAACGCAATCCACATTACATGGTCGTTACCAGGCCACATCCCGCTGTTGCATCGGTGCGTAACACCGTGTTTTATATTTAGTCCCCTCGACAACCACTTTGAAACTTTCTCCGCGCGTTTGGGAAACAAACAAATCCCATTATCGTCTCGTTATAAATTGCAACGACGACACGCCCATGTCGACGAAATTTTCTTTCCTTTTGTTCCGTTCTTTTGTATGTACCTCTTGCGACAAATACAAAGTAACAGATTTTGATTGATAAGACATCGAGAAAACATTGGACGCGAATTTTCCCTTATTTCAGAGACGTACACCCTAATATTTTATTTTCTGTAATCGTACAAAGTTTAGACGTCTTTTCGAATTGAATTTATCGCACAAAATAATTTAAAAGACGTTTTATTAGCGCGTCGTTGGCTCATCGATAATATTAACTAATCGATACTGTATCGAGAAGTTCAATGATATTTGAATCCCCACGTCTGGCCGTGCGATTTCGAATTTTGTCGTCTCGTCGTTTCGAAGTGCCAGAAACGAAATGGCTACGGGCCAACTCTTCGAACAGAAGTTCTTTCTTTTTTTTTTTATGTTCGCCACGGTTCGTTCCAAATTTCATAAAACAGCAGAAACTTTTAATCTCGTTTTCACAGTAGGATATTCTCTTTTTTGTTTCCGTGATCATTTTGTTCCCACAGGAGTCGACTTTCACGTCCGATTTGCATTATTTTTTGCATAAAAGTTCTAAGCAAAATTAATTATTTTGTGATGGATGTTCATACTAAATTTCTTAGTCGTACCGTTGCTTACATTTGCTTGGATTACTTAAATCGTTCGTTAAAGCAGTCGATTCAATTCACAGAAGGTATCTTTCGTTCCCATAGACGTTTTACACTGTCCTAATGATACAGTGAGAAATTATCGAGCGGAAATCCGCGGTTCGCAGCAATATGGAAGGTACTTTCTTTCAAAGGGATGCACCTCCTTGGCACCCATAGTTCTAGCTCATCGAAGCGTTCGTTAATCATATACTTCTCCGCTTCTTCGGCTTCTGTCTGTGCCGTTCGTTTCCTCCGACGCAGAATTCGTTCGAGCTATTCTCCATTCAGTCGAGGATAAATGGGTCGGCACGTGGGAAGTTGGGAAACGAGGATCGCTTTCTGTGAACGTTACACGAGCCTCCTCTTCAATGTTTGTCTACTCGTAATACATACATCGTGTTTCACAAGACACGAGATTCGTTATACGACAAGAAAAACGATGGAGAAGGGTTCTTAGAATCGTGGATGAAAGTTATTTCTTAAATATCACAATGGGGAGCAACGTGTCTCGAATTACTCGCATGCATCAGTCAAATTTCAAGTTTCAAAGCATTAAATTTGATCATGTTACTTTGGACGATTTAAACTTGCAAACTTCAGTCGATGCAGCACCGCGTATATTTTATAGGTCTGGGTCACGATTGACCCAGCTCCGCTGTTAATACAAGGGTTAAGATGTCTTCGAAGTGTTTATGGAACAGCCAGTACGAAGAGTGTCACCATACACGACCACGTTTACACCCATGCCATCCATTAAGCGTTCTAATCGCGTTAACCCGTATTCGATTAACCTCCTTAACGGGGAAGTTGCTTATCCGCCGATCGTTATGCTTACCTGGAATTTCTATTCATGGAAGATCCAACTTACCGACGATTCCTGAAAATCCTCGATATTAAACCCCTGCCCGTCCGAAATATCTTTAACTTGCGTATAAATCGTGTCCGTAAAAAAGAAGAAGGATGTTTCTTTTCGTTTATTTAACGATCGACAAATATGATCGAGGACGAGGGTGAGGCAGGGCAAGGCGAGCCAGAGCAAGTACTTACTTGAGGAAAGGGAGGTGAAGAATAAGCGCGAACTCGGCCTTTCACCTTGAAACAACACCGACCGAAATAAACGGGTGTTCTCTATTTTCGACCAACCTCTCGACCAGCACTCGAAAGTATGCTTTTTCTTCTTTTTATACCGATGCATCTGTCGAGTGCACGTATACGTCGGGCGAGAGGGTAGAGCAGTTCCATTTAACCCCTTCTGATTCAAACTTAGTACACGGTAACTTCTGAAATGTTTGCAATTCTAACGCTTGTTTAGATTTCCAAATTTTCCTGAGCAATCATTTTTGGAATTAGTGGTATTGTATGTTGTGTAACAGAAATAGAAGTGTTTCGCGTTCGAAGCAATCTGAATCAGAATATCGGAATATTTGTCAGAAGTGTTCAGCAACGAAAGGGTCAACAGCGCAGTCGGAGAAAGTAGGGGCGAATCGTAACAAGCAATTATTTCTCGCTTACGTAAACTGTTTCCAAGCCAAGATCCGACAGGCTGATGTTTCTTCGCGATCCGGTAGACAGTTTTTCCCCCCGATCCCGTTCGTTTAATTTCCACGAATATGCGCGTTAACGAGCGAAGAATGAAAATTTCCACGCGTATGTCTCTCTCTCTCTCTGGCCAGACGGTTCGAGTAATTATCGCGGAGGAAAGCGGTTGAAAACAAAGCGGCCTAGACGCTCGAACAATGCGTGTGACCGGGAGTATAATTTTCGCGATAAGGACCGTGTCACAATGAAACGAATTTACGGGTCGTTGAAACCTCGACGGTCGAGGAATTTTCACGATATTTTACTCTGGCGGCGAGAGTGCAGGCGCCAAGGATCTTCGATCCAACGGACCAGACGAGAAACAGGAAATAAATGTCACGTTCGGTCCTTCCCGTGAAAGGGAATATCGCTGATACGATCGCTAACACGAGGATTCATCGATAATGGAATTTGTCGTTGCCTTTTGTCGTTGCCTTTCAAAGGAAGATACGTACTGAGAGTAATTGTACCAAATATGGCCCAGAATCCAATACGTCTGAATTAATCAAGAATCTGTCCGCTCTCTTTCCGTTTCATTCCCTTTTTTAACTGTGTTTCTCTTCGCTGGAAGCTCTTACACGGCTCGAATTTGCACGATGTTTCTTGTATTCGGCTCGAATCGAAGATCCTCGAGCGGCACAACCGTATGAAAAGGGCTTTCTCGTTTTTGGAAGCACGAATTAGCCGGGCCGACGGTGAAACAGTCTTTTAGGCCATCGGAGATGTACCGATCCGCGGAACGACCGGTGCAAACAGGAAAGTCAAAGATAAAAATGAAGTTTGGATTGGTTGGCTTACGGTTTCAGGGACGAGATAAGTTACTACGACTTTATTGCCGCGTTTTGTTTTTGCGATGACGACGAATCAAGGTTCGAAGCACGACGCTGTTTAGCATCGTTGCTGACCCAATTAAGCGGGTCGATTTTTGGGACAAAAATTAAATTAAATGTTGTGTAATGTTAAGAAAATTAAATCTCTAAAGGATATGACCGAAGGACCTTTGAAGAAGATCCGAAGATGTTTGTGAAAAATTAATCGCAGACCGTTCGGTACAGTCACGTATTTCCACGGAACGTTGTGTGTACAGAATAAGAGATAATGCTAGTTCGTCGAGTAAATAGCACGATTTCATCCTCTTGGCGGAAAGGACGAAAAGAAGAAAAGAGTAGGTTAATTTTGAATGTTCCATATGATGTATCTGTTTGTTATTCCATACCCTTCGGTCGTGTCTCGCATGCATTTACAGAATTGTCGTGCATCCGTGATACATTATCGTAACCAGCCCCGTCGAATACAAAACCGTCCGTTTTTTCAGTTTCCCCGCTGACCGATAAACGCGTCGAACGATCGGCCCCGTTTTATGAATCGAAATATTTCTTTTTCTGTTTGGAATTTTTGCAAACGAAACGTGACCCCGCATGCGAGCGAAATCACGAACCGCGTTAAACTGCAATCACGTACGTCAAATCGTTTCTTTCACTTTGTTTTCCATTGAAAGAAATATCGAATACCTTTTATTAGAAACGATGGACGATCAATTTTTCGATATACAATTCGATGTTCGGTGTGTTAAATAAATGATTGCACGGTCGCAACACCGTTACTTCAAAACTTCTTCTCAGAGGAGGCACAATATTATCGATTAATATTTCAAGATTTCTATCAACTTTGCTTTCATTTATTCGAGTCAATTTCCACCCTAAGGTAAAATAAATAATATTGAATTTTCTTCGATACATAATGTGGTCCTTGGTTCCAGTTTGCCAGGTAAAAATTCCGATCGTGTCGCTTCTAAGTCCACACGGTGATGATCGACCTTGCCGATCGTTCCTCGAACCAGCTTCGTTAATCGTAACCCTAGAATCATAGCACGTGCCGGGTTATTGGCAAACACGGATCGCAGGGAAAAGCGTGTTATTACGAATCGAGCCGGTCCATCCGTACGTTTCGTCCTCGACTCGTTCGCCTTAAAGGCCACGTGTTTTCAATTTCGAGCTTTGATAATCTAAACACGGACCCCCGTGTGTTTCCATTGCACGCACATGCGACCGATTGCGCAAGGCCCGATGCAAATGAACCGATCCGTCTGTTCCCGTGGTAAATACGGGCGGAACCGAGTCCTCGTTTCCGATAATCGTTTCGCAACGGGCCCCCTTCCCAACCGTAATTTACATTTTTATCTAATTATTCTGTTCGAACGTTCCTTACATTGTTTCACCAGCAACGTGACATTTTTTATGGTGGTGGTAATAATTTTGTGGAAATTAGAAAATTTTATGTCGAATAAAAGGAGATAGTTGAAAAACTGAGCGAAACATGGTAGGAAGGAAGTGAAGAACGTGTAAATAGTTGAACAAGAGGAGAACATATTATAAAGCAATTGAAGTAGATTAAGTAGCATGTAGTCGGCCAGCCACGGAGCATATTACAGTACGCTTTGAAGTAGATTGAGCGTCGCGTAGTCAGACAAACATAGAACGTGCTGTGGGACAGTCGAAGTAGACTGAGCGGCGGGTAGTCGAGCAGACGTAAGATACAGCGTAGTACGTTTGAAGTAGATTGAGTGGCGTGTAGTCAGACAGACGCAAAACGTGTTATATTATGCTAGAAGTAGATTAAGTAGTGTGAAGCCAGCCAAACGTAGATCGTTTAGAAGTAGATTGGGTAGCGTGTGGTCAGACAAATGCAAGGCATGTTACAGTATATTCGAAGTAGATTGAGTAGGTCGTAGTCAGACGGACAGTGAACATAATAATGCAAAATTAATGCTTTGATTTTATCGGAGATTCGCTCACATACAAGTATCATTTTGTTATTGGAAAAGCTCTTTGTAAAATTCTCGCGGAACTTTGATAAAACGGGTCATTGATTTTTATGCATAGGGGAAAAAGAATTTGTAATTATTTTTTTTTTTTTTTTTTTTTTTCGTCGCATCGAGATGCCTGACGCGTTTCAGACCGATGAATAGCTAGCCTGGTTACCAATTGAATTCCGAATGTATCCGACGTTCTCCTTGACCCACTGATAGAATCAGCAGTCGGCTTTTCGGCCGTAAGTGACCACTTACTGATCCTTTACCCTCTTTGAACGCATTTTCCGCTACGAACGATACGGAGCCGACCTCGTTACGAAACTTTTTAATCCAAAGTAGATGAACGAAAAACAAAGTTGCTGGGAATCGATAGAATTCAACGATAAAATAATCGGCCTGAAAAATTCACCGTTTTATACCGGGTATAATTAGCTTATTTCAACTTCAAGCGAATACGTTGCTTCATGTTTCCGGTGAAGTTTTGCGTAGTAATTCGAGCGTCGCCGTTAGGCTGCCTTTTAATGCGATCATTGAAAGCCAGTTTCAACCGCTTATCAAATACGAAGAGGAACGACGGGACAGAGATCCCAGGAAGGCGATGGAACGTTCTTCGTCAGTGCCAATTGTTTACACGCGTTCCTAATTAAATTGTTTCGCAAGGTTACGTGCATCTTAGTCATGATTTTGCAATCAGTGTGTTCTTTTTGTATTTTTATATTTATTTTTTCGCGAAAACTTTGCTTAACCCAGCCTTGGATAGCTGAGAAACACGTCACGGCTCGAAGGTATAAAAAAGAAAAAAGAAAACGAAATGAATAGAAAAGACACACGAGCTTATTGCAGCCAGCAGCAGGGTTCAATATACGTTGGAGAAATTGTGGAGTATCCTTCTTTCGTTTAACGTGTCGCTATTGTTCAGGTTCTATCCTTAGTCCTCGAATGGCGAGAATCTCTATTGGACCCTATTGTTTCCCATCTATTCTGCAATTGAAATTAAACGATGCACAGTCTCTCTGCGAAATGGGATTCGTGAAATCATGAAACACGAACGTTTCTTCTGATATCATTTGCTTATGCTTTTCTTTTTTTTTTCATAACCATTGTCGAATTAATTAACTCCAATTGTTTAGTAATTTAAGCTAACACTCTACTTCAGTCTAGCGTACGATAATTTGGACTGGAGATCCTTATCTGTACAAACACAAAAATAATGTGAGAATTTAGTTAGCACATTATGGTTCTGATTAAGAAGAAAAATGAAATTTTATTATGTCATCGTACGAATAGTAATTTTCGTCGTGTTAGTGATCGTGTTAATGCGGTTCTTCGTGTAACAAGTTCGAGCATCGTTCGAGTACGAAACAAGAGCGAAGGGGGGGTGTGTGAGAACAGGTGATAGGATGGGGAGGTTCGAATCGCAAGGTAATTGCATTGATCCGATGTGCATTAAACCGGGTGCAGGCCGGGGGGTTGCAAGCGCCGCTGCGTTTCTTTGGCACGCGGTTTCGTGAGTCAATAAAGCCACAACCTATTGATCCAAAAGGTTCCCTCCCTCTCTGCTTCTTGTCTGAGCTGCTTCTATCTCGATGTTGAAGTCGAGTTGTTGGCGCGTAGTACGGGCCAGCCTCGAAGAGACAGACACACCTACCAGACAGAAGACCACTAGAGAAAGCTCGCAAAAGTTCTATCAACCCTCGATCTCGAGATCCAGCACTTTAACCACCCTCCCCTCCTTCCTGTGCCATAACGTCAGCTGCTGACACGAACCACTCTTACTTGTCCCCCTGCTCGAGATCGCACGCTAATCACTTGGGTTACTTCAACGATCGTACATGTTTTATTAACCTTCTTTTCTGGGTATCATCCGATGAACCCACCTGTTTCACCTCCTTTTAACGCTTTTATGAGCAACGGGACATATATGTCTCGAGCAACCCTTAAAAGCATTATTTTCCTTGGCGTAATAAAATATTTACGGATTTCCAGCTGATGTTCACTTTGGTATATTTTTTTTCTTCTTTTTATTCGAAAAATGGATTTCATAGGGGCGATTTTATTCGAGCATAATTTCGTCGAACAAATCCACAAACATAGGGAGCAAATTGAACGAACGGACATCATTGCCACGAGTGTATCAGCAGACACTGTTTGACACCGTCAACGAACTAATTGTAAGGGAATTAGTCTGCTGCCAATTAACGTGCATGTTGCTGACCCAGATACATCGAGTGGTGTACGCAGGTACATGGTGTATGTATCTCGCTGTACGCGTCGAATTGGTTAAAAAAAGAAGAAAGGTACTTTCAAAAATACTTTATTAAACTGGAATATTAACGACGCCTAAATTATTCCATGCAATGTCTGTAGAGTCGCTAGTCGAACGCATCCCTTGCAATTAATCTGCGTGCTGAAATTGCATCTATGCAGTTAAGTGCCGGCTTTGATATGCACAACGCGATCGTATAATTTTCTATAGTTTGCCACGACAGCGACACGCTATTTCATAGTTCTCCCGACGTACGTGCTTTAAATGTATCTACATATACGTAGAGGAGCCTCTAGACTCGGGTTCAGAAATTGTTCAATTGAATCAAACATCGTGGACATCGATAATCCGTGGCTATTTCATTATTCTTTCAAAAGTACACGTGTATTTTACAACGGTGGTTTATAATCCGTGCTTAACAGGTCATATTTATTCGATTTGGATTAACATTTTAATCGGGCAACCATTAAGTTCGCGTTATCGGCAACGTCTGACTCTGTTATCCGATATTTTATAATCTCTCTGTTTTATTCCTGTGTAAACAGCCTTAACAATCGAACGGATAAATAAAACCGTATCGATAAATAAAAATTTGCAACTTTGCCTTCGAATTAATGCAAACTTTAAGAATGAAAATCAAAGACTTTACGTTGCACGAGGGAAATCAAAGTCCCCTCCTGCCCGCAAAGGGTTAATTTAGGAGACCTTTGATTAATTAACGCCATAACAAAAAGTTTGAGATGACGTTTCAGCGTTCGCGCTCCGTTTTTCCTTGTCGGTCGAGAAACAAGAACTCGAGCTCCAACGAGGAGGATCGCTAATGAAAATTCGTAAACGGTTCCTAGCGTATTTATGACACGGTTTTTGAGAGAAACGGGCAGACGGGTGCTCGAGGAACAGTGGTACAAGATCTAGCACTCGAATTATCTAGGCCAGCGGCTTTTGCAGAGAGTAACTGGCAGAAGCGTCGAGTCTCTTACATCGCTGACGGCGCTGAACCACTCCTTCATCCCTGTGTGTATATAAAAGCTTAGCTATAACCACTTATGAGCGTCAGCCGAAAAATAAAAGCTAACCAACACAGCGAGGCGACACCGCTCCCGTTCTCGCTACCATCTCGAACTGCTTCCCTTACTCGTTGGCCCTTTTTCCTTTCACGCGATCAAAAATGAAATCAGGTTACTCAGAAGACTTACAAGATACTCGTATACCTTTTGGCAAACATCGGGGATGACGGTCGCATCGATTGGAAACTGTTTAAATTGCCAACTTGATATTAAATTGTATCAAGTGGACGATTTAGAGACGCAGAACGTCTGACAGGCATTCATGACATAAAAGTGACACGAGTTGACATTTATAGTATATCAATTTAAAGCCCGGAATCTCATAAACATAACCGTGTAAAGCACTTGTTGATGTTCTTAATATAAAATGGATGGCTGTCAGTTGTAATAAACAATGATCGATGTAGAAAGTCCGACACGATTCGATGACATAAAGGTATCGCAAAATAATACTATGTTATGTCAATTTTTGATGATCAGTTTGAAGAATATCATTTTTCTTAGAAGATTACGTAAAGAAATATTTCGATCTTAATACTTTTTGGCTTCCGAGGATAATTATACTCGTTTAAAGTCGAATGAGAAACACTGCAACTTCCGCACATACATACTATAACTATATTCGATCGATGCCAGAAAGAAAAAAACTGTCTCGCGATTATGTAAATCGTGCATTAATTCCGATATAACTACCATGTATCATCCAACATCGATCACATTAACAATTGCGACGGGTTCAAATTTATCCTCGTTAAATTTCCAGACCAATTACATTTTAAAATCAAACTTTTTCTCGAATTATTTGAGTAATATATACATTTATTCATATTCGAAATTATATCATTTAGTATTTGAAATGAAAAAAGAAGATACTTGGATGATACTCAAAATCGAGGTCTCACAGATTGAAAAATAAAATTGATTAAAATTAATTATCGTAAGACGTTCTGAAATAAACTTTAATCTAATAACTTAAACAGATCTGCGAATTCTGTTTTTCAAAAGTAGAGATTTCTTCAGAGATTGGTTACGAAAGTATACGATTACTATAAATTCTCTCAACAATGCGTGTCACAGTGGATGCCTGTTGAAAACCTACAAAAACGCGCGTCTCCGTTGTACGGATTCATCGAGATGGCCTACTGGTACGCTTTTATGATCCCTTTAACATTGAGCGTTGACCCACTATTTCCTGAAGAATGTATGTATGTATCTCTTGGCCTCGGGGTTCTTTTCCCGTTATTTTTTCATAATTGCATGCTTCTTTTCCCGATGCATCTTCTCTCTTATCTTTCGGTATTTCACTTAATCAAAATCGAAATATTCAACGTCTCTGTGAGGCTCAGAGGACAGTAACCGTACGATGAGACATGGTGGTTTTGGATACTCAGATACTTAGCTATTTGGTACTTGAATACTTAATATTTTTCCCAGAAATATTACTCTTTCATTATACAAAGTAGCATCCACAAATTACACGCCATTTCCTTTACCCCTTTACACTGTGCACCCAAGAACCGAGGGGGACGAGAGTCGCAGGGTGCGGTTTAATTGTAGAAAACGGAAAGGAAGCTTCGAAACAACGTATGCAAAGAGAAATTGATCGTTGAGCGTGGAACGAGCGTGCGTCACAGTGCTTCTAGTCCTAGTTTAATAAATGAAAATTGCAGGCGAGCCATCCGGTGGATCGTGAGAAAAGATTGTGCCCGTTGTAGCCTTCGGTTTCGCAGGGCTGCCCCTTTTGCAAGGACGAGGGACGCGACAGCGGAGAATAATAATGCCGGTGTAGTAATCTCGTTGATACCGGGCGCGACCATTCCCTCGGTAACCGGCTACGTAATATCGAAAGCGCCGGGGCATCATCATTTCGCGATAACTGGCGTCACAATCGTTTCTCATGGACGTCGTCGCCGTCGCCGTCGCCGTCGCCGTCGTCCTTCTGCAATCAGACTGGAATTATTCGTCTACCACTTTCTTCGACTGCTCGTGATCGACGACGTAGCAAATCATCGTACGCTTACCGATCGATGTTCGTCTATGATTTAGTAATAACTAAATCCTTTTATTAAGAAATTCAAAACATTTCGCTTGAATCACAAACGTGGTCCAAGACATTTATGTAATTTAATAACTTCTACGTTTTATATTTTTGTTGGTTTTCTCATTTCTATTGCTCTTATTATTATTGTAATTGTTGTATTATTAACATGTCGACGCGTTGCAGCTGACTCACCGTGTGCTTTTTACGCTATCATACTCTTAATAATTATCGGTATCATATGTGAATATTGCATTAGCGATATCATACATATGGAGATGTTTATTGTGACGCGTTGATGTGTTCGAGATTAATAGCACATCGAACGCGTTCTACGCTATAATATTGTTAGTAATTACACGTTTACAATCGTGGTTATCAGTATCTTCGCTGTGGCAATTAAAACTGAGCGAGTTGAAATTCGCGTAACATACTATAGGTCTTTTAAAAAAATTTATGAACTTATAAGTACATACTACCGATACCAATGAAATGCGCATTAATCATTAAACGATTAAAAAATTATCGATCTATGACTACAGAACACAAAGATTATTCGTCATCGTTGATACTATGATTAATCGACTAATGATCGCAATGACCACGATAACGGAAACAATGAAAAAACAATCAATTAGTTCCAAACAATGGATTCTAGTAACGAAAGGTGTCGAGTTTATGTTCCGACGTGTCTCGGATACTTCCTTTTTCTTTTCTCTTCTTTTTTCACTCTCTGAAACGACGATCAAGGAAAAAAAAGAAACGAAGCAATTGATTGATCGTGCTTTCAACGAAAGCTTGAATTACCTCTCGTGAGAGTGCGATAATTAAAGGTGCCGAGTGAAAGGTTAAACTCTCTACATGCACGATTATTGATCGTGACGGTTTTCCAGCTGTGAAAAAGTGGAATTCTTTTTTTTTCTCTTTTTTTGTCTCGCTCGAGTGATCGCCGGCTGTTCGAGTGTCTTTTGTGCCCGTAGCTTTGATTCCTAAACGCTTGAACTGTCGTTCAATTATCCACTGCGATGCAATTAATAAGTGCTCACGGAACATTGAATTCGCGGAATTGTCATCGAGTGCATGGTAAAGTTAGCCAAGAAATCGCTGAGGATTGCTAAATATTTTGCGAATTGCAAAGATTCGTAAAGATTATTAAAAAATTCCGTGAATCCAGATTAAATTACTAAAAGTTCCTAAAAATTTCCTGAGAATAGCTGAAAGTCTTTAGGAATGAGTAAGACTCGATGGATGTTGGTTAACAGTGCCGGAGGATTCGATCGTTATCGTCTGGAATGAGACAAGGAAACGGGTACATCGAACTCGGAGGGGGATGCTGCGTGTTCGTACGCAAAAGGAATGAATTTGGAGGCGAAGAACTAGTCGGGAAATGCTCTGGCCAGACGCCAAGGACCTCATGCCACCATCTCCCTTGGTTTAACAAACTACCAACCGTCCGTAACCACCCTTCTTCCTCCTATTCGCAAATCCATACCCGCGAAACATTCTTCCAGACATACTAAAAGAAACTTATCGTACCCTCTTAAGGAAAAAAAGTTCTTCGTTCCTTGTGAATCGGTCCTAATTATTTGCAAGTTCTTCGTTTTTGCAGACCAGACGCAATCAGATTCTTTTCAAAAGAAACTGCGAGAATTTCGATTGAATTACTAAAAGTTTTGAAAGGTTATTCAAAATTGCTAAAGATTTTATGAATCTAAACTAAGTTATCAAAATTGTTTCTTTTTGAAGACATATATATGTATATTTTTTTTCATTTGTAACGACGGACGTAGAAAACCGAGAAGATCGTTTTAGTTCGAGAATTTGATCCACTGGTCGATTAGCTCGGTGACCTTAAGCGAGCTTAAATTGCAAGATTAACCGGCAGTGGTGATTAGCGGTAAAGATTTAACCTTGCTCCGTTCCTGAAGGTTCATTCATTCCATTGCTCCAGTGCATGCACTCGATGTATTTCAATCAAAACCTTGTGTAACTTAAAACTCCAAGTAACACAAATTTAGAATGATTATATGATAATTCGAATTCAAGAATACAGGAATTCCTTCTTTTGCGATTGGAATTATCAGAGTTTGATTGTATTATAATTCTGGCTTGTGCTTGTTACGATTGTGACAACGATGACATGTTTGCGTGAAGAATTTCGACGGTGAAAAACAAAGGTATTACATACCTGGAGTGTGTGCCATGTGCGTCAGAGTGTCCCGAACAGAGAGCATTATCTACGACCACGCGAATAAACTCGTCGCGCAAACTTGAGTCACGGGTAAATATGCACGCAGGTACAATCGATGTCGCTGATGATCGTGTGTTGCAGCAGCTTCGCTGAATATAATCCGATTACGAACGTAGTTTATACGAACGATACGTGGATCGTTTGTCGGGCACGTGTTACCTCGATGTTGCACCCGTGTCGTCGTCGTCGTCGTCGGCGACGGCAATGTCACGTAACAAAGCTAAGTAGTCTTTGCGATAAATAATAAATTCCCGACCAAATTCGTTACCTCGACATCTGTTTTCCTCCCAAAATTATTTATTAAGATTCGACGAAAAAACTGAATTGCTTAGCTCAGTATATAAACTTAAGTAAAATAATTTTAATCGCATCGTGATATTTTTATATTTAATTTGAAAGTTTCCTCAGAATCGCTACCATTTAAAAGCACCCTCGGTTGCAGAAGGTTTAAAATTAAAGAAAAATGCCAAATATGTTAATGATTAGATAAGCTCAGATAACGGAGATAGGTATTTGATCGGTGGACGCCAAAAGGGTTAACCGAATTTCAATTTCCTTTGCCTAGATGGTTAGTAGAGATCCCATCCGTGGAATTAATGGTCTGCGTGACGCAGGAGTCCGGTGTAATGGTAATTTGAACGGTAAATGCGGAGGTTGATACCAGAGGCTGGTCGGTTATCCGAGGTCAGCTAATCAGTTTGCACGCGTGTCGCACCTCGTACAGGCTCGTCTTCTTCGTCTGCCTGCGTTCTTCTCGGACAAGGCCGTATTCGCGTTTTCTTCCTTCGAACAAACTAATCTGCCGCTTGTTTTTCGAGCATTCTGCACGTTTACCATAACGTGTTAATTACTCTGCTGCCCGAGTGTGCCCGCCAGGCACGAATTAAATCGAGCCTCGTCGTCTTCTAACTCGGAGAAAACTTTCGAGACAAGTTTTTTACTCTTAACGTTTAAACTCACTTCAATTAAAAATTTGCAAAATTTAAATCTACACCCTCGTGCTTTAAAATAAATAACAGTGTGCGATATCTTAATATTTATCGACAAAGATGGCCTCGAAAGGGTTAAACGAAACAAGGTGAATCGAAATTTTGTTTTTTTATCAACTTGGAAAAGTACTGTACCCTTTCCAGAAACCAGGCGCACCTGGTTGAATTTTTGTACTCGTTTGACTACCTGTTGCCTACCTTTCCTCCTCGCGGTTCGTATGTTTATGCATTTACGCTCGAAACGGTCGTGCACCTGCACCGAGGAGGAACGCATTCAAGCGGTGGTCGTCTTTCAATTGGTCGCGTACGACGATGTCGCACCCCACGTATACGCGGTGCCACGCTTTCAATCGAGATTGAAAGCCGTCGTGTTACAAAGCCGATCTTTATTCGCGAGCATCCTCTTCCGCGTTCTCCAGATGCCACCAACCGTGTAGTAAAGAGGATTTTTACAGGCGATCCTTGGTTCGACGGTCCAACAGGTGGAACACGTTGAATTAAGAACAAAAAACATTCAACAACCGTGGCTTCAATTATCCGCCGACAGTATACTTTATTTTGTGTTTAATTTATTGATTAAACGAGCTTACAACGTTGCTGGATATACGTTTAATTTAGGTTTTTAAATGAAAATTAAAAAGTTACACGTATTCGACTTTGAGCGGAAGGAGAGTAATGTTGTTTGCAATGATCTTATTGTTCCAGTGGCTCGAAAGCAAGGTGGAGGTTGAAGTTGGAAATTATCGGGAGACAAACAGGTGGATAAGGATTGAAATTCGTGAGGTAGCACCACGCGTCACGCAGGGGTGGTGGGTCTATGGGGGGCTCCGCCCCAGCGGCCCCCCGGCTCCAGTCCAAACGGAAACTGCCGAAACGCTGGCATTCTGGCAAGGTCCAAGACCGCCCCGCTTCCGGTACCACCGTCCAAACGGATGAAGAGCCCCTCCAACATCATGAGGCAGTCTAGCCTCACCAAGCTTGGTTCCATGATCAATACCGCAGTGAACAAGAGAGTCGGTGAGTTTTATTTCTTTCTTTCTTCTTCTCCTGTCTTTCTCTTCTTTCATTACCATGCTTCCATTAACCCTTTCAACGTTCATTAATGCAAGGAAGCGCTAAAGCTTTTCTTTCAAATTATTTATACTAATAACATTTAATTACGACAATTTCATGACATAAAAGTATCGCGAAATTGCACTTGCGATATATCAATTTAAAGTTTATACTTCAGTGAAAATAACTACTTAAACGCTACATCAATATTTTTAACACAAAATGGCTGATGCTTCGTTGAATCAACTGTATAACATACAGTGTAGCATTCTTCATTGACAAAGAAATAATTATTTTGTATAAAGGATATTAATTAATCATCAAGCCTTAAGCTGCAAATTAATGTGCCGTAAGCACTATTTTATTATACTTTTATGTCACGAAATCGTCTCAGACTTTCTACGTTTTAAAATCGACCTATTCATTATTCCTGTAGCCTTGCGCCTAAGTCTAGCCACCCGCCATACTGCCGAGTAAAGCGGGTTGCCGTCTCACAGGGGTTCGCTGAATAGAAACAGTAATGCACGAAACGAACTATAAATTGCACGGATATACTATTACATATTAGAAACACGAAAAGGGTAATTACATAAGCGATTTTACGGCCGTGAAAGGGTACAGGATCTTTTATAATAAACGTTGTAAACATTGGACGAACGTTACACGCGACGCGATTTGATGTTTTTGCGCGCAAATACGCGGCCAGGGGATCGTTTACATTTAACTTTCAATTAGTAAACTGGTCGAGGCTGGATGTCGCATGACAATAACAGTATGTTGTCACAATCGTAGCCGATACCTTGTGAGAAAACCGTTTGCAAAGGGTCGTCGTTCAGGATGAATTCGCGGAATCGTATGAAACAACGAAGGCACTCGGTTGATTCGGACAGGGGCATTGTCGGCGAAGTTGACTGGAACGACGAGAAAACCACGAACGGCAGAAACTGCGAACAGTATTTTTGTGAGTAAACCAAAGGACGAGAGGAATGCTCGTAACGTACATGGCTTAAAAATTTTTGAAAATTAGAACGTTGTTAGCGATTCGTGCGGTCAAAGAATAATCTGTAGACTATTCTGCATAAAAGTTGAACAGATTTTTAACATTTCTGCGAGCAATCACTTGTAGAAATTTCTGTTCGTGTATTTAAAAAAGCATAGCCGACTTATAGCAAACAAGGTGTCGAGATGAACGTCGTACCGGCTCTGCCACGCTAGTTAGAGCAAACTCATTAACATCCTACTTCTAATACGTTCAACAACCACGACGTTTCGTGTGTCATTATGAGAACTGATGCACTTTTGTACCAGTTCGAGACAGTTCTCGTGGTGAACTGGCGTTTCCTGCCATTGTAAAACCAACAAATTTATCTTCGTTCATTTTTGTTTAATCTGCTCCCGTCCGAAGTTGATTGTTCAAACGAACGAATTAACGCGACGCGTTTTTTAACACCTTGCATGTTTCTCACTGATGAAATGCAGATAAGCATTATCGCTTTTTTCAAATTAACGGTAACTAAAAATTGAAAAAGATGCGATACACTATTTTAAGATATAAAAATTGTTGCATGTACCCAATAATTAATCACTTGTTATTAATTAGGTATTCAGTGAAATTTCGTTGCGTGGTTCAACGACTTTTGAAAATTTGTTGTAACGAGCAGACAAGGATATTGAACGCGTAGAACGCTCGTCCCTTCCTGTGGTGGACAACGTCGTGATTAGAATTTAAATTCGATGGCTTTGAAGTACCGGTTCGAAACTACGGCCAAAAGTTTCCTCTCTTTGCTAGTCCGTAAATTTTGTTCAACGAGTGAAACACGCTGGTGAAACATTGAGCGTAGAATATTTGACGATCGATCTATACAAATAGAGGAAAAACTTTTTAATATTCAATGCAGGCCGGACGTTACGACCTTATCGAGGATGAGATTTGTTCAAATAAAACACAATGACTTCTCTGCTTCTGAATGCGGTGTGAATGTATGACGGGTTTCGATCTTGAGGTCACGTAATCTAAAAAAAAATGAAGATGACAGATTCTCGGTCAGATAAGAATTTTTCACCTTTGACCAAAAATGTGCCTATGTTTTCCTCTCTGGAAGAATTGCATGAGAAACTCACTGAACTTTTAGGTAATATTTTACGGTAGTTCTTTTGTTTTTCAAATCTTACTTTACTAAGAAACAATATTGTTAATAGAATTTATAGTTACTGGCAAAACAGATGATGTTTGTGCAACTCACTGCTTATGCAACTTTACTAAACTTATAAAAAAAATTGAAATAATTGTTAAAAGGAATTATTGTTGAATAGAATGATCATAGGTTGTAATTCAAATTGTGCGCACTGTAGATGGCACTGTACAGTCGGCCATGTTCGGTAATTTTCGTTGCACTCCGTATGCATTCGGTTTTCGCACACAAGATGGCGATTACCGTGGAGGTAGCGAAACCTGGCTGCGGTGTGACGTCACGCCATAGTAGTGTTGTGTGGTTATGCGTTCGTGAATTCCGCCATTGAAAGTCGGTGATCGCGTTCAGATCAGTGGCGGGCTAGACAGACGAATATGTGACAGGCTAAAAAAGTTGCGTAAAGTGTCGTAAGATAATCGCGAAGGTATCTCTGGTCCCTGGTCGCCGGCGTGGCGCGCCGCGCGCGTGTATCCTCTGATCGGAGTATAGGTGGTATTCGGAGCCTCGCACCGGGAGTTAAAAAGCTCGCGTGCGAATCTCTCTGGTTGCGTAGGTCTCATATGCGAGATGGCCGGTAAGTAAGCGTCGTGGACGGGTTAGTGTATTCCGCGTGATCGCCGTGTACAATTCCTAAACGCACGCCGTGAACCGAAACAGTGCGTCGCTCCTGCTGACCGCCTCGCCGCGCCGCGGTAACCTGAACCTTGACCCAGATACTATCACGGGTTCACGGGTATATCCGCAGCGCTCGCAGTTACACGCAACGTTCTTCTTCGTCAATTCCGCATCCTCAAATATAATCACCCGTACCCACTCTCTGGACTCTTGCCGTGCGCGGGGCCAAATGCGCCCGTCGCCGGCGACGGCGACGGCAACGGCGGCGGCGGCGGTGGCGACGGCCTAGAAGCACGATGGATTGCGCCGAAACTTCAAGTAGGCTTACTTTTACCTTTCTTTCCGATCTGTTTCTTTTGTTGCTTTGTTCTATCAGCTGTCCCCACAATATCCTCCCTTTCCAATCGCTTTTCCTTTGAAGATGTTCCTTCTTTATCGGGACTCTATCACATCTCATCTTTCCAGGTTCACTTTATCATGCTTCGCAGGTGCATTCTCGCGTTGCGTTTCTGTTTCATTCTTACTTTCTTTCTTTCTTTCTTTCTTTCGCCTCGTTGCTTGTATCGATTCGTGCTGCTTTTTTCTTGTTTTTATATTCGATTATGCGTGTTCCGTGCGTGCAGTCGATCGAGCGAAAACACCGCGACAGTTTTGGAGCAAACCTTCATACCACCTTGCCTTCAGTATACAACCTATCTCTTTTATATTAAAAACGCGTAATATCGTTCGACCGATAAATATTGTCGATTTCCGACCAATTTTCGGATCACATTTGTGCATAAACATTTTATTAGCTTAAAATGTGAACATCAAACGCGATTATATTTCCCAAAGGAACAAAGTTTTCCATTGTTTACTTAAAGATTTTACAATGCTTTGTCTGATTGTGGGTTCATTGAAGATTTTAGGCAGATTTCCTTATGTACAATACCTTCGTACTTTTGTTTCAGGTAATGGTGACATACAATGGTGTTTCTCGCAAGTGAAAGGAACATTGGAGGACGATGTCACGGAAGGTAATTTTAATTTGGAGTTTACTTATATTCTTTTAGAATGTTATCTTATCAGTAAGCGTTTACCAAACCAAAGGAAACAAGTGCTCTTATTCACTGATTGTACAATATTAGAATGTATCTTAATTTGTGGGGCAATTAAATGAATTTTTAGAATAACTGAATTGTTTGTCTCATATAATTATGTTTAATGTAATTAATGAACTGTTTTTTATATAAATTTTTAATTCTAGCTGATATAATCTCGTGTGTTGAATTTAACCACGATGGAGATCTTCTGGCAACAGGAGACAAAGGTGGACGGGTTGTTATTTTTCAAAGAGACCCCATTGTAAGTTGATACAATTTTGTAGAATTATTACTATTTATATTTATTTGAATGTGCTAATTTTTGCATTTGTCCTTTAAATAAAAATTATGTTCATATGTTAGTGTTGGATTACTGCCAACTGTATGTTACATTTTCCTATCTTTAGAAAAGTTCTAAAGATAATCATTGAAACAATGAAAAGAATAAACATTTTAAACAATTTTTTTTATATACTTTTCAAATAGTTGCAATGAAGCAAAGACTTCATATTTAATAAGATTTTAACTTGTATTTATATAGAGTAAAAACAGTATACCTCGGAGAGGTGAATACAATGTATACAGCACCTTCCAAAGCCATGAACCTGAATTTGATTACCTGAAATCATTAGAAATAGAAGAAAAAATTAACAAAATTAGGTGGCTGAAAAGAAAAAATCCTGCACATTTTCTACTTTCCACAAATGACAAAACAATCAAATTGTGGAAAGTTAGTGAGCGGGATAAAAGAGTAGAAGGTTATAATACAAAGGAAGAGAATGGTACAATTCGCGATCCTGCTTGTATCACCTCTTTAAGGGTAAGTACCGTTAAATGCTTACATACCATATAATCTTACACAATGAATCCTTTCAACTACATAAAATAAAAGTTTATGAATTGCTTAAAACTTGAGAATATAATAACATAAAATTATATTTTGTATTCTAAACTCTTGCACAAACAGTGTCCTTTGTACCATTGTATGTGCATCTAAAAAAAAAATACAATAGAAATGGTCAAGAAGTTCAAATATGCACATAAAGTTAAGAGATTGGCATTGTGACAGTAAAGCCTATTTATGGTTTTCATAGGCATTGCATGAAACAAGGCTTTCAAAAACATATGTTTGAAGTACCTAATTATTTAATCATTTAGGTACCAACTATAAAACCAATGGAGCTGATGGTGGAGGCATCCCCAAGAAGAATATTTGCCAATGCGCACACCTATCATATAAACAGTATAAGTGTCAACAGTGATCAAGAGACATACCTCAGTGCTGATGATCTTAGAATTAATCTTTGGCACCTTGAGATCACAGACCAGAGTTTTAGTATCCTTTTTCTATATTATTCCGAATTGTTTGAAACTTGTATTGTGTCAATAAATCATAATGACAAGGCTTCTAATAACACAGTGTATATCATTTTCTTAACAAATTGTATACAGATATAGTAGACATTAAGCCAACTAATATGGAGGAACTAACCGAAGTTATAACCGCTGCGGAATTTCATCCAGCAGAGTGTAATGTCTTGGTATATAGTAGTAGCAAAGGAACAATTAGACTTTGTGACATGAGATCTGCTGCACTTTGCGACCAACACAGTAAGCTTTTCGAAGAACCGGAAGATCCGACAAATAGAAGTTTTTTCTCCGAAATAATTTCAAGTATAAGCGATGTAAAACTTAGCAATTCAGGAAGATACATGATCAGTAGAGACTACCTCAGTGTGAAAGTGTGGGACTTACAAATGGAAACAAAACCCATTGAATGTTACCCTGTATGTAATAAAAAAAAATATGGACTTATTTTCTTGCATCTTGTACCAATGTTTTATTGATTGAATTATTTCAGGTACATGAATACCTAAGATCAAAGTTATGTTCATTGTATGAGAATGATTGCATCTTTGACAAATTTGAATGTTGTTGGAGTGGTAATGATTCCGCGATTATGACGGGTTCATATAATAATTTCTTCAGAGTATTCGACCGTACAACTAAACGTGATCTCACATTGGAAGCAGCGCGTGACATTGCCAAACCAAAAACGCTTCTGAAGCCACGTAAGGTGGGTATAAACGTTCAAGTTCTGCATAAAATAATTACACATCCGTTTGTAACATAAATGCTATTTTCATAAAGGTCTGTACCGGTGGTAAACGTAAAAAGGATGAAATTAGTGTCGACTGCCTTGATTTCAATAAAAAGATATTACATACTGCTTGGCATCCATCTGAAAATGTGGTAGCTGTCGCTGCTACGAATAATCTCTTCCTATTCCAAGATAAACTCTAGCACATCTGTATGCAAGTACGTTTACCCCGTTATTGTGTCGAATTTTCATATTGATCAAAGTAGTAAGAAAGTATTTTTGTTTTTCTCTTTAGATTATTCAGCGGTATATATTGACGTGAGCAGGGCACGTTCAACAAAAAATGTTCCAGTGGAACAAAAGTGGTGTCTGAATTACACTGACGAAAGTCGACTACTAATGTGTCAATGATTGACTGACCGAAGAGTGGTGTACGTAGCGCCGTCCACGCAGCTCACATTATTCATACACATTATGTACACACAGACATACAGAAATTGCACGTAACACCTTGTCGCGCGTTATGTGTATATAAATGCATGCAAGCAGAGACATATGTATAGCTCTTCAAACTACCAAAATCCGCTAGTTTAAATAAAAAAAATGCACGTGGAATCATTGCCCATCGATGAAAAACTGTATAGTTTGAACCAAATAAGAGACTCGTGTTGGCGGTTATCAATTAACTGTTTTTTAACGAAATGTCAATGTGTTCCTTGTAATTGTACCGTGCAAATTTTTATACCGTTCATTTTGAATTGCTTTTTATCGAGATACTTTGTCCATGTACAGAACGGTATTTATGAAAAAAACATCATAGTAGAATCAAATTATTGCATCTGGTAAATGAGCGTGGCACCTACATACATTCGTTCAATAAATTATTCGCGATACGAAAACACGCCTAAGAAATGCAAAATTTAAAAAAAAAGTGGGAGTGGTCGTATGTGCCAATGAGATTTAGCTGTAACTCGTCACCATTTTATTCTCAACTCAGTATTCTTCTTCGTAAGCTTTTTATGTAGTACAATGTTATACGTTCGATAGATAGTTAATTCAAAATTGTTTCTTCGTGAAATTTGCTGATCCTAGAGTAAAAGTATTTTCATAATAATAATAGGAGCATTAAATGTGTTGAAGTATGCCGTCAGTTACCATTACAAAGATAGCAATCAAAGCTTTGAATAATTTGAATTAGTCACTTACCATCATTATTTAATCGAGATTAATATAAAACTATAGGCCTATTACTCTTTATTTCTTGAATAAAAATCTACATCTTTATGTATACCTTTGATGGTTGAAGTACGCAAATATTCGCCGATACGAGTCGAAATCTGGAATAATATAACTCTCACCGTTTGCTAAAGGAAACTCGTGAATAAATAATTAACATCGATGCATATATTAAGCAATAAAAGAGAAGAACAGCATCGTGGGGTGCAAAGCACCATTTATCAAATCGCCGCTTTCTAAATAAAATAAAAAAAAAAAAAATAAATCGAGAAATAACACGGAAATTCTGGTAACTGTTTAGAGATGAAATGCAGATTTTCTAATATTTCTTATCGATAACTTATTAACACTTATTACACTTATGCATATAAACAGCGATTTCGTACACAGATATAAAAATTAAGAAAAGTGCATTTGACGATGGTAAGCTGGGCTTGCAGAGTTTATGTAAACTAAATGTGCTGAGTAACGTACGTTTGTTAGCGGAATGTAACGTTTCAACATTCGAAAATCTAGAGGAATAACAAATTTTGAACGTAACAACGGAAACGAAATAATACGCGCGGATTATCGATTGCGATCAAGGTGAATAAAATTTGAAATTTTCTTATCGATCGAAACAATAGAGGGAAAAGTAAAAAAATTGTCTTAACGAGACATAGCTTACATCGGTGACTTAAACTGTACACGACAGAGAATTGCAACCTAACAATTTTCGCGTGTACAAACAATAAGATTAACAAACGACTTTCGAGGTTTCTTAATGACACAAGCGATCATGTAATTTTATATATTTAGAAAAATGAAACGCTATTAATTCTCTGAAAGATCTGTACTTTGGCTAAAAATGAACCTACGTGATATGAAAATTTTTTTAAATTATGCGCTTTGATTGATTTTAATTAAATATTCTCACTCGAACGATACGTAATATTTAAGCATTAAGTTTTAGGTATTAGAAAACGATCGATTAGGTATTTTATGCGTTGAATATCAAAAAGGTAAAGGAAGAAAGCATACTACGCGTTATTACGTTTCTTGCAACGTGTACATTATCGATCTGGAAAAATGGATTTTCGTCGTGTCCCATAACAAAATCATTTAAAGCGAATTTCTTTGCATCGCCGTGCACGAAACGTAATAATCTTATGAGAAAAACAGATTTATTCATCAGTATCTTTGTAATATGATATTTAGGCAATTATGTACTCACAGCGGAAGGACGTGAAAAGACGCACGAATAATAAAAAGAGAATTTTGCAAAAATCATAATCGATAAGCTGTAATCGTAATGTGTATGTTGTTGAAATGGATATTATATATACGTAAAGGAACCGCGGAATTCGTTCTGTGCTTGAACAAAAAGAAAAAAAAAAGAAAAAGAAGAAAAATGTAGAATTATTTTTTACAATAAGTAATATTAATATTATTACCGCTATTATTATTATTACTATTATTAATATTAGTATCATAGGGGCTCTGCGTTATTTTGTTTATTTTGTTAACTGCTATGCAGGTTTAGTCACGGTGATGACGATTTGATCTGTTCGGTTAAGCTAGATAGGCACATGATGTCGGGGACGATTATAATGAATTAATTGTGAATTAAAATGAAATAATCATGTTTAGTGACCGGAATAAGACGAGATAATGTGCTGTTTCACGCAGTAAGACAAATTTTTAATGATAAATCGTGTTTATTCCGACAACACTCGATGTGTAAATGCAACGAAGAGCCTGGGGCTCCCGTTTAGATTCTTCTTAATTAATATAATAACACGGGGACTAAAATGCGACAGAAATTATCAAATGAAACACTGAAAGGATGAACGAAAACAAACTAAAAAACGCAATTTGTATTCGCTTGCTTGGTACGAGGAGGCGAAACCGAAGGTTTCGTGCATTAAATAACAATATTCTGACTATTTAACATATTGAGTGCCATGCTGAAATCGTAGAAGATCCTTCGACTTTTATTTCCAGCAAAATATATTATTTCTCTGATATTCAGCTCTTTCTATAGTATAAAGTTTAAAGTATCTAATAAAACTACTTGCGATTAGGCGAATAAGATCAATAGATGATAGATCGTTGTGAAAGTTCATGCGTGGCACTCAAAGTGTTAAACGAAACTAAAAATAAAAGTATATATATACATAAACAATGCCTTACGACGTCGTATCATCGCTGCATCCGTGCATCGGACAATCCGAATCGATGTAAAAGTAAAAAGCAAAAAAAATAGTAAAAAAAAAAAGAGAAGAAACGCTGAGCAGAGTAAAATTTTTGGCACGCAGGACCTGTCTCGTTGTGATAATAAAAAAAAAAAAACGTCATCGTAATTTACTAGCCAAATGTTGGAGCTCTATTTTTCTTAAGGTATCACATATTATTAGTCCATACTTAGCGTTTTTTATAGCGAAATACGTCGTGAAACGAGTCTTTTTACCTGTCTTGCGTGAGGTAATGACCACTAATTGAAACGTGTTATACTTGTAATAGCGAAACTTGCGACAGAGTTAATTATTTCGTTTATTTTTATCCTTCTTTCTATGTTCAACCGATTAACCCTCGAACGACGAAAGAATAACTTAAAGATGTGCTTTGAAATTTCAAAAATGAAGAAAAATAGCTCAAAATTCAATTGACATTGTTACCACTTTCCACGGTTCGTCGTTCAAGTGTTAATTATTATACGATTCATTTCTTCTCGCTAATGTACACGCAATTAGGTAGAAAGAACGATCATGGATGTATCTATCCATCGTCGAATTAAGAAGAATCGTGCCATAGAACGTTACGTGTAACGACATCGTCATTTTTATTTTTTATTTTACCAATTATTGTATTACAATAATTGTACCTTACATTACTATTCCTCTTTTGCTTTCCGAAATAGTTGAATTCTTTTTCCCAAGATTCAAAATTGTACGTCTGCACGGTACAGATTTTTATACGAGATTTATGCTTCGAATATGCACTTCCGGTGGAAAATTTGAGACTAAAATATCTCACTTCCGATAGGGTTACGCTTGGATTATTAACACCCATTCGTAGATAGAAAGATTGGAAATTACATTACAATTGTATCAGCTACAATATAATCAATGATTAGATATTTTTATCTTTTAAAAGTCAAACGAAACTATGAAAATTACTAATTTGTCATGATTAACACTAAAACTACTAAATTGATGAGTTATTACAGGACGATTCTTTATAGTACATTTCGACAAAAGTATCTTGATAAAATTTGTAATTTAAAATACGAAACTTGAAGCAAAACATTTTGGTAGTTTTAGTATTAATTGTCTTCAATAATAGTCTCAGGTTTTTAACCTCCAGTGTAGGTATATAAAAAAGAAAAAAATGTGTCACAGAAACAACAGATGTAACCGAGAGAGCGTAAGGCACGCATTAGAGTAGCGAGAAGAATGATGTAAAGCATACAAAAAAAAAAAAATAAGAAAAATGAATAATGAACAAAAATTATTGAAACCGAACAGCAATCGAGTAACAATAATTTTCAATCCTGCTTCACGACACTACCAATTCAGCCTGATCGTAATTGTTTCAACGGATCCTCGAACGGGTCTCGGATATCTTCGATTACGAGCATTGTACTTGAACATCTTCGAGATCGTCGAGTTTATTTTATATCGTAATTAATGTGCCTCAAAACGATGTCAGCTATAACAAGAGCGAATGGCGAACGAAATTCATGGGGGGAAAAAAAGAAAAAAAAAGCAGAATGAACAATATAAGTATAGAATCATGTTAAAAAATGCTGCGAGCGCAAAAATTGTCCCGAGATAAGTGATTTACCGATGACTTATCAGGGATTTATTAAATAAAAAGGGTCCTGGGAAACGTCGGAGGAAACAGAGAACGGCGCAAACATTCAAATAGAACGCGAAACGAAAAGACACTTGTATTATAAATGTAGCGTTACGGTAGCGTATGTAAAACGCATTAAGATTCGAGTTAATTCAGAGAAAACGAACGAATATTGCGTCAAGATATATATATAATTAAGTTAACACGGTAGCTAGTTCTGAACGAATGAAACAAGTATGAATATTCTGTACTCTGCACGTCTGTGTTGTTTGCATGACTGTAAAAAGACAGAGGAAGGCCAATGATTAGAATCATTTATTTATTAATTCTTGTTTTCTTCGGGATGAAACGATGATCGCGCGTTTAAGCATCGAATATTGTCAAGTGTACACGAAACCCGTGATACGACATTTCAGTTACGATTAGGAATTTGTTCAATTTTTCGAAATTCGAAATTTCTTAATCGAATCATTGAAATGTGCGGATATCACGCCTGAGGGGGCACGTATATTCGATGTTAATGAGGGAAAGATGCGTTTCCGGTAATATCGACTGAGATTTGAACGAATGCTTCCAGAATTGATTGAAATTTTAATATTAATCTCCTCATTCCCGTCCCTCCTTTTTTCTTTCGCCGTCATTGTAATATCGTTACAAACATCATCACCTTTTATTTTTACGAGCGAACGATAAAGAGTACATGGATACTATTAACAATAAAATTATGAATTTGCATAATAAAATTACCGATATTGAATCTATAATGATAAATTTGTATATATATATATACACACACACACAACATATTTTTTTTCCATTGCATGCATGTTTTGTATAGGAGCCGGAAATGGAGGGTAGCTGAGACTATTCTGAACAACAATTTCCTTTGCAAAAACATCGGATGGGGCTTCGTTTTTGAATTATTTAGCAAAAACACTGACCAATCAGAGCGCGTCGGTAGAACAAGAAGCGTTAAGCACAAGTAATATTGGACATAAAAGTAAAAAACAAATGGTAGAATGTTATGAGAGTAATCGTACCTTAGAATAAAGGGAATGACTGAATGGCTGGATATCCCAACAGAAGGAATAAGTAAAAATTGCAGAATATTTTTCGGTATTATAAATACAGTCCTGGGGTCATCTAATTTCAATAGTAGAAAGATAAAACATTGTATTATTATAAAATAATGAATTTAATATCGTTCAAGCTTTATTTTTCAATTTTTTTAAAGAGCAACTGAGGACGGTACATTGTCGAGGAAACTTTATCCAATAGAAGAGATAGGTACGAATTTTGAAATAAAAATTTTGTAATTATAGTGTAGAGGTATTCATCAGTTAGAACACCTAAATGATTAGGGTTTTTAATGCTAATTTTAAGAAAATTTCTGTATTACAGGAGACTGCATCGAAATTGCAGTGAAATTAATATCGAAATGGCACAAACCCTCGAACACGTCAAGCATTAACAGAATAAGAAATGGAAGGATATAACTTGTAATTACCATTAGGAATTATAATTGACCATAATTAATTGAAATTTGTTGAGATTAAAATACTGAAACAAATGTTAAATATACCATTTTTATAGCACTGTTATATTAAGAGAAATATATACTCCCCGTTGTATTTTCTTCATTTTGCAAGAACTAAATGATAAAAAATACTTAAATTGTTTATATTTAATGATTTTTTTCATTAAAATCGTTGTATTTTGCATAAATAATTAAAAATTAAAAAATATTTTTAAATTTTTACCTCTAGCGCCATCTCTTCGAAAAGTGCTGAAACTGCTCAAAAATTGACAGGAATCTGCCGTACCTACAATGATTATTTTTTAAGAAAATAATTTTTTGCTGTTTTCGCGTGTTTGAAGCATCTAATCGCTTCTATTTTACACTAATTATCGATTCCAATTGTCCAATTAATCCTAGAAGCCTGAAATATTGAAATATTAAAGATTAAATCGCACATTGAGAGAGTGAGAGGTCCGAATGGCGGACTAGTGTTCACTCTCTCGCACATTGGTGTTGTGCGCAGGCGCGAGTTTGGCGTAGAGGGAGTGAGAGACTAGATGCTCGGTGCTCTCACTCGCACATTGAGGGAGTGAGAGGTGAGATTGGCGGACTAGTGTTCACTCTCTCGCACATTCTGGGAGTGAGAGGTCCGAATGGCGGACTAGTGTTCACTCTCTCGCACATTGGTGTTGTGCGCAGGCGCGAGTTTGGCGTAGAGGGAGTGAGAGACTAGATGCTCGGTGCTCTCACTCGCACATTGAGGGAGTGAGAGGTGAGATCGGCGGACTAGTGTTCACTCTCTCGCACATTGGTGTTGTGCGCAGGCGCGAGTTTGGCGTAGAGGGAGTGAGAGACTAGATGCTCGGTGCTCTCACTTGCACATTGAGGGAGTGAGAGGTGAGATCGGCGGACTAGTGTTCACTCTCTCGCACATTGGTGTTGTGCGCAGGCCCGAGTTTGGCGTAGAGGGAGTGAGAGACTAGATGCTCGGTGCTCTCACTCGCACATTGAGGGAGTGAGAGGTGAGATTGGCGGACTAATGTTCACTCTCTCGCACATTGGTGTGTGCGCAGGCGCGAGTTTGGCGTAGAGGGAGTGAGAGACTAGATGCTCGGTGCTCTCACTCGCACATTGAGGGAGTGAGAGGTGAGATCGGGGACTAGTGTTCACTCTCTCGCACATTGGTGTTGTGCGCAGGCGCGAGTTTGGCGTAGAGGGAGTGAGAGACTAGATGCTCGGTGCTCTCACTCGCACATTGAGGGAGTGAGAGGTGAGATCGGCGGACGAGTGTTCTCTCCCTCTTACGCATTAGCATACTGCGCTGGCTTGGTGCGAGTGAGAGGGGCGACGCTCTCGCGGAGTCTTTTAATCGTTGCGTTACAATAATTAATAGTATGAGTTATTCGAGGTTCAGACTATTATAGATCGGTTTTTCGTGTTCGAAAATGTAAAATTCGATACCAAATTAGCCAGTGCTTCTACGTTTTCTATTATTCATTAATGGTCGGGTAGTTACGTTCATCCCTTTTGTGTGAGGTTATGACTAAGTCCCTGTAATTTTATGTACAAGCTGCCTTAGTTTAATGATACATAACTAGATAAATACAATTTTGCAAACTCGAGATCCTTGGTTTCTGAGTCTAGTTTCATTTTACCAATAAACAATGGGAAGGATTTATCTACTGAGAGTAAACATAATCCATCAAATTCAAACCTGATTGAAAATGATCAATTTTGTCCTATCGTATGTAAGTATAAAGTATTATAATTTTATTCAAGTAGTTAATAATAACGTATTTTGCTGTGTTGCAGATTAGAAGATGTATTTGTTATACATTTCTACGCCACATAAGCTGCACATTAACATCATTAAATCAACGGGAAACTTTCTGGCAGATTCTCAGATATCAGTGTTCGGTAATTTTTGGAATTGGACACTACTAAAATTTCAAGAAATGGCACGAAGAATACTTCCTGTCACATCATGTTCTCCTAATACAAATCTGCAAACTTGAGATCCTTGGTTTCTGAGTCTAATTTCATTTTACCAATAAACAATGGAAAGGATTTATCTACGGAGAGTAAACTGTTCTTCAATAGTTATACTGAATATATAAGTACATATGTAATTGTAGAATGTCTTTATTTCATAAGAATATTGTACTGCGCTTAAGCTATATCTTAAATAATTATAAAAATATGTTGTATGTAAAAATACTGATATGTAAGTTTTACAAGTTGTAGTTATAAGTGCGTTAAAGTTAAGAATCTAATATTTAAGTAAGTTTTACAGTTAGTAGTTATAAGTGCGTTAGAATTGTGAATGTAATATTTAAGCAAATTTTACAATTTGTAATTATAAGTGCATTAAAGTTAAGAATGTAATATTTAAGTAAGTTTTACAGTTAGTAGTTATAAGTGCGTTAGAATTGTGAATGTAATATTTAAGCAAATTTTACAATTTGTAATTATAAGTGCATTAAAGTTAAGAATGTAATATTTAAGTAAGTTTTACAGTTAGTAGTTATAAGTGCGTTAGAATTGTGAATGTAATATTTAAGCAAATATTACAATTTGTAATTATAAGTGCATTAAAGTTAAGAATGTAATATTTAAGTAAATTTTACAGGTAGTAGTTATAAGTGCGTTAGAATTAACAATGTAACATTTATGTAACATGTATAATTGAAAGAATTTTCAATAAACATAGAGTTAAACTAAAGCAATTGTTTATTCATTTATAAACGTAACTCCCTTATCCAGCCCTTACAAAATTTCACTTAAAAAGCAAGAAATAATGTAGAAAAACATTGCACAGAAGTTTCGAAATACAAAAGTAGAAAAAGAAACGAAAAATATCGGTTTGATACAGAGAAGAACAAAATTCGGTCCAAACGGTTTCCAGGAATTCCTGGAATTCGACGTCACTAAAATTCTGGGAAGTGGCACGAAGAATACCTCCTGGCACATCATGTTCTCCTGATACAATTTCGGGATCCGAAATTCTGTGAATTTAAATTTTATAGTCTTCGATTTGCTATTGTTAATTTTCATTATTTTCTGAAATTATTTATGGGATAAGGATATCAAGAGAGGTTTATTTAAATAAATAAACGAGTTCTGGGTTATTTTTGAAAATCTGCATTTATTCAATAAACTAAATGATTTATTATACATTGAGCTTTAGAATAGTTATTAAATTATTTACAACTAACGTTTACAATTGTAATTTTGCGCACTATCTATACAACTTTAATTTATAATCGGATTTGTTATAGAATTGATACAACAGGTATCTAAGTTCCGATTATTAATTAAATCCTTGGTTTCTGAGTCCAAGTTCCCGGAAATTCCTGGAATTCGACGTCACTAAAATTCTGGGAAGTGGCACGAAGAATACCTCCTGGCACATCATGTTCTCCTGATACAATTTCGGGATCCGAAATTCTGTGAATTTAAACTTTATAGTCTTCGATTTGCTATTGTTAATTTTCATTATTTTCTGAAATTATTTATGGGATAAGGATATCAAGAGAGGTTTATTTAAATAAATAAACGAGTTCTGGGTTATTTTTGAAAATCTGCATTTATTCAATAAACTAAATGATTTATTATACATTGAGCTTTAGAATAGTTATTAAATTATTTACAACTAACGTTTACAATTGTAATTTTGCGCACTATCTATACAACTTTAATTTATAATCGGATTTGTTATAGAATTGATACAACAGGTATCTAAGTTCCGATTATTAATTAAATCCTTGGTTTCTGAGTCCAAGTTCCCGGAAATTCCTGGAATTCGACGTCACTAAAATTCTGGGAAGTGGCACGAAGAATACCTCCTGGCACATCATGTTCTCCTGATACAATTTCGGGATCCGAAATTCTGTGAATTTAAACTTTATAGTCTTCGATTTGCTATTGTTAATTTTCATTATTTTCTGAAATTATTTATGGGATAAGGATATCAAGAGAGGTTTATTTAAATAAATAAACGAGTTCTGGGTTATTTTTGAAAATCTGCATTTATTCAATAAACTAAATGATTTATTATACATTGAGCTTTAGAATAGTTATTAAATTATTTACAACTAACGTTTACAATTGTAATTTTGCGCACTATGTATACAACTTTAATTTATAATCGGATTTGTTATAGAATCGATACAACAGGTATCTAAGTTCCGATTATTAATTAAATCCTTGGTTTCTGAGTCCAAGTTCCCGGAAATTCCTGGAATTCGACGTCACTAAAATTCTGGGAAGTGGCACGAAGAATACCTCCTGGCACATCATGTTCTCCTGATACAATTTCGGGATCCGAAATTCTGTGAATTTAAATTTTATAGTCTTCGATTTGCTATTGTTAATTTTCATTATTTTCTGAAATTATTTATGGGATAAGGATATCAAGAGAGGTTTATTTAAATAAATAAACGAGTTCTGGGTTATTTTTGAAAATCTGCATTTATTCAATAAACTAAATGATTTATTATACATTGAGCTTTAGAATAGTTATTAAATTATTTACAACTAACGTTTACAATTGTAATTTTGCGCACTATCTATACAACTTTAATTTATAATCGGATTTGTTATAGAATTGATACAACAGGTATCTAAGTTCCGATTATTAATTAAATCCTTGGTTTCTGAGTCCAAGTTCCCGGAAATTCCTGGAATTCGACGTCACTAAAATTCTGGGAAGTGGCACGAAGAATACCTCCTGGCACATCATGTTCTCCTGATACAATTTCGGGATCCGAAATTCTGTGAATTTAAATTTTATAGTCTTCGATTTGCTATTGTTAATTTTCATTATTTTCTGAAATTATTTATGGGATAAGGATATCAAGAGAGGTTTATTTAAATAAATAAACGAGTTCTGGGTTATTTTTGAAAATCTGCATTTATTCAATAAACTAAATGATTTATTATACATTGAGCTTTAGAATAGTTATTAAATTATTTACAACTTTAAATATTAAATTATTTACAACTTTAAATATTAAATTATTTACAACAGATTTTGAAATGATGAAACATTTACTGCAGATTTTCAAAAATAACCCAGAACTCGTTTATTTATTTAAATAAACCTCTCTTGATATCCTTATCCCATAAATAATTTCAGAAAATAATGAAAATTAACAATAGCAAATCGAAGACTATAAAATTTAAATTCACAGAATTTCGGATCCCGAAATTGTATCAGGAGAACATGATGTGCCAGGAGGTATTCTTCGTGCCACTTCCCAGAATTTTAGTGACGTCGAATTCCAGGAATTCCTGGAAACCGTTTGGACCGAATTTTGTTCTTCTCTGTATCAAACCGATATTTTTCGTTTCTTTTTCTACTTTTGTATTTCGAAACTTCTGTGCAATGTTTTTCTACATTATTTCTTGCTTTTTAAGTGAAATTTTGTAAGGGCTGGATAAGGGAGTTACGTTTATAAATGAATAAACAATTGCTTTAGTTTAACTCTATGTTTATTGAAAATTCTTTCAATTATACATGTTACATAAATGTTACATTGTTAATTCTAACGCACTTATAACTACTACCTGTAAAATTTACTTAAATATTACATTCTTAACTTTAATGCACTTATAATTACAAATTGTAATATTTGCTTAAATATTACATTCACAATTCTAACGCACTTATAACTACTAACTGTAAAACTTACTTAAATATTACATTCTTAACTTTAATGCACTTATAATTACAAATTGTAAAATTTGCTTAAATATTACATTCACAATTCTAACGCACTTATAACTACTAACTGTAAAACTTACTTAAATATTAGATTCTTAACTTTAACGCACTTATAACTACAACTTGTAAAACTTACATATCAGTATTTTTACATACAACATATTTTTATAATTATTTAAGATATAGCTTAAGCGCAGTACAATATTCTTATGAAATAAAGACATTCTACAATTACATATGTACTTATATATTCAGTATAACTATTGAAGAACAGTTTACTCTCCGTAGATAAATCCTTTCCATTGTTTATTGGTAAAATGAAATTAGACTCAGAAACCAAGGATTTCAAGTTTGCAGATTTGTATTAGGAGAACATGATGTGACAGGAAGTATTCTTTGTGCCATTTCTTGAAATTTTAGTAGTGTCCAATTCCAAAAATTACCGAAAACTGATATCTGAGAATCTGCCAGAAAGTTTCCCGTTGATTTAATGATGTTAATGTGCAGCTTATGTGGCGTAGAAATGTATAACAAATACATCTTCTAATCTGCAACACAGCAAAATACATTATTATTAACTACTTGAATAAAATTATAATACTTTATACTTACATACGATAGGACAAAATTGATCATTTTCAATCAGGTTTGAATTTGATGGATTATGTTTACTCTCAGTAGATAAATCCTTCCCATTGTTTATTGGTAAAATGAAACTAGACTCAGAAACCAAGGATCTCGAGTTTGCAAAATTGTATTTATCTAGTTATGTATCATTAAACTAAGGCAGCTTGTACATAAAATTACAGGGACTTAGTCATAACCTCACACAAAAGGGATGAACGTAACTACCCGACCATTAATGAATAATAGAAAACGTAGAAGCACTGGCTAATTTGGTATCGAATTTTACATTTTCGAACACGAAAAACCGATCTATAATAGTCTGAACCTCGAATAACTCATACTATTAATTATTGTAACGCAACGATTAAAAGACTCCGCGAGAGCGTCGCCCCTCTCACTCGCACCAAGCCAGCGCAGTATGCTAATGCGTAAGAGGGAGAGAACACTCGTCCGCCGATCTCACCTCTCACTCCCTCAATGTGCGAGTGAGAGCACCAAGCATCTTGTCTTTCACTCCCTCTACGCCAAACTCGCGCTTGCGCACAACACCAATGTGCGAGAGAGTGAACACTAGTCCGCCATTCGGACCTCTCACTTCCACAATGTGCGAGAGAGTGAACACTAGTCCGCCATTCGGACCTCTCACTCCCACAATGTGCGAGAGAGAGCACCGAGCATCTAGTCTCTCACTCCCTCTACGCCAAACTCGCGCCTGCGCACAACACCAATGTGCGAGAGAGTGAACACTAGTCCGCCATTCGGACCTCTCACTCCCAGAATGTGCGAGAGAGTGAACACTAGTCCGCCATTCGGACCTCTCACTTCCACAATGTGCGAGAGAGTGAACACTAGTCCGCCATTCGGACCTCTCACTCCCACAATGTGCGAGTGAGAGCACCGAGCATCTAGTCTCTCACTCCCTCTACGCCAAACTCGCGCCTGCGCACAACACCAATGTGCGAGAGAGTGAACACTAGTCCGCCATTCGGACCTCTCACTCTCTCAATGTGCGATTTAATCTTTAATATTTCAATATTTCAGGCTTCTAGGATTAATTGGACAATTGGAATCGATAATTAGTGTAAAATAGAAGCGATTAGATGCTTCAAACACGCGAAAACAGCAAAAAATTATTTTCTTAAAAAATAATCATTGTAGGTACGGCAGATTCCTGTCAATTTTTGAGCAGTTTCAGCACTTTGTTCGGAGATGGCGCCAGGGGTAAAAAAAATATAATTATTTAAAAAATTGTAAAAATAATAAAAAATAGAGCTTGTACGGTGACAAATTGATACTTTTATGATAATATAAAGTTTCCCCTTCCTTTAGTTCAAATTTGGTGATCCTAGAACATCATTTAAGTATATAAATCGATATAAACCTGCGCTTGATTACGAGACTCGAAGACTACATTTCAGAACCTTTATTTATTATTTTCTTGCTTCATCGCGATTGTTAACTAATTAGAAACGTTCATGGTACTAAAAAGCTGCATTTATTCAATAAACTACATGATTCATACATTCATGAATGTTGTTCAGAATAGTCTCAGCTACCCCCCATTTGCGGCTCCTACAGGAGTTCTGGGATACCCTGTACAACACGTATACATATGTTTTAATTAACAATGAATACTGCTAATTTTGCATATACTATCGCGTATATTTGATAGTGTACCGAATGATATAATATATATATATATATATATATATATATATATATATATATATATATATATATCAAAATATTTTTAAATCTTCATTAATTAAATATATACTGCTTCATTTTTTAAATTTGATGAAACAGGATTTCATTTTTGGAGAACGCGTTAGAAGCATCTAATTTTTTCCAAGTCTCTTTTTTAATATCTGACAGTATACTTACCGATCTGTAATAATATGCAACAATGCTTTTATATAAATTTAAATTTTCAAAATAAATATAATAACGGTATGTTATAAAATTATTAAATGCGTGTGTATATATATACATATATATGTATATATGAAAATTAAAATAGCGCCATCTATTCAAATTGTTCAAATTCTTCGTGCATGTTCCTTGGTAACCTCCAAAGTATACGCGACAGCGTTTTACGTCGGAAAAAATTACCTGTACCGTGAAAACGTAGTTTAGTTTCAATCCCATTGCTGTCACGTTCGCCCGTTTAATCATCGTATCGTGCGTGAATTAGAAACATCAGAAACACGATTTGGCCGTGGAATGGATAGAAGAAAACACGATTGACAGATCGAGAGGACCGAAAACTTGCAAGTCCTACCTGTTGTCCCGATGATTCAAGCACGATAACAAACTTTTTCTTCATAGTATTATGAAACAGTTCGATTAATTGTGCAATTATTAGTTGGGAACGTATTAATCTTCAGCTGTTTATCGTTTAAACCTTTGCGACAGGATCATCCGCAAGAATCAAGTACAATCCATAGATCCAACAATATTTTGAAACTACACTACACCTTTGTTGCATGAATAATTTCTTTGTAAATTTTATTCGTCAATTATGACTAAATAGTAATTTACTATTTTTGAGATGCCCAAATTTTGAATCACTTTTGCTGATAAGAATCATTCCAGTTAGGTTACTTGTATGAGATTATGGATGATTTAAGAATATGAACACAATAAGTTTTTGATTTTGAAGGTAAGCTTTATATAACATGTTGTTTAGTATTGTTTATCTTTTGAGAAATGGTTAATTGCTTGTATGTAGGAATGTTTTAAATTATATATTTTATTTTTTCAATTTAGGTATTGCACAGACTAAATTCAGCTCCAAAGACTGTTGCATTTTATATTGACAAAGCTTCATTATTAAGAAACTAAACTAAGAAGGAAAGATACATGAAAATGGACAGCATAATAAATAAAAAGTTTCTGTCCTTTGCCGCTGTTATGATGAGGGTTCCACTTCTATTTATTATAGACGAATTACTTAGAATTGGACTTGGATTACCCACTGACAATGTAGTGCTAGATGGTACGGATAATGGATTTAAACTGTCAAAAGTTTCAGATAACATTGTCAGTTCAGAGACATCCAGTTCATTAATATTAGATTTGTTTGATTTTGAACATGTTGTCTATAAAGTATACTTCATGATTGTATTGAAGTGTCTATGCTGTTGTTTAGGTAAGATAAATTATGTTTTTTTTTTCCTAAATTTAGTTAGTGAATTCCTAAAAATGTTATTATTTAGTAAAAAAAAGTTTGGCAATAAACTGGAAAGAACACTGGCTGTCAGTAGTAGCATGATGTTTTTATATGCAGAGTGGTGGGGTTAATTTGTGTAGGTCATTGCATATCTAAAAAGGAGCAGTTCTTGCATTATACAATGGAAAAAGTATTCATGAAATGTCAGTCAAATTATACATAGCCAGATATTCTTTTTCCTTTTCTTTTTTTGTACAGTTTTAGAATTGTCCAAAATAACATAATAAAAATTTGACTTAAAAGAAAAATATTTACTTTTCAGGATGTATAGCTGCAATATGTGCATTTATGTTATGGACAAAACATCTAGTAATTGTATACTTATATTTAATATCAGTAGGAACTATATTTATATCCTATTGGTCAAATGTTAGTACAATGAAAGCTATTATAGCATATGTGAGTGCCCACGAATCATCAAACAGCATTCTAGATGACATCTTGTGTCTTAATATAAAATACATTCTAAATGAAGGACCTGGGTTCTGGATCATTCAAAATTATATATTACAATTGACATTAGCTGGTGTCTTTTATATCATACATTTTGCACTGGGACGTGTAATTCATTTGAAACTTCTTGTACTGAGTTTTATGGCACCGTCGATACTAGGCATTTGTCCTTTCCCGGTAATTCATACATTTATTTCAATATTAACTAACAGTAGTTGAACGTGTAGCTAACTAAAGAATGTACTCGATTTTTTTCAGACTCAATTATTGTACCATGCACCTGTGTTCGCCGCGCTTCTGCCGTTGGCAGATTGCGAATATATCATTTGGTCGAACGGGTTCACCATACTGAAGACAATATATTCAGGTTACCAGAACACGCGCAACTTTGTAAATAACTATGGGATATCGGTACTGGTTCAATTCGAGTGGACCCGACTGAACGTACCGTGCGTGTTGCGCACGTTCTGGATTTTACGCGTGGGCGGACAAGTGATTCAAATTCTCAGTAACCATTACGGCGAGGAAACGTTCACTTATTCCTCGATGTTCAGAACCCTGTTGGTAAACGGTTGCGAAACCTTGACAGCTCTCCTAGGAATGACCAGCATAATATCCTTCATCTGCCATTACATCGGCTGTTTCTTTCAATGGGTGTTATTGACAGAAGACGAGGATGAAAAGAGCATCGGCACTCTGTCAGCCACCTTATTTTACGTTCTGGCCCTTCAGACCGGACTGACCGGCTTGGACCGCGAGACACGTTTGCTCAGACTTAGCCGCAACTTTTGCCTGCTGTTCATGGCGGTCCTGCACTTTATACACAACATCGTGAACCCTCTGTTGATGTCCTTGAGCGCCTCCCACAATCCTGCTCTTCATCGGCACATTCGCGCCCTGGCAGTGTGCGTGTTTCTGATATTGCTGCCGGTATTGTTGCTGGTGTTCATTTGGTCGAATTACACCTTGAGCACGTGGGTGTTGGCGGTATCCGTGTTCAGCATCGAGGTGATCGTCAAGGTACTCGTCTCGCTGGCCATCTACTCCCTGTTCCTCATCGACGCGTATCGGAACGTCTTTTGGGAGCAGCTCGACGACTGCGTGTACATCATACGATCGTTTGGCAACACGGTCGAGTTCACGTTCGGCATCATCCTCTTCATCAACGGCTTCTGGATCTTGGTGTTCGAGTCGGGCGGTGCGATCCGTGCCACCACTATATGCATCCACGCTTACTTCAACATCTGGTGCGAAGCAAAAGCTGGCTGGAGCGTGTTCATGAAACGTCGGACCGCCGTCAACAAGATCAATTCTCTGCCCGAGGCGAAAATAGAGGAACTGCGAAAACTGGACGACGTGTGCGCCATTTGTTACCAGCAGATGGAGAGCGCCAAGATCACCCATTGCAATCATTACTTTCATAGCGTTTGCCTACGAAAGTGGTTGTACGTTCAAGACCGTTGCCCCCTGTGTCACGACATACTGTACAAGTTGGAGAACGGACATCGTGCCAGGGAAACAACGGAGAATCAAAGATAACGTCTTTCAACGAGTGAACGAAGACAGCTGAAAAGACGCATACCTTCATTGTGATATATGCATCGTACAGAGAAACTGCTGCGAATTCAAAACTTCTTGCGTCGTTTTCAGGCATCGGTTTCTGGAAATCTTGCTGGGGAATGCTTTCGTTTCTCGTGGTAAAGTCGCTCAAATTTCTGGGGTAAAAGACGCGACCAAGTTGACGTTGTTGCTCGAACAAGAAATTTCAACCTATATGTTTCACGGGCAATCGTTCCGTTACCACTTATTACGTGTACCTTTTAGCTAATGGAACTTCTTTGATTTGACGGTACCAAAAGCTGCGATTTGTAAACGCTCGCACTTGTAACTTGCCTTTACACTTCTTCGAACCTTGAAGAGTACACGTTCGGTCGAGAGTAGAAATCACTCTCGAGCGGATACCATAGCTTAACGCAACAGAGGAAGCTTCCGTGTACACGCGCCTTGAGCTTCAATCTTCCAATTTTTCCGATGTTAATTCAAGTCGCGTTTCTCCATTAGAAATAAAACGTCCCTCGAACGATGACCGAACGAATTATCGTGTATTTTTCTCAGCGTGTAATGTATAGTTTATTTTAAGCCCCCGAAAGACTGCATCAGGAAATACAGGCGTTTCTATTTCTCTGACAGTGTACGCTTTCTTTGTGTTTTCGTACGAAAATATTTTCTAACGAATCGTTCAATTGAAATATGATAGTACACAAAGTGTACCGGGTATACGCTGTCGCTCAAAAATCTTCGAATACTTGTCGTTTGACAAATGCTTTATCGATTTAACACGTTGACTGAAGTTGTTCAAAGTTTCATTAGGTAGTGGCTTTATTATTAACACAATTTATCTATTACTTTCGTAATATTTCGTCATTTCAGATACCTAACACGAGTATTTTTAATTAACTAATATGGGTGAAGGATTTTTATGGAAATTTATGTGTCAACCACATGTGGGTAAGGTGACAATCAAAGTGTTAATACATTTTTATTAATAATAGCGGAATCACAATTGAATTATTTTTGAAATTCTGAAACTACAGACAAAAAGATGATTTTTCTTTCTGTTTGTTATTTTCAAGGTATCTATGAGTGTTTTTATTATTATTGCTTATAGTTTCTCTTAGATTTATGCGGAATTCAGTGTCTTGAAACTGATGAGCAGCAGTGTACATGCGAATTAATTTAACATGTTGATTGCACTTAGTACAACATATAATAATAGAGACAAGAAATGCACCATAGTGTACTAGAGTATAATAAATTTGTTGTACGCAAACGCTTCATCATTTTTTAGGCACTATTCCTCTACAGATGCTTCAAATTACTAGTCTATCAGAATTTTAGTAGTGATTGAAATTGCATCTATTTGCTCTCTTAATTATTTAATAACTTTACATTCTATTTTTTGATTTGGAAAATGTAAGCTGGGTTTGAACATGTGCAAAGAGTTAAATTAAAACGATACATTTATACGTATATGTAAGAATTAAAACATATTTTAAATAACAGTCAACGTGTTAAGTTATAAGATAATGAAATGGTGTCACAAATGAATCGTTTGATATATCTTTCTTTCTATTTTTTAAATTAATAGATTTGAAAAATTGCCTGGTGCCGTATTGGTTGCATATACATATTTGCTGTGGTACCAGAATTTCTGGTTGCAATCAACAGTCTGTGGATGCGATTTTGATATACGGAAATTTTTGTCGGTCTGGAAAAAGAGAAGAAGCAAAATATATTTTCTGTTGTTCCGAATTCGAATCCACAAGCTTTTGTGATAGTAGTTGATAGAAAAAGTAATAAGTTTCCTAATTTATTGCAACAAAGCATTATTTACTTACACGAATCAAATATTACGACCGTACGATACTTGTTTCGTTTGTAAGATCAGAGCATGTCCAATAAATGTTATATTTTTAACAAAATTCTTGTTCCTCGAGCATTCCTGTCGTCGACGACGTGTATGCGATCAGAAAATTCATTATTAATACATTAATTAACACAGTGTAAATAGAACCGTAGCACGTTTATTTAAATAATAATTAATTTTCTTTTTGTCGAATAAAATTTGGCAATCTTTCAGTGGTGTTATTAAATACTTAGTTTACTAATTTTGTTATTAGTGGGTATCAATAATGTTTATGTTATATAATATACATTGTAAAATTACGAATTAGCAATATTTGATGTGTTTTTTATAATCTTTGAATAACATGTTTGTTTAAATAACGAAGGTTCTGGTGAGAATCAAGCGATTTTGATAAATAATTTATCAATTTTTGTTACTGTTACATAATACGCGCTTCAATTGAAGGGTTTAATTGGAAATTGACGAAGAAAATTTACCGGCGTTTTACGTCGCGAATTAATCGCTGCACCTTTGCATAATTAGAGCAATTCCACCGTGGCTGATGCAACTGGGTGAAGGACGCGTTATCGTATATACCTACATAGTTACCAGCCACGTGGTCGATTCTAGGTTTACCAGGAATTCCTAGCAAATTAACAGACATCACCATTCTGTCCAATTTAATAAGTTCTCTATTGATTCATTAACTCTCAAGTTTGCAAAATGGCAAATAAGAAGTTGAGGACCATATTTAGATAAATAGGTAATTAAACTTTGGACGTTAACCCTTGAATAACAAATCGCTAGTACATCGAAGATTTATTTTATTCCCAATATTTCTACTGTTATTTATTAAACTTGTCAAACTTGTATATTTCTCCTAGATCTACAACGGCTCGACAGAGGGTAATTTAACGAAATAAACGCAGGGTGGAGAATTTTTGATAACAGGTTGAGATCGAACGTTCACGCCAGGTATGCATACGCATACTTTCCTAATCATTTCTCCTTCTTCTCACTCTGTTTATCTATCTGTCTCTGTTCGACACTCTTTCACGTTGCAGTTGCAGACCAGCCTGCCTCTTGATCTCCGAAAGTCCCCGCGGTTCCGTTTCAGTCTACCGCGTACCGTTGCAGAGCAAGGGTGTCGTTCGTTCTCCGTCCAGTTTCTCCCCCGACAAGCAACAGGTAAGCGTCATATATTCATCTTTGAAAATTTTAAACGACCAGCAGACAATTTGTTCTTGTACCACTGTTCTTCCAACCCTTAACGCTAAAATGACTGGTTTTGGCTTTCTTATTTTCCATTAAGACACGTATCTGAACAATCTGTTTCAATCTATCTTCAATTATTTTTCTGTTTTATTTTCACCTTTGAAGTTAGTGTACATAAAATATCGGTAATTCTGGTGTTAATGGCAGTCACCCCCCGCGATTTTAATATTAAACAGCGTGACACCTGGCAGTGTTAATTTATTTATTGACTATGGTGATAACGTTATCAAGAACGAGTCAGTTCTTTTGTGTATCGCTGTTAAAATGAATTGAATGGAATATTTTTAATTTGTAATATGGAAATTACGTGACGATTGAGGATCGTTGTTAAATCGGACGAAAGAATAATGGAACGTTAAAAGACAATACGAAATTCGTTAGAATACGTAGTTCGGTCGTAAGCGGGAGCCAGCTATTCGATCGTCGTTAATTAACTTACGATACCTGGGTATAGATAAGAAGGCTAATGACGCAAACCATCGTCGCGTTTTTACAACGTATCATTGAAACGAGACAAAGGAGGTCAGAAAAGTTAACACAGAAAGAGCGTGTGACACGGGCAACTCGTGGCGTGCTGAGAATTTTCGAAATAGAAATCTAAAAAAAAAGAACGCTCGAAACGAACGTGGTTTGATACGTTGGTTATCAGTGCTTTGATACGTTGAAAAATATTCGAATTTTAATAGAAATCAAATTTGTGATTTAAATAATTCGCATTTATTCGAATATCGCTGAATCCAGATTTAGAATATTCGAAAATTACTTTCAAAAAGTTACCTTCTTTGTATCTTCGATCGTCCTACGACACTTTCTCAGGCGCGATGAAATCTTTTCTCCCGGCTTACATAACAAACAAACACGACCTTATTTTTGCACCGTCTAAAACGCAATATTTAATTCGTGTCGTGTTGGTTCGTTCGCGATAGAATTGTGGGAACCCCCGGTAAAAGTAAAAGTAAAGGAACAACGGGAGTCGGTGTTTCGCAACTCGGAAATTCGTTTGCTCTGATGTAACTCGTGCGTTACGTTCGATGCCCGATATTATCCTCCAACAATTCTCCAGCATCCCTTCTGACCGTAGTTTTAATTCATAGAAAGGGTTAAAAGTTTTCCGGATTTCTTGCTCTTTATTATTGCAATAAAAATCTTGTGTGATCGCGTTTCTTCCACGACGGAATTGGTCTCTCCCGGCCTGTAATCAGTCGGCGGATCTTCGACGAGCTAATTAGAGACGAACGACGAGGAGAAGCTTCTCTTCGGCTCGTTTCTAAACCGTCTCGAGCCACGAGATGCCTCGTTTTTCCTTCGCAAACGATAATCGATCGTCTTATGCATGCTTGCACGTTTCTCCTCGCTAATTTCTTTCCCGCGAGTTTCACTTAATTAACTCCGATCGCTCAATTCGAACCGGTGGTGGTTAGTCGACTCGTTGACAAATCGTTATCGACGAGTTCTGCTTTTTTATTTATTCGTATGGATTTCAAAAGTAAATTCAAGGTATTTGGGTGAATTATAGAAAATATTTTGTGGAAAATTTGAAGAGCGGAAACAAATGTATAAATAAAGTACGAAAGAAATAATCTTGAAACCCGTTTAATTGCGCCAGAAATATAGGTTGCGCTGTGCCAAACGGGTCGATGCCAAGTGTACGTTTTCGCTTAACGAGAAGTTCTCGGAAGCCTTCCGAGTTCTATTTAGCGTTTTCTGGAGTAGGGAGAATCAGCATTGCCAGATTAAATCTACATCCTGTAGCAAATTAGGGTATTTGGGCCAACCCTCTGCAGGAAGGCTGTCGAAACGTTTGCACTGCCTTATAAGAGATAACCGAAGCATCGTTCCAGCGACTAATCGTTGTTTCAACGATTATACTATAACGATTGCATCACGATAGCCGTATTACGTATGCTAAGTGTCGTGCGAATAACTTCCGCGATGCGTGTTGCGGCACGCCGCAAAGAAAAACAACTCGCCGGAGGTGTTGCAGTCGTTCGTCGACGGTGAAACTACGTTTTCTCGCGCCCTCCGCTACTTCCGGGTACCGGCCTAAAAATAGCGTATTTTCCACTTTCGATGATCGACGAATCGATCGCGTTTCCATTCGGTGTTCCGCGATTGTGAACGAGGCTTAACGCGAGCAGAAGAAAGGCGAACGAGAACGCGAAGCAATTACTTTGCTTCCCCTTCGTTTAAATCGTTCAGGCAGTTTCGTTATTACCTTTTTTGCGGCCGTTTTTTGCGGTCGTCTCGTATAGACAGGCCAGCGTTTCCCATGCTCGACATTCGATCGTCTATGTACACTTTTAATTATATTTGATAGTCGTCGATTAAAACATTAGGAAAACATACAACTATAGCGTGATTCTTCTGTGTTTCGCTCGATTCATCGAGAATCTTGTAGCAGATTTCAATCGATTGAATTTTCGAGGAAATCGTTTTTCCAAGATGAACGGTTGGATGGAAGATTCGTTGATTAATTTCATCTCGGTAAAAAATCAGATATCGATTCCGAAAATCGTTGGCCTCAGACGAATGGAACACGCGGATATCCCCAGTGCGGAACATTTGACGTATACGGAGATATTCGACGTTTTCTGTGAACCGAGGCTCGAGCAGATCTAGTAATTTTTTGGTAGTTGGTTCACACAGAATAAAATAATAAGGAAAATGTTGTTCGTAGCGAGAGGAGCTGTTTGTCCTTCGTTCAGGTCACCGAGACTCAGGAAGTGATATCGTGCATATGCCTTTGCAATTATCCTAACGTGTTGTCGGTGACTCCGAGAGACTGGCCATGTTGGCTGCACACGCTGTACAAGTAAACCTTTCATTTAGATAGGTATTAATTATATCAGGTAAAAATTGGCTAGAAGGTTTCTGCTCGATTTCACGCGGCGTTGAGTGCTTGTAGGAAAATACCAAATAATTTGTGTTATAAATAATACAGAATAAGGATAGACACTCCAGATTTTCATAAAAAAATCTACAAACTTTTCTAACAATTTTGACCTGGAGGATCGCCTTACGGAGTATCTTGTATCTCGGAGGCAATTACAAAGGGATGATTATCGTTTCGTTTATAAAAGGTTGGAAAACGTGACGGAAAGAAACGCGGCGTTCGTGCACTACCTCGCGTGGGACAACCGGTACAGGGACTGTTTCTTCGAGAGCCTTCTGACCGAGCTGTTCGAGATCGACTGGCATCTGCGGCACGTGATCCTGGTGGTCCCTCCGCGGGTTATCCTAGGTGACCCCACGGGGAATCGATCGGTTCGCTCGATGACGCGACGACGTCCACGGGTCACACCGGTGTAATTTTCCAGAGGACGTGTTCGAACAGCACATGACCAGGATACCGCCCAAGTGTTTGGTGAACACGAGCTCGGTGCAATCGCTCTACGTGACCGTTCGTGAACAGGACCCAAACCATGAACCCAAGATACGACGCGTCGTGTGAGGCTAACGAATCCCTAATCCTCCATCGTTTTTTTATATAAAATGTTATATCTTGCATCGAACAGTATTCTTGGAACGTTTTCCATGCGACAGGGAGGAAGACAACGACGACGTGATACCGATCATCGACGCGGAATCGAACCTGCTGAAGGATTATTACGGGGAATATTACATCAGCGAGATAGTACGTCATTCGGACAATCAACGTCAATTGATCGTCTCCGAGGACCACGAAGGTGTGGCTACCGGGGTGATGTTCTTGAACAGCACCATAGACGTCGATCTACTCAACGAGCACTTCGAGCTGGCCCCGTACAACGGTCTCAGAAAGCCTCACAAGAACGATCCGCCTCGTACAGGAATCAATGCTCCAGCCAGCGAACTTTTCTGCTCCATATTTTCAAGGAAAACTTGCCCGGAAACGAACGAGTTAGAGCGTTTGATATTTTATTAACGCTCGAATTCTAATAGCTATTGAATTGGAGAACTTTTCTAGGTTTATGAGGAGATTCTCTTCGGATCAGAGTTTGGGCTACGAAAGCGACAGCTCCTCGAGTTTCAGTGATCAATTAGTACCCTCGGATACGGCCAGAAAATCGGTAGACATGTCCATGTCGCTTATCGCTAACTTCAGCAGCCGTTACTGCTTTAAGAGGTTGACCAGTATATTCGAGAGCAATGTAACCGATTTTCTAAGTGAGTTGGATAAGTGTTTCTTTTAAACATTACAATCTTCGCAACTCTGACACGAGGTTTCCCTTTAAAGAGAACACTATCTCTCCGATAAACAACCCGACTTTCGTATCCAAGAAAATCAAGTTTCCTGCAATCCCCGTTTATCACGGCGCCGTGAACGCCTTCGTTATGGAGATCCTCGTGCTGCAACATCACATGAGCAATTGTTCCTTGCAGTATTTCCTTCGAGCAACCTTCGATTGTTTCCCTAACGTGGATTACTGTGCGATTTTGCTTCCGTTCTCGCATCCGTTTCTTCCTTTCCTCAAATACTTTGTGGTACGTCACCGAAACTCTTTGATACAATGCATTTGAAACATTTTGAGAATATTTTGAACGATTTAGCGAGTGCCGTTGAGGTGCTACAAGGATTACCCGATGACCCTGTACCTGACGCATCGCGCGGCTCTTCTTGGACGAATAAACTGTCGCGAGGCCGAGCTTACGGACAGGGACAAGCTGCAGGACATTCTGCAGGACATCCCAAAGTCGGAGACGATCATGGTCGATTTCGACGCGGCAATGAACAAAGAACGGCTGGACTTGAAGTGTTACGTTTTTCAATGGAACGATTGCATCGTTGGATTGGTGATCCTTTGGTAAGGAAATTAAAGAAGAAGGTCCTTTAGATTCGACAAAATTCTAAGAATATCTAACGATCAGTACCAAGGTGGACACCATGTACATTCGAAGACGTTTCCACGTGGAAGATTATATCGCGATGCAGAATATACCTCTCGATACCTACGCTTACGTCCTGCACTTCGTCCTGATGCCAATCTTCTCTATTCATCTGCAAAGTTTCTTCCGTGAAATTATGCGTTTGTCTGACATCATCGTTCTGTATTATCGACTAACGGAGAGCCTGTTAAGCTCGCTGGTACACACCTTCCTTATTAGGCCATCAGTTTAGAAATGAATTATAACAGCTTATTCTACATACACGATTTTCAGACCCGTTCGCACCCGTTGGCCATTTGCTTGAATTTCATGACCCCCGTGCGTCCTCGTCAAAGAATTCAGTACAAATTTCAGGGTTACGTGGAGAACGACGAGCCTGAAACGAAAACGGAATCCTTCTCCTTGTTCATGACCACTCCGAGACTTTCTGGGATCCTTTATTCCATCATTGATACAAGAGTCGTGGTGGTGGGTGCGTCGGATTGCGGCCTCGCGTTCCTAGAACACATCGCCTTCGGGTAAATCTAGAACAAAGAATCGGAAATGAAGGTGGATCTAGTTGTCTAGTTAATCGTTCGTTCCTGCAGAGGCCTTCAAACGTATAATCGATTCACCAGTTTGACAATAGTATCGATCAATGGTTTGCCTTACGAAAACCGACAAACCGAGTTAGTCGAACGTATGATTCCGTTCAGCGGTCGATACTGTTGCAGATATCGTCGAAAAATTCCCATGCGGGCCTTCGCCAACGTGGTGTTCGGTACCGTGCTGGCCATTGACAGGTATGCCCTTTTCTTAATCGCTGGAAAATTTCATTTCGAAACATAAAATTAAATCGTATTAACGAAAGTAACGACTGTTGACAATGGAATCCGTTACTCACGACGATAAGACAACTGCACCGTTCAACAGGAGAGAGAAGTACGTGACGGTAATGAATCAAGGAAATATCTCGTACGACTACTTGATCCTGACTTGCGGAATGCAGTACCACAGCCCCCGATTCGAGAAAGACGCACAAGCGCTAAAGAAAGAGTAAATCCAGAGAACAGTTGTTAGATCAAACAAAAGTCCGATAACAATTCTCCTTTGATCAGGATACCGATAGAGATTGAGACACCCTGGAATTGTATAACGATCAACAACGTCACACAAGCAGCCAAATGTCTGGACAAGATTCAGTTGTTAACGAACAATTTGCAAGAACAAAGTCAGTTCTTGTAATTAGTAAAATCAGTTGCTCGTCAGCTAAATACAAAGCTTGCCTTAACGTTTGTTCTACGTTATCCAGAAAGAATCATTTTTTACGGACACAACCTGGCCTGCTACTGCGCCCTTCAAGCGTTGCTCGATTTCGGAGTGAACGGTTCTTGGATCACGTTGGTCCGACCTCCGTTGCCACTCTGCGATTCCCATGATACCATATTTTTCAATGACTGCGAAGTAAGTAATCGGGATTACAGAGGATTAAACACCCAGACATCATTCGATACGTTTATTCAAGGTGTACCAGAAAATGATGCAGTCGTTGGAAGAAAGCGGCGTCACCATGTTGGTGGGATGGGAATTGGTCGATTGGCATTTAAAGGATGTAACGGAAGGGAAAGTGATCGAATCGGTCGTTCTACAATTAAAGCGCAAAATGCAGGTCGTCAACTGCGACGCTTTATTAAACTTCAAGGAAAAGACCATCAACCTGAACATATTTCTGGGTGATTAGAAAGATTCTATCTCTGCAGGTCGAGTGGTCTGCGATATTCATTGAACTAATTTTCTTTCGGAGGTTTCTCCGAAATGCCGAGATGCCTGCACTCGAATAAAAATATGACAATTTTTTCATATACACAAAATTGAACTTTAACAGCGATTTGCCAAGCCGGGTTAGTATTCGACGGCCAACTGGTCATAGACGCAGAATTCAAGACGAACGATCCGTCGATCTTGGCCGCTGGAACCATGACCAAATACCGTAGAAAATTACACGCCGAGGCCTGGCAGCACAAATACTACAACAGCATCGAGATCGGCGAAAGAGTTAGTGTCTTCGAGTTTTCCTCGAACATTTCTCAACGATAAACGTACGATTTCAGATGGCCACCACTCTACGGTTAATGATCCACAAAGAGCAATGCAAAAATCCGTCGAAAGACCTGTTGAAGACGAGGCATTCCTTGACGTTACCCATATTTCGTGCACCAAACATCGTGTACTGTATTTTACCCGGTGGTTATCGTTACCTCCATATTCGCAAGCCTGGAAAAAGGATTCAGCGCAAGATGGCAATCGATTTCGACGTTTACGTGAGTTCCCGTTACGATATATCGCTTGATTTCCGTCGATCAGAAAAAGAGAATCCTCCTCGCACGATTTAGGGCGACGTGCTGACGACTGGCTCCTGCAACGCGGATATAGGCTACTTCCGGATACGCTTGAACCGTTACAATTCGGTGGAGACGATCACCTGTATAGATAAAAAAGTACAGTTTAGAAGAAGCTTAATGAGATATTGAAATTTCTGTTCTTTATATTAAGCTTTTAGAGTGATTGTAAGTTTGAAATGCTAGCACGTTGATCGCACCTACTTTCCTTCGATTTATTGGCCAATTAAAAGCATCACGGATTGGCATATTAATTGGCTGTCGTTTCAGGATTTCGAAGTGTACCATTTAATCGCGTTGTACGGGAAACACGAGAGCATGTTGAATGACTTGAAAACACGATTCCAAGTAAGCCTTTTCCCGTTACCTTCGAGACTCTATCTCTGCCTTCGCTACACGATCTTACGTTGAATAATTTGATCGTCGACTCAGAAATCGTTGATCATTGATTTATACGCCTACTTCCGGGAACCGTGGGCCATGGCCATTTTCTACGACCGATTCGAGTGTCTGCGAGTGGACAACCGTGCCACTTTACTATCGAAAACGGTAAAAATAGAATACGTTATCGTTTCTCTCCTACTCGTTATTGTTAATAACAGAAAATGTCTAGGCACTTAAACGTTATTATAATATTGCAATTGAAGCTGACGAGTGCTTTAGTTTCCATAAATACCAAGAAAGATAAATTAGTCATTTTGCAGTGTACGTTAGAAGTGTTGAATTTTTGGATAATTTTTAATTAATAACAAGCAGGAGAGACAGAATTGTATAAGACTGAAGAAACTGACGTATCTTTCAAAACAGGCGATTATTGGTGAATCTCTGACTGAGGATTGCATAGAATCTCTGATAAGGTCCAAATGGCAACCGGTGAGTGATCATCAAATTGACAATAGAAATTCAACCTTCCATACGTTCAGAATCGATAAAACTTCTACCATCAATTATTTAGATAGCAGAATGCGATCGTCGTTGCATCGAATCGAAATTCGCGGGTTCCGTGTACCATCAAGAAATCGAAGAGAGTTTGTTGGACTTTTTGCAATTCTCCAAGGAAGACCTTCCCGTCTATTGCTTACCAGGAACGTTACGCGACTTATACGTCGACATCGATAGGAGTCCTCTATACTCCTCTATCTGATCGATTTATAAATTTCTACATTTTTCAGCGAGAAAGGCTGAACGAACCGTTTTTAATACTTTTTTATAGCATCGGGACATTATACATAAATTTCAATTAATATTTTTACTTTTGTATCTACGTTTTTGTGTTCGAGAAGAAATATCCGATTGATAGTCGTCCTCGATCGACGCACGTCCGTCTACGTACTTGGCATGCGATCCAGTCTGTAGGTCAAGTTTAATAGTCGCCGAGGTTGTTTCATAAAGGTAGCTGAAGGCGTTGCCAATCTGCCACCCACGCGTATCGCAAGCAACAACGAAAACACGTTATAGAAATGTCACGGTTGCGGTCGTACCTATTAAACGAGGAAGTGTTTCGCTCGTAAATCTCCTCTTTCAGAATATACGAGCTTTTGTTTCCGTACGCGTGTTGCATCATACGGAAATAATTGCTATCGGATCGAAGAAATACCTTTAACGCGTCGTTGTTCGTGCAAAATATTAATGAACGAAATTTCATTAACGTAGAAATCTTCAAGCTCTTGAAAAAGATGTTAATTCTACCCAGATAATATTCAACACTTATTAATCGTACACAACTTCGTCGTGTTTCTATGTTACATTACCCGTTGGACGTCTATCTGTAAAACTAAAGCAACAGAATCATGCGTTGATCATGACGCGGAGAACGGATAGATAAGACATCGAGGTCTTCAGGATGCTCATGTACGTCTCGAGATTGACGACGAAGAACTTGCCAGCCGTCAGATAAACAGGCTCCTGAGCTTTCAGTATCACGAAAGTGAGATCCCTAGCCACGCTCGTAGGAAGATAGTACCAGCTGCAGTCGTACAGTGAAAATCCAATGTCGTCCATTTGGCACTTCAAGTAGTCACCGACGTAACTGTACGCGAACAACTGTATCAGCAGGGTTATCAGTATGGTGAACGTCTTCACCATGATCGCAATATTTTCGTCGTGCAAGGCGATAATGAATTGAAATCCTAGAAAAACCACGTGTAATTAGTTCAACTACTAAACAGACAGACTAAAAATAGCAACAAGTTGATTGTTCACCGCATGTGCAAATAAGTATGCAACTGGTTAACAATTGAGCGATCAAGATCATGTTGACAGTTTCGTTCAACATCTCTCCCAGTTTCAATAAATATTCGTGTCTTTTGATCAACGAGTGAAAATTTTCTGCCGTCTTATCGTTCTTCCCGTTCTTGGCTAATCTACTGAAATCCATTTTCAGTATCTCCACTTGACCGCACAAGTGTAAAATGATTCCAAAAAACAATGAATCGCTGCCTGTGTCGAAGAAAAATCAAATAACCATCGACTTTATTTAGAAATTGTTTAGAATAGAAAGGATTCGAATTGCCCAAAGTAATAGCAGGCAATAAATTTGGAAAATGAACGATTACCAGTATTTCCTGTGCTAAGAGTCAACAGCATCCAAGATTCCATGAAGAAAATGAGCCAGTAGAAATTATCAGGCAATTTCAGCTTCGTTATAATGTGCTCGGATGGAATTGGATATTTAATGGTATCTTCGACAGTCGCGTTAAATTCTTGTTCGTTTCTGGTGAGCATAGGCAACATGGAGAATATCAGCGAGCATAAATTCGACAAAAGTATCACGCTGACGCACGCCACTCTGCCCATGAAGGCGTGTCTCTTCATGATCGTTCGTTTCTCCTCGTCGTTCAGATCGTTGTAGTCTTTCCTGGCCGAGGTGAAATTCACGATCAGACTCGAGGAGTACACACGGTAATACGTTACTTTTGACACGGCTAAAATCCCGCAAACGCTCAACAACAGCACGTCCAGGTTCACCTCGGCGTTGCTTCGATCTAAATATATTTCCGAGTTCAGAGTCACCACCATTAATAACTAGGAAAATCATAATAATAACGAAGGTACAGCGAATATCGTAACGAAAGAGTTAACGAGAGAAATAAGAATTTCATACCAGCATGACGATGGCTAAGACGAAACGTATAAAGGAGAACATGTCGTAAGCCTGAAGAGGCCAGGTGCCCACCGGCCACGATAGAATCTTGAACGGTGTCATCGCGTAAGCGAAGTCCTTGTTCTTCGTTGTCTTCATTCTTGCGAAATGATCAAAGAAATCGAAACGCGATCTTGCCTTCCACGTTAAAGGACACATTGTGCTCGTCGACTCATACTTTATTCATTCGTAATCGCTTAACCACCTCTCGTTGCGCACCCTTTCGTTCCTACGTCCGTAGAAAATTATTAAATGCAAGGGTTCGGTCGGGGACACAAAGTAGAAGGTACGATTACCGGAGTTCAAAGTCTTTTGAAGTACTTCGATCTAAAGAGGGTAAGTTTTGCAAAATGTGAAGGAAAAGAATATTATCGTGCTTCTGAACGTCTCGAATTGTAATGATCAATTTTCAATTGTACCGTTTATCGAAAACGGTATTTTTCGGAACCGAAGTAATTAGAAATTTTAATATTTTGGAGGGAATCGAATGATTTGTTACTTTATCGCTGAAGCAACTTCGAGTACTTCGACTTAGTAAAAACTTGTAGCTCTCAGTATTGGGAAAAAAAGAAATTCATAATGAATAGCGATGTTTTATCGATTTATTTCTCCTAGTAATTAAAATAGTTAAATTTGATAATGAATCGACCAAGTAGTTAATAATTAGAATTGCACGACTATCTTTAAAACTTTTAATACTTCTGTTTCTAAAGTTAACTCTACAACGAGCAACGTGGAAGGATCATGCGTTGATCATTACACGAAGAACCGACAGATACGATATAGAGGTCTTCAGGATGCTCATGAAACTTTCGAGATTAACGATGAAAAAGTTTCCAGCTACCAAATGAACCGGCTTCTGGGCTTTTAAAATCACCAAAACGATGTCCTTGGTCATGCCTGTCGGAAGCATGTACCAGTTGCAATTGTACAAAGAGTATCCGATGTCATCCATTTGGCACTTCAAGTAATTACCCACGTAACTGTACGCGAACAGCTGCGACATCAGAGTGCTCAGTATCATGAACGTTTTTATCACCATTAAGATATTTCCGTCGTGTAAAGCAAGGATGAACTGGAATCCTGAAACGCACGGTATACAATTAACCTGTTTCTTTGAAAAATGATAAGTTGTGAGTTTTGCTGATACTTACCACAAGTGCAGATAAGTATACAACTAGTCAACAGTTGCATGGCCAGAACCATGCTGATCGTATCGTTCAACATCTCGCCTAGTTTCAATAGATAACTGTGCCTTTTGATTAACGGATAGAAATTATCCGCGTTTCTACCACTTTCGCCGACCACTTTGTTAAAATCTGTCTTCAGTATCTCTGCTTGACCGCATAGGTGAAACACGATGCCGAAGAACAATCCATCGCTGCCTAATAAGGTATTGAACATTTCGCCATCCTTTCAACACTTGAATTTTTGCTACAATTAGAATTAAAAAATAAACTATTATTACCTTGGTTGCCGATACTGGTGATCATCAACATCAGGAATTCCGTGAAGAAAATGATCAACCGCAAATTATCCGGGAACCTTAGCAACGTTAAAACGTGCGCGGAAGAAATAGGGTATCTTACAACGTCCTCCTCGGTCACGTTACTGTTCTCCTCGTTTTTAAGTATTACTGGCAAAATGGTGACTATCGTCGCACAGAAATTTGCAGAAAACAACAAAGTGGCAAACGTTACTCTGGCCATGAACGCGTGTCTCCTCATGATCGTTCGTTTCTCCGAGTCGTCGTGCTCGTTGTAGTCCTTCAGGGCCGAAGTGAAGTTGAAGATCAGCTTCGAGGAGTAAATCCGGAAACACGCCACCTTCGACACCGCCAGGATGCCGCATCCCATGATCATTAAAGAGTCCAGATTCGCCTCCGCGTTGCTTCCGTCTAAATACACTTCTGCGTTCAGGATCATTAGCATTAATGACTGAAAAATCACGAGAACGTTTCCCACGATACGTCACGATAGCGTTAACCCTTTCATTGTGGACCATTTATCAGTCGATGTAAATCGGTATTTTCCATTTTTTAACCTTTCTCACTGCTTTGTGATTTTATTAATGCCACAATAAAAGGGTTAACCCCTTCCCTTTTATGATTTCTTTATTTCTCTTTGAAATAATGTTCTAAGAGTAAGAAGCTGTTAACCGCGTTGAAATTAAAAAACCACTATTTGGGAAAGGGTTACTTGTACAGACAACAACCACACACCAAAATGACGATTACAAAGGTAAAACGTATAAACGAGAAAAGGTTGTAATCTTGAAGAGGCCAAATCCCCATGGACCAGGAGAGAATTTTCAATGGTGTCATCGCGTAGGCGAGATCCTCGTTCTTCGACGTTTTCATTTTTACAAAATAATCGATAGGGCAGAAGAACGGTCTATAGTTACCTACGATTCATATTTTATTAATTCGTAATCGCTTAATCACCCGTCATTGCCCATCCTTTTACGTTTCCATCCCCTCGGCTGTATTCCATCAAGAAAATTCCAAAGATCCTTGGATCAATCGTGCACATCGGGTTCCTCTATTATCGCAATAGTTTCCATCAAGCACCTAATGGAACGTTTCTTTCGAAGTTATTTCAATGTTAGGAGAATTATTGAGTTGTGATCGTTCTGAATTGTAGAAGGGTGGTTCGCAGTGTTTGCACAAGTATCGATGCTAGCAGGGTTGTTCAATTATCAATCGAGTCTGAAGCGGCGAAAGGTGAAACTTCCAAGTATTAAGTAATTATTTTGTATAATTTCTATTAATTAATATTAGCAGGGCAGAATGGTGCCGATCGTTGATATTAATCTTTCCAAATATTGGTCTAATGAACTATTTTTACTGGCAACGCAAAATATACCTAGAAACAATTTCTAATTATCAATAATGGAATTTAATTCTGTTATACGAGAAACAGATGTATATCGAGGCCATTTAAATAAAAGCATAACGCGATAAGCTTATCGATCAGAGGCCTGCAGGAACTCAGCCAAATGTCTTCGGGCTTAATCGATCGGATGATTCGAAAGCGAAAGCACGCCAGTATAATTAACCTTTTTGGCAACAAACTCATCCAGCGGATTCGCGTTAATGCCTCGTACGTCGTATCAAGGTTGATCTTCTTCCCACGTGTGTGCATCGATTTACATTTTGACATTATTGCGCGGGTAAAACCGATCGAGACCGTAGCAGAAGTTGATCAGTCGCGTTCGAACCTCCTACGGGCACATTCGATCGATCAATCGTCGGCTTTGCACAGGACGGTATCCGGTCGACGAATATGAACGGGTTAAGATCGTTTTCGCACTTCTACGAACGAAAATGTTACCTGTGCGAGAGGCGTACCGTTTACCCGGACCACGAGCCCCAGAAGAAAGTCAGATTCACCGAACCAACCACCAGTAAGTGTTCATTTCTTTTTTATCACCAGTTTGGAAATATCCAAGTATTTTTTTAGCATTAATATTGAACACTTTTCCCTATTATTGAACCCCTCGCTACCTTAACGTTTAACAAGACTATCCGCCAGTTTATTAAGATTGGTAGATAAAACTAAACGTTAAACGTATACAGACGGTCGATTATTTGTCTACCTACTTTATTGCAATTTCTTCTAACTTTCGATGCTTGAACAGCGGATACATAATAATCATGTAGCGACAATTACCCGAAGAACCGACAGATAGGACATTGAGGTTTTTACGATGCTCATGAAACTTTCTAAATTAACGACGAAAAATTTCCCCGCCATCAGTTGAACCGGTTGACGAGCTTTCAGTATCACGAAAACAATGTCCTTCGCCACGTCTGTCGGAAGTATGTACCAGCCGCAGTTGTACAAAGAGAAACCGATGCCCTCCATTTGGCACTTCAGATAATCACTCACGTAGCTGTACGCGAACAGTTGTATCATCAAGGCGTTTAACACCGCGACCGTCTTCATCACCATCATGGCATTTCCGTCCCGCAGGGCTAGAATGAACTGAAACCCTAAAAACGGACTAATTGATCAGTCTGATAACTTGAAATTCTGAAGTGTGAACATTTCAATTCATTACTTACCGCATGTACAAATGAGTATACAACTGGTCAGCAATTGGAAGGCCAAGACAAAACTGATCGTATCGTTCAACATCGCTCCCAGTTTCAACAGATAACCGTGCCTTTTGACCAACAAATTAAAATCCTCCATAATTCTACCGTTCTCGTTGACCATTCTGCTACACCTCATCTTCAGCACCTCCGCTTGACCGCACAGGTGAAACACGATGCCGAAGAAGAACGCGTCGAGGCCTATCGAAAACGTCCCAATTCAATTGACAAAAAAAAGAATATTTTTTCTACGATAAATTGAGCAATTACCGAGATTCCCAGCACTGGTGACCACCAACATAAAAAATTCCGTAATGAAAATGAGGAATTGCAAATTGTCTGAAAATTTCAACTCCTTTATAATGTGCGCGGAAGGTATAGGGTATTGAATCGAGTCCTCCGTGGTCACGTTCGTATCCTCGTCGTTCTTCAGAAATATGGGCAAGATGGTGATGACCATCGAGCCGAAATTTGAGGAGAACATCAGACTGGCGAACGTCACTCTGGCCATGTACGCGTGTCGTCTCATGATCTTTCGTTTCTCTTGGTCGTTCAGGTCACTGTAATCCTTCGACACCGAGGCGAAATTGAAGATCAGATTCGCGGAGAAAATGCGGAAACACGCGATCTTCGATACCGCTAAAAAACCACAACTGGACAACAACAGAACATCCAAATTCGCCTCGGCGTTGCTCGAATACAAATACACTTCCGCGTACAGGATCAGCACCATTAGCAGCTGCAAAATTACGATAACGCTTCGAGAAAAGATCGTGAATTAATCAATAAAACATATTGGAAGTGTGATGATAAATCCGTACCAAAATGCCAATCGCAAAAACGAAACGTACGAACGAGAACACACTGTTTATTTGAAAAGGCCAGACCCCCATGCACCACGACACAATTTTCAACGGTATCACCGCGTAAGCGAGATCCTTGTTGTTCGATGTTATCATTTTTACAAAATTATCGAAAGGTTCGAGGAGCAGTCCGTCGTTATCTTCCTCTCGCGATACTCTGTTCACCGATTCATGCGTTATTCATTCGTAATCGCTTAACCACCCCTGATCGATCCCCGTCGCGTTTCGACCCCAGCCGCCTGTCATCAAGAAAATTTCTGAAGAACATAAGGTTCAATTGCGAGCGCCCCGTTTCCGTATTATCGTAGTCTTTCAAATTTATTTCAACGATACTGGTGTTTCGTTTCTGTAAAGCCTGAAAGACAAAATACTGGTGTCTATTCACGAGGGTGCATCCAAGTTACAGTAATCCACGTATTCGCTCACAATATCATCGAAATATTAAAACACAATAAGGTAATTCCACGCCAAATCGATTACTTCTTTTTGATGATGTCTCGGATTTTGGGCTAACTGAAGATCTGTTACAAATGAGTATGGTTGGTGTGAAAAATGATTGTGTAATATTGTATCAGGAGAACATGATACGCCAGGAGGTATTCTTGCCACTTCTTGGAATTTTAGTGACGTCAAATTCCAGGAATGACAGAAAACGTATTTTAAAGAAGTGTACGTGACGCGGGAACTCCAGTTTCCGAAATCTGAAAACTGCCCCTGGGAGCCATAGTACAGCCGTACATCTATGTAGATGTACTGCAATATTCATAATCCAATAGTATTCATGTAGTTTAATTTGGAGACAGTATTCAATACTTACTTTATTAGATTTACATAACTCTCTACGATGCTCTTTTAAATTGATTTATCCATAATTCCAACATTAAAACGAACGTATGATAATTAACGTACTACGATCAACTGTTCATCATTATACGTAAAACGGAGAGACACGACACCGAGGCTTTTAAAATACTCGTGAAAGTCTCCAGATTGATGACGATGAACTTTCCAGCTGTTAGGTGGACCGGACTCTGAGCTTTCATTATGACGAACATAATTTCTTTAGCTATGTTACTGGGGAAATTGTACCAGTTACAGCTGTACGAAGAGAAACCGATACCATCCATCTGATACTTTAAATAATTGCCCACGTAACTGTACGTGAATAATTGTATCATTAAGATGTTCATTGTCATGAACGGCCTCAAAATACTCGAAAAATTCTTGTCCTGCAGGGCGAGAATAAACTGGAATTCTAAAAAAAATATAAGTTGATTACAATTTTCTTGTGGAGAAAATTACACATTAAATTAATTATATTATAATTAGGATTTCTAATATTACTATTCCTATTAGAATCTTTGCAATTACTGTTGCGTAATCTCCTACCACTTTCATAAATAATTCATAAATACTCACCGCTCGCACAAATAAGAATACAACTAGCCGACAATTGTATAATTAGAACGGAATTGATCGCATCGTTCAACATCTTGCTCAATTTCAACAACTGAAAGTGCCTTTTGATCAACGAATGCAAATTCTTCGTGGTTCTCTCGCTTCCACCATTATCGAATTGCATCTTCAGTATCTCCGCTTGACCGCATAGATGAAACACGATACCAAAGAATAACAGATCACTACCTATCGAAATTGTCTTTTTTTAAAATTACACGAACGCATGGAGGATTAATTTTGATTGTTAGATCATGATTACCAAGATTACCGGCGCTGGTAATCAGAAGCATTGTGTATTCCAGAAAGAATATCGGCATATACGTGTATCCTGGCAATTTTAACAACATTATAGCGTGCTCGGAAGGTAAAGGAAGCTTGAACGAATCCGTGGAAGTCGTGTTGACATTCTCTTCATCTTCAGTTGGTAGAGGCACAGCGGCAAGGATCGTCGAGCAGATATTGGCGGAAAGTATTAAAGCGATACACGTTATTCTGCTCATGTAAGCGTGTCGACGCATTATCGCCCGGTTCTTTTCGTCGTTCAGATCGCTGTAATCTTCCTTAGCTGCGAGGAAATTGAAAGTCAATTCGTGAGAGTACATACGGAAGTACGCCAGTTTCGACAACGCCAGAATGCCGCAGATAACTAGAATCAAAGTGTACAGATCCTCCTCGGCGCTGCTTTTGGCTAGACTCTTCTCCGCGAGTGTGGTTATCAGCATTAACAGCTACAAAAATGATCAGTCACACTTAAGTCGTATAAACTTTATATTTAATGGCAATTTAATGTTAGCGTTTAGCCAGATAATGATGGAAACACGTACCAGAAGAACGACCGAACAGATGAAACGCACGAAAGCAAACAGATTGTAACGCTGAAGAGGCCAAGTGCCCACGGGCCACGAAAGGATCTTCAACGGGGTCATTGCGTAAGCAAAGTCCTTGTTGTTCGATGTCTTCATCTTTGCAAAGTACTCGTGAAGATCAAGAAACAATTTACTGTTTTTGTTCTTCTTGATCCCCCACTATTTTCTGTTCTCCGGCTCATATTTTATTCACCCGTAATCGTTCGATTATCCCTCGTCGAGCACTCTTTCCGGATAATTCAAGAAAAAGAAATTCGCTTATAGGCATCTTGTCTCTCCATTATTTCGATAGTTTTCTACGAGTAATAAAGGTTTGCTCTGTTCCTGACTGTATTTGCTGAAGTACAAAGTTTTTCGAAGTGGTCTTGCATTTTTGTGGTTTCGCAGCTTTTAGCAAGAAGTTAAAGAAATGTTAATTTTGCAAATTAAACTCCTAGAATTCCTTTTTAACGATATTATTGTTTTCCAAGACTGACGAGCTGGTCGTTGAATAATTACGCTCGATAAAACGCGGCGTTGACGCGTGTGTAAATATGTTGATCTTCGAACAATCATTTTGGGAAGTAATTGTGCAACTATTACTACGCCTTCGTAATATAACACAGCAGCCGAGTGATAATGCGGGACGCGATTACGTAACGAATGTCAATTTACCGGTCACTCGTTTCTCGCGCCTTTAGCGCGGATCAGAGCACGCTTGTTCTCCGTAAAAGGATATATTCGAGACATATTCGCGACGCGTAGCGCTGATTCACGTGCCTTTTGTCGCGGCAATTGTCACAGTTCTTTCTCAGCTGCAAAGTCATACTGCTGATAAAACTCTGATGAGATATCAATTTAAAAAATTTCCCAAAGTCTACGTTTAAATATCAAGAATTCGTCCGGCAAATGAAGCAAATATTTCCCATTATTAATTCGTCCTTGGATCCATTTATCGAGGGTACTTATCGTTTAAACATCCTACTGTGTTCCCCGCAGGTTTTGACGAATGGAGTTTCAATTTATTTAATTAAGGTTTAATTTGTGTTGACAGGCAGAATGTTAAGGTCAGCCTCGCCGCAGTATCCCAGCAGAGGTGACGACATTCGGGTGATTCGTTTGACGGCCGATCAGGAAGCTGTTCTTCAGGAACAGTTCAACAGATGGCCAAGGGCGCCCCACATGGCGGATATCGTCCTGCTGGCAGCCGAAACAGGACTCTCCGAAGCCGACGTCGAGGTTCTTCTCCTAAAAAACAAATATTTTATGTACTACCTCGTTTATGGTGTGAATTTAATTGTCTGAATGACGCATTCTCACGTTTCAGGCATGGTACGCGATCCGATTAGCCCAATGGAGGAAGGAACAGGGCTTGGGCGGAAACCTGGGCTTGCATTAACGCATTTCTGACATTGCGACCCTACCCAACGTGATCGTACCTGTGTACCTGAAAATCTAACTCTTAGAAGGACTGTGTATGGACCTGACAACGATCTATTCTTTCACGATCTTCCGTTGCTTTCGATTCACCGATTATATTTCAGTAGATCCCCTTAACGCGTTGACGCGGATGCCAAGACACACTTAAATTCTATTAATTTTCAAATTTAACCATTCAAATTTGAATTATTAGCAGAATATCGGCGATCTCCACGGTTTATTATACCTTTTCAAAATTTAAGTTCAGTTAACGCGTTAACATATTACATGTCGTTTGAAGCGGATAAGTACATTCATTTTCTAACTTAACCCTTTGCAGACTACGTTCTTGACACAGAGGATATACGAAGGAAATCAATACTTATTTTAAATAAACGATATTCTATTCATAAGATAAAAGTAAACGATACTGCTGTGTCAAACTTAGAGGTGCTTCCCCCGCAAAGGATTAATCATACATAAAGATTGAAACGAGTAATCACGTAAGTTTCATTAGATGTATTAATCGATTATCAGTCAATAATCGTCGACATCGAATTATGTGTTAGGTAAGGTGTTAACTTAGAAACCATGTCGGTTTATTTATATTAATTGTAAGGTAATGGTAAGAGAAAACGTTACGAACGATGGTACCAAAAACTGATTTTTAAGAAATAATTCGTGAAATAGGAACCGTGCACGAGAGTAATCAGAGCTGTATCAAAGCTCAAAAAGATCTTATTTGGCTTGATGCGTTTGAAAATTTGTACAATAAAAAGTGCCAGATGTAAAAATAATATTCGACCTGACGAATACGATTTCATCGCGGTATTCAAAGCGTTAATTCGATTTTATAATATACAAAGTACTTCGAAAAGTACCCCGTTCGAGTGCCTGTATGAACGTCGTACAAAGAAGACATTACCAGCGAGTATTAATCATAGAGTATATGTATACGTGTACGACCTGATCGTGGGTCGTGGGAAAATTACGCTAGTTGTAATATATCAGGTACCATAAATATGTTTTAACGCTTTCTGATAGTTATGCTAATAATCCTCACGATAAATGTACAAAAAAAAAAAAACAAAGAATACACGAACTAAAACAAAAATTGTAGAACGTGTTTATTGGAAATAAACCTTGTACGAAAGATGTACTATGAAGTACAAAACGACGAAAAAATATGACATACATATATTGGATATTTCGTTAATTATTTTATTGTAAATGCTACACTTTTGATCTATACATAACAATCCCTTAACGACGTAACTTTAGAAAATAACAATTCAATAAAATGAGCAAAAATAATAATATAAATAATACTGTATGTAGTATTATTAACATTACTATTGATACTATCAATATTAATGACTAACGCATTATCGTCAACATCACAGCTGACGCACATCCGCGAACGTGTTAAAATTACCAGATTAAATAGCTAACTAGACGATTGTTTATCTAATGCTGGTATCTTTGCCAATTGCATCCTTGATGGACGTCAGACCGTCCTGTTTTAGTATATCATCCAATTCTCGTTTAATTTTCCCTATTATCGGTGGTCCAAAATACGTGAACGATGTGTAAACTTGCACCAAAGAAGCACCAGCTTTGATTTTATCATAAGCGTCTTTGCCAGAGAAAATTCCACCAACACCAATGATTGGAATTGTGCCTCGCGTTCGTTTGTACATGTCTGAAATCATTCTCGTCGATATGTCGGCAAGAGGAGCTCCACTGAGTCCTCCACTCTCCACTTGCAGAGGACTCGCTAAATTATTTCGAGAGACCGTGGTGTTACACAATATCAAGCCGTCCACTTTAGAGTTTTTCTTCAATATTACATTCGCGATATCGTCCTTTTCGGAATCTGACAAATCCGGAGCAAGTTTCAGCAATAATGGCTGTACACTCCGTATCGAGCGTCTAACTTCGTTCACTTTTGTCAATAAATACTCCAAATCCTCTTTGTTTTGTAGTAATCTCAATCCTGGAGTATTGGGACTGGATACATTAATTACAAAATAATCTGCTACATCAGAAAACTTCCTAATGCCTTCAGTGTAATCTTGTACAGCATCTTCAGATATTTTATTTTTGCCCAAATTGATTCCAATGATTCCATGGAAGTTTTTGTTGTTCCTCAGTGTTTTTAAACGTTCCCATACAGATTCAAAGCCTTCGCTGTTGAAACCATACCGATTGACAACAGCATTATCTTCCAATAATCGAAAAACCCTGGGTTTAGGATTACCAACCTGAGGTTGAGGTGTTACAGATCCTGTAAATAAAATTACATACAATATCATGCTATTGAAACTTATTATTTATAATGTTTATACATTTACATACCTATTTCTACAAAACTGAAACCTAGTTTATGCAAACCATCCACGGCTTCTCCTTGCTTATCAAAGCCAGCTGCTATACCTACTGGATGTTTGAATCCCATACCCCAAACATCGATTGCAAGAGAACTAGGATCTTCTGTACGTTGTCCATGTAGAAGACCCCATTTTAGAAACTTTATAGTAAGATTGTGCGCGAGTTCAGGGTCTATTAGTTGCGCAAGAGGAATCAGATACCTATTATAAAACTTTTCGTTACCCTGGTAAATACAAAGGCCACTATAAAAAGCAGTAGCTGTGGTGGTCACTTGTATAAGAGACTTTAACTTTGCTTTATTGCTCAATCGTTGAGCCATTTTGCAATATTTCTTAGTAATAAATCTATTTCAAAGCAAACACATCCGAGCCTTCTTTTAAGGTTACGTTGTATATTGTCTAACATAAGATCAGTCGTTCACCAGATATTTTAATACATTATTTTGCAAAGTTACAAGCATATTGACGTTTAAATAATTATAATGTTTAAATATAACGTTAAATTCAGTAATTACACTCTTCAAATGTTTTTGTTACTGAAATAAAACATCACAACCGGCGAACACTACAGCGCCATCGCTAGACTAACTTGTCAACTAGAAAGAGCGACGATCTATCGAGTTGATCTATTGCGCAACTTCAATCGTTCCCGCGATATTTGAAAGACTCCACCAAAAGTTTAAGAAAAAGTTTAAGCAGATACAAAGTTTAAGCTCCTGATACAATTTTCCAAAATCAGGATTTCGGTTTTGCAAAAGGAGTTCCCAGAAATTCCTGGAATTTGACGTGACGGTTTTTTATTTTTGAACCAAAGCTTTGAACGTACACTACTAATATTCGTGTGAAAAATCTTTATATAATAACGTATGTACATCCATTAGAATATTTAGTAATTTTATAATTTTATTGAGTTTGGATCATTACTCTCAAAACGGACATGTAAGACGCCGCAGCCTTCATTACTTCTTTGAAAGTGAGTCGATTCACCGCTACAAATTTTCCAGCAGTCACGTGGCACGACAAATGTCCACGACTAATCACCATCGTCAGTTGCTTCGCTGCGTTACCTCGTAAAATGTACCAGGAGGAATTGTATACAGCAGCGGCGATAGCCTCTGCTTCAGACTCCAGGATGTCGGCAGCGTTCGCGAAAAGGTACAATTGTATGAACATCGTGGATATGAATAGCATGCCTTTACACACGCCAACGATATCGCCTGTTTCCAAAGTTTGTAGACACACGAAACCTGCTTTCAAATGTTAGAAAATTATTTTTAAGTTTACAAAGAACTGATAACGCTGAAGACATTGCTTACCTTGCACGCAGATTATTAGTACACTGGGGCACAGTTGCAAAAGAATAATCATGTTGAAACTTTCCTCGAGATCATTTGCGAGCCCGACCAGCCGACAGTGCCGATCAACCAAGAGTCCGAATCTCTTGTAACCATTGGTCTGATCGAATTTCGTCTCCTCTAGATTCATTCGTAGAATTCTGAACTGGCCGCAAAGGTGCATCGTCAAACTGTAGAACCACGAATCACCGCCGCACTGGGTAAGGATCACTACCGATATTTGTATCACTTGCAACACTATGATGCAGATTCTCTGGTACCAAGGCATCACTCCATAGACACAAATGGCCGGCGAGATTTCGTTCAACGCTGGAGTACCGTTCAAACTTTTCATCGTACCTCCAAAAACTTTCATTATCTAAATAAAATACGTATGGTAAGTAATGGATGGATGATAGGATTAGGGTGCTGACTTATTAGGGTTGTGCTAAGTAAAAATGGACATGTGATTGTTTGTCAGAATTTTGTTGGACCTGTTTCTTGATAGGCTTGTCGAGTGCGTTAAATTTCATGACGAACACAGGTGCAGAAACGTAGCACGTGACAAGGAACGCTAAAAAAACGTTTTTTCCTCTTTGAAAAAAGTCTGCCATGATCCGTTCGTGGCGAGCATCTCTGACGGTCATCCAGTCCTTTACCACTGAATCGACGAGCACTCGCGTATGCCTTGACTTTATTCGATGAATGAGCAATTTGACCGCTGCGCCGGCGGAGCACGCGCTCAAAATGAAGGCATCCATCATGTCATCGACGCTGGTACACTGTCGATACAGCTCTACGAGAAAACTGCTCACACCACAGATCTAATTACCGAAAAAATACTGTAGAAATGTCTTGAAGATTCTTCAAAGAAACATGATCGACGATGAGACTTACATTCACCACCACGGCGAGCAGAAATCGAACGAAAGACGAGAAGTAGTTGACGTTCGTTGGCCAAACCCCGAGTACGATCAAGAAATTCTTTGATGGTATGTAATCACCGTGAAACTTTTTACCTTTACCATTTTCCATCCTCGACGTCGAAGAAGAAGTCTTCCAACTTGTTAGCGCCGCGTCCGGTTTTAAAATAAGAGTCGTCGCGACTCGCGCAAGGAAATTGCACGACTCTTGCGTTCATTAACGTACACCCCGTTTTCCCCGATATTTTATTCATATCACGATACGCTCCCAAGGGTTGCAATATACCTATACTTTCGTGCTAATGAAAACATCAAATTGTTTCAGGAAAGAGGAAAGTAGCTTTAAGGGCTTAATGGTTTGTGTTGCTACAGAATTTTTCTAATTACGTCTAGACGCAGGCAGTCATTACTTCGTATTAGCGTAAACAGCGTCTTTGAAAGAACGGTTCGGTAATTGCATTAATTTTTCATTCGAACCGGTGGTATCGATTATTATTAACGTTTAATGGTTGAAACATCGAGCTACAGTGTAGAAGGGCAAATGTCGTCCAGTTGCAGAACCCTTTACCTTTCGCCGCAAGGATTTAAAAAAAAATGGTAAGCCTCATTTAATAATTGTAATTTTTAAATAATAAACGAATAGTAAGACATTCTTCTTCTATATTGTTGTTTTTCTCAGAGACACTCTACATATTGTACAAATATTACAAACCAGAATTCTTTTATTATTAACCCAGACCACTTCATTCCATACTGTTCTCGTGAAAAACAGTAATTACCAGGTTCGGGATACATCGTAACCAATTCAAGCCTGCATCCTTACTCTGAGAACCGACAGATAGGACCCTGTAATCTTCAGCGCCTCCTTGAAAGTGAACCTGTTTATCGGTACAAATTTCCCAACGGACACGGTGCACGATATGTGCCCACGACTGATCATCGGTACTATGTCTTTCGCTGATTTGCCTCGCAAAAAGTACCAGGGGGAACTATACACCGCGTCCGCGACACCCTGGGCGTGAGACTCCAGCAGGTCACCGGCGTGCGCGAACATGTATAGTTGTACGAGCATCAAGAATAGCACGGACAAGCTTTTAAATGCGCCCACGTTGTCCTCCATCTGCAGACTGAGCAGGAACACGAAACCTGCTTTCGAAAACAATACTTGCAATTTATACTGCTTCAGAGTTCAAAGTGTATACGATTAACCCCTCTGAATTTAAAGACAGAAAATGATTACTCGTGTCCAAAGCTTTATGTATCGGAGAAGAATTTATAAACGAAAAAATGAACGCTTACCTTCCAAGCAGCCAATCATTACGCACCAGCACATTTGCACCAGAACGATGCTATTGAAGTGTTCCTCAAGATGGTACGTAAGTTTGGCGAGATGACAGTGCCGTTCCACCAGCAGACCAAGATTCTTGTAAGCGCCAATGTCCTCGAATCTCATCTCTTCTAGGTTCATCCGCAGAATTTTGAACTGGCCGCAAAGATGCATCGCCAAAGTGAAGAACCACGGGTCGCTGCCACACTGGATGACGGCCATCACGGATACCTGTATCATCTGCAGCATCACGATCCAGACTCTTAGGTACCAAGGTGTAACTCCGTACACGCAAGTGGTCGGGGATATTTCTTTCAACGTCGAAGTACCGTTTGTTGAAACTCCGAAAAATTTCATTATCTGAACAAAGCGTGTGCAGTAAATGAATAATTATTTATACGGTATTGATGCTTGAATTTCCTTATGAATCGGTTTAACCAGAGAGACTGGTGTTGTGTGCATGAAGAGACGAATGAGAGAAACGATAATGTAATAGGTATGTATACAGGGTGTCCCAGAACTCCTGTAGGAGCCGGAAATGGAGGGTAGCTGAGACTATTCTGAACAACAATTTCCTTTGCAAAAATATCGGATGGGGCTTCGTTTTTGAATTATTTAGCAAAAACACTACCGTCAGTGTAGCGTCGAGCCTAGTCGCCCCGAGACAGGCGCTTCGGTAGAACTAGAAGCGTTAAGTCCTGGGGTCATCTAATTTCAATAGTAGAATATTATAAAATAATGAATTTAATATCGTTCAAGCTTTATTTTTCAATTTTTTTAAACAGCAACTGAGGACGGTACATTGTCGAGGAAACTTTATCCAATAGAAGAGATAGGTAGGAATTTTGAAATAAAAATTTTGTAATTATAGTGTAGAGGTATTCATCAGTTAGAACACCTAAATGATTAGGGTTTTTAATGCTAATTTTAAGAAAATTTCTGTATTACAGGAGACTGCATCGAAATTGCAGTGAAATTAATATCGAAATGGCACAAACCCTCGAACACGTCAAGCATTAACAGAATAAGAAATGGAAGGATATAACTTGTAATTACCATTAGGAATTATAATTGACCATAATTAATTGAAATTTGTTGAGATTAAAATATGGTACTGAAACAAATGTTAAATATACCATTTTTATAGCACTGTTATATTAAGAGAAATATATACTCCCCGTTGTATTTTCTTCATTTTGCAAGAACTAAATGATAAAAAATACTTAAATTGTTTATATTTAATGATTTTTTTCATTAAAATCGTTGTATTTTGCATAAATAATTAAAAATTAAAAAATATTTTTAAATTTTTACCTCTAGCGCCATCTCTTCGAAAAGTGCTGAAACTGCTCAAAAATTGACAGGAATCTGCCGTACCTACAATGATTATTTTTTAAGAAAATAATTTTTTGCTGTTTTCGCGTGTTTGAAGCATCTAATCGCTTCTATTTTACACTAATTATCGATTCCAATTGTCCGATTAATCCTAGAAGCCCGAAATATTGAAATATTAAAGATTAAATCGCACATTGAGAGAGTGAGAGGTGAGATTGGCGGACTAGTGTTCACTCTCTCGCACATTGTGGGAGTGAGAGGTCCGAGCATCTAGTCTCTCACTCTCTCTACGCCAAACTCGCGCCTGCGCACAACACCAATGTGCGAGAGAGTGAACACTAGTCCGCCAATCTCACCTCTCACTCTCTCAATGTGCGATTTAATCTTTAATATTTCAATATTTCGGGCTTCTAGGATTAATCGGACAATTGGAATCGATAATTAGTGTAAAATAGAAGCGATTAGATGCTTCAAACACGCGAAAACAGCAAAAAATTATTTTCTTAAAAAATAATCATTGTAGGTACGGTAGATTCCTGTCAATTTTTCAGCAGTTTCAGCACTTTTCGAAGAGATGGCGCTAGAGGTAAAAATTTAAAAATATTTTTTAATTTTTAATTATTTATGCAAAATACAACGATTTTAATGAAAAAAATCATTAAATATAAACAATTTAAGTATTTTTTATCATTTAGTTCTTGCAAAATGAAGAAAATACAACGGGGAGTATATATTTCTCTTAATATAACAGTGCTATAAAAATGGTATATTTAACATTTGTTTCAGTACCATATTTTAATCTCAACAAATTTCAATTAATTATGGTCAATTATAATTCCTAATGGTAATTACAAGTTATATCCTTCCATTTCTTATTCTGTTAATGCTTGACGTGTTCGAGGGTTTGTGCCATTTCGATATTAATTTCACTGCAATTTCGATGCAGTCTCCTGTAATACAGAAATTTTCTTAAAATTAGCATTAAAAACCCTAATCATTTAGGTGTTCTAACTGATGAATACCTCTACACTATAATTACAAAATTTTTATTTCAAAATTCCTACCTATCTCTTCTATTGGATAAAGTTTCCTCGACAATGTACCGTCCTCAGTTGCTGTTTAAAAAAATTGAAAAATAAAGCTTGAACGATATTAAATTCATTATTTTATAATAATACAATGTTTTATCTTTGTACTATTGAAATTAGATGATCCCAGGACTTAACGCTTCTAGTTCTACCGAAGCGCTTGTCTCGGGGCGACTAGGCTCGACGCTACACTGACGACGCGCTCTGTTTGGTCACTGTTTTTGCTAAATAATTCAAAAACGAAGCCCCATCCGATATTTTTGCAAAGGAAATTGTTGTTCAGAATAGTCTCAGCTACCCCCCATTTCCGACTCCTACAGGAGTTCTGGGACACCCTGTATTGCGAAGATAATGAATGCGTTCAAAATTTCAAATATTTCACCTGTTCCTTCGCGGACTTATCGAACGAGTTAAGTTTGAAAACGAACGTGGGTGCTGCTATGTAACACATGTAAAGGAAAGTCGAGAAGGCGAATTTTCCTCTCTGTAAGAAATCCGTCATAACCCGTACGTGGCGGGCATCTTTGACGGTAGACCAGTCCTCTGTCATGGAATCGATAAGCGCCCTCGAATGTTGCGACTTTATTCGGTAAATGAGCAGCTTCAAAATGCTGTTTAAGCAGCCCGTGAAAAGAGAGAAGGCATCTATCAGGTCGTCCATGCTGACGCACTGTCGATACAACTCCACGCCCACACTGCACATGCAGCTGATCTAATTACCGGAAGAACACCTTAGTAACATCTCGAAGATCCTTGAAACGATCACAACTTACATTTATAATCAGGACAAGCAGAAATCGAACGAGGGACCAGAAATAGTTGACATTTTTCGGCCAAATTCCGATTACGGTCAAGAAATACTTCGATGGTATGTAATCACTGCTGAACTTATTACTTTCGCCATTTTTCATCTTCGACGTCGATAAAGAAAACTTGCTTGCTGTTCGTGCCGTGTCCGGATTTAAAATAAGATACGCCACGACTCGCAGGAAGAACTTTATGTTGCTTGCGTGCGTTTACTGCTTACGTACACTTTTCTCCTTTGGATATTTTATGCATAGACGTACGTTGTAGTTTCGAGGGTTGCAACGAACCTATACTTTGTGATTGCGGAAAAGAGACGGTATTCGTAATTACAGGCTCGGCTTTTTAGTTTCTGTTTATTGCTACAGAATACTTCCAAGTACGTTCGAAAGCACAGTATCTTCGGAAAACACTCTGGTAGTTGTATCAACTTTTCATGTACAGAATTGGAGACTGGCCGTATCTGAGTTATCAATTATTAATGGTCGATGATGATAGATGACAGAACGGAATAACGTTTCACCTTTCATCGAAATGCGTTCCAGGCTTGTCGAATAAAGCACAAATAAAAATAAGATCTCTTCTGTAAGGCTGTGTTTGAAAGCGATAGTGAAAACTACAAACTAAAATTTACGAGAATATTGAACGCAGGATGGCTTAGCAGGACATCACTTGTAATTAACTGCACTCGTAAGTGTACATACCTTAATTCCAATTGGAACACTTTTAAAAAATAAATCTGTAAATCTATTAAACACAAAGAAATAACTTCGGGATGTGATCATACATCAATCTTTAGTCAAAATATCGAATGGCCTGTATTAAAAGTCTCGTTCCCCATTTCCTTATATTGGCATTGCTTTTAGCAAACACATGCGATGAATCAAAACTTAGACTATGCAATAATAATATCGTTGTTTTTGTAAGAAACGACTATAAAGGATGACTAGTGTAAAACATCTTTATATTATATAATAATGTATGTACTGTATCACTACTAAGTTTTGATCATTACTCTTAAAACGGACATGTAAGAGGCTGTAGCTTTCATCGCTTCTTTGAAACTGAGTCGATTAATCGTTACAAATTTTCCAGCAGTCACATGGCAGGACAAATGTCCACGACTTATCACCAACGTTAGTTGTTTCGCCGCTTTACCTCGTAAAATGTACCAGGATGAACTGTATACAGCATCTGCAATACCCTCCGCTTCAGATTCCAGGATGTCAGCGGAATGCGCGAAAAGGTACAATTGTATGAACATCGTGATTATAAACATTATGCTTTTAAACGCGCCAACGACGTCTCCTGTTTCCAGGGTCATCAAACACGTGAAACCTGCGTTCAAAAATGTTGAGGTTTCAATCTATCATTTCAAAGTAAGTGATTAAAGTTAGAAATTAAAATAAAGGTATCAAATTAATATGCAAATAGAGAAGCTTACCTTCCACGCAGATCATCAGTATACTCGCCCACAGTTGCAAAAGGATGATCATGTTGAAGCTCTCCTCGAGATTGTTCGCAAGGCTGACCAGCCGACAGTGCCGATCAACCAAGAGTCCGAATCTCTTGTAACCATTGGTCTGATCGAATTTCGTCTCCTCTAGATTCATTCGTAGAATTCTGAACTGGCCGCAAAGGTGCATCGTCAAACTGTAGAACCACGCGTCACCGCCACACTGAATCAGGACCACTACCGATATTTGCATCACTTGCAACACTATGATGCAGATTCTCTGGTACCAAGGCATCACTCCATAGACACAAATGGCCGCCGAGATTTCGTTCAACGTCGAACTGTCGTTCAAGCTTTCAGTTTCGTCCCCAAATACTTTCATTATCTAAATAAAACACATATTATAGTAAGCAATGGAATGAAACAAACATTGTTAAGCTGTTTGTCAGACCTGATTCTTCACGGACTTGTCGAACGCATTAAATTTCAGGACGAACACGGGCGCAGATACGTAACACATGGCAAGAAACCCTAAGAAAACGTGATTCCCTTTTTGCAAAAAATCTGCCATGATCTTTTCGTGACGAGTATCTCTGACGGTCGTCCAGTCTTTTACCACCGAATCGACGAGCACTCGCGAATATTGCGATTTTATTCGATGAATGAGCAATTTGAGGACAGAGGCGGCGGAGGACGCGGTTAAAATGAAAGCGTCCATCATATCATCGACGCTGGTGCACCGTCGGTACAGCTCTACGAGAAGACTGCACACACAACTGATCTAATTACCGAAAGAATACCGTAGAAGTATCCTGAAGGTCCTTAAAAGTAACATGATCGATGATGAGACTTACATTCAACACCGCGGCAAGTAGAAATCGAACGAAGGACCAGAACTGATTGACATTGTTTGGCCAAATTCCCAGCGTGTTCAGCAGTCTCTTCTGTGGAATGAAATCACCGACGATCTTATCACTTTCACCATTTTCCATCCTCAACATCAAAGACGCCTTCCGTCTTACTCGTATCACGTCCGACTTGTAAGTAAGACTGGTTGCGGCTCGCACGGGGTAGTTGCGTGACGCGTGCGTTCATTTACAGTTTACGTTCACCCCTTTTCCTCTGATATTTTATTCATACTTACGTACGACATCCTTTCGAGCTTCGCAATAAAAGTACACTTTCATGTTGATGAAGACGTGAAATTATTGTAGAAAAGGAACGGTAATCGTAATTATAGGTTCGACTAATTGCTTTCTGTTTATTGTTACAGAATATTTCCAGGTTCGTTCGAATGGACGGTGTATTAACTTTGTGTCAGCCTTAACGAGTCTTCGGGAAACAGGCTGGTAGTCGTATCAATTTTTCACGTGTGGAGTCGGGGACCAACCATACCCCCGAGTTATCAATTATTAGCGACTGATAGAGAAAACATGGAGCTGGATTACGAGACGGAGATACGTCGTCCGGTTTGTGGAAAGATGTTCTGAGTTTCGACGTACAAAACGCAAATCTGGATTACTATCGTATTATAGAATTTATTTACGATAATTTAGAGATTAATGACTGCAAGAATTTTCTGTTCCTTCCCGTAAATTACAATGACACTTCCCTAGTTAAAGAAATGATTGCAGACGTTTTTTGTGCTCTGATCATATTCTCTGTTCTTTATATTGATATTTTGTTCAGGAAACATCTATGTTACAAAAGTAATAGCATTATTGTTCTTATCAAAAAGAGTGACTATGGAGGATGACTAGTACAAAACATCTCCATATAACAATGTGCGTGCACAGATACGGAGATTTCGACGGTATCATTACTGAGTTTGGATCATTACTCTCAAAACGGACATGTAAGATGCCGTAGCCTTCATCGCTTCCTTGAAAGTGAGTCGATTCATCGGTAAAAACTTTCCAGCGGTCACGTGGCACGACAAATGTCCACGATTAATTACCAGCGTCAGTTGTTTCGCCGCGTTACCTCGTAAAATGTACCAGGACGAATTGTACGCAGCGTCGGCGACACCCTCTGCTTCAGCCTCCAGGATGTCGGCGGCGTAGGCGAAAAGGTACAGCTGTATGAGCAACGTGATTATGAACATCGCGCTTTTTAACGCGCCGACAGTGTCTCCTGTCTCCAAGCACATCAGACACACGAAACCTGCTTCGCGAAAATAATGCTTGAAACTTCGAGGTTCTCGTGAAAGTCTCGTAATATCGTAATATTAGCTTACCTTGCACGCAAATGGTCAGCACACTTGACAATAGTTGTAAGAGGATGATCATGTTAAAACTTTCCTCGAGATCGTTCGCGAGCCTGATCAAAAAGCAATGCCGTTCTACCAGGAGTCCAAACCTTCTGCCAGCATCCGTCTCATCGAATTTCGTCTCTTCGAGGTTCATTCGGAGAATTTGGAACTGGCCGCAAAGGTGCATCGTCAAACTAAAGAACCACGAATCACCGCCGCACTGGGTAAGGATCAGTACCGATATTTGCATCGCTTGCAATACGACGATGTACATTTTGTGGTACAAAGACGACACTCCGTAGACACAAGTGACCGCCGAAATTTCATTCAACGCCAAAGTACCGTTCAAACTTTTCATTGTATCTCCAAAAACTTTCATTATCTAAATAAAATACGTATGGTGTAAGTAACTGATGGATGGCAGGGTTAATCGTTTCGGTGTCAGAATTTTATTAGACCTGTTTCTTCACGGGCTTGTCGAACGCGTTAAATTTCATTATGAACACGGGTGCGGACACGTAGCACATGGCAAGGAACGCTGAGAAAACATTTTTCCCTTTCTGAAAAAAGTCTGTCATGATTCGTTCGTGGCGGGCATCTCTGACGGTCATCCAGTCTTTTACCACCGAATCGACGAGCTCGCCAGAATGTTGCGACTTTATTCGGTAAATGAGCAGTCTAAACGCGGTGACGAAGCAGGATGCGCTCAAAATGAAAGCGTCCATCATGTCATCGACGCTGGTGCACCGTCGATACAGCTCCACGAGCAGACTGGACATACAACTGATCTAATTACCGAATGATGAATACCGTGGGAATATCTTGAAGCGGTCCAAGAAAATCATAATCGGTGATGGAACTTACATTTAGAACCGTGGCGAGTAGATATCGAACGAAGGACGAGAAATGTTTGACGTTCTTTGGCCAAATTCCCAGCGTGTCCAGCAGTCTTTTCTGCGGTATGAAATCACAGTCGATCTTATCACAATTACCGTTTTTCATCCTTAACGTCGAAGAAGAAACCTTGCGTCTTGATCGTACCGTATCCAGCTTTAAAATAAGACACGTCGCGACTCTCAGGAAAACCTTGCGTGTTGCTTGCGTGCGTTCACCACTTACGTACACCTTTTTCCCTTTGATATTTTATTCATACTGTGTCGTACGATATACTTTCGAGGGTTGCCGCAAAACTATACTTTCGTACGTTTGAAGATTTGAAATTGATTTCTATTCCATTCTAATCTCGTTCGAATGCACAGTATTTCAGCTTTTATACTGCCATTACTTTGTATCACTGCAAACGCGGCGGTTGTATCAATTTTTCACGTATGCAGTGCCCAACCGTGCCCGAGTTATCAATTATTAACGGTTGATAGTGAAAACGTGGAACTAGATTACAGGACAGAATACGTCGTCCGACTGTGAAGTATTTCACCTTTCGTCGCAGCAGTGTTTCAAACAAAAAAGCCGAAGGAAATGGAGAGTTTAATCTACGACACTGTGGGATCTATTCGCGAACAACGAGAAGAAGGGTGCTATAGAAAACAGCTTTGTTTAACGACGCTTTATTCGTAATTACTTCTAATGATTATAATTTATAACGATATTTGCTTAATTATTGTATATTTTAACACGTTGTTTGTCACAATGATTAAGGACACGTTCAAGTTAGTTTACTAGTCATTGAATTGTTTCACAGGTAATTATCATGGCAATGAACGTGTTAATTGTAAACGACGTATAATAAGTTTCATCTATGAAGTTATTTTTATTAAGTGTTTATCATTACACGAAGAACCGATAGGTAGGACATGGAGGTTTTCAAGATACTCGTGTACGTTTCCATATTAACGACGAAGAATTTACCAGCTATCAGATGAAACGGGCATTGAGCCTTCATGATCGCGAATATAACGTCCTTCGACACGGTCCTTGGAAAATTGTACCAGTCGCAGCTGTACAGGGAGTATCCTATGCTATCCATTTGACGTTTTAAATAATCGCCCACGTAACTGTACACGAACAATTGTAACAAAAATGTGCTCAGCACGACGAACGTTTTCATCACCATCGCGATGTTTCTCACGTGCAGAGCGAGAATGCACTGAAATCCTGCGAATAAACAAAACTTAAACCATGTGGGATTTGTAGTAACATTTTTTTAATTCTGCAGGTGATAATGTCCAGACAGGATAAAAAGAGGTCAGGAGTACTTACCGGTGATGCAGATAAGCACAGAACTGGAGAACAGTTGTACGATTAGAATCATGCCCATGGTATCGTTCAACATCTCTCCTAATTCTAACAGGTAACCGTGTCTCGTGATCGATCGATAAAAATCTTCCTTGTTCCTCTTCTTTTCTCTGGTAAACTTGTTAAAATCTGCTTTCAATACCTCCACCTGGCCGCACAGATGGAAGCTGATAGCGAAGAACAGCGAATCGCTACCTATCGATCACGCAAACATAAAAAGGGAACACGTTTCGCAGGAAAATCATAGGACACGATAGTTACCAAGGTTTCCAGTGCACGTGATCAACATCATCAAGAACTGCGACATGACAATCGGCGTGTACACGTATTCTGGTAATCGCACGAGGGCCAGAACACGTTCAGAGGGTATAAAATACTCGAAAGTATGCCCGTGGCTGACGTTAACTTGTTCGTGATCGTCGGTCAGCATGGACACTCCAACTATCAGCATCGAGCTAAAATAGGAGAAAAGTATGACACTGGCGCACGCCACTCTGCCCATGTAAGCGTGTCTTCGTACGATCTTCCTTTTTTCCTCTTCCTCCAGCTCCTCGTAGTCCTTCAAAGCCGAGGTGAAGTTGTAGACGAGACCCGCCGATTGAAATCGGAAGCATATAACCTTAGACACCGCCAAGATCCCGCATGTTATTATTGTTAAGGCGTCCAGGTTCTTCTCGGTGTCGCTTCTGTCCAGGTACATTTCCAGGAACACGATAGTCAGCATCGATAGCTTCAAATCGATCACGAAGACGTATGAAATCGTTTCTGTACGTCGTGCTTTCAGCAAATTTACTTATCAAGTTGAAAAAGGAATCCTTACGAGAAGGAAGATCGTAAAGACGGAGCGCACGAAGGAGTAGAAGTCGTAATGCTGAAGAGGCCAGGTGCCCACGGGCCAGGACAGGATCTTCAATGGAGTCATCGCATAAGCGAAATCCTTGCTCTTCGTCGTCCTCATGCTTGCACAATGCTCGATAAGATCTGGCTACGATTTTGCCGCAAGAATAACGTTCTTCCCAACCCATATTTTATTCACTCGTAATCGCTTAATTACCAGTCATCGAGTACCCTTTAGTTTCCACGAAGGAAGTACGTTGGCAAGGAAGTTTCAACAACTGGAGCTAAATTATTGAGATCTTGCACGGTGGAAAACATCGATCGATCGCGAAACGTTCCTTTTTTCTTTCACCTTTCATTGCGACGATGTTCCAGCGTTCCGCTTCGCGTGTATCAAAGTTCATCGAGTAACACGCGAATAAAAATAAGAAGTCCGATCCCGTAACGGTGTTTCTGAACGAGTGGGAACGCGTCGTGTAACTAAACGCGATAATATTGTGGAATTTATTCACGAGGAAGGAACAAATCGGAAATATAAAACGCTGAATGATTTAAAGATGCTTTGCTCGTAATTGCCCGTATATAGAAATGCGTGCATCCTAATTACTAGAGTGCATTTACTCGTTGCCTCCATTCTTAGACTTTTATCGGAAAAATAATAATAATCTCAGCATGATATTCGAATCTTGCGACGTGTTAAAGCACGACCTTGACGTTTCCGATTAAACGGGATGTCGTGGCACCGCGTTGACGCGCGTTCCCCAATTCCTCGCGAGGTCAACGATCGCCCGTTGGACGGTACCACCGAAAGTGGACGTCGCCGGAGCCGGTTTTACCGAGCAGCGACCCAATCGTACGCTCAAACTTTCGCGCTCCTCAATAACAACGGACCCTTTTTCAATCACCTCCGATTATCCCTAACTCGGTGAAAGGAAATTCTTTCGAAGATTCGGCGGAGCTTGTGTCGCGTTACAGAGAAAGAGGAAACGATATTTCGAAAGTTCGAAACCAGGGACCAAGTTACGGTATTTTAATTCTGATGGAATGAAAATCACGATTTGGCTTTGCAGGTATTTTCAAAGTAATTCGAAGCGATAGAAAATGATTTGTTAGAAGAGGACATAGGGTTTCAATAGCGTTCGACGCGGAATAAAAATGACCGCGACATCTCATACAACTGTTGTCGCAGGTACAAGGAATTACGGTACCCGTACACGCGGCAGACAAAGATTCATGCAAATTCGCCAGTTCTCATTGAATGAGAATCGACAAAGATCGAAGGATGCAGGGGATATTCGGCGGGCAAACGCAACCGATGCACTGCGTTATCGGTTTCCACATTGGCGGCTGGGTGTTGTGCCTACCTGGCCAGGTAGGTAAGTACCGTTCGTCGAGCTGCCTTGGACGGCAGTCACGCCACAACCTTCGTCGCGTCAGGTGTGCACGGACCAACGGGATTCTCTTGTTCGCTGGTTCCCCGATCGCCGCCACCTTCGATTTTTCATTTCGATACTCAGGTAAGCCAACCTCGATGATAAACACTTTCCCGGCGGTATGAAATATTTTTTCATTCAACAAAATTGAACAATTTATCGTTTATCGAAGGATGTTCGTCTCGGATCGTAATACGAGTACAGTTTGACGAGGTATAAGGATATTTGAATGTCCTGGTAAACGGGAAATCAATGACTCGTTGCGTTTTACCGTTGGCCAACAGTTTGATCGCGTTTTGAATCGAGTCAAATACCGGTGCGCCGAGCTTCAATGATCGTGTCCACGTTGTAAACGCCGTCGAAACGCTCCAGTTGATCCTGACTACCGTTGTCGAAGTCCACTGCAGGGTAGAGTTAGAATGTTGCGATATGAGATTTTTATTTATCCTGATACCATTCAGTGTCTCGGCTATTCCTTAATTTAGATCGCACCAATTTTGATCAATTTCTAATAAGTTAGCAATAAATATTTTATATCAAACGATTAGGAATTCTCTTTCCAAAGATTCTGAGTTCATTTCTGTGGCTGCATGGACAACGCAGGAGGTGCAACGGTGAAATTCTTCGGTGTCCCAAAAATATTGTTTTATCACCGTTGGCTTCAATTTTCTATGCTAATATCCTTTCATTAATAGCCAAGGCTGCTCGTTATCTGTGCCACCGATAAAATTCTGTTCAATGTTACAATAAATAGGCTCGCGCATGCAATGTTAATTTGCTGGTGGAATTATTTTCTCCGATAAATTGAAGGTAATCCCCCGGTTCGACGATGAAACGAAGCGAGCATTCGGTTCTATTGTAGTTCAACTTTCAATAGACACGGACAATAATTACCGGGGCAATTATCAAAGAACATCCTTATCTTGGCCGACTTTGCAATAATTGCCGCGACAGCGTCTACTCGACAATAACACGTGTGTTTCAATTGTAAAGAAATAAAATATTCATTATTGTAACAGAAGAAACACTCGGTGACGAATGAATAATGGAAATTTTCCCGACGAAATTGTTGAAAATTGTGTGGAAAATATTTTGTGGAATATCGAGCTTGGAATTCAGAGAACAACGATATCTAATCCAAAGTTTTTGTTAGATAAGATTTTTGTTCGTTTAACAAATTGCTCCACTGTTCAAGGGTTAATTTCAATGAGGTATAATTACGGGATGTTTGAATGGAACCAACGTTCCGTAGGAGGCTCACTGCCCTTGTAAGGCCTCGAATGTTCAGTTACACGCACAGACTCGAAAGATTACGAAGAAGAAGAAGCAGCTGACCGTTCGATTAAATGAATTGCGTACCATCTAACGTGCAGAAATATTCTGACCGTGTCTAACAAGCTTTTTTTTAATTACCCATCAAAGTGGCTGCCAGAGACCCATGAATCTCCGCGTAGCCTAATAACATTATATCGCTTCCCTGTACGTCAGCTGTTCAATCAGCAATTCATTAATAATGAAATATTTATATGTTTGCACCGAAGCAATTTTTTATTAATATTCTACCCTGCCACGTTTGCGAGCGTTAAGGGTAGTTTCTTCTCATTTAATTACTAGTATTATTTGAATAGCATTCAGGGGTATCGAAGGGACAAGGACGGAGGGAAGAGGAAAGCTCGTCGGCGTATCCGGCCGACCTTGGAAATCGACAACGATCCTCGAGTTTCAGCTCGCTTTCTCTCTCGTTCGCGCGAGAGGCAGCCGCATCCGTTGCACACTTTCCACGTGCGAATCGATAAACGAACGAAACGCGATTGTTAATTACGAGAAACGATAGGTTGGCCGAGCCGGTCGCGACACGTTGCTCGGACTCGTCAATTGACGCGGGTTTCGCGCGTTGGAGGAGCGATGACTAACTCGATGTGTACCGTTAACCAGAATCGTTCCTTCGGCCGAAGAATGTCAATTTCATGCGGTTTACGGTACTGAAATTGCGCGTTAGAATACAACGCTCCGATTGTTCGTTCCCTGTTTTCATTCGGGACACCTTTCGCGGTTCGGTCCTTTCGCTCCTCCCTGGAATTTCAGGTCAGTCTGATGCTGCGCTCGGAATTTTAACGCTTTTCCCTCCTTTGTCGCGTCGCACTGCTCGCCTCGGCCAGGAAAATTCATTCTACCTCGGAATTTTTTCACAGAATTTAGATCGCATCGCGAGCGCTCTAAACAACGGTTAGACGCTACTTGCCATCGCGTGTAAAGATCAAAATGACCACTGCCAACCGGTAAAAATCACTCGAACCTCATCAACTATCCGTAATTTATGAGCTTTAATGCTTCGACCAAGTGTCCTGGTAATAGTTTATTGGAGAACAACAGTTGAAGCTGGTATTAATAGCGTGGCAGCTGACACGTGTACGGTATCAGTGGTAATTTTGAGGAAAAGAAAACTTCGATTTTAAAGATTTATCCGCGGGTTCGCGAACATCCCGCAACGGTAAGAATCGTCGACAATCGAGGATCCGAACAGCTCGATTGTTAGCGAGAGATAACGCTCGCGTACAACGGTATCCAAGTGACCACGAGCCGAAACGTTTCCGGTGTATCACTCACGCTTAAAATCCTGCCGACGACCTCGAAAGAGGTGTGCCTTCCTAAAATAACTCGACCACGATCGAGATCCGGTTGAAGGTGAACGGACTCCATTTGACTCTATGCCACCTTGGGTTCAGGGACCAGATTCCACGAACGCAACACGTCAATTTCGTAACACGTTTTCATCTTAATCAGCCCCGTCCTCCTTTCAGAGACGATTCAACGAACCGAAGGAACATGTGGTTGCCAAGAACGTGCGTTCTGCTCATCGTTTTGCCGTTGGCAAGATGCGAGCAGACGGAGGATCAGGAGGACGCTTCGATGGCGTTCATAGAGGCGGCTAAGTCCTTCTTTTCGGACAAGGACAATTTAAATGGACTTCAGGGTCTGGCCAGGACACTCGTGCAGTCGAACTTGGGCAAACAGGTGATATTTTTGTAAACGCGCGCTTTTCAGATGATATTACTAGTGTCATCTATCAGCAAGCGACAAAACTAATAAAATAGAGGATAGTCCTTTTATTTATCATTAAAATAAACGATTTTTACATCGCACTGACGCTAACTAATAACAAGTCTGTAAGTCAAATTTTGTTAAGAAAAGTCTGCAAAGTTTAGTTCCTTTAGTACCCACCGTCTGCCACGGGCAGAAATTGCAGAATATTTTTCGATATTATAAATACAGTCCTGGGGTCATCTAATTTGAATAGTAGAAAGATAAAACATTGTATTATTATAAAATAATGAATTTAATATCGTTCAAGCTTTATTTTTCAATTGTTTTAAAGAGCAACTAAGGACGGTACATGGGGTGTTAAAAAGCCGATTTAAGAAATATCAAAAAGCCGAATTAAGAAATATCAAAATAGTATATTACTCATTTTGAAAAGCCCGCCATTTTTAACGATGTTTCGGAAGTCTAACATTTAATCTTTAATATTTCAATATTTCGGGCTTTTAGGATTAATCGGACAATTGGAATCGATAATTAGTGTAAAATAGAAGCGATTAGATGCTTCAAACACGCGAAAACAGCAAAAAATTATTTTCTTAAAAAATAATCATTGTAGGTACGGCAGATTCCTGTCAATTTTTGAGCAGTTTCAGCACTTTTCGAAGAGATGGCGCTAGAGGTAAAAATTTAAAAATATTTTTTAATTTTTAATTATTTATGCAAAATACAACGATTTTAATGAAAAAAATCATTAAATATAAACAATTTAAGTATCTTTTATCATTTAGTTCTTGCAAAATGAAGAAAATACAACGGGGAGTATATATTTCTCTTAATATAACAGTGCTATAAAAATGGTATATTTAACATTTGTTTCAGTACCATATTTTAATCTCAACAAATTTCAATTAATTATGGTCAATTATAATTCCTAATGGTAATTACAAGTTATATCCTTTCATTTCTTATTCTGTTAATGCTTGACGTGTTCGAGGGTTTGTGCCATTTCGATATTAATTTCACTGCAATTTCGATGCAGTCTCCTGTAATACAGAAATTTTCTTAAAATTAGCATTAAAAACCCTAATCATTTAGGTGTTCTAACTGATGAATACACCTCTACACTATAATTACAACATTTTTATTTCAAAATTCGTACCTATCTCTTCTATTGGATAAAGTTTCCTCGACAATGTACCGTCCTCAGTTGCTCTTTAAAAAAATTGAAAAATAAAGCTTGAACGATATTAAATTCATTATTTTATAATATTCTACTATTGAAATTAGATGACCCCAGGACTTAACGCTTCTCGTTCTACCGAGGCGCTTGTCCCGGGGCGACTAGGCTCGACGCTACACTGACGACGCGCTCTGTTTGGTCAGTGTTTTGTTGCTAAATAATTCAAAAACGAAGCCCCATCCGATATTTTTGCAAAGGAAATTGTTGTTCAGAATAGTCTCAGCTACCCCCCATTTCCGGCTCCTACAGGAGTTCTGGGACACCCTGTAGAATGTTTTATTAACCTCAACAAGGCGCAAAAACGACTTAATATATTCAAAAATCGAATTTTGCGGCTTTGTTGGTTCTGTCGCTTACCGCTATATGGCGGTAAGAGTGGCGCTTCCAAAGCGCGCGTATAACATTCCTTTTGCGTTAAGAATAGTATTAATTGGCTTCAAACTAAATAGCTTTCTTATTTGTAATAAATATATAATTTCTTTCAACAGCCCAACGAAATATTCGACTCAAAAACCAGCCTGGATAACATAGGACAAATGGTGTCGGGCCTTGGAAGTATATTCGCCGGAGACGAGAATCGTCAGACCGTCGATGTATCCATGTTCAGATCGCTTCTTGAAGGCTTAATGAGTAAGGACACCAAACGCATCGAGAGGGACGTCGAAACCCAGCAACTGCCGCCTTTGATAGATCTGGGCAATATTTTGGGAATGTTCACGGATCAAAACGGAAACTCTGAGCTACTGATGGGACTGCTGCCCATGTTGCTGCAGGGTTTCGGCGATAGCGAACCCGGTAAGCCGCACGACCACTCGGGCCACTCGTGGTTCATGCCGCCGATCTTGGAGAACCTGCACGTGATGTGGGATCACTTCAGCAGCTCGGAACTGGGCCAGACCCTGTGGAAGAACAGCGGTCTGTCGCAGTTCGTCGGCCAAATATCCGATCCCAATGGACGTATCCAATACGAGAAGCTTCTGGACAGCTTCGAGGATCCCTCTGTTCGTCGTAAATGGATCAGAACAATGACGAATTACATCGGGGAATGGCTGTCCTTCGTTTCGGACCCGCAGATCCAGCAACGTTACCTGAACACCATTCAGTTTGTAGGGAACAGCTTCCTGAAGTCGCAGGGCTTCCCCAAATCGGCCATGTTCGACTCGATGAGGCCTGTAGAAAGCTTCTCCAGGTAGGGAAGTTTAACAAAATTTCAAAAGGGTCCTTTATTTTCTATCAAGTTTCACATTTGTTTAAATCGAGCTTACCTAACTATTTAATTTCTCGAAAACTTATCTTGTATTTGCAATCGACAGACTACTGAACGCCGTGGTGAAAAGGCATTTAGGAATGAAGATCGATAGCTCGCAATATGTGAAACCGGCGGAAGCATACATCAAAGAGTTAATCGCTTTGGCATCGGAGAAAGGATTCATAATGTCTCGGGTGAACGCCAGGGAGATCAGTAACAGACTCAGCGACACGCTCAACAACGATATCTTCGATCCCATATTGAAGGTAATAGGGTAACAATTTCTTGATTCGAGGCATTTCGTTCATTCGCGACATGGTTCACAGTCTTATCGAGCGTACAAGTGGGCAATCAAGAGGCCACAGTGCGCCAGCCAGATTCTGTGCACCATTAATGAACAGAACGACAAGGAAAACCCGAATTCCCTTCTGCGAAGCGGCGTGCTGAAGGTATCCAGCTTCCCGGCTGCCTGGGCGGTGAGTAACAAGTTGGACATCGGTTTCTGGACCATGTACGGGGCCATCATGGATCACAACAACTGCGTCGTGAGTAGAACTTAAGATCTTTGAACAACAGTGGACCAGATATTTAACAAGAAACACGCATAATGTTGGTATTTAACTTTGCAGCAAAAGTACCCAGCGGAGTGTACAGATTTTCACGAAGAGGAAATCCGAATTACCACGGAGAACATTCACAGTGAACTTTGATCCGTGTGAGCCGAGTGTGACCAGTGTGACAGACATTTGCGATTTTCATAGTCAGTTCTGTGAGCCACGAAGTCGTCGTCGTCGTCGTCGTCGTTTTTCTTTTACTTTTCTTCTTCGACGCGATACTTGGAGAACGTACGGTGACGAGAGTGGAATTCATTTTCGGTACGATTATTTTGGAAGAATCGATCCACGTTTAAAGGTCAATAAAGCGAGGGCGTGTCGCGTTGAAAACACCTAACGCTCGCCCCGTGAACATAAAAACGGAACCGTGGAGACGGACAGCTAGCCTTTTAATTTCACGGAATCTCGTACGATATCGTTTTCTTTTGTCATCGACGCGCTGATTATTTTTACTTTATCCCAAAGATCGGATCGAGAAAAAAAAAGAGAAGAATCAACAGCGCTTATCGGTATTTGTTTTTATTTCATTTTTATATTGAATTACTTCTAAAGGGACCTATAAAAATTCTATTTCTATACGATGAGCGTGTGAAAAAGGCACGTTTCGTTACGACGTTCCGAGGGACGTCGTAAACTCGAGCTTAAGGAGAGCTCGTTCCAGGGGGGACGGAAGTTCAACGACTAGGAGATCGCGCTCGTGCGTTTTGCACCGGATTTATTAACAGCAATGCCTGTGTAACAACTCCTGTAAATATTAGACGAAAGCCAAATAATAAAGCGTACGTTAAATGTACAACGCATTCCTCGTTCCTGCCTTCCCGTTTCGCCATTATTTCCTCTTAATGTTCTTGCACGCCCATTCGAGACCCTCCTGACAAATTAACGTTAAAATTTCATTAGTATCGCCTCGATACGTAGGGGCTGATTTCGACGGACACGTACCTTCACTCCTTTTCCTTCCGTCGCGATGCACGATTGTATTTGCCAATCGCGATCCTTGATGTTGTGCAATCCTAGTCCTTCTGCGATCTCGGCCGCGGTCACGGCCTGGCCAAGATCCTGTTTGTTCGCGTACACCAACAACGGGACGCATCGCAGCTTCTCCTCCAACAAAAGTTCCGACAACTCTTGACCCGTTTCCTCCAGTCTTTTTATGTCGGCGCTGTCCACCACGTATATCTGTGCGAAAAATGCATTAGCTTTTGCCAATTGAACGAGTATTTAAGATTTCGAGAATTTAAATTACCAGAACATCTGTGTTTTCAAAATAGTTTCGCCAGTAAGGGCGAATCTTTCGAGCACCGCCTATGTCCCAGACGTTCAATTTGAAACCCTCGCTCTGCACGCTTTTTATATTGAAGCCTTGCGTCGGTGTTACCTTCGTTCAACATGAAATTTAATTAATTTCGATTCATAACAACAGGGGATAGCGTAATTTGTACCTGCGTGATATCCTCGCTCGCTAAGGATCTCAAAATCGTCGTTTTCCCCGCATTGTCCAGGCCCAATAGCAACAGACGCAGTTCTTTGTCCGGATTTGAGCGTAATTTTCTCAAAATCGATAAGAGTCCCTGTTAGAAAATAAAGATACAGCATTCATACGTATTTTCGCTTTGTTGAAATGAAAGTTTACTTTTATATTCGGTGGAATACTCAAAAAACATTGACCGCTATCAGATCTGCTGTTTAAACAAAATATTCGAATTCAAACTTCGCGCTCCGCTTTATTCTAGCAGACGAAATTACTTTCGCGTTAGTATTGCATTGTGTTTGAAACACGAATAAGGATTGTTATCAAAAAATTGCAGAATTTCGTGTTAATCTATGAATATATTTAGCGAATTGCAATGAAAACTTATATTATGTGCTAAATAAAATATTTCCAATCAGTAGTACGAGTTTTAAGAGGATTGATTGGGATGAAACTCAGAGGTGCCATGTTTGGTAGGTTATGTCGAGTACGAATGATACTCAGTAATGTTGGTTTCGAGCAAAAGAAGGTGCATAATGAAGTATAGTGCATTTAAAGTCAGTCCAGTTTGATTTGTTACCATATTTTGTTTGTTATTTGTAAAACGGGAACCGGAATGTGATGTAATAACACGACGATTGCAACACGTCTGCTGCTTGGTTATTCTAGCCCAATTTGTTGTGTTGTTTTCTTCGTATCTAAGGAAACTGATGCTATCTGTACCCCCTGGCCAATAATCTTTCATGGTATTTGTATGAAAACATTAGATACACACTTTGCTACTTGTTACAAGCAAGGAAATGAATCATCCTTAGAAAGCTAAAATAGACAAATAAATTCTGTTTATGCCAATTGGCCTTGTATATAAATGATGTATCAAATAAAGAACTTTCACGGCTGCCTGCAAGACAATGTATTTTATTTTTAGAAACATGCTGTTTTATTACGCCGGTTTCAATACCAGCATGTTATTCTCTAAACATGGAGATGTAATTATTGCTGTAGACTCATTCACTAAGATCGCATTCCCTGGGATCACTGACTTTCAAATAGGTTGGGGTTATTTTCTTCTTTGGAAAGGAAATGAGCTATACCTTGTTAAAAAGGCAAAGGAAGATTATACAGATTCAGACACAAATGCTGAGTTAATACAAATACCAGAAACACCAATAAATAGGTATAACTTATAGGTGTTTAATACATTCAAGGAAATACATTTCTTCATAGCTTTGTTGTTTTTATAGCTGTAAACAAGCTGCAATTGGTAAAGATAATATAATAATCTTATCACACAACAATGAAATATGGCGATATAAACTCTATGAAAACTCTTGGAAAAAAGTAATCAATTTTATTTCTGCTCACAGCAGTTCAGAAAATGAATATCCTGTTAAAGTATTACAAGAGGGATGTACAGTAGTTCTAACTAATCTAGGTATATATTAAGCACATTTAAGATTGAAAAACCCACGCTATTGGGACACTTAGTTGAAATAAAATTTAGGTAGAGCTTTCAATGTTCCTACACTGGTTGAAATGCCAAAGAGGGTTCAGTTTGTAAATGCTGCTTGTGGATTTGATCACACCATCTTGTTAGCTCAAAATGGTGATGTCTATTCTATGGGAATGGGGACGTATGTATTCTTCCAGTTAAAAATAATCTGTATAATAATCTGTGGTAAACTTAAAGATACTGACTTGTACAAAATAGAAGGGGCCAGCTAGGACACGGTGATCTAGAGGACTGTGATAATCCCAAACTGGTTGAGGCTTTAGCTGGTATCAAGGTAGTACAAATTTCAGCTGCAGGCTCACATAATGCCATAGTAACAGAACAGGTTAATATGCATAGTCTATTAAAATAAATTAAACCAATAAAGCTCCTTTACGTGTCATACTTTAAACTGTAGGGTGACCTGTATACCTGGGGATGGAATACGAACGGAGAATTAGGGTTGCCTAATCAGGAAAGCAAAGTAATAGCTACACCCACGTTGGTAGATTTCACGGACGATCAAAATGAGAACGTAGAGACTATCGTAAAGAAAGTGGAGTGCGGGAATAACTTCACTGTTTGTATGATGGGTAGGTGTTCAAGAAAATAAGGTGTCGACAAGATACAATTAAAGAAAGGATTTTTTTATAACAGACGATGGCACACTTTGGGGCACCGGAAATAATAAGTACGGACAGTTGGGACAATCCCGTGAAACTCTTTCGGATACTCCTAAATTTGTTAAGCTCAAAGTTTCGTTAGACCCCGAGAAAATTACGGATTTCAAGTGTCACGAATGGGGCACCGTATTGCTAACAGAATGACCAAATTTAATATGTTATAAAAGAAGAATAAAGAAAATATTTGTTGACAATCTCCTTGTGTCCTTCATTCCACGTAAAAGATCTGGAACGCTTCGTTTGCTTCTACCAGCGGTAAAATAAAGAATCGCTTGTAAATTAACAATTTCTCGTCATTCAAAGACGATGGAGGCGTAGCGGGGACCTCTACAACCACTTTACCCTTCTTTTTGCCTGCAACATTCAAAGTTGTTCCAATTTGATCGTAGTTAAAATATCGAAAACACCTCTTCAGTACCTGCATCTCTGGATTTTTCGATATCCTTTATCTTTTTAAAATTGTTATGAAGTTGCAAATTCAAAGATGTTAAATCAGCCTTGAATTTGATCGGACGTGGCGTTCGAAAAACGAAGGGTAGATTGTAAATCTTCATCTCTATTGGTTCAACGAAAACTGCGTAAACGAGGGCGTATCGTAGCTCATCCGCGTACCTGTTCGATGAAACATAACTTTGTAATTTTTGTCTTTTTAACACTGTTTATTTTGGTGGTTTGATAAACTTACATGTCGTACGAGGACTCGATCACTTTATCCAGCGCAAAAAGAGGATCGACGGTGGTGATTTCCTGTAAGAGGGAGTAACTTTGATCGGATTTATTCATGTTGTATTGTGTTTCTTTGGACTGGCCCTTCTGCAAACTATCATTAACTCGAATCATTGTCAAAGTATTTAGTTGAACACGAACCCTTTCGTGTTAAAATGAAAAGAATCGAATGAATTACCTTGCTGCAGATTTAATTTGAGTCATGGAACCTTGAGTGTTTTCTTTAATTCCTTCTTCCTCCTCGGTTTCATCCACAATATCGTCCCAGTACAACAGTTTACTTTGTTTGGATACTTCGTTAGCCGCCATCATAAAGATCACTTGCAATTCTTTGAAAAATTCTTCTCTGGAGCATTTTCTGTCTGCCAATCGACACGAAATTCAAGCAGAAACTGCTGTCTATAACGATGAATTAATTACCTCGAAGTAACGTCATCTCCCCGGTTAACCAGCTGATTAGCACGCCCAGGTGGTGCTCGTCGAAATCCTTGTAGTGTTGCAGGACCTGAAAGGCCAACATGTCCAGGAACCAAAACGACACCATGTTCGTCGGGTAATCGGTGATTTCGAGAATGTTTCCTAATAATCTGCAGAAATATGAACATTGTGACTATTTTAATTCGGTCGTTTCGCTTACACTGTCAGACAAGAGTTTGAAGTCGCTCGTTTAAGCGACGAGGCCACAAAGAAGATTGCCAACGCAAAAATGAGAGTTAAAAGGCAATATTTAAGACTTGGAAAGTCTAACTCGATAAGATCCGGCGGATTTTTGGTGTCGACGGTGATCGAAGTACCCCGCATACTCTTGAATTTGTACGGAATGGTTGTCAGGTTTCTGGTAAACTCGTCGGAAACGTTGGATCCATCATTGGGCTCGATTCGATGTAATTTCGTACAAGCAATCGACATTTCACGAATTCGCGAACGCGCGAACAAGGTTCCGCCGGCCCCGGAACCAGCGAAACACACGTATCAAAAACAACCGCGGCTAAAATGACGTTTCCTGGAGAGCGCGGCCGGAATTTCCTGTCGAATTCTCCCGTCACCTTGGACGCGATCGATCGACGAGCAACAACGGACGTTGCAAACGAAACAATCCAAAGTTACAAAAGCTCGAACCTCGTTTCCATTCCCGGCGGTGGTCCTTGAATCGCGAACTGAATTCGGCATTCTTCGATGGATCCCACGGAACGATATCACAGGCTCGACGATCTGTCCTTTTTTCGAAAACGGGACGACGGAATCTGAGGAGGCGTTTTAATGAAAACAGTGGGTTCGTCATTCATTTCTTTCTCTTTTTTTTTTTTGTATTCATTGATTTTATTTTTTAATTTTTTTTCCATATTTTGTTCAATATTTTCAGAAAATAACACTCCAAAGCGAAAAAACCGTATATTCTCACCAATCCCAATGTGTTTTCTATAATATATAGATATATATTATACTTCTCATATATAATATATATGTATATATATATATATAATGTATACTTTTATTTTTTTTTTTATATATATATAATAATATTATGTAGAGTAGCGCACACTTTAGACTGTTATGTATCGATACTTTTTATAATTTCATCGATAAATTACAAATATTGAAAAACATGAAACAGACACAGCCGGCGGGGACGCGAGGACTTGAGCGTCCTGGGACAACTCCTCGTGGAACCATGAAGAAGAAACAACTGAAAAGATCCTCGTCCCGTGATTCCCGTTTCCTTCGATAACTTTTAAACAACCGTTCGCGGAAAAAAGGAAACGGATTCGAACGAAGGAAGAATCTCTGGTTGGCGAGGGAAGGGGTGGAAAAAAAAAGAGAACGTTCCATTTTCAGGTTATACGGGAAGTCTTCCTTCGTTTGTTCGTTCGGGTCGTTTCCGTCGACGTAGAAGTCGGTGAAACGAGAAACGCGGACGTGCTCCTATTCCGACACCCCTTCCCCCTCGAAGAACGCCATTTTAATTACCTATAATATATATGTATACGAGTCGCTCGAAAATCCCCGGGTCCCGGCGCGACTGACATTTTTTTTTTTCTTTTGTTGTATATTTATATATTTTCACACCGAAGTCAGAAAGGCAATACGCAGTATGAACTTACTTAGTACATTTTGTGTGTGTGTGTATGTGTGTACGCGTATGTCTGTGGCTTTTACAACTATTTCCCTTCTTTCTTTCATTTTGGTATTTGTTTTCTTTCTCTCTCTGTTCATCTGTTCGTTTTCATTTCTCATCCGTTCACGTTGATTTTTCTGTTTTGCTGTCGTTTTATTTTCTCTTTTGTGTTGTTTCGCGTTTGATCGTGTTCGTTTCGTTTGTTATATATTTAATATGTTTGCTTCCACGCGTTCTTCCTGCATCTTCTTCGTCTTCTTCTTCTTCTTCTTCTTCTATCGTCTTCATCGTCTTCTATGTTCTTCTTCTTGTTCGTATCTTAATAACAGAGTGTGTGCATCTTTCCCTTCTCTGTACGATCTCGATCGCAATCTTATTTATACACTTTGTTTTACCTATCGTTTCTTTCTACCATTTTTATCCGTATCTATAAAAGAAAAGATCTTTATGTACGCGCCTGAGTGTGTGGTGTGTATGTGTGTACGCTGTTTCGTTCGACCGTTTTTGTCCCGTCTTTCTTTTAAGATCACGGAAACCGTGAGATTGAAAAAGGGAGACCGAGAGGGATGGACGCGTGTCAAAGAGAGAAGAGAAAGAAGCGCGGGGGCAGAGAGAAGGGTGCTCGGAGGGGCGGTGGTTTCGCGGGGGGTTCATAAAAATCGTGTATGCGAGCACAGCCAATCAATTAATGAATCGAACGCGAACACGAAAGAAAACGAACGCGAAAAAGAACGATTTCCCTCGTCGTGAAGAGAAACCAAGGCTGGGGGATTTTGTCGGCGGGGAGAGCCGTGATTTCAAGTCTTTCTTTCTCTTTCTAACATTCCAACTAATAAAACTTTTTTTTTGCCTTTTCTTCGCCTTCCCTTCGATAACAATTTCGAAAGAAAGAAGAAATCACAATTCGATCGAGAAATATATAGAACGTTCGGCGTAAGCGCGAATAAACAAATAAAACCGAGGAAATTAAATATTTTCAATCGATTTTATTGAAAATAATACAACAAAATATCTCATAATAATAATAATAATAATAATAATAATAATAATAATAATAATTAAAAATAATTAATAATTAAAGATACGTACTGTTCTACTCGATATCTAGATAATCATGTCTTAGAACGTTGTTTAAATAATAATATTATTATCGTCATTAATCACTGTAATAAAATAATAATAATAATAATAATAATAATAATAATAAAATAATAATAATAAAGACAATAAAGTTAATAATAATAATAATAATATTATATCGTAGAATAATGCATCAATAAACAAATTTAATAATCTACTTATTGGTTAATGATTCGTCATCGTCCTCGATCGCTATCAATGGATCTTCTTGTTTGTCTTTACCTATTCATTAATAATGGATAATTAATTCATTAATTAAATTACACGTTGCTTGGATATGCACATAGAGATATAAAGTCGTTTTTGGTCCCACCTAACTGCAAACGTTATATTCGTACAACTCTGTTTCCTCTTATTCATCATTTTTTTTTTTCTTTATCGTTTTGTTTTTGTTTCTAAGTCGCATGGATCGCTTTTTATATGTATATGCTCGCGCGCGTATGCGTGTGTATCCGTGTACGAGTGTGTGTATATGTGTGGTATGTACGTGTTGCGAATAACTATTGTTCAACTATCGGTAAAGCTGTCGTTTCTCGTACAGAAACAAAAAGGAGAAATAATAATAATAATAATAATGATTTTCTATTTCGCGTATACACATGACAATGTATGCTCCGTTTGCCCGTTTTCAATTCGTCTTCTGGCTTTTTCTTTCTTTCTTTCCTTCCTTTATCTTTTATAGTTTATCTCCGTTGTTTCGTTTTCCCATCGAATTCCAAGCGAAAGAAAGGAAAACGAAAAGAAAATAAAAGTCACAGCGTGTACATGCATTACGGTATCAGCAATCGCGCGACCGAAATTCATACGCCAGTTTGGAAATTTTATTTGATTTCTTTTTCTTTTTTACTTCGTTTCCTGGCGATAAACGGTCGCGTTGCTGTTCGTCGAACGTACCTATCGATACACCTTTCCTTCCTTTCTTTCCTTCGCCGACTTACACGTTTCTTTCGCATCCTCTTACATCTGTTCCTGTTTCGTTTTGTTCTTAAAAGAAAAGAAAAAGAAATTTCCTTACAACTGGCATTTCGTTACGCTCCGTTTTATAATACGCTTAAGTTACCTAATAACATTACTCTCACTAGATACATCGCCGTCCGAGGAGGAACACCTTCGGCGACGTCCTCGAGGAATCGTCTCTCGAGGATGGGGTTCGTTTAACGTCGCCTACGCGATGCGCCCCTGACGACGGCAACGATTTTTACAGCCAATCGAGATAAATTTCGACGAAGGGACCAACAACCCTCGGTGCCGATCCGATTAAACCTAATTCAATCTTTCTCGTTCATTAAGGCTAGGTTACGCGAATTTTATTTTACAATTTCTCGCACGAATACTGCTTCGTATCAGTCGCATGGTTTTTCCGTTAGTCCGGCCTTCTTCGTCTCGGCGACGTCTCGTGACTCTACAAAATTCTTTCTCAACGAATTCACGGCAAAGCGAGGGTCAACCTTCTGCGCACCCGAGCAACTTTCAACTCGCCTTTCGAATTTCTATCACAAATTTAAACATTTTTTTATTACACTGATGGAACAAATATTGTCTCTAGGAGTCCGAACGCTTTGACATTCTAATTCCATTTTAAAGTATCGGTAATTTCACGTCGTAAACTGTACAAAATTCTCCCGGTAACATCGTTTCGCAAAAAGAAATCTAAAATCGCAAGTTTCCTCGAGCGTCAAAGCGTTACCGTTTCTTCCCGAGTCACAGAGGGTTGAATAAACTTTGACCGTTCGCAAATGAATGTACTCAATTTTGTTAAGGAGTGAAAGAAGACGTCGTCGATTTACAACAAGTTTATTAAGCTTCGAGCCAGACTGTACGCGGGTTTAATGCCAGTTGTACGCTTCCTAGGAGACGACCGGTTCAGCATTCTCGCGGCTAAAATTCGAAAACGGAAACGTGTACGATCAACTAGCCGATTAAAAATAAAGCTAGACTTTCGAATGGAATGTTCGCGATTTGTAGAATCACGCGCGGTTTCCTCGTCGTCTCCTCGTCGGCGATTCCCCGAGCCGATTTGCCTTACAGTTTCACAGGATCCTCGATCTTGTTTTTCACGTGCTGCGTGAACCGTGGCAATCGAATCGATCGAATGTTCGCGTCGCATCGTTAACACATTTCAAATAGTATAATCTCACAACCATTTTGATAACAATCAATCTTCAACAAAAGAGCGTCCTACCTCAAAGAATCTTTAAAAAATGCGCCAGCCCGCCGCATCGACTTCCGTCCGACTTCTACGATTCGTTCCAGGTTATCCTGGACCCGCGTCCCGTTCGTGCGTTCGCGCTGCCAAGACCGAAACCGGAAGTCGATCACCGCGGCCCGACGTATCACATGTTTCAAAGCTGCGAACCATTCATTCGTCACTCTCTCTCTCTCTCTCTCTCTCTCTCGTTCAATCGCGGTTATTCGTCGAACGCGATTGAAATAAATGCCCAAGTATGCCGCGTCAATCTTTCTCGTTCCAGCTTCCGGCTCGTCCGTGCGCAACAAGCCCCTCAAATTATTCCTTTCTGAAAATCTGCGACACTTTTTAATTTACAATTTTTTTCTAGGTATTTCACTGGAGAAGAATAGATATAATTTTGTATTTAATACGCTTTGAATAATAAATGACACTTGAAAGATTACGGTTGTTGCGCAGGGTGTCAGCCGGTGTCAGCCGTTTCCGATTCATCGGACGAATTCCGATCGGCCGGCGACTAACGGCGATCGTCTCTGAATCTAACAACCACATCGAGAAAGGATCGCCGCTCGTCTAGCCGGCGGTCTTGCTCGGCCGCCGGATCCGCAAATCAAGCGATCAACAAAAGTAACGTTACTAATTACACACGATTTAAAACGACACTACAAGATCGCGCGTTAAACCGCGATATTCGCTATACAATTCTCTTGGTGGCGCGCATGCACACGATTTGTACGCGCGTTTCGTTTTACTCGATCGTTGATCGACCGATCGAATCGTATCGATACACCTTCGCACGCGATACATTGGTCTAATCGACGAAATGTTGGTCTATCGATGTACATACGATTTGTGTACACGTTCGCGTAATCTTTCTCACCGAGTCTAAGTATACGCGCAAATTTCATGTATACGTGTATGCGTGTGTGTGGGTGTATGTGTTTTGTAAAAAGGTACGGGTGTTTAAGATGTTCCGACTCGTGATCGATCCCGCTTGCGTTCCTCCAACGAGCTCTCCCGCCTCGTTTCAGCGAAACGGCTTAGAAAATAATAAACCTTCGAAACGAAAGAAGAAAAGCGCGAGCCTGTCGGCCATACAGAACGGCTGTGAAGAGAAATGGCCGGCTGCGTGGCTCGCGCTCGGACGTGGGGCAACCGTGAACGAACTCAAAGAACCCCCCCGAGTTTCGATCTGAAACCATTGCTCGATCCGTACACGTGCTCGCGTATCTGTTCATCGAGCGGCTCGCGATAGTTAATATAATCGTCAACGAGATAGCGAGCGAGCGAACAGCGAGCGCGGACTGCACGTCAGCGCGTCGAACCGTCGCTCTCAAGTATTTTATCTATATATATATATTTATATAAGTATGTGTGAATGTGTCGTCTGCTGAGTGAGTGTGTGTGTGTATTTGCGTGTATGTTTCTGTGTGTGATAGTGTATGTGTGTGTATATATATAGATATACCTTTTTTTATATATATATTTATATATATAAACGACAGCGTCTACCGCCATAAGAATGACCGATAATCGATATATAATCATCGCGGTGTAAACAATAAATGGCGACACGTATATCGAGAGGTCTCGTTTATTTATAATATATATCTATGTAACGCTTTGGACGCGCCTTAAACTTCCTCCCCTTTCGATACGAAACGATAATATATAACTGTAAAATCCATGTGGAATATAAAAAATATTCTCTTGACGTTTCCTACCTAACTATATGAAACACTGCGCTAAGACTGTATACTTCGTTACGAAACGTATATGCGCGCGCGCGTCTATGTGTACGCGTCTGTGTCCATGTGTGTGTGTTCGTGTGTGTGTGTGTGTGTGTGTGTGTGTGTGTGTGTGTGTTTGTGTTAACATATGTGTGTCTCCTGTGTCGCATCGTGTGTGTGTTCTGTCAGCTTTACGTACGATGTTTCGAGAAAAGTGTTACGTTCTAAGGGAGGCGAGGGCCCAAGCCAAAGGCCGCGTTTCGGCGTATACTTTGAATACGTGTTCGAATTTCAGAAGGAATGCATCGACGACCAATTAACCGGGATCGTTGTTCAAGTAAATGAATCGGACCGACCCGTTGCGCGAATTATAATCGAAAAGGAAACGGCGTGCCTTTGGCGTTTGGCGTGCAGGCCTCGTACGAAGGTCTCTTAATCCTACGAAGATATGCCGCTGAACGAAACAGGGCTAAAACAAGGAGAGGTAAGGGGCAGGGGGGCTGGGAAGGGAAAGGTAAAGTTTGACGAAAACGGTCGGATACACGGCGCCGACCGTCAAGGTACGAAGGTTGTTACCCTTGACGCGTGCAAAAATTCTTACGTGGTTTACGTTTGCATTGTACTTGACGAGCAATTACGAGTGACTTGGGAGGGTTGGTTGGTGATAAAGAGAAAGATAGATAGATAGATAGAGAGAGAGAGAGAGAGAGAGAACGAAACTTAACCTGGTCCGTTTTACAGAGGCGCGAGGGTTGGGCGGCCGGCGACGGTCGACCGTGAATCGATCGATCCGCGCGTCGGAAATACACCCTGACACACGGTATCGTGGAAACTCGCCGTGTCTCCACGAACCTCGACTACCTAAGAGATAAGCTTCCGGCGGGATTCAAACGACACGTCGCTCGAAATGCGCCTCCACCTTCGCGCTTTTCGAACGTTGCGTTACGTTCCGTATTTGCTTTCGCAATACCGTTTCGAGTAAACCTTTCCAAGAGTTTCCTTCGCGTTTTTCCCCTTTGATCCTTTGTACTCGAATCGAACCCTTTTCCCCGTCCCTTCGCGTCCCTTGGAAAGGTCTAATTCGTAAGAAAAGAAAAAACTAGCAGAGGCGAGAAGACGCGCGAAAATCTGCGAATCCTTGGACGATCGCTGAAACGCGTTCAACGCGAGCGAGCCGTCGTCGGATCGGAGATCGTTCGCTTGTCGTAGAGCGTGTTTCGATCGACGAACGTCAAGAGAGCTCGTCGCGATTCTTGCGGATAGTTTTTAGGGCTGGGGTTGAAAACTCGACGATGGAGGAAACAGTATTAACGCTCGGAGGATGATCTAGCAATCGTGTCGTAATCGCAGCATCGTAGCTGCTCGATGTGTACGCGTGTATCGGTTTTACAGAGAGTGGTGGTTGGTGGTTGGTGGTGGTTAGTGGTGGTTGGTAGTGGTTGGTGGTGGTGGTGGTGATACGTGTCCTACGCGGTATGTACAAGGTTTGATTTTCTATCCGAAGATCGGATTTATGCCCAGATTAGACTTACGGTCGATTAAACGACGGTGTCGCGCGGTCTTGCCGTCTCAGGAAACAGCGCGGACGAGCAAACGGAAACGGCGACGAACGAAGCATCGTCGCGGAATGTCAGCCGAACGTTCGCCTTCATCGATTTAACGCGGAGAAAATCAGGGAAAATACCGTTTTTCCTGTGACGATAATCGCGTTCGCGTCGTCGATACTCCCTTTGCAAACGTCAGACAACTAATTTAAACGTAAAAAAGAAGGAATGACCGTGGAATGACCGGTAAGAACGAACGATCGATCATATTTGTTCCCTCGAATTTCGATCAATCGGCAAACGGCTAACGAAGATAGGAGCAAATGTTAAAAAGTTCTGTTTTATACTGTCCTTGGGAAAAAAGTCTCTCGATAAAAAGGAAGAGAAAAACTAAAGATTTGAGCGATCAAGATCCATGGAATAACTCGAAGAAAAGTGTCGAATAATCGGTACTTTGGTATCGATACTCGTCTCGTTTAACGCTTTCCTCCTTCTCTCTTTGTCCATCCGCGCGAACTTTATCCGAACGTTTCTCTCTGCTCTCGAAAGATACGAGTAAGTACTTTGAGCGAGAAGAAGGGGAAACTGGAAAGCGCTTGAAGAAGAATCTTCGCGTTTCGTAGAAGAAACTGACGACGAATGGGTGGTGCCTCGAGGGCGCGACAAGAAACGCGAGTAATCTACGACATTACAAAAAGAAAAAAGAAAAGGGGGAGAAAAAAGAAGAGAAAAGTAACAAGAAACAAAAGGTTACGAATTGCACTTGGATTGGTCAGAGGCTGATAAGCCTCGCGTTATCGATTAAAGAAAAAAAAAAAAGAACTAGAGTAGTCTACGATATATATCATAAAAAAAAGAACATACGTATTTAAGAAATTAATCATCGTTCGCGTGTTTTTTTTATTCGAAAGTAATCGATAACTTTGATAATTACATAACGATGGTAATAATTAATTAATTAATTAATTAATTAATCAATTAATAATAATAATAATAATAATAATAATAATAATAATAATAATAATAATAATAATAATAATGACGATGATGAGAAATCGTAACGGCGACGATGATAACGATATCGATGTTAACGAACCGCGACGATAATGACAACGACAATGACACGGATAATGATAATGATAATGATAAGTACTATATATCGATTAACCTATTAACAAATGCACGATTACACAGAGGCACACAGGCACCGCATACAACACGCACACGGTACACGTATTCGCAAGGGACGCGGAATCTTTCGAACGTACCCGAGATAAACAAAACTCTAAACTAAACGATACCAATAATAATAATAGCGGTAAAGATAATATTTGTAACAATAATGACACACTGATAATGCATAATTGCGCGCGCGTGTGTGCCCGTGCGTACGCGTGTTTTACTTCGCGAGAAATGCATGCCCGTCAAATTCGCAAATATCATCCCTCTTCTAACAATGGTACCGTTAATAATAATGACACTTACACGTACCGATGATAATCATGACAATAATGATGATGAGGATGACGATGAAGATGATGATGATGATGATGATGATAATAATAATAATAATACTAACTCTAATAATATAGCTATTAATAATAAAAATATTAACCATAATAATCTGAATAATAATAACAGCAAATAATACGCGCAACTAAATCAATGAGTCTTGTCGTTAGCGCATGCAGCTGAGCGCAGCCGAGCGCAGAGGGTGCGCTTCTTCGTTACGCGACGATAATTACAAAAGCTCGCCGGAAACGATTTAAGTATGCCCTGGTGTCACGATCGATCGTTCCCGACCGGTAACGCGAAACGAAAGAAAAGAAAAAGAAAATAGATACCCTATACCTGTAGCACGAAATTCTTCCGCTTTTCCTACTCTTTATTCCGTCGGGTTTTGCAAACGGACATCGACGCGGATTTTTTACTGTTTTTTTTTTGTTTCTTTTTTAGAGAGCGCTATAGGCTAAAATTCACCCCCATTTTACTTTCTGTTTTTCGCGCGTGTTTCGGTTTCATCCCCCCCGCGTGTTTTCACAGCCTCGTACGGTCCACGATCGTTCGTCGAGCGCGCTGCTTCCAACGGGCGACCAAAATCGACCGCGATTATCGGAAAATCTCGCGGTTCCCTTTCATCTACCTCTTCTTCTTCTTTTTTTTTCATTTTTCTTTAAGAGCATATAAAAAGTCGTGTGGCACATTGACGGTTGGAATGTTATCATTATTTCATTAAATTTATAATAAGAATCATAATAATTAATAATAGTAGTAATATAGTACTTCTTTGTGTTATTTATAATATTCTTTTATGTATGTTTAATAATTAATAATAATAATAATAATAATATATATATATACCTTTTTTTTCTTGTTTAATTAGAGTAGTTTGTTTCCTCTGCACTTATCGTTTATGTTATATTATTATTATTTTTTGTTTGTTTGTTTGTTTTGTTTGTATTATTTCTGTGCTGACTGCGGGTTTTGATTTGAGGGGACACACGCCCGGCCCCGTCCCTCGGGTCGAGCGGACGAACCGGGCGTTCCTTGTGTAATATTGCATTGCTCTTCGTGGCATCTGCGTTTTGCTCGAATCACTGCTGGATTATGTGAAATGTAGAGATTTGATAGTTGTAATATATATGCACATGTATATATTATATTTTTTATTTGTTTTTTTTTTTTATTATTTTTGTTGCTGTATTGTAACGGCTCGGGGGCAGGGTGGATCGTCTGGCGATCGCGACCGCTGCCTGGCCTCAGACAGAGAGAGATGTCTATTGTTGCTGCTGCTGCTGCTGCTGTTTTGTGTGTTGTTGCCGGTTTCTGTATTGTTTCACGGTGCCCGGGCGAGTATGCAACCCGCGGCACTCGGTCGCGGGCATACGATCGTACGATTGCGCTTCCGACCTGCGAAGGATTTCGAATCTCCCTCGGGTCTCAGATGTTTCTGATCGCGAACGTATGGCCCGCTATCAAACTGCAAGGAGACGACTGGTATCGGGAGGCTGCGATATCTGTTGTAGCTGTATTGTAATAGTAGTAGTAATAGTAATAGTAGTAGTAGTAGTAGTAGTAGTAGTAGTAGTAGTAGTAGTAGTAGTAGTAGAAAGCAGACTGCGTGTATTACTGTTTTATTTTATTTTTTGTTTTTTTAATATTGCTGGTGTTTTCGTTTTTAGCGTGTCACCGAGTGTGCGTGTGTGGTCGAAAAATGTGGCGGGTGAAATTTGTCAAAGAGCGTTTGCTATAAGGTTGTATATCCGGAGGAGGGGGTGTAATCGTTTGCCAGTGGATGGATGACGACGAATCTGTCCGATATAAATTATGGAATTGAGTTTGTGGTGCGGAGGAGGGATCGGAGCGTTGAGGATTTTCTTTTTTTTTTTGCTTTTTTTAAATCTTTTTTTTTTTTTCTTTATCCTTAGATTCGATTGGATTCGTAGTTTCTCTTAACCTGTTTAGCATTCGAACGGTTACTTTAAACGTTACGTTAAAAAGTTTTTGTAGCGTATCGGAACACGCGGCTGGCCCCGCGCGCTCGCCGCGGCCGGAAACGTTCGATCCCCGAGGATACGGGGATGGGGGACACGAGGAACACGATGGCCTCATCGAAGAATTTTTCGTATACAAAACGCGACATTTTGGACGCGGGTGTTTTGATTAATTTCGCCGGCAGTTCAGCGTACTTGGTCCGTAACTAGTTGGTCGTACTTTGAACCCCCAGCGCGAGCGTTCCGGAATTGATTTTGGTACAGACAGGTTTGATTGAAGCACCGAGATTCGCCATCATCTTCGACGTCTCGACGACGATTTTTCTCCCCATTGTCGCGAAACAGATCATCGCCGATTTGAACTGTTTCCGGCCCCGGTGGACCGTGCGGCGAGGCCGGCCCATACACAGCGACGGTATATTCGACGAACGAAAAAAAAAAAGGAACGAAACAACACGACATTAGAAACAACTAAAGCGCCAAACTACGAGAGTACTATCCGATGTTAGCTTTAACGTAGTACCAGCGCCATATTTTATTTTATTTTACTTTATTTTACGTGTTTTTTTTTTCTTCGTTTACCTAACCATTTATGCTACTAGTCGAAAAAAGTGTAGGCTCGGGCCGGTGCCGACGCTCGTTTTAGCGAACCGATCGCCTCCGAATCTGGTGCATCAGCCTCGCGGAAATGAGATCCGCGACCGACGAGGACGCATCGCTCTTTCAAACGCAAACGCAACAAACACCGACTCACGATCACGTATTCGCTCCCTTAAACCTCGACACATCATAGGAACATGAGAAAGTAATTTCGACTCGTGTATGGAACAAGAAGTAATTGTACTTTAAAGAATACATCACCTTTTTCTTTTCTTTACTTTACTTTTTTTTCTTTTCTATCATTCTTCCTTTCTTTCTTTCTTTTGGATGGACGAATATAATAATATATATTTATCTATAGATATATATAGATGTTTGCTCGACGAACTTCGTTCTCACCCGTTCACCCGCTCGCGCCGGATTGCGATTGAACGATCGAAATTCGTAAAAAATAATCCGATGGAGAACGTTCAACGAAGCTAGCCGCGCGTAGACACCGGAGCGTCGTCGCGCTACAAACCCGGTCTCGATGAATGAAAAAAGAAACAGAAAAAAGAAGAGAGAAAGAGATAGATAGATAGATAGATAGATAGATAGATAGATAGATAGAGAGAGAGAGAGAGAGAGGAGAGTTTGGCTTCGTTGAAAGGCTGGCAGCGAGAACGGATGATTTCGCGTTCGTTCCCAGCTGTCGCGAGAGAGCTCTGCAAAGAAAAATCGCTGTCAGTCGCAATACGAGGAGGGTCCGCGATTCGGGCTGATGTCGGAGGCGTGGTCGAGCACCGGCTTTCGCCCTCTTTTCCCATTCTCGAATCTTCCGATTGTTTCTGTTCGTTTCTCTTTTTTACTTTTCTGCCGCTTCTTTGTTTTCTCTCTTTCTTTAAACTTCATCCTTTTATTTTCACTTCCTCTTCGTTTTCGTCGTAATATCTCTATCTACACCTATCTATTTTAGCTTCGTTCCCAGGCTCGCGCCTCAGAAGTATTCGTAACGTTACCGGTGTCGTGCCGGACGTCGAATCGACCTCGCTTCTGAACACAAATCGGCAAAATGTCGCGTATACGAATCCGGCGGGAAAGCAACGAGAAGCTTTCCCTGATTTACCGAGTCACTGCGCATGACTAGAGCCTACAAACTTCGTTAAAGCCAATTAGAAAAGGTACCGTAAGTTTTAACACCGACCACGGGAAACACCGTCTCTTTGCCACCAATCGTTTCCCGCCCTTTTGACCGTCGATCGAACGCGTTCCAACTAATTTTCTTTTTGAAAACATTCGTTCCCGAATTGCGGGAGCGAACGAGCTAAACTGGTAAACGGTTTTGTAACACCTCGATATCGGGGGGGGGGGGGGTGCAAAAATTCTTGCCTGTTAGAGTTGATGCGAATTTAGGAAAAGAAAGAATCGGCGAACGTCCGAGAACGGTCAAAACGGCGTATAGTTTTTTTTTTTTTTTTTTCGTCGTCGAATCGACGTCGGCTTTCTGTGTGTCAGTACGTGTGTGTAATAGGAATGTAGCGTGTCCCGTGTGTGTACGTGTATGCGTGTACGTGTACTCTATACGTGAACGACAGGCCAGCTCTTCGTTGATCACGAAAATCCCAACATTCGAGAATGCGTGAATTGAAAATAGAATTTAAAAAACGGTAACCTAACGCGTAACAGTTCGTTTTCTTCGCTTCCCTTTGACGCTCGTTTAAACGCGTGTTAAATGTATGGAAATTGCGTGTTTAGTCGATGTCGAGGAACGTGTTACTTCGTGTCAACGACGGTATATATGTTTGTGTATGTATGTATGTGTGTGTTGTTCGCGTGTAATGTAGGTGTACCTAATTGCACTTATTCGACAAAACGGAACGTAAAAATGAACGCAAGATGGCGGTTGGACGGCCCTGGAACGTGTTACGGAGGTAATATACTTTTAAAATTTAGTTTTTTATCTTTTCTCTTCTTTTTTTTTTTAAAGTCGCCCATCTCGTTTTACATCCACCATGCCTTTCCACCCCCCTCGTACTAAAACCGACCCCCCTTCCCATCAACCGTTAAACTAAAGCTCCAGTTTGCTGCTACGGGTATTAATATTCGTCGTTCGTTCTGTTGCGAGTCGTAAAAACGTAACGTCGAAACTTAGGCACAATTTGGAACTGTTTAGACCATTTCTACACGACCCCACCCCGGCCAAGAATTCGCGTGCACGCTACTCGAAGAAACTGGACGTCGATCGATGGGTAAATTTTCTTTTCTTTTCTTTTACTTCTTTTGCGTGAACGTCGGAAGGAAAGCCGAAATCTGTCGGACAATAGTGGAGCAGAGTTTCGAACGGGGGAAAAAAAAGTCGTGCCGTCGAACGGGAACGTTCAGTTTCCTGTCGTAGCCGAGACGTGCGAACATCCCCCTTATACGCGAACCGTACCAAAACGTGACGATACTCTGTGAGGTAGCTGACATTGAGCCGTTTCAGGGCCAATCGGACCAAATCTTCCAGTTTTTTGGGAATTTTGCGCGCGCAAAACGTCCTTCTCCTCTGATACGAGAGGGGGCCGAAACCGTTCAATTTCGATAAACGGTCGAGACAATTTCCTTTTACGGTTTCCCGAGATAAAGCGACGACAGAAAATAAATCAAAGGAATTGATGAAAAACGGGAATCTTTGGACCCGACTTTTCCGAGCGATACCCGCCATCTTGGTCCCATCTGACCACCGGTGTGGATAAACGTAATATCTCGCGATCTCGCTTCTCCCATAATTGTTTCCTTAATTTTCTTCTTTTTTTTTTGCTTTCTTTCATTTCTTTCTTTCATTCATTACTTTTTTGTTTTGTTTGTTTCTTTTGTTCATATTTCTTTCTTTTTTGTTTGTTGGCTTTCGATCTGCTCTCCCTTTCTTTTACTCGTCATTTTGTCTCCGCACACCGTAATTACAATAGTATTTTGTTTTTTTTTTTCTTTCTCATTTATATCCGTAATCTTACACATATACACTAGCTGGTTACAATAATTTGTGAAAAATATACATCAAAATTTTGTTACTTTTTACATCACAGATACTTTAATATAATATATCTTCTTTGAATTCTTAAAGATTTCTTCCTTTTTTCCTCCCCGTTTTTTTCTTTTCTTTCTTTTTTTTTTGTCGACCAATCCGTCTCTCGCCGGATCGTTTTCTTAGCGTATCGCCCGCGACGTGAAGGGAGACGACCGGAAATGTCTTGTCGAAGGCTACTTTCTTGCCGTCGAACAGTCGAACAACGGCGCTTTCCGAAGAGACCGGATATCTTTCGAATATAATACGCGCAACAACCATGAACTTTCGATTTGGGATTCGTTTCTCGCGGAATTCGATCCTTCGCCCGAGCGTCCCGCCGTCTCCCTTGCAGAAAGGAACAAAAGAGAAAAAATAAAACGTGAATCGATACTTTTTTTTTCCTTTCTTTTTTCTCTCATCCTACAGTCGCGTTGGCAACGATATCTGCCCTAGCCTGTGCGCGACTACATCGCTAATTATACTTCTAAAAGGAAACGAATTCGAAATTTCGACGATAGAGAATATGCTCCCTCTCAGAATCGCAACAACCAATGGACAGAGCTTTTACTTTAATCTCCGATAATGTTTAGAATCACAGAACGTTATCCAATTCGACTTTCCAGCGGATCAAATGTTCAGCCTCGAGAAGTTCGAGATTGCACGCGCGCCTCGCGCCTTCGCTTAACACGAAATCGCCGTGGCAGACACGTTGACGCGACTGTGCGTTGTCATTGGGATATCGTAACGCGGCAGCCTCGTTAATTAGCGCCGAATCGTCCCAATAGCCACGACCCGATCGGTCCCGTTCCCAACGAACGCGAACGAGACTCGTAGTTGTCGCGCGCCTAATTCTTGCACGGGAGCCGAGTCTGTCGTCGTCCGATCAGACGTTTATTCGCCACCTCATCCACCGAATTACTTTTGATTATCCTCTTATCACCGTAAACTTTCGAAAGATTATTGTGCGTTGAACGTACGAAATTTCAAGCGTTTCTACATTTTTTCTTCTTCTTCTTCTTCTTCTTCTTCTTCTTCCCTCTTACTTTCAATCAACGAGTCTTTAAAAAAACGAACGAACGAGATCTCGTTCGCGGATCGACGACGACGACGACAACGATCGACCCCCGTCCGATGAAATTCGACGCGTGTTGAACGTCGCGACGTATACCTTTTGTAACCGTATATTGAATTAACGACGATCATAATGTACGCACGTATTACAATCATCCGCACGATAAATATTCATTTTCCACATCTAACGATAAATCTTTCGGGGGTAAGGGGTCATTTATCGGGACACTTTCTTCTTTTTTCCATCTATCCCGGTAAACTGGGGGTAGAAAAAACTGGGGGCGGTGAATTTTTCTCGAAGGAAGGAGGGAGAGGGTGGAACGAAGGACGATGCTTGAAACGAGTGTGAGAAATATCTTTGTTCTTTTCGTTTTTGTTTTCCTCTTTTGTTTCGTGTGGGTGCCTGGTGAACGTTTTCGAAAAAATGAAAAAGAAAAATTTCGAGGTATCGAGTAGTTGAAGATCACATCGAACGATTAACAAGCGTGTGGTCGGGTGATGAGCGATTAAAAAGGAGAGAGAGAGAGGTTGGGGGGTTGGGGTTCAGTGTGACGGTCAGTGGACACGAGGGCTTTTTAGAAGGAAGGTATAAATTTACGTTTACACACAATCATGATTAGTGCTTGCATTTTTCGCTTGTGTTCCTGCTGCTGTTCAGTAATTATCATTTCTTTAGTTTGCTTTCTTTTAACCCTAACGAGACCTTAACAGTTTTTTTTTTCTTTTATTAATCTTTTACACTCGATTACTCGTTTCATCTTGTTGCTCTTCATCCCTTTGTGAGTCAGCTCGCTCTTTTGTTAATTCACGGTTTTTTTGCTTTAAGTTTACTGGATAAATTTGTTTAAGTTTAGTTTCCAAAAAACACCGAGAGAAAGATATTTAGCCTTGCTTACACGATTTTTACTTGTTTATTATTATTTATACTTTTTTTATTTTTTTATTCGTTTATCGTAAGGTATAATTTATTTATTTATTTATTTATTTATTTATTTATTTTTATTTTTTTGGTATGCGTTAATAAGGAATTTTTGCGTATTTTTTTCGTTTTTTTGTTTAAAACACCGAACATACATGCCTTATACTTTATGTACAGCCTAGAGTTTTTTCAGTCGTTACTTTGTTTCAAAGAGAGTCATGAGATGAATGCGTGAATTATCCTTTCGTTTCCTATGTCCTCGTCCTTCTCCTATTTTTTATTTTTTTCTCTTTCTCCTTTATATTTCTTTAGAATCGACTCGATGAATCGTCCGTGTCGAGCGAGAAACGAACGACCGGACACAAACGCGGGTCGCGTTTCTCGTTCGACCCTTTCTTCCCTTTTTTCATTTTTTTTCTTTTTGTTATCTTTTATTTTCTTCTATATGATTGGCTAACGAATCCGTCGGTTTCGTCGTTTTCGTCTTGGTCCAACAACGTTCTCCTGGCTCTCGAATACTACAGCTAGCGAAACGACGAAATCGCAAACCACAACCACGCTGTTACAATAGCTACAACGTGTTCTCTTCAGTTTCTTAGTTTTCTTCTTTTTCACCTATATAGTCAAGGATCTCCTCCTGTCGCAACGGAACTGTATTAATCAGATATAATACGAGAAGATACCTCGATAGTCGCGCGCACGACGCTCATGGACAATCTGCGAAAAAATTATTCAAAAGAGGAGGGACTGGCGTTCATCGTGTCGTCGTCAGAGAAATCCTCTTCCCTCGGATCATCAATCTTTTCCGTTTCATTCTTTTTTTTTTCCTTCTTCTTCTTCTTCTTCTTTTCTCTTCAACTACTTTTATTTTTCTTTCGCAAAAAACAGATAACATTCTAGACACGCTAACGTCGTCGTCCGAAACGATCGATAAAAGCTTTAAAAATTCGTGTAATCCCTGAAAAAAGTACGAGCGAACAATCTAACGTGCTTCTCCCTCCGGTTGGTCGGACCCCGTTCGAAGTTCTCCCCGGTCGACCTGAATCGACCTTGTCATCGACTCGTTAGGATTTCATCTAATTCCATCTAAGTTTTCTCGTCGCCATGAGGAAAACACACACCGTACCGGAGACGCGCGGAGAATTTTTGTCGAGGAAGAAACACACCCGGTGCCCCGAGTCCTGAACCGGCGAAAAGATTCGAGTGAATGTTTTCCCCGCGAGGAAGAAATTCTACGAACGCCGCCGCTAAATAGTTTGCCTCCCGTTATTATTTTTTTCTTAGTTTTTCTTTTTTGTTTCATCTACTAGAGATAGAAAAATCGCATTCGTATCAAAATTGTGGTGGGCCGTTGCCGCGCGTAAGAAAAAACTGTTTTTTGCACTTCGGTAACCGAGTCGAGAGCAAGCGCGCGCGTACCTATACAAAGTACAGTGATCCCCGTTCGTCGCTGAATAATTTCTGGCTAAAAACATTCTCGTGATCGACGAACAAACCCGGCTCGAAAGCTTCATATTTTTTTTTACACGGCCCGTCGAAGCCAATTTCTTAATTGACGACGAACCAACATTTTCGTTCTCCTAATTTTCTTTTCAAGACCGAACTACAACAAAAAAAAGACAAGAAAGAGCAACATCTTTTTTTCTTTTTCTTTTTCTTTTTCTTTTTCTTTTTCTTTTTCTTTTTTAACCCTCCCGTTTCCTTCCCTCCCTTCGTCCGCCCCTATTCGTTTTCTACCGAACGCCAGCCTCGAAATAACCGAGATTAGAGAAATATTGTCGCCTCGTGAAAAAACGCCACCTATACGCGCGCCAACAAAAGTCTTGGCTCGTTCTCGTTTTCGCACACGTTCGTAATGACCAAAAATATATATGTGTGTGTATATATATATAATATATCATTCCTTATATAATTATGTTGCTCCTTACGAGTTAAGTAATGTTAGTAGTAGGTAATAAGTGTTTTTCTTCTTCTTCTTTTTTTTGTTTGTTTGTTTGTTTTGCGTTAGGTAGCTTTTACATCGACAGAGGAAAATATACGTTGTTTGCAATTAGTCGGCAATTTGTTCTCCAAAATGTTCTCCCCTGGTGTGTCGAAAAAAGTGTTTCAGCGGCCAACGTTAGCGCGCGCGCGTTAATCGGCCGGGAAACCCCGCGGAAAATTCATCGCGCGCTTCTCCTTTTGTTCTTTTCCTTTTTTAAATTCTTTTACCTAACGTGTATCTTTCCTACGGACGCGTGCACGCGCGGACTCGTGTTTACATACGTGCTGCTTTCGTGTGTGTGGGTGTGTGTCTGTATATGATGTGTTAGTCTGAATTTTCACCATGGAAATCGCCATAGATCATCGTCTTGACAACGACCTCAATGACATCCACGCGCTTATGTAAGGTGTACGGTACCAAGTGTTTGTGTATGAATGTATGTGTGTAGGTGGGTGTGGGTGTGGGTGTGTGTGTGTGTGTGTTCGTGTACGAGTTTTGTACAATAACATCGCATCGTGTCTCGTTTCCGTTTCTTGCGTTCTGTTCGAATCGAAATATCGGTATAGTCGAAAAAAAGGATCCGGTACGACCTACCGTCAGCTGGACGGTGATCGACTGCCGGATACATGCAACTGATGGAATCGTAGTGGGTTCATGGATGGTTGGATAGCGTTTTCACGCATATTTTTGTTCATTTTTTTCTTTGTTTCGTTACTCGTTTCTCTTTTCCTGAACGTTTCCTGTCTTTTAATTCGCCTCGCGACGTTCGAGGGGCTTCCGGATGGAAAGGGCAGGGTCAGGCTAGGGCCACACTACCATGTTCGTGCCACGTTTCGCGTTCCGTCGAAACGTCCCTCCCGCCCCGTCCCACGCACCCGACACGGACACACACAGGAGGTGTACCGGCTCGCCTTTCGTGACCTTCTCCACGAAACGGTCGCGTTCGCTTTCACGAGTGGACGCGGCGCGTGCTGCTCCATTTCCGGTTCTTTGTTTGGCAACGACAGCGTCCACGGGGAGACCGCCGATTATCGAGCACGTCCACGGAAAAGGAGGAAAACGCGGAGCGTGCAAACTCCCGAAGCGAAAGGCGAATATAACCCCGGCCGTCCGTGGCGTGGCGGTGCGCAAAACGCCGCAACACCGGGCGGGAATCGGCTTACCGTTATTGTAACGAATCGTTCGCCACACTCTCGTGTTTTACTCTATACTTTACTGATCAACGATACCGACTTTTTTTTCCTACTGCTCAACGGAGTCTTCCATAGTGATCACGGGGCCGCGTTGCTCCGCCGACTGTTGGCTGTTGGCTTGCTCGTTGCCGGACCTGTTGCTTCCGGTACCGTAACCCCGCTGCAGCTGTACAACCAGTCCGCTCACTGCACCATACTCCTTTTGTTGTTGCTGTTGTGGCTGCTGTTGTTGCTGCTGCTGTTGCTGCTGCGGCTGCGACTGCGGCTGCGGCTGCGGCTGCGGCTGCGGCTGCGGCTGCGGCTGCGGCTGCGGCTGCGGCTGCGGCTGCTGCTGCGACTGCTGCTGCGGCTGAATCTTCTGGCTCGAATGATCTACTATAAGCTTACTATCACAGGCACTTTTTTTGTCAGTTGATACGGCGTAGAGATTTTGTAAGTCCGGGTAATGATTCTGTTGCTGTTGCTGTTGCTGCTGTGGCGACTGCTGTATGGTCAGAGTCTTTCTGTCGCGATCCTCCTGCCCACCGTTGTGAACCTCGCGCTCCCTGCTGCTACGATCGATCCTCGAGTCACGGGTACTGTCCTCGTCCCTGCTCCCGGCTCTCGACACCGAGAGCGGAGTCGGAGGCGAGGCGAGTCGATCACTGCCGTCGTCGCCGCGACCCCGTTCCGACGGCGACGGGCTCAGATCGACGGTGGGCACGCGTTCCGGTCTGTCCGGGACTGATCTCGAGGCAGTCGATGGTCCCCTGTAGCTCTCGTCCTCGCTGCTGTCCTGAGTCAGCCTCGGCACCGGCGTTCTCCTCGAATTCCTGCACAGCTGATCGATCAACGCTTTGCTCCTCATCGTTTCCGGCAGTTGCTGCTGTTGCGAGGAAGCTTGCTGCTGCTGCTGTGGCTGCTGTTGCTGTTGCTGCTGCTGCTGCTGCTGCTGACTCCTCGTCTCGGTCATTGCCCGCTGGTCCCTTGGAATGCCCGTCTCGAGACTCGACCTGATCAAATTGTCCAAGAAACTACCATTCGCACCCGAACCGTCGTACAAACTTTCCGACACCTCCCGCGGTGTCTTCGTCATCGGCGTGCCACGAGAGTTTGAGGTGCCCGGCGACTCGGTGGTTGCCACCGTCGCACTGATTCCGTCCCGGTCTCGTTGCTGTTGCTGCTGCACCATAGCCGCGCTCCTCTGCTGTTCTTGCAAGCCGCGAATCCTACTGGACGCGAAGTACTGCTCCGGTAGGATGGTGGGAACGTTCGCCGCGCCCGCCATGAACGGCGTCGGCATGAACGGTGTCGGGCTCCAAAAGTTGAACGGCGCGAACGGCAAGTGGGGCATACCCTCCATGAACGGCGGCATTTTCAGTCCGTTGGGGCCTGGAATACCGGCCGGTGGCGTAAAAGGTTTCTGCGGTTTCAATTGCGGCTTCTTGTCGGCTGTACCGGGTCGTATGTTCGCGGCCGCCGCAGCGGCAGCCGCGGTCGCGGTCTCTTTCGTCTTGTCGTCCGACTGCTTCTGGTCCCTGAAACGAACGAGCGAAAACGCCGGATGAAGCATAGTCTCGTTTTACGGAAGGAAACGCGGGGCAGAAACGTACCTCTTTCTCGGCCTCATCAGATGCCGTTCCTTCACTTTGTACTCAAGGGTAGAGTGCGGCACGCCGTAATAACTGCCTGCGCGATGCACGCTCATCTCGCCCCGTTGAACCGCGCGCACAGCCTCGACCAGACTGTCCCTGTCGTAGTTCCTGTATTTGCCGCGTTTCGGTCTGGTTCCCTTGCCGCCTGTCGCGGGCTTCTGTTTGTTCGCCTCCTGGGTCTGCTGCGGCTTCGACTGCGACTGGGCCGGCTGCGTGGTCGGCTGAGGCGGCGTGTACCGACCCCTCTTGAACGGACTCGGGTCCGCCATCATAGTCTGCTGCGGCTGCACCACTCCCGCCGGCTGGCATCCAGGAATTCCAGCCGCTGCTACCGCCGACTGACCCTCTTGGAACTTGACGCTGATGCTCTTGGCGATCACGTCGCGGAAGTTCACCGCTACCGTCTTGCCGACCAGCGAGTTGGTCGGGCTGCTGGTGCCGGAGAAGGCCGGGCTGGCCCGCTCGAGGAGGCCCGGGCTGGAAGCGGCAGCCGCGGCCGCGGCCGCGAAACTCTGCGCGAACGCGGCCGAGGTCGGCTCCCCGTTCTTGCTGGAACATCCGGGCGTGCTCGCAGGCTTGTAGGACGGAATCTTCAGAATCGCTCTGCCTTGAGCGCTGTCGCTCGCCTCCTCCTCGATATTCGGATTAAAATCGTCGTTGGTGATCGGGCCGCGTTGCTGCTGCTGTTGCTGTTGCTGCTGCTGTTGTTGTTGCGACTGCGTCTGCGTCTGGGTCTGCGACTGATGGTGATGAAGCTGCTGATGCGGTGGCTGCGACTGGTCCCCGTTTACGCTCTTGTTTAGCCTTTTGTCTTCGCTCATCAGCCTTCTCATCACCTCTGGAATGCGATAATCTTGCGTTTCCATGCCTGCGAACAACACGCGTGTCTTCCGTTTCAAAAACAGCGTGCTCCCAAAGTGCACTCGAAATCTGGCCGTTTCGTTTGCGCCCGGCGAGCATTTATCTCGAAGCCGGATTAGCCGGCGAGAACCGTTTACGAAGTTAAGCGAAGTTCCGTTCGGAAGGTGGAAAAAGGTGTCGGCGACCCGTCGACCGGGGCCTGGCTTCTATCGATTTCCGAAGACCTACTACCTCGTAATATACTTTTCGACTTTCGTCTCGGCCCTCTAGCGTTAGACTAGTTGCTCAGTCAGCGAACGAAATGACCTAACGTCCGTGTCTATCGGAAATAACCCGAATCCCTTTGCCCCGATAGACGCGAACCCTCGCGACCGTTAATACCCGACGACGACTACGGGCGGCATACCTACGTATCCATCGAATCCGTCGATTCCGTGAACCGGTAATCGTTATCAAACTATCGGATAGATAAAGCCGAGTCTCTTACCCTTGAATGGCGCAGCCGCCGCGAGCATCTTTTGTATGTACGGACCGATGTTCGCGTGTTCGAGCCCTGGCCATTCGCCTCCTGGCTCGTGTCCTCGTTGGAGCAACGTTCTCAGGGAGTCACCGCCGCTTCCCTCCAAGGCGGAGAACCTCACGAGATCTTCCAAGGACAACAGTGGTTTCAGCAAAGCTTTCTCCACTTCCTTCTCCTCTTCGGCTCCGGACAGTTCCTTGTCGTCCACCTGTTAAGAACATTTCCTTTCTAGCGTTTTCTGCACACCCTGACCGCGGGAACAGATTCGAATATGGATTATTCAATAGCGATGCCCTCTTGAGGGGCACTTTTTTTTTTTTTTTGTTTTTTCTTTTGACTTTTGTATGCGTGTATGTGTGTAATCTGTATATGTATACGCGAGTGTCTGTGTTGTAAACCATGTGTCTGTTGTTCAGGTAAGTTTACTTTTCTTTCGTCGAATGCAATATGACCAAGCGTCATGCAGGGAATTTGCCGGAAAGATTTGCTCGCGAAAAAGCGTTACAACGTACGTACATCGAACAAAATAAATCGGAAAAAGAACACGGTAGCCTCTCCGCTTTTATCGTCACCGTTTCTCCGCGCGAAACAGAAAGAGAAAGGCAAAGTCGAAAATTGAGAACCAGCTCGACAAATGTTTTTACTCCCCGACGAGCAACGACGGTCCCCGATGCTACGCGCCAACACTTACCTGAAAACACATGCATTCGAAACCAAAAAAGAGAGGGAAAAAAAGAAACAGATCTATCGAAACTGAACTACCCGCGCTTCTTCTAGCGACACCAGCTCGAACATCGTTAAAAAGAAAATCAATTATCGACGGCTAATTATCCAGTAATTTATACGATTTCGAAAAAAGCCACGCCACGTGTGAGCATGCCTTGCTAAAAAAAAAAAAAAAAAAAAAAAACATAGTCGTGTGTACATGTTGAACTAACGTAGCTTCGTTAAAAAAAAAAAGAAAAAGAAAAAGAGACAACTACGAATGCAACTTCCTGACATTCCATTGAAATCGGCAATCGATGCTGAAGCACGATCGTCGCTTCTAAACACATCGAGGATGCACAGTGTGTCGAGGTTCAACAAGCGTATACCGGTGACCACGGAATTCGAAGGATCTGTTAACCAGCCGCGAACGGATAAATAAAATGAGAAAAAAAAGGTTCGCCCAATCCAAGAAGAATCTTCCTCTCGATCGTTCCGCAAAACTTACCTCGAGTCTTGCAACCTCGCCAAGACCAAGCGGCCGCGTGTTAAACTACAAAAATAGTGAGACAAAGGAAACAAAGAGTTAAACAGCCCATGCAAAGAAAACATTCGACACTACTGAGCATCACGGCAATCGACGATGAACCGCGTGAACCGACATTCATTTCTGTTTCTGTCGAGGCGCCCAATATCTCCTCCAGCTCGTCGTTCATTCTCGTTTAACTTGCTCGTCAACGACGAGGAACAACGGACGCTCGAACGATTGCGCTCCTTCGACGTTCGGTCCACGCGAGTTCTACGATCGCCGTGGCAGAGGTATGTTTTGGGGAAGCTCCATTCGTTCTTCCTAACCAAAACCACATTTAGATACAAATGGGCACGGTATTTAGTCGCGGATCAATTATCGAGAACCATCTATATCTCCTTCCTCGTACCGTATCGTATCTCTTTAACCGTGTTGTCTTTGGATACATCAATTGTTCAAGGAAAATCACGTCCAAAGGCGTATCTCTTCTCTATCGACGATCAAATTTTTCTTTTCCTCGTATCGTCGGATAATTTACGATCAACGATGATGGAACGAGCGGCGAACCTGAGCAGCAAATCGTTTCGAATCGTGGAAATACCGTATAGAGAGGTAAAAACGAAGACCGTAAAGTTTCTCCGTTCGAACGCGGCAACTAGACGGAAACGCTAAACACTGAACCGAACAAATGAAATATAACGTGAAATTCGATTCCTCCTGTCGTCGCTGACACGATTTCTAAGCGACCGAGAGCCATCGAGAAGGAAACTCGCGCTACCGGTGCCAGAAGAAGCGTGGTTTCGAATCGTGCTGTTTCCCTCGCTCGAGTAAACTACATCCACGTGTCTCGGTCTTTGCCAATTCTCAATTCTCAATTCTCTGTGAGGGACATACGTCTCCAATTGTACACGGAGTTATCGTCGATTACGATACAGTATATATCGTATCGTATCGTATCGTATCGTAGTCATCATCATCACGCTTGTCCTCTCTCCCTTTCTCTCCCTCTCTCGCGCGCTTTCTCTCTCTCGATTTTCTTTTGTTCTGTCCCCAAAACCTACCTCATCCACTTGCGGGGGCGGAGTGGTCGCGGAGGCGTTTTGGGTCGTATTTGGTGGTGTTGTAGTAGTAGTAGTAGTAGTAGTAGTGGTGATGGTGGTGGTGATGGTGGTGGTGGTGGTGGCTGGGGCGCCGGGCTGGTGAGGGTGTGAGTGGGTGCTAGTCAGGGACGCGTCCCTTTCGCGTTCCATCGTAAGCTTGTAGACCTTGTTGCGCAGGGTGCTACGCGGTATCCCGTAGATCACGGCCGCCCTTCGTGTACCAAGCTTGCCGCTCTGGATATCCCTGAGCGCGGCTTGCAGCTCCTCTTCGGTGTACGTCCTCCGGCCACCCCCGGCACCCACCACGGGGACACCACCGGCACCTGCCACGGCCGCTGCGGCCGCCACCGCCGTCACTGGCCCGGTCATACGCGGTTTCGCTCGATAACACGAACTGAAACACATTTCACCCCGTTTCTCCTGTTAATTATTCAAATTACGGATCCAAAAGTGTCGAAAGCACGATATATAAAAAGTTACGTTGAAAGAAATAGATATTAATTGGCCAACCACAGTCAGAAATATCGACGTAACCGGGTCGGTTTATTCGTTACGTTTCGTAGCCGCAGACTCACGTGCATAGGTGGTTGGTCGATTGAGGAATCGTTAGCACACGGCGTGTAGTCGGCGGCCACGTGGCCGGCGTGGTACGCGCACGTGTTCCGCACGAGAAACGAATCGATCCGAGGGCGTCGTTCCGTTAGCACTTTGATCTCCGGCTTTAGTTAGAGTTTAGGTGCATTAGTAGGAATTTCAGCTACCAAATCCAAGCAGGCGATTGCTGTTACGCAACTCAGACGTTTCTCGAGCGTTTGGGTTTCATCGAACGATCCGCGCCACCCCTTTTTGTAATTGAATTTACAGGTTCAAAAATATAACATTCGTTCGTATTCTTCTTTATTTTCTTCACGATTTCTGGGAATTTTATGAATCTTCACTACTGTCCGAATATTATTTCTTTTTTTTTGTGTGGATAGGCGATAGAGGTAATTGTCGTTAGGTCGCTGGGTAGCAGCTTCTAATTTCGAGCGTACTCGCGTGGTTTCGACGCCGGGCTATCTTATCGTTAATTACGAGGGGGCGCATGCGCGGGCGCGATCCGAGACCCTGCTCCCGTCTTCTTTTCTCCAGCGCTCCCGTCCGCCCGTCGATCTTTCTCGCGCCCGCCGCGGCGCGCCGTACGACACGCGAGCAAGCTTACTTACTTTCTGCCTTCGATGTGTCAGGAGGTGCAGATTACGGTGGACTAATAATAGACGACGATAAAAATTTGACGCGCAAAATGTTCCGCGGGGAAAACAGCGAAAACACGAGGGCAACGTACCGCCGACACGCTTCGCGACTTTGACTTCGCCGCTTCGTTGTCTACCCGTTTGTCGCGCTCCTTCGTCCGTCGTCTTTTGTTAGGGGTACGCGGAAGATCTTGTTTTGTTCTTATACCATTTTCTACGATTCGACGTAAAAAGCCGACAACCGAAACTCTGGTGTTCGCCAGACATTGTCTCGAGACCCATGGGGCCAGGATCGAGAGCGCCGAAATTTCTATTCCGTTCATGGAAACATTGAACTTACGCTTCCAAGTGAAAACGCTTGGTTTCATGGATTTTTCGTCGAACCGGCCGGTCAACGATGCGCGACGATAGTATTAGCTTGAATTTTGAACGAGGACCGTCCGATTTCTCTTCCGTTCATCTTCGATTAACTTTCACGGCCGATTCGGACGCGCACGGTTTCTCTTTGTAATTTTCGAGTCACCCTTTGGAACAGACGCGCGAGCGATCCTGGCGAACGATAGCCACACGAAACTGAAACGAAACGTTTCGAGCGTTTTCATTGGATAATTTCGAATTATTAAGCGCGCCTCGAACGCGAACGCATTGTTCGAAGCAAAGGACGAAAAACGTTACGGACTCTCGAGTGAATTTTCGTAACGAGTGGCTCCGCGTGCGACGAGACGCGCGACGGAAAAATCGTCAAACAAGCGGACAACGAACGAGAAACTTTTTAATTACCACTTTATACGAGCCGCGTCGAACGTGTACACGCACCGGGAATCGCGTTTAATAATACAACTTTTACATAATGCAAGAGTGTCGAACACGGATCGCAAGAACCTTTTTGCTCGTTCGAACGATAATCACGGAGTCATTGTACGGCGCGATCGTCCTGCTCCGAACGCAGTACCGGTCGCTCGTTTTCGACGATCGAATCTGTTCTGGTCGCACGGAATGCGATCGGGCGACGCTTTCCTTTGCTCGTGCGGAATGCAAATACCTATATATCAAAGATAGCTTCGTTTCGCCACGAGGTGTAAAACGAGTAGCGCGATAACACCGGCACGAATCGACGCGCTTCTTGTTCCGGTTACCAAGCGTCGTCGAACGAATTTCGTTTCATCGAAGAGATGTTCCGTGATCGGTGCATCACGGCTTACAACGGCGTTGTATAAAAAGTAAGAAGTAAGAAGTAAGAAGTAAGAAGTAAGAAGGAAAGAGGACATCGGTTGGTTACTTACTTGAAGATGCTCTTGGGGTCGATAGCTGCCGTCATCCTTAGAGGTATTTTCTGTTGTTCCAGCAAAGATATGTTGTTGTCCTGCGACAAAAAAGGAAAGGGTATCGTTGGCGTAAGCGTCGAGCTGGCGTGCTGGCGTTTCGAGAACGGTAAAGAGTACGTATAAAACGCAAACGAATATCGATGTCCACGCACCAGTTGAGGCGGCATGGCGGCAGGAGAAGGAAGCGAGTCTACACAACCCACGCCAGAAGGAATGCACGTACCTGAGAATTTTTCGGTTTGGCCGAGAGATCGAGCGGTTGATCGACGGACGCTCCGGTGTCCTGATGAGGCTGCACCCCGACGAGAGGCGGCTCCCTCGGTGGCAGACACCACTGCGGCAACAAGGTGGGGTAGGTGCTGGTGAGCGCCGCGGCGACCACGGACGCCGCCATCGGGTCCACCTGGACCGACATCGGTGACTCGGCCGATCGCGAGCTGCTGCTGCTGTCGCTCTGCGGGCTCTGCAGGATCCGACATCGAGCGTTACGTTCGTCCAACTCGTCATTGGTCGACGAGACACGCGAGGAAAGGAAGGAACTGATTACCACCGGCGTGGGAGGGAAGAAACGTGCTCGTCGGGGATAAAAAGGAACATAGACCCGTCGACGCGGCCGCCGCCGGGACAAATCGAATCCTGATCAAATTCGCTTTTCGCGCACACGGCCCACCCTCGTGAAACTTTTATAAGCCAGTCGCGTCAAAGCGATCAAAGCTACCGGCTTTCGATGGACCAAGGCGGCCGCTACCTTTGCGCGAATTAATCAAAAATTGAACGTTTCGTATCCTCCGTATCGAAGGATCGGATCGCGTGTCGCTATACCCAACACGCGCCGGACCATCCTCGTTCTATAATACTACTTCTTCTCGATACGATGAATTATGCGCTCTGAAGAATATCGCGCCGCGACCGGCTGATGCATTTTCGCGCGACGCGCCGACGACATCGGGCTGACGGAGCCGAAATAAATTATTCTCGGTTCGCTCGTTCGCTCGATGTAACGTCAGCGTGGTGCGCGCAACCGGGTCCGGATAAATGGAGCGAAATGAAGGAATTCATGTGTCGCGTAGATATATATATATATATATTTAGATTTATATATCGGTCTTGTACCGGATGTATATACTTACGAGGGGTGGCTGGTCATCGTGTGGTAGTTTGCCGTCCAAGCAAAAGTAACATTTGTCCAACGGCTTCCAGTCTTCTGGCGGTGGGCTGGTGCGACGACCTCCGACGAGAAACGACGCGACCGTGCTCCTGCTAGCTAACGGGTCAACCTCCCGACACGGTAACCCTGACCTGGTCCCATCCGAATCCGTGGCCGGTGTTGACAGTGCCGTTGCTCCGCTTCCGACGCTCGGCGCTTCTTGCAACTCCTCCTCTTTTTTCACCCTCAGCAAGCCCTGCGTCACCGGTGTCCGCTCCAACGCAACTTCGTCCGTTCGTTCCTGCGATACCGATCAAAATTTACTCGTCCGAACTTTGCAAAATTTCTAGGAGAAAAGGAAAAAGAAAAATGTGGAAAACAAACCTTGGTCCCTTCCGTATCGGTAGCGTTGGCGATCGGATAATCCCGTGCCGCTCGATCCTTCTCCCTTCTGAGAGGACTGGCGGGCCTGTCGACGCTTTCGTCGAGCTTCAGCCGCTTCTCCGCCTCGCTCAAACCCCTTTCTTCCTCTTCTTCCTCGTTCTCTTCGACGTCCTCTCTGTCGTCCGTGGTCTCGGCGTCGTTTTGCCGGCGTTTGCGTCGCCGCCTGGTCGGGATCGTGGTGGTGCCGGTGGTCATGGTGGCCGGGACGGTGCTCGCGGACGCGATCGTCGCGATCGTGCCGGTCGCCGTACTGCTGATGGTAGCGATGCTCGCGGCCGTGACCGTCGTCGACGGATCCGCTGTCTTCGCCGCCGACGTCGGCTCGTCCCGCGCGACACCGTTCGCAAACTCTGCCTCGCCGACCTCGACCTTTATCTCGTCCGGCCTGAGCCGGCGCGACTCCTCCGACTGTTGTTGCTGTTGATAATGGCGATGGTGGTCTTGAACGGAGGACTGAAGGTGATGGTGGTTCTGCAGGTGATGCCTCTGCAGGCTTTCCTGCTTGACCAGGCCCGTGCTCGTCGCCGTGATCGTGGTAGTCGTTGCCGCTGTCGCTGCTGCTCCCGTGGCCGTTGCCGGGGCTGGCGACGGCGTCGTTGTCGTCGTTATCGTTGTGGTTAACGAGGAGGACGCAGGATGAAGCGAACGCGGCCCAATTTGCTCCAGGCTCCCGGGCACCGGGTCGCAGGGCGACGAATACGCCGGGTAAAGCCGGTGGTGGGGCTGTGTCGTCGCTGATTCGCTGCTGCGAGTACCGCTGTACAGGGTGTCCTGATATTGCTTCCATCTCCTACGGCCCATCAACTCCTCCGCTACTCGTTCCAGACCTACGACACCACCGTAACTACATCAAACAATGACAAGGGCCGCTTATCTTTTTACGAATTCCGATCGAAACCGAATCGCCGTTGCTCGAAACTTTAACCCGATGCAGCTAATATTATAACGAGAGAAGCTCCGAAAGCTTGCTTATCGTTAGCAATAATTGGATGATTCTCGATCGTACACACGCACAGAGAACCTCCAGCGGGAGTATAAACCGATTTCCTAACCCTAGCGCGCTTTGACTCTGGCTTTGGTTTCGAGCGCAAGCGGATCAGGGAAAAGCGAGTTTCTCGCGCGAGATCCGCCGACCGCGATAACTCCGACGCGTTACGTGGATGTCGGAATCACCAAAATCGCATGTTCGGGAAACCGAGCGGACGCGGTGGTTTTTCGAAGGACGCGGTGCGGTGCGGTGCGGTGCGGTGCGGCGCGGTACTATCACGCACGTCCTAGAAATCTTACGGTGTGTCGCAAGCAAGAAAATTGCGGCCAGCAAAGTTCAAATTGCCGGTGCAACGCTTCTCCCTTTCTCCTTCCTAAACGAATCGCGAATTTTCCTCGATGTTTCAAAGTTTCTCGGACAAACGTGTGGAGGATACGGTACGATATATTTGGAAAAGGTTGAATCGCCACGCTGGCAATTCGTAACGCTCGTCGCAGTGGCTAACGATAGACGCGTCGATAAGAGAATTTTTTCCCTTCCTTATCCAAAGGCCGAACAGTCGAGCGTTATCGTGGCAACATGACGTACCTCGTTGCTGCTGCTACGAAAGCTTTCGCGAAACTCGAGTTTCATACGGGGCTCAGCAACGAGGCGACGTCGAATTTTTCATCCTCGAAATAAATATTCAACGCGCTCGAAACAACGAGCTACGATTGTACCGTTCGACCACGCTCGCTTTTCCTTAGCGATCGATGTCGCGATGAAACTACTACCGACTCCTATTTCGGAGTCGAGCGACGAAACAAACGCGTGACAACGTGAAAAACGCGCGATAAGCGGAGACACGCCAACCCGAGGAAAAATCCACGCGATTTTCTTTCTTTCCTCGACGACCGTCTGAAAACCTACCTAACGTATCCGCTGGCTGCACGTACTTGTTCGCTTCGTACGAGACTCGAAATTGGGCCGCAAACGTGTTTTGTCTTGCTAGAGCGTCGCTCTGAATGCGTCAATTGATTCTAAACAGACACCCGGTACGGTGGCACGCGTCCCGCAAATGCACCATAACTGTCACGCCATTTGGTCGTCGCGTGTGCCACTGCTACACACCGACCTACCAATGCACCTAAATACATTTACATGTGTACGTGGAACTCGCGTGCGCAAGAAGATCGAGCGCGTTGGCAATTTTTCATAGCTGCCACTTTTATTTCTCACCGAATTGATTTTGTCCTACGGCCAGCCTGGTTTGCTTGCGCCGATCAAAGCCAAACTACCGTCTCCTCAAATTTTTCCTTCTTTCCAAATTTTTCCCAATTCCTCCAGACTTCCATCTTATGCCGATCCTACTTTTCGCAGGGGATAAAACTGTTCTCAACCTACAAAGCGGATCGTTGAGATCGTCCAATTTGTAGAATTTCATTTATAGACGTATTAATCGCACCTCAGCACGTTTCGCTCGTTAATTAAACGCTCAGGTCGCGGAGACATTGCGTGTCATTAAAAAAAAAAAAAAAAAAAAAAAAAAATACATATCCAGAACATTTATATTTTGTCGTTGATTCGATGATACGTAACGCGCGACGAACGTGGTCGATTATTCGCGGACGAAAAAAAATGTGGATAAAGAAGGCGCGGGTGGGATCGATCGGGAACCCTGAATTAACGCTCGCTTAGTTGTAAAAGGAGCGCGCGCAATGAAAAACATCTGAATAAATTATTATTGTTTGTCGAACGTTTCGAGCGACACACAGCGAACGCCCCCCTCGTGGTAGCAGTCCATCGTTGTGTCCGTACGGCCATTATTTAAACGCTCTACTTCCACGCAGCTTATCAAATACAGGTATAATGCCAGTTTGCGGAAACGCGAACTGGATCTGCGTCGTGCCACCGCCGCGACGTATCTGCTTGCACGCGTTCCTGTCAGAAAAACGTATGACATTACGGTCAGGGCTGACTTTATACCCGGCCAGGCTTTAAACCTAACTCGACCGGAACGCGTTACTTCTTTTTCCAACCGATTATACCTTCGATTCCATGATTGTTTTCGGGACACGCCGTTCACCTTGTTTTGGCAAATACTAATTCGCTCAGCTTCGGATCGCAAGTGGGCGTTACCGCAACAATTATACCGCTTTGCCCGGTAGAATCGGTACCAGAGTATCCGAGTAGCTAAATAATCTCAATGCTTAAAATATCTAAATATCCAAGTACGCATCCAAATTCCTAAATGACAAAATATACGAGTACCGAACTGTCCGACAGTCCACGAATCTATACTACACCTGAATGCCAAAATAAACCGCGTTCCAAGTATCCAATTATCGAGACACAGGCTCGATGGAAAGCGAAGTAGTAATCAATCGGTGTTCCGCGTAAGTAGTACTCGTGTGTGTCATGTCGATTCGTTCGCGAGAAAAACGTGACGCGGGTATAATGGTTCTCGCGTTAGCCTCCGGTAGATTTTAATAATGCATCGATAAGGAGAACGTACAAATTGCACGAGTTAACGCAATCGGCGTAACTCGTTAATCGACGCGCTAAGAAAATCTCGAACTTCTTCGTAAAACGATGCGAGCGTACACAGCCAAGACAACCACCGCAATTATACGAATCATCATCTCGCGGGAACGTGCGGACGTCAAGGCTGCACGGTGAGTCATGAAAATCTGTCCAGAATAAGGCGATCGTTACACGAAATTCATTTTCCTTTTTTTCCCCCTATCCCCCCTCCCCGATCCCCTTGATTTCGCGTTAAATTTAGCCTGGTTTCGCGATGACGTCAAACGCAATTCATCCGTCGGTGCGCGAACAAAAGAAACGCGGACCGTACGAAGAACGAGAGCGATTTCTTGTCCGCGATGAAATTAAGCGTAATTCGTTTCCCTTGTACGAGATTCGTCGAAAAACACCGCGAAAACAATTGCTTTGTCTTCGGTGTTAATCGTGGCGCACTACGGTCGGCGTACTTTCGATACCATACGCCGCTCGGCAAAAGGAATTCCCCTGTTTTTCTTGAAAAGGCTCGATTAACGTTGCCAGAGTCCGGCGTAATCCGATGAAGGTGTCTGTCTGCTGGGTCGAGTGGGCGTCGAAACGCGCGGATTTCAGGAAAATCCGCGACGGCGGGGCGTACGGTGTAACGTAACGAAGAAACGGAAACGGCAACGGCTCGGGGACGGGAGACGCGTCTATTGCAAGACGTCTCCCTAATGACGTAAACTGCACCGAACCCCGAGCCCCGAGCTCCGAGCCAGGGTGAATTTATCCGGGCGGCTGGTAACGGGGCAAAAGCGTTTTCATCCGGTCGCGGCCGTTTCCAAAAACTTGTACCGGAGGGGGAAAAAACACGCGAGTAGCGCGCTCGAAGATGGAAAATCTCTGTATCGTCGAGCTTCCTTCGAATCGTTACCCTCCCCGTGCGCCTCGTGCGCCCCGTTCGCCTCGTCTTCCTATGACTTGACATTTTCCAGCAAACGCTCGATCGGCTAAGGAGGGCCATTCTTCTCTCGTTGGATATTCACGGTGAGCAAAGTTCGAGTCCTTGATCGATTCCAGAAGTAATTAGACGGTTGGCGCGCCTTTGGATGAAATTCCAGCAGGAGACGCCGAACCAATCTTATCTGGCGTGCCATTTAAGAAGAGCAAGGAAGTAGGGCAGATGACCACGCCCGGGATTAAGGCGAACGACGACGCAGACACTTGGCACCAGGGGCTTTTCTAGCCTGTAAAACGACGATTCCGCGGCTCTTTCGAGGTTTTCAATGCTCGGAAACGAGCTCGTCGAGTATCGTAAATTGCTACGAAACTGTCGTCGACCTTCAACGATACTCGACCGCACCAAAGGGACAGATTCTTTTTTTTTTCTCTCTCTCGAAGGGAGAGAAAGAGAACAGAATCAAAAGCAAAGTTATAGCATAATAATAAGTGGTGGTAGCTCGTTCTTTTAGATAAATGGAGGATAAATGGAGAATCAAAAGGAGGAAGATTCGAGAACGAAGGAGAGAATCGACTACTTTCGACGGGTGTCCTCGGCGAATCGAGGATATAGCGGCACCATTCTTCAATTCTAAATCGAATGGCCTCGGGCCCCGTCCGACCAATGACAGAGCCGCAATTTTAGATCCCAAGCGCGCGCGCTATATTTTCCCCCCCTCTTTCAAAACGGTTCTCAAGTCTTGGTGTTCATTCCCTTGGTCCCGTCACTAATCGTCGGCCCGTTTCGACCAATGGCAATCCGGTTTAGACGAGAGTAGAAGGTTAGGAAATGGGTGGTCGGGCATGGTGGGGCCGCAGCTGGCTCTCACGACGCACAAGGCTATCCTTTGTCCGAAACTCGCTTGCGATTCGCCTGTGCCGCCTCGCTAAGCCTTCAGGACGATAATAACGAAATAATTGCGATAACGATCCACGTCGCCGGACGATACCTACGTTACACTTTTCTTTCTCTTTCTCTTTCTCTTTCTCTTTTTCTTTTTCCTTTTCTTTTTTCAACCGGCCACGAAATGCGCTCGAGTTACGAAATTTCCTGCTCCGACACCGGCGCAGGTTTAAACTCCGAATAAAAAGTGCAATTGAAACACACAATTGTTGTTGCGAGTTGAACGCGTTGCAAAGAACTTGGGTTCGAAAGACTCGCGTACGCAACCGAGCAAGGGCGGAAGGTGGAGGGCGAGCGGGGAGAAATATTCTTATAGTCGGTCGCCTACTCGAAGAGTTATCGGCGTCGCTTTGTTACACGATCACGAGGTTCCCATTCACCGGCGAGAGATCGGTTGGTGGTTTTCGAGGCGAGCAAAGGACAGAGAGCAAGATGGATGTCGAAATCCTCGGAGCGTTACTTGTCTCTCAACAAGGCATGGAACCCAGCCGTGCCTCATTAAGATCCGCGAAACGATGCTTGCCAAAGATAGACTCTACGAAGGTTACTTGTTCATCTCGAGCCGAGATATTAACACCTAAACGCGCCTCTCTATCCCGCTTAACCCTTGCTCAACCGGCACTGGGTCAATTTCGATCCAAGGTTATATTTCGGATCGCTGATCGCGTTCTTTCATTCATCCGATTTCTGCCGCGTTCTCGCCGACATCCTCGTCCCAATATTTCTACAGAAACTTCGTAAGCACGTTAAAGATCCAGCGTGTAACCGGTTGCCCACACGGAGGACTAATCGCGAGCGTGGAGCGCGGTTTCAGGCGGTCGCAAAGTCGCGGTTCTTGAAATTCCCCGGTGTTTGACTGGTAAAATGCAACGATCGTGGCTGTAATTTCGCATTGTTCCAGTATATTATTTCATTGCACGATATCGCTCCATTAGTTCGACCCGAGCAGTGATTCCCGAGGTCATTATACCAGTGGAGAATCGTCGGGAAAGAGTGAGTGGCAAAGGCGAAGGAGGTAAAGCCAATGACGAGACAAAGAGAGGGATTCGCAGAGACGCACAGAGGGAAGAGAGAAAGAATGAGAGGGAACGAGGCGAACGGAGGGGAAAAGAACGTGAAAGAGAAAGAGAGAAAGAGACGACGAAGAAGAATGGTCCGCGAGGTCAGCCCACGTTCGTACATATTCTCACGTAGATCTCTGTGTACGTAGCGACGCGTGCACACCTTGACGAACATTGTCGAAGAAAAAGAAGCAGTCGGCTCCGCTCGATAATACATCGACCGCCTAGCGGTTGGTACACGAAGCCAAAGCCACGAGTAAAATGGAAAGGACCCGAGGGACAATGAGCCGAACGAGAGACCGGACATTTTTTGGCAGCTGGCACTTTTCGTTAAGTTCAACACGGTAGTTGAACGCATTGCCTTCAGGTGTGCACTTTCCTCCCATACATTGTGCGTACATTTCATTCTCTTCTGCCTCTTTTGTAACAGCCTGTCGCCGCTTCGTTGTTTCCTGTTTTTTACCATTCGTCTGGATTTTTTTTTTTTCTACCTTTTTACCACGCCGCTCGATCGAAACGTTCCTCGATTGCAATCAATCCGATTCGATTCGCGTTCTATCCAGTATACTGCCTCCTCTCAGTTACAAAGCCCAAACTACCATTTTTTAAGTATCTGGCGTATCTTGCAAGGATCTAAAATTAATTTAATTCGTCTCGATACCTCATTATGCGAAATATTATCCGAAGAAAAGCTGATGACAGGCAAAAAGCAGAGCGCGTTGTGGCATTTTGTTTTTGCCCGGTGTGAATCGAGGGAGCACGGGGAACGAAAGCCAAATTTTTGTAGCGTCGACAAAATGATTGTGCATCGCGTTGTATTTTCGTCTTATTTGAGCTTGGTAAGCGATGCACACGGCAATCGGATACGAAAGGTACAGCGGAGTCGTCTTGTGACCCATTTATCGTTCTCCAGTGTCTACTGTTACCCGCGGGAAGATTCGCGTCGCGAGATTACCACCACCGCCTCGCCTCGCCTCGCCGCGACTCGCCTAACCCCGCCTCGTGTGGGCTACACGCTAAATTTGTCGTTGACAAAGAAGTGACGTTGACGAATTAGAATGCAACAGTCGGAAACCGTCGAGGCGGAAGCGCGAAGGACATCGTAGAGTCGCACTGATATAGCCAGAACCTTAACATCCTTTTTCCGTGAATAATTCGATAAAACCATAATTGGACGCGAACTAAAACGCGCGACCGAACTTTTCTTCGCACAAGCATCTGCTAATTTATCAATTTTAATAAAAACCCTCCACGAATTATTTGAACGACAAATTCGGCTGGAGGTGTTAACATGCTTAAATTCAGCAAAGTTTCGACTTTTAATTGGAACGCTTTTCAAACAAGATTTTATTATCTACAGTTATCTACGATAATTAAAATAATAATTACAATGAATTGAAATGGATATACACGAGCATTAAAGTGAGTACGACCAAACTTTTCCCCTTTTGTAACGTTTCTACAAATTATTAGCTACATAAGTCGATAGTGTGATATTTAAATCAGATTTTCAACTGTTACATTACGATAAAAATCGTTTACCGAATGATTAGCATAATTAGTGTAATTACGATATAATTATAAAATCATTGTAGATTTTTCAATAATAACATTCTGTTTGAAAAGAGCACCAATTAAAAAGTCCAAACGTCACTATTCATTTAAATGAATCAACTCTTCCTCTGCTACTTTGTCAGCAGATACCACCTTATCGCGTTCAGTTAGCCGAGTAATTAACGAAAGAAAACGGAAAAATGAATCGATGCGTTTCAAAATTAATCCTTAGATACCTATTTATTAATCCATGTTATTAGACAAGGCTATTTCTAGCGTGGTCAACGCGTTAACCACGAGTTGCATTCATGGAACGTAGGATAACGTCAGCGTGCAAGAAAGAAAGAGAAACGAACCAGTCAACTCAGAGACAGAGAAAGTAAAGCATGTAAGAGCGGATTGAGTAAATAAAAAAGAATGCAAGGATAAGGCACAGACAAAGATTAGTTACAAAGTGCAACGAGCAGCAATGGGCTCGAGTACTTTGCAAGTACTTAGTTTCCAGCCCTTTACAAATATTTAAAAAAAAAAAGTTGCGGGTTTAAACTCGACAAATTCAGATTCCCTATAAGGTTTTTAGGAGAAAACATATTCCTAAATGAACCCCTTGGATAGCAATTATTTAGATTTGTATTGACGCAAGTGTGAATGGGTATATCAGTTAGCGATAACTATTTAAACATCGCAGTGTTCGAATATTAATACGAAACGTTTAGAGAGGAATTGGAAACGAAGAAAACGAGATAGAGCAAACACGCATGCTGCGTTGGCAACGCACACACACATGTACGGAAACGCAGGCACGTGGACACAAAAGTGGGCTGAAAACGAATGCGGAATGCACACACTTGCACCGGCTAATATCATCGTTTTGACGTCGCGGTATAGCAGAGCTTTGTGCGGATGAAATTCGATGGACGGTCCAAAAAAAGACAGATTAAAATGCAACAGATCACCGACGCTATTCATCATTGGATTAACGTTTTGAGTTTTTTTTTTTTCGTTTGCACTAGTAGATTCGTATGATGTATGGCTACGCATGTGAATGATACTCTAACGGGCCATTCGCAAATTGTGCCGTTTAACGGGAGATCTATGAATTTATCGCTTGTCTCGTTGTAACGCGAAAAAAATGGAATCGAAGCTTTTCATGACAACTCACACGCGTTTCTACTTTGACTAGTCGAATCGCATTATTCAATGTCGCCAGTAATTTGTTGAATAATACGTACTTGTATGTCCTGAAACCACGGCGAGGATGGTGTTCATCGTAATTGTCAGGGTCGAAATCTTCAAAGGATTTTATAACCGTTAAATTAAGTTTTAAAACTATTCTTCACCGCATCAACTGCCACGTCACATGTTCAACTACATGACTGATGCAGTTACTACGTAAAGCACCTAATCAATCAATTTGTTACAAAGATGTAACAATCTTGTAAGGGAATTAAATCTTGAATATTCTATAATTTATTTTATCATCAATGTTGATTTATCCCTGAAGCGTTTAGTAGAAAAGACACGTGGAAGTATTTGTGGAAATATTGAAATTAAATCGTGACGGCGGATCACGTAGTATACGAGATGCTAAGTTTCGAACTACTCGGTGATCACGTGATCACAGAAGGATCGCCGAACTACGCGTAGAATTCGGGAAAATGGCGAACTGTCCGGTAGCATGTTAATCGTCGCGTGTTCTCATAAATATTTCAACGGAAATACTCTCGTTTTCTTACCAAAAAGTGCGTCGTGATTACCGATAACATGCGTATAATCGATCGACAGTAATAGCCTGACGTGATTCGCGAAAATAGTGGTAAATTTTGCAAATTTGTGATAGCGTCGGTTGTGGTCGCGTGTGTGTGAGTTCCCGGGGTTTACATGGTCTAAAATCTAGAGTAAAGTGACAGTGATATTGTGTTAACGCTCCTAATTTGAGGAAATCGGTTTGAATTTTGACGTGTTGTGAAACAAATGAAGCTCAGAATCTACATCGAGCACTTGCGAGATTCGGGATGTCAGAGTTGCTACAAAAATGTAAGTAGTATATGCCCTTTTTTACGTATTCTCGAAAGCACCATTTTGTGATTCGTTGTCGCGTAACGACAGGCTTGTTACGACAAACGAGCTCGTTTATCTTGTACGGGATAAAAGTAAAGATGAAAGATACACGTTCGAGGATAATTGTATATGAAAATCCGTCGATTTAGGTATAAAACGGTGGAAAAAAACCTTGACATTTGCGTTGAAACTCAATGGTCGGCTATTCCGGGAATACGAATCGTGCTCTCAAAGTGCACGATTAAATAATACGAGAAACAGACGACCGTTGGGTAGGTACAAGCTGACAAAACGAAAAAGAAATTGTATCGCGAAAGAGATAATTTGTCAAGCACAAAGGGGACAAAATTACCGGTATACGATATGAATTTTACAACTGAAACCGACTGTTCGCTGTGACACGTTCGTTATATTTTACAAGGAGAATGATCATTAATATCGTTCATTGATATTAATTTCTGTCAAGCTTGATAATTATCCGACAGGTCATATGATCATTTAATGGATTATTATGCGCTTCCATCTGAGTATGTATTAACGCGTTTTCAGCGTTTTAAAGACCACCCCGGCTGGTCTCGTTGATAATTTTTCAAATTGTTTACACGCGTTCTCACCCTTCGTCCACCACTCGTTTACTCAGGCAAAAAAATATTTCGTAATGCGTTGTATCTACAAAACGTTCGCTGTCGTTCTTTTACTGTTTTCCATTCGAACAAAAGATCAGCGTAAACAAAGTTGCACTTAATCGAGACTACGAGATTACTTTCACGACAATGTTTCTTTTTTCCGACGAGTGTCGATCACGGGACAGGAATAAAACTTACAAAGATGTTAGATGGTATAATAATCACTTCGTTTCAGGAAATTCCTTCAATTTTCATAACTATTGCGTATGGTATGACAATAGTTGTAGCATGACATTAAAAAATGTAAATAATTGTAAAATCTTTACGATAAAAACGTAGTTCGGTAATCAGTAATATAAAAGCTTATTATGAAAGGAGCAGAGGATGAAAATGAACGAAAAACTGAAAATTGTTTTGAAACTTCAACAAATCCGTTGACAAGATTGGAATGAAAAAAAAGAATGAGAATTGTACGAAACGAAGTGTATAGTGAAGGGATGTCGTAAACAGAGAAAGCATATCAAACGACGCGAACGAGTAAAACTCACATTGAATATCGAGTCGTCGGGTCGTTTGATAGAGTGCCATTCCGCGGGCTAACCACAAAGTCGTTGTTCCGCCGCGGCGGTTCTCTGTCGGAACGCGGTTCGTTAGGTGGTGTCGCGTTCTCGAGTACTAATGTCGCTTTGAAGTAGTATTTCGGAAGGCGTAGGAAGAAGGCGTAGCGCTCGCGGGCGGAAAGGGTAGGCAAAGACAAAAAGAAGGTGCCGCGTCATTTTCGTCAATTTAACTTCGGTCTCCCTTCCTGGTAGGCCACGTAGGATCGCTCGGTATTTCTCCCCCACCGTACCACAGGGGCACCCTTCTCTCGCCACGTCCGCCCCTGTGTGTGCCACTCGCCCCCCACTAGCCCCCCACCCGCGCCTCGTCGCGCCTCGTCTCGCTCCGTCTCACCCCTCCTCGGCTTGTTTCGCCTCGTCGAAGCGAGGTCAATCGACGGAGAGGGCCGAAGACGACCCCCACCCTTCGTCACCAGCCTCCCTACCACGGCTACTCAATATCGTTTCATTACGCACCCTGCTCCGCCATACCCATCCTCTGCTACCACCCCCGAGAGAGCCCCGACCGCCCGTTTCCCTCCACCCTCGTTGCGCCTGCACCGCCACCCCTCGCCGTTGCACCCACCACCTTCGCCCTGATCACCCCTGACCCTCCACTCTCTCGCCTTCTCTCTCTCTCTCTCTCTCTCTCTCTCTCTCTCTCTCTCTCTCTCTCTCTCTCACACTAGCTCGCTCGTTCCTTCTCCACCACCACCTTTTTCTCCACCTCTTCCTCTTCCTGTTTCGCCTTCACCCCCTGAACGTCTCGCTTCTACCTTGGCGACGAAACACGAATGCCCACGAATTTTTATTGTTACTTCTCGCGCTGCTTCCTCCCGCCTCCCAACCGGCCCCCTCTCCCGACCTTTTTTTTATGCGCCTTTTAACGATCAGCAGTAACTGCACCCACCCGAACGCTCCTCCTTTTCCTATCTTCTCATCCCCGCGTCACCCTCGATTCTTTCTTTCTCCTTTTCTTGTGTCTCATGGGCGAAGGTTTTCGAGAAACGAGGGGTGTGGGCACACAATGGGGAAAAGAACGGAATAGGCGAGCGGAAAATGTACTTTGCAAAGTGTTCGTTTATCTTGCACGACACAGAGAGCAGCAACAGGGAGATCGAACGAACATTTTCCGATGCTGCATGCCTAATGTCGAACGAATTCGAAGGTTGTTTATCGCGAAAGCGTTAACAGCGAGTATGGAGATACGCTCTCGAGGCGGTACACGTGGACACGCGTATTGTTTCTCGAGCTCTCTCGTGAACGCACGATTATCTATCGGTCGAAAGCGGCAGAATTGTCCGAGGACATTTTTATCCGGTGCATACGTACTTTACGCGTCGGTCTTTGTGCTCCAAATAATCTTCCGTGTGACGGTGTCGAGCGGCATCGTTACTGCCGGGCAAGTAGCGAGGCGCGACAATTTTCGAGGGCTGGTATCTGGTCGAGCATCGATTCGTAAAGCAGAATCACCGATAGGAACGGGTATCGCTTCATTACGCCCGGTTCCGTGCCGAACGCGCACGGAACAGCCACGAGGATTACGCGTAAATAATCCGTTCAATCTAGATTACGTGACGGCCGGGTTACACTGACTGTACGCGGTTGGAAAATTTGGAAAAATCGTTGGCGTTCGAGGCCGATGCTTGCACGTATGCACATCCCGTTCGAGCAACACGTGCAACGTAACAGGTCGCGATAGCGATTGGATCGCGTGAGAGGGAGAACGAACGGTCGTGGTCGTTTCACAGGGTCGCGACGTCACGCGGCAGCATCTTACTACTTTCCTTTCTGCTTCCTTTTTTCTTTTTAAAAATCACACAGTCGACACTATTGAAACACCACCGTCACTACCACCACCACCACCACCACCATCGACCACTGTGTCGTGTCACCACCACGATTTTCGTATTCGCGCGAAACACTGGACCTCTCAGCCGTTGCACGTTGTGCGAGCGATCGTTGCCGAGAACACTGACGGACACTCGCGTCTCGACGGATTTCGAGCCCGTTACCCCTTCGTCACCCTTTCTCGAACCCGTACTGGTCGATCTCCGAAGATCATGGAAGTCTCGAGAGGAGTAGTACGCCGGCAGAGGTCTGACGCGCACACACGCAGCTCTTACTCGGCCTCTCTTTTTCCCTCCTACGCGCCGCGATTCCGTTTCCTCTCTCGTTTCTCGAACGAGCCACCACCGGTGCTCTTCCTCGTTCGAATCTTCGCGCTGAAGAAGGAGGGAGTCGATGATCGCGAAGAAAAAAAAAAGAAGGTGGAAATAGGAGAGTCCGGGAAGAAATCGAAGGGCGGGGGTTTAGCCACGAGGGAGGAGGAGGCGGCGGTACCGGAGGGTGGAAAAGTCGGAGGAAGGGGGGAGGGTGGAAGAGGACTCGCGAAAATTTCTCGACCAGCACGCCGGCAGCTGCGTTTCAGAAACGAGGAGAGACGCGAAGCGGATGAAGAGGTAGGGACAGAGGCGCGCGACGGGGGATGAGAAGGGGCGCGCGGAAAGAGGGGCGCGAAGAAGGGTGGCGAGGTTACGAAAGTGGAGGAAGAAGCGTAACGGCGAGTGCACGCAACAGCAGCGCGCGTGGAAACGCGCCTTCCACGAGTAGCACGACTCTTCTCTTGACGGACTAACCCGAAGCCAGCGGCAGGGAAGAAGGGAGAGCAGAGGGGTAAGGGGGAGGGGGCGAGAGTGAGAGAGAGAGGAAACAGGAAGACAATGGTGGGGGCGTAAGCGACGAACGGGTAACAGAGGGATGCGGATCGGGAAGAGGGAGCGAGGGACGATGGAAAAGGGAGGAGGATGGCAAGGGGGAGGTGGAGGTGGAGGAGGTGTTGGAGAAGCAAGAGAAGGGAGGCAGTAAGATGAAGAAGAAAAGAAGGTTTCGGGCGGCGGCTGGGATCGCTCGGTTGTCTGTGGTCAAGGCACGCAACTCGTGCGGTATTCTGTGCGCGCCTCGCTCCCATACGCATACGTAAGACGACGTACGCGACCGTCGCTAAGACAGCCAGCGATTGCCATGACTATGACGACGACGACGACGACGACGACGCTCGTGAACGATGACGATGACGGTGGCAATGCCGCCTAAGGCGCCGGCGTACGAGGGCGCGGATAGGGTAAAAGCCATTACGCGAAATCCACTTTACCGTTCTTCCTTGGTCGGATCATATTTTACGCAGACCTAATTAGAAAAATGCCGTCCCACCGAAACGTGTCGCGTCGCCTCGCGTCGGTCGAATTTTTCCCTAAGATTGCCAGGCACGAAACGTTCATAAAGCAGACAATAATCCACCCCCTGCCCCTCTCTCTTGTAGTCGATAATATTCACACCATTATTGAATTTCTACGTCGAAACGATCGAAAAGATTAAAATTCTCCTAGCCTCGGAATTCAATCCTCTTTTCGTTAAAATCTCGAGGACGAGAACGCGCGTGTCGTCGAGCACCGTACCGAGAGAGGGAATATCGTGAAATATACAAACGATGTACGCGCGAAATACCAGTGTTTCTCGACAACGTGCAACCACCCTGTTGAACGTACGAACACGAGTAGGAGTCACGCCTGGCTCACAGTCAACCAGGATTCGGCGTTTCGGTTCGCAACAGGTCTCACCACCGGCCTTGCTTCTCTATCTCCCTCTCTCTCTTTCTATCCCGTTCTATCTTTCCACCCCCCCCCCCTCTCTACCCCCTTCTCTCACGCTCTCTCTCTCTCTCTCTCTCTCTCTCTCTCTCTCTCTGCCCTCTGTCTCTGTCACCCCCCTCGACCACCCACCCTACCACCCCCGTTCTCTCTCGCTCTCCCGCTCTCTCTCCGAACATCGACACACAAACGAGCGACTCCCGCTGTTGCATCTATGTATCCCCGGCACGTTCGGAGATTCAGCATGCGGAACCTAAGTCAGCGTTGCTGTACAAACAACCCCCCCGGTTCCTAACGCGATTACCGTTTCAAGAATATCGTGGCAAGTAGGGTAAAATCGGTGGCCGTACAACGAAATATCGGAAATTATACATATAGAGTATAGGTAATTTTGACACGGTCTCGTCTGACTCACCGACTACGAAGACCATGTTCTTTGTCCATCGCAGCAGCTCCCGTCGGATGTGTCTGCGTTCCTGTATGCAGCGGGCATAAGGGCATTCCGCCATTTTTGAAATCACATCTTAAAATATATGTGTGTGCGTGCCGGCCGGGTGCGCCTGCCTCGAGTTCCCGCGTGGATATCCACCTCCTCCGCCGCCGGCCGTCCTCCGTCCTCGTCCTCGTCGTCGTCGTCGCCGTTGTCGTCCACGTCCTCGACCTCCTCCTCCTCCGCTCGCTCTTCTTCCTCTTCTTCTTCTTTCTTGCCTCGATCGACCAACTTCCTCGATCTCCCCCTCTCGATCCTGTCGTCGTTGGTGGTAGTTTCAGCGTGGCAATCGCGACCGATGATGGTACGTCGAGTGCGCTCCGTGAACGTGAACCCTGCCCGAAGAGGACGCGAGGGGGAAACGTATCGCGTGTGCACACTGTCGGTTCAACGTGTGCGCCGGGTATAACGTCACGCGTGACGTAGCGCGCGCCAGAAACGAGCAAAGCGGTCGTCGTGATCGTCGAGGGCCGACGGAATCGTGTTAGCCGCGAACGTGGTCGTCGGGGTCGCGATCGTCCTCGTCCTCGTCCTCGTCCGTGTCCTCGTCCTCCTCCTCCTCCTCCACCTCTTTGTCGCGGTCGTCGTCGTTGTCGTCGTCGTCTTCGTCTTCGTCTTCGTGGTGATCGTGGTCGCCGCGGCGGCGCTTGTTCGCGAATAGGCAGCGACGGTGATGGTGGTGTTGGTGTTGGTGTTGGTGTTGGTGTTGGTGTCGATGTCGATGTCGATGTTGGTAGTGGTGGCGGTGTCGGTGGCGGTGGCGATAACGGTGGCGGCAACGGCGGCGGCGATGCTGGTGGAGTAGGGATGAGAACGCGGAGAAACGACTACTCCCTCGTGCTGAGACAGGGTTACGACGGCACGGAAACGCACAACACACGTGCACGCTTGCGCCCTGAACGCTGCGAGAGTGCAGTCTGTCGCCGCCGGCTACTCCTGCTGCTTCTTTCCACTTGCTGTTCCTCTTTCGGCGTTCCTTCGCTCCGACCGAATTCGCCTTTCGCGCTCACCCCGCCGCTTCTTTCCTCGAGCCTCTTGCCGGCCTAACTGGACCGGCCGTTATCTGAAACAATCGGAAAATTGACCTTTACTTTCTCTCAATGTATCATCCTCTATGGGAACATAGTTTCGCGATATCGATTCTCGATCATCGATCCGTCGTTGTCGCGATCGTTCGAACGTTCGATTCGCGAAGAACGTCGAAAGACGTTGGCCCCACCCGGAAGCGAAAGAAGTGTTGTTGTTCGAAACGAAACATTGCCGGTAAGAAGAACGTTAGGGCCGATGGTATAGGGTAGAAGAACGGTGGGTAGGGGTGGCTCGCACTCTCGCGCGGTGACGCGATATGGGCAGAAAGGTATAGGAGGACCAGGGGTAGTAGAAAGAGTAAGAGGAAAAGGAAGAGGCGCGCATGGTGGTCGGAGGGTAGCCATAGGGGCGGATTCGCGCGCTGTACACCAGCAAAAGGGGGGTGGGAGAGCGCAGCATCGAAAGAGAGAGAGAGAGAGAAAGAGAGAGAGGAGGCAGAGTGCGCCTAATATGCAACAAGAGAAAAAGAATTGGCGATCAATAGGTAGTAGCTGGTAAGCGTCCTTTCATCCGCCCCGCGGACACCCTCCTCCTTTCTACTTGCCCTATTCCCCTCTCGTCCGTCGTTCACCTTCTTCCTTCTGGGTTGCCTCGATCCTCGCGCCACCCAACCCACCCTACCTGCGCCCACCTCGACCTCCTACCTTACCAACCCCTTCGTTCTCTCGCGTTCATCGCGAAACTCCTTCGCTCGCTTGTCTTTGTCGCCAAAATATTTCCCACCCTTTGCTCGCTAACGCAACAAACTTTCTCTTTGTCGACGATAATCAAACGTCTTCTAATTGCATTCTCTCTCTCTCTCTCTCTTTTTCGGCGTATCATCGTCTCGCCTAGGTCGCTTTTCCTCTTGAAACAAAGTTTCGAGAGTTACCGGTGGCGGGACGGATGAAAGAAGACTACCAAAAACATTAGGAAGAAAATTGCAGATTTTCGGTAAATCCTCGGCGTGGTCGTCAGACGATGGTCCGATCGTTGAATCGGAATAATGCGACCGAGGTCGAAATCGATCTTCGTTTGGTCACGGAGAGGAGTCGCGAAGATCGATAGCGTTTCATTGACGCGGCGCGCGGCGTAAGCGATGAAAATCGGAACAGCAACAGAGCGTTCGTTAAAAGCGTTTGATTCTCCGTGTTGATATTCCGTCGGCGCGGCGCACGGACGGCAGACGATGAATAGGACGTAGCCGTGGGCTAGCAGGCCGATGTACCGGTGTGCCGGTGTACCGGTGTACCGGTGACGCTGAAAGATCGATCGGATAGTAGTCGTAGGTAAGCCTGTGCGAACAATATCGATGAAATGTAGCAGGCTTTCAGTTGCTGCGGTTCCACGGGTGTTCTACATACGCCACGAGCCAACCGCGTGCGCTCCGTCGAAAGTTTCGCCATCGAGACGCGACATTACGTTCAGTGAACCGTCGCGTCGAGCTGACGGTGTTTTCGCGGCGAGGATATTTCGGCAGCGACGCTCCGGCATACATAATTAAAGCCGCTCCGTCTCCTCGTATTCTTCGATTTCTCGTCAACCGTGTCTAATTGACACGGCGGAAACCGTTGGGAAAAAAGCCGACCGCATTCGCCACGCGTTCCACTTTCGGGCTGGTGCACGCGTCCGCGTACTTACGCGTACCGAAGCTTCTGAGCGATGTCGTTGAACCTTGGCAGGCACGCCGCGCCAGCCTGCGAGGGAAAAGTGACTAGACTCTTAGAGTGCCATCAAGTGGCCGCCAAGTTCCAAGATGCTCGAGTTTTACCCGTGTCGACTGTTTCTCGATCGAAACTTTTCCCCTCTAATTTCATCGCGGCGTCTAATTCTAACGCAAACCCTCCTCCCACCTTAATTATTCCATTTAAATTATACACGTAAATCCGTCGATTCATTTTTTTTCCATTTTCCCGAATCGCTGTAATTCGCCGACCGTAGAGAAGAGCTAATAACCCTCTCGCGTTGTATTCTTACATCTTGTTCGGTCACCTTGCTCCCTCTCTCTCTCCTCGTCTTTCTCGTACTCGGTTCCTAATCGATTTTCCCATTACGCGAATCCGAAGAGTGCTTCGCACACACTCGCTTCGTTTTCCGTCGTTCCGTGTCCAGCCTGCATTTCCGTCGACGAACAAACGTTCTCGATCCCCCCCCCCCCCCCCTTGGTCCCACCTTCTTCTCCCAACTGGCTTCGTCTTCCCTCTTTTTCCGTTCTCTCGGTGCACGCGGCCTTTTCCGATTTCTTGTTTTTCCTTTCCGCTACTTCGCGATGGTCTCGCAGTTTACGGCGGTCGGCCGTCAATTTCAAAGGCACAGCGTAATCGCGATTTTAACGTAGCTACTATCCGATAGCCGTGTAATCGTTTCGGTATCGTAGATTGCTCGAGCGTGGCCGAGCGTCTACGTTGATTGTAAAGGGGACAAAGCGTGTTTTAGGATACACCGTTCTAGGTTGATCGATATCATTTTATAGTTAATGGATAATTTGGCACGTAAATTGCATCAAAGAGGGCAGGGATACGATTTCAAAGAGCCTCGAATACACGTGGGATAGGCAACTCGAATTCCGATACATAGTATCGTTTCGGCTTTTCACGGGTATACCGTTACGATCTCTCGATTAAAATTCCTTCGCGTCCTCTCCTTGGTCTACAAGCTCTGCGAACAATTAAATTTGTAACGCGGCGGAACGTCGTCTCGAAACGCGACGCGGTTACGATCGACGCGGCGCTCAACGTTCCGTCAAAGCGACGACGGAACACAGAATATTTCTTGTGTCGTTCTCGTTCGTTCGAGAGCCATGCAATATCATTCGAAGTCGAAGCAATTTTTTCTTCTCTTTGTCGCGATGGAAGAAATTCGATGACGAGCGAGCAAGATAGAAGAGCGTCGAAATGGAGGCGAAGAGAAGGGTAGGGGTGGCACTGCTTCGGAAGAGCAGTCGGGGGTGGTCGTGAAGGAGGATGAGGACGAGGAACGAGGACGAGAACGAGGACGAGGACGAGGACGAGGCGGAGAAGTGGAGGGAGATGGTGCACTCGGTTTTTTTCCCGGTCGGGGGAGGCAATGGGCGCGAGGCAAGGGTGCGTTGGATTCGGTTACTTGGTCTCACCCCTTGGACCACCTCCACTACCGGCTGTAGCGGCAGCAACAGCGACGACGGTGGCGGTGGCGACGGTGGCGGCGGCACTCGTGCATCCTTCTTTCTCTCTCTCTCCCCCTCTTCTTTTCTCCCGTTTCGTCTCACTTTTTCTCACTCAGTCCATCCCGATCTTCTTCTCTTTCTCTCGCTTACACTGATTCTGACTCGCTCGCTCGTCCGCTTTCGTTTTCTCCCTCGGTCGGTCTCTTCGTTTCTCTTAGCCCAGGTCGTCTCTGTTCCACGCGCCTCAGCACGGTGCTTCTCGTTTTTTTAACGAAGGATCCGCTCAATACCTCGGCTGTCATAACCTCCCGGCACCCTTCCAGGGTGGCCCGCCTGCCACGGCAAAACCCACCCTCCGCCTTGCGCCTCCAACGGGGCCCGCCGACCCTCCCAACCGACGAGCCACCACCTAACCACCCCCTCGCGTTCTCATTCCTCTTCCCAGTTTTTAACGTTTCGTTCGACGTTTCCCCCCGGGCGAGCGCCACGGACGGCGTAAAGGGGGGAAGTGCATTTCGTCGTTACTTTGTTTTACGTCCTGCCTCGTCTCCTTCTTTCTCACCCTCTTTCCCTCTTTCCCTCCTTCCCTCTCTCTCTCCTCCACCCTCTTGCTCCTTCGCTCTTCTATTTTTCTATTCGTCTCTTTCGCACCTACTCGCACGTGGCCTCTTTTTCTTCTTTCCCTTATACCGACACTCTTTACCTCTCACCCTTTGCTTCAGCTTTTTCTCTTGCTTCCTCTCTCTCTCTCTCTCTCTCTCTCTCTCTCTGCGATTCGGAATCCTTTATCTACGTCGCCTAGTATGCGTCTGAGACTATTTTGAATTTTTATAATCCAGCTTTCGTATCGGGTTTGGGTTTTGCGCGAAGGCGTGAAATTTGCGTTCGTTATTTTTTTTTTTTTTTTTTTTTTTCGGGGTAACCGAGTTTTCACGGAAAATGAAACGTTAATGCGCGAGCGAAATTCTCTGGTCCGGTTGTTTTAGAGAGGGTGACACAATTGACCACGAAACCCTCGTCGCGCTCGACCTCTTTTGATCGAATCTGTTAGCGATGAACGGTCGACCGCACCCCCAAAATCGTGTTCGGGTCGGGAGAGATTTTAAAATTCTGGCACAAGACGCTCCCGCTCGATCACGATCCAAGCGTGTAGCGTGTGATCACTCTCGTGCCGCTTCAGAGGAAACGCCGTTTTTGTGGCGATCTAGAATTCGAATTGAAATATTTGGAACAATTGGTTATTTCGTTCGCCAGCGTTTAGAAGCCACGACGTAATTAAAGAGATACAGAAAAGTAACATAACATAAACGAGCGGACGCGTGTTAAATTTGAAATATCGATGAGGATAAGAACGAGCGTGAAAGCGTAAAGGGGTAGGCGTAGGATCGAGACACATTTCGAAGGAAATTGCAGGGAATACTGGAAACGATAGTCCTCGTGGCCGCGCTGGTGAGAACGCTTAAATCCTGTTTGGAGGCTCTCGAGAATCCTGTGTTAGAAGTACCGGCACGACATGGCTCTCGGGGAAGCAACAGTTCGTTCTGCACCCCCTCCTTCTACCCTTCGCCGCTTCCACCCTCCGGTATCCTCCTTTTGCTACCCTAAACCGTTGCCACCAAAGCACAGAGTTACCCCATCCCCGTCTCCGTACATCTCCTCGCCACCAAGATGCTTCCCGTCGTTCTCGTAGTCGTCTTTTTCCCTCTCCCTCCCTTTGCACGCTTCTATGACTATACTTTGGACGTCTACTAAATTTAGGCTACCTCTTCTCTCGCCTCTATCTTTTTCTCGTTCTCGCGCTTCGGACACCTTAGTCGACTCTTGCTGCTCGCACCGACTTCCAAGCGTGAAGGGGATGCGACTGTAACGCTTTGGTCGCCATTTTTCCATTATAAAAAGCTGCTCGCGGGATTTCCCTCGTATCTCTTATGGCAACGAGTAGCGAGCAGCTCAACCCCCTTGTCTCATGATTTTTTCGACAGGCGTGTTGGTTACAGTTAAATATTTATCGCTGCAATATTAGGATAAAACAAACAAAAAAAAATCGAACTATCAGACACTCTTTAATACGAGCCAGGCTTGTCATATTTGAAATATGGAGTGCGTCACGATATTACAAAGGGGTTAATAAATATCGATTTATTTAAACAGTTAAAAAAAGAAAGATGAATGCAATCGAGTTAATAATGCAAGATACCAAACCGAAGGCCAAAGGTTTCGAATAAATAGTGTATTTTTGATAAATAATATTTTAAAGTGTTGAACACGCGACACGCGGTCGTGTTCGGTGTGTCGATCCAATTTCTTTCGATCCGTGCTTCAATATCGCAGGTGTCATCGTAGATGGGCTATGTGCACGCGTCACGCTTTTGGAACAGCTGCAGCGAGGATTTACGGGATGCTTCGATCCGAGGCTTTGATCGTCGGCGCGTTACCTCGAGGTCGTCGTCGAAAAGCAACAGGGATCGAATTAATTTCGATTTTCGCGGGACACAGAGACGCGATCGCGCGGATTAAAAGTTTCACCCTGTCGATGCGATAATCTCGATTCTCGACTCGATCCGAATCCGATGATTGCGACGATGTCCTGTGTGCAAAACGAGTTGTCGAAAAAACGGTGAAAAAAAATCTGTCGAATAAATGCGAGCGCGGGGTGCGATGCGGTGGCGCGTCGTGCGAGAGAGAGAGGGAGGGACGCGATAGAGGAGGAAAACGTTGTAAAACAAAACGTTTCGCTGGACGTAATTTTCAGCTGGGAATCCACGCTGCGAAATGCAATAAAAATCGTTTCGCTTCATCCGCTCGCTCTCCATCTTCGTTGAAAAAAAGCTCGAAAACGCGTGACTGCTCGCTTCAGCGTGTGTGTCGGGGTTAAATACGCGTACTCGAAGCTTGGTACCGCGTTTTGAAACTAAAAGTAAGCTGATTTCAAACATTTCGAGAGATTGAACGAGCGACCGCGAAGGAGATCGATCAATCAATCTTGAAGACAACGTCGAAATAAACCGCGGCCGTTATTTCACGTTCGAGCGGTCGTTAACGAGCTAGAGCGATCTAATTTTCTGCCACTTTCATACGTCATCGGATGAGCCCGGCTCAATTCGCTTTGTTTGCTCGCCTCGTCCTTATACGTGGCCGAACGAGGTCAATGCGTATCGGTAGACCAGATTTAGGTCTAAATCTGTATCGCGTAGCTGGAAATTCCGATCACATTACAGCTCCGTTCATCGGACCTTAACGGTTTGGCACCAGCTTTTCCACTTATCGATCCGAGACTCAGACGCTATACGTACTTTCGACATTCTACGAGACACGATTCTTTCTCTTCGGCCTGTGAGAGACAACGTTAACCCACGAGTTAACCCGCTCGATCTTGTCCCTCTTTGATCGACAAAGAGCAAATAACGTACAGCGAGGAAGAGTGGAGGACGATGGCGAAAAATGGTCGTCGAGACGCTGGAAAATCTAACCCGACGGAGATGCCCCCGGCGTACGCAATTGAAATTAATTTAGTCGGGCGGCCGCCGTTCGGTGTTTGCCGAGGAAGTAAGGGTGAGAGAGGCGGGGTGGGGATCGAAGCAGATTTAAAGAAGCGAAAGAGAGAAGGGGAGGGAATGGGAGGGAAAGGGAAGGAAAGGGAAGGAAAGGGAAGGAACGGGAAGGAATGGGAAGGAAAGGAAGCGGGCGCGTAGGTAACGTATGCACGGAAAGCTCGGTTTCTCGTCGGCGGCGGGCGTGTTGGTGCGACGAAGACGAAGAAGATGTGTGCGCGTAGCACGGATCGCGAGAATGCGGCGAGAGAGGAGAAGCGGGCTCTCCGTGCCGGGCCAGAAGAAGAAGAGGAAAAAAAAAGGAACTCCGGTGGTCGCCGCCGCCGTCGTATTTCTCTCTCTCCTTTCTCTTCGTTTCATCCCCTTTCCCTCTCGTGGTTTCTCACTTTCTCTCGTTTCTTCTTTCTTCCTCTCCGCTTCGTTTCCCCCGGTACATATGTATGCCAACACTTTCGTACACGTATGCGCGTTTCACTCTTCTTTCTTTTTCCAACTCGCTGGCTTTTCGTCTCCTTTTCCCAACTATCCCTTTCCCTCGGTCTCTCGCTGTTCCGCGCACGCTCGAGTGTACGACGAAACGCATCAAAGAATCCATCAAATTAAAAACGCAATTATAAAAAAGCGTCGTCGCCTCTTTGTCGAAAAGCAAGCCTGCCGGAGCGACCCTCTAGGCCCATACGTTCTCTCCCTCTTTCTCTCTGCTTCTCTCGTATATCCTTTCCCGCTTGTCGGCGACGTATATCAGTCCCTTCTCTAACCCTTCCATTCCCTTTCCTTCCCTTCCCTTCGCCGCGCCTCGTGTGGATGTGTCACACGATTCGAGCCTCGACCACTCCTCACCTCTCCTCTCCTCTCTCGGCCACCTTCGCGCCACGTACGTCTGGGTTCCTACCCCGAAAAAAAATGCTATCGATCCCCCGTCCTCCGGCGAGACCGTGCCACCCCCGTTTCGGCACGGTCTCAATTATAAAACGCTTCGAAACATGGCCCCTTCTCCCTCCTGTCGCGTGGAACCCTAGCGCAAAGACGATGACTGTTGGCTGGCTGGCTGGCTGGCTGGCTGGCTGACTGGATGGATGGATGGATGGATGGATGGATGGATGGATGGATGGATGGCTGGATGGATGGATGGATGGATGGTTGGATGACTGGTGGTACGGTATGAAAAGCACGCGTTCGACATCGTTGCAACCACCACGCCGTTGCTGCTGCACCCGTTTGCACTCGCACCGCTGCATCGTTGCACCAGCGAGCGGACTTCTCGGTCGCGTTTCGCGGCTACGTTTTCCGGCCACCCTTTACCCTTGCTTCCGTTCTTGCTCCGCTACCGCTTTGACGCTTACTTTTATCTTCACCCCTTATTATGGGTCGCGTTTTTTGGTAAATGATAACGCGTGCCGCGGCGCGCCTGTTCGAAAGTGGCCGCCGACCAACCACCACCACCCACCCCCTTGTGTCTCGAGACTCGTAACGCGCGCCACTTTTTGAACGCTCGAGAAATCGTTAGTTCTTTAGCCCCTTTTTACTTTCGCGATACGTGTATCGCGTTCGATTTCCATCGTATCGAACGCATCGTTGTACATTTTTAAGCGGTACGTGGAATCGGCACGATATAACGATTCGCCATCGTCGTAACCACGAATTCTCCGCTTTTTACCGTTGAATTATTACCTCCGGCCTGGCATAGGAATAACTAGCTAGAGCATGGAAGTGTGACAGATGGTTGGTTTGTTCGCGTGCGCCTTATTTCGAGATAGCTCGTCGAACGAAACGACGCGAGTTGGATACGGGAACTTTTGAAAAATAATATTTTCATGAGACCGCGGTCGGTTCGTGATACGGAAACGGTTTTATACCGGCTCGCGACGAATCTTTAAACAGACAAAGTCGCGAAAGCAGCGACTGTACAGGTGTATACCGCGTTCATTCGTGTCGATACGAATCGACGAGTATTACGTGGAGAAGAGGAAAGAAAAGGTGGACACCGAACGGAAAAACGAGGCGCATCGGGCGTAGTAGCTGGCAATTAAGAGAGGGAACGAATCGCCAGGAGGTGGTTCTAGGAGGAAAAACGGATAAGTCTCCTCTCTCGAAGAGCACGACGTCGAATCGCGAGGGTAGGGGTGGTGAAGTTCCAGAAGCAGCCGATCCGATACCACCTCCCCACCCGGTTCAGTTTTTTCCTGCGAGCAGCCACCTATTGATCGGATATTCAAAAATTTCTGAAACGAGGAGATAGGAAGCCGAAGGTGGAGGAGGAATACGGAAGGTGGAAGGATACAAAAGATGGGAAGAGAAAGAGAAAGAGAAAGAGAAAGAGAAAGAGAAAGGAAAGGGACGAGGCGACCGGGGTGGAGGAAGTGAACGGAGCAAAGTGGGGCGGCGGGGATGAGTTGTCGCGAACGAAGTACCCCCCGCGACCAGGGTGGGGGGTTAACTAACACGCTACTCCCAAAGACGCGGATTCCTTTTGTTTCCATCGGTCTTTTTTTGTTTCTTTCCCCTACGACCCCACCTGCAGAACTGCGACTCCTCTGCTCTCGCCTCTGCTCTCGCGTCCACCTACCTACCCAGCTACCTACCTACCTACCTACCTACCTACCTACCTACCTACCCACCTATCTCTCTCGTCGTCCACCTAAAATACGAGTTCGATATTACCTTTCACCCGACACGACTACTCGCTCGCTCGCTACTTCGGTCTGCACACGCTCCTACGGCCAGGCCACGTCCTTCGATCCGGACCAGCTCGACCATTACCGATCCCCGTACAATTTAATTACCGGCATTTTATTAAAAGTATCGACAGGGCCAGCCGTCTTCTTGTTTACGACTTTGCAAATTAATGTCCCCGAGCGAGCGGGTTCGCAATCTGCCTACCGAGGCTTGCTCGATTCTCGTTTTCTAGCAATGCCGGCGAACGTGTAGGTGAGCTACATAGGGAAACGGTTGGACAAAAAACTCTTGAAATTAATATTTTCTTGGTTGGCTCGCGTCGAAAGGACGTCGACCTTTGTGGCACGGACGGAACGAGGGTATAGGAATGGGGTGCAAAAGCTATACTCGAGCCTCTCGGTGTATGTACGACGCGCGACCGACCATTCCCTTTGTGTGTACAGTGTACACGTATCGTGTACGCGCGTTTGCTCGGCGAACGTTTCATTTTCGCTCGATTATAGAATTTTCCGGCGGATTACCCGTTGGCGGTCTCCCATCGTTCGACGAACGTCAAAAATACAATAAATTGCGTGGCGCGGATGGCGGGTTCGAGACGGCGCGACACGACGAGGATCGACGTCGACGGATGGATCGTATCGGATCCGTCCTGCGCCCCTAGGGTTACGGTGGTATGTACGCGTACCCCTATACACGCGTGGCACACGCAAAATCGACGAAACGCACCGATGGAAACGTCAGGTGCAAGACGGCCAATAAAAAATCCAAGCGAATGTAATTGACTGGTAAATAAAAGGCGCGAGGACGCGAGTGAATAACGACGGGAGAAACAAAAATTGAAATACGCTTTGAAAATCAAACCGGTCGGCCGCGAGAGGAGAGAGAGAGGTTTTGATGCGACGCATCGGCTCTGATCTAAATTGCTCGGCACTGCCACGATACATGACGTTTATTAATTATAGGAAGTGGGATTTAGTTGGGGGAACGGGGTGGTGGTCCGGCTGAACAACTTGTTGACTCTCCGCCACGCTGTTCGTACACGTCACGCCGCTGGACGAAGGTGAATTTTATCGTGCCGCTCGCGGGTATCGAGCGACGAGAATCATCTTTCGAGAACACCACTTGACCACTCTGTGTTAACGTGCTTTACGCGCTCTGATAAATTGCGAAACGCGCAACATTATTACTGATCCCGTATCCTCCTTCTTTTTTCCTTTTCTCTCTTTCTCTTTTTTTTTTCTTTCTTTTTTTTTGGCGCGCGTTTCTTTCACCAAACAGCTACAACGATAAGGAGCTTATTGTTGAATTTCGCCGAGGAGACAAAGCCTGCTCCTCCCGGCGAAATATAATAACCTCGTAATATCTCCCTTCGACCGTTTCGTAAACACTGTATCAATGAACAGAGGGGACGAGACGCGAGTATCCTGCGTGGAACGAAGATATTCCGCCGGCTCCATTCTTCTTCGACGTGATATCGTTTACCGGCTAAGAAAAACCAACGAAATATATATATACATACGCGTATATGGGAGGGTGGAAGAGAAAATTCCAGGTTACCCTGCCTCGAGATATCCTTTAGCCCCGTGAAACTAACGTACTATACATATACATCTCGTAGGATCCGATTTTTTGGAAGTGCACTCCACCTCTTTTCTCTAATCTCCTTCGAGATAATCCGATCCGATCTTCTACCATCTCTCCTTCGGAGTACTCTAAAAATGGAGGAAAATGCAGTTTACGCCCTCGATGCAACGTCCACCGATTTTTCTCCCTCTATCCGTCTCTTTTTTCTCAAAAAAGAAAAAAAAGCATCGTTCAAACTGAAACGAATTCGCATTTCGTCGAATGACGGGGCAGCAACGTTTACGAAACGACGACACACGCTCGAACGGAAGAAATCGGGGGCGAACGAGAATTTAGCGACCATGGACGAGAACTAGGCGCAGAAGGAGAAAGACAATGGTCGCCATTGGTTAGCAGCAAAATGTCAGCTGACAGGTTTCGTGCGGTTACGTAAACTTATAGCGATGTAGATAGTCGAACTAGAATGGGGACGTTCCCGGCGTTGCAACTCGTCCGACGAAATGCACTTGCGTGCATTACTGCCCGACGCAAAAACATTGCCTCCTACTTCTTTCATGCCGGCTCCGTACACAGACGCGCGTACACTCGACGCTCGTCGCGCGCACAAGCGTAAAAGAGGTCTGCTCGCTCGTTGCACCGCGAGTCGTCCCGGTACGACACGCCGTTCCGCCGCAAGAAACGTGAATCGAGACGCGAATCGAAGCTACGCTCGTTTCTAGCAACCAGTTGCTGCTCGCTGCAACGTTCCACCTTTAGCCGATCGTAAATTTAGCCGGAGAAATCAGGCTCGAAAACCTGATGCCAGATCGATGAATTTTACGAACCGGTGGCTAGGCTTACGCCGCCTTCGAAAAATCAATGAAAACTGCGATCGCGACGAGCATATTCGACCACGAAACTTTTCACTACTATAGCTTGGAATTAAAAATGTAATATACTGTTTTAGCAATCGTTTTAAAAGTGAATCGATCGCGTCCTTAATAATCGTGGTTCCAACGTTGGTTCCAACTGTGGCAGCCAATAACGTGTTCAACTGTTTCTCTGATGTCTGACTACAGCCTTAATCCCTTAACACGTTCACTGTTGCAGTGGAACTGGACGCGGATAATAAAACGCGTTCAAACTAAATAATTAATTCTCAGATGTAAGCTGCTGATTTTCTACCTAGCACTGTTACGTTTATTATTGCTGTATTCTTAACAGCCGTAATAGTACACACGTCCATTTCCACCGCGTTAAGTGAAAACAACGAATCTCGCCCGCATAAGCTTTTCGGGTCAAATTCAACTTCGATTACTTATTTAACGCGTTGATCGCCATGCTGAAGTTTCACGTGTATAGTAGAACGTACCTTAATTTCTAATTTCATTCACAGCTTGTCTTGACACTTTGATGCTTAATTCTGTTTTATCAAATGTTGTATTTGATTAGAAATCGAAACGAAACGTAAGAAGAAATAAAACAGTCCTCGCGTGGTCTTACGTATCCAGATCTATTTTTCCGAAAATTATTCGGCGAACAGCTTGAATGGAGAAATCGATCGATTGGATTTCGCCCGTTTCCCAGAAGCGAGCTGCTTAATGATATTTCGGTGTTCTATTATTAAGCGCGTGTCAATGGCAGCTGCGATAATTAGTAAACGTTGCTTTACGGTTGACGAACGTCCGTTACACTCGAAGCTTATGGAACGGTCTCCATGCTCCGCATAATCTGTAATGGAAAAGCCGCTTCCCGGCGACGGATTACAAAATAAGTTACGATTACAAAATAAGTTAAGATTAAATCTCAAAGATGACCCGGCTCGAGACGACGCCGACGACGCCGGCGTTTTACTCGGCTAGTTGTACACACGTACACGCTTATTGTGCACGGTAACGACACCAGTGCGCAGAAGCGTGTAATCTAATGCCGTTAACGATTAATTCGACATCGTCGATCACGTTCCGATGCTTTTTTGCACGAATCTACGTAAGAAGAGGCGTAACGCGAGAACACTGTTGGGGCAGCCGAGACTCACGATCCAACCTTTTGCGTCATTCGCTGTAACATCTTAACCCTTAAACGTTATGCTTTAAAAGCTGAAAATTAACGCTATGTATTTTCTAACCTATAACACTTTTCGGTTACTTTTACTAAAAGTTCAATTTTGACGCGCTAGTGCAATCGTTTGAAAATTTATCTAATCCTCTGTTATCTAATTCTGGTTTTAAATGTTGCGAAACAAATTCGTTTGCGCTCACCAATTCTGGAAATAATTGACTCCAATTTGGAAATCGATCGTTCTTCAAATTTTCCAAGCTTTCTAGAAATCGTTACTTTACTTATTTTCCAAATATCGCGTGTCGTTCTTCGAAATCCTCGCCAGTGAAACAGTTCAAATGGGAAGTCATTGCTTCGTTGTTGCTTTATTATTGCAGAAAAGTCTTACAAATCACAATGTTTGTTTGATCATTTAATGTTGACGGATTAATTGCGTTACTAATTGTTTTTATCCAGTTTTATAAACCACGCGAAGATAATTGGGAAAATAATTACGTACAATGATTTTACGTAGGTATATACAATGAAAAATTATCGACGCTCGGTTGGTAAGATTACAAAAGTGTGCTCTATGTGAAAAAAAGAAAAAATTTGTCAAACAGTTTCGTTTATGAATTTCCGACGAAGAATGTAAACCGCGTTGATCGTCACAGTGGAAACGGACGTAAGTGGCACGGCACGCTTTAACACGAATCGTTAAACCATCTGGGTGTCTTATATTACTATTAAGATTTTCATTTCTCTAATTAAATCGATGACACACGACGAGGAGCAAAGTGATATCTCGTTTACAAATGAGTAAAAACTAAAATCAAGCATCGAAACGGGGATCGTACTGGTTGCAGCGTATCTCGAAACGTAATGATTCTTAAGATTTGATAACTCTTGCCGTTTCGTCGAGTCGTGAGGCCAAATAATTCGCTCAACAACCGACCATTTAACTGTTAATAAACGATACTACGAATAACAGCGGAATACAACAGATTACTTCTCTTCCGATAAACATTATTCTTTTTTTGTTCTTGATAGCTGCGAGCCGCAATAAAATTAACGCCAGAAATCGGAAAGCGTTACAGATATTTTAAAAAGTTGAATCGAAATGCAATTTTCACGTCGTATTTGGGAGCATTCGTCGAAACGGTTTTCAAACCGTTGTGGAGTGTGCGCTCCGAAATGTAGAGAAGAGAGAGAGAAAATATATGAAAATTTGCTGGTCGATCGTTTTGTTCTGGAAATCGATACTGTAACACGTAGTTAATCGGTACGTAGACGTTCGTATCCTCGAACGCGATCAGTACCATGGCCGCTTATTGGCCTGATTTTCGCCATTATCAATATTAACGGAGTCTTGGTCCATTAGCTGTTCTAAACAGCCTCTTGTACACTAACCTACGCAACGTGGCTGTAGATCAAAGTCGAACCCGCGTCTATTCTCCAAATTATTCTCGATTAATCCTTGGGAATTTTTTAATCGTACGATCAGAATAAACTTTTCGTTCCGATTAGAAGTATCTTATTTTTAGGAATTTCGAAATTTAATGATACAACGCATTGTAAATTAATCTCATACTACTGCTACTAATAATAAACCCTTGTTAATTATTGATGCGTCGAGACAGCGAAGTCTCGTCACCCTTACCGAATTCGCGATGTCGTCAACTCAGACATACGATTTTCAAGGAAAGGGCAACGTGTGCTGTTCGACTGAGTCATTCGCGTGTCATTAGAGTGGCAGAGTCATCATCGTTTTTAGAAATCATCGATCCTAACCGTTCGATCGTTCGTAAAAGAGACAGTTGGTCGTGAACGAACGATCGATCGAAACGTTTATTTTTACGTTTCCTCCTTTCTGGGCATAGTCTATGAATAAATGCAGCACGATTCGAAGACCAAAGCGGGCACGATCTGTATTCCCATCTAGATGCGCATTCTGCCGTGTCTAATGGCACGACGTTCCTCTTTCTATCGGCTCGGTCGTGCTTTCTTCCGTTCGCGCGGGTTTTTCGACACCACGAGAGGATGACGCGAGACGAGACGGGACCGGATGGGAAGGGACACCTGGCTGGAACGCGCAGAATCTTTGCTCGATCGAACGATACCTTCGACGATGTTTGAACCTCTCTGCGTTTTCCTGGCCAATTAACATTTCTTGCACCGGATACGAGCCGCCGCGGTTACGGATAAAAATAACCGAAAGAAGACTTTCAGTAGAGGACACGTTGGCTGTCGACGGGACACGTGAAGTTACGCAAGCTTAAATCTGTCGGCCACTTTTCTAATTCCACTCTGGCTTAAACGCTTTTCGTCGCGAGCCTCCACCTTTTCCCGCCGTGACATAGCCGCGGCGCGGCGCGGCGCGGCGCGGCGGCGAGCGTACGTCCCTGAAAAATTGATCGAGCCCGATCGAAGGAGCGGAGTAAACAAAACATCGAATGGAATTCCGACAGCTAGACTTATAGCCACGCTCCTTCGGATTACTCGATGGAAAGTTTCGCGAGTTGAACGCGGACTGCCACTTTCCTATGAATCCTTTAAGCGACTCGCCCGTCCTCGTCGTTTTCCTTCTTTCTGTCTCCTATCGGACAAATTTTATGCCGCAACCGCCGGCTCTAGTTGCTATTGTGAAACTCCTGTTGCATCGCAAAATTTACTGAATAGTTTTGTTTTTTAGTCGGGACACGAGCCGTTATCTCGGCTTAGTCTTATGCCTTGATAAGTAGTTTACCCATCGTTAAAATAAAATTGCAATTCATCTTCATTGGCTCATCGTTGAAACGTTCAACTTTGACTCGCTATTTATAAACTGTGCATTGCAGTTTCATGGATTATAACGTTCACCGTGCGTTTTCGGTCAGAGACAATTACAACGCTTATCCAAATTTTTCTGGCATTCGAGTACACGAAATACCGGGAAACGGTAGCTCGACGGGGGGGGGGGACGCGTTGCAAAAAAGGCGAAGAGGACGGAGGAAGGTCCTCGGCGTTTATAACGCTGTTTTAGCGGCCGATAAAGAAAGACGCCTCGTATCGTCTTTGACACGTGAAGCCATTACGTAAGCCTTAATATGCTGACCCTCGTCGCGACTCGCTTGATCCGTATTCATCGCGTAGACGATGCGAGTTTTTCTCTCTTATCGTATGAAATTCAAGCGCGAACGAGCGAGTTCCCAAAAGCAAAATCCATTGACGAGCGTTGTTTCGATTGCAGGCGAACGAGAGAGCATGGTTTTGCGAATGGAGTCCCCCTCCTGGATGGAAGGATGGAAGAAAAATACATAGCCGGGAGCCGGAGTTGGCGGGCCGCGGTTCGGCACATGGAGCCGTTACGTAAGTCTAAATCTGCCGGCCATTTTGCCAACTCGAGCGAGCGCGAAACTCGCTAGCGTCGATCGTCGTGAATATGTGCGTAAGCCCCTCCGCGTGCCGGCGTGCCGGCTGCCCGGCACCCTTCTCTGACCTCAAGTATTTTGAATGTCACCGCGATTAACGAAGCTTCTGTGTGTTTCTACGATTATCCGTTCGCCGATCCTCCCATTTTCCGACGTTTGCGCGCGCGATATACCGTTCCCCGCTAAACGAGCGTAACCGTTCGAAAAACGACGAGATTTCCCGCCACCGACAAAGGGATTCGGTTTCCGAACATAGTAGTTGGCAGTCGAGGCGTAAGTAATAATCATTAAAGTCCTTGAAGTGGCGGCCTGCTAAGCGGGGAAAGGCGAGGCGAGGCGAGGCGAGGCGAGGTGAGGCGAGGCGGCTTATTCCCGAGCGTTCTTTCCAATTGAAAAGCTTTTGCGCAATCCGAATTCTTTCGTCAGCGTCTGAAGTGCACAGGCGAGAAGCGCAAGAATTCGCGAGCCCGCTGGAAACAATGAGGGAATAATTGTAAGGTGGATGGGGCCGGGTGGATCGTGCGAAAAAGGACCGTGTACAGAGAGAGAAAGAATTTTGAAAATATTCGTGGAAGCGGAGTTTTCAAGTTGTCACAATGGCGCAACCTGTTGCTCGCCGGGCTTAGAAACTAAAGGTTTGCGCTTAAACGTAACGGACATACTTCGTTTGCCTCTTTTTTTACACCGCATCCAGCCGGGTTTTTTGCAAAGTGCAAACGATCCACGCGGTCATGCGCACAGATATACCCTCTTTCTTTCTTTTTTTTTTATTTTTCTCTTTCTTTCCTTTTTTTTTTCGCTTCGCCCCCTCCAACCGCCTCTTCATAATAATTTTCGGAATAAAGAATCGCGATTTTCATGCCGCTGGACGACGTCAAACGAATTTTATCCGACCCGTGTTGAAATTTATTTTCCTTTCTTTTTCTCTTTCTTTCTGTTTGTCTGCTTTTTGCACGCTCGCGTTCGTGTGCGTGTTTTTCAACTCGTTGCAACGCGAACGAAAAATTATGAACGGTTTCTCAAAAAATTACGATCGTATCGGGCCGCGGCTAGTACTTACACGTTTTACAGGATATCGTGATTCCATTGTTGGAATTAAATGGTCGGGGGCCGGTATCGTGGTTTTTCTGGCGAATTTATGTGACGAAGCGTAACAGAATTAACTGTGGCGCCCGGCAAATTGGTCGTGTTAATTTTTCACGTGCATTTTCACGAGCCCGTATTGTTCCATGGAATTCAGCGGCATGCAAATATCCGAAAGGGCACTTCAGGCGTACATTTTGTTTTCACGAAACATTAAAATGAAAAAGCTCCATTTACGATTCGTTCGAATTTAATTATCATTATTTCAAACGGACCAGCCGACCTCTCTGTTTATTCTACGGTGAAAACTGCTCGACTTCGGGATTTCGACACGATACGCAACATATATTTCTCTCTTTCGTCCGTTCGATATCTTTTCGCTCGTCTACGCGTCAACAGTCTATCGTTGTTTCGTTTCCCACTACATTCTTCCTCGCGAAAATAGACACGTCGCGTTATCGATCAACCTCGGACTGAATCGTCGCTTTGCAATTATGATTTTCACCGCAATTGTTTTGTCGGCTCTTGCTTCCAATATTTTCGATACTCCGGCAGAAATCGCATCGACCATTCTTTTTTATTTTTTCTTCTCTTGTCTCTTTTTCCCATCGCCATTACGTCGCTCGACGCGCAACACCGATCAAAAATTACGAAAATTCTTTCTTCTTCGTATAGGACGAGGCGCTTCGAGATGACGCGGATGGTCATTCTCGTGTCGTAGCCTAGATTTTTGATCGTTCGGACGGTTCTTAGAGAGTAGGGGAAAATTTTGCCCGGGTATTTTCGCGTGGAACGAAGGAACGAAGAAAGTGGGAGAGCCTCGGACTCGAAGGCTCGATGGAAACCTCTCGCCGCTACTTAAGGACTTTGACACGCTATGCCTGTCGTTCTAAATCGAGGTCAAACCGAATTTTCTAGTTTAACCTACTAAATAAGGCAAATTTCTGCTTTCTAAAACAAGACGCTACACACTGGACGATCGTAACTTCGCCGTGAACTACGGCCACTCAAAATTAGCCACCGCTCGCTCCGGGGATTTACAAACTACCTCGGTTGCTTCGGGTACGCGCCAACTTTCCGTCTGTTCGCGTCCGAATAAGCTTCTTATTAAAGTATTGACCCCCCACCCTTTCCCAGGAAAATAACAATCTTGCCGAGAAAATCAATGAAACGCGTGAATTTGACGAATTTAAAGAAGTGCCGCACACGATTCTATGCGCCTTCCATGCCCACGGTCCGGTCCCGACGCGCGAAGAGAATTTCATATTGGTTATTATCATACGAATATAGCAGACCTAGGATGACAACGGATTACATGAATAATTGTCACGTGCATAGCGAGCGCGATATGTAAATCCGCTATTATTTGATACAGTTGCGACAGTTACTCGCACGATTCGATCCTTCTCTGTTTTTCGTACGACCATTCGATGTATATACAATTAACTTCATTTCTATGCTTATTTTAATCATTTTTTTTTTTATGCTCCGTGACTTATGTTCTCAAAACGAAAAATAGAAATAAAATACGAGGGTTACAGTTCTAAATCGAACGTCTTCTCTTTTCAAAAGAAATGTTATAAGAATAAGGATTGATCGTTCTACCAAAAAGACAAATGCAAATTCTAAAGTGGATGCATACCGTTTCTTTTCTATGTTCGTTTCTACTCTAATGGATTATTGTGTCTAACGTTTCATATGGAAAATCACTACTTTTTCCACGAACGAACGAAACACGCCCGTACTCTGAAGTTAATATCGGACAACTATACGTGTATTTTATTGCATGCAGCATTCACCTTACTTATTACAGTACACTTCTATTTGAGCGAAACTTTCGACATTTCGACGACTCGAGTTTGCTTTTCTTCGCCAGTCAAATTCAAAAGTTCGCTCAGCACGTGAAATTCCGACGACCCATCGATAGTTTGCATTTGAAGCGGTGCGTGATTGATAAACTTTTTCGATGGTCGGTTCAGGTATAGAGATACAGGTCGAAAACGAGCTCGAACAAAGGTAGACACATTGCAAGCGAAGACGACATAGGAGAAATAACAACAAAATTCGATAACCGGTGAAGATTGACGTTGGCACGCGCGGTTTCGTACACACGTAGCTTGTTTTATTATATATATATATATATATATATTTTTTTTTCTCACGAGATTTCGATTCGTAAATTTTGTCACGTCACCGGCGAACGTTTCGTGACACGCGTGTGAAAAATAAAAAAATTGCGCGCACTTCCCGGAAACGTTGCTTCTATGAAATTGGATGAATAATCGCGACCTTTCCACCAAAATTTCAAATCGAACGGGGAAAAATCGTCCATGCTCGATGCTCACGTTTTTGATCGAAACAATGGCGTTACGTCGATTACGAATCAACAATCGCTCGACGCGCACGGCGACGAAAAAACGATTCCCGCTTTACATCGTTGCCGGGAACGAATCGATGGAGACGAGTACACGTTCCTTGGCTCGCGTCGCGTCGTCCAAAGCGAGCAGGTGTTAATTTTACTAAGTTATCACGCCAATAAATGTCCGTAGTAAACGGCTCGTGAAACATTCGAGCAACATAAACGCGGACCTCCTCTATTTCCGGAGGAACTAGTGGCGCGTTGATTTATCGAGAGGCGAGTATTATCGTCGCGAGTTCGAGATTAAGAATGAATCGTCCGACCGGCAGCGCGGCAGGGAACCGCGTGGACGAGACCGTTGCCTTTTTGTTCTTCCAAGTGAGAAGAACTTGGGACGAAATTTCAGAGGAATTCTATGGATAGGAGAAATATCCTATTCCCGGCTTTCGTGTTCTAATTGCTTCGCGAAGCAAGCGCGCATCGCTCGATCGGCCATAACGTAACAGAAACACGAGGCGCGCCGTAAACATCCAGGTGAAATCTGTTTACTCGGTTTGCCAAGGTGTGCACCTCGATCCTTATCGAGAGGAAAGCTTTATTTTCGATTCGACGACGTAAAAAATCGCGTTGGTTCGAGTCGACGACCAGCCAGTCAGCCAGCCACCCACGACTTTCGCGTTTCGGTTGCCCTTGGATGTTGAAAACGCGAGCGTGTGTACCGGTCGCCGCGAGTTCCGGAGCGACAGGTTCCCCTGCGAAACACGTGACGCGTTGCGTATGCTTTCGCAATCGCTTCGCCCGTCAGTCCCCTGCCCTGCACCCGATGTCCACCGCAATTACTCCGTTTCCGAATCGGATCGTTCCACGACGACGAGCTTTTTTTCCATCGCGACGAACAGTTTCGGAGGTCCTGCGGGACTTGAAACGGCTGGCGAGCAAACGCGTGGAAACCGGAGGAAGCCCAGAGGGAGAAACGTAACGGACGCGACATAAGACCGGGACCGAGCGAACGTAACGAGGTCACTCGTTATGCGAAAGGGAATACTCGAGGACGGAAGGAAGGTGAGCGATCGTAGACGGAACAGTCGATAAGAGAGTACCGGACGAAGATTTCGAAACGTTCGAATGCCTTCGCGTTGGAAAATGCCTGGTTGTCGCCTGGTCGTCGGGACTCGTCCGTTCGACGAACGCGCAAACACGATCCGCGAGACGTCGCGTCGTGGGAAGAAAAGAGGAAACGGAATATAGCTCGTTCAAGAGCGCGCAGTCTTTTCGGCCATTTTGATATCTAACAAGTAAGAAGCACTCTAGTCCGTCTTGTGGCCTGTCGATCTCCCTCCCTTCGATCTCTCTTCTCCGCGCCTCCGCAGTCTCGTCCGTCTTTCTCTCACGCACCTACGGTTGCATACGATGACACGTGCACACGCGCGCGCCACGGCACTCCTCTTTCCGTCTCTTTCGTTCCCCGCGATTCTTTTTCCTCTTTCCCCTTAACCGCGCTTCTCCCTCTTTCTCACGGCTTTATCTCTCTCGCTCTTCCATACACACGCACACGCACATACGACACACACACACGACACACGACACTCTTCGCGTCTTTCCCCCTTCTCGGTCGGTCTTGCTCGCTCGTCCTCCCCCTCCCGAGACCCCTTCCTTTCTTCCCTGTCGGTGTGCCTCGCGCTCGCGAGCGCCAATCCGCTCGCACGTACTCTCACTCACACCGCTGTCACCGTCTACGTACCTAAATACGTAAGTACGTACGCAAGCTTACACGCGTGCTAGCCGAACGTTGGTCCGATGGGTGTTTTCCGAGGCAACGATTTCGGACGAGGACATCAAACGGCAAAAGAAAAAATAGAAAAGAAGAGAAAAGAAGAGAAGAGAAAAGAAAAGAAAAGAAAAGAAACGGAAGGAAACTCGGAAAAGTGGGGGGAGTTATGCATCGACGATACTCACTGTCGCGACAGGAAGGAATCACGGGTTGCACTAGGTTCTTCTCGCGCGAGGATCGAAGACGCGCTTGTTCCTCAGAGTGGTTGGTAGCGGCTCGCCACCAGTATCGTGCCGAGCCGGCAGCCACGCTCGACCAGCATCTTCCTCGACATTTTCCTCCGAATCGCGAGCAACACGGCTCGCTTTCACGCTCGTAGCACCGTGTACAGAATGCCGTGGAGAAAATAACGAAACACCAGGCGGCCGACCGCGAAACGATCGACGGCCGCGAACCGACGCGACGACGACAAGGTCTTCCACGAGAAACGCGGACTTTTTTCCCGACTTTGGCTACGATTCGTAGCTAACCGACGACACGCGTACGAAAAAGGAGATCGAGCGCGAACTAACGAAATGGAATCGACGGTTGCACCGAACTCTCCAGTTGCACCGCCTCCCCTCCACCGTCTTCCTTCCACGCTAGGAGCCTGTTGCTCTCCTCGCTTCGATCCTTCCGATCCTCTCGAGACCCCGACGCTGCTACACTTTGTTCGCCTCCCTTTTTCCTTTCCTTTCCTTTCCTTTCCTTTCCTTTCTTTTCCCTTCCTTTCCTTCTCTACTTTTTGTTCTGTGCGTCTCTCGTTCCTTTATCCGTTTCCGGCTCGACTGCTCGACGGCTCGACGACACGACGACGAGAAATTGAATGCGCGCGCGATTCCGGCAAAGAACCCCGCGTTTTCGAACACGTTTTCGAACGCGTTCACCGACTTCGTTCCCTCGGCTTCTGAGAAAGTGCCGAAAGCCTTGCTTCGTTCTTCTCGGCGTGTCGCATCCCTTGTCTCTTGGTGCGGAATCGGTACGCGCGGTGGAGGCTGAAGCTTGTCGACGTTGGTTACTCGCGCCGGTGGTTGTTTCCGCGGCGCTCGTAGCGGCACGCCGCAACCACGAGAACGGGCCGGAGAAGGACGAGTTTACGCGGCGAGAGCGGATCGCGAATCGCGGCGCGCGTGCACAACAACAACAGCAACAGCAGCAGCAACAACAGCAGCAACAGCGAGCACGAGCACGACCGCGGCCACGGCACCGAAACGAAACAACAAACGAACGAACGAACGATCTTTTTTAATCCGCGGCAACTTTCTTCTCCGGTGATCCGATACTCCGGTTCGCGACGATCGCGTTCGTTCCCTCTTCGTATGATTTCCTAAGCGCGTTCTGCACACACACACTCACACGGGCTAACGAAATAAAACGCACGATCGGTTCGTTCGAGCAATTCGGTCGGTCCGCGTTTCCGTTTCTTTTCCGGCTTCTTTCCTCCTCTCTTCTTGTTGTGTCCGGTCCTTGTTTTGTTGTTGTCGCTTCCGTGCGTCGTGTTCCCGTCACTGGCCTTGCGTTCTGCGGCGCGTTCCACGGGCGCACAAGCGAGAGGGAGACGAAGCGACACACGTACACGCACCACTTCCCCAGGTCTCGACGTTTGATCCGGCTCCGGATATGCGACGTTCGTCGAGTTGCATTGGGTCGCGCTGCGCTCCCGTAACTGCATCCGCGTCGGACGGTGCGGCTTGCGCGCTAGGAGCGCCGCCATCCAACCACCCCACCATCTTCGTCCCACCACCACCGCCACCACCACCGACCGAATACACCACCACTATCCTCCTCACCACCGACTCGCGCCACTGCTACTACTACTACTACTACTACTACTACTACTACCACTATTACTACTACTACTACTTACTACTACTACCACTACTACTAGTACTATCACTACTACTACTACTATTATTACCATTACCATTACCATTACCAGACCGCGTGCGTTACGTTACGTTCTACCAACACGCGCACGCGACCTTCCTTTACTCGCTGATACCATCCTCGCTCTCATTGTCGTTCTACTCGCCGTCGCGAGTAGTCTCCTAGCCGTCGTCTTGGTAGTCGTACTTTCGTCGTCGTGTCGACGCTGTTACGACCACGACCACCACCATTACCTTTCGACACCGCACACGCACGGTCACGCCGGTGTGCCTCTACCATCGACTTCGAATCGAAATCACGCACGCATCGCGTTCCTCGTTCTAACGAGTAGTAGTCACCGAGAATCCGCACCGTTGCACTGCGCGATACGCTTTGAAGTTGTTGTTGTTGCCGTGGCTGTCTCCGCACAGCTTCTTTCGATCGCGAAAACACCTCTATTCGTAAATATTCGAGAAACGTTAGTTTTCCGAACGAATCGGACGCTTTGTCTGTTTGCAACTTTTCCCTCGCTTTGTTTCCCCACCACCCCCTCCCACCCTGCGCTGATTTACAAGCTACGTGTTGCGTTACCCGAAGACATCGACTACTATCTTTAGAGGCAAACGCTTGGTACACGTTCCACTTGCCCGGAACTTGTTTCGCTCGCTTTGCTTTGTCTTACGGTCATAGATCGCCTTAATGCATTCTTACATGCGACTTTTATCGATTTCTTTACCTGCTCCCCCTCGTCGTTCCTAGTTTTCTTCGTGGAACGCGATCCTTCTAGAATCTAATTTAAGAGTGGCTCATCGGGTTCTCGGAACGCTGACCGATCGAACCTCGTTTCCGGAATGCCGGAAAAGCCTGGGAATCGTTTGTCCGTATCGACGTCGCCTATTATACGCGTCCGCGATCGAACCGAAGTAAACAGCGAGATCGAGTCGGTTGCGTGCCGCTATCGTGGACGAGAGAACGCGCTCGGTCCTCCCCTCTCGTCCGCGCGCCGTCGTGGCCATGACACTTTTAATAGGCGACAATTCGATGCAGTTGCTGCTGCGATTTGAAATTTCAAAGATAATCGGCGCGGCGAGCAGCCAACGCTAGTTTTCTGTTCGGTAATTTCCATTTCCCGGAGATCGTCAACCAACGAACGCGAATAATGGAATCGTAAAACGAACGCGTCTCGAACTTAACCCAGCTACACCCTGTACACCCTGTACACCCTGTACACCCTGCCGCCGCAGCGTTCCCGTTCGCGAACTTCTATTAATTTATTAACTGAAAATACCCGCAACGTATACCCCCGCTATCGTAAGATCTCGTTAAATTGACCGTGAAGTTCCCGTTAATGGCTACGCGTACGATACAAACGCGATTATAACTTTGGCTCGACCCCGCGCGTAATCCGCGGCTACGTTTCTTACCCACCTCGCGTAATTGCCATGATTCCCGTACGCAGACGCGTCGTTCTTTCTTTTATACTTTTTTCCCTCGCCTGATTAACGGCTCGTAGAACAACCGAACGACGAAACTGCGCCCTATCCGGCTATTCGTTGCCCTATCGTCTATCTTATCGCGTCGCGAGTCTATCTGTTTCTTTTTTCGCGCACCGTTTCAAACTTTGCGCAATACCGGCCGGAATAACGCGCGGCAGAGAGCGGCGTGCCGACGTGCTGGCGAAGCGGGAGAAGGGGATCGCGAGCGTAAAAGCGGCGATCGCGACGGACCTTGAAGCGGACAGATGGTTTAGAAATTCGTTAGATAATCCTGGGACACCGTGCGTCTCGGCTTTCAAGATGGCAGTCGAAAGCGGCTGATTAGATAGGGACGGTGCGTGTCGACGCCTTCTTGCCTAATCTCTACGAATTCTCTATGATTCTCGCGAAATTGTTTTTCGATCGCGACGATATCGTCTCTCGTTTAGGTAAAGGAAAAACGCGTGTAGCGGTACGGGTTCAAAGAGCGCGCCGCCCCGACAGAATCAGAATCATAATTCGCGAATCTCCCAGGGCAAAATAGGAGAATATGTATCGAGGGCCACTCGATCGCATCGACGTCGTGACGCGACGCGACGACGGTAGCGAAGCTCTCGGATACACGCGTGCACCAATGTACGAGCGGTACGTACGTCGATGCCACGTGACGTCTAAATTCAGACGGCCATTTTGGAGCATGATTCATTTGTTTAGAACGAGTCGGATAGGAGTAGGAGGCGGAGCCACGCTCGCCAAATCTTCCCGCACGATTTTAGACTCCAGACGACCGAGTTGTTTCGAATCTGTCGATTTTTCCTCCACCTCTTCCGCGATTCACGCAGAATCGAACGTTTTCGTTCCGTTGAACCTCGGAACAAGGAACCTTCGCAACGAATTTCGCGCCCTCGAAAGAACCGTGTCCAGACACGGGTCTGTGGCAACGAGTCGTCTCGGCTCGAGCCGGGATCAAGGAGCGCGACAAGGCTACGGGCTGTACGTTATTCTCTCGAAAAGGTGCATGCATTATTTATCGGCCGCGAATAAAGTAAAAGGAGAAGAAGACGAATGCACGGGAGACAATGACGATCTTATCGGTACTACGCGTCATCCAGTCCAACGGAGTCTTCCGTTCGGTGACCGACATCGAATTTCATTCGATCGAATGGTTCGCGAAAAGTAAAGTTTTCGTAGGAAAAAGCAAATTTTCGTAGAAAGCTGGGAAAATCAGCTGACAGGGTTCGATGAATCGGGAGAAAGTTCGGTCGAAAGCGAAGGTAACAGGTGAGGGGCGTCCTCCATCTCGCTCGTTTCCTCCAAGGAGCGTTGCCGAAACGTGAAATGGCGGACCGGCTCGTCCGTAGAGGTCTGTCGGTGCGTGGATGGGCCCAAGGTCAGTGGCAGTGGGTCAGTCGGACCAATCGCGTGCCGGCTCCGGCGAAGGTCGCGCCGAATTCGAAGCGCTGCTCGAGAGGGGAACCGAAGGCGAATCTCTCGAGGACAGCCGAGTCGAGGCAGCCGGCAGCCAGCCTCCTCCTCCTCCTCCTCCTCCTCCTCTTCCCGGTCGTTCATTTTCGTCGTGTCCATCGCGAGGCGTCGTGACGTGCACGAGCGACTCGCTACGTACAGGAAAAGAGAACGGATAGAGGCCGGTGTATCCGAGCCGGCCTTGACCCTATCTTTGCTTATCGTCGCGCGTCACGACGCTCGACGTCGCGTCGACACCGCGTCGACGTCCTGTTGGAAGCGTCGTAGCGCCGCGACGCGCGACGCATCACCGCTTTGCCAGCGAGCTGCGTCCGATCCTCCGATCCACCGATCGGAGGGGAGGGCGTTTGTAGCTTTACAACGAGTCGCTCTGTTAATTCAATTAGAAGAGAGTCCGATTCGTTTCGCGCGTTACAGCATGCCTCGAAACACACGGGATTCGTTTGTATCGTAGAACTCTGCTTTGGACCATTAACTTTGCTTCCCGGCTGCTGCAGCCGCCGCCGCGCGCAACTTTCCACTTGGCCGATTACTTCAATTAATTTCCCCGATAATTGTGTTGATTATGCAAATTATGTGGCTCGTTTTATTAGCCGACGATACGGATTATCGGTTAACGAGTTCGCGTGCCGTATTCAAACGGCGAGATTTTTCGACAACGCGCAACGCCGAGGCTCGAACGAGCGCCGCGAGCTACGCTGCCACGGCGAGTAACGCGCCTCGACCGTGGCAACGTTTACTTCGTGCTCGTTGTAATTGTCGTTGCGCAACGCTTGCACGGCACTCGAGCGAGTAACCTTTCTCCGCGCGGCGAGATTAGCTCGACGACCATTGACGAAAATATCCTCGTCGAGCGGCGCAAGGAAACCTTGACCGTGATCGAACCGCGAACCGCGAACCGCGAACCGCGAACGGATCGAAATCGTCCAGAAGCGATTGGAACGGTGTTTGTAAGCAGACGGGACGCGAGGTTCGAGCGATGCTCGCCTGCTGCATTCAAATCGCTCGGAAGATCGTGAGACCGAGGGCGGTGCATGGAAAGCGTCGAATTCTAGCCGCGATTCGCGAGGAATGCCGCTGCAAAAGGCAGCCCATCATTTTCTCCGCGAACACGGCGAGGCGCGGTAAAGGCACACATAGACAGGTGGGGGGGGCGTCCGAAATGAAAGGTAGAAATTAAACGCGTTAATTTTGGGTCGCTTCGTCGACGACGATTTGTACGAGTTAACTGGTCCGCGATTCGAGCTTGTTTCGAGCGCGAAGCTGGTAATTCCGGGTTTTAAGCGGAGTCGGGAAATTCGGGATCCAGTGGGTCGTGGCACGAATACGAAGAACGGTAGGAAAGCTCGGTGGTCGGGCCATATTTTGGCGATACCTACTTGTTGCGCGAGCAACCAGCTACGGCTAGGTAGTACGTACATATGTACGGTCTGGCATCTACATACCTATCGTGGTAGGTAGTGTGTAGCAGCAGAGTTTCTCTCCCGCTTGGCACAGCTACAAAATAGAGTCAACGACCGGGATTCGAAATAATTTAGCCGTTTCTTCGCAAACGATTCGAGCTGAGCGTACGGTTCAATTCTCAGAGCGTAATTTGATTCGCGGAAAGATTCTCGATTAACAGCATTCAACGATCGTTAATTAACGGGCAATTTCAAGGGAAAATCATCGAGTAGGCCAAAAACAGCCTTCGGCGCGTTTAATTTGGCGGAAACTCGATGCAACGCGAGCCTGATTGTAGCTTTGATCGGCTCGCAGTGAACTATTTTATTCCCGCGTCGATTTTAGTAACGTTTGCTTGTAATTCCCTCTCAGTGTGCGTAACGTAATTACGCCTTTTCGATAATTGGTCTAACGATAATTTCGTTAAATATTTTCGATAACACGAATCGACGCGGTCGGAAATTCGTGTGAAATTTAACCGATTTATCCTTAATCCGGCACGCGCTCACGATGGAAACGGAACGCGGCCTGTGCGATGATAATGGAAACACGGTAAATGTAACGTTTCGCGGGTCTGTAATATCGCCGCGATTCGATGGAATTCTGGCTCGTCGGAATAACGAGGAAATTCGAGAAAAATACTCGTCAGCTTTTTCACTCGCACCGCTCTGGCTGGCTGGCTGGCTGGCTGGCTGGCAAACTGTTGCCGTGACATTGGACGTTTATGTAGTTGGGATACATAAGCGACGAGGTATGTGTGCGCGGTAGGTAGGTGTCGTGTATTTCGGGGGTGGCTCTGAGCTAGTCAACCACCTACCCCCACTCGGCTGCGGGCTGAAAAATTTCGGAGGTAGCTGACTACGCTGCTTCAAAGCGCTTGCTACTGCTGCTGCTGCTGTTGCAGCAGCGTCAGCTGACGGCGTACTCTCTCTCTCTCTCTCTCTCTCTCTCTCTCTCCAGCCGACCTATATATTCGGCCACGATATACATGCACGTAGTACCTACATACTAATACCTAGTATGCATCCAGCACGTAGCCAACGCCGTCGATATAAACGCGGTTACTACTTGTTGCTCTGGTCCCAGAAATTGAGAGTGCCCCCGTATTATTTTGGACCTCGTTCCTCTCCGTGTCCAGACGCGGGCCAGTGTCTCTCAACTTTCTTTGCAACGCGTTTCGATGAAACATAAAGTGTTGGAGTGTTGCCAGTTATCGTGTATCGCGAATCGAGCAAAACTCGATCAATCGATCGATCGAAATAAAAGAGACACGCCTTTCGGTAAACGCGGGGCCCTCTGGTTCTCGAGTCGTCGCGCATCGGATGCATCCGATATGCACGCAGACACCGAGACGCTAGCCGAGCGTTATCCATGCGCTCGTATTCGGCTTCCATCCAGCGACGAGAACGCACACGAGACCAGGGTTCGTTGGTGGATGTTCGAAACTCGCCACACGCTTGATCGTCCGCGTGTTGATAGCCGCGTGCACGCGTGTTTGTGTACGGAGCTGCACGTAGAGAGGAACGCGCGCATGGATGCGCGCAAATAGCTCGCTCGTCCGCCTGCATCGGTGCACGCGGATGCGAGCTTGTACGAGTGCACGTGCACACTGTGCACACTATGCACACTGTATGTAGGTGTGCGTGCACGTTGGTGTCGGTGCAGCCGGCTGCGCCGCGCCGCGCCGGCTTGCATCGCTGCGAAACGCGATGTGGAACACACTCGCTCTCGATGGGTCACTCTCACTCTCTCGGCCGAGAGGGAAATTTGGCAGCTGTTTTAAAGCCGGCTAACTGGCGAAACTACCGACCCACCTCTCTTCGGCCCGGGTCCTTCCTTTCCATCCCCCTCGTTCCAACCACCCTTTACCCTCTCTTCTCTCCCCGTTGCCCGTTGCATGCCGCCTCCGACAGCCCTCTTTTCCCCTGTCGCTCGATCTTTCGCTGCTTTTACTCCTCCCACTGAACCCACCGCCGCACTTTGCGAGCTTTCGGCACTTTGCCGCTCTCCTTCCTTTCGCACCCCTTTTCGAGCTTCCCTTTTCCACAAATTTTACCCTATTCCTAGCCGCCACTGACGCCACCGACGCCACCGTCGCGTTTTTTCCTCGACTGTTCCTTCCGTTCTCCGTTTCTCGTTTTTTCCATCTTTTGCTTCCCTCCGCGTTACGAAATGCTCTCGCATAATGATCCAGCGCGTAGCTATCGATCCTGGGGACGGTATTTTTAAGAACACGCGGCGAACACATGGAAAGTATCGGAGGAGTGCAGCGAATGCAGGAACGCAAAAAAAGATTGGATGCGCGCGCGACGTACGAGCTGGTTCGGCAGCGGATGCGTCGCGTACGATTACTCGCGAATGCGCGCTCTCGCGTACGTCGCTGCGTGTCGCACGCACACCGCTCGCAAACCTCTTTCCTTCCTTCTTCCTCCCCGTATTCCTCGCCGCTTTCGTGTACCGGCGCGGCGGCTCGTCGGCTCGTCGGCTCGTCGAACGCAGCGTTGCTTTTTTACCACACTGACCTGGGTTAACTCGGCGTGCAGTGCCGAATAATAAAACCGACGAAACCACCGGTCGGTCCCCCTCCCGCTGCAGCGCTTCCACTCTCTGTCTCCGTCTTTATCCGCCGTTCTGGTTGTGCGCATGCAAAAACCAGCAGAGTATGCACCGTGTGTTGGAGCGTGCGTCGCGATCACCTACACGCTCGAGATCGCTCGGGCGTTCGGGCGCTGTGGGGCTGTGGCGTGCGCGCGCGCGCGAACACGCTCCAAGCCAGTCCGCCCTCCAGCCGAATATAAATGCAAGCGTGTGCACTGGTGCATCGGCTGGCTCGGCTTCGTGTGGGTAGAATGCACCGAGTGGCACACAAACGATCCAGTCTCGAGGGCAGGGCCACGGTCACCCGAAAATACGGCTGCCTCTTCGAGCTCTCACTCTCGTTCGTGTTCGTGCTCCTGTTCCCGTTCCCGTTCCCGTTCCTCCTCTTTCCTTCTCTTCTTCCCTCTCGAATCTCTCTCCTCCTTTTTTCATCCTTTTTGCTTTTACTCTCTTCTCCTCCCGTTTGCCTCGCTGCCTTTCAATGGCCCACACTCTCGCTGTATTCGGACATTGTGCACGCTACCGGTTCGTTCACGAATTACGGTCTCCTCGATATCGTTTACAACGATCTCTGACGTGAACCGTCCACAAATTCTGTGGATCGTTGATCGATCGAGGTTCGGTGGGCCGAGAGTTTTTCGTTCTAAGTATTTCGTTGCTAACGAGTGAGGATCTCCGAGGGTGCCCGAGGATCCGTCAGGGGGTGAAACGTAATTCACACACGCTCGGCGCGGCGCGGCGTGGCGTGGCGTGGCGGGAACGTGGAAGAACGGTCCAGCAACGTAGTGATTACGCGCTCGAGGCGTTCTTGGAACAAAGCGCCCTCTGTTCTAGCGAACGCGCGACGACCTATCCCAATGCGTGACGACACGCACGCGTGTGTGCACGAGTACACGCGAAAATCGGCGGATGCGTCAGGCCATTCGCCTAACCCGAAACGTCGAAAGGAAAGGAAAGGAAAGGGAGCATCGCGACGAGAATTCGACACTTTGCTTCTGACTCATTCGCGACAGTCAGGTGAGTCAATACGCTCCGATAATGAGCGAGCGGCGCGACGCGTCTCCCGAAACACGTAAAATCGAGTTTACGCGACGATGCAACTCGATGCGCGCAACTTTATCTGTCCACGTTGTCGATGCATCGGGTTGTCGAAATCGCCGCGTTATCTCCGCGTCTGCGATCCCCGCCGAATTTTCGGCCACGCGTCTACCGTCTCGGTACTTTAGCCAACTTTTCTCGTTCGTTTGATCGACGTTTAAGGTAGAGGGTACGCGTTGGTCAGGAACGCGTCTGGGTTTCGTTCAATGCAATAGGAAAGTCGCAGCGAAATACTCACCGGGTTTCTTGGTTGTATGCACAGCTGCGAACCTCAGGCTGATCGTCCGCGAAAACAGGGCGTTCCGGTTTCCGTAAAATTCCACGTTTTTCACGCGACTCGGTGACCGCGAAACTTTGCCTTTAGATCTCGTCGTCGCTTCCCTCCTCGAGCTCGCGAGATAACGAAACGATGCTGCGCCCAGCGATGGATCGATCGACGGATCGATCGTTCGTTCGATCGATCGATACAGGAACACGCGTGAACTTGACGGGAAACGAGAGTGGACACCGCGAGGAGAGGAGCGTGTCGCGCATCGGCCTCCGAGATTCCCGCCGTCGCGACTTGTTTTCGTTGCTCCGGTTCACAGAATTTATTGTTTTCAATGTAAAGGTTGATTTATGCGTCAGATTGGTTTATCGGTCGCGCACGCCGCGTTTCTGCACTTTAGAGCGCGTAAAACCAATTGTTACGGGTTATTCACTTCCAAACGGTCGGCCGTGAAAACAAGCCACGACCGATTTCGCTAATCGCTCGCTCGCGACAACGTCGTCGGCCAAGCCGAAGGAATAAGGGTCCCGTTCATCGAACACAATACAGAAACTGCACTACGATGGGTATCGCACTTTAAGTACCATCCGATAAACGATAAGAATCAACTGGTTGAAAAAAAGGGTTATCTGAACATCCGATAATTTGTCACCGCGTTCGATAATCGTTTGTTCGTCGGCTTTTTTTTACACGAAACACGCACCACGAGACTGTTGCACAAGTTTCGTTCCTCTTTCGTAGTCGTCGTCGTAGTCGTCGTCGTAGTTGTCGTCGACGTCGTTGCAGAAATCCGAAAGCTCGAGCTGACAACGCACGCACACTTTCGTTCGACGCGACGAGTTTGAACGGTGCACGCAATTCGTAGGAAAATGGCCCGTTACGAGAAGTCGGCGCGCTAAAGCCGTATCGCGTTGCACATAACCGTGGAAACTGCAGCTAACCGCGTGGAAAGTGCACTCTAAGTGCCAACCGGCTTTGCTTAAAGTGTCTCTGTTTCGCTGACTCGGACATGTTGTTCCGTACTGGCCGTCCGCGCGTTCCGTGCATCCAGATAACACCCGTCGATTCACTAACCTACCTCACTCCTCCGCTACAGGCCGTTCCAAATTCGCCCGTTCGCGTCTCCGCCTTCTACCGCCCGCTCCAATTCCCGTCATTTGATTTTCGTCATGTCGTCTTGGCGCGCACGCGACCCTAACCCTCCCATCGATAACCGAGATGTTCGCAAAATATTTTCTAACAAGCGTTCTTCTCACCGCGAATACGATTAAACGCGAAAATATTAAACGTGACGTACTTTTACATCGTCTTCGCATTTACAAGTTATATTTGCTACGACTGTAATTACGTATCTATTTTTTCCTAAACGATTCACGACGCGACTACCACGGTCGTTTCTTCTATTTGTAGCCGTTCAAGCAACGCAATCCCCCGGCATGTAGCCTGCAAACTGGCGATCGCGATCGCGTTAACCGGGGGATTAAGTAATTTGAAATTCGGACGACGAGGGTGAACGGGAGATCCGCGAAACGTTTCGGTCGGCGTCGTCGCAATTTGTAATTACGTTTAGCTTGTTTGTCGTCGATCGTTTATCGATAAGCTTATTTTGGCGGACACACGAGCGTTTATGCAAAACGCGGCGACGAATCGCAAGGATAAGAAACGCTTATTTACCGGCGACCAATTAATTTCGAGTGTCGATGACACGTCCGAGGAATAAAGAGAAAACAACGACGATACGTTTTCAAGGATAGCTGGCATTATTATTGGGAGCCGAACACGATTTCGGCCCGTCCGGAAAACGATAATAGCGAACGGAGGAACGATTAAAAGATTTATCGATAATCTCGGGCAGACGGTGTCGAGCGTGTTTGGTCGCGTTGCGCCGTGTCGTAAATCGAACAATTAAAAATCGATCGTGCGATAACGCATGCGAGCGTCACAAGCGAGGCTCGTTCATGTTTGCGTCTCGCGGTGTGGTTGCTTTTCTCGAAACCGAGCGTAACAGACGTTTTATCGGTATCCGTCGGCTCGCCAAAATACGCTCGTTATCTGGCAGCGGCGAAGAGGTGCTCACGTGTCCGCCGTCCGATAAGATTGCATTATTCCGTCGGGACCGTGCGCCTCGAATTAATTATACCTACTACACGAATAAAACGCGTCCCACCTCGGCTCGCGGCACCGCAACCGTTCGCGCTACCGTGTCGCACGGCTGCACCGTTGCACCGTTGCACCGTTGCACCGTTGCACGATGCCATGCCGTCGACGCGTCTCCGAGCGTACGTCGTAAGCCAGATTAATAGAATTCTATCAAGAGAGAGAAGAGAGAGAGAGAGAGAGAGAGAGAGAGAGAGAGAGAGAGAGAGAGAGAGAGAACAGACATTCGCGTCATTGGCCGCTCGTCCGAGAGACGACCTTATCGATACGCTATTTCGGCGGTGATAACGTCGGCTGGAAGCATTGTCAGGTGTGCCTGCATCGTGAATCTCGTTGCACCGCGATCGATCGATTCGCTCGCAGACGTTCCCGGTTCTCCTTCGAGCCCGTGATTCGATTTGCATGCCTCTCAATCGAGACCGGGTTTCGAGTGTTTCGGAGGAGGGCGAGCCTTGCGAAATCCGTCCTCGAAAATTGTCACCGTGAAACGACGATCAGCTGTACGACGCAACTTCTTTTCTTCCCGACGAGAAACTGGTTTCCTCGTTGATAGGCCGTTGCATCGACTCCCACGCGTTCCTCGTTCTCCGTTACTTCGTCCGAGAACCGCTTTCGCGTTCGTTCCACGGATACGAAAATAAATCGTCCCGCTCCGAACGTCCGGACGACCTCTCTTCCTAATCGATTCCGATCGAATTTCAAATTCCCCCGAAGGGGACCGCGACGTTTCCGCTTTCTCTTCAGACGAAACGAAATCCAAACGCTTAATTAGCGATCGATGAAACGCTAAGGTCGCGTGCCGTTATCGACCCGACGAAAAATGTCCCCGATATTTATTAACGCCCTGTATATCTGCGACGATCGTCTAGACGTCGCAGTTCTGTTTGTTCTCGAGAGGGTCCCCGATCGCGCCTTAAATTCAGCTTTATCTCGTCGCTCTCTTTCTCCCTCGTTCTCTCTCCTCGCTGTTTTCCCTCTGCCTCTGCTTGTCATCGTTCTCTGTCGGTTCCCGTCGAATGTCGCGCATGAATCGACCGATAGCAGCTGGCCTCGCTCGCACGTCTAAACGGGGTAAACGAACTCTTTGTACCGGCGAGTGGGGCACCGAATTGCGAGCCCAAAGTGCATCCGACGATAACGCGACCCGATATTGTGCTCGTTTCACAGCGGCGACCGGTTCCTTCGAAACTTTTCTCGTTACCACTGTTTCGCGATCACAATTTCTTCCACGATTCTTAACTCGCTTGAAAATTTTTCTCGGATTTGGCTAATCGCGAATTCGTTGCCACTTGTTGCGAATCGATCCTTTACGAAGCAGTGCGCTCTTTCGGTTTTAAAAAGGTTCGTTTCGTAGAACTCGAAGCGAGTCGCCTCGATTCAGTAAAATAAAAGGATCCGGCACGAAATCGCGGCACACGTAACATCGATTGGACGCATTTTTTCGTTATCGTTGACGCGAAGCAGCGTCACCGCTCGATAAGGCGACGCAAAGTCTCCTCGTCTCGAAAGCGTCATAAAACACGAAAAGAAAACAAATGTTAATCCGCGTTGCGTTTAATATTTGCCGAGTCTCGTAGCCGTCTAGCCGCGGTGAAATTGGCGAAAAGATTCACGGTATTGTTAAGATTCTGGTCGCGGATCGGCCGGCTGGTTTCTTGTTCGGTACGCCGACCGATTTCTCGAGGAAGCGACGCGCCACGATCGGCGCCTTTGAAAACGTTCTTCTCCGAGCCAAGAGAAAAAGAGACGAGGCGACAGGAATGGACAAAGAGCGGGAGAGATCGTCGCTCGTTAGACATCCGGTCGCTACTGTTTTCGCCCGGGATGAGAGGCGCGCGCGCGCGCTAGAATCTCGCCAATTCGCGTCCACCGGCTAATCCGGTGAGCCAGTCGCTCGCTCGGTTTTCAGCGCGAGTACATACCGGTCATTCAGGTTAACGTGTCACTCGATGCCCCATTACTTATCGATAGCCCGTGTGGATGCCTTCGTCTGCCTTCGAAGGCGACCTACAGATCCGGGAGCGAAATTTCTTCGAAAGTCACACGGCCGTGGAATGTATCGGCGCTCGAATCTGGCATAGCCGAGCGCGCGTAGTCGAGGGGAAACCTCGAAAATCTCGGGTTCGTACCGCTTTCGGGGGATAAACGGAAAGATAGCGAGGTTATCGCGGAGCGGAAGAAAGGAGGGAAGGGGGGTGGCCGACGAAAAGTCGTGGCTCGTTCGAAGGATCGTATCCTTTCGGAACGGTTTCCGTGGCTTGGTAGGAGGTCCTTCGCCTTCTCACGATGGCGAGCACAGTCTCTCGGTTGCCGCAAAAGCGAGATAACCGGAATACGGGTTTCTCTGCGGATAGAGTTGTGCCGTGACGACGACGCGAAATGGTAGGGGGTATACCGGTAGAGATGCTAATGTCGGCCTTGTGCCACATACCCGTGCTCCTGCTGCCCGTCCACACGCACCTACACCAGCTCGCGATCCTGAGTATCGACGGGCCGACGGGCCGACGGGCCGACGGGCGAGAGAGCACGCGCTCCCTCTCCGCCGCACACGCTTCTCTCTGCTTTCTGCCCGCTTCCATGCACGCCCGGCTCGCCCCGATCCACGCCGCAATCCGCAACGAGGCACCGGTAGCCACGCTACGCACCCGAACGAAACGAAACGCAACCGAATGCAACGCATCGCCGCTTCCTCCTCCTCTCTCCACCCCTCCCTGTCCCCTGTTTAAATCGCGGACCTCCGCTCACCGTCCGCTCATCGTCCGCTCACCGTCCGCTCTCCGTCCGCTCTCCGTCCGCCGCGTCTCGCGAAATTTGACCGGCTTAAATGGTACGCGGTCGATCGAATCGTATGGGGATCGCGTTCGAAGGAAAGAGATCTAGGCGGATGTACCGACGCGCATTTTTCCTCGGTTCGTCATTAGATGGAAAAGCCTTGAATTACGTAAACGGCGGTAGGCCTGTGCAGGGGGGAAGGTGGAGGGTCGTGCGAACGAGAAAAATCGTCGCGTTCGTCGTGGTGGCCGTAAGAGGAGGCCTGGTTAAACTGGCTGGTAGGCCGGCGCGGTGCGCCGCGACGCATTATCTCGAGCACCGATCGCAATTTCATCGCTGGCAAGAAAGAAGGTTAGGCCAAGCCAGGCCTCTCGGTATACGTTAGGCACAGAGCGCGTTGTATCGCGCGAAAATCGCGTGAAAAACTAGCTGTCCTAGAAACGAACTGGCCAGTCAGTGGCACAACCACTGCTTACACGAACACTGGCTCGGCTCGGCACGGCTCGCTCGCTCGCACAACCACAACCGCGCGACCACGACCACGACCACGACCACGAGCGAAGCTGTTCGATCGTCGAACGAGCGTTAACGGCCGCTTCGTTCCCATCTAAGCCTCGTTAAACCAGAAGATTCCTTCAGGAATTCGATTTTCCTCCGTGTCTCGGAGCTCGATCGTCGCCAGCGGAGAACCCTCTCGCGATTTCCTCCGAGGCACAAGCCTCGGTTCAACGCGCGCGTTTCCCGGCGCACCGGTAAAAATAATTACGCTAATGCGCTCCGGCTGTTTCGATTTCCGATGCACCGTTGCGTAATTAAAAGAAAAGGAGCGCGTTCGAGGCGGTAAGCGGCTCTGTTGACCACGCGATTCGATTATTTATTTATTAACTTACGTCGTCGCCGCCGCTGCCGCGATAAAGGCAGGCGCGAAAGGGATCGTTGTCGAGCGTTTTAATGAAAACGATAACGATGCTGCTGCCGTTGTCGTAAAATGATCGAGGTGCTCGCGTAACTCGTTGCGCCACCTTTTTTTTTACCACCCTTTTTTTCCTATGACACGAACGAAAGTAGGCGTCTATCGGTGGCCGGCAAGGCCGCGTAAAATAACCTTTGGAACCTGTTGAGATTTTCCATCGTCCTCCGATCCCCCTCGTGCTCGCGCCAATCTTCTCGGTAATCGCGTTACGCGAAACGCCCTTCGCGGGCCCCGCGACATCGATTCCACGTCTCGAGCGTTCGATCTTTCGGTGATCGCTCGCCACGCTGTCAACAGCGAGGCGATAATTGCGCCCGTGGCTATGAATTTTCCGAGATTCCAGCTAAACGATGAATCAATCGCCTCGCGATGAACCGCTCGCTTCTGATCGAACCTGTCTAACGTCCAGCTTGCGTAACAGGTAATTTTAGGAACACACTTTTTTACTACGCGTTTCACAATCCAAGTCCGCGGACACGTTGCGTAACTTGTTTTGCCGCGAAATTTTACCGCGCGCATCGAACAACCTTGTGCATTCGATACGAGAACGTTATTGCATCGTGAGGCTCAACCCTCGTCCAAGGAACTCGTCTGCTCTGTCTCCGAGCAATCGAAACGCTAGAAAAGCCTGAAAACTTGAACAACACCTTGATAATATTATTTTTCATGCTCGCGAGGCGAGCGAGGTTGGAAGTTTGAATCGCGGAAGCGGTGTGCTCCTCTTACTTGGAACTAGGTAGCCTTCGAAACAGGCAAAGATCGATGGCTTTCCCCGAGCGGATCCAAAGTCGCCGTTCGATCCTTCCACGAGATGCCGAAGATTTATTGCAGCGAGACGAGCGACGATTAACGCGCGTCGCAGATTCTAACAGTATTCTAAATGAATCCTTTCGCTACGCTCGCCTCTGCGATTGAATTAAATTCGCTAGGTTAGAGGGAAATTAGAGGGAAAGACAGGGGGCAGGGGAGGTTTTCGGGGTAGACGAGGTCAGGGAAATGACGAGATTGGGCAGCTAGGCGGATTTATTACGCGGATGCCATAGGATCACGCGGCCGGCTCCGCGCGAGTAATAATCTTCGAGTGTTCTCTAATGCGAGTTGGAACCGGGCGGCCTCCAACAGCCTGAATTCGTCCCCCTTTCCCCGGTTCCTTGCCGCGTCCCCTCCTTTCGACACCAGGGACGGCCATCTTGCTTAGACACTGCAGCGTGTGCACTGCCGAATGCCGCCATGCTAACGCGACAAAGAAACTTCTAACTCGAGTTGTCGTGGGTTGCCGGTATCGAGGCACCAGAGGGGCCTTCCTTCCATCTCGCGTCTATCTCCTCCGTCCGTTCCTTCTCTTCTGCCTCTTTCTTCTCTTCTTCTTCTTCTTCTTCTTCTTCTTCTTCTCGTTCGTCTGCTTCCTTAGCTTCGTTCGTTCCTCCGGCTCTGCGTATGCCGAGAAAGACGTCGACCACTTCAAGGACGACGATCGGCACGATCGATCAAGCTGCTGGATCGCTGTGGTAACTCCGCGACCAAACGGCGTCCCTGTCTTTTTCTCGCCGGCGTGCTCGTGCTCTCGTTCCCTCTTTCTCTGCCCCACTCTCGCGGCAGATCTTTGAAACGTCCGCTGCAAGAGAGCCGTGGAACGCGATCCTGCCTCTCCTAATTTGCTCGTCCAACTATTTCGCCGTGAAACCTTCCTCGGGCACTGCGAGTTTCACGGATAAATCGTTCGGTGAAAGTGGCGTCGCGCGTTAATTAGTCTCCTCGCGAAGCGAGGATCGGTAGGTGGCGATTCGCGAATTAAAAATCGAAATCGCGACACCGGCCGTTAAAAGATAAGCTGCTTTCTTTCGTGCTTACACCTTGTTAGGCGAGAGCTTATCGATAAATCCAGCGGTGGACGGAACGAATCGCCTCCAGCGTTTCTTCCTTTTCTTTTCTCTTCCCTTCCCTTCTTTTTGTTTCGTGCAGCGCAACCGGCCGTTCTAGCATCGCCTTGATCCGTCGATCGCTATTCGGATAAGATTTGAAATTCGCTATCAAGGTCCGAGGCGGCCGTGTGCCATTGCACGCCACCAACAACATCCATTGTTTCGCGTTATAACGATCGAATCGCGTCGGCCCGCAGCTCCCCCCGACATTTTTACAAGTATAAAATGGCCCGTTTCGTTCCGTTCCGATCCTCGACGCGGCGAGATTTTCGAATTTCGGAATCGAGGTCGACCGATTGAAGGAGAAACGGAGCGTATAGGAGCGTATAGGAGCGTATAGGAGCGTATAGGAGCGTATAGGAGCGTATAGGAGCGTACAGGACGAGCGGAAGGAAGAGAAGCGAAGCCGGCTGGCTGGCGGTTCGCGTGCGTTCGATATAGCTAACGAAACGATCGACAAGCACGATTGTTCTTGGTTCGCGCGGCTATCGCGGAAAATAGCGGCCGGTTAGTTTCGGAGCCGCTTCAACAAAAGGCGGCTTCGCTAGCTGGCTAGCTGTTCGACGCGACGCGACGCCACGCCGCTCCTCTCCGCTCCTCTCCGCTCCTCTCCACTCCTCTCCGCTCCACTCTGCTCCAGCCGTCCACGGCAACTCCAACCGCGAGTCCCCTTTATTTTTAATCTTTCCTTTAAATCATCGAGCACCGAGCACCGAGCAGCGCGCTCGCGACACGCGTCGATGTTGTATTCGCAAATATCGATTCTGAAAAGCGTCGAACAATGCCGCTTATTTTCTGTTTTCAATGGCCATTGTGTCAGCCGTTGCTGGACAGCAACCATCCTCTCTTTCTCTCTTTCCTTCCCTCTTTCTCTCTTCCTCTCCGCCGCATCGCCCTTGTCGTTGCGCCAAACTCTCCGCTCCTTTCCGCGAAGGCCTAACCCCTACGCACTTTTCAATTTTCCTTCAAAACTTCAAAGTTTTTTAGCCGTTTTGCGAAAACAACGGAAACAACGGAAACGAGGTTTCTTCGAGTCGGTCGAAATCGTATCAGCGTTTACGCGAACGGTATTACGAGGCTGTGAAACCCTAACGAAGAGTATTTCCTAACGCGAGATTTGCGTTAATCGACATCGAAACCTGCTTTACGTCGAACGAACGATGCTCACATCAAATGGGTTGGGTCTTTGACAAATTTGATCTTTGATAACCGAAAGCGAACAGATTGAATCGCACGTATGCCGTAACCGGCCGTTAACTTGCAAATGGACTCTGCTACGCGATATTACGAAACTACGCTTGTAATAAAAATACATTGTTGCAGCTGTATTACTCGGAACCGGCGTTTCTTTTTCACCGACGACCATGGCCGAACACGTGTATACGCGCGTTTTAACGTTTACGAACCGGCCACGACGAGTTAACTCGACCTTCGACCGACGCTCTTCTAATTTACGCTTTCGCGTTTCAAATGCATCGGGGATATGCAAAATTTTAACATTTGCGTTAGAGCTCGAACCTCTTCGGCGTCTCGAATTACAAATGCAATTTTAATAGTATTCCTGGCCGATGAAAAGTTTTACATATCCATAATTTTACGGTACGATGCAAATCAGCAGCGCGACTTAATCGAATAAATTGATAGAAAAAAAAGCATTAAGAAAAAAAACCTTGCCAGTAAGTTTAATGCTTTTGTATGTACCTATATGTAGCGAGCGGTTACGCAAGACGACAGGTGGAAAAATTAATGAAATTGAAAAACCACGTGGGGGAATTTCGTATAATCGGAATTATACCTTTACTTTGAACGAAAAATGTTATAACCATCGTTTCGCTCGAAACGAAATTTCGCTTTCTTTGTCGCTCGCCGGGAAATTTCTACGTGAAAAATGTAACATTCTGATTTCCGATTTTTCATTTTTTGCGGATGAAATTTTCGACGACGATGCACCGGGTCTTTGAGCATCGAAACCAGCGGCCCCGAAAGCGATCGTTTTATCGGCCGATAATTTCTGACAGAATGGTCCCTGGTTCAGTGATTTTTCTTTCCTTCTTGCTTTATTTTATCGCGAATGAAATTTTCATGTGAAAAAGAAAAAGTTAGACTCGAGAGAGAGACGTTTCATCGAAGTGTCGTTGTCCGGCCTTTGCGGTGTTGTTGTATCGCGTGCAATTTGCATGCGAATGCATGCCACCGCTTACGTTATCCGCAACGCCGTTTACAAATAACCGCGAACCGACCCCGTTCACAAATCGCGGACAAAACTTTTGTTGCTCTCGCGCCGTTTGTCCCGCGCAAATATCTCGTTCTTTTTTTTCCAATTCCACAGGAAACTGGGCCTCTCGCCTTCTTTCATTCGCGCGATCAAGATCACGATTCTTTTCCACGAAGCGGCGCAAACTCGATTCGTCGAGACCGTTCGAGATTGTCGAAACCGCGCCGGCTAGAGGAATAATTTAGCCGGCTCGAACGTAAATCTTTCATCCGTCTTGTTTACATTGATATTTCAATTTGTAAATTGGAAATTGTACTAAATCGCGTTTCGGTAATCTCGAGCAAGGTGTCAAGAGCGTGTCTAACGATTTTGAGGTCGGAACGGGCATCGTGTGCGAAAGAGTATCGTCCGCAGAGTTGCAATTTGCCAATGCACGCGGCAGTAGAGGCAAAGTGAAAGTGCAACGCGCAGGGAGCGGAGCGGAGCGGTGCGGTGCGGCGCGGCGCGGCGCGGCGCGGCGCGACGGTACTCGGCGTCTTGGAAACCGGGGAGCGCAGAACCTTCTGACCTTGTCCCAAATACTGCGACTGACTGGCTCGTTCGTACCTCTGGACTACGACGACGAAGACAACGAGGACCACGGGGTTAGTAGTGGTCGGTGTCGGTACACGGGCAGCCCCGTTCCTGCAACTTTTCTCCGTCGGTCGCGTCGGTTGCGCCGCCGCTCGTGCACCAGTATTCGTGGCCCTCCGCTCTTTGTCTCGGATCGCTTGTCGCGCCTCGTCCACTTCCTGTCAGGAGCCTGCTCGCTTTGACCACGGTACCAGCCACGAGTTCGCTCCGCCGTAATTTCTGCCTTTAATTTTGCCAGATGCTCAACGTCCACGAGCAGGAAATACAGGGGACCTACGACAATGATAAAAAAACGCGCCGGATAAATTTTAAGAATATACACGGCACTTTTTACGCAACATATTGCTCGTTTTACTGCAACAACGGCCCGAATAAAAATTTACTGCCCTTTCCAGCCGTTAATACGGAACGGGTTAACGATTATCGCCTCCGCTTGCCATTCTCGTGTTTCATTCGATGCAGACACGTTGCGATAAATTCGCGCCGCGGTTTCGAATTGTACTCCCCGAGTTATAGAAATTCGTAAGGAGTATTTCGAGAAAATATCGGGGACGAAGATGCGCAACAAGAATCGAGAAAGCATAGAAAGTTAGATTACCGTTTCGATGACGATCGTAAATATCGTGTGTGGTTCACGGTGGTGAAAGGAGAAAGAAAAAGAAAGAAAAAGAAAGAAAAAGAAAGAAAAAGAAAGAAAAAAAAGAGCGTGTACAGCGTCGCGCGTCGTGAAAATTTGAACGTCCAGCTCGGCTGGAAATCCGTCGTTGGCCCGAGAAGGAGAAGATTCGTTTCGATGAAGCGTCGTGGATGTATCGTGGCGTGAAAAGAAGGACGAAGGAGAAGGAGGAAGGAGGTGTCGCGGATGGCTACGGAGATCGATGGATTCAATTTTTTTTTTACGACTATCCGGCGCGAACTGGTCATGAAATTTTAACGGGTTCCCTGCAACGACACCCTCCGACGCAGATTCCTCCCCGAGGATTCGAATCGTCCGTTTATTATGGATCCGTGTAGCGATGCATGCGATTCGCACGTACCGTTTCGCCGACCGAGACGGCGATTCCTTTTCGTCAGGATCGCTTTAACGTCCGAGATATACGCCCCTGGAAGGAAAAGCTCCTCTGCCGCGCCCGCGACAAATCCTTCTCGACGTCGAATCGGAACGATTCGTCGAAACAAACCATACCCTAACCATCATTCGATTAATTTACAGAAATACAATATTTTCAAGTTCCTAAAATCCTGGAAATGTTGCGTTTGCGGAGGAAACGAACAAGGACTTCTTCTTTGAATATTTTTTCCTCGCTTATCGGATAGTCTCGTTTTCAGGGTTTCAGTGGACCGGTAAAAGAGAGCGCAATTAAAGACGGTGCACGGTGGTGGCGATGTTTGTCCCCCGTCGCAATCACGGCGCAATTAAATCAGATATTTCAGGCGGTGCGGTTTATCGCGATTCCGCGAAAACCGTTCCAATCTTGGACCGGTTGCTCGAAGTAAAAACCAGGCCCTAAGGTTTCCCCTTCTGTCGATCGTTTTTCACGATGGATCTTCTCTCTTTCTCGTCCTCTGCGCCTTTTTCTTCTCTGCCTTCCAACCCGGCTACATCGTTCTTCTTCTTCTTCTTCTTCTTCTTCTTCTTCTTCTTCTTCTTCTTCTTCTTCTTCTTCTTCTTGTTCTTCCGATCCGTCCCTTCCGCCAGTGTGTACTTATCGATCGTTCGAATCCTCGCGGCCGATATCGGTGCGACGTAATCGAAAACAAGACCGGTTTTCTATATATTATTATCCGACCGTTGCAAATCACTTGTACGTCGAAACGAACCACCGTCGGAGATGGCCATTAGGTTAAAACGTTGCTATTCGTCTATCATTATCTCTCTCGTCCTGCGCGAACGCATAACATACACCCGTGTAAATTAATTTCTTTCCTGTTGGTCCGCGAGCAGTTCTAATTAAACCGACGCGACTCTTTTTCGACAGAATTCATTTCGCGCGAATAAGTTACGATAAGTTAAGATTTTCGCGATTATATGGCCGGGCATTAAACTCGGTTTTTGTTCGTTCCACGGATGTCGCCGAGATAAGGACGCGTATACGTACGTATCCTTATACACGCGTGATCGCGAGCCAACCTTGTGTTTCCGTTCGCTCGGAACCGCGATGGACGTTTCGTGGACAGGGGTGTTCCTGGAAGTCGTTAAACGCCATAGATTAACGCAAGATTTTAACGTCGGAAACCTGTTGGATTTCGCGCGCGTTCGCATACTTGGCAATTCGAAGGATGAGACGGTTCGTGGCGCGAGGACTTGCGAGAAAGATGTCGCAAACGTCCCTCTGGTGACGGGCGCGTAAACTAGCGGTACGAAAAGCGGTACAAGTTTCGCGCGTTAAGAATCGAACGGACGGAAACGAATTATCGAAGGGTTTTCGAGTTTCTGCGTGTCGGAAACGAACGCTTTCGTATCCGGAGGCGAAGCGTTCGTTCGAGCCGATTTCCCGAAGCGGTACGAAGGCTGTTGCGTGCCGTATCCAACGCGAGTCGCAGTTAACGCGCGGTACGCAGCGTTCGATTTGCATGTCGCTCGAAGGAGGTATCTTTCTCGTCGGTTCGTAATGAATAATAGATTAACGGTCGCTTATTAGGCGGCCCGGCAAGGCCTTCGCGACCGTCAAATGTTAGAACATTCTAAAATGGCCGCTCCGAAGGCCAGGCCAGGTTTTTACGACGACCGGTTTAGAAACCGAGTCGCGCTTCCCGCACTACTCGATCGCTGTCCACTGCCAGAAACCAATCACGATCGATTCTCTAGAATCGAGGCTCGATGCGTGCGACCAATCCACGGCCCATGCAAACGCTAATCCTTCTCGCCTTGTCCTCTTCCCCTCTGCACCACTGCCCCACCGCCCCTCCGCCCCTCCGCCCCTCCGCCCGCCTAGGCTTCTTTCTTTCTCTCTTTCGGACTTTGACTTTCTTTCGTTTCCCATCGGCGATTTTCAGATTTTCGTCAAACGCTCGTCTCGTGTTCTTCTTCTTCACGCTTCGGAGCCGTTGCGTAACCGGATTTAACGGTACAGTTGCAACGAGCTCGAGGTTTTTGCAGCAACGCGCACGATTCTGGTCCCGCGAAGCGGAAAGCCGAGGCAGCCTCCGTTTTCAAGATCGTGCCACGATCGCTTCGATATGGGACGAGTTTCTTTTTCCTCGAATCGAAAGCGGTGTCGCGCCGCGTTCTTCAGCACATTGCCCGATATTTCTTTCTACGTGTCTTCCGGTTAATCGTCGAATTCGATCGGTATCATCCATTAGCCGCGAATTAACCGACGAGAAAAGCAACGATAACGCCGGAGACGAACAACAATCGAGCCACCTTTTTGTCTCGAACTTGAGTCGTCGATGATCGGCTGCGATTTCGTAATAATCGAGACGAACAAAGGTCCGGCGTCGCGCGGCGGCCAGACAATACCGGTTGCTGCGGATAATGAATCGGTAATCGCGATCCATCAGGATCGTTCTGCAGCACGAATTAGGCGAGCTTCTATAACGCGTCTCGAATACGATCGCAAATCATCGCGCGCTGTGTATATAGAAACTGGATACGAACATTGGTTGGCCTTTGCACCTGTCCACCGTTTGATTTAGCGATCGTTTACGTATCGGTTTAATTGTCCTACAGATTTCATCGAGCGTCACGATTTTATTTTACTTTTCCACGTTTCTCGCGTTCTTTTGTGATCACCGATCGGGCTACCTCGATCGATTATCTTCTAAAAATTGAAAGGTTTTTTTCGCTCGGTCGATCGAATTTTCCGCCGAGTCGTGGATCGTCGATAGGCAAAGGAAATAGCGGGAAAAAGAAGGAAAAGAAAGAAAAGAAAGAAAAAGGCTGAAAAACAAAGGAAAAGAAACGACGAAATTAATTTCCGCCGGTAGGAATTATTCATCGTATAAAAGGAAGGCGAGCGTTGAATTTCAACTAGGACGAGCGATCGTACAACGCGTACATAGACGACACGCATAGGTGTGCTTCTAAGCGACGACGCGCGGTATCTTTTTATAAAATCTTATTTGTCTCGGGACGACGAAGGTATTTCAGCGGACGGCGCGCGGCGGGTACGTCGTTTCTCAGCGCGGATTCAGCTTGGCGCGGCGCGGTGCGGCGCAGCGCGCGCTCGAGCGCGCTGTCCTTGTAGATTCTAATGCTAAATCCGTCTCTCCGAACCTCTCTCTATCTTTCGAGCAACCGATTGGAATGCATTACCAATGGTTTTAAGAACCTTGAAGCCACCGGCCACGTTTGAAAGTGAGCTGCACAATTCCTTAGCCACCAGCCAGCTCGAGTCACCACTCGGAATAATTGCTCGCCGCATATATTACGGTCAAAGTTCGAATTCTCGCGTTCGATTTCTCGCGATCGATAATTACCGTCGGTATTATATTTAATCGACCGTCATTGGGAAAGAGAGAGAGAGAGAGAGAGAGAGAGGAAAGGAAAGAGAAAGAGGGAGAGGGAGAGGGAGAGGGAGAGGGAGAGGGAGAGTGTGCGAGCTTGCCTTTAATCGGGGAATGCGAGTGGAACGGCGGAAAAAAAAAGGAAACGAGAAATAAATTAAGAATAAGAAGGAAAAAAAAGGAAAAACGAGGTTGCTCGATATCGACACCGTTTTTCCGTTCATAAACCGTCTTCGAACGACAGTTTTCAGCCGCTCTCGATATCGCGGACTATCGATTAGATAGGCGATTAGAAGGTAACGCGTAACCGGATTTAATATCTGTCGCTGGTTGATCACGAGGGAACGCGAGTCACAACGATTAGGCGGATTTCCGCGATGTCGAAGGTCGCTCCGAACCGTTCGTAGGTGTTTGCGAATCCATCGAAGGGTCGAGATCGTCGCGTTCCGTGAACGAACGACGATCATAGGATAGATTTTTGCGACGACAGCGTCGATCGGTAGGTACGCAATAGAATTTTTTCGTCGCGACAGGAACGACACGAATCGTTAGACGTTTTTGCCCGGGAAAAATCGATGTGCGAGGCGCGCTCGCGCGGTCCGCGCGATCCGCGCGATTCGCGACGCCTGGCCTTGGAATAGTTGAAGTAGCTGACGTCAGGCCCTTCTAAACAGGAGGGGCCCGGGCGGCTAAACATGGCCGTGGATTTAGGCGGCCAATCGGTGCTCGCCGCCCGAGCCTGCCGGGGCTCCCCTTTCTAAAATCCTACGGGTCCTCCCGAAATACGCGGCTCCGAGCGCGCCGCGGCGATCGTCCATCGCGACCGCGACGAAAAATGGTCGACCCAAAATGGTTACATCGAAATGTGTTTTTGGCCGGTAAACAACCGTCCCGCGACACGATTTTTACCATCGATCCTCGATCGACGATCGCTTCCGCACCGATAAATATGCGTGTCTCGTCGACAAGGTTCCCGACGAATGACAAAAAACCTTCCTCGGCTCGCGTTCGTCCTTCCGTCGATTCCGCCGGCGCGCGTCGCCGCCATCGTGATCGTCGCGACAACAACGTTTCCTTCGTATGAAATTTCGCGGTGAAACACGAATCGATCGGCGCGCATTCATTAGACCAATTATCGTCGTCCGAGCGCGCTCGTCGATCACAAATATTTGCGCGACCGAGCATGCCGCATTAATATTTATCGCATGCAAACTAGTGTACCGACCACGTTCTATAATACGTATGTGTGTGTATGTGTGTGAGGTGTGCGCGTACCGCGAACGGGTGTACGTGTCACCGACGTTTTCGCAACAATTGGTCCAATTTCCGTGATACTCGATCCGCCGTCGTTCCGACCGTCTCGAGAGCTACTCGTTCCAGCGCCGATCGACCAGAGCCAAGGATCCTGAACGCAGATTCCTCTAAGTACTTTGATCGCTACTCGTCGTCGTCGTCGACGTCGACGTCGTTTCGAAGGAAACGGAAACGGGAACGAGAACGGGAACGAGAACGAGAACGAGAACGAGAACGAGAACGAGAACGAGAACGAGAACGAGAAACGGGATCCTGTGTGTCTACCTGTAGCGCACACGATGCACTTGGGCCGTAGCAGTCTCTTTCAGGCTTGTTCGAACAGAGGTGAACGCCGAGCTAGTCCCAGTGTGTGGTAATCGTCGTTTGCAAGATGTTTACGTAATTTCACCTTTTTTCGCATGCATCTCCGCTGATCGGCCACCCACCTCCCCTCTCTCTCTCTCTCTCTCTCTGTCTCCCTGTGCATCGTTTCCCCCTACCCTACCCCTTGTATTCAGCCTCTTTACCGATGCACGCGAGGAACGGTTTATAATGCCGCCATTAACGGACGTCGTCGTGTTCTCACGACAGGGACGAAGCCGCTGCCGTTGCTCCCCTACCGCCGCTCCGCACCGCTCCGCACCGCTCCGCACCGCTCCGCACCGCGCCGTCCTCCTTCCTTTCCTTTTTCTCAAAACGAATCGCACTGTTGCTCGGGAACGCGTTTCGTCCTTCGATCGAGCGATTTCCGAGATCGATCCACGTCCGACAGGGAAGAAAACTCATCTCGAACCCTTTTCCATCGGTCGTCTTCTCATCACGGTCAACGGACAAGCGTGTGCGCGAGAGCTCCTAGTTTTTACCGGACGTCGACCGAGCCGTCCTTCTCAATGATGCGAAACCCGTTTCTGTGCCGTGTACCCTCGCGATTCGAAGCTACTCTCGCTCCTGGTGATCGAGGAACGAAAAATTTCCGAGTCCAGCATGGACTTTTAATAATTTGCTGAAAAGAACGAAACGCGTGAGTTACAGGGTAGTATCGATAGCACCGCACCGATTCGAGTCGAACAGAGTCGGATCGAGTGGAATCGAGTCGAGTAGAGTGGACGGTAGGTCAGTACCTTCTGCCTATTCGAAGCCCTCGCTTCGTTCCTTTCTTTTTCTCCCTCCGCTCCGGTGGGATCCCCTCGTGCCGCTCGGCCCGTCGGTGGTCCAGCTTCTCGGTTGGAAGCAACCCGGTCATTCGAACCGACCAAACTGGTTTCACCTGGATGTCGCATCGAGAATTTGATAGATTTCTGCTCGGCCGGCTCTATCCTCCTCCCTCCGGAATGGACGCGAGCGAAACGCGCCTGCTATCCCTCGGCGAATTTCGCGCGGTTCGTCATCGGCCCCGTAAACACCGGCAAACATCGGCAAACACGTTCTTTACCCGGCTGTGTTTTATACGTTACGATGGAACACGGGGGTTCGAGGCTCGTCCTCGAATTAATGCGCGAGCGTACGATAATAATTTTGCCCGGTTCGAGGGCGCGTCGAACGGTACGGCAGGTGTGCGAAACCGTTGCGGCAAATTTTCTACTCGTTAACCGGTCGGGACGAGTTGCGAACTTCTTATCGATGGCCTACGGTGAATTTGCAAAATTATTGCTTTCGGAGCCAAACCCTTGAACTAGGCGCGTCCACGCCGTCCACAAGTAAATCGAGTGAACGTTAGAAAAACGATCCGGTTAATCGAGTCGGTGTAGTGTCGCGCTCGGTTGGGAATATCTTTGGAAAATTTGCCGCGTACACGACCACTTTAATGAAAAATCATTTAGATTCCCGATAAGGGAGGAAAGGGGAACTCGTTGCTCGCGATTGCCGCGTTCGCACAGATAAGCGCCACCTCGAAACTCCAGCGAACAGTATCAGATTAAGTTTGATTAACGTTTCGCGGCCGCGGAGACGATCCGTGCCTTGGAAACGGACAATCTGAGCGGGGTCGCGCGTCCTATCCGTTGCTTCCGCGCCGTCATCGGCTTTATCTAATTACCCGAGAGCGAGCGCGCTCTTCCTTCCTTTTTTCATTTGCCGTGCTTGTAACATATTGTACCGAGGGGGCAGTTTGCCCGAGGACATAATAAATTCCTCTCTCGACTTCGTCGTTCCTCGCCTCGCGGCCTCGCGCGTTCCCTTTTAGCCCAGCCTCGCGTCATCGGCCACTCTTGCCCCTGTGTCTCTCCAATCTACCCTCCGCCGTTCTCCGCAGCTCTCCGCAGCTCTCCGCCGCTCTCCCGGGAGCCCCGTTTACCTCCGTGCGCGCATCTCGACGTCTGATTTCGAGGCCGTGAACGCACGAGAAGCAGCACCGCGAGGAAGACGCGAAAGATGAAAAAAGGCCGGATAACGAAGGGGAACGCGACGCGGAGAGAGACGGACCGAGCGCGGCTGGCGAGGCGGTGTGTAATTGAAACGTCCTGTACATCGGGCGTACAAGGCTGAAGGAAGGCTGGCTGTTGCAGTTCATCAGTCATTCCGAGGGAGTGTACGGCAGTCATCGCGGGGATGCATTTGCAACCCCACAGAGCGCGAAATGACGTGGGTGGTAGGGTGGGAGCTTGCCACGATCGCGAAGGGAGGCCAGGGAAACAGGCGGAGGATGTACGAGTGATCGTTGTACGTGCTCGCACACGTTCCCACACGCTCGCACACGCTCGCACACGCTCGCACACGCTCACACAGGTATATCGAGGGTCGGTGTGCGCGCACGGTCGTGGGGTAGGTCGTGATTGCTCGACGATACAAAGGATGGACAGAACCCCCCTGGGCACCCTTCTCTATTACGTCCGTGAAACTGCTGCGCGAACGGTGCCGCGAACGCGAACGACTCGTCCTCGAAAAGCCAGCCGTGAGACAAAGATCGAGCGAAGAAGACGCGGAGGACGCAGGTAAATTAAACTGGACCGTGCGTCTTTTGTCACTCGCGATTCGATGGATTCGCTTATTTAGCGGACGTACTAACTCTCGATTGTTATAATTTAAGTTTATTTGAATTATTCCTGATGGAAGGTTGCTAAACGGTCGCAGGAACTCACGGCACCAATTCAGAGTTAATATGTAGAATCAAAAACGCAGAAGATCTCCGAAGCGCCTGAAAAGGCTTCGTTGGAAAACTCGAGAAGAAATTCAGTTGAAAAAGGAACGCTTCGGGTAAACTGTAATCGAAGATCGTCGAATCTCGTCGCGTTTCCAGCATTTCGTTTCCAGGACGGTCTCGAATGGGTCTCCGGAGATTCCCGTTCATTAATTAAGTTTGCCCCGATTGCAATTTTCCGTGAGCCGTGTAGTCGAAATAAATAACGCGAATCGTAAGGAAAGGTACGCGGAACGAGCGAGTTCGCGCTTATAAGCGCCATTAGAGTTAACGCTCTTCTCAGATAATTAACGCGTCAAGTTCGCGTTGTCCCCCGATCCTTTGGCGGATCTTTCGTCCAACTTAGATCGCGGATAAAAAGGTTTTCTTGCACGATGTATCGAGCGAGTGAGTACGAAAGCGAACAGCGAGGAACCGAGGGAGACGGAAGACGGCTAATAAAAGCACCCCGCAATGAGAAAGTCTTGAACTGGTTGCAAATAAGACGTTGCCCATCCGTGAGTTACGTATGCGTGGCGCTCTGTACGCTCTGTGCGAGTATTCGTTCGCTCGTTCGTTTATTCTTCAAGCCCGTAATTTCTCGCTTTTATTTTACCGCCTGCGATTCCGTTAAACTCATCCCCCTCTTCCGTCCCCCACACGCCAGTTATATTGTAATCGATGTAATTTCTGAAAAGAGCCAGCCGGGAGATCGTGATTTTTTTTCTCTCCGTGCGAGAACTTTGCTAGCGAGCGTGACGCAACCGTCTTTACCTCTCCGCTTCTCTCCGCTTCTCTCCGCTCTTCGTCGACGCTCGCGATAACGCGTTCCCTTCGCACCTGGCTTGCGCTCGTTCACGCTTTTCCGCTTTTTTCTCGTTCCTCGGCAAAAATAACGCCCGCTCATCATCGACGGGGCTCTCCTAACCCCGAGAGATCCCCGCTGCTTTCTTTGTCGCGTTTAACGAACGTCCGCGATAAATTCAACGAATGGACGCGTCGCGACAATAAAACGTCGATGAGCGCTTAAGAATGCGTCGCGCAATGAGCATCGCGTACGAATTACTCGTCGTCTTCCTCTTCTCCTTCTGGCCGTCCGTAGAATTTCAATTTCTCGCGCGTTAAAAGCCTCGATCGATTCGATCGTCGACGAAGCCAGGACTTCGCCTCGGCAAGGCGAAACGAGGCGAGATAGATAGTTTTTTCTCGCGGCTCCGTCGGTTCGAAAGGAAAACGATTAATTCGTTGAAAACAAGCTTTATCTGTCCGCGGTGTCGGATGACGCGGCAGGGCCACTCGTGCGTTTATTCGTTCGTTTGTTCGTTCGTTCGTTCGTTCGTTCGTTCGTTCGTTCGCTCGTTCGTTCGCGATAAGCCTTATCGAAATAATTGCGCTATCTGAAAATACGGTGTGTATTGCGTGCTCGCGAAAATCCTCGGCCCGATAGGTGCAGCCGAAACTATCGTCGCGAGTGCTCGAACGGGCAATCGTTAGCGAAACGTCGAAAACGCTCGCGCTCTTGCATTCGCGCGCTCGAAGGAAGGAGGATCGCGTGGGTCGCTCGTCGACGAGGAATCGAAGGAACGAGGAAGAGCGAAGGTTCGACGGCGAAAGCGTAAAAAACAAACGGTCGAGAGCACGGTTTTATCGAGTGCGCGCGATTCCCAGGCTTACGAAAGAGAGTCGCGAAAAATATTTGAAGCACTCTCGAACCGGTGGCCTTGAACGAGTTTGTTTGCGAGGGCCGCGTTATCGGTGCACAAGTCGACACACGTCGGATATTTTTTCGCGAGAGCCGACTAGCAGTCGACGATCGAACCGAGCGGAGTTACGTGTGGATCCACGAGGCGAGAAAAATCGCTCGCGAGATCTCACTTTTCGGCCGTGTGGCCGTGTGGCCGTGTGGCCGGCCTGCGACCAAAAGTAGCCGATTCTCGAGCGGCGATTCGAGGAAAGAAAAAATTCCAGCCACTCGTCTCGACTGCGCTCCTCCTCTATCGCGAACAAGGGAAATATTTTGAACAGTGGAAAAATCCGCGATAACGAGAAAAATACGCGAAATCGTTCGATGACGCGTCCAATTCCGCCGCAGTTTCCTCTTATCGCGGACTTTAATTAGCGTACGAATGCGTTATCGCGTTTCGGGTGCGAGCTTTTCTCGCCTCGGCGAATCTCTCCCGGCGAGCGTATAAAGTATGCCGGTGGCGGTGCATCGAACGCGAGAACGTCGATCGAAAGCAACACCGGCCGATCTTTATCGAGCCAAGAAACGAGCCGAGCCGAGCCGAGTCGAGAGGTCAAACGTTCTCCCAATATAGATTTCAGGCGTTCCTTCGATATCTACACCGCCGCGTTTTTCTTCGACTTTGCTCTAAACATTTTTTAGCAGAGGAATTTTTTCTCTCCTCTGTTTTTCCCCGCGTGGCACGATTCGAACGATTCCAGGGGTTCCTTCGTGAACGACGCGAGCCTCGCGAAATGCCCGTTGGCGTTTCCATTTTGCGGCGGGATAAAGATTGCGCCTGTCGGGCTTCCGCTCGGACCCCATCCTCCGTGTATCCTTCTATTTGTTTTCGAGCGCGTTTCCGTTCTCTCCTCATCTTCGTAAGAATCGCCAGGCGTCGGTACCAACGAAGCTACCAAAAACACCCGTCGAGACACAATTTTTAATCGTTTCGAAGCGAAGCGTTACGAGCCGTATGGCGAAAAGTTTCCTTCCTCTGTGTCAGCATTATCTCTAGGGAAGCCTGTGGTACTCGATGGCGTATTTGAACGTTCATCGTTTTCTGTTTTTTTCTTTTTTTCTTTTTCTCTCGCTCTCTGGTTTACGTTTGCTTTCCGTTCGATCGAAAGCTGCGAGATGCGTCGATAACCGATAAAAAGCGAGGCGAGGTCGGTTGCAACGACATGGACGGCGTCGTTTGGGACACGTGTCGTCGGGGAACGTCGCGACGACGATAATTCAAACGGTGGCCGGGCTGTTTTTTCTTTTTTTGCCTGGCGAGAGGAAAGGATCGTCGAGGGGGAGGCGGCGGCGGCGGCGGCGTCGTCGGCGAGAGTAGACGCGGGACAAAGCGGGAGATTTCTGGCCGGTAAATAAGGAGAACACCGCTGTCGGAGGCCGGTGACCCGGCTTGTCACGTGCGACACGATTACGCCATTATCTTACCGCTCGAAGAAAAAATCACGGGGCGATCAAAATGAACGACTAAAAATAAACGCCTGTTCCCCAATCCCCCCAATCCCCCCCCTCCCTCCCTCCCTCCCTCCTTCCCCGTACGTTTTCTTCCCACTTTCTCCTAGCGAATCTCCCTCGATGTCTTTTCCGCTCGAACTCGGTCAACCGAACGGGACCGAGTTCTTTTTTTTTTCTCTTATTTTTAACGTGTCGCGACGAAAATCGAAAATCGGACGACGCGAACGAGCCCAGGCTTTCGTAATCGGCATTGTTCGACCGAAAAGGAATCGAGGACTCTCGAGATTCCCACGGTGCACGGCAAGGGGACGGAAGAAACAGAGAGGAAGAGTGAAAGAGGGAGAGAGAAGGTCGCAAACGATGAAAAGCAGTCGAATCGTGGTCGATCGTCCTCGTGTATTCGTGTACTCTTGTACTCATGGTGTACTCGTGTATAGCACCGTCTACGCCACGAAAGAACGCCAATGGCACATGGGACGACAGATGGCACGCACGCTACCGAAAAACTCCACCGACCCTGAAGAAGAAACCGCAGAGTCGCTTCCGAGACAGCGTCGTACCCCTTTCGCTGAGTCTCTGCGCTCGGGATATGTCGTAATAAGTTATTTACGCTGGGTCGGGTCCTTGAATGCTGCAAGGTATTCGCGTTCGATTTTAACCGAGTACAACGAAAACCGTCACGTAACTCGCTTTAATTGCAACGTAAAAACAGGATGCACTTGCGAAAAAACCACCAAGAGATACGTTCGACCGGTTAAATATATCTCCGACCACTTGTCAATGAACCGTTGCAATCATTTCCACTTGACAATAGATCCAGAAAACGAGACGTTTTTGTTTTTTTTCTGATTTCGCACTTGCGCCATCGATCGTATCCCCTTCCTTCCCCGTCACCCAACCTCTTGCCATATTATTTTTTCCACAAGTGCGTCAGACAAAGCTAAATATTTATTGTTGCAATGTTCACACAAATAAGGAAAATTGTTGTAGTTGAAATTACGCTTAAAATTTCATCGTACCAACGGTACCAGTCTGACCACGAGTCTAACTCGTCAAAGTAACGCCAAGGGGTTAACCATTATTTCAAACCGATTTGCTTACATTCATATATACCGTTTATACTATACTCCCAGATGGCTTTGTTAGCGCACATCGAATAAATAAATGAGGCTTGACTAGATTCGAAGTCCGTTCAAGGTAAAATGTGATCGGGCGATAAACACGCGGTAAATTCTTGAAGAATTCCAAACTGAGGACAAAGCGTTCCTACGCGAGTGCAAATGACATCACGATTCCGTGTCACGATTCCCTCGAAACCGTTTGAAAACGCAAACGTCGAACGGTGGCCCGTTTTGGCAACGAATCGCGCACGATGGGAGGGGCTGGTGTTTTTCAGCGATCACGAACGAGAACGTCGTTTCCGCGGCGAAGTTGGCCAAGTCGAAACGTGGGTTCGCGGGAACGCGTGGGCCACCGTCGATCGTTCTCGATCGCGACCCTTTCGAGCGGCGAGCCGACATTCCTCGCGATCGATCGTAAAAATCCCCGTCGAAGGCTGAATCTCGCGACCGGCAACGGCTCCTCGCGTGGCCGTGCTCGCTTCGCTTCGCTTCGCGGAGAGAGAAAGGTCTACCTCTCCGTCGAGGATAATCCGAAACCGAGACGCGTTGCGAACGTCCACGATCTACCTAGCATTCGGCAAAAATCTCGTCGATAACGAAGGCTAAGTCGAGCGTTAAATCGTGCCGCGAAAGCGATAAAAAGGGGGGAAAAAGGAACGAAGAGAGAAAAAAAAAGAGTATTGTCGATTATCGTGTCGAGGTAACGGCTGGTCGCGCAAGTAGGAGCGGCGATTCGTAATCGGCGCTTTTAAACGCGGTTAATGTAATCGACGCCGAGTCGAGTCGTAAGTTCTGACAGCCGGTGAATGGAAACGTGAATGGAAACCGGCGTGGAGCGGCGCGGAGCAGCGCGGAGCGGCGTGGCGCGCGATCGCTACGAAAGTAAGAGGCGTTCATTCGCTCGGCGCTCGCCAGCCGATCGCCGACCGGCATCGAATACTCCAACGATCGCTGAAATGTTTCGAATCCAAGCGACAATACCCTTTCGCGATGCCTGTTTCTTAGATAAATTAATTACAATGCAAACACGCTTCTCGAGAAAGAACGCGAGGACGCAAGCTTCGCCAGCTGCCAGTCCAGGATGAGGCTAACGTTTCGACACGAGCGTAGTAACGGGCTCTCCGCTAGATCTCGAGCGATCGATCCAAAAACACGGCCAGAACCGAGTAAACGAATGGAACGGGGAAGCAACACTCCCACGATCGATTCATGGTCTCGCGCAATCGGCCTTTTCCTCGGGAGTTGTTTAAAAGCGGAAATCGCAAAAGAAAATCATTCGCGACCGTTTCGATTTCGGTTGTTCCCGAAGTGGGTCAAGTCTAAGATACGGTTGGGAGACACTGGCGCAACTACCTACGTGCAATATTTATCGTCGCGTTGCGCGGATAAGTGTGCAAAGTGTGCAAAGTGTGCAGGGACACGTAGACGCGCGTGTAGACGCGCCCTTACGATCCCACGAGTCGCCGTGGCGCGCTTCTGTGTCCTTGCCGATGTGAAAGGCACACGGAAACTGACGCGTCCATCTTGTTACGTAAAACCCGAGTTTTCGCGAGAAGGAAGAGATCCACGATGAAACCTCTCCCGTTCCCGTACTCGAACCTCGTTACCCTCTTTCTTCAAAGTTCGCTAATTCTTTGAAACGAAACCAGGCGAATGGAAAGCCGATTTAGAATTCAAAGATAAGGAATTGTTTGACATCGAACGAGCGAGACGGGAAGCGACCGAGTCGAGTCGTGAATTACATTTCTGCGATGCTTTGGACGCTGCTCGGCTCGACTACCGGTACTCGCCCGTTATTTATGAATGAATTAACGCGGCGCTATCTCCGCAGCGAGTACGCGACCGGTTACCGCCGAGAAACCGTTCCGCGAACCGTGCCTTCCACAGCCACGGAATCTCGCGATCGGACCTTATTACAAAACCTCTTCGTGCTGCTCCTCGTTTACTCGCTCGTCCGACCGTTCACCGCCGTTTCGCGGATCTGCTCGGGACTTTGCGTTCTCGGGACTTTCTGGACGCGAAATTGCAAAAATCAGTTTCGCTGAAATGAAGATTTCGACGCGGCACGGCTCGATCGACGGAGGATAATCGGGCAACGTTGATAAACAATAAGGAAATCGTTCTCGTCCCGAGACGGCGGGACGAGAAGCGTGTCGGGGTAAAGAACGACACGAGGACGAGTTGCGACAGAAGACTTTATTTTTTCCATTCCCTCCCCCCTTTTCCGTCTTCTCTCCTTTTCACGAAGAGGCGAGAAGGCAGCTCGGTTGATTCTTGCGAAAATGCCTGAGTGGCCTGAAAAAATAAAACGCGCCGATAAGCGGCCCGGTACCTGATAAAGTCGCTCGCGTTATCGTGTTTGCCCGACGCGATAGCGATGAGCAAAAATGAGGTTGAAATTGCAAAAGTGCAGCGAGGCAACGGGGCAACGGGGCAACGGGGCAACGGGGCAACGGGGGTGGGGCGGGGGATCGGGGCGAGGTTGATAAATCGCGCGGGAGGGTCTTCGCGCGCGCGGCAGGGAACGGTAACGGGCAGCCAGCGCAGCGGCACGACAGGGCGACGTCGGAGAAGCGGAGAGGAGCGGAGGTGGAGAAGGACGGGGAGAGGTCGGTGCATTCGATGCATCGTCGAGGGGATCGCGTAATCTGAAAGGCTTATAAACCTGCATCCGGCGCGGCGATCGATAACCGGAGTTATCGGCGATTCCTACGAATCGCCCGACACTTCCTCCCTTTCTTTTCCACCTTCTCGCGCGCTCCTCCTTCCGCCTGTTTTCTCCGCGCGCGCTCAAAGAAAGAGGAAAAGCATGTGTCGTCGAAACGATCGAACTACGCAGTATTTTAACCGTGACTCGATTCGCCCGCTTCCAGATACCCGACGGACAAGCGGCCACCGCTGCTGGACGTAACACAAACCAGCGGTGCAATGTTTTTCAAAAGTCTAAACTTTCCGTTCAGTCTAGATGTAATTTAGAGAATAAGTAAGGTAACGAAAGATAACGATTTCGCGTCGATGTCCGCGGTCGAATGAAATTTGAATATCCGGCGGTCGGAAAGGGCCGCCGAGTCAAAGAAAGTTGGCGGCTGTCGGTTTCTGTCGGACAGCGGCGGTCTTCTGCCGTAAATATGCTTAATTCCAGGCGAACGGAGACGGAGCCCCGGCCCTTCCTGGCGGGGCAGCCTCAGTCTTTTATTAATTGATCGAAATTAGAGCGAGCACTCGGGCAGCGCTTCATTGACAGAGCTACCGACGGTGCAATGACCGCTCGGTGATTCGACTCGAACCGATGCGATGACGCACCGCCCCGCTGTTGAACGGCAAAAATTTCATTTCGTACGCGACGAGGAAATCGTCCCCCTCCGTCCGCCGGCGTCGATTCAAACTTGCCTCGCGAAATTCTCTTTTCGCCTCGGTCCAAGATTACGGGCCGATCGATACCGGGACGGCGGCGTAAAAAACGTGGAACGCGCGTGGACTTTGAATGCGCGTAAAAATACGAGCGAATCAACGTCATCGAGCCCCCTGGCAGCTGCGTCAATATTCTCGATACCGTTGAACGGCAACACGCTTTCTTCGAAGTTTGCGCGCAGCGTGGTCGAGAGACGAAAACGCGAGGGAAGTTGGCCGGCTAACGACGACCGGCTAATCCGTGCGCGCGTTAAACGCCACGTTGCGACGGTACTTAATTTTACGACTGTTCCTCCGTCGGATAACGCGAGCGTTGTCCTCGAGAATGTTTCAGGGGATCCTAGAGAACGGCCAGTTTACGCGCGACAATGTCTTCGGCGTCGCGTAGGATAACTCGAACGCCGATGTCGTATCGAGGTATTTTCGTCCATCTGGCGAACGGGGAACGGGGAACGGGGAACGGAGGTCCGCCGGATAACCTCGAGGTAGGTCGGATCCCTCGAGCCGAATGTTTGCCGAAGCAAAATGTTAATAAAAGGAATCGAGGCCGTCGTTTGGCCGAAGCGGCGAAGTGGCGAGGTGGCGAAGGTCGGGGGCGGGCCTACCTCGCGAGCGCACCGAGTTATTCGGTAGGCAGAGAGACAAGGTTCGGCCTCGAACTCTGGCTGCAAGGATCGAGGACCTTCGACGGGACGCGCGCGTGTCTCTCTTTCGCTTTGTGCTCGCTGCGAAATATCTCTCCCCTTGGGAAGAACGAGCTAGCGAGCGAGCGAGCGGGCAATAAGGAGAAATAAAACGGGGCGTAATTGAACGAAAAGGTGTAGGGCTGTGCGCGGCTCGCTCTCGAGGACGATGCGATCGAGGAACCGTGAAAATTGCACGCAAAAGACGCGCCGCGTATCGGCGATCGAAGAGGCGACGAACGCGCGAACGAGCGTCTTTAATTAGCCGCGTTACGTACAAGCGACGCTGCTTCGTCTCGCTTCACGCGTTTAAACGCGAGGCTGCTGCTGCTGCTGCTGCTGCTGCTACTGCTGCACCTGTGTACTCGTCGTCGACTCCTTGATCGTCGCACTGGAAATTATCCAACGAGAGCGATCGATCGATCGAACGAACGAGCGAAGCCGAGCCGAGCTCTCGTCGCTCGACTCTTCCGTGGCTCTTGCCGACTTCGGTAACATAGTTTCGCGAGAACGCTCCCAATTATAGATCGAGCCTCGTTTCGCGGAAACAGCGCGATACCGCGCTTCGTAATCGCGCGCCGCGTAATCGCACAGGCGATCGGTAATTCCCCGAAACGGATATCGCCACGTCGCTGTAGGAGACGGTTATACCTTTAGGGGGTGGAACAATGCCGAAAGTTGAGAGGTTTTCGCGAGAATTGGAAGTCGCGGCTATCCCATCCAGGCCAGGCGAAACGAAACGAGACGAGGGCTCATTGTCCTACCGGTATCGTCGATAAATCCGCGCGTATTGTTTGCGCAACAGGGCGAGCGTGTAACAGCACGCGTGCACGCACACGGCGACGAACGAAGGATTAAGCGGCGCGAGTACGGACTGGATTTACAAGCGGACCCCGCTGGGCATCGATTCAGACAATACGCGCTCGGTATACGCGGGCATTAAGCGAGCGCGCGGTTTTACCTCTTTGCCAGCTGGGCTTGAAATTAACTAAGTAACAATAGCTGCCGCCCTGATTTCCACCAACCCTCCACCCTCCTTCGCTCCGTTTCGTTTCGTTTCGTTTCGTTTCGCTTCGTTTCGAAACGCCTTCTTGCCGAGAGCGGAACCCTTTTGTTTCGACGACCGCGATTTTTCCTGCCGCTGTTACGGGATTAAAAATTAGCCAACGAGCTGGTCTGCGCGTTCAAACTTCTCCCCGTTGGAGCTTTGGCGGGGCGCGGCGCGGCGCGGCGAGGCACGGCTGTTTGTCGTAGGCGATCGAGTTCGATAAAAGCGCGCGTTTCGCGCCCGTAATGGATCGCTCGCGGCTAATTGCCGTTTAAATTACTCCTGCGGACGTTGGTCACTCGCTCTCGCATTAGGCCGCCAGCTGAAAATAATCGATTGGGCCAGCTTTCGCGAGCCATCAATTTCCCGCCGTTTTTCCTCGATACTCGATCCCGAAATTGGGCTACTCTTACAACGAACGATCGCACCGCGCCGCGCCGCACCGCGTTTCGTCGTTACGAGAATTAATCGCGAGTTTGATTGCTTATCGATCGACGACGATAGATTTTCCACGAATATCGTCGCGGGCGCGTCATTCGCTCGTCGCTCGTCATTGTTTCGAAATCCGAACCAGCGCGGAGCGTACAGTTCCTCGCGACTCGATCCTCCGCTAATTAAATTACCAACCGGTTTATTGTGAAGATTCCGTAATTACGATAAGCGGGAAGTCATCAGCTGCTTTAGATAAATCTAATTGGCCGAAAGTTCGTCCGTTACACTCGAATTCGCGCATCGTCGTTCGGTTAATCGTCTCGAAAACGAGCGTACACGCTCGAACCGTCGTCGCTCGTTGGACGGCAACGCGCCTATCGCGCCGCTACGAGTTCGATCGCTATTATTTATTTATCGCTCTGCCTACCTACTGCACCAGTTACGACTGGCATTCCGTGAACCAGCACCTACATACGCGAGCAACCGTCTCGTTCCAGAAGAACGCGATCCCTTTTCGAATTGATCTTTCGCGCGTCGCTTCCATTCGATCCAAAGTATTTGAAAAATCGTATTTTACAAAGATATCCGCGTGTAATTGATTCCGGGTATAAATGAACCGTTGCACGACATTCAACAAGTTCGGTTCGCATTGGCGTAGCAGTTGAGTGTAAAATCGTCGATTTCCGTGAACCGCCTCTCTGCCGGTGTTCCTCCCCGGGCTGTGTCAAAAGTACTCGCCAACTCGGTACAAGGTCGAGGGAATTGGCACCGGCAGCGACCATGAATCCATTCCGAGAACGTCGCCTCCGCCGTGCCTCGCTTTCGGCAAACGGACGACTTCTTTCTTTTCTTTCTTTGCCTTTTGCCTTTCGCCGGCCACGCTTCTTCCCTCGAGGTCGAATCGAATTCGAGGAGAATCAGCGACGTCGTCGTCGACGAACAACCCCTCGAGGAGTCTGCACGCGAGAAAAATCGTCGTACAGCAGATCGAGGCGCATGGAAATCGAGCGGAGTCGATAAACCAAACGAGTCCGGTCCGCGTCGCGTTTGCTTTGCAAAAGTATCCTGTCCCGGCCCGAACAAAAGAGCCTTTTGTCCGGATGCGAACGGCCATGCTCGGTAATTATCAACGCTCCTATTCATCGACTTCGTTTCGCGAGTCACCAGCCGCTTCTCCTCTCTTCTTTCTCCCGCGAAAGCGTGTCGATCGAGCTCGAAATTTCACTAAATCGATTCCCGAAAAGCGATCGAATCGCTCCGAAAAATGGAACATCGAAAGGAGGTGCGCGTGTACGCGCGGCCAACGCGAGCGAGGAAAAAGAGCGAGGGGGCCGGAACGTGGAAACGGGGCAAGGGGGCGAAAGGGAGGGAAGGAAGAGGGAAGAAGAGAAACGGGCGGAGGAGATGGCCGCAAAGTCTATAAAGCAAGTCCCGACCTATCCTCCGTCCCCGTACCTTGACCGGCATTCCCGCGGGCCGAAAACTCGGAGCCAGTCCCATGGATCCGGTCCAAGAAATCTACAGCCCCTCCCTTTCTGCCTCCCCCCTGCATCTTCCCCACCTCCTCGCCCTTTTCCGCTTCTGCTTCTGCTTCGTTCTCGTCCTTCTCTTTCGCCGGTACCTTCGCGTTTCTCCACTCGTTTGCTCGTTTGCCGTCCAAGTTTCGCCAGGCTTCGTTCGTTGGTTCGTTGGTTCGTTGGTTCGTTGTTTCGCGGTTATGCCCGACGATCTATGGGGCCCCCTCGTTCACGGTGCATTGCACCCTGGCCACAAACCTGTGCGAGCGGGGCGAAAGAAAAGAATTGCGGTTTCTGTCTCTCTTGGACGGCGCGGTTCTTCGGCAGCGTCGAGCTCGACATTCCGTTCCCTTGCCATGCCTTGCCATGCCTTACCTTGCCTTACCTTGCCTTACCTTGCCGGACGAACAAACGCCTCTCGATCTTCTAATCCGTTCGCGTTCGTCGCGCGTTCGATAGAAGGAGGAAGATTAATTCGGAAAGCGAAGGCGCACCTGCGAGTCGCGCGCGACGAGAGCGTGTCGAGAGCTTGAAGGCGAATTCTTCGGCGACTTTTGACGGGCAGTGTACGAAGGGGGACTGGGCAAAGGAAGGGGATCAGAGGGAAGGGGACGGGGTGCAGCGGTGTAGCGGTGCAGCGGCTCGGCGCGGAGAGGCGCGGTGCGGCGGACGTTGGGTGAGGTCAGTGTCGAGCGTTCGCGAGTTGGACCGGGCCCTCCGGTGCACCGTGCTCGCCTCGGCACGCCTGCACCCGTTGCACCCGCCGCGCGCCTGCACGTATGCCTGCACGTATGAAAACGCGCGTGCCTTCGCGTTATTTGCCGCTTTTCTTTTCGAAATCCCTCGAAACGACCAAAAAATCATTCCTCTCCTCGGTTCGCGAATCCTCGAGATCCTCGAAAGGGAAAACGATTCGCTTGGAAAAACGTAGAATTCTCGATTATTTGTTCGAGCGGGGGGAAAAAAGGCGACAAGAGCGAAGAAAATTCGGCACGCACGAAACGCTTCGGAGGCGCGCGCGTGTGTCGTTCGTGAGAAAGCAGCGAGGCGCGCGTGTGCGTCCGCTCGCGACGCGCTCCCGGTTTCGCAGCGCGTTCGCCAGGAGAGGTGCATCGCCCTCCGTCGCTGCGTCAAGGCCAGCGAAAATGCTCGTTCGCTCGCTCCAACTCGCTTCTCCTTCTCGCTCGAGACGCGTTCCGCTCGCTCCGTTCTCCGTCCCGCTCGCGACCCTCTTCCCCATTCCCCTCTTCCCTGCGCTCTTTAGGCGCCGTCTCTTTCTCGTCCTCGGACCGCCCCGCTAACCGCCGAAAGCTGCGTCGTCGCCTCTCTTCCTCCCGCTTGAGATCGCTCGAAACCGAAAGGAGCGGTATTTTTGCCGCGAACGGATTGGACGTGGCGCGTTTAAGGACAGCCGGGACGATTCGCCGGCTCGTTAATTCTGCTTCGATGCCGCGGACCGTTCGTTCGCCGGGCAATTAGTCCCCGCGTCGAAAGCGAACATCCGGCGACGTGGAACGCGTTTTAGGCGACCATCGCTCGCTGGACAATGCCGGGCCTTGTCTTCGCGTTCTTCTGCTCGCCGGCAATCGTCACGGTAACTGACCTACTTTTTCGCTCGCGTCGCGTAGCTCGGCAGAACCGCCGAAACGAGCAAGAAAATCGAGACGCGGAAGTCGTCGCATCCAAAAAAGCCGATTATCGAGGATAATGTAGCCGTAAGATATAAGCAGCACGGCGTTCGACTAACGAACACCGGATGAAGCTCCACCCGGCGAGAAACTAATTGGCTTTGCAGCCCGATGAATAGATTAACGCGATTCGAGGTTTTTTCAATGGATGCCGGTGCAAAGAGCGGAGACGCGGCTATCGAAGGATTGGGAAAGGTTTGCGGGACTCCCACGCGTAGGCTCGATGCGCGAAACGAGGAAATAGCAGGGAGGGCAGGGCAGGGCAGAGAGGGAGGAAAATGGAGTCGGAAACGAAGAAACGAGCCGCGTTGAAAGACGAGAAGAGCCGAGAGAGCGTAGGTACGCGACGGTTCGGAATTATGCAACGGGCGAGTTTTAGTGGGTCGTATAGTTGCGCCACGGAATAGTCGGCTTCCCAAGCGTTTGGTACGCGGGCGTGCCCGACACCGAGCGCCGAGCACCGAGCGCGGAGCGTCGAGCACGAATCACCTCGCAATCTCTGCGAAATCTCCGCGTCTTTTCCCCTCGCCTGCGATTCGACCGGCAGATTCGACACGCTGGAAGCTCGTCGACGCTCGGCTGCTGTTACGGGCTATCGCTGTCCCGACTTCGGGCTAATGTAACTCTCGTGTTCGACTCGCGTGGCGAGAGATCCTCGCGAGGAACCGTTAACCAGCCGGTAAGTTTATTCGGTGACTCGGAGAGACTCGATTATAACTGAATCCACGGATAGTACCGTTTCGGTCTTCCTTTCTGTGTCTCCGTCGTCGTCGTCGTCGTCGTCGTCGTCGTCGTCGTCTTCTTCTTCGAGGGAGCGAGATGTCGCGTCAGAACGGTGGTCGTAAGCGCGTAACCGTGTTGCGCAACGCTCGCCAAGTTTACGAGGCTGCTCGCTGGCTAAGGACGAGAGGCTCGCGCTCTCCGCTCGATCGTTTCGCGGCTATCGTGCTCGTTACTCGTCACCGATTACGACTCGATTACAGAGCGGTTACGGGCTACCGGGAGCGGGTCGGCTCGCGATAAGCTTCTGGATGCCACCGTGTGTCTCGAACTCGTTTAAGATCGCACGAAATCCGGGAGCGAGCGCAAACTGCGTGCATCGGCGAGCGGCGACTCTGTCGTGCGTCAGGTTCGAAAAGGGGGCAGTCGAGCCGCAGGACGAATGGAAAAGCCGCACGAAACGAGCAACTATAGCCCCGTCCGACCCCTGGTATCGGCATGAATGAATAAACAGCAGCATAAATAGGCTGCTTAAAATTAGCTGTTACGGACCGAGCGAATTGCATTTAAGATGCTATCGAACGATCGAAGCATTGTGGAGTAGAAGGTAAGGCGGTGGCGATGGTGGTGAACTGGTGAACGCCGGTGGAGGATGCCCCTGACGCCTTTCCCTTCGACCGACCAGGGAACCGGACAGCTGTCCCAAGACGTCACGGTCACCGACCGACCCTCTTCCGCTCGAAACGTTCGTTCAAAATCTTTCGATTCGATATTTGTCGTAGCGGGATCATGTCATGGGGGTTGGGTTGATCGATTTTAGGTAGCTACTTGACGCGATGAACATTTACCTGTAGTGTAAAATAAACGGTTTGCCCATGATTTCATTTTCTATCGTTCCGAAGCGTCCTTGGTCATTCAGAGTCCCCCCGGCGAGTTTCGCGGATTCGAGCGGATCGAAGAGAGTCGCCGGGCTAATCGAGTGGTCTCCATGGTCGATCGTCTCAAACGAATCGTTCGAACGCGTTCGTTCGCGACAAAAGATCGCGGCTCATCGAGCGAAACGTCGCATCGCGTCGCGTCGCGTCGCGTCGCGTCGCGTCGGGACGCGTGTACGCCAAGGGATGCAGAGGGGGAGGGCGAGAGGAGAGGGAGAGGGAGAGGAAAAGAGAGAGTGTATATGCAGAGGGATTTTTATTCGAACGGCGTCGAGTGGCGTCGACGTCCGGTCGAGGCAACTATTTTAACGTCGACCGCGTCGCTCGCGATATACACAATGTGTTGGAGGACCGGCTCGGCTCGGCTCGGCTCGATCATCGCTTCGACCTCGCAATTTCGATCCGCGACGCGGGTCGTTGCACCGTCCTCGACGCAGCGTCGAAGGCAGCCGGCACACACGTACGCGTACACGCTACACACCCGCGTCTTCTACACCAACGACCACCACCACGGCACAGCCTCGTTCTTCTGTATATATCGATGCACGGTATTATGCACATAGGCCACGCGTGCATCCCTTTGACGACCATAAGCCACGGTTAGTTTAGGGGTGCCGTGGTGAAACGTAAAGTAGAGACCTGCACGCATACGCGTTCACCGCGCCACGCTGCTTCGTTTCGCTCCGCTCCTCTCCGCTCCGTTCCGCGCGTTTATACACGGTGGCCCGAAACCCGACCGATCTAAGATCGTCGACGGTCACGGGGTAGAAGAAATCTTGGTTGCCGCGTTGAAATTGTTGAAAATTTGATTGGACGCAACGAGCGAGTTTCATTTATCTTCTGTCTCAGATACTTGATACGAAATTTGTCTTTCGAGTCGAGAAATTGTATCCCGTCCAATTTCAGTAATTGTTCCCAGAGTTCGCTTTATCGTAAACGTTGCAACGTCTTCAGCAACGAGAGTACTTTTACGATTCATCGATCCCCTTTCACGGTACCCCCGCGGTAACGGCTCGATCTCTGGATCGAGATTTTCGTATCGCGTTTGACAATTTTTTCGCAACTTTCGAAACTCGGCACGAATCGTTGCTCGTCCATGGAACTAATTTGTTGACTTTTTACGTGATCACATGGAAAGGGTTCTACCCTTTCCACCCTTTACTTTTCGTTCCCCTTGGGTAGTTTTTTCATTTCTGTTGCGTCGTCAGGGTGTAATTGACGCACGCGGAGCGAAAGAGCAAGAGAGACGGCTCGCGATCGACGGGAAACCACGAAGAGGATCGCGCGGAGGGTTCGAGCGTATAATAAACCGTAATGGACCCGCCTCGGACAATCGATTCGCCCTTTTTTTTTCTTTTTTTCTCTGTGTGTGTGTGTGTGTGTTTTTTTGTTTTTTCATGATTTTCTGTCGGCAACGGTGGCGCGTTAATACGGCGAAATGGATTTTTCGACTGACGTCTCGCGATCGTGACAGGCCTGGCGGCCGACGAAAAAACCTGTTACTCGCGTGAAAATTCATAGGGAAAACGGATTCATCGAATCGACGGGATACGGGATTATTGAAACGCGGCCACGCTGGCGTGTGTGCGTTCGTCGAAGAGGGATTTTTCGAATCGTTTCGTCGACGAATCGCACGACCGTCTAAATGACGAGCGCCCGGCAAAAATTCACCCTCGTTCTCCCTGGGATAAAACGAGGATTGTAATTAGCTCTCCAACTTAACCGAGCGTGAAATTTAATGATATTTATTTAAAGGTTATTTGCAAAATCCCGTCGATAGGCCATACCGCTTTTCCGTATGAATATTACGTTATCCAAATGACGCGTTATTAATATCGCAGCGTCGCCGTGTAATCATGCTTGGTAACGCGATATTTTATACGATATTAAAATGTTCACGTTAAAATAATATGATAGCCCCTGGCTCTCGATACCAGGCCACTCTTTGCTTTGCTCGTTCGTAACCAAAAATCCCGATATAAACGTCGAAAAAGGGATGGAGTGGGATGGGGGGGATTCTGCATCGAATCCGAATCGAATCGAATCGTTCCGAAGCAACTTTTCGTTCGGCGGATATCTTGTTAGGGAAGAAACTTTTTCTGGTACGGAAACGAGAAACTCGTGTAACGTAAACGGTTCGCACAAAGAACGGAGAGAAGGAGGGGGATGGTTTCGCGAGTTTTCGAGTAACGGATTTATTTGTTCAGGCAAATTGTGCAGCCAAATTGTGCAGCCAGTCACGGAATCGAAACGACGAAATTAATTTTCCCGGTGTACGCGCAAATATCCTAATTATCGAACGCGATGTTATTTACAGAATCGAACGTGGCTCGAGACTTTGATCGTTTTATCGCCGGAGGATAGAGCGCTCGGCTGCTTCGTGCTCTCCCCCCGGTTCTTCGAGATGCGTTACAGAGGCAGGCGTCTGTATTTCGCAGTCCGCATCGCGAGACTGTGCTCGAACTCGGGCCGGCGGCGCGACGTTCCGATCGAAACCACTTTTTCCTCTTGCGTCCAAAGAAGCGGCGTGTACGTTGGTACACGCTCCGCAGCTACTCTCGCAGTTCCCTGCTGGAACGAGGGGGTTCGGTCGGGGTTCTGAAGGGGGCCGGGGAGGCACAGGACAGAGCAGGAAGACCCCGCGCGCCTGGATTTCGCGTACGAAAGAGCCTACACGGGAGGAGGAAGGAGAGAAAAAAGGGCTCGAGCACAATGCGCGTTCCACAGAATAAACCGAGAGCCCCGTCTCTCTCGTTTCGAAGCGAGAGCAAAAGTAGGCCTGCGACGAAACAGGCACCCATTGAACAGCAGGACAGCGGGGTGCGCGGGGTGCGCGGGGGGAGGGCTCGAGAACCGGATGAAATTTCGGGTAGGTCGGGATTCTGCCCTTCCTAAAACCACAGACGCCTGCCTGGTTCGCAGCTGTTTGCCTTTACCCTTCCTCCCTTGTCCCACTTTGCTTCTTCTTCTCTCCCGATCCTTCTGTTCACCGTTGTCCTACATTCCTGCCTCGACACCCCTTTTTCCACCGATTTTCAAAACAAAACCTCGAGCAATTAGTAAACGAAAAGAGGAGCAAAATTCTGAATAGCGTTAATGTTAACCCCTACGGTGATAGAACGGCGATTCTAAACGCTTTTTACGTTAATTTTTTTCCAGGTGTCGATCGAAACGTTTAGCCTTCTCAGATTTTTCACCTCCCAGAGTCGTAAGGATGTTCGAGGAGAAGAGGGAAATTTGTTGAAATTTCTTAGGATGAAGGGGGGGAGGAAGCGTTGAACGACGATGACTCTTTCAACGGCACGGAAGCACGGCCAACCGGCCATGAAATATAGATGCCTCGGTTACGAGCAGAGGAATGACAGTAATGGAAGTAGAAATAGAAACGATGCCAGGACACGAGATATACAGGGTACCGGAGGATCCAGAGAGAAGGTGAAGAAGGTGAGGAAGGTGAGGCGAGCAGCTAGCCAGAGTGGGAAGCAGGTAAAAAAGAGGAGTTGCCTGATTCGTAGGGGAACAGGCTACGGTTGGTTAGGACCGGCCTCTAAACTCTAGACCGCGATGGCCCACCGGTCTAATCGCCATTTTCTTCCGTCCCCTCAAACATGGAGCGAACCACGCGATCGTTTCTGTTGCATATTAAACGGACCTCGCGAAGAAAAACGGTAATCGTGAACGCAGGGATGTTAATACCGTAAATTACTTTTGCGCGAGGAAATTCGTTACGGTTCCTGGGCAGAAGCGATACCGAGGATCCGCGGCGAACACTAAATAAACTCGCACTGCGTGGGCTAAAACTTTGAATCGCGTTAAAATTCGAAAATTCTTCTTTGAGGAAAAAGTCAGTGGCGAACGCAATCGATTTACAGCGTAGAATTACAACGGGGAAAAAACGAACGAGAGCGCAAAGCATTTTGTTAAAACCACCGCGTACGTGCAGGAAAACAGTAGAGGATTTAGCGATATTATTTTTATACCGCTGAACGCAAATTTACAAAAAATAAAAGAGAAGGGAAAAAAAATTGTTCGCTGCCAGGCGCACAAGTAAATTGAATATCAAATTGAACACAAGTGGAAAATAAATTTTATCGTTAGCGTCTCTATAATTAACAGCGGCCAATTGGCCGGCAAAAAACGAATTTAATCTGAAAATTGAAACGTCGATTTGTTGTCGAACGGAGAGAGGCAGGCGGGAGGCAGGTGGGAGGCAGGCTCGAGGGGGGAAGCCCTTCGAAGCGTTTCCTTTTCAGCGGGTCGACCCGTTCGCTAGGCTCCGCGAACACCATAATCGTTATCAACGACGTTTCCGTCGAACCACGGAACCGAGGAGAGACCGAAGGTCTACGACCACACCGCTATTCCCTTCCCCCCGTCGGATTTCTCACGGTGGCCCCTTTTCCGGTGGTGGCCCGTCGTCCGCTCCTCCGCTCCTCCGTTCCACCGTTCCACCGTTCCTCCGTGTCTGAAACGCGCGAGCAACGATAACGCTCGACGAAACGAAAAACGCGCTTCCCCGTGAAAATTCGGTTTGATCGCGGTACTCGTCCGACCGGTTTGCCTCGGCTCCGAATCGAACGAGTACACACTCGACGCGCCTGGACGAAAGAGAAATTTACTCGACGACCGAACCCATCGGATACTGTGGGAATCGCGAGGAATCGTAAACGAACGAGCGCGCGTACAAAATACTAAGTAGTCGAGACGCTTCGGCAAAAGGTCTCGCGAGAATTTCTGAAGCTAGGCGTTACTGTGTGAAAAATTTCGAGACATCGGCTTTGAAGAATTTTAGACACGAGATTTCGGTTTTTCTATTTGTCGAGGGATCGGCGTCGAGCACATTTCCATCGGTTTCTCGTTCGGTTCGTGGACAGCTCGGAAGGTGGTTTAGGACGCGGGGCAGTGGGACGACGAGAAAGAAGAGGAGCGCACCGGTGCGCCAACTCAATTTCTCCTCTTTTGGTACCCAACTTGTGGCTCCGGGTGGCGAGCTTCCCCCACCAGCCGGGCCCCGGTCCCAAGCATGCCGGCTACCCCCCTTCGCTGCACCTCTCGGCCCATCTCTCCAGTCCCCCTCTCGACTCCGCCGCGCCAGGGCCCCCCTATATACCCACGAGGGTCCTACGGCCATTGATCCCGACCTTCGCGCGCCGAACGAACGCGATTGCCAACGAAAGCCAACTTGCCGAACCCGAACCTGCCGCACGCGGTTTTGCGTTGCCCCTCCTGCCTTTCCGCCCGTCATTCCTCCCCCTCCCCCTCCTTCTCCTCCTCCTCCTCCTCCTCCTCCTTCTCCTCCTCCACCTTCTCCTGCTCCTCCTACCCCTGCTCCTTCAACGTCTCTGGCATCGTCGTCGGCATCGGGCCCCCGAGGGCCCCCGAGCCACACCGTACCCCTCCGCCTCCGTCTAGCCGCTCGTTTCCTTCATCCTTCTACGACAACCCACCGCACCTCCTGCCCTTCTTCCTTACTGCTTCCTTCTACTCTCTCTCCTAACCATCCTAACTCGAGCCAAGATTGCGCGTTCTCTCGTTTCTTCGTTCGTTTCGCTCTGCTCGCTCTCTCCGTTCCTCGTTCCTCGTTTTCTTCCGTTGTGCTCGCATCGCGTACCCTGCGCTATTTGCGAGGGACCCTGCCCGACCGCGGCCAACCACGGGGACCACGCGAAGGGAAGGGACGGATGGAAACGCTGCAAGCAACCTGCCTGCCGCTGCACCGCTGCACCGCTGCACCAAGGGGATGGCGAAACGTTCCTCCGCGTTTAAAAATAACCTTCCTCGAATCGCGATTTTTCACTTCGCGCCGCGTACGTGTTTTTCGTAGAACCGCTCGAAATCCGCCGGACGTTCATCCTCTTTCTTCAGCGTCCCTGCCCTGGGAATTTCGTGATCGCGGCCGATTTCTCGCTGCCGCGGCGCGACGCGACGTTCGAAAACGCTCTAGAAAACACGGTTCGCTCTTCTGCGTTTTCTTCCGCGAAACAGGCATCTAGGCGTTTCGTGCGGCACACGTTTTACCTTGAATTCAGCCAGTTGTTTGCCTTTCGATTCGAGCCAGTTCGACAGCCGACCGCGATGTCTCGTCACGCCCGAGAGCTTTCGCGTGCGTTTTGGTTGTTACACCCAGAGCTTCGTATCCGCAGCTGCCTGTTATCTGCTTCGCCTCGATAACATATCGAGCGACCACGCGCGCAGACATCGAACGCTGCTTCGCCCCGATATTTCGAAGCCGCGATTTGTCCTCCGAAACCCCACGATCGTTTGATTATTGTTAGATATTCTCTGCGTTAATTGACACCTTTCTTGGCCAGCATTGAACAGAAGTCGGCTTCGTTTACCGGTTTCGCGCGTCGACGTCAACCGCCGGCTTGCGGACGTACTTTTCGGATCGCGTTACTCCGATCCCGCGTGCTCGAGAAACAGAACTAATTCCGCCATTGGCGTCGCTGCAAACCGTAATCCGTGTACCTTCTTACAAAGAAAATTTATTGCTGTTTACTGCTAAAAAACAATTCGAAACGAGGGGTTATTGGCTCCGTGAGTGCAGCTGCCACCTTGCTTCCGCAGCCGTCGCTCTCTGCTCTTCCACATTTTTCTTCTTTTCTGCAAATAATCCACGTTGTAACACGGATAGATTTCGTCTTTGAGGAAATTCTGAACGACAATTTTCTGGCTACGGAAAAGATTAAATTTCGGAATGAGTAGCGAGGCATCGAATAAATTTTTCAAGAGACAGGCGTGTCGATGGAATTCCAACGGACTCGAGGGAATTTGCTTGGCCGTGACTGTACCCGAAGTTTGCGGGGCCCGCCGAAGCGAGGTGTGTGCTCGATGCCGCCAGGTACTTTCTGCCGGCAGTCGTGGTAGGTCAGTATACCCTGAGCCGCGAGTATTCGAAGGAGCCAACGTTCAACGTCCAACCGAGCGAGCAGCCAACCAGCCGGCGCGCCGAGGGACAAAGAGCGGCCGACGGCCCAAAAGAATAAATAAATAAAAGAGCCACGAAGAAAGAGGGACTGGGAGGAGAACGACGCCGTGAGAAGGACGGAGAGAAAGGGCCAGTGCCAGTGTGCAGGACGAACAAGAGGAGACAGAAGAAGAAGAAGAAAGAGGAGGAGGAGGAGGAGGAGGAGGAGGAGGAGGAACCCGCCAGGAGTGGAGACGGAGAGAATAAAGTGGTACCAGGCCGAGTGGCCGCCATCAGTGCCAAGGACACCGACCGAAATCCAAGGGTACCACAAGGCCGGCACAGGGCCTGTTCCGCACCACGGTAAACTTGCCCCCTTCTCCGTTCCACGTTTTTTCTCTTCTTTCCTGCTTCTCGTACTCGTTACACTGATCCTCTTTCGATTTCAAGCTACAGGAAAAAACAGAGCCGAAGGATTCGATGAATTTCCTTCGTAGCTTCGACAAAGAAGCAACGAACCCTGATTTCGTAGAATTTTCGCGGTAATAAATTTTTGGAAAAAATCGCGACGCTCACCGGGCACAAAAGTACGCAATTTAGTCTGGCATTCAAATCCCTGATGGTGTGACGAGTGGAAGGTAAGCGAAACGGGAACGGATGGAACGGGGAGAACGAAATGATACTGGTCGAAAGATGGTGCACGGGGATCGTTCGTTAGAGCGGTCGGAGCGTATTTTCGAGAAACTGGGTCGATCCGAGGAGAAGCTCGCACGGAGGAGCGAGGTGTTTGGGAGCGGGTACCAGTTTCGATGGCCGGTTTTTCGTCGACACCTGCCGCTCTTTGCTTCCGGTGTTTCGGTGGCTAAGTTGTCTCGCAGACTCTTTGCACCGTTAATTGGCAACAAGGAGGATCGCCTCGCCCTTCCTCCCCTTGGCAGGCAGTCATCGAGGCGGGCAGGCGGGCAGGCGGGCAGGCGGGCAGGCAGGCAGGCAGGCAGGCAGGCAGGCGAGCAGGCAGGCAAGGCAGGCCATCATTAAAAGAACGAGGCCGGCGGCTGCGGGTCTCGAGTTTCGAGGCAACGCTAGGTGGATGACCGCAGCTCGTTGCACCCAGGGTTGATGACTGGCGTCGTTGCGAAGGAAAAATTCCAGAAAACGTGGGGGCGGATCACGAGGGTGGACCGGTGTGTGTAAGTGCGTTAGCCGGGTACGAGGAGGAGAGGGCGGCGAGGGTGAAAGGAAGAGAAGAAGCAAACCGCACGCATATGCGTACGTACGCGTGATCGGCAAGAGTATAGGTAGGGTTATTTCTCCGGTTAATTCTCCCTCTCTGTCCGGCCCGTTTCTTTTCAACGATCATTTTTCTCCGTTTCTCTCGTCTCGCGGCGGCCTCTTGTTTCCCTCCGGTATCGTTTCTCTCTTGCCGTTTCTAACCCGGTTAATCGTTCCCTCTCCGTCGTTCACGCGGCACACGGCGCGGTGCGGCGCGGCGCTCTCTCTATTTTTTCATCCCCCAGAAGGATGAGCCTGGACGGGGTGGAGCCACCCACGCCCACGCAAGCCGGCTCTAGGCCTACCCCAACGTAACTCCCGGTGCGTATACCTACCCTTTAGGCTGGCAGCCATCCCCAGATGCGGGTAACGCGTAGGGGGCGTGTACGTGCCCTTGCGGTGGCAGGCCTGACTGCAAACAGGTCTGCCAGTCCTGGCTGCTAGCCACCGCGCCGAGCACGTGCACGCTTTTCATGGACGCGCGGAGGGTGGAGGAAAGCTAGCTTCCGTTGCTCGAGGGGCCAGGCCCGAGTGGGGGGACAACGTTTCGACGCGCCGAGGGTGGAAAAGCCATCGGCCTTCGGGAACACGGGGCTGCCACCAGGACTTCTCGATCCTTCTCGGTCATGATTTTTGGTCGACTTTCTCGCTTTCGCTCCCTTCGTCCCCTTCGTCCCCTTCGTCCCCTTCGTTCCTTTCGCGTCAACCATCCACGTCCACGCCGTACCCGGTTCTTCGCCGTTTCGATATCTCTCGATCGGTTCTTAACGAACGTTCCTCACGAGTCCGCGCGAGTCCGCGCGATATCATCTCGTTCTTCTGCTTCGTCGGAGCCGACCTTCACGGGATACCGCAAGTGTCGAGTGGCCCGTTTTGCTGGACGTTTTCTTCCCTGCGTTTCCTGTCCTCTCGCCGTGCCCCTCGTCCCGTCCCGTCCCGTCCCGTCTTCTCTCCGCGATACACGCCAGCCACCTCGATCGGTTCGTTCTTCGCCATTATAAAGGAAAGGCCGTGGCCGACTGAAACACCGTGGAACAGGTGCCAACCGGTTCGCGAAAGTTTCCTGCCGTCGACGAACGGGTGACGCGGCACCTGAATCGCTCGTCCACCGAGCAGAACGAAGATTCGGGGCCCTTCCTCCAAGATACGTGCATCTACTTCTTAACTTCCGCAGGAAGTTGACAACAGTCCGTTTCGATTACTCGTCCGTTATTTATACGTTGCAGTCAAGACCGGCTTCGAGACCGTCTTTCTACCCCCCACAATTTTCTAACGTTCGAAATTAGGAGTTTGCCCCGTTCCCGCACTCTCGTCTCCTCGCCCTCTTCTTCGTCTTCGCGCGGCTCCTCTTTCTTAAACCTCTCCTCTTCTCTCCTCTTTCTACTCGTCGCGTAACTCGCTCCCTTTCTCTCCCGCCCCGTCTCTCTGGGTGCCCCCTCGGACCCCCTTTGTGTCCCTTACTCTCTCGTGCGTTCGATGATCATCGTCTCTGGCGTAGCGTGCGTAACAGAGCAACGCCGGCGATGTAAGATGGTCGGTGGCGGTGCGACGAGGAAACAGGATGATCCAGCAGGAAGAAGAAAGAGGAGCGGACGACGAGCAGCCCGCGTGGAAGAAGGACGAGGGTAGCCGTTATTTTTATAGCGTTACGGTAGGTTAGAGTCGCGTCCAACCAACGATTCAGGCCCAACCTTACCCGACGTGGTCACGGGGGCTCCATACTCTCTCCTCTCCGCCTCTGGCCATCGCTCACCTGTCTCTCGAGCTCTCCTTCCTCTTCGTCCAGGCTGTGCTCTCTGTCCGACCAGCGAGCTTGTGCGAGCATTTATAATGCACGCAAAATTTCATGCAGAGCCGCTTCGACTGCCTTCCAATCCTTTGATAACACTCGCGGTTGCGTGCGTACACACGCTCCAGCGTGCCTCTGCGAGCCACGCGTGTGTACGCCAGCATCGCGACCAACGCACACGGCAACCGCGGAACCTACGTGCACCATCGTCCGTCGTCTATATTTAAAATCATGCTTCTCTTCTCTTTTCTTTTCCATACCGTACCCTCTTTCTCCTCCTCCTCCCCCTCCTTCCCCCCGTTTTCTCTTCCGCTGCTCGTACGTGTGTCACTCCCTTCGCGATTCTTCGTCGACTACCATCCGTTCCTTCGTCAGCGACCCCTCCTCTTCGTATCGCGATGGGCAGCGCTCGACAACTTCCGGTGGCTATCCAGCACGCTTCCACGATCGAGACGCGTCCCTCTGGCAACGGCTCCTCGAAAAAATATTCCTCTGCCACGACTTTCCTGTCTTTTTTGCACTCTCTTTTTCCCTTTATTCCCTCTGTTCTTCCGGGCGACATCGCGCTGGGCCAAACCCACGTTTTTACATATTTTTTTTTTTTTTTTTTTTTTACATAGTCAACAAGGTTGCACCCATTTATCCTCGAAAGAAGCTGCAACGAAGCTTCAATTATCCCCACCAATCCGTGCTGGCCACGTTTCGAATTATATAACGGTAATACCGTGTTGAATTCGGCAAGTAATTTTAGGCTCGATTCCTCCGGTTATAAACTGGTTAAGTACACGCACGTTTAATTATCGGAACAATTTGATTTTCCGAACCACCTCGGTCCCAATTGCTTCGGATAATTGACGCTTTACTGCAGTTGCAACGCGAGCGACGAAAGCGGTTGCTTTCAGCCGAAAGACTCGAATAACATTCGTGATTGTAACGAGGTGAGTCGGAACGCAGCTGGGTTCCTGCTTCGTTTTCGGGAATCCTTTTCGAACGGCTTCGAAAATATTTCGAAGGAGTCGCGCGAGCCGATACATCGATTCCCCGGCATCTTTATTCGCGGTAGCGGCGGTAAATGGAATTTGCGCTTCCTTTTCAATAGGACACGGAAGCCGTAACGTAATTTCAGGTTACATCTTGTCTCATAGGAGATCGACCGCGAGCTGTCGTGCTTCATCCTTGAGATACATTTTCCGCTCTTCAGCCGGCACGTATGCGAGTTTTTACGAGCCTCGCTCTCAAGAAAGAAAATTCCTTCGTTTCGTCTCAGCCGATGAGAACGAAACTCGTGCGAGAGGCTAGAGACGGTCCCAGCGAACCTGTAACTATCTCGATCGTCCCGATTGCAAAGAAAACAGCCCGTTCCCCGTGACGAACGAGCGGAGTGGATAAGTTAATTAAGCAAAGAGCCCGTCGAGGCGATTAGCGGTGTAGCGGGTTTTAATTATTCGTGGCAGGTGGTCGCCGCGAGAATCCGAAGCGTTTTCGGTGACACGGCGAAAGCATCGGGGCTGGCTCGGCGGAGAGGATCGTGTCCGCTCGAAGAGAGTTCGCGGTAATAGGGCGACTCGGCGTCCCTAAATTGCTCGCTTCTCAATTATTCAGTTCCTCCTTCCACCGGTATCCTTCTTTCCTTCTCGTTTTTCTTGTCCCCGTTTCTCGTTTCTCGTTTTCCTCGGGATCCCATTCTTTTCCTTTCCCTCGATTGTTCCTCTCTTCGTCGGCTCTTCTCCCGGAATTGAAGTACCACCTACCCAATGGCCTAGCTCCATTATGCATCGGCCGCGACGACGACGACGACGACGACGACGACGACGACGACGTTCGTCGACGAAGACTACGACCACGACGAGGACGCGAAGGTCCTCAATGCAAACCGCGCCAACATTTAATTCAGTTGGAACGCGACGGCATTTCGCGCCTCGTGATGTTCCATTAAAACCCGAGACAATAACCTGACAGCTCTGATCGGCACGTCTCCACCGGTTCCCGTGCACGCCAGCCTCCGCCCGCTACCGTTTAAAACGAAATCAAACCTGTCTACCGAGAAACCGACTTCCGGCTTCTGCGCTGCTCCATCCACGGACGCGATTCCATTTCTCTGCCTCCGCCGCCATCCCTTCCGCCCACCTTCCATCGGTTTTCCTTCCATTTTAGCTTATTCGCTCTTAATGAAATCAGATATGATAGCGGCGCGATCAAAAATTTTCCTCGAATCGGAATTTTTCATTTTTCTACCTTATCGAAAAAAATAGGAATTAAACGAGTACGTGCGTTGCTCGAAAAAAGAAATTTTCCATATTGAACGGAGGGGGAGAAAAAACGCGTAATTGATGATTCGTGGGTCAAGAATCCTGACGTCGGTCCAAGAATCGATTTCACCGTTCTTCTCGGCACCGCGACGTTAGAGACTCGAGGCAGTCAGCCGAGACAGTTTTTCTCGCGGAAATAATTTCCCGGAAAATTAACGTCTCCCGGTTGGTGCACGCGCGTGTACACGCACCGAGCGAGACCGGCGGATAAGTAGGGACCGGGGGTGAATTGCGGCGAACTCCTTTACCGGAGTGGCGAGGAAAGAAAGAGGGTGAGGAAGAGGAGCCGTCGAAAGACGCGTATGGAAAGCAGAAAGAAAACGAAGTCGGAAGGCACAGAGATCCAGTGACGAGTTTCTTTTGCCGCCAAGATTCCCCGAAGAGGGTGGCTTACTTTCGTTGCAACTTTAAAATCGAGATCCTTTCGTGTCGGAGGAATGCGGCCAATTCGTTTGAACCCTTTGCCGGAAACGGTTCGAAGGAGGGAATTGTTGTCTGTTAAATAAATAACGTCTCGCGTCGAAAGGGTTTCGGCACAATTCGAAATTAGGTTTCTCGCGAGCTACCCTCCCTCCGAGTACTCGATCGACCCAGAGAGGAGACGGGCTGCTGAACGAGGGTCTAAAATAATTCGTCTCGGGTCGAATGGCAGCTTTTGTTTGACCCGGATCGGTCGAAAGGATCGAAAAGGAGGCAACGAAAGGAAAAAGGACGAGCGGTGAGGCTGGATGAAAGATCGCGCGAAGAATCAGGACCAACGGACAAAGCTAGAGAGGAGGGAGGAGTAGGGGGAGGGAAAAAAAACGCGAACCAAGAGACAACGGGTAGCACACAGTTACACGGCGTTATAAGATCGATAGCTGATGCGATACCGAGCCAAGCCAAGCCAACCCAACCCGACCCAACCGAACCCAGTCCAACCCTCGCCTCGGTTCGTTCACCCCCGCGGCACATTCGCGCCATTATCTGTTCCAAATGTCGTCAACGGCATCGTTTCGTTTACGGTGCGGCATATCCACCTTCTCCCTTCAGCCGAGCGCACACGCACACACGCACACACGCACACACGCACACACGCACACACGCACACACGCATACGCGCGCGCACATTCGCAGAGCGGCTCCGCGCGCGGGATATATGCCCGCTTCTGCCCCCGCGGCGGCTCCTCGCGGCCCCTCGTGAACTCGTGCAAGCCAACCGAGAAACCGGGCAGAGACTTGCCCCGTTTCCTCCTCCGCGTTCTCTCCGCGCACCCTACACACCCCACACCCCACACCCCACACCCCCCTCCGCCCTCCGCCCTCTTCTTCTCGTCGCCCTGCCGCGACCCCCCGTCCCTCTTGGCCGTTGCTTGTTTTTAAGGTTATGTGTTCGCCGCGCATTACGACCCATTCCGGTGCTCGGCTACGTCGTTTTACGAATCCCTGATTCCGCCTTATCGTCTTCCACCCTTCGCCACCCACTTCGTTCTTCTTTGCCCTCCCTCAGCGGGAGCTCATTCCATCGCGAACGTTCCTCTCGCCTTTACAGCCGACGCTTACTTCTTTTTTCGATTCCTCCGAGAATCCTTTCATCCCCTTTTTTTTCTTATCCGTGCGCTCCATCGACGAACAATCTCTTCTTCCTCGCGATTTCTTTCGACGGAATGTTGACGGATGTCCCGTCGAAGCAGCCTTTGGCCACGACCCCGCCGACGTAACCGCGCCGTAGCCGCGTTTGTCGCGGCTGAGAAGAACGCGCAGTGTTTGCACGCGCGAGCAAACGCGTCTCAATTCGAAATAAAAAAAAGAAAAGGAAAACAGGAAAAAAAATTGTTGGAAAGCTAACCGCGAGGGGAAAATTACGAACGAAAGGGGTTAAAACGCGTGACGGTGATACGGTGGTGGTGGTGGCGCGTTCGCAACGCTTAGCGCGCGTACTCGAGAGAGAAGAGCCGGATAATTGAATGTCGAAGACGTTTCCTTTTACCGTTTACGAGAGGGGAAGAGCAAAGTTTTCTGGCTACAGCTCCGCGTATTTTTCCATAACTGGAACGAGGTGGCGCGGTTTGAGTGGCAGCTGCCACGCGAAACGATCCTCTATCCGGTTTTATGTCCGATCCACGCTCTAAGACGCTTTCCAGCTTCGCCATAGGCTCTCCAACGATCAATTACATCGACGTCGATGCAACGAACGCTTCGATTGAATCTTTGTTGCGAAACGCGCTCGAACTCGTCGCGTAATTCCTTCATTCGTATCGAACGAATTCGTAAAAGAAATTTGGAAGAATCTCGATCGATTTCGAGGCAGCGACGAGAGAGCACTTTCCCTTTCGGCTGGGCCGCGGCAAAGCCCGGTCAGTGCTTTTCTCCAACTTTCAACAAGTAGCTAAACTCCGCCCCGCCGACCCGACCTTCCCCGCCGTTCCGCTATCACCGAAACTCGGTGAAACGCTTCGGTGTCCCGTCCGTTCCCTTCCGTTCCCTTCCGTTCCCTTCCGTTTCCTTCCCTTTTATTTCGTTCCCTCTTATTCCCTAACCGTTCGAACGATCCGCGCGCGCTAAATTCGAATCGGACTCGGATCGCGGGACGGAAAGTGGCGCGCAAAGTTGCCAGAATTACGTAACGTCTACCCACATAAGGGAATTCAATGTCACGAGTGAGTCGAGCTGAAAGAACACGCGCTACCATTCACAGCGGACTAGTCGGCCGTGCGGCGAGCCGCGAGCCGCGAGACGGAGAAAGACGTGCAGACACTCTCTCCCCACCCAGCCTCCGTCTCCCCGCGTGCCACCTTATCTTACCCCGCGATCGGACCCGATCCACGGAACCTTCTCCTGTACGCGCACTTCCGGCGGACGCCTAAATTTAGGCCTCGAGCAATCTCCCTCCGACTTTCCCCTCGTGTTTGTGACTTGCGTACGATCCTCCATTGGCAACGGGGTGGGAGAAGAAAATGAATAGGAAAGGAGGTAAAGAAGAAGAGGAAAAAGAAGAAGACGAAGACGAAGAAGAAGAAGAGGAGTCGTGGAGGAAGGACGCGGTGGCCGGCTGTCCGACACGGCGGTTCGGCTGTTGGGCCTGCTGGCAGGTTTACAAGGAAGGTAAGGCGAGACAAGGCAGGACGAGGCTAGGCGAAGCGAGGCGGGGTAGACAAGGTAGGTTGGTAGGCAGGCAGGCAGGCGAGCAGGCAAGTAAGCAAGAGAGGCGCAGCGTTCCCCGGGCTAAAGAGTACCTACGACACACACCGTCACGCATTCACCCTCGTCCGATCCCAGACCTGCCTGAACTCTTTTTCCCTTGGTCCCTTCTTTACCTTCTTCCCTTGCCGCTCGCGGCTCTCGCCACGCAACCGAGCTGCTTGTTCGCCTGCATGCTTGCCCCTGGCTAGCTGCATGCTCGCTCGCTTGCTTACTTGCCTGCCTGCCTGCCTGCCTGCCTGCCTGCCTGCCTACCTGCCTGCTTGCCTGCGTGCCTGCTTCCACCACCGTCATCGCCGTCGTCACTACCACTACCACCACCGCCACCACCACCACCTTTTTCTCTCTTTCTCTTTCTCGTCTCATCCACCTTGTCGACCCTTCTCGCTTTGCTCGTCCCCCTTCTACCTCGTTCGTTCTACCTCCTTCTATCGTTCTCTCTTTATTCCCCCGCACCCCTCGTTTCCCATCTTCTTCTCTCCGTCGCACCCTTCTCAGCTTGCACGTCGAGCAGTACGTGCCGTCGGATCCCCTTTTCCCTCCTACGACCGCTCTATCCTCCGGAACCTCCTTTTCCTTCTGCCGCTTCTCTTTCTCCGTTTCTCCGTTTCTCCTCCGCTGCCTCCTCCACCGTCACCTCCACCTCCAACCACCACCTCCTCCTCTTCCTCTTCCTCTTTTGCCCGCCGCCGATTTCTCTCTCCTCCGACCTCGCCGCTCCTCTCGCGCGGCCCTACGCCCAGGGGTGAACGAACCTACTAAATGACGGCCATGAAAACAGCCGAAGCTTGGGCACGAAGGATGAAGGAAGCCACGGACCGAACCCGCGGGAACATCTGCCCTCTCCTCCTTCTCCTTCTTCTTCTTCTTCTCCTTGTTCTCCTCGACATTGATCTCTTCTTCTTCGTCTCGTCTTTCGCTTAGATCTCCTTAACCTCTTTTCGTCTTCCTACTCGCTCAACCACTGACCGAATGATTCTCCAGCAACTCTTGTTCCATCGTACAAAAAAAAAGAAAGAATAAAGATTCCAGATATATATTTTTTTCAATCGGAGCTTTTGCTCCGCGCCGTCGAAGACGATTCTTTGAATGTCGGAAAGTCGATGAACGGAACAAAGACTAATCTGGAGACGGATCTTGGAATCGATGGAGGCGGTTGATTCAAAAGGATCGCGGTGATTTTCATAAAAGAAAGAGGAGCGTCGCGGAGAGTCGCGGTCGTGTAATCATCGTCGCGCGGCCATGCGAGCGTGGAAAACGCCGGGAAACGGAGAGAAACGGAGAGAAACGGAGAGAAACGGAGAGAAACGGCGAATAGGAATTACGAAGTCAGTGTGTCTCGTCGACGCGGCCGACTACCCTCGAACAGGCATCGTGCCGGAAGAGCTCACCGGCGGAAGTTCGATTCTCAGGATCGATTCCGTATGCCGTCTGGCGCGGGTGCTACGTGCGCGTCTCGTCGACCGCCGGCAACGCGGCCAACGTGCCCGTTCGTCAATCCAGGGATCTCATCTTCGATCGTGTCCCCTTCTGAAAACTAGGATCGATCCTTCACGGAACCCGTGCGCGCAATTATACGCGTGTTCGTTGCGTAATCTTGGACCGATAAGAACTCGATCCCCGTTTACGACTCGTTTCAGCCTTTTAAATCGCGAGACGCGGATTTTTTTCCTTTCAACCCCTCGGAGTAATCGAGAAATAGTCGCGGGGCGATCAAGGATCGGTCTTTACTTCAAAATATCGATCGAATCGTTGACAATTGGGATTATTTTAGTCCGTTTTCGCCTTCGACGCGTTCAATCGAGACTCTTCATCCAAAGATCGTGGAAGAAAATGGTCATAGGCTATAAGATAAATTTACGGTGGTAGTTTATGGCGTGATCGATAAGTTTTTGTCCACAGGCGTCTCGCGAGCGAACGCTCTCTGTTTTTTGCCGAACGAACGGTAATTTGCTTCCGTTTATAAAAGGCACAGAGGAAAGGCTTCAGGATTAGACCGCAACCGGTCTCTCGGTCGCACGAGGCCTTTGCGTGGATATCGGTCTTGCCGTAACTTTTTTTCTCGCTCGCGCCAAGTATTTTTATTAGTTTACATGAAATTACACCCATCTCCTTCCGGTCTAATAAATAAAACAGCCAATAATAGCAGCGAAGCCGCGCGCGAACGCGTCGCTCGTACGCTCCTATCGTCTAAGAACGTTATTGGTTCTTTTTCATCGTTACGTGAAAAAAGGATCCTCCATTTAGAGCGAAGCTGTTACCCGATCACCGATAAAGTGACCCTTTATCCTCGGAAATCTTCTTTTCTTTTACACCATCGTTCAGCCCCTAGTAGATATTAGAAGACGTTTTTTAAATCGCCATCGCGAATTCGTCAGAGTATTCCCGATCAATGTATTTAACAAAATTCATTAACTCTTTGTTTCCGGAAACCCTTTTTGCGAAACCGAAATCCAGATTTTGAAAAATTGTATCAGGAAAATATAATGTACCAAGGGGTGGTACAAATTTTGACGTATTTCGAAATTTGGAAAAATTGTGAGAAACTAGGCCAGACAAAAATTTCTCTTCAGGTCCCGTAGAAATTTGCAAAGTTTAAAAATAAGGAATAAGAAATTTTCGAGTTACTAAACTTCCCTCATTAGAATGCGCGTTCTCATAGTACCTATATTAATTCTCTCGGTACGTTTATCACGAACTGATAAAGGTTGGAAGGAAGATTCTAAATTAGAAGCAGACGGTGATTACGGCTACGCGTAGTAGGCTAGAAGAAAGAGGGGACATGAATGACCCTCGCGACGCGTCATACCGATGTCACCCTTAGATGTCTAAGAGAATGTAGGTCAAGAGTTATTTCACCTTCCGAGAGCTGCTTCGAGACTGTTAACCGATAGCCGCCCCTCTGAGCGTTATTCTTTCCTCGTTTCCCAAGAATCAGCTTTTATTTTAGAATTTTACAATAACAGAACAACTAGTTTCCTAATACAAAATGGACACTGTACTCTATTTATTTAACCCTTTCGTTACTATGTTGAATCGTTTAACTCGATACAAAAATTGACAAACTCTCTTCGAATTTCTTACATTAAAAGAGTAAATTAAAAGGTAAATGATTGAATGGAAGACGAGTCGATCGTCCAGCGATCAAAAATCGGTGTGGTTTGTTTAGACTGGCGCGCACGCACTCACGGTACTCTATCTGAAAAATCGCGTCGAGTTATTGTACTCTGGTTCAAAGTGGTGGCCAGAATTCCGCAAGAGGGACGAGGAAGAAGCGGGCTTCGAGTTTCGAGTCGTAAACCAGACCAGGCCTCGACTCGACCCTTTCTCTCCGCCGCCTTTCGTTCCCTTTTTCCTCTGCTCGCACCCTTGCCGAGATTTCCTTCGTCCCCATGCCGCTCTCGATTGTTTTCGGATCGAGCAACCATGGGAATTGCTGGAAAGCACGCGGAAAGGGCCCTTCCGAAGATTCAGGTGCCCCCCATTCTCCCTTCTTGTACCTTCTGTACGTTCCTGTGCGCGACTCTTCGCAACTAGCTTAATAACATCTCGAAATAATGCCTCGTTCAATTATTTTTTTTTACGATTTCAATTTTTACGAGTTCGTAACGAACTCGGTTGAATCCTAACGAATACTAACCACTCCAGTCGAGGGACTCGTGCCGATCGAAGGATTTCCCGAAAGTTTCGAGCCGATAATCCAAGGAAGAAACGGAATTCGCGAAAGACGCGTACACCGCGGGGTCGGAAGGGCGGGCGTGCAAATTTTCCGGCGCGTCGGTTCGCTCGCCTGGTTCTGGCGGCGTGCAGCGTGCAGCGTGAACGCGAAACGCACGGTTCCGCGTGCTCGACGCGTTCCCCGCGGTGCACTCGAGTTCGTCGACAACGATTTTCCGTCGTCGCGGACGCACGAGAAGAGACCCTCCTCGATGGCTTCCGACGGTTAAAAAAAAAAAAAAACGAGAAAAAAAATAGAGAAAATATAGCAGATACGAGGTCGAAAGCGTCCTCGGGACGGAAACAGGGATAAAGATGTTGATTCGGTTTCGGAGCGAAGAGTTTGGGACAATGGTCCCGATCGTCGTTTCGTGGATCGACTAACAAGAGAGATCTCGAACGAAAAGTTGAGTGGATAACGGACGTTAAACGAGTCGGGACGCCGGAACGCCGGAACGCCGGAACGTCGAAACTTTGCCACGTTCGATCTGGTCTCGTTCTGTTCCGGCTCGTTTGATTTTACGGGCCTGCCCCCTTAAAGTAACGTCGAATATGCTGATTACCCGTGATCAGGATTCTACACGATCGTCCCGGGCTTTTTAACAATTCCGCTTACCGCGCCCGTTCGAACGCGATTACCCTGAGCAGCCTTAAACACAGCTTTCGCGAGCACCGGATGCTTTTCGTCGCTCTAACCGTCCCGTAAAACTTGAACGACGGGCAAATTATAATTTTCTCGCTCGACGAACTCGAGGACCTGACACAGCTGTTTCGACCGACTCGATATCGCCGAATGGATTATTTCATTTTTCCTAATCATTTCAATTACAAGCGCGCTAGTCACGAAGCGGCAGAAGCGGCAGAAGCGGCAGATGCGGCAGATCCCAAGGTATGCGGTCAGAAATGGGCCAAGCTCCTTGGAATTGGCCAAGAGGCACGCTATTAGCGTACAGTCAAACGAGCCATTGTCTCATTATCGATGCGGAGGTTCGAAAGCGACGTACGCGGAAACGTCGCGTCGCGACAAGGGGCGGCGAAGGGGCGGCGAAGGGGCGGCGAACGGGGGACAGAGGGTGCGAGAGAGGAGGCCACGCAGTAGATGCCAGTGTATCGTAATGGGCTTCGTCTCGACCCGTCTGCAAGCACTGCCTTCGTCTCCCTTGCTGCTTAATCCTCCCTCCGGGTAAGGGAAGGTGCGATAACAAGCCAGCAACCTACCTACCTACCTTCTTCCCTAGCTATCGCCGGCTCCGCTTCTAGGACCTCTCGAGACGGGAGAATGCGCGCACTCGCGCACTCCCCGTCAACGAGCAAGAATTCAGGCCGTACGTGGCCGTACACCGCTGCCTTGCACACTTGCACGCTTGCACGCTTGCACGCTTGCACACCGGCTGCAAACTGGAGCTCCGCCGCCCCAGACTAGTCGCGAGCCAGACGAGACTCGGGGGATACCTGGATATTTGGCGCGCGCGACCATTTTTAGGTCACCATTAACGAACTGGAGCTCTCCGTGTCCGCCTTACTCCGTACACGATCGATGATCCGCTTCGTTAGGAGCGCGGCTTGATCGCTTTAGGGTTTACGCGTCGCCACGGATCTTCTAAACATTTTTAATCAACTATTTGGATTATCGAAATCCGTGAAACGATGCCGGCAAACGAGAGTGTGAAAAAGCGAGAAGCGAGAAGCGAGAAGCGAGAAGCGAGAAGCGAGAAGGGAAGAGGGTCGTTAAAATTTTTCGAATTTCACACTCGGCCGCCGTGTACGTTTCTCGAACTGGTTCGCGAATTAGCCTAATCGATAGGTCAACTTCGATCCCGTAATTGCGGTCGGTTCGTTTCTCCGTGGACGGCGAAGTAGACGAGAGACCCTTTGAGGTGGATTCCCGCGTAATTACGGCTGACGAGCTTTAAAGCCGCGGTGCTCGAATAAACTGAATTTCGGCCAGAGTGCCACTTCAGAGGAGAGGCGGCCAGAGAGAGGCGCGGCCGGACGAAAAGCGTGAACAGCTACTATAGATAGACACGGCGAGCACGTTGAAGCCTTCAAAAGAGCGGGGTTAGCATCGTGCGCGGAGGAAAAGGATAGCGCTTGACGCCCTGCCGCGAGTAAACCCGCGCTTCTCTTTTGCCACTTGCCCCCTGGATCATTGTTGTTTTATGTACCATGTAAGAGACGAATCAACGTAAACTGGCATTCACGAAATTTCACCTTTCACGTTCGCTTGCTTTTTCAGCGAGGCTCGATTTAACGCGCAACACCCTACCGACCGCGTGAACGCAAATTTGTTACCCCTGCTCTCCGCGCCGGCTATTCACATCGAAACCGTAATCCGCCGGGTATTAATCTTTTGCGCGTCGACGCGTACAATTAACCGGGGAATTTTTCAGAAATTTAACTTTCATTCACGCCGGTACCTAGGTATATAGCGCCGCCGGCAATTGAAAATATCCGTTCATCATCGGCCTCTGTGATCTTTTCTTTTCAAAATAGAGCTTTTCAAGCTTTCGAAATAGGACTGTGTGTCATTCGTATCGAGTACAATTAGTTTTAGTTGAACACGCCGACGAGAGAAATAACAGCGGATTGAAACGTTACGTTGACGGGACGTTACGCTTTGGCGCGAATCGATCTTTCGACTCTCTCGTTTCACGCCGTTCGTTACAAGAACGCTTGAAATCGAAAGCGAAAAGGGGGGAAAAAAAAGGACGCGACGTCGTTGACCGAGAACGAATTCGTTGTAAGTTGAACGATCGTTGCACTTGGACTTGCCGAGTGCAGCCGCGGTGTAAACTCTCGAGCGAGAGTGGGATCGCGAGCTGAAGTGGGGGAAATCGGGTTACGAGCGAGTTGGCTGCGGGACAAAGGTGGCAGCCATGGAAATTAAGATCTCCTGGATAACCGCGTGATACTTTCTTCGCCGATAATCACCGATACCTTCGACTCATTGTTAACCGTGTTAAATTTCAACCTTTTTGCCAACGATTATTTCGCCTACTTGTCTCCACTCGTGGGAACGATCGTAAATCTACGCGGCGCGGCCGATAATTAGCCTGGTCGCCGATGTAATTGATCGACTCGTAATATTTCACGAATCGAGCCGCGACTTCCGGCCAGGCGAGCGGCACAAGCAGGAAACTGTTGGAAAGGGAAAGAAGCAGATGAAGCAGAGGGAGGAGGACGAGCGGAGACGGTGATCGTGCGAGGAAGAGGAAGAAGGTCGTGACTCTGGTAGCCTACATCCAAACGCGGTTATCTTCTTCCCTCTCTCGCTATCCTTACGCTTCGCCTCGCCTCTCCGCGCCTCTCCTCGCTTCTCGTTGTGCACATACTACACGCACTCCGGCTTCTCTCTCGCTCCCTGCCCGTTACGCCGACGTTAACGGCCCTTAACCGAGGCGCGGCACGGCTTTCGTTAACCCTTTCCTACCCCGCCACTCTCGATCCTGATATTTCGAATGCCTCGCGCCACGATTTTTTCACGGAAAATACTTTGTTGCCTACGAAAGGGATTCGAAGGTTGGCGACGAATTCCGAGGGAACGGGCAGCCGAAAGGCGCAACGCTTGGCTACGAGGAAGACGCCAATAAATATTAAGCAATCGCAACGTGGAAGCTATATCGCGTCACGCACTCAATTATTCATGAAAGCATCGCTGCGAACGGTATACGGTCCCGGACACCGGCTATCTGCTCGCCTCGATCGATATCCGCGTAATTGTACGCGTAAATTCGACAAACTTTTCGCGTAACCCGATTCGTCCCGTCAAACCTGACAACGTTCTAGTGGCGCTATTTAAATAACGAAGATCTAATTGTACAACCTTCTTTGAAGAAGTACATCGTTAAGAAATGTGCGATCCCTTCTTTTATTCTGCTCCGCTCTACGGAAAAGGGTTAGTTTTACTCTCAGACTTGCGCTCTAGATTTTCAAGCGGCCACTTCTACGATCGGAGTTATAAGAAATGAAATTTACGCAGAGGATCCCGGGGCGTAATTGTTCGAAGAGGAGGACGGAACGCGCACGGTATTCTTGAAATTGAATGCGGACAGGACAATACGCAAACACAGACGGCCGGTGGTCCGATGCGAATTTAATATTGGCGGGATTTCGCAGGGCAAAAGTGTCGGGGGATTTCGCGATTGAAATGCATCGTAATATTATCATCCGTTGTAATTTCGGTAATGCAGCGGCACGTGAATTACGCACGGATCCATAACGGCACGCCTATATCCCGCTACCGTTGTAATTCCAGATTGGAACGCACGGAATATTCGAAAGTCATTAAATGAGCCATACCGTCCCGTCGCAAAAAATCCCTTGTTTCCCGCTAACGGATAAGTCGCTTCGAAAACCTTTTCGATTTCCTCCGTTCGCCAACGACCAGACAATCTTGGAAAAGCTTTCGACAACTTTTGTGACACGAAAGCTCAGAGGAATCAAGGGGATCAAAAGGTGAACATTACCCGCGTCTGATCGCAAACCGCGACGATTAAAGATTAAGCGATAAACTCATAGTCGAGGAGGTGTTAACGGCGGAGATAGTCGGGAGTCCCACGGTGGGTCAGCCACGGTGCTGGACGAGTCCGAAGGAGTCCTCGGCTCGTAAGAGTACAGCAGCATCAGTGGCGGCAGCAGTAGTAGTAAACTCGAGTACTTGGAAGCCGGACGCGCGTCTCCGAGACGTGTATCGAGACGGGAGCGTAACGTGTGCGTGCGTGCGTGTTCGAAGGCAGCAGCAGGGACGTAGGAACGTAGGAGAACGTAGGAACGGACATAGGTAGTCCGGTCCGGTACGTAGGACGTGCGTGGCACGCAGGGTGTTGGTGTAGGTCCAGGGCCCGGCTCGGCCAATGAGGGGCCGGGAATTGGTGGCAGAACGTCGAGCAGTCCGGCCAATCGCGGGGCCCCGGCTCCCTCGGGGTTACTGACCTAGCCAACGCGTTAAATATCCCATCCTGAAAAATATCCTGCCCTCTGCCTCGCACCGCCGTCCGCCGACGAAGACGCTGCTATTACGCGCGTGCAATGCGTACGCGTACACGAGAGTGCGGGGCCGAGGAAAGGGAGAAAAAGAGGAGGGAAAAAGGGGTACAGAGAGAGGAACGAGGAGACGCGAGGGTTCCCTCGACAGAGACGGAGATACGGCTGGATAGAGGACTAGGGAGAAAGAGAACCGCGTCCGTATATACCCCCTTTGTTTGCACGTCCACGTTCGACCGCCTCGTCCCCTCTCTTTCTTTCCAACTCTCCCTTCCTTCCTTCCTTCCTTCCTTTTTTCTCTCCACTCTTCTCTTCTCTTCTCTTCTCTTCTCTTCTCTTCTCTTCTCTTCTCTTCTCTTCTCTCCGCACGCACATCTCCTACTCCCCGCGGCTTCGTATTTCATTGATTAGTATTGCCCATTAAAAAGGATGCCTTTATTTCGCCGCTCTTCCATTCCCTCCGATCGACCACTCTCTCTGCATCTCTGCCTTCCTTCTCTCCTCCTCGTATCTCGACTTTCTGCTCGCCGTTCTTGCTCCGTTTTTACGCGCAATCGGACTTCAGACGAACCTGACTTCGTCCCCGTTTCACCCTTTCGACTACGACCCCGACGAAAAATACTTTTTTTGTTGGAAAGCTAAACGTCCAAATCGCGTATAATGAAAATTGACTTTTGGGCGATTTTAAGCACTTTGAGCGACACAGAAAGTCAGAGGTCTTCCGTCAGTTCTGTTCGTTGACTCGTTACGGGCAGAGAGTACGCGATACTGTCGCGAGCGAACGAATTTTTCGTTGACACGCAGGAAGAGCAGCCGGTACACGACCGGAAAGCACGAGTCCACGCACGCACGGCACCGAGAACGTATCGTGGCCGGTCGCGCGCCCAATTGCAGACCGGCGGAGAGTGGTCTGTTGGCCGGAAGCACGTAGTAATATGCGTAAAAATATTATTAATGAGCGCAGCGACGCGTCGCTCTATTCGTCTTCCTACTTCCGAATTGAGCAACGAATACGATTGAACGAGTTGCAAAAGCGATGAAAATAAATCGAGAGGGAAAAGAAGAAGAAAAATCAACGCGTCGACATTTAAAATCGCCCTCGAGAGGCTCCCTTTGAGTAGCGACGAAGAATCCGATGACGGCCGATAGCCGGTGAACGGTGCGTAACTCGGTAAAGGGTTAAATTTGCCAAGACGGCCGACGGAGCGGAAAAAAATACGCGCAGAATCGACCGATCATTCCCTTTTCGTGGCTTTTTTAGTCCGCGAGCCTCGCCACTTGACTCCGGATACGTGTTTGCGCGCGTTCTCGCTAATAGAAGCGAGGAAAAAGAAAGGAGGAGGAGCGGGGCTACTAAGGCGGCCCAACCCTTGTGGACTTTTGTATCGATTACCCATCGGTTGGGCGAGGTTTCGCCCCGGCGTCGAACGCCTGTAATTTTAGCACAAGTATTCTCGCGCTAATTGGAACGATCATCTCGTTGCACATTCGTCTAGTCTACGGCGCAAAATAATAGGTATCTCGCGCGAGGCTTCGATGGCTGCGCAAAATCTTCCCTTAACCGGCAGGGATATATACATATTTCGTATCGGCGGACGACGTCTTCGATGATGCTCGAGGACGTCGCAAAATTAGCAAGGACGACGGAGAGGATGTTGAAACGGCCACGGTGGTTGCTGCGAGTGGCGCACGAGATGGACGCTTTAAAATTTTAAATTCGGCCCGCGATCTGCAAGTCAACGCCCCCCGACTGAAAAGCTTAACTGGCCGCGACGATACGACGAGCTGCATAAAAATATCGGATATTTGCATTCGAAGAATCGTCCTCGATACTCGAGCCCTCTCGTCCCTTCTCCGATACAATCGTGCCCCGACCCGAACGGAGGACATCTTTTCCTCGAAACTTTATACGCTCGCCCACGTAAACGGGCGAGCGGCGTTAGCCACGGGCGATAAACGTTCGTGGAATCGCGTGGGTGAAGGGAAAATCTGAAAGAACTCGTGTAATTCATTACGCCCCGGGATAAAAACGCTCGCATTACCGCTTAATACGTTTGGTAGCGTTCAGCGACGATGGGGCGAACCTTTGAGCGATTAAAACAAAGCGTTTTCCTCCTTTGGACGTTGGCGCAGGGTGTACGCTAATCGATTCTAACGCGATCGCAACAATTTAGCGGACCGCGTAACCTGTATTTGCCGTTACATGCGTCCAGTAATCCGCTTAATCGTTTAATAATAATGGTAATAGTATCGCTAACAAATAGACGACGAGCAAATAGAAGCGAGTAAATCGCATCGATCGTATCTCGACCAGCGCGTGCCTACGTTATCGTGAAAATTAATTGTCGCGTTCGCGTTACGTCCTCGCCGACCCCGCTACTCGCCCCAGCCCCGACAGCTTTTTCGTTTCAACGTTGGACAACGCTTTCGAAATTCTAACGCCCCGATCCGACGCGTGATCGATGAAATCGCGGCGATAAAAAAAAAGAGAAAAGAAGAATTCGAGTAACCGCGTTCGCGGAGACGCGCCGCGCTGAAAGTGGGCTGCGGAGCAGCTCGGTAAGCCGATTATCCTCCTAAATACGAAGCCAGAGCGCTGCACGTGGCTTAAATTGGTATTGTTTTCTTTCCTCGCCCCACACTTCCGGCCGTTTCCCGGTTTTCTCGATCGAGAAAACGCCGCCGGTCCGGCGAAACAATGCGGAAGACTTTCGCCCGAGGCCGGCTCTCGAAGCCGCGGCGTCGCGAAGAAGATTCTCCGGTGGCGAGAGAATGCGACGACGAAACGTCGGTTCGGTACCGTGGCACGCGGCGAATCGACGATTTACGAGCGCAGCGTCGAATAGAACGAAGGCGAAAAAGAAGAGGAGAAGACTGGGGACGGGGTGGAGGGACGCGGCGAACGGCGCGATTTTTCCGCGGCCGGGATTTTGAAACCTGTTTGAGCGCTTTGAAATCTAGAGAAATAGAAGAGCGCGGAGCAAAGGCGAGAGCCGGGTAGGATCGGGTGCGGAGCCTCTGCCAGCCGACTCGAGAAGTGCAACGACTCGCGGACCAAGAGGGCTCGAGGAGGGAGGGAAGAAAAGAGAAGCTTGGACGAGCCGAGACGTACTCCCGCGGAGGAGAGAAGATCGGCAAAAAGTAGTTCGTCGTTCGTGTACGCGTTGCACGCCGATTCTCTTCTTTCTGTTCTGTTTGCCGCTTCTTCTTCATCTTCTTCTTCTTCTTCTTCTTCTTCTTCTTCCTCCTCCTCCTATACCTTTGATTCGCTGTCGTTGGTCGCTTCTCTTTCTGGACAAGCTTTTCTTAGACGATCGAACGTGGATCGGCAGCCGCGACGCGGCCTGCACCAGGAATATTGGGTTTCCTACCACGCGCCTCTCCTCTTTGCTTTATTTCCTCGCGAAACTGGAGTTGCTCACCTCGCGACAGCCTCGCGACACCGCCATCTTCCAATTCGATCATTAGCGAACGTATTTACCCGCTCGATCGCATTGGCTTGGCTGGCCCCCGTGCAAAGGACACAACGTTGGCGAACTTTGCAACCTGGAAACTCTACCCGCCTCGTCGGCCAAGTTAATCGCGTTTCGCGATACGATCAGCAACAACCACCTGACGTACCTTTTAACAACCATCGGGGACGACTGTTCGAACGTTGCACAGGGCCAAACTCGACTCGCTGCGCTTTCATCGATGTAGGTCATCGGAACGTTCGATGCGCTTCCAACTCGTTTTTTTTCTCTTTTTTCGATCGAGGGGGACTCTCGCGCGAGCCCACCGTGCCGAAAAGGGGACAATTAGAGCCTCCGTCCGAGAACACGCGCTTTTCGACGGACAGCTGGACGATTACCCGCGAGAAAGTCGGTGTTGCGGATCCCTCTAACGGCAACGCCAATTACGTCTAACCTAACGTTGCTAAATTAACCAGTTCGCTCGTAAATAATGAATAAGTTGATCAATTCGCTTGGAAATAATTACCAAGCTAATACTTGCTGTCGCGTTTAATCAAATCTGGACCTAACCTACGTAGAATGGCACGATAACCTTTTGGTGTTACGGCGAGTGGTGGAGGTACCCTCGACGGAGAGGGAGAAAAATTACCTACCTTGCCTTACGCGTCAGCGATTAACCCCGAACACAGTTTAGCGAATAAACGAAGCAACGAAAAGTTACAAGTTTCCGTTTAACGAGCTACCCCTCGAATTCGTCGGGGCCACCCCTTCGAAACCGAGAACCGCGTACGCTTCGCGAACACGCGAGAGACGCGGTTTTATTAATCCGCCGGTCTCCTCCTCGCAGGGCGTAAAAAAAATCCATAAACGTTCTTTATTTATCCGAGAGGCGAAGTTTTGCGCGCGCGGGGTTGAAGGAGGATAGGCCGCGTTACTTGGCAGCAACGTTCAAAAGGTCCTCGGCGTATTACCGCGCAGAGACGGTCCACGAGGTCGTAAAAGGTTGCTCGGCAGCGACATAAAGCGTTTAACGTGCAACTCTTGAAATTCTATTTGCACCGGCGATACGCCGCTTCTGCGTGGCCGTTTTGCGTGGCGAGGCGGGCGCAGGTGGCGCCATCTGCCACACCGGAACAATGCGTCCTCTCCTCCTGGTCGCCTCTTCCGTTCCCAGCGGGAACCGGTCTCTCCTTCGAGCGAAACTGAAACTTCACCCCCTCGTTTGCTCCTTCTCTCCTTGACACGTTTCGATGCGTGCCAAGGATGTCACGAGCCGACCCCGATCCGCCGCCGCCACCACCGCCACCACCGCCGCCGTCGAACCGTTTTCACGAAAAGAAGCAAGGAAAACGGCGGACAATGAAACGGCGAATAAAGGGAGGCTTTTTTATTCGAAGCATCGAAACCGCGTTCACCTCGAAATTCCCGATCGGATACGACGAAAAAATCACGATCCCCGTCGCCATTAATCCCTTCTCGCGGTGCATCGTTCTGCTCTCTTTTCGAGCCGACGCCGCATTCTTTCTCTGCTCGCTTTGGGATCTGCCTTCGCCGACCATGTTGCTTTAGGTCAGTGCCGTCATTGCTCTCCTGTCCCCGCCGGATACCTGGGTGTCGTCCTCGTCGCACCTGCGTGCGCCCGTTCGCTCGGACCGAGACGAGAAGCTCTCGCGGCTCGAGACGAAGAGGAGACGTAAGAGCGACAGAGGGAGGGTTAGAAGACGAGGGCGATGGTGGGACTGGGCAAGAACGAAAGGGCCAACGTTTCGTTGAAAAAGGACGGAGACAAGAGGCAACGAGCGGTTTAGGGAGGGGCAAGAAAACCGCGGTCGGTCCTTGGTCCGCGTCCCGGAGTTCTTCGACTCTTGCTCGACTTTTTGGGTCAACCTGCCCTTCTACCTTTTTGCCCCCTTTCCCTGCCGCGTGCGCGCACGCGCGCGCTAACCTGCGGAGAGCAGCGACTGGGCCAGGTCCGGTCCGGTCCGGTCCGGTCTAGTCCCTCTCTCGACGGCCCTTTTCTTCGGCCCTCCCGACCCCCAACATCCTCCGAACCGTCTTCGGAAGATCATCCACCTGGCGCCCTCTCCCGTCGCCCCCTTCTTCTTTCCCTACCTTTCAACTTGGCCACTGCTTCGTTTTTCTTCGCTCGCCAATCGTTCGTCCATTCGGTCTCCATCTTTCCTCCCTGTCCTCAAATCACCTTTTACTCTCGTTCCAAATATTGTTCGCAACGTTTTCGTAGTAAACGGATAACTTGGAGCAATCGCCAAACGAAGAATTAAAGTTTGCGCAACATTTTGTTTCTCCAGTCCCATCGGTTTTCGCGAAAAGGGATTCCCCGTGAGCTTGAAATATTCAAAGGCCGATTGAAGAAGAGAGCGAGGCACGACTCGATAGCGTAGAAGGGTCGACGGCACCCCAACTCGACGATTAGCCTCCACCGTTGGGCCGCTTGTCCCGCTGTTTAGCAACTATAACTCGTCTGCTCTAATTTCGTTGCGTCCCTCTTTCTCTCCTCTTGCTCCGTAACGCGACGGCGAAACGGCTCTAAATTACAGTCTCGAAAGCGAAGAAGAGTTAAGGCCGCCGCTCGGCCGTCGGTGAAACGATAGGGGACGCAGGGAAAAAATGTAAAGAACTCTGTTCGCGCCGGCGGCGCATCCGCCGAACGGTCTAGGTTATTTTTAAACCAAAATTACGCCGTGCTCTTCTCCCTCTTTTATTTTTCAACCCTTGGAATTTTGCAAAATTTATCGCGTTCCCTTTCGACTATTAAGAAAGTGAAGAACCGTGAAGTTTTTCGTGATCGAATCGAGGGTGATCGTTAGGACCCGGCAGGTGGGAAACCCCGCAAGGTCGCGATTCTCGCGAAAGGGGAAGCCCCGATTGTATTCAGTGGGCCGTGGACGGGCAACTCGCGCGCGAATCTCCGTTTAGAATGCGGATGACACTAACCGTCGCTGGTGTATCCGTCGGTTAATGGCGTCGATAGCCGGCGTTGATGACGGCGACGATGGTGCATGGTGGTAGCAGCTGTCGTTACCCAGAGGCCGGGCCTTGCTCGTGACTAATCCTGCATTCCGATTCACCATAACCTGCCCTGCGAACCTACCCCTATGCGACGTCGATTAAGCGTGCCCGGCTTATCCTGGCCTGTCATCCCGTGCCGCAAGGAAACCCGAATCGATACCGACACGACACGCGTCACCGGCCCCCTAATTCTTATTCCGTTTCGTTAACGTTAACCGTGCCTATCGTTTCTTCGATCTTACAACCAAACGAACGCTTTTTTCAAACTTTTCAACCCGGCCATCCATATTGAATAATACGCCCGTGACTTTGAAATTTCCATTTACCAGCTCTAATTATAAACCGGTAATTACAGAAACTACTGCGCATAAATTTCTTACCGGGGCTCTCCCCCGGTTCCATAAAATACCCGGCAATCAACGCGTGAAATACATCGAAAGTAAAAATATAAGATGACGAAGAATATGCCGGCGTTTATTTTGGTTATACAATATTAAGAGAAATAAACGTAACGCGGGGGACCGGCGTCGATCACGCGAGAAAATCTATTGACGTTCGTCAACAAGTGTGTGACGAAAGCTCGTCGAACTTCAGCGTTGTTTTATCCAGGTGATCCTGGGTTCGTTCGTTCGTTCGTTCGTTCGTTTTCCCGTTTCCTCAGCACTTGTCCGCGCGTAAACGCAATACGCTCGAGCGGTTCGCAACGAGTTTTTCTTCCAGGGCAAAGACGAGCCATCGTCGTACGTCCTCTGTATACCTCGTCGAGCTTTCCTTTTTCTCTTTGTGCCGGGGCTTCCCTCCCGCGCTAATATCGTCCTACGACGTAACGAAATATTTTCATTGCGCTGTTCGCCGGCGAATGGATGTCGTTCGTGTGCCGTGGCCCGATATTAAAATCAAATCAAGCAGGAAAACGTCTGGTTAATATTTCTCTTCGTCGTCGACGAGCCTTTTACCCGACGAAGGACGATGGACGGACGGACGTGGCTCGGTCTTTTTTTCCCTCAAGTTCGTTCGGTTTCTCTCCTTTCGAGCTAGAACAGGGCTCGGAAATAAAAGGAAACGGGCACGAGGACAAGGTGAAAAGAGCGAAGGAGGATCGGAAAAAGGGAGACGCGCAACGTTCGAGGGGGGAAATTAAACGCGGCGAAAAGACGAAACTCTCCGCCAATTTTCTTCCTTTCAGAGCGCCGATGCGCGCTCACCGCGAAGCCTAGTGTAATTGTGTACTTTGTGCTCGCGCTTCGATCAGCGTTCCGTAACGAGTTGTCATACGGCGCAAAAACACCGATCGATACCGTGTGCATTACGCCCGTGTGTAACGACCGCCGTCTACGTGTGCGCCTGCTTTCCCCTCTCTCTCTCTCTCTCTCTCTCTCTCCCTCTCTCTCTCTCTCTCTCCTCCTCCTCTATCCCCCTGTCCCTCTCCCTCCCTCTCTCTCTCACTCTCTGTCTCTGTCCGCTGCATTTCACGTGCAAACGTGTGTGCCCATTGTGTCTATGGACACACCCGTTCAGCCTGTCGCGGAGCCTCGAGCCCGAGCACGCGACCGAATGTCACCGGCCGATAACCATTCGTTCAAGTCTTCTTCGTATCCTCGCCTACCTCCCGAATTTCCTCGATTTTCCCAAGGGCCAAGTCTCTGTTTCGGGCCGGGATAACAGCATCGCCGATTCCACCGATTAGACCAACCCCCCGTCGATTACGCTCGATCGATTCGATCCCGTTTCTCCGCTAAAACAATGTTTGATCGCGTTCTGAACGATTGCGACTCGTAATCGTCGCGAATTACAGTAGTCACCTCGTCGCGATCGATTCAGGGCGTAACCGAACTAACGTTGCTCTTCATCCGATCGCGGAGTCTACGCAGCAGCGTCATCGATCGATTCGATTCGATTCGTGATACGCGATTCAGCAGATAACTGGAACGACGCAGTCAAAGTATAAAGGATCTCTGGAACAGTTGCGAGTTGAATTTCCATTCTTTCTCGGACATCGGTGAAGTATCTGCGAAAAAGTTTCTGGGGTAACAAACTTGCGAACTATTCTTCTCCTTGGGCCGTACTCGTTTACCGCGGGGCCGAAAAGTTGGTAGGCCAAGCCAGTCGGACAGATTATCGATCCACCCTCGAAAGGAATTCTTTTTCTCGCGCCCTTCCTTTTCGATCCGGAACGGAACTTGTTCTTTGCGCCGTTTCATGCAATCACGGATCCTGGTGAATCGTCTGGAACCTTTCGCAAAGCGTTTAATAAAACTTTCATGCTACCGAGTACAGTCGAACCTTTCTATATTGGATTAAATTCGATTTTATATCAATTTAAACAAAATTAATACTACACCGTGTTCAGAAACAAATATTATAAATCCCATATTTTTCCAACCATCTGTCTGTGTCCGCGTACCGTAATGAAATTTCTAAGCTGGCAAATCGAAGCTCAAGGTACCTTTTGGCGGTGGCGCAGTATTGTTATTTTCGAAAAAGTCTCGTCCGCATTGTTCTCGGTTGTTCGATGGGAAAGGCGCGTCGACGCGTATGGATCGGACGAGTGACTCACGTAAATTACACAAACTATAAAAATCGATGAACGCGTTGATTCGTCGAGGTTGGTTTTCAACAACCCCACAAAACTCCCCCGATTTTGGCCCCTTTTTACTTCTTCATGGCAGACGCGCGCTCCTCGTCGGGAAACAAAAGCCTGGTACAATTTTGCAGGTTGCAGGAAACGGGTCGAATTGAAATGGAAAAGAACGTGCGTTCCCGACGAATTTATTTGCTCCGGCCATGATTTATCTTTTTATCGAGCTTTCTTGAGGGAAAATTTTTCAATAGCATTGTTATTATTACGGTAATGAAAAGTCACGTTTGAAAATTATTTATACGCCATTCGAAGGAAATATTCAGTAAGGAAGAAATTAGAGTTTGAACGTGTCTTGCCGCGGGTATCCGTTTCCACTTTGTCTGATCTCCACGTAGTGCCGCACACGATAAATTAGAAGAAATCTATGAATTTCATCTTTAATAGAACACTTTAAATTTCCATTCGAACCTGTCAGTTCCCTTTATAAAAATAACCCTCCGTGCGTTTGCAAAATCGATAGAATAAAACCATTTTACGCGTAGTGTCCTACCTTGTGGTCATTTTCACGTCATTCGACGAGTGTTAATGAAAATAAAAATAGAAAGAATAAAAAAAAGAGTAACTATCTTCGAAAAAAGAGCGTCGCGTGGAGTGTTTCGCAAGGAAATTAAACGAAACGAAACATAGGAAAGGAAAGGAAAGGAAAGGAAAGAAAGGAAAGGAAAAGAAGCGAAGCGATCGAGGGACTCGCGTGGCCCCGACAAAACTTATCCAGGCGAAACCGGTGGCTCCCTTCGATCGGAGCGTGTCTCCCTCTTCGAAAGGGGGGACGGGAGCCGGGAGCCGGCACGAGGGAGGGAAGGAGGTACGACGAGGCGGCTCGACCAGGACCTACCCCAAATCAGCCGTTAGGCCTTTCGGCGATTCGGGGCGAGGCTCGTGCGTGCTCGGTCAAAAGTTTCTCCACCGACATCCGGCCCTAACCTTCCGCACGGGGGAACTCGTTGCGTTCGCCGCAACGCGCGGCGAAACAAATGTCCCGCCGTTTCGTCTACAGTCCCCTTCAAAAGTATTATATTAGACGCATTCCCTTCTAATTTTCTTTTTTTTTTCTCCTTTCACATAAACTTTCCCCGCGCGCTCGTTTTCGAACCGTTCGAATTTCGCGCCCCGCGCGCCGATTAAAAGCGCGGCTAAAAATAGCTTTTATTAACTTACAATGGGTCGCGTCGCGCGCTAGTTTAAGCGCGATCGAGACTTTTGTCCATTGTGATGCGTTCGAACGATGAATAGTTAATTCCATTGTGCTCGATCGGTTGAACTAAAGAAAAGAAAAGAAGAGAAAAGAAATTGTAACGGTAGCCGCGACGGGCAGAGTTTTCGCGAGCGTTCAATCGATCGAAAGTGTTTTTCGACGGGAGAAGTTCGTCAGTGGCCTGGTCGCAAATCCGATTAACCTGACCCGGAGCCGTTGTAAACGGAGAAGCCTCGTGGCTTATTAATGGCCGACCGGAGGAGCCCTTTTTGCTCGAACCTCGAACCAGCCAAGAAGAATGCTCGTCGTTCAACGACTCTGCTCTAACAATTTCTGTTTACTTCAAATAACTTCACATCTCTTATCGTCCTAAGACTATGCATCAGAGACCTTGAGGACACCCCCCACCTTGTTGCTATCGGTGAAGCAGCGATATAATACTTGGAGTCCGGGAAAGAAGGTGTTCCTCCGGTGGTCTAGGATAGAGGAATTCGAAATTCGACGAGCGTGACGCCGATGGAGGGAACGACCGGTTGAAATTCGACGCTTTCCTAGCCATGGAAACGCGTTTTATTCGCCGCCTGCGCTTTTAGCCCGCACGCATATGTGTACGCAAGGTCATTGACGCGGTACACTTTTATCGTTAAGTATGGTCGGCGATGAGTGGTTTGCACGCGGTTGGATCCCGTGTATTCTTCTTTTCCCTTTTTTCCTTCTGTATTCTTACTCTCCTGTAACGCGTATCCTGTGGCGGGATCCAGCCATCTGCGCCGAGATCCATCGAATTTCCACCAGCCTCTTCCCCTCACTGATTCTCCAAGTTTCGCGGACCTTATCAGCTACAGCTATTATTTTTTTACAAACGAGCGACGAGAATTTTCGAAGGATACGTAGCGTCGAGGGGTTAATTAAAAGGTCTGAAACGATTTCCGAGAAAGAAAAGTTGAATGGCAAGACGGTTGTTCAGGAGGCGGGTTGCAGCAAGAATGGTATTCGCGAGCGAACGCGTTCGTACGCGAAACGAATTCGAAATCGAGGCAGTCGGTCGGGTCGAGCTTGGCAGAAGAAGAGGAGGACGCGACTGGCGGTTTGCTCATATTCGGTGAGTGACCTGTAAGCCAAGTCTCGACGACCGTCAGCGCCAAACATTTGTGCGCTTACTGTCCGTGCTGAAAATATCGCGTTGGCGAGTAGGCGCGGGCCCTGACCCTTCCCAACCGCAGCCTTTTGCCGGCTACGCTCTCGCCTCGCCTCGCCTCGCTTCGCCTCGTCTCGCCTCGCCTCGCCTCGCCTCGTCGACGAAATTCGGCGTAACGAGGTCAATTCAAGACGAACCGCCCATTCACGTTCCAACGATGTCGTTTCGCGCGAACCTCGACCCGTCCCGCAAAATTCCTCTCCAAACCGTGTGTACAATTTTCCCTGGGGAATATACGGGGAAAGGGAATCACTCGACTCGATGCTCTAGAATTAGCACAGGTATCTAATACCTCTTGGTATTAGAATGACATAATGCTAAAAATAATACAATTCGGGTTGGCTAATTTAGTAGAAAAAGATTAATTAAGATGCCTGGTAAGTCTCTGGCGAAAAGCATTTCTGGCGTCTCGTTTCCTTGCTTTTAGCCCGAAGGAGCCCGAGATACTTGTTGCTCCGGATCGATCTGGCGCCGCGCGAAAACCGAATCGCTGAAACACGGCCCGTGGCACTCGAGCTGCCACGGCTGCTGGATACCTATCCTGTGCGCCTCGACAATTCGACGAAACAACGATCACCAAGGCCAAGGCTGACCCCGTTGCACGAGCTAGCCGTCATTTTTCCTGCTCTCCCCTAGCTGGCAGCTGTGTCGCCGATAAACTTTGCCGCTTGCGATTGCGAAAAGGGAGCGCGTCCACGATGCAACGAACTTTCCTCGCGTGACTACGAAAACGGCCGTGACGGTTGCTGTTTACCGTTTTAGTGCCACGGACGATTTCCAAGACTACGCCGCTCGAAAACCACCAGGCAACGCTGCCTTCTTCCGTACACGAAGATTATGCAAAGCCGCCGAACACGATCTATGTTAAGTGGTAACCCAATCAAAATTAAGCTCCTTAACCCGAAACTTTATAATTTCTGTAAGTTTTCCCACTGAATCGAAGCGTTCGAACAAGCAAAACGTACGCGGCGCAAAACTGTTAAGACGGGGAGAGCGTTGAGCACCCATTGCCAGCCGTGGGCGCTGTCGATGACCTTAATGTCCCCCGATTCGACCGTGCTCGAACCGACACGAAGCGGCCGGCGCAACGCATCGATCGGTCGATCGTTCGCCAATTCTTCGTCAGTGGTAAAAATCCAGAGGAAAGGCGGAGGGCAACGATCGCCACCGCCGAACAAACCGTCTTAACCTCGATTCCGGGCTCTCGTGGAAAACGCAAAACGTAAAACGCAAAACGCAAAGCGCGAGAAGACGGGGATCGAAACGGATAGCGAGGAAAGTTAGTTCGCGCAGCGCATAGCTGGTAGCGGCGCGGGTACGCGCGAGTACGCGCGTGTGCGGTGCAACTATCTCCGGGTGTACGCACACGCACGTACGAGCGTGCTGAATTATGCAGCCTGCATATTTTCCGGTCTGTTTGGTGGGTCTCAAAGCCTAGCCGGTAATCCAGCCAGTCTGCGTGCACACCGGGTGACTCGTCTGCAGGAGGTCCGCAAAACGCGCGAAAATTTTTCAATTTCACAGCAGGCTGCGCCCGCGAGAGACCCGCCGCCCTGGGACGGACAGAGACGCGACACGAGAGAGAGAGAGCGAAATGTGGGTGGCTGAGAGAGGAAGAGGGTGTTGGAAAGCCATCCCTCGAGCAGAAACCGGAAATAAAATAACGCTGTAGTTCCTTGGACAAAACTGGCAATCGAGAAGGAGATTTTTGTTATTTCCGCGATTTCGAGCAGAAGAGTGGAGCATTTCCGCGGGTCGGGTATCGGCAAATGCCGTTCGAATGTCTACTCGGGGTACAAACAAGCTCAAAGAGCAAACGGGTAATTTGCGATCGTACGGTCCAGTTCGTTACACGAGCGATTAGACTCGTCAAAGCACGAGCCAGGGATTCAGCTGGCTGCTTTTCGTACGAGTGTACACCGTCGTCTACTCGCTGGCGGCAATTAGCCTCCCCGTGGCACACCGAGTCACTCGCCTCTTACCTGTCAGCCGGCGATAATAATTGCCGTCAACGGCACCCCGTTCCTCGAGTGCCAACCCCGATTCCAATCCTCCTTCTCCGACCTTCTGTCGAGGTGTCGACACTCGAACCTCCCTTTCCTTATTTCTTCTCGCTCTTCGTCACGTCAACTCGAACGAACACTGCGAACAAGAAAGAACGTGCCCCGAAGAACGAGGAAAAGGCGCGCTTTTTTCCCGCCTCGGAAAGTTCCGATCTTCGAACGCCCCGTTGCCTAATACTCCAACAAAATACTTACCGGTTACCACATTTATTTATTATATTTCAACGCTCAACTTTCGAAAGGGTTAATTTTCGATTAATTAACTTTCCTCCACCATATGGCGCTAGCTCTTGCAATTTTTCGTGCACCTCGTTCTCTCCGCCTGAAATTCAGGCCTACACGCTCGTTTCGCTCTGATTCGAGCGCACACCATCTGACAAAAACGCCCGCCACTTTTTTTGGACCGACGCCAATTTCATCGCGCACGCGGCCGCTCTCCATTACGCCTTCTTTCGACTGCTTTTTTCGGCCACGAATCGAAACATCGTCAATTAGCTGATTGCTTGATAAGATAATGGACGAGCCGGTGCGCGGCGTGCCTCCGAATCCTCTTCAAAAGCCGCTGATACGCTGTGAAATTAGGGGGTGCTTTTCATGTTCGATTTCGATCAAGGGCTCGAATTCGGGCTCTCCTTAAATTCAACGTCTCTTGGAAGTGTTACAAATATCCGGAAGAGAAACAGCCGTCGATCGCTACGGGCGTCACGCGAAATTTCACGCTTCGACCGTTAAGAGCCGTAATTAACTCGAAATCGTTGTGTAGGCAACCCGTTATAGCCCGGCAATGATAAGAAAAGCTTGAGGTTTCTATTTAGTCGGTACACGCGTGCGTTCGTACAGCCGGCCCGTTTTGTCACGGTTTTTCTCCCTTCACCCTCCTACGCCAGCCGATCCGTGCGTCTCGCGAGGGAATCACTCGTTGCCGAGGCGTTCCTTCGAAATGACCGGACCGAGTTAGCCATCGAATCCTCTCGTGAAGTCGATAATCGCATCTATTAGTGATGATCGCGCTATAAAGGGGCACACGAAGGAAGGCCGTTTAAAATTTCAGCTTCGCCCCACTGATTACAACCCCCCTCTCTCTCTCTCACGACAATCCTCTTGTGCTTCTTCACCCTCCGTCGTGCACCAACATCGACCCAATAATTAGTATACCTACGAGCAGGGGATGCATCGATGTTCCTCAATGGAATACTTGTAACCGTTTGCCCGGACTTTTCCTGCCCTCCTCCTCATCCTCCTCTTGCCCGCCCCTATCTTGCTTTCCTTAGCGACGAACGCTTAATTGCCGACGTCTGTTGCCTCTGAAAGCGATCGGGGAAACCACCGTACCGTTTCGAACATTTTGCTCGAGCAATCAGCCTTCCACCTGCATCGTCGTTTCTCTTTTTCTAAATCAAATTCGCGAACGCGTCCTGTTTTTCTTTCTGCCTGATCCTTCGATTTTGCTAACCAAACTTTCGGACAGGCTCGAGCAGCGCACCGCAGAGACGGTGGTTCAAGGGTTGAAAGGATAGGGAAATTTAGAGAATAAACTTAAATGTTACGCTCGCGAATTCATCACGTTTTATCGATCATTGTTTCGCGTAGCAGCGGGCAGATAAAACGCGGAATTTCATTAGGAATATGAAAGCGGATTATAAGTGCATTGCGGTAGGTATCTCGACGTCGAGGGACTTTGGAATCTTTCGGCGGTCGCGTTAAAGCAAATCACGTTGTCGGTCACGTTTGTTCGACAGGGGGGGGGTCAACGAGCGGGGATCGAAACGCGAAACGCGCGGCCGTGTTCTCCCATTAACGTTTTACAATCGACAACGGCCAGACGACGTTACGCAATCTCACTGTTCGATGTATAACAAATTATGTAAACTAGTTATGAAAATGATACGCGTTCGATCGCCGCAAAATTTTCGTGGACGATTACGAGGACGCGTCCGAAAAGGATGGATTAACGTTTGAAAGAACGAACGAACCTGTGGAGCGTGTCACTCGTATTGCGTCAACTTTAACATTAGTCCTCGAAACAACTAAATTGTATCGTATGAATCAACGGACGACCGTTAATGGGTGCAAAAATAGAATGATATCGGTTACCATGGGTTATCGATTTCTTAAGTTTTCTATAGTCGAATAATTGGTCGAAGAAAAGTCAAACTGTGAACAATTAACCCCTCGGGGACAACACAGGATTGCTTCAACGTGCATCGTCATTTGTTATAATTACCAACGAATCAGATTTTAGAATACCGTTTATACCCACGTTGACATCGGATATTATTTCAAAAAATATAACAGCAGTAGGCATTCTTTAATTAAAAATACTCATAATTAGGTACTTACGAAATATTATGAAAACGTCAAATAAAATTTGTTAAAAGTAAAACTGATTTGAAAGCGTTAATCGTGCGGATAGGCGAAATTTTGCGAAGACCGTTCCTAAATAGATAGCAAAGTTCTTCCTTCTTTCCCTCTGACCGTGGGGTGCGTAACTTTCGAGTAGTTTCTAATTAATGACTGATTGGCAGCTCAGCGTTCTTCCACCCCTAACCACGGCTCCTTTTCGCCCCCTTTGTTCCTCAAATGCGTCTGCCCCTTTTGCGTCCTTCACCCTATCCCGTCACTAGCTGCCTCTCTTCCTCTATTCTTCCATCTTTTTCCCACCTTTTCGCTACCCTCCTCCGCAGACACCCTTTAATTCTACTCTCGTCTCTCCTTTTCTTTTCTTCTTCCTTTTCTTTTTTTTTCTCCTCCTTTTTTTTCGTTCGACCTCCCATCCACCTAACCCCCCGACCAACCGGCAAACCCATCATTCGACATCGATTAATTCGTTCCGTTTCCAAGCAGGCGCATCCTGGCTCCTCGCTCTTTGTTCAACGTCGCGGTCAAATCTTCGATTCGATTCCACCCCTGTGCTTCTCCATTCAGCTATAAAAATTTCTTGTTCAATTTTTACAGAGTTTTTATAAAAGTCTCGATGCCTTTAACAGCTTGCGGTGTTCGTTTGAGAGCGCATAGAAAATCGAACGCGTGTACAGTAACGGCGTAATAGGTATCTGGAACCAATCCAAAGAAACGTAAACCGAATGGTTACCACATAACGTATTAACATAATCGTATTAACGTTGCGTGTGCCAAAACGGACAAGGGACACGTCGAAAGTAACGCGTTACAGTCAGCGACAGGGAACGTCTCGCAACTCTGAAATTTATTCGACAGTCGGTTAAAGGTAAACGCCGTGAAATCAGGACGGGGTTCCTCTAATCGTTTCGAGAAAGTAATTAACGTCGCAACGGACCGTGAAAAATCACGCCCGTTTTGGACTTCTTTTTTTTTTATATCGCGGATGTAAAAATAACCGGGATGCTTTCAGAAAATCGAACGAACGAACGCCACCCTAATCCCCCTTCCCTTACGTGGAACTCGTGGCCGTTCGGTTGTCGATGAAAAGGAAAATGTAACGATACGTCGCTTACGGGGCGAGGGACGAGGGAAGAGGCTCGGATGAGATCTCGAACCCTCGTAAACGCGGTACGTAGGATCGCGGCCCGGCAGAAAAGCGCCCTTCAAACCGTGACCAAAGAAACACGGATAATCGCGATTCCCGTTTGAATTTATTTACCCTACGGACTACAGGTAGCTCTCGAAGGAAAAAACAAAAAAAAAAGGCACGTACACGCACGTACACGGTCGCAGTCTCGAGAAACGAAGGGTAAGGGCGTAGGCTCGGTCGCGCGCGTACGCACGCTTCAAAGACAACTCGACTGGTTGGCGGTAAAAACCGAATTTGAAATTTTCCAATGAATTATGACAGCCTTTTTCCCCGGGTACGCAATGGTCGCGGTGAAAGCGATCCCCTCCTAGGGCGAGGGTGTATTCAGTGGATCATAGAAATACGGAACCAATGCGTGCACGCACTCGCTCGTTCGCTCGTTCGCTCGCACGCACGTCGCCCGCCATTTCTTTCTTTCTTTCTTTCTTTCTTTCTCTTACCCTCGATAAGCATCCCCCTTCAGTCGCGATCCTCTCTGTCGGCGAAAGCGGAGAGAGAAAGAGAATGTAGCGCGAGCGATCAAATAAAAGCCCGTGTTTTCCCCGATATTGAACCCTAAGCTAAGCCTAACCTGCCCCAACCTCCGCCTACCGCAACGTGGCCTGGCGTACAGCACGTAGGGGAGTACAGAAGGAGGCAGGGGGGGGGGGTGTAGGAAGAGGAACGCTCGCTGACGGGAGGGGTGTGTAGGTGTACGCGGGGGTGGCAGGTAGGGGGAAGCCACCCCAACTGCGGTCGTTGACCCCACGCACACCCCCAGTCCAGCCCGAACCCACCCCTCAGGGCCGACGACACTGGTGCCGTCTCACGGAAAAGTATTGCACTCGCATTGCAACCCCCTTTCAGAACGTCGTCCGTCTGTCTCCTCGCTCTTTGCCGCCGCCCTTCACCCTTCTTCACCCGCCTCTTCCTCATTCTTTCCTTCTCTAACCTCCTTTCCCTTCGCCCCCGAGCCCTTTCCACGCATGCCACTCTCTTTTTCTTCTCTCTCCGTTGCTCGACTTACGGCTTCCGCCTCTCTCTCTCTCTCTTTCCCGCGTTATGGCCCTAAGCGCTCTTTCCTATTCTTTTTTCTGGTTCATCGTAAACCTTCGCGTCCCAGGATAACCAAGCTCCTCGATCCTTTCTCGCTCTAGATCTACAATTTTTCGTGAAAATCGAAATTTCACCCTTCACCGATCACACCTGTCTTGGAATCGCACTTTCGACCACGTGGGCTTTGTCGCAACCTATAATCTGCGTTATCTCTGCTAGTTCGTGTTGTAAATTAAAACTCAAAATTATTACCTATTATTCTCGCGAAATTATAATCTAATATTGAAAACATAAGAGATGTTACGAGCGTCTAAAGGTAGCCTGGGGTCTATTGAACTCCACGTGTGCTGTCAAAGGTTATCGTGTTAACTGCCATGGGGGTAATTAGTAAAAGAAAAGCCAGCGGTGCAAGGTAATCAAACGAAAAGCTTAGATTTGAAAATTAATCGATAAAATCCTCGATTATCCTTTTCTCGCTGTGGAAGCGAACGCGTGAAAAAGGTTACGGGATTCTTAGGATCAGTTCGAGTAGTTCGAAAGCAAACCTGCAACAAGGATATTTATCGTTACACCGTTACGAGAAGATGGGGGAGGACGAGGATGGTAGTCGTGAGCCTGCTAGTCTTCATTAACGCAACAGTTTATGTCGGCGGCTACAAACGCCGTTGCGCCCGGGATTTTTTATGGGGAGATCGGGAAAAGTTGAATGAACGATATCAAAGGGTGCCCCGTTACGAAAATTCACGAGCGAAGCGGCGTTGCAGGGAACAGAAAAAAAACGAGCGGAGGAGAAGAGAGAGAGGGAGGGAACACGTTGCTCGTCGATGCGCGTGCATTTACGCCGTGTAATAAAGTGAAACGTGGGCGATTCAATGATCGTCGGGGCGCGTATTGAAAAATACAGCCTGTACTCGAAACCTGGGGAACAAAAATAAAAAAATTATAAATTAAATCCGCGAAACTTCCGCCAGAAAGACGTCAGAATCTTTTCGAGAGCCGAGCGTTTTTCTTGCCACGGTCCTGTTTCTGGCCCAGTTTCCGCCAAACCCCCTACTCGTGTCTCTCTCCCTTTCGGGGAGGGACACGAACGCGTCGCGTGTGACAAATCGTCGCCTTCTATCACTCAAATTAATGTTAAACACGGTTGGTCGCGTTATCGATCGCCAAGTGCCGAACCCCCCCCCGTGCCTATCGATCGCTCGAGACTCTGCTCCGACTTCGAAACTCCGCTTCCGTTTTGGATGCCTCGATCGGGAAATCGAATTTCCCGCGTGTACGTTTCGAGCGGAAAGCCGCGAGCGAGCGAACGAACGAACGAACGAACGAACGAACGAAGCGTAGAGCACGGTGGTCGGTTCTCGCCTCGAGAAGGACAGAGAGGATTATCAATGGCGTATATACTAGAAAAGTTGGCGAGGAAAAGTTTTATTGTCTAGAGCCATGGCCGATTTGTTATCCAACCGTGCGGATGCGTACGCGCGCCTTTACTTCCGGGTTAGGGCTCTGCGGGGTGTTGTTCAACGACCTGTATCGGTACACCTTTTTTTTTCTCTACGTGGTATCGACGCGCAGCCGGGGACGGTCTTTTTCTTCGTCGTCAATCAAGAACTCATCCGGGGCGAGCCTCCTCTTCGAGATTGCGGCTGGCACACGCCAGGTGTGTGTTTTTCCGCGAGCGTCAACGCGATCGCGATAGCCCCGGGACTATGTCGAAAAAAAACAGAAAATACACCCTGTTCGTCGCGTAGACACATGTACTACCCACCTTTCTTACCCCGATCGTCATAATAACACCTTATGTTATTATATTGGGTTACGATTTCCAGTAGAAATTCAAGTGCCAATCAAAGTGTCAATATTTCGAAAAGTTTCTTAAATTAATTAAACGTGTCGCGTTCAACATTTTATTTCAAACATATTGTATTTAATAAATCTCTTTTTCCTTTTAATTCATTGAAATTACACGTGAACCGAACATATTTAATTCGCGATATTTAGTTGATTTATGTGATTTATGGTGCTTACACCAGCCTATCCAGATACTGGGCCCTTGGTCGACGTCCTCATTTTCAGAACAGCGTATCCGACAACGATCTCTCGCCGCGAAAACGCTTTCGTTCGAAGGAAGGAAGTTATTCGATTTCGAATGCACCCCTCTTTTGCCGGGCGGCTCGTTCTCATCGACAGCGTGAATCAGAAGCGTTCTGCGTGACGGTAAAGCCGGTGGTTAAAAATTGATTACGATCTCGAAAATCGAACTTTCCCCTCACGTGGTTTCCCGGGAAAAGCGTGGAGCAACGAGATGGAATCAAGGATATCGCGACCGGTATCTGTCTAAATACGGTGCGAGAAGCACCGGTATATTTTTTTTTCTTTTCAGTTGCACCAGTTTCCTGCGAAATTGCTGTCGGCACGTGGTAAAATGGCGAACGTCGAAAAAAGAATCGACCTTCTTAATTTTTCTTTTTTACGCGTCGCCAAATATTTGCAAGGAGATATCGTCGAACGATCGAAGAGTTATTATTAAACGATAATTCAATATTCCTGCAGTGAGTCTAAGAGACGTCGACGTTTACAATGGCATAAGAAACGTATAACGTGTCCGTGACGTCTTTGTATGTCAAACGGTTAAGCAATCGATTACTTAACCCTTTCATTGTTCAGCCGATTCGACGTACGAGCGAGATACAAAGGACCAGAAGGTTTGAAAAAAAAACAATTATTTTTGCAGTGAGTATTAATTAAAAGAAAATTTGATTACTTTTTGGTTTATCGAATGAAGCTGCTTTACATTCGATTATTCGACGATATTAAATATACGGTGTCGGTGAAAAAGCAGCGACGCGACGACGGTGTTAAGAAAGCTAGCGAGTTTCCCATTGAAAGTAATAGAAAGCATGATTAAGAATGTATTGTAAAGTATGTTTTTTCGAGGGCGCGAGCAGAGAAGGCAGCAGAGAAACGTTTTACGCGAAACACGGAGCCGGAGGGACGACCCACCCTAAATTTGCGTGTCTCGAGCGGCTCGGCACAGCTCGCCCTCCTTCTTCTTCGCCACCCCCCTGAAACTTTCAACCCTCCGAGGATAACCCGTACTGACCTACCCCTACTACGTGATTTATGTACGAGCCGCGTACGTAGACGACGTAGGGGCGTCGAGACCCCTCTTTCCTTCTTAGCCCTTTCGAGAACCACTTGTCCCGCCTGGGAGAGGGTTGAAAAATTTCTCCCGCGATTATATCCCACGACGCGACGACACACATTTTTTTTCGGCGACGATCCTGCCAACTGTGAATTTTATTCCCTTTCCGTCCGACCAACTTGCAATTGTCATAAAAATAAATGATAGAAAGATAATTGTTTCGGTATTCGAAGATTCTAATATTCCAATAGTTTCCTGAGTCGTAAATTTAATTCTCCTGGTTGACACACTTTTATACATTTGCAAATTTGGCACATTCAATTTTGTAAACAGTTACTTCGCATTCAATTTCAACGTAAAATTAAAATGATATTTATATTAAAATATAAAATGCATGGATCCTTCCTTTTTAAAGCGTAACTTTTACCTTTGAAAAGATTCAATTTGAAGAAATGCTCCGAGTACAAAGGGTTACTATTTGTACGATAAGCTTCGAAACAATTACACAAAGCAAAGTTAAATGGAAGATCGCTGAAGTATAGACGGATAAGATAATCAGTCGGTTGAAATGTATTAATTTTGCGTAGCAAGCACGGTCCGCTTCGGTCGTTACGTTTCGAGCCGAGTCTGCTCACGCTCCTAGCCCCGAGACTTTCGGTATAATTACCGACAGTGTCAGGCAATCCCAGGTGATCTAAAATATCCTTCTCTTAACTTGCCCGCTAGGTGCACTTAATTCCGCGGAAGTTAATTAAGAACGCGGGCTGCGCTTTAAAGTAGCCAGTTTAAATTACTTTTACGAGCGCTTGGGCGCGGGGCGTTCGTCCCGAAATCTATCGACTTCAGACACCCGACGGGAAAGAGGAAGAGGGAAAACGTTTCTCCAGCTTGGAAACACAAGAACCTTTCGAAGAAATTTTCCGAGCTCAAGGCTTCTGGAATATGATCGGTCTAGTCGAAATTTCAACCATTTCCTTCGACTTTCAGCATAAATTGTTTTCGAGCAAGTGCGTGCCACTCGAGTCGTTCAATCTTTTCTCTTCGCTCCTCGACCGTCTTGTAACGATATCATTTTCATCCAAAGTATTTGGAAAAAAAGAAAGTATTCTTGGAATATTCAGGGGGGGGGGGGGTGAGGTCACAAGAGTCGACAAGAGGCGACTCCTGGATGATCCTGTGGAGGATCGCGCGAAAGCCTCGAACGAGCGTCGCGTCCAGCATCTGGGGTCTTCGGTGGTCGCGCCTTTAGTCGCGCCGCTAAATAACCAGCGGCGGGCTACGAAATTGCCTTGGTACGTAAAAGAAAACCGCGGTCCGCCCCTCACGGTCGATACCACGGGCCGAAAAAGGGGAAGGTCGCATGCGTCTACGCGCGAACCTCCGCTTACGAGCCGGAGACGGCCTCGTAAACGGATGCCGGAAGCCGAGGAACCGTTCGGCGCGGATTTTTTCTCTCGAGAGGCCGGCGCAATCTCTGAGCCGTTTCAGCCACGGATCCACGCATTATTGGCATTAAGCCGCGATTGCATCGTTAGGAGAGTCGGCGACAAACGGGCAGACGGGAAGCGTTCAACGCTTTAATTATCCCCGCGGCGTGGCTCGGAAATTGCTTTGGATTAGCGAATTTTTCCGGCGGCTCGTGAACCAAGATACATTTTTGAGCGTCGCGAGGACGTCGGCCCTCATTAAAAGTCCCTTAACAAAACTCATTAGCGAATATTCGCTAACCGGGAGGGGAGGTGAACGGGTTTACGACCACGACAACGACAACGACAACGACGCTCGTCGTCCGGGTGTAGATAAGTTTGTTCGGAAAGCGGCTGGTTTAATCTCTGTTTTTTGGAATTGCCGGAATGGGGAGGGAAAAAAGGCGAGCCACGAGCGAACCGATCCACGCCTAAACGACCCGACCCACTCGTCAATTACATATAATACACGATCGCGAGTTGCCGGCACGCTCGTTGCAACTTTGTTCTCAGCTCCCTTCGACGTCTCTCCAGCCCGTTGGCGTGCTCCACAAAGGGACTGTAAGTACTTGTTGCTCTCGAAATACATGGAATCGTAATTCCCTCTCTCGTCGCTCCCCTCCTCGTTTCATCGACCCCGATGCTCACCTACGCGATTCCCCAAATCTTCCTCCTTCAGAAACCAATTCATTTCCTCTTTTCTCTTCTTTCCTTTTCTTTCCTTTCCTTTCCTTTTCTTTCCTTTTCTTTCCTTTTTTTTTTCAAATCCTTTATCGACTTCCTTATCCTTCTCGACATCGATACTTCCTAATTATATTTAATCAACGATGGGCTGTATTTAGTACTCTGAAAAGTTTTTTCAGTCGTGACGAACAACGATTTAACGATTCGGTTACGAACGAAGGACGTTACAGCTTGTCGAGGACGGCTAGAAGACAGCTCGCGAAAGGTTCGCGTGTTTTCACTCTTCGCCTTCATTTTTCCCTCATTCGTCGTGGTAACGCGGAATTCTCGTGTCCATTTGCGCGTCCCACGAACAACGCACAGCCGGTCGCATCTCCGTCGTGAAATTGATCAAGCCCTCTCTCTGCAACGTTCCCCGGAGAACGTCCCGGAAACTTTGTGTATCGCGTACACCGGAGTACACCGGAAGCGAGCCATCCCGTCCGTTTCTCTCCATCTCCGCCAGGACAGAAAGCAAGAAAGAAAAGAAAAAAAGAAGGGAGAGGGTGGGGGCGGGGGCGGACGAGAGGCGAAAAGAGACGCAGCAGTCCTCGCGGAAAATTCATCCCTTAAGAAAATACAGGCAATAACCTCCGGATGCTCATCGGTGGCGCACGGTAGGTGGTAGGAGGGGGTGTCGGTGGCAGGAGATCGGAGGTAAAGGTGGATGCGTCGGTAGGACAAGGAGGATGGTAGGGCAAAGACGTTGGCTGCGTAGGAGATCGGGCGGTCGAGGGGTGGAGGCGGTGGCAGCGGCAGAGGCAGCGGCGGCAGAAGAGACGGAGGGGGTGTTGGGAAGGGGCAGCGAAGGAAGGAGAGCAAAGCCGTCGGGCGTCGAGGGTGGCGGGGTGGCGAGGCGGAGGAAAAGGTGAAGGTGGAGAACTCGGAAGGGGCGGTGGGTTAAAGGTAGCGGGCCAGAGCCTCACTTTATTTTTATGCAGTTATTGATCTCCGTAGAACCCGACACCCGCCGTCGACCCACCCTTCTTTCTCCACCTCCTCCTACGCCACCTCCTCGGCCTCCTCAACCTCCTGCCACCGCGCCTCTTGCCGCCTTCTACCCTCCCGCCCTTCGCGAGAGCTAGCCTGCCGGCGGGTAACTAGCTTATCAAAAAATGGGCGTTGCCGCCTCTCACTGTCTCGTTCGTTCTCCTTCTATTCCTTTCCACCGGCTCTCTGCCACCCCCGACCCCCAACCCCCCAACCCTCTCTTTTCTTTTCATCTTTCTTTCTTTCTTTCTTTCTTCCTGTCTCTCGATTTTTCCGTTCGCTCGCGAGCCAACGCGGTCTTACCCCCTTCTTCTATCGTTCTATCGTTCCTCGTTTCACCCCGTTTCCACATTCAAGGCCCCGCGCGTTCTCTTTTCTTGTTCGTGGATCGGTGGCGAGCACACCTGTCCCGAGACGCAGGGTGGCCCTCGTTCGAGTGTGTCGACACCGATGGGCGCATCGACGGGCCCGGGGGATACATCGAGGAGAGAGAGGGACGCGAACAGACGATGCCACTCCGACGCCGAGAGAACGAAATAAGATATCGGCGTGGCGTGGCGCGGCGCGGTGAGACGGCGGGTGTAGGCGGCAGCTGGGAGAAGAGCCACCGTCGCCGCCGCCGCCACGCTCGTAGGAGAAGGGCAGAGGGACAGAGGGACGGAAGGAGGCGGCGGGTGAAAGAGGGTGGGGAACGAGAGAGGATAGCGGTATCCCGTGTTACCTAGCCAATCGTCCGCCGAATCAGCACGCTTCGCATTTTCTCCCAGGGTGTGTCCCCATGCTTCTTCGATTTAGGGTAGGTTCGGGACTGACCGAACCCTTTCACCCTTTCACCCTTTCACCCTTTCACCCTTTCGCCCTACCTTCCTACCTCCCTCCTGCAGCGTGGCCGTTTTCTTTCGTTCCACGAGTCCGTTCTCGAGCTCGTTGTTGCTCTCTCGTTATCCGCCGAAGACTGGCCACGTGCGCGCGTGTTCAGCCGTACACGTTTACGCTCGAACGTGCGTTACACGGGATACACGGCCAGCCGACTGCGCGTTTATACGCGACGAACCCGATCGATGTCTATGCCCCCATCCCCCAATACCCCCATCCCTCCGGAGTTGGAGCCGCGCTCCAACCCTCTTGGTCCTTAATTACGCGAGAGGGACGTTACTCTTTTTCTCTCGTTTCTCGTTCCCACCGGACCCACCGACCGCTTCGGCTCCGGCTTCGGCTTCGGCTTCGGTTTTCCACTTTTCCTCGAATCGAGCAGCCTTCGAAACCGAACAGGTTGTTCTCCGCTCCCTGGCCAAAGCTGCTGAATTCCAGCGTTTCGCCACGAAATTGGGTCGTTCGATGACGACCAAATCGACATTATCTGCAGGAGGGAAAGGGATTTCCGTCGGTCGAACGAAATCGATCGCGAAACAACGTGGACGTATCAGAAAGGTTGCCTAATATCCGTAATTACCGTATATCCAAAAATTGTATTATTCTTATTACAAATAGATCGTTTCGAAAGTAATAGATTTTTGGAGTTGTGGCAATTAATAGATTAGAGAAGTTTGTCAACGAGGGTGGGTTGGGTGACGACGGGAGAGGAGAAGATCTCGCAATCTGAAAGTAACGGTACGCGCAATCAATAAAAAGGAACGCGAAACATCCGTCTCGTCCCTTCGGCTCGTAGACCCCGGTGTTTTCCACCCCTCGGCAGTAGCCGGCGAAGGGTCAATGTCCGATCGCGTGGTAAAAAGGGCGAAAAACGTTTCCCGAAGAGAAAGAGAGAAAAGAGAAGGGCTACGTCTCGGGTTCGGTGGAAAATTGACGGTCAAAAACGTGGCACCCATCGGCCGGGCCGCGTAGCAACAGGCATCTGTTGCGATGGAAGATGCGATAGATATCGTGCTAGCTTCTACTACGCGCGTCTCTCTGTGACACGCTTCGCTCCGTTTCGCTCCGGCCCGACCACCCACATTCTCCACCTTCCTTCCTTCCTTCCTTCCTTCCGACCTCTGTCCCATCCATGGCTTTGCCTTTCTACGAGAAAACTTCTTCTTCGACGTCTTAATAACTTTAATTCGATACTTTTCGCCGCTTTAACGCAAGTGCAATTCAGTTGTATTATACAATTCGAATGATGTTAACGTCGGCAGCAACAAACGTTTAGCTCCATCGTAAAAATAAGTTGTGACGGGAGCTTTCCTCCGAAACACGCGTTGCACGGTAGTCGGATGGCGGTATAGTTGCTCAAGGATTGAAATCTCGAAAGCTGCGGTCGGGGGTGTTACGCTCGAATCGGCTCGCGGCACGGTTCGTTTCCACGCTATTCAAGTTACTGTCAAAACACCCATTCCCAGCGTCCGTCCCGCGTCATAATCGGAATATATATATAGCCGCGCGTGGCCGCGACGATAAAGCAAAATATTTAGCGCGGTCCGCGGGTGCAGCTAATTAAATAGACTACGATTTACGAAGAGGCTCCGCCAGTTTCGCTTCGTTTTTCGCCCAATATAAAATCGACCGATGTCAAAGCGCGCAACGTGCATCGTTCGAGAATACCTTTCGTTTAATTAAACCGTACTGCCTCCGAGGCGCGTAAAAATACGTTATGCGCCTCTCTATGACCAGTTCTTGCCCTTTTTTTTCATCAGCAACGCAGTGAAAAAATACGAATTAGTTACTGTTAGACAAATTTTGAAATACGTGAGAAAGTTATTCGAAATGAAATAAATTTGCAAGTTATTCGGAATGAAATTGAGTTTTTATCTCGGGGCGACTTCGTATAATCCTTGGAAGGATTTAGACATGGTCGAAAATATGGACGGCAGGGCGGCGAATGTATCGAAACGTTTGAAAGATAGGATGATAACAATGTGATCGATGGTCGTCCATCGTAATTTACTTTGGTATCGGTCGTCCGCGGAAATGTATCGGGAACGAGAACGAAATCCCGAATCGTTCGGCGGAAAATAGGCGTGGACGCGGGCGAAAAAACGTGGCAGCCCATGCGTGGAAAATTGTCCAAGTGGAATTGTCTGTGCAACGGTGAACAGAGAGGCAGAGAGGCGACGGGACCGAGGAGCGAGCGAAATAGGGAAAGACGTCGAGAAAGGGAATATACGGATAAACGAGACAGAGAGAGAGAGAGAGAGAGAGAGAAAGAAAGAGAAACATCCAACGAACATGACAAACAGACTGACGTGTATGTACTCGTTAAAAGCATGAAAGGATAAACGAATAAAACTAGTATATTAAGGACGATAAATCTGTTTTTCTTCTCGTTTTTTTCCCCCGGATCGAGTAATTAAAAGTGCTCGTCCGTCGGGATTAAACGCAAACCGTACCAAGTCCTGGCAACGCCGTTCATAGAAACAAAAAAAAAAGAACCAGCTTTGTTTCGCTAAAATGGTAATTAATCCGCGAACTACCAAGCCAAATGAGCCTGGCCCAACGTTGAACGGAGATATTTCCGGACGTTTTCGCCAAGAAACGCGAGAGTCTCCTGTTTATCTATTCTGGACTTTCGACATAATAACTGAGGAATTACTAAGTTAAGGTGAGCGAAAGATCGTGGAGGAAATCAGTCCGTGTGAAATTTGTAAGAATTTTCGCGGGAAACGTATCGAAGAGAGTGTAAGATCGTCCCGTTGTGAATATGGAAAATTCATCTGGAACGGACGAGGAGGACAGGGACAAAGTTTCGTGGCGAGCGTTGGAAAACGCAGCGGCGTCAAGGCCGAAACAAAGTCCACTTTCGAAGGGTAACGACAAGAAGTTGTGTTCTGGGTGAACAGCGGCGCAGGGCAAACTCGGTTCTTACGAGTTTACACTTTGCGCTACTGAAAATCTGCTCTATGCATTATGTAGAGCGGTGTACACCTGTTGTGCACGGTATTCCTCAGAGGACGAGACGAGACGAGAGATCTACTCGACGAGCTAAGTAAGCACAACATTCCTGCCGCGCTTCTTCGGCTAACGAAACACGGAATGCCAAGCAGAAGCCGGGACGGAGGGAGACCGATTCGCCGTGCAAAGTTGTCTGGCTTGCAACAAATTACCACGATAATTACCTGGATTAAAATTCATTGCTCCTTTAATCATACTCCTTTGCTGTTTCGACGAAATCGTTTTAAACTCGTTTGGTTTAGTCGCGAAATTAATCGACGAGTACGTTCGACAATTTTCTGATAGCTCGAAATGACAATTTCTTAATATTAATGGAAAACCCCTGATTCCTTAAAAACCTGATTAATTTTTCATTTTTTTTTTTCATATCTTTTATAAAGGTCCTATTATCATCCTCGATAATTAGAAATATTGGCGATTCGATAAAATAACTGTCCCTGATCCGGCGAAAAGCTTAAAAGGGAAAGCTATCTTCTTATTTTCTTCCATAACGGGTCGGCCGGCAAACGTGTTCGCGACGTCGAAGATCAAGGAGAAACGCGACGGCAACGAAAGTGCGTCCGCGAATTTTACTCGCTGCTTGTCTCCCTCCGCGTAAGACACACATGCATCGGCGACACGGTGCAGTGTTATCATAACCTAGTAACGCCAAATATTGATTTTGACACGTACACGTGACGACCCGCTGCTAGACGATCGTATACAAACGCGGGGGGCGAGAGAGGAACACACGGCGCATACAGAGCCGTGCACAGGAAACGGGCGCGTGTCCGTGTCGTGCACGCACACCAAACACGCGAAACCCGACGCGCACACACGCGTGTCGCGAGAAATCATCCCGATGTCTGTTCGATTCGCGGTACGCGTTAAATTCATACGGCCGCGTTTCATCGAAAATTTAAGCCGGCCTGTAACCGCGACAGCGTTTCAGACGCGTATCGAGTGTTACGGAACAGCCGGCCCTCCTCGTATTTGCGTTTCGACGGAAAACAGCGTCGAGGATGGTCGAAGAATTGCTGCGAATAAACGACGAGGGTCAATCACGACCCACGCTCTTCCGATTAGTGGGCAGTGCTATTTTTTAATGCGAGGGACGTTCTGTATTGGACGAGGAAATATTTCAAAGAATGCTTCCAAAGTTAAAAAACAACTCGAATTCGTTACAAAGTATTTTGACACAAGTACTCGAATATTAGCAATTTTTGGATAATAGCTACCCCCACAGGGTGAACGTGAACTAACTCTCCAATTACGACTGAAGTAATTCAAAACCCTTTAAATTACCACGAAACAAAGAGAAAAGTTAGATCTCGTTTTTAACATAAACTTTTATAACCAGCTAATGAATTTGATCGAATTAGCATTGAAAAAGATTATATTCCTATCGTGTCACTGTATCGCGCTGTATTTATTGAAACAGAAACTTAGATGATTTACAGTCCATTTATAGATTGCACATTCTTGAAATTAAACAATTGGATACAGAAACGTGGCGAAAAAGTTAATTTGAAATTCATGCATGACGTGAATAAAAATTTGCAGCCCGAAGATTGTTGTGAACGATTTGCGATATCGAAGCGATAAGTTGAAAAGTTTTCGACGATTTATTATTAATTGGTGTTCCGCTGATTGAATCGTCCATTTAATCTCAGCCGACCGATCAGTCGTGAATAAAACATTGCCATTTAATTTTCGAGACGATGTTTTCACATTCGGTTAGTACGGCCGCATATGCGCCATGTAAAAGGAGGTCATGGTACAACCAAATAGCAATAATAACGCAACTTATAGTTGCGCTCCACCACCACCATCATCGCGTTGCGTTCTAAAACATGAAATTCATAGAAAATAAGTGTCCGCATTTCAACGACATGCATTTGCTACTTTTTTACTTTTTTTCTTTTTATCCAACATACAACTGTTCGAACGCATTCATCTGCATTGTCATAAACGAGGTATACGATGGAACAATCGTTTTATAAAAGATCCGTGTCATCGTTCAAAATTTCGTCTGCGTCAGCGAATTTTAACTAGGACTGTATGCCTCAGAAAATCACATCGAGCTTGATCAGATAGTAAATACAGGAAATCAACGTTACAGACGAGATTATGCATCCGATATTGTTACTGCTTCGTCGGTACGCCCTCGGATCCCAATTTGACCAATTCCCAGAAATTGTATCAAGGTATTCACAATGCTAAGATAACGATGTTTAAGGAAATCCTTATTTTTACCTTACTTCCTTCCAAGGGCTTCCTCCGTTCCTTCAGGGCACCTAAATTATCTCGTTTATAATTGCGCTGCTTCTTCGCGATTACACGATATTGCCACTTAAGATTTTATTCATGATTCAGCTTTATAATCTTCGAATTTGCATAGTAGAAGAAGAAAACATTGTGTTAATGAAATACAATTGATATGATAAGCTGTAAACATCGAGTGCAAGTCTTGTTTATGCCTTTTAATTTTATATTATTGCGCGTTTTAAAAAATTGCGCCACTCGCGTCATCTAGCGGTAAGCGGTGAAATGAACGAAATCGAAAATTGCGTTTTTTCGAAAAACTAGCAACTTCTGGGCGTTGTTGGTAGTAGCAAAACGTTTTACGATCATAATGTAACCGAAATAATGACATTACAATGTATATAAAACGTTGAAATTGATCATTTTAAAAAATAGCGTTTCATGGACCATGAAACACTATAACCACCTAGCGGTCAAACGCTGGTACTAATGGAACTAAATATCCTATAATATATGTTTCATTTTTCCGATTTGTTTAAAACTAATGAAGCGAATTATTAATTCATTTCTTTCAGCCAATCAATATTTTCAGCTTATTAATTAAATTATTATGCAAGATACATTTAATAAATGGTTTATTTTACATTTTGTTTTTGATATTGCTGATTTCTGTAAAATGTAATTATCGATTGTTTTTGCGGTACGTAATCTGTCTCACCGATCATAGGTAATACTTATCTATTGTTAATAATTCAGAAATTAATTTATTGTTTTATCTTATCAGTTCTTTTTTATTATCTGTTATCCCTGTTTATTGCTCAGCACGAATATCGAAATGCTTTTCAGTTCATTATTGAGTCTCAAGATTTAAGGCCTTTAATATTCGTTAACCATTATTAAAAAGAAAATACTGTCGACTATAGTGGATACTTTTATACAAATGATAATGATAAAGAATGTGTAAATGTATGCATTTTCTCGACACAGTGTTTATGTTTAGTGTAAAAGAGGAGGTGCATGCTGCATCGCTAGATGGCGATCCAAACGTAGCCGTTGCCTGAAAATATCAATATTTCCGAGACGAGTATGCAACTGTAACTTATGCAATATACATAACAAAAATATAACAAGTTATTGGTTAGATGAAAAAAAATCATTTTACTAATACGTTGTTAAATATTTCATGAATTTTGATAATGAATTAATAAGTAGTTTTTTTATCATGAACACAATAATGTTGTTACGCCGGAAGTGACTGAAAATTGAGAGGGAAAACGATATATTTTTAGTAAAACTCTGTAATATTATTAATTCACATTCGAAAAATTAAGCTTTTTTAAACATAATATTTATAAAAATTGATCACAGTGAAATCTACAAGAAACGAATCGTTCATTTCTGTAAAACGATCGAGATAATGGCCGATGACGAACCGTAGAATCCCAATGAATCCGCTAAAAATGTGACCGCCATCTTAAAGCGTTCAAACACCCGTGGCGGCACTATGCTTCGACGTGTCATCAGTAAATATATTTTTCAGGCTAAAATAAAAGAATGTAAACACGTAGCTCGCCTCAAAAAAAATTTCAATGCATTTTGATGAACTTTTTAAAACAAATTTATATAGGATTTTGTTGAGAAATTTGTCCTACAACGAACCTACCAGATTGAGTACAGGCAGCGCCAAAATTATTTCTGTCGAAGTCGTCGAGCATGCCAGTTAGATATGTAAAATGGTAAAATCGACAAAGGCGCTTCCTGAGAAACATTTTCCTCGTAAAAAACTGATACGATTTTGTAAATACAGCATTTGCCTAGGATGGACGGTTAAAAAGTTATGAATTTTCACACATCATTTTTCAGAGGTATCCTTCCAAACGTGTTCATTGTTACTGTACCACTAACGCGAGGAAGAAACCGAGTGGTCGCTTCGACAGTCGCGGCCTATTAAAATATCGCACTGATTGGATGCAATTACAACTGAATGTATCAGTTTTTAGATATGATAAATACATATTTGATACATAAATTTGTATGATGTTGTAAGCAAAGTATGGATCCCTTTGTATATACATGTTATTGAGACGCAAAATGCCATGTTTCATAAACAGAATACCAGAAATTGTTATAGATAAAGATAATGAAGTTCATGATATAGATAGAAAAGATACACAAGAAATAAATGTTGATTTGTAACGATATCGACATTCCAGATGCGTAGTTTTGCGTAACGTAACTGGAATTGCGACCGATATCCAATAATACCAGTAGTTTTTTGGCATATCTGTAGAATGTATGCTGATTGTCATATGATGCGACTATATGCTCGACGCTACGAATCTCAGAGTGGTCGGTCTGTACAGTCTGTTACGATAAAATTTCTCGAATCATTATGAAAAATCATATTTGGATCGGTTAAATCACAATATTGGACATGGGGCGTCATGAGAAACTTGTAGAGAAAAAAAAATTGACCCGATTCGGTGTATATAACATCCCTCTAAAGTGTCGGGGAATAATGTTATGGATTTTTGAAAATATATTCTTTGGAAGAAACAAGACTAGGTATAGATGCCGACTGTACCGTAGACGCCACTGGCAGCCACGAGCGGTCGCTTGAGGTACAGCCCAAATTAAAACGTTTCTACAAGCCTATCGGCAGAGCATCGGAATAGGGTCGTGGAATCGCAAAATTACGGGTGGGGCGTCATGAGAAACTTGTAGCCCGTAAAAAACTAACACGATTTGGTGTATATAGTATTCGTTTTTGACGTCTCCCTGAAGAGTTATCCGTTTTTAAAGTTTCATAAAGCTAACACATATCGATTCAGTTTCCAAATTGACTGTACTAACGGACGCTACGGGAGTCCGCAGCCGGCGTAGGTTCAGTTGGCAGCAGTTCGTACATCGAGAAACATCACGATGGCTGATATTTCGAACGAAGAGCTACGCAAAGAGATCACCGGTAAGTAGCGATATCCATCGATTTACCAAACTCTTAGCTTTGTTTATCGTAAAACTAAGCTTGTAATTATCAGTGCCGTAATTTATTTGTATATTCGTAAGTGGGAATACGTAGGAAATCGGGCTCTTTACTCTTGCGATGTGACGACTTTAGCGCGCACGTATGTGACGAAGTGGCGTGCCCCATGCCGGCCATTACAACCGTGATACATCGTATTTTCATCTACGTACTGCATTAGTGGAATATTGCATCGTTTTAACGCTTCGTGCAATCTATTCTTAGATTTTTTACAAAATTTTTCGACGTCTTGGAAAAACCTCCATTTCTTGTCCGTTTTCTAGAAATGGATGCTTTCCCTGTCCTTGTCCCGTAGTATGCTGTATGACGCGTCTAAGCTGTGGTGGCGCGCGCCTGAAGCCATCGCATGCTTCGTATCTCGCTCTGTCCTCTTGTCTTCGATGTCTTTTGCGCTGTAAAAAGCAATCTTAACATGGACCGACCTCCTCATTTTTTACAATATTTTCACGTATTCCGTTTCGATTTTTTCATTTTATCGATCCAAGTATAGCATTGTTTCCAGAATATTGTTCGTTTGCGCGGTGGCAGCCACACACCGTGTGCTTCGTTGCCACGAATATACGTCAGAGTTTATACCTTTTCCTGCCGTCTCAGATAATCGTAATGCCTACGATAGCCGATTAATGTTCCCCTTGACATTGAATTCGCTTTATTTGATCGTCCATTGCTTCTAGAATTGGCTTTTTTTGTTCTCGATTACACGTCACCTTACCGATCATTCTTTGAATACTTTTTCGTTTATAAGCGTTTGAACTTTTACCGATTTTCCGTTGTTCCACGGTCCAACGAGTTCAGCGATCGATCCACCAATGTAAAGGAGGCAGTTTTAGAAGCACAATTAGCTGTATAAATTTACGCCACCGATTTTACTTTCAGACATTTTTTTCTTTGTGATACAAACCGGCATGATATAGCAGCGGCCATTTACGTTCAATATTTACTAACCTCTTGACGCGGGAAACCACATTACACTAGATTTTTTTTAGCTACACGTACCATTTTGAACTTTCACTTTTGAAAAATCATTTACCAAGTTAGTTACAAAATTATTATTAATTATTCATCAAATTATTATTTATTACTTTTTTATCAGAATTCATATATGTATACACATATCATGTAAAATTAATAAATATATATATATATATGTATGTATGTATGTATGTATGTATGTATGTGTATACAAATTGCATTTCCTTAGATTAAGTTTAATGTTGCTGAGACAATAAAACAGCAAATATTTTATAAATCATTTATTCCTTGTAGCTATCCTTAAGGATGCGGACCTTACTACTATGTCTGCTAAGAAAGTGAGACTACAAATTGAAGGAAAGTTGGACATAGATTTGACTGAAAGGTAAGGCACGATTGAAGCTGCTTAGATTTTTTTTTCTATCTTGGTCTCTCCGTAAATGTGAAAGTTACAATTTATCATGTAACATTAAAATAAAAGAGTAAAGTTTGGATAAAGCAGGCACTCTTTATGTCCAAAATGACTCAAGAGTTAGTATACCTTTGTCCTAGATAAAAAGAAAGATTTCTGTGTGGGACTGATCCTTTTAAGTTTCTACCTCGTTCCTCTTTCGACATTTTAATCAAGAATAAATAAATGTATGTCTTGATACATAATAAAAATCTTATGTGAATTGAAATGTGCAAAATTTATACAGGAAAAAAGAAGTAGACAGTTTAGTCATGGAGTGTTTACAAGAAAAGCAAGACGGTGCAAAGAAGAAGAAGAAGACCGCCAGCGAGGAATCCGAAGATGGCGAGGAAGAAGAAGAAGAGGGCTCTGAGGAAGAAGAAGAGGAGGAGGAAAAGAAACCAGCCAAAAGAAGTCCTGCAAAGAAAACAATGAGTAAACGTAAGAAAGGATCTTCTGATGACGAAGAAAGTGCAAGCGACGATGATGCGAGCGACGAAGAGTATAGCCCAAAGAAACCAAAAGCCACTCCAAAGAAGGGTAAGCTAAATTTTATATCCATGTTTCGTGTTTTGTACCTGTACGTTCACATGGCTTTATTTAACAGGTAAACCTGGAAAGAAAGGAAAGAAGAAGGGTAGCGACAGTGACAGCGACGAAGATTGGGGCAAAAATAAGAAGGCCCAAGGTGGTGGAGCAAAGAAAGGTGGTGGTGGAGGCAAAGGTAAAGGCGGCTATACTCGCGCCATTACATTGTCCCCAGAACTTGCTGCCGTTGTTGGAGCCGAACAGATGGCTCGACACGAAGTTGTAAAGAAAGTTTGGAGTATTATTAAAGAAAGAAATCTTTACGTGAGTATCGAATCTTGTGGTTCCCATTACATACTTCGCTTTTATTCTTGTATACTAACGGGTATATGTGGTGATTGTTTTGCAGGACCCTAAGAATAAGCAGTTCGCAATCTGCGATGATGAATTAATGAAAGTAATTGGCGTAAAACGTTTCAGAACTTTTGGTATGATGAAGTACCTAAAAAATCATTTTGTAGATTAAATCATTCATGAACCATGATCTCTGACAGGTTAAAAACATTGTATAACATATTCCAAAGGTGCAAAGTGCATCTCTCCATCTTTCCACACGATACATACATAAAAATACATAGACATAAAAACACAAACGTATTTCTTGCGACTTAAGACGTTAGCCATGTTTAACACCATTCCGATATACTCTGTTGTCCATGGTAGCTGCTTTGTTCCAATTAAATGTTCGCAGTGTGTTAGTACTTTAATTTAATGGGCATTATGAAAAGCACGGCTCGTTAAACCATTGTTGAAGGCTGTCCAAAATGTTATGTACGCAAATGAAAAAACAAATCCATAGTTAGAACAAAATCAACGTTCGACTCGATCGACGTGTCGGAATAGTATAAGAAAGATATAGGGCTGATACCATGGACGTTCGGATGAGTTCGAAATGTGGAAAAACTTTTTAAAATGGCCGATAGTCAATAAGCTGGATTTAAGTCAATGTATTCAGAGTTAACGTTCTATCGTTTGCCTGGTGGTTCTTCTAAACAACAACAAAAACCACCCCTCCCTTTTAACCAGGTATGAAAATACAGTGTGCCGTTGTGGTAGTAAAATCATTTTTAAAGTGGTGTTTTTTTTTTTTTATTTTATTGCGTGACACTAATTTGAAAATTACCCAAGATTGGCAAAAATGTATCGAGTACCAGAGGGCTTTGATAATTGTTATTTTTTTTGTTTTCTTTTAAATCATAAACTGCCGCTCAAATATCACACAATATTTTCATCCTTTTATTTTTAATGTTCATTACTTTTCAACGATGGATGTAATAAAAAAACAAAAGTAAATTGATTTTGTCAACAAAAAATAAAGAAAAATATGAGGTAGGGTTAGTAAAAAAAAAAGAAAGATTTAAAAAATGCGATAAAAATAAAGAGAAGGATGATACGAAAAAATGGAACGAACATCCTGTACCTCTTCTGTATAATAGTTACATTATACATTGAAATTATTACTAAGCGAAATTTAATTGTATTATCGTGTAATTACTACTTATTGTCGTAATATAGGTTTCTTGGTGTAAAAAAAAATTGACCTAATTTTTAAGATTTAATGGTAAAAAAAAAAAAGTGAACGATGTATTTCAGTGAAGGTACGATGTATGCATAAAAAAAAAGAAAAAAGGTCACAGTATGTGCAGCACTGCACGATGTTGAAGGTATAGAGAAAATAAGTTAAGGTTCATGGTATGAGGTAAGGAATTATATTCTAGACGCGGATATATCCATACCTCGATGTATGGAACAAATTCGTGTATTTTGAATATAAATTAATATTGAACGCTGGCCTAAATCGACTATGAAAGCCATGAATAAGAAAAAAGAAACAAGAAAAATTGCTAACGTTCCATGATGAGACGGAGAGAGAAACATTACAAAAATTACTGTGTACACGATATGATAAAGGTAAAATAATAGCAATTTGTTTTTTAAACGAAGAAAAAGAAGTGCGAATTGTGCTCTGATATTCCGTGAATGTATTTGAGAATGTCATTAAAAGATATTGCTTTCATTTTTTTTAACAGTGCTCGTTGCAATTTTATTTTCACGAAACATACATCCCGCTCTTGTGTGTAGACGAAGATACACGCTTTACAAATGCTCCAAATCGTCTTCTAAAAAGGATAAAACGTGTTGAGTGTCGTCTTTCCTACCTCGCAGGCCAAATATGTAAGTCAACAGTTTCTTTGTGTTCATGTAATTATCTCTTCGCGTCTGAACTTCTTTGTCCCGGGGCGGAGCAGCTTGTACGTAAACACCGTATCGGAAGTTTGACTTATCCGTTTGCGTGCTACGCGTGGCACATCGACTGATGCTTGCCTATAACAACAGACTTATAAGATCATTTGTTCCTTTTTTTTTTAGTTGAAAATACTTGCCAAATGTAAAGCTCTTCTCCTTAGCTCCCAGATACTTGAAGTATAATTCTTGTCGATAAAGGGTGGAAGTATGTGAAGGTCCGTTTGAACCATTTGGTTCTGAATGGCTATTGTTTCAACTTCTTCTTCTTCTTCTGGTGATCTATTGTTGACAATTGTGCGTGGGATGTTAAAAACAGAGAAGTATATAATTATTGATACACCTAGTAAACAGTTTCTTTTTTATATATCTTATAAAGTTTCATATTTACATTTGGTGTGTTTTCAGGTTTTGAATATCATTGTATACTTGGAACAAGTACACGTACTCTGGTTTGTTACGTACGAAGTGGAGAGCCATGTTAATGCACCTGTTAGAAAGAAACCCTTTTAATGATACCAATAACGTTTCTTGTCTGTATTAGATGTGGTTATACTTGTCAGGATCGTTTCCAAAATTTTTAGCCTCAGCTTTCGAGGCGAACACATAACATTTTCCCCTCCATTTGACGATTCCAAGGTTCGGATTTCCCGGGATCAACCCTCCTCCGCTTTGCACGAACGTCCTCACGCAAAAACCTAGAAACTTATGGCAAATTTGCCTTAAATCCTCTGTACAGTAGTCCATTTTAACCTCTTAGTTAATTATTTCCATGTAATCTTACCTCGAGGTTTATGTTCTCAAAATTCTTGGTCTTGTCAGGATAATAAATGGTGCATTCACCACACTCGGCTAAAAAGGAATCACAGTTCAATTTCCAGCCTTCCAACGATCTCCAAGTTACCACTAATTTATCGTTTCTATTAATTTACTTATCACTGAATCCATGGTTTTTTCTAATCTTTGAGCATCCGTTAGAATTTCCTCACCGACCAACATATCGTTCAGTATTGCTTCGTAATAAACACCAACGACCTATAATACATTGAATGTTTAAATTATCGATTTTCATGTATGATAAACGTGTTTAACAATTACTTCTACGCCCAGGTTTTGAAATTCCCAAAAGAAATTGTTGATGTTGCTCAGTATGATCACCTCGTCCTGGAGTCCCATCCATATATTAGCTAGATCGATGAATTGAGGCTGAAAGGTGATCGATCATATTTTCTAATTGCAAGAGGAGCAATAAAAGGAAATGTACAAGGTTCTTACGTAGACTTGAACTATGGGTGTGGCTGTTCTGAATTTGACGGTGTCGTGAAGCTTGAGCAGCCTTGCTTGAAGCTTTTCCAGAAGCTTGTGGATCTGTTTGTCGCTCTGTTCTACGTCCTTCAATAATTTTCTACGACAGAAAGGATGACCATTGAAGTTTTTAAAACTGTCGCGAAAATAATTGATGCTAAACTTTCAGCAAAAGCAACCTGACGTAAATTTCTTGCTGCCGACAGGCGGTCAACATCTCCTTCGCCCAGGTAATGTTAGTATGAGTGAAGATACCGAACGGTATTATCGCTTGCATTAAAATGATCTTTTCTACGGCCACGGTGAACTTGTAGATCTTTGACATCAACTGTTCCAGAAATTCCATAATGAAATCGTGAGTCTTCTTAACCGCTTCCTTTAGAATGGTTGGCACTGGAAGAAGGAGTCTCTTTCGTTAACGATTCGTTTCTTTGTGAATAGCATTCATTCATAAAATTGATAAGGGCCCACAATCGTCTATGCCTTCTCCGCCCCGTTGACAATCTCTGTTAAACAAACGTATCCCTGCGACTAAGCACATCAGTTCCATTAGGTGTTCTTCCTTCTCTTGTCTGGACATTTTCACGAATTCTTCCAACTCTGAAGGCTGGAAAACGCTCTGCAGCGCTACTGAGACTTCTCTGAAAAAAGCGAATTACTAATTACTAATTATATATCGTTTTTATAATTTTAAACTTTACAAAAGCCTGCTTTTCTCGATAAATCAATAATAGGAACTGCACCACCGCGTATAGACAATTTGATGTCTTTTACCCAAGTACACGGGATATGGTAGGATTTCCAAGACCGCTCAACACAGTGATGACCACCAACATCTTCTGATACAACTTTTCAGATTTTTGGCTGTTGGAGATTTTCTCAGTTTTGCAAATTTCTGCCACCATGGGCTCCGTTTTCTTATGTAAACGTAGCCTATGCCGCTGAACAATTTCCTCTAAATAAATGTAACGCGTTGATAAAACATTGCATACCGATTAGAAGAAGCATTTAAAATAAATTCCGACCTCTTTCGCGATAATGTTTGAAAAAGTACAATTGATACTTTAGTGTCATTAAACTTGGACTGTCGCGGTTGGTTATTTTTTCTACTATCACTCTTACAATATTATCATTGTGATGGTTGTCGTCCTCTTTCATTTCATAAGCAGGATTCAATTGAAACAAAGTGAACTGTACGATGACGTAAAGAAGAAAGTCATTAGCGATTAACAATCACGTAGGTTAATTTGAATATACCTCTTAAAGTACCTACCAGAAAGGAAACTAAGTCTTTAGTCATAGACACGTTATACTTTTCACACTCGTTTAATATACGCTTTATCAATTCTTTTCGTAAATTTTCCATGGTTAAAATTGTAATATTGTATTTAACAGGGGCCGTTGATATCGTGCCGAAGTTCTGGGCGCACAGTTTGATCGATACTCGTGAACGAGGAAAACCGCAAAATTAGTTGTTAATCTTTAAATATTACTTTCGTACAAGTTCTACATAGAATAATAAATAAAATCACTTAGTTGGGTTAAAAAATCGTAATAGGTGAGGGATACTTCACATCGAATGATTTTTATTTTATTTTAATATTATAGCTTATAAACTTTCGAATTGTTTTCCAATGATAGCAGCTGACCGATTGTTTGTGTTTGTAGAGGTCAAGGAGAAAGAAATCAACGCGACAATGAAGGTTATCGAAGGAAAGAAAAAAAGGAGAAAAGATTAAATAAAAAAGTGCAAAGGGGACAACTAACGCAATTTGAAACGGCGCGCTAGAAGCTCGGCAACGTTCGGGTAAGTTCGAGCGCGGTTCGTTGGCTCGATACGCGGGTCGGGGTAGGAGTCGAGGTAGCATCAGAGGTGTCGCAACAGTCCAAACCGGCGGAGCAGTCTGGTAGGGTGGTCAGTACGGGTTGGTGTGCCCGTCACGAAAGCGGATTCAGCACGGAAGGTAAAAACGTGATAAACAGTTGTCATGACGTTCGCGTGAGACTCGTGTACTGTGAATCACTGCCCCGAGAAACATGCCAAGTGATAATCGGTGCTCGAATTCACGATACATCGTCGGTGGTGTGACGGTGCAGTGCAAATTGGTGCTGGTTTTGGTGCTGCTCGCGATCCTACCTGACGTGTACACCGAAAGCCATGGTGAGTCATTAATTTTTTTCTTCTTTTTCAATAAACGAACACTCGAACGAACGATAGCGCGTACTCTATGTTTTCCTATCGCAAGGTTATGAACCTTCGTTGCGTTTATTTATTTGAAATAGCTCGACGCTTCCGGAAGCTAGACAATGAAGCAGAATTCTTTTTTCTTGATCTACTCTATTGTCACAACTTTGCGTTTACGCTCGATGACTAATTCTCATCGATTAATGCGATCTAGCCTGACATTTACACACTAATTCCGGTTATGCAGGTGCACACGTATACCGCGTTACTCCGATACGTGCGGTTTACGTTCGTCACTCGTGACAAAAGAAATCGAATTGATACATCGAGATTTCTTTCGAGTTTTCGTTTATTATAAAACGTTTGTTCTGATATGAAAACGAACGAGGGGACCTTGCGTGGGCCACGATATATGCGCATCGTTAATCGCGCGTGCTACAACCTTTGGAGTAGCCAAACAATGCAAACCCCGCTTAAACCCTACTGTAACGTCGACTGTATAGTCCCCATCGAAACGACCTATGACTATCAATGCCTCCTATAGTCCTTCGTCATACAAAAGCTGTAATATTTTTATTCGCTCATGATATATTTTCGTGGCGATAACAAAATTATTCGGCTGATAATTGAATTCGTGTCTTTCGTATTTTTTCCCCTAGTAACCGTTAAATTATCAAGAGTCAATTTCACAAAAAATCGTCCAATATGTGTCATCGAGAATTCGTGAAATTTTCTAGATATCACTTCCATTTTTAATTCAATAATTGTTGAATTATTAATGATTCAATTACTAATTACTGAGTAAAGCGTGCCATCGATGGAAATTTATTGCTTACGTTACATCGTATTGAGAACGTTGAAACGAAATACGCGAGAACATCACGAATTTTTCTTCCTATCGCAAGGATGAGTCAAAAATAAAGAGCTTGATCGAAGATACGTAGTGTGCTCTGTTTATGGAAGAATTGATAAAAGACGAACATCGCGTTATCAGTTGAACATTCTCGATCTCGGGTGTACGTATAATATCTTTACTTCGAAGTTCATCACAATTCGTTCATTTCAATTTGACACCTATGTTACTGCTTCCACGTAAACTTCATTCCCCGCGCTCGAAAGTTATAAACTTTAACGTCCAAAGTAAACTAAAGACGATGTTACTACATAGATATTAAGTTTGGCGAGCTATCGACCCGTATGATCGCTTTTTGGCTGAATTCTGTCGCAGCGAAAGGGTTACGGCGAGTAGAAGATCCATTAACGCGTTCGCTGTCATAGTAGCGATATATGTATACGTGGCAAGATAAATTAACCCTTTCGAAAGCAACGGGACGTACTTAGTGCCGCGTTGAATAAATTATTTTATAGGAAAATTGTTTCAAAATGTTCAATCGTTTTTGTAACACGAACTTATTCAACAAATCGGAGTTCGGTTCGATTGATCGATTAATTTCGAAACTGAACTTCGCAGTTTCCTGTTTTTGTTGCAAAAAATTATTCGATTTGGAGGATCAGTCACAGGTGATTGCCGTGTTAAGGGAGTCTTTTTTCGTGCATCGACAAAGAATGGAAAAGGCAATCGGTTATCAACGGCCGGTTTATCGGGATGAATAATTGTCGGGAGACAAAGAAACGTAGAAAATTATACGGAGACGAAAGGAAGCAGCTGAGAAATTTATCTCTATTCGGTGGTCGTGGGGGTGAAACGGGGGAACGAGGGAGGATATGATCGTCTAATGGATCGATGAAGATTTACGAGCGAACCATACGCGTAAATAGGTAATACGCGCGACCGTGTCGACGATTTATGGGTAGCTGGTTTAATCGTTTATCTGGATACGATGGGTCCCCCAAAAAAGGGAAATGAATAATATAGCGTTTAGCGAGTGCATATAATGCATCTTTCGATTCGTACCCGAGTATTTAACTACAATAGCGTTTGCGTTCGTTCGAGTCATCCATTTTTCATTTCCCCTAAAAAGTTATAATCTAAATTAAACCTGAAATTATACAGACGGTTCGTTTAACCCTCCAGACGCATTTTACGACAGGTAATTAGACATAAACGATTAGGCGGCGTGTCGTTGGGCCATTAGGTTTTTCAGATTTTTATAAAGGGAGAAATATGAGGGGTGTATCCTTCGTTTTAATCTCGGTAAGGTTTCTCCACCGAATGATAAGAACATTAGTTCACCGGAAGGCTACGTAGTACATTTTCCAGGACTTTTTCAAGGGGCGGGATTAACCGTGGATCCAACGACCTTAACTCGAAACAAAAACGAGCCCCAGTCGCGATTGTCGAGACCAGGGGATGCTTACACGCTCACAAATGTTATAGCCTTCGAAGCTATCCTAGCAAAACGATACTTCCCGTTTCTTTTCGCCACGAGTGCTTTACAGTTTTGAAAAAAAGGAACAACAACGGCTTAATTATACGCAGAGGCGCGTGATCTCGCGCGGTGCGTTTGTTATTTTTCGCGTCCTTCTTGGAACGCTCGCCGAGAGTCCTTGAAAGTGATCGCTAACGATTCTAACTTTCGTTCGCGAAACGCCATCCTCCCGCTCGGCCGCGCTCCTTTTTTCCTAGATTTTTCTTTTATTCGCGAGATACGAGGGAAATGCAAGGCGTCCCTATCGATTCCGTTTCGCAGACATTGGCGCCCGTTGTTCCAAACGTCGCATTTTTTCCCGTATTTTTCCACGCACCAAGAGCTGGGAGGATGAATGTTTTCTCGAAAGCGGTCTGTTTTACCGAGAAATTATTAAATAGGATCGCGTTTCGAATGAAATAAGCACGGAGCAGCATAATTAATGAACGAGCCATGGAGGAAAGATCGCAAACACCATTATTATTATTATACGTAGTAATAATGTACGGTAGCGAATTGAAAATGAAATATTTCGCTATGACAATTGAATTTGTAAACAATGAATGGAAAGCATCCAGAATAACCAGGTTCCTGTTGATGGATTTATGATGGATTGAAACGCGAAAAATTGATGCGAAAATCCGCTCTCCGCTGCGATATACAGGGCGTTTGATTTCTATCTATCCGCGTCATTATTTTTTAGATTCTTTTCGTTAAGGATAATACGCAGTTTCGTTAAGAAAAGTGGAGCAAGGATCACGTGTTTTCACTCGTAATTAGAGGGAGTATTTTTTTTTTTGCTTGAAATTATATTCCGTAAAATGAATACGTTGCGAGCAAATATTTCGAATATTTATAATTGGACAAGTAGAAATTAATGATTCTCATTAAAGCTCTTTATTCGAATCAAAAGCCTATCGTTGCATGGTAATTTACACCGACTTGAATCACACTCGTATCCAAAGTAATTATTCGCATTCAACGATTTAAATTTATAATTAACGAGCAACATCCGTGCATAATGAAGGATGCATAAACATCCTGTTTGCAGCGGTTATATTATTTCGGTTCTAATCTAGACTAATTAGCTGACCGCGGTTGATAAGTTGCAAAACTATGCACGCCGAGTCGATTTATCGAGGGGGCACGGCCAATTAATCGATGTTTAGATTTGAAATTCGTCGAACATTCTATTTGAGTAAGAAAAACAAATAAAAAAGAAAAAGTGAAAGCTCGTGGGCGACGCGTCCGAGACGTTCGCGTACGCGTGTTTCATTGAGACGAGCACGTTCGAAGACAAACTTGATCGACTCTAATCGATGATTAATCCATCCTCCTCGAAGACGTTGACACGGTCGAGTGGTTCTTCGAACCGACGAGGTGTGTACTCGCTTGCATTCGCTAGAGAGCATCGTTCAACGAGGAAGCTTGATTCATCGTCATTTCCGTTCTTCCTTCGTACCGTGAAAATATTTTCCTTGCCCCTCCTTCATGCTTAACCCTTTTAGTTACGCTCGTTTTTGCTACCGTACCTTCGCTTATCCTTCGCGTATAATAAATCGATTAATGTAATATACAATTTGAGAATTTTCTATTAGTGGTCGTTGTATCGGTTCCCAAGTTTTGTCGGTTTCCATTTTCGTGCACTGTCGGCTATCGTGGGATTTCCTAGGGAAAATTACGTCTTGGGGGACGGAAACCCCATCAGTCGGTTTAATATTCGAGAATTACCACGAGTTAAACCTAGATTAGCTCGGAATTAAGTTAAATGCGACGAGTATTTGGTTTGGTAATTGTATGAAAACGAGTTGGTTAATTAAATAACTAGCAATTTAAAAATACGATATCTAGTAGTAGAAGGTACTCGATTTCTTATTTGATTTTCTACTCAACTCTCGTTTATCCTGGCTGGAAGTCGCTAATTGTCGGCAATTTGTGCTTATCGCTGTACCCAGCAGTGTAAACTTTCCAACGTTTTAGCAACATTGTAAGTGAATTCATTAGAGGTCATAAGACACGAAAATACTAACGCTTGTTCGATAATACCATTCGTAGTAGCTACGTTACCGGAAGAAAGGTAAAATAGGAGAAAACGGGGACGAAAGCGTGACGGATCTATGCTATCCATAATTTTCCTAATAATTATTACAATGCTGGGAATCCGTACGTTCTAAGCATACTCAGTAAAAATAAAAAAAAACACGCTAAGTAATGCACTCAATTTTGTAAGAAAGTAAGTAATACATGATGAAGGAATTTGTTCGCGATTCAAGGAAAGCAATTCTTGGATAGAATTGTTCTATATTTATTTTAAACGAGCTAAAACGATTTCCATCAGCGGCAAGGGTTGCCGCGCCGAGACGCGACGAAACGAGACGCGACGCGACGTTCATTAAGTGGTCGAGCATAATTATAAGCGGCGTCTAACGGGGAAGATCGATTCATCGTGACTTCCGTTTATCGAATGACTCTTCGAGCAACGATTTATAACGCCTCTTGTATCGACGAATCGAGTCTCTCCACGTTTTTTTTTATCATCTTAGAATGTTTAACGCGACGATTAAACAATTGTAGCAACGCGGATAGGGTGTTGGTCAATGAACGTCAACCCAAACCACGATAAAAGCTTCCTTAATCGTTGAACGATTGCGATGTCACTGTTGGTACCGATTACAGATTTCCTGCGAATCAGGGCACACGAATCGTGCGCCTGTCATTCAAGGAAATCGAGACAAGAAAATAAGCCGAACGACATGGGCTGGTATTCGCGAACCATTTACGATTTAAACGATCCTTTCGCTTCCTTCGTACACGTGCGCGTTCCGGCTGAGTCAACGTAACGGAACAACGTGTACTCGAATTTTACAGTTACATCCATGTCTACGTTCAATTTCCTCGCTTCTATTCCTGTATTCGTGTTCTTAATTGAAAATTGCTCGCTACCGATATTACTCCGGTTATCGAGGATATGACCGATTTTCAAATTGAACCTCTCCGCCTACTAACTTACGTCATTCGCGCTTTAATTTTTTTTCTCCGTTCGCTAATTATTCGACGATCTTTTAATAAATTTCGAGCGAATCGTTCGAAGCGGGCACGCGTTAACGATCGCGGAGGATCGTTAGGACGAAAGGTCGGTTGTCGCGAAACGAAAGACTGGGCGGAACGCAAACGATCGACTAGGACTCTTGGCTGGCAGTACACTCTTGATTAAACGTTCCCCGGAGCTGTCTGCGAGTTTGTGACGGGGCGACAATGCGACTGCGAGAAAGGCAATGGAACCTCGCCTCGCCACTTTACATTGTTCTTCATTGTCTGCCCGTTAAAACGAGCCGCCGGGTCGAGATCACCAAGGAGAAGGAGAGGGCGGAGGAAAAAAAAAAACTGTCGCCGCGACGCCGCGTCGTGACGAGGGTGCGACACCCTCTGGACCAACCCTTGCCACCGACCTCTCTCCGGGGGGAGAACGCATTCGTTGTAAATACAAATAAAACCGCGTCGTTCAACGAGCAAACAATCGTTCCCCGAGTCCGCGCGTTTCGGTTTGCCAAGTAGAAAAATTCTTTCCAACCATCTTTTCACTCCCTAAAAATACCTATATTTCTGTCCGTGCCAAAGCGGGCAAATTTTGAATGACGAAAAATAGTTTGTTCGACGTAATCCGACACTAACCTGACCTTAATACGTGGCAAGTTTCTGTCGGTGGGCGAAGTGTACCTTCACCTTGGGCCGAAGTTTGAAAACTTTTCGAGACACGAGTTAAACGAGTTTCCAACCTTTCTGCTACTTCCGCTGCTTCGTTATTGCGAAAGATTCGTTCGATAAATGGATAATTAGCGGCAACGGAAAGCCGATTAATCGAGTCCGATAGTGCATCAAGTTGTCTGACGTTTATCGAGAGACTGGAAACTTCAGAGTTTTCCAATGAACAGCTTCGACTCGTGATAAAACTAATGGCCCGTTTCTTTGTGTTTTATTTCTGCAATTCGAAAGAAGATTTTCCGATATCGTTGAAATAATTCTGCCTCGGTGTCTTTTATTCTTGCTTATCCTTCGAATTCATAATTTTACCTTCAACAAAAATGCTACACTGTTTTTATTATAATATCTTTCTTAGTGAAATTATTTGTAATTAGAATAGGGGACGGATTCTTACGGCACTTAAAGTGTTAATTCCATAAAGCATGAGTTAAACGAGAACGAGGATCGAGGATCGAGGCGACGAAGAGGCTCGTGCCACGTGTGGGTAGAATTTTCTAAACGATACGTGGTTGGTCGTGGGCGAGACTTGTACCAGCCGACGCATCGTTCGCTACATCCGCAGATTATTGCGATTTTGCTGCCTCGAAGAGCCTCTTCGTCTGCTCGAACGCTAGATTTTACCTCTGTTTCCTTATCTTCTCGATGAAAAGAACGTCCATGGTGTTCCCTCGATAGATTCTTTCCCGACCCCGTGTCCCTGTCGTGCTGCGCCAAATGATTTTCGCAATCGTCATAATCGTGTCACGTCCGACGTTTTCAGCTCGATTCAGCCGATCATCCTTCGATCGGTCGACCTTCGAGTTTCCGGCGATGGCCAGTCCTACATTACTTTCATAGATGTGCGATGCCAATGTCGGAATTCATTTCGAACGACTGAACGATCGTGAAGGAGAACGTGAGAGTCTTTACAAGTATGAATTATTAAAGACACAAAAACACTGTTATTCAACGATACGTTACCTTGGCTGGAACGGTTTCGCAGTCTCATTTTTTAAACTCTTTACATCTGTTTACCTTTTTAAAACAAGAATCTGAATGGCATTGGTTTGTGAGATGTAATTCTAGCATTCTTTTGAAAATGAATACACAGTGCAATAAATAATAAAAGAGAGCAGGAAGGGTTAAGTGGTAAAGTTTCGATTCAGAACGGTTGTCTGCGAAGGGGTTGAGGGTATCAATCATACAGAGCGTTAAAATACACGTTGGCCGACGCTCTGCGAGTTAATTTCGTTCCGTAAACGTACGTTTCCTATACGTAATACACGTAGCAACGTTCACCATGACAGACGATCGTAAAGCTTTCCGCTCGGCTCGTGCACTCTCCGGGTTAAAATAAAAATCCAGCTGTAGCATATGGGCGCCACGATCCCGTTTCTAAATTGCCATCAGTTTCACTCCCTCGGTCACCCTTTCTCCAGCTGTCTCGTTTAACTGTAAACCGGGAACGATACCGTTCGATTTAATTATGTAACGAAAGCAACCGTGTAATCGCGATTTTGCCTTTTTCATTTTTCACTCCCAACCTTCAAACGGGACTCGAAAGCGTTCGTCTCGTTTCGTTTTTCTCGGGCTTTTCAAATTTTTCTCTCTCGTCCCGCTCGCCGGTTACCTTCCAAAAGAAATTCGTCCAAGCAAATAACACGAATTACTTCTTTAGAAAAAAGGGGGGAAACTTGGTGATGGCTTCATAGAATGCTTAAATGAACTTGTTTCTTTCGTGGTGTAATTAAAAGAGGGTCAGATGCTAATTACGGCTTAAAAATGAATAATTTTACTGAAGGTGTAAATTTTCGAAAAGGAGAATGAAAAGGAAAACACAGTGTGTAAGAATCGAAGGGGAACGAGGCCAAGCGTGTTGACGGGACGACTGTGTTGGAGACGGTAATCATCGAATCCCCTTAGTTCGCAACGTTCATTGTACTTCCGAGTCTCATTGAAGCCCCGGCTATTTCCGTCGAGGCTTTCCAAACATGCCGACCATTCGAACGAAATTACGCGACGCGTGCCAGCGAATCACCGCCATATGCTCTCGAAATTAAAGCAAACGTGTGCTCGAGCCGTTTGCGAAGTCGATCCTCTGTTGGCCAACTTTGACCCCGCTGTTCGGTTTCGTGTCGGGAGGATAATTGCGGGAGGAGACAATGGGGGCCCACCGGTTCACGAACCGCCTCGTTTCGTGTTTCGTGTTTCGTCGGCTTACCGAATCACCGTTTTACCGATCTGTCACGTACGGTTACAGATGTTTCCGAGCCGAGACGCGTGTCCGCGTCTTGTCACGACCCGTTATTTCGCGCTGCTCGTTACTTGTTGCTCGTCAGACGATCCCGATCGCGAGCAGACACCGCTGATTCGTTAATGCTCCGGGTATAATGGAAGCGGCTCGCCTTTCTCCTTTTCTCATGGCATATCCGATTCTTTTCTTCCGTTCGTCCTTTCACCGAGAGACACGGAATTCTTTTTACCACATCAGCTTAGGAATTAAATTCACTTCGCGTCCAAATTAGTCGAAATTCCTTTCGAAAGAGTAACAGAATCACTTCGGTGGATAATTTCGTTAAGATCGCGAATTCGTTTGCCAGTTCAATCGTTTATATTACGTAAATTTGTCAGCGACCCAGTTAGATCATTTGGCGAACGTGATCTGACGTTGGTAGGACGTGTGAGAAGGCATTGCCTAATGGCAATTCCGTCGTACATATTAGGTTTCCCTAGGGAAAATGCTAACAGAGTGGAGGACCTTCACGATTCCTCATCCACTTGAAAGTAATTGATTTACTCAGTCCATCGTCCGCTTTGCTTCGCTATCGAATCGACAAACTGTCTTTCGAATGAATAACAATTAGTTTTTCCATCCAACATTTCGCCGAAAATGTTCGTTCAACGAAGGACTATAAAAGGGATGGGCAGAGAGGTGTTTTCTCGGTCCACGGTGTCCGATTGAACGGTCGAATCGGACCAGGTCGCCGGAACACATCCAATCTCGGCCAATTATGCAAATCGCCGTGTTACCGTTAAATTGCATCCGCTGAGCGCGACATTAACGTCGAACTTTCCATCGGGAACGCGAAAATTACAGGGACATCGTCCAGCCCTTCCCCCCCCCCCCCCCCTCCGCCCTCTACTCATTTTTCCTCCTGTTTCCGTAGCTTAACGAAAATTAATGTCCTCGAGTCCGCGTTCCAGCTCCGTTTCCGGTCAGGAGAACCAGCGGGTTGTACGTTTTTTCGTTCGACCTATCCTTGTACTTTCTTCTTTCGTAGAATTAAATCTTTTTCAAATTTTCTTCCTGGTTTATTCATTTCGAAGAACCAGGAAGTCTTCTTCGAACTATTACAAGCATCTGGCTGATCGAAAGAGAAATGTTAATCCTGGCATTATCCCGAATAGCGTGATTCGTAAACGCCGTTAAAATGAAAAAAGGTGCATAGCTTCTCGTGGAGGAACACTATGTCGTCATTGCTTTCACGAACACGTACCGATATCAAATCCGTTTGGAAGAGGTTCGCCATTATCCGATTGCAGTTCCCGTTTACCCAACAATCTCGAAAATCGTGGTCGAATCGAGGTGGCTCGTGATCGTTCCGAAAGGATTATTCGCGTTTTGGGCCAGCCAACCCCGGCAGCCGCGACAGATCTTTGTATTTTACGAGGACCTCGCACCCATCGTTCAAACTTTACGAGCCAAACATCGACCCAACTTCCAGGAATTTTTCTACTCGTCCTGCGGATCTATCTTTGTTCCGGTTTTATCGAGCTTTTATTGCCGCGTCGTTGACCGATCTCGCTCTTCGAAAAAAAGACAGTTTCGACGCTTTTCGAGTTGATTCGGGGTTGCAAGGAGGAATCGAGCGTTCGAATATGGATGAAAATCGAATCGGATATCCGACGTCTAAGAAGATTCCTGGAACACTTAGGAAACACTTAGGAATTAGCATTAGTATTCGTTTGTGGTTCACGCGACACCACGTTCCTTTTCGTCCGGCGTGACTAAAGGTATCCACAGGCGGAGTCACGTTGACGTGAATCATCGAACGAGAGGTCACGTTCCTTCTTCCGAGAAGGATTTTACGAGTGTACAAGGATGATAGAGCGAATTAGAGGCTTACCTCGTGAAGGAAACGGCGCGGCGCGGCGCGGCGCGGCGCGGCGCCAGTCACGATATCGACGAGGATGCTTTTTAAAGGTGTACAGAAACCCGTTTCCACGCGACCCCGACCACGCCACACCGCCGCTTAATTAAATCAACTCTGCCTCGATAACGACGTTCGATGCCCGCCTTGAGAGATCTTTGACCCCGCAGGTGATAACGCAATTTCCGGTTGGTCAGCTTCTTCTTTACGCGTACCTGCACTCGAGTATTCCTCCTTCATCTATACGCACTCCTTTTGTTTTATCGAGGCAAATATAATTGTGAAAAATATTTGAAAAAGGAACTAAAGTACAACACCTTTTGTCTAAAAAGTTCGCAATTTAAACTGTGTAGTATTGTCGTATCAAGCATTTGTTGAAATATAACGGTTGAACGATCGGTGTATTATGAAAATTCGACAAGCAAAGTAGTCCGTTACCGACACGTTCCAGTTTTGTTCGTTTTCGACGATAAGCGAAGCGACGCGTACAAACGCGAGCACAGATATTCCCTCGTAAGAATAGTAAGTAGACCATCGAACTGGAACGACGAGACGGGGGTCGATGCATCGTGAACGAACGGCTGCCTTTTCCATGCTTTCGTAGCTAGAAAAGAAGCACCGTGATATGTTTGTTTCTTTAGAGAGTCTAGACCGGTCGACGAAGGGTCGGGGCCCGCCTAAAAATGGAAGCCAGAAACTTTCGGAGGCTAGAGAATGTGTCACCCCGTTTCGAATTCTACGCGGCCGCTCTCGGCTTTTATCGGAACTTTTCGAAACTTTTCCCTCTCGTTTCGCTGCCGAATAAACCGTCCGAAAGGGAATCCGAAAGGGAATCCGAAAGGGAATCCGACAGGGAATCCAGGGACAGGACAGATGTCTCGGAATCTCTGACACGCGCTCAAAGTGACACGCGAGTTGATCCTCCGGTGTGTCCGCTTCTTTCGAAACGTTGCTCGTTCTATCGTAAATCCGGTGCGGTTGGTTTTTACCACCGCTGGAACTTATACAGCGGCGAACCCTCTCTCTCGAAAATATTTCAGAAAGCCTTATATATTATTCGTTTTTCGCAAAAATTACGTGCCACGTATGTATATGAATGTTTTTCATTTTAAACGCTGAACTTTATACTCGGTTTTCCACTTCTTGCTGGCTGCCCGAATCGTTTCGTGGAAACTACCCCACGCGGCCAATTCGCCAGGTATTCGCACCTGGACTCCTTGATCCTTGTCGAAACGCTTAGTTTACCTGGAGCTAGGCTCGGTCACTCGAGACCCATCTGTCGATCTTAATCCGCCCTTGCATTCAGAGAAACGGTTCTCAACCAGAATCTTATTTCGAGAGAAAGCTTGACATTTTGTCCAAGAATCAGTGACAAAGTTTGCCTGAAAATCGATCGAGTTTCACTACGGAGGATGCAAATAATTACACAGACAATATGAATAAAAAAATATTCAAGCCTTTGTACGTTGTAGCTTTTCGTCCCTTTGAATTTCGAACAAAGGAAAATAGCCATTATCGTGGAAAGCACGATGCAGGGATATTTCGGTAGCTGAAGATAGGAAATAATTCTATTACGTATTCAGATGTATGATATGTAAATATACGTATATTTGAAATGTAAAGAAAAGCTATTCCGACGACCCTCCCCGTCCAATTTTCATTCTTTGATGTTGAAACAACGCTGCGTCTCATCATTTTCCATTCGTATGCATTCAATTGCAGGGATTCATCTTTTTTTTTATCTCTCCGCTGCATACGAGGATGCGCTCACCAGTTTCCAGAATTATTCCATGAAAATTTTGTTCGCGCCGCATTCGTCGAGGAATTTTTAACATTCAGCGCTGACTTTCGAACAAAGTTTTAGCATTTATTCGTATCCGATATTATTAATCTCCAGTTCCAAATCCCCGTTATTATTTTTGAATACTTCGCGCCGGTTTACGTGGTCGCAATAAAAATTCGGCTAAATTTCCGACCCGACTCGGTTCTCGGAGCGTGTGCGCGCGCTAGATTGTGGTTTACAATCTAACAAAGTTACGATGGGACAGCGGTGCGGATGACAAACGAGAAATTTCGAAACGCACCTTCACGGAAGTGGATGTCGACGAGGCACATTTCCGTGGCACGAGCGTGACACCCCGACAGCTGTGCAAATTGGGTCATTTTTCTGGAAATCCTATGTTGGTCGCTCGACCTGGCACACCTATAAATCTGCTTCTCTTCGTTGACACGATCGTAAAAATTTTACGATCGCCGCGGCCTTGCTTTTGTCGCGGGCACGGGTCAATTGAATGTACGTACGCTCGCATCTTACTGTATTCGCGATATCGATCATCTCGAAGAACCATGAAAATCGCGTTATCCGATTTTTCTCTCGCTGGCTGAGACAGTAAACTTCGATATAGACGATAAAATAAGATTGACGCATAACAATGGAAAGTAATGCGAGTTATTTCGATGCTTCAAAGTAGTAAGAATTTATGGCTTATCATAACGTACGAATTCTCATCAAAACTGACTATTTATTTTAACGAGGACGATTTTGATTAACTAATTAGAAGCAATTTTGTTGAATATTCGAAAGCGTGACCTATAAAATTTCTTTGATAAGCTCTGAATATTGGTGTCTACTTTCTCGTTGGATTTCGCTAAATTACCCCTCTTTTTTCGAGCAAAATTTAAGCGGACGTAAAGGTACGTTTTTTTTCCAGTCAAGGAGTTAATTAACTCGTCACGCAAAACGAGTCATAATCCCAGCGAGAATCATGGAGTAGACGCGATGATTCATTCCTAGAAGATCACCACTGACTAATTAATATAAAACAACGATTCACGTCCGCTCCTGTACGATTCCAGAATCGTAATTCTGTTTATTTCACGGTGCCGGTTAACTGTACTCGAATTGTGTATTCGTGTTGTGACGCATCGCTGTCTGCCACCGCTCTTAAGGGAAATTAGAATAATTGGAATAATTTCGTTTTAGAAAATTTTGTAGGAGCGAGTTTCGTCGATATTTTTCCCGTGTAACTTTCAATTCGGTGGAATTTTAAGGGAGGAGAAAGAAACGGTAATGGAGGTCTGCCGCTTTTATTCCCTGGAACAGTTCGCCGCCGGTTAAATTGCGAAATTCATTGCGATTGCCGGGCAATGGTTGAACGGAGCTTGTTATCGTTTATAGCTCCGCAAATCAGGCCGATAGTAACGATAATTGAATCGTTTCTTCTCTTCAATTTTGTGCTCTTTTACCAGGATCCTTTCAGCTGTTTCAGTAATCCTCCGTTGAATGCGAATCGTCTTTATTTGCTCCATGATAACAATTAATTAATTTAGCTGTTTCTGCATCGAATTAGAGTTTATCGGGGGTAGATCAAGGAGTGCACTATCAGGGTTTTAAGGTTCAAAGGTCTTGCATTATGATTCATTTTCTTCTATCTTAAAATATACTTTTTTTGTAACGGTTGACAACGCGATATTCGACGACGATTCTTTCGCGTTCCGGAAGCTTTTTCCATTTCGCAAATTCACGTTATCCTACGGTTTTCTCGCCGCCCCCTCGTTATCGCCGAGAACTCGGCATTGGTTTGTCCGTTTTTCCGGAATTTTCACCCTCCTCTCTGCTATCTAACCCGGACACGCTCTGGCCGGCTGAAATAATAGAGGAGAAAAAGAAAAAGGAAGGAATCGTCGGAGGTTCGCAAAGCGGTGAAACGAAAAGTTTCACGACGAGGATCAGAGTTTTTTTTCCACAGAACGGTCTGTGGCGATCTCATCCCCTCCGCGGGATGTAACCGGGATAATTCGACAAAAATCCAAGCGTTGTTAAAGCTTGATCGAAATCGCTCGTTAATCCAGTTTCTCGATTAAACCCGACCGCTTTTTCCTTCGGGAGGAAACGAAAAGTTGTGCCGCGTCGAGAACGTGGAAACTAACCGACAAAAGCGAGCCAATTTTCCCGGAATTAACAACGCTACGATGAATTCCCGATCAGGAAAAACACGAGCACGGGATCGTTGAACTTTTTCAACCACCGATATTCGGTTTCCTTTTCATTTCACCAGAAGATTCAGTAATTCGTCGAGTGATCACGATGAATTCCAATTAAAAATCAAAGCGATATTCGTCCAATTTTTACTCAAAGAGAATCGAATTGGCGACCTAACAAGGTATCCAGGTTGTCGGCTAACGTTCTCGGCTTAATGAGCAGCTATAATAATAATACATATTGCTCAGCGTGGCTTACTTAGGTCGTCAGAGACAGGCCTCGACCGGTGTCCGATGACCACGGTAACCACCATCGTGGATCCCTTTATCCGACACCGTAACGACGTCGTAGCCGCATCGAAGGGCTTCGTGTTTCTTGGTTCGCCCTCGCGAGGGGTTGAACTCTTGTTTGACCCTCGCTCGCGCCAACTTTCATCCGCCTCGCCGACCTCGTCCATCGACGGCTTTCGAAGGGTACTTTCCACGCGATTGGTCTCGGCCGAGCATCGGCCATTCGAACAATAAGACGTCGTTTCCGGCCGTCGATGAAAGAAAACGTAATCCAACGTTCCCGTACCCCGTGTCTTTCATCCAGCCGTCCTATTCAGCCTTTTCGTTTTTTCTCCCTTGTAAAAGAATGACGCGAGCCAGGTAGATTGTACGTGATCGTAGGTTCCCGGAACGGGCACCAGGAACATCCTCCCGAATGTCTGAAACCGTCCACGTGGCAGCCAGGAAGCCTGTCTAAGGATGAGTCGCTTGATAAATTATGTATAAGCCGCGTTGTCACGAATTTCGAGAAAAAGGAAATTGTGGATGGATAGGTAATGCAAAGAGAAGACTTAAGAATTTAAGTAATATTTTATTTTACAGCAGTTCGTAGCACTTGGCTCGATATCATTTTCTAAGGACTTGATTTTTCTACAATTTTGCGTCTTTAGAAAATGATATCGATTACCAGGTCACACCACGAGGAGGTGGCTACGATTGTGACCCGACCTAAAACAAAAGAACCCATTCGCTTAGTACCCACTCACACTTATAAACATCCTACAATCGACTTAACCTAATCTTAAAATTAACTTAATCGGCAAATCCCTCGATGTCCTGTGCGTTCCCTCGATGATCCCACGACGTCCATGCTTAATTTAACTTAACGACTAACTACCTTAAAACTAAATACAAGGTCCCTAACCTGCACTTTCTACTCTAAAACTGTACTCGTCTTATCTCGAAGGATTGCCATCAAAGAAATTTAGAAAAGTGCAAATTGAAATAAAGAAACTTGAAGAGAAATTAAAAGTGAATCTAATCCAGAAAGTAGGAAGAAAAGAACCGCGAGCAAAGCAAAGAAATTCGCTCGAGTCCCAAAGTATCCCCGTGTGCACACGACGTACTCGCGGCCACCCAGCAACCCCAGTGTCAGCACCTTTCACCAACAGTAACCCACCGGAGTTGGCCAGCAAGAGCCAGATCGCGGCTTACGTGAACTTGATCATGACATAGATCAATCAAGGAATCGAGTCGAGCCTGAGCGTACCAGATAGAGGAGAGAGACGTTGCCTGCGAGGGCTGTGACAAGGCTTTCCACTGCCCCCGTTTGAAGGGGGTCTGACCGAAGCGAGCCCCATCACAAACCCCGACCCCAATCGGGTAGTCTGAAACTACCATCGATCAGGGCCGCAGACCCGTCCCGGTTACTATCCAGCACCCTCAAAACTCCCACCCGACCCCAGGCCACAGCACGACTCAACCCCCACTGGCCAACTCAGATGAGATACCAGATGATGAAAGACGGCTTACGATCAACAAGAATTACCGAATGGTCTACCCTCGTGCAGCCGGCTTGCAACGCGAGCGAGTACGCCGCGCCTGACATCGAGGATACCGGACGAAAGCGAATTGTAGGTAAAAATATATGAAATGTAAACTATAAACTAATGCGGAGTGCAAAGGTGGCAAACCTTCGATTCGACAAGTAAAGTTTAGAGTGGAAAGTGCTTACAAACGACACAAATTCTTCATCAGGTAGCAAGCTACCTGATGAAGAACTTGTGCCCCGTGCCCTCCCAACCTCCCACGCACGGTACACGCATTTTGTAATTATATTGGGATAAAGGATTGAGAATGGATAGGTAATGCAAAGAGAAGACTTAAGAATTTAAGTAATATTTTATTTTACAGCAGTTCGTAGCACTTGGCTCGATATCATTTTCTAAAGACTCGATTTTTATAAAATTTCGGTCTTTAGAAAATGATACCGATTACCAGGTCACACCACGGGGAGGTGGCTACGATTGTGACCCGACCTGAAACAAAAAAACCCATTCGCTTAGTACCCACTCACACTTATAAACATCCTACAAAAATCTTAAACTAATCTTAAAACTAACTTAAACGACAAATCCCTCGGTGTCCTGTGCGTTCCCTCGATGATCCCACGACGTCCGTGCTTAACTTTAACTTAACATAACTACCTTAAAACTAATCACAAGGTCCCTACCTGCACTTTCTACTCTAAAACTGTACTTGTCAAATATCGAAGGATTGCCATTAAGGAAGTTTGGAAAAGTGAAACTTGAAATGGAATATCGAAAAGAAGGGAACTTCGAAAAATCAAAGTGAAATAGAGAAATTTTGAAAAGAATATTCAGAAGAAAGTGACTCTAGTCTAGAAAGTAGTGAGAAAAATACCGCGAGCAAAGCAAAGAATTCGCTTTAATCCAAAAGTATCCCCGTGTGCACGCGACGTACTCGCGGCCACCCAACAACCCCAGTGACCAGCATCTTCTACCACCCAGTACCCCACCTAAGAGGACCAACAAGAGTCAGATCGCGGCTTACGTAAACTAGGAATGGAATCAAGCCTGAGGGTACCGACTAGCACAGAATTGAACCATCGTGAAACCTGTTTTGGAACTCGAAACAGCCCCCGTTGAAAGGGGGACTAACAGAGACGAGCCCATCACAGAGACCCCGTGGCCGCTCCCGTAACTAGCCAGTAACCCTCAGGACTCAAAACCACCCCAAGCCCCGCACGACCAACTCCCACTGGTCAACTCAAGTAAGATACCAGATGATGGAAAATGACTTACGATCACCGAGAATTACCGAATGGTCGACGACCCGCGTGCAGCCGGCTTGCAACGCGGGCGAGTACGTCGCGCCTGACATCGAGGATACCGAACGAAAGCGAATTGTAGGTAAAAATATATGAAATGTAAACTATAAACTAAGACGGAGTGCAAAGGTGGCAAGCCTTCGATTCGACAAGTAATGTTTAAAGTAGAAAGTGCTTACAAGTGACACAAGTTCTTCATCAGGTAGCCTGTTACCGGCTACCTGATAAAGAACTTGTGTCCCGTGCCCTCCCATCCTCCCACGCACGGTATACGCACTTTGTAATTTAATATCATATTCTTATTACTAATAGTAATATAAGAGGGAACTTAAAATTTAAAGCTAGCTTAAAGTTAATGGATGTAGGATTTGAGGAAGGGAAAGGAAGGTATTTAAAGTGACAAATAATTTATTGAAATAAAAATATCAGCAACGAAATGAAAGTATAAAAAGTATTTGTTAAAATAAAATCCTGGAAATAGCAAATATAATTAGTGCTGCAACAATCAGAAAACAAATAAATAAGGATTAAATAATGAAATCGTGAAAAACGAAGAATATTAATATGGTAGGATCAGAAAAGCCAATGATAAAATTAAGTGGTAAATGAGATAATAAACTTAAAGAGAAAAAGAAAATCGCGATTCAGTAACGAACGATATTAAACTCGCAAAATGTCGAGCTTAATATTTCACGGTACTATTCGTACCGTTTCAAATAAAATAAAAGGTAGCTGTAAAACATAAAACACAAAAGAAAGCAAAAATTAGCGAGCATAGTGACAATAGAATGACTGTCCATCTTTAGATGGACAATCATTGATAGTTCCCCTCTGGGCTCTTCGGCATATAGCCTCTTCTCTCTTCGGCTAATCAAGCCTCACAAATATCACTCGCGAAATTTTACGATTGCTCGAACACTCTTTAATTTTTGTTAAATAAAACAAGAAGAAACATACAAATGTGAAATGAAATGATTAGATTGGCAACAAGGTTTTGTTCAAATGGAAGGAAATTGATTTGACCAAAAATTATTATACATACTAAGTTAAAGTGAATAATGTAAAAATTGCCAATCTAATAATTCTATTTTCACGACTGTTCCCTTTTTATTTTATTTTCAAAAAGAAAAGAATGTGCAATCGCAAAATATATTTTTACTTCACTGAACACTTCACTGATATACTTGATTTTTGTAATCGGGTCTAGAACCACGACTACGGCTTACAAACTAAGGCTTGGCCTTACGAAAAATCGAAATCAAGAATGTTGAGAATGTAATTTCATTTGCATTTTGATTATTCTTTTCGATTTTTCGTTTAATGCTACCCCAGATACAAACTTCTCATGTATGAAACATGAAAGCTTGCTCTGGCCCTGCCTACTTAAAAACTAAATCACTCATACAGAAGTAAACTACCTGCCTGCCTGATGCTATATTTAAAAATTGTGCAAAAAACAATCACACCAACACACACACTCCACGATTCTCACGCACACCACCCGGGTGCAAAATAGCCTAATCCTAGGGAGAACGTCCCGGGACGTCTCCGACACCCGAGTTCAAATTCACAATCATACTCTAATTAAAAGCATACCTGATTTGCTGAAATCGACTGACAATCGATAGTGAATGCAAAAGTACTTTTCAAGTGCAAAAGTAAATAAATTTTAGCCACGCATATGTATTAAACTACAATTATGCAAGTGACTCTAATAGCTGAGCAAATAATTTTGATTTATTACTTTAGATGGTCTTTAATTCAATTAATCGATACAAATTCCACATCCTAACCACACACACACACACACACATATGGAACTTGTATCGTATTAAATTCACTAATCGATTGTCAATCGCCAAAAAGATTAAACTTAAAACTACACCTTGTCCACCTGCCCTAATTCATTCGTGTACATCTAAGTACACGTATGAACTTCGAGCATAAAAATGGACAAGGCCAGGTGAAATTTCACCTACCGTATGTCTTCATGTTTGCTGAAAATCCTGAGCTAACAAGTATGATTAGTGACAAAGACTCTAATACTTTCTTAATAGAATTGATAGTAAAGTGAATTTAATTTTGAAAATGAAAAACTACTTTAATAGAAGTATACTGAATTTAGAAAGAATTTTGAAAATGAAAAACTACTTTAATAAAAGTATACTGAATTTAGAAAGAATTTAGAAAAGATTTACTAATGCAAGACTCGAAAGTTAATGCAAAAATGACTCTACGTTTAGAAAATGAAAGAAACTTTTCGTAGAAATAAATATGTATCTACAATTCGATATTCGAGAGATTCCAATATCAAAGTAAACGTTCTAACATTAAGTAAAGACATTTTTAATCATTACTTTGATATCGAAATCTACTCCGCGAATTGTTCTCTTGTACGTAAGAAATTTAAAAAGAAAATTGTCAGTGAAATCGGAGGGTCATCCGACTTCTATACAATTATCTATACTTTAAAAGTGATTCTAAACTCGATATACGAATATTAAATACGCGACGTACAAGAAAACCCCTATCCTGAGCTAATACATATGCAAATAGACAAATAGATTTCACGAATATTATTATACAATTGTAGAATAACATTCGTGGTCACTATGCTCGCTCAAAATAAGAAAAATTACAACCAGTTCCCGTGTCGTTTCGGACCTTTCGTCCTACGACATGATGGGAACCGGAGGAACCATAAAGCATGCGACTCACCGATCGTAGATCTCTGCTACTGCACTGCTACTGCACTCAGCAAGTTACTGCTCCAGAATTGACCCAAGACTGCTCCAGAATTGACCCAGGTTTGATCCAAAATTGACCGAAGACTGCTTCAGATTGACCCAAGTTCGATCCAAGATTGTCCCATGGTTACCTCCAGATTGATCCATGATAGACCCAAGATTGACCCATGGTAGACCACCCTTCTGATTTTGAACTTTTTGACATCTCGAACAGGACTGACAGAATTTCACATTCGTCGTGTTTATATAACACTAAGACTTCATGGTTCATTGACTTCATGGTTGACTGACTATCGTTACCGTTTTCTGAAATCACTCATGCATGAGTTTTCTCTTCATATTTCTTAATTTCGCAGTTATTCATTTATTTAATTATTTTATTTATTTAACATTATTATTTTATTACAATTTTGCAAATATTGTTATAATTATTATAATTTTATAGTTTTATATGGAATAATTGTTATGTCTACCAAATTTTACTTTATTTTAAACGATTTTAATTAATTTTCATGTATTTTATAATTATTCATTTGTTAATTGTTATAATTATTGAATATTGTTATTTTTATAATACTTATGGATGGGTGGGTTGTAGATTTTGTTATAATTATTACAATTTTAAGGTCTTTTATTAAATAATTATTACTTTTACAAAATTTTATTTTATTTTAAAGTATTTCATAATTATTAAGATTTCATGGTTCATTGACTTCATGGTCGACTGATTACTGTAACTGATCGCGAAATTACTCATGCATGAGTGACTTCTTCATATTTTTATATTTTGTTTATTAATTAACCCGTTATTTAGCTAATCTGATTTAGTATGTTTATAACTTTTACTTTTATGTTTATTACTTTAAAGTAAACTGAGTTTAAAGTATCAAATTGAAAATAACACAAAGTGATCGACGCTAAGTGATTCCCTGCTCTCTGCTGGGAATTCGGTTAACGAAAAATGGCTCGATTCGTGGATGTGTATGGTCGGCAACGAGGTGGACTTTTCGGAACGAGTCGCCAAAGGGACACCTGTCTGGACAAATATTGGGTTATCTGAAAAATGTGATAACCGTCGATGTTTACTCGCTGTCTGCCGTAAGGTACTCATCTTCGACTATCGATCTCTGATACGGCGATATCCACGCTTTATTTTCCCTTTCTTTTTCCCTGTATTTTTGTTTTACTGATTTTATATCATTAAATGAAATTGGTGATTTCGTCCAAGGTGTTAATAGCTCGTTAACCGATCCTCGATCAATGGCCGGATGCTTAAAGAAGTCTATTAAGAGGGGCTTCCGGTCCAAGGTGTTTCATCGACACTCGAGGGTGTATTCGGTGAACAAGGTTTCATTATCATGCAAATGCGAAGGAGGTGGGGAAGGTATTTTTGCCGTGGGCGCGCGCGTTTCCACGCGAGCGTAATTACGCGCCGCGACTTGTCGCCAAGGGAGCCGGGCAAGAAGCGCGCGGTTTAATTAAAGTCGTTGTAAATAATTGAAGTTTCAGACCGACCGCCACACTGTTCCTCCTTTTCGAAGTTCACGCGAGAGGAGGTAGCTTTCGATGATTAACGCGCGAGTAACGCGGCGGGAGGACTCGCGTTAATTATCTCTTCGGATGCGTGAAAACGCGAAGACGAGACGAGAGTCGCTCGACGAGAAGAGTGGTACACGAGTAGGCTTTAATTCTACCGAGTCTCGTTAAAACGACGTAACGTAATTTCTGCTTCCGATTAATGGACGTCTTCTTCTTCTTCTTCTTCTTCTCCTTCTTTCGTATCAATCGTCGGCCGTCGGTTCGTGAAGGGTTGAAGAGGGTTAACCGTTTGGAATTTCGGGTTATTCGAGTGCACCGTCTCGGAATATTTTTCTTGCGGGAAAAATATGTGCGGTCAGTTGCTAAATATGGCGGCATTTTTATCCGGGGGCTTGTTTCGTCGAACGATTGTCGTCGAAGCAGGTACAGAAAGGGAAATTTATGAAGGAACGTATCGTTTGCTTAGCGAGGCAAAGGAACGGGGAGAAATTGCGGCGTGAGTCAGAGGGTCAGTCGCGGGGGGTAGGTAGATCGATACCCTTAGACACGAAACTTTCGTAGAAAAGTTTCGAGAGCCGGTAAACGATTCTTCGTGAAAACTTAATCTATGTTGTTGTTGCTTTCTAGCCGAAAGTTTGGAGAATCGTAGCAGACGCAGCAACCCTTAACATCGAATTTACCATTTCGTCATTGAATTTTTTTGCATTTAGCGGTCGGAATACATGCATAATTTGATCTTGAAGTGTACGGCAGACACGGTTCGAGTATTTTCGGTGTCTCGTTCGGATGTTTGCTTTCGTACGAAAGAAGAAGGAAAGATGGGACGGAGGGTGAAGGAAGGAAGGAAGGAAGGAAGGAAGGAAGGAAGGAAGGAAGGAAGGGGACTCGGAAGAAAACGGGTGGTTTTCGAGGAGATCGATATAGGAGCGTGGTCGAGCGTCGGAGTCGCGTTCCGGTCGATTCGGATCCCCAAAATTGTCGGCGGCGCCGTTAGGGTCAGTCCCCATTCGGTAACCTCGGAGCTTCCACGAAGTGTAACACGCCAGGCCGTGCATCGACACGCGAAAGAGGAGAACCGCCTCGAAACGAGCGAGGGAGCGAAACAGAGGGATCCGAAAGTGTGTGTGTGTGTGCCTGCGCTCGTGTTGGCGTAGGTGTGCGTGAAAGTGCGTGCCCGCACGTACACCATCGCGCTTTATATTGGGCGTGTGTCATCGCCCCGCTCTCGCTCGCTACTACGCGTCCTGAACGCATAAGGGCTCTCTCGACAATCTTGCTGCGCTTTTCCTTCGTTTTTGCTAATTACCTTCCCTCTTCTTCTTTTTTTTTCAACCGTCCTTGCAAACCGCTTCTTACTTTGGCGAACGGGCAAAGAGGAGGTTTAAACCGTTCGCCCGGCGGGGACGTTCGCGAATAAGGGTTGTTCCCTCTTGCGTGCTCGTTTTTTCCCTTTTAACGCTTCAAGTGCGGTGATAAGGTCGTAGAAAATCCTTTGAATTCGTAATTCTATTTCCGACAAACATGTTGAGCTGTCCCAACGCGAAATTGGGAAACGTGTATACCACAATGTTGCGATTGTTAATCCTTTACGTTATATCTTCTGATAAAGATATTCTTGAACAAATTTTCTAAAGCCACTGTAGGCCAAACGAAACAGAAAATAGGGAAGAACGGTTCGAACCGTGAATGTTTTTTTCCCCCTCCGTGGAAATTGCTTCCCTTTTCCAATCTTTTCGCGGCGAATATCCGACAAAAGGAAAAGAAAAGATTCGAACGCGTTATTAAAACGGGCTGTCGACTACCGAAACGAAAGGATACGGTGCGGTGGTCGCGGAATCGATATGATCGCCGGGCGAAATCGAAAATAATTAGGCCGTGGCTCGAGAAGCAACCGTTTTCTCCTCTATCGTTATCGAAAATCCATTATTCAAACCGGGAAGCATCGCGTTTCTCTTGCCGTTTTAATGGTCACCAACCGCATCCTTGAAACTTTACCGTGTTTCATCTACAGTCATCCTCTATCAACGTCTCCAGACTTAACGACGCCTAATCACCGTCACGATTAATCGCCTCGTGTTGCTCGACGTCCCAGAGTATCGGCACGCTTCTGTCGCTCGATTGTTTCACAATGAAACCGTAGCTGATTTCGGAGGGAGAGGAATAATTGTCGAGGGGTCCGATGCAAGAGGGAGGCCCTGCCGTAATAGCAACGTTACAGCATAAACGATGGGTCCATTAGTCGTAAGCTGGTTTAAAATTATCGTGACTTATTCATTCCTGAATTACTCGGATTCCTGCCTCGGTTTTGTCGTTCTAATATTAATTACCCGATCGAACAGAGAGCAGCGTATCGATAACATAGTTCGAAACGAAAGAAAATTATCGGGTCCGCAACTGGAGCATCGAAAGCTTTGAATAATTCCAGTGGTAAGTGAATCTCGCGAAGCAAGGAATTTCTGACCAGGGCGAGCCGCGGGTTAATCGACTGTTTGCAATCGAAATATCGATCCCAGAGGGTATCGTTACTCGATGAGAATATCAACTCTCCTCGCAGAAGTTTGTACGAGGTCGCGGAGAGAACATCGTACGCCGACACGGCACTCCACCCGAGCTATAGACGCTTTCGAATTAATTGCGACGTGAATGAAGCAAGTCGGGCTCGGCGAATGGACCAATCAGAGCTTCATTTCTGCACTGCTTCACCGATCCCCGTCCGTGCTCGTTAGTCAATTAAACTTCGTAATTATAGTCGTAACGGGAGGAGAGGGGAGGCTTTCAGGCAGACGGGTACAAGCATCTGACACGCATGACTCACGACGGATGTTGCCAACTCCTCGATACTTTTATCTATGAAAAACGCTCGATTCTTCTTCGTCAATCGAATTACGGGCACTTTGTTCTGTCAACATTTTTAGCCCATTCTACTCGCTTGGTTTAACAACGGGTATGAACTTCAGTCCCGAATATTTATAGAAAAAATTTAAAATTTTAATCATCTGTGATCCACCTGGTGATAAGTAAACACAATCTTCCACTATAAATAACGTGGGTACACTTGTGTATTAAGATCTTTAATTGGAATTAATCCAAATCGGCGCAAATGACGAATCGATTCGTGATTATTGAGCATCAGACATTGATAAACACGATAAGAGGGCAGTGTCGCGCGCATTAAATCCCTCGTGTCTGCTTTTCGCGATAACGAGCATTCATTCAATAAATCTTGGATTTATTGATATCGCTTATCGGTGCACAGGCAATGAATGAAAAAAATATCACCTACACGCATTGTCGCTTTATTGCCTTTCGTTAATCAATCCTTCATACTTTTTCAATGAAATGAAACGTTCTACGTTCTAAAATATTTGTAATTCGATTCGATATTTTTGATGACCAGCAGACAAGTAATTTAAGTAAAATTTCATGAAATCTTTCGGTGTTGCATATGCGCAGGGGTTAATTTTCTTTCATCCAGTAGTGAGAGTTAATCAGATTCCGAGGTTTAAAAGCGTTTTATTGGCCGAATGAAAGGGATTAAAGCTCCAACTGTGAATCAAGATCCCATCTAAAGAATTAGAGTCGGCTAATCGTGGCTCGGCTTCCCGCATCGAATTTCACGATTCTATTTCTCTGGCAACCGCCAGTATTCCCGAGGATTCCTCATCGCGCTCGAGCGTACGAAATCGATTTATCCCCGGAACTTCCGTGAATCTTCGATTCAACCCCGTTGTCTTATCCGTCGCGAGAATTTCAATGCTCGAAAAACAGAGAGGCCGCCGTCGATATTTCTGATGCTCCACGGGACCAGACCATACCACGGACTCTGTGTTTTCCGATCCCAGAAATAACGTCCCGTTTCTCCCTTCTTCTTCTTCTTCTTTTCTTTTTTTTATTCCTCTTCTTTCGTCGTATTTCCGTGCCGGCTTCTGGTTCCCGTTAATCCTCGCTTTCCATCGGGAGGAAACGGATTTCTTAATGAGACGAATGAAATAATAAAGAGGGGAACTGTCTCGAAACGCGGATCTTCTCGTAAGACTCGTATAAAAGGATTTCCTGTGAATTTTAAAGAATTTTCGAATTTTAATCGTTTAACTTCCAGTAGTAAAATATAATGTTTCAAAATTATTCGAAGCTTCCAGATTATTGAATATGTAACAGGAGGTTTGAAATTTCTATTTTTGAAGATTTTACCGTACAATTATTTATTTATGAAATTTCGAATTAAAATGAATAAAATTTCAAGTTCCTAAGTTGCGATTACACATTTTCCATTCTCGACGCATACCTCATTGAATTTCAAAGGGTTGAGAGTTTGGGCAGCGGTTATACCGATGGCTATCTATTATCATTTGCTGGTGGCAAAGGTTAAACGTATCAGCGTCTACCCGTGATTGCCAATAGTTATCAATCACGGTCGATACTTGGACGGTTGTGTACAAACGTAATATTGATCGAGAGCTAACATGCCTACACTAAGGATACATTCAACTTGACGAGCTTGTAACAATTTGAAAATAATATCTGCATCATCCACTGGAAAATTGTTGAGTTCTTTAATAGAAAAAAGTCACAAGGTACTTGGTTACATTGGATTTTTAAGAAGTACTTCGTCGTTTACTTTTCTAAACACGATAAATTCGGATTTTGCAAAGGGTTAACAACGAATAACTTTGAGATTACGTACACGCGAAAAACGTTTGACAAGAAATACCGTAATCCCGCAAGAAGATTACTCTGAGCTCGTTTCGGCTCCTTCTCGCATGTTTCCCGTTTGTAAAGCGGATTTGCATTCTTCGACGGACGTTGAAATCCACTTCTGTCGCGAATTCTCCGATCCGGCTCGAAAAACGGAACGGAATTCAAGTTCGTCCGAGAACCAGAAGCGTGGTTCAGGAAAAGCGTGGGTAGTCTATCCTCTTGGTTATCACCTTCTCGTCGACGTTATCTGCCTCGCCGTGGATAACGTATCTTCTTCATTCACCGTGTGTTCGTTTGTGCCGGCGACCGGCACTTCCGGTTTACGAGCTCTTCCTTTCGTTGTTAAAACCGCGAGAGGCTCGATGCTACGGGATGCTACGCTACGGAACGTTCCAAAGGGAGATCTTTATCAATTTTCACACTTCTTGCTGCTTGTCGTCTATTAATTTATTGTTAAATTAAATCAGAATGGTATTTGCTTCGTTGAAAGTTTATTTCTTATTAACAGAGTTACAAATTCCAATGGATTTAAACTGAAAAATTGAATTTCTGAGATTTCAGAGCATTCTCTCGTCGTGCATACGAATGTCTTTCGTTTAAACATAAGTACCGCGGTATGCGGCTTGTGGGTCACGATCGACTCGGTTTCGCGGTTCGAGGGTTGATCGATCCTCGATAGAACGGCTGGTGATCAGGTTGCAGGGTCGTTGAACGGACCAGTTTGTCGAATCTTCTCAGGGTTGGCGGGTTATTTCCCGCGGGTCAGGCGTTCGAGGCTACGGGAACACATGTGAAATCGGGGTAAACGGCATGGGAACACCAACGGCAGATCCGCCTTCGCATATGCCTCGGCTCACGCACGCACCCGTGTACATACGCGCGTTCTACACCGAATTAACGGCGACCTAATTGACCGTCGCTAATTCCCTCGTCCTCGACGCTTCCCCTCCCCTCCTTGCCTCCCCTCGCAATCGTGTTTCGCGATGGACGTCGTTAACACCGACAGCGCTTCTCAAATTTTTCCCCGCTCGATGTTAAAGTTCGCAATTTCATGACATAAATGATTTGATGGTTTAATGACTAATGAAAATGACCACATGGACGGTTCATTGATATTCTTATCGCAGAATGGATGCCCGCCAGTTAGAGAAAACAATGATCCATTTCGAAATGTGCGCAGCCTGACTCAAGTCTATGACACAGAAGTATCGTCAAGTGGCACTTATTCTATACCAGTTCAAAGCTTAAAGTTTACTGAAAATGGCTACGTAAATGGCTCATCGATATTCTCAACACGAAGTGGCCGACTCCTCCTAGAACTTGAATATTAGCTGATTGTTCGTTCCAATAAAGAATCACTCTACTTATGGTAAGGATATTGACGAATTGATTACACAGTCATTTTTCTCAAACTTTAAACTACAAATTGATGTGCCGTGTGTCATATCTAAAATTTCACCAATTTTCTAATCATTTTTTAAATCTATCCTTGGGATTATTTAATCGTATCGTCATTCGTACACTTTCACGATGTACGCTAATTAATATTACGTATAAAAATCGTTCCTTTCTACGAATGTCCTGTTTTGTTCGGTGTTGACATTGCATTGTTCGCTGTATGGCGCGACAAGCTAGTTAATTATCGATCCATTTGTAAGCATCGTCGGGTTCGAATTGCGTTTCAAGATGTTACGTTGTACGACAACAGCAAGCAAGCAGAGATGGGTGCAACAGCCGTGGGCGAATTTCCACAAAAAACACTGGAATCGCTGTTCACCGGATAGGAATACATCGGTGAAAAGTACTCAAGATGGATCGTTATGGCTTTTCCATACATTATTTATTCGTGACAATTTATGGCATTAGATTGGCAATTAAAAAATTTCTCTGGTGTAGAGATAAAAATACGAGCACTGATGCCGCCGCCGCGGCATCCTGTGAATATTAACGGTCACGACCGCTTACGAGTGGCTGGAAGAAAGGAAACTCGGAGGTGTTTGCGTCAAGGGATACGGTTGATCGTTTGGCCCACCGAATCGAGCCTACATTTGGCCAACCTTTTTGCAAGACCGCGTTTTTTCCATTACTCTTGACGTCAATCTCCGTTCCCATAAAGCGGTGCACATGTGCTCGCGTTTCGTCGGTTCCGTTCGCGGCATCGCGTCACCAAATCTCACGATAACCTATGATTTATGGGTTTGCTCGAAAATTTAGAATACCGTTATCTTAACGATTCGGTGGCCAACTGTTCTAAGAACGAAAAATTCCGAAGAATTAACAACGTTATGTAAGCAAAATTGAATACGATCAACGGTGAGGCATAGACGTTGCACAGAAACGGTTTCTTTCGGCTTTCCCCGCTTCCTTTGCCTTTCTAAACACCGAGGATCGCCGCCAGGCAAAACGCAAGCGTGAAATACACCGGCAAACGCGTTAGACAATAATTGCGGTTCATTTGATACCTACGCTGAAAACAGCCCACGCCCCAACGTGTATCCGACAGAATGACGAATCGCGAGCCAAGCCCTTTTCTATTTAACACGACCGTCCACCCGCTCCCAACAACAATGCTGCACAATACCGTGCCTCGATCAATTACAAGAAAAAGATGCGACAAGACAGAATGTTTCTTAATCTTTACGATGTTTAACCTGCAAGAACGTTGCGGCGTGATTACAAATAAATATCGGTGGATTTGGCGAAAATTTGACCGCGCTTTCATTATCGAAAGCACAAAGAGGTAACCATGAACGAGCTACCGGCGATCGATCGTACCGGAAACGAAGGGCAAAGTTGGTCGAGAAAATTGGACTAGAGAGAGAGAGACCCTCGAGGCAAAGAGCTTGCTCTCATTGTTCAATTCGATGTCAAGGACTTGGCCCGATGTAATTAGGGAAACGCCTTGGGTTCTGTTGCGCTGGACACAAATTTTCGGGACAAAAGGGGCTATACCCGCGGGGACTTTTATCAGTTGCGACCGAGATACAACTCTCTGTCCATACTTCAGCGAAAGACACGAATGTTCTTTTAAGTTGAGCATCCGACTCGTTAAAACATTCGCCTCGCAAACGGACAAAGGATAAACGATATTTCACTAATGATTTCCGGTGGTTGTCTCTGTTGCAGGACCGTCCCCAGATTTCAGCAGGCACACACTGGTCAAGCCGCGAGTATATCACGGAAGGACTAAGCGACAGATCTCGTCCACCAAAGAAAACGTGAGTAACTTTACTTAATCAAGTATAAACGGATTGAAATAATCGAATTTCGATGGTTGTTCAGCAATATTAGTAGTGATGTTTCTAATGAATCGTTGTTCCGTCGTTTACGCGTTACAAATACGTTTGTTCGATTTGTTTCCGCCGAACGAGAACTGTAACTAGTTTAGCCGTGAGCATAGTGTTATTCGATTACTCGACACGTACTAGCACGGTGTCTAGTCGCGTGTACGCAAGCAGACTTGGAATGTCTGAGCGCTGATAGTCGACGGACGGGGTGCAACGATTTCGATGCAAATGCAGCGTCGCGACGCGAATGCGGAATCCCGGATAGCTCGCGAGAGAAATTTCCTTCGATAAGGTGGAACGTGGGGGCTAAAAACGAGCGTTTCCATCGCGAACCGCATGGAACGCGTTACGATCCTTACCCTTTCACGCGCGCCGTCTCGCCTCGTCGAAGGCAGATGCGTCGAACCCGCGTTTTGTTAGCCGAGCTATTTATAAACCGATGAATCCTCTTAACCGCTGTACAAGTTTTAAAATTAAACAAACGAAACCGAGTCGCGTTGTTGGTTCGATATTTCTGTCGAGAAACTATGCCGAGAAATTACGATCGACCCTTGACGGTGACCAAGGGTAACCGTACGCCCTCGTTAACTTCAAAGAACAATTTATTTCCCGCAGTTTGAATAATTTGGACGATTTGAATTTCGAATTCTATGAATTGCCAAAGTGCGAAAGCGTTTCGGAGGTGCAGAAACGCGACAAGCGGAAATATATCGCGGTGGGTAACAATGTTCGAACAATCGACTATTTATTTATCCCGTCAGTGTATGCTAATGTTACTGTACCGCTTGTAAACAGCAGCGTAGCGTGAACACGCGTGCAAGTAGCTCTCCGTCGCTACTAGAGCGTCGGTCAAACTTTGCTCCACGCTTTCATTGGACGTGTTTACCGTAGACCTCGACGTGCTTTCCGATCCGGTGCACGTGGATAGACCGTACACCGACAGCCAACTTCCACCTACTACCCTTCTCCTACCTTAATGTCACGTACCAACGCGGTTTTCCGATTTTCAACCGTACCAGAAGACTTTTCATTCATTTCTTATTAACCGACCCTCCATGTTCTTGGATCGCACCAATTACCCCGATAAAAAATAACAAACCTGCATTCTAATTGTAGGAATACCAATACAATTAAATCGTTAACGGGAGAGCCTGTGTTTTTACCCTGGAATCAACAGAGGGAAACTTTTATCGAGAAGCATTAGCCGCGTTTCATCGTATCGGTCAACGATTCGAACCGCTTCGAAGTTCAGTTGTTTTGTCAAACAAATCCAAGACAAGTGGAAATTGAAAAGGAAAGGTTTCTCGATACGATGCACGAACAATTTAAAGCCCGGCCGGCGTTCTCGGGACACGAACGAACGAAGTAAGGCAATTGACCTCGTTTCACGTTATCAGAGGGAAGAATGAACGCTATCAGTGCGTCTGTCCATGGCGACGAATCTAATTTCCTGCTACGTAGGGTCGGTTACCGTGTGTCGCAATTCACAGCTGATCTCTCGACGGATCATGAACATTTTTATTTTTCATTACATGATTAAACTTACATTTTACTAAAAAAAAAAAAAAAAAGATAGCGTTCAATTTTCCAAACGTTCATCTCGTGAGGAAAACGAAGTCGAACCGTGTCCCCCCGAAGGATAGTTTTTGAAACGGTCGTATCGTAAGCTGGTCTAAATTGGACGCGTTTAACGCGGCTCATCGTGAACACAGCGAGCGTTCCGAGGCGGAACGCGTGCAGGATGTGTATGCTCGCGATACAGAGCAACTGCACCGTTTCCCTTTGTGGCCGGAAACTTGCTAGCCGGATAAAAGGAACACCCTGCACAACAATCTCTTTACCTCGATTTTCCTCTCTATCTCCCCCTCGTCTATTTTCCCATCGTTGCTTCTCCTTCCGACTGTCTATGTACACTCTCTGTTACATCGTCAACGAGCAGTTTGAAGTTGCTGCACGGATAAACCGTGGCCAAACAACGTCCAGGGTTTATCGGGGAACACGTACACCCCCTTTGGATCGCCTTATTTGACCAGGAACGCGGTTTACCCCCCTTTTCGCTTCGCTTTACCTTCGTTTTCTATCCAGAAACGCTTGAACAAACTGCTTTTTTAATCCCTCGCGAGGTACCAGGATTAAACGATTAAATCTTTGGGTCCAGAACTTCTGAATCCTTAACTACCATAGTTTGGAAAATTAAAATGAAATCCTCGACTCTTTTACCGCTTTGTTTGATTTTTTAATTTACACTCTCGCATTTTGTCACATACGTGGTAACACAAGGCAAAGAGTTGAACGTGAATTTGTCTATTTTCTGTCGTTCATCGTCGATGGCGGATAGCGTTAATCGTTTCCAGAAGCAACGTACGTTCTCCTTTGTCCGTATGAAAAGCGTCTAGGACACGAAATGTACGGTCGTTTCTAGCATCTCGAGGTATAGTCGAGCTAGAAACCGAGCGAAGATTAAAAGATGCCTTTCATCCTGTACGCCACAGGCCACAAAGAGCCCCTGTGTACGTTGCGTACATTGTGCTTGGCTCACCGCTAGCTCGTTAACTGCCACGAATTTCCAAGAAAATCCGTCACTGAAGAATAATTAACGGGTCCCTACCGTGGCTCACCGACGTAACAATTATCACCGACCATTGATCGCGATTCGTTCGATATCGACGCCCCTTGATTCTTCTCCTATCCAATTTGTAAGCTCATTCGATCACGAACGAATTCTGCTAACACTGTAATTACCGAAAATTAATTGGACTTACTTTTGGACAGTGTTTTAAAACTGAAGAGAAAGTAAATATATTTTTCGATTGATCTTAGGAAGTAAGGATCTAAATTGTCGTGAACGTAGGTCTGGAAACGTTTGAAAGTTTGTTTGGAACGATAACCTTGCGCGCGATTAGTTTCGTATCACTCTTGCGGGCAGGATGGGTTTCCCTGAGTCGCAGATTTCAGATATTCCGAGCACGCGAATCGGATGCGGTCAGGATCGACGATAGATGGATCGAGGGATTCTATCATCGTCCTCGGACAGCCAGCAATCGAAATCTGGCCGATTGCCAATCCAGGAAACGCTTCTCGATATTCCAGTTGCCGTTACATCGTGACCCGCGTTCATTCCGTGTCGATATCCAGGGGAACAAATGTAACCAGGGGTCAGGGTATCTCCTCCTACCACCTCCCTCCTTTCAACCAGCGAATCATGCAGCAAACCTGACAATACCCGAAAATTCATTGTTCTTTCATCGTTTCGACCAGTTAACCAAAATTCTTTTTTAGAAGTGCTGGTAGAATCTAGTCTATTTTTACAAATTTGAAATTTAATTAAATAGTTTATGATTTCATCTCATCAAAAGCTGTGCTGTTTCTTCTTTTTTCCCCTCTATGGTGATAGAAGAATTTCTGGAGGGTTGGCTGCGAAATTCGGTTAATAGGAGCACGGTGATACGAGGGGTAAAAAGGCTCGTTCCCTATGGGGGAAACGCAGCATGAAACGGGCCTGTTAAAACGGGAGATCTCGAGGAAACTCCCATAAGAGTCATCCTAGTGTCCCATTTGCCGCACTCACCGCCAAACCATTTTCACGAAACTTCTCTGTTTCCATAGAAACATATATTCCTACATGTTGTCCTCCGCCGATGATCTACTTTTCTGATCAACGACTCATGAATTCGATAGATTTTCGATTAGTTCTTTGGTGTATCTTCAACAGTGCCGAGTCGATAAATATTTTACGCAAACGAATATCTTGCACTTTGAATATCTTTTCTTTTTCTCGAGAGCTATCGTCATCCTCGTACAAAAACCTTTGGATTAGGACTTTTTGACCCTCCGACGAAGGCGGAACTTTGTTCCTTTGGGGTTGTTTCCCGCTCGGAGCGAAACGGGACGCGCGTAACCCGTATGAATTAAACATAGGGTGGATCCGAGGGAGCCGAGGGTGGTCGTTCAAACGAGATTCGTAAATTCATTTGGCTGGTCGGCACGCGTTTGAAGGAAAAACGAGAAAGAAATGAAATTCGATCTACCCCGAACGGAGAGAGTATAAATTTCTAAACGAATCGACTTTCCGGCCTCGCGAGTTGGTTTCGCGTGGAAAAATGCAGCCTGAAAATTCGATCAACTTCGATGCAACGCTGGAAAGCGTGCTCGATCTCCCTTCTCAAAATAATTAGAAAGCGAACTGCAACGCAAACGAGCCGTGGATAATCACTGACATGTCATCATATGGTTTGCTTGCGAAGGTGCGATCAGAAAGTTCGCATAATGTTTATTATTCAAAGTAATCCGATTTTTTTTTCTCGAAAGCTTACAGATATTGTAATTCAGAAATTCTGATAGTTTAATAAAATTTTTGTATACGCACATCTACTCGAGGGTAAAAATCACGCTAGAAACTGTCAATAGCGCTTCTTGCGAGTGAATCACAAGGATCCTAGCTCGAGGTATTGAATAAACGCGTACCTTAGGGGATTTTGATTTCTTTTCTTTTATCTCGAAGCGACTCCGGCGATGTTGAGTACAACAGGTGCATGCTATATCGGAATTTGGAAATAGATTTACGACGTCGATGCAACTTTACGTTCTCTGAGTGTTTTTTTCTGCACTTCCATTTTCAGGATGTCGAACACGCGGACGTGTTAACGGTGGGCTTCGAGCTGGACGGGGTGAAACGCGTGCTGGATCTCAGGTTGAACACCGATCTGCTTCCCGTTGGCTATCGACAACTTCATCAGCATCGTGGCGCCTACAAAGAGCACACCCCGTCGAAAAATGTAAGTACCGTATTGCTTTACATTCATCCTACGTGTTTGCAATTTCCAAGCAGTTTGATCCAGCAGTTTCAATTTTGATCCGCTGCAAAGCAACGTTTAATTAAAAATTCCTCTATCGCGCGAGTCAGTTTTTCATAAACTAATATCAAAACTATGAAATAAATCGGTAGCCTCCTCTTCTCTGACAGTAAAAAATCCAGAACGAAGCTTATGAAAATAATGAATAATGCAAAGAATGAAATGAATAAATCTGCGCGCGGAGTAGGTGTATAGATTGGTCACAGGTACGTATATGTAGGTGGAAAGAAGGCCAGAATCGATACGGGTGACTCAGTATCCGACCGTGCGTTCCCAGGACATGGTAGTATGTATAAACGGACATGGACGTTTCGAGAGTATCGATCACTCTTAAATAACGTTTACCAGTAGCGTGTACGGCATACCCGAGAGCCGGACGTCGGTTACGCTTCACCTTTGGTTAACCGTTCCCTGTTTTCGACCAACCTTCGCAACGGACGATCGTTTTTTACCCGACAGATCACGGCTCGCGGTTCAGGGTCTCCGGGAAATCGATCAAACAGTCTCTTTTTCTATAATTCACCAGGCCAGTACCTCTATTGCCATTATGTGCCATTTCTTTATTTTTTTTCTTTAAATGTTCAGTTCTCTTTATATAAAAAAATATCACAAGATTAGCAACACGCGATTTGTAAGAAGAAAAAGAATGAAATCACGAGGGTCTCTCGACAGAATTATCTATTTCCTTCCGCTCTGGCAACAATTCATACGTATCTCTTCGCGAATCTCGCGTTTTCATGAATCACGCGAGAAGAATAACAAGTTTTCCATGAGGCGGGCAAAGAAAGAAAGAAATACGGGTTGTCCAGGTTTTTCTCGTCGCCGCGCCGGTTCGAACATCCGACCATTGATATCAATTTTTGCGAGTCGCGTTATTTACGGTTAATGGACGCGCATAAAACATCGGGGCCGGGACGTGGTTTTCATCGGTCGGCGGCAGCCAGAACCGGGGAGAGTCCGTTGCGACCCGGTGTCGTTGGCTTCCACATTTTACGCAATTGAAATAAATGAATTGGCCACGTCCAGTTGCCGTGTCTCTGGCCTCTTTCTCTCGTGCAGTTTATCCGGTCTCTCGGCTCGGAGAGAGCGGACGAGCTAATTTTGGTCGTTTTAAACGAGACAAATTCTGCGAATCTAACCGGTCATAATAGAATGCCACTCGGAGCTTTCGTACACAAAACGAGAGTAATTACCGTCATTTGTTCTCCTCTGTCTGCCTCTCCGTGTCTCTTCGCGATCCTGACGAATGGAACTCTTCGTCAATATTGCTTTCCTGCCTTAAAATATTTTTTTTTTTTTTCCCCCCATTTATCTTGAAAATGTTAAGATCGTGTCGCGGGATAACCGGTTTTCTCGCGTTTTCGCGATGACGTTTGCGCTTCGGATCCTTTGGTCGGCGAAAAGGAGCAAAAGGAAGAGGAAAAAGCGAGCGGACTCTGGCCCAGCCGAATCTGGGCCAACTATATTTGTAGCGGGTCGAATGTACGAGCGAATGGTGCTTACGCGTCCGGAGAATTCAGGATAAGTCGTGGAAAATTCATTCTCGGATTTCGTCGCCGGCCAACCACCGTTTATCCTTCGCGCCGTTAAAATACCGGCTAATAAAAAAGCTCCAGAAAGCTTCTTTCTATTTGATCGTCGCGCGTATTATGAACGACCAAGAGGAATAAAGAATTTGCTCACGATTCATTTTCGACAGTGTAAAGAGAGAATGTTTTTGACATTTCTAGGAACTGTGTCATTATCAAGGTAGCGTACGAGACGTTCCCGACTCCTGGGTGGCGGTGTCCACCTGCAAAGGATTGAGAGGCGTCGTCTTCGACGGCGAGAATCTTCATCATATTCACCCGGAGAAAGAATCCTTGGACTCGGATCATTACGTCTACAAGCACAGCGATCTCGTCGCTAATCACACTTGCGGTAATTACTTCAAGATTGCTCGATTAGATATCCGAGGATTCCAAAATAATTTCCAAGTATTTAATCGCTGAATAATCAGAAAAGTTCTCCTCGGTTCCAAAGTGATTTTAAAAGTAATTACAAACACTCGAAATTCGTATATATCAAATGGAAAAATCCCAAGTATTCCAGAGTAATTTTAAAACTAATTCTAAAGCTGTCCCAAAAGTAATCGAAACAAGAATTTGAAATCCATACGATTTTTAGTTGTGGAATCCAAGCCGATCCCAATGTAATCCCGAAACTCCCAGATTACCGTGTCCCAAGGATACCCAAGAGTGAAATTTACGATCCTGGTGTCATCTAGGTTTATCGATGAACTCGATCCAATCCATAAGCAGCGTCCATCTGCGGGCTTATCGTGGTCCCCAGCGAGATACGGTAGATCGGTTCGGTTTCCAGAGCCGCTGTTACCCTTGTCCCTTGTAACACGCACTCTCGTCGCTCCTTTCCCGGACTGGAAGACCTGTCCCGTGGTGGACACTGGTCTCTCCTTAACGGTCTTAACGAATGTGGGAGCAAGATTCAGCCGGCTCCCACCGACTCTTTGTCCTTAACTTTACCGAGAATCCCGGCCGACGATCATCCTGGCTTTGTTTTTTGTTCCCGGCACAGGTTACCGAGGAACGCCGCACCATGTTCTCGACCGTGAACATCGCAGAAATGTCAACAGAGCCACCAGGGTACGTACCCATCGATTATTCTTTTTATCCGTTCGACCTTTCTTCGGATTATGAGATCCTCCCCTAAATGGGGAGGACTGGTCGCGTGAAGGGCAGAATGATATCGCAATTAAACCGTTTCTTGTAGAGAAAGGCCGTATATTATCTTTTATCACCGTTCTGTGTTTTGACCATTAAAAATTGTAGAGTAAATTTTTAACAGAAATGTTTGTACGCGTTGAAAAATGTCGACGAGACATTCGATATTCCGGTTTAGACTAGCGCGACTGGAAAAGGGCTTTTCTTACAGCACAAGAGGGCAGCCGAGGTGATTCGAGGGCCCTACAATGCGAACAGGCATTCCAGATACGTGGAACTGGTGATCGTGATCGATAAGAAGGAGTACATTGCTCTGAACGAGAATCTGGACAAGGTGTATCAACACTGCAAGGACATTGCAAACATCATCAATGCCGTTAGTATATCCTCCTTGACCTCAAAGATCAATCGTGGTCCAGTTCGCCAGAAACGACAAGCATCAGATGCTCGAAACCTTTGAACGATAAACGTTCATATCTGAAGAAGTAGTTTAAATGTATTTAAATTTAGAATAGCTAAAGAAGCGCAGTCCGATGAGAAGCGAAGTTCAACGATACTTGAACTATGGCGCTCTCGTCGTCAGAATTTTCACTGAAAAAATGTTCGTATATTGGAAAAATAGCACAAAAAATAGTATCTCGTGAAACGAATTACAGAGGATCCAATGATTAACTCGTTGAACACCGTAGGATTTGATTAACCCTTCGAGGACCGAGTCTATACACTTTCTTCAAATATAGTCGTGAAATAAATAAATTATAGGAACGCCCGAAGGGTTAGATCTCTATAGAACCACTTAACCCGGTATTTAACGCGTTAACGGATCCTTGGAAGAAAATCGAAGGCGATAATTGAGATAAAACTCTGTCGCGTTGCAGTTGTACATGCCTTTGAACATCTTTGTCGCCCTGATCGGCGTGCAAGTCTGGACCGATACGGACGAGATCACTCTGTCCCCGAACGGTGACACTACTCTGTCGAATTTCCTTCGCTACAGAAGGGAGAAGCTGGTCCAAGACATACCGAACGATAACGCCCAGCTGTTAACGTAAGTAGAAAAGCGACGTGAAAGTAGCGAGGTAACTTTCGGTTATCGTTCAACGAGAACGTTTGAAACTCTTAGGCGAATCACCTTCGAAGGAGGCGTAGTGGGAAAAGCGCTTAAGGGACCAATATGTACGTACGAGTTCTCCGGCGGTGTCTCCATGGACCATTCGAACGTGGTCGGATTAGTGGCCGCCACGGTGGCTCACGAAATGGGTCACAATTTTGGAATGGAACACGATTCTGCCGATTGCGAGTGCCCTGAAGAGAAGTAAGTCTACCTTCCTCTACTTCTTACGTAATACGAAACTTTCCATTATGTCTAAGAGCAATTTTCTTCGTTAACGTTTCACGCTTATTAACCCTCGAACAGCAAACCATGAATTGTCCTGGCGCGACAACGAGTTATAATGTAAAAATAATTCTTTAATTTGCAATATTGTTATCAGTGTCGGAGCGGGAGTAGCTAACTCGCCCTCTGATCTCACGGTCCTCTTGTGAAACAGATCCGTCAATCTGACCACGGAGGGCGTGATCGCGATTATCATCGTTCTGTCAGGGTGACGATTATCGTGCTCTAAACACGCTCGATTGCATGCGATTACAGATGCATCATGGCCCCGTCGAGCGGCTCGTCAGGGCCTACCCACTGGTCGACCTGTTCCCTGGAGCATCTGGCTCTCGCTTTCGAGCACGGCATGGATTACTGCCTGAGAAATAAACCGCAGAAGCTGTTCGACAGTCCTATCTGTGGCAACGGGTTTGTCGAGCCCGGCGAACAGTGCGATTGCGGCCTCAAGGAGAACTGCGACAATCCCTGCTGTAACGTGACCACCTGCATGCTGCACAGCAACGCCAGTTGCGCCACCGGCGAATGCTGCGACCTGAAGACCTGCAGGCCGAAGACAGCTGGAACCGAGTGCAGAAGCGCAGAACACGAATGCGATCTGCCCGAATACTGTACCGGACAGAGCGAGTACTGTCCGGTGGACGTGTTCAAGATGGACGGGGAATCGTGCAGCATGGGCAAGGCCTTCTGTTACCAAGGCTCTTGCAGAACGCACAACGATCAGTGCAAGCTGCTCTGGGGCCCTACGGGCAGCTCGTCCGACGCGCAGTGCTACGACATGAATAACAGGGGCACGAAACACGGGAACTGCGGGTACAATCGGATCGAGTCCAGCTACGTAAAGTGCAACGACGAGTAAGATTCAATCTTCTTCGATATACCATCTTTTATTGATAGATAAAAGGATGAACAAGTATTTACGAACGATAGGAATCTTTTGTGCGGAATGCTTCACTGCAAACATCTGAACGAGAGGCTGGAGTTCGGCATGGAGTCCGTTGCTATACTCAGCCATTCGTTCATCAACAACGGGGGCAAGATAATACCCTGTCGTTCGGCCATCGTGGATCTGGGACTGAATCAGGTGGATCCTGGTCTCGCTCCGGATGGTGCGAAGTGCGCACCTGGAAAGGTAATAAACCCAATATTATTCGTGAATTTGTCATTTCGAGGCTCTCACATCCCAGTGTCTCGCTGTTATTGCCGTCGAGCCATTAGTAAGCGACAAAAGGCAGGTGATGACACACATACTTCTAACAATTGCAGTTTCATAATTACGTTCAAGTTTGTACAAGCGATGTGTCACTTGTGCTGAGAATTCTGTTGCGAAATAATATTGAAACTTCGTCGAGTTAGAATCGTTCAGTGTTTGGAACATTTACACTCGTTTAGGATACGAGCTCTGACAAAGCTGCTCGCAGTATTAACGAAAGACCAAAAACAGGATTTACACCCGGAAGCTTCTAACTGTAAATAAATTCCTGCGATTTAGATGTGCGTCAATCAGAAGTGCATGACGGTTTCCGATCTGCGTGCATCAGTGTCCGGAGGGAAAGCGTGTCCCAACGATTGCGGGGGCAACGGTGTGTGCAACAGCCTCGGCCACTGTCACTGCAATCGTGGCTTCCGGCCGCCCGATTGCACCCAACCTGGCGTCGGTGGTTCCGAGGACAGCGGTCCAGCCGAGGATCCAAATGGTGAATCACTTTCATTCCAATTCTCTCTGAGACAAATGTTTTTCAATGTCGACACTTGTTCTTTATTCTTGCATCAATCTTTTTCTGAATTTTTTACTATTCTACATAAAATAGAAAATAATTATTATTCATTTTTTCCACAAACATTATTACTTTGGTTTGTCAGAGAGTTTTCTTGTTACACAAAGGTTAGCTATCCAAAAACGATCGAATCTAACTTTGTCGATTGGTCGACCTTACTCTGTTACAGCGAGAAACGATTTCATAATGGCCCTGTACATCATCTTCTTGGGTATCGTGCCGATGATCGCCCTGTCCTCGTTTGGCGTCTGGTACCTGAGAAATCCTGGCCAGCACTGGAAGAAAGGGATGATGTCAACGTACGTATCTAGTCTGGATCGTGTTAAACAGACACGCAAACCGCATGCTTTTGCGTCGCGCGGTGCCCGCGGTGTGAACACTGGTCATACGTTCGGTAAGAACTTTTACGAGAGGGTGGCGATCCTGTTCTCGCCCCGGCCACGGGACCCACCTAACACCGGCCGTATATTCACGATCAACGAGAATCTGCCGGCGAAACAGAAGCTTCAGATAACAAAAACCGATCTGATATCGACAACTAACCCAGACGCTATTAACTGCAGCAACAGCATCGAGTACAGAAAGTCGATGCTGTTCGCGAATATGGATCGAACGGTTCACGATCAAAAATCAACGGACAGCTCCGATTGCGTACGATTGACGGTCTCGCCGTTGGTCGACGGTCAATCGAGGAAAAGTTCGGTTAGATCGGAGTTAGGCTCGAAGATAGCCGAGCGTATACAGCAGATGCAGAAAAAACCCTCGAAGAACATCAAGGGTCTCACCCTTAAGATGGCGATGAAGTTCGAGCATCTGAACGAAAGTCCTAGCAGCAGTTCTGGCGTCACTCCGAAAACGAGTGAACCCTTGGTAGTCGAGGAGAAGCCTTTCACGAAGGCACCTGTTCCTTTTTACAATAAAAAACCACCGCCTCCACCGGCACCGCCTCAAAGTTCAAAGCCAAAGATCTGATCCGATACCCTCTTTCACCTCTGTTGTTTTATTTTTTAATCTCCTCGTTTATACAATTTTTCTTTCTTATTCTGACACGTCGATCGCCCATCGTAAATACGAGACCCAAATTCACGCTTCGTCATAGGTGACGATACACTAACAATACAGTTGACTTTCGATACGATTAACTTTTATTTTTAAGCTTCTTTACTTGCTTTTACTCACGATATCTACAAACTGTTAAAATATTAAGAACATACAACAGTATCCATCGTCTGCGAATGCTGTTAAAATATTAAAAAGATGAAATCTTTTATATACTGCTACTAATAACTTGTAAAATCTTGTCTACTTAGACGAAGCGGAGTGTGTCGTCTATTTACGAGCGACCTAGCGATCAACGTGCCAATATACATATATGTATAGTATTCTTTTTTCTAGTGCGAAGGTCGTAGCAGATCCTCGTCGTTACGTCGTGGCTACGATCTTTGCATTACGATGTACAGGGTTGACGATAACGGTGGTGGTTAACCCGGTCGAATCCTTACGATTGCCAAAACGAACTCGAATAGCGTACGCTGTGATTTTTATCATCGTAATATATCTAAATAATAAATACTCCAATGCAGGGCTAATACACGAACCAATGTACTTAAGATTTAAGCGTTATTTCAATGGATACATCTCTGGGCACCGCGCAATTAAAATAAAAAATACGTATTTTAAGTCCTGTCGTGGTGTACGTTGTAAGCAGTACTTTCAAGAACGTGTATTTTGAAAAAGAGTATATAATTTTTATACGTGTGACGCGAACAGCTGATTTTTATTTATTCGTTTGTTATTATGTATTAGTATCGTTTCATGCTCAATTTAAGATAAACGCGTGTACGACGTGATATTATTAGAAATATTATAGATACTCTTACTCGTATTATGTTGTATAACAGTACCAAAAAAATGGGTGATAACAGAACAGAAAAGAACATGGTTGTTCGCCGGCTCCGAAGAACGTTTCTTAAAGAATAGTTTTGAAAATGTCGTTCAAGGAGACGGCGAAGAACTACAAAATGTAGAGCATGCATAGTACTTGACGTGACACGAGCATGAGCATGCGTGAGTTTCTTTTCGATGGCTTCTTGCATTTTCAAGATCACTGAAACGTCTCGCTTAACGATTAAGCCGATGAGTCTCGGTATCAAAGATTATTCCATACTCTTAACAATTCTCAGTAAAAGAAAACTATGAACAAATTCAATGTTCAGATTATCTGATTAGTGTTGATGATTATTTGAAATACTTTTAACATTGGAACGGACAAGCTGTAAAAGTTTATTACTCAATAAAAGTAGCGTTTCATACAAAGTGTATACAGTGTTTCTTATGCAATCAAGAATCTCCTTGTTCCAGAAACGCTTGCTACTAACACTTTAATCTTTGACTAACATTCCCCTGCAATTTGCATGTGTTTCGATTGGTACGCGTTTGTTTCTTTGCAATCGCATGCCCTGGTGTGTTATTCGATGCTCGATTCGGACACGCCGCTTTAGACGAAACGCTGAGTGGACAGAACGACGACACGTACCCACCGCGGATTTGTCGTGGATCGCTTTGTTTCCAGTGAAAATAAAGCGATCCAAAGCGGCCAGTCTGAGTCGAGCTTGATCTTCTTCAAGGATCAAAAAGCAAACGAAAAGAAAGAGAGTTTGTTACGAAACGTAGCCTGCTTGCGACACCTCGATCCCCTGGCTTACACTTGTGCTTAAAATTTCAGGACCGATCGCGGCCACAACGGACCGTCCATCAAAACGATCGATCGTTCCAGTCCTTTGCCTCGTAGCATCGAGACGATCGACTCTAGTCTGAGTCAGGATCCGGCGTGCGCTAGTCTGTTGCCGAAGGCCGAGCCAGACAAGCCTTACAACAATAATCTGTTCGGCCAGTTCAAAGGTTTCACGATCCACCCGATCAAGAGTCAACCGAAGACTCCTGAACCGACGAAACCGGCGCCACCGCCGCCCACGATCCCCACCGTAGCTATCAAGACCAACATCAAGACCCTCCCAAAGAATAACCCATCGAGGAGCTCTCTGTTGAACGCCGCGTCTAATTTCACCGAAACCTCGGTTCCTCCAACTCTGCCACCTTTGAATCCAGGATGCACGGCACGTCCTCTGATCAGTAGCCCCGTGTTGGCGGCGACCACTTGCACTTCCGTGGAGCTGGTGACCCCCAAGACCAACAACAGACCCCTCGTGGACGGGCCCATCAGACCAGCGCCAGCCCCACCCGTCTGCAACGACGTTCAGAAACCTCCTAGACCCAACAGTACACCCCTGACGAACGTGCTGGTGCCCGAACCAGCCGAAAAGAAGGTCGACAAGAGCGGTACCCTGAACAGAATAGCCTCGATTCTGAGACCTAATTCTGGCATCATAAAGGTGGGCCTGCAGGCGGCGCAGAGGGACGAGAAGAACACGAACTCCCTGCCCAGATCACAGCACCTGAAGGCGAATAAGGTGATCGACAAAGAGATCCTGAGGAACCTGGAGATCTCCCATCCCATTCCTCAGAAGGAGATCGAAATACCCACGCCAGCCATCTCGGTGATCCCTACCACCGACGCGGACAAGAAGAACGTGGTGCTAAGAGCTCAGTCGATGAGGGACAGCAAGATCACGCCCAGACCCACGATCCAGACCTTTGGATCTATGAGACAGACGACACCCGTGAAGAGACCCACCAGCATTCCAGCGAGCACCAGACCCACCGCTCCACCTCCAGGACCACCCACTTGTATTGACAAGATCAACGAGACTGGGAAGATCCCTGGACTACCTGGCTACCAAACCCCTCAGGTGAATAACGTGCAGAAGGCGATGGACAACGCTTACGATGACTGCATGAATCTCGTGACGGAGTCGACATTAACGAAGATCACTGAGGAATCGCCAACGAACGATAATATTTACGCTGTTATAGAGGAAGCTGTTCCTGAAAAGAACCGGAAGAACCCAGAACCGGAGAAACAGGCGGACAACGAGTACAAGCAACCGAAACGCGTCGAGACAACGTCCAACTCTGCTGGCTTAGAGTCGATGGGTCTGTTGTCGGAGATCGTATCGGAGATATCGAATCGGAACTTCGATTCCATCTACTCGACCGCCACCTTGAGGAAGGGCCAAGAGAACAGCGGGGACCCGAAGAACGCGGAGGACCTGGGCGGTTACGTGAACTCGAATCACTACAGATCACCGGGTAGCATTTACTCGAATTCCACGTCCAGCAAGTTCAATTCCTCCAGTTCGACGACCAGCTCGGGCTACTTGAATCCTTCGGCGTTGAACGTGCCGCAGCAATCGAAAGTCGCGACAGACACAAAACCGGTGAATAAAAACAAATCGGTGAATTCGACGAATCCGAACCTTAACGACGAAATATCGAAAGAACTCGGCATGAAATCTACAGAAGGGATCGTACCGCGTAAACCACTCGCTCCCTTGAAAACTAGAAACGTTCAACGAGCTTCGACGAACCCGAAGAGCGAAGAGGACACGGTGGACAGTAAAGAGCCGTTGAAACCGCCCCTTGGAAGAACGAAAACGCCACCAAACATTGCGAAAAACTCGAAAGAGGCTAGACAGAGTGTGGACGCTGCTTCAAGGTCTAAACAGTATTCTGAGAAGGTAGCCAAGCAGAGTTCGAATCCGGATACTGCGAGCCAGGATTCCAAAAGCAATAACGGCAGCTCGGACAAGCAGGATTCTCACAATAGACTATCCGTGAAAACTGTGCCTTGTAGTCCTAAGGATAACGGGGGAAGGTTGAACAGTCCCGATCTGGTGTCCAGCTGTTCGAATTCCAATCAGATCAGTACAAAGTCACCCGACGTTCTTGGAAACAATCCAAAGATGAGTTTCCAGCCGAAGAACGTACAGAAAACGCCCACTCTTCCTCGAGGGAACTCCAAGACGGCGTCCTCACCCTTGAAGCCCACGAACGTTACCTCTAAGACAATCGCTGGTCTCCCTCTGGAGAAGAAGAAACCTGCTCCGGTTGGCGGCAACGTGAACGTCGCCAAGCCTTTATCCAGCGCCGCGAAGGAGTCAACCACGAAGAGTTCGTTGTCGAAAACGAATCCAAAATCGGAGACGAAGATTGGGGATACGGGGTCGAAGACGAACCCCGTGCAGAGGGCAGCTAGCAGTAAATCGAACGTGGCGTCTCTGCAGCAGAAATTCGAAGCCAATAGGAACGTGAACGCGTCGAGGACGATACCGAGTGTGCACAAAAAGACTGTCGGGAAAACGACGGAAACCGGTGTTAAAAAGTGACTGGACGAAAGGGAGGATCTGCTTGAAATATTCTAGTCTACTGGTCTGTTTAATCGAGAACGCGCAATAATCGTTCTGTGAAGTTTATTTTATTCGACGCAGCTGGGTTTTTAATCCTTTCACTGCCATTTGGCGCCCATAGGTGCTCTAGGAATTGCTCGTCCTGTGCTATAAGTATTTTTAGTTAGGTTTAATTTGAAATTTAGCGCCTTAATTTTGCTTATCATGAAGTATCATAAACTCAATCTTAACGCAACTTTCATCCTTTTTATTTTCTCGAGACGGATTTTATCGCAGTGAAAGGGTTAAATTGCGAATTTCAATAGATTTAAACTATTTCGACGCGTTGACTGCCATCCAACACCAAGAGTTTAATTTATTCGAACGAAAAGACGAAAAATTATTCTGAATATCATTAAGATCACGGTATAGAAGCATTAGGTTAAAAGATCAGTATAGGTATGACAATTTCTACCATGGCATATCTATTCGATATTATCATACGACGAAAGGAAGGGTCGAACGAAAAGGCAGTCATGATAGTACAACGATCAATTCTCTGAGATGAAATTGGATCAATTTCGATCTAAAAAGGTGTAACTCGTATTTACAGGAGCTAGGTTGTATCACGGTCAAACATTACCACCGTGTGTAAATAGTAGTTACTTAAAAAAGTCTATACATATATTACATATACGAATATTTTTGGTAGAGATCATCCGTTGCCACGTAACGTACATTGTCGAGCATCGTAGTCTCCTCTAGAGAAAACTGCGATGTAAAGGAAAAATAGGGCGTGATTTTCCCTAGAATAGCCCACCGTGCTCGACGCTGTACGCGAAACGTTCACAATCGTCAGACTATTTCTCTTACGAGGATTCATTTTGTAAAACGAAACGAGCAGCAATATTATTTTCGAAGGTTTCGCTCGAAATTTCTTAAACTCTGTGATATAAACGTGTAAACGGGAATGGCTGGTGACACAGACACGTGGTACATTTATTGTAAGTAGCCGAGTATAGGACGCGACCAAATCTATCATTTTATATCATATCTCTTGAAATGAAAAAGAACAAAAAAAAAAAACGAATACTTAAGAAAATAACACTTTCCAAAGACTAAGCGTGTTACGATTCACATGTCTGTTTTTTTTTTTTCTTTTTTTTTTCGATAAGCGCGATCGTAAGGGTACCATTGTGATTCAAACGCGAATCAAATTAAAGTTAAGAGAGCTTAAGCACATTGTAGTGTTCATTAGTGGAAAAAAGGAAGCGTTCCATTTAACGCTTTATCTACCGGAAGCCTATTAATCGGTTGTCGGCCGAGGACCGATTAGAAAACCTTCGAAACAATAAAAGATTAGGCGCGTCACTACTGCTGATCTTCGATTACTATTTAGCTGTAAGGTGATAGCTGTTAGTTTTTCATCTTAGATCGGTAGATAACGTGTTAAGATGGAGGAATTTCTTCAACGATAGATGCTAGAGGATATTTTTGCTTGAACCACGCGACCCTTTACTTTCACGCGCGAACGAACAGGCAATCTTCAGTGTCGTTGGACACGCGTGAAGGCTAGAAACCCGAAAGGAAAAAATGGAAAAATATTTATTTGACTGATATCGATGTAAATATGTTTATAACGGGATAGATGTAAGTAACATTTTTGTACAATGTACCTCTCTTCGTGCTCGCTAAGTGATCGTTCGCGGGACGACGTTGTTTAGCTTCTTAACCCTTTCGCCTACAACCATTTCCCTCTTAATCTTTCATTTTCATTCGATTTCAATTTCTACTTAACGCGTCCAAAGGTATTTTAAATTTTTAGATATTTAAGTATTAATTAAATACTTGCTAACGAAAGGGTTAAGACGGTATCTCGTTTTATCCGTCGTCAAATGATTCGCCTGTACCAAAAAACAAAGAAACAAACAAACAAAAAAAAAAGAGGAAAAAACACACGAAAAGGTTTTATTGAACGGTACAGTTGTAAGGTAATATTTTATGCATTTACTATATTTTAGCAACAGCGATCCTTTGTCACTGTACATTTCTCGTTCTACGCACTTGTTCGCGATATCTTCTCATTTTATATTATAGTTCCTATATATTGTATATACACATAGAGAGACGATTTCGATTCGTTGATGCTTTTTTAAGAGGCCGCAACGTTAAGTTCAATAAAGCTTTTCGAATATAACTTATAACCTGTTCCGTTGTCCTTGGTTCAAATGTCCTATCTACTATTTCTTCGTTTATTAGAATTTCATATATTTCTCACCACTTAAGCAAAGTTGAAGAAATAGTTTAATTTGTCCTTATGTTAAATTAATAATGATTGCCTCGTTTTATTTTAAGATGCTTTTTAAGACGATTGAGCTAAGGAGAACGGTGTTAAATAATCGCGTATCGTTTGTAACAGTTGTATATCTTTCCGCTTCCATTTTCTTTCCACGCGACGACGACGTTGTACGTAGTCGTCCTCGGTGTAAAGACAATCAGAAAATAAGAAGTTTTTTGAAAATAAGATACGCTTCGAGGAAAGCAGTTGGCCATCACCGATCAATAAACAAAATTCTTATTCTCTTCTTTTCTTTCTTCTTTCTTTAACGCGTTGGGTGCTGGCGTGAATCATCCGTGGCTACCAAGAATTTTATAAAAATCCAGTTCAGCTTTTTATTTAAATAGCCTCTTTCGAAATTATTTTTAATTTACAGTATTTTAGATGTTGAGGATGAAGGTTGAATCTCACACAGCACTCGACGTGTTAACTCTCGAACAGCTGGGTCAATCGTGACCCAGACTTATAAAACGGGTACAACGATGCATGAACTCGTAGTGAAGCAGTCAAATATCAAAATAAAATAGTATCGAATTTAAAATTCGAGAATCATGACGAATTTTAAAATTACGCCTTGGGTCAGAAAAGATTCGACTCCGCCGTTCGAGGGCTAATTTTTTTACACGGACTCAGGAATGTGTTTGAACGTCGTCAATATTGAACTTTAAATATAAATTCATAAATGTACGAAGTAATTTATACATATATAAAATAAAATTTGTGGCCGTTGCGCTCGGTTGGCCCCTTTCAGCTGCAACCAGAACATCGGCGGAGTAATTTAACCGTAACGCCTAGAGAAAACATTTTTTCGATTCATAATTTTATCTCTTATAAATTCAATAAATTACTTTTACGATATTTAACCGCTATTATTTTAGACAAACTTTCGAATATTCAATAAAATTATTCATAATCGATCGCGTAAAATGATTTGCGCTAAAATAAGTGATAGAACCGTACGAAAATTCGTACATCACCCAAACATGTGTAACACAGCATACAAAGTGTTAATGTTATTTGTAAAAATTTATATTTGAAACGTTTGAACATCTTCGTGAGTCTGTACGCGTGCATTATCGCATTATACGTTCAATACCAAAGATAAATTATATTTTATAAATAACCCTTTCATAGACGAGTTCCAACGAAATTCCGATCGTGGGAAAAGTACCCGTACGTGTGTTGGGTGAAAAATGTATATGTGCAGCAGTTTTGCAACTCGATTTGTAATGGTAATTGAAAAAAAGAGAGAATTTTGCGCGCCACGAATGTATTTAGAGCTGAAAGGGTTCAAAGGGCCAAGATGTGCGCTACCGTTAACTTAAACGTTGCCCCCGTAACTTGTACATTTCCCGATGCATTAGTAACGTAGCAATAAATTCTTTATTCCACGCAGGCATTTTTTTTAAACAAATCATTGACGTCAGTGATCAGGAACAAAAAAGGTAAGTGAACAAATAACAACGTTCTGGCAGAGTTTGAACCATGTTGCCAGCGGAAGGTAAAGTGAAAGAAGAATTCATCGAAACTTCAATAAAACGATATCATATTGAACTTTTAAAGACATTAGAAATGAATTTCTTAATACAGTATTCCAATTTGCTATGTTTTATTACTCTAGCAAGTTTAATAGTAAATTTATATAAAGATTTCATAGAACACGTTTGACAAAACATCGAAAGGGATAGATTATTGATCAAACTTAATCAGTTAAAAGTTATGTATTTTTGCTTTCTTATGAGCATTACAAAGCCGGCGTTGTTGGAGGAAAGACGAGTATTTAAATTACAAAATAAATTGATGATTCAGATTGTATTAAGAGTGCAACGTACATACATTGAAGGATGTAGGTGCCAAGAACTTAATCAAAAAGTATGTATCAAGTGGGAGGTCTTCCCCTTATGTCATTCCCCTCCAATGGGACTGTTTAAGCAAACCATAGTCTACGAAGAATAAATTTACAAATACATTTCATATTTTATAGTATTATGAACACTATTAACTTACTTCTTTCATGTATGCATAATGGTTTTTCAAATAAGAAGAAAAGATTCATATTCTGTCAAAAATGTTAGTTAGTTTTTTATATGGTATATTAAAACAAAGTATCTATTTGATTTAATACGATCATAAGTCACATAAGTGGTTGTTAAGTTATACGTTTATTGATCCCTCTTAGTGATAATAGCAGGAGAAACGTGTGAGCGTGTTTCATTGCCAAATGTTGTTAAACCACCCTAAACACTGTGTACCCAGCGATGCGAGGGAATGCTGTCGCGATTTGTCAAAGAAGCAATAACCTAACAGTTATTCGAAGCATCGGAAGAAGTTTCGCATAACGTTTCATAGATGAAATCGTAAGGAATGCTAACGTTAAACAATTCATTTTAATGACACTGCTTGTCACAAAGAATTAGTGTATGCGTTATCGTGCAGAACGTCGCGATTCAAAAATTTTGTCGCATCGTTGCATGATAACAGAAAAAAAAAACAAAATATTCGTTGTGATTTACAGGATATCAGGATTTTCTATTTTTATATGGTGAGAAATGGCCCATGCCCCACTACCAAAGTTTATCTGTAAACCAATAAATACACTTAAGATGTGCCCCACGGATTTCACCACGTCTACCGCTTTATCCGATGTGAGTCTGACATTTACGATTATTTTCCATCACTTTATTCTAATTCATTTTATTTGTAGATTTTAAAATCGGAACCGGTGAAACGGCTATTCAATCAACCAAATATTGTTATTAAAACGATTCCTTTACAAATAAATACAACCTTTACCTCAGATGATAATGTCACAAACAAGCTGAATAATTTAGATTCAAATTCAAGCGAATCTAAGCAACCAGAATTATCTGTAATTCCTTTAAAAATGGATCAGGAGGATGGTAAAGAGGATGAGAATCTATTACCTTCTAAGAAACAAGGTAAATCAGAGATTACGCTAGTGCCTATTAAAAGGGAAAAGAAACCTTGTGGTCACTATGAACCTTGCGAGAATATTATTTGTGATGTGGCTGTGCAACAGTATGTGGATAGAGAAGGAGCATCACCTATGCTGGCTACCAACATAGAAGATGACGAAATAAATGCACCTGTTTCAAAACACTGCGCAAACAAGAGGTGTGATGCACTCAGTATCGACCATGATCGCTGTCGCAGAGCTGTGGTGAGACTGAATAGGTATAATCAATCAATGGCTTGTGATATCTGTGGTATTACATTAACAACTCAAAGAGCACGCATATACCATAAGAGTTGTACGAGGAGGAATGAGTATAGGCATAATGAAACAAATGGTGCTCAGATACTGAAGGAGAAAATGCGTGAAAGAGAAATTCAAATGATAGAAGCTTCTAAAACAAAGAAAAGCGATTATGCAGATCCTATTACAGAGTATAATCTTGCAGTAGAAGCACTAAAGAATAATGAGGAATTAGTTGTGATTCCAAAATCAGTTCCTGTACAGCAGCCTGAAATTTCTATAAGCCTTGTGCCTACCACTCAATCTACCCTAGAAAACGATCATGTAAATGATGTTCTTGGAAATTGTTTACCAGTTGTATTGTCCCAGAAAAGTTTATTCGTCGGCAAGACGCCGTGTTCTAATGAAAATAACGCGACTACTCCGTTACAAGTAGCTTTTCCTAACACTTTGAATGTACCACTTGTAACAACAACTGCTGGTGCAGTTCCTTTATCCCAAAATCAGTACATTACGTTTGCAGCACAAAATCTCATGCAACCAATAACGATAAACGACTTAATATTGTCGCAGCAACAAATTATGTCGACGCCGATTCAACCTAAACCATTGTTAACTCCCATACGTGTCGTGCCTATAACTAATTTAATAACACAGCCGTCGTTATTGCATCAAACGCAAGGTATACCAAAGTTTTGTATAATGGCAGATAACGCACCACCGCCACCGTTAACGGTAACGAATCCACAGCCTATTCAACTCTCAGTATACGTGCCAAAGACTGACGCTTCGGATGATCAGAAAGCAAAACCACAGCCGAGGAAGAGAACGATAAGAAAGAAACGTTTAGATAAAAACAAGAGTTTCAAATGTAACCATTGCTTTAAGAGTTTCAGCACGGATTGGTATTTTAAAGTACACGTTGCCAAGCATACAGGCGAGAAACCATATTCTTGTAAGATATGTAGAAAGTCTTCTTTTAATAATCATTCTGATATGAAGAACCACATGTCGAGTGAGCATAACGTTGGAGATACTTCTGATGTGCAAAACCAGCAAACTATTGAAGACACCTATAAGTGCTTAGACTGTAATATCATATACACGGATACTGATCACTTAAAGCATCATAGGCAAAAATGTCATAAGAAAACAGAATGCACATTTTGTCACAATGAAATTTCGATAGACGATTTAGATAGGCATATTAACTTAATGCACAAAAACGTAGAGGATGAAAATACAGTGGAGGAAAATGGTAAAAACGATAATAGTTCTGGTAAAAGAGCTAAACTAAAAGTTCCTTCGAATAGCACAGAAGATGATGATAAAACAAATGGATATGTTTGTACTTCTGATGAAGATGTTTAAGGACATCAAAATAATATCATATTGTGAAACATTCCAATTTAGCCACTCATTGCAGTTGAAAGAAAGAAAACGAATTGCATAGATTAAAAATATATTTGTTATAAATTTTAAACGTATTAATTATATTTATAAAAAATGTTTAAACATTATAGTTGATTAGGTGTTAATTTTTTTAATATCAAATTTTATGTTATGTAGATGTGTCAGTATTTTGTTGATTTTCCTATACTCAGTCTTAAATATGGACAAATAATTGCAACATACCTCAAATTCGATTAGTAAAATATGAGAAAGAGAAATGACATTTTACTAGACTAAATATTTTGATAATCTCACAAAGACATGTTTCACAAAATTCAAAAAGGAATATCGATATTTTTGAGCCGAATAATAAAATATTAAAAAATTATAAAACAGAACAAGTTAAACATACAAAATATGATGCTATATAAAAAAATTTGAAACTGTGATACGTGGCCATCTTTCCACTACAATTTTTTTTTTCACATAATGTGAAAATTTACATTCTCAATTACATGTTGAATGTAATTTTGAGCACACTAACAACCACTTAGGTATAACATTTATTTATCTATACAAGTAAATATACATATCTCAAAATGCACAGGAAAAGATTTGAATGAAAGACATGTTCATATTTTAGGACCAGAAAATTTATTATTGATAATAAGAGTATTTTGTATGGAAAGAAGGTTTAATGCCATTCTTAGTACATGTAAATATACATTAGTAACATTGTGTTCCTTCTTGTTTTCAGTTGAATATTCATGTAAAAATGTTAATTTCATTATATCATAGACTATTCACATAAAATTGAAAATAGAATCGGCGTGGACATGGTGTCTACGTTGCGTGCTATAAATATTTGACTGTTCAGAGTAATTATAAACTTGTACATATTTTTATATTATTGCTATTGGATAAACCAAGTACTTAGAGTATTAAATCTGTACTACAACACACTGATAGTATAAAAAAAGATTAACAATTCTATTTGAGTTAGATACAATTAATATTGAAATATTACTGAATGTTGATAAAAGAGAATAGAAACAGTACTTTCCAAAAATACAAAGAGTTCCTTGATGAGGATACTATAAGTGAAATATTGTGTGCCTTCTAAATTTTAATGTTCCTTATATAAATACATTTTTCACCGTTTCATAGAAAAAATAAATGTTGGTTATAAAATGAAATCGGTTCCATTAATTTGTTTCACCATCTTTACTTGACAATAAAAATGCTACTTTAATGTAGTACTGTATACAGGGTGTCCCAGAACTCCTGCAGGAGCCGGAAATGGGGGGTAGCTGAGACTATTCTGAACAACAATTTCCTTTGCAAAAATATCGGATGGGGCTTCGTTTTTGAATTATTTAGCAAAAACACTGACCAAACAGAGCGCGTCGTCAGTGTAGCGTCGAGCCTAGTCGCCCCGGGAACAAGCGCCTCAGTAGAACAAGAAGCGTTAAGTCCTGGAATCATCTAATTTGAATAGTAGAAAGATAAAACATTGTATTATTATAAAATAATGAATTTAATATCGTTCAAGCTTTATTTTTCAATTGTTTTAAAGAGCAACTGAGGACGGTACATTGTCGAGGAAACTTTATCCAATAGAAGAGATAGGTACGAATTTTGAAATAAAAATTTTGTAATTATAGTGTAGAGGTATTCATCAGTTAGAACACCTAAATGATTAGGGTTTTTAATGCTAATTTTAAGAAAATTTGTGTATTACAGGAGACTGCATCGAAATTGCAGTGAAATTAATATCGAAATGGCACAAACCCTCGAACACGTCAAGCATTAACAGAATAAGAAATGGAAGGATATAACTTGTAATTACCATTAGGAATTATAATTGACCATAATTAATTGAAATTTGTTGAGATTAAAATACTGAAACAAATGTTAAATATACCATTTTTATAGCACTGTTATATTAAGAGAAATATATACTCCCCGTTGTATTTTCTTCATTTTGCAAGAACTAAATGATAAAAAATACTTAAATTGTTTATATTTAATGATTTTTTTCATTAAAATCGTTGTATTTTGCATAAATAATTAAAAATTAAAAAATATTTTTAAATTTTTACCTCTAGCGCCATCTCTTCGAAAAGTGCTGAAACTGCTCAAAAATTGACAGGAATCTGCCGTACCTACAATGATTATTTTTTAAGAAAATAATTTTTTGCTGTTTTCGCGTGTTTGAAGCATCTAATCGCTTCTATTTTACACTAATTATCGATTCCAATTGTCCGATTAATCCTAGAAGCCCGAAATATTGAAATATTAAAGATTAAATCGCACATTGAGAGAGTGAGAGGTCCGAATGGCGGACTAGTGTTCACTCTCTCGCACATTGGTGTTGTGCGCAGGCGCGAGTTTGGCGTAGAGGGAGTGAGAGACTAGATGCTCGGTGCTCTCACTCGCACATTGAGAGAGTGAGAGGTGAGATTGGTGGACTAGTGTTTACTCTCTTGCACATTGAGAGAGTGAGAGGTGAGATTGGCGGACTAGTGTTCACTCTCTCGCACATTGGTGTTGTGCGCAGGCGCGAGTTTGGCGTAGAGGGAGTGAGAGACTAGATGCTCGGTGCTCTCACTCGCACATTGAGAGAGTGAGAGGTGAGATTGGTGGACTAGTGTTCACTCTCTCGCACATTGAGAGAGTGAGAGGTGAGATTGGCGGACTAGTGTTCACTCTCTCGCACATTGGTGTTGTGCGCAGGCGCGAGTTTGGCGTAGAGGGAGTGAGAGACTAGATGCTCGGTGCTCTCACTCGCACATTGAGAGAGTGAGAGGTGAGATTGGTGGACTAGTGTTCACTCTCTCGCACATTGAGAGAGTGAGAGGTGAGATTGGCGGACTAGTGTTCACTCTCTCGCACATTGGTGTTGTGCGCAGGCGTGAGTTTGGCGTAGAGGGAGTGAGAGACTAGATGCTCGGTGCTCTCACTCGCACATTGAGAGAGTGAGAGGTGAGATTGGTGGACTAGTGTTCTCTCTCTCGCACATTGAGAGAGTGAGAGGTGAGATTGGCGGACTAGTGTTCACTCTCTCGCACATTGTGGGAGTGAGAGGTCCGAATGGCGGACTAGTGTTCACTCTCTCGCACATTGGTGTTGTGCGCAGGCGTGAGTTTGGCGTAGAGGGAGTGAGAAACTAGATGCTCGGTGCTCTCACTCGCACATTGAGGGAGTGAGAGGTGAGATCGGCGGACGAGTGTTCTCTCCCTCTTACGCATTAGCATACTGCGCTGGCTTGGTGCGAGTGAGAGGGCCGACGCTCTCGCGGAGTCTTTTAATCGTTGCGTTACAATAATTAATAGTATGAGTTATTCGAGGTTCAGACTATTATAGATCGGTTTTTCGTGTTCGAAAATGTAAAATTCGATACCAAATTAGTCAGTGCTTCTACGTTTTCTATTATTCATTAATGGTCGGGTAGTTACGTTCATCCCTTTTGTGTGAGGTTATGACTAAGCCCCTGTAATTTTATGTACAAGCTGCCTTAGTTTAATGATACATAACTAGATAAATACAATTTTGCAAACTCGAGATCCTTGGTTTCTGAGTCTAGTTTCATTTTACCAATAAACAATGGGAAGGATTTATCTACTGAGAGTAAACATAATCCATCAAATTCAAACCTGATTGAAAATGATCAATTTTGTCCTATCGTATGTAAGTATAAAGTATTATAATTTTATTCAAGTAGTTAATAATAATGTATTTTGCTGTGTTGCAGATTAGAAGATGTATTCGTTATACATTTCTACGCCACATAAGCTGCACATTAACATCATTAAATCAACGGGAAACTTTCTGGCAGATTCTCAGATATCAGTTTTCGGTAATTTTTGGAATTGGACACTACTAAAATTTCAAGAAATGGCACAAAGAATACTTCCTGTCACATCATGTTCTCCTAATACAAATCTGCAAACTTGAAATCCTTGGTTTCTGAGTCTAATTTCATTTTACCAATAAACAATGGAAAGGATTTATCTACGGAGAGTAAACTGTTCTTCAATAGTTATACTGAATATATAAGTACATATGTAATTGTAGAATGTCTTTATTTCATAAGAATATTGTACTGCGCTTAAGCTATATCTTAAATAGATATAAAAATATGTTGTATGTAAAAATACTGATATGTAAGTTTTACAAGTTGTAGTTATAAGTGCGTTAAAGTTAAGAATCTAATATTTAAGTAAGTTTTACAGTTAGTAGTTATAAGTGCGTTAGAATTGTGAATGTAATATTTAAGCAAATTTTACAATTTGTAATTATAAGTGCATTAAAGTTAAGAATGTAATATTTAAGTAAGTTTTACAGTTAGTAGTTATAAGTGCGTTAGAATTGTGAATGTAATATTTAAGCAAATTTTACAATTTGTAATTATAAGTGCATTAAAGTTAAGAATGTAATATTTAAGTAAGTTTTACAGTTAGTAGTTATAAGTGCGTTAGAATTGTGAATGTAATATTTAAGCAAATATTACAATTTGTAATTATAAGTGCATTAAAGTTAAGAATGTAATATTTAAGTAAATTTTACAGGTAGTAGTTATAAGTGCGTTAGAATTAACAATGTAACATTTATGTAACATGTATAATTGAAAGAATTTTCAATAAACATAGAGTTAAACTAAAGCAATTGTTTATTCATTTATAAACCTAACTCACTTATCCAGCCCTTACAAAATTTCACTTAAACAGCAAGAAATAATGTAGAAAAACATTGCACAGAAGTTTCGAAATACAAAAGTAGAAAAAGAAACGAAAAATATTGGTTTGATACAGAGAAGAACAAAATTCGGTCCAAACGGTTTCCAGGAATTCCTGGAATTCGACGTCACTAAAATTCTGGGAAGTGGCACGAAGAATACCTCCTGGCACATCATGTTCTCCTGATACAATTTCGGGATCCGAAATTCGGTGAATTTAAATTTTATAGTCTTCGATTTGCTATTGCTAATTTTCATTATTTTCTGAAATTATTTATGGGATAAGGATATCAAGAGAGGTTTATTTAAATAAATAAACGAGTTCTGGGTTATTTTTGAAAATCTGCATTTATTCAATAAACTAAATGATTTATTATACATTGAGCTTTACAATAGTTATTAAATTATTTACAACTTTAAATATTAAATTATTTACAACTTTAGAATAGTTATTAAATTATTTGGTCCTGTTTTCAATCTATTGTAAAAATTAAACAAATTTTATAACTATTTTAATAACTATTCTAAAGCTCAATGTATAAATCATTTAGTTTATTGAATAAATGCAGATTTTCAAAAATAACCCAGAATCCGTTTATTTGTTTAAATAAATCTCTCTTGATATCCTTATCCCATAAATAATTTCAGAAAATAATGAAAATTAACAATAGCAAATCGAAGACTGTAAAATTTAAATTCACCGAATTTCGGATCCCGAAATTGTATTAGGAGAATATGATGTGCCAGGAGGTATTTTTCGTGCCACTTCCCAGAATTTTAGTGACGTCGAATTCCAGGAATTTCCGGGAACTTGGACTCAGAAACCAAGGATTTAATTAATAATCGGAACTTAGATACCTGTTGTATCAATTTTATAACAAATCCGATTATAAATTAAAGTTGTATAGATAGTGCGCAAAATTACAATTGTAAACGTTAGTTGTAAATAATTTAATAACTATTCTAAAGCTCAATGTATAATAAATCATTTAGTTTATTGAATAAATGCAGATTTTCAAAAATAACACAGAACTCGTTTATTTATTTAAATAAATCTCTCTTGATATCCTTATCCCATAAATAATTTCAGAAAATAATGAAAATTAGCAATAGCAAATCGAAGACTATAAAATTTAAATTCACCGAATTTCGGATCCCGAAATTGTATTAGGAGAATATGATGTGCCAGGAGGTATTCTTCGTGCCACTTCCCAGAATTTTAGTGACGTCGAATTCCAGGAATTTCCGGGAACTTGGACTCAGAAACCAAGGATTTAATTAATAATCGGAACTTAGATACCTGTTGTATCAATTTTATAACAAATCCGATTATAAATTAAAGTTGTATAGATAGTGCGCAAAATTACAATTGTAAACGTTAGTTGTAAATAATTTAATAACTATTCTAAAGCTCAATGTATAATAAATCATTTAGTTTATTGAATAAATGCAGATTTTCAAAAATAACACAGAACTCGTTTATTTATTTAAATAAATCTCTCTTGATATCCTTATCCCATAAATAATTTCAGAAAATAATGAAAATTAGCAATAGCAAATCGAAGACTATAAAATTTAAATTCACCGAATTTCGGATCCCGAAATTGTATTAGGAGAATATGATGTGCCAGGAGGTATTCTTCGTGCCACTTCCCAGAATTTTAGTGACGTCGAATTCCAGGAATTTCCGGGAACTTGGACTCAGAAACCAAGGATTTAATTAATAATCGGAACTTAGATACCTGTTGTATCAATTTTATAACAAATCCGATTATAAATTAAAGTTGTATAGATAGTGCGCAAAATTACAATTGTAAACGTTAGTTGTAAATAATTTAATAACTATTCTAAAGCTCAATGTATAATAAATCATTTAGTTTATTGAATAAATGCAGATTTTCAAAAATAACACAGAACTCGTTTATTTATTTAAATAAATCTCTCTTGATATCCTTATCCCATAAATAATTTCAGAAAATAATGAAAATTAGCAATAGCAAATCGAAGACTATAAAATTTAAATTCACCGAATTTCGGATCCCGAAATTGTATTAGGAGAATATGATGTGCCAGGAGGTATTCTTCGTGCCACTTCCCAGAATTTTAGTGACGTCGAATTCCAGGAATTTCCGGGAACTTGGACTCAGAAACCAAGGATTTAATTAATAATCGGAACTTAGATACCTGTTGTATCAATTTTATAACAAATCCGATTATAAATTAAAGTTGTATAGATAGTGCGCAAAATTACAATTGTAAACGTTAGTTGTAAATAATTTAATAACTATTCTAAAGCTCAATGTATAATAAATCATTTAGTTTATTGAATAAATGCAGATTTTCAAAAATAACACAGAACTCGTTTATTTATTTAAATAAATCTCTCTTGATATCCTTATCCCATAAATAATTTCAGAAAATAATGAAAATTAGCAATAGCAAATCGAAGACTATAAAATTTAAATTCACCGAATTTCGGATCCCGAAATTGTATTAGGAGAATATGATGTGCCAGGAGGTATTCTTCGTGCCACTTCCCAGAATTTTAGTGACGTCGAATTCCAGGAATTTCCGGGAACTTGGACTCAGAAACCAAGGATTTAATTAATAATCGGAACTTAGATACCTGTTGTATCAATTCTATAACAAATCCGATTATAAATTAAAGTTGTATAGATAGTGCGCAAAATTACAATTGTAAACGTTAGTTGTAAATAATTTAATAACTATTCTAAAGCTCAATGTATAATAAATCATTTAGTTTATTGAATAAATGCAGATTTTCAAAAATAACCCAGAACTCGTTTATTTATTTAAATAAATCTCTCTTGATATCCTTATCCCATAAATAATTTCAGAAAATAATGAAAATTAACAATAGCAAATCGAAGACTATAAAATTTAAATTCACAGAATTTCGGATCCCGAAATTGTATCAGGAGAACATGATGTGCCAGGAGGTATTCTTCGTGCCACTTCCCAGAATTTTAGTGACGTCGAATTCCAGGAATTTCCGGGAACTTGGACTCAGAAACCAAGGATTTAATTAATAATCGGAACTTGGATACCTGTTGTATCAATTCTATAACAAATCCGATTATAAATTAAAGTTGTATAGATAGTGCGCAAAATTACAATTGTAAACGTTAGTTGTAAATAATTTAATAACTATTCTAAAGCTCAATGTATAATAAATCATTTAGTTTATTGAATAAATGCAGATTTTCAAAAATAACCCAGAACTCGTTTATTTATTTAAATAAATCTCTCTTGATATCCTTATCCCATAAATAATTTCAAAAAATAATGAAAATTAACAATAGCAAATCGAAGACTATAAAATTTAAATTCACCGAATTTCGGATCCCGAAATTGTATCAGGAGAACATGATGTGCCAGGAGGTATTCTTCGTGCCACTTCCCAGAATTTTAGTGACGTCGAATTCCAGGAATTCCAGGAAACCGTTTGGACCGAATTTTGTTCTTCTCTGTATCAAACCGATATTTTTCGTTTCTTTTTCTACTTTTGTATTTCGAAACTTCTGTGCAATGTTTTTCTACATTATTTCTTGCTTTTTAAGTGTAATTTTGTAAGGGCTGGATAAGGGAGTTACGTTTATAAATGAATAAACAATTGCTTTAGTTTAACTCTATGTTTATTGAAAATTCTTTCAATTATACATGTTACATAAATGTTACATTGTTAATTCTAACGCACTTATAACTACTAACTGTAAAACTTACTTAAATATTAGATTCTTAACTTTAACGCACTTATAATTACAAATTGTAAAATTTACTTAAATATTACATTCACAATTCTAACGCACTTATAACTACTAACTGTAAAACTTACTTAAATATTAGATTCTTAACTTTAACGCACTTATAATTACAAATTGTAAAATTTACTTAAATATTACATTCACAATTCTAACGCACTTATAACTACTAACTGTAAAACTTACTTAAATATTAGATTCTTAACTTTAACGCACTTATAATTACAAATTGTAAAACTTACATATCAGTATTTTTACATACAACATATTTTTATAATTATTTAAGATATAGCTTAAGCGCAGTACAATATTCTTATGAAATAAAGACATTCTACAATTACATATGTACTTATATATTCAATATAACTATTGAAGGACAGTTTACTCTACGTAGATAAATCCTTTCCATTGTTTATTGGTAAAATGAAATTAGACTCAGAAACCAAGGATCTCAAGTTTGCAGATTTGTATTAGGAGAACATGATGTGGCAGGAAGTATTCTTCGTGCCATTTCTTGAAATTTTAGTAGTGTCCAATTCCAAAAATTACCGAACACTGATATCGGAGAATCTGCCAGAAAGTTTCCCGTTGATTTAATGATGTTAATGCGCAGCTTATGTGGCGTAGAAATGTATAACAAATACATCTTCTAATCTGCAACACAGCAAAATACGTTATTATTAACTACTTGAATAAAATTATAATACTTTATACTTACATACGATATAACAAAATTGATCATTTTCAATCAGGTTTGAATTTGATGGATTATGTTTACTCTCAGTAGATAAATCCTTCCCATTGTTTACTGGTAACATGAAACTAGACTCAGAAACCAAGGATCTCGAGTTTGCAAAATTGTATTTATCTAGTTATGTATCATTAAACTAAGGCAGCTTGTACATAAAATTACAGGGACTTAGTCATAACCTCACACAAAAGGGATGAACGTAACTACCCGATCATTAATAAATAATAGAAAACGTAGAAGCACTGGCTAATTTGGTATCGAATTTCACATTTTCGAACACGAAAAACCGATCTACAATAGTCTGAACCTTGAATAACTCATACTATTAATTATTGTAACGCAACGATTAAAAGACTCCGCGAGAGCGTCACCCCTCTCACTCGCACTAAGCCAACGCAGTATGCTAATGCGTAAGAGGGAGAGAACACTCGTCCGCCGATCGGACCTTTCACTCCCTCAATGTGCGAGAGAGAGCACCGAGCATCTAGTTTCTCACTCCCTCTACGTGAAACTCGCGCCTGCGCACAACACCAATGTGCGAGAGAGTGAACACTAGTCCCCGATCTCACCTCTCACTCCCTCAATGTGCGAGTGAGAGCACCGAGCATCTAGTTTCTCACTCCCTCTACGCCAAACTCGCGCCTGCGCACAACACCAATGTGCGAGAGAGTGAACACTAGTCCGCCGATCTCACCTCTCACTCCCTCAATGTGCGAGTGAGAGCACCGAGCATCTAGTCTCTCACTCCCTCTACGCCAAACTCGCGCCTGCGCACAACACCAATGTGCGAGAGAGTGAACACTAGTCCGCCATTCGGACCTCTCACTCTCTCAATGTGCGATTTAATCTTTAATATTTCAATATTTCGGGCTTCTAGGATTAATCGGACAATTGGAATCGATAATTAGTGTAAAATAGAAGCGATTAGATGCTTCAAACACGCGAAAACAGCAAAAAATTATTTTCTTAAAAAATAATCATTGTAGGTACGGCAGATTCCTGTCAATTTTTGAGCAGTTTCAGCACTTTTCGAAGAGATGGCGCTAGAGGTAAAAATTTAAAAATATTTTTTAATTTTTAATTATTTATGCAAAATACAACGATTTTAATGAAAAAAATCATTAAATATAAACAATTTAAGTATTATTTATCATTTAGTTCTTGCAAAATGAAGAAAATACAACGGGAAGTATATATTTCTCTTAATATAACAGTACTATAAAAATGGTATATTTAACATTTGTTTCAGTATTTTAATCTCAACAAATTTCAATTAATTATGGTCAATTATAATTCCTAATGCTAATTACAAGTTATATCCTTCCATTTCTTATTCTGTTAATGCTTGACGTGTTCGAGGGTTTGTGCCATTTCGATATTAATTTCACTGCAATTTCGATGCAGTCTCCTGTAATACACAAATTTTCTTAAAATTAGCATTAAAAACCCTAATCATTTAGGTGTTCTAACTGATGAATACCTCTACACTATAATTACAAAATTTTTATTTCAAAATTCCTACCTATCTCTTCTATTGAATAAAGTTTCCTCGACAATGTACCGTCCTCAGTTGCTCTTTAAAACAATTGAAAAATAAAGCTTGAACGATATTAAATTCATTATTTTATAATAATACAATGTTTTATCTTTCTACTATTCAAATTAGATGATCCCAGGACTTAACGCTTCTTGTTCTACCGAGGCGCTTGTTCCCGGGGCGACTAGGCTCGACGCTACACTGACGACGCGCTCTGTTTGGTCAGTGTTTTTGCTAAATAATTCAAAAACGAAGCCCCATCCGATATTTTTGCAAAGGAAATTGTTGTTCAGAATAGTCTCAGCTATCCCCCATTTCCGGCTCCTACAGGAGTTCTGGGACACCCTGTATATTTAATATTTGTAAAGGCTAAACATTGTAATACAATTGAAATTCAAGTATTTTTTAAGGTAACAAAAATCAACGTTTTAATAAATACAATATGAAAAGTTTATTCTTTTAATCATCTAAGAAACAATTTTAAAACTTGTAACTAAAAATTATTTTTGAAGTAACTAAAGTTGTGAAAGTGCTAACTTAATTATATTCTGGAAAACGTATTTATAATACAATAGGTTGTAGAAATAAATTACTACTTCATATCAAAATCATTTATTTAAAATAGCTTTCTTTTTAATGTAGAAATGTTGGAGTTAAACTACATTTAAAGGTTAAATAAATATAATTATTTATACCATGTATGATATGAAATTATTTACTTAATCTTTTAAGAATACAAGTCATAGTTCTGTAACTTTTCAATTCATATCCTGTCTAGAGCTTCTAACATTATTACACTGTTTCCACGTATTACCTGAAACAACAGCACACATATTTCTTTACTGTTGAATTACATTATTAGCACCTATTGTAAAAATAGAATATTTTATAACTTAGCTTACCACCATTCCAATATTGTTTTTAGTACCATCTTTACATTCTTCAATGCTTTCATCTATAACCATGTTCATAAATGGATCGAAGCCACGCAAAATACCAATAACATGTCTCCCTCCATTTAATTTTACTGTAAGCATAACACATTGTTTTTTAATACAAATGACCTATACTAATGCATTGTTACTAACACGTTTTTTTGAACAAAATAGAAACAGAATTATGAAACATAGTAACAAATGAGAAGTAATTATTAAAATGTTCAAATATTAAGTATTCTTCACTCACAGGATAGCCTCTTGTCCATGTATCTAAAACAACAAAAGCAAATTTGTTATTACATTTGCATTACATTTTATTACTTATATTACATCTATAAAAGTAGCAGCATTGTAAATAGAACTATTTACCCTACTTACTTTTTAAGTTCCGGAGGATGTGCTTTACTCATTTTGACGATATTTTTATTTTTAAAGAAGAAGAAAACTTGTTATAAACTATTTCCCGGTATAAATCTAACCTTCATAAACATGCATAAACACTACAGTGGAAATCGCAGGAATACCATACGAAAACTACTTAAATTAAAAAACTATACTTGTAAGTACTACCAACTTTATTTGAATGGTTTCAAACTACCGGTAACTTCAAAAGATTTATTCAATTCAACATTTTGAAGAAGTTGAAGGATTTATAAATTATATATATCGTGGCAGACATTGTAGAACGATAACTTTATTCTGTTTCTTCTATACTAATACATAAAATAAGTGCATCACAATTTAGTATACATTTATTTCAAAACTTAACAGAAACATCATTTCAGTTTCATCTGTCAACAAAGTGATCCTACTTTAAAACGTTTATTCGTTAACACACATTATACATGTACATATAACCTCATCATTTAACACATTATATTTTTGCAAGGTACTGCCAGTACAAAATATAAGTACATTCATATTTATAAAAGTACAACGCTTTACGTTCCGTCAAAATTAAAAAAGAAGAAGAAACGGAAGATATAACGTTTTCTGTTGAAACATCGAAACAAGCAAGGATTTCGATAGCATGCCTTTTATCATACTTTAATTTGTAAACTTGAATCACTAACAAATTTAGCCTTTTTTCTTTCATTTAGTCTATTCTCTACTTCTAGCAGTATCCGTCGATAAAATTTTCTCTTTGTTTCAAGCTAGTTTAGAAGTTAACTTCCGGAAGCAGGAATCATCGACACGAGTTTTAAATTAATCATCAATCAACAACGTTCTCGTGAAAAAGTTTCTCAAAAAATTTGCCCGCGCAGGAGATTCTAAAACCAGTCTGGTGAAAGCGTCAAAATCCTTATATTCTATATACATCAAGTTAAATTGTTACGTTACGGGTAGAGCGTATAATTCAAAATTTTACGTATTTCTAGGTACTGCATAAAATGAAGTGCAAAACATGATTGGAGTTTTATTAGTTTATGAAATACCCAGAAATCCTATGGAACGGATACGCGGAAGAAAGAATCGCAGCTTAGTTGATGCTTCGATCGAACTGATATTCAGGTACTTTGGAAAATTTGCAGCCATTGAATTATACGCTTTAGCCTCAACTACCTTACGGCTAATTCTCAAGGAATGGCTTACGATTATCATTGACATACACCTCGACGGGAGACATAGCAAATCGTTAAAAAAAATATTTTTCAGGAAAACGTGATCTCAAGAGAATCGAGTGTATGTCACGTGTAACGAGCAGCAAAACCTTTCGTCCAGTACGCGCGAAAACTTTGAATCCAGATTTGAATCCAACAATCGCGCGTACTTTTTTATTCGCTATGGTTAAAGATGCAACATTGTAAGATGGAACGGATTCGAAAACAGTCGTAGGTAAACGTCTCGATTCCTTCGAGTTTACCAATTTTCCGGCTACGATAATAGATTTTCTTATACAAAATAACTAATCGGTTGCTGATTGCAGTACAAGCAACAATTGAGAGCGCACGACTTTAAATTATCTTAAAAAACGGAAATTCGAAAGGAACGAACGCAATTTCTTCGTAATTTATGGTACGTACATTACTTTACAATGTTTGTGGACGCATTACTTTAAGAACATCGAAAAACCTTAATGCACCAGTGGCGTAACCAGAGGCAGTGAGGGATCTAATAGTATAAGGACTTTTTAAGTAGCGGCAACCTTCTACAGAAGGCTTGCAACGAGTGTACAATTTATCACATGTACGTTGATAAAGGAATACAGATATGTTGCGTGCAAATACATACGATCTACGACGTCTAAATCCTTTTTTTTTTTTCATTTTTTCGTTTTTTCTATATGAACGATATCTCGAGTACCTTCCAACGTGTTTTCATCAAACAATCGAGTTCACTCGCTCTAATGGTTACGCTAATGGAATGTACTCGCAAATTTAGTCCAATTGGATCGGATTAAGATACTATCGTGGGTCGAGTGCCTCGAGTGAATTGCGTCAGAGATTGCCAACTTTTTTTAAAAGAATAATACGCATAATAGTGATGAAAACATGAAAGAACAGAAAAAAAAAAACAAGACAACAGTGTTCTGGTACATGGTTTTTTTAAACAATAGAAGTTGTAGTTGAATTTTAATTGCAAAAAATTAAATAGAATTCGGTTTTTTTGGCAGCAATCGTAGCGCAATTCTCTGTCACGATTTCTAACAGTAAAGATCGACAAAGCGAGGTATGTACCACGGTAATATCACATCGAACGATCTTCCATCGAAAAACGCTTTTCCCGTGGTGAATCTTTCGATCATAAAAATCGTTTCAAAACCATGGGTAATCACGGGAAGAACTTGTTCGAGAGAGCGCATCACAGGAACACCGAGACATTGAAAAAAAAACAAAAATAGCATACGATAATTGTCGCTCGCGCGATTGTACCGACTGATACGTTTCGTTACACCACGTGACTACTAAAACGCGTTTAAGATTGGAAATGGTGTCAACTTGTTGCTTCTTCTATTGACAGTCGTATTTTACTAATGTGCTCGAAAACATGAAATCTTTCGCGGCACCCTTTATTTTACTAATAGTGTACCGAATTTCGTGTAAACGTACCCAAAAGAAGCAGAATCACCTTTTCGTATATGCGCGCGCAGAAAAGTTTATACCGCGAGCATGTTTGGGTAGTCGCTGCAGTTGACTTCGGTCCGTTGTGCGGGAAGATAGTGTGATCGTTTGTCGCGCAAACTAACCTCGTCATTACGGTATTTACGTTTACTCGCATAAAATTATCAAGCCATGCGAGAATCCGCGAATCTAACATTAGTTAAAAACTGATTTTGATTACCGATCGAATACGACCAATAGATTAAAATCAATAATCGATTGTTCGATTACCGGTACATTTCGAAAGCGACGCGGCGATATGTGCGCGAATAACGATCGATGGTCGATGCGTCGATGCGTCGCGAAACCGTTAAAGTACCCACAGTGCATTGCGGCATGGAAGCTCGTGAAGTGTCATTTTACGCGGTTTCATCCGCGACCAAAAATCGTTTAAACGATCAATTCGATATCAAACGGTTGTCTCGCGAAATATTTTAACCGACGAATCCGCGTGTTTAATGTGTATGTATCTTGTAATCGTCGTTGCACTGTCGTTATTGTTGTTGCTGTGGTTGTTGTTGTTGTTGAATATCTCACGGCTGGTCAAACTGGACATCGTACCCGATTCGGACTCCTCGTTCGTCATGTCTGCAGTCAGGAATCAATCATTGACTATCCATTATGGAATCGTAGCAGAGCAGATTAAGGTATGTGTTCTTTTGCTTCTCTTTTCTGCATGCCTGTCATTGTTTATACAAACGCTGCAATTTATTGTGACCATATAAGAGAGTATCCGCATTTAGAAATAAGTTACATGTATAAATTCTAAACCAGTATCATGTCCATATAAAAGCTATCCGATTCAGTGAGTTACTCTAGAATTTGAAACTACAAAACGTGTTCTTTTAATTACTTAAATCTGCTCTACTCTTGTAAAAACATGTGTTTGAAAATGCGAATCTATGAGTGCACAATCGTGCAACGTGCAGATAACATTAACATGTGCAGTTGAACACTGACTTTATAAAAGAAAAAAACGTACATAGACAAAAATAAAAAAGAGGTTAGTAGTCGCGCGGGAAAACAGTTGTGCTACACTAACTAGGATATGAAAAAAACAAAGCAAAATTCGGTTGTATTAAAAATAAATTTATATTTACAAACGACAAAAAAAATAATTACGAAATAATTGTCTTACGAATTGTAAGCATAGTAGGATCGTAATCAAATGCACGATAGATCGATTGCTCGAATCTGTGGTTTTTATTGCGTTCAGACTCAAAGATCTGAAAAGTTCGTCTAACAAAAACAAAAGTTACAAGTTATACTTGCAATAAAATTGTAAGTACCTACGAATTCGACGTTTTGAACTCGTCAAATTGAACTTACTCTTACTTTTAGTGTATTAACATTACTCGTAATACGTGTAACTTTTTTGGCAAGACTCTAATATCGTCACATTAAATGCCATTGACTATCAAATTTACGTCCACTTTCTAAAAATATACAATTTACAAAATTCTACAAAACTTTCGTTATTATTCATTTGTTTATCGTACGCGATCTAACATGTTAATCGAATAAGTAGGAAAGCTTTAGTTCGAGCATCGATAATCGAGCATTGAAACGTAAAGCGAAATAGAGTGTAGCATTAACTTCTTACGTGTGTAAAATTCGCTAATATAAGTTAATATCTTCTCTCTTATTGCTAAAACAAAACTAACTTTGGCAGTCGGGTCCAAACGCGTCGGACTATGCGCGCGCGTTTAAATGTGCGCGTGCGCACAACTTGGCGCACTCAACTTTATCATTTTTTAAACATACTACATATACTGATAGGATACAGTAAATTTGGCAAGGATATGATGCGAATAGAATTTCGATGAAATTGGACTGAAAATGTAGATGATTTACATCTAATATAAACGTAAACATACTGCTGGTTACTTATTAAATTAATGAATGAGTATTTATGAATAAACAAAAGTATGAAAGTGTTAAAAATTTGTGTTTCCAATCCCTATTTTTTATTCGATTATATTTGAAGTCTAATTTCATTAAAAAAACTTTATCGTAACTTTGAATAAAATGCAAAAATGGATGGAATTCTTGATAAACAACTGAGAACGAAGCTCTAATGAAAATAAAAAAGAAATCACGAGGAAACCGTGCAGAATCAAATTACTGATTCGTCAACTAAAATTAAGATTTGATTGCGATATATATTATAGCGAGATTAAAAAACAACTACGAGGTAACAATTTACTCGAGTGCGTAACACTCGATTCTTAATCGTCTAAGAAAATTGCACGACGTATTCCATTGAAATAAGAAAATTAAGAATAAAACGCGATTATGTACGCTGTGGTAATCCTAATTTTTAATACATCATACGTATTGTTCGTTTTCAACTAATCGCTGACACAGTCATTCGGTTGCTTCAAATTCGTAAACTCTACACTCTACGCAATGCAACACGTCGCTACACAACAATGATACATACTGCTTATTCAATTGCGCATCTAAAATATGAAAATATACAGAATTTTATCGTTTCAATATTTACACGCTAAACACACGACACGACACGTCACGACACGACACGACACGAGAATATTAGGATGTATCGTGCACATGCAGGGAACAATAATTGGAAAGTCTCATTAGCATGCGATACGATAAAATCAGGCGCAGCATAAGCGGATTGATATAAGTGTTTTAAGTGACTATTAAAGTACCGTTTTCTCCCAAATTACTCGTTCAACACGTTCAACGATGATCCCATCAAAGGAATACATAAAATTGAACGTGTTAAGTGTAGTAATCGTAGGAACTGATTTTATTCTAACAAAATACATATTAGCTTGATGCACACGAAAGATCAAATTCATTGAGTACAGATTTCACATAATTGGTTTAACAACAACCAGCACCACTACATTCTATAAATTTGTTTGAACTATTTAAATAAAAAGGTGATACCATAGTAGCAAGACTTTGCCCAGCATAGCTGAATCACTTCTAATGATCTGACAACAATTGATGTGCATCAATCTAATTGGAACGTGTAATACGCGTGTATGCGATGACTATGGAAAATAAATAAGGAACATTGATGTATTAAGGTCTACGCGTCCTCTCACGACACTATGCAACAACATTTTTGGCATCTGCTTTTCTTCTCAACGATATTGTGCTTACACCTTTCCGACACTTGATACGCTTTCAATTTTAACTTCACGTTTCCTGTACCGTCGCTGATATCCTGACTTTGTATAGAGTTGCTTCTCGTGATCTGTTGCGTGATCACCGAGTCATTTTTACCGTCTACATCCTGGGTCAGAAGTCCTTCTTCCGTGCCCTGCTCTGTCTTCGCGCCTTTCGTTTCCCTCTCCGAAAATTTGTCCGCTTCATTTCCCCCAAGATGAACTTCTATCTGCTCCGTTCGCGCACACTTTAATACTCGAGAAGTCTGATCGTTCGCAGGACTTTCTACGGTTACATTTTTAATACTAGACTCGTCAACGAACTCGTCCTCCACTAGTGCACATCGATTTTTGCTATTATTGTCCTCCACGGATTGCAAGGTGTCTATAATCTCTTTCAAACGCTGCTCCTTCTCCTCGAGCATCTTATTGTCGTCTCGGAAGACATTTGTACTAACCAGATCACTGATGTTCTGCAGATACACGTTCTCGTCTATCTTCGTATTCGAAGTCAGTCTGTTGCTCTCGTCGTGAATCTTCTCACACGTTTCGTTTGATTTGTCGGAACTGAACGCCTCGCCGCTCAAACTCTTCGTTTGACCGTCCGAGTAGACGCTCAGTTTGTTCTCCGAGTAACTGCTGTATTTGTCCTCGTGTAAGTACACCGAGCTAGCGTTTGACTCGAAGTTACTGGCGTTTATGATCGATATCCTGGGTATGATCAACTCAGACGGTAAGCCCTCGACGCCATCGGGCGGTGTCGAACCTATGGAACCCTTCACGAACTCCCCGAAGGAATGGTATCCTTGTTGTCCTTTACCTTGAACCCATGCCTCGGTAAGCAAATGAGATCTTTGCCAAGACACGTCGCTGTTGCATCTGTTTGTTCTCACTGTCCACTGTTCCTCGGTATTTGGCCAAGAGTGCAGATAACAGTCGCTGGGACTTCGTTTAATATCCAAAGCCTCTTGGTCCGTCTCTGTCTCCTGTTTCTTGTTTCGTACGATAAGCTCTAGTTTTGATTTCAACAAAGCAGGCGATACAGCTCTGTCGAGACGTCTGGTAGTATTCGATGGTTGCACAGAGTGCAACGTGGACGGGTTATTGCCGTTGTCTATGTCTACGTCCGGCAGATCAGCCGAGGCTGTCATGATCGCATTTGGACTGGGACTGTCCATGCTGTCCGGGGTGTAGGGATCATGCTTGATGGGTACTGCGTGCAACAGATTAGTCGAACGGTCCATGTAATTGAGCCGCCCGCTAACGCAACTACTGTAATCAGGCAACATGGACAACAATTCCACGTAATTGTCTGGCACTCGAAAGCAGAACTCAGGCGCGCTCGGCAAGCGGCAGCAATTTATCATACCTTCGTCCAAGGTGAGACTAGCCCTCAAGTAGACTGGCTGCAAACGGGAAAAAATGGACGATCCTTATGTATTATCGTGCATCTCTATGAAGAAATAGAGGGACATTCCTCGTATGGTAAGGCTCTATAAAAAGTCTAACTAACATTAACGTGATTCAGGGCGATAATACAGTCACAATAGTTACTTTTGGTACGGTTAAATGTGATGGTAACATGGTACTGAACGTTTTTACATAGAATTCAGATACGATTATCATGAAAGTTCTTAATTAAAATCGTTTCTTCAGTCAGTTTTCTCAATCGGAGAATATTTTCATAAATTACACGGGGAATGCATTAAAAGAAGGAAAGAGTGCACACCTTGGATGATAAAATAAACTATACTTAATCACTTTCGATGATAATGATAGCGGAAAGTTAATTAGAACCATGAAATTGAAAGTTGATGGGAAGGTGAATTTGGAAGTGATACTACATTGAATCAGCTACATCAAACAAGCCGTTATGTGATAAGTTACAAAGAAGAGATAATGGAGTACTAATAGAAATAGAGGATACGTGGGAAAACCAAGATAAGAACAGGCAGACAGTTCATAGATAGGTACCTTAGTGCTTAGAGAGTCATTCGAAACTCCAGAAAAACAGGCTGCACCATAATAATTAGAAAAATGAATCATCAGAATAAGAGCCAGGAAGAGCGTAGTATATGTACCCAGCATAAGTAAGTAAAACGAATCAGTACCTCTTTTCGTTCTGTTAGGCTAAAAACAAAAAATTGTCTTACCTTGTGATCACCCATACAAGTTGTTGGTCCAATTATTCCATATTCTACGGCATCCGGTGATGATATCTGAAAAACGAGAATTATATAAAGCGATTTACTTGAGAGAAATCTATCGAAGAAACATTTTAATAATGTTTCGTACATCTTGAACTAGCAGTTTAGCCGTGGTACTTAATAGAACACGATCGCACCAAGCTGGTACTCGGGTTTGCATGTAATTCGAACCTTCATTGATGTCCTCCTCGAAGGGGTAACTGGGCACAAATTTAATTGGAAATTCATATAATCTTCCGTCAAAGTCTTCCAGCTCTCTGTCATATTCACGTAGCTACATAAATATCGGTAATTTCATTATGGTCTTCCTAATTGTTAATGCAGTATTGTAAGTAACATTGTACAGTTCAATATGTAAACGATTAATTACCTACCCATTGTCCACTGTTCTGCATAAAAACATTCTGATGCTCGTAATGCGAAAATTCTTTCTTTCCTAACGTTAATATGAGATCATCGTCTTTATTGTGAAATTGCAATTTCGAGATGCTTCCTTTGTTTGATAACTTTCTTTCTTGAGTATCTTCCGTAAGTTTCTATTAAAAAACGTTTTATTTAGTTGGATGTATTCATACGAGAATAGTTTAGTTTCTAAATGTTAATTCTGCAGCACGTACTTTTATTACACTAGCTGTGTCTGTTCTAAAATTAAAGTCTCCGAATAAAAAGTATGGTACATTTGGATATTTATCATTATGAAACCTATCTAACGTATGCTCGAGCGCTCTTCTACGCGTTTTACTGTATACAGATGGAAACTGGAAATAAATAATCAAGATAAATTAAGCGGCAACGAGGCCGTCGTTAAACGGTTTCATTTACTTACTGTTTCCATAGCAATGAAATTACTAGCATCATGAAATAAGTGTATATTTATGAGATCAAAAACTGTTCCACCAATACTCCATCGTGTTCTTAGAAATCCTTTCCTGGACCATTTACATTCTGGAAAAAATTCTTGAGGGAACTTTGCTTTCTCTTTGGTTGTAACTGCCTCAATATTACCAGAATGAACCTCTTTTCCAGTTACTGGTATAAAAGTACATTCTGAAATTGCAACAAAATGATTATATTCACTTGTATATATTTTAAAGTATACAATGTATGTGTACTATACCTTTAAAGTCCCATAGTAAAACTTCTTTTAAAGATTCATGCACAAAGTAAAAATTTCCAAGTGCCTAAAATATGAAATGTGCTTTTAGATTTATGTTATCAATCAGTATATATGTATCCTTTTCATATACATACTGTAAAATGTTCAGCAGATGAATAGTCTTCGTCTAAGAATACTCTAATTTTGTCAAACAGCCTTAATTCCTCCGATGACATTAGTAACCTGTAAGAAATAATGTTAGACACAATTAAGCTTTGTAAAAGATAAGGATCCTGAACATTTCATAGCTCAAAGATATGGTATATTTTCAAACAGCCTTTTTTTCTACAGTGTTCCCCCATGAACATCATTCAATAAGCTCATCTTTTGAAGTGGCTCGCTCAACTGTAGAGCAACGCGTGATCATCTATTTTTATCCCTTTCTGCCACTTATGCGTTAAATCATATTCAATACTGTGGTCAGAAAAACTTATTTGTCTTAGTACAGTTTAAAAAAAGTTCATGCATAGCTGCTACTATAAAAATATCATTTATAAACCAGTTAATTGATCCCAAATTGATTACACCCAATAATTACAGAAATAAGACTTCCATCCCATTAATTCAGTTAGACCCCTTTACCCGTGTTGAAGCCTTTTTTAAGAAGCTTTACCTTAACAAGATTTTCTAAGGAATCTTTTCCACAGACTACTGACCATATAGTACACAAAACTTTACATAGATAAAACTGGAACAAAATATAATATTGATTTACCTAACAAAGTCTTCCACGTGTCTCATACTTTGCTCATAATTTTTCCCACCCACTTCTTGGCAGTGCAGTGCAATAAACTTTGGATCCAACCTCAGTATTGTCTGAAAAGCGTTCACCGTGAATGCAAATACTCGGTTGTATTTATGTAATGACAATGTATCCTATCCTCCAGATACTTACACATAAAAATTCCTCCGTCCAAATTTTCAACATTACGCTAGGCTGTAAAAAATATATGATTTTATCATTTTCCTGATCAATGTATCATCATTATCGATCGTCGATAAAAGATTACCACGCGAATCATTAGTGATCTATGTTTTATGATTTCGTTAGTTAAACATTTTCTTTGTACAAATATAAAAGACGTACAAAATTAACGATAGTATATTCTTTGTTTTAATTGATTTAATAATGCAGAGAGTCATTTAGATTCATGCGATCCGATAACGATCGTGTAATTATAGAAAATCGTCGAGAGACGTAACACGATTCTGCTTCGTGCGTTAACATCACAATCGCATTGTATTTACGCGTATAGTGTCGCGTGACGCTTTAAAGTTTCCGTGGCGAGAAAACCGAGACGAAGAAAAGGGAAAAAGATTGAATGAAGGAACAAGAAGATCGAGAAACAGGGAATAATACAAGTTTAGTGTGTTACGACAACATATCGCGCGTACGAAAGACGCGCCAAACGAGAGACAGGCGAGCCAGAACGAAGGAGGAAGAAGGAAGGAAATAAGTAGGTCGTGTCGTGTCGTGTCGCGCACGAAGGTAGTGTGTCGTCGTCCTCGAATCGATCTTTCAGGGCTGTGATCGATAATCGAAAAAAAAAAAATGATATAAATAAATATGTAAATTAAAAATGTTAAAATGTTTTTAATACATACCTCTTCAAAAATACTGCCAACGTTAGCGGTAACCAGCAAGACCGGAACGCCGTTACCCGCCATTTCTTCGTGGTGTCAAGAAGGGAAAGTTTTGAAAGAAGCTCGTTTAAGTCTTCTGGGGCGAAAGAACGAACGAACGATCGTCCGTGAACAGGAAGACAGGTATCGGTCCCACGACGACGTAGAAAAGGTGGAGGTCGGCGCGGAGAGGCTGTCACAGGGATCGACGCGAGCACACCGTGACCGAGCGCTCGACTGCGTCGAGGAGCGAGCTTTTCCCGTGAACGACGACTACGAGCACTGTTTAAGCAGCTACGTTGAAGAGAAAAAGAGTCACCCCCGGCCAGGAAACGTCCCCGTGCCCGGAACAATCAACCCCTGTGCCGAGGAGTGGCCACGGTTTCGCGCCGTGCACCGGTCGCATCAAACCTCGCACTGCAAATACACATTATTAATCGAATAACGCGAGGCTCGTTCGCGCACCAGAGAGAAAAGTTGTGTGTGCGGTAAATATATCCCTCTATCGGCCAGACCGAAACCACGCCTACTGCAGACGTCAATAGGCAGTGCCGTATACATCGAAAACGTAAAATGGTCAAGAGTGGAGGCGCTGGGCCCCGAGATGCTTTTCAATGGGTGCGCGCCACCGCTCGTCAGCTTTTACAATAGCGATTCGTCGGGAGAAGCATTGTTTCGTTATAATTTATTTTTCTAATAGCGGTACCGTGAATTCTCTGACAAAATTTTATTCTAATCCAAGTCAGATTGATAATAATTACAATTCTTCACATTTGTATTTGGTTTCAATTTAATACCAAAGCGCTGTAACTATTCCTATGGTATTGAGCCACCACTGAAACTTCCCAACATCTTTGTTTCCTTTTAAATTAATCATTCTACGTTTTGGAAAAACCAGTCATATCTTTTAATTTATCGGAACAAACTTCGTATTTATTCACTCCTGTGGAGATTATTTAGGGGGATTTTGATTTTCGATTACGATCGATCGAAAGCATTCAAACGATTGAACAAACCTGAAATCGAGTTTGCGTTTCGATTAATCGACAGTGTTTCTATTCTTGGAAACGCGTTTGTAGCTAGTTTATCGGAAACCGGTGGAAGCGATAACGAACAAAACGGAAGTTTAGTTCAGATAAAAAGGGTAAGGTGCGCGCGCACACGGTTGCACACGTCGATGAAAATCTGTACATCGTATAATAGGAAACGATTCGAGTGAAGCCTCACTCTGCGCTTTCTTTTGAAATATACGAACGTTCTTAACAAACAGATAGCCCCTGAGATTTTATCTCTTCGAAAAGATAAGATTCTTCGAAAGGAAAAAGCGTCATACGCTCCTGGGAACGGTTGTCGGAAGCGATGTTCCAGCTGCGCATGAGAAGGGCGAAACGCACGCGCTCTCTTATGCTCCGTTTACGCTTTACACCTTATTTTCTTTCTTTCTTTGTTTTATCTGTTTTTTTGGTGGAGTCGAATCAAGTTGGAACGTACAGTCGGACGATGGGTGGGCGGTAGAGAGGAGTCGCGATAATCGAAGAAGCGTGCGCGTTCAACGCCCCCACCAACACGTTTCGTTAATTAACGAGAATCGTATCAATTATCTCGCGAATCGACTCGTATGCATCGTTCGTGGTACGGTTCTCCCGTTGGCGTTGCACTTGCATCGCGTTTAACCGGCTCCCGAGTGCGTTTTCATCGCTAAAAGTATCTTCGTCACCTCGGACAATTTACGCCTCGTAAGTCGATACAACCGCGAGAGCCTGATTCCTCGAGTGTACGGGAGCGATCGTGTTGAAAGCACGAGGTCTATTTTCATCTCAAGCTTTCCTCGTGTTTCCTCGACCGATCATCGGCGGCAATTTCGAAAAACTTGATGGCTTCGAGGAATCGAGTATAGCGAGGGAGCTTCGTAGGCACGTAAACTCGTAATAATTAATTAAATACTATCGCCTACAACGCGTGTAAATCTTGAGAGGTATAGGGGAAAGAATTCTAATATATTTTCATCTTGAAAACCACCGGCAAACCACTTTTTGTCGACGTATATATATGTTATGGATGTAGCGGAAGGGTTAATAGCACGTACGGTTTGTTGATACTTTTCAGGTACGACACAAGTATGATCTCAATCGTAATAACATTGTCGGTGGCGGTGACGGTTGCGGTGACGGTGGCGGCCTTCGCGAGCGCCGAAAGCATCCTAATGACCGAGGTGTTCGTCATTCCAATCAGGCCAGAGACTTTTGACTGGAGGGATGACGGTAAGAAGGAAGTGGTATACACGATTGCTACTGCTTGGCGGTATGCCAATCAAACTCGAACAATGACCGATTTACATCGTGATTGTAGCCGATCATTAACATAGAGGAAATAATACAGTCGCGAAGAAACGCGTGATCCGTTGAGTACTCTATCAAACGTATCAATTTTATTAACGAAAGTTCAGAATTGTAGAAAAGTAAAATAAAAAGAACAGACTAAAGTTAAATTTGAATTTGCGCTATCTTAGCGGCGTGTCATCCAGAGAATAAGACTTGGAAAATGAAAATAAAAACTAGTAAAATGAAATTGAAATTGTTGGTATTTCAGTAGTCGCGTTGTCCTAGGGTTAACTTGGTTCACCGTCTGAAATGTAAAGCGTGTCTCCGCACGTCATTCGCGCCGCGTTTCGAATACCAATCAATGAACCAGCAGTCGAGCTCACAATGTTTCACGTCGACCTCACAGCTGATTGACGTTGCCGTCCTGTGTATCGGTATTCCTTAAACCAGACGTCATCCGAGAAACCATGAACACGGCAGACATCCGGAAACGCCACCCTCTCGAGTCATCGGCAAACTAATATCTTTCCTCGAAATTATTTCGAATCATCCGTATGACGATTCACGAAATTCGCTTTAATTATACTTCTTCTTATTTCAGGACGATACGATCAGTTTTCCTACCAGCCTTCTCTACGGAACGCGCCCGATCTTCCCTCGTGGATTCATTACACGTACAGCAAACGGGACCACCATGGTTTCCTGTACGGTGTCGCGCCAAGAAATCAAGAATACTTTGAGGTGAATTTTCTTGCTGTCATTGGAAATGCTAAGTTATTCTACAAACTTTGTGCCATGTTTCTCTCGCCTTTATTCGAAATTTCAAAGTGAAAGAAAGCAGAAACTTGTGCAAAAGATCTAACACGACCAACTTGATGTTTCAGCTGGAAATCGTGGGCCTAAATAAACACACTTATGAAACCAGGCACAAGGTCTTGGACATGAAGGTCCTCGAGAAGGAAAACCTGACCAAGTACGAGGTTCATCTGAAGATCGATAATCTGAACGTGGAGGACATGTTCAACCGCAATAGAACCGAGCAACTTCTCGATATATTTAGGTACGTCGATGAGACCCGTGGGGAACGGGGTATCCTTGAACGATACACGATTTTTCGATACGCAATGATGCGTTAAACGATGAAAAATAAGAGGAAGGAAGAACTTGGATACCTTGACTACACCATGGTTGTCTACACTGATAAACAGCGAAGAAATTAACCCTTTACCATCGAAGCGTATCTCGTAACACCTTACGAACCGGACATTTTATTTTGCTAACCGTATCCAGTGACCAGCTAATTTTTTACGTCAATTATTTTTAAATTTCAACGTGAAAAACAACGCGAATTTATAGGGCAACCTAATACTTGTTTCCATAGCCTACTTTAATAATCACAAGGGTTAATAAATTTGAATACTTGTATTATAATGATCAATGCATTGACTCTTTCTTTTCTTTTTTAATTACAGAAAAAGGTTGTGGAAAGACGCGGCGTCGGATTTGTACGTGACGTTTTTGGCCTCCGCGATCGAGCTGGGCGCTCGTCTGCCCCTGAAACCGAGCGAGGGCGAAGGGTGAGCTTTTCGATTTCCTTGAAATAAAACGAAAAGAAAAAAGAAATCGATGTAATCTGTCACAGACAATCGTAGAATGTCTAAAAGGAAAGAAATTCAGTCGGGGACAAGAGAAAACACGTATCGTGGAGAATGTTCCGTTAATGCGTGTCGCCGTTTATGTTAATCGGGCGGATTTCAAATGAGATTCAAGTGTGCTTGCTTCGATATCGCTGACGTATTAATCGTCCGATCAAACGGAAAACAACGTTGTGACGCGCGGCCCATGCTTTTTCGATACACACGGTACACAAGGCACGAGATCTCGTTCTCTCCGTGGATAAAATCTTTGTTATTCCATCGGGCGACGTGCATCCTTCGTCCGGCAAGCGTAAACGGAGCAAGATCGAATGTTTTGTTAAATGTGCGTCATTAAAACACGACCGTCTATGGAATAATTAAAAAAAAAGACCTTACCATCGGGTACTTGTACTTTCAATAAGATATTACGTAAAAAAGATTTTTTTAATCCTTGATTAAAATCCATGACTGCCGAGCAAACAGTCGTACATAATATATAGCATAAAATTATTATTTCTTGATATTTGTTCTTTGTGAACTCACCCGGTTCGAAGAAACAAAACGCGTATCTTCTCGCAAAAACAGGACTCGTCAGTTGATTTCCCCAAACAGGAAGAGTCTCTATGAATCGGCTGGCACAATTATCCCAACGGATCGGTGTTAATTCACGCACTATCTCTCGTTTACGGTTCACGGATGAGTAACGGTGTCATTACTCGCGTAAAACAAACACGTTTTATTTCTTGCCAAACGTCGTTTTACACTCGTCCGAAAATTGTCCCCCTTCGATAATTCTGCCTTTTATCTAAGAGCGTGTCAATCTTTCGCCGATAAACGGAAGAGATTTTCACGTGGTGCATCATGAACCACTGGGCACATTTAGACTCATCGATCCTTCGCGGAGGATCTTGCCTTTGTTTCTGTTCGATGTGCAACAAGGCGATTAAACTACGCAGATTAATCGCGACAGCTTAAATGTTGCGTTGCGTATATAAAGCTGCACACACGCGTAAATGGTCTGTTAACGTAAATGCGACATTGTCAGCGCACTCGTACGCGTTGCGACCGACTGAATGACTTCCGGCTTTGGCCTCTGCCGTTGGCTCGCTGCTCCGTCGTCGTCTATGTATTATCTTGTGCCGGTCTCCTCTCAATCTTTTAAACGTCAACCGCGTTTCACATCCTCCTCGTGCATCTTGGTGAAAGTATTTTTCTACCGAATCGAGATTCGACGTTAACCCCTTGGTACACGTCCAGCTGGAATTTCAGAGATTACGTCAAGATTTTTAATTACAAGAATCATTCAAATTCTCCATTAATTATTACGTAGTAAATTCGGATTACGAATTGTCCTGCATCGTCATTCAAGAATAATAAAAAGAAAAAAATAATAAAAAGAGGATGACTCCAGCAAATAGCTATTCAAGTAGTAGCCTCAAATCTTGATTAGTTCAATGAATCTTCAATTCACTGACGCATCAATGAATCAGTGGAATTACTATCATCTTACTCTCTGATTACCGAGAAACGATATTATGTACTTCGACTTTTGGTCCTGGTGTATCATCGAGAGTCGTGAGACTGCTTTGTTTCATAAAAGATTAAGCAAATGTTTATAACTTTACTTACTGACGATACTAGTCTCATTGATGGCGTATGACAAAGGGCTCGGATTGTTTACGAAGGATTAAGGGTGGATGGACAATTATCGTGAAAAACAAAGGTTTTGTAGGTAATCGCAGTCATTGAAAATCACGTCTACTAGGAGAGTATAGTCGGGACTCTCCCCAACTTTCGAACGAGATAACGGGAAATGCACGAGTAGGAAAACGATGACGCAGTTTGAGAAGCTCGGTTTGGACGTGTCGTGGTTCACGTACGCTCCCGAATCGGGACCGACGTGTAGCCAATGTACGAAGAAAGAAAAATTGTCGTTAAAAAACAGTGTGCGGCTTTGAATTTAACTTTATTCGTACTGCGCGCCATTCCATACCGACTTCCTGCAGTATTGTTGATAGCGGCTTTCCTCGTTAAGTTCTTTATCAACAACTCTTGTATATCTCATTTACTACTTGACAACATTTGTTACGCTTGATTTTATTATTCATATGCGTTGCTTTTATCTTAACAGTATAATATTAGTTTATGGTAGATAGTGAATCTATGGAGTAGCAGTAAAATTAAGCCTAGAATTCTTAGCTTTATTACTCTATTAATTATGTGTGTGTATAGTAAACGAATTTTAAATGCTAATGTTAGTAAGCGTAATCCAGGCTGTATCACCATACGAGAATAATTTTACCACCCTAATATATGGCCAGTAGTATACTTTTATTAAGTATTTTCCATCATTCCACTGTACCAGCTTACACGTATCCTATCGATGTAATCTAGGCTTTAATTGGTTACATACATGCTTGACAATTTTGAGATAAGTGCTGTTATCAAAACGTATCACCTTATTCTTCACTCCATGACCAAGTTACCTAATTTGAAAGATAACGCTGGGTTAATTTTCTTATCATTCTGAAATCATACGATATCTCATTGCTAAGGTGTTTCATTCGCTGTCTAGACTAATGTTTACCATGGTGTAGCCTAAATTCCAGTGATAAACCTGTAAAAAGTCAGATGTCGTTCGAGTTGCTGAACCTGTAATATTTGAAATTCTTGCCTGTAAGAGTGTTGCATTGTTCTTGTTAAAGGGTCGTTATAAGATTGGGCAGTTCGATGCCGTTCTCGCAAGAGTTGAACGAACTACAGGAAGAAGTGAAGCCTTTATGGAAGCTGCCGTCTTGTCCGCGAGACTTTAAACGAACCAGCGTGGAGAGGCTGTTCAGAGAGGCTGGATTTGCTCTGGACTGGTGTTCCTTTAGACTAGTGAGTCCCGTTTACTAATTCTCTAGATGTTCAATGACGGATTGTTAGAACATCTTGCGATCGTTGTTCGCAGGTTGAACAGGAGCAACAAAGCCTGCAGCACGAGAGCGCAAGAAGAGGGCCCAGCATGAACGTGGTGGATTTGTCGCCTTCAGGAATTTCCGAGCACACGGAATGGCGTTGGGCCAGACCCACGAAATCGAACGTTCCCACGAGGAGCTACTTCAACGAAATCGTCACCACGATCTTCGTGCCCACTATTCTTCTTCTCGTGTTGGCTGCTTTGCTCAGCACGGTGCTGTGCCTTAATCACGAGAAAATGTAAGTGGTACACAACTATGCGTTTACCTCAGAACTTTGGAATCTTATTTCATTCTTAAGAACAGCCGAGGTTCCGGATTCGAATTCCTCGACGCAACAATTTCATGCGTCAAATATTTTTCCATGTAAACGTTCCTACGGTGAAATCGTTAGCGAGATAAGGAAAGTTAGAATACACCAGGTACTCTGAATGCTTTTAAATCTTAGTTCATTAGGTATACCAGATATTTTAAATATACAGGGTGTTCCACTTAAGTGAGTACAGCAGGATATCTCGGAAGGAGTTGCAGTTATTAAAAATGTGTTCGTACAAAAGTTGCTTGGCAAAATGGGCTGCATCATCAATGGGTAATAATTATTTTCTTCTGGGTGGGGTAGTAGAGGAGATCTGAAGGTCAATGTAACTTTTTAAATGGGATGCTATGTTTTTCTCCGGCGTATACGTACACGAACCACGTGCTCGGGAAACGAATTCCAACGGTATATAGCCGTGCAGGCCAACCGAAGCCAAGTGGTAGGGGTATTAAGAGTAGAATAGAGGGGGGCTACTACTACGAGTTGGTTTCATTCATAAAACTGCCACGATATCTGGTCAAGCGACGACATAGCGTACCCCGTACGATCGAAAATACAATTATCAAGCGATCCTATGTACCTATTCATTATGATCCATATACGCTCGGTTCTTAGATGTATGTCCACGCTTGAAAATAAAACTTTGTGCGAAAACTGGACTATTAGTCTAGTTCGTTTAAAAGGAAGTAGCTTCTCGCACGAGTTTTACTCTCAAGCGAACACTTACCCTTGATTAGAAGAGAACACATCGAAAGGAAAAGGTATCCGCTTGGAAATTAAGTTTACCGCCTCGAGCAGACGTGCACGGAATTATTATGCCTTGCACGGTAATTAGAGAATCACTTGGAAGGCTAATGAAAGTTGTTTTCCTTTCAATCGATCGTTAAATCATTCCCAACATCTGTAAGCGTAAATATTTTACCATGTTTTCGTGTGATTTAGTCATTCGATTCGTTATCAGCAAGAGTTTTTTTTCTTTAATTTCATCGAACTCTGTCGAGTTGAAATGTCATCGACGAAATGTATCCTGCGGGAGAAGGAAAGAAGGGGCAATCGTATGATAAAATACAATCTGCGTAAGCGAGCGTAACAACGTTTATAAAACAGAAATAAATAAGCAATTTTTCCTTGATGCAAGAACGTACACGTGTATATTAGTAGCCAGTATAAATAGAAAGAGGTTCAGTACTTGGTGACTTCGATTAACGTACACTTCACTTGGCGTTGAGGTGTACCAATGGCGCGTATCGTTTCCTCTGTCCAACGAGCCTTAATTTGCTCGCTTGTGTCGCTAATAAAATTCTTTGATTGTACATTTTAACCCTCGTACGGTCAGTCGTATAGCGGTAACGCAGAAAGCCGACGATTTGATATTTTCTTTTCGTAGGAACGATCCCGAGTCCGAAGAGTATTTCTACAATTTGTTTAACGTTTTTCACGCCGGAAACCAAGTAGCCAGGTATTGCGTGACACAAAGAACAGACACTGTATGCTAATTACATTGATCATCCCTTACTAATTCTCACGGACCGTGTTTCATTAACATCAGAAAGTGTGTATTTGAATAGCTATCGAATAACAGAGACCTACAGCTATTTTTCTATCTTCAAAATAATTGATTTATTAAGCTGTAATTTTCACATTGAATATTCTGTTTGTTTATAGGGAAAAGAGAGAGAGTCCACCAGGGGAAGGGATTGGTAATAATAATATACAGATGGTACAATATGCCACCATCGAAAGGGGTACTTTGAAGTCACTTTCTGCCCAGCCTTCTAGCCCTAACGATTCCCTGTTGCGAAGTCCCAGGTACTTTTTATTCTACATTTCAATTTCGAACATTATTTCATTTAATGCTTATAATAATTGACTTGTGATATAGGACATCCAACGAACGCTGTAATCCGTATATCCGACCGAATCCACCACCATACACAGCACCAACTAATCTGTAAGTTTATATCTACGTTTACTTACGTTATTTTAATTTACAAAAATTATGTATAATCGTTTTTGCAGCATTGGTATTCGAGCTGATTTTTGACTACACGAGGAGCCAGCAAAAACGTGGTTTTGCTGAATTTTAAGGGAGCTTTACTATTTTAAGCTTTACCAGGAAAATCGCAAAATCAATGAAACTGGCTCCGTTATTTCGACTGCTGCCGATAGTAGATTAAACGTTTAGTGATTATAGAAATAAACTACTTAATTTTATGTAAACTGTATAGAGAAAGACTCGTTTCAAGCCTCGCATCATTAGCTAGTCACAGAAACAGATCTCATCATTTATTTAGCGAATTAAACGTACGATTTTTTAATTTATTTGTCGCGAAATACTGTACATATCATTTAAGGAGTGATGGTTGGACTGATACTTCAAACGAAGGTTTTAATAAAGCTTCAATTTACACATAACACGTGTTTCTTTGTTCTTGGAAAAATTCCATAGTCATCATATTTGAAGAATTGATCATAAAAGTTCAGTTTTTAATAAGAATAAGCGTGTAATTCGATAACTGTAACTTTGACGGAAAAACAGCAGGATAAAAGGAACAGTTTCGATAGCCGTCACGTTATTGGCGGTTTTCCCATTCGTTACCCTATCCCCTTTCGTTTTATTCGCCACTTCTACTATCGTGAAGCGAAGAACTTTTTTATTGTTGATAGTTTAAAAAGTTATAAATATTTTTAATGATAATTCCTACTCCTAAGAAAGCAACCGATCTAAGTCGATAAAGTAGAACAGGTAACAAACGGGTGACACGATTTTCACCACTTTTTTGAATGATACTTAAATTTTTTGATATACTAAATTTATAAAGATATTTATAACAACAAAATACATTACACAGTAGCGTTAAAAAGCAGATTTTTTAAAAAATATTTTTTACCGACTTTCATTTTTTACCCCTGGCGCCATCTGCGAACAAAGTGCTGAAACTGATCAACAATTATCGACTGAGAAACTCGAAACATCGTTAAAAATGGCGGGCTTTTTAAAATGAGCAATATATCATTTTAAAACTTTCTCAATTAAATTCCTTAGAAAAGTTTATTTATTAAGTCTCTGCTCAATTATGAAACTTGAAGAACTCGTGTATAATTTTTTATTGTTTAAATAAAAGAGAAACGTACATTTATGTTCTCTTTTCATGAATATAACTTTTAAAATTGCATAGTAAGCGTTTTAAAGTCAATAATATGAATATTGTTCCAATTTTATCAAATTCAATGCTTTTAGTACGATTATCTAAAGCATTTGACTGATTTAAGATGTTTTTTAAGCTGTAAAATATTAAAAATGTTGAGGACCTCAGGACAGCGTACCTGAAATTGTTTCGATTAGTTCCGGGGTTTGTCCGCTAGATGGCTATAGCGTTTGTGTGTCCATGCACTGCATGTTTTTTCAATTTCGAAAACTAAGGCTTTTTGGATTTGTTAATGACATTATTCTGATAGAATTTTGAACGTAGAATACGATGCACGTGTCAGAAAAGCCAAAAAGTGGCTTATTTTGTAAAAAAAACGCGATTTTCTGATTTTTTAATTTCATCGCGCACCGCTAGATGGCATCACTTGCACCGTTTTCAAAGCGCGCCATGTTTAAAATTGAAAAATAATTAAAAATAAAGCTTGTACAATATCAGTATCCCTAATCAGAAAGTGAAATAGTTTATTTCCAAAAGTGGCGAACTTATAAGATTATAGACCGTAGAATCCATACTGTATCGAATTATATATAGCAATGCATTCGTTATACTCTGACGTTGCTTATAAACCTAACTGTACCCTTGTGTGGCGCGTGCGTACTGTCAAACCATGCTTTAATGCTATTTTTTCAACACTCGTACCATCAAATTATGTTGAACGTGCGTGAAATTTTTCATAGGAAATAATTCATTCGTGTAGTGCAATTAACACGCGAAATTAAATTACCCAGTTATAGTTGTTCTCACAGATTCATTTTTTTGGAATTATGGCTGGTATCATGCCATTGTCTGGCAGATCTGGTAGAAAACAATGGACACTACACGGTAACATACCAGTTTTACCTGCAACCTTATTTTGTAAACATTTGCAGTTTCTCTTTAGTTTACCGTTTAACATTGGTACATATGAATTTAGGTAAAATGATAATAGTATTCTAACAGATGACTAATAATTTATACGATTGCTGTATAGATGTATATCAAAAGAATATTTGTTATTTTATAAAAACATGTATTTGACAGTTCAATAATACTATTTCAATACAAAATGTCAAATAATATGTAAATGAATATAAAAATGTATTTGATATATTTGAAGTAATATCTACAATAAACAGATTTAACAATCAAGAAATAAAAAAGTATGTGAATTACTTAATTTTAGATGGTCCACGAGGCTCTCTCAGAAGATTACGTTCCCAGTTGGCTGAAGATGGTTGTCCAGAATCTCAAGTAGTATTAGCTAAGCAGCTTTTGGAAGAACGATGTGGTAATAATACAAACTTTGGTATTTAGATGTTCAATAATGTTTATAAAAGGCACTTAACACATTAAATATCACTTGCACTATGTGTGTTCAGATCTAGATGTTGATAAAGAAGAAAATGCAAAATTGGGAGTATATTGGCTTACAAAAGCTTCAGAGCAAGGAAATTTGGAGGCAACAGATATTCTCAGAAAATGCTTAGCCACTGGTCGTGGCATCACAGAACACAATTACTATGATGTAAAAAGTTGCTTAGACATGACACAAGATGAAAAGCTAGCCAGAAGAGCAGCAAGAGAAATGTTTACTAGGTATAAAGAATCAAATTATCTAAATTAATCAGGTAATATTGGCCTAATCTTATCTATAATTGCTTTGGTATTGCATAGTCTTTCAAACGGCGAAGATTTTATCACAACAGAACAGCTACAAAGACGTATGAGAGATTTGGCATCAAGTTCAGCTACTCCAAGTTGTTCTGGCTCTAACAGTGTGTTGCATGGTAACTTACAGAAAGATGCAACCGACTGTCAAAATGATAGGTTTCCCAAAAATGGTCTTCCTGAAGGTTCAATGCCTAAAAAAGATGAAGAAAAGGAAAGTGATATTCATGGTAAGGGAACATTTATTATTATTTTCTTACTTAACTTAGGAATGTTGATTGGTATATTGAAATTGCAGATTGGATGGATCATAGAGGAGAGAAAATCACAGAAGCAGCTCTGGTCTCGGCTGCTGCCAGTTACGCCCGCGGTATGCTTCCAATAGTTTCACACGCTCTGTGTATGGTAGACTCGTCTCAAATGGTATTAGATACAATACCACTACTACAAAGGCCTCTCATTCATCCTCTCGCATCTCTGAAACGTCTTTACATTTGGTTGATAGAAACTTTAGGTCAAAGGGGAATGTCAATTAAGAAAATTCTTTTCACATCGAATATACATATACTGTTGTTACTTTTACTGTATTCATTGTTCGGCACAGAGAGCCTCATACTTTTCATACCAATGGCTTTATACTATCTGTCTTTCGTTGTGATGGTGATTGCTACTTTTCAAATGTTACAACGAAAACGCGAATTCAATAATTTTCGCGTTTGGTCCGGTCTGTTTCTCAGCTATTCGGGTGGTAATTTGAATCCGGAGGAAGCAGAGTACCAATTCTGTTGCAATAATCTCAAACCCTACGGTCATTTCTTTCTCGCTTTACTCTTAAATTTAATGATCTATCCGATCATAGCACATCAGTGGACGCCTCAATCAGAATTCACGATTATAGCGGTTGCGTTAACGTTAGTGACTCTGTTGAATTTTGTCTGGAAAGAATCCTCCAAAGTACCAGATCTTTTGGCTCTGTTCAGTTTTGGCGTACACGTTCTCGCAAAATATCCGTACGAAACCGACATTGTGGTTGCACAAGGCTGGAGATTCTTAGATATTCGGGTACCAACGTTCGCTTCCTACGTCGTGGGAAATGGCATCGAGTTTTGTCTGAATTTTCGTGCTGTGTTCTATTTGCTGATCCCGGCGGTGTTCGCAAAAATGGCTGCTAGGGACAATTGGCGAGGGACTTATCAAACCTTAATACCTCATTGCGTTACATTAAGTTGGTGGCAAATAGCAATATTTAGTTCTCAGGGTGCAACATGGTACGGCTTAATCAGAGGTGCTCTCGCTTTGGTCGGTATGGTTCTCTTTTTACCACTTGCTGGCCTGGCATCCATTATTTTACCAATCGTTGCTGCCGCTAAATATTTATCAGAAAATGACTTGGCAATGAGAATAGCTGTGACCGCTTTATTGGGGGGAATGCCATTTCTTGCCTCATGGTATGTAAGGAAAACTCGAATTCCTAAGTTCAATTGGATCATCACTGTTGTTCAGGTAAGCATATTTATGTACGCCACATTTCTAATTCTTAGCCATGGTTAATAAAATGTTAATTATCATATAAATGTTGTAGCTATTCATGGGCATCAGTGCAGGTATGTTTCTATCCTGGCCACTGATAATGGAGTACAAACAAGAATCTGACAGGTACGAGGTGATTTCCACCCTTTCGTGGGAGCAGTATCAAAACCATTGTCATCAACCTGCTTGGGAAGAACTGTCGTCAAAGGCTCAAGTACAAATTCAGTGCGCTGATTTAGAAGGAATAACCGTTTCGTGGGAAGGTTACGTGACGAGTATCAAATTAAAATCGATCAAGAATAATATCGCGGTGATATTTGATAAATTACCTGATAGCGTTAGGAACACAATCAGTTGTACGTACGGTGAACCGTATTCGAGTGCTTGCGATTTAAGCGACAAAATACGACAGGAAAATTGTAAACAGTTTGCCAGCATTCAAAAACGAAAGAACCAATGTCATTTTCCCGCATGGAACCAATACGAATTTGAAATTTCAGTGAAGATGAAAAGCGGCATGTGGGGGAACAACGCTGAAATTTTGCTTATAGCCGACCATTCATTCACCAATTTCAGTTTAAACATATATCCTCAAGATAAAATTTGGTTCTCCGGCACTCTATTAAACAATGGTTTGCAAGGGGAATCTTTGTTAGGCGGTTCAGAGCCTCACATTGAATTAGAAGAAATTGGTTGTCTCGCTTGTCACTCTGTCAACTTGAAATCTTACAAACGTTATAATTATCATATAACGTTCAGTTCCATGTTAAGCGATCTGTATCTAGGCTTTAAAACTGTTTTAAATTTTCTCTTGAATCCTATCGTGATGTTTAAGTAATCGTGTTCTAAAGCGTTCACCGTCGGCCAGTTACAGGCTTCTTTATGAAAAATGGTGACGTAGGGGAAGGAAACTCTTTCTTAATATTACCAATTGCTATTAATATTATTGATATTCGAAAATTGCTTTGGCATTCTATTTAAACTAGGTTTGAATTAAATTAAAGATCACCTCGTTCCTCTACGACGCCATTTCCCGTGGAGAAGTCTATGATATTCGACGATGTACCGTATCAGAACGTCTCGATAAAGTCGCTCATAGCGAGATAAAGGTTGATAATGATCTTCATTTTTGTTTCAAGGTTTTTTTGGACTTTTTCAAATATATTCGTTAAAGAATATCAATCATAAAGATTTCGTAAAGAAAGGAAACTAATATAAAGAATGAATGGAGAGTTTCGTAGATCTTAGATAGCAATATTTTCTGCAACGAGATGTGTTTAGTTTTACCGCTGAACGAATTTTAATCAACTTTTACGTTTAATTTCCATACAAAATTTACGATATGATTTATAAATTTAATTGTTATCTAAACCTTGAAGTAGGCTTTCAACTCTCAAGTACCACGATAGGGTCATTATTGTCTTTTTTTTTTTTAATCAAAAAACATTACATGACAAATATACATATACAAATTTTCACGTTCTAAGTCATGGTGATTAAGAGTTAAAAGTATTCCGTTTTTGTTTCTTTCTTTTATCTATTTGAACAAACTACACTTCGATGTTACCAACACCTCAGGCATTAGAATTTCATTAAACGAAAGAAAAAAACTCGTAAAGTATCTACGTCAAAGAGTACACTCATATATATCTATATTTTAAGATTGATATATTTTCGTAAGTATTACTGCCAGTAATAGGAGATACAAATGCGCTTGATATTTTTCTATTCCGTTTTCAGAAAGTCGAAAGTGGTGGACCCCTTTTCGATTTTATTTTAACTCAATAGTTCAAATGAAAAAAGAATAAAAATTACTACATGATTTTTGTAAAGTGACAATTTTAACCAAAAAAACATCATTCACATCTAAATAATGTTTAAGAACGACGTGTATATACAACGAATGTGATGTGCGTACCCTACGATTATCAGTGTTTAATTTTCTTAGAACCTGATACTGTATCTTTAAAACGTTCACATAGATCTGGAAAGAGTTCAATGAAACTTCAGAATTAATTTAGTCGTTCAGAAAGATATCTTTACCCGTGTAAATGCTATGTGAATATTATATGTATTCGAAATCGTAGTAAAGGTATATCTAATATATATGTACGTCATGTAGGGTCGAAGGTTATTGTTGAATCGATGTTAAATGTCTAGACATTTAAAAACATAAACAATTAAAATGAGTCTTACAACCGTTTAGAGTAACGATAACAGTTACTTGATATGTCATATCAGGACAATAGCAAAAAAAAAAGAAAAAAGAAATGAAGAAAAATTATAGCAAAGACAAAAGACAAATATAGATGTGCCTTGATGTTTTCTGTTCAAATAAAATATATATTTTAAAAAAGTAAAAATACTGTTACACTAAAATGCGTTGTTAAAAAAAGTTACAGGGAATATATTTTTCAAATTTTATGTTTGTTTTTGCTTAAAATTGTTTATGTTTTTTCTTTTCCCACCATAATTTTTGTACACGACTTAATACATATTTGCTTTTGTATCTGGCAATAACTGACACATGTAATTTTCATAAATAATAACATTACGTTTTTTAACAATTGTTTATTTCAAGAGTTTGGTTCCCTTTATATTTTGTATAAAAAAGAGTTGTACAGTACGAAAACACTCTACAACTATTCCACATCAGTAGCGTTTCAGTTCGTTTATGTACAAATGTAAAACCTATATCAATAAAGTCTTTTTCTATCATACCAACTCCACAGATACAAATATACGTTAAAGCCTGACAAAACGTTCTCGTAGAAATTAATCATCGTTTCTAAGGAGGACGTTTCTTTTAAATCAAGTATTTAACCCACCTATGACGTTTCATTAAAATGTTATAAATCTCAGGACTTCTCTGAATAACTTATTCCTCCATTCACTGCACTTATACGTTCTTATCATAATCATTATCATATTTCTCGTTGTAAACTGATTTACACACAAATTTTACAGTTCAACGTGGATACATAATTAACGATCCAATTAATTATTAATTAAAATTATTGAAAGGAAATTATTCTGTTGTATTCCCTATGGGGACGATTCAACTTATTCCTATAGAATCTGTTGTAGCAACTTAAGAACATGGAAACTTTGGTAAAGGAACTCTGTACTATGCACGATAAACATTATTAGGACCAGAGTGGTAAATGGCATAATTCGACGCGTCTCACGACTACCACAATAGTTTATACATTATCATTATCTGTTGATGTATGTATTTCTTTTTGGAAAATATTTCTGCAACATCATTTTCTCATGAATTGAGATAATGATTACCATGTCAATAATTATATTAATATTCGAAGAAAACAGTCTTATGAACATTTTATAACTACTCCTTATTTTTTTGTAGAAAGAACACCCGATATAAACGGGAGATTCGAAAGCAAAATAATTTTGCAAAATTCCAGCATTTAATAAAAACGTTTCCTACTATTCTCTTGATGCTTTTGGTACCACATAATCCCTATCACAACACACGCGATTATCGCAAGTGCGCATACGAGCATAAAAAGGAAACACATTATTTTGCTGAACGTAGATTGCTTTGGATCGTCTACGTGTTCTGTAAAAGACATCATAAAATTGTTGTAAAGAACAACAAAATACTTTATGTGCTGAATTTATCGTTTGGCTACTTTACCTCTGGGAGCATCAAAATACGCGGCCGATGGTAAAATCTTCGATCTATCTTCGTGATCTTTCGGCTGAAAAATAAGCACCAAACGTTATTGTGGATAACGAGATATATTAAGAAATGTAAAGCACTAAGTAGCACTTACATCATCTGGTAAATCTAACTCAAACAATCGGATCGATAATATATCATGATTATCGGATAAATCTCCCGTCGTTGCGGAAATTCCGAAATAATAACCCGTGGGTAGCTTTATGTCCTTCACAGAGAAACATTCTTTCCATGCAGCTTTATTCGCAAAATCTGTGGAAACTGTGTTAAAAATTTCTCTAATTACAAATCCGTATAATATTGCGGTTTTCTACTTGTATCTTATTGACCTATCCCATGCTTATTGATAACAAAGCAGAACCTACACACTAGTTAAATCAAATACAGCACTTAAGCAGAATTTCTCAGGTGTGTCTTAAACATAACACTTTGCTTGAATATAAATGTTATAAAATGAAAAATATTTAATGGTATGTGAAAATAACTGAACACATGATATATAATGAAGAGGTGAAAAAAATACCACTTGTTGAAGTGGAGGCACTCCGTGATGTAAGCCAGGAGGCCTCAGGGTAAGACCTTACTGTAATGTTGACTTGTACAATACCATGTAAAATGATGTAATTACATAGAAAGCGTAACAATGAATAGTTTTTCTCTATCCTAATGACATCATATGTTTCATAAATTAATTGTATGTTTGATACTTATCTTAAAACAAGTAGTAAGCTTGAATGAGCCAAAGCTCATGTGTTAGCAATATTTAATATTTATGAATCTCAACTCCACGTATAACAACAGTATAAACAATTATATAACATCTTTTTCATGCTTAAACACTTATATCATATTTGCATGTACTTACCAGTCAAGGTATCTCTTTCATATCGTACAGCAATATGTGTATCATGTTCTAGATTTCTAAAGTTTGCTTCACAACCTGCAAGTTGTGTATGAGTTCCATCACGGTCATGGTCATAATGCAATGAGCCATTATTGACCATAGCAGAAATATAAGGATGTTGATGCTACAAAATCCAAACAAATCATTACACCTTGTTAGTTTCAATTTGTAACACTATTCAAATATTTATGATAAATTATACAAAGCATACATTGTGAGGGCCATTATGATTACTGTAAGTGTCTAAAATTATGGCTAATCCTTGAAAATAATCTTGATTCCCAAATACAGGACCTGATTTCATCCTTTCTTTTGCATACCAAATAACAAATCCATCACCAAATAGATCTCTTCCTTTCCCATGAACTTTAAAGTGAACTTGAAGTTCCCAATTTCTTACATAACATGGCTAAATAAATAAATGAGAGACATAATATTAAAACTAAGCCGAAGTTCTTACATATCAGGTTATGGTTTTAATAGGATAAGAATTCAACTGTATGAATTTAGAAATAATTGCAATAAAATCTGAAACTTACAACGGTATTCCATATGGCACCTTGTTTACTTTGTAAATCTGATGTTAATCTTATATAGTTATTTGTTATCATTGTACTACCCATGAAATCCCAATAAGGTATTGTCATTGCAGACCCTAAACATAAAGGTGTTCATACAGTAGAAGTAAAATATTTTGTTTTACCACACTTCATCAATGAATTATAAGAAAATTGAAGAAAAACTTGCATTTTTAATAAAAATAACCTTAAATTCACATTATATCCAATTATTTTTCTACTGAAATATAAGGGATATTTGTTTAGTTTGATTAGAAGAAATTGTAAGTCATAGCATTTCACAAATATCAAACGGTATTTCCGCAAAATCATTCGAAATTTACACACCTTGATACGGTCTGATTAAAGAATGTTCTCGTTTCATATAATCTTTTGTGTTCCATTCTGCTGTCACTAATTCCAGAACACTTGCGATCAATATCCAACACGATATCACGTTCATTTTATATATTTCATGTATTATACTACGATATGACTTTGAACATTAATATTTAATTTTGACTCGCAAACGATTACGACGCGTAATTCATAAAGATTACTGCCGAGACCATCATGATAATACTCCTGACATTCGGAATTTAGTTACCAAAGCACTTTAGCCAATATTAAGCATTCAAATATTCCTTTAAACACATATCTAGGAATTTATTACGGTGAAAATGGATTGCAGTGTTGAGAAAAATTCTTCTGTTGAGAAAAAATCTTTAGAGAAAAATTCAAAAAAGGCGGAAATGCATTTGAATTTACAATAATTATACCAAAGGGCTGAAAAAAGATTAAAGCTTTTGTTATGCATCTTTATTAAATTAACCAACTCACTTTGAAATAATTACTAAACCGAATACTTGTATTTAATTTAATCCAGACCTTAGGTATAATTAGAAATGGTAGAGTTCCCTTTTCCTAGATCGCCATTTTCTCTAGGGAAGACTAATATGTGTACGTGAAAATGAAATTTAATGTAATAGTAACTCTCATTTTGTTTAATCTTATTAAACAATATCTTTCTTTTGCTATCAAAACTAACCTCATAAATTATGACTATTGTTCGGACTAGTGTTCACTCTCTCGCACAGTGTGGGAGTGAGAGGTCCGAGCATCTAGTCTCTCACTCTCTCTACGCCAAACTCGCGCCTGCGCACAACACCAATGTGCGAGAGAGTGAACACTAGTCCGCCATTCGGACCTCTCACTCTCTCAATGTGCGATTTAATCTTTAATATTTCAATATTTCGGGCTTCTAGGATTAATCGGACAATTGGAATCGATAATTAGTGTAAAATAGAAGCGATTAGATGCTTCAAACACGCGAAAACAGCAAAAAATTATTTTCTTAAAAAATAATCATTGTAGGTACGGCAGATTCCTGTCAATTTTTGAGCAGTTTCAGCACTTTTCGAAGAGATGGCGCTAGAGGTAAAAATTTAAAAATATTTTTTAATTTTTAATTATTTATGCAAAATACAACGATTTTAATGAAAAAAATCATTAAATATAAACAATTTAAGTATTTTTTATCATTTAGTTCTTGCAAAATGAAGAAAATACAACGGGGAGTATATATTTCTCTTAATATAACAGTACTATAAAAATGGTATATTTAACATTTGTTTCAGTATTTTAATCTCAACAAATTTCAATTAATTATGGTCAATTATAATTCCTAATGCTAATTACAAGTTATATCCTTCCATTTCTTATTCTGTTAATGCTTGACGTGTTCGAGGGTTTGTGCCATTTCGATATTAATTTCACTGCAATTTCGATGCAGTCTCCTGTAATACACAAATTTTCTTAAAATTAGCATTAAAAACCCTAATCATTTAGGTGTTCTAACTGATGAATACCTCTACACTATAATTACAAAATTTTTATTTCAAAATTCGTACCTATCTCTTCTATTGAATAAAGTTTCCTCGACAATGTACCGTCCTCAGTTGCTCTTTAAAACAATTGAAAAATAAAGCTTGAACGATATTAAATTCATTATTTTATAATAATACAATGTTTTATCTTTCTACTATTCAAATTAGATGACCCCAGGACTGTATTTATAATACCGAAAAATATTCTGCAATTTTTACTTATTCCTTCTGTTGGGATATCCAGCCATTCAGCCATTCCCTTTATTCTATGGTACGATTACTCTCATAACATTGTACCATTTGTTTTTTACTTTTATGTCCAATATTACTTGTGCTTAACGCTTCTTGTTCTACCAAGGCGCTTGTCCCGGGGCGACTAGGCTCGACGCTACACTGACGGTACTGAGCGCGCGCCCGAGACGCGCTCTGATTGATCAGTGTTTTTGCTTAATAATTCAAAAACGAAGCCCCATCCGATATTTTTGCAAAGGAAATTGTTGTTCAGAATAGTCTCAGCTACCCTCCATTTCCGGCTCCTACAGGAGTTCTGGGACACCCTGTATATAAGCAACGCGACGATAGCAGCGCCTCATAGCATTACTATTCTTTTACATTATTTGTCAACGGAATTTGCCGCTACTACTACGAATGGAGTAAGAACTGAGTAAGAACGCAGGTAGTGACTGTGTGACCACGTTGGCGTATGCCATTGATATTTTTTATCTCATGAATGAGTACACGTTTATCGAACCGGTTACATAAAACAAAAAGTCTCTATCCAATTACAAAGTTCTCGATAAAACTAGTTGTGTAAAAGCTATCGATAAGTTCGTGCAGCGGGTCGTCGAGTATACGTTCCGAGCTAATTTCAATTTGTGCGTTCACCATCTCGAAATCGAGGCGGTATAATTACATGGCGTCCGATACGACTCGTCGTGGACGATTTACTGTCTAAGTTACGTTTATCGTTCTTTGCATTCTCGCCAGTTGGAGGTATTCAATTATCAATCACGGAATGTGAGTGAAGAAAACGAGAAATAAGGGAAAAAAGAAGAGAAATATATACGTAATATCTGTAGGTAAAAGGGGAAGCAAGGTACACACCGAATAGATTACTCGATCATCCGTAACTAAACGGCGGGGGCTTGTTGCGTTTACACGGGGGCTGTAAGAGTGAGAGGAAGGGCGTGGAAACAGATTAAACGAGCTTTAATAGGCAGAAAAAACGTACACGCGTGCATACGCTAGAAAGACAGTATGGGTAAGACGCCAAAGAAGGCGGCCCCTGGGGGCGATGAGAGGAATTTGTACAATTGGAGACTCAAAGCAACGACCGCGGCATCCAATACTTCTGAAACTAGCTTGCCCAAGAGACAGCGCGAATCCGAGATTTCGAACAGGTTTGTAAAATCAAATCAGCCCAATGTGAAGAGCAAGTTTTATCCACAGTTTCTCTGTTCAATTTACCACTTCGTACTTGTTTCCTACTCTCGTGAATAACGATGCGACTAATCTTCAGTTTAGGTCATTCCATTTTTGACCTCAACATCAGAGATTTTCTTCTGAATGAAATATGTTGCAGTACACGTAAAATTAGGTGGAGTTTAAGTCAAAAATATTATATTTAGCGAGCACTCCTTCTATATTGAACGGGATTCGATCAGTAGTTTTCGAGATAAAAGTTGATAAACACGATTCATTTTTACGAAAATCGGTGAAAAATGATGACTTAAACCTCATCTAATTTCACGTCTATTACAATAATATATTTTATTTAGAAAAAATTTCCTGATATCGAGGTTAAAAAGTGATCGATTTAACATGGAATGACCCGTTTACGTCTTTTATGCGTCGTGTTGCAGTCAAGATATCTTTATTTCATCGTACACGCGATTCTTTTTTTTTTCATTTTTTTTCTGTTAAATGCTTGAGGATAAAGAGGGGCAAATGTCATTCAATTTTGGTGCAAGATAACTCACTGATATTTCCCAAGTTTTATGCGCTTTATTCTAGATCCAGAATGCTTTCCATTCGGTTGTTTAAAACGTTCTGGTGATACACGAAGAAAAGGAGTAACGTGTACACATTTTGTGGAACAAGTAATTCAATACGAATGGGCAAACAAAATTGGAAACATATTGAATGTATATAAAATACTGAGGAGAAACTTTGGTCTAGCTGCTTTGTCAAGTTCTTTTTTTTTAAATAGTACCTCTCATCACCTCCAGTATTTCTTATTCTATGGAGAATAGCTATAAATTTTTACTTGGTATTTTTCTAATGATATTGAATATTTAAATGTTCTTGTTTCAGATCTAAGTTGACCACCTTACAGAAAAGGATACCTTCTGGTCAGAAGAAAAGTTTTAAAGTAAGTCGGCTGATCTCTTGTAAATATTTGCAGAATTTGCATATCTTTTATGCCAATAATGTATCTGTTGTAGAGTGTGTCAAAGAAATTGGAGGTGAATCAGCCTGTAAAGCAGAAAATCAAACTGCCTGGTGTCTCCAAGGAGAAGAAAACAGCTGTTCCTGATAAAAGTGTAGAAACAAAGATCTCAGAAACCATGCAACCAGAGTCAGAGGAAGCAGAAGTAAAGCCTAGTCCAACTGAACAGGAGGAGAACCAAAAGAAACAGGTTTCTACGGATAATCAAGAGTCTCCCAAAGAGTGTGTTGATCACGCTTCTTCCAAAGAACCAGAGCTTGCTCCTAAGGAACAAGAAGACTCAACAAATAAGGAAATTACCGTGGAGAAGGAAAACAAAACAGAACAAAAATTAAACAATTCAGATAAAAGCAAAGAGGATGAAGATTCTGAAGAAAGTGACTTAAAACTGAGCCTCGAGGTCGAAGAAACCTCTGTACAATCACAAGAAGACAAATCAAGCGATAAAGATACAAAAGAATGCTCTTCGCCGTCGAAGAATGAAGCTACGGACAAAGAAGAATCAGAGAAGAACGATTCTCAAACCGATACGGAGAGCTGTTCCGTGGACGTTTTAGAATCGACCACGTCAGAAGTGTCCGAGGTGTCTGAAACACCGTCTCAGAGCGATGTTCAAAAAGAAAAGGAACAGGCGAACAAGGACACGACCAAGGATGTCTCGTTCGTCTCGTACGACTCCTCGATAATGCTAAAGGACGTGCAGATCAAGCTGAACGATTGCTTGAAGGAGAACTCGAAGTTGTTCGACACGAGCAGCACCGAGCAACACAGCAGTACGCCTAGTCAGCCGACGAAGGAGTCTTTTGGGAAAACCTTGAGAAGCATTTCCGGCAGACGTTCTCTGAATCGAATGCGTTACGTTACATTACGCGAGCACAGGTACTCGTCTAACGATTCGTTGTTTGTGAACACGTCCAGCGCTTCCGCGGCACCCGATGACACCACAGACTTCAAGATCCTGCGTTACGGCACCGGAGTATCCGAAGTGCTATCCACCACCAACGGTAGTTCTACCGAGAAGAAACGCAAACTCGACACGGAAGATTGGAACTCCATGAAGAAACCAAGAACGGAGACGGAGCAAGGCTTGTTGCACGGCTCCATAGACCTTCTGAAGGGTTTACGCAGACCTATACAAGTTTCTACTCCAGTTTCGGAGCTGAAGTTCCAGACTGGTAAACTGAACATAGGAAACGAACAGGAAACCAAGCAGTCGAACGAGGGTATAAAGAAGTGGTGTGCCATTATGTAAATCACGGTTTTTGTCAACATAAGAGAGTTTTTATATATTTTTGCACGCGAAGAGAATTGTTCGTGGCATACTAACGAGGGGAACGAGTAGCGTTCGGGACACAAATTTTCTTCAAACTTTGTAGAATTATGAGATATACCAAAAATAAGAATTATGCAAAATTCTGATACGCTCTTCCCAAAAATAAAGAAATTTACATTGTAATGTAAATTTTTCTTTTATTTTTGAAGAAGGGTTTGCTACAATTTTGTACAGTTATTATTTTTCGCATATTCTACGATTCTGCAAAGTTTCTACTGGAGGTCGTGTATTCCTCTTGTAAGTAGAAAGCGTTGATTTGATATTTGTTTGCGTGAAAGTTGAATATGTTATCTTTGCACTCTCGAGTCTCTGTTATTCGGGGACGTATCTATGGCATTTGTAACTTCTTTAAACATACATTTCTATTCTTATACGATACCGTGCAATTTCATACCATAGAGGCTCACAAAAAAAAGACATACCATTGAAGGTTTTAAACTCTTGACTATACACATAGAATATTATACACTATGTCTAATAGTTGGCAGTAGCAAAGGAGTATATTTTATACAAAGCACGAAGTATGTAATTATAGAATGATGGTAGAAACTCAATTAGTTTAATCGGTAAGCTACGCATTTTCATTTATACGTTTCATTTCAAATACTGTATATTAATCCTCGAACGACGAAGCCGGATCGATTATAACAAGACCTTTGTACGAAATTTGAAAAATGAGAACGAAAAGTAATTCAAAATTCAATTTAGTCTACTTGGATTTCTTTCCATTGTCCGTCGTCCGGGGGTTAACACTTCGAGTGCCATGTTAAAGCTATAGGAAATCTTCTGAACGTACAATTTTGTTTCCAACAGATGCAACATATTATTTCTACGATATTAGTCGAAACGTTTGAGCGTGTAATAGAATTATCTGTAATTAACACGAGAGACGTGGCACTCCAAGTATTAATCAGCGCATAGTTTTCAAGTTACTGAGCTCAAGAACAAATTACTCTTATCCTTTAATTTATTTCGTTCGTACTCGTTCGAAACACGTATGGAATATCATTTTTCTTTCTTTTTGTAAACGCAACGTGAACGTTAGCGTCCTAGCATATTTCTACAGTAGAATTACAAGTTTATGTTTTTACAGAACTCGAGGGTATTGTAAAGGATGTTTACCCTGTTCGTTGAAAGAGCTTTACATTTATCGTCTCTCGATTTGTAAAGGTATCATTTATGTCGAAGAAGAGCATTTAATGACACGTTTTACTCGTAGCAATGGTATATTATCAATAAGTATATATATACAAAAATCATTGCGAAACAGATTTTGCATTAATGGTAGTCAAAGCATTTACCTCTTACCATTGAACCTACAGAACAGACAACTGTAGGATTTTTTTAAGGACTGACAATATGTTTCTTAGCCGCGATGACGCGAATTTACGTGTTAAACCACTGTTCGCAACAGTATTTACGTAGGATAAATCTTTATGATGTAGCTTGTATTATTCAGGGTGTCCCGTAACACCGACTACTTCGTAGTGGTACATGTTCTAATTTGTCCTTGCCTTTGAATTGTATAAGCGAGTTTGTCTTATGCTTGCAGTATTCATTTACCTTTACAAAATGTAATGTATCTGCTCACCTTCGCTACAGGTGTTAGGTATAATCTCGATCTCGTCTTTGAGCATGGTGGGGTCAAAGTTAAGCCCGTGGTTTCTTTACTGATAAGTGGATAACTAGAATTTATTATTGTTGTGATAAAAGGGTATACGGTTGATATTAACCCCACCGTGTATTATACTTTATATTCTTGATTCTAAGGTGTGGCTGTTGAGGTCCAAGCTAATCGAATTTTATTGAGATAAATGGAATTATATTAAAGGTTTGCACTGTAATTCAAAGGATTTCTTAGAAAGGTAAATAGATACTGAGATTGTTAAAATGTTAACCGAATTCGAAACTCCAAATTTGTGTTCTCAATTTAATATCAATATTATTTAATGTTTCTTTCTCCCTTTTTTCAAGTGTTACGGGATATCTCGTACATCCGAGAGTAAAATTTGCACGAAGATACTGTAGTTTTGTCGCGCAAGTTTCACGCTCGGGTGGACACCCACATTAACACCTACGAAATCGAGCGATCAAACGAAAAAATTCCATGTTCAGAGCGCCCGTCAAACGAAAAGCACTTTTTCTTTTATTTCGAGAACTTGAAAGATCACCAGAGACGTTGGATAAGCTGTAAAAATCAAATTGTATTTGTTAACACTTCAAGACTATCGTGAAGACAAAATTCACCTACGATAGCCTCTAAGAGTTAAGTTACATGTAAATACAATAGAAAATTATTCGACCCCCCCCCCGCGTCTTGTCTGCTCGTTCACTGTTCATTGTATCATTAGGGTACGTTTTTAAACCATCTCATAACGTTTTCGACCAGGATTCATCTTCCACGTAGATAATGTTGTTCTCGCGTCTCGAGCGTAAATTAAAACGTTACGATCAGTTAACGTTGAATGTTTCGCGTACTTTTATATTTGTTGAGGGAGAAAGTTGAAATTATGTAAGAACGATGTATTATATATAGAAAATCAGATTTATAATAAATCTTTTGAAATTCAAGATACCGCTCGTTATACTTCAACCCTTATAAGAAATTAACTCATTTGACATTTTTTGACACAATTTCTGGAACTTTAAAGTAGGTCCAATACCCTTTCACGAAGTTACAGCGTGGTGTTTCAAAGAATCCTCGATCAAAAACGTGGGCAACGTTACTCTCGAAACAGGAACACGTAAATGGTTTTATTATTCCTGCGAGAAAATAAATGATGTCTCCGTTGAAGATGAGTACACAAGGGTGAGAATTTTTCCCGGGTCGTGGTACGTGTTGGGAATTTCCTCGCGATCGAGGACCAAGAGTTTCGTCGTTTGGTCGTCTCGGAACATCGATACTTCCGGGACCATTTGTGGCTACACGTCGTTCCTCTTACGACTTCCTCGATCGAGGGAAGCATCTGGTGCTGGCAAAAGTTATCAAATAACTTTTACTTCCTCTTCTAATATTAAAAACGATGGACACATAACATTCTGTTAAAATTTGTCCGCTTTGTCGTTGACCCTAATCACTGATCTTATTAAATCCTGTTCCTCGGAAACTTTTATGAAATAGAAATATGCTACTTTTTTACGATCCTTCATTCATTTTGTTTATCATCTGGAGGAGCTTAGCTAGGCTGAAAACAGCTTCGATACCGAGACGAGTTTAGCCCTTCTCTGCGAGATATTAAAAAAGAATCTCATCGCGTCGTTGAAGTTGAAGCCGTATGACTCGTTTCTGTTACATAAGGCCGAGTGTAAATGTAATTCCGGTTTCCCTTGGGAAATTCAAGACTGCGACCAGGCACGCGTGGAAATTGGAGCAGCCAATGGCGTACATTGCATACACAATTGCTCAGCTTTCTGTTGCTTCGTCTACGCGAACTTTTTCTTACGTTTTTCTCTGTTTTCCCGAGTAACTTTGATATTGCTTCAAATCGTGGTTTCTCTTCGACAAGATTGCAATCTATCTTTCGCTGCGTTTTATTGTTTTCAATGGTCGTTCAAGGTATTTGGGATGATCCTTAATTCTAATTTAAGCACAAATAACCACGTAAGGATAGGTACTTTTATTCGTAGAAATCTTAAAGAGTAAGACATATCAAAAAGTTTCGAAAAATTTCATTAATAAGAAGTTCCAAGTTAAAGAATTGTAATGTTTCGATTAGCCCTGGTCTTCCCTAGCTAAGTAACATTATTATTAAGCATTCGAATACAATTCAGTCCCTGTCGTTTAACAATCAAAATATTTGAGAACAAAGAGGAAGCTTCATCTACATTTAATGATCATCTCAGTTGAATGGGAAAGGTGCTGTCAGTTGCTATAAAATCCATTTTCTTTCGCAAAGTGCCACGAGCAGAAACGAGACTCGTAAAATCTTGCTGGCTAGAATATTGCGTCTGAATAATTGATCGAGTCGTCAAAACGTCACGACGACGGCCCTGTGAAGGCAGGGTCCTTGGCAGCCTTCTCTAAGGCCTGGCCACAACACGTTCTTGATCCTGGTACCGTTGGGATCCGGTGAAGCGTGGTGTCTCGCGTGCACTTCCCGTCGGAATTCCACCGTGTGCGCCACATCGAGGACCAACGGCGCGACACGCGCCAAACAGGCCCAGGCTAAACTGGAGCAGGCGAACGCGTACTTCTTCACCTCCAAGCATCCACGTATACACGGAAAGTCGTACAGCGTCCTTTCCAGCTGGTTGATCACCTGTTCCGCGACCTCCTGGCAACCGGTTTGCGCGCCGGAAGTCGCTAGCTGACGCTTCACGCATTCCTCCAGCTCCGGTGTCGTCTGCGTACTCGTGGTAGCGTTGCCGTTTAGAATCTTCACCGCTTCTAAGAATCTGGACGTTTGAACCGTTCCTGCCAATCGCCAGGACAGCTGGAAATCGATCGAAACATTTTCGAAAGCTCCGTGACATTTGATTTGCGGATGTTAGTGGTGCGTCAAGCACGAACGATGATAATTTTAGCGTGCTGGGTTAAATCGGAGCATTCTGTATTCGACTTATTCAAATGTTAAATTCGGAATCCTGCAGATAAATATACAAGTTTTATCGAGCTCCTTTCTAAGTACGGTTACGGTTGATAGGAGACGTTAAAAGCGTCGGGAGCGAGTTTTTCATTTTTCCAAGAAAATACGTTCCTTTTTTCTTTTCATTTTTTTTTTACAGAAGGAGTAAGTTACGCAGGATCCGCACTGACAATCCTATGATTTATTCAAGGTGGTAAATGGATTTCACTTCAACGAGCGTGCTCTTTACGACATCGTTCCGAACGGATTTTGCAGCTTCGAGCGATGCGTAGACAGGGTAAAAAGCATTTTTCTCAAAACTTTGCAAACTCACAACGACGGCGCGAGAAAATCGACGCCGTTCCTCTCATTACGTCGAGGAGAACGTTTCGACGCTTCGTTGGGGCTTTTTCAAGGAGGTTGAACGAAGTCGATATCGAGTTAATTGTACGATCGAGCACGCGGAATTGTTCGATGGGAAAACGAAATTGCTCGCTTCATCCATGACCCAAGGGTTAATAAGTGTAAATGGGCGCGTAGTGTGTAGTTGGTCGCGTTAAAATACAAACGATTAAGCGTAGATGCAATCGGTTAGCATGCAAATTTAAAAGAACTTCCCCTTTCCCCTTTCCCCTTTCCTGTTAATGATTATTCGAAGTGTTATCTGGCTCTAAGCAGCACGGCAATCGAGCCACAAAACGATCGATATAACTGGAGCGATTGTTCATCGAACAATTCCTTTCCAACGCGTTCTCCATCTAACTGTTGTGAACATAGACGACACCGTTACGAGTCGAAAAGTTCACGCGCGTGTGGAGATCGTGTTTTACGCTCTGTTCGTTCGTTCGATCGCCGACTCGTCTTTTTGCCGACTCGCCAAAGCAACCGTGAAACCGATCATGTGTCGTTATACCTCGAGCCTGCTTGTTTTGCGGCGCAGGTTTGCAACCACGAGGAGGCGGCTGGAATTAGCAGACTAAGAGGGTTGTTGCTTCAGTCGATTTTGAGTCATCAATCGAATATTCGATAGATTATTTAATAACTTCGAACGCAACTTCTTGAAAATCTTCAAATTTTCCTGAGCTTTGTAACGGCCTGTTTATCCCCGATACCGCGCGCGATACAAAATAACTCCACGGGCAAACTAAATTGCGAAAGCAATTTTCAACCGCGCGCATATACATAATCCAGCGTAAGAAGATTAACCGGAGCCGAGCCGCGGAGGAAAAAATCGTTCGCACCGAGGCAGACAAATATGGTAGGCACGACCGCAATAAAAATACAAAAAAGATATGTATATTATATACGAAAAGAAGAGTACTGCGAACAAAAGCGAACGGGGATCATTTATTTAACACGAAAGCGTATATGATGGGTGAATTTTGAGCGGCGTCGAAAAGGGGTGCGAGCACGATACACGCGAGTATTCTGTGGCCGAAGATTATTTTTGCCACCACCACCATCACCACGCACCTGTCTCTCGTCCGATCGATCGACCATTAACGTCAAAGAGAGGGGTGCCAGGGGTGTCAAAGAGAGAACGAGAGAGCGAGAGAGCGAGAGAGGGTGAGAAAGAGGGAGGCTGAGGGCGAGGGTGAGGCAAGGGTGCACTTTTGCGATCGAGTGTACCCGCCAAGTGGCAGAGGCGCTAGTCCGTCAGCCTAGGGCTATTACTTTGCATGCATACAACCACCTTTCCACGCACACACACGTGCTCGAATAGCCAGGAAATCGATGAACTAAAATAAATATCCACGACGAAAGCCACTCTATACGTCTTTTTGTCTGTCATCCGGTTGCGTGTTGTGCTCCTCGTGCTTTTCACGCCGGGACAATCGAATCTCTTGGACGGGGATTCGCTTACATCGTTCTTTCATGTATTTCCAAATTTCACCCCGAAAGCCGTGTATGTATGGTCAAGAAATTTTCAGATTTCAAGCAAATTTCAAAAGCTTAGTCATGGGACTAACTTCTCCGCGTGTTGGGTTTCAAATATGGTAAGACAATAATTGTAAATATGGGGTAATTTGTTTGCGTAGACGAATCGTTTACTTATACTGGTAAGAGAGGATTGTGGTGTTCGATTGTCATGGTTAAATACGGGGAACAGGTTAAATCGTAGAATGAAATAGGAGGCACGGGGTTGAAAAGCGAGCTCTCGTTAGAAGCTCTTTTGCAAAGCGAGCGCCGCAAGAGCGCAAGTGCCGGATAAGTATTCATTCACGTTCGTTCGCACGCCCTAGTGTGTGCCTTTCCCATTAGATACAGACTCTTTCCCTTTTTCCTCTTCCTCAAACACTTGTTCCAACCCTCCTAAATCGTTTCGTTTTCGTTAACCCCTTTCGAGCACGCACTAGACCCATTGTTTCACCAGCAATTCGGCTATTTCCCGTCCCAGAGTTTAAACTCAATCTTTACTCGGATTGTGGATTGAAATTTTTAAATCCAGCGATTTTTCGAAATGGTCGCCTAAGTTTTTGAACTCGATCGAGCGAGCTTTTGTTCGCGACAAATGTATTTCACGACCCTCCAAAAAGCGTGGCTATGCTCTCAAAAATTGTGCGTCCCGTTTGTATAACGAGTCGCATTTCGACGATGACGCTCGTTTTTCCGGTAACAAAGGAAAATTTTAACGAAACATCGAACGCGTGTGTCCAAACAAAATTGATGGAAATAAAATAGAGGGAGAATGATCGACACTCTACACGCAGGGATAATTGTACAAATGGCACCCAATGCCTGAATGAAGTTTATGGAAAATTAAAGTCGAGCTTTCTGTTGTAACTTATGTTAATAAAATAAGGGTGGCTATGATTATTCGAACAAATTTTTCCCGACAGAAATCCTTCGAGAAACTGATGAAACGGTGGCTGTCGTAAAATAATCGTCGTAAACGTAACTGCATGCGGAATTGATTAATGTCGCGAGTCAGCGACAACGGGAAGTTGTAAAGTTGCCGGTGCAACTTTGGCTAATAAAGTTTCATCGTAGAGTTTACGGCTTCGCGTTTCGTACAACACGTGCTCCAGAATAATTGCAAATATTTAACACGGATCACTGTCGTGGGAGTCGCCTGTCCCATGAACTTAATTTACTTTGACAACCGAAAAATTATAATAAAAGCAGCGACTATGATCATAAATTAAACTAACAGTGGTGTCCGTTACGTACAGTAAACTTCAAAAATACTGTAAGTAAAGAGCATAAAAGCTTAATAAAGGTAAAGTTTAAAATAGAAATCAAGATTGTATCGTTTACTTCGGCCATTTGCAATAGTTAACGAAAGATAAGCGGTTAGTTAACAACCGATGGGACAATGCACGCGTCTCGGTCAACCAAGTCCCCGAACAAGGATGCAATCGCATTAAGGATGGGGGAGGACGAGGGTACGATTATTCGTACTTTGCATAAAGTGCCACTTACCACGACCACTGAATAGAGAATCTTGGCTTTCAAGTCGGGGGCGTGTTTCAACGGTTCCAAAGCGTCCAACGCGTCCAAGGTATGCAAATACGCTTGGCCGTAGAGCGCCGCGTATCTTTCGGCCAGCCGTTTCGTGCTCGTCTCCTCCGTGGAAGTTGGACTCGAAAAATTCTCCTCCAGTCCGAGCATGTCACGGCTCGCACCGTTCCTGACCACCGGCTCAGGGGTTGGACTGCAACTCTCGTCGGTGTGATAGCCGGCGCTGCTGCTAGATTCCTCTTCGTAATCGTCCGCCAGATTCTCCACCAACTGAAATACCTACGGGAAGATATTTCAAACTCGTCGCAGCTCTTAACACTGTGATTTCCAAGAACGCCTAAGCGTAATACTCGGCACGAATGCGTCAATCATTATTTACTCGAACAGTCGCTCTCTCTTTGTGGCAAATTTATGGAAATCTATTTAACCCTACACGGAACGCGTTGAGCTTGTCTTGTCTTAAATTGTTGGAATATTAAATGACGAATTGAGAAAAATACGAGTTCATTTAGTGGTATGTCTAGCCTATTCGCCGGTACGTGAAACAGTTGCAAAGTACCGGAGACGGTATAACTGTTAGCATCCCCGTGAGACGGTGGCTCAGCAACGGCACCAGCTTGATGAACGAAACTGGATTTGTAAGCGCAAACTTTCTACGTTCATGTGACATCCCTTAAGGACCCTTTCGCGATCTTATATTACGCGAGTTTCCTTGCATCCGTGTGCTCGAGCGTTCCTGTTACCCGATAAAACTAGACCGTCGAGTCGTAGAAAAAAATCGTTTCATTACGAACTAGATAAAGTGGTAAGATCTTAGGAATTTCCAGGTTCCTACGACTCGTTCGAAATTGGGGCAGAGAAATGTTACACGTTTCTGCTTCGTAAATTGTCAATTCGAACCGACTAGCGAGTTGCTCAATTAATTTCGAATACACGAGTTACGAGCAATAATACCCGCTTGGGATCTCGATTAATTAACGCCCAATCGTGATTGAATTGTTTGTTTTATGCGTTTCGTTAAATCGTCCTCGCGATTTTATTTAATCCACACGAAATTCAAATGATTTTCCGATACACCAATTATCCGAAACTCTGATAACTCATCAACGTCCGACTTCGTTGTAAGTTCTCATCAGATTGAATTTAAGATAACACGAGCAAGGGGTTGAGAAACGTCGCTGAATATTTCTCTCGCTATTCTATGTGTAAAAAAATCCGGGTCATCGATAATTGTTAATTAAAAACGACGCTTAACGAGTTCGTGGCGAACGCGAGCTGGACGAGCTTATCGCGATCCGTTCAACGTCTAATTATTCAGATTCAGCTGGGAACTGCTTTCACTCCGCCGACTATGCTTTAACCATCGAATTAGAGACGCAATAATAATAATACAAAGGGAAAAAATATTTCACAGGCTTAAAATCGACGAATCTTAATTACTCGATCATAGAAAATACGAACGATCCTCTGTGGATAAATAAATGGGAAAAGAAGACGATCGATGTACCTGTAGATTATCCTGGTCCATCAATTGTAAAGCTAGCTCGCAACCCCTAGCGAATTGTAAGAGTCTGACGGCCAACGGTGGATTTTTCGCGTTTCCAGCCAGCGTGGATTTCCTCAAGGCCGTCCATTGTCTGAGAGCCTCCTTGTCCTGTTCGACCCTTCGTTTCAGCTCGGATAGCAAGCTTTCTAAGCCGTTCGGGTCACCGGCTTTCTCCAACGTGTTCAGCAGACTCTGATTATCGATCAGCCTTTGCTGAATCTCGCTGTACTTCAGCGAAAGTTGTCTCTGGTGCGACGCCGCCTGTACACCTTGTTCCACTGAAAACCCTCGAACCATTTACTTTCGATCGTGGATGCGGTATGTAGGTATATTTAGTCGAGAAATCTATGATTTCTTCACTTATACCGTGTGAATACGTATCTGTCTACTCGAATATATCTATATCTATTTCACTCGATAATTTATGTAAATTACAATGTAAAAATTAATCATTTTGCAGGCTGTATAGATAGAAGCGTTCGACACATTTCTGCTGATAATCGATCGTTAGGTATAAAACGGAATTTGTGAGATATTTTCATGAAATATGCAGCCATCAAAGTGTTTAATTATTGTACAATTCAGAAGTAAAATTAATCAGGAATCCCGATAAATTTTCAAACGGTTCGTAACTGTTCGATAATTATTTCGAAAGCGGAAATCATACTCGTTCGATTTTAGTAGTAATGGCCAGGACTAAAAAATTCAATATACATATAATTAATCGTATAAAGAGACAAGATCCTTTACAGCTATCATATGAAAACGAAGCAGAATAAGCGCGAATAAAATTACTTAACAAATAATTCTCTTTTCTTTTCAATACTGCTCGTGCGATTTTTAAACGAAAAAGCATTGTGTACGAGAGGGTTGCAAAACGAATTGCCAACTCAATATTTCCCAACACCATAATATAAAGCGATCGTTATCTGGTTCACACACCTTTGTGGGTTCTGGCGTGTTTCCCAAAGCTCTCGATCTTATGCACCGCTAATTTATACGCCTCGATCCTGTTCTCGAGCTCTTCCCTCATGGCAACAGGCAAAGGAAGCAAATTGGAGCCGGTACGATTGTCCGAGTTATTCGTCTGACAAGAAGGCACCAGCCCGTGTTTACCCAAACCTTCCACGGCTCTTTCCAACGCTCTTTTACGCGTCGTCAACGTGTTCCTTGCGTTCGGCGCCAGCCTTCCCAAAGAGACCAACAGTTTGCTCCAGATCCTCAAACGGAAGTGGTCCTGGCTGGTCGAGATCAAATGCACGATCCTCCAAAGGACCTGTTCCACGCGTACGATCTTCGCGTCGTTTACGTTCAGCTCGACCAGCCTCGAGTATAGAGCCTCTAACAGGGACAAACTGTGCGGAAGCGTTTCGATCAACAGGTCCACCGGTATATCCGGTAAAGTCGCTTTCAGGGTGTACTGGGGTAGCTTCATGAGGAAACTGGCTGCCTCTCGATACTGTCTTCCCTCGTACAGTCTCAGCAGTCTAAGCGTTCAAAGGAAAAGATCGTTTTCAGCCTCGAAACAAGTTCGAAACTTAACTAATTGTTAGTTAAATATCAATTAAGTGTTAGGTTATAAAATTATTCGTTTAAATTTCAGGAATATTAATTCTTGACTACCGTATCATCTTCACTGACCCTACCACGATATTTAACGCACCTTCTCAGAGCCATTCTTGGATTGGAACCCTCGTCCTCTGGCAAACCGATCGGACCGACTTGAAATTGAGACCCCGGACCCCATACTAGCCTCTGAATGGGATTCCTGGGTCGTTCCGGTCTTATCCTCTCGCAGGAGTTCAGTCCTCCTGGCGGCACCGTACGTCTGCTCATCTTCTCCCTTTTATAATACCGCTTTTCTTATTCTTCACCCCTTTCAATCCTCACACTTCCCGAAATTTTAATATTCTTAATTCCTTTCTGCCACTTTTCTTCTCCGCTATTTCGAATAGCTAAATATCCAAAATATCCATGGAAAAGCCTAACCTCCCTCAGGGCTTTATGTAGATTCGTTATCTAAGAGTTAACAGCGCTCGCCATACGTCTTTCGATGTTCACCCTTACGAGACACCTTTAATTCCAGAGGAGCTATTCAATTCGTGTGTATCTTCCAATCGGTCTGTCCTTCTGTGTCCTTTGATACGCGTAACTCTTTACCCAGGATCCCGACCTTGCCGTGTTTTATTGTCTTCGACGTTTCTTGCGTTAATTTGGAAATACCTTTTCCTTTTCTCGATTCTGTCTTCCAACTTCTTAGATTGTAACTTCTGCACGTTACTTCGATTACGATGAAATGATTTATTCAATTTATTTTCTAATCCCCTCGGTTATCAGTGTATGATTACTATTACTACGAGGGATTATTGATTACTAGAACAACTTAGTCACGTGTTGCTGCTTCGGCACAGGTTGAACACGGACTCTTCATTCACAAAACGAACGAGTGACTCATTTGAAAGGAGGAGACCGGTCGACCGGTCGACCGGTCGGTCTCTGCTTTCTTTTCTCACAATCCTCGATCCTTCCTTCTTGTTTCTGTTCGTTTCAGTCGTCAACACGGTTTCCTCTAACGGTCGATGATCCGCCGCTACGAAATTCGGGCCTGGCCTATAGCCCGCGGCCTGACCGGCCCACTTCTCTTCGAACCCGCGTGTCGGACAATTTCGATAAACCTTTTTCAAAACCTCGATCAAACGCTTTACGTATTTTTTAGTACAGTCAACCCTCGTGTAAATTCTCGCGCTCGTTCGTAGATCGTGCGAAACTATTCCGAGCGGAAGCCCGTGGGAGAAGACGTCGGATTATGAACAAACGTTAGATGTAAATCAGAGTCGAACGGAATTCTTTTCTTCGCCAAAGAATAATCTTAGCGCCAGAACCGCACCGAATAGGTTAAAGTGATTTGAACATTTCTTAAGATGAATTTATCCTTAATTTATTTCTTGATTTTCAATTTAAAGCTGAGTTAGTTGGGTGGAAAACGAATGCTCCGGATAATTCGGAAAGATATTATCACGAGATATTTAATCATTAGAGATTAACAGGAGTTATTTCCAATTGAAAATCAATTGAAACACCATTTAATTACAAAATGATCTCAATTTCGTTTCTCAAACAATAAGTAACGAATTAAACGCGAAACCCCATGGAAAGTTACATACAATATAATTTATTCCACGATTCGTGGCAGACACCGTTTACCTGATCGAACAAAACACACCTGTGCACCGAGCTAACGAATTCAACGATTTACCACAGAACTTTGCGCGATTCCAATTACAATCACGGCGTTAACGAGCACGAAATTAATTCGTCATTTGCCGGGGAATTTTCGTTTTTCATCACTGAGAGGAAAGTTCGAGGGGCGCGTTTCACGACACGGAACAGAATCACACTTGACGAACACGATGAACCAGCAGGATCCCAAGGGCGAAAGTCACACCGAAGCCGGCCGGAGGAGAATCACGCGACGAGGATCTCGAGGAAACGAGCGAATTTTCGGCCGTGAAAGCCGGCTGATCCGTCATGTCTGCGAGAACAGCGAACCAGAAGAGCGAAATCCTTCCTCGTCTCTCGGAGGAGACACACGGCAAGCGGATCCTCTCGGCTCAACCGCGTTGGAGGTGGAACATCGGGGAATCGCGCGAGAGATTGCTGCTTCCCGTTGTCGGCTAATGAGCATTGTCTTTCCAAACCCTTTAAATTCCCCAAATTTTCCAAACGATAATCACACATTTTTATATCATCCCTTTATACCTCTAAAGTCATCAAAATGAATTTTTTTTCTATGAAGAGACACTTTGTAGTTCTCTGACTGGAAATTCAGGAGTCGTAACGTTTCTTGTAATATTTAGAAGGATGGCAAGCAAAATATCTAGTGGCTTCGCGCTTCGTTGATAATTTACTCCTTTAACGACGGATTCTTCGAGCAAAGAGGAAGGACGGTAGCAGCGAAGAAACGAGGAGCTTGGGAAATGAAAATAATGAACGGTTGGGAAAACGAGGCTAACGTAATCAGGCGCTGCGAGTGCAGCAGGAAAAGGGAAGCTTCGAACGAAAGACCGGGGATAATAAACGAAGAAACAGCGGATAAATGGCGCCGTGCGCCAAGCATCAACGAAATGTACAGGAACAAAGTCTTGCAGGAACACAATTACAAAATAAGAAGCATCGCGTTTTAACGAGATAAGAAAAAAGGAAAACGTAGTCGGGATTGCGAATTGAAATTTCAGAATAATCGAGTCCTAGTCACGGACGACTGATCTTACGTCGAGTAACTGTGATTAAGAAACATCATCTGTGAAATTACGGCTCCAACAATTCTACCATATTTTATTGAAATCTTCAATCTATTTCCTCTTTCCTTCTTCAAGATTTTACGAGACATACGGAAAATTATATTTTCTGGTACTTATTCGAACTCTAAATCTAAATTTCATTAGTATTCTCCAGTATTCCAGTCGTTCAAATTTCAATTACGAATCCAAATTTGATCTACATTCGAATACTCGAATTTTCGTTACAACTTTAATGAGGAGCAATTCCGCGAGAAAGAAAATGAACAGGAAGAACGAGGGACGAAAGAGAAAGAAAAAATGAAGACGAAGAGGAACCGGAGACGAGGATGACGACCTACTGTCCTGCATACCGAGCTCCAACTACCTGCTACGAGCTCGTCCAATGGTACACGTGTTCCATCGGAAAAATGATGAACAATCTGCACCGTGCAAATTATACATTCACGAGAACTAATTACAAGTTATGACAAGTCTAGACACACGAACGTACGATTAGCAAGCATTATCTTGTAATATGTAGAACTGTCGCGTTAATGAACATAATAAGATTAGTGTAAGTTCTTCAGAGTGATCTGAGATACGAAGTCCTCAGACACGAAGCCAGATCTGATCGTACCACGGTACCTTAACTCCTTCGTTAACATTTAGATACCCAAATACTTTTCGAATTTTACTTTCTTAGATCACTCTTCCGTTCCAACTTTCCTTTCAACACCTGACGCTTCCGTTACATCATTTACCAGAGAAATTTCGTGTACCTTGGAAGGCAGAACTGATTATCAGGTAATATTTCACGCGAGAAGACACCTATTTTTCCTAATGCTTTACCGAGATCGTTAATTATAATAAAGTAGGCATTAATTTGTTAATTACTCGATCCAGTCGAACGGATTATTTACGGCTAGGGTTAGGGTAACGTTGTTACAACGTAAGCAATAATTGGAAATGCGAATCTTGACTGGGAACGTTAATGTCGCGTGATTAATCGCTTAATTAGTTACCGATTAGGGAGAGAACGTCTTCGGCCGTGTCCTGACGCGATAAATCAAGGGACTCGAAATTGGCTTCGCCTCTGCGAATCTGTTACAAAATTAATTTCCTCGTTAAAGTACGATTGCGTCGAAACGACGGAAGCGACGTTCCACGATAATTCGGAATACGTGTACAGAAATTTAACTGTAATACAATGTGCAAATGTACAAACACAGATTGTACATTTATACAAGCAGAAATATTTAAAATCGTCCGGAACTAAATTAAAAATAAAGTAGACGCAGCAGTGAACACTTCAATTTCTAAACTTTGCAATCTCGTACCTGTCCAATTTCATTTCCTATCGGTAAACAAAGTTGTATTCGTAAGAGATTTCTCTCGAAATCGAAAATTTCTTTGAAATCGCGGCAAATTGAACGACGAGGAGTCCCCGTCATTTCGTGTCCCCGAAAAGTCTTTCTTGTCATCGGTATTTTATAGATCCCCCGGGACGGGTCTCCGCGAAAGTCGCTTTAAAAGCGATCGTGTAACGAGATTGCGTTCGAAACTTAGAAACTGCCTTTCGGTCTAGATATAAATCATCTCCAAACTTGTTCTATATTACACATGCCCCGCAGCGAAACGGAGATAACTACCAAACATCATTAAAATTACACTCGAAATTCAAACTGCCACATCGAATTCAAAACTGATCGACAATTTTATACAACAAACAGCGGTGTTACATTAAGAAAATGAACAGATAATCCACGTTATCTCTGCAACATTTTGCAATGACGTAACAAAAGCATTCACCTGTATAAGTGTGTAGGTGTGTTCGTTGAAAGCGGCAATGTGGCACAACGAACCTCTGCTATCGTTCCTATCTAGCCTGATATTCCAAGAATGCACCGACCATTCACAAAAACGATACGCTTCGCCCTTTGCTTCCGTCACGTTGCTTTTTATCGTTGGCACCGAATTTGTCGGGACCCGATGCTTCTTCCTCTCCATTGGGGAGCTGATGGAAATTGCGTTTGCATCTTCCCTTGATCGATCGGCTAGATATCCTTCGCCGAATTTTTCCCATCTCTAATTCTTTCTCATTTTTATTTTCTGCATTATTTCGAAAGCCTTGTTTCGGTGTTGCGCGTTCGTTTCAACATTTATTAGGTTATCGCGGTTGCTCGATGGTTAATGAAGCGTACGAAACGAAGTAGACAAGTCGCAGCTTTCGAATCCGGTTATTCGCAGCGACGAAAAATTAAGCGAGCCTGCTCCAGATGTGCCAATTTTATTAGGCTGCCGACTGAATTCGCGATCTATTCGTGTTTCATGTGAAAATTTATGCGAATTCTGTCGCCTAGAAATTTATCCTCTGCGAAGTGCGAAATCTCTATCTTCCATAAACGAGTCTTGTTCCGAATACTTGTTCCGAATACTTGTTCCACCTTGCTTTCTACAACCCTAGTCGCTCGCAACCTTTGTCCTTTCCTTCCTTATTGTTAGATCCTTCCCATTTTTCCTATGCAAGCTATAAATGCACTCAGAGACTATGGATAGAAATACAGGATTGTTCCTGTATCCGCTCCCGAAACACGCCTGACCATCATCTGAGTTATAATAAATAGTTGATACAGCGGAACCTTGTTCCACCGTGATTCCGGAAACTTTGCTTTAATCTCGGCACGGTGAACGCACGGATTATTATTTAATTCCCTTCTTCGAAGTTTACGATTAAAAGTGTCTTGTCTGCACGCAGTTATTCTTTGTCAAATATATAGGTCAAAGAATTTGTAACCATGTTAGTATGGCGGTCTGTATTCGATTAATTAAAAAATGTGTAATTTCGATGAAAATCGTATGAAATAACGTGTCCACTTCTATGATCTTAATTAACGCTCAAATCCTTTGATCAATTCAGAGCAAACTTTGCGTAATTACTGTTTAGGATCCTGCAGAACATCCTCTTCTCCTGATTCCATCCTTCTGACTCTTTGATGTTTCATGTTAAATATCATACCTTTCGAATCAAAGTCGCTGGAATAGAGTTCCGTTTACATTTACGTTGACTGGATATTTTAGTAATCATTCTTGGCAATTCTTCCATAAATATTAAATATAATTGCTCCACAGTTCTTGAATAGACTACACAGATTGTTTACTTATCTCTGATTGACAAAACTGATTGGTCATCGAGTCTATTCGAAACTTTCACACTCGGACCATTTTTTGCCCCGTTTGCCAAATGTATCTACGAAACTTTTCTGATTCTTTCTTCCCCCATCAAGGGCGAAGTCAATAATTCACAGATCGGGACAGAAAAAAGTCTGCTACATCGTGGGTGCCCAGGAATCTTCGCGATATTATCAGATTATTAAACTAATCGCTTTTTCTACCAATTTTTGATCGGTAACAGCGATGTTCAGCATAATCATCCCGTTTTCAAGCAAAAGCTTGGATCAGTTGAAATCTCGAAGAAATGAATATTATTTAAAGAGGACAAAACAGACGATTTGTCGTTAATGGTCCTCGCCGAACTTTGTCTGTGTACTTATCGGCTGAATCGTAAAACCACACCCCTTTACAACCCTTTCCGGAGCCGAAGATTCAGGTGAAGGGCTAATGATTGCAAGGCAAACAGATTAAAGGTAAAAGGATAGAGGAGAGACCATGGAAATCTCGAGGAGAAGATAAGCGCCAGTCTGTACACAAACACGACCCCCTAATGACGATGGAAAACTTCGAAGATGGGGGAACTGAGGCAGGGGTTTCAGAATGGAGACCGAAGTTTGAGGACAGTCGAGACGAGAGATAAAGACCGAATGAATATGCCGTTGAGGTATAGCTGCCATCTTCCTATGACTTTGTCTCCTTCGAAGAAGGTAAACGAGATCGAGGCACCAGAAATTTTACTCAATTACTTGTTAAACGTAGAAATGATACTCTTTTTACTAGCGAGAAATAATTGTTAATTGGGTACTTATTTCTGTCGGGATTTGTGGAAAATTTTCATCATTTTCTCCCGTCATGGACCCTCCTTTTTAATATCGTAACGACTGATGGAAAATAAAAGTCAAAAGCAGCGGAAATCGAAGGGTCCCGGGAACCCTTGTGCTCGGGGCAGACTATGCTGTTCATATTTGTAGACACTTGTGAAAAATAGGGACTCTGACGGGCACCGGAAATCGAACACAGAACGGTTGTGGCCGGTTACCTTATTTACTACGGCACCATCAGTCTTGTTATTGGATTTCGAGGCCCCGATCTCAAACATCCATCATTTTTTCTTTCTTCTTTTTTCTTTTTTTTACTATTGGCTCTCCTAATCTTACATTCTTATTTTAAATCACCATATAAATATCCTATTTCTAACATCCATAACGCTAGTTTCCTTCAAAATAGGGGAAGACTATCATTTTTCATACTCCTAAAATTGAGTAAGTCCTCAATTTTAAAATATATTTTATTAATCTTCTTTTGGACTTACCAAGTTCACGGACGCGAGTCAAAAGATTATATAAAAGAATTCACATAATTCCAGTGACCTTCATAAAAAGAAGATTTCATAAAATATAAGAAGCACTTGTGTTCGTTTATAACGGAATAAAAGGATCATACGATTGGGATAAAAAGAATTAAGAAGATTATAAAATTCAAGCAAGGTTGAAATAATAAAGAAAAAGGGAAATCGTGCAACGTAACAACAAAATATAGGGAGCTTTTTGTATTACGCTCCCCGACGAACAAATCGTTACTCTCGAGTTCGGTCAGCTGAAAACTATAAAATGAACAACGAAATAGTCCACGAGATATAAAGTGGTGGTGGTGGTGCGCTGCTCAAGGGGGTGAAAAACAAAACGCCCTCGAGTAGTAACAAGGATGAAACAAGAAAAAGGGAAACGGGATGTTCTTGTTTGTTTTTTTACTGAAAAACGAACAGTGCTTTCTGTTAACCACGAAAGAGGAACAGAGAGGATAAAACGATCTGATTGATGGAATTGTTCGGATCAAACGTCTTTTCAATACCGCCATTATTGGACGTTTGTATTTTCTACAAATTAATAAGTATAATAGCAGATATATGAAATTTTCGAAAATATTTTTAAAAGACTTGGACGATTTAAAGAAATACTTGAAAGCTTGGGGGAACAGAAACGAAAAGGGGTATCTTGAAAATAATAGAATCCGGACCTCAGGGAATTAACGGATCAATTCCGGGTTACCGGAGACTGGAAAAAAGTAATTTTCCAATAGGGGGGAAGAAACGATCGACGAAAAAGGAAAAGCACGATTACAAAGTAAAAAGTACAGGGACGTTACAATCGAAACGGAGTATGGTTACGCAATTTGTTTATTCCGGTGATTAATAGAAAACTGAGTGTATTTAATGAGAACAAAGCGGAATTATACCCGGGGAAATGTCAGCGAAATAACAGCGACATTGCAAAGGACGTGAAAGGTGTGTTGAACGCGAACCTCGATCCGTTGTTTCCATTTTAGCGCGACAAGCACTTGCGACGACGACAATGGCTCGGTTAAATGGTTGAACGACAACAAAAAAATACAATTTATATGTATATAAAAAGAAAGCTTCTTTTTTTCCACAGATGCCTCGCAGGGAGCAAAACGTTCGACGAGGAAGGGATTGTTAAGAAGTCGTTGAGGAACGGTGGAACTCGATGGGATTTCTTTTTAATTATCAGCGGTGACAGTCGCATAAAGTCCTTTTTATTATTACGTGAGACGACATTGTGCTTCGCGAGGATCGTCACCAGGCTTTCTTACACTCGGACCAAGAAGTCCGATTGTACCGCATCACCCTCCTCGTCAGAGGGTGAGAACGCGAGAAAAGAAGCAAAGAGAGTTTAACGAGCCTCTCATCGAGTGTTTCTAACGAACTTACTTGGAACGCCGCTACCGTCACGTACTTCTCTTCTTACCTCTCAAATCTTCCTTACTTTCCTCCCTTTCGTCTACGTTTACCTTTCGAATCTCTTACTTACAATTAATCCTTTCGCTTGCACGAACGTAGCTACGGTTAGTAATTGCTATCTGTTCTTGGCATTCCAATGCGTTCTTTCCCACCCCGAAGACGTTCGAACTTCCATTAACTAGTATTTCTTTTTTTACCATTAAAAAAGGGAACGTCTTCATGGTCTGTCCTTCCTAGGAGGGTTGCTCTAATCCTCTTTGAAACATTTATTAAGCCGAATAATTAACCTAATTTAGATTCAATCTGGGTGCGCGCGGTGACTTTTTAATATAACAGGGAACGGTGGGGACATCTTCCGCTATGGCACGATTTTCTCCAAGGAAGACCGTGACAGTGTCGTAAAGAAAACTTTATACCTATTTGTCAAACACGCGTAACCGCGGCGTTAAAGTTTGCGTTTACTTCGTGCATAACCCCTGTATAACTGAAACTTTCTGTCTTTGTAAAAACAAACGATGCCGAAGAGATTTCAAGTCAGCGATGTTTGTTTTACTACTCTGCTTACGATAGAAATTTCATACGCTAGCTCTAAGTTACGAGTGCATAAAGGATCAACGACCCGGTAAGTTGAGAGACAGGTGCATTACAGGCATGGAAAGAAAAATTCGCCGAGTTTGGTCGTCTATGGGTTGGTAATCGCGTTTCAAGTGCTATTAGCTGATCGATACGTTTATCGAGAGGTTATCCGAAGTGTCTAGCTCGCGGACTAGGCTATTGGAATGCCGTGTTAAAAGCGACTGACGCTCCGGAGAGGGTGGTAAAAAGGGGCGAATAGACGAAGGGAGACGAGACGGGGTAGTCTCTGCCCTCTCACCTCACAGCCGACTAGTTTTTCGTTAGCTCGTCGTCCCGTGAAATCCGTCACACCCTAGCAGTCTCTAGTCAACGAGGCCTCTCCTCTGCATCGGTCGTTCTCACTTCGTTCACCCTCGCGCCCTCATCCTCTCGCCCCTCTCCACACCACCATCTAATCTTTCTGTACGTTTATACAGGGTGCCTTACAAATTGTCCCCGCGGTTGCCTCAATTTTTTCGTTCCACCGACGTCCCGAGAAGCATAATCTTCTTACGTTCGTCGCTTACTCGACCGAGTCACCTGGGACGCAACCCACGCTCGCCGCGACAAATTTTCAAGAATCGAAATTCCTTCGACCCTTTAAACTTCTCGTAGTAATCCTTAAATCCTAATTCCTGTTTTTTGCACCTAAGTACTCGGGTTCTTCGCGTGAACCGCAATTGGTTGACTGAAATTTCCTAATCGTAACTAGAATCGCGCTTGTCAGCGACAGGGGATGGCAGGACGATGGACGTCCGGAGGGCAGGTAAATTTTTGCCGTTGGCCGACCTGTATAACAACGAGGATACATCGTCCATCGAGCAGAGGCGGCTCGGCCATGTGTAGCCTTCGTATATCGGGTGTATGCTTTGACAAGCACACCGTTCGCAACTCGTCATTCATCGAGCGCGAACGTTCTCGATCGGTCGTGCTCGACGACCGAACAACTTGATTCAGAACGAGGTTAGCCACGACAACACGCCGTTTAGCTCTCCTAGCGATCACGCATGTTCTTCCCCTCGCTTTATCTCCCGACACGAACCGGATGAATGGAACGAATCTTGAATCGCATGTAATTTCGACGATTCGATCAGCGTGAAAAATTCCCTCGCTGTTCTCGATCATTTTTCGATCCTCAGGGGGGGGGGGGGGGGTCTATCGATATCCTTGCAAACATTCCAAGAGAGTATCGATTTTCTGCGATTTTGCGATCGATCGTGGCGAGCTGTGATCGCGTTTCGGTCAGCCACGGGGCTAGGTTAGCTCATCCGGTCGCGGATCGATAGAGATAAGATGTCAGAGCTTGGATAAGCTATTGTTGCCGCGTTAAAATAACCACCGATTGCACTTGCGAGCGTGTACGCGCGACCGAATCCGTTACGTCATCTGCACGCGTGTCACGGTATCCTATGGGCTTCCTATGGGAAAATCTCGATACATGATCTAATATCTTTAAGGTACACCACGATTTCTTCAACTATACCGTGGCTTTCCCTAGGGAAAGCTGGTACGCCCGACATTACGGGACGGTTTCTACCCCTTGTAAACAGGAAAATTTATTTCGTTTTTTTTTTGCTCGACCTGTTTGGTCGAAACAACGGTAGAAGGCGTATCGATAAACGAAAGAAACGATTTCGAGCAGTCATAAAATAAACATGCGGACAAGAGTCTGTTCGCGTATCAAAGCTGATCCTTCGACGGACCTCGGAGCGGAGAGAGCATCGCGATCAAGATTTTTACTAGGGGGTAACCGAAAGAAGACGTTTCGGAGATTTTTACGAGCGTACGTACTTACGCGCTATCGAAATTGGCATCGAAACGATCTCTCCCCGGCTAAGTCCCCGGCAGGATCGAGTTTAACGCTGTGATTCTTTGCCTACGCGTTCAATTATTAATAGAGTTGCTTCGAGATGAAATATTTCGGTGTTTCGATCGCTAATGCTTTGAAATTGCAAAAGAAAAAGAAAAAGAAAAAGAAAAAGAAAGCTAATAAAATAATTAAAAGGTTAATAGAATCAACTGCTGAGGTGGTTGATTGTCGCGCTCCTAATCCGTCGAAATATGCAAATCCCGTGTCTCAACGTTTCCCCACGGAAACGGCGTGCATCAGTGCATCTGTGCATCTGTGCATCTTGCAAAGTGACGCGCATGCATCTGCATCCGTAAAAGCCAGCGTGGATCGCAGTAGTCGCGGATGCACGAGGCTAGAAATTGTTTAACGAATTCGCGTCGAGGTAAACACGAAGAAAAGCTTCTCGTTGCACCTACGACAGCCTGATGCTCGACCCCATCCCTCCTCCGCATCCTTTATTTACCGGTGTATCGTATCGCGTTAGCGGAGAAAAGTGTTGGTAAACATGAACGACGGGCTGTATCTACGAGGGGGTACGGCGAAGGAACGACGTTGCCGCGATGGTAATGGTGATGATGGCGGTGGTGGTGGTGGTAGCGGTGGTGGGTTAGACCCTATCGATCACGAAGGCCTCGTCCACGACACAAGCCCCTGCCTACGAGCCCTCTTGCCCTGGCGCAACCTATTTCTGCAGCTTTAAAACCGACCTAGGGGAAGAGTCGCGTTCAACCACCGCTCTCTTCTACGCCCTGACGGAAGGCAACCTACCTAACGCGTTCAGAAGACGGCACACGAATCGCTGATCGTGGGGATCGATGGAAAAAGCGCTCGAATCTTTGCTGATTCAAAGTAAAATTTATCATTGAAATTTCAAACAAACTAATATTTGCTATCCTAGAGCGATAAAGTGTCTAGTACGATGATTAAATAGGATTAAATTGACGTTTGAGTTTTGTTCATGTTTTTCCTACATTCCTAGTAGCTTGTATCGAAGAAGGCATCACCAAGCTCGCGTTATCAATGGCGTAAAGTGTCGTGTCATCTTTGAAGAAATTTGTAAGCGAAGGATGACAGGAAAGACCATTGATCAACAGGAAACGACTGGTCCGTTTAACGCGTCGCGTTTGCTCACGGAGGTTATCGGTAACGGGGGTTTGGAGTAAATCGTTCTTTTTGCGAAGGAATCGGTCAACTGACGTCCAACAACGTTTCCGGACTAAGAGCCATAACTTCTATTAAAAAACGCAATATATCTTTCCCTAATTTTTCTAAAAAATACATAATATCTTCCGTCGAAGTCAAAGGTTAATAAATATTTGCGTATATTTTCGTAGAGTACGATTCCACAAAATTTGTAGGGTTCCATTAAAAAGTTGAACTGGTCGAAAGAATCGTAAATCGGAGTATGCATTTTTTTTAGCCGGGTCTTGTCGTGGTTTAGGACGGTCGATAAAAACGAGGCAAAGAACTTGACCAGCACGCCGGAGAAAAAGTTCGAATTGGCCACTAAAGAAGAAGCGAATTTTCCATAACTCAACCGGATTCGCCTTTAGCCACGGTTTAATTACTCGTACCACGCGTTTATTACCTCTTATATCAGCCTATATTAATCGTAATTGGAAGTTACGACCGCTCTGTTTCTTAATCATCTTTCGTTTCGTTCTCGAGTAATTGGCAAAGTTGTTGAAATCTCTTCTTACGGTATCTGCTCATTGAAATTACAACCAGGTGGTTAAATTTCAGTTTTCTTACACGATTTTCAGATTCAATAACATCTAGGACTTTTGATTTTATTATACAGTGACAAAATGTCAAATGCAACGGCCAAAGGCATTCGATCGAATGGAATTGAATCGAATCGAATCGAATCGAATCGAATCGAATCGAAGAGGGTGGGTAAACGCGAAGATACGCAATTTTCAGGAATGTTTGATCTGAAAAGGGTAAAGAACGTTTTCGCAGCTAGTTTTCGTCGCACCGCGAAAAGTCCTATACGAGAAAAGTCGGGAGCAAATATTTATGCAACCCCTGAAAGCTCGACGGCAAGTTAATTTCGAACTGTGCCATCAGCGAGTAAATATCATAAACATCGGATACATGATATAACGAACCGTCGTGGCACCGGCCAATTTCTCGCTTCCCTAAATTTGGGAAATATTTTAGAAATTTTCCTCTCATCTCGCCCGTGAAATGGTTCAGCGATCCGTCCATTTTCATGCAATTTAAGCAAAAATACCTTGCCATCAGCACATCGTAATATCCTTTATTTTAAATTACTAACAGGAAATTTATCAAGTTTTTACTTTATCTGGAAAATTGAATAAATGAATAAAAAATAAATTTGAAATTTACTTTTGTCTTTACTTTTGTCTGATACTTTAACACATTATATTATAATAAGTTCATCACACCGTGCGTTCAATGTTTATTTTTCTAATAGTTTCCATCAAAATTTCTATCGTTCATCGATACAGTTTGAACACACACACACACACACGTGGAAGGATTGCTATTTCGTTTCGTATCGGATGTCATGAAAGCATTGCTCGATTTTTACACAGAATGGATATTTTTAATTAAAAAAAAGGAGGGAAAATTTGAGAAATCGCCGATGCTCGCTCGCGAACGTTATCAGAGCGTAATCGATTTAAGCGAGACAAAATCACGCAACTGTACGCCGAAAATTTCCAGCGAATTTTCGAGCCGACGCATGCCGGACGATCGAAAGCATAATGGCAGGTGTGAATTGGCTGAGATTCGGATTGCGAAATTCGATTGAAATTCTATTTTTTCTCTGTTTTTTTTTTTCCGGCGTGCCTACTTTAAACCGTTTCGATACGAAAGATAATTTTACAAACGAGCGTGGACGTATCGTCGAATTCGATCGCGAAGAGTGAATGACAACGGGTGGGAGGATAAAAGAGAAAACGATCTATCGTCGTTACCATAAAAATGGATCCGACAAATTTCGTTGTTCTACGCTCCGTGATTCGATTTCGACAGGTCATCCAGAAGAAATTCCCTTTTACGAGTCGGATCTACATTTTAACTCTTTTTCCTTTTTTCTAAACCAATCGGATTGTTATTCTGCATCGCGTTTTAAACCGGTCGCTTCGCCACCTACGACGGAAGAAAAATGGTAAGCGACTAAAATGAAAACGATTTCCACCGTGTGTATTTATCGAGGTATTAAAAGCGCCGTTTGTTTCTGCTAAATATTTGTTGAATCTTTCGATTTCTTTTTTTCCTTCGATTTCAATTTCACCGATTCGCCCCCCCGAAACAGCCGTACGTGCAATTTCATTTCCATTCGTAATTCGCTGGATATATTGTGTTTACATTGAAGGAATTTAAACGAGAACTAATAATTTTACCGAACGATTTAAAAATATAAAATTTCAACCGAACGTTTCGTCGGTCTTTCAATCTTTCTTTCATTTCAATTTCACTGTTCCAATTTCAAGGATCTCTATGCGCGTTTTCATTTTTATTCGTTGATCGACGCGATGTACATTTCGTGTTTACGTTCAACAATTTAAACAGCGAATGGTCATTTTTTTTATTTAAAAGGTAAAAATACAGAATGTTATATTTTTGATTCTGTGAACGCCAAGGTGTTTTAAAAGGGAGACAAAATTTGGAAATTTAGAACGAAAATTTGTTAAAGAAAGTTTGCGCAATTAAAGAAATTTATAACGTAAGTTATAAAGTTACCAATCTTCAAGTCACTAATTAGTATGCAAGAATAAAATGCTAAAAATTTTTATATCGTTACCGTAGCTCAAAAATTGATTAGGTTATTATATAAATAAGTGTCGTGTTTCTTAAGTTTCTCAATACAATTAAAAAAAAAAAAAAAAATAAAAAGGTTACTATTATTGCTCATAAAAAAATGACCTGTTTTCTTACACAGGGCGGCACAGATGACAAACTACCGTCGATTCTTTCGGCCAAGTTGGAAAGTTTTCTTCTTTTTTTTAAGTTTACGGCGGTCCCTTATCGGCGAAACTTTTAAATTGCCAACTCGACGCCCTTTTATTTAAAGCCCGCTCGAAAAGCGGCGACGAATTCGACAGAATTAAAAAAGAAAAGGAGGAACGACGAAGAGGAGCACAATAGACAGAAAATAAAGCGAAACAAACACCGATGACCGGACGCAATAACGACGACGAATAACAGACGGATGGAACTGTCCTCTTTTTTTCCTTCTTTTTTTTCCAGGGGGTTTTCATTCATGACACCTGTACAGCACAGCCGCGCATTGTACGAACAGGTTGCAATCAAGCGTAATCGAATCAGTAATCAGTGTTTCGTCGAACAATTTTACTACGCTCCCGATTCTTTCGGCAACGTTTTTCGCGCGGCGGTATCGGTCCATTTACGTTTTCCATTTTCCTGTATCGCGACAGCGGAGATCCTTTGAGAGAAACACCGTTCACGAACTTTGTTCGAGCATTTCGTTTCACTTTAACCTCTCCCTTGGCCCACGAAAACGGGACGGTCATTTTTGAAAACGTTTCTCAGAATCGAATTCCACCGACTGACGAGTCGTATTATTTGAAAAAAAGAAATCAAATAACACCCCTGAATCAGTGCCACCCTGCAAATGTACCCCAGGGAGGAGACCCGCAACAGACGCGAGAACGAAAGAGTTTATTTTTAATCGTCGACGTCTATCGATAGATAGAAGTTGAAGTACTTTTGAAAATTTGCTCGCTTGCTTTTGCAAATAAAAATATTTCGGTGCACATCGCTTGTGTTATTCTTTTCATAAAAGCTAACGGAATCACATCCCCTCGTTTCGGATATCACATAGCGTCCGATAAGGCAACGTGATCCTACGATGAAACACGTTCGCCCGTAAAAATCCTACCGGAGGAATATTCCTGTCGATTTCCATCGGGAATTCATGCTTGTATCTGCTCGCTCCGTTTATTAACGCGATACGAACGATCAAAGCCGACAAATGTCTGTCTCGGTCGCTTCGTCGCAGCTTGTTGTTGAGTAAATATTTCACGGTACAATTAATATTTATAAGAAAGTTACAGACGTATTTCACCGATGCAACAGTTAAACGTCGTCCGAGAGACGCGGGATAATATTTCAAGTCGAAGTCGTTGCATTATAAAGCACCTGGTTCCCGATGGCTTTTTCTGAATATTTCAGATCCGGCTATTCCCTATGATGCCACGATTTTGCTTCTTTGCGTCGTTGCTCCTCGAAAATTCTATAAAAATGCTAATACCTTCTTCGATGTCCTCAGAAGACTGATAACCGATATTATTAGTAAAATTCTGCAAGTTGTAAGACACCGACAGCGATCGGGCTTTTATGTAAATAAATGAAGTTTCAGAGCGAAATTTTACGAATCGTAAGAGTTAGTAGGAAGCCTTAATTTTAGTTCTTGTCATTTAAAGTGATCATTAATTCGCTAATTTTCGTACCGGAGTGTAGCGTAGTCATTTCGAATGTTCTGAAAATCCGTTCCAGCTCGCGGAATAGTTTGTAGCTTACGGATTCCGATGGTGCAGGGCTAGGATTATCGAGTGGGGGCCAGGGTATGCATGACGAGCAGCGTTTTAATCTGAAGTCGATTAGTAGCGCGCTCCGTCGGGGATTACGGGCCTGGGTTAGGCAACTCCAACGATTACATACATCGTACAACAACGAAGCCTGACTCGCAATGTTACGTACCACTCTCGTGGCCATACTTGCTTTGCCCAGGGTCCCATTGTTAATTGCGTTCGTCGGTGTTCGCTGCCCCGCAACTATCATCAGCGATACGAGTTACCGATAAAACGTATCATCCCTTTTACTTCCAAGGGTACTGTTGTGCCCAGCGTTCTGCGCAGCGAGGCACAGACAGGGATCTTTCATTAAATACGGTTTATTCGAAATCAGAGGTTGAAGAATTTTAAAAGAGAATACCCGGTCGCGACAAAGTTCGAATGCGAACAAAAGGCGAGTAATTAGCGGTATTCATTGATCCATTGATCTCGATATTACACGCCGAACACTGAAATGGCACAAACGCATTCCTGAGTTCTGTAAAGTTGGTAATCGTGGACGTGATTATCCGCGGACGAATCGTGCATCAATCGTATGCCCTCAAGGCTTAAGTTCGAGCGACCTAATTTCGGACACCACGATGCTGCTGATGGCAGCGATTAATCGACGAGAAAATTACTTCTCCTTATCAGAATTTCGTTTTCTAATCTTGATTAGAATAGAGAAGAATATTCCGTTTTAAAATTCTACACAGTTGAAAAGTTACAGAAGAAGGCGAATCTCGATCGGTCTTCGAATTTCTTGCTGCAATTTCCACCGAACGAAATTGTTCTAATGAGGTAACGATCTGCTCGAGCGAGTCTAAATTTACCTCTCGGCCCATTAACTGTGTTATAAAGAGCCCTGTCTTAATCAACGATTAACTGCGACGTCCCACGCGATCTTCGTCCTCGAGAATTTTCAGTGTCGCGCACGGACGTTCCTTTTTATTTACTCTGTTACGCGTTAACGACATACCGAAGGGATATTCATGAACTAACGTTTCGTATTTCGCTGTTGGATACAGGTTTTAAAAAGCAGGCTCTTTCGGGGTTGCCGAGGTCGCGACCCCTTTCTTCGCACCCTCTCGATGATAACCTGCGAGAAGCATTTCTCAGCTTCTCTAACCCCTTCGCTCTGATACACCCCGCCTTCCCGTGAATCACTTTCTGCCGCGTACTTGGAATTTTATCGGCGTTCCTCCACCTCCACCCCCGCCCCCGAAACTCCTCGATCAGACGCGAAAACTTTATTCGTCTTCTTTTTCTAGCTAAATTGGAAGAAACGAAGCGAACGAAATTACCTCGCACCAGGAAATTTGTGTTATTGGAAATTCTTTTCTCTATTTGATTAGAAACGATCAAGTGTTAAAACGACTCCTATATGTATATGTAGAAAGATATTGAGATTTATGACGGTCCGGTAATTCATTAAACGGTTAATATAACTAATTGTTTACCTATTCTGTCGTCGATGCGTCTGCAGACCCTGTCCCGTTCATTAACCGATAATTACCACGTCAATCAATTTATCGTTAACGTTGTCGAATCGCTTCGATTGCTGATCAAAACACGAGCTTGAAACACGAAGGAATTAGTAACAGTCCCGAACAAGATTTCCTTCTTAATCCTTTCGTTTAAACAGTGTTAATTTCCTCACAAGTGTTGTTAATAATATTTCGAATTTTAATAAAGAGTAAGATGTTAAAAATATTTTCTCAAGTTTGTTTGTTCTGCCGCTTATGGAGCTTGTATTAAGTAATAGCGTTTGATACGGTTATCGTTCAAGCTTGATCAAACGTTGCAAACATTAATGTAAATAGCCATAAATATCGTGTTTGTCAGGGGATGACAAACCCTTGCTGTTCATGTTGATAAACGGTGTCGAACGGTTGTTCCCGTTTCATCCGTACGTTAATTTCGACAGGCTATTCAATTTCCCAGCCGAACATTTCGGCCCTCGATAGTCGATACTACAATGTGATTATAGGCTGAAATTAACTGTCAACCTTGATATTTCTTGAACGTTATTCGAGTGCCGGTGGGGCTCTCGTGAAGCTTTAATAACGCTCGCCGCCTGCGTACGATGTTATTATATTCAGAATCGTTGTCAACGCTGTTTCGCGTTATCTCTACAACTATCGACGTGCAACCTGCGTATGTTCGCTATTAAAGAAGCAGAAATTACCACAGCAGTTATTCTTTGTTAATACTCGATAAAAGCATGTTAAGAAACTGTGATAACACTTTATAGCAATGAAATATTAAATCGAAAACTTCGCCTTCTGTCAAATTGAACGTTTTAATATCATTTCCCGGCGTATGGTATCCTCGAATAGCTAGTTCAACTTCGTCAAACGTTCATTTCATTCATTTTAATCCGTAACGAACGTTCCGAGAACTTGAAAATTATCAGACTGATTTAAAGCGAAAGTTTGCATTTTCGTTTGTATATAATAAATACCACTCGTCAATTAAAAGCGTCAAAGTAGACAGGCGGCAATTACTCGGCTGACTATCAGACTAGCTGGAAATACTACTGGGAGTAGATGGGTTCCGTATGCAGTCAGACCGTGGAAAGATCTTTCCGAGCAAAACGTAATTATTCGATTCCCTTCGGTTTCTTCGTTCGCTCGCGGGCTTATGCCAATTTCAGATAAACCTATCCAGCCTCGAAATAACATCCCGTTCGTAAAATTATTCCACGCGTTCGACAAAAATAAACCTGATCGATTATCCTTAAGTGGCCGCCTCCACAACTTCGATAACTCGTCTAATTCCTCGATTCATCCTTAAATCCATTTGTTCGTATCTAAAGTTACGCTTTAACCTTCTAAATTATGTAAGTAAACGAACTTTGTTCAAAAATTGTATCATACTTTTAAAAGTGATAATATTGTATTTGTTAAATAAGTGGAAAATTCAATTCTAAACTTCTACTCGTGACCATTCAAGATTCTTAATATCCTCGCGTCTTCTATTTCCTGAATTCATTGCCAAGATAAAGATTCGCTAAAAATATCGTCGAAAAGTTACTTGACACGCTGCACATTAGGCAAAAATAAACTCCATCGATTCGATGTCTGGAACGATATCCGATCCTCTATATTTTTCAGGTTGATCGACGAAAGATATTATTCACCGGGTTACGTGAATTATTCGTCGATCAGAAATAAACCTGATCCACAGTTAAAAAGCTCACAATTGTAACGATCTAACGGAGAAAGTAAAACGAAAACATGGGTGTGTTTTTTCCTCTCGACCTCTGTCCTTGTTCAAGGACTTGCGAATTATAAGCGAACCGCCATACTTTCCACGCAACGATATTATCTTCTACGAGAGCCGAAACGACCCCCGGAGGACGAGAAATGAATCTGGTAATTTGTAGCGCCCAGGAATTACACCCCTGTATAGCCGGCTACCGTTTTTGTTTTTTTCAAAACTAAGCGTTCTTTAAGGAGGTAGTAACGATCAATTTTTTCCGCTAACTTTAATGGGGTTGTTACTTCGAAAACGACTTTTGGATGCTTGAAAATGTATTATCGTTGTTTGTTATGATAAAGAAATTTCGGACTCGTGTAAATTTCATATTCTACACCCTATTCATTCCTTGATTATTAAAATAATTAAAAACACGAACGTAGGAATATCTTTTTATCTAACAGTAAAAATTCCTTCGTTAAACTTCCACAAATGTAATAAAGGATAAAAGAAAATGGTATTTCTTGGTCACACAGGGGCTCGTTTAATTCATACGTCAGTGGGTTAAGGATTAACCTCGTATATTATCTACTCTTTTCGTTTACCAGCTGTCTTCTTCGAGTCGGAGATAAAAGAAGGGAAAAGCCATTTACTTTTCATCGAATTTTAGAACACAGAGAGGATTAGAAGGAGATAAGGTGCGGAAGAAGGTTGAAAGGAGTTGAATTAGTCGCGGGTTGACGGGCTCGCAGATAAGAGGCTCCCCGTCGGTCATAATATGCGAAACAGGCCGAAGCATGCTCGAATAAACTGATTATCTTTGCACACGCTCGTCGTCTTTTGTCCTTTTGCGAAAAAAGAAAAGCACGCGCTCCCGCCAGGGGCTTAACGTCGTTCGAGAAACTTTTTTCAAACAGAATTTCAATGAACACTTTAAAGCCCCGACCTTCGAAATATTGTTCGGCGATCGGTGTACGGACGGCTTTCGCCGTTGATTAAAAATTTGATGAAAGGAACGATAAAGTTTAAAATTACGAGACGTGTGAATGAATTTTTCTAAAATATGGCCGAGGGAGGGAAAAGTAATTTCTCGGGGAGGAACGATGAAAGAGTCGAAATCATAAGGTACGATGGAAGTCGGTTTTAAATCCTGCGGATACAATCGGAATTTTATCAAGTTTGCTTGTCGCGATGCGCTCTCGATCGAATTTCTGTAAATAGAAATTCCACGCGACCAGGAATAATCGCAAGAAAAGCAATTTCTTTCCTCGCACGAAAATGAACATCTCGTTTCACGCTCGTCTGGACGAAATCTAATTGCGAGAGAAACAAGGGTGATATTAACACTAGAATCTACGCTTCTTTTTAAATTGGAAAATAGAATTGGAAGAAAACAAATAATTCCTTATCTTGTGGAATCGAGAAATTAGTAATGAAAACATTGTCGAGGAAACGAGATAGAAAGAAAACGATGAAGTTAAAAATTGATATCTGGTTAATTTTGAAGCAAAAGAGGAAGGAAAAATTCCAACTGTTGGAAGTCATAATAAAAGAGCAGTACCGTGAATGGGTTAACTGTTCTGCTTCTCTCTTTCGTATTCTTGGCGAATAACGTGCAATTTATCAGAAGACAACGCGTCCGCGTTTCATCCTGGCGGAATTACGGCAGGGATCGAGACGGAAAGTAGATCTGCCGTGACAATGCGAAAAGACAAATTTTCCCGGCTCGTTCCCGACTGTCTCGAGGAATACAAAAGGGAAACGAGAGCCGGGAATTGTGCATCGACTTTCGCGTCGCTGGTTCTCGCTTCTTTTTTCGAGAGGTGCAACAGGTTCGAGGCGTTCCTCTCTCGTCGTCCTATCTGATTCTGCTTGCTCCTCGTTCCATACACGATTGCATTTCGTTTCGAAACGACACCCCCCCCCCGCTTTTTTTTCTTTTCTCTAATCGATCGACTCGCTCCCAGAAAGGATTAGCTTTTACCTCGAATGATTTATTACCATTGAGAACGACGCGTTCGCGATTAAGGTTACGACGTTGTTTTTCCTACCTGTCGTTAGATCATGGATGTGAAATATCTTAATGATGCAACGACAAGTCGAATGTATCGAGAACTGGTGGACTGAGAAAAGGTTAGCATTTCTCATTAACAGAGGAATATTTAAATCTATTTAAACCATTACGAAACAAGACCAAGATCTCGTTGACAAACCCATTGCAATAAACAAATTAACGGTGCCTTTTATTGAATGTTCGCCGTTGATAGGTTCGAAGCAACAATCGTTAGAGTCGGGGGGGGGGGTAAAAAAGCTGGGCAGAAGAGCATCGGGCGAATGGAGGTCGATTCGAACGAAAGAAGGAAAGAAAGGGTAGAAAGGGTATCGAATCGATGAAATTAATTTATCACCGGCAGAATATTCTGCAGCACCGCATTTGTTTACTTATCCAGGGCTATTAATTCTTTCGCTTTCCACTCGCTCACGTGACAGGAATGAAATGCAACCTGGATTAAAGTCTGAAAGAAACACCCCCGTCTCGCCGAGCCGCGATAGTACCATTCAGAACCCGTTCGAAATGAAACACGTACGATCCTCTATTTTTTGTTTCTTCACCTGAATAAATTCATTCAAAGAATCGAGATCATCGGTGGAAAAGGGCCACCGTAAGCCTACCTGTTTTTTCTACTTAAATGGCTTAATTCTGGGGTGTGTTATAGATTTATGGCTTTGTTTGTATACGTACGTCCTCGAGAAATTAAACTTTTATGTTACATTTCCAAGTTCCTGAAGTTTTATAAACAGAATATTTTTCAATTTCTATATTCTCAGAGTTCGAAATGGACTTTTCCTTAACACATCATAAGCCGGTTTTACAACGAAAAAAGGAAAAAAATACTGTTGAGAGGGTGGAAGGAAATTTCTCATTTTACTCGTGTGTCGTTTAGCCTCGCCCTCGTGCGATATCGCGTTCACCGAGCATTTCGATGAAGACGCTTCGCTTTAATTCGATCATCGTAATTCACACGGCTCGGTTGATGATGTTTGGCGTACGCGAAAGAAAGAGGGATTTTATTAAAATTCTCTAAGATTTTTCTACCCGCACCCTGCGCTTCGACCTCGTGGAAACTCGAACGATATCACACAGGGGTTTCAATTTTCCCCTCTACCGATCCAACGTTTGTTTTCACAGCCGAGATAATTTTCCCTCGAGGAGATTTATGTTCCATTAAAATTTTCTAGTCTTTCTTCGAGTTTCATACGTTTGCTCCCAGAATTGTTCTATTATATTTGATCAGCAGTCGAATTCGTAAATTGAAGCCTTAAATTTGAAAAATTTCTCAATCGTATAGCTAATAATGATTATAGAGTTTTACGATCGATCGAGCCGCCAACCTAATAAAATCCCCAATTACAAACGATATCTACGTAAAACGAACGAGTTTCAATTATTTGAACGAGAAAATAATCGAGTTGGTTAATTTTCATCGTAAAAGAAAATCTTTGGCGAAGCATCGAAGCCGACAAGGGTCGCTGGGACATTGTCGCGAGGATTCTTGGGCAGCGATATCTTAATCTCGATTCGCTGGCTCGATCGATCGTTCAATTAAACGTAAAGAACGCCGCGCGTCATTAAACCGACCCCCATTAAATACGAATCGCTTCAACCGATCTTTATCCTATATTCAATCTTCGATCCCTATTTTCTACAACGACCAAATAACAAACAGAAGCAAAAAAGTATCTCCGAAAGAATTTCAAAGAAACGTTTACAAAAACTGAACCACCCTCGTTTCGACGATGACTTTTGCTAATAATATATTGCGCTGTAAAGATGTTCGGAAGGTACGGGGGGGGGGAGTAAACCAGACGCGCGAATGAGGGAGGGTTCACGGTCCCTAACTCTAACCCTGGAAAAAAGATCTAACCTAAACCGGACTCGTTTACGATTAAATTGATTATTTTGATTAAATTTTTCGGCTAGGTTGTGTACCCTTCTTTTTAGAATAGGCTATTTGCATACCCTATTTTCATTTAATATGTTTCACGTTTCACGTTTCACCCAATTTTCCTCAACCTCCGACACCTTTTTCAAAGTGTCGTGGAACACGACGAATTGTTATACAAAGCACCAAGTATTACAAAATATATTTAAAACGTTCCATCACCAAATTCCCACCGCATGCAAACCAAAAATCGTACATTTGTCAACGTTCCAGCGGCGTGGCTGAATTTTTGGACAAAAGGGGGTGGAGAGAGGCGTCTGCGTTAAACGCGATCGAAACTCGTTCGTGGTTTCGGTTTTTTTGTCGAAACGCGCGGATTTTAAGAAGGCGACACGGTCGAAATCGTTCTATCGACGGCTCGAAACAAATGTACGGGTGAAATCGACGAAACGCGTCCCGACTACGGGGCAGATTTCACGAAATTATATTCTCGGGAGAATCGGCCCGCCGTCTGCTCGTGAACGAGTCTGTCGATCGAACGACTATCTCGTTTCTCTGAGAGCATATACGTGTCGATATAGAAAGAAGAAGAAAAAAAGGAGAGCACGTTTCCATATTTATTTGCCGGTCGACGAGAACCGAGGGGGGGCTACGGTGATTCGAAATCCGCCAATGGGAGTACACTTTTATCCCGGATAACGTGGCAAAGATGTCTATTGTTTTAACTTTCCCGTTCGCGATTTATCGCAAATTCGACGAATCGCAGATTGAAAATTTTCCACGAATTAAAATGAAAAAATGTTGAATTTCAATACATAACACGATCGCGTTGTACAAGTCCGTGAGAAGGAAATGGAAAACGTTTTAAAATTTCAAGAAAAATGTAGAAGGTTCGCGTCGACTACTTAACCATTTAACCTGTTGGTTCTACAAACATTTACAGGAATTCCTATTAGCAAAGAAGCAGATATACATCAAGAGTAAATGAGAACTTACCGTTCGCCGTGCGGAATTGCTTCCTCCTTCCTCCGCTCGTGTTGCCCCATCCTTTTGAGAGCTACATTTTCGTTGAAAATTCCAGCTGACTCGAGTGGATGAGCAAATCAATCACCAGTACACTAACACCGCACCAAAGTCACTCCGACTATTTTTCCATCACGCGATGGAAACACGTCCGAGGAGGAGACCACGCAACGTTTCTCTCCACCGTCTGCACAAATTGATTTCAAAAAACGGATTCAGAGTATTGGCAAAACATTACGCGATACATAGTTACATATAACGCGGTTCGTAGAGATAGGTACATAAGAAATTAGAAATCACTGTAATTTAGACAGAACTATGCACGGCAAAACGTTTGAATAATAGCTGTTCGGACGCAAGAAGTTCCACTGTATCGTTCACCCCGAAAGTTCAGAACCCTCTGTTTTTATTACTCTGTATACATTAACGGAAGAAACCGCGGCGATCTTATCCATTCGGAAGGTGAAACACGACTGGTTTCAAGAGCAATAACTCAAAACCCGGTTCACTCGAAAGTTACGCCGGGGATGCAAAAGAAAGGCAGGAGATATAAACAGAGATCTGTTTGTTATTTTGAATCGAGGGGTTAAGGAAGACGCGTTCCACCGTCACGTACTCGAATTCCTCGTGTCTCGATCGTCGACGTACAATCGTTATCGGGTATAATTTACGTTGTTGATAACCACAGGGACCATAGTTCATTGTCGGTTTCCCCATTTCCGTTTGAAATCGCAAGTTCGTATCTGAGGTGCCTGGGTTCCAGTTACTGATTCTAATCAATTGTTTAAACAATTCGATTATTTAGAAACGTTTTAGCAACAAGAAATATGCTTTTCGAAATGAAGCAGTTCACAAAGGTAGCAAGACACATTCAACTCGATTCGTAATTGAATCTCCACATACATCCCTCGTATTATTTTCCGGCCAACAAACAGGCTTCCCTTAGACGCATGAACGAAAGAGAAAAATGCAAAAATCCTCGTTAGCGTTAGCCGCGGGTAACATAAAAATTAACGAGCACCGGGTGCTTCGCATAAATAACCAAACATCAACGGTATCGTCTGAAACTGAAGCAAGGTAGGACAAGAAAAGTGGCGAGAGAGGGGTTGGTTGTCCGATTTCCTTGGTTTTTCGTTAGTAACATTACAGAGAGGGTAGAAATCGGGCGGATAAGAGGGTGGTACGATGGCGAACGACGACGACGACGACGACGACGACGTCGACAAGGAGGACGACGAGGACGGGGTTGGTGGTGGTGGTGGTGGTGGTGGTGGTGGTGGATGCTGGTCGCGAGCAAGGCAGAGAGAGAGTGGAGGGTTGTAGAGAGGGGATGTAGGAGAGGGTGAAAGGAGGCTGTGCTCGGGGTGCGGAAGAGTCAGTGCGCGGCGAGGCGCGCCAGCTGCCGCACGTCATGATTCTACCCCAGGTGAGCCACGAACTTACCTAGAAACATCGCCACGCTCTCTCGACCACCAAACGGGACCGCCTCGAACAATCGTGACTATACATGTATATGTACACGCACACAAACGCAAAACAAACGCACACGAACGCACCGTTACACTAAACAATTGTGTGTGCCTCGCTAACCTTGTCGTGCATGAAAACGATTAAACGATTCGTGTTCGACGATCGGGAACACATCTAGCACGGATATACATCTTCGAGCATGATCGTCACCTTTTTCTTTCTTGGCTGTTTCTCTGTGTTTTCTAATCTTCTCCGCGCGCCACCGTCTCGGGACCGACCGACCGCCGGATTGACCCGAGTCTGATTTTTGTTAAGAAGATTTAATTGATGGCGGTATCGCGGTAAAAGTTGACAGAACGCGTCGCATGCGACGCACGCGGCACAACGAACGTGTTCCCTCCTGAAAAATAACCGAAACGGACGCGGGTCGATTTGCTTTGCGGATACGAAATCGTGTCAGGTCGAGTGATGAATAATTTCCGTTCTCTTTCTTTCGCGTTGACCGTTGTTTGAACCGCGTTCGGTTAATTCCCTGGTCGTTTGGGGTGAATTTTAATACGCTGACATCGTGAAAGAGTCGTCGTCAAACTCCACCTTCGCAGCAACTTATTTAGCTAGGAGAAACGCTGAAACGTTTCGCCTGGATTATCGTACCGACGCCGACACTACCGTGCGAGTGAAGACTTGTTATCGACGATGAGTGGTAATAGCAATCGTCGGCTTTGTGGACCTTGAAGTGTCGAACGTAGAGTAGGCAGGAGAAACGTAAGGAGTACTCGAAGAAGTGAAAACGATCACGTGCCCGCCGAACGGGGAGGAATATCGGAAGTGATCAGCGATCTCGAGGATGGCCACAGCTCCTGTACGAGCAGTGACAATAAGAAGAAGGATCGTCGAAAGGAAGAAGAGTCTCGTTCGAGCGGACGTTGTTGTTGTTTTATACGATGATACGGCACTCGTTCGATTGAACTTTTGCAACGGGTTGCTTCTCTCCTTTCGCTTGGAAGCAGAGGAGAATGTTGTGACAAAACCGCCACCCCTATCGGCTTCTACAACAACGGCAGCAAGCGTAAAGTGATTTTACACCGTGCAAACAAACTTTGTTTCTCGATCCACTTACGACGGACGCTTTGTTTGCCCGCGTAACATTGATAGCCCCGTCGATCGTGAATGAACCTTTTCCGCCCGGTCGAGCGTGACGGATATCCACCGGCGAAAAAAAAATTGCAAATTTTTTTTTCTCCTTTTTCACCAAACGGGGAATATCGAGCTTTCTGCCCGTACGAGTTTCAACGAAACGGATGCCGCGGAAACGATTCGCGATTTTCGATGCTTCGATTCGACCTACATTTCCCCGTACTTCCATTACGCGTCTTCGATGCTCTTGTCTTCTTCCGATTCACCGATCTTCAGCCGAGATTGCCGATTGTTCTACGTCTGAATGTTATCTGAACAGTGTCTTCTGTCGAGCGGTTTCATGATCAATGTTTGTGCGATTCAGCTGTCAATTACCTACATTTCTGTTTGACGTGAAACATCGTTGATTAAAGAAGGTGGACTTTGAATTGTATCAATTTTCAATTTGGGTCATACTCAAAATAGCAATTCATTCAGTTTTTCAATTTTCAAATAATTTCATGAAAAGTAGTTCTTCCAATGTTCAAGCACTCGTGACTCCTAATTAATTGGAATCAATCAGTTTCGATATGAACACCCTCTTCAAACCGATCAATATGAGACGATTTTGATGCTTCCATTTAACCGGGAATATCAATGATTATTTTCTTCAACTTTGACATTCCAGTCGTGTTCGGATCAATCATGGATAATTTAGAAAGTTCAATTTGATTGGGATTACCGACCGTCCTTTTCTTCTGCGTGATATCCATTAGTCTGAAATTGTTTCAATGCTTCAATTGAAGCGAGGTGTCGATCATCCTTTTTTCCGACCTCGTTACAGGTGTCCTCTTCAAGTTTGTTGATCCACAGCGATTTAGAGGGTTCGGTTTCACCGTGAGCGGCGGCTACCCTCGTTCTTCTACCTCTTTACACCTGTCTCCGTCAAATTTATCGATCTGAAATAGTTTCCATGCCTCGATTCAATCGAAACGTCGATCATCCTTCGCTTCGACCTCGTCGTGGATTTTATCTTCATAGTTTTATCATCCGAGACGATTCGTACCCACAGGGGGTTGCGAAGACTTCAACTCAGAATATTCTTCTGGCGATAGTAAAAATTTCATCAATTTTCCCTCGCAAAAGTTAGGGAAACTCGACTATCATTTTTCTTCTCGTATTCCCTGTACCCGTATGCTCGAAATTCATCGGTCTCGGACCGCTCGCGGGGTTCAATTCGGCGGAAACGGTCCGCAAACACCGACTACGGGGTTGCAACAGGTTCTCCGACGTTCCGATCGTTATCGCGTTAATTGTGCTAATTTGCTTCTTCGATTAATCCGTCCGACTGCCGTTTACGAGTGATTCAGGGGAGAGTGCGGGCGACCAGCGAAAAAACACGAAGAGGACGAAGAGGAAGGGCTGTCTTCTCGGCGGGAACTCGATTTCAGGATGAAGCGACGACAGTGGGTGTCAGTGACGAGGCTAATAAAGATTTTGTCCGCGTATACGCGCGCGAGAAATTGTTTTTACCAGCAGTTTCGAAGAACGGCCTCTTTTGCGCGACGAGAAGAAGCAAACTTCGTGACTTTGTGCTCCGATTCCCCAGGAAATTGAATCTTCCGTGATACGTTTGCGTTTCCGCGTCGCTCGCTCGCTTGCTCGCTCGCTCGTGTTCGAGAGATGGGGGCCTTGAATTTTTCCTTCGAACAATTCGACTCGAAACACTCCGTTCCTCGGCAAACTTCGATACGATTCTGTCCAGGATGCGGGTAACTCGGCAAATTTTTATTTCCAACGAACACGTCTCGGTTCGATTCATGAAATCTCCTGGACTTCCAGGAGTTATTGTTGGAAGCAAGTTCGTGAAGTTTTATTAATACAGAAACTTTTCCAAATCCAAAGGTCTCGTGAAAATGTACAATTCTTAAGAAAACTATTACGACAAAAGACTTTTGAGAAATAATATTTCTTCAGTGATGGAATTAATTAATTGGAAATCCAGAGATCAAACGCTAGGAGTTATGGACAGCAGAATTAAGAAAGTATCGCGAGGATAATAAATAATAGTCGAGATTAGTTAACAGTGAAACAAGGTTAATTCCATTCCGTTTTAACTGCATCCGTTTAATCCGCAATCTAGATTGATTCCGACTGAAAAGAGAGGCGAGCAGAGAAGGGATGTCACCCCTCGAAGACACTCTTGCAGGGATCTGTTTGTAAGCAGGGGGCATTAAAAATTCAATAAAGAAAGAGGGGAGAACGGTGTTCCGATTGTTTAACGTCGATGAAAATACAGAAGGCAGAGGACGAGGCATGGTGGTCGAGGTGCACAAACGTATTTCAAATACCATGAATCTTTTCATTTCGACTCCTTCGTATATCTTTATACTTGTTCAGATCCTGGAACGAATGTCTTAGCATCGTACACGTATACCCTTTTATTTTCCAGCTTTTTATACCCACAGCCCCGAGGATTCAACAATATTGTCGGCGTTAGGCGTTCTCGATAGAGAACCGAGAACCGAGAAAAATATGAGATAGAGAAATTGCTCGTCAAGATTGAGCCGGTTTTGATTTAAATCGGATTCAGCGGAACGATTCGATTCCGAGGAAGCGTGTCGGATACGGTATACACGTATAAGAGGGTACAGAAGGAAATTCCGCATCGTCAGAATAGAAATATTTTCGAGGGTGTATAGCGATTATTGGCCGTTCGAGGCTCGCAATAGGGTGAAGATTTGCTTCTGGATCCGTTTCAACCCTCTTCCCTTTGCTAGGATATTGAACCGAAAGATCCGGGAATCGATAAATGTTGCATCGATGCTCGATTCTTGAGCAGAGGACTTGAACGAATGTAGATAACCTTAAAGTTTATCGAAATTCGAGTACATTTGGTATAATTTAACTACCGATCGTAGTTCTTACGGCTTGATCTCCAAGTAGTCGAGGATGATCAAAGATAATAAGCTTGAATACTGAACTTCGATAAGTAAATCTTCCGTAAAGTTTCCAAGAAGGAAAATCTAACTTCTCCTGTAACTTCATCGGATTCTATCGAAGAGAGCTTTCATTCTCCATGATTTAAGTAACAGTCGTAATTCTTAAAAAAAAAAAAAAAAAAAAAAATGACGACGATATCGAACAACATCTAAAGTTTCGTGGTTATTAATTTTACTTTCATTAAACATTCATCCTTCGTTGACGGTACAGGACAAACATTTTATTATCAGAAATTTTCAATCGAATCGCGACGCATATTCGGAATAATAACGAAACTTTTCCTCGTGTAATTCCGATCGAAACAATTTGGAGGAAAGTCGAAAGAGGTCGTAAAGTTAACCTGGCGAACTCCTCTGTGCTAAAGGCGAATCCTCTAGAGGGTCTGGGCGTCAAGAGCCGTGACCCCGCACCCTTCTACCCAGAGGGTGCGAAACGATCTCTTTGTAATTACAAAACAGCTGTTCGATACCTTTTCCTTTCTTTCGCGAAACTTGTTCGCGTCAGAATTATAATTAATACTTACAAACAAGAACGAACGGAAGCTTTGTTAGTGTGTCTTGTTAATGAAAACGGGGCCCTTTGAATTCACAATTTCATTTCTACGAAACGATGGTTAACGAAATTATTTGTAAACGGGTTCTTACGAAAATCCATACTCAAAGTAGCGATAAGCTCGCTTGATCGTCGACGGGGAAGATTCGAGACGATCGCCATTTCGAGAACTAAATCGTTAACTCCACTTATCTCGTATAATCTGATAGATTATCTGTCTGGGCAGTGATTGCACGCAAACTACTTCCGGTTAGAGGGGTCGCTAAAGTGCGCCTGTTGCGCCCTCGCCTCGCGAGCTCGCTATCGCTTACAAAAGGGGATGATCGATCTTTTCTTTTTTTCAATTAATGCCCTGCTGAAATTTCATTCGGTCCAGTAATTAATGCTCGAACTCGGAGCTAAAATTAATATTCTCCGCTACGTGACTCCACGAATTTGCAGATATCAGAAATCGAAAATTATATTTCAATTTTCCAAATTCGGTCAAGATAGAAAAAAATTATCGAGGAAATGATCGAGTACTTCTGATAAACCAGAGAAGGAAGAGGAGGAATTGTTCGCAATCGAAAATTGAATGGAAAACGAATTGAATTCGATTGTAAAGAATCGATCATATTGTTTCCTTCTTGACCTGCGGGTAGAAAAGACCCCCGTCTTCGTTTATCCCAATTTCAAGCTCTTCTTTCTTTTACCGGTCCTCAGGAACCCTCTTTCCTTGCCTCAACGATTCCCAACGAAAATCACTCGGTGTTTGGCTTGAATCTAGGTTAAATCTGGGTTAGGTTTACACCGAGACTCAACCCTTCCTTCCGAATTCGCCTAAATCAACCATCCATCCATCCCTCTGTTCCTCTATTTGTCCTTCATACTTTCGTCTATTTGCCCCTATCAGCGTATATCATGGCTGGCTACGCGAGGCGTGTCACGTTCCCGCTTCTCTATTCTATTTGATTGAAATTTCCTACCCGATTATACGATTCCGTTCGACCGGCAATTTTCCTCACTTTGCTTTATCCAACCGTAATCTGTGCTTCTGTGCCGAATCGAATTTCCCTTGTTTCGATAAACCCCCGAAATATCAAGCCTCCCTCTATCCCGTCAAAGATTCACGCGAATTTTAGCCCATTTTTGCGGCTTTCTTTAATTTCACGATCGCTCGAAAAAGCGGGAATTTATTCGAGATTTTGAAAGGGATTTAAACTTGGATTTGCAGGATCTAAATTTTACCGAGATATATTCGTTAATCCTTTTGTTACCAAAAATTTCAAATTGAAGGCGTAACAGAATTTGAACAGTATAAAGTACACGAAAATAAATTATAATTATAAAGCGTTAAATATTACAGGTTGGATAAAGGTCAAAGCTATGCAATGAACTAAGATATACGCATGAAAATACAATCCGCACTTTTCTCGACTCTCTCATTAGCGGGGAAAAAGCTCTCCTTCTACCTTTTACCACCCCATCACACCCCTTCAAACTGGAGTCTACTCTTTTAATCCTAATCACGATATTCGGTAACGAGAATGGCATTCTAATGCCATCGAATTGTCGATCGACAATGTCGTTCATGAATTTTGAAATACCGCGAAGCGATGAAAAATAAGAGAGAGAGGTGAAAAAATAAAGGAAAACGAACTTAATTATTTCGATACTGCATCGATAAACAGTTTCGTTTGACTCACGGTTGGTTGCTTGCACGGCCATTCGATGAATTTGTTATAACAAATCGATGAATAAACGTTGCAACAGATCGCGTCTTTCCATCGTTCATTATAGCTTCGATATCAAACGAGTTTCAAATTACCGGTTCAACGATATTCATTTTATCCAGCCGACGATTCTAAAATATCCTCTGCTTTTCCTTCTCGTTTTCCATTGTTTTTCTTTTCAATTGTAAGTTGTAAGAACAGAAAGATGTTTCTTCTGATTAATATAAAAATCATACTCTTCTTATTTAATTTATTTGGAAATTATTTGGAAAAGTGAAATGAAAGTTATTTGCAATTCGGTACAACAAATTATCAGCACAATACAATATATTGCAATAAATCAACTATTCACTTATAAAGTTGTTTCAAATTACATTACACGAATACATAAATACAAATAAATAAGTACTCTGATTGTAATCAGCAGAAGTGTATTTCGAAATTGTAATTTCCTGGGAAATCACGAGCAATTTATATGCAACGAGTTTCCTATTGTGCGTTTAAATCGTCGAATCGGAGGGATTAATAAATTAATACGTACAACAAACAATGATTAGACGATATTGATGTTCGTCAAATATTTTTTTCAAATAAATTGATCATTCCGTTACAGCCGTAACCGGTTGTTCCCGCAGGATAAATTCGAAACTGGTATGACAGTCGATAGAAGCTTAGAAGGCAAAATCGTGGCTGCAATAATTACTTGGAAAATCGAGTTTTCGCTGAAAATTACTAACGCTTCTCGCGATAGAGATCGTCGGTTCAATTTTCACGAGGATCGAAATTTGCCGGATTCCAGGCTGTCGAAGTTTGATCGGTATCGAAAGGACTTTGGGATCCGAGGCCAACCATTCAACCCGCTAACTAAAGCCCGTTGGTTACACACTGTTCTGTGTACTCTAATACCAAGTGCAAGCCGTTATGTTGACGCACCACGATCGCTGATACCATTCAGGACCTCAACGACCATTCACGTTGGCCCTACTGTCTCTCCCTTCGTCGACAAGTCTTTTCAACCAGAAACTTTCATGCGAGCTTTTTTAATTGGATATGTGTTTTTAAAATAACATTTTTTTATTCAGTTTATTTAAATGGAGTTGTTTGAACATCAGTGGCTAATTAACCTTTCTTTTATTCCCATTTTCTCATTTTCCGTATTTTTCCTTGGCCCGGATCGCGATTGACCCAGGTTCGATTGAGGGTTAATGATTTCTCTGCAAAATTTCCTAACAATGCTTATTAAAATTGAAGGTAGTTGTAGGTTGAATAACCCAAGCAAGTTTTACTCTATTTCGAGTAGAATATTTTCCCAAAGACTAATACCTAATAGTCTTCTTCCAGACAAGAAAAAAGACTAATACCTCAACGCGTTAACAAAACATTGGTACTTGAAAGTACGTGTACGTCAATAAACTGTCGATGCCCTGTCAATATCGTAGGAAAAATGGAAAACACGAGCAGGAATTCTATTCCACGTATCTTAACATTCTCTCGTTTGAGCATGGCGCGATATTCACGGTGCGTCTGGTGTTTCTTTCGATTTGTAACAAGAATATCGGGATACAGGTATTCGCCGATTGTATTACGATCCGATACCTTGAAATATCGATGCTTCCTTCGGTACAGATGCCTTTCATTTCTCATTCGATTACAGGACAAAAAGAAAACGTGTAATTTATCGTCGACGGAAGCAGAAATTTGCCACCTCTGCCCGCGAATTTCATATTTCACCGAACAATTTCCTTTCTTTTTCCCTTTTTACCCCGACTTTTTTCCACACCCCCGTGTCTTTACTGTTCCTTTCCTGGAAACTCGAATTGAACTCGTACCCTCTTTTTCCCCGGCTTTTATGCTTCTTTAACGATCTCTACGTGATCCGAGTGCTTTGCAACGGGGTGAGAGGTCACGCTACTCTGGATCCCAGTAATTTGCGCTCCTTACGACATTACACATCGGGATCCATTTCAACTTCCACACAGTTTTAACCCTTTTCCACTGCTGCGTTATCGATTCTCATTATTCTCTTATCGCAATCGGTTCGTTTGTGTATTTCTGTTCGTTACAATGGACATTTCACGACTCGTATCAGCCTGGACGTCCGCCCGTGTTACAGAATTATCGAACACATCCAGAAAAACGGTGAACACAATTCTCGCTGCATAACGTTCGGAAGCTTTTATTCGATTCGAGCGAATATTAACACCGCAAATACATATAAGCCAATACTTTACTTATTGCAATATTAACAGTAGAATTAATCAAATTGTGTTGCATTAAGCTTTAATACCTTTGTGGTTGAAAAGTGAACTGATCAATTTTATTATCGACGTTGCAATACAATATAAAGTATCGTATTGCATTTGTATAAGATATGGAGTATAAGATATGGAGTCAAAGTGGCGCAGACGAATTTTCTTATCGGTGGGGGACGGTTAATCGTTCACCAGTATACATATTTATCGGTATCTCGCGTAATCAGAATCCAATCAGGCCGTGAATAGGGGGCCGACGTTGACCGGCCGGTTGGACTCATTCTACTTTCCCAGTCGATCGTTGCTGACCAGAATTTCCAGCGATAATAGCGTAGCTCGCGAATCGAATCGTTTACGAATTTCCCGATGATTCGTCGCCAATTCCTTCTCTCTTCTTCTCGTCAGATCGCAATCAGGATAAACGGGATTTAATTACGACGCTCGGGTAGACCGGGGCTCTTTCGTTTCTCTTTTTTCTGCCACCACCGCCCTCTCCGATAACTACGTACGCAACTACCCCGATGTTCCTCCATTTCTGTCACCTTTCAACGACGGAAATTTGTTCCGTTCCGTTGGAACAATTTTTCCACCCATGGAAACCGTGTCGTTTGCTCAGTTTTCCCCGGAACGTACACGTGTGCCGACTTCGATTCAACGAAACGCTCGTTTCCTCTCGAATTGAACGTCGATTCGACGCCGATCCGTTCTCCCCGCTAATTCCTTTGTGAATTATAACGATACGAAACTCGATACTATTGTTACCATTGTTTGCACTTTAAACTATATCCAGAGTAAATTATATTTAACGTGTTTGGAGGATGAATCGAGCTGCGGCGGAAATTGAAAAAAGTCTATCAAATTTATCGTATCTTCTTCCTTCCATTTACGTAGTTAAAGTTTAACGTTAAGCTAATAACGCAATAACACTGCGTCAACAGAATACAGTAATTTAACCGCCGTAAAATTAACCTGTATTAACCCTTTAGTGCGCCTGTGACCCACAGGTGTTTCACTACGGCTAGAAATATCGTATGTTTCCGGGGAAATTAAGAGAACGACGAGTGTTACGCTTTTTAGCGACTCGAAACGTTATATTTTTAAAACCTTTTTACGTCCTTTACGATCTCCTCGGGAAACGGTAAAGAATTTGGATCACAAAGGAAACGGATAGGAAACGGATAGGAAACTTCTAACTTGGCGAATAAATAAATAAGCCGAGAATAAGAAGTTGCAGAAACACGATTCAGTTTCGACGAATGATAAATCGTGGCGAGCTGCCACGGTTAAACCGAGCGACCGTTTAATTTTCAAACAACTTTGTGTCGTTTAATTAAACGGCGAACAATCGAACGATACGAGGCGGCAAGGTCAGAAGTCCCTTGTTTCACCGTTTAATGGTAATGCAGTTTTGCATGTAAATCATTTTATTCTGTGCGGTTCGCTCGTTAAAACAATACGCGACACGAAAATCAAATTTGTTACGCTTTACCGATTTGTTCGGACAATTTTCTTCAGCCCCGGATACCTAACCCTAACCCCCAGCAAATATTTATTCGATGGCATTAATAAATGTTAATCGTAAATATTTGCGGTTGTAGAAACGTAGGGAATTCGACGATTGTTAGAAAGATGATTGACGAACGGTTCTAATCAGACAAGCAACACACGCGCACGGAAACCAACGGGCCAGTGACGCAGATGAATTGTTATCGAAATGTCCTCGTTCGGCTAATTATTTGCCTATCAATCGCAGGGTAATCACCAACGTTCCGGATCGAACGTCCTCTCTATCCTCGTAAGCCGATATTACAGCTTTAACGTTGTATCACCGTGACGCGTTACCAGTTTCTCTTACGCGTCGCGGAATATCCTCCCTGTCCTATGTACACCGGTTAATTAACGATCCTTGACCGAAAACCGGTACTCTCGTAAAACCTGCCTTTTCTTTTTTTTTGTCCGTACGGTCTAAGGAATTCCACGAACTCACCAGAACTGTAATACAAAAATGTACTTTAATATTTATCAGACGTTAGACGTTTTTATGCTGTGGCTCTTTGATGGCATTTCAGGGGTGCTTTTTAATCACATTAAGATCTTCGTTCACTTAATCATTTAAAATTACAAAATTAACCAATTAGGACTGGTGATTTTGCTTGGATAACTTAAATCCTATTAATAGGATCGCAACTTTTCTTCCCGCTGAAAATTTTCTCAAATATACTGAATTTTCCCAGCTGAGAGTACAGAGGATTGAAATTTCCTTCGGACGATGTTACGGTCTGGCTTTCTTCTCCCCTAATGCCCTCTTTTGCATGCCTATTATCTCGCTCTTGCTTGAAAAGTTAATTCGATCAAGCCCCGACCGAATCCTTAATAACCGACCTTCCTGTCGCCTCCTTTGTATGTATGTCCGTGGACCACGTCAACCCATCCTTTCATCCAGCCGAACGGTTACTTCTAATAAGCCCAACACCGAGGGTAAATTAACAGAAATATCAACACTTCGAGGCTCCTTTTCAATTACGTTGTATATCGCTAGTTAATTTCTGATCGTATCTTTGTCGATCATTAATTGAAAGCAGTGTCATAGCGAAAAATAATTTTTCAAGAAATATAGCTGTGAGAAATCAGAATTTCTAATTCTCCAATCTCGTACGCCCATTCGATGAAGTAGCGAAAAATAAGAAAGAATAATCGCGAACAAACGTTTCCCGCCCTCCGTTAAAAAAGTAATTAATAAAAAATTAAGAATTCGATGCGTTTCTGGTCGGATAAAAAAGAAGACTGTGGACGATGATTTGTTTGTTCAATATGCATACCGAATATGTATATCTGGAGCGTTGCATCCAGAATGAGCCTGGGACGGTGGTGATTCGGAATACTCGCGTACGAACGCATTAATATTTCAAAAGGTAGGAGAAGTTGCGTTACCCCTGGTAACAGTTGTAATTAATGCGTTACGCCGAGAAATAATCGAGACACGACCGATAACGAATTCGAGGAAAACCGAATCGATGCCGGCAACGTTCGAAACACAGTTTATTCGTCGTCTGACGATCGAGAAATTTCGATAAATCGAATCTGAATTGCTAACCAACATCGAATAGTTACATTTATCCGATTAAACGCTTCGCAACAAGATCTCGAGGCTCCGATAATTTCCATCATTTCCATCATTTCCATCATTTCCATCAATGTTTATTGTTTTGATCGTCCAGCGTTCGAGTTGCTGCAGAAAAATGGAAGGGGAAGGAATTGGGTTCTGATTCATTTTCCTGGCGAAATTGCTCGTTTTGTGTCCAGCGAACTTGGTCGACTTAAAGGGCCTTATGAATTCTGCTCGTCGACTCCATTAACGAGATTATCTGCCGGAATTGTAGCATCCTGACTAGCTACCGTTTCCATCGGACCATCCTTGCTTCCTTATTTCCAACTTCGCTCCATAAATCAACGCTGAACAGAAGTACCCTTACTATCACCCACCTCTCGATACTTTCACTTATTTGTTTTTATAACAAATTTTATTTTACTACCAGATCACGTTCCGACACGGTTGTTTCTGTTTTTTCGTTTCTATGAAATAGTGGACATCGAACCAATGTTATTATTTCCATAGGATTACGTTTGTTTTCGTTTTTCCAAATTTACTCTACAAATCGAGGATGAAATGACGACGCGTGTCAACATTTTTGTTTACTCTGTCTTAAAAATCTCCCAGACTTATCGAACAGAATTGTCACTGCTCGCTCATGGTTCTCTATAAATCAAGAATTTCAACGGCGATTTTTTCCATCAAATAAGCTTATAAATTGTAGTTTTATATCGTCGGAACAGAATTATAGCGCCTGGCGCGCCACCTTTGTCTTCTTATTTCGTACAATCCTCTATAAATCTGGACAGATATACGGCCAGCATCGACACGTTCCAATCGTATATCTCTCGAGAATCGCGCAGACGTTTCTAAACAATAACGAACAAGCTACGAAACAATCTGAAAATTCTTCGATTTTTATAACCGCTATTGCAATTGCAAGCATCTTGAAAATCACAATTTATTTCTATCGATCGAGATAATCCTTAAATCGGGCAAGATTTGAAACACTACCTCTATTCTCGGGAACATAAAAGTGAAAAAACCAGATGGGACGTACAAGCTTGCTTACAAAAGAGATAATCGTTTGTTCGAAGGAGAGACACGAAGCAAGTTCACGAGTTGAAAGAGGAAACAGGCAATGGCAAGCAAACGGAGACGAGATCGGGCAAAGCCGTGCTCTCTCGCAAATCGAATAGCAATTAGATCGGAATGCAAATTACACGTGTGGTTCCACGAAATATTGCGATGAAACGCGCGTTAACGTAATTCATCCTAGTGCACGGCCATCCCCTCGCCCTCTCTTTCCTCGACATCCGCTAATTACATCATCGGAGATAAACAGTGGTTACAGATATGTTGCGATTAACCAAATCGTGTGCGACAGACTTTGAAAACAGTACGCGTTTCGTAAATACCTACGATATACCGGCGTCGATGAATACCTTTAGCAGTGTATTCAAATAAAGCAAACGATGAAATTTGTACGAGTCACTAATTAGACAAAATACAATTAACCCTTTGATCAAAATAAGGATTTCCCTTTGAATCAAAGGGAAAAGAATGATGGTTTACGTGCGAAACAAGTTTTATCGGCAGCGAAAGAGGTGGAATTAAGAGGTTAGAAACAAGCAACGATAGATAACGTTGAATATTCAAATTATTCAGTTCTATTCCCTCGTTGCAAATGATTTTTCTCGCTCGTTAAGAGTAAAGACATTATGGTGTACGATATCGTTTGAAGTTTCCAAAGTATTCTCGTGAAAGAATACGTGTCTGCGGCCCGTACGAGGCTTTCAGTAATATGCAATAAGCTTATCTCATCACCCTCCCACCCAATTTCGAAGCAGAAACTGTTTTAAGACTAGCAGCACCCTGTTTTAAAATTCCATTTTACGCGTGTTGTAATATCGGCTTACGGTATAAACTCTATTCTTTAATCTTTTCATGGCGGGGGGTATGTACTTTGTATATACCTACGATACAGTCTTCGAAGAAATCTCATTAAAAATCTTTCATCGCGAACTTCTTCGCGTGCGTACTCGCTTTGCCGCGATACCGAAAGGAAACTCGTGGCCGCCGAGCTAAATTATTCCATGAAAAGACAATTGTTAGTATCGAGAATGAAGATTAATAAACTGTCGGGAAGGCGGTGTTAGGTCGACAACGAAAACGGAAGCGGGCGTAAAATTCCAGCGGCGAAAATAATGCCGCAGGATGTTATCTTCCACGATCGAGGCAACCCCCTTGGAAAGTTAGCCGACTCTGGCAGATAATTCAAATATTATCCGAAACTGGTGGCATCCCGACGCTGCTTTCGCTCGTTCGACAAACTTTGCCCCAGATTCGTCGATGAATATTCGCGATAACAATCGAACAACCAGTCTCTGAATTTCAATTACATCTCTTCGATTCTATTCATTATTTTCAACGAAATTAATTACGTTTCACGAGGTCGTCGAACGAAGAAATTCGTTGCCTGTATTATTAGAAATGAATTCAGTCAGTGAATTAAAAATATTTGAAAATACGAATAAAGTTTCAAGGTAATTTCATAAATGGAAGGTTTAACATCTCCGCCGACTAAAACTGACGACGCTCGTTTCCCTCCCCGAAAAAAATAACTCGATAAAATTTTGTAATATCCTTACAACGAATCCAGCGGCTGCAAGAACAAAGCTTCCGAGAGAAAGGAAGACGATGAAAAATATAAAGAAGGTTTCTGGCCAGTCGCAAAGCTTTCCATTACGGGAGCGGGCTTTTAAAGAGGACTATTAAAAATGACTAAAAGCCGTCGAAAGTTTGAGTACAGCTTTAAGAGAAACAGGGGGGTGTGAGTCGCGGGATTTACGTTGAACAGTTGCCCGGCCAGAATTTCGCATTCCCGCCAGGAGCACAGAGAAGAAAATTAATATCGTTCGCCGGAACCAGCCCTTCGACGTGATAAATGCTCGAGATTTGTGTCCTCCCGTTTTGTTTTGCGTTGCGAAACATCTTTGTGGCCGATTTATAACCCCCGTCCCTCCCTCGTGTATATGTTTTTCTCCCGAACGAGATCTTCCACGAGAGAAAAAGGGGCAACGAAAACAAAAGGAAACGTCGTACGGTGGATTATAATTAAATCGCTTAATTGGAAAAAATCATGGCCATGCTTGTTAATAAGATTGCAACAGGCCGCTATTGCCGCAACGAGGACATAAATGAGTATTCGTTAGCGGGACAAGCTGCGCTTTTGCTAATTAAAACGGGATTAAAAATTTCGAACAAACAGAAACAGCGAGAGCCACGGCTCGAGCTAGATATCTAATTAAATTCTCGTTAACGATGTTTCGCGGCGTAGGTATTGTGTAATTGAACGTACTGTTTCCGGTGTTAACGTTAACACCCGATCGCGTACAGTCCTGGACGGGGGAAATTCGGACAATTTTTCTGAGCCGCGAATCGCGAGAAAGTGAGAATACGCGTTTATAACTGGCGGATATTCGTTAATCGAAACGTCGAATCAATTTAATAATCGGCATAGATTGTTTCAGTTCGCGCGTTCCACGCAATCGCGAATTAATTGGTAACCGAAGCTGCGAGTTTAATTTAAGCAAATAAATTAAGGAATTGATACCAGCCGACGCATTCGTAATTGGATTAGCGTTAAATATTCGCTACGTTGTATTCAAAGTTTTTAATATTTGCCTGTTGATACAATTTTGATATTAAAATTTTTTAATTAAAATTATAAAGGAAAGAATTTTAAATTAAACAATTACAATATTCTACACCAGCGAGACGATGGCTCCAGATAGAATGGCGGAAAATAGGTGAAAATGTGAAGGTTACCGTGTTAACGCTTTTAAAGCATTTTACAAAGCAGTACAAGTTGCATACGTAACCGTTCGGATCGAGTAGAAAAATTTCGAATGACGAGAAAGGAAAAGGAAATATGTAGAGTAATGGAAAGGCGAACGTGGGAAAGGCGGCAGCCGTGCATTTCCTGTCCCCCATTCAGTGTTCTCTGCTAATTTTCCAGCTCGTTGGCCTTCTATACCGTAAATGACGTATCGTCGGGGGAGGCTGGAACAAGCGGGACAGCCACTTCATTACTTTCTGCAATCGAAACGCGCGAATCTATCGGTAGGGTACATGGCGATCGCACGAAATTCTGTTGTCGGAAAATGAATTTCATTCGAGGGGGGCGGACGGTGTAAACAGCCGATCGGATTGTTCGACATCGATTATCGAACATTTTTGCCGACGTTACCAGCTTTAGGAAGCAGTCACGAACTCGTGTACCATCGGTATATTTGATTTACGAGCCACGATTAATTCCGTCGACCGACACATTTCCCTCCCCCTTGCTCCTCTAACGTTGTCGATAAATTTCTTGTTTTCATTTTCAATTTTATTCGCGGCGATGCGACTCTTTTTCGGTCGATTCGTTATTTATTCTCTAATTAGTCTCGCTTAATTAACACGTGACACGAGGTATTAAAAGTGAAACTTTCAATTCAATTACTCGTCCAACGTTCGTTTCTTTTTTTATTATTGGACCAAATTGAATTCGCAATCCCTCAAACTTTGTACTATTTAATGGCTATTGAAAGTGAAAAGAAGGAAAATGTTGAATTCGCGTTGTACGAAGTCGAGTTGCATTTTAATAAATATTACCTACTTGCTGTATTGTATTTCATTCAGCTTAAATAAAACATTATTTTAAGTCGAATGAATAATTTTAAAAATATATTGCTTTCATTTGAACAATGAAAACCACCAAATAAAATACTTTTATTTTAACAACTGGAATCGCAAAATAAAATACTTCCATTCGCTTTTGCCAGAAAAGAATAAACTATAAATTGACTTTTATCAAGACAAAGAGTATCATTATATCTGCTAGTTTACGGTTTATCTAATATTTATTTTTAATTTAAAAGGAAAAGTAGATCTGGCGCTACCATACAAAATTTAACCATTTATCCTATAAATTTCACATTTTTTAGAATGGAAGTTTCTTCCTCTGCCTGTTCAACCATTCATCTAAATTACATTCGCGATCTTAATGCATCACCGCGTTACCTAAATCGTCACCTTTAATGGCTTTAGATGGCAAACAAGGACCGAGCGCGTTCGCCCGTTGTTGTCTATCTATCATTCTTTCCTTGCCGTCTATCGAGATCCATTATTCATTGTTCGACGCGCACGTGTACAACATACGCTAGAAACGAAAGAATGCTCCGTATCCCCATTAAATATAAATCGAACGTCGTAACCTCTCGATTAAATCGAGCCGCGGTGGAACACGCTCGACGGCGATGCAACGTGGATCAGCGCGTCGAAAGGATTTCACGAAACGACCCTTGACTACACCCTCCTCCATCCCAATTTTTACAGTAATTCAACTTCAGTCTCGTTTATTTATTACAGAAAGAATCGTATGCCATGAATTCAAATTTGATGCAAAACAATTGAATGAGCAAAATGTAAGTAACGTTATTATATTAATAATTCAGTTAATCCGAAAAGGTGGACACGACGATATTTCCGCCGCGGCATTTAACGCGTAAATCTCAGTCCGTGCTAGTCAAAATTTACGTCGTGCGTCGCATTCGGCTGAAATTAGTATACGCGCTAACAAATTTATGTCGAATTAAATATTTGTGCACCGTGAACCGTCGCTGAAAAAATTCTAAACGTACGGAAAAATTGTCATCAAACCTAACTAGCACGGACCTGCTTTTAAAAACGCGATCGTTTCATCCCTTTACGCGAACTTGCGTTAACATTAAAATATCGACCGTATAAAAAATGCTCGCGAATAAATAAGCTCGCATTGCCGTGTTACATACCCGTGTTATTTTATATAACGCGTTTACCTGTAAACACGTTGTTTTACAGGTTTATCCGACCGTTTATTCGCGAGATTCGAACAATCGAACACGCTGTTCTTTCTCTGCCGATAAAAATTATTTTGTTGTTTTATATTTCACACTGTGCGCACGCGTTCCTTTTATTTGTCTGCAGTATTGTTCTCAATTATCATCAAAACGAGTGCAAAAAGAATGCACAGTGCGTCACCATTTCGTATTTTCGGAACGATTTTATTAAGCTGCCAATTAAATTCGCGATCTTTTATCTTATTAAATCTCTTTAGTTAGAATGAGAAATGTTGAATTCTCGAAATTTAAAAAGTTGGCGGACTTAATTTGCAGACTAATAATTTTCGGTTGAATTTTAAAGCAGCTTTTCGAGGCTCGCTTGTTTATTCGTCCGTTCTTTCTTTCATTGTTCGTAAAACCTGGCCGCGGAGCTTGTTTCGCTTTTCATCGGACGCGATTTGCAATTCGCTACATTCTTGCATCTACCTGCTTGCTGCTTTGCAATTCTTCTCTGTCGACTTTGAAAATACACGAACGGAACCCGTGTTCGCTATGAAAACCAAGTATATTCTATTGAAAACCGAACAGTGCCTTGGGATTTCTACTTTAGAAAACTAAATTCTATCGAAGAGAAATAAAACATAGACGATTAATTTTATTTCCAAGAAACAACATCCAGTCCTTGCTGTGATACAAATTTTGATTCTATTATGAAATTACTCTGTAAAAAACAGAAAAATGTAAAAAACAGTGGCCCAGAAATTACAATTCTCCCAAAATGAAAATCGTTACTGTTACACGACAACAATTAAAGCAACACTTAATTGCTTGATATTTGCACGGTGTAAAACTGAAGCCAGTTCGTCGGTCGGATTAATCTATTTTCTGCTCAAACTGGCTGCACAAAGGGAGCGAAAATTTCAAGCATTTCGCGTATCTCGTTCTCCGAACGGTTTTTTCTCGTCACGCTCGTTTACAGTTTACAGAGTAAGAAATTAGAGTAGGTACGGGGATATTTTTCGAAGAGGAATTACGTTGCCGTGCGGTCTCGTGCAGCTTCCGTTTTATTTTTATCCGCGAAACGAAACGAACCGTACCGAAACAGGCTTCTTCGGAATTGAAGAGCAAATTGCTTTTAAGTCTCGTTTGAATAGCGACAAAAGAACGACTACTTGACCGAGAATGCAAATACGATATCGTAACGGATCTACTCTCCTACCTTTTCGTTCGCGACCACGATAATAAATGTCTTTTTATCGTACTATTCCTGCCGCAATAAGCGTACGGGAACGATCCTCGTCTGAATCGTGATAAAACTACGATTGGATTGAATTGGAGCCTCGTTAAAATCAAATACATCGTACAAGACCTCGATTATCCGAACCGAATAATCGATCAAACTTTAATTGACGTACGTCTAGTCAGTTTTTTTTTCGATTTCTACGAATTTCCACGTTTCAGCTCCCTCGATTCATCGACTTTTTCTGCAAACGATAAACTGTTCCGCGAACGATGGCAATTTACGCGTTGAAAATAACTTATTCGAACAACCATCCCCAATTTTAACCTACGCTCAAAATCTGACACTGTTGCATCGATTCAAAGTCTAAACTTTGGAAAATTCACTTTTTTTTATATGAAATAGAACAGCGATCCATAAGCAATCGGTTATTTTACAATATATTACGAATATCGATGGAAGTTTATATGGACGTTTTCGGTATACTTTAAGCTTCAAGTTGACACGGAGTAGGTATTTACTTTACGATATTTCGGAGTCATTAATTTGCGTTGGAATTTCTGGCCCGAAATTGCCAATCAGCCATTTTCTACTCGAAATATCGATAAAACATTTATGCGGCAATTTTCGGTATATTTCGAGCTTCGAATTGACATAGGATAAATATTATTTTACGGTACTTTTATTTCAATCTACATATTTTAATTTTCTGTTAATCCTCCAACTTTTGAATTTAACTTTCAATTTTTTTTTTCCAATATTGTTTACGAAGCTCTATTTATTGAAAAATTGCTGTATTTAACGTTCATCGGAATATCCTTTCAAATATTAAGCAGATCGAGCCGTGATTGATCCAGTATTCACCGTTCAAAGGTTGAAAATATCGATAAAACGTTTATATGGTCGTTTTTAGGGAAGTTTAAGCTCGAAATTGATGTGCCGTAAGTGTCGTTTTACGATGCTTTTATATCGCGAAATCATATGAAACTTTATACAGGTTTCGAAATGGTCCATCAAACATGCAATAATCGAAATGAAAAAGAAACTCGATTATTCGGTCATTCCGCGACCAATTTATATAGATAAATCTCTAATATATTGAACGGGCGTAGAGACAAATGAACGAAACAGATTTCGTTTCGCGGCATCCTCCACCGTCCGCCTTTCGTTGCTCCTTTCACGTTTTTCACGTAAAACTGTGCAATGGGAAACCCAATTTCAGCATGCGTTTTCCGTTCGACCATTTTTCATAAAGATCGATCGATAGATTTATCGAGATCGTTCCGAATCGGATTACCGTTCGCGAACAGCCACGAAATCGAAATGAGTTCCGCAGGCGAACACGGAATGTTTCTTTTTCTTTCATTTTCGGGAAACACAGTTTCCGAGGGAAGGCTCGAACTCGTTTGTTCCCGTATTTTTTCCCCCCGATTTCTCCTTCGCTCTCGTCTTATCGTAAGAAAGTTAGACGAAACAACGCCCACGGAGACGGCGAAGATTCCGAATCAGGACGATTCGTCTCAAGATTCAAGCTTCCCCGGCTGTGACACAAAGCCGACACCCTACTTGAAAATTTTTGAATTTCAACGACGGTACCCATTAGAGAATGAATAAAACAGAGAAAAAGGAACACGAGCTTTCCTACCATAAACGTCCCGGCTATCGATTTCTCTTTTTCCCAATGGAAAAACCGGTTGACAAAAAAAAGCATATCTTGTTGCAAAAAGTTAGTATTTTAATAACACCAACAAGATGATTCACCCGGTAGGAAAACACAGCACGCTAACGCGTACAGCCTGTCAGACATAAATTAATTACCCGGCTGTCTTCCTGTCGGCGTAACGACGAAGTTGACACCGTCGTAAAGAACGTAACATCTTCTCCATCAATTAAAATCGAATTAACGTAACGGGAGAATGGTGCGAGGCCAACATCGAAAGAACTAATATTCGGTTATTAAGGACAAAATAATAATTAGATCTTTATTAACCAATTTTCAATCCACAACCCATGGTATGGAAAAGCCGATTAGTATGTACACATATATTGGAATAATACTAATGTTCAGAGCGGATTACGGAACGCGATCAGTTTAGGGTATTTTGTAGCACGGATCGGAAGATGCATTAACACAATTACAGTAAATTGTGAATTTTTAAGATCATCTCGAGTTTTTTTATTCTTTCTTTTTGAAGTGGTAAATTTAATTAGATAATTTGTAGGCCGTTATCGTTATTTATGCGAGCGTCTGTCCCACAGGAGAGGCAGGATCGTACACGCAAACTTGTCGCACCGTAGGGCACTCAAGATCCCAGTTCCATTTCCAATCGAGCCCGTTAGGCGGCCGCAATAATGGAATTTCAGATGCTGATAAAACCGTTCACGATATTCGATTATAATATACGATCCCCTCGTACCTTTTTCTCCTACTTCAACGCAAGCTTTCAATCCGCTACCTTGAATTATTAACGTTCCGCTAATAGAGAAAAGTTGCCTAATCATATGGGGAGGTCCGGATTGCGACCAAAGAATTTTCCCCGGGGAAAATGACGACGTGAAATATTCGAGAATTATTATGCATTAAATCTAGATCTAAATTAAATGAAATTTCTGATTAGTAGCATCGGTAATGTTATTACCGATCGGTGATATTACTAAATTCGAAAATTATTGAGCATCATTATAGTAACGTTATACAATATTCATAATACAGCAGAACCTCGATTATGCGAACAACACGGATCAGCCGAGTAAATAGTGCGGATTCTATGTACCAACATGTCATCAAAATCGGGATGTACGAATTGTGAAGAGAACGATGTAATAGCATTGGTTCTACTGTATTAGAAAGAGAAACACGAGACGAGTGTTTCCCTCCTCCACTTTCCCCAAAATTAATGAGAAAAATCCTGTCGAACCAAGAGATAATTGGCCGAATACCCACCCAGTACCAATCTTTCTTTCTTTTCGTATCAATTTTTTCACGTCTTTCCACGATTACTTCACCCCTCTTACTAGTTGTTGAGAAGAGCCTCTTTGCAGAGTACGTGTATTATCGATCCCCACGCGGTTGTCTCTCGTCGTAGAAAACTTGACGATCTTCTCTCGACGAGATTCAACGAGTTAAAGCCGAGGTTAACCCGACAACTTTGAACGTCCATTTTCTAAGTTCGATATCCTGGCAAAGCATAAGGGAAGTTGGACCACAACTGCCACGGCTTATTCTGTTTCGAGCTTCGTTCTGCCAACTTCTGTCGGCTCAATTCAATTTATACTATACATATATATACACACACACACACGTCGTAACGTTTTAACGAAAACGGAAAGCTTCGATGTTCCCGGTTCGTTTCATTAATTAATCAACGAAATGACCAATCCGCTAATTAACCGAAGGACCGATATTCACGAGGCACGATCTCGAAGGTCGATCGAAACATTTTACTAATTAACCCGAAATTATTCTTCCACGGCAGAGAAGCAATTTTCTTGTCTCGAAAGAAATTAACCCCCGAGGGGAACGAAAGGGACTTTGAAACATTTGGTTCGCTCGCTTTTCCAAAGCCACTAGACGCTTCTGTCCGCTTCCTGTCTGCCTTCTACTCGCTTTGCTGTCCGTCTCAATCGTTCGCGTTCTCGCAAACAATCGCAATAAACTGGGTCGTTCAAGTTTTACAAACCTCGCTGCTTTCAAAAGAATGATGTATAAGAAATACATCAAAGAATTACTTTTTTAACGATAATGGAATATTACAATTTTAAATCCAGTCGCAAACTGACTATCAATTTATGTAACATTTCTCAAAAAGCAATCTGTTCTTTCGCAAACAGTCTATAAACAGGTAGATGGTTGAAGCAGAATGCGTTGACGCAGTGACGCGATTTAATAATCAAATCGCGTAAATCACCAGCCATGAGTACACGCGAGTGTTCCTACAGAAGAGACCGTAATCGTTCGGTAAACCAGCAGGTCTCTTTGATTCAATTCATTATAGTATCGAACCCGTCGACCATTTAAACACCCTACCGCACGATATTCGAAGATTAAAGTACTCTGCAAACGTAACGAACCGAGTCAACCCATTAACCCTTTCGCTACCAGTCCGTTTCGTGCGTTCGATTTAACTCAAAGACAGCAACACCACTTTTTCATACTCGGAGAGCAATTACGAAACGATAATTAATACTGGACGAAGTTTATTTAATTAGAAATGGATAATGAGTGGTTATTTAATGGTCAACAGTGTTTGAGTATTGATTGCATCGAGTATGAGAGGAGAGAGGTAAAGAAGGAACAAATTCCCAGAAGAAAAGTAATTAAGGGAACAATGAGGATTCTTTAAATGGAAAACTTGCAGAAAATTACAAAGCCACAAGTTTTGGAATGCGTACAGAGCTTGTTTAGCCGGTGAATAATGAAACAGGGACAGCGTTGTTTCGTGTAACTTGCTCGAGAGAAAACATCGAGCTTGCAACCCTTTGAAAAGAATTTTTTTTTATATAGTTCCGTAGATAAAAAGATATTTGAATAGCAGAATACGCTCGTGATTGAAATAGAAACCTTTGGTAGATCGAATAACGACGAGTTTTTCGATGGAAAAGTGAAAAAGGTACGAATCGAGGATGCAATTGCTTTTTTTAATAATAAAATATCGGTAATAAAAGAAGGTGACGATTTAAATGTCACGAAACCGTATGAAGACGATTTTACCTTTAAAATGTATAAGTACGCTTTCGAATTAGACAACATTAGAGGAACGAAAAGGAGAAAAGGATAAAGTAGGTAAGCAAGGGGTCGTGTTTGGTTGTGCTATGTGTATAGAGATTTGCAAGTGTCCGTGCATTATCGGTGTATCGATTTTAAGCATGGCGAACGGCGTCGATAAAAATATCGGGAATTCAGGCTGAAGCAAGGGACTGGAAAAACCGAAAATAGGCGACGATGGTTGTTGTAACGACGTTCCTGCAATCACCGTCCGCTCTTACATCCCTACGGGATCGGGCGAACTTAAAACCGCAAGAACGCGTCGCTCTCTATTCGATCTGAGCCACTCGGATGTCTCAAAATATTACAAGGGTTACAGGTGTCAGTCCTGCGTTTCTTACCCTTTTATTCTGCACTTCCAGTTTCTAGCTTATCAATTATTCGATTCCAGAAAATTTGAGGCAAGGCTACTACAAAAGAACACAAATTATCGTCTCGAATGGCTATCGCGTGATCGCGACGAATATCGAAACGAGGAGAGGAAAATAAATAAAAAACAGAAGTCGAGAGCCGGGAACGGTGGAATTATTTACTAAACCCGATGGAGAGATTGTTTTGGCTTTCAGAGAATTGGCGAATGCAATGGCGCGGCGTGACGCATATCTGTGTTTGGTCGCAATGCATGCATAATGCATGCGCGGTGCATATGCCGCTTTATCTATCCGTGACCACAGCTTCGGTCAATGGCTGACATTGCTCGATATACTAATCCCGAATTCGCCCGCTCGAACCAACTTTGAATACTCGTTCCGTTCCCTGCTACGTCCACGATACACCGAGTTACAAACGGCAACGTCCAATGTTTCCGAACAAACTGCGCGTTCCGAGATCGTTAAAGAGTTTGTTAAACTTTCCATTATGATTTCATGAGACAACCGAATAATATCAATTCTATTTCGAATTTCGAATATAATTTTTCCCCTGAATTTTCCAAATAAATTCGTAGCAACAACCAAGAACAAATGACTAATTATCAATTTTTCAATCCGATACTCCAACTTATTATTTCAGAATATTTTTCTTCCTCTCATTTTTTATTCGATGAATCATGCAGCAATGAACACGTTAGGAAGAACCGACAAGGACCATTAGCGTCGCGAAAAACGAAAAGAATATGTCGGATGAAGGAACCGTGGAAGCATATGATGCATGTAAAATCAGGCTGCAACTGGATGCAATGGCGTGCCACGATGAAATTTCGCCTAGGCTGGCTCGATTGCGCTCACCGTTGCATCTGGCGGTGCATCGCGATGCATCGGTCCGTTTGCACACATTCACACTTACAATAGCCCGATTATACGGCATGTTAGCTACCGTCACGGATTAATGCAATAGATATTCGATCCAGCCTGGCCTCGCGTTCTCCTATACACCACCCACTCAAGATATTTACCTCCGCCACCCCCGATACGTTAACATTAATTTAACAACAGAGAAGGTGGTAAAGTTTTATAAGTTGTACAATAATACGAAAATCTCTTATTACATATTCAGAACTAAGGTAGTTCGGGCTAAAATAAAATTTGATTCGATTACTTTAAGATCGTTCCACTTCTTAAATGTCACGTCTTTTTTGATAAGAAATGTGTTATCGGTCGGAAATTTTTTCTCGACGATAGAGAGCTCAGGGAGAAGCTGATTAATTTCTAAATGGACAAAGCACATTATGGCATTGGTCGACGGGTATGGTGGTTGAATAAATAAGCGAGCAAACGGGTCGAAATATCGAAGTTTCAATGGGCTTTTGGCAAGTGCACTACACGTACGTTCTTGCCGCTTTAGAGCCGTGCCAATTTGTCAAAGGACACAGGGACTTTCCATTAACCCTTCCAATGCTTATACACGCCTATGGGCGTTTCAAAAATTCATCCTATGCCACACACGTCTAACTAATTTCGCTAATTACGAAGTACTTCTCGACAGAAGTCCTTCTGACTGTAAATTTTATTTCTTCTAACATATTATATTAGATGTTGCGAAACAAACCCCCCGAATCCCACGTTGAACCTCCCGACTCGCAACTTTTCACGCTTCTGTTTATTTATTTAAAGTTAAAGCGAAGCCGAGTAAAGGGGAATCATATATAAAAAGCTAGAATGCGAGCACAAAGGGTTAATTCGCGGCAGAGGCGTAGCTCGAGAGAGATTTAATTGCAGCGGTGACCGAGTGTGTTACGTGTTCATGAATGAACAGTTAATTTTAAGGTATCTTCACGGTGCCGCGACGTTAGCCGGCTATTGCGGTCGCCTTGTTATCCTGGATCACAGTTTATATAGAAATTGCTGTCTGCTAATGACGCACCCTCCTACGTTCGACGTCACTCTGGCCTCGTACAACTACCGGCTTGATACTAATCAAACTGTTCAGCCGGTACGCGGGTATTATAGAATTTAGTTGCACCCTGTGCACCATTGTGCCGTCGCGTCGTGCCGTCGTGCCGTCGTGCCGTCGTGTCGTCAAACTTACATGTTATGCCACCGCTACTTTGGACACCATCCAGCTGAAACTTTGTAGCTTATGTCTTCTTGTCCGTGTTCTAAAGCAACTTCAACTGCATACTCTATAATATCGCAGTCTCGTTGCCCATGGATAAGTAAATACGATACACTTTCGTCTAACGCGGTTAATACGCCACGCGTATATCACGAAATAAAATAGTTTGCAACTTCTACTTTTAACTGTAGGCCATTAAATTACAAATTAGAACTTTCGATAGTAAAACTTTTAGCTTTCAGTTTATTTCCATGTAAATTATTTGAAGTGTTCGTGCTGTGGAATAAAAGGGCGCGATATACCAAATTGCAACCCCTTTTCACTAATTAGCACGTTGAATGCTGGACTAATTTTATACGTGTAACCTTACTCGCGGCTTGGAAATGACATTTTTATTGCTCCACGATAAAAGCTCCGCTGCTGGATTGTTTAGAAAAATTGAACAAACAGTTCTTTAACTGAATCTAATTTGATTGACTGCCAAGGATTAAAGTCGATTCCCCTGAGTGTTAGGGTGTTAATATTACGAAGGATAGGAAGATTAAGTTGGAGAGAAATAATACATAGATCGTTGGTAGCCACTGACCGAGCAATTCAATTTTCACCGCACCGTCTCGATGTAATGAGAGTTCGATAGAACTTTGATCGGAAGCTTTCTCCGTGAGTAATAATATTAATTGTTGAGCGACCGCATCGATCGTTGCCGGAAACTGGAAAGTTTGTTCGTTCCTCGCGAAACCTTGCCGCTTCTTTGCCTTCCATTTCCCATTTTCCGTTTCCCTCCTCGATTATACCGCTTTTTCACAAAATACATATAAGAAAATGGGCTTGTTTTTGTAATTACTGGGAAATACATTTTGAATGTTCTAAGCTTATGATAGGCTTGCTTGAAACTGGGTACCCAAAGGGAGTTCTTTTCAGATTTCTGCACATTTCCTCGCTTCCTGCGCTTTGATCATTTTTATCGCAGGGGTCATTTTTTCCGTACCATCGAGTGGACGTTGTCGCTCTTAGCAATTAGATTTTTATTTGTTAAAGTTACACTAGGAAGTTAGTGATCAACAGACACGTATCGAAGAGGTTTTCGAGAAGATTTGCCTTTAATGCGGTGAAATTTACTCAATTTTACCGCGTGCGTGCGAGACGTTTAATCGAAACGAAATAATTCCGTTGAAAAATTGATACACCCTCGCACGTACAAAGAATATTCATGGAAAATCGGGGACACGATGGGAAATCGTAAGAGGATTGAAGGTGCACCGTAAAAAGAGGAGATGAAAAGAAACATCGTTTTCCTCCATCTTCCTCGAGTAACAAATTCATTCCACCGCCACCCCGTTGTGCGACAAGATTTACCCTCTTCTCTTCGCCGACCTACGCTCGGATTAAAAGTGCATCGCACAGTTTTGAAAGTGGACGCGAGCTAACGTGTTTACGCGGCCGCTCGTAAATCGAACCGAGTGAAAAATTCGTTGCGGACGCCGCGGCGTTCGTTCGTGCAGAAATAATCCTGAAACAATCTCCCGTTACAAAGAACGTTTCAGGAAAATTGCCACCTCACAGACAATCAAATTAATTAACGCGCTTGCCGAGAGCTAAAAACCGTGAACGTTTGATATTATAATTAAGCATCGTTTTAAAATGCCGAAAGTTTGTCGACGTTAAACAATTACCGTACAATTATTCATCGATTTTCTCGCGTTTGAACGTTTGCTAGAAAGAAAGACAGCTCGTGTCCACGTCTTTGACGAGTCTCTGAAACCGAGCGTCCCGTGGCAGGTGTATCAAACGTGGTTACTAGTTAGCCTACACGGTGGTTCGTTTCTAACGAACCGATTCAGCCGCTCGTCGACGAGCAGCGAACAATGGAAATATTAATGAAGCACAGTTTGTCGATGTCGGTGTTAAAATTACATTTCCGGTCAAGTACCAGCGTCGCGTCGTATCGTCGAGATTCAAACACGACTTGGGGCTCGTTCAACGAACGAAATTAACAATTGGTCGTTCGTGGAAATTCTAGCGTTCCCCGAAACGCAACATCTGTCTGTTTCCCTGCGACCCAGAGACCGGAAGCTAACAAAACGGATTTCGCTCGGGAAGACCTACCGTCGGAAATTGCTTTCTCGTTACAACATCGACGGGGCGGGGGGCAACTGGCTATAAAGTATCCCAGTTTGCACCGCGAATTTGCTTGACAATGCTCCTCAATTTTCCCGATGAAACCGAGGAACCGTGACAGAAGCGTCAATTCGTCTGTCTATCGTACGGATTTCCCTTTATCCATCTTACGTTTCATCGGATGCCAACTGTTTACCTCGACGACGGGACCCGACGACAATTTATCCCTCGATTTAACTCACAATCGATCCCCTCGAACGCGTACACTCCAACCCGCTCGACAATCCTTTTCGAACGATGGGATCGAGTTCGATTGTGTACTCGCGAATTTCACTTGATTCGACAACAAAAGTTTCGCTTCGCGAAATTTCGACGCTCGCGTCTCCTGCTCTCTATTTGCTAAATGTTTACCTGAATTGCGCGAGCTGCTTTCATACACTCGCGTGACATTCGAGAATTGATTATATTTCCTAGGAATGTTAACTATCTTATGAAATTCACGAAAAATTCGAAATTATACCTTTAAATCCATATCTATGGTTGCAACTATCGCTACTCTTTTTCAAATCAGTGGAAGCCAAACTATTCGCAAACAATTCAGAGTACTTGGATCGAATCGAATGATTTGATCGTCGACGAGGAACCTGAAGTTCGCGTCACAATACGGTGTCGGTACGATGATGAAATCACGGTATCATTGAAACAGTCTTTTGTAAAGGTCCCGACGAAAGAAGATTTGAAAGTAACTCGAGGTCACGGGACAGATAAGAAAAGAGTAGAGTTTTGAATGGCGAAGGACTAGGTTCGCCCCGAGGATGAAACGGAAAATTACATTTTTCGCGCTGGATGCGTGACGTGCGTCGACGTCGATAAGCGTGGCTCGAGGATGCCGAAGACGTTCCTCGCGACAAGAAACTTTTGCATTTCTTTGCAGAAATCGTGACGAGATTTAACAGCGAATAAACGACTGGTTTCTCGCTCAAACGAAACAAATAGTATCGAAAGTAATGTACTTGCACTCAATTTTATCTCATTTATCTTTCTTTTTACAAACTTTCATATTTTTTTCATCGAAATTATTACCCCTTGTTGTAATGGTACAATACATTTCTGATATAGAGATCGCTGGTATCTTAGAGATATCGCTGGTACGCTGTCGTGGAACGAACTGTGGCATATATCTTCCTATTCTTTTTTTGTTTGCGATAGAAAATGAGAGAGAAAGAATTCGTACACGCAACATTGAACGTTAAATGTTGAACGTAAAACATCGAAGGCAGGTTATGGTAGCGGGGGTATGACCTCAGGTGCACCTGCAGGTAGGAGACGTTGGCATATCGACCAATGCCCTGCTCTCGGTGACCTCCATCTACCCTCGCTGCTCATACTAATTCATTCCCACTGTTTTTCCCCAGGATCCTCTTCCTGTTTGTTATTAAACGCTCGCCAAACGTTTATTAACCTTTTCACGAGCAACCGGTTACACGGCTGCTTCAAAATAATAGGGGTTCAACCCCAACTATTGATTTTGCGGGACACGCAAGCTTTTTGACAATTTTAAAAGCACCTCCAACGTGTACCGGACAGGATTTTTCTTTTTAATGTAATTCAGGAGTTCATTTTCAATTTTACACGAGTCTCTTTCATGATTACGTCTTCGTGATAAAAATGTTATTAGAAGAAATTATATCAGGGATGTACAAAAGCTTCCTTCGTTTCCAAATACTGTTGAAATAATTTGAGTAATTTGAAACATCTAACGTAAATATTAAGTTACAGAGGAAATTGAATTTTCAACATATCTAATGAGTAATTTGAAACATCTAACGTAAATATTAAGTTACAGAGGAAATTGAATTTTCAACATATCTAATGAGTCATAGTCTAGAAATATGGAGAAGTATTACCCCAATAAAAATGAAATATTAATAAAGAAGAATACTTTATGAATAATAAATGCTTTGGTATACCCCTGATCAATTTTTAGTTTTCATAGTATATTTTAATTAAAAATAATATTCCCCTGGTAATAATAGGTAGCTCCGATTCCCAATAATATCCTTTATATGTATAAATCAATTAATTAACCTGACGAATCGAGGTGCGATTATTTGCAGAATTCAATTAAATTCCGGAGAAAATCGTGTCGGGAAACAACGAAAACAAAAATTGCCCGATATATCCCAATCATATTCTTTGACATTAAAATTCTCTTTATAGGACGGTTCCTGAACACAAATTTCATTTACATTACCGCGAACGGAGTGCATCAGTTAATGGATATTCGAGTAGAATCGATGCTACCGTACGATATAAATTAAATCCTCGATAAAGCCAGCCTCTTATCTCTGGGAAAATAACTAGAAGCCAGTTTAACCTTATGTAATTGTACTCAAATTGTAGATTTTGAGAATATCATTTTTAATTTTACAGACTGTTTGAAAATTGCCTCTTACACTATCCCCGGTTTTGTTATTCGATTTGAATAAAATTTAACCAACACTTTCGGGAAAGAACGAAAGTTTAAACGCGACACATCCATCAAGTTGGAACTAGCCGGCCGCCATTCATCTTTCGATAGAGATTGAAATAGCGTTCCAATTCCGTCGGAAATCAATTTCAGAGTGCCGATAACAAGAACGTAATAGTATAATAACGATAAATTTACCGTTAATCCCGGTGTTACGAGATTAAGTGCACCGAGACATCGAGGCACGCGCTTTACAGCCGACGGCTTTATTATTGACTCGTTCAAGCCTTCACGCGTATATCTCCGCGACGCGCGTCGTGTCGCTTTTATTATCCTTCCAATTTGTCCTTTAACCTTCGATTTCAAAGGTGAAACATCGCATAAAAGACAGGACGTATCATCGCCGATCGCCTACGTCGTATAAAATTAAATTAGTTGCCTCGATAGTCGAATTATATTATCTTCAATCCCCGTGAAACTATTATTGCTCGGAATTTCGCAAAAAAATCTCTACGATCAAGTTTGCAAAGAAAGCGCATTTATATTCCTCGATGTGCGTAGACTGCAAGTGGAGCTACAACGCATAAAGCGACGATTCATAAAAATCTCGTGTAATTAAATGGCAAGCAACGAGTAAAGGAGCTCGTAAAGATAAAAAAGGAGGCAAACTGTGCAGAATAAGTGGTCGACAGGCAAAGGAGAATCACTGGTTACAGTAGCTGTGCCATTGCCGTGACAAACGAGCCCGTTAATGCTCTAATTAGCCCGGACATGCGCCCTTACACCCTCGAATCCCCTGAATTCTCCTAGCAGATTCCACGTTATCGAGTGTAATAGGAGCAGGTTGCAACGACGACCGAGCCGTATCTAACCCAAAATACGTACTATCAAGGAACACCGTCCAGACGTAGCCTATCTACCCATACCCAGCCAACTCGACGACCGCAAGCGGTGCACTCCGAACAGCTTGCTTACCGTGTTACACGTCTTATCACCGGCTCTACGTTTCATCGAGATACCTACTTATTCGCAGAATTCGAGCGCCGTCGATTACAACCCCCTAACAGATCTACCTTTTTATCCAAGCCTCGAACGCTAGCCTCACAGATCTAATTTAATAATGGTATCAAAGTGGCTCGAGAATATGTGTTTGCTTGAATTTTTCGACGCGTTTTTGTACGGCCATGGCGCCACAAAAAGTTAAAACACTCGCGTCGTACAAACGGCAATATTTGCGCGCTTTTTCGCGAACGCATGAAAAGCGTTTCGATTGAAACACGATGTACTCTTGTTTCGGAACAACTGCACCCTCTCTTTTATTTTTATTTTTTCAACACGGCGTTTAGCGATCGTGCCAGAGAGGATTATAACGCGAAATATTCTTCTTTTCCCCAACGTTATCGAGACAGTTCGCTTTTCTCCGTTTTCATCCCGTCGCGGGCTAAACTTTTCAACCTCTTTTCCCTCCGACGTCGAGTTAAACTATAGATAATTCGATCCAGAACTTTGGAATTTTATTACGAGCTGCTCGAAATCTTGGAATAAAAATATTTGCACACGCACAGAAACTGCAAGTTTTACAATAACCGGCATCCAATGGTTTTTAAGGGACAAATTGGCCCGATAGGTATTCGGGAAAAATAAACTGGAATTAAAATTCAGCGTCGAATTTTAAACAAATTAATCCGACGATTTATCGCCGGCAACGAGGGAAACGAGGAATGTTGAGGATTCAATTACGAGATACGTTTATTGAATATAACGTGAAACTTACGAACAAAATGAGCAGAAGCTGAAAATATGTATGCATCTGACTGGAACGAGATACGTTAATTGAAAGCATCGTTTCTGCAAATCTATTCTGTTGACTGACAAATCGGATTTGAGATAAAAGGTTCGACAACGAATGTTATATCGGAGATGTTTCGAGCCAGCTTTCCAAATTCACAGTTTTTCGAATTTCTCATGAATAAACACAAACTGGTACCAGTATCGATGTTTAACGTTCGTTGGTCAAATTTTCGGAAATTCACGCTGTCCTTTTGTCGTCAGTTATTTCGATTTCGATATTTTTGCGATAAGCAAAGGTGGTAGAAATTTTCACAGATCTTTTTTTTTCTTTGGTAAATTAATTTTTCTAGACTTTTAGAAAAATTCGATTCGTCCGCTCCAACCTTGAAGAGGTTATTCCGTTCTGAGAATGTACGAACGCGTTCGAGCGAAGTTTAAGAGACAAAAATCGTAGGAAAGTTGGATGGAAGGAGCATTTATCGAGAAAATCCGAACAAAGTCAGAGCCAAAGGGCGTTCGATCGTATTTTCCATTTGCCGCGAAATGATCCCAGCCGTTTAATCCGTGGAATCGGTTCGGGTTAACGAGATATCGGCAAGTCCCTTCCACCTTTTCGCATGAGCACGCCTGCAAGAACTTCTGGAAATTGATTCCCGCGCCGGGGCCAACAGGTGCGATTATCGCTCGCTCAGCCTGCCAGTAATTTGCGCCAACTCGCCAAACTTTCGGCCGTCTATGCCCCCGAAAATCGTTCGCTATTCTCCGCTTAACGAGCTAAATTTTCACGGAAATTCACCGTCATCCGATCCCCTGTATCCCTCCCCGATTTTTTTCTTTCGTAATCTAATTTCCCGTTTAACGTTATAATTACGCTGGAAGCTCGCATTCGAACGAGCACCTCGATGAAATGAAATCGATAAATAAATTTTTACAAGGACGATATTAACCGGCGAACGGAGCCAACACTTTCGATCGAATTTCAAACTCGTATTTCCCCTTTCATTTTTACAAAAGCGTTCGCAAACGTTCATCTACTATTCGAAGGACTCGCGTTTGAATATTTGTAATTACAAATTAAACCCCTCGTTACGGCAGAATCCAACGCAGAACGTGTATTATGGGTAGCAAATTTGCGGTAGCTATACGTATCCGAAGGTAAACGATACAATATTATTAATTTATTTGTTGCAAAGAAGAAGGATGAAAGCTTCGTTTCACCGAACGCGAATAAAAGCATTAAACAACGAAAATTATAATTAACAGATGGAAACACGATACTTTATCGGTGCCTAATGTTTCGTAAAAGCACGCTAATTTATAGAAAATTGGCGCGATATTTATTTTTAGCAATCGACGAGCTAAGTTCAAAAGCCAAGAAGAAGCTTCGTAATTAATAAGATGATAGGGGTCCAAGGGGGTCTTTATCCGCAAAACAAACGAAATTACGTTACATTACATAATTAGAAAGTTCGCTTAAATAAATTTCGCAACTTCGTATACATCTTTGCTTGTTGCTTTCTCGATTGTGAAAGCGGCGACTAATTGCCAGTAAAATTACCCTTAAAAACGACAAACTTTGTAAGTAACTCGAACGAACAGAGCGTTTACCGTAGCCCCGTTAAACGTATATACATATATATATATATATATATATATAGGTATATCGTTAATGTCGACCATCGGGGGAACTTAAGTCCTTCTAAACTTTCGATAACTTTGGAAAACTTCGGCTCCGGTAATCGTCCAAGAATACTAGAAGAAAAGACAAACTGATGAGAAAAGAAAAAAAAAGCTAAAGACTTTCGACTTTCGACCTTACGTTCTTTTTTTACGATCGACTGCTCCCCGTTATGGGATTATTCATTGAAATTCAAGTCTGAATATTCGAATCGATAACGATAATAATATAGAAACGCGAAAATATTCGACTGGCAGCTTTCAAAGACGAAAATTCGACAAGTTTTCCAATTTTTTTATATTTATACTACTAATCTAATAACACATTGTTCATGAGAAAAAAATTGCACTCTAAAACAAATTTACAACAAAAGTTGAATCGTTTTTCCCTCTCGATAGCGCAAACAGGATGCGTAACATTCAGATTTGTGGATGCTTGTACAATATTTTACAATTGCGCGATTTGTACAACTAAAATTTGTTCTGTTTACGACGATAAGGGAGCGGAGCTGCTGGCCATTACCACCAGTGATATTGCGAAATATGCACACCCCCGTAATGTATGCTCTCATAACGTTTAATCCATTCGTAATTCGTAAGCTTCGAAGCAGTTTCCGTGTATAACCCATCCGTTCGCGTTCCTGTTTCTTTCATTCGCTAACTTTCCGTGCAAATTCGTAACTTCGCGTTTGAATAAATCAAAGATCATTCGTCAACTTATGAATTAAAAGGCACAGGAAGGGCGACTGTTGATTAAATCGTACAGCGAAGTGTTAATGGCGGAAGAAACGAGTTAGGTGGTCGAAATGGCGCCCTTTGAGATTCTTTTCGTTGAAAGGGTCGAATGGAGTAAGATCCGTAACCGTCGATGGCCAACTCGGAGGTTGGAAATTCAAGCGGAAGAGCAATTAGACCCAAGGGACGTGGGGAGGGCGGCTCGTAAATCTCGAATGCTCTCGATTCCCTCTCTTTCCAACATTTCTTTCGGTTTAACTTTGAAACCTTGCTTTTCTCCGGCCAGCCGCGAGTACCTCTCTTTTCATTTCGCTTCTATTCTTTTCCGTTTGCTCTTCGAGAACTCGCGTATTGTTCCAACTGACTCCTTTTACGCGATAAAAGAGGATCTTTCGTCTTGTCGAATAATCCTTAAAAGCGGTCAAATTATTATCTACGAGACATCGTCGACCACTTTTGCAACGAAGATGGAATCTTTCCGGTGATAACACGCGGACGGAGAGAACGGTGCGATCGTGGAATTTCAATGCTCTGTACCGGGGATACTTTACATGTTTCGAACGTAAATTTCTCCGGTACATAAGTTCTGAATTATTTTTCATCCGCTGGCGTGAAACGTCGACAACGAATACGAAAGAAAATTGAAATCGCGAGGAAAATAAACTCTAACAGTTACCATTTATTCTTTTATTTTCACTCGATGATACCTATAGAATAACTAAAGACCGGTGGCTTAAGGTTTCAGTAAAGGTAAACACATTATATTTTATAGAAATCGCAATTCACGTTGAACGATGCTCCGGATATAGCCGGGGATACCTTATCCTATAATTTCAGGAAAAAAGCTTGCGATAACGGGCGCGTGTAATTCAATTAACACGATAAGGATCGTTAGACCGGTGCTTTCTGTTCCATTTTCGTTGCAAAAGCAATTTGATTTCGCCCGCAAAAGCAAAGAACTCGGACGAGCAGCTTCGTTAATCCCTTTAAGGTCCACTCCCGTGATGTTACGTTTGTCGTGTACTAACTTCAAATTTTATCCTCCTAACACCACGACAATTCCATGAAAATTCTCTTTTGCTCCATTATTACGTGCTATTACACGACGAAATTATCTCGAGACTTATCGAGTCAGAAGTTCGAGCTTCGATTACGACTAGAGAACCCATAAAGATTGACCAAATTTTACGACACTGAAATCAAACGTTACCGAAAGATTACAAAGTATTATTTACTAGGAAAAAAGCTGCTCTTTCTTGAATTTAATGAACCCTTAAGGGGGTTAATCCGGGCCGTTTTTAATTAAATGATAACTTGGAAGGAAGGCAAGGGTGGCCTATGGCAACGGTAATAAAATCTTTCTCTCTGCATATGCATGCGTTCCACTATGTCCAGAAAATCGATGCACCACCAACCGAGTGGCGAGCTTTTCATTTTTTTTTTGTTTTTTTTGTTTTTTTTTTTTTTTATTTTCCAACGGGACAGTCGCGAAAAAATACGATCATCTTAAAAGCGAGGGCGGGACAAGAGCGTTTCCGCTATCGGTAACCACCCCCTTCGAAGCGAAGAACAACTTTGTCCTTCGTGGTAAAATATTTGATTTTTGTCACTTTTGTCAAGGTAAATCAACCCTCCGTTAGTGACACGTTCGTCTACGCAAAGATATTCGAAGTACTAATATTTTTTAAACGACAAGCAATGCATCGTTTATCGATCACCGGGTTGATATTAAATGACGTCAATTTATGAACCTGATTTAGAAATAAACACGAACCCTGCGTGTATGAAAACCGGCCCGTGAAAGTTTGGAGAGAAAGAAAGACTGTTGGCTGAAAACTGCGAAACTAGCAACACGCGTCCTGGCAATTTCTTTCTCGTTAACCCTTTCGCTACTTTTTCCTACTCTATAACAACATTTCATTCGTTTCTCTATCGAAAGAGTTGGAAAAATTTCACACATCGATGACACGAATTAACCCTTTCGCTAAACAGGTCAAGTTAGGTCAATTTCGTTACCGATTAGGAAACTTAGCAATTGTTGAGAACACTGCTTATAAGCAGGGCAGGAGGGGTAAATTGTTGGAAGGTCTAGGGAGCGTTAAGTGGGAAAAATAAAAGGATTAATGAGAAGAAAAGAAAGTAAATTTGTAGGAAGGGTATCGTTGTGGTATCGATGGAAAGTCGTGTAGCCGAAGGCTTTTACCCAGCCACCCTTCATCTCGATATTTTTACGTGTCTTCGAGATGGGATAGAACGGCTTGACAGACAACGCGTTCAGGCAGAAGTAAAGAGCCTGTAAACCCAACGTCATTTTCGTCCGTCTGTAGTATCGATTTTCCGTGAATACGAATCTCGAGAGTATTCCCGGTGTATCTACAGCTTTTGCCGTGAAATATCGGGAAAATATCAGCAGAAAATAGAAGTAGGTGTCCGCACACATGTACGTGCAACGGTGTATACGTGAAGCGTTACGGTATCCCGTTCTCACAGTCAGAAACCCGTGATACATTTTTAGACTTGCGATAGACTTTATGCTGCGACGATCCCCAAGAAAAAGAACGCCTAAGAAGAAAAATGGAGCAGCGGAAAATTCTTTCGCCTACACGCTCGATCGAGTCCGATTAATTTCTTTTAAAACATTTTATCGAACTGCGTACGACAGCCAAGAAAAACGAACCTGACGCGATCAAAATTCGACGATAACTTTAACTAATTGTAAGTGACTTTAAACAACAACTATAATTACTTGATAAAATTAGCTAAACCACTTATCGATTGTTTAAATTGATCAGCTATGGTGTGAAAAATGGTGTTGTCCGTTAAATAAGAAGACCACCCCTTACGCGTATATCCCCAAGAGAAAAGAGCACGATTTATCGAGCGTCGAAAAGAAATCGTCCCGTTTCGGCCACTGACAAATTTCAATATATCAGACGACCGGGAAACTGATGAGATTCCATTGTTCTGTTTACAGAATAACCAGACAGACGGGGAAGAAGATCTGCCTGAAGAAGCTTTCTCGCTGTTGTCGGTGCTTCTAGTTGGTTCGCTAAACTTCCCATTTGATCGATCGCGACTCACCCCTCGAAGACACAACCCTCCGGGATATCCTACGCTGCGAAACTTTCGTCCAGACTCTCTCGTCGGATTCTCTTCCTCCTTTATCTCATTACCCGTCATCTTCCGTTCGTTTTATGCAGTATACATAATTCACGGTACAAAGTCAAATTGCCAATACGCATGTCTGTACAGTGTCGAGCATAGTACACTGTTCCCAAGGGAACACGGGAACGTAGAGAAAATGAAATCCCATCATTCGTTCTATCCTCGAAAGGCATTACGCTTAAGCGCGATAATTATCCTAGCTCCTCGAATTAGCCAACTCGCTTCGAAATCATTGCTAAACCGAATACTCGTCTCGTTTAATTTAATCGATACTTAATCTAGGTTTAACGCGTAATTCCCGAATATTCAGACGAACGGTTGGGTTTCCTCAGCCCACAACGCCATTTTTCCTAGGGAAGGTTATCGGCTGCGATAGGCTTCCATAAGGAAAATGGCGCAGTAGAGAAAGCCACTATTCCTCTTCTGTTCCAAACTTGCTAAACATTTCGAAATTTCGAAATTTCCAAATTACGAATGATGGTGTTTCCCCTACAAGGTAGATGATTTAAAAGCGATATTGCTGTCCGAGGGGTGAGCGTCGATAACGTTCGAACAAATCGTATCGATCCTCGGCTAGTCCAGCTGGTTCGGCCCGATTCTTGCAGGATTCCTCTTCCTGATCTTGATATTTTTATCCGTCGCGGGCAACATTCTGGTCTGCGTGGCGATTTACACGGACCGCGGCTTACGGAGGATAGGAAACCTGTTCCTGGCCTCCCTCGCGATCGCCGATCTGTTCGTCGGTTGTCTGGTGATGACATTCGCCGGGGTGAACGATCTCCTCGGCTACTGGATGTTTGGTCCGCGATTCTGCGACACATGGATCGCATTCGACGTTATGTGCAGCACTGCCTCCATTCTCAACCTTTGCGCAATCTCCCTCGATCGTTACATTCACATCAAGGATCCTCTCAGGCAAGTTCATTACGTCGAATAAGTTATTCAACTTTTCTATATCGTAATAAATTCGCTTCTGTGTAAACTGGATAGAAGAATATTTAAAGGGCTCGTTTTGAAATTTCAATAGTGGTACAAAATTCAATTGAAATTATTGCCTTCCTTCATGGTTCTTCGTCTGAAGGTTAAATAACTAGCACGCCATAAAGCTGCCATGTACTTACGACGTTAACCGTGAACCTGCGATCAAATTATCTTCACTCGTAAAACGTTAAACCCTTACGGTCGTTGTTTCATAGTCGACAGATTATGGATGACCTACGGCCGTACGTTCTTCTATCCTTCGTGATTCCATGTACATTATAGTTAAGCCTCTTCAATGATGACGCACGTTCAAGCAACTTGTATTCATTTTTTTTTTTATGATCAAAGAAGATACAAACGTTGGATCGATACCGAGTCTAATATAAACTGATTGTTTTGCGAACAGATACGGTCGTTGGGTAACGAGAAGAGTCGCGGTAGCTGGAATCGCTATCGTATGGTTGCTCGCAGGACTCATATCCTTCGTACCGATCAGCCTAGGCCTTCACCGTGCAGACGAACCCGTAGTCTATGATGACGGTAAAGAGGTACGTTTTTCAAAGTAAAACGGTTAATTCCTATCATTAAGGAATAATTTCGAGAAAGTACACCCTCTATCTTTTTCCACCCCTATCCCTTTCTAACGTGTTATCTTTCAGGAACACCCTACGTGCGCCTTAGACCTTACACCCACCTACGCGGTAGTCTCTTCTTCCATATCTTTTTACGTGCCCTGCATCGTAATGCTGGGGATTTATTGCAGGTAAGATCGTTGGCAAATTCACCGTGAACCAGGCTCTGATGAAGTTAACGATATTCTAAGCTAGACCTACGATTCTGATTTCAGGCTCTATTGCTACGCACAGAAACACGTAAAAAGCATCCGAGCAGTAACGAAACTGCCAGACACCTCAATGGCCAAGAGCTTTCGCTCGAAGAGTGCACGCAATAAGCCACCGAAACCGCAAACGAAAACGAAGCCGACCAGTCCGTATCATGTGTCCGATCATAAAGCCGCCATTACCGTGGGCGTAATTATGGGCGTTTTCTTAATATGCTGGGTACCCTTTTTCTGCGTAAATATCGTCGCCGCATACTGCAAAACCTGCATATCAGTTCGAGCATTCCAAGTACGAGCTCATTTCTTTCTTTAACCGTGCGAAACAAGTACCCTGATCCGAAAACGAGCATAACGGAGATTCGAATTCTCCCGCCATTTTGAACGTCGTAAAAATTCCCGCGCGAATTCCGACGCGTTCGAAAATACCGACGTAGGGTAAATGTAGTACTTACTATCAGTAGTATCTCTATTACTGCCACTTTATTTATCTTACTTCACGAAAATAGTATACGAGGAAAGTTTATTCTTAAATTGAAAGTATAATTTACATAGGGATAAAATAATACGTGTGCTTGTATATTAAATACTATTACGTTCTAAACTGGGACGATTTATAGGTTACACAATGCATGAACATTAAAGTGGCAGTAACTGAGGCATATATACCCTATACGTATAGGTTCTTAACGTAATATTCTAATAAAGAATGAACACAATAGGTATGGAAAACAATGAAAATTGATTTGTAACAGGTACTCACTTGGCTCGGCTACAGCAACTCGGCCTTCAACCCGATCATCTACAGCATCTTCAACACAGAGTTCCGTGAAGCGTTTAAGAGGATCCTGACGAAGGGAGCTCGAAGTCGAGGAAATCAGCCGTCGACCAGCGAATGCGGTGAATTCCGTTCTGTGGTCGTGCAAAAACGTAACGGGTCTATGATCGAGTGTAACATTAGCCCGAGATCAAGCGCGGACAGTTGCCAAGTTGGAATAATGGCGCAAAGACACCGCGATACTATCGTCAGCGCGATATAAATCGATTCGAGTCCACCCTTCAAATACGATATATCGATCTTCCTATCGAACATGATTCGCGTTCGAAAAGCGTTGGGGCGCGCACATCGTCCCTCTTCGGATTTTCCGCCACGACTATTGACCCTCTATCGGTCGATTCACTACTGTCGCGAAAACGTAAATAAAGTCGCGAATAAAATCAACGACGCTTCGTCCTTCCAGTCGTTGGTTTCAGCCTCGCGTTCAATTCATCGTGTAAATTTTCTAAGCGAAACAAAACAGTGTCGCAGGTGTTCCATGTGTAATCTTGTTTTGTTTGCCTCTTCTTTTTTCCTTAGTTCAAATTCCTCTGTAATAATAACGGAAGGAAACAGACTTTATAATCATATAGAACACCGATTGTGACAAAATTTAACGACAAAGTTTACCGTACAACTATTTCGTTTAAGCGTAGGACACGTTGTTGAACTTTCTCTCGATAGATATCGTTAAATATAAATATAAGTATTCTCGATCAATCTTGAAACGACGCATGCTATGGATATAATTATCTACATATCGAATATAGTTATAAATGGTAAAAAGTTCAACACCGTGTCTCCGTTTTTTCCTGGGTGAAAAATCGAGATCGATGCAAAATACGATTCAGAACGAACGATGAAAGTTAAATGAGTAATTTTTTTCGTCAAGTATTTTTTTAATCGCGAATGGCGTGAGATAACGGGGGAAAAAAGAAGATTAACGTAAAGACAATCACCGGAAGGTAGTTCAAGACATATCCCTGAGACATAATCGATCTATGATAAAAAGATAATCTAAAAATTGAACAGGAAAAAATTTCAATTTGAAACCGAAAGAAAAAAGATAACAGAAGAACAAATTTGCGCGTAGAAAGTTTTGAGTATAGCACTTAGAATACGTTCTCGTAAAGCAATTGTAATTATTGAAATCGTGTTGATAGCGCATCTACGATGTAAAAGTGAATATTATACGAAGCACTAAATAGTAACGTCTGTCGAAATCGTAGCTTACAATATTAGTGATTAGGATCGCGGTGGATGCCGCGCAAATTCATTTTCCATCGTGTACATAATCATTTATTTATTTTTCTATATTTGACGGGACACCAAAGACGTGGTCCACGTGGTATCCGCATTTTAAGCGATCGTTTTCGTTTAGGTGCTAACGTGTCGCGAACGCTCGTCGTGAAACCCGTCGAATCTAACTCGAATCTGCGTCGTGTATCCATTAGAAAAACGAATCCTCCCGATACGAGGATTGGACCGCTGCTCGTTGAGCCTCTTCCATACATTTACAAAAAAAATATTAGACTGTTGCAAAAATAATTGCGGTTTTTATATATCGAATTAAGGATTAAACATAACTTCGTAAAAACTTCATAAAACTTACCTAAATGTCACAAAATAAATGGTAATCTGTCAAAGAAAGGTCTAAGGAATAAAAAATAATTAACTTTTTCACTCGAACAACACTAAACACTGAAAACGATAAATGTAATTCAATGTCACGTGAACGAAACGGTAGTTAAATGTAATTGGAAGAATGGCGCGAAATTTTGAACGATAGAAACCATAGTTATTTTTGCACCAACCTAATATTTCTGCAATGCAAAGTGCACTGTGTTCCGACGAGAGGGAAATCGAGATAACAGCCAAAGAGACGAAAAAATTTCAATATTATAATAAAATATGGAAACAGAAAAGAAAATTCTATGAAATATTATTATACAGATACATATGTATATACCTCTTTCGTCGGAATGACACGTGTACGATGTTGATGTATACTAACGATATATTTGAATGACCGTTTTCTGTAAATATATTAGCTTAAGACTTCCACGCGAGTATTAAATTTTGAATGATTTACTATAACCTTATTATCCTGTACCTGTTAATACAATCGACACTTATACTATATTTAACATTAAAAATTCAAACACTCGGTACATTAACTAATTCTTTATCTTCTTAAAAAATAATCGATTTTCCATTACATATCTATTTCCATTCGAACAATTTAACAAATAGAGCGGTTTTGTATATTTCCAAGTACGATTATCGATTGGAATTTGTAGAAAATCAAGCAGACTGGAAGCCAACTTCGGTATAACCGGGTACAATATTAAAGTAGCTACTCGTACACTTTCTAAACTTATAGATATCACAGCTTCTAATTCTTCGGCTGAATCATGCTCCTTGGATTTATATAAAATCCACGGTTTGTGATGATCGCACACCTGATTTGCGATATGTAAAAGTTCCATCGCGTTCTGCACCACCAAATGAATTTTATACATTTTGTAAAATTTCTCGGCCCTCTCGCTCAAGTTTTCCAAAACTTTTACATTTTTAAGAGCTATCTCAGACTTCAGAATACCGATACAATGCGGATCCGGTATTATCCTTTTCGGATTGACCGCTTTACCGAAACATCGGTTAATTAAATTACCTAACGTATTGGCAAGATCAGCATTCAATGTTTCTGGAACTTTCAGGGGATTGTAATCTGCAAAAAATAAATAAATTATCATGCATGAAAACAATGATCAATGTTTTATATATAACATTAGACATTATTGTTTGTCTTACTCATGTCTGAATCTGTCACTCCTTGTTTTAGAAGAAAATACCTCAAACCTTCTTCTGTAACATCGTTTGCAACTGTAAAAGGTGAAATCACATTTCCTTGAGACTTTGACATTTTTTGTTTATTAACCATCCAATGCCCATGACACAAAAACTGTTTTGGTAATTCAAGACCAGCAGCCATCAGAAATGCTGGCCAATATATAGCATGAAATTTCAATATATCTTTTCCAATTATCTGTGTTTATAAATATTTTGAAATTTCTAATAGTTACTTTCCTTGCTGTTGAACTCTGTTTCGTGTTAATGTAAAGCGAATACATTTACCTGAATGTTAGGTGGCCAAAGTTCTTTAAACGAATCATCTGGATATCCTAATGTAGTCAAATAGTTTACCAATGCATCAAACCATACATATATGTTTTGAGATTGATCGTGAGGAGTGCTAATCGCCCAAGGCACTCTTTTAGCCGGTCTAGAAATACTCATGTCTTTTAGACAATAAGAGTTTAACATATTGCGATATTTTGTCGGTTCTATTACATTTTCTAAACACAACGTTAAATAGATAATATTTTCTCTTTTAATTTAAACAAATTGACTAGGTAAACAAAACTATATACATACCATTTGCCAACCAACGTTTTATATCATTCTCGAAAAGAGAGAGCCGAAATTTATAAGTGTCTTCTTCCAGCCACTGCAAAACTTCGCCTGACTCTGTACATGCTTTACCTGATGCGGTATCTTGCACCACTTCCGCATCCGAGATAAATGCTTCTTCTCTTTCGCTATACCATCCAGCATATTTTCCATAATAGATATATCCATTCTTTTCTAAACAGTTCTACAATATTAAAACATTGAGCATTTCTCATTTATTTACATTCAATAAGAGTTTAGTAACTGATTAATTTAACAACCCAAAAATGATGGACTGCTTGTTCGTGCCTCTTTTCAGTTGTTCTAATAAAGTCTGAATATTTTACTTGAAACGAATCACACATTTCTTTAAACAAACGAAAATTTTCATCACAATATTCAGCAGTTGGTAAGTTTGCAGCATCTGCAGCTTTCTGAATTTTTGTGCCATGTTCATCTGTTCCCGTGCATACATACACAGAATTTCCAAGCATAGAATTAAATCTAGCTAAAACGTCTGCCAAAAGTGCAGTATAAAGATGTCCAATATGAGGTGCTAAAAGAAAGATGTAAACAGATATTTCTAATAAAAACCATCAAAATATGCATTTATATGTAAGAATCAAGTCTTTTCTTACAACCATGACTACATACCACCATTTACATAAAATATAGGAGTTGTAATATACAGTTTCTGAGCTGCACGATGGGAAAAATTATTCTTTTTAATGTAACTCCATGAGGATTTTGTTCTCACCACTAATGGAAACGTCCGCAAAGACTGAACACCAGCTCCTAATACGTTAACTATAACAAATTTTATATATATTATAATTGCTTAGAACACTACTAAGGTATAAAATATAATTACACCATTAGTTTTGTTACTTTTGAATAAATAACTCAAACTTTCATATTTTTATATTTTATTTTGGTTGGATTGTATACATTGTTAACTGTATTCCAACAATTATATATAATATTACAATAAATATCACATACAAATGTTTACTCAGTATTTAAATCTAATGTCTCTAAATGTTGTATTAGATCCATATGTTTGAACTCATCAGGCTTATTGGTAAAAGTTTCTAATAATTGAAATCTTTTAGGATTTTCTGTACAATAATACAATTGTAATTCATTTACCAAACATTGTGCTTCTTGCACATTAATATATTTTGTGTCAAATTCACCTCTCATAAGAATAATGCCCTTACTATCTTTGAGTTCTATATAATGAGTCATAGTTAAACATTCTGGTGCATTTTCTTTATGCGCCTGATACCACAAAAGCGGTGTCATATGAACCTCTAATCCATAAAACTGACTAACAATAAATTCATATCCTTCTTTTCTAGGCAACGGTAATAAAAATGTAGAATATTGCTTTCCACGTTTAAACATTTTATCAAACTGATCTACTGTTAATATACCACATATATAATCTTTATTCTCATGATAACTTTTCCAAATATCTATGATTTCGTCCTTAGTTTTATCCTGAATCATGTCCAATCTCATTATGTTATTTAATTGAGCTTGTTGAGGTTGTTGTTCATGCTCCAATTGTGGTTTTGCTTGGCTTTGATAACATTTACGTTTTTCTTCTTCTTTCTCTTGTGTACACAAAAAATTTAATTAGCACATAACTTGCAACAAACTACTCAAAATAAAAATTTACTCTATTATATATAGTACTTGTGCTTCTAGCAATAATGTGTAAGATAAAAATTAAAACATCAAGTCGACTTTTATTCAACATATCGCTACTAACAAATAACTTTATTTAATAATTAAATATTTATGTATGTTACATAGGTTATTATACCTTTCTTACTTTGCAATTTTTTCTCTTGATTTTCAACACGATGCAAAAACTCCTCTGGATTTGTTTGTTGATATTTCGCTATCTTGTCAGCATATTTATCGAAATAAGGATTTTTTTGGAGTTTTTCCAAAACTTTTTCAAGTCTTGTACAACATGTCATGATAGATTTTTTATTAAAACTTTTCGTACCTATAAGAAGATTTTTTATAATCGCTGGCGAAAATAATCGTACTGTGCTGTGAGAAAATACTGCCATCGATTGTTTATAATTTAATTGAATATCAATTATAATAAAATACAGAAAAAAAGCATGTAACTTCTACCTTACGAATTACATGTATAAATACAATTTGCAATTAGATGTCGCTGAAAACATTTACAACATTTTGAAATACCATATATGCATACATACGTATTTGTTACAATTTATAAATAAAATAAATGCTTAGTAATATTAATTTTTTCTTAATTTTTACAAATTTTTTATGATTTCATAGCAGTTCTTAATAAGTAGCACAAGGTTCCGGTACATCAGCGATGTATCTAGACATAATTATAAACCATTTAAAAAATAATAACAATTTTAATCTATATTATCCTCACATTTATTATCTATATATTTCAAACAGAAATTATATTCATTTATTGTTAAATTTCAAGTATTTTTATATATTTAAATTACATATATTTGAATCCTTTTATTATTTTTTTATTACTACTTGATCTGTACATAAATTAAAGATTTTAAATAATTGACCATTTCTGTTTATTAATACTTAACATTACAAAAAGGTGTTTTCATTACTAAATTATGAAAATAATCCTAATTTTTTTTAGATTTTCATATTTGTTATTTTTGATCGTTATCGTCACAGAAAATTTTAGGACAGTATTACAAATTTCTGATTATTCTCTTAATTCTTGTTTGTACATAAGTTTTAAATAGCAATTAAACGGAAAAATTGCACTTTGATATTACATTTCTTTTTTATTTATTCAGATATCGTTTTCAAAAATATCGTTCACAACGATATCGATACGGCCCTGAGGAAAATCTAGTACCGCGAATTCAAGCGAGTCACTTGGAACAATTAAATTTCGTGGCAATGTCAAACATCTATCGCAAGTAAAGGAAATTTTTCCAATTAATATAATAAAATATTTTCACGCGATTCAATCAAAAAGATATTACAATAAATAATTAGTGATTGATTGATAAGGACTCTGACTTGAACGCCGCCCGCCGTGACGCATCGTTTCCGCAACGTCAGTTGCTCTCGTGCTTCTAGCGAAAGGGAAAATGTCGGCGTGTTAGTGGGGTTTTGTTGTGCCACTAGAGAGTGACTTTTGGCTACGGTTTCCTGAACAGATTTAACCGGAAGAGAATCCTCCATCGATACGGCTTCGAAAAGACTCAACATCGTCGGGTTTGCCAGTATATGGCGTATGATTCCTACCGGGTACGCTTAGTACTTTAAATCAGGTTTGATTCCGACGTGAGCCAGTCGCAGAGTCCGCCGTCGGTTCTAGCGGAGGAAGGACAGAAATAGGGAAGGCATGAGTAATATGTCGTTGCAGTTGGCGATGTCAGTAGCAAAGAATGATTTTGTCGTGGGTGGCAAATACAGGCTGATGAGGAAGATTGGCTCCGGATCCTTTGGCGACATTTACCTCGGTATCAACATCGCTAATGGCGAGGTAAGGAGTACCGTTTCATGTGAGACGACCTGCCAGCACATCTTCCTTCTCGAGTTCCTTATTTCTTTTTTTATTTCGTTTCTCTCTCCACCCTTTTACCGAGCAATTCATGTTACGTGAATCGTAAAGTATGTTTTTTTTTTAATGATACCATCGTTAAACTTCGTACAAAATATGCTTTCTATGATATTGTTGTTGGTTACGCGAAACACACATTGTTTTTCTTAAAAAATTTGCAATATATTAACTCCTTTTCTTACCATAGTTACAATTACTTAATTGTTGCATCTAATTTGATTATTTTCGACAGTTTTAAGCACAGTTTTATAATAGTATGAATGTTTATTCAACTTCTGCAATGATTAACCTCTATATGTAAAAATGAATATTGATGCACATATTGTTTACATGAAATGATCATCATTCGTGAATTACTGTTTTTCATTAGAATATATATTTTTAATACGTATGATGAAACATTTTTAACAATTTTCAAACAGTTCCTAAGATAGTGAAGCACCCTTCTGCAATAATTGAAGCATCTGTTTATTATAAATAAAATTATACTTAAATGTTATTTTTGTCAAATTTATATAATTTGTTTGTGTTATCTTATTGTTTGCATAAAAAGTAGTTCACTCATTGATGTGTGAATTTGTAAAATACCTAATTCTTATTTTTTGTTTATCATTATAATTCATATTATTGTATTGTTTATCCAACAATTAATTTAAAAAATAAAACGATATGAAATTAATTATAAAAATAGTGAAAATTAATTCCAATATTGGTGTAACATAAAAAAGAATTAAACTATTTGATATGTCACTTTACGTATATATGTATAATATATAGGACAAGCACAAGCCCATGCTCCAGATCCTGCTAAGGCCAACGATCAATGATCCTGTGTTTTATAAAAAATATTAAATACATATTATGTTTAATTTTTTGGTATATATATAAGAAAATTCACTATTTTTCTTTGTATAATTATATAATACTTGATCAACAACAAAATTAAAGTCCTATTATATTTATATTTTCCAAATTTATGTATGTAATTATTTTTATATGAAATAAGATACAATCATAGGTAAGTTACGTATATGTAAATTTTAATACGACACTTAAAACATTATAATGTACGTTATGGATGAAATTTTATATATTTTTTATACATATTTTATGTATCATAGTACATATTTATGTGTTTAAGGAACATTAAATGTAAATAATAGCTTTACATATGCTTTTGTAATATGTCATAGTATTTTTAAATTAGATGAAAATTAAGTTACTATAATCTATAAGTAAATAGAAGAAAACTCACTCAATATTTTACATTACGTGCAAATGTTTTCTGTAGATAAAATAATGTACAGCATGTGAATACTTAGAAAACTTCGATAAATTAAAGCATGTATATCATGATATTTTAGGAAGTTGCTGTTAAAATGGAGCCTGTACGTGCTCGGCATCCACAACTTTTATATGAATCCAAGTTATATAAAATTCTACATGGTGGTATAGGAATACCTCATATACGTTGGTAATTATTACTTTTAATATTTTCCTTTATTCATAAAAATTATGCCTAACACATATGATAAAGTAATTTTATTCGATAATGTATAAATTTCATAAGTAGATGTTATTTTTTGTTATATATAGGTATGGGCAAGAACGAGAGTATAATGTACTTGTTATGGACCTTCTAGGTCCATCTCTTGAAGATCTTTTCACTTTTTGTACAAGAAGGTTTACAATTAAAACAGTCTTAATGTTGGCAGACCAAATGATTGGTAGGATCGAATATGTTCATTGCAAACATTTTATTCATAGAGATATCAAACCGGATAATTTTCTAATGGGTATCGGTCGTCACTGTAATAAGGTATTATTTTAGCGGTCTTAGATTACGCTTATTCTCTACTTTATATATATATATATATATGTATATATATATGCGAAAGTGACATTGGTAATTTACAAAATTTCAGCTGTTTATTATTGATTTTGGATTAGCTAAAAAGTATAGAGACAGTCGCACGAGATTACATATAATGTACCGAGAAGATAAAAATTTAACAGGCACGGCAAGGTATGCTTCGATTAATGCCCACCTTGGAATAGAGCAGAGCCGTCGTGACGATATGGAATCACTTGGTTACGTGCTTATGTATTTCAATCGAGGATCTTTGCCTTGGCAAGGACTTAAAGCTGCTACCAAAAAGCAGAAATACGAAAAAATCAGTGAAAAAAAGATGTCCACGCCCGTAGAAGTTTTATGTAAGGTAAGTTTTATATTCACAATGATGTGTTCCATTAGATACAGAACGCGGTATTCGTACGTTTTTACCATTCTTTACATTTTTCAGGGATTCCCTGCTGAATTCGCGATGTATTTAAATTACACAAGAGGTTTACGTTTTGAAGAAAGTCCAGATTACATGTATCTTCGTCAACTTTTCCGTATTCTTTTTCGTACATTAAATCATCAATATGATTACACGTTTGATTGGACAATGTTAAAACAAAAAGTAGTAGTAGGTAGTAATGTTAATAGTGGAGCAACTGCAGCTGGTCCAAGTCAAGCTGCACAAGGCACTCAGGGACAAGGAACAGCCCAAGGTCAACCACCCGCTCAGGCCAACGCTCAGTCAGGTGTTCTATCATACCATTCTCTGTATAATAATATTTTCAATGTCTTTTTTCGTATGGTTATATAATATTTCATCAAGAACAGTATTAAACAGTTTAATTCAGTTTCAGTGTTTATACAGGATGCTCGGCTACAAATGGGCATAATTTAAGGGAGTGGTAGCTGAGAAATGCTCGTTAAGGCTTCCTTTCGAACTATTAATGAAAACGACCGACCAATCAGAGTGCGTAAAATACGCGGGCTCGTTCACGGAAGCGTTGGCTACGCACCGGACTTAACCGTATCACATCGGTAACGTAATAAGCATCATAAAATAATTACAAAACTCCCGACCACCAATAAGCATGAATTTATTAATAAAGCTAGTCCTATGAGTCAAAATAAGGTAAAAATCAAGAGAAAACTTTGTTAATTAGTTACAAATAGCTTTTATAAAGTCAGCTGTTTTAGTCTAGCGGTAGACAATTTACAAATGTAATCGTGGCGCGAACATTGCACAAAGTTACTTAAAAATTTTATCAATCTTCATTAACTCTTAATCAAATTGTAGCATGGCATCAAACCTGCTTATTTGGTAAAATCCACAAGATCATATCGACACCCGCTTTATGGAATTATCAAGCGAAGAATCCAAATAAGATTTTTACACTAAACACACAAGACACGTGCACATACACGGACCACACCATTGTCCCATCTACAGTATTCACCGTACCTAAAGCATTTTACAGAAGGTCTAATATGCGACTGATCGTAATATTGCTCGATCGTTATTAACACTTAAAGTGCCAGCTGTTTTCATAGAAACTATCTAGGTAACGTAAGTACGATAGTATTCGTAAATTGTCTATCATTAGATTAGAACAGCTGATTTTATACAAGCTATTTGAAGCTAATTAATGAAGCCTGAAAAATACAATCAACATTCTTGATTTTTACCTTATTTTGACTCATAAAATTAGCTTCATCAAAAGGTTCATGCTTATTAGTAATTGAAAATTTTGTAATTTTCTTACGATGCTTACTACGTTATTTTAGTTTAAAAAAAAAAAAAATTGTTCAAGATCACCACGACCTGTCGTCCCTTAAAATTATGCCCACCTATAACCGAACATTCAGTATATCGATTCAAGGACATATATTTATTTGTTTGTTTGTTTGTTTTAGGAGCGCGTTAAAACTACAACTATTCGTCATTGCATCAATCCTATTTGCAGTCGCAAAAGTGTCCAAGATCAGGTACTCAACTTTGTATAAATGCCATGTCAAAGAGTTAAATCAATCAATCCTCTAAGTTTATACAAAGGAGGAGTTCTACGATTACAAACGTATCGTATAGCCAATAAAAGGTCAGTGGCCGCGAATACACGTTTGTAAATTCACTGATCGGTGAAAATTTTAGTGTATTCTTAGTGCTTAGAGTTTTGGTTGATCCACCTCTTTGGGCTTAAAATCTAGGTGAGACAGCCAGAGGTGGCTTGTTCTTATTTTGTTATTACCTATTTAATTCACCGTTGATACTAATTGAAATAATAAAGGTTTTGATGCCCCGAAGACGTTTGTAAGAGAATGCACATAAAACGGTGTAACGTGTGATTTAATCGATAAAACCGACATATTATCTTTCATAGAAAGAAAGAGAGAGAGAGAGAGAGAGAGAGAGAGAGAGAGAGAGAGAGAAAACACATTTTGATTATTCTTAACAATATTCGGGGTAGTTGATTAAAATGATACATCATACAAAATTTTATATCTATTCTACAAATAGAAACGAACAGGAGCGAGAATGAATGAATGATTACGTGAGAGTATGAAGAAAAATATAACTGTACTGAGATATAAATACAGTTTGTTGCTTCCCAATTTTTTGTTTTATTCTCAGTACAATATAGTATAAATAAATACAACGTGTGCAACTTGAGAGAAAATGTTATTTTTCTTGTATAAACTCCCGCGGTCAATAGCATCAAAAGATTTTCCCTTTGATGATATCGACTCTGATAACATTTTTATATATATATATATATATATATATATATATATATATATATAAATATACATAAGGTACACATAGACACGAATATGCGTACTTTCAAGTAAGTGGCAGTATCTTTGAAGCAAATACCGGCAAGTAACATTATCATTAAGGCAGCAGTTTAATTTCTAGGTACACCGTGTCGATCGTGAAACAAATAAATTAACGGGAATTTTGTCTTAACGAACTTTATTGCTTACTCTCTTTCTTTCTGTGAGTACGTTTAGTCGATTATATATAATAAACAAAATCAACATCAAACAGACTTTTTACATTGAAAATGGATTACAGACTTTCTTTTCATTCGAACAAGATAACGAAAAATGAAAAAAGGAAAAGAAAGAAAGAATAATACACGAAGCATATGAGAAGTAACTCTGTAACCAAATTCAGCCAAAGGATTTCTTCCGTGTAGTTTTAATGGCAGAGACTGTGCAGTGGTATTCCTCGTGCTATTGCTTTGATATTAAGTTTACAATACGTGACTTAGAAATTCTTAATCGATCGTTCAGTCGATTGTTGAATGTGTATAATGAACCGCGTTAATGCGAAAGTCACGTTACATTGCAACGGATTAGAAAGGAGTTCTCGAACACTCGTTTCTATCGTTTGAAAATTTTTCATTCACACTGACCATACTAAAGTAGCGCCGATAATTCACGTCCATGTTCCAAGCACTACTTCCAAAATAATGTATAATTGATCGTTATTAATTCATCATGTTTTTGTCGTGGAATCATTCTAAAGGAAATATCCAGTCAGTCTTAAATGTGATCCATAATACAAAAGGATCTAACACGACTGGATCTTACGTGTACTATTATATTTTGAAAGGACAATTTGTTTGATAAAGAACAAACAAAAGAGAGAGAGAGAGAGAGAGAGAGATGCAACTATTATATCTCCTTGAATGAATGTATGGTTAATTATTATTATTATTTTTATTATTATTATTGTTATTATTATTATTATTATTATTACAAATGAGAAAAACGAGAAACAAAATTAATGAGTAAAAGTATGTATTACCATGCAGTGAGAATGAATGAACGAGTAAGTTAATGAATAATTAATGATATATGCACTTACTGCTATCTGATATGTATATGTGTATATACAGAGTGATCCTCGTATCGGTCATCATGATATTGGTGATAATTTTGTTAGTTTAGCGAAGAAAAGAAAAGATGTTTCGAACAAAAGTTCATCGAATTTTAACGGAAAATTAATCGTACTATGAAAGAGAAAGAATCTTCTAATTGTTTGCTTTTATGAAAATTAGAACCAGCTTGTACTTTTCTTTCTGTATTATCGCGATACGTAAGAAGAGACTTAATTTAGAACTGTTAAACAAATAATATCGCTCTGTATGCTTCTGCACGCTCGTATTATGCGTTTTTTGAAAAAAGATACTATTAATTGGTATGTCACAAACTACTGACTGTAAATATCTTCACGAATAAAAGTCTAAAAAGATTGAAATTTATTGTACGAGCTAGTGAGTTATACATATATATGGATCATATGTTACCCATTCATTGATATCCGTATGAGGCAACTAATTAACAACAGAGTAGACCATTTGAAACGATGTAAATATTAACGCTAAAGTAGTTCTAATAATAGATTTTATAATTATATAGCTAGTACAAAGGATATCAAATAAACATACTTCACCTTCATACTATGTTCCTTCATGTATTATTTACATTAATGTTTCAGTACTTTTTCTCGTATCGGATATTGAACTATTTTGAAATTGGATAACTGTAACGATACACGTTATCTTTTCATGTACTGTTACAATATGAAAATAAAGAATATACAATATTGTTCCAACAAACATATGAGCTTACTTTAATTTTTTACTTGAAACAATTTTTTTTCTCCCTCCTGTTTAAAGGGCAAATGTAATTTAAATATCATGATGACCAATAAAGGGAAGCACCCTGTATGCAGATAACATTTTATGTGTGTATACATATATACATGTGTGTATGTATAATAAAATTATGACAGTAATTAAGGCATACGTTACTTCATAAACAATGAAGGATATATCAACAGTTTACCGCTTCTTTTATTGCTATAAATAAAAATTGAAACATTGTATTATAGTTTCCATTTCATTAAGTGTCAATTTTTATAGCAATACACAGAAATAATGATCGTTAACCGAAAGTGGTAGTAACATATATTGTTCAAAATGGACGGTATACCCTACCTCCCAGGAAATGTGTTGCGATATTCTTGACACATGGGATAAAATGTAAAGGATATATATTTATGTAAATATTTTTAAGTCGTATATTTGATAATTCATAAAAGGATATATTATACAGAAATCATAGAGGTGCGCAGATTATTATTGTTCAAATTGTTAATAGTGATGATATTTGAGTTTATAAAATAACAAAAAAATAAAATTAAATTAAAAAAAAAAATGGATATTAGACTAGCAGCTACGATGCACCGGTCATCGTGCTATAGCCGATTGAATAAATAAAAATCGCACACTTAAGCAAAAAGTTATATTATCACTAGATTTCATCTACTCCTTTCGTCGGTTATAAAAACTTAATTGATCATTCTCTTTTCGTATGTGTGTATATATATATATATATATAAAACAGATTAATTGTATATAAGTTGCAACGAAATATCATCGGCTATCACATTTTATGTATGAACAAATACAAAGCGGACTACGAATCAATATTTTACAACCACATTGTACCTGTTAGTAGTTATGTGGTATCATATTTCGCCATATCAAGTACGTGGTACTATTTAGAGACTAACAAACTTAATAGCACAGTAGAGTATGAATTTTCCTAAGTTCCTGAGTACCTACGTTAACAGTAAAAACTTGTTCAGGTCCTTTGTGGGGTATTGCAACTTCCGCGGCGAATAATTGTTTCTCTTGCATTGCTGCCGCCATTTCGCGGTTCGGAAATACTGCAAAGTTAGCCTCGGCCTTTCCTCCTGCTGTTCTCTTAACAGTCTCCTCGCGTACTTCGTCCTAGAAATGAATAAAACACTATTAACTTATTCGTGGTCACTAACTTAATATTATTTTTTATTCTTCTCTCAACTGTAAATTCTTGAAACCTTTAATTATGGACTATACGTGTACTTCTTGAAGGATTAATAACTTACAACCAACTGACGAGCTCGATCTTTCAATTCTCTCATAATTAGTTGACGTTGTATTAATTGATGTAATGGCATTGCTTTCTCTAACGTTTTCGTACGCCTCAAGTCAGGCACAGTGAAGAATGTCATGGCCTGTTTGATATCCTGAAGAATACATTTAACATTAGTTAAATTTTTAACAAATATGAAAGAACGTTAAAAATTGTACGATTTACTTTGCCAAGATCATTGGTCTTCTTTTTCAATTCCAATATTTTTGGGTTGGTTGTTTCTGGTTTCGATACAGGTCTTATCGGATCTAAACTTTCTAATTGCTGACGCAATGTATCGGACATTAGTTTCTTCTTCTTTTCTATTTCGCTGATCAAAGCTTCTCTGAGGGAATTAATTTCCTGCATTAGGAATTTATTATCCAGTGATTGGATTCCTGTTGTCGCTGTTGTGCTTCCAGTTACATTATCTCCTACTGGTAGAGACATCATTGTCTTCTTTCCAATAGATTTCAACTTCTCCTTCAATTGACCTCTCTCAGTTTCCAAACTGTCGATATCGGTTTGAAGATGATCCATCGTCTCTTCGAATTCTTTCTCCTTTCGTTTCAACTGATTCTGAGCCTCCTCCAGCTTTCTCTTCAACTTTTCTACGTCTAATTCGTGCTCGTGTTGTTGAGTTGCCAGCTTCTTCTCCACAACGTCTTTCCTTAAAATCATCTCGCACAATTCCTCCTGCTTCTCTCTGAGAGCTAATCTCGCCTCGCGTATATCGCTATCCCGGGCTTCTAATTTTCTACTAAGAATCTTCGTCTCTTCAGCTTCTTTCTTCGCCGCCTGGGCTCTTATCTTAATAGGCTGTATAGTTTCGTTTTCTGCATTTTGCTCTACCTGCAATGACAACTGCCCGCTTATCGCTAGCTCGTTCTCGCATTCGGCCATCTTCTGTGCAAAATTCGCTGCCAATTGTTGAATAACCGTTAGACTTCCTTTGATCGTACCTACAGGCCCGACGTCCTCGGTGTCGTAAACTTTCTCACACGATATAGAAGCTAATTCTTTCAATTTGTCCGCGCTGAGACCCGTGTCCAAGTCTCCGTTTGTAATAATTGCTTGCACGGCGCTCTTCAACAAAGCCTGCAACGTTTTCATTATTTTCACGGCGTGCTGGTAACACGTGAACATCTGTTCGGTACAATCTTTATCCAAACCCAATTTCGATTCCGCTGCATGATATGCAGCGGTGTGATCCGTTAATACTCGTCTTCTGGCCGATCTCAGATGCTGTTGAATCACTTCGCACGTTGTTTCTGCGTGTTGACAGAGCAGGCCTATGTCACCGCCGCCTCCTTGAATAAGAATTTTCACCGCGGCGGCATCAGTTATCACAGCGTCGCAAGAGCTATCCAACATCCTGGTACCGTTAACCACTAAGCGTGCTTGGTTAATAGTTTCTCCGAATAGGACAGAAAACATGGTACAGAAGTATCCACAGCACTTCTCGATGGCATCCATCGGTAGATTCTCGTCTAACTGATCCCTCTTGGCCAAATCTATCAGGGAGTCCAGTGACTTTTCTTGAGCAGCCATTTCTGGATAAGCTGCGCCAGCTTTCAGTAGCATCTCAGTGGTGCAAACATTTAAAGCAGAATCGAAGCAACCAAGGAACGTTTGTAGTGCGTACATGTATGCGCATAAACGAGCTCTGAAAGTGTACTGTGCTACCGAGTGACCTTTCACCACGGCTGTTCTATCAATTTTATCCAAAGACCTGTATTTGTCTCGCACTTGAGATATGAGTATTTCCGTTTTCTGTATCATTCTTGGTATAAGTAACAGTGTCAGGATAGCATCGTGGTCTCCGCCACGCGCTAAGAATGCGGGTGGCATGAAGGACAATAAATACTTCACGTGATTTCGGGCTTCCTCAGCTTCTAAACGTCGTAATTCGAGATCAACTGCTTTCGTTTGCGCGCGTGTCTCAGCAAAAGTTTTCTGGAAATCTAAAATTTCTGCTAATTGTTGTTCCGCGCCTCCCATTCCAAATTTAGAGGTTTCCGTCGATTGAACGCGTTGTTGCAATTGCAAACATTGTTCCTGCAATTGATGAGTGAGCTCGCGGAACTTTGTAATCGTCAGCTCGCGATCAGCTAACGTTTCTAAAGCTGCGTCTCGATGACGATAAGCATCGCGGGCTGCACCAACGGCCAAATCCAATTCCTCGCGCAATTCCAGCTCCAATTCCTTCGACGACTCGGCAAGTTGATCAGACATATCCTGTAGAGCTTCCAAGTCTGCTACAGCTTCTTCCAATTCAGCAACTTTTTCCTCTAACGCCATCTTCTTTTCACCGAGTACTTCAACCATTTCCTCTGCGCCTAAGGCGGCGTCAACCTGTTCTTGCAGGTCTGCAATTTGATGTTCCATTTCCTCAACTCTCGCAGACAACTTTTCCTTAGTGCGACCTAACTCTAATATTTCTGATTTCTTCTGATCCAAGTCTTTCTGAAGCTTCTGAAATTCGTGCTTCTCGTGCGCCGAAAGATCTCGCATTCTGACAAGAGTTTCTCGTAATCGATTGTTTTGTTGTTCCAATTGTTTTATCTCGTAACTCGACACTCCAGTAGTTGAACCACCTCCTGCGGCCTATAAACAATCATTAATACAATCATTTATTTATTAATTCACAGGAAGAAAATGTATTACCCTTTCAGATATTTCTGTCCGTAATATTTCTAAGTCCAGCGTTTGCTCTTCCAACTTCTCCTTCAATTGTTCCAACTCGATCTGCAATGTTTCTGCCTTTTCTTCAGCCATCTCTTTATCTAACGTTGCCATTTCTACGGTTTCTGCAAGATCTGCCATTTCTTCTTGGAACTGTTCTCGAGCCACATGCGCTTCCCTCGCTTCTTGACGAGCTCGTTGAAGTTCTCTTTGGAGGCTAGCCTTTCGTTGATAAAACATCAAAGTTAATGAACAACATATAACTTTGCATACTAAACAAAAGAATTCCATTGAAATTAATTCTCATTACTTGACTCTCCATAACTTTCGTTTTGAATTCAAGAAGTTGTTCGAGTTGAAGTTTTGTTTTCTCAAAGTCTTTCATCCTTTCTTTGTCTTGCATTCTCTTTACTCGTAAAGTTTCTACTTTCTCGGTGAGGTCACGAACCTGTAGAATTTAGTACACCGTGCATTTAAAAAACGACAATAGTTTGCGAAGGAAGAAAAGAAAAATATTTTTTTTTATTGTTTACTTCAGACTTCAGATTCTCATTTTCTTGCTGAAGTTGCAAATGCGACAGTTTTTCTTCCACCAAATTCGCAGCTGCCGCGGATCCTGCCATTACTTGTCCAGGCACAAACTGTGGTTTCAATGTCTCTACAAAACCTGTCTAAATTACAAACAAACAGTAAATGACACTACAGTGTAACGTAAATCGGGTGTTTCTTTTATTATCGCACTCTAAGTGTGAATATTTTGCTAAAGAACTATCTCAGATCCTTAAACAATAATTTCGTATAGGCGGTAATGAAAAAAACACCCCAAATTTCCTATACAGAGCATATCTTAAAGGAATGTTGTTTTATGTACATTTAGTAGAATTAGTTCTATTTTAAAGTGATTAATGAGATTAATTGTGATAAAAAGACACCAACAAGCTACACCAATTATTCTATTAATTCTAATAAGTGTAAGGGGATTCAGTCAATGATCTGAATTGTGTTATATGATTTTATAGTAGACACAGTGTCAACTAAGTCATCTATTACATCCTATTGATCCTTAGGTGTTATACAGTATTTATAATTGCATTTGTATCAGGGATATCTAATTCTTAGTAAAAAAAAATTAAAAAACGAAAAGTGAAGGTTTAAGTAGTGAATATACCATCGTACCATAATATTGTTAGGAGCTTTTTTTTATGAAAGAACAAAAATTATTATTATCACCTCCATAATAAACTTTAAAAGCAATTTCAGTATCTAAGCATTTAAGAGATAACTACACGTTTGGAACACCATTTCCTTTTGAAAGTTTTAGACTATCAAAGCATCTCAGAACTGAATTAACAAAGCAGATGTTTAACATAACAGTGAACATGATAGAGGATAAATTAATTCCATAATCCATTAAGAAGAGGTAAAGTCCATTAAAGTGCAATGAACGCTAGTTGTTATGAAGTCATGTGTTACGATGCTTATATGATCAACAAACAACTATTATGAGAAAGTTTAAGGTCAGATGAGAAAAAATTGAGATATTACAATTAATGAGTATTAATTACATTATTGTGATCATCTTGGGCCTTTGGCTTTTTGCCGGGAGGCGAGCTCGTGCTAGGGGACTTCTGAAACACGTACGTGCATTCCCATATGAATCATTCTGTGCCAACTGAATCGTCTAGCATGTACTCATACTTAAAACTTTTAGTATCTCATTGTTCTGTCAAACATTTGCAACAATCTCTCGATATTTTTTCATTTTATTATTGAATTATGGAACAATATTCTTTGAACATGATAATAACAATCATGAAAATTATCTTAAATAGTCCAGATATTCGAAGATAAAATCAATAACTTTTTGTTATATGTACTGTTACATGTAGTTTTATACCTCGGATAATTCATGCCTTGTTGAATCCTCAGAATAATCCATTTATTGTGTTCACATATATAAATAATGAATAAAACAACTTATTGCAATTGATAATGAAAATAATATAATCGTATTTGAAACAAGCGGACAATACCTCAATAAATGAGGCTCGTTTCGTCGAAGTTGGAGCTGGTATAAGCGACTCTCCTCCGTCTTTACGTTCATGCTGCGATCCGGTTAAACTTTCTGTACTCGGAGCACTCAATAGTGTCCTACTACCGGCCAAAGACAATCGTGAGCTGCAAAGAATAATTTTAATAGCTTCTTTGTAACAACAATCTGGAAATCAATATTGCAACTAAAGGAATATATTACATTTATTCCAATTAAACTTACACGTTTTTGCAGATAAAATATACACATTTTTAAAAGCCACAAGTGCATCAATAAATTATAATACAACTTAGAGATTGATATCAAAGCTTTTATTATTATGTCTGTTTGTATGTTTCTTTATACAATTTGTATATTCATAGGATTGTGTATACTGTAGAAGCTTGCAATGAAAACAGCTTGTGATACTGTATAAAAATTGCAGAAAGTTTGTGAAAAGCAATTATGATTTTTTTTTGTTTACACACAGAAAAGCATTTAAGAAAAATATTGAGACATCTTTCAGTGATCAGTTTGCTCAAATTCTTACCCAGATAGCTTGTCAGATTGCTGTCGGTTAACATGGGCAGGAGATGTTTTTCTCCGTACTCTTTTATGACCAGCATACGAATTTTAAGAATCTATTAATTATACTTTCCCCACCATACCAATTGTTTTATTATTGTTTATATGAAAATTTCACAATATGAATAAGCATTTTGATTTAAAAATTAACAGCTCTAATTAATGATTCAAAACAGAAACTTACGCAGTAGGTTCATTCCTTCGGCGTGTACTAATGCTAGCATGAAATTTATGACAATACAGTTAATACATGATCACGTACAATATATCAAAACTATATTAATAGATAGGATAAATGATAATTTAATGAAATTACTTAACATGATAAAAATACAAAACATACCTATTCAACCGGCTTCTAGCACGTGCTGCGCTAGTCTCATCCGGTGTTGTAGCACTACTACCCGCTGAAGATGGACTAGCAGGTTCTGTTCTATTGCCTGCTTCATCCAACAAAATGAGTTGAGATTGCCGTACAAACATCCCATGATTTTCAGCACACTGTATAGTGAAAATGTAGAAAGTAGTAAAGATGGTATCAAATTACCATTGAAACTCTGCTAAATAAATAACACAATATTGTTACACAAATTAAAATACACAGCCCACCTTAAAATACGATTGTCCTTTAATAGTGCCATTATTTTTTCCTTTTGGTTCATCGAGTATTACTCCAATCCATTTTCCTGAGGCAAAACTAGGATGACCGATATAGGCAATCACTCCTTGACAGTCCTTGCCAGGAACCTCGACGCGCTGTCCAATTTTGTACGACATTTCAGCCGTGATAAATTAGTACACGCAATTTTTGATAAGCACGTCCATCAGTTCATTTCTAATAAATAATCTTGTACTTAATCTTTAACTTAGTTGTATGCTTTTTTTACAATTAACTCGAATCCGGAAAGATTGAATTACGATGACAGCATACGTTACAGTACTGTGCAACTCTATACGATTCTATTGGTCACTCAACCAATGATGTTGAAGTATAGATCTATATTTTAGCAATAAAGCAATTTGTATAATTAAATACAGTCCTGGGGTCATCTAATTTGAATAGTAGAAAGATAAAACATTGTATTATTATAAAATAATGAATTTAATATCGTTCAATCTTTATTTTTCAATTTTTTTAAAGAGCAACTGAGGTCGGTACATGGGGTGTTACCGACGAAATTAGCGAAACAGAAAATTGTGTTTTTTCAAAAACCAGGCCACTTTTCGGATAAACTAAAGTTATAGAGACATTTATAACAACAAAATATTTTATGTAATGGTGTTAAAAAGCCGATTTTTAATAAAATAATTTTTACCGACTTTTTATTTTTACCCCTGGCGCCACCTGCGAACAAAGTGCTGAAACTACTCAATAATTACCGACTGAGAATTCCGAAACATCGTTAAAAATGGCGGGCTTTTCAAAATGAGTAATGTACTATTTTGATATTTCTTAATTAAATTCCTTATAAAGGTTTATTAATTAAACTTCTGCTTTAATTATTAAACTAGAAGAAATGGTGTATAATTTCTGATTGTTTCAATAAGAGAAAAACCTACATTTATGTCTTTCCTTCATTAATATAACTTTTAAAGTTGTATAATACACGATTCAAAGCTATTAACATGGATATCGTTCTAATTTTATCATTTTCAATGCTTTCAGTACGATTGTGTACAGCATTTTATTAATTTAAGATGTTTTTTAAGCTGTAAAAAATTAATAACTTTGGGGAATACTCTGCTACTATTATAAGTGCTCAAAAATCACTTCTGTAGTTCTTAAATGAAGGTTTTTCGTTTATCTAAACTATCAGAAATTATACACGAGTTCTCCCAGTCTCATAATCAAGTAGGAATTGAATAAATAAACCTTTTTAAGGAATTTAATTAAGAAAATTTCAAAATGACACATTTCTCATTTAAAAAGCCCGCCATTTTTAACGATGTTTCGGATTTCTCAGTCGGTAATTGTTGATCAGTTTCAGCACTTTGTTCGGAGATGGCGCCAGGGGTAAAAAAAATATAATTATTTAAATAATTGTAAAAATAATAAAAAATAGAGCTTGTACGGTGACAAATTGATACTTTTATGATAATATAATGTTTCCCCTTCCTTTAGCTCAAATTTGGTGATCCTAGAACATCATTTAAGTATATAAATCGATATAAACCTGCGCTTGATTACGAGACTCGAAGACTACATTTCAGAGCCTTTATTTATTATTTTCTTGCTTTATCGCGATTGTTAACTAATTAGAAACATTCATGGTACTAAAAAGCTGCATTTATTCAATAAACTACATGATTCATACATTCAGCTTTACAATAGTTATTATATTATTTATAACTAACGTTTACAATTGTAATTTTGCGAGATTGCTGTGGAGGGAGTGGGACTTTTACTTATTCCTTCTGTTGGGATATCCAGCCATTCAGTCATTCCCTTTATTCTAAGGTACGATTACTCTCATAACATTCTACCATTTGTTTTTTACTTTTATATTCAATATTACTTGTGCTTAACGCTTCCTTCCTTTTCTACCGAGGCGCTTGTCCCAGGGCGACTAGGCTCGACGCTACACTGACGGTACTGAGCGCGCGCCCGAGACGCGCTCTGATTGATCAGTGTTTTTGCTAAATAATTCAAAAACGAAGCCCCATCCGATATTTTTGCAAAGGAAATTGTTGTTCAGAATAGTCTCAGCTACCCCCCATTTCCGGCTCCTACAGGAGTTCTGGGACACCCTGTATATGTACAAAATTCGTTTCAGTTTGGCAGACCAGTATTCAAAGAAAAAAGTCTGAAAGATGAACACACCAACTGCTTACAATTACAATATTCTGTGTTGGTCAAGTGATTGTAAGAATTCAATGGGTTTTAAAGATGTTTATGCTAATCAGGATGGTATAACAGTTGAACAGAAGTTAAAGTTAATTAGTGCTTTAACTGATCGTAAAAAACAGACAATCGCTGAAGAATTAATATTATAGTTAAAGGTTGTTCGTTACAAGCAACAAAAGATCCTTAAAATTAATTAATTTTGTTTAATATTTAAGAATATATGCATACAATCTCTATGTATTATATATCAATTGAATTATGTGCTTTAGAATGTATTATAGTGTAACTAATATATATATATATATATATGTAACTAAAATAATACTTCATATTAGATTTTTTGCGAAATAACATTTCCCTGATAACATGTGTATATGTCTATTACTTATACCATTGATTCGATAAATTTTGATCAATGCGTAAAATGGAAACAACAACTTGTATACAGCATTGTTATAAAAAATCCTCAAGATTGAGTTAACATGACATTTTGGCACTACTGACATCGAATGTGTTTTTCGTCCTACTTAATATCCACTTTACTTAGTCGAATAACGATATAAAATTGTTATAAAATAACAATGGCTAATCATTACGAAGTACCTAATTGGTAAGTTTGCAAAACTTCTATTGAGAGTAGTGGCTAAATAATAAAAAATGATGTTTGTAAATATTGAAAATATTAAAATTAGATTGTAAAGGTTATGTTTTTCAGGGCTGGAAAGCCACCAGTTGGACTACACTTAGATGTATTAAAAAATGACAAATTAATCCAGGTATAGTAATATTTTATCATTTTTATAAATTAAAAGATTATATCCTTTGGATAGCGATATGAAAAACACTGTTGTTTTCAGAAATTAATGGTTGATGAGAAAAAATGTTATTTATTTGGTCGTAATCAACAATTAAATGACTTTTGTATAGATCATGCATCTTGCTCTCGTGTTCATGCTGCTCTTGTTTATCACAAACATCTAAATCGTGCGTTTCTTGTTGATTTGGGTAGCAGTAAGTAGTATATAATTATTTTTAATTTATGTTTCCATTAATCTTCTGTTGCAAGATAGAAATGTAAATAAATTATGTTTCAGCACATGGAACTTTCATTGGTAATATGCGTTTGGAACCACACAAACCTACACAATTACCTATAGATAGCACATTTCATTTTGGAGCCTCCACTCGATATTACATTATCAGAGAAAGACCTCAGACTGGAACAAGACCCATAATTGAAGAACTAGAGAAACTGTCAGAAGATATTGATGCTGGTGGTTTATTGGGTTTGCCTGAAACAGAAACAGAACTTGATGTACATATTATAAATAATTTATTTTCATAGAACAATGTTCTAACACATGCTAATTGTATGTGATTTAATTGCAGAATTTAACAGAATTCAATACTGCGCATAATAGGCGCATATCTATGCTAGGTATAACAGATGATGAAATTCACAAACCGACGAGAAAAAGAAAGAAAAAAGGAATTACTTTCAACGATGACGAAGAAGTGATAAATCCGGAAGACGTCGATCCATCGGTTGGCAGATTTCGTAATCTCGTACAAACGACCGTGGTACCCAGTAAAGTAGGAGCAGTATTTTTAAATATAGCTTTTTGATTCATATGTTCATACAATTTTTTAATATGCAATAATGGTTGACATTTTAGAGAATGCGTATGGAAGGAGGGTTAATATCCTTATCAGAGGATCACAACCCTCTGAAACATGTTCAACCCACAACAGCGGCACCTCAGCTGTATCAAGATTTGCCGCCAGAACAGTTCACCCCATCGTCGTTATCCCTGAATCCATTTTCCAGTGCGTTGTCCTCGTTATCATCTCGACTTGGTATCGCATTACCAAATCCGGCACCCGAGGTGGAGATGACACCAAACCAAATACCAACGGAAACACCACACGTGCCAGAACTACCAGGACCCACGGAAACACGAACCATGGAGCCGAAAAAGAAAAAATATGCCAAAGAAGCTTGGCCTGGAAAAAAACCTATACCAACGCTTTTGGTATAATAGTGTTAAGGAATTCATTTCTTTTGTCCAATAGTTTTAATGTTAATTTTAGAGATATGTTATGTAAGAATGCGTGCGTAAATTGGTCGTGCAAGGTCTCAGAAAAAGTATTTAGTTATTTAAGTAACTGTACAGTAATATCCTGATAATTCGATCGAATTTATTTTAAATGCAACTTGTACAGCCGTATTTTAAAAGGTGAATTTATTTGATTAAATTCACTCGTCAGGATATCTGTGACGAATCACTTTACATATTAATCATTGTTTATACGCAACTTTTTTTTCGTAAAGATCAAAATTGTAATTAAAAATTTCCTGTAAGATAAAACAAGCATGAATAAACAGAGTTTATTTTACTTTAGTATTAAGGACAATGTAAATCAGAATGGTATTACGAGAGCTTCGTTGTGATATAATACTTAAATCATTTTATCGCATGTTTAATTTTACCCGAGCCAAGAATATTATAATGCAAAATTATTTTTAAGTCTTGTTATAAACATAACATTTATGCATGCTTCATATATTGCATAATTAAGTTTGTTTATCGAACCAAAAAGAAAGTGTTGCTTCTGCACTTAGTGCAATAATTATGAACCGAGTATCAGTTAAGTTTAAACGGATCCGAAATAAATTATACTTTCAATACTGTAGTTCATAGTAGATTGTTTATCATTCTTTTTTTTTTTTACGTTTAAAGATATCGAATTTAATACATGTTTCTTTTTTATTTTATAAAATAAACAAAAATGTTATCAAATAGATAAACTTTTAATAACAAATAAATAAATATAAAAACGAATCACAAGACAAAGAGGCGTAATAATACAATGTAGATTTATCAAATCGTAATAGTATTTTCTTTTCAGGTAGCTGAAATGGGCCGGCTGTATTTGAAGTAAAAAAGAAATTGTAGAAATTTATTTTTAATATTCCAAAGCAGCGTCTGGTGTGGTTGATGACTCGAGCGCGACTTCTTCATAATCCCTCTCCAATGCGGCTAAATCGTCGCGTGCTTCCGCGAATTCACCTTCTTCCATACCTTCTCCCACATACCAATGGACGAAAGCACGTTTATGGTACATAAGATCGAATTTGTAATTCAATTTTGCCCATGCTTCTTCGATGGCAGTGGTATTCGATAACATCGAGACCGCACGTTTAACCTGAACAGTTTATAAAACAATTTTATACAATTCTAGGTAATGATTTCATTCATCTAATATTAAATTCGTGGTGTTGGTTACTGGAGACCAATATAGCGGCGAAGTTTATGATTCAAACGAAGATACCAAGAAGAAAATTGTAAGGATTAATTTCAAATAACTTGTCCCGAATGACTTTTGCATTTTAAGTACTACTTGAAAATTCATTCGATACGTACAATCGCTGAATTACTTAATTGCTTTTATCGCATTTCGTCATCCTCGTAATATCAGTTTCAATTAGACGCGTTACTATAGTGGAAATAAAACAATATAACACGCGGTTTGAAAAATATGTAGAGATGACCCTGAAGTCTCCAATGCGTTTGCATTAGAGGAAAAAAAGATGGAAGAAAAAAAAACATTAACTTGCTGCAACCTCTTCGGTATTTTTCACAACTGTTATCATACCTCTAAACATAATACAAGTATGTTATACGAATAAAGTTATTTTTACGTAAGAAATAATACTAAAAGTTTCACAATTATGTTGCTTATACAATAAAAAGACACACAATCGACGTTGGCTTTACCACGTCTTGTGTTATACATAATATTTTGAATTCTCAGCTATGGCTAACCCTTGAACAGTGGACTGCTGAACTGTCGACAATTTCAATTGAATTTTACGTTTTTACGCTTTTTCGTTTCATTTTTTAAACTTTGAAATATTTATATAGATATTATTTTGTTTAAAAGTCCAAACGTCTAGTTTTATTCGCAGTATCCTGGTAAGCGTTCGGTTAAAGTTAAATCATGAGTGACCCGAAATGTCATCCACTGGCCGAAGGTTAATGGTCAAGAGCTTGGAATTACTGGACGATCGTAATTAAGACAAGACCAAGCGTAAGAAGCGTTCTTATGTACTCTTTAAATGACCGTTTACGGTAACCACATGTTTACGTAACGTAAATGGATACCTTTGCAAGGTCTCCGCCAGGAACAACGGTAGGAGGTTGATAATTGATGCCGACTTTGAAGCCAGTCGGACACCAATCAACGAAACGAATGCAGCTTTTCTTCTTCATCGCTGCTATCGCTGCATTCACGTCTTTCGGTACGACGTCACCACGATATAATAGACAGCAAGCCATGTATTTGCCTTCCCGCGGGTCGCATTTCACCATCTGATTCGATGCCTCAAAGCATTCGGACGTTATCTCCGCGACCGACATACCCTCGTGGAAAGCTTTGTCAGCCGAGACAACTGGGGCGTAAGTAGCAAGGGGAAAATGAATTCTAGGATAGGGTACCAAATTCGTTTGAAATTCGGTCAGGTCCACGTTCAATGCGCCGTCGAATCTCAGAGAGGCGGTTATCGAGGATACAACTTGACTGATTAGCCGGTTTAGATTCGCGTACGAGGGTCGTTCAATTCCAAGCTTTCGTCTGCAGATATCGTAGATCGCCTCGTTGTCCACCATGAACGCGCAATCCGAATGTCCTATGGTGGTGTGGGTCGTAAGAATCGCATTGTACGGTTCCACGACCGCTGTAGACACCTCAAATTTTGTATAATCGAATAATTACTCAAATATGACGGTCAACGTGTTAAAGTATAAGGAGGAATTTAAAATGGATGGGTTCAGTACTTGAGGCGCTGGGTACACGGCAAATTCTAATTTGCTCTTTTTCCCATAATCGTCTGAAAGTTTCTGCATCAGCAACGAAGTGAATCCCGACCCGGTTCCTCCACCAAACGAATGGAACACGAAGAAACCTTGAAGTCCGGTACACTGATCCGTCAGCCTTCGAACTCTGTCCATCACCGAATCTATCACTTCCTTGCCAATGGAATAGTGGCCGCGAGCATAATTGTTGGCAGCATCCTCTTTTCCGGTAATAAGTTGCTCTGGATGGTACAGTTTCTTGTAACAGCCTATTCGTACTTCGTCTGTAAGGAAGTGTGTATATACAGGTACTCAAATCTAAGATACCTTTATCCTACTTACATACCTTAAGATACCAGATACCTTTGAATTTATTGCCTATGTTGTGATTTCATTATCTAACGCAAGATCCTTGAATAAGAATCTTTTAATTCCTAATCGATTGCGTTCACGAGAATGCTACGTGGACGCTCGATTTGTTCCGTAACAGAGTTATTTCAGCGTCGATAGGGTTAAATTAATACTAACCAACGACAGTGGGTTCAAGGTCGACCATCACGGCGCGCGGTACCATTTTCCCGGAACTGGTCTCGTTGAAGAAGGTGTTGAAACAATCGTTTGTGCCTGACACTTTATCGGATGGCATCGTCCCATCGGGTTGAATTCCATGTTCCAGGCAGTACAGTTCCCAACACGCGTTGCCCATCTGTACGCCTGCTTGACCAACGTGCATCGAAATACACTCGCGCTGTACCGGAACATCATTTTTTCCCCATTAGACGTTTCAATGCCTTCAAAGCGATATTTTGTCGAGGTAAACGAGACATCGTGTTTCGTAACGCGAATCGACAACAAATTGCATCAGCGAAACGTTAAACAATTAGACAAGCCTTTTCCGTTTTTAAGCTACGAAGTTACCAGTGTAATTTTGAAACTTTAATACGTTCACCGCGGATACCACGGGTTACGCCGCGGCTCAGGTTTTGACGATATGTACACGACATGTCAATGTTTATAATATCAATAGTAATGTTAATAACACTAATACTAGTACTTATATTATTATTACTATTAATATTAAGAGTAAGATTATTTTTTGCTCGCAGCGAATGTGTTACGTTATACTTTTCCTGAATATGGATCACGATTGATCCAGGTTCCGTCGTTCAGAAGGTTAAAAACAATGGAAATATACCATACCATTTTGATAATTTTTCGAATTTTCTTGGATCGTGGGATCGAAAGAAGAAAGGGATTCGAAGGGGAATATTAATTACAAAAAATTTTGCAAGCCGGTCATCCACTACCTCATAGAAGAACTGACAATTTACTTCAGTTGTCCAGACAACGAAATCCCATATCCGAAACGGCAAGAAAAAAAGAGAAAGTTGAAATTTATATCCGGTTTTATTTGCACGATCATGCGCAATTATTGCGCAATCCTTACTATTTATTTAACTTATCTAATTTAAACGTTTTATATCAGCGATAGCATTTATCGATTTTAATTTTTAACTGTTTCCATATATTCGTCTTTTTCAGATTATTTAATCCCGTTCTAACGTCTTCTTTTTCTAAAATTAATACTTTAAGCATTTATCAAGAACTAATTTTACTGAATACTCAAAGATTGATGCAATAGAAACAGCTTAATATCATAAAAGTAATGTACTAAGTCTGTTGAAAATAAAATTCGAAGGATTTTTTGTAGTTTTAGCGTGGCACTTGAACTGTTACGTAAAATGTTTGGCGTTTGGTGTATTAAATCACGATTCAATTGGTTCCACTCAGAAATAACGGCATAGTGGCAAATCATTTTTTACTAATTGTATCTTCTTCTTTTTAAGTGTCTGATTAGTATGTGAACGCGTTCCAAACGCGTTTAAAAATAGACATTATTTTAAAATGGACCGTTAACATTCAGCAAAAGTCAATGACCTTGACATTTTAACGTAGTACATCTTGATGAGAGCGAACGTGTGGTACGTTACACACAATTGGGACTTGTAGAACCTTATGTAGACGGGTTACGATTGATTATGTGCGTGTTTGCGCACGTGCTATTAGATCATTTCATGGTACATTTTATGATAACTATCTTGTGACAGGAAAAGACTATCGGCCAGTCGGCAGAGTATACGAGTTCGTCACTCGTGTCTCATCGATGATGACGCGAGAAATCACTCTTCCATTAGCATGAATTTGATGCTTCAGCGTGACTAGTGAATCGTTCGAAATTTTTCTTTTAAACGGCATGACTTACTCTAGTACAAGTACCCACGGCGCGTGTGAAAAAATCAATCATGGATGCTAGCAAGAAATATAATAATCCTAATCCAAAGTTGTCGGCAAACTTTTTTAGCAAATTAATATTCTGGTAAGTGTTTAAATATATATGCGCTTTATGAAATATCGATCGCTTTTTTACCGTTTCAAGGTGGTTGAAACCATTGTTCTGGTATGGAAAGGACCATGATCTTGAACTTAAAGATATATACAATGTTATGCCAAACGATGTTAGCCAGCTTCTTGGAGATAAACTTGAAAGGTAAATATCTAATAATCTTATGTACGTAAGATTAATATTGATAGATTTAATAAAACCAATGTTATGTCATCAAAGCTATTTGTATTATCTTTGTATTATCATTTAATTCAGAAATTGGGTCAAAGAGATTAACTCGGCTAAGAAGGCTCTCAGAAAGCCTAGATTTTTCACTGCTTTACGGAGAACGTTTGCATGGTCATTTGCTTATTACGGAGGATGGCAATGTTTCGTAGCAGTTATTTTGAGGTAAGAATTTTACATACACTGGTTAAAAATTATTTATTTATGACTTACACATTATATTAATGTTACAGGGTTTTACAACCGTACGTGTTAGGCCTTTTGATCTGGCATTTTGATCCTAGATCTGTATCTACTGCCACTGAAGCTTACATTTATGCTTCAGGTGTTGTACTTATGACTTTATGCGGGGCTTTTATTATTCATCATTCAAATTTAGGCTTAATGGAAGTTGGAATGAGAGTGAGAATAGCATGCTCTTCTTTAATGTACAGAAAGGTAGTGTAAAGTGTCTTTTGTTAATTTTTTAATTCACCAAACATACATTATTATCTTAAGCATTTTTGTATTTTAGATTTTACGTCTATCAAAATCTTCCACCAATGTTACTACCCCAGGGCAGATTATAAATTTGTTGTCAAATGATGTAGGAAGATTTGAACAAGTATTTATAACATTACATTTCATTTGGATTTTACCTATTCAAGGTGCTCTGATCACTTATATGATTTGGAGAAGCGTAGGAATTGCTTCTTTTGCTGGTGTTTTTCTTATAAGCATTCAAACTATACCTCTTCAAGGTACAATAAGTCTAATAAATAAAAGATTGTATTAAAAGTGATTAAAAATTATACAAAAATTAATCTAATTTAATTTCAGGGTATATGGGGAAATGGATATCAAAATTACGATTAAAAATTGCTGTAAGAACCGACGAAAGAGTACGCTTAATGTCAGAAATCATAGGAGGAATTCAGGTTATTAAAATGTATACTTGGGAAAAACCATTTGAGAATCTTGTTAGTCTTATTAGAAGGTATGTTTCCATATGTTTCTATGATTCATTATGAAATTAAATATGTTTAAATGCTCAATCATATTTCAGCCGCGAAGTAGACGTTCTTACACTTACATCATACTTACGGGGTTTCACTTTAGCCACTTTTGTGTTCACTGAACGAACAACATTGTATTTTACTATTATGGCGTATGTACTTCTCGGAAATGTTATATCCGCTGATACAGTATTTTCAATGGCTCAGTACTTTAACATTCTTCAACTTACTATGGCAATATTATATCCTATGGCTGTGTTAGCTGTTGCAGAAGCTTCTGTGTCTATTAAAAGGCTTGAGGTACAATGTTACATTACTATTATTTATGTAATTTAGCATATTCCATATTTTTCACATTAGTGTTTTCTTTTTTCTTTATTAGAATTTCCTTTTATTGAAAGAGAATAATAATCTAATTAGTCCCCGACAGACTAGTGGAAATGGCAGTATTATAATAAAGAATGTCACAGCATCTTGGACCGACAATGCAATTGTAAATACATTACATGGCATTGATGTTCAAATAGAGCCTGGAAAGCTTTATGCTGTTGTTGGTTTAGTTGGTGCAGGCAAGGTACATTAAGGAATCATATTTTGCGTTGCTTCAATTTTATTAAAAACAAAATTATATCAAGTACATATTGAAGACAATTTTAAATTCCACTACTATTCTAAACCACTTATACCCCTCCATTCATTTTTTATATGTATATATTTCAGAGCTCCTTTCTTCAATTAATTTTAAGAGAGTTGCAACAATCGTATGGAGAAATACGGGTAAACGGTAGCGTGTCTTATGCTAGTCAAGAAGCATGGCTATTCGCCGGTACAGTACGAAATAACATACTTTTTGGGCAACCTTATGACAAAGAAAAGTATAACGGAGTTACTAAAGTGTGTGCCCTCGCCAAAGATTTTCAACAATTTAACTATGGTGATAAAACTCTAGTTGGAGACAGAGGCGCAGCCCTCAGTGGTGGACAACGTGCAAGAATAAATTTAGCTAGGTGAATACCGACTAAAATGAAATTAATTCTGTATCGATGTGCTCTCAAAATTATATGGATAATTGTTGCAACAGGGCTATATACAGAAATGCAGATATTTATTTATTAGACGACCCGTTATCCGCGGTTGATACCCACGTAGGGAAACAATTATTTAACGAGTGCATTAAAAGTTATCTTCGAGATAAAACGAGGATACTAGTAACTCATCAAGTACAACACTTAAGGAATTGTGATTACATTATTATATTGAATAATGTAAGTAATTATAATTAAGATTTTAATTGCATTATTATCACTGCTACCGTTGGCCTTTATTTTAGGGTAAAATTGAATTCCAAGGGACGTTCGTGGAGCTTCAATCGAAACGTATAGATTTCTTAAATTCACTTTCTCTGGATGAAAATAAGGGGGATTCTGAAGTCACAGAAGTCGTAGGAAATAATGCAGGTGATATGTCCATCACTTCTGGCAATGATAAGGACGATGAAGAAGCAGAACCAGAAGAGACAGAGGAGTTAATGGCCAAAGGAAACATCTCTAAGTCGCTTTACTGGAAATACTTTAGAGCCGGGGGTTCTGTGCTAATGATCTTCTGTTTTATAATCACTTTAATCGTGGGTCAGATAGGAAGCAGTGGTTGCGATTATTGGGTTGCTTATTGGTTAGTATATTATTATTGTTTATTTCTTATGTCAATTGTACGTATTTTAATTTTATCTATTCTGGTTTCAGGACAAAGCAAGAGGAGATGCGCATCAAAAATGGTAACACAAATCATTCGTTGCAAATATTCAAAGATAATGCAGAACCATTTGCCTTTGCAAAAAATACGACTGAATCAATGAATGAAACATTCCCATTCGATGCAGATGGCTTTAACAATACAGACCCAGAATTTTTAACTTCAGAGAACAGAAGTTCCAACGATAGTGTTCGTAATTTTATTTAATTTCTTTAAATTAAAAAAATTAATGGTCGTTCTAATTGTTTTTACTCTTTCTCAGATGTGGACAATGAACGCAATTAACACAGATACGTATTATTTAGATTATGATACTGCTTTATGGATTTATGGAGGTTTTATCTTTGTTAGCATATTGTTTACTTCTGTGAGAAACCTCGTATTTTATAAGCTATGTATGAATGCTAGTAAAAATCTTCACAATCTCATGTTTTCGAGCTTGCTCAAAGCACCGATGTTATTCTTTGACACGCACCCCTCTGGCAAGTATCGAGTGAAATAAAGTAAATGAATCAACAATTATTTCATAATGATATTTAATTCTAGGTCGAATCCTGAATCGTTTCTCCAAGGATGTTGGAGCTGTGGATGAAGTGTTACCGAGAACGATGATAGAGTCCGTTCAAATATTTGCAGTAATGGTTGGAATTTTAGCTCAAGTGTTGATTATTAATTGGTGGACATTGTTTCCAATGCTTGTCATGGGTTTCCTATATTGGAAAATACGAAATATTTACCTGAAAAGTGCACAAACGATGAAACGTTTCGAAGGAAATAGTACGAGTTTTAAGTCAGATATTATACAGTGTATTGTAATCTAGTGTTATTAATGATTCTTTTAATTTTTAGCAAAAAGCCCTGTGTTTTCACACGTCACTTCCTCGTTATTGGGGTTGACAACAATTCGTTCGGCTGATGCACAAGACATGCTTCGCAAGGAGTTTGATATTCATCAAGATCTCCACACTAGTGCCTACTATTTGACTCTGGTAACAGGTGTTGCTTTTGGATTTGCATTAGATATGGTCTCAATTTGTTTCATCGCCTTCATTACGTACAGCTTCATCATATTTGACAATGGTAATTTAATATTGGTAATATCAAATAATGGAAATTTATTATTCTGCGAAATTAATATACTCACGTATATCTTTTCAGGAACTACGTTCGCGGGAAACGTAGGTTTAGCTTTATCACAAGTATTAATTCTATGTGGAATGCTTCAACATGGAATGCGTCAAACTGCCGAAACGATAGCACAAATGACCAGCGTGGAAAGAATTCTACAGTTCACGCAACTCGAAAAAGAGGGACCATTTGAAAGTGAACCAAACAAGAAACCGTCCGCACAGTGGCCTTCTAATGGAGGAATTGTATTTGATCATGTGTACCTGCGTTACGAAACTTCGATGCCTCCGGTTCTCAAAGATTTGTGCTTTGTTATAAAGCCAGGCGAAAAGGTCACTTTTCATTACTTATCAACAAACATTAACATACACGCTGAAACTAATTGACAAATGGTTTTGTTTTATCTTAGATAGGAATAGTTGGTCGCACCGGAGCTGGAAAAACCTCTCTAATATCGGCTCTGTTTCGTTTAGCAAGCCTCGATGGTGCTATTTACATAGATAATATAGACACGAAACAAATAGGTCTTCATGACTTGCGAAAGAAGATCTCCATTATTCCACAAGAGCCTATTTTATTTTCAGCGACGCTTCGAGATAATCTCGATCCGTTTCATAATTTCGATGATTCTGTACTTTGGGCTGCGCTCGAGGACGTAGAATTAAAATCATCGGTCACCTCACTGGATTATTATGTGGATCAAGGAGGAGCTAATTTCAGCGTGGGGCAAAGGCAATTGATTTGTTTAGCACGTGCAATTTTAAGAAACAATAAAATTCTCCTCCTCGACGAGGCCACAGCTAATGTAGATCATACGACAGACGCTTTAATACAAAGAACTATTAGACAAAAGTTCAAGAATTGCACAGTGTTGACCATTGCGCATAGATTGAACACGATAATGGATAATGACAAAGTGTTGCTCATGGATCACGGACAAGTAATTGAGTTCGACCATCCGTATATTTTACTTAAAAACGAATTAGGTCAATTTACCAGCATGGTCAAAGAAACTGGAAAAACGATGTCAGAGCAACTTAAAAATATCGCAAAAGAGGTATATCGAATTTTCTATAACTCCTAATCACTGCTCTTGTAACAATTTTAATTTGCATTAACCTTTTCAGGCTTACAATAACGTTTCGAACAATACAGAATCGCAATTATCGTCACAAGTCGTTAATGGCAAATCAATTTTAAAAGATGATTAAAGAAGCATAAATAAATGTATGCTTGCAAAGGTTTGTTAAAGCGTTAGTACATGATACAGTGTTTGTACCTATTTAATCATTTTTAATAGCAGTATGTACTTATTTTTCTGATTACATACTTTAAAAACAATTGTAGGAATGGTTTTAAAAACCATTATAAATCGGAGTACTTAATTCTAATGTTTTTTAAAGAACCTTAATGTATGAGCTTAAATCTCATGTAACCCTAACACTTACCAACATTGTTCCTATTAGATCAATATAGATTTACTATATAACATGACAGTTTACAAATGGTATGAAATATTTTTTTTACACCAACATTGGTCCATCAGCGAGAAATCAAATGCTAAAGATTATTGTACTTTGCATATTAATATTTTGATATTCTTTGAATATTGTATATCATAAAATGTATTTTGTATATTCTGCTTTAATGTTCGAAATACACATGATTTTATAAACAATATTGTACAATATTCAGAAAGATTACTATATTAAATATTATATGAATCTAAGTATATTGGCGTTCAATTGCTTTTTCTGATAATCCCTAATGTTTTTATAAATACACTTTAGAATGATCAGTCTTATTTGTTTGGGTTAACAGGACTTTATTGTGCAAAAAATCTTAGACCATTTTATTTCCATTATAAAAATATATAAAAGATAATATGTATATATATATATATATATATATATATATATATATATATATATATATACGTGATATATATATACATAATATATAATATATATATATATTATAAAAGATTGTAAAAAATTATATTAATTGAACATCACCGTTTTTGACTAAATCTGCGACAGCTTTATATGGTACAAGATGTTGTGAGCCTGGTTCAAAGTCTATTTCTTCGTCTATTGATCCAGGCAATACAACTCCAGTAATTCTCTGATTAGCTCGTAAGAATACATATGCATGCAAGTTAGGTTTTATAATTAGTTGATCCTTTTCAACTGTCTGAAAATTGCCAGGCATGTAATTTAAGGTGGTCACTTTAAAAAGCATTTCCATATTTGCAATATAATCTTTGGCAAATTGAAGCTCTGCAGACGTTAGATAAGATGTTTCCAAAGACCTGACAGCTTCTTGTGCAAGTATGTGAATAGCGTATTTTTCAATTTTTTCTAATCGTATCCTAAGGTAGCTAGACACCAGAAATCTGATTCTATCTAACTCCATCATGTGAATCATTAACCTTAGATCTCCTTTTTCTAACCCCTTCATGTTCTCTTCCATGTGAGAGATTTGTTGTAACATACAGTCAACCAGTTCGGATTGATGAGGTAAAATCTCTGGTGCAAATTTTTCATTCAACCAAGCCTCTTCTATAGCTAATAAAACACCGTGAGCAGTAAATTCTTTCTCTTGAAATTCGTCATCCTCAGGTGCTGATATCACTTTCTCATCATCTTCCATGTTTCACACCTTTCTATTTCAATTATTACTTTTATGAAACACTATACGTAAGAGCACTCGACTTTTTATATATTACTGCATTTATTCGTAATTTAAATATGTAGTAATTCACTATAACAATGGCAACAATCGAGTACCGTCGACCACTTGGTCATACGCACAGAAGTTGTCATGTTATCATTTTGAATTATACGGAACACCACGTGACCACACGACCACGTGATCTTGTTATTTGAATTTCAACCGCGAAAACTTTTTTAAATTAAAAAACATTTAGTTCTCGAATTCGATATAAAATTGTCCGCAGAAAAGGAAATTCCGAAGAAAACCGTATGAAACTTTGTTCGTAAAAGCTAAATAACAAAATCACACGCTATTATAATAAGCCGGTTACAGCATGAAACCATATTAAAGTTTAAATCTAAATAAAAGTTATATGGATATAGAGATTACGAATGCGAAATATACTCGTTCTAATATTTCCCCTTTGTGCGCCAAACATGTACATATATAAAGGAAAAATGTTGATTAAAATGTGTTCACGCTTTTTCGAATGGATTCCAGCAACTACGAAAGATCGCAAAAGTTCTATTACAAGGTTTAGATTGTCGTAGAAGAAGGGTATCAAAGGATAGGGTGATTCTTCGTGTTCTATTCCTATTTTAGCCTCATAAGGTTTCTGTGTGCGGCACTAAAGATACACCAAGGTATTCTTAAATCCTCGTTAACTTAATAAAGACCGTCTTAAGACTGTTTACCGTCTTAGATCGCGATGACATATAGAAAACCGAGCGGAGGGATACATATGACAGAGCCAAAGCGAGAATTCGGTTCATATTTAAACAGAAGTCCAACGAGATTGACACGAGCCGCATCCAACAGTGGACCTAACAGCCTTCCTACATCCTTCAGTTCAAATTTAAATAAATTCACCGTGGCCAATTGAAACTGGAACGTGCGCTTGGATTAGTTCGTTTTAGCACGATTTTCTCCAAGTAGCCCACAGGTGAGCCACAAACATAGTGTTTGGTGTTTCGTTCGGTTCAAGTGCTATCCACAATTATAATAGTGTATATGATCGGTGTTATCATTTACACATACAAAGCGTGAATTATGGTGTCAACGAAAGTGTTGTTTTTTTCTTTTTTTTTTTTTTTTCAATTTTCTTTTTATAGATTTCAGAATGTCTCTCGTTTCGGGACCCAGCTACGAGGCGTACTCGTGGGGAAACCAAGGTGGCAGTAGATTCGGTAACATGACGGTGGTGGACAAAGTTCCACCGGATATGCTTCACCTGATCGACGCTCATTGGTATCAGTATCCACCGCTGAACCCGATGTGGCACGGAATCCTCGGTTTCGTGATCGGTTTGCTTGGTTTCGTTTCCGTCTCGGGAAATGGCATGGTCGTTTACATATTCCTTTCGACAAAAAGCCTCCGTACGCCGAGCAATCTGTTCGTAATCAACCTCGCCATCAGCGACTTCTGTATGATGTTTAGCATGTCTCCTCCTATGGTGTGTGGATCCATAAGCTCAATTTTATTATTACCATACCAGGAAGAATATAATTCAATGAACAATTAACAAGGGCAATCCAACGCAACCCTCTCTTCTTCTTATTAGGTAATCAGTTGTTATTACGAGACATGGGTATTCGGACCTCTCTTCTGCCAAATCTACGCAATGTTGGGCTCCCTTTTCGGATGCAGCTCCATTTGGACTATGACAATGATCGCATTCGACAGGTACAACGTGATCGTCAAAGGATTATCCGGTAAACCACTGACCATTAACGGAGCTCTCCTTCGTATATTGGGCATATGGTGTTTCGCCTTAATATGGACTATCGCCCCTGTATTCGGTTGGAACCGGTAAATCCTTCCTTTCGAATCATTCTCATTTCAACATTCTTTTTTCTCAATAAGTTGAGAGTAACATAAGCGTACGCTTTGTTAGATACGTACCCGAGGGTAACATGACCGCGTGTGGCACAGACTACTTCAGCAGGGACATTGTGTCCATCTCTTACATCCTCATGTACAGCATTTGGGTGTACTTCATGCCCTTGTTCCTCATCATCTGGAGCTACTGGTTCATCATCCAGGCGGTCGCTGCTCACGAGAAGAACATGCGCGAACAAGCGAAGAAGATGAACGTCGCTTCTCTGCGTTCATCGGAAAATCAAAACACGAGTGCCGAGTGTAAATTGGCAAAGGTATAAAAATCATATATTCTATTTAAAATGCAGGACAGCATACGTAATTGTCTGTATGCACTGATGATTATAGGTTGCTCTTATGACCATCTCCTTATGGTTCATGGCATGGACACCGTATTTAGTCATCAATTACTCTGGCATGTTCAATCTCGTGAAGATCAGTCCACTTTTCACCATCTGGGGTTCTCTGTTCGCCAAAGCCAATGCAGTTTACAATCCAATCGTTTATGGAATTAGGTATGTACAGGTGAACTTACAGATTGAGCCACATACTCTAAAATAGATAATGTGAACAATATATTATACATATATGTTATAATTCTTTTCATTCGTTTTTAGCCATCCGAAGTATCGAGCTGCATTGTTTGAGAAATTCCCATCGTTGGCGTGCGCCTCTTCACCAGCACCCACAGACGCGACTTCAACCACCACCACCGTAGCGGACGGCGAAAAAGCAAACGCATAAAACAGCTTATAGAGACCATCGCTTTCAGGACCACACGCGGTCATAATCGATCAGGAACTAAATGAGGAGTATAGATTACCTGATTAAATAAAGATGTTAAGTTTAATTACAGACACGATTTGTAAATATAAGCATCGATTATCGTGTACAGAGTCCTTTTCTTTTCTATCGGTGATGAAAATTGAGATGATAAAAGGGGAACAATCAAATGTCTAATATATGGAATCGCTCGATTACGCGATATTAAATCAACAAATATTCGAATCCGCCTATGATTGAATGTATGATTCCTATTTCACCACAATGCGAGTCATTTAACATCAATTCATAGGTAAGATTTTGATTTTTGTACATTTTATTGCGTATACATGGTCACTTTGGTATAGCAGGGTATCTAAGTACCAACAGCTCTGTGTTTACTGGATTTAGTAAGCATATCCTATTGTAAAGCGTCGTATCTGTACCTTAATTTTATAAAAGCAAATAAATCCTGCAAGTGACGATAACAGTGTGTTTGCTTTGATCATTACCAGGTGATCAACTTTCTCTTAAATAAACATTCATTCTTAAGAGATTGAATTATAAAAGACCCTTATATTTACAATTAAACATTAAGCTTTCAGTGTTTTAAGACTTTCCATCCGGTTCTGCAGCTTTATCCCCACCGGATGCAGCAACTTGATCCTCGGTCGAACCGCACACCAAAAACGGTAGCTTTTCCTTCAGTGCTGCTCTATATTTTGGATGACTGTGTAATACAGAATAAATTGTTAATATTGTTTGATTAATAACAATGTTAATTTACTCGCAGAATACGTACCTGATTCCATACACAATCGGATTATATATTGCATTTGCTTTTGCGAACAAAGAACCCCATATAGTGAACAAGGGTGTGATCAGAGAACGATTGAATATGCCAATATAATTGATTACAAGATATGGAGTCCATGCCATAAACCACAACGATATTGTTGTTAGTGCTACCTAATGTGAACAGAATTTCCTTTTTACAATAATCAAATCTTAACATTATTATCACTGACATTATAGATCAATACCTTTGCTAATTTTGCTTCAGCACTGGCACCTTGATTTTCGCCTGATCGTAAAGAGGCGACATTCATTTTTTTAGCCTGTTCTCTCATTGCTTTTTCATGTGCAGCGACCGTCTTTTAAACAAAAATACACAGTAATATAATAAAATTGAACCCTTTTAATTACAATAACTTTAAAATACTTACAGACACGATGAAATAATAACTATAAATAATAGTAAACAATGGAGTGTAATAAACGAAAACAGAATAAACTAATATGTAAGATTTGGATCCCCAATCTTCGGTAAGGTAGTCTGTTCCACATGCTGTCATGTTACCCTCAGGAACGTACCTAGTTGAGTCGCGATGTTATTAATCATTTACGTAAAATACAATATACTCTGATGTTTAAAATGTTACCTGTTCCATCCTACTAAAGGTAAAATAGTCCACAATAAACCAAACAACCAGATACCTAAGATCTGAAGTATAGCTCTGTTAATGGTAAGCGGTGTTCCAGACATACCCTAAAAATGTTTCAAAACATTAGTTTGATCCTGAACAATTAGTGTTTAAATCTATATGTACACATGTACCTTCACTATAACATTATATCTATCTAAAGCAATGGCTGTCATTGTCCATATAGAAGCACAACCACATAAAGAGCCAACCATTGCATAAATATCACACATTAATGGTCCTGAATGAAAATGTTTACAATTGAAAATACTTCAGATTTATATTAATAAATATAGATTTATTGTTTCTTACCAAGAACCCATGTTTCATAGAAACAACAAATTACCATGGGAGGACACATGAAGCCCATCATTACAAAATCAGAAAAGGCCAGATTTACTACAAGAAGGTTACTTGGTGTTCTTAAGGATGGTGTTAGTAGAAAAACGTAAACTACCACACCGTTTCCACACCATCCCATAATTCCTAATACAATCATAACCAGGCCTAAGATTTTATGCCATAATGGATCCAATGGAGGAAAGCGATACCTATATTGTAGAATGTAATGAAACAAGATCAGTATACATACATGAAATAAGATATTTATTATAAACAATAAATATAATAGTTACCAATATGTATCAATTAAATGTAACATTTCTTCAGGTACTTTGGTAACAACTGTTTGATTATTAAAACGCATCCATTGTCTTGCAAATTTTGGTCCTATAGTAGTTGTTAAGACAGAAAATTCTGAAGGATTAGCTTCATTATGAAAGAAGGTCGTCACGTTAAAAGTGTTTAATGAAATTAATTGAGTTTCCATTTTATGAAAATATATATTAAAAGGTAAGAAAAAATTCATTAACACTTATTAACACTGCATTAACACAAATTCAAAAAGGATTTATATAACACTGATATAAATTTGCATAGTCCATTCCTTTCTTGCATTCAGCTGTTTGTATTTTATAACTGGAGTTATGAGCACTGCATGCTCTTTTTATATATTCTGTAGGGTAAGATCTAATAAAATCATCCAATAAGATATTCAAATGAATCTATATATAGTTCTATTAAATGCATTTATATTACTTTTATAAGTATTAGTATGAAATGACATATGAAATGTACTGTCAGCTGGAATTTAGACTAATCTACTCAAAGTGAAACTTTACATATGCTTTTATGTTCAAGTTTAGACAATTAATTTAATTTTAAGTAACACATAATATTTCATTATTTTTTAAAATTAAAAATTGCTTTTGGAATTGTACTTAATTTATTATATGGAATATAATTGTACAATAATACTATCATTTTATTACTCTTGAAAGTCTACGAATGTGTTGACTGCGACCCTCATGGAGAGCCTCTTCTAACTCCTGTGTTATGTGTAATAAATTAACAGGATCTGTTTGAAGTAAAACATGTTCAATACTTTCATCTTTATCTGAATTTTTGATAGAGAAATCTAAAGTAATTAGAGGAGCAACTTGTTTTAATAGTGATCTTGATGCAATCTATAAAAAACAAACATTATATCTAACATAGATATAATATTATAATAATAGATAAGTCAAAGCATATATTAAAATATTATAAAACCTGAACTTCAAATCTCCATTCCATATCATGATATTCTGGTAACTTAAATCCAATACTTGTAAGCGTATTCAATATTTCATCTTTCTTAACATTGTATAATTTGTTTAATATAATTTCTTGTTCTTCTGAAAAACCTAGAGATATTATAGAATCTCTAAAGTCCTCAGAACTTAACTGCAAAAATATTTAAATGTTATTTATATTGCATAATACAGATCAATATAGTTTTTATTACCTTGTATTTACAACTCTCTAATAATAAGTTGACAAGTCCTTCGACTGAATTTTTAATTACATTTGTCTCAACTTCAAGTTTTTCTATAGATAAATTGAATGTCAAAATATTCTTGTTTTTATATAACATTTTATATAAAAATACTTTTACTTACGAGCAGCTGCATTATACAATTTAATATTTGGTCCTTTTTGTAGGTAATCTAGAGCCAATTTGCAAAAATCCTGTAAAACTAAAGCAAATAGATTAATATTATTTTATATAAAAATTTTGGTAATAAAGGAAATAAAATATACACACCTTGTGGTGTATGTTCTATAAGAAGCAATACATGTTTTTTATGGTCTGGCTTTAGAGTCAACATTATTTTCTTGCAATAAAAAGGGTACAATAATTAATTATTTTGCATTTTACGTGAGAATAAAAAATTTCTTGATTCATGGAGGTGACAGATAAACTACCATATTTATGGCGTGTACTTACACACACGTACAAACGCGTTTACTCATACAGGTAGTCGTCGATAAGTATGATTTCTTCTATAAAATTGATCAAATCTCAGATCTTAAGATTTTAAAGGGATCATATTTACCGACAATTACTAACAGACACCTGGATACTTAGCCGAAATCATAACCTTTTTAAAAAGAATAATTTTTTGGAAGAGAAACAGCGAATTTGGCCATTTTTGATCTACTAATTTGCTAATTGATTAAGTTAAATTATTTAAATCGTTAAAAAAATGTGTAATGTAAACATAATTAGGTTAAAGAATTACAATTTTAATATGAACTTGATCTTATAATTAAAATTAGTATTTATTGTACTTAATATCATTTACAGTCACCAAATTAAATAAAAATTAAATAGAAACTTTGAATGAACTTTATTAATAAATGTAATAAAACATGAGGATAAAAAGATATTTAAGGTTACATGATTTTTATTACAGAAAATTAGAGTCCTTTGTTATTGATATAACAAAGTGCCAACATTGTTACCCCTTTATATTTTATTTGTCAAATTATGCCTTTGGTTGAGAAAGTGATGCTTTTATTTGAGCTTGCTGAAACATCTGTTGATATTTTTCTAATGTTTCACGATGTGTATCTTGCTTTTTATCCAAAGTAGTTATTAATTCTTCTACTCTTTTCCTAAATTTATATAATTAATAAGAATTATTGAACTTCTTGTAAACACGACTTATGTATCTAATAGCTTACAATTCAGAGGAGATATATTCCATGCGCTTAGCAACATTATGCTTTGCTTCTTCTAAGTCCTGTTTAATGAGAACCGGTCCTATTAGTTTAAAAACATCAGCTTCTGGTTTCAAAAGGTCCAATTCTTTCTTAACCGCAATATTCTCATTTAACTGTCCATCCAATTGTTGTCTTTGACTCAATGCTTTGTGGTAATCTGATACAAACAGAATCTGTATATAATATGACATTAAATTAATTTTAATCACATAATATACTTTAAGGAACATATTCTATATACACGAACAAGTAAAATACCTTTTTGAACTTGTTTATATTTGTCTATTTCTGTTTTTAGATTTTTTTGGATTTCCTCTGTCATGTTTGTCTAAAAAAGGAAATTATCATAGGTTATAAAATATATAATGCAGTTATTCATTCAGTTCGTGGAAACTGAATGAATATTATTGCAAATATTGTATAAACGTATATAAGTTTTTAAAATAAAAAACATATACTATTTTATTATATCAACATACCATGTTTAAGAAATGTCTTTAGGTAACCTTTTTCTACAAATTCCACAGTAATTGTCTATTACTGAAGAAAAAGAAACTGGAAACCTTGTGTTCACGTATGTTCTTTAATTAAATTTATGTGTGTTTCATTAACCTAATTTATTCCAAACTCTTTCAAACATTCACTAACACGATCCTGACGTATCGTATTCCATGAGACCATATGTGTGTGAATCATGAGCGCAAAGTTGTTAAATTAAGAATGTAAAACAACTATATATCGATACATCGAAGAATGACTACTTAATTTTATCATTAAATCAACAGAAATCGACCGTAATTAAACGATTAAAAATCAAATTGAGTTATTTATTTAAAAAAATAAAAAGTTGTTGCAAGGAAAATTACAAATTACTAATAAATTGAAATTGTATTCACAAGCAATCGAATTGCGACTTATCGATTTGTTTAAAATCGATATTATGACTTGAAACCTGGAAATTTTAAATATTAGGTCAAACGTAACAATTATAGAAACCATTAAGCTATGAGATTTTTCGTGGAACTAATTTTATCTTTTTCTTATAAAATATTATCATTATCGTAGCTATCAATCGTAGCTATTTCTAGTACAGATATCTAATTACAATTAAATATGCACAGGCATATATATATATGCATATGTGAATCGTTAGAAACACATCACAATGGTGTTTCGAACGTAAATAACAAGAAAACCCTAAATTTTGAAAAAATGATCCATCAAAGTATTTGGGTAAAAGTTATAATTGCGATATCGCTCTTTTTACAACAAATTTATTTCTGCTGTACAGGTAAAGCATACACTTAAAAAGTATAAGTCACTACAGACTTTAACATAAATGATAATATAATCCCAGGTTCGGATAATTTGACTATTGAAGAAAATAATTTTATTACGGATATGATTCCATCATGCGTGTTTGGAGTTGAATCAGTATCATACTATTTATATACAAGGTAATGTAGAATAAAGTGTAATAATATTTAAAAAAATGAAATTAAGTATTCAAATAAACAAATTTGTAATGCAGAGATAAACCGTATGGAGAACAGGTTTATATAGATGACGAAAATATACCAATGCGTATTAATCAAAGAGTCGTATTTCTTGTACACGGTTTTATTTCTGAAGCTAACAATTCGAATTACTTCGAATTAGTCAAAGTTTGGCTAAAGAAGGTAAATCATTAAAATATTAGATAAAAAACTATTCAAATAATTTGTTTTTAATTATCAAACTTTGTTTTTAGGAAGATATAAATATTTTTTCAATGGATTGGTCGAACGGCGCTTGTAGCGATGGGTACAGCTTTACCGACTTGCTCGCTTACAGTAGCGCCGTTAAAAATGTTCAAGTCGTTAGCAAACATTTGACTAAGTATTTCTTATAACATTATACATTTACAACTACAAATAACCAAAATAGTTTAATAATAATTTAAATTATATAGTTTTACCATTAAATTGGTCGAAGAATATGGAATGAAGGTAAACGAAACTTTGATTGTGGGCCACAGTCTTGGTGCTCACGTAGCAGGATTCGCGGGAAAAGCTATTCAAGATACGCTGAATCAGAAATATAAGCAGATAATTGGTCTTGATCCTGCATCACCTAATTTCAAAAGCAAAGATTGCGCCAATAGACTTTGTAAATCGGACGCCACATTCGTTCAAATATTTCACACTTCGTATTTAGTAGGTATTTACGATGCGATTGGTGACAACGATTTTTATTTTAATGGCGGCACCGTACAACCTGGATGTAAGTAGATCGATTCAAATTTTTTTATTAAGAAAAATAAATGAATCACGTCTTCCTATCGCAGGTATATTTACCGTATGTTCGCATAGCAGAGCTGTAATATATCTAACAATGATTTTATCGAATTCTCCGTGTTTCATGGGAATTCCCTGGAAAATCGGATTTGAGTAAGTTAATTTAACTTCAACTTCTTCGTTCATTGTATAATTATATTTTTCTTGTCGTTTGTTACAGTAATACTTTTAATACAGAAGAATGTAATTCAAACATTTGCATATATCCTGGATTAAGTATATCTGAAGAAGCATTCACAGGAACGTATTATGTGAACACGACGAGTACAGAACCATTTTGTACTTTGTAAATTAACATTGTTATCACTATATTTTAAATATATTTCTTTATACAATTTTGAACTTTTTATTCGTTCAAATGGCTACTATCCTTTCCCATAACCGCCACAAGATGGCGATACAGCAGATAGTATAACAATTTTTATGTTCACAATCGTATCTATGTTAAATTATATTAATAACCTCTGTATAGTTGATAAACAATTTGTGAATATCGTTTTCATATAAATTAGAAAAATGGAAACAATATTAGAACAGCAACGACGTTACCACGAAGAAAGAGAAAGATTGATGGATGCAATGGTTAAAGAGATGCTTTATAAGAAACCAGGTCACAGAGAAAATATAAACTCGGAACATAGATTAAAAATGTTACTCGATCAGTATATGGACAGTACTTTACATTTACAAGATCTGTATGAAGATAAGGATGGACAAAGAAAAGAAGAGGTATATTAATAATTTTACAATTTACTTATAATTCTATAATGTACTCATAGAAACTATTTTGTGTAGGTACAAGCGCTTTCAGGACCAAATGAATTTTCGGAATTTTATTCTCGATTGAAATCCATAAAAGAGTTTTATCGAAGACATCCGAATGAAATAAGTATACCAATGTCTGTGGAATTTGAAGAACTAGCAAAAATGAGGGAAAATCCTACTGAGGAACTTTCAAATCTCGTTGAATTCACAGATGAAGAGGGTTATGGAAAGTATCTTGATCTTCACGAATGTTATGAGAAGTATATTAATCTTAAGGGAATAGAGAAAATAGATTACATCACATACTTGTCCACTTTTGATCATTTGTTTGATATTCCAAGGGAAAGAAAAAATGCTGAATATCAAAAATATGTGGAATCTTTGTTAGAATACTTGACTGATTATTTAAGTAGAGTTAGACCCTTGCTAGATATTAGTGGAGAATTAGAGGAAGCAAACAAAGAGTTTGAAACACAATGGGAAAATAGCACATTTCCAGGATGGCCAAAAGAGACTGGTAGTGCTTTAACTCATGTAGGAGCTCATTTAGAACTTTCTGCTTTCTCTTCATGGGAAGAACTTGCATCTCTTGGTTTGGATAGATTAAAGTCAGCTTTAATGGCTTTAGGTTTAAAGTGTGGCGGTACACTTGAAGAAAGAGCACAGAGACTTTTTAGTACAAAAGGAGAGGCATCATTAGATCCAAATTTGTTGGCCAAAAATAATAGAAACAGAAAATCTGGAAAGGGAAGAAATTCTGAGAAGCAAAAGGAAATAGCTCGTTTAGAAGCTCAGGTGTACAGACTTGCAGAATTGGTATCTTCCCAAAGGGTGGCTACAAAAGAGAATGTTCAAAGAAAACAAGCTAGAACAGAGGGTGAAAGAGGAGATTCCGATGCAGAAGCTAGTGCCAGTGAATCAGAGGAAGAAGATGATAATGAAGTTCCTTATAACCCTAAAAACCTTCCACTTGGTTGGGATGGTAAACCCATTCCATATTGGTTATACAAATTACATGGCCTAAATATTAGTTATAATTGTGAAATTTGTGGAAATTTCACATACAAAGGACCAAAAGCTTTCCAAAGACACTTTGCTGAATGGAGACATGCACACGGCATGCGTTGTCTTGGTATTCCAAATACTGCACACTTCGCTAACGTGACACAAATAGAAGACGCTTTAGCTTTATGGGAAAAGCTAAAAGCTCAAAAACAAGCAGAACGTTGGCAACCAGAACAAGAAGAAGAATTCGAAGATTCACTTGGAAATGTTGTTAATCGTAAAACGTACGAGGACTTGAAGAGACAAGGTCTTTTATAAAATGACCTGACATTGAATAATTCTTTATACATTATGTTTAATTACTAGGTATCTTTTGTAACCTATAAAATGTTACCGGCTGTATTACCTGTGTCGAAACAAAAACAGTAAATAAAAATGTTCATATGGATAATAAATAATGATGTAATAAACAAAAATATATGCATTTATTTATATTAATATAATTTTATACTTGTACAGAATTGAAATAATTTAATTTTGTACACCCTATATATAATTTATTCATTCAATAAATGTAAACATACAAAATTCAAATTTTGTAAAAATTTATAATATTGTGATCAAATTAAAACTCCAGAAATATATTTGAAATATTTAATATTACATAATATTAATCGTCTTTGTTATAACGTGGAATATGATAAAGTTATCTCAGTCGATAAAGTAGAAGGATTCAAAGGAGTGACAAACTTTTCACCTTTTATTTTAATGATACGTAAATTTCTTGATATACTAAAGTTATAAGGATATTTATAAGAACAAAATATCTTATGTAGTGCTGTTAAAAGGCAGATTTTAAATAAAATAATTTTTACCGACTTTCATTTTGTACCCCTATCGCCATCTGCGAACGAAGTGCTGAAACCGATCAACAATTATCGACTGAGAAACTCGAAACATCGTTTCAGATGGCGGGCTTTTTAAAGTCAGAAATGTACCATTTTGATATTTCTCAATTAAATTCCTTAGAAAGATTTATTTATTAAAGTTCTGCTTTATTTATGAGACTAGAAAAACTAGTATATAATTTTGTATTGTTTAAATAAACGAGAAACCTACATTTATATCCTTTTTCATTATTGTATGTTTTAAAGTTGCATAATAAACGGTTCAAAGTCAATAACATGGATGTCGTTTCAATTTTATCATTTTTAATGCTTTCAAGACGATTATTGCTGTGATTCATTTCAGGCACCTGTCATAATCTGTTACTGATTATGTAAATTACCGTTTATTTTTCATTCTGTCCATGTGTTCACATTTATGTCTTCTATTCTCGTCATTTGTTTAACCAATATAAGGCCTTAAATTCTGGCGGGCGTATTTAGCATAGAATAAAGGAGCGACACCAGAGCTGTATCTGGTTGTGGGCGCGAGTTAAAAATCAGCTTCACGCTCTCAAGAGGTGAGCTTGGGGGCCTGGTATATACCTATCATATTATCTCATAATTTCTCCCGTAAAGGCAATTTTTGCGACTTCGGAAAAGAAGTACTTGTATTGTAACCGATTTTTTTACCAATTACGATTGCATTAACAACAGAATTAATGTAAATGTAATTTAACGACGATCATACTAATTGGGAGAACGTATAATTCTAAATGTAACTTGTCATTGTGTTACGCTGGGCACTATCGAAAGCACGATGTTTCGTCGATGCGATTAAAACCACGTGCTTTGAGAAACCGATCGTTTTTATGAAAAATGGCTCAACTGTAAGAATTTCGCTCGAACAAAATTGTTATTAATTGTATTAAGTATTTTAACGGCTTTTCTTTTTGTAGATGGAGCAATCACGCTAAATAACTGAATACTTGAGAGAACATCGGTCAAGGAACAAAGATCTTTTCCCGTTACCACAGAAAAAGGCATGCTGAAGGAAAATGACGGAATTTGTAGATGGTTGGGTATTTGGGCACACTCTGGGAGAAGGTGCTTACGGCGAGTATGTATAAATATTTCTACTGAATGTAATCCTAATCAATACAAATATTAAAAGCTTTTAAGTGAGTTATAAAATATTTTTTTTTGTAATATTCTCACACCTCATTAGATATAAGTTTCATTTAATTTATTGCATTATTGCATTATGTATAGTTCTGATTTATTTGATATTTTAAAAAAGAATTTTATGAACTTACTTTAATAAATAAATTTGATTTCATTTTTTTTCAGAGTAAAACTAGTTATAAATAAGTCTACAGGTGAGGCTGTTGCTATGAAAATGATAGATTTAATGAAGCATTCAGATGCTAGACAAACGGTTAAAAAAGAAACTACCATTCACCGTATGCTCTCTAATCCCAATATTATACAGTATTTTGGAAAACGTAGTGAACCCAATATGGAATATATTTTTTTAGAATATGCTTCAGGAGGAGAACTTTTTGATAGAATTGGTAAAATTTGTTACTAATCTTTTAAACAAGGATTCAGAAATCATGTTATTAATAAAAAAAATCTGTTTAACTTAAAATAGAACCAGATGTTGGCATGCCAGCATGGGAAGCACAAAAGTATTTTAAACAGTTAATATCTGCAGTAGAATATCTTCATAGTAAAGGTGTTGCACACAGAGATCTGAAGCCAGAAAACTTGCTACTAGATGAAAATGATAATTTAAAAGTTTCTGATTTTGGTTTGGCAACAATATATCGTTTACAAGGCAAAGAACGCTGTTTGGAGAAAAGATGTGGAACATTACCTTATGTTGCCCCAGAAGTATTGTTACGTCCTTATCATGCTGAACCTGCTGATATATGGTCTTGTGGCATAATTCTTGTGGCTTTGCTGGCTGGAGGTAACCAATTTTGATAAAAAGACATTCACTTATACCTCAGATACTGGGTCATGAAAATTGTAAAACTTTTGTATATAACTTCTATTTCAGTGTTAAAGTGGAGTAGTTCTAATGTAAAAATTAAGAAGAAAGTTTATAATATTCAACTTTTCAAATGTAGTTGTAAATGCATAAATTACTGATAAATTATATAAATTACTGAAAATAGTCAGTGGTAACTGTATTTGCAAAATACAGATTCTTGTGGTCTTTAGTCTGATGATTTAGGTCTAATACATAGCCTACATTTCTTAGTTTTTAACTGGTCGATGTCTAAACTATAGAACTGCCTTGGGATCAGTCCTTGGCAGAGTGTCCAGAATATATGGCATGGAGAGATGGAAAATACATGTCTCTAACACCATGGAAAAAGTTGGATAATTCTTCATTGTCTCTGATTAAAAATATTCTTATGCATTCACCATCAGCCAGATGTACCATAAAGGACATTAAACAACATAGATGGTTCATCAAGAAGTTCCAAAGAGGTATATATCATTTCTTGCATATAAAATATTATATTCTTTATTACAATAGCACAGAAACAAATTCCAGTGGATAAAATTAAACAAGTATTTACTTGGTCAGGTACTGAGTGACTCTGAGTACATATAATAAATTACTCAAAGCAACTTGGTATCTAACTGAGTGGATATTAAAAACAACAAGCTTTTAAGGTACTTATAAATATGTTGCAAACCTTATTTTTATTTGAAATTATTACATACTAATTTATAACAGTTATAGTTATTCTTTTATATTGTCAAAGCTTTTGCCTTTACTTTGGTAATACAGCTCTATGATTTTAATTAAGGATCATAAAGCTAGATTACCAAAGCAAAGAGCACTGGCATATGCAGCTACAATATTATAAATGTTAATTAATTATAAATAAATGTAAAATATGATAATTTTGAAGTAAAATTTAAAATATGTTTCCATCATAGCTGGAACCTTGGAAGGATATATTAGACCTGATGAAACTGATTCAAGACAAGCGTTAGAAGACGAAAACTTAACGAGGTTCTGTTTATCACAACCTGAATTACTTACAACAGAAAATTCAAATGCTGTACAAATTAACTTGGAAGAGCGACCAGGATTTTCATTCTCACAACCTGCCCATATTGAAGATCTGTTATTGTGCACCCAAGTACAAGCTAAATTTACACAAGCAAGTCAGGTTAGTGAAACTTTTTACATAATTGCTTATAAATTTTAAGATTATTCAATTTATTAATAATTTAATTTTATACCTGCAGCAAAATACTTTCCAACGATTGGTGCGGCGTATGACAAGATTTTTCGTTAATACGGAATTAAAAACAACTATAAAAAGATTAGTAAATTGTTTAAAAAATGAAAGTTATACCTATCGTATTAATAATTTTGGCACAGTAAGTTGAAAAATGATTACTTCGGTTTGCATATTTATTATAAGTTGATAGTAACAAATAACAAATTATAATTATCTTTATAGATCACCATATCAACTATGGATAGAAGAAAAATGCCTTTGGTTTTCAAAGCAAATATCGTTGAAATGGATGGAAAGATATTGGTCGACTTCCGTTTGTCTAAAGGCTGTGGTCTAGAATTTAAACGAAAATTTGTAAAAATTAAATCATTATTAGAAGATATTATATTAAAGGGTCCTGTTACATGGCCAATTGCTGTTGCAACAGAATGCATGCCCTAATCATGATGTATACAAATGAATTTGGAATAAATTTTTTATATTCTTTTATAAAAAATAATCTGTATGTTTTGTTTTCCTCAATGTATAATTGTAAAATTTTATCAATGAACAAGTAAAGTTGATGACTAATATGTTCTGTCCATTTTCTGTTGATGATAGTACCTTTGAGCCACGAGTACACGTACGTATGAACATATAGTTCCCAGTGTAATATAACTGAATATGTTACACAAATTGTCGCAGAATAATCGTCGTTTTAATTCCAAGAGGTACTCGATGAGATTCTACGTTAACCATACCTTAACCTCAACTTTCAACCATCGGTTATCAAAATGTTGACGACTTTACAATTTATCTCATTTATAATTACTAGTTTATTAGTATTTATGTTTTCTAATTATCTTAGTTTCACATATTTATTCGATAGTTACAAACATTGGTTTTATAACGATATTAATGACTTCGAGGTGTACGATTATATTGTTGGTAAGTTGTATATGTGCTTTTATGTTTTATATTAAAAATTTTTAATATTATAAAAATAAAAATATAATTTTGCATGCAGTTGGAGCTGGCAGTGCAGGTGCAACAATATCTGCAAGGTTAGCAGAGTATGGATTCAAAGTATTGTTGCTTGAAGCTGGAGGTTCTGCACCACCCTTTATAGATATCCCACTTTTAGCTCCTTTGATTCAGAATACTCCTTATGACTGGAAATACACCACTGTACCTCAAGATAACGCTTGCAAAAGTTTAACAAATAATGTACTATCAGCTGTAATATCATTTAATTATATTTTTCATTGAGAACTTATTTGTAGAAAAGTATCTGGCCAATGGGTAAAGTTCTTGGTGGAACCAGTCAGTTAAATTATATGCTTTATGTACGTGGTCATCCTTTAGATTATGATGAATGGTTTCCGGATTTTATTGGTAATATTCAGGATTTATTATTATCTTCCAATCTCATTGATATCACAAGCTGAAAATGTTTGTAGAACCTACTACAGAAAATGGTGGGCCAATGCATATAAGTGATTTACAATGGAACACAAATCTTGCCAATATAATTTTAGAAGGGTTGAAAGAATTGCATCAAGATATAGGCAACATTAACAATAATTTAAAAAATGGTAATTATATAACATGTAAGTAAACATTGTAACTTGATGGTACTATTGATTTAGGTTTCATGAAAGCACAGTTATCCACAAAAAATGGAAAACGATGGAGTACAGATGAATTATTGTATAAAAATTCTAAAGATAAATTATTTATTATTACTCATGCCCACGTTGAAAAGGTATGTTTTGTAAGAATGTTGCTTATTAGATTAAATCTATTATAAAACCACTATCTTGTTAAAGGTATTATTGGAATCAAATAGAACAGTAGGAGTACAATTTACTACATTAAATAAGACATTTAGAGCAATTACAAATCATGGTGTCATTCTTAGTGCTGGTGCAATTGGTACTCCAAAAATATTAATGTTATCTGGCATTGGACCAAAAGATCATTTGGAAAATTTGAATGTAAATTTTGTTTCTCAGCATTGATTATGAACATTTATTTTAATATTTTTTATAACAATATATTGCATATTTTAGATAAATGTAATAAATGATTTACCTGTTGGCCAAAATTTAGTAGATCATATACTTACTGGAATTGATTTAGTTGTGCTCAATGCAAGCATAAATTTCAACATGTTTGATGCTTTGGATCCTACATCAGCAGTATCTTATTTTTTGTTTGGAAAAGGTAAACCTTCCTTGTTAATTATTACAATACATTTCTTGTTTACTTATCTGTATAATTTATTTAAATAAATAATAATATTTTACATAATTTAGGTCCTTGGACATTTACAGGAGTTGAAATATTAGGAACATTTCATAGTTCTTTTGTAGAAAATAAATCAAGTGTACCAGATTTGCAGATAATGGTGATGCCATTTGGTCTATCAAAAGACAATGGTATCGTTTTAAGGAGGACTATGGGAATTTCTGATAAGGTATGTACAAACCAATAATCGACAATTAATATATTTAAATACTAATCTTATATGCTTTGTTCTATAGGTTTATAATGAATATTTTGCACCTATTTCGAACAAAAACACAATAACAATTGCTCCCGTTTTGTTACATCCGAAGAGTAAAGGAGAAGTTAAATTAAGTAGCAACAACCCTTCGGATCCGCCTTTAATAAATCCGAAATATTTATCAAATAAAGACGACATTGCGATTCTCATAGCTGGTAGTATTACGAAAGTTTTATATAATTACATAAATTGTGATATATTTACATCGAAATCGTATATACATTAATTTTTATAGGATTGCAATTTGTGAAGAAACTTGTTAACACAGATGCCATGAAAAATATTGGTGCATCCATTTATGAAAGACATTTTCCCGGTTGTGAAAATGAAATATTTGATAGTACAAAGTATTGGGAATGTTATATACAACACTTAACTTTAACTTCATATCATCCTGCCAGTACATGTCGTATGGGGGATGTCGTCGATCAAACATATAGGTAATGAAACAATTTTAAACATAAAATAGTTGTGCTACTTTTATAAATATATAAAATAATTCTTATAGAGTTTATGGTACAAAAAATTTGTATGTAGTTGATGCATCCATACTTCCTGTTTTACCAAGTGGTAATATTAATGCTGCAATTATAATGCTTGCCGAAAAAGCCGCACGCGTAATCAAACAGAACACAAAAAGTGATACAGACAAGAAGTGTCATAAACCACGTAATTATTACTACATAACTGATAGTTAACATATATGAAAAAGACAAATTTCTCCTATTAGACATTAATTCTAATTTAATATTATTTCTGTATATGAACTATAAAAAGAAAGAAAGAATGCCAATTTTATTACATCTCACTTAAAATTAAAATAATAATGTTACAAATTCCTTTTATAAATTGTTTAGAAATTTATCAAGATATCATAAAATATAGAATTGTGTAAATATAATAATTTTTTACATAAAACTTTGTAGATAATTGAATTGCATAAATGCATATTAATTAATTTAAACAATTAATCAATATATATTGTTACAAACATGAACTTAAACATTTGTAACAATAAAATTTATTGATAGATCTCTATTTATTTTTATATTTGTGAGAGTATTAACGATAATTACGTCTATTACTTTTATAATCACGTCTAGAATAATTATTTGACCTGTGAGTACGGCGATTATTTTTAGATCTGTAATCTGTATAATGATTATCATTTTGAGTTTCTGTCCTATGATAGGGATGTGCCCGGCGTGACTTTCTATCATCTTTATAAAAATGATTATCTATCTTTTTAGTGTGTGAATCTGTACTTGGTGGCATGTCCATTTTAAATGTACTTAGCTGTATCTGATACCTATTACTTCCTAACATTTGCTCACTTAGCTGAAGCAAATGATTAATATTCATAGACGGATCCGGCATATTTGTTATCTGTGGTGATTCTGTATTTTTCTTGAGACTCATAATAAGGGGACGATTGAATAGTATTGTACCATCAAATAAATTTAGAGCATATGATACAGAATTAATGTGTTTATAGATTACAAATCCATAAGGTCTTTTTCTGCCATCGCGATCTTTAGGAATAGTAACTCTTTGTACGGGACCACCCTATAACATTGCAGAAAATATTTTTGTAAAAAAAATATACTAAAATCTTCAAATAAGTTTTACAAACATTCCAATACATTCATTCTTACAATAGGATGAAACATCTAATTAAACAAATTTTGAAGTAATAAATACGACTGAAAGATTTTTAACCTCAAATGTTCAAAAAGTTTAAGTACAATTATATGAATTCAGTATAATGTACAATATAAGTATATACATACATATGTTCTAACTCATTTAGAAATGATTATTTATTAATACAGATAACAACTTAATTGGATGTAAGTATAAAACATTTATTCAGATATTTGTTTACATATGTATGTAATATACAAACCTGTAAGAATAATTCATACAGAATTTCTTCTGTTACTTTCTCACTTAAATTCCCACACCAAACAGTACGAATATCCTCATCCATGATAATGAAACTCAATCAAAAAGAGAATATTCGGTATTTATAAAAATATTTTCAATAAAAATCGAACTGTATATGACGCAAAAACATTGATATACATAACCCGTTGACGTATAATTGGATATGATATAGGTTGTACGTGTTTTGATTCTTCAAATTCACCATCTTTGAGAATAAACTAGCTTCGCCACCTATCTAGAGGTGCTGATACTAACATTTCTGCTGCTCTGATTGCTCCTCTTCTCGCCTTAGACTGTTCTAGTCAAAAAATTGACTAATGCAAGTAGTTAATCATGATTTACATGTTGTTAATTAAGCAGTTTATATTTTTTCAGTTGGACAATATCTCATATAGCATTTGATTGAATATTTTTAAAAATATACCTTCAAAAATGTGTTAGGTTAAGGATAATAAAAGAGTGACAACTTAAAGTTCACAAAATTTCTTTATAACTATTCATTGATATTTTACTTAGAAAGTTATTGGTATAACGATTCGTGTTTTTGTTAATAAATAACTTTATTTACACTCTGTTGGTCAACTTTAATATGAAGTAAGATAGAATCTGTTTCTAAACTTTTTGTTAAATTAAAATAAAAACATTCATTATTCTATCAATGCACTTTGAACATCAAACATACACTTAGTCAGGTATCAGTAGTGTATTAAAGTATTTTAATGCATTTACTGCAGAAGAAACTACTAGATTGTAAACAGGATGAATTATTTCCACCAAATTTATATTAGGTGGTCCAATGATTAATTGCCTTGGAGAATTTTGGGCAACCGACAGTCCACTAAGTCCATAGCACGTATGATATATATCCCGAATTCTGAAATAAATAAATAAAATTTATCAAATTATTTGTATCACTATGCAATATAATATTTCATACTTCTCAGGTTTATCCAATAGACCACCGTGGGGATGTTGACAGCAAATTAATAAATACTCTTGTAAGGCCTCTTGATTGAACAACCAGTAATCAGAATTAAATGTCTTTTCCTCTTTTGTTAAAATTGCATGAATCAGTGGGAAAGCTCCACCTTGCCAAAATGAATAGCAGCCATCCACTAATTTATTAGTTCGTCCTTCGAACCCACCTTCCAAACGCATTTGTTTGTTTACTATCCATCTCTGAAAGTAATACAAATGAACATATATAAAGTAAACCTTTTTAATGCATGTTGCATACAACATATGATATGAAACATACCAATAATGATTTTGAAGAACAGAAGTGAGTTTTTCCAAGAAGCACAAGTGCTGCTAATGCACAGAATGTGTAACCTCCATGGGCTTCCATACCAGGACAACCTCCAAAACCACCTTCCCAAGTTTGACACTTTGCTATCCAATTTTCAGTTCCTTTAAATATTTCAGAAGTGTACACATTTGTTAATTTTGCTACAGCAAGTGCACAATACACTCCCCGTAAGTCCACTTCTCCATCTACATGCATGCTAAATGATCCATCTTCTCCACGTAAAGATGATAAAAAATGTTTAAGTCCTTTCCTAAAATTGGAATGTACATAATATCGATATAAGCAATCTTTCAATTTTAACATTAACCAATTTTAATTTTAATGGTTATATATGTTTCTGTTATAAATATACCTATCAATTGCTTGATATGCTGAAGAAGTACCAATAATACATAAAGCATTTATTGCTGCATACGTAGGAGCTAAATGAGGATGTTGTCCTGGACCTCCTCCAAATCCTCCTTCAGGTGTTTGACACTTGGTTAAGAAGCCAATAATTTTAGAAGATTCATCGGGATCTAAACGTTCTCCCAAAATTTGAAGGGAATGTAAAATCCAATAACATAGCCATGGTCTACTACAATCTAAACACTAAAAGATAGACAGTATATGTATATGAAAAAAAAATTTGAAATATATAATTCTAATAAGAAGAAAAATTGATTATTATACCTCGTATTCTTCATTAAGATGAATCAAAGATTTTTTTAATAATCCAATATGTTTTTGTCTTGTTAAAATTGGTTCATTGTTTAATTTGTACAACTTAAGTACATCATTTTCTACACGATTCTATAAACGAAATATTTGAAAATATTAAGAGAAAGGAAAATAATAAGTTTGTATAGGTTACTTACCTTTGTAAATATTAAAAACATACCTGTTTGAGCGATGTTGCGGTTGGATGATTTTCTTCATCCTGTTTTTGTTCTAGTATTTTGGCATAACTTCTAACGTGTGGCTCTTCGAGTTCATTATACATTGAATTCCACATAATCTGTAGAACATACGATTTGTTATGTTAACAACTGAAAGAAATAAACTTAGTGCGGTATATACTAAAAAAACACGAATTATACTATGCGGGATCTTAAGTAGGAAAACGACAAAAGAAACAGGCTCTTTTGTCACCTCTTTATACGGTAAAATTCCGCTTCATGGCGAAAGCTTGTATTTTAAATTAAATTTTATAGCGTTACTACATATGATCATATCACATTTAATATTATTGTGCATATAATAATTACTTGAAGGTTATGAGGAGTCTTCTTGATATTAATTATATAAAACTTGCATCGGGTATAGAAATGATTAAAATACGAGGGGAAAACGTTAGTTATTTAACTCGTCGTGCGATGGTGCGTTTCGACTCTAGTTGCGTTAATCTTTCTTGGATGATTGTATCGTTTGTGAATTTACTTTCAGAAAACAGAACAAAGTTCCAAAAATATTATTACGAGAAAATAATTATGAGCTAAATAATTATCTTCTAGGATGAAGTGTTAATAAATATTATGATCTAACAATGAAGATTATGGTGGAGGATAATTTTGTGATGAAAAACTTTAGACTTTATACGTTTTATGGTGAAAAGACTTGTTTTTGTTGGAACGAGGATCAGATCGTGATATTCTCATATAAGAACGATAATAAAACGCCGATTGAAATTTTGACTGCTCCAGCCCCAATAAAAAGTATACAATGTTACAGTGGTCGAATCTTTTTAATTTGCATTCCACAAGGTGTTTATAAACTTTCAAGAGATCTACAATTTGCCGTTTTAAGTAAAAGCGCAATTGGAATGGGCAGTGTATTCTATGAGGTACTGACACCAAGGAATAAATATCTGTATTTGGATGATAAACAACAAATGAAAAATAAGATACTATTCCAACTTTCTTCTGAGGAGAGTAGTTCAAATAAGATATGCGTTTATCCACTAAATGTGGCAAACATTGTAGGAGATTTTATGAACGCTTTAATAGGTAATGGTTCAAATGCAGAAAATTTATGCATAATTGGAGAGGACAAGAAACTTTTGACATTAATTAATAAAACTGTTAAAATAATATACAACAGTGTTTGTTCTATTATAGATATAATACCTATACAAAAAGATTCAAAAGTTGCAGGACTATGTCTTCTCTGTAATACTGATGTTATTGTTATAATGCATGCAAAAAATAATATGTTTGTTTTTGAAGACATTTATTTAGGAACAAAGATACAAACTATTTGTATTAGTTTTAGTCAGTTATTTAAAGACACAGTGTGGATTGTTTATTCAGATGAATCTAAATTATATTATGCGAAAAAAGAATTATTAACTGATAACATAAAACGTATGAAAGTTCAAGATAAAAGTTTTAATTGTCTACAATTTTATGATTCCAAAATGATTTTGGGTCTAACTGGAAATAAACAATTGGTAGAGTTTTCAATAGATTCTGTAGAGAGGGTATTGTCATCAGAAGATAACAATTTTATTGACCTTCATCTTGATATGTTAAAAAGTACAAAACTAATAATGGATCAAATTTATAAAGGAACTCAGGAGCTACATACTTTGAATGAGATACTCATAACCGAAGAGGATAAATTAAAAAGAATAAACTTATATTTTCATAAACAAAAGATACGATTTTACCCAAAAATATCAGTACAAAGAATAGCTAATCAATTGTTTTTATCTACAAATTTTCGCGACATATTGCCAAAAAATAGTTGGATCGTTTTAAATATGAAATTAGATTGTCAAAACATGTTTTATATGAAAAAAGTAATAGATCAGGAGTGTGTAATCGATATTCACATACCCGAAGAAAAGACAATAAATTTCTCTTGGCTTACAATAGATTTAATCGCTTTGAAAGATAAAAAATACCCTTGGTGCCTTATAAAAGATTACGTAATTAATTCTCGTTCCGAGAAAAACAAGAAAAAAAGAACGAGATCGGATAAGATTGATTTTATAAATTCCCAGATTACTATGCTTCAGGATTTTATACGAGAAGGAAATGTTGACATAAGAAAATTATCTGAAATGAAAAAACGTTTGAGGAAAGAAGTTAACGATCTGTAAAACACATCAAATACAAACATCAGAAACATGTAATTTAACGTGTAAACATTTTAATGATACAGTCTAATAATTAATGATATAATTAAAATACTTTATACAAATGTTTTTTATAAATATATTTTTTATAATTGGTCAAATTGTATTAGAAACAAATATTGTTCTTATTAAATATATAATAATGTACGTATATATAAAATTGTTGTATTATCTTTTAATTGATTTTTTACTGTTTAATTAGATAAAATTAAGAATAATTGTAAACAAAAGTTAATAATTTATGTTTATTCAATATACAGGGTGTCCCAGAACTCCTGTAGGAGCCGGAAATGGAGGGTAGCTGAGACTATTCTGAACAACAATTTCCTTTGCAAAAATATCGGATGGGGCTTCGTTTTTGAATTATTAAGCAAAAACACTGATCAATCAGAGCGCGTCTCGGGCGCGCGCTCAGTACCGTCAGTGTAGCGTCGAGCCTAGTCGCTCCGGGACAAGCGCCTCGGTAGAACAAGAAGCGTTAAGCACAAGTAATATTGGACATAAAAGTAAAAAACAAATGGTACAATGTTATGAGAGTAATCGTACTTTAGAATAAAGGGAATGACTGAATGGCTGGATATCCCAACAGAAGGAATAAGTAAAAATTGCAGAATATTTTTCGGTATTATAAATACAGTCCTGGGGTCATCTAATTTGAATAGTAGAAAGATAAAACATTGTATTATTATAAAATAATGAATTTAATATCGTTCAATCTTTATTTTACAATTTTTTTAAAGAGCAACTGAGGACGGTACATGGGGTGTTACCGACGAAATTAGCGAAACAGAAAATTGTGTTTTTTCAAAAACCAGGCCACTTTTCGGATAAACTAAAGTTATAGAGACATTTATAACAACAAAATATTTTATGTAACGGTGTTAAAAAGCCGATTTTTAATAAAATAATTTTTACCGACTTTTTATTTTTACCCCTGGCGCCACCTGCGAACAAAGTGCTGAAACTACTCAATAATTACCGACTGAGAATTCCGAAACATCGTTAAAAATGGCGGGCTTTTCAAAATGAGTAATGTACTATTTTGATATTTCTTAATTAAATTCCTTATAAAGGTTTATTAATTAAACTTCTGCTTTAATTATTAAACTAGAAGTACTGGTGTATAATTTCTGATTGTTTCAATAAGAGAAAAACCTACATTTATGTCTTTTTTTCATTAATATCACTTTTAAAGTTGTATAATACACGATTCAAAGCTATTAACATGGATATCGTTCTAATTTTATCATTTTCAATGCTTTCAGTACGATTGTGTACAGCATTTTATTAATTTAAGATGTTTTTTAAGCTGTAAAAAATTAATAACTTTGGGGAATACTCTGCTACTATTATAAGTGCTCAAAAATCACTTCTGTAGTTCTTAAATGAAGGTTTTTCGTTTATCTAAACTATCAGAAATTATACACGAGTTCTCCCAGTCTCATAATCAAGTAGGAATTGAATAAATAAACCTTTTTAAGGAATTTAATTAAGAAAATTTCAAAATGACACATTTCTCATTTAAAAAGCCCGCCATTTTTAACGATGTTTCGGATTTCTCAGTCGGTAATTGTTGATCAGTTTCAGCACTTTGTTCGGAGATGGCGCCAGGGGTAAAAAAAAATATAATTATTTAAATAATTGTAAAAATAATAAAAAATAGAGCTTGTACGGTGACAAATTGATACTTTTATGATAATATAAAGTTTCCCCTTCCTTTAGTTCAAATTTGGTGATCCTGGAACATCATTTAAGTATATAAATCGATATAAACCTGCGCTTGATTACGAGACTCGAAGACTACATTTCAGAGCCTTTATTTATTATTTTCTTGCTTTATCGCGATTGTTAACTAATTAGAAACGTTCATGGTACTAAAAAGCTGCATTTATTCAATAAACTACACGATTCATACATTCAGCTTTACAATAGTTATTGTATTATTTATAACTAACGTTTACAATTGTAATTTTGCGAGATTGCTGTGGAGGGAGTGGGACTTTTACTTATTCCTTCTGTTGGGATATCCAGCCATTCAGTCATTCCCTTTATTCTAAGGTACGATTACTCTCATAACATTCTACCATTTGTTTTTTACTTTTATGTCCAATATTACTTGTGTTTAACGCTTCCTGTTCTACCGAGGCGCTTGTCCCGGGGCAACTAGGCTCGACGCTACACTGACGGTACTGAGCGCGCGCCCGAGACGCGCTCTGATTAGTCTGTGTTTTTGCTAAATAATTCAAAAACGAAGCCCCATCCGATATTTTTGCAAAGGAAATTGTTGTTTAGAATAGTCTCAGCTACCCCCCATTTCCGGCTCCTACAGGAGTTCTGGGACTGGATTACTTTTTTCCCTTCTTTTCATACGCACGTACGCGCGTACGCACGCACGCACGCACGAACACACACACATTCGTACTTTTTTAAACTAAAAGTATAATATAGCTGTTAAATGTTAATTACCGCCAGCCAAGGGAATCGTGTGTCCATAGATAAAAAAAACAAGAACATAATCATTTGCCTTATTACAGAAACGTGATAAACCTATAGCATTGCGAACAAATATCTGTTCAACTATTCTTTTAAACAATTATAAACCAACTAAACATCATTATTATTATTTATTATTATTACTATTATTATTATTTCTATTAACTGTTGTTGTGATATAATATTATTCTTATTATTATTATTATTATTATTAATATTATTATTATCATCGACAACATCGTTATTGTAGTTGTAGTAGTAATAGTTGCTGTTGTTGTTGTTGTTGCTGTTGCTGTTGATATTATTATTTTTACTTTGTTCTTTTTTAGTAGTTTGAAGCAAAAGGGAATAAACGCATCGGCGATGAGATAAAAGACAAGATCGATGAAACGATGCCTTACATCGAAGTCGGTGACCAAAAATTCATTTCTCGCAATTCCGATGGTTTTGCTTGCAACATGTTCGAACCAATAGTCGATTTGCCGGTTGATTTATCATCGGTTCCCACGTAGGTCAGGTTCTGCGAAGATATGGATCGTTTTCGACTGAGGGCTTTGGCTGGTGGAACAGGAACGTCCGCGTTCGTTTCGTCTTCCTCCTCGATCTTGGCTGTCACGATCTCTCTCGATTGTCCCAATATGCTCGCCAAAATCGAACCTCCTTGATATTTCTCGCGATCGAGAAGGAACGAACCGGTAAAATATCGATTAGATGCTAGGCGACGACGGGCTTTCGGTGAACTGTTCGGGCTTTGAACGGGCGAGGCAAGCGGTGTAGCTGGCAAAGATTTGCTCCCTTTTTTCGGTTGACTTCCGGCCGATTCGGCCGTGAACGTTTCATGGAATTTATTAGACATCATCTGACTGGCTACAAGAACGATCGATTTTCCACAAAGCGCTGGTTCCCCATGAAATCCATCGTCTATCCCTTGAGATTTGTTTTTTATGTTTTCGCTTAACAAACTCCTCGAATGCTTGATCTCTTTATCTGAAAGTGAACGGAAAGTGAAACGTTATCGAGTAAACGGTTTTTTCCCACACCGATAACCGATACAATTCTTTTGCATATCTTTTGCTGCATATACCTTTGCTTATTATCGAAGTTGGTACAAATGGTTGACACGCTACAGGGTGCTTGCTGAAATCGATATCTTGCTTCTTCCTCGGATCGGATATGTTTCTTTCCCTCTCTTTCTCTCTCTCTCTTTCTTTTTCTTTTACTTTTTCCTTGGTCAGGCTGCTCGTCGTCGACGAAGCGACGGTTTGCCCGTTCAGAACCTCGTCGATAGGCCGAAATTCTTCTGAACCGGTCAGTCGAGTCTGCGTTTTTGGATATCGTATATAGAAAAAATTGTCGTCATGGGATGGTGGACTGAATGTGCTCTCGTCAAAATCGAATCTAGAAAACAAAACAAGAGAAAAAAAAACATCGATTAGGATAAAATCGACCGAAAATGCGCGCAGTTGACGATTATTCGCAGCTCGTTACGAAAGCAAAAAAAGAAGGAAAAAAGAGAAAAAGAAAAAAAAGGAAAAAGAACAAATTCTCGAATATACTATAAGTTGCACAACTTTCTGATGCACACTCGTTAACAGATTTCGCGAGGTTGCCACCTATTTTATTGTCCGTGGTATGATTGTATTTTCTACCGACACGTAATTCGGTGAACTTATAACTGGCAAACACACGTAGTGATGCTCGAATGCCAAGGACACGTTTCTTTACGTACGTGTTAAATCTCTATCAGGTCAAGGTAGAATACGACACGCGTCGTAAAGGAGCAGCTGCTGCTTACTGTCGGAGTCTGTCAGGTAAACCGACCAATCGTTAGATTAACTGACCGATCGATCGATCGACCAACCAACCGATATACTGAAAGGACTACGGCGAGAAACAGCGATACGAACAGTATGCGTTATATGCGTTATATGCGTTATATGCGTTATATGCGTTATATACGTTATATACGTTATATACGTTATATGCGTTATATGCTTTATATGCGTTATATGCGTTATAACGTTATACACTGCACCAGAAACGCGACGAGCGCATTCGTCAACAGAGTCGTATGTCTAAGAATAACGGGCACAATGCCCATGCCACGCGACCCGCTATTCGCCTTTGCCAAATTTCATCTATAAATACTTCATCCGTGTATCATATAAACATACACACGTACATGTACATGTACATGTATATGTGTATGTGTATGTATATGTAGAAATATATAGCTACGTATCTTGAATAAAAATAAGGTAACAAACGAACCAAGATACACAAATTACAAGAAAAACAACAAAGTTGAACGGAAAATAATGCTACGCTGAAATTTGCCAAGTCGAGAACTCCTGGTACAAATTGTAATTTCACCGATACAAGGTTCTAATATTGTAGAAAATACTCGACGAGGAACAACACACCTGTTGTCGGCTCTTCCTTTCATCCATTGTGGCAAAGATATTCCACCGCCGAGCAATCTATCTTGCTGTCTCGTCGAGCCCATTCTATCTTTCGGCAAACGTTTCTTTTTATATTCTTATATATCTATGTATTCTATCCTTATCAGATGATTATAGTTCACGATCCACTGTTCTTCTGTTTTTCTTCCTGCTACAACTAGATCGCACTTCCGGACATTACGTTCAAATATTATCAAGAAAATTATCCGAAAATCGTTGTTGCCTCTCTAAAAATCTATCAAACGAAGAAAAATCGTTTCCTAGGAGATCGACCTGTACATTCTTCGGCTGACCTGAAACAAGAACGAAACGATTGTATACGCATATATGCATTAATACATATGTATATATCTATGCATCTAATCAATTTCATCAACTTCCCAAACAATAGGTATTTATAGGGATCTTGTCCTTTTCTTTCAAGCGAACTTTCTATAATTAATTAACGATTAACTGATTGACTGATTGCACCCATTACACGGTTTACATTCTTTGTTTACCCAACTTTCTTTTTCCTTTTATTTTTTCCTTTTTTACTTTTCACTTTCCGTCGTCTCTGTCCACAACGGTACAATTAGATTACGTTCATCCGAACGAAACGAACCAATTTAATTTGCAATGATTGCGATATACGTATGTATGTACACGGATAACAAACAGCTTTTATAGCTTCTTATCGACAATAAATTTTTACTATGATGCTTACGAAATTCGATTCGATTCGTAGAAGTGTATAAAAATGAAAGGATGATCGAATAACAGGTAAACAACAAGAAACGTAGTATTACGAAATACACTCCTACTAGTCGTCAAATTATAATTTCATTTCGTATTACAAATGGCTTCGACAAAAAAATAACTAGGTATTTTTAGAGTTCTGTTAAATAAATCTTAATATACTTACATATTCCACACGCACACTCGCACTTGCAACGTATATACGCGCGATCATACATATTTATACGTTCTCTAAATTTCACAGTTATAACGTAAACAAAAACACTTGCCTCTTTAAAATGACAATACGTACATATATCGATTAATTATTTACTCACTCCATATTTATGATACGCCGAATACTTTCGTGCAATTAACACTCCCATTACTGCAATATTTCCGCAAGATCTTGGAAATGGTAATATTGTGACTCTGAAACGACACAACAACCTACCATTTACTATGGACGACACAAATTTCCAACTTATTATATTACGTCGCGTTGTGTCAGAGAAACGAACGGTTACTCTTTCACAGAATTTCCTTGCTTGTGAAAACATAAAAAGTAACTAGATCGAGATAGAGAAAATAAGAAAAAAACTATGCCAACACTAGTGTTATTATTTAATAAAAACTATTTGCGTTTAACACTTGCGTTTTTCATTCTTGCATTCGCTTTCAATATTTACATACGAAATAGCTACATTATCAAATATAATACCATTTTTTTACGAATACATGTTGCAAGTACTGTGAAAATAGTTTCATTGCGTCGACCAACCAATGAGAATGATTTAGTCAATTTTATTCTGTTCTGTTCTGTTCTCGGTTTTGAAATCAGTTTAGTGTGTTTTTATGTTTCCGGCGCTGGAAACAGACGGTCTTTCTTCCGGTGGAGACCACGAAGTAGAACCGTAGACGGTGAGTTCATTGGAATCAAAATCGATTTCAATCGAACTAAAATAAATAGTTTCAGCGTCACAAGTTTCTATGAAAACCGTGTTATCCATTTGTTAACGCACAAGTAAAAAGATTTACTTCCTTTTAGAGAACTACACTAGTCGTACACAGTTTTTATAACGCAAACTAACCTGGTTACTTACCGTATATATATTTACACGTTGAAAACCACGTGGTTTCGCAGATATTTAGTAAAATTCATAACGATTCCAATTAAGTCGATCGCAACTTGTATTGAACGATCATTTTTTACGTGCAGGTACTACTTTCCCAACAACGATGAAATTCAATCCGCTCGTCTCTTCGTCGCGCAGGAAAAACCGAAAGAGGCATTTTACGGCGCCTTCTCATATTCGCAGAAAGCTTATGTCAGCTCCACTTTCGAAAGAGCTTCGACAGAAATACAATGTTCGTTCTATGCCTATTCGAAAGGATGACGAAGTTCAGGTAATATGTCTCAACTTTATTGAATAATTTTATATATACATAGATTGTTTTATTGTTGATGCGTTGTTTAAAAATAATAGTCTCATTTCTGTCGGTTTACGTTCCGATTTTACTTACTTTCTTCTTTCCTTCTTCTTTGTACAGGTTGTGCGTGGACACTACAAAGGCCAACAAGTAGGCAAGGTTGTTCAAGTGTACAGGAAAAAGTTCGTTATATACATTGAAAGAATTCAACGAGAAAAAGCTAATAGCGCCAATGTATATGTTGGTATCGATCCATCCAAGGTAACGAGCAGTTATTTCCTTTACCATGTTAAAATAGTGTAATATAGTTTGCACAAATGATGAACTAAACCATTCACATAGAATAAGACTTGTAGCATAACGATGACACTGATGCGCAAGGTTTTCTTGTGTATCTATGAAGTTGTTTTGCTCTGTCCCTTTACTGCAGAAAGTTTGGCACTGATAAATCACTGTGTATCATCTTCTTAAATGATAAGTATCGACTACATTGAAATTCAAATGTTATTCTTACCTTTTTTAGACGGTTATCGTAAAGTTGAAGATGGATAAGGATCGTAAGAAGATTATAGATCGAAGAAGTAAAGGTAGGCTCGCAGCATTGGGCAAGGATAAAGGTAAATATACAGAGGACTCGACTGCAGCCATGGAAACTTCGTGAATTTAAGTTATACTTCGTTTATATATTTGAATAAAAGTATTAATAATGTAATTTGTTTATGCGTCAATATTTATAATTCAGTGTTGACATGCCCGTGATGCTAAAAAGTATGTTATACTTTTTTTGAAAAGTATCTTACTCAATCTTCCATTGCGTCAGAATTCAAAGCACAACACAATCTGTGGTGTACACAGATTTATGATAGCAAAGCGCATTTTTCTTTTATAAGAAGAGCATCGTTCTAGGAACTTAATTAATAAAAGGGTTAAAATTCACTAAAAATCTTTTATTCAGAAAATAACATACATACTATATATGTATACGAATTCAATTCTATTATTTTGAAGCAGCAAAAATTCTCAAAACATACAAGAATAAATTAATTATATCAAGGTAAATATTAATAGTGGCCAAAATATATTCTTCTGGAGATAGGGTGTCCATTATCAAATGAGTATCGAAAACTATAAACATCGACATCAAAGCTGCCCCACCAACGCTCAGTATTATTTCCATTATATTACTTTGGAGAAATACCTGTATCAAGCCACCAATCAATAAAATCCAAAGACCGATGAATAATCTGTAAATTGGTTAAAATTTAGCATAAGATCCAAGGACTTTTATAAATATGTATATATATAGAAAACAAATATATGATGACACATAGAAACATACCCGGAACTTGAGATTGACAAATCTCGTTTGCTTTGAAATGTGTAAGTAGTTAATCCTATCATAACTGTCAATGTTATAAACAAAGCTTCCAAAACAGTAATTGTATCATACATTGACACTATTATAGCAATGGTATACGCCGTTGTTACAGTCTGTGTTGATCATAGATAATTATTATTATTATTATTATTATTATTTTTTTTTTTTCAACTAAAAACTGTAAACGTTTTGCTCTCAAAAGAGATAACTTACAAATAAGGTTAACAGCATCAAGTTGGCTGGATGATCTTTTCTTTTCACGTAAAGAGCGAATAATGTAGCCATAGTCATGATAAATGATAAAAATAACATCCAGGAACTAAAATCATGTAATAAATTATGTCAGTAATGATTTTCTTAAACTACTGTAAAATGTAGCATATAAAAGTTAGAATATTATTACTAAATGCTTACTTTTCATGAATGAAAATTTTTAATGGTTCAAATGTCATGAACACTGCAGCTACTACTACAGTTATTAAAAGTTGAACGCTTAGCAAGCCATATACCTTTCGGAGAAAGCCTATAATAATAATAATAGATGAAAAATTATTAAAAAACTAAAAGATTATCCTTTGAAAACAACATCCAAATGATAAAACAATTTCAACTTTGTTCTATATTTGATCGATTAATCCTAATATTAAATTAATGTTATTCCTACCTAATCGTATATTAACAGCTGCATTATGAACATTGTTGTTGTAAACAAAACTATTTTCAATTTCACTTATGTGTTTTTCCTTTCCACCACTCTCTACATCTTCGTCAATTAACTTCACAGATTCCAAAGCCATTTCTTCTTATTGATAACCGTTATTTTAAAACCTAAAAAAATCACAAAAATGCAACATATGAAATAAGTATTAAACAATAACGATAATCACTACTCAATATTGATTGCTTTTCCAGATATTTTACAAGATATTATTGTCGTGTATTAAGCCACAAACATAGCAGTATTATATGGGAATGTTATTTTTCAAACAAAATTAAAATATGACAGTTTAAAAAACACTTTAATGCTTACCACATACAAGGAAGTGTACTAAACGTATGTTTATATTGCCGTAGAAGTGTGAAGTGGAGTATACATATATACAGGGTGTCCAAGAACTAGTGTAAAAACCGGAAATGAGGGGTAACTGAGACGATTTTGAACAACAATTTCTTTTGCAAAAATGTCGGATGGGACTTGGTGTTTGAGTTATAATTAGGAAAAACGAAAGATTCACTGTAACAGTCGTAGCATGGCATAGCATACGCGACGTCATACGATTCCCAGAACATCTGCTACTGTACTCTAAAATTCAAGCCATGCCAGTATCCATTGTTACGATTACGATGGCGAATTAAAGCTCAACCTGTTGCTATTTTCATTTTATTTATAAACAATCAAGTGTTGCGAAGCTGATTGCATCGTTGATTACACAGAAAAAAAAGGAAAAAAAAGATGCCTATAAAGACAAGAGAAATAAAAAGAATATTAATACCCATACAAGAAAAAGTAAGGGAAACATAACAACTATATGATTTCTGGATGTTACTTATCTTTACATGTTTATACATGTATTTAATGTTTTAGGTAAATAAGTTGAGAGAATTGATGAGGTGCAATTCCTTTTGCACCAGCGATACAACATCAACAAAATTCTATCTTTTTGAACAACTGAGATGTCTGGGAGAAAAATTTGATGCTCTGTCAAAGGAGGAAATCAATGATTATGAAGAAATGGAGTCAAGAATTACCACCATAGTAGAGGAATTTTCTTCGTTAGAGCATGAAAATGAATTGGTACACGAAATCAAAGTACAAGTAGATTTTCTCTTTATTTTCATTTAACAATCTTTTACAGATCGAAAATTTTGATAAACAAGCAGCAGAAGAAATCTTATCCGCTGTACTTGATAAATTTAAATTAGCATTGGAAACTCTAGAAAAATTAGGATGTTTACCTCTAAAACAAAGATTAACAGATTGCTTGGATTATATTAGCGAAATGGGTCAAGCAAATGAAATTGAACATTTTCAAAACATCAAGGTATAAAAAATATACCGATACAGACTATTCGACTGTAGTTATATTCATTGTCAAGAAATGGTTTAAAATTTTGATTCGTTATGCGCAGGAATTAGGTACTTCCATTTTGGAATTGCTCGGGCCATTACAAATATATCGTAAGAGCTTAACTTCTCAGTTGCTCTCGGAGAAGATTATTTTGTATTTGTGTCAATTATGTACAGCGTTTAAATTATTAGTACAATTAGTGCAAGAACAACATCGGCTAAACGCACCAGTCTACGTAATAGAACATTTTATAATCTCTACATTTTAAGAATGTACGCGAATTATCTCTAATCGGATATTTACGCTTTTATTCGCATAGAATTGCAAGAAATATGTGTGCGAAAGACTGTGTTTTTGCTTAAAAATGCTAACGGAGATACTGGATACGTCAGATCCATTGCCCGAGGATGAAATATCCGAAAGAGAAAATCATTTTGTTTATCGGTAATAAATGAAATGAAATGAAATCAAATGAAATCAAATGAAATCAAATGAAATGAAATCAAATGGATTTTAACATTTGATAAAAGGAAGATTTAATTTGCAAATCTATTTTGTTTCTTTTGTCTGTATTTAGCATGGACCTGGTACTAGACATTTTATCGGAAATGCCGAATAAATCGCAACAAGATCAAGTGTCGGAATGCAAAGAGTTATGGTTTGGAATAGAAGACGTGTTTTCGTACGCGATGGCAATCGCCCAAGTTTGCAAACCTTGCAGTTTCAAGGCAATAACTGGAACTTGTCAATCTATTATATCAGAATACGAGAACTTAAAATTTCAATTAACATCCGAACCATCCGATACAGCATTAAATAATCTGTTTATAAACAGTTTGAGCGATACGCTTTATCGACTTGAGCGTAAAATCAATGTATCGGTGCTGAATCTTGTCATGGATGTGTTTAGCGATCCTTTTAACGCTTTAAGAAAGCTCGTCACGATCTGCGGTAACTCGTTGAACGCCAAACAACGATCCAAGAATGATTTGACCAACGCCATAGAAGATTTTGATCAAATTATAGACAAATCTATGCAGATTGGATTGTTTGCTATTGCTTCTTGCAAGGATAGAAATCGTGAGTTGATTTTTTCTTTAAATTGATACACGATCGAACCTATTTCTTACGATTTTCTCCTGTACGATTTTGTTTTCATCATTCGATCAGGAATCAATCAGATCCGAAATAGCCTAGCAAGTCTCGAATCTTTGGAGACTGAATTAATTTCTGCCATTACTACGTTTTATCTGCGACCAGAGAGCAAGGAAATGCGTGCAAACGTGAAACTGTTGACCACGCAATGGCAACTGGAAGTGAATAAGTTGCAAGATGCGATAAATTTGATTATGGATTCAGCGGCATACTGTCAGGTACGCTGCTTGTCATACCTGAAATACATTTTTTTTTATGTTTACACAGTCCAAGCGTTGTTGATCGTTTTAGGTAGTTTTAGACGATCTTCAAGTCCGCGTCTCGACGATGTCGAATTGTCTGGACAATAGAGAACCCGTCACTCAGACGCAAGTGCAAACCATCGTACTTCGATCTTTGTCGCTGTCTCGACAGATTAGCGCCACTATTAATGATATCGGAAGCGACACGATAGAAAGACAAACGATAATGATGATTAGAGAATTGAAAGCTGGTAAGCATTTCACACGATGGCTGGTTCTTAATGTTTTCTATTGAACGAGAAACATTACTTTCATCAATTTTATTTCTAAGCAATATTTGAGGCTGATGCCGCGTCAAAAACCCTGTTGGGGGAAAATGCAACGGAACCACAGCAGTTACGTGTAATAAAACGATGCGAATTGATACTGAATGTGGTGAAACGGTTGCATCCTGCTCTGGTTGCCATTATGAATAATACGACGTTGATGAGTACAAGTTATGGAAAAAACGGAAAGGGACAGGGTGATACTATTCACGGTATAGTTATACATATATCTGCGTTTCTACTTAGTATGTAGTATGTAGTATGTAGTATGTAGTATGTAATATGTAGTATGTAGTATGTAGTACGTAGTATGTACGCTCGTTGGCTTAACATCGTTTTACCTTTACCGAAAAATAGATATAAGCAACAGATTAGCAACGACGATCGGTAGATTATCCGATAGTCATCATCAGAAACCCTTAACTTACATAAGAACTCCTTACACAGGTACGAACACAGGGGTTATTTGTTTCGTCGGACAAGCTGTGAGCTTGTGCTCTTAATCGTGTACTTTTTGTTGCAGTAAGCAGTTACAAATCTCCGTTGTCTATACAAACGGCAAACAGCGTTTCCAGAGTAGATTTAAACTTATCGTGTCTGATCCCGTACATTAAGAAAGGACGCGAAATGCGCACCGAACGATCGATCATGTATAAAACTCCGTGTAGGAACGACTCCGTTGTCGATCGATCCTTGACCGACAGGAAATTAAAATTGCGAAATTTGACTACCATCAGGCAACATCTGTTCAGCAGAGACAGTATTAGTTTGTACGATGATATTTGCTTATCCGAAGAAAGTATGAACTTGACAGGTACACCATATTATTTCTCAACAGAAATACTCTGCGTTTACTTTTCCAATTCCAAACAATTCTAAATAATTGTCAATGGAATGAAATTTTCAGACATTTTAGACAAATTTATGAGTTCCTGCACAACATTGAGTACAACTAGTACGAAATCTCATCGCACTTCATCGGATGAAACGCAACGCGACACAACGACCAATAATAATACATCAGTTCAAAAGCCTGTGACAAATTTGACGGAATCATTGGTAGATTGTATCAACAGCCAGTCCGGACTGACTATTCGTAAGATGAACGAGTGTTCTTCGATCGGCGGTGGAGACGGTCCGTCGATTGTAGACGAGACGAAATCGTATAATGATGCTCAAAGATTAAACAGTGGTACCGAAATCACGCAGAAACGATTATTTGGGGATTAAAACATGTTGATCTTTGATATCGAATGTTATTTAAAAATAAGGTGCCTTAAAATCGTTCCTAATAAATATAAAATTTGATATTTATCAAACTTTAATTTTATACATTTCTCATTAACCTTAAAACTTGTAAAATTTTCATAAATAAATGTTTTTTCATTAACGTTTGATTATAATTACCAATTATTGTTTGCCGTATAAAACGAGTATGTAGATGGATGTATTATTTAAAAAGATACATGCGCAGTACGCAAGCGAATCGACCATTCACGTATTTACTTGTTCGCGAGATAATTACGTCACGGATAAACGATCTATCGAAGTGATTCGAGAGATTCACATGATCCGTGTTTGCATTAAAAAATTGACTGTTTGATGGGCTCGCCCTTTTTATAAAAGACAAGAAAAAGTTTAATTTTTAGAAAAAATGGGTGCATCGGTATTACCAGTATTACTTTTTACACTAATTGGGATAATTGTGGGGATCGTTTTGCCTATTTTTGTACCCAAAGGTGCCAATCGTGGGTAAGTCATTTGTATAACATTTCTGTTTTAAATTCACTCTTAAGTTCACTCTATTTATCGATAAATATTATTTATCGATCGATTTATTGCATACAATTTTCTTTACAGTATTCTTCAGCTTATGCTCGTATTGACAGCCTTCACGTGTTGGTTATTGTAAGTAGTCGACAAGATGATAAAGTACTTTGTTGTGTATTTATATTTTACGCACCATACAATTTACTGTTTGTTCTTGTAGTTGGTTATGTTGTTATATGGCACAAATGAATCCACTAATCGGACCAAAATTATCCAATACTACGATACTTATGATGGCTCGAGAATGGGTAAATATTTTATTTCTTATCGTTAACCAATACGATTGTCTGTGATTGCTAACTGTATATGTTATAGCGTTCCTATTTTGCAATAAATATGTTTGTTTCAGAGCCATGTTCAATTTCAATAGGAGCAAGAGTAATTATCGAGGGGAATAATATTTCTTGTAAACATATTCTGAACATCTTTAAAAAGTTCCATAAGTTCTTGATCGATAGAGTAATCAATATTGTAACAAAAAAATTGAATACTTAGCTATTTATGTACGCTGAAACTTATTCAATTATTAGTACTCCGATTTAGCTAAATTTATTTGTTTGGCAACCATAGATTTTAATTATATGTAAAATATAGTTTGAGCCACTACAAAATAAGAAGAGTACTTATAATTGTGAAACATATATAACAGTAATAATTACAAGAAAGAAAAAAATAAAAAAAAAAACTAATTGATAATTCATGATCAATTAGAATTTGTTTAATGAGTATTATTTTATAGTGTGTTTTATTTTCATCTTTTTTAATGTTAGTTCCTATACATGTTCCCTACTTCAGGTTCAAAATTTGACCCGAACGAATGAAATCAGTAGTATATTTAAGTATAGATCGATACAGAACTGACGCGCATCCATTGTACACGCAATATGATAGACTCGCGCGCGCATAATACGAGATGCATATACGCGCGTGTGCGCGTGCATTGTATACGCGTGTATACTGTACGAAATATAGGTTATATTGGCCAGTTTTTACTTGTACCTATTGGTGCAGCAGAAACGCATCTGTCATATGCGTGCGTGAACGCGCATTTTGTAATTGGTAGCCGTATTTATATATGTGTGTGTGTGTGTGTGTGAGAGAGAGAGTGAGTGTGCGTACCTGTCACAAATTCACACATTTACGTATACGTGACTCGTGCATAAAGTAAAAGTGACAAGTAGTGACGCGATATCAACGAAGAAAAACAATAATGGAGGCGTGTAATGCCGTGGAACGTGAAGTTGACAAAATTTTACTGAAATTTGGTGTGGTAAACGAACACGCAGAGACAGTATTGCAAGACCTGATAAATCATATCGAATCTTTAAGGAAAGAATTCGCAGAAGGTAAACCATACGATTCATCCTCCTACAACGTTAGGTTTCGTTGACAATTCGTCGAAGAAAAAAATCCAATTCTGACATTCTGGTATCGGTGATGCGTTCCAAGAGAGTAAAAGAATTTGTAGAAATTAGCAAATATTGTACTGTAAACAGTTTCTTGTTGGATCGATGAATTTTTCAACCTAAAGAGCATTTAAATGTCTCTTTTTCTATCCAATTCTAACCTCTTTTTGGTAATAGAGTATTTAAGAGCTTTTCTTTGTTTAAGAGATTTGTTGATCGTTCATATTAGTTTGACTCGTTTGATTTGATTAATAATAAAAGATTTATTTATTTTCAGCACCATCCGATCATGAATTAACACCAGGTCAGGTTCAAGTGTTGAAAGATGCGATGAAAAAAGTTTGCGAAACTGTACATCGTCTAACCACAGAGCATCGAGAGTTACATGGTTCAGTGTCGAAAGTGGGAAAAGCGATCGACAGAAATTTTACAGCTGATTTTGCGAGTACCAGCAGAGAAGATGTGTTTTCAGGGCCAGAAAAGACTCATCTTTTAAATCAAGTAATTTGTCAACATTTTTATCGTCACGGAATGTTGGACATCGCAGCCGAACTAGCAGCTGTAAGTTTGTTCTCGCGTTACGATTCTTGCACTTAAAGATCGAAGTAAAAGGAATAAAACTGAATGCTTGTTTCAGGAAGCTGGCATTAAAACGGACGAAGGAACAAAGGAGCCGTTCACAGAATTAAATTATATTCTTGATTGTTTAAAACAAAGGAATCTCGAACCTGCGCTAGAATGGGCTAAAAAACACAGGGAAGCGCTTTTGGCACAAGTACGCTCGAAAATGTTACCGTTATCGTTTGAGCAACTTCGAAATCGAGGGAGGGGGGACCAGCGATTCATTCGTTTAACGTGAAATTTTGTTTGCAGAATTCTTCGCTGGAATTTAAATTGCACAGGTTACATTTTATAAGACTGATTCAGCAAGGTCCCAGCAAACAATCAGAAGCAATAACGTACGCAAGACAGAACCTTACTCAATACGTTGGTCGTCATGGGAAAGAAGTACAAGCATTAATGGGCACTTTGCTTTATCTGCCAAACGGAATACAGTCCTCCCCTTACAGTCATTTATTGGATCCCACATTGTGGCTCGATATTCACGATGTATTTACAAGGGAGGCATGCACGTTGTTCGGTTTAAGCGTAGACAGTCCTCTGTCCGTGTGGTAGGTTACGCGCTGTTTGTTGCTGTAAATCGAGAAACTCGGTGAGAATCAAAAGAAAAAGTTTGTAACGTTCTGTTGTGTATTTAGCATCAACGCTGGCTGTACCGCGTTGCCGACACTTTTGAACATCAAGCAAGTGATGCAACAGAGACAAGTGAATACCATTTGGAACGGAAAAGACGAATTACCCGTAAGTATTGGTCGTCGTCTATGTCGTAAAGGTAATCAAGAAGCTCCGATACGATATTTAAACGAGATTTTTCATGCAGATTGAAATAGATCTGGGCAAACAGGGCCGTTATCATTCTGTTTTCGCGTGTCCGATTCTGAGGCAACAAAGCACAGAAAACAACCCTCCGATGAAATTGGTTTGCGGTCATGTGATCTCGAGGGACGCGTTAAATAAACTAACCAACGCAAACAAGTACGTTTCTAAATGGAAACGAGAATACTCGATCGACGAAGGTGAAATGATTTTATTAAAGAAAGCAATAAATCAAAGGAGATACCGATTTTTTTTCAGATTGAAATGTCCATACTGCCCGGTAGAACAGAATCCAGAAGACGCTAGGCTTATATATTTCTAGACTATTGTGATACGGACACGTTTTTCCATCTGTTCGAAGATATGCTTAAGTCACCGGATTGGATTCGCACACACTTACGTCGAGCATCATATTTCATAAATTCTCATGATTATTATTATATAAAGGTTCATTTTGCTTGTCAGATTGATTTTCAATCGTCGAGTGGTCGATAGATGAAAACTCATATTGCTGGCACATTCAACGGTTCGAAAGCTACGAAAGCTCTGGCAACGACAGCAACGCCAACGCTCGCTTCTTTGCCTCAGTTATTTCAATGCCTTTCGACGAGAGAATACATGAACGTAATTGCGCAACAATCGAAGCATGTTAATTCAATTGTAATCGTTTGACAGTGAAATATATATATGTATATGTATATGTATATGTATATGTATATGTATATGTATATGTATATGTATATGTATATATGAATTTATATTCACGTAATTGCAAATACGATGCATAACTGCGATAGTATTAAGTAACACGTTTTGTATATATCGTTATTAAATGTTAATTATCGTTAGAAGTGTTCGCATCGATAACCATCGACGATGAAGCGAGATTCGCTCGGTCATTCTTACAGCCAACGCGTATCGATGCAATCACACCGATATTCTTCTGCCTGTGAAACGTAAGAGCTTTCAACTTCTAACGTTTGCTGGTAGAAGATTTTCGCGAAATCATTCGTCGATACGTACCCCCATAACGAAATATTTTTCTACCCTGAATATCTTGCGAATAAATAAAATAAATATTGTACAATCGATATAACTGTACTGTAATATATGATAACAAAGCAAGAATCGTTCGATAGACGAATGCTATAAGTGGAAACGGTATGGTTCGAAGTTTGCGGATAACCCGACCGACGATCGCAACATCGATATTTTTAGGACCTTGACAACGGATTCGAATTTTTGAGTGAATATATGTTTTTATTATTATTATTATTATTATTATTTTTTTTTAAATACACATCGATAACATGGTTTACATTAACAACACGTTCATACAAACAACGAACAGACAGAGAGAAATAGAGAAAACCGGGGACACGCAGATATTTATCAATATGTGCATGCACGTACGCATCGCATCGCTTAAACATATTTCTCTTTTTCGTTCTTGCGAATTCTCACTGCTTTTCAACGACTACGGTTTTTCCTTCTTTTTTATTTTATTTAACGGCCATTAAGTCGGACCCATACACCAGCTGATTAAATATACATGCTTTACTACTGTCTCAGAGTGCGCGGAGATATCGTACTCGTATTGGCGCGTGCCAGTTAGACGCGCACGCGGTTCGCTAAAGATAGAATCGTGCGTATGAACGGTAGGAATAGGAACAAGGTTCTTTTTCTCTTGCCATTCTGTCGAGCGTACACTTAAAATCAACGCCTTCCTCCGTCAATTCGAAGCATGAAGCGATTTATCGACGGGAACGTTATTAGCAAAGAGAAAACGAAAGATTCGTTTGTCTCTGCCGTCTCGCGTGCCGAGATACTTTCGTGTCTCGTCGTATCGCTTATTGTCTGTTCACAATAGCAGTCGTCGACGAGTTAATCGCTAAACTTTTCGTTTCATCGATCCGAGGTTGGATGCGTCGCAAAGATTACATCGAAAGAAGCGTAACGTCGTTTTGGAACTAATCGGTTAACCATCGAGACGTTGTATCGTTTCCGCGCGTGATACATAAGAAAAGAAAAGAAAAGAAAGGAGAAGATAAGATACAACGATGAAATTTATATCGAAAGGGAAAGTACAGAATTTGTCGCAGATTTGACGTTGAAAGAAGAAAAGAGAACGAACGAGTGAGCAAAGCGTCGTCATCGACCACCAACAACAATAAAGTTGATTCGCTAGATGCAATTACATTTGGTTATAATTGCTTTTTAGATACATACGCATATTTTTTCTTGATATTTACAGAAATTTCAACGACCCCTTAACACGAGCACACAGTACCGCACGGTTGCGTTGATATGGATAATAGGTATTCGACAGGGGCTACGATTCAGCCGATTCAGCCCATTCAGCCAATCCTTACGATTTCAGCTGAATTTTCTGAACGATTGAAAGTCTGAAAATCACTCGATACATTTTCATCTTTACTTTCTACTTTTGCAAACAGTCATGCTCTTTCTACGCGTAGGTATATTCCTAAATCGTACATACATAGATTCGCGAGAGGGTCGAACGTTCGCGACGAATTCGCAAATCGAATTGACTCGCGTTTTTTACCGGGAGTAGGTGCGTCGAGTAACGCAGCCTCGAGGATTCATCAAATTCGCGGTGGAAGCCTGTTTCACGTGTGCGTATACGTATAGGTATAGGTGTTTATAGGTACACTTTAAACTGTACGTTTTCAGGTAAACGCTTAATTTCCGATAGATCTACGTAACGTTCTGCGCCAACGTTCTGCGTAAGTACACACGTTCCTCTTTCTATCTCTTGAAAACGTTAGCTACACATAAACGTTCTAGTAGATTGTTAATCTTGCGAGTTTAGTTAATCGCTAAGCCTCTATATTTGCACGAATATATTAAATAGACCCGCGCGAGGTCTGTTAACAATCGATAAATTAACAACATTGCATATTCGCGTACATCAACGGTGCTGCGTAGCTTAGGATCTAAACGTACGTCTAGACGGTCGTTGCTCGGAATTATCGAACGTTTCTAAACCCGGGACAACAAATACGCGATTATCAATGAACCGTTAAGATTTACAACATTTATAAACGTTTCTACGATGATATATCACTATTATTAATCACTAGCGTGTAGCGTCGACACGTGTCCAAAGGTAGCACACGTGTCAAGGCTGTGGCAAAAAGGGCTTTTCACCCGATTTTCAGAATGTTTAGATGTCTATTACCGTGCCTCTATTATCGAGTCGGGGGGATCGGTGGTAAGAAGAATGTTATACCTACATATTTTCCGGTAAGAGGAGCTGGGGAAGTGCAAGGAAACGTGCTCGTTTTCCGCCGCGGATTCGCATAAAGTTTATCGTGTAATTTGCAAATTCGTCGAACGTTACGACGCTTTTCGTTTTAACGTGACCGCGCTACAACATCCATCAAACCGACGCGACGCGACGCGACGCGACGCGTCAGCTAAAGCGAAACTGTTCGTTTACAAGAGAATCTTTAATCGCTTTACAGTTATTAAATACTCGATTGCTATCGAATGAAAAGAAAAAAAGAATAGTCGGGGTTACGTTCGCGATCGCGAGTCATTCAAACGACTGCTCGTTGAAGACAAACTCTCGAGACGACGCTTCGTTCGCAATTATACACTCGTTTGTAATATCGTGCCGATTCAATTCGATTCGATTCGCAAGAACTCGGAGAACTCTTCATCGCGCCTAATCGCTGTTTCCGTACTCGCGCGGTTTCCCTGCAGCCATTCAGGGAATCCTTTGTAGGCGGTTCTCCGTGCAAAAACTACAATTTAGATTAATAACGTCGCGGTCTCGAGCAGATGAACATTGACTGCGATTCGTGATTCGTGATTTGCGATTTGTGATTGAAGCGCAAACGGGCAAGTAGGTATATGTCGGGCCGGTTAGGATTAGGTGCCTCGATCAATCGACGTAAAATATTTGTAATATTTGTTTGGTAACGGTAACACGCTGTCCGCGCGTACGATTTTTCTTGAACGCACACACTTATTCTTACGATTTACTCCACGATTATGTACAATCAACTAGTTAGACTAGAGAGTAAAGGATAACGTTTCGCATATTATATTCAAATGGTTGCTCGGTCCTGCTGCATCTCGATAACGCGGCAAAAGGAAAGATCGATCGAGCCAAGAAACTGCTGACGCGTGCCATTATTGCTCCTCTTCTTCGTTCTGGTACGTTACGTAGCGCACAGATGATTTTTCGCCAATAATCAACGACTGAAATGCAATCCAACGATAATTTTATGATTTCACGATATTCTTGTATTTACGGTTTGATCAATCAAACGAATTATGTATGCACGTACCTTCTTTTCCTCCTTGGTTGGGGGTGCTCTCAAAAAGTACATCAGCGGAGCGTAAATAAAGTTTAAAATCGCGATTCCAAACAACATCCATTCGAAACCGATACTATTGACCAACGTGCCGCTCAGTGCAGGTCCTAAAAAATTGATAAATCGATGTTTCTCCCTACAACGTTCAGTTAATTCGCGTTTGGCAAGAAAGGGAAACGACGTAGCATCGTAAGCATCGGTGGTTCAGTGGTAGAATGCTCGCCTGCCACGCGGGCGGCCCGGGTTCGATTCCCGGCCGATGCAACGCGCGCGATATTTTTTTTCCTCTCTGTCTCTGTTGTCTCTCTTGTTTTTCTTACTTTAAGCGAAATTACATTTTATTTTCAATCCACATACCCACGGTGAATCCTAAACAGAACGCAACGTCTCCGATAGCGTAAACGCTTCCGTACACGGCGCTGTGTCTAATGTCCACCAGGTATCCCAATTCGGGCATCATCGAACTGTCTACCATGCCAATAGCGAATCCCAAGCCGGCGTTGGGTACGATCAAATGATCAATGCTTCTGGCCAGCGGTATCTATGTCGAACAGCACAGACAATCGGGAAAGAAACGATAAACTGTCGTGTAAACTTAGCTAACGAAAGCGTTACGATACTTACGCACATCAAGCAAATACCAATGACGACTAGCCCGATTAGGGAAGCTAACCATCTGCAACACGCGAGAGAATTGATACGATCTCGAAAATCGCTTATAAGCGAGAATGAGTGTGACATGATACAGAGATACGAAAATAGTAGGTTATTAAATTGCAGAATAAAAAGAAAAAAGAAAAAAAAAAGAGAAAAAAAGTTCGCCCGAACAGGGACTCGAACCCTGGACCCTCAGATTAAAAGTCTGATGCTCTACCGACTGAGCTATCCAGGCGACATACCTCAGGCTCCTCGCTTACTCGTGATTAGCAGCCCCTTTCCACATTTCAGCATTTCTTTATCGTCGTTCGTTAATCGTGTTCGATTGGAACACCGAGTTAGAGTTAAACGGTCAAATATTCACCAACCTGCCCATTCTGTGGCCCAACGGTCCGAAAACGTTGGTACCGATCAAATAGCTGATGCTCGCTGGTAAAAACGTCGCGCCTTGTTTCCATCTGCTCGCACCCATCGTGTCCATCATCCAAATCGGAAGGCTGGGCTCCAGCATAGCGATTCCCATATTGGCGAAGGTAATGGCACCTGAAAAGTAGAAAGGTAAGGATTAGAAAGAAGTTGGGCAGGAAAGGTTTGTAAGGTAGACTGATACGCACCAGCAGCCAAAACAATGTACGGGTCGGTGATTAAACTCTTCAAGGACGGTGGTTCCGCTTCGGTGTACACGACGGACGGTTGGAGCACCAGAAGTTGTAAAACTGAAAAGGGCAGTTGAAGAGTCGCGGTTCGGCGAAACGACGAACTCGTCAACTAGTTTTCTACTCACTTCCATCGCCGAGAGCCAACGCGGAAAGAACCAAAAACGGGGCAGACTTTCCAACGAACTCGTACATCACGCCGCCAAACGGAGGGCCTATGAGGACGCCAAGGGCCAAACCGCCCAGCGCGATGCCCATCGCGTTTCCGCGTTCCTTGTCGTCTTGGTATCTTTCGGCCAACATACCCATACCTGCCGATCGATCGATTCGCTTCGTTTCGTATCATTTCTCTCGGCTTCGAGTTTGTGTTTCGAAAGCAAAACGATACGCAATTCTTAGGATTTACCTGACACGCTCGAACACGAGGAACCGATTCCTTGCAACGCCCTAGCCAAGAAGAGGATGCCGTAGCTTCGTCCGAACGCAAATATCAGGGTGGAAAGGAACATGATGATGAAACCGGTGAACATGGGAATGCTGTAACCGATTCTAAAACGAAAGAAAACGAGGGGCTAATCTTTGTTTCGTTGACGAATATTCACGACGACGAATATTCACTTACTTGTGGGTAAGCGGACCGACGATCGGATTGGCTAGCAATTGAACGAAAGCTTTCGAAGCGAACAATACCCCAACGGCGACCGTCTCTTGCAGCAATTCGTGGTGCCGTTGTTTCTTCTCTTCGATCTCCGACAAACTCGTGGCAACTTCCGTGCTTCCTGTTTTGCACGAGTATCAGTCGAGGCTCGATGAAATCGAATAGCGTCATTTCTTACCAGTGAAATCTATGGTAGGAAGAGTGGTCGCGCGAAGAAACTCTGCTTGATAATCGGCACTTTTGTTCGGAGCGCAGGGACATTTCGGCGTGGTGGTGGTGGTCAAGCCGGAGGTTGTAAAAGCGGCCGTGGTCGTGGTGCTGATCGGCTGAACGATCCCCGCGGTCGTTCGGGCGGAGCCATCTCCCTCCAGGTGTTGACTCAACGTAGAGTTAGGATGCTTGATGTCGTAGAGAAATTCCGGTATGATGGGCACTGCGAACGTAAGTTCACGGATCGTCGAAGGAATAAAAAAGCAACGTGATTCGGCCGACTTTGCGATACTAGCGACTTTTTCTAACGAAAAGAAACGCCTTTGTGACGCTAGGTTCCCGAGGGACTGGCTACGAGTGGCCGCATATGGCACGCGGTGACTACCGGTGATAACCGTCTGCCAAGCTCAACGCGCACACAAACTTGAGCGCATCGCTGCAACCTGACTCTGGAAACTTGGGAACGGTTCGTTGCGTTCGATATCGAACAACTCCGATGGCTAGGATTTCAAATTTAAACAGCGTCGTCAATCGCGATCGTAAACATTGAAGCCGTTGAATCCGTTGAATCCGTTGAAACGGACAACGTTCCGATCGTTACGAGTACGCGTTCCATAGCTTCTCAGATCGACTCGGGGGTGTAACTCAGTGGTAGAGTGTCTGCTTCGCATGCTGAAAGTCCTGGGTTCAAATCCCAGCACCTCCAACCAATCTCTCTGTGTACAGACACACAGAGAGAGAGTCGATATTATTTTTTTTTCTTTCCATTATTTTTCCAATAGTCCACTGTACCGGTTAGGGTTAGGTCTATACCGGATAAGATGAAATGAAATTTTTCGAAAAGGAGCTATTTCGAGGATGAAAAGCACAGTAGGTTAGTTAAAGCAGTCGAGAAAGGGGAAAAGGAAAAGTGCTTAAAGGGTGATGTTAAAGAGCCGTCGGCAAAGGTCTTGGATCGTTTATAGCGAAGAAAGCGCATCTCATGATTTGTTAGCGGGCATCGGAGAAACCGTTTCGTATACGCTACATAAATGTATGACCACTTATCTGGATTGCCAGAACGCGTCCAGCCGTGCCCAGTCGTTTCTAGCCGTTTCCCTGACCCCTCGAACCTCCGCGTACATATTCTGCTAGCCTCGCGCCTGTATTTCCGAGCAGCGTATTTGACGCGTCGAGATTGGCGCGGCCGAGCTAAGGGTGAAGGGCGAAGGGCGAAGGGCGAAGGGCGAATGGTCCGTCGACGAGGATATAGTGTAAGGAGACGCGTGCCTCGTGAATTAAACATTTCGTCGAGGCGATAAAAGAAAGCGGTCTCGAGCGTCGACGAAAAGCGTGGATAGCGATCGAGCGGGGAAAAGCTCGAAGCTGGAAAATCCGAGCGAGCCGTGCGATTCGATTGCCAACTTTTCTCCCGAATTAGAAGCTCGTTCGTTCGATTTGAAAAATCGTTGCCGCGGCAACGCGTCGCGCGCGTTCGTTGTTTACTCAATTGGTTGGCCAATATCGTCGGTGGATCGAAAATTTGTCAGAAAACGCGACACAGATAGCGTTCGGTGTCGAAAATAAACGTACGATAAGCACTTGAACCGTGATCGGCTGTTCGAAAAGCGTGCGTACGTAAACAGCCGAGACAGCCATACCTACGTGTCGTAGGTATGTATCTCGGGTGTGATGGAATCGATCGATCGTTTGTAAACGCGTTAACTGGACACGATACTGGATCGTTTTATCAAAAATACGGCCCCATCGTTTCCAACGGAGTCGAGCAGACGATGCGAAACGCGTTTCCGAAAGAGGGGTTGAACTGGAGGAGGAACTGGAGGATAGGTAGGTGAGTACTAATCTATCGGGAACAAACCACTAGTTTCTTCGAGTATTTTTCCTCTATATTCTACATACGTTTGACGCGTGATTTCTAAAAGACGAAGAAATCGGTCGGCGAAACGTAGATAAAGGGAATTGCCATTCGATCTTTCTCATTTGAACGTTCGAAGCATCGTTCGGGAAAGAGGCCGCGCGTAATTAGTTCGTTTCATCAACGAGAAGAGAAGATTAAGCTGGTCCTCGACGGTATCGAGCCGCCTTTCTTCCACAAAGCAAACCAAACTTTTCTTTCCACGTTTCGTTCCTCTCGCGTTCCTCTACCTTTCATTCGGCTTTCCTCTCTACCTCTCCCTCTCCATCTCCATCTCCCTCCACCCCTCCCTCTCTACGTCTCTCCCTTTGTCTGCTCGATTCTACACCGAATCGTAAGTGTACGGAAGCTAAGAGTCTCGATTGACCTCGACTCGGATAAAAGCGGCGCTTTTGCTACACATAGACGCACGCATAGATCAGATGAATCGTTCGTTACTTACCAACCGTGGTGAGAAGCATATTGTCCAAGAGCAAAGCGATCGCGACGATCACGAGAACCAGTCTTCGGGATTCTCGACATCGTTGCAACCAACCGTTCCATTCTCCGCTGCTCATCCTCGTAGCAACTACGAATCACGACGTTTCTCTTGCTTCGTCCGACGATCTGTAACGAGTAGCAGAGACGAACGATAAAGAGTAACGAGAGGGAATTCGTCGACCTTCGACGGCCAACTTTCGGTACGCTTCAGCACCGATCTCGAAGATAATGCGTTCCGGCGTTTAAGGCGCTCTTCTCGACAACCCGGAACGATTCTTCCATTACGAGGAACGAAATCGCTAGCTACTTTCGCGCGATCGAGCATCGAGCATCGAGCATCGAGCATCGAGCATCGGAACTGAAAGAAAGGGTAGCAAGCAGCTATGTACGTTCTGGGCAGGTCAGGAGAGAAGCGATCATCGATTGATCGAACGCGAGGGGAGTGTGGCGAGGGGATGGTGTCGTTCGATCATCGAAGCTATAGTAGAGTTAACGGCGTTAATTGACTGCTTTTAGCGGTATCTCCCATGGACTATCGCGCAACCATTCCGCAGCCCATGGCCTCTCTTTTATTCGTAATAACTCGATTACTCGATGCTTTTAGCTCGGCTAATTTTCGCACGCTTCCCGTGAATAGGAAACCATTAAGGCCGTCTAAAGCGGCGCTCGACAACGATTTCTACCTCTCCCCTCCTTGTCGCCTCGTTAAGAAGCATTCTCTGTCTCGCGCACCGGCTCTCTGTTCCGATTTTTGCGCAAGCAACGCATGAAAAGTGTCTGTTTTTGACCGGCGTACAATTGGCTCCGCGAGATAACGCCAAGTTTTCCTCCTACCGTCCGGCTGTCCACACACGATTCCACACTATTCTACTGTGCACACACTTCTCGATCATCGCTCGTACGCGAATATGATTTAACGTAACGGATAAGAGGATAATAGGGTCGTACGCGTTGATAGCCGAGAATGCGGGCAACGGACAGTGGACAGTGGACAGTCGACGAATTGATAAGACGCGACGTGTGCGTAAAGTTACTTGGAAGTGTACGTTCGGGGAGATTGTGCGTTCGGAGAACACGGTAGCCGGAACAGCGGTGGAGAAACAGAAGAGGATTTAAGGGAAAAGAAGAATCGATGGAGAGGGAAGCAATCAGCATTCTCGTGAAAGCCGGGTCCCTTGGGTGCGTGCATTATTCTTCAGAAGGACCGAAGAAGATTTTTCTTTTGCCACTGCTGCCCTCCGATACTTTGCTTCTTCTCCTTCCCCCTACCCCCTACCCCCTACCCCCTACCCCCTACCCCCTACCCGCTACCCACTACCACCCGACGCGCTTCCTTCTCTTATCCGTTCGGTAATCACGTCGAAGAACGACCGCGAACCAACCGTTTATTCCCTTCCTTCGTTTTTTTCCTACCTCCCATCCTCCCATCCTCCCTCTTTCAACCCTTCTCTTTTTCCCTTCTTTATCAGGATAATTTTCAATTTCGATCGCGACTCGTGACCGTTTAATTTCATTTCATTTAATCGCGCTCGAACCACGCACCACGAGTCTCTGATCTCGAATCTCGAATCTCGAATCTCGAACGTTCAACATCGATTCGTTCAAGTTGGAGTGCGTTATCGTAGAATCTAGCTGTTATCGACGAAAGGATTTGACACGGTAGTGGTTTTGCGATTGACAGTTTAGTTGGCTCCGCGTTGATGAAGTGACCGCGGATCCAACAACTACTCATCCGACCTCGTTATCCCGACTCGATGAACGCGTACGCGCTTCTACCCTTCTACCCTCCACCTCCTCTTCTTCTTTCTCTTTCTGTTTCTTTTCTCTTGCCTCTACCACCAATCCTTTCGTACATCCGCACCCACTGGTCCTTTCTCTTCTCTCCTATTCCGTTTCAGTAAAAGTATCTTCGCTCTTGTTCCTATGCCCATTTTCGCTTCTCGTTTCTCGCTTCTCACCTTTCGTTCGTAGCGCGACGCGTTTTATTGTACGCGATTTTATTCCACGGACGACGTAGTATATCGGGAATGGCGAGCTAATAGAAAAATCGTGTCCACCGTCAACCGGACCGATTTATCTTTCGGCCGTGCCACGACCATTATCGTTCTTGCGTCGACTCGCCTCACCTCGCCTCACCCCGCCCGACAATTCTTTAGTCGCAGACCGATTCCCGTTGTTAATCATAACGTACATACGTTGGGGCGAAAGTTACAATCGCATCCTCGAGAGAGGAGACAAGACGGGGCGACGGGACGACGCGCGGCAACTCGCGATCGCTGGTAAACTTAGTTTCCACTTTGAGAAGCAATTAACAGCGCAGCCAGAGCGAACAACCGGAACGGTACGAGTGTTCCATCGAGTGAATACGAGCTGCTCGATCGTATCTTTCGGTTAACTTTAACGCAATAGACTCGCTCGCAAATCAACCCTATTAACCCTGACAAATGTTTCGAGCGTTCCACACTTTTCTCAAAGCGAATCGACAACTAGATTTCACTCGGCAACAATGAGCCGGGAGCCTCGCCCCGTCACTTTCGCGACCTTATCGATACGTGTTTCCACTTGGTCGCGGCGGACCCATCGCGTCGAACCAGAGCGGCACGAGAGCGGCACGAGAGCGAGAGAAGGAAGGATCGAAGAAAAGAAAGAAAGCAAAAGAGACACGATTAAAAGGCAAACTGTTGCTTCGCGCGTCAACAAGTTGGTCGAGCGTGGAAAGGAGACATTTGTACGAAGGACTAACCAGTTACGTTCCTTACCTTTATAACCTTTCTTTTATCCTTCTTCTTCGAAACGATTGAAACTCGCAAGGAAATGACCGCGGATCGTTATTACGTTCGCGCAATTGTCTCGACGACGGAAAATGATTGCAATACTCTTTCGTTGAACGGCTTTGGCGCAAGTGGTTCAACGTCCGGAATAATATTTACGCGTGTCGAACTAAGCGACGCGACGAGAAAGAAGTGGATCGCTAAGCCGGAATAACGAGCTTAAATCGAGGCCAAGATTCGAGACGCTACTGAATCGTCGCGTAAGAAATATCCTCTCGATCGCGAGATGGCTAGACAAGGGGCGTAGCAAGGGGAGGCGGCATTCGCTATCGGTGAATCGGCGATAATGAAACACAGGAGAAACGCAGACTGGTGAAACGGAAATGGGGAAGGCGGATACCGTGAAAGCGGACGAACGATCGAACGCAAACAGGAAGACGAAATAAAATTACGACGCGAGGCTAGCGTCTCGTCTCTCGGCGAAAACGAATTTACGGGGGAGATCGTCGAACTTGAGGCCTCGCTCCACCTAATCAGAGTGTCTCGTATCGTGCCGATCTCGCGGATCCTTGCCCATTTCGAGGGAAATACGATTTACTGCGTAAAACTGGAAAGGAAGAAAGGAAGAAAGGAAGAAAGGAAGGAAGGAAGGAAGGAAGGAAGGAAGGAAGGAAGGAAGGAAGAAAGGAAGGAAGGAAGGAAGGAAGGAAGGAAGGCAGGTGGGTGGGGTACGAGGATAGGGAGAGAAACGGTGGTGGATGTAGGGTGGTTGGAAGAGAAAGCGGAGAGAGGTTCGAAAGAGAAGCGAGGTTCTCGGTTACCGTGTCTGGCGATCAGGTAATCGCATTATACTCGGTAATTACGAGGCTGGAGCTCGAGCAAAGTACGGGGCAGGGTTATGCAGATTGCTTTATAACCTTGTTACCGATCGCTCTATTAACCTCGCGAGCTTCGTATCAGACACTTCGTAGCTTACTTACTCGGTTCGCGACTGCAACTCGATGCCGATCAATTCTTCGTGAACCGTCGTTTCCGAAAATGTTTGCGAGACGCGAGCGAGAACGGCCGAGCGATCTGCGGGCGACACGCGGAAACGAGGCTGGAATCTCGAGCGTGAAATTCGGCCGAGGTTTCGAAGCTCGCCGAATCTCGAGCAGGAAGCCGCGCGACGTGGCGTAACCGAGCCGCGAGCGAAACGGAAATTTGTTCGCGACCGGACGGCAACGAGACAACTGCGAAAACAGGGAAAACGGCGAAAACGGCGTAGCGCGACTTAAAGAAAACCGGGGAAAACGTTTGGGTAAAGAAACGAGAGAGAAATAAAAGAACGCGTAGGGCGAAAACGTAGAGGAAAGTAGAGAAAAGTAGAGAAAAGTAGAGAAAAGTAGAGAAAAGTAGAGTGGTTTCTTACCTAGGTGGAAGAAGTAGGGCCGAAAACGAGCGAAGAGAACGCGACAGAGATTTTGAAGGATGATCGCTGGTGGCGAACGAGACGACGAGTCAGATGGTTAGAATGGTAGCCGTGCTTCCAGATGGAAGCGCCGCGGCCGATTGAAAGCGGCGGCGGTGCCGAGGGTGCATCTCACCCCGATTTTTCCGGCACGGGGCCGTCGCGCTCTCTGCCCACCGACGCGACGCGACGCGACGCTACGCTCGCGTACACCGTACGCGTACGCTTTCCCGTTCCCGTTCCCGTTCCCGTTTCTCCTTCGCTTATTCTCTCGTCGCCTCTCTTCTCTTCTCGATCCTCCAAGATCCACGCTCCCTTGACCGACTCGAAAGCGCATGGTCCATCGCGCCTCCGGAAACCCCCACTGTTCTCTTTCGCACCCGCCCCTTTGTCCTCTTCTCTCGCTTCCGCGTTAACTCCTCTTTCGCTGTTCCCTCTTTTGCCCACCCCCTTCTTACTCCCATCTTCTTCTTCTTCTTTCTTTCTTCTTTGCTTTCCACTGGCTGCGAAGCTCCCTTTTTTAACACGGTACTGTGAAAAATTTGGCGAATAATAAAAGCGGCGAATCGCGTAGATAATCGACGACTGAAGGCAGAAGATCGAGGATACTTAACGGGCGGATACCGAAAAAGAATGCAGAGAAGGGAAAAAAAGATATGGTCGGAATAGTAGGGATGCTATTAAGATTAAGACGAAGGGGACGGCGTAAGAAGAAGAGACGGGTGTGCGGTGGGAATGCGATTCGAGGTCGAAAGGAACGCAAACCCTTCGAAGAATTCTTGGTACGCGTACCGGAGCGGAGGCGGCTCTTTATTAAAGCAGCTTTTATCACGTACCAGAAACGGAGTCGCCGTTGTCGCGTCCGCTTCAGCCGTTTTCCAGTTATTGGTCGCGCAAGTGGCAAGAAAACGAGATCGATCGACGAACGCAAAACGAAAGGAAAGTAAAGGAAAGTAAAGGAAAGTAAAGGAAAGGAAGAGAAATACGAGCAGCTGGAATAGACTGTACTCGCGATAGATCGGTCGTCGAATCGCGCGAATTCTATATCTCCCGTTACCACCTGTGGAGTCAAAGTAGAAAGCGATATAGAAATTCCAGCCAGGAAGCGAATTCACTTGTTGATTTTAGGAAACTCCAGAGAAGACGGAAGCGAGCTGCAACTTGTTGCTAAAACAACGTATTCGCGTTCCCTTCGTTCCCCAACGTCAACGTTAACGCGAAAACCGAATCGTTCGATTCGCGTTCGCGTTCCATATCGGTCGACATCGGAACGACGAGAACGGCCAAACTCATCCAACAATAGGCTGGAACGGGATAGAAGGCCTGTCTACGACAGACGCTCCTCCATCTCGGGACACCCATCTCCCGTGTAATTAATTCGAGAAGGAACGGATCGCTGTGCGCCGCGCCCCTACCACCACCTCCTTTTCCGTACACCGTTCTCCGTTCTCCGTTCTCCGTTCTCCGTTCTCCGTTCTCCGTTCTCAGCTCGCCTTTTATTCCCTTTACTCTTCCTTTCTGTTTCCCTTCTCCTTTTCCCGTCTTCCCATTTTCCCGTTTACCTGTTTTCCCGTTTTCCCGTCGCGCAATGTTCGCCGAACTGGTCGATAGCAGGAAAACGCGAAATCGTCGACACGGAGAATTCTCGTGACGAGATATCACAGGATTACAGAAAAATCCACTTTACCGGTAATTGGCGAAGAATAGGAGAAACGCACGACCCCTCGGTCGCACCACTCCCTCGCGCCTTCACGTCGCGCGTCTAGGTCCAAACATTTTCTTCACGCCCTTTTATCTTTTACTCTTTATTCCTTTTTACTTTCTATTCAATTGCTATTTTTTCTCTATGGTACATATTTTAGGATCGAATCGATGAAAGATACGGCGAGACAGTGCGGCGAGACGCAACGAGACGCGACGAGACACGACGAACAAACGACAGACGTGATCGTCGATAGAAAGGCCAATCGTCTCGCATCTTGGACGTAGTTCCTCGACGATAACGAACAAAGTAAACGACGAGCTTTCCCGACGAGCAAAGGATCTCGCGAATCCTCGTCGTCGTCGTCGCCGTCGTCGTAGTCTCGAATCGGAAACGTGGCTTTTCCTGTTTCGGCCAATATTCCAAGCGGCCGCGTTCCCTCGCGAAAAATTCGTCTCGCCGGCTAACGAACAGGCCGAAACAAAGAAAGAAAAAGAATCGTTTCGGTTTCGAGCTGAGAAAACCTTTTCGATTTCGAGTAATCGTGTTCCGCGCTGGCCGCACCGATCGAAAGAAACGATCTCGCTAAACGCTAATTCATGCTCTTCACGACGGTGAAGAAAGAGGCCGAAGTCGATATCATCTGAAACGAGAAGAAAAGTGAGGAAAGTAGATGAAAAAGCATGCGAAGAAGAAAGAAGAAAGAAGAAAGAAGAAAGAAGAAAAGAGAGTGAATACCGAGGCGAACGTTTCGAGGGAAAGTACGAGAAATTTGCCAGCGGTTAGATGAACCGATTTCTGAGCTCTGAGCAAGAGCATGACGATGGAGAGTCGTAGGCGTGAGCGATGTCGATACCAGGGCGAGGAGTAGGCTGCACCGGCGATGGCTTCGCTCTACGGTGAAAAACGCAAAACGCGAGATTAAAGGAGAGGCTCGAACACGAAGCAGACTTACCTTGGCGAGAAGAACATCCGCGGACCAGTTGCAGAGCAGCAACTGAATCAGGGCGATCAACAGCTGCGTCACGTATTTTATCTTGTCCGGGTCGTTCTGTGAAACGCGGATCGAGTTTGAAACGTTAACAGACGTACAAGCAGGCAGACAGGCAGGCAAATTGGCAGAATGTTCGAAATTACTTACCCCAATCAACTTGAAGCCGACGAGAGACACGTTGTACGTGCTGATGATCAATTGCGTTAACAACATCGTGTTCGAGATACGCTCGATTTCCTCGCACAATCTGTTCGGTAAAAACAATAAAAGAGAATAATCGAGGCTGAATCGGCATGGTATCCGAACCAACCGACCACGATACTCACTGCAACAAGATTTGATGGTGGACCAAGGAAACTCGAATATCATCCTGTCTGGCGGTGCTGGGTCCGTTCGAACGGACCGGCGAGTCGACGGAGCGAAAATTTTCGAGTCTCGATCGAATAACGTCAAAGTGGCCGCAGGCGATCAACGAGAACAACGGAGCGGTCATGTCCACTCCGACGCATGACATACCGATGTCTATCACGGTGAAAATCTGTAAAACGTACACGATCTGGAACCAGGGCGTTCGTCGAACCTCGAACATGAACGCGTACGGCAACCGTCGTTCTGCTCCTTCGTCCAAAGCTTTGAAAGAGAGCCCGCTCCAGTTTCCTAGCCCGTTCCCTACCGTGTTCGATGACGACCACAAGCCGATCAAAGTGACCAGTATGTACAAGAAAATAGTGGTCGCGCAACTGTACAGGTACCAACGAGTCAATCGGCTCGACATTCGCGCGTAATATTCTACGATCCGCTTCTCGCGTCGATCTAATCGCGACCAGAGTAACTCGCAGTCGTTCAGTATCTTCTGCCAGCTTCTCCGATACAACAGTAGAACCGTGAATCTCAGCTGACATCCCACGAACGACAATATCAACGTAAACGATTCCAAAGTGGCGTCGCATCCGAAGAACTCGTACACGTACGAGATGCTGTGAACGGACATCGAGGCGTGCGTTAAACACGCCATCGCGATTCTTTCCGTCGATCGTTCTTCGCGCGAGAATACTCCGACCAGTCTCAGCAGAAACAAGTTTAAACCGATCAGCCGTTCGAACTCGGACGCCGTTTCGCGCTTCATCGCCCTATCGACTACCGAAATTCTTTCCTCCGAAATCACGTCGCTACCTGTACCCGAGTTTTGCATTTCTCCTCTTCATTTCTTTTCCTCTTTCTTTCGCAGCTGTGCGCGTGGTAGCGCGTGGGAGCGTGGCAGCTGGCTCCCAAACACCCTATAATTATCGACTACGAAAGAAAATAAAAGTTTTTCGACGGCCAACGCGTTTGGTCGCGTTTGGTCCCGGTCGGTCACGCTTTCTCGAGACACGCGATTTTTCCGCTGAACTCGAGTCGCGGATTTCTTTTTGTTTTTCTTCCAGAGGAGGCTGGCTGCGGCTCGCGACTCTCCGGTCGCGGCCGAGCAAACGAAACGGGTCGTCCCATCTGTCGGAGAGCGACGGCCGAGGGGCGCGAAATCGAATCCGTTATCCGAGGAGAAACGTCCGTTATCGACGTTGACGCGGCAACTACCGAGGGATGGCGGTAACGTTAGGCAAGGTAAGATAGCGACAGAAGAGGAGGGTGGGATCGATCGTTCGGCTGGAAATCTCACCCCGTTGAAATGACAAGGGTCGTGGAGCGAGAGCAGCGTGGTGCTAGGCGGTACGTTGAAAGCGGGACTAGCAGCGGGGGTGGGTGGGGTCACGGTAGGGTTTGCCGCGATTCCCTAGGAACGCGGGAGCGCAGTTTCGACGGAAAGTCGCGCGAACGGTGACCGACGCGAAAAAAAGAGAAGGGACAGAGGTGGAAGTGAAGAAGGAAGGAAAGGAAGGAAAGGAAGGAAAGGAAGGAAAGGAAGGAAAGGAAGGAAAGGAAGGAAAGGAAGGAAAGAAAGAGAATTCCGCGGACGGTCGCGATGAGTCGCTGTTCTGGCCGGTCCGCATTTCTCGCGATTTTGTGCCACGACCCGTTCGTCGACACGTGATCGCTCGACGAATCGTCTCGTCGGGATACCGTTGGGATACCGCCGTGACCGCAGCTCGCCACGACGGTGGACCTACGTAAGTAAATTCATTCAACCAATTTTTCTCCGGTTTTTCCAATCGACGAGCTTCCAAAGCAACCGACAAAAACTTCCTTTTTCCTCGAGGTCGGGTTCGCTCGTCCCGGACCTACCAGACCGATCGATATTCTGCCATCCCACCCTCCGTTCTTTCATCCCACCCTCTCTCTGTCTAGTTCCCGTTTGCGCACAAGTTGTCGCGTGAGCTCGCACGTCGCCTCGTTTTCAATCGGTTTTCATTTTTCTCGATTTCCCTTCGGTTCGGATCGGTGCGAGCTCCCGCTCCCGCGCTACCGACTGCAAAACCGCGAGACGTCCCGAGAAACGTGATCGTTCCGGTTTACCTTGAAATCGATTCGCGTCCAGTCGCTCGCATTTGCGCGTCGAACGAATTCTACGTAGTCCGTCGTCGTCGTCGTCGTCGTCACCGTCGTCGTCACCGTCGTCACCGTCGTCGTCACCGTCGTCACCGTCGTCGTCATGCGGTACGTAACGCGCAATGCGAGTGCTCGTCTCGCCACGCCGCTTCGCGTCGGTACGCGGCCTCCGTCCAGCGCGTTCGCGAGTCGCGAGATCCTATATCGAAGTCGAAGGTATATCGGTCGTCTTACGTAAACGAAAACGATGGAAAGCAACAAAGTGGCGGTGGTGGTGGTGATGGTGGTGGCGGCGACGGCAACCGACAAAACGCCGAGGTTCGCCGTCAGCTTTTTTTCGCCGACTCGAGCGAATTTTGAACGTAAACGAAGCGGCGAGGCGGCGAAGCGACGCTCGGGAGAAGAAAAATTGGCAAACCGAAAACAAAAACGCGCTCGAGAGAAAAGACGAGAGGCGGAAGGGAGACGGGAAGGTTAAAGTGTTTTATCGTTGCTCGAACTCCTTGTGTTCGAGTGGTCCGAGCCTCCCCTTTGCTCCCCTTCGCTCCCCTTCGCTCCCCTTCGCTCCCCGACATGCATCGCGAGCGGAGGATATCGCGGTTAGCCAGCTCACGGATATCCGCATTGTTTCGCGTCAAGCAGCCAACTCAGCTGACCTACATCGAACGGCAGCAAGCAAAATGGGATATCGAGCCACTCGATGCTCATCTACGAACAAACCACTCGCGGTCCTTTCAGACCTTGCCGCCGGCGCCGTTCCCGACGCCGTTCTCGACGCCGTTCTCGACGCCTCACCGCCGCGTCGTCCTTTCCTAACTCGTTGATAGCGCGTTCGCATGTCCGCGCCACGTCGCCGACGCGCTGATCGATGCGCCGATCGACGCGCGATCATCCGTGGAGTGGGATTTCGTTTCCGACAACAGTTTGCGCGACAACTCGCGCTTCGCGTTTCGCGCTACCGTTTAACGCTTACCATTTACCGTTTACCAATCCGAGTTTCGCAATCCGAGCGAGACGTGGCCGCAGCGTCAAAACCTCGATCGATTGATCGATCGATCGATCTTTCTTTCTTTGCCGCGTAAAACTTTCTTCCTTTACCGCGACGCCTTTGCGCAATCTCCTGGAAACGAACGTTCGAGCAAGCTGGGACAAACTGGACGGAAGTGATCGGAAAAGGTTCGAATACTTTTAAACGATCCAACCATTCTCGCAAGATCGGAATTTCGAGTGGAATTTCGATCGGAATCTCGACCGATTCACCGAACGAAGCGAAAGGAAACGAAAGAAAACGAAGCGAGGCAAAGCGAAGCGAAACGAGGCGGAACGAAACGAGCGCAGCGATCCAAAGGTAATCGGTAATAAGCAACGGTCAAGGTTGGCCGCGTACGCCTCCAACCATCGTCAATCGTTTCATCCGCACTTTCGTACGTTATCGACTGACATCGTGCACCGACAACGCGATCATCACCTCCTCTTCCTCCTCCTCCTCTTTCTCCTGCTTCTCCTGCTCTTCTTATACATCTTCCTTCGCTCCCCTCTTTCGACTTTCAGCAAGTCCGCGTGCCGTACTAAAAATAAGTTAACGTTGAAGCATCGCCTTCCGTGCACGTCGCGATAAAAGGAAGAAAAAAATACAAGGGGAAACGTTGGTTTGATTTCGGACGGAGACGTAAACGTAGACGGAGACGAATACGAATACGAATACGAATACGAATACGAATACGAATACGAATACGAATACGAATACGAATACGAATACGAATACGAATACGAATACGAATACGAATACGAATACGAATACGAATACGAATACGAATACGAATACGAATACGAATACGAATACGAGTACGAATACAAGTTGACTCGAACGCGCGGCAATTTCCATGCGTCGACGCAACTCTACGAAACACAAGCGGATCGAGGGGGAGAAGAAGGGAAAAGACTCGATTCGAGCGGGTCGAGTGCGGCCTCTTCCAGTTTTCGAGCTTCGTTCCTCTACCCACTGTTTTTCGTTGAAACACCGTGTCCTTTCCACGGAAATTGGATGCCAATTCCCGCGTGGCCGATAAGCGACTCGCGTGCCGATCGCTCACGGTTTACGCCCCCAACCGCCTGAATCGTTTCCACTCGCCTCGCCTCGCCTCACTTCGTTTCTCAACAAAACAAAAGCAGCTCGTTTTCTTTCAGTTTTGCCATGTTTGCAGATTTCGTCGAAATGAAGGACTACCCGTCGGATCGTTTCTTCGCATCGAGGTGAGAGAAAGCCTGAGCCAACCGGTCTACGAGCTGTTCTCGAAACGTTGCCGCGAACGATGCGCTATCAAAAGATTTCCAAACAGCAGCTTCGTCGAGCAGCACGGCACACGATACTACGCGAGAGCTTCCTGCCGGAGAAACCGGCCGAGGAGAAGCAGCGACGAGCCGACGGGGCCGCGGCGTCCACTCTGCTTCGGAACGGTCGTTCAGGAATGCCAGCATGAGAGGTGAGAGAACGCGCGGCGCCCCTACTCGATTCTCAAATCATTGATTAGTAATTAAATGAGGAAATTCGTTTGGTCGCAGGATCCTCGTTTTGGGGAACGATTAGATCTGTGCGTGGAACCTTCCTGCGGACTCTCGTTTTCATTTTCCTGGCAACGTTCCTTTGGCTCCAGCTTCACGTGGTCAATCTGACCGGCCGGGACTCCGCCGGCCAAGCCTCCTCGAACGAAACGTTGTTCGCTCTCGTGCCCCAAGAGTTGCATAGGTGAGCAACTATACGAAATTGATGTACGTAAATCTGACTGAGAACGATTTCGCACAGGTTCCTGAAGGAACGTCGCAACGGTTCGTCGACATTGGCGAACGCGAGCGCGGAAACGTTGACTGAGCTCGAAATAGCGGAGATTCGTCGCAACATCGAGAAAGCGAACGCCGATCAGAGGGTGTACAACGAGGAGTCGTTCGGTCCTTTGGCCAACGACGCTCCCGTGATAGTTATCCAGGTGCACACGCGACTCACCTACCTCAGGCATCTGATCGTCTCGTTGGCCCAAGCCAAGGGCATCGAGCAGACCCTCCTCGTCTTCAGCCACGACGTTTGGCATCCAGATATCAACTATCTCGTACAGAGCGTCGATTTTTGTCGCGTCATGCAAATATTTTATCCTCACAGCATCCAAACGCACCCCCGAACTTTCCCGGGCGAGGATCCGAACGACTGTCCGCGAAATATACGCAAAGAACAGTGAGTACAACCCCTGACCTCCAACACCCAACACCATAACCGCCCCGTTCTCTTTACGCGTCTATTACCGTTTTTCTCGGCGATCCTTTTGTTTTTTCGGGGCCCTGAGTCTCGGTTGCGCGAACGCCAAGCACCCGGACCTCTACGGACACTACAGAGAGGCCAAGTTCACGCAAACCAAGCATCACTGGTGGTGGAAGGCGAACCGGGTGTTCGACCAACTCTCCGTCACTCGAAATCACACCGGGATGGTGCTGTTTCTCGAGGATGATCATTACGTCGCCGAAGATTTTCTCCACGTTTTGAGACTGATGGAACGCACCTGTAAACACAGCTGCGAAAGATGCAACGTCCTCTCGCTGGGCACCTATCTCAAAACCTACAATTACTTTGCCGACTTTAGTCGAAAGGTGAGAATCCCCCGAGTCGATCGTATAACGCGACGCCTCGTCGATTCGTTACGATTTCGTTTCGTATTTCCCGCGTGCCAACCCCTCCGCATCTCCCTCCTCGATTCTCTGCGAACGATCGAAATCGTCGCGAATCAACCAGGGCTCTCGTCGTTTTTTTGCCGCGTTTGTTCCGTGACTCGTTCGTCGTCGCTCCGCCGCTTCGCCGCTTCGAGCTCAATTAATTGTCTTGTCGCGACATTCAGCTTTCATTCTCTCTCTCTCTCTCTCTATCTATCTATCTATCTATCTATCTATCTATCTATCTATCTATCTATCTCTCTCTTTCTCTCTCTCTAAGTATCTACCTATCTATCTATCTCTCTTTCTCTCTGTATCCGACCACCTCGTCCTGCCCAATCCACACTGTTTAACCCGTCTGTCCGTCTGCTTGCTCATTCAGCCGCCTCTCTTTCTCGGTGTCCGATCGTATCGCGATCGTAAATACGCGAAGAAGAAACGAGAAAGAGAAGGTATACGTAGTAGAACGATAAGACCGTTTCGGGTAGCGTTTCGAGTTCGGCCGATCTCGATGACGGATTGTGAGCACGCGACCACGTACGAATCGTTGGACGATATAGATTGCGCGCGACAGCTATCCATGTCAGTGTGAATATCTGTGTGTCGATGTTTCACGCACGCCCCGTCCGTTAGTTCCTTGGCGTCAACAGCGCACTGCAAAAGGAGTTCCTGCGTGGATTAAAGAGGCGGGAAACGTGGACCGGGCTGCACCAGTCGACGAAAACCGAGGACGTTGCCGGTTACAAGCTGTTTCCTGGCAGCGGCGGTCTGCCGACCGACGGAACCAACACCGGGAACGCCACTGCGACCGGAAACGGCGCTCTTCTCTTAACCGTCGTCGATCGGAACGCGCACACGGCGCAATCTGCTCCCGCATGGGCTTTCCAGCTCCTACCCGATCTCTACAATCGTTATCAAAAGGTTGCCCTCAATCCACCCCCACCCACTTATTACGGCTTTCGACAACACGATCCGACGCGACGCTACCACCCCTGTATCCGCGTCGTTTCGTTCTTTTATGTTCGCTACACACTTTCTCCGACGATAACGCACTGGACAGACGCGTACTCGATATCCTCCGTTCCCCCTCATTCCCCCTCATTATCTCGCTTTCTCTCCGTCCATCCGTCCGTCCATCATTTCTCTTTCGTTCTCGTTCCAACTTTCTTCGCGTCCAACTTTTAAAATCGTTCACCGTTTGGTTGACCAACAGGCGGAGGTAATTCCATGGATCTCGAGTAAACACAACATGGGCATGGCGTTTAATCGCGTCACGTGGAACAAACTGAGAAAGTGCGCGGCTCAGTTTTGCTCGTACGACGACTACAATTGGGACTGGAGTCTGCAACACATCGCGCAAACCTGCCTGCCGACGAGCAAAGGAACCGGCATCGTGCCCCGCACGGAGTCCGGTCTGGTCGCGATGATGATGAGAGCTCCCAGGGTCTTTCACATCGGAGAATGGTATACGTATCGTTTCTTTCTCTCTTTCCTGATTCGGTTAAAAGCTTACCTCCTCTATTGCTCTGTTTTCGAACCGACAACAGCGGAATCCATCACAAGAAGACCAATTGCGAGTCGACCGCCGTGATTGCGAAGGTTCAGAACGTTCTAAAGGCCGCCCGAGATCATCTGTTTCCTACTCAATTGACGCTTACCGTAGCTGGTACCGCGAAAAAAACAAAGCTCCGGAAAGGCAACGGTGGATGGGGCGATGTGCGAGATCATCGGCTTTGTTGGAACATTACCGTTTATCCGGATCTCTTTCTACCCTGAGACGAAAACCGCTCTCGTACTTGTACATACTCGCTACTCTCACAAACGACCAGCCTCTTTATCGCGTACGTGCGCGCGAATAGAAACCAATCGAAACGCGCCTATCCTATTCTAGTCATCGTGCGCGATCCGTTAACAGCAAAAAGAGCGAAAACAGCGAAAAGATTGCCTCGATGTTTCTTTTCCAAGTCCGAGGATCGTTCGCGACCGACATAAACCCATCCACCGAGCCAGTCTATCTCGTGAATTCTACGTACCTAGCCTACGCGCTATTCGTTTTATATTTGTAACTGATATCAACGAAAATAAAGAAGTCGACCGATTTTCTTTTATTTATCGATCTTTTCAACTTTGATCTTTATTATACACTTGATCGTACGCGCTCAGAGTCGCCTTCCTCTTCTTCTTACCATTTAAAATCCCAACAGTTTCGCGAACGCCGGCACGTTATCGTCGTATTCCGCTCTCATATAGTTCCCCGCTATCGGACCCTCCAGATCGTACTTCTCCGCAAACTTTTTCACCGAGAATCGTCTTCGTTGCTGACCGTCCCTGCGAATCGTCGACACAGTTATACATAGATGTACTTACATAGATGTAACGTTCGTCTGCATGCCCCTTGAGAATGATGACCAGAGTAACATACATACATGTATATACGTCTCGCGTGTCTTTATCCTCGTCTTAATCCTAATCGTTTACCTGTTGCTCAGTCTTCTCTCGTCGAACGTGATCGATCCTTGATTTTGCTTGTAAACGAGAAACACGTAACGATGTTTACCGCTACCTTTGGGCGGTGCCGGACCAACGTACTCCGCCAGTACCTCTCCTTTCGCCACGTTTTCCTCCGGGATGTTTCCAACCAGCCAGTGTCGAAATTCCCGGTTGTATCCTTTTCTCATCGGCACGTCTGGATCTGGCCGCGATAATAACGCAAACGATCAACCTCGCAATCGTTTCGAGCATCGATCGCCTCGATACCAGCCAAACGAGTTTCCTCCGACCGACTCGGTGAAAGTATACACCAGAAACGTACAAGGTAACGTATTCTTATTCTTATTCAAACTTTGCGTTTCTCCTTTAAAATACGCTTACCTGTCATCACCAGCGTGTAAAGAACACCCCCTTCGTGCTTGTAATGGATTTCTGGTACCGTTTGCGTTTCCGTCGGTGTCACCTCCGTACCAAACTCGATCTTTTTCTCCCCGTATTTTACCTGTTTCCCATTGCAAATCTTTCTGTTTTAAAACGATCGATCGCCTGCTTTACGATAAATATCGATAAATATCGCACCTCGATTTTCTCAGCCGGCGCCACATCTATAATGTCTGGCACGATTTTTGCTGCTTCGAACTCCGATCGAGTATCCGCCGCGGCCACCACGACTAACCAAATACCGTAGCTAACGATTCCTGCTGGATTATCAACTTTAGCCATTCGAAATTATCCATTCTATTAGCAAATATATATACGCACGAACCTATTAACACGGATGAAGACATCTTCGTCGCTCGGTTTACTTTGCAGACTATCCCTTGATCTATCGAGGCAAACTCGAAGCCGAACCACTCGAGAGAAACGTTTTATTCGATCGGTCGTCCCCACTAAACCTACAACCCGTCAACCATTCGCTTTGCGTTCCACTCGTTTTCTCAATGTACGAGATTCAAAGCCCCCCTCCTTACCACTATACGACCGCTCACCTTCGTTTCTTCCTCCCTAACCAATTACCGTTCGCACACGACGAAGAAAAAGAAAACGAAAAAGAAAAAGAAAAAGAAAAAGAAAAAGAAAAAGAAAACGACCAATCAACCAATCAACCAACCAACCTATGTATACAGGGTGTCCCAGAACTCCTGTAGGAGCCGGAAATGGAGGGTAGCTGAGACTATTCTGAACAACAATTTCCTTTGCAAAAAGGAATGGGATGGGGCTTCGTTTTTGAATTATTAAGCAAAAACACTGACCAATCAGAGCGCGTCTCGGGCGCGCGCTCAGTACCGTCAGTGTAGCGTCATTTGTTAACTAATTAGAAACATTCATGGTACTAAAAAGCCGCATTTATTCAATAAACTAAATGATTTATACATTGAGCTTTAGAATAGTTATTCAATTATTTACAACTTACGGTTACAATTGTAATTTTCCGCATTAGTTGTACAATTTTGTAGAATTTATACAACAATACAATTACTCTTATTTTTACTGTTTATTTAATATTTCAAATTATAAACGCAATCTTAATTTAATCCATCAATAATTTTAAAATGTAAAATTATAATAAAAACATTACATTACAGTATGAAACCATTGCACAATGAATTATATAAAAAATTGTAACATATCTGTACGAAAAGTTATAAAAATAATGAATTCTGATAGATATAACAATAACGTATATAAGATATAATTGTAAAATTGAAAATAATAATACAAATATTTTATAATAAGTTAAGAAGGGCATGTGTAACGTATGTTTTAGTAAAGTTGATAAAAATAGTCAACCTTAATGAATTTAACGATAATATAGTTAATAAATAACAGTAACATTGAAAACAGTAATAGAAATATTGTACAATAAGTTAATAAAGAAATGTATAAGAAATGAGAACAATTTAATCAATAAATAATTAATGAATTAATAATTATAAAATACATTAAAATGAACTAAAATAAAATAAAAGTTTGTAGGCATAACAATTATTCATTGTAAAACCATAAAATTATAATAATTGTAACAAAATTTGCATGATTATAATAATTATAATATTATGTTGTTAGAGTTTGTAGCGAAGGTAAATGAACGGCATGAAGAGATAAAGCAATTTGTATAATTAAATACAGTCCTGGGGTCATCTAATTTCAATAGTAGAAAGATAAAACATTGTATTATTATAAAATAATGAATTTAATATCGTTCAAGCTTTATTTTTCAATTTTTTTAAACAGCAACTGAGGACGGTACATTGTCGAGGAAACTTTATCCAATAGAAGAGATAGGTACGAATTTTGAAATAAAAATTTTGTAATTATAGTGTAGAGGTATTCATCAGTTAGAACACCTAAATGATTAGGGTTTTTAATGCTAATTTTAAGAAAATTTCTGTATTACAGGAGACTGCATCGAAATTGCAGTGAAATTAATATCGAAATGGCACAAACCCTCGAACACGTCAAGCATTAACAGAATGAGAAATGGAAGGATATAACTTGTAATTACCATTAGGAATTATAATTGACCATGATTAATTGAAATTTGTTGAGATTAAAATACTGAAACAAATGTTAAATATACCATTTTTATAGCACTGTTATATTAAGAGAAATATATACTCCCCGTTGTATTTTCTTCATTTTGTAAGAACTAAATGATAAAAAATACTTAAATTGTTTATATTTAATGATTTTTTTCATTAAAATCGTTGTATTTTGCATAAATAATTAAAAATTAAAAAATATTTTTAAATTTTTACCTCTAGCGCCATCTCTTCGAAAAGTGCTGAAACTGCTCAAAAATTGACAGGAATCTGCCGTACCTACAATGATTATTTTTTAAGAAAATAATTTTTTGCTGTTTTCGCGTGTTTGAAGCATCTAATCGCTTCTATTTTACACTAATTATCGATTCCAATTGTCCGATTAATCCTAGAAGCCCGAAATATTGAAATATTAAAGATTAAATCGCACATTGAGAGAGTGAGAGGTGAGATTGGCGGACTAGTGTTCACTCTCTCGCACATTGGTGTTGTGCGCAGGCGCGAGTATGGCGTAGAGAGAGTGAGAGACTAGATGCTCGGACCTCTCACTCCCACACTGTGCGAGAGAGTGAACACTAGTCCGCCAATCTCACCTCTCACTCTCTCAATGTGCGATTTAATCTTTAATATTTTAATATTTCGGGCTTCTAGGATTAATCGGACAATTGGAATCGATAATTAGTGTAAAATAGAAGCGATTAAATGCTTCAAACACGCGAAAACAGTAAAAAATTATTTTCTTAAAAAATAATCATTGTAGGTACGGCAGATTCCTGTCAATTTTTGAGCAGTTTCAGCACTTTTCGAAGAGATGGCGCTAGAGGTAAAAAATATAATTATTTTAAAAATTGTAAAAATAATAAAAAATAGAGCTTGTACGGTGACAAATTGATACTTTTATGATAATATAATGTTTCCCCTTCCTTTAGTTCAAATTTGGTGATCCTAGAACATCATTTAAGTATATAAATCGATATAAACCTGCGCTTGATTACGAGACTCGAAGACTACATTTCAGGGCCTTTATTTATTATTTTCTTGCTTTATCGCGATTGTTAAATAATTAGAAACATTCATGGTACTAAAAAGCTGCATTTATTCAATAAACTACATGATTCATATATTCAGCTTTACAATAGTTATTATATTATTTATAACTAACGTTTACAATTGTAATTTTGCGAGATTGCTGTGGAAGGAGTGGGAGGTCCGATCGGCGTACTTATTCCTTCTGTTGGGATATCCAGCCATTCAGTCATGGTTCAGTTATGAGTTCTGGGACTCCCTGTAGAACATAGCAACCATAATCCATGCGGTAAACTGACAAAATTAACACTACCTTCGCATTTGCTACTAGACGAACGTGCGTGCATAATAACTTTCTCTATCTATCGATCTTGTTTCACGTCCATACCATGGATTTGCTCAAATAGTTTCGCCTTCTACTTTTCTTTTTTTTTCTTAATTGCTCACGATAGTAACCGCTGAAAGTAACGATGCCCATGTATAACAAGCAACAATCATTCGAAGAAAAACACTTTATGTAACGTTTAATGTAAAACTATAGTACGAGTTTACAAATATTTATATACGATATGCCGCTAAAATAATATACATTCTAAGCGCCCAATTGCTTGTAAAGAAGTGGAACATAATCGTCGAACGCTGCCTGATACATGTTTCCTGCGATGGGATCGCCCAGCTTGTATTTCTTGGCAAACTTTCTTATGGAGAACTTTCCTCGTTTGTCCGCGCTTCGATTTGTCAGTCGAGGTTCGTCGAACGTCAATTTTTCGGGCTGTTTGTACAACAGAAACACGTAACGATGCAATCCCGTGTCTTTTGGCGGGCCCGAGCCTATGTACTCGGATAGCACTTCCCCTTTCGACACGCTTGAACCAGGAATGTTTCCTACCAGCCAGTGATGCCATTCGCGAAAATCTGGCTTTTTTCGGCTTGGTGCATCAGGATCTGCAAAACACGCACGAATGTGAGATACTTATCGTAATCGCTCAATCCCGTCGATCAAATAAATAAATAAATAAATAAATAAACAAATTTACCAGTCATGCAAAGAGTATAGAAAGTATTTGCATCCGCATCCCATGTAACGGTAGGAGGATCTTTAACCTGAGTCGGCGTCAATACCTTGCCAATTTCGACCGAAATATTATTTGGATAAGCGACGTTTAATACGGACTGTGGAACCTTGTCGATAACATCGGGTATCACCCCATGAGTCTCCATCGCTTGAGCCATTGTGGATAACAGCCGGTTTCCAATTTCCACAAACGGTTTTCTTCCGATCGAACTTACTGGAAATATAGTTACGATTAATCGACTAAAATTAACTTTTTCTTCGAGCCGGCTAAAAATTTGAAAATTAAAACGAGCTTAGCGACACTTGGCGCAAATCATTCATCCGATCGAGGTTAAATCGTTTAATTTGCATGCATGTATTATATACCTGCGTGTATATTTACAACTTCTAACCTTACTTTCAGAGAGAAAAAGAGGAAAAAAACAAAAGAATTTAAAAAAACAAGAGAACAATTTCAAACGATTTGTGCGACGTTTGCTGCACAATTGTAGCAACGCGGAGAGAATTGTACGAACGTAGTTTCACTGACTCGGGTATTACTTGCGTTTAATAAAAGCAGTGACATTTCCCAACACGAATCGATTCCTGAACGCCACGCAAAAAGATACTTTGAATGAAACTGACTTTGCACCCACTAAGTACTCTTGCGAGCCGATATTCCACCTTCGATTCTTATCGGTTGTTCTTTTTCGTCCGCTTCTGGCGAGTAATTCGACATCCACGGCTCTGTATCTGCTTTAATACGCACACCGTGATGGCCAATCGGAGAAGACGCGTCCGATTCGCCATCTAGCGTCAACAGTTATTCAACGATTCGAATACGCACATGTTTATACACGCCTCTGCAATAGGATAAAAAGGAATAACGGAAAGAACGATCAATTATTTTTCTATTTCAACTGTACGAAACAATTTATTAGAAGTTGAAGATGCGTGTAACATATAATCATCTTTTATCGTATGTTATATGTATACATACATGCGTACGTGGAAGGATTGTACATCATTTGTCTCAACATACAAACATACACACATACACACATATATATATATCTATACATATATATGACACCGTATGAAATTTGCACTTTTGGAAACGTTTTAATCTCTCGATATATGATTCCCCGCGTCCCTTATTACCTAACATTAACCCATACATACATACATACATACATACATACATACATCGTATTTACGCGCAAAATATTTATGCTAAACTTTGGCGATACGGAATAACGGGCGACCCTAATTACGATAATCTTCTGAAAAATCCAACGCAACGATGCGATTCTTCTCGCGACATCGAACGTGTAAACATTGGGAAGCCTGCCCGAGATGAAAATTTTGTACATAAGTAGATTTTAGAGCGCGTTACGGAATCCGACAAACCCTTATTACGAACGATGGCATAATTTGTCGATAAAACCCTGTGGGAGGCGTACGAATCGTCGTTCATAGCGATATTGCGTTGCACTCGTTAGTCCTTGAAAATAAACACTTTTCGCTCCCTTTAACCGCAATCCGCTAAACGACTAACAACACTGTTGCACTCGAACAAATTAAACTACTATTTACAGACAAGGTACAGGATAAACGATAGCACGAGAACTCGCGCGGTTTGCACTTTAAACGCGGACAGACAGTCTGTCGGCCTATTCCCATTTTCTTTCATTGATCTTGTGACCGCGCGCATCGATCACGACGCGAAACAGCAACAATATCAGCAGCGAAATCGGCGAAATCGTCGAAATCGGCGAAATCAGCGAGAGATACGAAAGATACGAGAAAGACTTAGAAACCCAAACGTTTTAGGTTGGTTCGCGTCACGGAACCGGTGATTCTTGATTTTTCGCCTTGCCAACTCTTGCTTTTATTGCGAAATTGTCGGAGATCGGCCTCGTGATCGGGATGTCTCATCGGTCGGTAGCCCTGCGGCGAGCACAACCCCTTCTGTTCCCTGTAAAATTGCTCGTATCCACCGTGCAATAGGTAAACTTCCGGATAATGTAGCGCGGGATAGTGTTCCTTGTTCTTTTGACGATCCAAATTTCGTAGAAATCGCGAAAGATTCGGTCCACGCTCCCACGAGAATTCGCAATGAAACACCAGGATGTTCCTCTTGTTCGAATCTGGTTGAATTTTCGGTGTACTCGTCAAAGGGTTCAATAAAATCTGCTCGATCAGATCTTTACTGTACAGATTCACGGCGCCTTGAATATGACCGGCGTCGAACTCGTAAGGATACCGACAATCCACGATCTTAAAGGAACCGATTCGATCGTTGAATTCTCCGCGTATCAGGGCGGCCAACGTGTCCGCCGAAATCGATTTCAGATCTTCGTGGTGACCGGTAGCCAAAGGTAGAATGCACGGTTTGCTAAAATCCCCGGTCAAGTCGGTATCCGTGGTACTACGATGGATGGCCGATTTGATGTGCGCGTGCGTCTCCGATTCCGATTCCGACTCCGACTCCGCCGACATCGATACCGATGTTGTTGCTGCTGCTGCTGCTGCTGCTGCTGCTGCTGCTGCTGCTGCTGCTACTACCGATTCAATCGTTTCACTTTCCATTTTCATCATTTCAATCTCCATCTCGGTTACTGTTGCGCTTGCCGCCGTTACAGAAACGCTTCTTTGTAAGATAACTGGCCTACGACTGGACGGAATAGTTTCGTTAACGTCCGCGTTTCTTGCTACATCGAGAAGACTACTGCTGCTGCTCGATTTTCGCGATCTTTTGACTAGCTTCGGACTGTCGTCGATCGGTGGATCCGGTCGTTTGAAAACCCTGACCGATAACGGTGATTCGAAAGCATCGCGACGATAGTCGTCAAAGCGACGACGACGAAGCATCGCCGGCATCGCGGAAAACGCGTTCGAAGGTGATCGATCGTCTTCGAAGCCCGGGTTCGCGGTAGACGAGCTGGTGCTCGGCGATCGAAACAAACAGGACCGTACTTTCGAAAGGGACGTCTTCTTTCGAGCTTCCGGCCTGTCATTTTGTAGCGACAACGATCTCCGAAAGTTTGTGCAATCGGTGCGAGCAAATTCCGGGGTGGTCGGATTGCTGGGACCGGAGTTGAACGGCGACAGCGACGACGCGACGTTACTGTCGTTTCCGACGATATCGCCGCAAAGAAGTGTCGAAATACCGTTCGGCAGCTGCGTACCCTCGTCCAGAGCTTCGACGTCTATCAAATCGTTGAAGCCGTCGTCCATGCTTTCGTAGCCAGAGGAGAGACTTCGAAAAAGGGAAGATCGTGCGATACGCGTTCGCTGCGGCGAAGACCGTACGGGCGATTCGTTGATCGGATTTCGGTATTCGATCGACATCCTACGCGGTGCAACCGCCAACGGTTCCACGAATCGAAACGTATCCTCCTCCTTTTCCGGATAGCTCGCTTCGTACCCGCTGTCCTGACTGTTTGGATCGCAGTCTTCCAACGGATGACGACTCTTCTTCGCGCCGACAACCTGTACAATGAAAACAGTATTATTACACACTTTTATCGAATATCCTATTCTCCTCTATTATACTACTACTACTACTACTACTACTACTACTGCTGCGAAGGATGTAGCGATCGTATCCGGTCTAATCCGGAAAAGATATACGTTACAGGTACACGACGCGTATTTCGAGGGGATCCCGGGGGACACAACACGCTATCGACTATGGAAAATTTGTCTTGTACAACGTTCAACGCGTTTAGATCCATCGAAAGATTCGAGTCGGACGAAAATGTTTCATTATCTTTCATCGTTTTCTTTAGGAAACTCGATAACTAGCCAAACGCGAACCATCGAATAAAATTCAAGGAAAGAACAGGTGTACGAATAAATACTCAACGATTCTTTGCGCCATTTCGATCTGGTGTATACGAAAAAATCATTTGAAAAAAGAAAAAACGTCTAAGAATAACTGCGCCGACAGAAAAAAGAAAAGAAAAACAATAAATATAATAACAGTAGCAACATACCTTTTGTGGGCTGGCGGCATTGCGCGGATTATTGTTTTCTTTGTCGATAGATGGCGACCCAAGTTCTGGACTGTGTAAGCGTCGCGAAGTCATGCCGAGAACTCGACGGACTTTCGGTTTTGATTTTACCACATTCTCGGGAGTATTTTTAAGCTTGAAAGCATTTTTGAACAGCCTGTAAAACGAATAAATGGTTAATGTTAATACGGTGATTCGTCTTGGAGAAACAATGCGCATATATCATCGTGCTAACTACGATGAAATCAAACCTAACCTCGCGAAAGTTTTTGTTCGATGGATATAGAGAGGAAAAAAAACAAAAGAATACCGGTACAATAATTTTCTACAATTATACCGCGGTGGTTCGCATGTTATTACACGATACGTTATCAGAAAAACTTGATTGCGTTTTTACGCGATATAGCATATATCCTGAACGAATCAGAAAACGAACCTCTATCCTTTATTGAGAACCTGCTACTAAAAACATTGTTCCCCATTACCATAATTGAATTGAATTTGTCAAATTTTGCTCAATTAGTAAATATACGCGAAAATCAAAAGTGTATCGCGTTGTAACAGAAATTTGACCAAACGAACACATTCCGCTGTTTCTCGCTACACCACATGGTCGTCGTGAGAGCCCGCCAAAATATTCGCGCGCACGCGCATCTATCTGTTCATGTGTTTACCCTTACAATTATACGCATTTCGGAAACTTGTACACGAACGCGGCTTGTCTTTATCCTCACAATACGTGTGTAATCACGAATTTCGATCGATATTAACGAACATTCAAAACTACCGTTCCCTTCTATTAAAAACAAAATGTACACGTTGGGATGCAGGACGTAAAACATCGCGATAAAACGTAACGTCTGCACGCAAATTCCCTCCATTTATTCGTACATCGTACAATCGTTGTACTCGCGTGTACGTATGCATATAGAAAAAAACGTACACGATAACCCTCTATATTCTGTAACACGCACGACACTTGTTTTTCGAGGAAAATTCGGAAAAAACAAGGAATCAAGACGCATTTTACTTTTATCTAGAATAAGGAGAAAGAAAGACTAATGGCGTCCGATACCTTGTACATTGGCACACTTCACAGGAATCCGTAACACTTTCCCAATACATGTCAACGAGATCCTGGGTAGACGTATTTTACAAAACGAGAAAAAACCGACACAGCAACCGATTTGTCGCGCGTACGCGTATTATTTAGTCGTCTAACAATAAGGCAAAATAAAACAAAGTGTAAACGATGACACGCGATCGCGAATCAACGATCTCGAACGGGCGATAACTCGCCACGAGTCCGATCGTGCGACAAACGAAACTAACGTACCACCAACCCGCAAATGTCGAACAAACTGTTCGAGGTGGCGGGAAGATCGGGCTTTATACGCGCGCAGTCGAACTGGAAGGGGCTGGAATCGACCAATGAGCAAGTGGGAAAGGGCCCGCCTAAATCTTCTCAGGGCAAGCGAGGAGAACGGAACGCGGAATCCTCTGTTTAGGGCAAGTCCGCTATGGGGGGCCCTTTTCTGCCTCTTTGCCGCCACGTCTTTCCTTACGTTCGTCTATTCGTTACTTCGTTCTCTCTCGCTCGTTCCTTCTCCTCTCGATTTTGAACGCTCGCACATTCGTTAAAGGTACGTACGAGTACGTACGTGCAACAAACCATTTCATCGTCTCTTGTTGTACTTAACAATTTACGTGGCAGACAACATTATGACACGTCTAACTTGATCGAATCGCATAGACTGTAAACAATCGAGAATTCGTACAATCTATCTCTGCATTATTCGGACGTTTTTTGAAAAATGTTCGATACTTTTGAAACGCATCGCGTGTTTGAACAATCGAAAATATTGAAACGATTAAGAAATATTTCCAAAAAATGACAGACCGTTTTACTCCCTTCCTCCGTTCCCGCCCTGTCTCGTCCAACCTTGTCCCGTCCCATCTCGTCTCGTCCCGTCTTGGTCGGTTTCATCGTCACTCTCTCTCTTTCTCTCTGTTTCTCTCTCTCTCTCTCTCTCTCTCTCTCTCTCTCTCTCTCAGTCGCACACATACGGATATACTCGGTCATTCACTGAGTAGCTTGCTTCGATACCAGAGCGGAAAAGGTTGCCGACCGTAGGAGAGTTGCTTGCGCTGAAAGGGCCAGCTTCCATCTCTCTCGTTTCCAGCGTGCTTCTTATTCCGTCGGTTGATGCACCGACCGTTCCGAAGGATGCAGCTCTCAGCAGGTACGACTCGGTCCGTTTTTTCATTCTACCGATCACAATGCTTCACCTGATCTTCGATACCACCCACCCTCGCATTCTTTGGAGATTTTCACACGGCAGGTACTCGCACGTATACCTCGATATCGTAAGGGTAGCCGGCGTGTATTGGCTTTGTCGCTCGATTCAAAAAAATACGCAATAACTGGCCGTTCGGAGCGACGATCGATCAACGGCTCGATCTCGGCGAGGTTTCAAAGCTTTAGCTCGTTAACGGTATGCTCGTTATCGCCGACACGGCTCGAATGATATCGTGTTTCCATCGAGCCGTCGACATCGATGGTGCGAAATCTCCTCTACGTGCTCTGCCGCGATACCGAACCTCTCGTCGACATTGTTGTTGTTGTTGTTGTTGTTGTTGTTGTTGTTGTTGTCGTCGTCGTCGTCGTCGTCGTCGTCGTCGTCGTCGTCGATCGATAGTCTTTCGATGCAAGAAACAAGGTAAACGAGACGATAGCGACGGTAGCGGCATCGATACCGAGAAGACGTTGTGTTCTTTCGGTTTGCGTTTCCGTTGCTATCGAATTCGAGAGAAACGACTTGTCCCCCCGAAAAGACGAAACAGGGGAGAGATGGAAAGCGGGGGAGAGAGAAACAGGGACATTGAACGCAGGGGGTCGGTTTCGTGGGGTTTCGTGGAGGGAGAGAGCAGGGGATCGATAGAGTCGGGAAGGAACGCACCGGATCGTTCCCAGTAATCGTGACTACTGGCAAAGATTTTTCGCTATAGGGCATCGAACGTGTGCGAGGCGCGATACCATGGGGGTAGGTCAGCTGCTTTCTGCCATATACCGGCCTTTACCCCCCGTTCGCAGCTGCCAAATCAGCCACCTTCCACCTCGAGACGCGTTCCACCACCTTCTTTGCCACCCGGCTTCCTTTTCATCCCTTAAAGAACGTTGCCCGATTGAAATGTTCATTTTATCAAAGACCGATCGTTTCGAAAATCGCGAAAACGATTTTCTTCCTTCTCTACGTACGTCCTTTACGTACTCGGCTATCTAACCGGGTAGGGTTAATCGGGTAAGGGTTTCCCCTGCGTTTTCGCGGCTGATCGAAATAAGTGTATCATGTTCGCGAACCTCGAGGAAAAAGAATCCGATGGGAACGAATCGAAGGAGAAATACGGAAACGAGCGTAAAAATGCGTTATCGGACAGACTGGGGAATGTTGGGATCGCGCGGTTCGAACGTACAGTACATATGTAACGTGTGGGTATAACGGACTGAAAGGGAAGGGAAGGGAAGGGAACTCGAAATCGGGCGAACGCCCGGCTCCCTACGACTTTGATTTTTCTATAAGAAGGAGTGCAGATGGTCGTATCCATTGTGATGGTTGGCACGTGCCAACTATGGGTACCCCGATGGTGCACCGCTAAGTGCATATATGCCTGTACGCAGGAGAGACAGTGTACGAGCGCGTTTGTGTGCGTCCACGAACACAACACTTCGAAACGGGAAACGACGGTTCGATACGCGAACGTACGAATAGAGGAGCGTATAAGTGTATAGGCGTCGCGGCGCGGTGTCTCCCATCGACGCGACGACACGGGAGAGGAAAGGAACCCGGGTGAGCATTTACGTAATACCTGACAGAGGGTTCTCAAACGATGGAACCGTTTACGCGTTTCACGCGTTTCACGCGTTCCAATCGATGTACCAACTAACAACCGCTATCGAGGCTGTCGCGTCGCGATAACGGCCAACCTTTTTTTTACTTTATTCGTTGCCGCGAACAAATCGGCTTCGAACGGTATTCGTATTTCGTATACCTGGATTGGATTGGCTGCGTCCAAGTGGATCGGCCGCGTCGAAGAAACGCGAGATTAACTTTGAACAATAATTAACGATGGATTATTCGGGGTAGACGCGATCGGCCTCATCCGGGTAAGTAAGTAGGTAGGTAGATAGGTAGGTAAAAGGGTTTTATTTACGAATAAATTTGGTAAAGACGCTCGAAGAACCACTGACAACGATGACCTCGTAACCGTAAAGTCTGGTAGAGAGCAAGACGGCTTTGCAGCTTCCTAAACGGGATCATCATCTGTTCCTTCGGGATCTCGAAGGGCGTAAGAGACAGCCTACTCGTTCCTCGCTATTCTTTTCGATACACGCAGCCGTCGCAGATGCACCATACGGGAGATTGAAATTCGCAATACGCTGGGAAACAGTTGAATGAAAGAAAGAAATAGAGAAAGAGAGAAAAAGGCAAAGAAAAAGAAGGAAGAAGAGTACAGAGACGAGAAGGAGGATAAAAATTGTTCGAACCCCTGACTAACAATTATTAAGAATCCCCCCCTTTTGGACGAATAGATGGAAACGAAGGGAAGTCAGAAAAATAATCAGCCTGGGAAGAGAAGAATGATGCGAGAAGGACGCGACGTAAAGAGAGGGTGAAAACAAGGCAAACAGACAAACAGGTAAACAGCTATGAGAACGGTAGGCGGTAGGTGGTTAGCGCGGTTTAAGAGCTAACTTTCGAAGGTGAAAATAGAAGATTAAAGCGAAATTCGAAATGGAATCGAAACTCGAGTATCATGATCTTTTGATTTATTCAGCTAGAACAAAACGAACTTTTGCGGGTCGCAAAATGGGTAGAACGAAAGACTGTTAGGTAGATGAACACTCGACCCGAGCAGCGTAAAGTCCAAAAACGGAGTAATTAAACGAGTTAATTTCCTTTACAGCTTTGTACACGCGAGCGAATGCGGTCGAAAACAATCGAAACGATTTCGAGCCTGTTTCTAAAACGGAAGATTGTTCGTCGAGGAAAAATCGAAAGTAATAATCGTGTTGTTTCCTTCGTTCTGGTTCACTGGCGCTTACATAATAGAACGAGATATTCCGATGGATTTTTGTGCGAATTTACAAAAGGAAAAACCCCGGGTAGACCGTTAGGTATTAAGCGCCGCCCACCTGTAACGTAGCGCGAGTTCCATAAACGCTTTGTCGAGCCTACGAGAATTAACGTTATTGTTGGAAAGCAATTTGAAGCGTCGCCCTTTCAGCGTTTCACTGTGAATTTTATAAATGCCGTTTCAATAGCCACATTGAAAAGCGTATTTCCCGACGAGACTAAAGGTGCAATTAACAATCATTGGTCGTATGGCGACGATCATTAGAGGGACACCGAGTAATCACCGAGTTTCTAAACGCGAAAACGAAAACTCGTTGTCGCTTTTGCTTTACATAGACACTTTGTCGTAATTCATCGCTTAAACGATGCTAATTGGCCGGTACGTACTTCCCGTCCTAGAAATTCGATCAGGTATCGTTCGAGTTTATCAGAGTGTTACAAAAGCTTCGCTTCGAGTGCAAATTAACAAGAAGCAACGCGTACAATCTACATGCGTACCTGTAAGTGTCTACTACCTGGTCACTGCGAAACGAAATCACGCTTTCGGTTAGCTTTACCGACACGCTCGTTGCAAACGGCTACTCGCTTCTCGGAACACCGATGCAACACGTACGTACGTACAATATGTAGACCTTGGGACGCGGCCGACTCCCTTATCGACGTTTAACCGCAACCGAAATATCGCTAAGATATCTTCTTTTATCCTTTCTTCTTTCGTTTCATTTCTTTTTCCCCACCTCTTCTTCTTCTTCTTCTTCTTCTTCTTCTTCTTCTTCTTCTTCTTTCTCCTCTTCCTCTTCATTTTTCTCGTATAGTTTCATTCATGTTATCGGATACCTCGCGGACCCGTAATCGCTGCTTAAGCAAGTTGACCGACAAACGAAGGAGGGAGAGAAAACGATAGGAAAAACTCGTTTCGGAGGAAGTAAAAGAGAGGAGATCGAAACCCAAGGCATAGACGTATACGACGATACGCCTAGCGTTCGTTGATCGATTATTCGCGTACGAGTAAGCTTCGAGTATGGTATAGGACAGCTGCGCCCGTATACAGCTATACCGTATCGCGGGGGCACGCGTTAGACAATACGGATACGGTGCATGGTGGACAGCGTACGGTGTACCATGTATGGCGTACGGTGTACGGTGCCCACATGGGGTATATCGAGATCGTTGTATGGGGGCGTGTAACGTTTCGTACGTAGCGTCAACGTCCAAAGCTCTCGATCGATCGGTCAAACTGCCGTTTTCGTCCACCTTTTTCGTTTTTTTTTTTTTTCTTCATACGGACTACTGAGATTTCAACGACACGATTTCAATTCTGTAGCTTCAAGATCTATAAGTTTTTTAACAATTTCTGATCGATCACGAAGAGAATTAACTTTCTCGACCAACGGTTGCTTTTTTCGCGTAAAACGGACTCGACCACCGGGTCTTACCTCGGCAAAAACAATTTCGCTTCCTTTCCTCTCGTTTCGTCTCTTTTGTTTTTTCATCGCTAACGAATTCTTCTGTCCACGCCTCGCCCCCACTGCTAGCCGAACTGCAATCTTCAGCTACATATACGCAGTAAGGCGAGCAAACGCGTGGTCGATTTGCGAATCGATCCAATTGTTGAAAGTTAAAGAGGAAAGAACGCGAAAGGGTCGGGAAACGATGATCGTTTATGGTATATGATGTATATGTAGGAGGGAGCATGGTCAAAGCGATGCGCGGCGCGTTGGGACGAGACGGGTCGGGTCGGGACGTCGATTTTCTCCTCGTTCCGCGCAGCAAGGTTGCCCGTTCCCAGGCCGGAGACTCTTCTCCGTCCACCGCCCAAAGAGGAATTTAAATCTCAACGGTCGGTCGTGGTCTTTCATAGTGGGGAGAAACGACACCGAGGTTCGCGATGGTGCGCGGTAACAGAGTGCGAGAGAAAGGGACAAAGTAAGAGTGGGAGGGGTACGACGAAGGAAGATGAGGAGAAACAGAGAGAAAAGGAGCATAACACCGATGGAACGCCGTCGTTCTACCTCTTCTCGAGGTTGGCCTCGGCCGTAGTCTCGGTCTCTCGGTTTCTCGGTCCCGGTCCCGGCCCCGGCACCGGCACCGGACCTCCGACGACCCCGAGGATCGCCGACAACCCCGGGGAAAAACGAGCCCGCCGCCGAGTCTGACCAACCGACGAACGCGAAGTAAACGCGTACGATCGGGTTCCGATGTAGACGGTGGCAGGCGGGTGGTCGGGGGTGATGACGGGGGTACGGATGCCAGCGCGGGCGTAGAGGGAGCAAATCAGGAAAAGAGAAGGATCGTCGGAGGTGAAATAAGGAAAGACGATTTGGATGAAAGAGGATAGCGGGAACGTTACCGAAAAGGGAGAGACGTTGTTGTTTGTAAACAAGAAAGCCGCAATCTTCGGACTATTTTCTAGCGCTCAGCGGACGCATTTCGAATCGCATTTATCGATTACGTTATCGATTACGTTATCGATTACGTTATCGATCGTGTTGTCGATCACGTTGCACGATCGAATAAATTTCTACGATCGCGTTTACAGTGAAACACGAATATTAGCATTGTTCCATACATATCGTGTTGAACCTACATATGTTTCTGAGACGGTCGAAATACGATTTCCAAAGCGTAGAATAAAACGTGACGTTGCAATGGTATTCCAACGCGATAAGTTAGCCGCCTCCAACGGCTTCCGATTCAAATTGTACAGTTAAAGACGTGAGCGCATCGTAGCGGCAACTCGCGAGTCTCGTGCCAACGCGACGCTTTGCTATCGACGCTCGAAACGTTCGATCTTTCTCGATCTCGGTTTCCGTCTCTTCGCATCTCTTTTTCGTGTGTGGTCGTCCATGGTTACGGGCCAACCGTCGCGGCGAACCGGCGCTCACGATCCAACCGTGTTGGCGTCCGCGATCCCTAACCGACCTCCTTTCCGCGTTACATTCGTAACCGCGAACCGCGAACCACGTCCCGTGCCGCTTCCACCGTCGCTCGTCATCCCTTTCGGCTTTCGTACAAAGAATCAAAGGAGCCCATTCCAGTACCGTGCGAACAGAACGTCGTGGAAGCTTAGCGAGCACGGCGGCCTTCTTCAAACTCTCTCGACGCTTTCCGCTTTCAGGGGACTTTAGCCGGTTTCCTTCTCGCGTTCTACCGTACCGAAATATTCGTTTCTTTTCGGTTCGAGGCTACGTTATTCTCAAGGAGCTGCGCGTATTGTTCACCAAACAGTATTCTCGGAAACACATTTCCTCTGAATGTTTCCATGTATTCGTGATGTTGAAACGTTTTCGATCGAAGGAAGCAAACGCGTTAATGTTGTAGCGAAATACATCGATCCGACAAAGTCGGAACGGTCGATCATACCGGAGGTAAATCGACAAACGGCGTTATTGTTTGCAATGCGAGACGAGACGAGACGAGACGAGACGATGGTTCGTTTCTCACGCTAAGTCGGTTACCGGGAGAAGAAGCAGAGCGCTCGAAGGTCGTTCGCTTGGACTGCTCGTTTTGCGGTTCGTACAAACTCGCCTCGCCAAAGTCTCGGTACAAGCACATGGTTCAAGTTTCACATCGAATTCCGATGGAAATCTTTTCCAATGGAAAAAGCATTTGATTTTCCAGGTTGCGGAGAAAATGTCGTTGGGTGGTCGCGTGCTTGTGCAACACCGTCGGCTCGAATTCGCGCATATAACCGCGAACGCGAGCGAGGAAGAGACGAATAGGGAACGGATCGGTAGGTAGAAGGAGATGTAACGCAGGAAGTGGAAGGGAGAACAGAAATTGGGTGGAAGGGCGCTGTTGCTGGGGGCACAAATCCGTCGTTAACAGTCGAGTTAAAACGCGTCGAAAGAGTAACGGAGAAACGAAGAAACAGAGAAACAGAGAAACTGAGAATCGAAATATCGAAAGAACGAAGAGGAAAGAACGGAAAGGGAGAAAAGCGCGCGTAGTAAGTGGGAAGTAGGGACGAGAAAAGGCGGGAAGATGGAAAGCGCGAGAAGAACGGGAATATTCGGAGTCGGGCGGGAAGAAAGCGAGAGATAACAAACAGAGGGACAAGAGGATGAGAGATGAAGAGGAGGAGGAGGAGAAAAAGAGGGAGGGAAGAGCATAGAGGATAAAGCGGGTGAGATGACGCGACGGGAGACGACGGGAGACGACGGGGAAACGAGTGTGGGTAGGTAGACGTAGAGCGTAGAGGCATGCGGACAAACGGGCGCGAGACCGAGTGGATGCCAGCGAATAAAGTCGTGTGGAAAAAGGAAGTTGCGCAACGGTCAACCGTCGTTCAAGGTATCCTATCGTATTATTGGGTATTAAATTCGGTCAAAATTGAAAAAGAACATTTAGTTTGTTACCAAGCCAAACGAAGACAACACGATCTCTGAACTTTCAAAGGAATACACAGAAGAGGCGCGTACGATCTTTTCCTTTCTTAGCCAAGTTTGTTAAATTTGGTTCGACTGGTCACCCTACTCGCATACCGAGGCCGCATAAGTACCTGCACGTGAGGCAAACGAAAGGGCACCAATAACAAATTTCCCCCGCTACCTGTTCAAAAACATGCCGTGCAAGCGTACCTCGTTCCACAAACGAGGACACTTTACCACGTATCGTAATCTTGCTTTTGCGACAAATCCGTACCTCTTTTCCTTCTGAATCGCGATCAGAATCCAGCGAATCTAGATTGCTTTGGTCTGTCAAACGCTACAGGCTGATATCAAAATATCGAGCTATCGAAATAAAATGGGAAACGCATAACTGATAAGGATAAAATTGTCAAAGAATCTAGATCGTGTTCCTCGACTCGAAAACGAATATCTCGTCTCTGCGGTGTTTTTGCTCGTTTCCGTAACCGATTTCTCTTCTTCTCGTTTCCGTACATATTCTTAGTATGCCATGCACAGTGGAGCGCATGAACGGCAATTTCTCGGAACCTCAGAGATACCAGTCTTTCGTGTCTCGAGAGGCTTTCGTTCCATTATGAGCGCGCTTTCGTCTGAAATACGTTGTAAACCGAGACAATCGAAAGTAGGACGAAAAAAGACGGTACATCGTGGGAAGAAAACGGAATTCGCGGCGAATAAGTATTGAAAGTTGAAGAAAATGCTGAAAGCCTCCGAAACTCCCAGTTTCCCTCCAAAACCGGTCAGCTGATATGGTATTTGCTCGACCAGCTGAAGGGACGGGACGGCTGTCAAGGGTAGGCAGACTCGGCCATTTTTAAATCCCTCCTAGCCGCCGCACCACACCGCGTCGCGTCCCGCCGCGCCGCACTCCACCGAGCCCCTAGGATCCGATTTAAAAGACCGAGCTTGCTTTCTGTTACGCGTCTACCTTACCCGCCCGTCCGCCCGTCCGTCCCTGCCCTTCGCCGGCATTCGCGTCCCTTGCCCCTCGGTCCAGGTCCCCTTCCTTTTCTCTCTTCGTCTCCCTTTGCCCTTCACCAGACCGCTTACCCTTCATCGCGCGCCAACGTTCCCGCGTTTCGTTGCCAAGCCGCGCCAAACCGTCCCTTCGTCCCGATAAAGGTGCATCGCTAAACGTTTCCCGCCTCTCCCTTGTCATTCCTCGCGTCGCCTCGCGTTGCTTAGCGTCATTTCGATTCTTCCCGTCAACCGATCACCTCGCTAGATGACCTACGCGATGACCCGCCACCTTACGAATCGTACGCGCTCACTTTCCGTTATCGTATTTTTTAGCCGCTGCATCGACCGTTGCACTTTTCGTCATTCAAATTTCGTTCGAATCAGCTCGTTTCACGAGTATCTCGCGATACTCCTTTATCCAACTTGTATATTTGAAATATTGCAATACAACCTTCGTAGATATATACTTATTATTGAAAACGTTTCGATCGAAATCGATAAGGACAGAGAAACGACAGGTATCGGACAGCAACCGACAGCAAAATAGATATGAAAGAAACGATGCACAGGTTTATCTCCTGTGGGGTCTTTCCTCAGGGATCTCAGGTAAGTATATCTATTGTCAAGACCGCGGGACACAGGTACTACACAAGACGGCCGGCCGACAATCTTCCCACACCTACCTGAAACCTCGATACGAACAGCATTCTAATCGAGATCGAACATCTTACCGCTCCTCGTTTCTGCCCGACGGGCTTACCCCCTCGTTCTTTGGCTCTTCGTTCTTTCTTTCGTTCGTTCGTTCGTTCGTTCGTTCGTTCGTTCGTTCGTTCGTTCGTTCGTTCCTTGTCCGTTGTTTTCCGACGGGTAATGGGACACCGGACAACGTTCGACATACAACGTCCCGAACGGAATAGACACGCGTCGCGCCCTCGAAATAAGTTTTCTCAAATATTGTGGTGTTTTTGCACAAGATAATAGCGGCGATATTCGAAGGAAAATAAGAAAAGCAAGAGGTTGAAGAATGACGATGAAAACAAGGAGAAGGAGAAGGCAGCAGGGATTTCGAGACGATCAGCTGAGAAACGTTTGAAGAGAAAGAGCAGAAGAGCGCGGTGCGGCGTGGCGGCTCCTCTGACAAACCGGTTGTATCCTAGCGTGGGGTATCTTGGCGGGAAACCTCCTCCAATAGACATTTCTTGCTCTTTCTCTTCCCCTTGCGTCTCTTCTTCCTTTCTTCGCTCCCTCATCCTGACGCCTTCCCCTCCTACCTAACCGACTTTCTTAGAAGGAACGTAAAGCATTTGCATTCACAGGGGAGACCACCGCATAGATTCTCGGCCTCCGTACCGTATACGCTACAACACCCTACACCCTACATTCCACATCCACGTAGAAATAACATAAATAAATTAATGCTCCCCGAATGTATTAATTTAGCCTGCTGATAAGGCGATTACACGGTAGCATCTTAACATTTAAGAAGAAGCGAGAAAGGAAAACGAAGGCTAGATTGACACGAACCTAAGTACGTAATCGTATAGCTGTCGATTAACGAGAGAACGAAATACTTGCCAAACGGTCGTTTTTCTAGATACGTTTAAAACGTACACGGCAGACAACGCGTTCCTAAAGTGGGCGGCGTTATTCCTGGCTAGCAGGGATGCGCCACACACACACCGTGCCAGCGATATCGCTTCTTCCTTTCGTTTTCTTTCATTTTTTAACGGTCGCGTGGCAAAAAATCGCTAACAGAGAAAAACTAGATAAATGTGGATAAATGCGAATAAATGCGGATAAATGCGGATAAATGCGGGCAAGAGGATGAAAGAAGAAAATATTCATTTACTCCACGCATAAGAAAAACCGAATCACAGATAGAAAAGAACGAACAAGTAAAAAATACCAAAGAACGAGGCGAGAAAATGAGTAAGAACAGAGAAGGCGAAAGTAAACGGTTGGCAAAGACGTTCTGGAGGGACGAGGAGCTCGAACGCTTCAGCGAAACTAGACACGGTTTTCGATGAATGAAAGCAAAGATGCTGAATGAACTTGTCGCGCGCGTCGACGACTCGAGACGTCGAATCGGTGCGGTGGGTAAACGGTAAGCATGAAAACGGTAGTTCGCCACGCTTTACCAATCGCTTTACGATTGGAAGCGATATTTCATTCGATGAAAGAAACAAAAGAAATGCTTACCCTCTGTGATTATTGTACTCGATCGAATCGTGCTGCGTTCCTCCTGAAACAATACGAAACAGAAACTTTTCAAACAATCAATTAACTTGAAGTTTTCTAGCGCTTATCTTATTGACTATCGTTGCTTTCCTTATTATTATTGTGTTACTAATATTTATTGAGAAGCGTAATATACGTATTTGGAAGTTTTGTGTTTCATTACTGCGTAGGCTCAGACAATATTCTTTGTGTCTTCCACAAAACGGCAAGGAAATGCCAAGAGAAAAGTAGTAACGAGAATTGTGCAGAAAAGGAGAGGTACGATCACGGTGCAAAAGTAGGGTCGCTAGAGAACCGGAACATCTTTCCTCTCAGTTGCGTTCGCCGTGGAACGCTTCCGCAGGAAGTTGTATGCAACCTCTGTGACGAACGTTATTTTCTCCTTACATATATTCTATCCGTATAATTTTCTTTCTTTTTTTTCCATCTTTGTTTGCGATATATCGGAATTATTTATTTAATCGGTACTTTTAACCAAATGAATAGAAAATACAAAACACATTTTTAGAAAATAGTTTTAAATAATTTTCCAAAATGAAAAAAAGAAAAAAAGAAAAAAAGAAAAAAAATAAAGTTGACCTCGCAGCACGCTTTTCAAGCAGCACGATTTTCCTCGTCCTGTCTTACCCTTTGTCGTAACGAGAAGGATACGATTTGCAGTACGGTTACGGCGGTTGCGGATATGGCTAAGGTTACGGTTACGGTTACGGTTACGGTTACAGCTACGGCTACGGAAATATCGCGCGCTTTGTTCACGGTCAAGTATCGTTTTTTCATGTTGCGGCTGATTCGCGTGGTTACTGAAATCTTTCGATTATTCTAGACGATCCGTCCAGGACTCGTCGTCGTCTAGAAATCGTAAAAAACTTAACGGCTAAATATATGTATACGGCAAAGGAAGAGCGAGGGTGGATAAGCAACGGAGCTCAGGAATAACCAACCGCCCTTCGAGAGATCTATTTTGGACGCGAATATCTGTTCCATAAATATAAGAAATGGAAACGCGTAGCAAACGAGATTGGGATACAGATGTTGAACGGATGCGTGTGGTAGAGTCGTGGGTAATCGGTGATGCGCGTTTGCGACATGTCGCGACAGATCGACGATCAAACGAAGGAAATTGCTTGACTGGAAGTTCGAAACGACGAGCAACTGAAAAAGTACGCTCTGCCCGTGAAATCTAGCCTAACCGAAGCTTATGGAAAATGGAACGGGTAAAGTGAAAAATCCTACGACAATAAGCAATGGCACGAGCCAACCAAAGGGTCGGATGTACCCCGGTTGATGGTACCTACATACATACATATGCACACGCATGCGTGTACATGTATGTATAGATACGTATTCGCTGATCGTTGGCACGGTTACGGCTACGGCTACAGCTACGGATACGACTACGCGATGCCAGGTGGTGACTGTCGGCCCATGTGTGCTCATATGTCTGCCCCCTGAGCCCTTACCTTCCCCTGTTGGGGTAGAGGGACCCCTTGGAACACCAGAAGCACCAAAGATACCAGAGGCACGTTAGCGCCCCATCGTTTCCCTCGCTGCGTTCAACGCTCTACTAGTCAACTACCTAATTACTCCCTCCCCCCTTCGCTCTCTTCTCCCCCTTCGTTCCCTTCACTCCCCTCGCTTCCTCTTTCTAGCTCGTGTCGCTTCAACGTTATTTTTCGCCTTATTTCGCCACCTACTCGTTCTTTCTTTTCAAACGTGCAAAAACAGTTTAAGGATACGAATTCCGCTATCCGTTGCAAACTTTCAAACTAACAAAGTCAAGTTGCAACGATAACTCGTTACTTCGAAACTTACCTCGTTACTTTGTGAAACTATTCGATGCAAAAAGAGGGAAAAAAGCTCGACGAGAGGGTGTGAATATCGATCGGTCCACGAAAGCGAGGTAACGGGCGTGTGCCACCGTTACATGCCCCAACTGCTGACCGAGTCGAATCGAATCGATCGATATTCTTTGCTACGCAACAGATCCCCTCGAGACGATTGCTCCGCAAAAATTTCTCCCTCTATCTTCTCGACAATTTTTCGAATTCCTTCAACCTCTTCAGGTTCAGTATGTTGAAAAGAAAAAAAAGCAATTCGAACAATATCGAGTGAAATGCTTACATAAACGAAGTGACGATGAACTATGGAACGGAAAGTGGTCGCTTGGAACACAGGTGGTATGCAAGCTACCCCACCGTGACCGTCGCAACAGATAACCACCGACTTCGAACAATATACTATTTTCCTATTTCTTATATTTTCCTTACTCGTGCTTGTGTTTTCACGATTAAAAGTTCGCCATTGGTTACCGATTTCATCAAATTGTTGCCATACCCTTATGCTTTTTTTTTATCATCTACCTATCGTTTCGACCACTGTTAAGAAAAATTATTCGAAGAATTAGGGCGATGCAGGTAGCGAACAACCCTATGACCCATCACCTTCCCGTCCCACCCCCTTTCATAAATCTTTCGAAATTCGATGTAATTAACAACACGTACTACCACAAAAGGTCCTCTGTCGTTTCAATGGATTCTTCTGTTGAATAGAAATTGGAATAGGATGCGTTATTACCGAAAACTATAAGAAATAACAGTGAAAAGGAACAAATGAGGAGGGTAGAACGAGAAGAAAGCTTTTAAATCCTTAAATGACACTTTATTGCCAATCGTGTTGACTTTCTTTCGGTTTTTCCCACTTCGATTTACGTTGCTCTAGAATAAAGGGCGTTTACAGTAGCGAGGCGAGGCGAGGCGAGGCGAGGCGAGTCTGCTCTATCGCGTACGCCACATGCCGCATACCGTGACATGTTCGCGGTAACGCAGCGGTGCGTAATAAACGATAAAGAGCAAAAGGCGATTAAACAAAGGTCACCGTTGACCGAGTCACGCAGCTGCTAACTAAATACATACGTAAAGCGTCAACGATGCCGCGGCAAACCGCGCCTAGCCGGGCTGCGCTCTGCTCGTGTTTTATCGCATCGTAGACTGCACGCGATAAACGAAATGCGCGGATTGCCGTCTTTTTAACGACTCGTAAATTTACGAGTCGTGAACGCTTCAACGGGCCAAATAGAATACGAATATTTCAGCGAGTACGTGTTTAACTGGTTCGATCGTTGATTAAACAAACGTGTAAGGGTAGTTGCTCCTTTCCCTTTTTCTTTTCTGCCTCGATCGTGTTGAATGCTTCGCTAAACGTTCCTACTACTAAAAAGACAGTATCGTGTAAACGTCGTTTCCCGTTGCTTTGCCGAAAAGCATTAATTTTGCAAACGATAAAGATCGAATGTTGAACGGCAAACTATCGTAGAGAGGAGCTGCTATCAAAGAATTAGGATTCGCGAGGAGAGAGAAAAAATCGATTAGTGATTCGAATGGTTTGGAACCGTTAAAGGTTACCGAACGGAACAGTTCATCGGGTTTGAGGATCAGGTTGCGAGACCTGCCTTACCGGCCTTACGAGAAATGCTAATACATATGCACACCGAAAAACCGAGACCAAGACCTCGAACACCCGAAGACCCCAAGACCCCAAGACCCCAAACGCATCAAAGACCTTGTGAAACCCTTTTATCGTTTCTTCGTTATTTTCTTCCTTCTTTTCTTTTCTTTCCTTCCCTTTCCTTCCCTTTCCTTCCCTTTCCTTCCCTTTCCTTCCTTTTCCTTTTCTTCACTTCCCTTTTCAACCGCTGTACACGGCTCGTGCCGTCTCGCCCCGTCAAAGCTTCTACGGCAATCTAAATTTTAAATTCTCTGCGATCGAAAGACACTGTGCATACCTTTAATCCTTTGCCATTCTTTTTACGCATCCCTTCTCTTTCTCCCCCTTGTCTCTCTTTCTTCTCTCTTTTTTCTCCACTTCTTCGTTCGTAAAGTACATGTTAATATGTAAGATATAAACGGCGTACGGAATCAAAAGAATGGAGAAGAAAAGTCTGTTAGAAACAAACGTTCTTAATGACGGTTTTGGAGTAAGTTAGTCGCTCTGCAGGAGCCACGCATAAAGGAAGAATATTGCGTTTCGCCGCTCTTAAAATTCGCCGCGGTTTTAGCTATCGGCCGACCCGATAACAGACATCGCCACCACCTTGACGATGTTAACAAGTTTATGGAAGAGCGTAAAATAGTGTGAAATAGCATGAATTCAGTACACGATATACTTCCCATTTCAATTATTTCAATATCGTAGAATGTTTCAAGTTCAATTAGTTACCGCGCGTCAATGTAATACAGCATGCTGTTTTCTTGTCTCGTTTCATCGTGTATTTACTTTGAATTTAGATATTTCACTTACCGTGTTTACCGTCACTGCGTTTCAACGAACTTCTCGAAAGCAGTGTCGAATTCATCAGCCCATGAACGATTCCGGATATCGGCGATACGAACGTCATCGGCGTCTCCTCTTCCGATTCTTTCAACCATTCTAATTGTTCCGACTGTTCAGACAGTTCCGCTGAATTTTCATTCAATTCTCTGATACACGGTAACATTGTAATCTTCTCAAGATCAGACATATGTATCAGCCTTCCTTGCAGTTCGTTCTTTGCTTAATACACGCGTATACCTTTCCTTTCTTCTCTTTTATCAACCCTCCTCGCTCCACCCATAGATTCGAAATTCTTCAAGCTGGACGTGATAGAGGTATGATCGTAACTTTGCTTCTTTTCGTTGTCAGAATGCAAGTTTTCGACGATCTAAATGAAGAAATGGTATAGAGGAATATAAGACTGGGTTAGGTAAATTACAATCAACGAGGCTTCATCGAAATCAACTGATTCGATAAAAAAGAACAATGCGATCGATACCAATCTTCTCCACAATTGTTTACGTTTCTCTTTATTCTTTATTCCCTTACGTTTGATAAACAGTTTAACAAATACAATGTTACTACACAGTCGTGCAATCGCTTACCTTTTCGTCCTGGCGATGTTTAGCAAATGTCGAGCATAAGCAACTATCTAATTTTAAATTTGAATAAAAACATAAATATGTTCCGTTGCTTAATAACCTCGTTGATAATGATAGTGTATTAAAGTAGTAGCCCGGCAAAGAAAATCTAATGTAACAATTTCACTGATCAAAACTCTATAATTAATAGTAAAGTTAACACGTTTGTTCGCGTCAAAATAAACAAATGGTTAGTAAGTAGCCCGCGTGAAATGTGTTATTGTCGCGAATAGCGCCATCTACGAAAACGTACGGATAAAGCAGCAAACAAATACTACATACCAGAATCCGGTCAACTATGGATTCATAGTTACTTACAACGAAAATTACAGCAAAGAAAATTCGTTAATACGTTGCGATTAAATAATCTTTCGTCTCGGGTTATGATATTTATTTTTAACACGAATAAAAAGAACATACTTCTAAAACAAGGTTTATATAATTTATTTATTGCTTCATAAAATCTCATGTCAAACATTTCTTTTGTCGCTAATCTACAACAACGTTCATCGATTATAAATTACAATAATAAAATATACATGCGTCCTGTACAACCAGGAAACTAACAGCACAGTACTATAAAAAGATCTTAAATATTCGTCGACTACAATAACTATATTAGAAACCTCGATAAAGATACATTAATAGTACGTTGTGTGTATGATAAATTGGAAAAGCTAAGGCACCTTCGAATAATTTCAGATTCGTTACTTAATCCGTTACCGATCGAACGATACGAAAACACCGGATGTAAAAACCGTATTCTCGCGAAACAGCTAGACGAACGTCGAAATAAATAATACTAGGGGAAGCTCGTTTCGCATTTCTGTAATCGTCGCGTACAATACGTAGAGAAAATATACATATACACGAGTCGGACGGACGGATGGGCGGACGGGCGGACGGACGGACGGACGAGTCGTATCATCCGTCGCACGAGCAAAACTCCACGCAACACTCTCTCTCTGGTATGTTAAAAAAGATTTTTCCGACTGGACTCGGTTGGATTTAAAGGAACCGTGGCACGATTAGGCTTTGGTAAAGATTTCGAGGATACGACGTAACCGGCTTTCGTTGCGCTCGTTACCAAATTTTTCGGTTTTGGCGGAAGAGGAGGAGGTTTCGATGATTTCGCGGGTGACGATGTTTCAGCATCGGGAGAATCCAATCCTGCGATTCGACGGCAAGATCCGTTCTCTACGATCGTCCGATCCCCATCCGTTTCCGTTAAACTTGCGTCCAGCCCGAACGAACTCTCCGAGGAAGACTTGCAATGATGCTCCTTTCCCGTAACCGATACGTAGAATCGTGTATCAGCTGCTCCATTCTTCGACGAAACGATCGCATTCTGTTCCTTTCCGTTATAGTTTTGTCGTTCGTGCACCGAACCGTAAAATTTCGAGTTTGCTTCGCAATTCGCCGACGTTATCCTAGCTCTTCGTACCTTATTGCGATCCGTCGGCTTACCACCATTTTCCTTGTTCTGATCAGTAATTTCATAGCTTTAAGGTCGAAATGCATCATGATAACAGTTTCAAAGATAAAGTGTGTATTTAAAAACGATACACGATAGTTAGCTGTGTGAATATGAATAATGAAATATCGTATCTTTGGAAAAGCGCATGTTACGTATATAATATAATATAACACAATGTAATGTAATGTAATATAATGTAATGTAATGTAAATGTAAATGTAAATGTAAATGTAAATGTAAATGTAAATGTAAATGTAAATGTAATTGTAATTGTAAATGTAGATGTAGTATATTATATAATGGTACACAAATATATGTCTCAGAGAACGTGAATTTCCGTTTACCTTTAAAAAGTCTGGCAGCTCGAAGTTGATCTCCGTTCCTCGCTGGTCTTCCAATCGAGACCTTTGCGCTCGTTTCAAACCTTCGTACAGATCTGTCAAATAACGTGATTATCTGAGTTGTATGAACGAACGTATCGATGTGTTACTTGTCTCGTTATCTCGTTATCCTTACCTTCGCCATCAAATTTTCCCGGTAACTGTAATTTTACCCCGTTCCGCCATTTTGCTATTAAAGGGGGATGTGGCTTGCTAGTTTCTTCGGAAATATAATCGCTCGCACTACCTTTCTCGTTGGTATTATTACATTTAGATTTTCCCTTTAGCGATTTCGAGAAATCAACGAAAGAAGATTTTAATCGAACCGAATTACGTAAGTAAGAAAAAGAAAAATACAATAAAATCCAATAAAATCAAATAAAATCAAATAAAAAATCAAATATCGTACCTTTTTCTTTCCATGCATCGTAGAATCGCGTAGAAAAAATTTACTAGGCAAAATGGACGAACCCTCGGAACGTTGATCGTCGGACTACAATAAAAGAGAATAAACCGCTTAAAGGATGAAAAATGTATAAATTCGAACGCGTTCTCTTACATCGACCATTCATACGCATTCTTCTTTGTATTACCTTACACGAGCCTTCGTTGTACTGATGCTTATTCGAACTTTTACCCACTAACAACTCTTCGAATACTTTGTTGGTGATCTCGTCCAAAGTGGGTTGTTGAACGTGCGGCGCGTCGCTCGTCGTTCGAACCGTACGCGGCTCTTTATCCGAATCTAAAAATGTTCTTCCTTTCAATATCTTATTTGAAAACGATCACCGAATCGTTTCGGTGTTGACACTGTAATTCTTCATTCTTACACGCTTTACCTTCGTCATTTTTTACGTTGGTCAAAATTAGCCTAGTCGGAGCATCGACGGCTAATACGTCCAGACAAATACAACGATTTTCACTCCATACAGTGACCGTATCTAAATTAAAGCCGTACTTGTTTAAAAGAGGTCTGAGTACTTCTTTCAGGGTTCTGCCTTTGTGCGCGATCACAGTTATCACGCGCCGCGATGGTAAATCTACTTTTAATACTTTTGCCGGTACAACTTCCACTTCTTGGCCAGCCAAAACCGACGAAGGATATTTTGTCTCTATCGTCTAAACGTACAAAACATAAAATGAACAAGCTCGTTAAGAATCAATAACGTCGACTGAAAGAACGCAACGTCTATCGCAGCGTTTATCGATGAATATGCAACACAACTACGAAAAGAAGCTTCGTTAAACATATGCATATGCATGCATGAAAACCTTGGCTCGTAAGCATTAGATCTTTACACCGTTTAACCTTATTCGTTGCACACTATACAACATACACCCTTGATTCGTGGTCCCTCGACTCTGCCGCATTGACAGGCAATTTATGGTTACAGACACCAGGGGAACAGGTGTAATATAATATAATATAATATAATATAATATAATATAATATAATATAATATAATATAATAGAGAGCAAACGTTTCGAGATAGATAGCAGCAAACGACACTTTATAGTTTCTAGCGAAAGAGGTGGCGCACGAATACCGCGAACAACCCATGTTAACCAGTAATAGTGTAATAGTTCGTGTTGTTAGTTTCGAGTAATGATCGTGTTGGTAAAAGGTGCGTGTAATAAATACGAGAGATAGGACACAAACCTCGTCCGTGGCTAGGATTAGAACGTCATAGTTAGAGTATCGGAGAGCTCTTTTATCTAGAAGTCGTGTAACCACATCTTTAATAGTCTCCGTTTGGCTAGTTGGCACAACCGTAGTCGATCCATCCGGCAATATTACCCGACACAAACCAGTACATTTGGCGCGAACTTCTTTACTTTCGTTCGATTGTCCTTCGTAGGACGATAAAGACTACAAGTTATACATACATACATACATATATTACTATGCATATTCGTCATCTTACTCGTCGACGACGCGCGACGCTTCCTCCTGTATTAGGCTAACGCTAAACTAAACAATTCTCTCGCGGTCACAATAGCAAACTTATTCTAACTAGAAGTAAAACCAGCGTACAAATAAAACTGATCGTCTACACGAAAAGGATACTCACGTGTTTATTAAACGATTGTCTCAACGCCAGGTCCCATGATGCCAACGAAGATCTGCTACTAGATATAGAAATACTGTCGTCATTGTTATTACCTTCTGCCTCTCTTTTCATCGTCGTGAAACTCTTATATATGCTTTCGTTTCTACTAGGAGTCTTATTGTATTCAGATTCTCCGCGATCTTTCGATTTCGACCTGTAAATGGATCGTTACGTTTATGCATCGTTACCCGATACGCTACTCTACTACTACGTCTTCGATTAGATATCACGATTACCTATTTTTTCGATTCCAAGGAAGAATTGATTTTCTACATCGATCCTCCGCGTCCGAATGACTCTTCTTCAACTTTACGCTAGGCGAACTGGTCAAATTTAAGTCACAATCCTCTGCTCCAATTACACAACTTCCTGTTTCTATGCAACGACGATATAAATCGGATCTTAAAAACCTTGGGTAACTGTCGAATTTCATTAAATTGAAAACCTGTTTTTGAGCCTGTCAACGAACGAGAGACAAACCATCGTAACGACAATTCATACAATTTCTATTAATACACAATAGCGAATAAAGATCGTTAAGAAAGCGTGGAAATAAATGTTCACCTGTAGAAAAAGATCCGCCGGTGCCTCGCACAAAAGATCCTGAGTTATTTGACCGGTGGCATGACTGTCGACGTTCACGGGTTCGGCTGCTGTGCTGGACAAGTGACGTTGGTAAATTTGATTAGCCAACTTGCGTCGTGTGACGATATCCTTGGTGTCTTTGTATCTCTCGCAAACGGCCCAAAAATATATGTTTTCATGGCTAAACTCTTTCTTCAGAAATTCCTTTAACACCAAGTGGAACACCGTGAAACGAAACAGAATATTATAATGCTGGTGATAAAATGCGATCAACGGATGATGAACGATTCTTACCGCAAACGTCTGTAATCCTTTCGGATCTTCTAGTAATTTTTCAAAACCATTGGCCCACGCGTGTATAGTTTGGCAATCGGTGTTTTTATCGCATAATTCCGTACTACCGTGCTGCATCAAAGACGCGGTAAAAAATTACACTACATTATTAATCGGTTCGTTAAGTAGGATTAAACGAATCGTGGGGGAACCGATCGACCGCGTATTCTATCGTACTGACACACATAATATGTATAATACATTATAGGAATCATTGAAATCGAATCGAAGAATACACGATATACATACCCTTTTAAAACTTCTATAGAAAAATTACAATCATTATCTCTTGGATCCAGAGATTATTTTGCCTGTAAAGAAAATACCGAGCGAAAGAAAGAGGAACGATACAACCATCTTCAATTATTCCCACCGTTTCACATTTTACCGGAACATTCTATCTATCTAAGTACGCAACTACGTGTAACTTTTTCTCTTTACTTTTCTTCTTTTTATACATATCATACTAAAGTACGTACACGTAAGTTAACATAAAATTAATAAACGTTCGTATACTTTATCCTGATAAAGTCATAAGTATTTTAATATTATTTATACCAACACTTATTACTAATTTCAATTCCATTAGAATGAGTAATCGAGAAAAATGAATAATCTCGTTTCAAGAATTGAAACGTGTTGTTGTATCGATGCACCGTATCAATGCGTGTTCGATATCGATATCGACATCGACATCGACATCGACATCGACGCTTGTCTGCAAAGCGGTGAAAATCAAGTACACTCGTTTCTCTTTCCGTTACCGATTAACGAAATTTCAACAGGCAATTTTCGAAACTGAAGAAACTTGAAATGATCGTGAAACGAAATTTAGATGCGATTGAATGCGATGAAGAACATCGACTATTTCATTTACTGCACGTACCGATTTCACCACGGTGTCCATGTCGTGGTCGCAAATCGTGTTTCTTCGTGCAGCCGCGCCACGATCCCATTTACCAAGGGAAAAAATAAAAATGTGTATGTTGAACAAATACAATCTAGCTTAAACGGACAATTTCCTTAAAATTGATCATAAAAGTAACGTTACGCTACGATCGTAGCAATAAGGGCTACGCCCAACTGCAACGATGCACTGTTGACAATTACAATTCCCCGCACGGTTTCTCTTCAACTCGATATGGTCAGCCGAACACAATGAGCACCGACACAACCGACACAACCGACGCAACCGAAGCGACGCGATCCACGCGATCGACCGATAAATAGTTTGCGATCGAACCGACCTTGCCTCTAACCGACTATTTCCACGATATTCGATCAATAAATTCTTCCAGAGAATAAACCGAACCACCGATATACTTTAATCACCATTATCATAACTGTTACGGTCAACGTCACGTTCATTTTGTGTCTAACATGTCACTGTCATGTGCACACCGTTACGAGCATATATTCGCCCGTGTTTCCTTTTTCCTTGTCTCTCTCCCTCTCTCACTCACGCCCCCTCTCTCTAATTTCCTAACTCTCGTTCTCTCATTCTCTCTTTCCTTCTTCTACTCCGTTTGCTCCGTCGCGTCGGTCGGGGTTACCAGTTATCAATTACCATCGGTACCTTGTTCCTCTTTACTGAACTCATTTTTTTTTCGCTCGTTCCCACCATATTACTAGATTTTACACTCTTCGATTTTTCCTTTCTCACTTTGGATTCGTGATCTTCTCCATATCCTCCTTCTCCTCCTCCTTCTTCTTCTCCCCCCCCCCCCCTACTCCACCGCCCTCCGTGCTCCCCACCCCAAAGAACGCCGAGATCCAATTTTTCTCACACTCTTTCACCCCTTTTATTCCGGAACATTATATTTCCTGTTCTTTCAACTCGCTCGGCAATGAATACGTACAAACGTTGAAATTTCTAAATTAACTTTTTTCTTCTTTTATTTTATTTTTTTTTTTTCTCATTGTTACGAGTTCGTAAGATATTATGAAACTTGTGTTATGGAAATAATATAAAATAAACCTTACCAAACAAGTATCTTGCATGCAGGTTCCAATGTTTCGAATTTCCTGCAAACTTCCCCATGGACGAGAATTATCCGATTTATCTGAATAGGTCTGGCAAAGTGGTCGAACGTAATCCATATTCGTATTAAGATCTTCAAAACTGTGCACTAAAGACTTGGAAATACCAGAAAAGACTTTTGGACTAAATTTGTCTCGGGTATCGATTTCCGTCGATTCCGTTGATCCCGTAAATCCCAACAATCGTTTAGATCTGACTACGGATTCGTCCGATGTCTCGACGGAATCCTCAATACCGTGCAGCATCGCGGTAGTGCAAGCGGACGCGAGTGAACCAACGGACGAACTAACCAACCCCTGCTTAACTGTAGCAGCAGATGGCAATGGGCAGGTGGGCAAATTCCCCCTCTTTGTACCATTTTGTACATCGGAATTCATCTCGTGATCCTCCATCGTTTCTGTACACGCGTTCATTCCATTGCAAAACTCATTAAAAACAACACTTTCATCGGATAATTCCATCTTACTTCTGCATACATCCGACTTATTTGTTTCGTTCCAACATGCGTTTATCCGATTTACTTGTTTCGATACAGCTCGAACCGTCAATTTAAAATCGGTAACCTCGTCACCGTACGTTCTCGACGAGTAATCACGTGCTCCCTGGAAAGGTATACGAACTTTGCTTTTAATCGGAATACAAACACCATGTTTTTAAATATTCTTCCTTTACACGAAACATTTCATAATGCTCGTAATGCAACCCTAACGATCCAATTTCTTTCTCTTGCTTTATCTCGATTCTTTCTCCGTTTAAATATAAATACGAGTAACGGATAAAATTGTTAATAGAGAATTATTAATGACAAACGTGCTCGTTAAAGACTTTCTACGACAAAAATATGTACTAGAATTATAGAAATTTGAAATATGAGCAAAAAATAAGAAAGCAGAAGATCAATTTTACAATTCGTCGTAATACTCGAGTGAAACGAGTATGAACTGCAACGATTACGTTAACGGAATGTCACGACAATTAACAATTATAATGGACCTACTCTGTACTCTGAATTAAGGCAGCATCTTCTTCGAGAAACATTTTGTACGATATTTCTGTCCGAACGACTTCCACAGTCGTCTTTATAACCAATTCCAGAGTCGCTGTTACTCGAATGAGCAGTAGACGTGCTTATATTGCTTGGCTGTGGAGAAGCAGTTTCTTGATGTCTTCTCATTTCGTTATACGAATTTGTATCGGTGGCTGCTGAATCTGATATGTACAAAGTCTGAATAGCGCCGATCAGACCGTTACAGCTGTCCGGAAACTCTTGACATACGTTTAATTCGGAAGTTTTGGTGCATGTAAATCCAAATATATTACACGCGCTAGCATGTACCGTGTGATCTATCAATTTATAGTAAATTGTGAAAACATGGCATGAATTTGAGACAATGTTCTCTTTATCTCTAACAGATTTAGTCAATATACCAAAGTACTGTTTGTCTTGTTCAGAAAAAGAATTGCAAAATATTATCCTATAAGATGGATATTCTGCTATAACACGATTCTCTGAATTAGTCAGCTTTATGTTTGCTACGTGTATAGTTAGCAGCACAGTGGTTGGATTTCTTTTTTCAGCCTTTAGTCGTTTGATGCATTTTCTTAAAACCTACAAAAGTAAACAAACATTAACGGTACTTTACCGATTAAGTATTCTTAATCCTTACAAGAAATTTCTATGATCGGTACTATTCAAATTATGCATATTACCTGCATCATACTGGACGGATGCAATTGATTTGGAATGTCGATAGTTCCAAGATAACCAACAACAGTTCTATGCACTATTTTTTCAGAATCTCTTTTATGGGATGCTGGCGGCGGTGGTGGCGGAAGAGGATTAGACATATCCCAATGGTAATGTAGATCGCAGTAAGTTTCTTGATTTTGCGTTTCGGAGGATGTTTTTCCTGTTGTATCGAACATGGCACCGCTTTGTAAGTCTCTTACAACTTTCGCCACTCTACATTGCAGCTGCAACGCTCCCATGTTACTTGCGCGTGGTTTGTGAATATATTTTGGCTTACAACGAACTGTCGTTACACCTTCTTCGTCCGAAGAATCGGAATAATAATTCTCTGCTATTTGTAATTTCAAAATACCCTTGGAACGGCCAATTAATTGTACAACGTCGTCGTGAGGCAGTTTACTGACATTATGCCCATTGACAGACACTAGATAGTCACCAGCTCGTAATCCAGCAATTTCTGCTGGACTTCCTGGAACGATGCAGCTCAATATACAAGGTTGCTGGCCTGAAATTGTGAAACCAAATCCTTTCATTCCACGCAATACCTCCACTGTTCTTACTCCGTAATTCACCCTCTTTTTCTTTCTTCTGTTTTGATGCATTCTTATATTTTTCTCTCATCAATTCTCATTAATATTCCAATCAATTTACCAAATTGTTTCATCAAATTATCGGTGAATTCATATCTTCGCGAGCTTTAAAACCTCTTGAATCATTCTTCTTAACACTGAACATATAAACTTTTATCGATCTCTTTTAACTTCTTTAAAAAATAACAGTATTTGAAAAGAAAATGATATTCTTACTTTGCTTCTCGATCGATACTGGTCCTTGATATCTTAATTTTTTCTTATAAAATTGCCTACCGCTCGTTTACGCTTCAAATCATGACGGCGTTCTTTCTCTGTATATGTATACCTATCGTTTCTGCACTGCACCTCTTTCTCTTGCACTGTATTGTATATTATCGCTAAATCATCAAGCATAACTTTTTTATATTTTTCCGCTTTTCTATGCCTTTTAACATTACAATTACAATCTTCTTTGGTCAATTATTTTACGTATCCAAACAATACCGAACTGCTATAAAATGTTTTGCTGCTTTCGTTATTCCTTTTATTCCACCTCTATCCTTTCACTCCCTCCACTACTCACACTTTTCTTTCATTTATATGTATATATTATTGTTTGTACCTAAATCCAACGATTTATCCACTTCCGGTGTATAAAATTTAAAAGAAATTTCACGACATAGGTACATTTTTCTTGCATTCATTATTATTCTTATATATAGGACGATAGAATTTCACCATTGATACTATTTTCCGACATTCTGTAATTCTCTCTTTTATCATAACAATAAATATATTTTTTTATCAATTTCTAATGAAAATAGTATCACTTCAAATATCTTAAAATAAATCTTTTTTTCGAATCTCTTATAGAAATTATTCCTTATTATACCATATATATGTATGTGTATAATATACGCATTGTACATGGTGCACTTTATATACATATGTAAACATATATATTTACACGCAAACACACATGTATGTGTGCTCAACGCGAGAAATGTGTTTGTGCGCGTGGGTATGTATGGTGTATTTTAAATTTACATTTATACGTCAGTTTAAAAAGAACGTGAAAAATTAATTTTAATACAGGTTATATTTAAAACATTTCTCTCGTTAAATTTTATCTATATAGATTATTACAAAAAATTATATGCATTTTCGAAAAACATGTACCTACTTTATTTCGTTAGAATCAATTGTCACAACTGTAAAGAAATGCCGGTATCGTTATGAGGACCTTTTCGCTTTTAATTGCGAAAATAATATGTATATACTTTAATTTTTGATTATGAATAATGTTTTGAGAAAAAAAATAATGTATTTAATTCAATAAAAGGCAAAAACATTGATGTTTCGTATTATAAATGTTTGTATGTGTGTAAAAGTGACGATATAACCTTTAAATTACACGATCTTGGCTAAAATAACACACGTGTATTAAAGCGTCATTGAATTCATTGACTTTTCATTGTGATAAATTTTCAGACTCGCGAAATTATAAACAACGTATGGCAGTTTGTTATATTTGTTTATTTCAAACAATGATATTCTGTTCAGTTTAAATATTTCGTGAAAAGTTTTTCGTTAATTATATGAAATAGGTTAGTCAATCAGGTTTGAAGTATTGTAAATATAATATCATTCTTCCTTAAATGGCTTCTAGCGCAATAGGATGGAAAATAGTACCAAATACCGTTACAAGCAGAATGATAGATTCTTCTTTAATACATAAATTGATACCATCCAAGCGATTACGTCGTAGGTGTAAGGCTATGAATATTACAATTAAACGACATCATAGTCACTTAGAAACGTATAATCAGTATGTTAAAATGAAAACTAATGTTCTTCGGAATTTGTCAGAAGATAATGAAACAGATGTCAGTGATAACTTCACTGAAAATGATTATAGTATTTTACACAAATCCAATTTGTCTTTAAGAAATTGTAAAACTTTAACATCTAGCAAAAATATAAGTTACTTTTACCCAAGAAAATTTTCCATAGACAAAACTAGCACTGTTCGTTGTAAAGCAAAGAAACAAGATTCAACACAAAAAGTGAAAAGTAAATGTCTAAATATTACAAACTTAGGTTGGCAAGAAGTTGTTAAGAATAAAAATAAAAGGATCGTAAACGATAAAAATGAAAACAATTCACGTACATGCTTAGATGGATGTCAGATAATGGATGACCAAAGAGTTATTGAAAATAATTTGCGAATAACTAATACTAACAAACAGTCTCCAACTTGTTTTAAAGAAAGTTCTATGGTTCGAGAAAGCGAGACATTAAAAGATCAAGAAATGTGTACAGCAGAAACAGCATTTGTAGAGTTTAATGTCAGAATAACAGATTCAAATGAAATAAACCATAATATTAATGAATTAATCCAAATTACGAACGATGGTAATAAATTAGCAGAACAAATAAATGAAGTGAACAACAGCTTTCACTCGGATGAAAATTACCATTGTGAAACATCTAATAGTTGTGATATGCAAACAGTAGAAAAGATTAAAAAGAATTCAACGTCCTTATTAGATCGTGTTAATGAAACAAGGAATGACAGTAATTCTTTTGCAAATATAAAAGTGTGTCAGGATGAAAGTCAGTCTAGTTCATCTGAGAAAAATCCAACTGATCAGGGAACATCTGCAGATAAAAATAAAGCTTGTAATAAATTATTAAAAAGTCAGTCTTCGCTCATTAGTAATAGAAATCAACCAAAAGACTCGGGGATCGAAGAAGATACGGAAGAAGAACTTTTAGAAAATAAATCTAAGAATCACAAAAAAGGAAAGAATAAAATTCCAGAAACACAACAGAAAGAGCAAACTATATCTGCCAATCAAAGAAATAATTCTATTGTACAAACTGATTTGTCTTCGTCTGATGATTGTTTATTATTCGAAGATCACAATGTATCGCATGATACAAATCCTAAAGATCCGCAAATATTACTTAACAAAGATATAAGTAATAGCGAAGACAACAAGGAAATAATACAAAAATATAAATTACAGCCTACAGTTACTTCTACAGAAATTGTTAATAAAAAATATAAAATAATCACATCGTACGATGTGTCATCATCTGGTAATTGCACCAGCCCAGAATTAAGTTTAAATAACTGTTGTAGTAGAAAAGCAATTGAGATACAGGAAATGGAACAAACTATAGAAGATACTGTTTCACCTTCAGCAAAAAAACGTTTACAACAATTAAGAAGATTAAATTTAACGATAGAAAGTGAGTCAGGTGTCAGCGAAGATGATAATGTGTGCTGCAGCGCTGAAAATATGAGGGATAATTTACTGAAGCGTTCTAGAGAATCCCTTGATATGTCAAACAGTGAAGATGAAAATATAAAATCTAAGTTAACCAGGTTAATTCAGTTTAATAAAAACTTACAAGAGAATAAAGATTCCAGAATGGAAAATTATGATAAAGGAAACATTTTGAAATCAGGTGATAAAAGTGAGAAGCATGTGAAAAGTAAGAAAAGTAAAAAAAGTAAAAAAAGTAAAAATAGTAAAAAAAGAAAAAGCATAGAGTCTATAGAATCGGTAGAGTTTAGTGGTGACTCATATAGATGCAAATCTAAGGTTTCTTCTGAAAAAGATTCAAACTCGATAGAAACATATTGTCAAAATAATTTAACAAACTTTGTCAATCGAACTATCACTTTCCTTGATCGCAAAGACAACATTTCAGAATCACATTCAATGATTCAAGGAAATTCATTTTACCATAACGAAGCGAAAGAATTCAGTGATAAGAATCAGTCGGCTGAAAGTGTAACGCAAGTTTTGAACAAGAAGGAACCTGTCATACGGAATAATAGACCATGCAATGTATAACAAAAACTTTTATTTTCAATTCATTTGTCTGTACATTATCACGTGTTTCTTAATCTACTTACCTGTTGTTTTTTTTTTTTTTTATAGTTACAGGAATTGATAATCAAAGACAGCTTAATTCATCAAACAGGAATACCCTCCTTTAGATTTAAAGATATATATGAAGACGACATCTTTATTTTAGACATTCCATCTATGGTATGGTATGCTACATGCAAAATATCGTATTATATTATTAATATGAAACACTGAAAAATGTAAAAATGATATTTTATTATGTATAGGCATTTGAAAAGAATTTATTAGGAAAGAAAATGATTTTAACAGAAAACAAGTTAAAACTTGGGAAGCAAAAATATAAGGTTGAATACAAAGACATAGGCAATATTTCTTGTATTTTTGGCAGCAAAAAATCTGAAAAGCCATATAAAACAGGTATAAAATGTTTATTTTAAATTGATAAATATTTTTGTTAAAGATACAATTGGTGATTATTACAGTAGTTCATGTTTTATTTATCGAGTACCTTTATTTTTGTTCTAGTTAATATTAAGCCGATAACAAGAATAGTAGCGCATAAAAAAATAATTAAAGCGCCACTTTTGAAATCTTTGAACCAATGCACAAGCAATGAAAGTAATAGTATCGAAGATAATAGTGAGATTGAAAATACTATAACTTTAAAAAAAAGATACATTGAAGTAAAACACAACGTACCATTTAAGAGAAAACTACGACATCATATAATAAAATAAGGATTATACAAAAGCAGTAAAAATAAAACTAAGATACAGTCGTGACCTGGTTGTAAATTGTTCATTAATATTAATAGATCTAAGTTCAAGCTTTATTTTTCAATTTTTTTAAAGAGCAACTGAGGACGGTACATGGGGTGTTACCGACGAAATTAGCGAAACAGAAAATTGTGTTTTTTCAAAAACCAGGCCACTTTTCGGATAAACTAAAGTTATAGAGACATTTATAACAACAAAATATTTTATGTAATGGTGTTAAAAAGCCGATTTTTTATAAAATAATTTTTACCGACTTTTTATTTTTACCCCTGGCGCCACCTGCGAACAAAGTGCTGAAACTACTCAATAATTACCGACTGAGAATTCCGAAACATCGTTAAAAATGGCGGGCTTTTCAAAATGAGTAATGTACTATTTTAATATTTCTTAATTAAATTCCTTATAAAGGTTTATTAATTAAACTTCTGCTTTAATTATTAAATTAGAAGAACTGGTGTATAATTTCTGATTGTTTCAATAAGAGAAAAACCTACATTTATGTCTTTTTTTCATTAATATCACTTTTAAAGTTGTATAATAAACGATTCAAAGCTATTAACATGGATATCGTTCTAATTTTATCATTTTCAATGCTTTCAGTACGATTGTGTACAGCATTTTATTAATTTAAGATGTTTTTTAAGCTGTAAAAAATTAATAACTTTGGGGAATACTCTGCTACTATTATAAGTGCTCAAAAATCACTTCTGTAGTTCTTAAATGAAGGTTTTTCGTTTATCTAAACTATCAGAAATTATACACGAGTTCTCCCAGTCTCATAATCAAGTAGGAATTGAATAAATAAACCTTTTTAAGGAATTTAATTAAGAAAATTTCAAAATGACACATTTCTCATTTAAAAAGCCCGCCATTTTTAACGATGTTTCGGATTTCTCAGTCGGTAATTGTTGATCAGTTTCAGCACTTTGTTCGGAGATGGCGCCAGGGGTAAAAAAAATATAATTATTTAAATAATTGTAAAAATAATAAAAAATAGAGCTTGTACGGTGACAAATTGATACTTTTATGATAATATAAAGTTTCCCCTTCCTTTAGTTCAAATTTGGTGATCCTGGAACATCATTTAAGTATATAAATCGATATAAACCTGCGCTTGATTACGAGACTCGAAGACTACATTTCAGAGCCTTTATTTATTATTTTCTTGCTTTATCGCGATTGTTAACTAATTAGAAACGTTCATGGTACTAAAAAGCTGCATTTATTCAATAAACTACACGATTCATACATTCAGCTTTACAATAGTTATTGTATTATTTATAACTAACGTTTACAATTGTAATTTTGCGAGATTGCTGTGGAGGGAGTGGGACTTTTACTTATTCCTTCTGTTGGGATATCCAGCCATTCAGTCATTCCCTTTATTCTAAGGTACGATTACTCTCATAACATTCTACCATTTGTTTTTTACTTTTATGTTCAATATTACTTGTGTTTAACGCTTCCTGTTTTACCGAGGCGCTTGTCCCGGGACGACTAGGCTCGACGCTACACTGACGGTACTGAGCGCTCTGATTAGTCAGTGTTTTTGCTAAATAATTTAAAAACGAAGTCCCATCCGATATTTTTGCAAAGGAAATTGTTGTTCAGAATAGTCTCAGCTATTCCCTATTTTCGGCTCCTACAGGAGTTCTGGGACACCCTGTATATAGGGTGTCCCAGAACTAGTGTAAGAACCAAAAATGGGGGGTAGCTAAGATGATTTTGAACAACAATTTCCTTTGCAAAAATGTTGAATGGGGTTTTGTTTTTGAGTTATTAAGGAAAACCATTGACCAATTAGAGCGCGCAAAGGAGCGTGTAGCTTCGAGCCGAAATGTTTGGGATAGGTCATGAAGAAGATCGACAAAAAACAAGAACAAAAGTAATATTGAACATTAAAAGTAAAAAAAATGGTTGAATGATATGGAATTTCGTCGTGGGGTTCAATATTAATGGTATACGGTCGAAAAACGAGTTTATCGCGAAGATGTATAAAATAATGATAGAGAATTATTCGATTATATCGACGGTCGCATAAGTCGCCTACGAATGATTGGTGTTATCCGTTGCGCGGTGTAGTTCATTTTCAGAGTGACTTAAGTAACAAAGAAGAAACATAGTTTGCAAGGAGTTATATCATCACATTTGGAAGCATAGTATGTGAAAAAGCGTACTGTGAACGACGTTAATTTTAGCATACGTGAATCATTAATTTTTGGTTAATTTATGTTTACACCACGTGTGTGAAAAAATTTCAAAATTCAGGTATTTTATCGAAAAAACGTTAGTTCTTTCTGCTGACTCTAACGTGATTAAGCGGCAAATGTATTATCCGATGAAATTTCTTCCACTATCATTTACTAGTGCTTTTATGGTGTTCTAATATCGATACAAATGTTGCTCGATTAAATTCGAACGATAATATTTAATAATTATATGCAGAGTTTGAATAATATTAAGAACAGAAAAGGGTTATGCAATTTGTAGAGTTCTCGTGACGTATAGTTATTTATTTAGAATTGTTTGCTTTTTACTTTGAATAATCTATCGGTATTAACGGTGTGCTTTTTATTTTATTTATGTCTAAATTTTGATACGTATTATATAAAGTGAAAAACCATATTTATACTATATATATATATATATAGATATGTGTTCATGTATAGATGAGTTTGACTGCTGCATTCATGTATAAAGAATCATTATTTTTGTTTCTGTTTTCAGAGCAAAAGACGCAGAGTATATCTAGCGGTTTCTTATGTACGATCAGTTTCGTACTCTAGAAGGAAAGTTTGCGCTTTATAGTACCATTGTTGGTTCGTAGAACAAGTTATATAAGTTGGAAGGATGGTTAAGTACCTCGAGGACACTTTACTTTTCCAATTTAATTGGAATCAAGTTGCGGAGGCATTTTGGCAGAGATATCCTAATCCCTTCAAGCAAGTCTTTGGATATTATCAAGGCGATACGTCCTGTTGGTAATTGTTTGTACAAAATGCTGTAAATTTGAAATTTTTCTTGCAGTAAGCATGTACTATCGGAGGACACTATATCTAGAAAAGTTAAAAATGGGATTTTACATACTACACGACTTATTACAAAAACTAATCGGATGCCCAAATGGGGAGAAAAGTTGGTTCCGAAGGGTGTTGTAAGAATTATCGAAGAGAGTACGATAGATCCAACGAGCAAAACTTTCACGACTTATACGCGAAATTTGGGTTACACCAAGCTTGTGGTAATTGAAGGAACATGCGAAATATGCGAATAAAAGCCGTTAACCGTGTGATAAATGAAAGCTTTAATCTTCTTGTGGTTTTTTCTGTTTTGTAGAGTATCGTCGAGAAGGTTGTTTATAAAGTTTGCGATGAAAACTCAAATTGGACAGTTGCAAAGAGGTCCGCGTGGATTGATAGCCAAACACTTGGACTTAGTACAGCTCTTCAAGTGTTTGCCTCGGGTAGATATAAAAAGAATTGCACGCTGATGTACGTCGGTTTCAATAACGTTCTAGCGCAAATGTATCCACAGACGGCGCAGTATATGAAACCGTCGCTTGCTGAAATGCAAACCGCTTACGGAGTAAGAAAACTAGCGCAACGAATAATCTATACGTGGAATATTTTTCCGGTACATTGATTATTAGAACACTGATTGGTTGTCGTTTCAGCTGAATGAAACAACTGGAACAAAATCTACTCGCATGGAAGATTTTCAAACTTCTTTACAAGGTAAAGCGGAGAAAGTGAAAGACGCCGCGAAGAAGGCAAAGGATTTAGCGAAGGAAAAAACTGGATCGATTTATGCGGTATAAACGTTATGAAGAGCAGTTACATGGTTTGTATGAGAAATGATAAAAAAAACTATTTTGATAAATTGAAAAATGTAAGTTGGAAAAGAACAGTTATTTAGATGGAAGATCGATCGAGTGAAATCGACATGATAAAACTTTGAATAACTATCGATAACGTTGAAATTCGTTCTAAACGTGGATTATTTAAAAGCCGTAAGGAATTGTCGGATAAATTAGTTGATTGCAATAGGTTCACACATTATTGTATTATGCTGTCATTCCTATCGACTGCCAATTTATTTTTAATTAAGATTTAAACTTTGTTCGACGACTTGTTAAATTGTATTCACGCGACATTTCCGCGCATAATACAATATCATCGAGTTTGAAAGTGAACATTTTTGCTTGTATTCAAGCGCGATTATCTCAAACTTACATTTTCCTTTATTCGCGCGTATTTCAGTAGGTACGATGAAAAAGAAATGAACATATATATATTATATACATAGATATATGTGTGAATATATCGGTTGAAATCGATTTAATTTGTAAAGATAATGGTAAGTGTTCTTCTCGTTAAACGGGTGAAAATATAAGGAAAAAAGGTAAGCACGTTTTGTCGACTAGTGCATTACACGAGGTATTATAGAAAATATATATGTATAGATGCAATTTCAGTTTTGCCTGAAAACGTTTTATACCGATATTCCATACTTTTGGTATTCCATTGTGACTAATCGGTGTTGGACGCATACCTGTACGTTGTTTGCACAAAAGGCATCGTAAAACGTGTTAAAGCACGTAATGGAAAGTTTTACTGCTTCCACGCTTCCACGATTGCGCGAACAATAGAACAATTTGTATAAATGTAGATACGAAGAGTGTAGAAAGATTGCATCGAATCAAATTGTAATGTAGCGTCCACTTTTAATTAGTGTTGTCGTCGTAAATTGTGCAAGGATTAAATATAGTGAACACATATGTACTAGATGTAACGTAGGAATAAATGCGCGTTAATAGAACAATAAGAGGTCGTATGAATTTTCGCGAACCTACAAAAGTCTCTTGTTAGAAAAATATTTTTCTTCCATTCGCTGATGGAATATAACGATCGAGATCGTTTTGATTTTTGACTGGACAATGTTCGCGGAAGAAACGGGGAACACGTTCGCGACAACCTTGATCCTTCGATCTCAAGGAAAGTGGGATTCCCAGGCTCGGCGATATAGCTTACACTATATCGATATAGCTTATGTATATGCATAGCGTATACTACGCGTATACAGTCGCGCACATAATTTGCTTGTTTTTTGCGTTCTCAGAAAAGGGTAAAAAACTGGTTGTTCGTTAATCGACGTTCGTTTCCGTATGGATGAAGCAGGAGCATAAATTCGGATTGAAAGTTTTGAAAAACGATGGATTTGTTCGGTTGGTTTTCGGAGGGGACAGCGCGGTGCAGCGAGCATGCTGGAAAATCCAATCTGTTCGCGTTATTTTGCGCGGGGATTTTTTAAGGTTGTTCACCGATCAGTGCGATTAGCACGCGATTGGCTGATCGCACGCAGCTCGTTTCTCGAAGCTTGCGTTCACTATAAAAGTAAAATCGGACGATTGTAAGCGGTCAGTAAGCGGTCAGTAAGCGGTCGGTAAACGAAGTCAGTCTCGAGGCGTAAAAGGAAAAACGCAGATTCGTGGATAAAATGTGGTTATTTTACGTTATTTTCGGTGAGTATCTCTAATTGCAACGTTTATTCAGAAATAGAACACCGCGTAGAAAACATTGAAATTGCAATTTTGTGATTGTAGTTGTTGCATCGAGTGGGAAGCTGATCGCGTTTGCCCAGGTAAGTCGGTTCGATGTAAACTTTGTAAGCGATCAGAGTTATGGAACATAAGCTAAAACAAGGGTATTTTCGTTAGGAAACGAATTCTTTCGGAGTGGATGGATTCGTTTTCGACGGGCCAGCGGACAGACCGATCAATCCAAGTTCCGGTGTGAGAGGTAGCAGCACGGTAATGCCGCCAACGCGATCCACGACAACGACGACGACGACGACTGCTTCTTCTCTAACCGATGCCGAATTCGACGCTTGCGTCGCAAGGTGTCCAGTGAGTAATATCGCTGTTTGTTTCCGCCTATTGAATGGAAAGACTCGTTAACGCGAGTAATCGCGAGTTGCATATCGTAATTGCAACGCGTGGAGACGCGAGTTATCGAGGGGGTTCAAAGGTCGTGGTCGAGCAGAAGAATGTTAACACGCGTTAAATAACGTGGAAACGGTTTAATTTTCAGACGACGCCAGAGTATAATCCCGTTTGTAGTTCGGACAACGGCGACTACGACAATCCAGGGCACTTAAGTTGCGCGGCAGCATGCGGCAAAGGTACGTTTTTTCCTCCGCAGCGTTTCCTTAACCCATATTAACGTATTCTCTGTTGCAGATATCACGATCAAGTATTACGGACGTTGCACGACTTCTAAGATCAGAGGAGGATAACGTTCAAACGAAAAGACTGTATTAGCGTGTAATTAAAGCAGAAAGAAAGATGAAGAAACTTGTGATTGTTTGGATGAATGTTGGTGTTTGTTATCGAACGTAGCGTGGCGAACGGTTGAGAACGGTTGAGAACGGTTGAGAACGGTTGAGAACGGTTGAGAACGGTTGAGAACGGTTGAGAACGGTTGAGAACGGTGGAGGAGGAAGGTGGCCGGTGCGAGGGATAGGGGGTTTAGCCAAGAGACGAGGAGGATGTACGGTGGTCCGCCCATCTGACTCTTCGGGATATTTCAAAGTTTCCTCCGTGGATGCCGTAGAGGTGTCTGGCCAGCACGTTGGCTCTATCCTCTTCCGCTCGTATGGCTGTTCGTTTGTATTGCGCGACCGTGAACAGGCAGCCGACGATTAACGCGATCTGAACGATTAGCCAGAATATCAGCAGGCTCAGAGCGAGACTGGCGTCGATGCAAAATAGTCCGTCCACCGAGTCTGAGAAGAGACATTAAATTAGATTGTAAAATTAGATTGTAAAATAGATTGTAAACGGTGCGGTTGTTCGTTCGAGGTCGCGACACTTACTTCCAGCGGTGATCAACACCGTGTCAGGGGGGGAGTTGGAGGTCGCGGAGGACAGGCGATCCGGCGGAGACACGGGAGGATTTTGCACGATTATGGAGAGCTGGAGAGGCAGCTCGTCCGGTGTATCCGTCGGTAGTTGTTCGGCTCGTTTTCTCCTACCGTAGGAAGGTTTGTCGCCTTTGCAGTTGGTCTGTAACAATTGCGTGGAGCGAGCGGGCTTGTCGGAGAGGAGAGGGAGCGCGAGAAGCGAAAGGACTCACCGGCGTACACTTGTCCAAGCAGAATCGAACGATCACGTTGAATCGAACAAGTTGACTGTCGGGGAACTTGAAGGCGGTGAAGGTCGAGATCAAGGAGCGGCCGTCGAGCGGGTCTTTCGACAAGGCTGGAAAGGTGGCAGGATCGGTGGGACAGCCGAGTTCGTCCAACAGCAAGTAGGAAGCGTCACCGGAAGCGCTGCTGGCCACGAGATGTCCCGCGGCGATGTCGTAAGCGTCTTCGAGCCGAGAAACGAAGGCGAAAGTTAGTGCGGAAAGGTTTGGTCGCGACCGTTCGAACGCTTACCGTTCGGTGGATTAAGTTGAATTTTCAAAGTCAGCTTCTGTCCCAAATGCGTGACCACGGCGTCCCTCGATTTCTCGTCCAGGATTCTCATGGTTACTAACGGAGATCGGGACGAGGCGTTCACGATCGTGGAGGAGACGGGCGGCACTCCTGCGCTAAACACACGGAATTCGAGGAGACGGTATTCGAACGTATATATATAATAGCAAACTCGCAACTCAGTCTGGGCTGAGAGTGGATAGTGGATGCTTACTTAGGATCGAGGAAGCTGAAGCTCGAGTGGACGGTGACGTTCCGCAGAGTCGGAGGCTCCTGGTCGTTCAACGCGCATCCAACCTTGACCGCTTGATCACCGAGACGTTGAACGATCGGATTGAACTGCACCACGATCGTCGCCCAGACGAGGGGTCGCGTCCTGCGCTCGAACGCGTTTTCTTTCCTTTTTACTCGATTCTTTGCCTCGATTGCCTCCCTCTCGCTCTCTGTTTCTTACCGATTTCGATCGTCGACGGAGAAGGCAAGATTCAGGCCGCATTCGAACGGATTGCCGTCGCGAACTCGATCCACCGCCGGTATCGGCAACGTCAACAACGTCCGGTTACCACCTCCACCTTGGACCCCGCATTCGTCCGCGTGCCCGGTCACGTACATTCGACCGAAGAAACGCTCGTTGGTTTTCAGCTCGAGTGTCATCGTCGATCGGTCGCATCGTACCCTCACTGGAGGGATCAAACGTGCTTCGTATGCTGCTGATTTCGCGCGACGATCTACCTACTGTGCGTAGATACTTACGATCCAAGCACGGCTCTCGCTCCCTATAGATAGCTTTTGGCGCGACGATCAACGAGCTGACACCGAGGCTGATCGTGTCTTCCGAGTGCAACAGACAGATCGGTTCTCCGGAAGAATTGTCCATCGTGTACCCGCGACAGACGAACCCGTCTACGCTGAGCTCGCACCTGTGCTGACACTGCGTCCATATCGCGTCCATATCGATCACGTTCGAAAGAAGGAGAAAAAGAATGAGGCTGGTTTACCTGTTCCTCGTCGAGATCGGTGAGCGCGAGGTCCGAGTAGGGTAACGAAGCGTTTCGGAATTCCGCGTAAGAGCAGTATTCTCGTCTGGCTGTAACAGGGAGCAGCGAGGCGAATCGTCGAACCGTCGAATCGTTTGGCCATCGATCGTCCTACTCACACAGATTTCGGCACTGATCCCACAAGTACTCGTCCCGGTACATGGAAGCTCTGTACGCTCGCGGTTTGATACCTCGCTCGATCAACGAGAGGGAACATCGACCGATCGTGTCCTCGGACGAGAGCGGCTTCGTCGTTCGAAATTGCGACGACTGACAGCTTCTTCCTACGATCGATTCGAGTAACTCGTAAACTCTGTTGGTTCGGGACAATTGAGAAATTTCTCAAGGTTTAGCATACCCGTTTCCACGCATTTCTCGTAACATTGATTTCTGCTGATGGAACGGGGCAAACGAAAGGCTCCGGAATCGATCAACACCGCTCCCGGACTTCTCTCCAGTTGCCAAAGTCTGTCCCGTTTGCAAGTGTCTGGAACTAGCCGAAAACAAGTTGGATCGAATGGACGCGACGAGATCGCGAATCGATGTGTCTTCTCACCTTTCGCGCAGACGCGATGGTAGAAGGTCGAGTTTGGTTCCGGTATCAGCTCGTCGTCCTCCGTTCGAACGCTGTAACAAACGCTTCGGCCAAAATCTATCACGAACGCGGTACAGTTCGTGCGGTCGCAGCTGAAACTCAAAACTCGAAATGATTACACCGGTTCTCGGCCGTGTTTCCGTTTCCCGCCTACCTCTCGAAACAGGGTTTCGTTATTCCCTTCGAGTTGACAGCGCTGTACAGAACCGCCTGGTAGCCGATAGATTCCGGTTTCACGCTACCGATTTTCTCCCAAACTAGATCCGAGCAGTTTTCGCTCGCTTCTGTAACGCGAGACAGTTCGGTTGGTCGAGTGGTCGAGCGGTCGAGAGCGAGGGCTCGAGCTGCGGCGAGGCTTACCCGTTTCGGCTGCGAAGCCGCAAATCGCGATCGCTACCACGACAAGAGAGAGCATCGTCACCGTCCGACGCTCGTTTCCGGCTGCGCATCCGTTGCGCACCCGTCGAGCTTCCGATATCGAGTATAAAGTACAGAGTACGGAGAGTAACGACGTGCCAAGGATTTTCGCGATCGTTCGCTCGCTCGCTCGTCCTAGTTCTCGGCTGGTCGAGCACCGGCTTTAGCTTACGTAACTCGTGTTTCGCGGCTCGTTACGTCGCCGATTCGATAGCGGCTTTACGCGTTTGCCGTACCGCTAAATCGATCCGACATCGATTTTTAACGACAGGAAAAAGTCACTAAACGAGGATTTCGACGATTTCGAAAGCGACACTCGTCTCGTAAGGAAGGGAAGAAGGGAAAAAGGGAAGGAAGCAGAACGTTTCGGTAGCGGGGCGAGGCGTCACGTCGCGTCGCGTCGCGTCGCGTCACGGGAAAAAAAACGTGCGCGCGAGTTGCAATTTCGCGAGCAACTGACGAGCCGGGAAACGCGAACAAAAGTACGCGCGTGAAAAACGAATAGAGGAGGCGGGTGCGCGATCATCGGCGAATAATCACTGTATGGCGTAACCGGCAAGCTGCATCCCGCGTTTCGCCAAACCTCCGATTCCTCGAACAGAACCGATAACAGGGTGAATCGTGGTCGATTCGTCGAAAGGATCGCTGGTAAAATTGAATTTAACGCGGAACGAGCGAGCCGTGACGACCGACGAAGGCTAGCTAGGTCGCGCCTCGACGAATATTTCCGCTCGATCTTTGCTCGAATTCGATATGCTTGCGTGTAAAACACCGTAAAGCTACGTAGGCGATTCGTAAATCGCGATACGAGATAACGAATAACTAGCGCGATGATGCGTCGACACGATATACCGCTGCCTCTACGATTATAAGCGTCCTTCGACTTACGTAAGCGGTAAACATAGTTTCGCGCTCGCGAAATGGGATCGGAGACGAAGCAAAGGGATCGCGTTTGCGGTAATCCGTGCACCCGCATCCCGTTAAAACGCTACGATTTCTCTGTTTGCTTTCACCTCCGTTTATTTCTCTAAGCTTTTCTTTGTTTTCGAGCCGAGAGGAGAGGGGAGAGGGGATTCAGGGTCGTTTATTTCATTTATTTATCAATTTCAGCAGCAACGGGGACGTTACATCGAAAGCCGGTTAATAAGCTGGACTAACCCAACCCAACAGCTGGGCGATACTGTAAAACGCGTTGAAACTTTTGATCATCGTGCGAACCGAGTCAGGCACGTTGGGCAATTGTTGAACTCGATCGAGAGTACGGTGCAACCAGGGCAGTCCCGTGGTGGACATAAATTGCCAAGTGGCGATTAACGCCTGTTCGAGAAGCGACGCGGCTTGCTTGCGGGCATATTCCTCCATTCTTTTGAGCGATTGTCGCAAAATCCCGCTAGGATTCGCGATCACCGACGGCACCAGCTGCTCCATCGTGCACAACGGTCCTCCGTATTTCGTCTGGACGAAAGCGTTCGAGATCAGTCGAGCGGGCAACAGAAAGGGGTACGACGCGATCGCGATCGCGGACAAAATCCGTTGGATCGTGTTCGCGATCATCTCCCTCGCGTTTGCTGGCAAGTTCACAGCTTTCAGAAGTACCGTTTTCACGACGTCCGTTACTCCCGCTGGCGTAATAGGTAAGACGTCGCGCGTCTCGCGACGTAACGCTAAAGCGTACGGTTTCCAATACGCAGGATCGTTTTTCTCGTACTCGATAAACTGGAGCCCATCTGAAAACGGACCACCATCTGGTTCCCTATGTCACTGAGTTTTCCCTATCGTCGTATCAAAAGCGCGTACCTTGTTTCACGGTGTTGGCAAGTGGAAGCGGGCCGCAGAGAAGCAGCAGCAACGGCGACAGCACCAGGATCCCGGACAGTCTCATCGCGTCGAACGTGCGCAACGTTCGGCAACTTTTCGTTAACTTTGCCGTTACGAGCGACCTAGCGACCGATCGACCGATCGGCGACACCTTCCCGCGTTATCGCGACAAATTTCCGACATACCGATTCGCTAATTTCTCTTTTCCTCCTGTTCGTTAATTTTTCGCTTATCGGCAAGTACACGGCTGACGACGAAACGCGGCGAACGAAGGAGGAGATAGGAGGAGGTGGAAATACAAGGTTCGGGTAAACGCAGAGCAGTTATAGCGGGACTATTTGGAAAAAGGGAGAGCGGCGATCGATCGTATGCGAAAACGAGCCGAAAGGTATTTCTGGATTCGAAAGCATTCCGGAAGCACGCGACGGGGAAACGGGGAAACGGGGAAACGGGGAAAATCGTTGTTTGCCGAGCTCTGTAAACTGTAATCGAACAGAAAGAATAAAAGATTTGCCGCGATGCAAAAGCGAGCGAGCAGTGGTCGCGTCCGATCGTTTCGATCGATTATTATACTTTTGCCAACGTTTGTTGTGCTTTCCGAGCAGGCAGGCAACTATCGCGTGGCGAACAGACAAAGATTATACGCTCGTTTTATCAGGCTCGTCGGTCGCTTTTTATAACGGAATTCCGTGAACGATTCGCGATTGCGGTGCAAAGTCAGTCGAAGCGAATCTGAACACCAGGATGTTCCGATGGCAGCGATTTCTAGCGACGCTGCTGTTGCCGGCGTTACCGGGAGTCGTCGCCGAGCCCGAATCCATTCTGATAAGATCGTTCGACGTTTACCAGAGCATGATCAAAGGGGTTCACGATTATTTTAACAATACCTGCGTGATTCTGTTTCACGGCTCGTCGTCGTCGTCGTTGGAAAACGAAGGTGAGAGAATTTGGTGGCGAGCAAGGATCCGGAGAAGCGGCGTTTTCCTCGCTCTCGTTGCTTTCAGGAATGGAACAGATGGACGGATTGCTGGCGCTTCAAAGGCACTTTAGTGGCTCGCTGAACGTGCGCACCACCGTCATGGATTTTCACAAGTTCAAGATTCAAGTAGGTCTTGTCCCCGAGCGTGGTGTAGGTCGAGTAAGGTGTAGGTCACGATTTCCCTCGGTCATGCTCGATCGTTTTTCAGGTGGGGAACACGTATCGTCACATCAAGAGGCCGTTGTTCGTGTTGCTGAACGATTTGGAGGAAACGAGGCAACAGCTTGTTTCGGTAAAGATATTCGGTAAAGATATTCGGTAAAGGCGCCCCGGTAACGAAACGGGGTTAACGGAGGGAGGAGAGTGATCGCGCGATCGTTATGTCGATACAGATGTCGAAGTGGATCGGAATGGCGTATCCGACGTGGCTGCTGTTTCTCAGGGACGAGAGCGAGTTCGAGAAAGTGTTGTCGGAGGTGAACGTGCCGTTCGACTGCGTTCTGCTGGTAACTCAGAGAGACGCCGAGAGTACCGGTGAGATCGTTCGAGACGTGTATCGCATCGACCAGGAAGATCGGTTGAGATCGATGATATTTGGCACGTGGAACGCTAGCCAAGGCTTTCGAGGTCCTTTCCACGGATTGTATCAGCGACGCAACGACTTGAACGGTCGCAACATAAGGGTGGTCTCCGTCCACGTGAGCGTCCGCGCAGCCATCTTGCAGCCATTTGCTCTTTTACTTAGCACACCGTTTCTTTTGCGTTCCTTCGCAGGATCCTCCGGTCTCGCGAATCGTCCGAGACGAGAGGACGAATCGGCCGATCGGTATCCGAGGCTTCTTCGGCGAGGTGCTGCGATTGCTGGAGCAAGGCACGAATTGCACGTTGGTATCGATGGATGTTAATTACTGGTGTTGGAATTGGTTGGGTTCGAAGTAGCATCGCTCCCCCTAGTCTTTCAGTCCCTTCTCCTTCTCTTGGGTTGCTGCTCGGGCTCGCCCTCCTCGTCCGTTTTCCTCTTTTTCAACTGTTCCCTCAACTTCGCCAGCTGCCTGGCCGTTTCCCGTCGGAAGTATTCTTCTTGATTGGCGGCCGAACGTTCCTCGAACGCGTCCTTCTTTCGGCCGTCGCCGCTTCGTCGATGTCTCATGTATCGATAAGACACGCTGTTCGCCAACAACTTTGCCCGTCTGTGGCTGCCGTTTGGCGAAACGTTTGTTAACGTGCAAACGTTAAAAGCGTTTCGTACTTACGATGAACGTCTCGTCGAGTTAACTGGTTCCAGGCATCGCGAGGCGAGTCCGCGCAGCATGCTCCTCGATGATTCGGAGTGTTCCCTCGATTTCCTCCTCGTCGTGACAGCGGTTACCGATCGCGGAGAAAAATCGACGATCGAGTACAGTCGAATAGAATCGAATAGAATCGAATAGAATCGAATAGAATCGAATAGAATCGAATAGAATCGAATAGAATCGAATAGAATCGAATAGAATCGAATAGAATCGAATAGAATCGAATAGAATCGAATAGAATCGAATAGAATCGAATCGAATCGAATCGAATCGTAGACAATTTCGTGGCGAGTCGATGGACTTGATTTTTTAGATTCACTTACTTGGAGGCTAACTCGTGGGGCGTGCAGTTGCCGAACGGTTCGTGGACTGGCTCGATGGGGATGCTGATGAACGACGAGGCCGATCTTGCGGCCAGCGAGCTGATGATGACCTCGGACAGGTTGGACGCGGTGAAATTCACCACCCCCGTCTATACCACCAAGTAAGCTGTAAGACGAACGCTTTGTGAAAATCCCGTTCGTTTTCCCGCTGCTTTTGCTCCGTTCGCTCCGTTTTTGCACAGGTGTCGCGCCTACATCAAGAGACCCGACTCGATGGCGGTCAAGTGGAACACGTACTTGGCGCCGTTCGCTTCAAATATTTGGAACGCGATCGCGATGACAATCATGATCGCTACCCTCGCGATTTTCGGAATCGAAGGATTCTCCACGAGATCGACCGTCCTTCGACCGTCTTCGTTTCGACTGACCGAGATCGCGTTCCTGGTATTTGGCGTGTTCTGCGGACAAGGTGAGATCGAAGAAGAGAGCAACGAAATCGTACATTGCGAGTTCCTAACGTACGTTGAATCGTAGGTATGGAACCGTCCCCGCTGGACCCGATCAAGCTGGTGCACCTGAGCATTCACCTGACAGCGGTGGTCGTGATTGCCGCGTATTCGGCCGCGTTGATCAGCTACCTCGCGATCAAGTCTTTCACGATGCCGTTCACCACGATGGAAGGTTTGCTCGAGGATGGTACCTATCGATTCGGAGTGATCGCCGACTCGGCCGACTACAGTTTCTTTCAGGTGAACGCTTCGCGACTCGCTTTTCTCGCGAATCGATCAGATTCTGGAAAAAGGTTCTCGCACGCTACAGAACACCACCGATCCGACGCTGAGCGTCATGTTCGACGTGCTGTTGGCCAAGGAGACCGATCTACCGGTCAACTATCAGGACGGATTGAATCGCGTTTGCAGGGAGAACAAGTACGCGTTTATGACGTTGGACAACATGGCTGCGATTCTACGAGGTAGGGTCGACTGCGCTTTGGAACCTCTGGACGCGATGATGCAGACCACGATAGCGATGGCGGTGCCGGTGCATAGCCCGTATCGAGGCATCTTCGACACCAGGTGAATCGATATTCTATTATTATTTATCTCGTCCCTCTATTCATCTTACCGTATCCGTTTCAGAATTCTTTTACTGCGGGATAGCGGAATTCTTCAACGGCTGCTAAAGAAAGAATGGTCGAGGAACGCGTACACGGTAACCACCGATCGTCTTTCAAGGATCCGAAGGATCGTCGAAGCGATTTTCCAGTGAATTCGTTGTAATTTTCAGGCGAAAACTGGCTGGTCCTCGGTCGAGTTGCAGGAGGCGACGCCGTTGCTCGTGTTCCTGATGTTGGCTTTCCTCGTCGCCGCACTGATTCTGTTCGCGGAACGTCTGATTCGTCGTAGTTGCGAGAAAACTCGAGCGAACGCGCCGCGACCAGCAGTGGCGGCGAAATAGTCGCGCGTTGACTGGACGATCGAGCGCGGGAACTTGCCTCTGGAAGCGTATCGCGAACATAAACAAACGTGCAAAAACACGCTCGTTCGTCCGGATCGTACGAACGATAGTCGTGCGCGTTCCTTCGCGGCGTTCGTTCAAACGATCTAAACACGTTAAACCGTAGTGTAGTAGTAGTGCCGTAGTGCCGTAAGTTATCAACATGTCGGACAAAACGCGTGTGAAATTGCGTTCCATCGGCGTGAAACGGCCGTCCACAGGGATTCCGGTGTCGCGCGACAAGGAAAACGTGCGTTCTTCGAACGTGGCCGGCAAGAAAGTTTCGATCGCGGACGCGAAGGAAGCTGCTCGTCGAACGCGAATCCCCGTAAATCGTGCTACGAATCGCGTGCTCGACGCTGCTGTTGTCTCCAAGAAGACACCCTTTCAAATTCACTGCGACGAGAAAAATGTGCCGGGTAAAGTTGAATCGAGGCTGATCGACAACGATCACGGCTCGAAGAAAGCATGGCAGGTTCCTGTTAATCGCGGCACCGATCACGCGAATTGTGCGTTCGACGACACTTTCGTTGCCAAAAAGACGTCCTTCAGAATCCACTGCGACCAAAATAACGTTCCCGGTAAACGCGAATCTCCGGTGAACGAGAAACTCGCCGGCTCGAAGAAAGCGTCGCAAGTTACCGGTTGCGCGAAAAAGGTTCCCGGTAATCGCAGCGACGCTGGTTCGGAGAAAGTCAAACAAATCCTTGTAAACCGTGCTACCGTTTCCAACGACGGCTGTAGCTCGAACAAAGGTATCGAGAATGATCGCGGAACCGATAACAAATCGTTGCCTTCCAGGATACCCTGTCGTCCTAGGTGAGCATAAGCGTCGCTTACATATTAGTAGATCTCTGCGGTAACGTAGATTCGCTGTTTTCTTGCTCGTAGATCATGCATCGTGTTACCAATGAAAGATACCCGCAAATGGTTGACACCTGGACAGAGGGGATTAAGAGTGGCCGGAACTGAATCTTTGAACTCCAAAGTCGCCCTTAGAGCGAACTGGTAGGAATCCGTTCGACCGTTTCGACGGTCCGTCTTCACCCTCTGGTCTTTTCGTTTTGTTTCTTTTTTCTCTGTCTTTCTGTCTTTTTGTCTGTCTGTCTGTTTGTCTCTCTCTCTCTCTCTCTCTTTGTACAGTATTTTGGCCAAGGAGAACGCGAAGCGCCTAAGATGGGGAACGCAAGGCGGAAGCTTATCGACACCCTGCGACGGATGGTCGTACATGGTGGAGCAGGTAAACAGATTTGTTGTTCGATCTAAATTCGATCTAACGGTTCGATACTTGTCGGTTTTCGGGGACGTTTCAGCCGTCGAACCAAAGAACGGCTAGCGGTAACGTCGATCCGGCTAACGTTCCAACAGATTTTACGAAAGAAGACTCGCTATCGCCGCATCTGGTTTATCATTACGAGTATTACGATGCTTTGCCGGAAGTCGAATTGGAGAGGGAAAAACGATCGTTTCGCTTGTCCGCAAACTTCTTGCAGCGGAGCATAAACGCCAAGCAAAGAAGACTGGTGGTTGCGTTTTTGATACGGGTCGGGGTAAGCGATCGGGAATCGGGGGCTCGGGGGCTCGGGGGCTCGAGAACGAATAGGAAAGGCTTGATTTGTTCGCAGGCGCATGGCCGATATTTGCCGTTCGTGATGTATCAAGCGGTGAAACTGTTCGACGCGGTAATAGATAAAATTCCGCTGGATGCCTGGTACGTACAGTTATCGGCGTTGGCTAGCTTGTGGATCGCGTTGAAGAATCATCAACACTATCGCAGAGTGCCGTCGGTAAGCGGAATACACCGTGTCGAGACGTGGCGGCGTTACCTAATCGCATTTTTCACTCTTACAGGCTACAAAGATGGTGTCCCTGGCGAAAGATTTGTACCAAGGCCGAGAAGATTTGCTGATCGAGTACGAGAAGAGAATCCTGCAGGCTTTCAATTTTAACGTGACGTTCGCGGACCCGTTTACCCTCTACAACTATCACGTGTTGAATTGCAAACGTTGCATCGACGTATCGGAGGAGACGATCTCGTTTCTCTGCAACAGCGGCAACTATCTGGTTTGCAATTAGCAAATACCGCGTATTCGCGTTGATCTGCGGGGTAGTGTACTCGGATCGAAAAACGGCAAAAAGCTTTTTACAGATCGACGTCACGCTGCTGGACGAATATTTCTGTTGGCATGGCGCGAATCTGCTCGCTTTGACCGTGGCCGAGTTGGCGCTCGGTCTCGTGGTCGACGTCCACCAGCCGAACGCCCGTCCACGATGGTTGTTCTGGAGAGGTATGATCTTCGCCCACCTTCCTTCTTTAAACGAAAGGTTAGCGTCAACTTTTTACCTTCTCCTTATCTCATTTTCTTTCCCTTTGTTACGTATCGTGTCCCGATTCGCAGGCATATGGCCAAGGACATTGACCAATCTCGGGTCACCCTACTGCGGCGCTTGTTAATTTCCGGGAAGAAGAATTACGGATTCGAGGTGGTGTACAATAAGTACACTCGTAGCAAATACGGCCGGATCTCGGAACGTTTACTGGAACGGGTGAACAAAGTGTCGTCCACAGAATCCTTGTTCGATCCGTAACACAATGTCGCGAGGACCGCTGTCCGTTCACGACTCCGCGCGTGTTTTTATCGAGGTGAGAGGAGGAAACTTGAATAAAGAATAAATCATTTGATGGTTCGTTTGCTGCAGTATTTGTGTGTTTTATTGAGTAATCGCGACGGCGACATCCTGTCCTTTTTCGTCGAGCTTATAGATTGCGCGCGCAACGACAAGCGCTCAAGCCGTACCGTAGTTTCGTTGCGTCTCCTGCCAGTCGTTCCACTTGTTCCACGAGGGATTCACCGAAACCAGGCCTTTCGCGTCGTCCTGAAATCGAGAAAATCGTAAGTAAAGCGGTTTCGCTTTAGTAAGATACTCGGGCAGAATGATTACCCTGAAGAGTAAATTGGGCTGGCCGGCCCAAGTGCCGAACAGTTGCAGCAAATCCGGTCGTTTCGAGTAGAGGGTGCTCGCGGCTAGGGTGCCGTGAGTCAACTCCTGGCGAGCGTTGTCGCTCTTGGTGGCCGAGGTAAGTATCACCCTGGGGGGATCCAGGCCCAGGTTGCAACGCTGCCACTGGTCGATGGGAGCGACGCCGCCATCCGGGCAGAGCAGTTGCAGGTCCGCTGACGCGGTTTTGTTTTGCTGTTCTGTGAGGAGCGCGGGCAGCGGCAAGAACGCCACGTCTCCCTTGTCGCTCAGTAAACATCTGAAACGATCGAGCGGGGTAAATTGGAAAGCTTCGTTGTCAGGACGGAAAATTGAAGAATCTTACTTGAGGGCTCCTTGTCCGCCACGGAAAAGTTCCGCTTCGTTCGGTTTACATTTGGTCGCGGTTCGAACGCGTTCGTCGTTGGCCGCTGCGCTTCCGACGCACTGCTGGCACAAGCTGGAGTCGGACGGGGCACCCGGGGCGCACGATCCCGAGAAGAAATCAGCCACCTCGTCTTCCGAAGCGATCAGTCCTTTGTCCTTGAGAACGCCTACCGGAGCTGCCCAGCCGGCAAAGTCTCCCTTGTATCCGCTGTGACACGATTTCTTGCCCCTCAGATCGGCTGAAACGGTGGCACGAATTAGGAGAAGAACTCGAAACGAAACGAAACGAAACGAAACGAAACGAAAGAGTTTCGTTTACCCAGCTTGTTTATCGAGGAGGATTTCCGGACGACCGCGACGGCTGGCCGTTCGCCGAGCTCGCTCGAACCCGGTCCGTACGACTCGACGATTATGGGCGACGCGTTAAACTCCTTGGTCGCCCGAAGCACCGAGCCACCCTCGACGACCGTCAGATCGGCGTTATCGTCCTTGATGGCCTTCAGGCAGTCGTCTTCGGTCTTTTCGAGAATGCATTCGGGTTTCGGTCTGACTTCTCTGCGGGACGAGAAACGGAGGAGATTGAAAAAATGACGGATAAAAGGGAGGGAGCAGCGGAAGAAGTAGCGGAAACGGTTACCTCGAGTAGGAGGCTCTGGCAAGAGCACGACACTTGTCGAACGCGCCTTGGCTCGAGACGCACCAACGAGCGCGCTTGCCTACGGCTCCGGAGTTTCTTTCGATCACGTCCAGGTATTTCGCGTTCGTCAAATGTTGCTCGGGTTGTATCGGGGGTGCGGCGACGGCCAGAGTCTTTTCGTCCAACAGCATGATGTCCTTCCACCAGTCCGCCTTCTCCTCTTCGCCGAGTTTGCCGAGATCTGTGAGCTCCTACGAGAATCGATTCGATCGCATTTAAATCGCGTTTAAAGGGCACGCTGCAAAGTGAACGAGGGGAGTATACCTTTTGCATCGCTTGCACGTTCTTCACCGCCTCGTTAGTCATGTATCCCTGCCAAGGTCTGGCGGCCCAGGTGCACGGTTTCGTGGTCGCGTCGATCGGCACCTTGGTACCGTCCGGGCAAAAGTATCGGTAATCGGCTGGATTCTCGGAGGTGGGAACAGCGGGCGACACGCCGACCGGCAATCCGAAGAACCGTTTCACGTAAATCACCTTGGTCCAGGCGACTTGGCCGCCGTTGTGCACGAGACATCGTAACGCGCCCTCGTAGCCCGAGTAAATGTCCGGATAGTCGCACACGTCCGGTTTCTCGCAGAGAGCGCACATGTTCGAGTAGGTTTGTTCTGCGAGAATCGTAAAAGTCGTAAAAGTCGTTCGATGTTCGGAAGCGAATCAAGGCTGAAAAGAAAACTTACTGAGCCTACGGTTGATGGCGGGATCGGGAGACCAGGTGCCTACCAAGCATCCCTTGGAGAAGAGCGAGCTTAACGCGCGCAATTCGTTCTCGCGCGCCGAGTACTCCGGATCGTGCAGATTGTGCAGCACACCCATGGCGGTCAATTTGGTGATCGGTATTTTGTAGCCAACGTTGCGACCGACCCCGGTGTGACAGGATCTCAGCCCGCGCAAGCCTTGCACGTTGTTGATGTCCAGATCCTTGTGGATCACCGCCACTGCCTCGTAACGGTACGGCGCGTCCGGTTCCTCCTTTGTTCTCACCTGAAACGGAAACGATCGGTACGATGCGAGCGTCCACGACCGGTAAACGGAGTTAAACGTTAAATCGTACCTGTTCGACGACATTGTAGCCGGCTTTCGCGGCCAGCTCGTTATTCTTCGCGGCTAGATACATGTCTTCCGGGTCGACCGCCACCACGTCGGCCTCCTTCCTGCCGACCTTTTCGATACATTCGAATCGATCGCGACCGGAAATGCACGAGATAGGTATTCCTTTAACAGCTGAGTCCTTGATCATTTCCGCGCACTCGTGCCAGTAGACCTCGGGCACGCATATCGTGACTAAACGATTGAGAAACAGAAGCGTGATAAATTACAGATGTAGATGTACGGCTGTACTATGGCTACCAGGGGCAGTTTTCAGATTTCGGAAACTGGAGTTCCCGCGTCACGTACACTTCTTTAAAATACGTTTTCGGTCATTCCTGGAATTTTAAGTCACTAAAATTCCAGGAAGTGGCACGAATACCTCCTGTTTTTAGGAGAAATGATAAACTATTATAGCAAAATTCTAAGTACGTAATGCGTTATGATCAATTGTTGATTAATATGTAACGTTCGTCTGCATGCCCCTTAAGAATGGTGACCAGGTATACGCCGGAGTAACGGGTGCCGCCGTTGCAGTATATCAGGGGCATTCGCCTTTATCGAAATCAGAATATCAACATTTTCTGAAGAGAAAAATATAGCATCCCATTAAAAAAAATTACATTGACCTTCAGATCTCCTCTACTACCCCACCCAGAAGAAAATAATTATTACCACATGATGCAGCCCATTTTGCCAAGCAACTATTGTACGAACACATTTTTAATAACTACAACTCCTTCCGAAATATCCTGCTGTACTCACTTAAGTGGGACACCCTGTATGTAATAACAGAAGGGTGTAATAACAGCAGTATAAGTACTTACAAACTCGTTCGGACGAGGCATCTTTAGAGGCGGCACTCGTCAGCGTTGCGAACACGGTGGACGCGACGAACGCGACGAACGCGACGAAAGCGACGCGACTTTCGAGTCGCATGGTTCGCAGGCTACGCGAATTCGCGCTGATCGAGGAGAAAGGTGCGAGTTAAAGTTCGCGATCGATGAACAAGCACGAAGCACTAGCGCGAAACAGAAACGAGTGGAAATCGAGAGTCTGTTCGCGATAGAAGATCGTCGAGAAATTCAACGATCGGCTATCCGCGACTCCTTTATAAGCGGAGGAGGCCAGTTCTTTTTTTCCTCTCGGCGTACGTCGCGTGGTCTCGCGCGGTCTCGCGCGGTCTCGCGCGGTCTCGCGCGAACCACCTGGAGGGAGAAGAGGTCGGAGGTGGAGATGGACGACCTCGTCTCTCTTTCGTCCTCTTCTTTCCTCGTGTGTGTTTTCGTTGATACGTAAAAAAAATGATTGTTCGTATTGCAAACATCTCCTCTCGCATTCGCGAGCCGTATCTGTGGTCGTTTAACGACGAGAAGACGCGCGGTGGTTTATAAGCTAATTCAGAGAGCGTGTCCGCGTTTGCCGATTGGTCAATCGATTCGCGGAATGCGCGTAAACTGCGCTTGCGATTCACCTCGGCCAAGGTTGACATTCGCCACGCAAGAGAGAAAGGTGCGTTGTTTAAGATAACCGGACAGCGGGGCGGGCGAGGATCGGCGAGTCATCCCAAAAATAAATTTCGATAACGCTGCAACCTCTGCACCCGCCGCGGCGGAGCCGTTATCGAGGACCGTCTTGTTTGCTCGGCTACGAGGAAAACTCGATAGAGCAGTACGGGAAAGCCCCGGGGCAGGTCGCTGACGGATTGATAAAACGATAAGCAGGGAAATTCCGTGGCGAATTACGAATCACCAGTTGCGAAACGGACGCGGTAACATTTATTAGCAAGAGGAGAAAGGACGATTCGAGGGTGACAGAGACGCGTTGAAATTTCATTCCGAGGGTAGAATAAATTCGAAGTTTGGACATCTCGTTGTTCGTTGTTCGTTGTTCGTTGTTCGTTGTTCGCCGCGACCAGTTCGTCCCGCTCGGCTCTCGACCGAGTTATTTTCCTAGCCAATGCAGCGTTTCTTCGCCGCCAGTTTCGCGACTTCGTGTTTAGACTCCCGTGCGCCGAACGTTTCTCCGACGTCGATTCGGACCGGTTGTTTCTTCATGGTTTCGTTTCAGCCGCTCTGCTCAGCTGCTAGGCGACAAACAAAGATGCAAAGTGGTCTAAGCGTCGAACCAGTCGGGAATCGATAAGCGGGACCGCGGACACGGGCAGAGAGCGGCGAGAGAACCTCACCTTGTCGGCCTCGAGATCCTTAGCGAACTCCTGCAACTGTTCCATGCTCATTTTGGTCCGCGCGTGTCGCCACTCCTTCACGGACACACGATTCTGCTAAGATTCGCGAGCTGTCGCGGTACGAGAATCGAGCACGCGTTTCGCAGGAACCCCGGACCGTGCTCCGCTTCCACCAATTCGACCGCACAGCTTCTCACCTGCACTCCCTGCGTTTATTTTCAAGGTAACACCGCTTACGGGCTTTTAGCGAGCTCAGCTTTGTCTCCGCTTCCAATTTCATTCTTCTGAGCTGGCACATCGAAGGAGCTGAACGTTACTCGCAAGTAGTCCAGTCATTTCGTCGGTAAAACGAAAAAGAAAGAAAAAAAAAAAGATGCACAAAATTTCGAAATTTGTAAAAATTTGTCCCATCTCCTCGTACATTATGTTCTCCTGATACAAAGCAGACAAAGTGCCGAAGCGACCATGGACACCAAACACGTTTCCCTAGCAGCGCAAAGTCCTGGCACCTTCCGAACATCACACAGCTGAATTAGCGAGTAAAACGATAAGCGATCGAATTAGCGACGAAACGATCTCGCGGAGAATTTCCCTTTCCACGAGAGCGGACGCGTCGGCACGTCGCGACCGATTTTCGGCTTACGCCCCAAGTGTGCCAGTGGATCGTAGGAAGTTCGAGGAACGTCGACACCGTTATCGCATGCTCGTCGGACGCATAGCAATGTATCGATGCCTTTCTTTCGATTCTATTCGATTCGATAGCATTCGATTCGGCACGGCTGGTTCGAGGGAGGGCGCGGAGGGCCCGCGAAGCGAAAACGAAGCTAAACGAAGCTCGAATATAGAGACGAAGGACCGTTAGCCGTTTAATATGCCGCGATTGCTTGCGTTCGTTTCGAGGGGAAGGCAGAAGCTTGGAGTTTGGTTTGTTCGGTTCGTCGCATCGAACGGTGTCAGTCGATCAGAAACCGAGACCGCGAAACCGAGTGTCGATTTTAAGGGAGTCGAGATGATCGAGTCGGGTAGAAAAGGGCGTGCGATCTGCGCGCTTGGCTTGCTGTTGATTGTGCACGGCGTGGCACACGGTTCTTCGCCGCCGCCGCCGCCGCCGCCGCCGCCGCCGCCGCCGCCGTCGCTGACGACGACGACGACGACGACGACGACGGCTACGATCACGAAAAAAGTCGAAGAGGACAAAGCGGAAGCCAGGTGGGTGGACGAGGCGGAGGACACGAGCGCAGTGAAGCCAGGAAGGAGTGTCGGATGGAAAGACGCAAAGGATAGCTATTTGGAGGCGTTGAGACACTCTCGCACCAGCACGGATCCTCGCGAGGGTATCGTCGCGGTGGACGGAGGAAGCGGGAGCGGTGGCGGATCGTTCCAACGGCGTAAAGAGTACTCGCAAGGACCGGTGTACACGCCGAAGCGTACGGAAGTCGGCTCGCGAATCGTACAACACGGTCCGATCGATCGCGACTCGTTCTCGATGGTTCCGAGCGACTCGTACACCCTGCCGAGCCGAACAGCCGCGGACTTTGGAATTCGAAACTCTTACGGAGCTCCGCAGACGCCTCGGCCTAGCTACGGGCCAGCCTTCAACGAGTACTACGCGCCCAACTCGGAGCACGCCGGGAACGCTTACTTGCCGCCACAGCAAGGTGAGGGAAGAGGTATCGTATTACCGTCTCCTGTTTTTCTCGTTTCTCCAATCCCTTAGAGAAGCTCGAAATCGTGGAGAACGTTATACACGGAACGAAATCGGCTTGATTTTTCAGCTTACGGTCCGCCGAGTACCGGTTACGGCTCTAGTCTACCCTATGGCCACGGAAGCGCGCACGCCACGTCCGAAACCCATCTCAGCCTGCTGCCTTCGATCGACCTTTCTTGGCCGTTCGCGCTCAAGCTGAACGCCTTCACTCTGGCCAAGATTCTTCTCAAGCTGGTCATCTTTAAGATGATCGTGAAATTTATCGCCGTCATATGCCTGTTGCTGTTCATCCCGAAGCTCGAGATCAAGAAAAGCAACAAGGTGACCTCGAACGACGACGAAGAGGACGAGGGTCGCGGTTTCTTCGAAGGTAGGCTGTCGGGTTATCGCGATCTTTCCGGTGGCGATTTTTCGAAGACTTTGAACGTTTCTCGTTTCAGCAAACTCGAACGTTTGGGAGCGACTGAACCGTTTAACGGTGGCGGTTACCGAGGCGTTGGACCGATACGGGGACTCGAACGAGGGCTGTTCGAGTTCCGGGTGTCGAGATGGACGCGCGACGACGAACGAACAGCGGTGGTTTTGGCTGGATTACGAGCAGCTGTTGACCAGTTACATCCTCGAGGAAACGCGCTTCGTCCCTGCGAACACTTAGCGTCTAGAGATGATTCGTTCTTTCGCGTATTTATGCGTTATTTATTTATCGACTCGTTTATTTGTGTATTTGCCGCGACGCACGAGCCGATCGCTCGTTCGAACGCGAATAAATAAATCGAGGTTAGCCGCGCATCCAACGTTGACTCGTTTCTACGTTGATTCGTCCCATTTTCAGCTAGTTCGCGAGGCTCATTGTCGACAATTTGGTCGGCGCTAGGCGAGGCGGAGGCGCGAGCAATTTCGAAGATTGCCGCTACGTGATCCTCTCGATCTTCTCGTGTTTTCCGGACGACGGAACTCGGTGGGGGTGTGTCCGTTTATAAACGCGATTGCCCGCCACCGGAACGTTTCAGTCGCGTTTCCGTCGAGAAGCAGCCTGCCCTTTTCGTTCGACGCGAATATCAAGCGAATTTTCCAAGGTGCGTTTGCGTTCGCGTTCGCGTTCAACCAGCTACCAATCATGAAATCCTTCATCTTGATCGGTAAGTAGAGCGGCGAGCTCGCGCGTATCGCGTATCGTTCGAGGATGAGAGCAGATGTCGCGAATTAAGGTCGCGCGTGCTCGCTCGCCGTCGTAACGTCGCACCGTCGCACCGTCGCACCGTCCGAAACGGTCGCGCCGGAGAAATCAATTAGGCTATCCTGCTGGATCGTTAATAATGATCGGTTTCCGGTCGCGACAGCGTTCGTACTCGCGTGCGCGCTCGCCTTCCTCGACGAGGCGTACGCCGAGCCGTCGGACACGACCACCGTCTCGAGCAAGCAAGTCAAGGAGCCGAAGGAGATCAAGGAATCCGCGACCGCCTCCAAGGATCTGAAGGATGCCGTGAAGGCCGCGAAAGACGCGAAGAAGAACAAGAAGGATTGCGCGAAGGAATGCGGCACCGTTTACGACCCGATCTGCGCTCACGACCCGAACGACGCGAGCTTTAAGCCCCGAACCTTCGGCACTGAGTGCGCTTTGGACGTTCACAATTGCGAGATGGGCACCAGTAAGTGTTTCGATCGCCTCGATCGCCTCGATCACCACTTTCTCCTTCGCGGCTCTTCCTTCAAATCGCCTCTCGATTCTCCTTTTCAATTGCGCAGAGCTGGTAATGAAGCAGAAGGGCGAGTGTCCTGGATCCGGTGGCGTCAGGCTCTCCTAGTCCTCTCGAAGGACCCGTTGCGTTGTCCAGCCTCGCCTCTACTCGCCTCTACACGCCCCGTCAAGCATCGCCTCGCCACGCCTTGCATCGGCCGATCGATACGGCGCGACGCACCTGTAATCCAGCTTTGTTTTTAGCTTTAGCTCGAGTCGCGTTTTATTTAAAATAAAAGAAGGAGAAAAAAAAAGCAAAAGAACGCGTTCTCTTCGACTTCATCCTTGCCTTGAAACGATCTTTCTCGAAAAAGGGAATGGGAATGGGAATGGGAACGGTAACGGTAACGGTAACGGTAACGGTTCGGGGGGTGGCAGGGGAACAGCGTACAAACTCGACCATTGTTCGTCAATTTCGAAGCATTAGGCGAAAAGTGGTAAACAACGAGGACGATAGAGAGAAGGAGGGGGTGAAAAGGGCGAGAGGAAAGGACGATTAAGGCCGGTAAAGAACAATTCAGCGATTCGAGCGATTCAGTCGACGAACATGATTTCCACAAGCAGAGGCGTCCGTCTGTTGCTCGTGCTCTCGACGACCACGTCGACGACTGCGACGGCGACGGCAACGGCAACGGTGACGGCAACGACAACGACGACGACAACAACCACGACGACGAAAGCGTCTAGAGACTGCGCGCGTTCCGATTCGAGTTTCAGACGATCGAGCGGGACGGATGGTGTCGCGTTCCTAAGCAAAGGACACGAGAACACCGCGTCGATCCTCGAGGAACTCGAGAACCGTCTGTCTCGTTTGGAGAGAAGACTCAGGGCGGTGGAACAACCCGGTAAGCGGTGGTTTCGTTGCGGCTCGAGGGCTTCGAGATATCGCGGCGGTAATCGTGTATTGGTTACAGTTTGGCAGACTGGCTTCGCCGAAGAAGATTGGGAAGTGTGCGCGGAAGGGCCGTGCAAGTGTCAGCCGGAAACGAAATCGGTGTCCTGTTGGAGGCAAGACCTGTTGGATCTTCCCGCGGCGCAGCTCGTCCCCAGAGACGTGTTGAGACTGTAAGCCGCGCGAGCCTTTCCTTCTATTTTCTCTGTCAATTGTCAGTCGTTGGACGTTTTCGCAGGGATCTGGGAGGAAATCGGTTGACGACGCTTCACAAGGATACGTTTCTAGATATGACGCGATTGAATCATTTGTGAGTAAAAGAAGCGTGCTTGTCGATCCGGAAGAAAATCGAAACCGTTCGATTGTTTGCAGAGACCTTGGCGACAATTCGATCGAACACCTGCCGTTGAATTTGTTTTTTTCGTTGCATGCGGTGACGCATGTCCGGTTGAGCAAAAACCTGCTCAGGGAATTGCATCGGTCTCAGTTTTTCAGCACGCGAAATCTTCGCATTCTGTAAGTGACGAGGATATAGGTACATATTTCGGACGCGAAATCTTGAAACTCGGCTGATCTCGAGCTCGGTTGTTCGTTTCGACGCAGCGACGCGTCCTCGAACAGGTTGCGAACCCTGCCGGACAGTCTTTTCTTGAGCACCACCTCGCTGGTGTTGCTCGACCTGTCTTGCAATCGGATCTCGAGCTTGGGCTCGGCTACTTTTCGCGGGCTGATCGCGCTCGAGGAACTGCTGTTGGGGAAGAATCGGCTCTCGACCATTCCGCAGGACGCGTTCAGCGACCTGACCAGCCTGAAGTACCTGGGTCTGGAGGAGAATCGTCTGAGGGAGCTGCCGGACGGATCGTTCGGATCGCTGGACTCGCTTCGCGAGTTGAACGCGAGGGGCAATCAGTTGACCGAGATATCGGCAAATCTGCTGGCTCCTCTCGAACGATTGCGTTCTCTCGAGCTGTCCAACAACAAAATAACTCGGGTAACCGGTTGTTCGCGTAGCGATCGAAGCTACGTAGCTGGTACGTAGCTGGTAATCGAAGTGCGTTACGTCGCCGTAGATCGATCCAGCCGCGTTTCGAAGCCTGATCTCGCTAAAGGAGCTGCAATTGGGCCACAATCGGATAGGGTATTTGACGCCCGGATTGTTCTCGGAGACGGGTAACTTGGAGCGATTGGTGTTGTACGCGAACGGTATCGAGAGTTTGCCACGCGGCGCGTTTAGAGGCCTCACCAACCTCACCTCTTTGTTCTTGCACTCGAACCGTTTGAGGATAATGCATTCCGAGTTATTCCAGGACACGCCGAATCTGCAAAAACTGTGAGTAAAATTCGCCTCAACTCGTTTCGATCGAGTGACGATTCGTCGGTTCCCCAGGCAGCTGGAATCGAATTACTTGACGTCGTTGCCGGCTCCTATTCTGGACGCGGTGCCGGCCATCGAACAGCTACGTTTGGCTCGAAACCCGTGGCACTGCGACTGCGCGGCCGCTTACCTGGCCGTCTGGCTGCAAAAGAGATACCTGGCTCGAATGAACGGCACGAACGATCGGCCGACCGACAACCTGGAAATCTGGGAATTTGGGGCCGGAGCCGTGTGTAGGGGCCCCGGCACTCTGGGCGGCAAGCTGTTGTTGCGTTTGACGTTTCACCAGCTCTGCGAAGGTCAATGGGCCTCTATGAGAGGCATAGTCCCTCGACTGCCGATCGATCTGGTCGGTTCGGCCGCTGCTTCTGCCGGCCGTCCCGTTACCGACGCTCCCTCCGTCAAACAACCCGTTTCGGTGCGTACGATGCCGTAGCTCCTCCCCCCTATTCCTATCCCTATCCCTATCCCTATCCCTATCCCTATCCCGTTCGTTTGTAACCGACAGAGATAGTCGATTTCCTCTCGTCGCGTCTCGCGTTCGTTTCGCACGGCGGATCGGACGTCCCTGACCCGGACAGGGGAAGGCTATCGCGGACGAGTGACGACACGCAACGTTATCAAGAATCGAATCCCCGAAGAAATCGCGCACTCGCTCGTTCGGTCTTATCGCTGCTATTTGTTTGTCGTTCATTGCTTCGTACTCGTTACTCCGATACATCGCGCGTCCGGAGAGTTTACTCGAAATACGAAGGAGCGAGCGAGTGTGCTAGCGAGCGAACGGCTAAAGAAATCGGAGTTGAATCGAGCGTGGGGGTACGGCGTTGCTTTCGAACGTTGTTCCGGCACAGTTTACGCCACACGATGGACGCGTCACGATCCAACGAGGAAATCAAGTTGTTGAAAAAACTTCTCCGGATCATCGAGGAGGAAGATGCGTTCGATCGCGAGGACGGCCGGCCCGTCGTACGATTCGTGCATCCGGAAGAGTTGCAGGTGAGTGTGTCGAGCGTTTCCAAGGAATCTCGGATTCGAGCGTTGTTCTCGTTTCGTTCGTAGAAACGACTGGCGATCAAGCTGACCGAGGAACCGAGCAACGAGCAGGAGATCGAGACGGCGATAAGGCAGACGATTCGTTACTCGGTGAAAACGTTTAGCCCGCATTTCCACAATCAGTTATACGCGGGCGTGGACGAGTATGGGCTGGCCGGAGCCTGGTTAACGGACTACCTGAATACCAGCCAGTAAGTCAATCGCGATCCTTGTTCGTTGAAAAAGATGCGAGAACTAGCCGGTTCCAGGTATACGTACGAGGTAGCTCCCGTGTTCGCGTTGATGGAACGGCAAGTGATCGAGAAATGTTTGGAGTTGGTTGGATATCCGGCGATGCCGGAGGGCGACGGAATTCTCTGCCCCGGTGGCAGCATATCCAACATGTACGGTATGGTGATGGCCAGATACAAGAAGATTCCCGAGGCGAAGAGCAAGGGGTTGGCGGGTTACCCGCCTCTCGCGTGCTTCACCAGCGAGGCTGGCCACTACTCGATCACGAAAGGCGCGCACTGGCTCGGGCTGGGAACCGAAAACGTGTACAAGGTATTCGCGACGCGCGACTCGCGACTTTCGCGCTATTTTATAGCTGAACGAATGTTTACGCGACAGGTGAAATGCGACGAACTCGGCCGTATGCGGCCGGATGATCTGAGAGCAGAGATCGGCAAGGCGAAGGAACTGGGACGTTTACCGTTCTTCGTGAACGCAACTTGTGGCACCACGGTCCTCGGCTCGTTCGATCCGTTGCCGGAGCTGGCGGAGATCTGTCGCGAGGAGAAGCTCTGGTTACACGTTGACGTTCGTACGAGTACGCCAGATCGCGAAAGCTCGTTTAAGGTCTAATCGGATCCGTGATTGCTGTTGCAGGCTTGCCTAGGCGGTACCTTGTTGTTTTCGGATAAGTATCGGTCGCGACTGAACGGAATCGAACTGTACGTATCAAAGTTTCAGCTGTAGTTGGCTCGATTTAACGCGTATTTCGACTGACGCAGCTCGAATTCGGTGTCGTGGAATCCGCACAAGATGCTCGGCGCTCCATTGCAGTGCTCCCTGTTTCTGTTGAAAGGTAAGAACGCTCTGCACGAGGCGAATTGCGCGGGCGCCCGCTACTTGTTTCAACAGGACAAACACTACGACGTGTCTTGGGATACGGGAGACAAGAGTTTACAGTGCGGGAGAAAGGTAAGTGGGAGGACTCTTTCAGGGTATAGTAGGCCCGTTAATTAACGGAGAACGGAGCTACAGGTGGACGGCGCGAAACTGTGGCTGATGTGGAAAGCGCGCGGGACCAAAGGACTTCGCGAATCCGTGGAGCTCGCGATGGCCGCTGCCAATTACTTTTTTCAACGGATCAAGAATCGCGACGGTTTCCGACTCGTCCTCCCACGATTCGAAGGTTGCAACGTTTGTTTCTGGTAAGTGGCGTTGCTCGCTTTAGGATACTTTTACAGGTTTTACGTTTCCACGATCTAACGATTCAGGTACGTACCACCGAGCATGCGGGGACAGGAAGAGACGCAGGACTGGTGGAATAAATTGTACGGGGTTACGGCGAAGATCAAGGAACGAATGATGATCGAGGGATCGTTGATGGTCGGCTACACGCCCCTCTCCTACGCCAACGTGGGCAACTTCTTCCGAATGGTCGTCACGTGTCAACCGCCTCCGAACGAAGCTTCCATGGACTACGTTATCGAGAAGATCGAAAAGTTGGCTGCCGATATGTAAACTTTGCGTTATCGCGCATCAGACGAAGAGAAGCGAGGAAAAATGGAATCCGTGGGAGCGTTATCATCGAGTTTATTGCGGTCGAGCTATCGCTCGATAGGTGGGCTCGTTTGGCAAGAACTTTTTACGCGGTAAAAGAGAGAAAAGAGCTAGCGGTAAAATGCGTATCGGTCGGTGGAAGATCGGTCGTCTCGCGTCTGGTTCACTGTTGACCGGACGGACGGGCGGACGGGCGGACGGGCGGACGGACGATCGTTATATATTTTTTATTTTCGAATATCGTTTGCGCATACAAGCCGACGCGTGGCCGCGACTCAATATGAGCCAATAAAACGAGATGCGATCGAAGCAACGCGCCGACAAGGCGTCCGCGAATCACACTCATACCGCTCGTCTGTTATAGGTACATATTTGTTTGCACGCGCGTTTTGCGAGCTTGCGAGTTTGCGACACGTTTGTACACAATCCCACCGGTAATGGCACTAAATCGTACGACGTTCAACCGAAAGTAGCAGTAGTCGCCGTTGTCGATCCTTTAAAATAAACGAATACGAAACGATAAAATATCTGTCTTCTTCTTCTTCTGCTTCTCCTTCACCGTTTCTGTCTCCTTTTTCTTCTTCTTCTTCTTCTTCTTCTTCTTCTTCTTCTTGTTCTCGTGGAGAATCGATGGTTGTAGGTAAAGCTGTCAAGCGGCTGTCGTTTGTCGCCTTCATGGCGATTCGTCTCGAACGAAACTCGAAACGTTCGATTCGGAGTTCGATATCGAAATGATCGCGCGCGTTAACCGAAAATCGTCTTTCGGGCGAGTAAACGTTCCCCGTGCGTCGAACATTGTGCTTGAATCGGTTCAGTAGTACTTGTCTTGATCCAAGTCGACTCGAATGTGTTGTTGGCCGTGGCTGTTGCGCTTCAACGTGGCGGACTCGTAGTCGAGACTCTTCGGGTACAACTTTGGACTTCCGAGACCGTTCACGTTCGGGTTGTTCTTCGCGCGAAGCGTCCCGTTACCGTTCGTGCTGCCGGAAAAACTCGGCTGTCTTTTCGCGTTCACCTGTTCAAAAGAAGAGAAAAGGAGAGGAATCGTTTAAAAATCGCGCTCGCGCGTAATCGAGTCGGCGCTTACCTCTTTCAACGGAACCGTAACGTAGGGATTTTGTTTGCTGATGTAATGCGGACTGCCGGGAACCCGTTGCTGTCGCCGTTTCAGGTAACAGAAACTCAAGACCGCGGTCAGCGCCAAGCCGACGAGAAAGCCGACCACGCAGCTACCCACCACAGCACCGATCGTCATTCCCGAGTGTTCTACGCTCGAGCGCAGAGCGTTTACGTCTACGAGAAAGAAATTGGGTTTAAACTCGACTCGGGTTAAGGGGGGAACGAAGAACCTACCGTTTTCCGTGCAATCGGGCAAACAATCGCGCATTTCTCTGTTCGGTCCCAGACACATGCCGACCCCGTGTTGAAGGCATTGTCGCTTCCGATGTTGTTGATGGTCGTTGTCGCAGGGCGTCCAGCGCGACCAAGTATCCCAACCGAGCAACGACTCGCAGCTGGGCATCTCGCAGGTTTCCCTAACGAGCCTGGGCCCTTCGCAACTCTCCGGGCCCAAACATTCTCTGGTTCTGGTACGAACGCCGGCGCCGCAGGACACCGAGCACTCGGACCAATCGGTCCAACAGGACCATTGTCCTTCGCCGCTGCCGACGCTGCCGACGCTGCCGCCGACCGCGTTCGACCGACAAGGGTGGACGTTGCACAATCTGGTTTGCAGGGACGAACCGGACTCGCAGGGGGGCGATTCGCATTGTCTCACCTAAGCACGGATTAACCGGATTAGCTAGGCGAAGAGGAGAAGAGAAACGGCGTCGATACATACCCTGTGCTGCGAGCCTCCGCCGCAAGGACGATCGCACGCTCGCCAAGACGACCATTCGCCCCATCCGACCTCGCTACCGAGATCCACCGGATATCCGTTTTGATTCGCGCTTCCTCTCAGACAGGAGCCGTCGTTCCTGCAGTAACGCTCCTCCTCCTTGGCGAGTTGAACTCTGACGCTCGAGGGATCGTCGGTTTGGGCGCGGCAACTGAATCGGAAACGCTTCTCGACGTATCCGACGTTTCCGTTTTGCAGACTGGCGTTCGCCGCGAGCCACGGTGTCCAGCCGGAATATCTTTTCGTTTCCACGCACTGGTGCGTGTTGCACTCTTCGACCTGAAAGTCGCAACCGTTGCACTCGAGGACGGTGGAGCCTTTGCGCGGTGGCGACGACATCTCGCAGGTTCTTCTTCGAATTCGTATTCCTGCGAAGAAAGAGAGGTCAAAAGGAAGGTGTAAATTTGAAGGTTCGCGTCGTCGATCGAGTCGCTTACCGGCGTTACAAGGCCGGGAACAGGCGTTCCAAGCACCCCAAGATGACCATTGACCCGTCTGAGGGGGTGGTGGCACTTTTGCGGGCGTGGGGCACGGCGGAAGATCTATGCAGACGATGTCGTCGTGATCGTGGCCGACGCAGACGCGACCTCCGAAATCGGGTGCCGGATTCGTGCAGCTGCGTCGTCGCGTTTTCATGGCGAAGCCACATGTTTGCGAGCACGCGGACCAGGCGGACCAGGAAGTCCAATCGCCGTGAACCGTGCAATTGGTCACTCTAACCCTGGTACCGGTGCAATCCGCCCCTCCGTGCTGCGGCGGTGGGTTGTTGCACTCGCGGGTTTGACACTGACAGCTGTCCGTGTTCTGTGCCAAGCAATAAAACATTATGCCGATCGAATGACGCGAGGATTCGTGAACGCTCTTTGGTTTTCTCCTCTCGTCGTGGACCAACCTCGGCGTACTCGGAATGAGAATGGGCGAGGTGAGGGTGCAAGTGCGAACGAGTCGGTTCCGCGACACCGTGTTGGCACGGAGACCACGAACTCCACGCGCTCCAACCGCCGTCCACGGGGTCCGTCAGCACCGGACACCTGGTCGCCTCTTGATGCCAATGATTCGCCAAGTGGTTTTGCTTGGGAGCTGGGGCGCACTTCATCAGATGCTCGTTCCAGCCGCAGTACGGTTCTTGGGCGTTCAAGCAAGCCTGACGGCTACGATGTCGATGGCACTGAGCCGCGGGTATCCTGCGGAAACAAATCGGTCCGTCATTTTTCTGCGTCGACGATCTCTGTAAAACGAATACGAAAACGAATATCTAGCGTACCTCAACAGACCGACTTGGGTGCCGACGTACAGACTTTGCGTGTCCTTCAAGAACTGCAGGACCATAGGAGTGGACGGTAGGGGTCCCCAGACTTCGACGATGCAAGTTTCTTGCGTTCTAGGCAACACCGAGATCTTCTTGATCAGTCCGGTATCCGTGGCGACGTAGAGGACGGTGACGGCGCGATGCAACTTGGTGGGAGTGACGTCGAGCGCGATGTGCGTGAATCTCTCTAGTATCGCGGTGTGCAGAGGCTCGAGAGCGGTGCTTTGCACGGCATCGTCCATCAGCTGATACCTCTGATTGTCTATGATCTGATGGGGCGCGACGTTCGCCGAGATGCTGCACCGCTGTCTATCGTGGTGTGCGACGGGTCTGCGTTCCCAGGCGGCGCCCGAATTCTCTTGATGCTTGAAGGGTCCGTTGAAACTGGCCGTGATGGCGGACATGTTGAACGCGCAGATCGCCGAGCCGGCTATCCCGTTGCTAAAAATACGCGGTAAACCGCACCGATTACACCTCGATCCTTCCTTCCTTCCTTCCTTCCTTCCTTCCTTCCCGCACCCCTAAATACTGTACGGTCGCGACTCTCAACCTACCTCGATAACGTTCATCCTTTCGAGCAACGAGCACAGACATGAGGTGGGTAAAAAGACGCGAAACCATTTTAAACGTTTGCTTCTCTTTTCGCGAGTATCGATTACGATTTCTACTTACACGGGCGTGGTGAACGTCGCGTAAACGACTTCTTCTTCCGGGTGGTAAACCGCGCCCTGGATTTCGTCGTAGTAAAAGGGAAATTCGCCAGGGAGGGAGCAGTTTAGTCGCGCTTTGCTGAAGGTAGTCCAAACTTCCCTCATCATGATCTGGCCGCCGCGGTCGTTCTTGCAGACTCTCGCTATTCTCGAGTAGATTTTCTGAAAGGAAACGAAGCGAACGGAGCGAACAGAGTTCGAGGAAACGTGAAAAGTTTCGAGTTTCGAGTTTCGAGTTTCGAGTTTCGCGAAAGTTTCGGACAGTTACCTTGCCGCAGTTGATGTACTCGACGGCTGATTCGCGGAACAAAAAGTACACGTGATCCTCGGTCTCGAAACTGCCGACGAACTGCGGATCGTTCAGCCATCTGAAAACGATCGATCGATCGATCGATTGGTCGATCAATTGGTCGATCAATTGGTCGATCAATTGGTCAAACGAAGAAAGATCGTCGACAAGGACTTACCGCGAGTCGTATTGATGCGTGCGAAGATTCGGCGGAGCTAGAGTTCTGCAGATGGCCGGATCGGCGCCGGAAAAGTCGGTCGGTGCTCCGGTGAACAGTCCGCCGGAGGATCCTCTGGCCAAAAGCGCGGTAACGTTCGCGTGCGGCGAGTAAGGGCACATAGCCACGCCCGACATCTCGCTGGTGACGCTGCTGATGTTTTCGATCTGCGAAACGCGGCGATTATTATAGAAATCGGTTCGGAGTGGTGGAGTCGCGAGGCTTACCTCTCTCCAGGTGCACCAAGGGCTGAAGGCGTAGGTGCCGCAAGTGAACAAACTCTTGCCATTGCTGAGCAACACTTTCACGTAGTTGCGACAGTCGTCGACGCTCTGTCCCTTGTTTTGGCAGGTGTTGGTCTTGTCGTCGGGCGCGGGCCACGCGGCGTGCTCGAGCGGCGTCAGCGAGTTCAGAGTCAGCCGGTAGAGATTGTCCCTGCAATCGCGTGGAGAAAGAACGCGTCAGTGTGCGACCGCGACTGGGAGCGTGACGGGGTGGCTCGCGTGGGACGCGTTCGAACGGGTACGGCTGGTCGCCGCGCAATCTCGTCGAAGCCGAAGGAAAGCCGCAACGAAGCATAAACGGCGCCTACGTGGGCGTCCGCCGCGACCAACCTTACTTTAATTATTATTCGAGTAGAGCGGCGGCGGCGGCGGTGGCGGCAGACGTCCCCGTGGCCGGATAACCGATCGGCCGATCGGCCGTTAATAAATATCGAGCGGATAGCCACGAAGGAATCACGTGCGAAATTTTCCACGGAGGATGCTGCGTCGCGTCCACCAGGCCGTTTACCAACGTCACTCGGACAATCTTATTGAAACAGATTACTTCCTGCTGGTTAAGCGAACGCGACGGATCGTTCGGCGACCTCGATCGTCCAGCGACGAAACTTTGCAACCTTCCGTTATTTAGCGGGGATCCGACGGCTGCAGCGAACGAGCGAGAAAGGCGAGAAAGCGAACGATTTCGATCGTAAAAATAAGCATCGCGCGATGTCGCGAGCGAAAGATACGAGGCGAGATAGGAACGCGTCGTGTAATTATTTACGATAGCGTATAGGCGAGATTCAGCGATCCTGGAAAGGAATCGAGGAATCGGGGAATCGAGAGAGGCGTTCTCGATCAGCTACGGATATGGTGACGTCACGGTGTGTTGGAGCACGAGAATCGGAGTAAGAATGCAAATCGTGGCGCCGCTCAGCGCGTTGTCGCGTTGCCGCGTCGCGCTAGCGCTAGCGGGACCGCGGAGCTTTCCCACTCGCGTTTTCTCTCGGTCGTTCGCGACTCGAAATCGAGTTGTCCGAGGCGGATTTTCGTCGTGTCTGGCTTCGATCGATTCCATTCCAGGCTAGTCGCGCGCGCGGAGGCAACCGGCAGAAAAAGAAAGCCGCGAGCGCGTTCCATCGCGAGGCGCGTTAACTCGCGCGCGCGTACGTGGGCCGCGGTAAATAACTGGCGTTCTATTAATAGAAAGTGCACGAGGGCGTACTCTCCTTTCGAAGCTCGATTCGATCGGCGTACGATGGCGAAAAGCGTGCCACGGCTCGCGTACCAAGCCCTACTCGACCCTAGACGCGACCACGAGAAAACGAGCGAGTCTGGCGAGAGTCCAACGCTCGTCTCGTCCCGTCCCGTCTCGTCTCGTCTCGTCTCGTGCGGAGCCGTAAAACATTTCGGCGGTTCCCCGTCTGGTTCGCGAGGAGGAAATCGTCGAACGGCTTGGCGAGTCGCCAGATCTCGATTCGTTTAAGCGGGCGTAGAGCGTCGCGTTCTGTTCGCTCGTCGATTCCAAGGAAGCTCGTGCAAGTACGCACCGTGCACCGACGACGACCTGTTGCCTGGCGACGTCGAACAGCAATTGGGAATACGTGGTCACGCCTTCCTGTTGGAAGAGGCTAGCATCCGCCAGATCTGGAACAAGTTTACCGCGTTAAAGCGATCGTTTGTCGATCCATCGATTTTCGTTTAGCTGGCAGCGAATCCTTTAGCGCGAACCCGCCGCGTCGCCTCTCTTTCGTTTCCACGTTTCGCGATTACGCGGAATCGTTTTTCCCTTCCGGTCAAACTAGTTTGATGCGTTTTCTTTCCGCGGCGAGGATGGCGCGCGTTTCCGTTTAAACGCGTACCAGATTTTCCAGTTTTTTCGCGATGTTCGAGGAAAAGCGAAGACACAGCGGGTTCAGGATCGGGTCCACCTATCCGCGGAGGTAGTTGCACGGTTCGCTCGTCGTACTTGTCGCGTTTCCACGTAGTCGGGTACGCGTTTCGTTGTGTCACGCGTGCCTGAAAACGCACACGATCGCGACAACGGCGCGCGACGTCCGTGTAAGCGCGTACGTGCGCTTATAAGTAGATACGCGTGTGGGACGAACGGGGCCCAGTTAGCATAACCTGATCTCGAAGGCCTCTCGGGTATCCTCCCTTCACTCGCCGTCTTTTCTTTTCTCTTCTTTCCTTCTCCGTTCCTTTCTCTCCTTCTTCTATCTCTTCCCTCTGTTTTCGTTTCTTCCTGCACGGCATCGTCGTCGTCGTCGTCGTCGACGACGTCGCCATCCCCGTTCTTTATCCCCCCGCCAATCTGCTCCGAGCGTTTCTTTGCCCGGTGTACTCTTTCTTCGCCGTCCGGCCGTGTATCGATCTATCAGCCTGTTCCAGTTGCTGGAGTGCGCCACCGAAACGAGCGAAACGAGCAAAATGGTTATTTTCGATAAAGTTCCGGCAAACAAAGGATTCGCGGTCGAATTTAAACGGTGACGCAACGCGATTAAACGACGACCAGGATGCTTTCCACGCAACGTAGGTGGACGACCAAGGTCGAGGAATTACGCGAGCTGGCGTGTCCGAGGGAAAGGAAAAACGATGCGGCGAACGAAGAAGCATACGACTAGGGAACAATCGCGAATAAATCGTGGAAAGATCGAGAGAACAGGGAAAGAGAGAAATCGAAAACGGGTTCCCGACGAAGCGAGTCTAGCGAAGCCGGCTCGGACGAGGGCGAGGATACGCGCGCGTGGCGACGCGTGCCGCGTTCGACGCCTACGCGTCACCGATTCCACTCGAATCGTTCCGCGCCTTCGCCGAACTAACACCTCTTCGAGCTAGTGCTCGACGTCTTCGAGCCTACGCTCCGATTGCCAACGAATTGATCGTCGCTGACGAGCAAATTATTTCCATCTAGAAACGGGGACGACGAGCTAAAGGCTGACTTACCTTCGTAGGAGATGCTTCGAAAGTCGTCGGCAGCGCGTACACTCGCCAATAAGCTTGTGATTAGGGCGAGACGCAGCAGCGGCCACCGATCGATCCCCATCGGGCTCTCGAGTCTTGGCACCTGCGGGGAAAAACGTACGGAGCTTGTCAGTGAAGAGTCGAAGACTTCTTCGGTCGGTCTAACCGGTCGGTCTAACCGGTCGGTCGGTCGACCGATCGACGACGAGTCGAGAATCGAGGAGAGAAGAGCGGCAAACGGTAGGAAGAAAAGGCTGGAACGCGAACCAGGAGGACAGCAGGACAGCGGGCACTCGCACGAGCGCAAGGTCGACGACCTCGCCTACGTCTTCGTAACCGGCCGTTACCTTCTTGCACTAGAACCGCGAATTCTCGATTCTCGATTCTCGATCGATCGAGCATCGATTTGTCTCTTCCGGATGATTTCTTCGCGACGACGAGCAGCCGAGCAATCGAGTTTGAATCGTTCGCGACGCGACGAATGCTTTTTTGCGCGCTCCGTGTTTCGGTGTTCCGTCGCGGTGACAGCTTGCTTTCTCGTCTATGAATAGACGCCGAGATAAAGGAGGACGCGAAGCTAACAGACCCACGTGGTTCGCGCTACGACGACGCTAGCAGGAAAAAGGAACGGAGATTTGTGTGCCGCGCGCCGCGCGCCGCGCGAAAACTCGAAAGCGTCGAGAAAGTATTTCGCGGTCGAGTAAAAGAAAGAAAAGATAGAAAAGAAAGAGGAGGAAAGGAGAGAAGAGATTCCATGATTTTCTCGGTTCGAAACGTGAAATATTCCGGTCCGCGTTGCGGTGGTCTCGCTCTAGGGTAAACTTTTTAAAAGGCTACGCGCGTGCACGATAATACACGGAACGCTACGGTGGTCCCCCGAAACTCTTTAAAAGGATACGGGACTTTTTACTTTTACGAATATAAATATAACGTTCTCGTTCTCGTTCTCGTTCGCGCTTCGGGCTTCGGGCTTCGGGGCGAGTGCGAAACGGTGCTCCGTGACATTCGCCTCGAATAAGGCCGGCGAGAAGAGCTTTCCCGTATACGTTCACGAGTCGCGAACGGTGTCCGCGTTCGCAGTTCACGTCTCCGTTACAGAAGAAACGATTGGGAACGATCGGTCGATCGCCGGACGTCGCTCGCCGTTTCTCGTAGCGGTTTTCGTTTGTCGCTCGTCGCGCGGCGGATAATCATGCCAGTGAAATAAACGCACGGTCGGTTTAATCGACGCGCGGCGTGACGCGGAGCGGTGCGAACAGAGATGTTTTCCACGCGGACGATCGCGCGTCGAGGAAAACGTGACCAGTCGGTTTCGACGAGAGGTCTGGTATCGGCGGAGAAGCGGCTTTTCTCGCGATTACCGAAGATAAGAACGTCCCGGTGTAGCGATAAGCGCGTTTAAGGTGCCACGAGATTAGAACGTTGCGTCGATATCTGTCGTTTATCTGTACCGTTTTCACCTCGTTTCTCGCTCGACGCGTCTCCGAACCGAAAACGAGAATCGTTTCCGCTTTCCCCTACACCCCGAGGCTTACGATGCACCGTATAGTACGGTGTACGGCGTGCGATTTCGCTGCAGCATCGTACGCGCTCTTGATTTTCCAATGTGTTCGTCGCGCAGGGTGTGGCTCCGTGGCTATCTTTCTCTGTTCTCGCGTGCGTTCCGTTTTCTAGTTCCGCGGATAGAAGCATCGTGGCTCTCGAGCACTCGAGCACTCGAGCACTCGAGAAAGGCGAGATAGCAGCAGTCTCGAGGATTTCTGTGGGGCCGGTAGGCGAGTAGGCTGGCAGTTGGACGAATAAAGCGTAGTCGCGCGTAGCCTGGCGCGCGAGTGGCCTGCGAGAAATTTTATGGGAGCGGGTCGCCAAACATGGTCACGCGGCCACGAGTTACCAGTGGTATCTCGCGGAAGCTTCTTCTTCTTCTTCTTCTTATTCTTGGTCGAGAGTCGTTGAGCGAGCAAAGGAAGCGACTACGCGACGGATCGAGAGAAAACAGGTGGTTCGGTTCGCGTCGATCGGTCGTTTCTCGCGGATAACGCGAGGGCAATCGTCGACCCGACCCCCGTTCGGCTCTCGCGGCCCGATCAAAAAATTCTCGCTGCCCGCCGAACGGACCGAGAAAAGATGATTCATCGTAGGGGACGACGGTCGATCGAGGAGCAACGAATCAGCCTTGGCGCGGACGTTAATCGCGACGAATAAATCACGGCGTTGCGTTGGAAAGCGGGGTCGCGAGCCACTAACTAACGATCCTCGACGCATCATGGCCGAGATGATTCGCGGTAGTTAATAAGAAGGCAGGACCGCGATGATAATTTCAGCGAGGAACTCTGGTGCCGATAAGAGCGACGTCGTAGGCACCGTCAGCGGCGGCGTCGAACCGTCTGCGGGATTCCGTGCATCTACCTTGCGTCGCTCGTCGATCGTGGAGGAAACTCCTTTGGCAAACTACGGTCGAGACGTCGCGTCGCGGTGATCCGAGCTGCAATTTATCGATAAGCGTAGGTTTTTTAAAGCTCGCGCAGCAAGGATTGTTATTCGAGCGAAGGACGGGCAGCGAGAGAAGGGCTGGCGAGCGGCGAGAAGCTCGTTACAAAAGAAAGCATTGATGGTGCAGCGCGGCGTATGGTGTATGCAGCTCGGGACGCTCGTCCGGCGCGGCGTTTCTAGGCTTCGGAGGCCACACGCGTGTTTCGAACGTCTACGTAGCTGGCTTTATTTATCGCTTCGCGGATTTCTCTTATCGGCGCGCGCGTTCACAGATGCTTATCTTGCGAAACGGAGTATAACGTTAGGGAATTTTTCCTCGAACGTCGAGGAGTTCGCGGCGTTGCGGCTCGGCGCGGCGTCAAGGTAACGTCCGAGGCTGCCTTGCCGCGGGCGAGAAAGTGCGCGAGTCGCGCTCGTATCGCGAATCGAGGATCGATTTGACGCGGTCCGAATCGAAACGAAACTAAAGGAAAAGTCGGAGCCGGAGAATCGAGGACGGGAGGACGCGAGGATGTCGTGCGAGACTCGGTCCGACGGGACCGAGAACGAGTATCGGTAGGCCAACTCCATATACGGATTGTTGGGTCGCGCGCTCCTCCGACCGCTCCGCTTCGATCGCCGATCGTTCCACGCTCCGAACGGAAACGAAACAGCGCGATCAGAAGCAGAAGAAGTCGAAGAAGAAGAAGAGGCTGTTGCGCTATTTTCGCGACAACGGCCTTCTTTTTCCTCCCTCCTTCCTCTTGTTCCTCGTTTCTTAGTGCGCGATCGGATACGTCTTCCGTCTTTCCGTGGACGGTTTTTCTGCGCGGAGCTGCAACGTCTCGAAACGGGTCGAGGAGGCAACGAACGAACGAACGAACGAACGAACGAACGAACGAACGGGACGCGCTTTCCGAGCCGAAGCTGAAACGTTTATTAAACCGGTTACACGGTCGAGATGGCGAGCTCGGCTCGTAGATCGCGAGTCGGGACAAAACATCGTTCGAGGTAGGAGAACGCGAGACGACGCAAGACGACGCGAAACGACGCGAGGCGACGCGCGTACGTGACTGGGAGAGAAACGAAACGAAACGAAACGAAATGACTCCGACTTCAACTCGCGTACGTTTCAAGGGAAACGCGTGACGGAATAGCCACTTTCGTCTCTCCTCTGCTGTTTTTTACCGTTTATCGTAGCGCATCGTGCGTACCGAGATTAAAGGTAATACGGCAACGATTTACCAATCCGCTGAAGGTTCGCGGTTAGTTTACAGAAGATCGTAAATATTTACAGAAGGGTAACGTTCCCGCAGGATTCTCTTGCGAGAGCAATTGGCAGGCTGTGATTGGAACGGAGCAAGAACAGGGCGAGTGTGATCGCGCGATGTGGCGGCCCTTTGCGTCAACAATCTCGGCTGAAAGAAAGCAACACGGTTTACTAAAGCGTTGCGCGTCGAGTCGGTTAGCGCTGGATCCCCGTGAACCACGACGATCGTCCGTCGAACTCCTCTATCTCGACCGGTTACGATTCACCACGAGCAGAGATAACGGCCGCTCGTCTTCTCACGAGTTTACCGAGGGATCGAGATCTAGCGACGATCCGGCCGATCTCGCTGAGCCGCGATAACGCGACAACTCGACAACTCGACACAACCGCGACAACGCGACAACGCGACAACGGATCGCCGCGCTGGGAGAAAACTCGTCGTTGACAGTTTTATCGACTGTTCGTTCATCGAGGCGAAATCGAACGCCAGGCGCGATCGATTTCAAAGTCGCTGGAATAGGACTCTCTCGCGTCTACTTACGGACTTCGAGAGAACGAAAGCTATCACATATCCAGGGATTTCACCGGGCTTTCCTTTTCCTCTTTCCCCTGCATGCTTCGCCGTACGGATCGTTGCGACCAGTTGTACGAATTATCGAGAAACGATTAATCGTTCGAGATCACTTGTTTGAAAACGTTCCCGTGCTTCGATGGAGGAAACTTTACTTTCGGTAGAGAAAAAACAATTCCGAAATCCCACGTAACGGGCCAGTGTAAACACAAAACGAACGAGTATCGGCCTCCACGCGCTTCAACTACCGCGAGAACACTGAACCACCGATTTGTCGTAGCTCGTAGCCGTTCCCCACTCTCTTCGGTCGCTCGATCCGCTCGATCCGCTCGATCCGGCCTCGACCGCAGCTACACGCTGCGCGTAGGCTGCCAGCCAAGCGCTGGAAAGACCACTTTGCAGCTTTCCTCGATACTCCCTAGATGGCTGACAAACTTGACCGCGCTCCCTTTAAATTTCTTGGCTTTCATTCGTAAACGGCGCGCGAGAAACGAAAAGAAATTTCAACGACCGGATCGTAAGTGCAGTGGATGGAGAGCGTGCGCGAGACTTCATCCTTGACAAAGGACGCGAGCCCCTATCCAAGCTCGATCAGCCCGATCGAGCCTTTTTCCCTCTTCTTTTCGAGATAAACGGAAGGGGACGATTACGCGTTTACGATTCGGTTCGTTCGCTACCTGGGCCGGCGGTAGCGTTGGGGGGAAGAAGCGTCGGGTGCGGTTCAGCAGGGTTGCAGGGGAAAACTAGCAGAGGAACCGGAAACAGGGGAACAGGGGAACAGGGGAACAGGGGAACAGGGGAACAGGGGAACCGGGGAACGGAGGGAAAGGAGGGTTCAAGGACGGGAAGATGGAAGATGGAAGAAGCGCGTTTACCGTAGGAGTGGTCGCGTGGGGGGGTCGATGCGTGGAGCGGAGCGTACGCGAGAACGGTTTCGGCTGTGCAGCGTAATCCGAATCCCGAAACCAGTTTCTGGCTCTTCCTCCGGTTCGACGCCGTCTCCTACCGTGATCTTCGCCCTCTGCGCTTCCCCGAGTTACGCGAACGCGCGTACGAAACCCGTTTCGAAAATTCCAACGAAATTCGAGGGAATCCCACCTTATCGTGCGTTCCGCGCGATAAATCTCTCCGCGCGGTTCGAGTCGCCGCAATTGCGCCTTTTCGTTTTACGGATAACCTTAGCTGGCCCCTTATCGAACTCGAGCTCGCCGCGCAACAAGGTTTTCCGTTTCTCCTTTCTTGTTTCTCTTTTATTTTCGCGTGCACCGCGGCGCGAATTCGATCGCTCCGGAATCGGAATCGGAATAGAATTCCGGGAATCGCGCGACGATAAACATCCTCGGTGTGGCTGGTAACGCGAGAACTAGATTACGAGGAATCCGGAAGAAAAAGAAACGAGCTCGTGCACAGCGCGATTATTCAATTATTCGCGATAAGAAAAATTCGCGCTCGCGCTTAAGGCGTAAACACATTAAAAGGTAAGGAAACGTTCGAACGAGCCGGTCTGGAATTCGACGTCACTAAAATTCCAAGAAGTAGCACGAATAACTCCTGGCACATCAATGCGTTATGATCAATTGTTGATTAGTATGTAACGTTCGTCTGCATGCCCCTCACGAATGGTGACCAGGTATACGCCGAAGTAACGGGTGCCGCCGTTGCAGTATATAAGGGGCATGCCCCTTGAGAACATGTAGCACATCATTGAATTTGTCTCGGTGCCTGCTGTTACATTCTGAAGAGAAAAATATAGCATCCCATTAAAAAAAATTACATTGACCTTCAGATCTTTTCTACTACCCCACCCAGAAGAAAATAATTATTACCACATGATGCAGCCCATTTTGCCAAGCAACTTTTGTACGAACACATTTTTAATAACTGCAACTCATTCCGAGATATCCTGCTGTACTCACTTAAGTGGGACACCCTGTATAGATGGATTAGTAAGGGGGAAACTGGCTTTTACTGCGCGTACTACTTTACTAGGTATTTCTCGGCGGGCGTATTCCATCGACGAGTCTCGAGCGATAATCGCGTTTCGAAGAGGACGACTTCGAAAGAAAATCATGGAAAGAAGTGGAAAGGCTCTTCTCCGTCGCAGGAGGAACGGAGAAGGTATTTGCGTGGCGATACTGGTTGCAGCGACGTTGTGCAGGTTAGTCGATCGATAATCCTGACTCGGCGTTAGAACGCAACGCGTACTTGCTGGTGGACGCAGCGAATTAACGGTTTCCGATTGGCAGCGTGTGCAGAGGACAAATGGTATTGGGAACGGATTGGCTGAGGGGACTGTCGCATAACATTGAGGCGTTGAACAGAAACATTCAAGAGAACGTTCAACAGGTGAATCGACGCGTGCAAGAAACGGTACAGGGCAACTTGCAGCAAGTTCGTCGACTGACGGAGAACCTGAACGAGGAATTAGGTAGGCCGGCTACGTGGATTACGCGATTTTTCCGTCGCTCGTTTCGGCGCCGTCTGTGATTACCAAGAACTCCCGTTCGCGCGATTTCTTGCCTTTCACCGCGTCGATCGCGCGGGATCGCGCAGGATCGCGTAGATCCGTTCTCTCCGGTTTCCCAAGGCGATCGCACGCGGTTTTGCGCGCGGTTTTTCCATTCGACTCGAGTTTCGATTTCTCATCGAGCGATCGCACGGTCGTTGCAGGTCCGGTTGCAGAGAACGCGCAAATAATCGGAGGCGGTGGCAACGTTTTCCTCTCCAGCAACGATGGGACGAAGATCGTGCACTCTGGCCGCACGTCCGACGGCAAGCCGTTCGTTCGCGAGACCACCGACAAAATCGTGGCCGACACTCTTCGACACGTCGAGAGAATCTACGATCCCACTACGAACACCTCCAGGGTGTACGGCTACACGTTGGACCTGAAGGACCCGCACGCGAAACCAGTTCCGATAAACGGCGACGCGTAAATACCAAACGATAACGAGCCAATGCGAAAAACGACCATCGACCATGTATCCCCCTACTATCCCCGTATCTTGCTCGTAATCGAGCAACTTTGTCAAAGCGTAAACTTGCGGCTAAATAAACTTGCAGAAACGTATGCGTTCGAGTAAATACCTTGAAAAGAAAAAGAAAAAGAAAAAGAAAAAGAAAAAGGAGAGCGAATCGAGGAGAAAAATAAGCAGGTAAATTGCGTTAGGTCGATGGTGGTGAACGTTTGGCTAATACGCGTGTCAAAGTGGCGCCGAGAGTAGCGAGAGATTGCACGCGGGGTGCCTTAAATGGAAATGCCCCTTGGCTCGTCCTCGATCGAGCTCTAGTAGTCTTCGAGTCTCGTAATCAAGCGCAGGTTTATATCGATTTATATACTTAAATGATGTTCTAGGATCACCAAATTTGAACTAAAGGAAGGGGAAACATTATATTATCATAAAAGTATCAATTTGTCACCGTACAAGCTCTATTTTTTATTATTTTTACAATTTTTAAAATAATTATATTTTTTACCTCTAGCGCCATCTCTTCGAAAAGTGCTGAAACTGCTCAAAAATTGACAGGAATCTGCCGTACCTACAATGATTATTTTTTAAGAAAATAATTTTTTGCTGTTTTCGCGTGTTTGAAGCATCTAATCGCTTCTATTTTACACTAATTATCGATTCCAATTGTCCGATTAATCCTAGAAGCCCGAAATATTGAAATATTAAAGATTAAATCGCACATTGAGAGAGTGAGAGGTCCGAATGGCGGACTAGTGTTCACTCTCTCGCACATTGGTGTTGTGCGCAGGCGCGAGTTTGGCGTAGAGGGAGTGAGAGACTAGATGCTCGGTGCTCTCACTCGCACATTGAGGGAGTGAGAGGTGAGATTGACGGACTAGTGTTCACTCTCTCGCACATTCTGGGAGTGAGAGGTCCGAATGGCGGACTAGTGTTCACTCTCTCGCACATTGGTGTTGTGCGCAGGCGCGAGTTTGGCGTAGAGGGAGTGAGAGACTAGATGCTCGGTGCTCTCACTCGCACATTGAGGGAGTGAGAGGTGAGATTGGCGTACTAGTGTTCACTCTCTCGCACATTGGTGTTGTGCGCAGGCGCGAGTTTGGCGTAGAGGGAGTGAGAGACAAGATGCTCGGTGCTCTCACTCGCACATTGAGGGAGTGAGAGGTCCGAATGGCGGACTAGTGTTCTCTCCCTCTTACGCATTAGCATACTGCGTTGGCTTAGTGCGAGTGAGAGGGGTGACGCTCTCGCGGAGTCTTTTAATCGTTGCGTTACAATAATTAATAGTATGAGTTATTCGAGGTTCAGACTATTGTAGATCGGTTTTTCGTGTTCGAAAATGTGAAATTCGATACCAAATTAGCCAGTGCTTCTACGTTTTCTATTATTTATTAATGGTCGGGTAGTTACGTTCATCCCTTTTGTGTGAGGTTATGACTAAGTCCCTGTAATTTTATGTACAAGCTGCCTTAGTTTAATGATACATAACTAGATAAATACAATTTTGCAAACTCGAGATCCTTGGTTTCTGAGTCTAGTTTCATGTTACCAGTAAACAATGGGAAGGATTTATCTACTGAGAGTAAACATAATCCATCAAATTCAAACCTGATTGAAAATGATCAATTTTGTTATATCGTATGTAAGTATAAAGTATTATAATTTTATTCAAGTAGTTAATAATAACGTATTTTGCTGTGTTGCAGATTAGAAGATGTATTTGTTATACATTTCTACGCCACATAAGCTGCGCATTAACATCATTAAATCAACGGGAAACTTTCTGGCAGATTCTCCGATATCAGTGTTCGGTAATTTTTGGAATTGGACACTACTAAAATTTCAAGAAATGGCACGAAGAATACTTCCTGCCACATCATGTTCTCCTAATACAATTCTGCAAACTTGAGATCCTTGGTTTCTGAGTCTAATTTCATTTTACCAATAAACAATGGAAAGGATTTATCTACGTAGAGTAAACTGTCCTTCAATAGTTATATTGAATATATAAGTACATATGTAATTGTAGAATGTCTTTATTTCATAAGAATATTGTACTGTGCTTAAGCTATATCTTAAATAATTATAAAAATATGTTGTATGTAAAAATACTGATATGTAAGTTTTACAAGTTGTAGTTATAAGTGCGTTAAAGTTAAGAATCTAATATTTAAGTAAGTTTTACAGTTAGTAGTTATAAGTGCGTTAGAATTGTGAATGTAATATTTAAGCAAATTTTACAATTTGTAATTATAAGTGCATTAAAGTTAAGAATGTAATATTTAAGTAAGTTTTACAGTTAGTAGTTATAAGTGCGTTAGAATTGTGAATGTAATATTTAAGCAAATTTTACAATTTGTAATTATAAGTGCATTAAAGTTAAGAATGTAATATTTAAGTAAGTTTTACAGTTAGTAGTTATAAGTGCGTTAGAATTGTGAATGTAATATTTAAGCAAATATTACAATTTGTAATTATAAGTGCATTAAAGTTAAGAATGTAATATTTAAGTAAATTTTACAGGTAGTAGTTATAAGTGCGTTAGAATTAACAATGTAACATTTATGTAACATGTATAATTGAAAGAATTTTCAATAAACATAGAGTTAAACTAAAGCAATTGTTTATTCATTTATAAACGTAACTCCCTTATCCAGCCCTTACAAAATTTCACTTAAAAAGCAAGAAATAATGTAGAAAAACATTGCACAGAAGTTTCGAAATACAAAAGTAGAAAAAGAAACGAAAAATATCGGTTTGATACAGAGAAGAACAAAATTCGGTCCAAACGGTTTCCAGGAATTCCTGGAATTCGACGTCACTAAAATTCTGGGAAGTGGCACGAAGAATACCTCCTGGCACATCATGTTCTCCTGATACAATTTCGGGATCCGAAATTCTGTGAATTTAAATTTTATAGTCTTCGATTTGCTATTGTTAATTTTCATTATTTTCTGAAATTATTTATGGGATAAGGATATCAAGAGAGGTTTATTTAAATAAATAAACGAGTTCTGGGTTATTTTTGAAAATCTGCATTTATTCAATAAACTAAATGATTTATTATACATTGAGCTTTACAATAGTTATTAAATTATTTACAACTTTAAATATTAAATTATTTACAACTTTAGAATAGTTATTAAATTATTTGGTCATATTGTAAAAATTAAACAAATTTTATAACTATTTTAATAACTATTCTAAAGCTCAATGTATAAATCATTTAGTTTATTGAATAAATGCAGATTTTCAAAAATAACCCAGAACTCGTTTATTTATTTAAATAAATCTCTCTTGATATCCTTATCCCATAAATAATTTCAGAAAATAATGAAAATTAACAATAGCAAATCGAAGACTATAAAATTTAAATTCACCGAATTTCGGATCCCGAAATTGTATCAGGAGAACATGATGTGCCAGGAGGTATTTTTCGTGCCACTTCCCAGAATTTTAGTGACGTCGAATTCCAGGAATTTCCGGGAACTTGGACTCAGAAACCAAGGATTTAATTAATAATCGGAACTTAGATACCTGTTGTATCAATTCTATAACAAATCCGATTATAAATTAAAGTTGTATACATAGTGCGCAAAATTACAATTGTAAACGTTAGTTGTAAATAATTTAATAACTATTCTAAAGCTCAATGTATAATAAATCATTTAGTTTATTGAATAAATGCAGATTTTCAAAAATAACCCAGAACTCGTTTATTTATTTAAATAAACCTCTCTTGATATCCTTATCCCAGAAATAATTTCAGAAAATAATGAAAATTAACAATAGCAAATCGAAGACTATAAAATTTAAATTCACAGAATTTCGGATCCCGAAATTGTATCAGGAGAACATGATGTGCCAGGAGGTATTCTTCGTGCCACTTCCCAGAATTTTAGTGACGTCGAATTCCAGGAATTCCTGGAAACCGTTTGGACCGAATTTTGTTCTTCTCTGTATCAAACCGATATTTTTCGTTTCTTTTTCTACTTTTGTATTTCGAAACTTCTGTGCAATGTTTTTCTACATTATTTCTTGCTTTTTAAGTGAAATTTTGTAAGGGCTGGATAAGGGAGTTACGTTTATAAATGAATAAACAATTGCTTTAGTTTAACTCTATGTTTATTGAAAATTCTTTCAATTATACATGTTACATAAATGTTACATTGTTAATTCTAACGCACTTATAACTACTACCTGTAAAATTTACTTAAATATTACATTCTTAACTTTAATGCACTTATAATTACAAATTGTAATATTTGCTTAAATATTACATTCACAATTCTAACGCACTTATAACTACTAACTGTAAAACTTACTTAAATATTACATTCTTAACTTTAATGCACTTATAATTACAAATTGTAAAATTTGCTTAAATATTACATTCACAATTCTAACGCACTTATAACTACTAACTGTAAAACTTACTTAAATATTACATTCTTAACTTTAATGCACTTATAATTACAAATTGTAAAATTTGCTTAAATATTACATTCACAATTCTAACGCACTTATAACTACTAACTGTAAAACTTACTTAAATATTAGATTCTTAACTTTAACGCACTTATAACTACAACTTGTAAAACTTACATATCAGTATTTTTACATACAACATATTTTTATAATTATTTAAGATATAGCTTAAGCACAGTACAATATTCTTATGAAATAAAGACATTCTACAATTACATATGTACTTATATATTCAATATAACTATTGAAGGACAGTTTACTCTACGTAGATAAATCCTTTCCATTGTTTATTGGTAAAATGAAATTAGACTCAGAAACCAAGGATCTCAAGTTTGCAGAATTGTATTAGGAGAACATGATGTGGCAGGAAGTATTCTTCGTGCCATTTCTTGAAATTTTAGTAGTGTCCAATTCCAAAAATTACCGAACACTGATATCGGAGAATCTGCCAGAAAGTTTCCCGTTGATTTAATGATGTTAATGCGCAGCTTATGTGGCGTAGAAATGTATAACAAATACATCTTCTAATCTGCAACACAGCAAAATACGTTATTATTAACTACTTGAATAAAATTATAATACTTTATACTTACATACGATATAACAAAATTGATCATTTTCAATCAGGTTTGAATTTGATGGATTATGTTTACTCTCAGTAGATAAATCCTTCCCATTGTTTACTGGTAACATGAAACTAGACTCAGAAACCAAGGATCTCGAGTTTGCAAAATTGTATTTATCTAGTTATGTATCATTAAACTAAGGCAGCTTGTACATAAAATTACAGGGACTTAGTCATAACCTCACACAAAAGGGATGAACGTAACTACCCGACCATTAATAAATAATAGAAAACGTAGAAGCACTGGCTAATTTGGTATCGAATTTCACATTTTCGAACACGAAAAACCGATCTACAATAGTCTGAACCTCGAATAACTCATACTATTAATTATTGTAACGCAACGATTAAAAGACTCCGCGAGAGCGTCACCCCTCTCACTCGCACTAAGCCAACGCAGTATGCTAATGCGTAAGAGGGAGAGAACACTAGTCCGCCATTCGGACCTCTCACTCCCTCAATGTGCGAGTGAGAGCACCGAGCATCTTGTCTCTCACTCCCTCTACGCCAAACTCGCGCCTGCGCACAACACCAATGTGCGAGAGAGTGAACACTAGTACGCCAATCTCACCTCTCACTCCCTCAATGTGCGAGTGAGAGCACCGAGCATCTAGTCTCTCACTCCCTCTACGCCAAACTCGCGCCTGCGCACAACACCAATGTGCGAGAGAGTGAACACTAGTCCGCCATTCGGACCTCTCACTCCCAGAATGTGCGAGAGAGTGAACACTAGTCCGTCAATCTCACCTCTCACTCCCTCAATGTGCGAGTGAGAGCACCGAGCATCTAGTCTCTCACTCCCTCTACGCCAAACTCGCGCCTGCGCACAACACCAATGTGCGAGAGAGTGAACACTAGTCCGCCATTCGGACCTCTCACTCTCTCAATGTGCGATTTAATCTTTAATATTTCAATATTTCGGGCTTCTAGGATTAATCGGACAATTGGAATCGATAATTAGTGTAAAATAGAAGCGATTAGATGCTTCAAACACGCGAAAACAGCAAAAAATTATTTTCTTAAAAAATAATCATTGTAGGTACGGCAGATTCCTGTCAATTTTTGAGCAGTTTCAGCACTTTTCGAAGAGATGGCGCTAGAGGTAAAAATTTAAAAATATTTTTTAATTTTTAATTATTTATGCAAAATACAACGATTTTAATGAAAAAAATCATTAAATATAAACAATTTAAGTATTTTTTATCATTTAGTTCTTGCAAAATGAAGAAAATACAACGGGGAGTATATATTTCTCTTAATATAACAGTGCTATAAAAATGGTATATTTAACATTTGTTTCAGTATTTTAATCTCAACAAATTTCAATTAATCATGGTCAATTATAATTCCTAATGGTAATTACAAGTTATATCCTTCCATTTCTCATTCTGTTAATGCTTGACGTGTTCGAGGGTTTGTGCCATTTCGATATTAATTTCACTGCAATTTCGATGCAGTCTCCTGTAATACAGAAATTTTCTTAAAATTAGCATTAAAAACCCTAATCATTTAGGTGTTCTAACTGATGAATACCTCTACACTATAATTACAAAATTTTTATTTCAAAATTCGTACCTATCTCTTCTATTGGATAAAGTTTCCTCGACAATGTACCGTCCTCAGTTGCTGTTTAAAAAAATTGAAAAATAAAGCTTGAACGATATTAAATTCATTATTTTATAATAATACAATGTTTTATCTTTCTACTATTGAAATTAGATGACCCCAGGACTGTATTTAATTATACAAATTGCTTTATCTCTTCATGCCGCTCATTTACCTTCGCTACAAACTCTAACAACATAATATTATAATTATTATAATTATGCAAATTTTGTTAAAATTATTATAATTTTATGGTTTTACAATGAATAATTGTTATGCCTACAAACTTTTATTTTATTTTAGTTCATTTTAATGTATTTTATAATTATTAATTCATTAATTATTTATTGATTAAATTGTTCTCATTTCTTATACATTTCTTTATTAACTTATTGTACAATATTTCTATTACTGTTTTCAATGTTACTGTTATTTATTAACTATATTATCGTTAAATTCATTAAGGTTGACTATTTTTATCAACTTTACTAAAACATACGTTACACATGCCCTTCTTAACTTATTATAAAATATTTGTATTATTATTTTCAATTTTACAATTATATCTTATATACGTTATTGTTATATCTATCAGAATTCATTATTTTTATAACTTTTCGTACAGATATGTTACAATTTTTTATATAATTCATTGTGCAATGGTTTCATACTGTAATGTAATGTTTTTATTATAATTTTACATTTTAAAATTATTGATGGATTAAATTAAGATTGCGTTTATAATTTGAAATATTAAATAAACAGTAAAAATAAGAGTAATTGTATTGTTGTATAAATTCTACAAAATTGTACAACTAATGCGGAAAATTACAATTGTAACCGTAAGTTGTAAATAATTGAATAACTATTCTAAAGCTCAATGTATAAATCATTTAGTTTATTGAATAAATGCGGCTTTTTAGTACCATGAATGTTTCTAATTAGTTAACAAATGACGCTACACTGACGGTACTGAGCGCGCGCCCGAGACGCGCTCTGATTGGTCAGTGTTTTTGCTTAATAATTCAAAAACGAAGCCCCATCCCATTCCTTTTTGCAAAGGAAATTGTTGTTCAGAATAGTCTCAGCTACCCTCCATTTCCGGCTCCTACAGGAGTTCTGGGACACCCTGTATAAGCGATCGTTTCCGTTGTTTCGAGAGCGTCGTTGTTCGTCCCGGATCTTTCGTAAATCGTTCTCGACAGTGATCGTGACTGGAAGATGAAACGCTTACGAACGCTAGCTCTTCTCCTCTGTTTGCTACGCGTCCCGACGCACGGCCAACATTTCCTCGAGCTTGGATACGCTACGGGTAAGTATATACCGATCGGTTTTTGCGATAACGCTGTACCGTCGCGTTTTTCATGAAAATTCGTCAAGCTTTCGAACAAACGAAGGATATTTTATATTGCGAACGACGTGGACGGAACAGCGCTATCTGTCGCTCGTCCGCAATGCTCGATAACTGGATGCGCTTTATCGTCCTCCTTGTCAGATTCGTCTGTTCGGCGTAGACAGGAACCCCTTACTGCTACGTCCACCGATAAGGTACGTTATCGTTTGTTTGGGAATTGCTGGTAGAAAACAGCTGATGAACAGCAAAGAATTGGTGTTTAGGCTTTGGAATGCGTCGGCTCGAGACACAGACCGGGACGCTGCGAGCATCTGAACAAGTGTTTCCGCGACGAGTATCGTTCAAACTTTACGCTCGCGATGAAGCACGCGTGCACCATCGACGAAGCGTAAGTTCGATACGCTGTTTTCTTCAATTTCATGCTTCGTAATAACGAAAGGAATAACGAATTAATCGAAACAGATACGTCGGCGTGTGTTGCGAGACGAGAGAGTACTTGGTCGAGAAGGAGGATCTAGCGAACGTTTTGCCGATCATTGCCGGTACGTAGATCGTTGCGGGAAACGAGTGCGGGCAGAAAGAACGAACGGTTTCGTGTTTCAGTGGATCTGGGAAAAGCAAAGGATACGGCGATCGGCGCGAACGCGAGCAGGATCGTTTGGTCGGACGGGAGCTCGTCGAACGGGAGCTCGTCGAACGGGAGCTCGTCGAACGGGAGCTCGTCGAACGGGAGCTCGTCGAACGGAACTCCTCCTCGAGCGGAGGAGAAGCCGAAAAAGCCTAGAGGATGCGGAACGAGTTCGAACGGTGGAATTAGGTTGGTGGGCGGTGAAGCAGCCGATCCGGGCGAATGGCCATGGATGGCGGCACTTCTGAGAAACGGGCAGAGCCAGTTTTGCGGCGGGGTACTCGTGACCGATAGACACGTTTTAACCGCTGCCCATTGCGTCGACAGGTAATCCCGTTTGTCGCTTCGCTAGCAAAAAACTTGGATGTTGTTTCGTTGCTCTGTTCTCGTTCAGATACCAGAGGCCGGACATCAAGATCAGATTGGGCGAATACGATCTCGACACGCCAGAGGAGAGCAGAGCCCGGGACTTTGCGGTCTCGGAGATACGAATTCATCCGGACTTCGATCCCGTCACGTACGACAACGATATCGCGATCGTGAAGATGCACAGGCCGACCGCGTTCGACAGCTACGTTTGGCCCGTGTGCTTGCCGCCGATCGATCAAACGTTCGAGAACAAGAGCGCGATCGTGACCGGTTAGCTACGCGAACACGTCGCAATATCGAATGCGGCCCAATTCATTCTAACAAGGCTGTATATTTCAGGCTGGGGAACTCAATACTACGGTGGTCCCGCCAGCACGGTCTTGATGGAGGTTCAGGTACCGATATGGCCGCAGGACAAATGCGTTCAAAGTTTCGTTCAACGAATCCCGGAAACGATGATGTGCGCTGGCGCTTACGAGGGCGGTCGCGACGCCTGTCAGGTACATTAGTCGAAGGTAATTAGTCGATTCGTACGAAATCCGTTGATCGTTCCGTTTCGGCAGGGCGATTCCGGAGGGCCATTGCTGCTTCGACTGGAAAATGGCAGATGGGTGAACGTCGGGATCGTGTCGTGGGGAATACATTGCGGCGAGCCAGGTCGTCCTGGAATATATACGCGAGTCAGCTCGTACCTGGACTGGATATTCGCGAACGCTGTCTTTTAGCCCGTGCGAACCTATTCTCGTCGATCGTAAAAGAAGGAAAAAAACGCCACATGGACGCACGAATCGAGATTGACGTTTGGAAACGATGAAATTTTATTTTAGGAATATCGATCGTTACAACGTTAAAAGAGATTGACACGAATAGAGAGAATTTCGATCTTCTCGTACTTTCTTTTACAGTGTACGCGCGCCTGTGTACGCGTTATACTCTGCTGTGCGACCATTTTGCACACAGCGAAGCTACGTCGGTGATTCTTGGACGAGGCCCTGCCTCTACTTTTACACACCGATATCTATCTAACTTGAACTCTTCGTAAATATAAATACAAGTGTATACGAATGTGTTGGTGCATCTGTATGTCAGTGTGTGTGTGTGTGTGTGTGTGTGTGTCTGTGTGTGCGCCTGAGTCTCAATCTGTTCACGTATAGATATACACGAATATAGCCCGCTTTCTATCGAACATGGAAATATACGCGTGCGCGCAAAACATTTCTTTTCTATTCTTTCCGTCCCGCCTTTTACCTGGTTCGCTTGAAAAATGTTCAGGCCTATGGTCGCGAGCAGGCTAGCAAATTTTCCTACAAGTTTCCACGCACGCGTATAAAACGCGTCGTTTCGTGGCGCGTTCGGTACGTCGAAGAGTTATCCTAGTGAAAGCACTGGTCCTCGGAAATGTACGACGCTACGGGGAACACGTTTTCCTATCGTAAACCAGACAAAAACACGTGGCCAATGGATAAGAAAAATTGTTGGCGCGCAACTAAACCGTTCGGTTCTCCGAACAGAACCAGAGGAGGAGAACGCTGGAGGACGAACCATGTTCGTCCGCGGTTTGTTTTGTTTTTACGTCGAAAGGCAGCGCCGTGGGCATTCTTTCGAACGAGTGGACCCAAATTTCGATCGGTCGGACCGATCAGAGTTTGCTTCGCCGCTATTCTACGCGATATCGGTGATACACGGATCGCGGACGAGATCGTTACATCGAGGGGAACGAGCTAGACTCGAGGAGGAGGTGTGGTGGGTACGAGGAGCGGCGCGTTCGGTCCGGTTTCCGTGTGATTCGGGATGTTCTCGCCGCTCGTCTGATACGAACGACGAGACTGTGATATCGCGTTGCTCGACGACGGCGAGCCGGAGACAGACACGGACACGGAGACGGAGACGGAAACGCGATTTCGAGACGGCGAGCCTTCCACTGGCGAGCTGCTAGATATCGAGCGAGAGCGAATTGTCGTCGCTCCGTTTCCCGTTACGAACGATTCTCCTGAAACGCCGGTCGCGTTACCGTTATTACTACCGCCGCCACCGCCTCCTCCTCCGTTCTTGTTCGTTTCCTTGCGATTCTGAATTTCAGCGTCCGAAGTTGAGCGCGGACCGCTAGACTGTCGTCGACCTGGCTGCTCCGGTACCTTGATCGGTACTCGTATGCTCGTATTCTGTTCTTCGCAGCTTTCGCTTGCTCGTTTGTCTTCCAGTTTCGAAACGCGCGTCGTCGCGATCGTTGTCATGGTTGTTGCTACCGTGGTTGCCGCTGTTACCGTTACCGTCGTCGAGGAAACGCTTGCTCTTTGAACGTTGTTGTTTGTTGATTTTTCACCCATCAACCAATAGGTGGTCATTGTGCCTTTTCCCTGCGAATAAACCGCGGTAAACATACAGAAAAGTTAGAGGAGAAAGAGTCGGACACGTTCTCCTTCGAGAGTCTTACCTTTAAAGTGACCTCCCCTCTGCAAACGAGTTCGAACGTGCCAAACGTATCCAAGATTTCTTTCGTTTTTGGGCTGACGTGAATCATCAGAGCTGCAGACGAGAAAGCGCATTCTATTATAGTTTGAAATATCGAAACGGTAGGAAAAAGAAAAGAGAAGGAATAATCGTGCAATCACCTTCTCCGTTGCTCTCCATTCTAGAAGCGGTGTTCACGGTATCTCCAAAAAGACAGTATCTTGGCATCTTCAATCCGACCACGCCAGCCACGCAGGGTCCTGAAATCGCGAGTCGTCGATCCGGTAAATCTACGAATATTCACCGCGCGATCACAAAGATTAACGATTAACCAAACGCGGGGAAACGCGCGATACGCCGGACAAAAATTTCCTTTAAATCGACGACAAAGTCGGAAAAAAGCTTCAGTAAAACGATTGAATTTCATGGTGAAAGATGAAAAAAGAAACGAGAGGTGATTGGCAATCGGGAAAGTCGATTTTACCGGAATGCATTCCAATCCGAAGCTTGAGCTGCTCGTTCGGTCTGTGCCGTATACTGAAGGTCATCACGGTGTCTCTTAACGCTAAGCTCATCCTCGCGATCTCTTTTGCGTGATTCGTCCCGTTTCTCACCGGTAATCCGGATACTACCATGTAAGCGTCTCCTATCGTCTCCACCTGAAAAAAATATAATCGTTCCGCGTGAAACGATTCAAAAGGGTGAAATTGTAGCCAACGGTGATCGCTTCGGACTTACTTTGTAAACGTCAAAGTTTTCGATAATAGAGTCGAAACACGTGTACAGATCGTTGAGCAAATCCACTACTTGAAGGGGTGTGCTCTCGGCCGATAGTTTGGTAAATCCTACGATATCGCTGAAGTAGATGGTCACTTGATCGTAAGTTTCGGCTATCACGCTTTGGCCGAGAATCAGCTGAGACGCGACGGACCTGAAAAATGCACGCATCGTTTTTACCCTTACTTATCGATCGATTCGCGTTCAAAGGTTTCTTAAGAAAAATGAAGAAAAAGAGCGACGCGACGAAAAGGAAACGTTCACTCACTTTGGTAACAACTGGTAGAGAAGTTCTTCGCATTTGCGTTTCTCCTCGAGATAATCCGCGGTACGTTCCTCTACCAAGGTCTCTAAATTCGTGGCGTACTGTTCCATACGAGAGAGTAGATTGTCCAGAATGTTGCTGCTCTCGTAGTCTCTGAAACGAACGTAAACTTTCCCTGTTGTTCATTCGAAAAGCACATGCTGATGCGAACGGTTCAATCAGCGCGGCGAATTGTTTTAGGAAAATGGAAATAACGACGAGTCGTCTGCGCACAAGTATCCCGGTATCGCGCAACAGGATGTCGATCGATAAAACGTTCGAGTCTCCTTGCTCGAACTTTGAACGGGCATAAAAATTTTCCAAATTTCTTACAGATTCGTTCGATAACGATTTATGGATTCGTCGATTCGAGCGGCGATCGAGCATCCCGCGATTCCAATGGTTAGCGCAACAGGCTGCAGGACTCGAATGAGTTTGAAAATGATCGGTAAGGAAATCGTGCGAGTTTGAAAAGGGAAGGGAGAATTGGAACGAAGTTTCGGAATAGTTGGGGCGAATATCGGCCGACAACTATGCCAATATCGAAGGTGATCGACCTCGGGACGCAGAGAAGAGGAAAACAAGGAAAGAGGAAGTCTTTGTACTCGTGTATCTACTCACTTATTAATTTTTCGTATGGTCTGTTTGAGCGCGGGAAAATCTGGTCTGTCCGCAGCATCTTGTGCCCAGCATTTCCTCATCAACGTGGCCACCTGCTCGAAAACGCGCTCGTTATTGTTCTATTTGCTAACGATTTCCCAACGCGACGGGAGCAGAACGCAAACTCGTTGCCTCTAGAAAGTTAGAAAAAAAAAAGCGTGCTTACTTCTTCTTCGACCGCGGACTCGTCGATCGCTGGCCTCAAGGGGGAACCTCCACCCCGTTTCACCCCTTCAACGATTTCTGAAACAAAACAACGATCGGTTGGTTCGTCGATTCTGATCAAATATTAGCGATAGAAGAGAATTCAGTTCGCTGGAACTGTGATTTCGTGCTTTGATCGAGGCTCGTTCGAAAGCGTGGCGTGCTGCAACGTGCGTCGCGTCGGTCTTTTCGCTTTGCTCGCTACTTGCTCACCCGATTCGTGCAGTGGAACGCTTCTCGATTGCTCGAACCGAACGGTGCTCGGTGCTCGGTGTTCCCGATATATCCGCGTTCATGCGACTTTTCTTTCTTCGATTGAAGCGTAAACAAGGAAGACGGAAGAAGAAAAGGGGATTGGAGCAAAAAGCAAATATGCAACCTACTGTGCCTGTACAGGTCCTCCAGGAAGGCGTTGCAAGTCTCGCAGTTCAGAGTGCAGTGAGGCCTACGAACTTCGAGCAACGGACTGACGGCCCTTCGAGGACTGGCCCCACCGTCAGGACTGGCACCCGGCATCGCCGGCAACGTTAGACTACTCGTACTCGACGTGTTGCTTCTTTCCGCCATCTCTCCTCCTTTTCCTATCTATCCCGATTACTAGTCTTTCTTTTGCATCTAATTCTCCCTCCTATCCATTCTCTCTGTTTCTCGCACACGTACACGTTATTCCTTTCGCATACACTCTTTTTTCCTTGATTCACAGAATGCACGGTCATCGGGATTCGTGATTTCAGGGGAATCGAGTAATCGGGTAATCGAGCAAAACGATGGAATTTCGTGTTTCGATTCGATCGAAGCCACCCCGATACGCGTCGCGTAAAGTAACGGCTGCGATTTACGAGGGACGAGCGACCGTGAGTCGCCGCGAGTCGCCGCGAGTCGCCGCGAGTCGCCGCGTCGGCACTTCTTTTCCGCTTACGGCTTACGCAACGCATTGTTTGCGTTGACCTTCGGCTCGAGAGCATTCCGTATTCGAGCGAACGCGATCTCCGACCTCGAATTCAGAACAGCGACTCGACTCGCGACATCGCGCTGTTTCCAAGCATTTTCGCGAAACCGATATACATGCAACGCGTTCGTCGCGTGCATTCGATATTATGCATGTATCGCGCGTTTTGTGGTCGGCCGAACAGGGGGATTTCATTTAGCGAACCGACGCGGCGTGCACCCTCGCGATGAGTCGCGTCGCGAACTTGGACTCGCACCGAGTAATCAATTAATTGCCGGATCTCGGATACGAAATCAGGGTAATTGGCTTCGAAAGAGCGAGAAAAAAGCGGAAAGGAGAGTGAGTAAACGGGTAGAGGCGAGAGGACACTAGGAGAGGGTGAGAGGTAGAGGGTGATAGAGAAAGAGAAAGAGAGAGAGAGAGAGAGAGAGAGAGAGAGAGAGAAGGAGGGAGCGAGTGCCGAAGGGGCGGCGGAGAAGAAAAAAGAGGTTGAATATCGAGCAAAAGGGAAAATCGGGCCGCGTAAATGGGGCGGTCTAACGATTGGTAAACACTGCCACGTACCGAGATATACGCAGACACGCAGGCACGCACCCGCGCGCACACACACGTCCCTCTTGTAGCTCGATCTGTCAAAGCCTGACGATTAATCGAAGCAAAGACCGGCGATCGAAATTTAGCACGCCGTTTCTCGAGACAGGGAGGTCTCGTAGCCTCCGGCGTAACTGCGTATTCGTTGATTTCACATGTCCCGACACGGGATTACGAGCCCCGAGAAAATGAGAAGAACGTTGCCGGACAGAGACGCGAGCAGAGGGCTAGCGTGTCTGCGTGTGTCCCCGCACGTGTATCTACGTATACGCGTCAAGAACAAGAGAGAGATAAAAAGAGAGAGAGAGAGAGAGAGAGAGAGAGAGAGAGAGAAGGAGAAAAAGACGGACAGAAAGAAGCTACGAGGAGAGCGCGCGCGAAACTGTGTGCGTTCCAGGACGCGTGAAAGCTTCGACTGAGCTTTCAACCCCCGTCTCGGAAAACTCCTAGCCTACTTGTGGCACGTTCCATCCTGTGATCGATCCTGCCGCTCTCTCGTCGACAACGAGCTCGCGAAACCTCGTAAACTTCGTTACCGATCGACCGCCACCGTACTCGCTAACCCTCCTCCCGCGAACTCCACACGGTCGATACCAGCTTCCGCCAAACTCCTTTACCGGTACCACCTTACCAACTTTTCCGCTTTTCCGCTTTTTAAACAAGAATTGAAGGCAATCACCTACCGTTTGGGGAGAGATCGCGGTCGTCGCCCAAATAGAACGGTCCTCGACGCACCACGATCTCGTGGACGATTATACCGAAGCTGTACACGTCGCCCTTCTGGGTACCTTCCGGTGGTCGTCTCTCCATTCTCAGCAGTTCCGGTGCAGTCCACAGCTGCCCTGAATAAACAACAACGTCTGGTATTTTCGTGGTTTCGCGAGGCAAAACTTTGAACGGAAGGGAAAAGGTGTCTCGCTTTTCTCTCCGTTGCGTTTTCGTAAAAGTTTTATTTCTTTGTCCAATCGCGTCGAATACAACGATTTCGAACGCTCACTTCTCCAATAGGCGTAGCTGTTCTTGTCCTTTTCCTCTTCGCTCGGATTCGGCTTTCTCAGCTGGTGCAACCCAAAATCGGCGATCTTCAAAACGAAACGGGAATCTACCACGCAGTTGGAGGATTTCAGGTTGCCGTGACTCTTCAGCTCGGACGCGTGCAGGTACGCCATGCCCCGAACGATATCGTGTATCAAAGATCCTCGAAACACGCGATCCAATTTGATTTGCTGATTCTCTAAGATATCCTGACGCGAAAATATCCATTAAAGCGTCGAATAAAAGTTAAGGCGTCGAAAGTTTTCAAAATCGTCTCGAAATTCGATCGATTTTTTCCAATCGTGCTCGGAGCGTGAATTACGGAACGGCAAACTCGAACAAAATAGATCGATCTCCCAGATATTCTTCGCTATTGCCTCTACTATTATCGAGTACTGAAAATACGAACCGTTGGATAGCTGCGATACTCGCATTATCGATCAAACGCATTCGTTTCGCAACTTTTGTTTTTCGCAAGGATTATACCGTTGCACGCTACTTTGTTACAGTTTCAATGCTATGTTATATTTCCGTTTTTATCGTCGTTATCCGTATTTCTCGCTGAAGCGAAATCGATCGAATATACTTGCGGCACAGTTCAACGAACCTGAAGAGATCCCTTGGGGCAGTATTCGGTTAAGAGGCAACAGTGAGGCGGTTCGATGCAAGCACCGTAGAATCGTACCAGATGATCGTGCTGAAGGTCCTTCATCTACACGGAGGTGAAACAGGTGAAAAAAAAGGGGGAAAAAAGAAACAGTTTGACTTAACGCGGACCACCCTCCACCTTCGACTTTACTCACCCTCTTCAGTTCGAGCAAAAGAGGCCGCGAGATTTCCATCTTGTTCCTTGGTATTACTTTTATGGCAACCTTGGAGTTCTGCAACGAATGTTCGTACGATTTTACCTTCGACATCGAGGTTTGTTAATATCACCGTCTTTTACATATCGTCACCGTAAGAGCCGAACCTTGTATATCCCCGTCGGAACGTACACGGTTCTGTCCAGTTCGCCCGGCAGACTGGCGTTCTCCATCGAATACATAGTCTGTAAAGAAATAAAACGCGTTCGGTGTCGAGGAGAAACGATCTGATTTTTTTGATTGAAAGCTAAAGAAAGGTAGGAAAGATTTGTCGATATCGCGATATCTATGGGGTATTCACCAGTTGACTGCCGCGCATCTTGTTCGCCATCAACGAATACATGGAGCCTCTTGTTTTCGCGTTCGGTACCACGATTATGTCGTTCCAGTGTACCTTCCACGTCATCGAAGCTATTTCCACTTCGAGCTTAAAGTGCCTGTGTGAAAAAGGAAACAAACCGATCGCATTGATTTCGATCAAAGAGGTAGGAGATGAAAGAGGGATAACTTACCTGTAGATAAAGCCCGAGACAACGGCAAGGACAACGACGATCGAGCTGAGCACCATCGAGAGGATCGTGTGCCCTGGAAGAGCTGTCGTAGAACAGAGAATCGATTGGAAGAGAATCGCGAACGCGGAAACAGAATCGCGAGTAAAAGTGTCGAGGAAAACTTACATTTGTTGGGGCACAAGGATCCGTCGAATCCGCAGGTGGGCGTGTCCGGCGGTGGTTCCGTCCGGCCACCGGACCAGTAAATCTTTTTTCCAGGGATGTACTCGAGCGTTTTATTGGCACCGTAATAATTAGCTACGATCTGCGACAACCGATAGTTAAGCGTGGACGGGCTTACGATAATAACGATAATAACGATAATAACGATAATACTGATAATACTGATAATCGTGTTACCTCGAATTTCGACGTTTCAGGATTCATATCGAGAAGGGAATAGTCCGCTATCCGATCACCGTTTTCGTCTATGTTCACGTCGCCCGTAATACCTGTAACCGAAGGATACCTCGCTATGTTTCTCTCGCCTTTCGACAAACGCGACAAATTAGAAAGAAATAAAGGAATAAAGAAATAAGGAAAGAAAGAAATTTCGTTCATCACCTTTGAAGCTTCTTCCCCACATCCTTCGAGTGAGATTACCACCGTCCAGATTAATCTTTCCCGGGTATTCCGGCAAGCTCTCCTTGAGGGCGAGGGCATAGAGGAGGACAGCGTCGTAAAACGCGGTGACGAACGTAGACACCGAGCTGTTGCCGAACGTGAAATTGTATTTGCTCTGCGCGAGCGATTTCACCTCCCGCGAAAAGTTCAGGTACTCGTCATTGTCGGGGGTCCGCGCGGTCACCGTCAACAGCGACTGATACGCTTTTCGCGCTTTCTCGTTTCTCTCCTCCGTGTCGCCTTCCACTCTCCATGGTTCCTTCGAGTTGTTGTCGCTAAAACAATCGAACCGCGCGCTTCAACTCTTTTCCACGGCTTCTCCTTTTGTGATTTCGCTGGACGTTAACGAGCGTAACTGTTGTAATTCGAGCAAAGAAGCTGTGATTTGCGGGCTTCGAGGTATCGTCTTCCACCGTTCGATCCGTTCGATCCGTTCGATCCGTTCGATCCGTTCGATCCGTTCGATTTTTCCAAGGAAAACTGATATACTTGAGCTTTAATAAATATCCTGCTCTTACCTGGAAGATAGTTCGATCGAGAAGAACACGTACTCGCCGGAATCGACCATTCCGAGTTGTTCGGCAGCCAGTAAAATTTCCCTGATGGTCGTTGAATTGGCGCACATCACTACGACTGAAACGAACAAACAGTTTGCTCTCGTTGCATCGATTACCTTAAAAAGTATCGTCGCCGTGCGTCCTATCGACTAACCGTCGCGTCGCGTTTAGCCGACGTTCCAACGCGTTTATGCATATGATTATTCTCGTTTCGGGCGAACGAGACATAAAAGAAACTTACTCCTGGCGGACTTTGCGAGAAAGACGAGCAAATTTCTGTAATCCTCGCCGTTGGTCGTCTCCTGATTGAAACTTCGATAGACCGGCGTTTGATTCAAAGCGGTAAACACGCCGCCCAAAGTGAAGTGACACTCCGAGTTGCCGCGACTGCTCGCCATCGCGTGATTGTGATAAAGAAGTCCGGCGATTTTCCATCCGAACCGTTTCAGGATATGCCTGAGCGCCTCGCCCACCAGCCGATGGGAGCCCATCATCCTGGTCAGCGTGGGATAGTGTTCGCCCTTGTACCGAAACGCTTCGGCCTGGCCACCGGCGGTCAGCACGGGGATGCTCCATACACCGGCGTATCTGGCGACCGGAGCGATCACGTAATCGCACACGGGGCCCAGGAAGGCGTCTGCGTTCCAAACGGTACACGCGATCAACAACCACCGCCAACCCTTCCTTTCTCCCTTCTCATCCACCCTCTCTTTGCTTATCCGCCTAAAAGCCTAAAAGCCTAAAAGCCTACACGCGGGTATCTCTTGATAAACTGCCCCCCGCCTTTCTTCCCTTTCACGCGAAAAACTTTCTAGCGAAAAATATTCTAGTCGCGTTTCGCAAGCTCGCGTTCTCCAGCTTAATCCAACGATTCAATTTCGTTAACGAGTTCCAGCCGTTCTCCCCTTTTTTTTCCTTCCTCGCTCGTTTCCTTCGTGCCCTTGCCGAACTCCAACATAGACTCCGTTCAATTCCGTTCGATCGTAAACCACGCCTAGTTTGCGCTTTACGATGAAAATCGAGATACGCCGCGGCGCGCCGGAATCGATCGATCAACGATTAGCGTTGCAAAGTAACCACCGCGTGCCAATTCGAAGCGATCGCGAATTGCAATTACGAGAAGAGGGGGGGGGGGGGGGCCGTGGTTTCGACGACCGACGAGCGCGGTTGCTTCCGTTCTATCCCTTTCTATGTTCCTTCGATCCACCGAATCGTCCAGAAGTACAACTTTATCCTACTTCCGTTCTCGCCAGACGATTACGTTTATCTCGCTGCATCTACTGTAAGATCCAGAGAAATTGCGAGAGCGCGATTGCCGCCGCGTTTACGGAACGCTCGGATAAATGGTCGTATCTCTTCGCGTCGGTATCCAGCCTCGGGGGACACCTACGCCGATAAATTTTCCTGCCGCAACGAGCGGCGAATCTAAAATCTAGCAGCCAGTTAGCGAAAAAGAAAGAAACAGAAGAGCATTGATGAGTTCCGCGTGTTTCGATCGAGGTCGCTTTATTGCTGCTGCTCGCGTAAACATGGATGAAACGCGATCGTCGAGAACTCGGCGAACTCGGCGAACTCGGTGAATCCTGGCGAATCTTGACGAGCGTACGAAGCGAAATCGCTTTAGCGGCTAATTTCTGTTATTCCCGAGGAAAGCGAGAGAAGAGAAGCAATTAAACGGAATTGAAGAGGTATTTAACGGTCAGTCAAGAGGAGAAGAAGAGCAACGGGCTAATAGGAAAGAGAGGAGAGAAAACTCGGTTGCGGTGGTCGGTTAGTTTGCAGCTGCACGTCGCTTCGGTTCGGAACGTGACGTCAACCGTTGCCGAGCGTTTCTGCTCCGCGGAACGATCCTTATTAAACCGCGGGGCCAACTAATCGTCCAACCGAGTCCTTTGGGACGGCCGACCGCGCGGCGAATCGATTCTCCGCCACGGATGCACCGCGACACCGCGGCATCGCGATCCGTTTCGCTCGATAATGCCGTCGATAAATCGTCGAAAACGAAGGAAACGTCGATGGGCGAACGCGTAAACAATTCTAATTATAGATATCGATAAGCATCGGGACCGTCCGCGGGATCAAAGACCGGCATTTTTCACCGATGAACAATCGATGCCGAACAGAAAGATACCTACGACGTCGACGTTAAACAAAGAAACGGAGAAACATAGGGAGGGAGAGAAAGAGAGAGCGAAGAAGGCGGTAAACGATGAGAAACATCGTGGTATGACGGACGACCTGCCGTCCGATTGATGTAAAACTCGAACGCGGCCAAAGGACCGTAGGTGCTCGAGCACCGGGAGTCTCGATGGTCCACCCTTATATGCCAGCCAGCCAGCGGTCCGTTCGCCGAACTGACCGCTCTCACCGCCAAAACGACCGCCGGCAACACTCGCGGCAAGCTCTGCTCGTGGCGAGGATCCGCCGGTGCGATCACCGCCAGTTTCACCTCCTTCTTCATGGACACGCGCGTTTCCACGTCCATGCAATCTCTCGAGGCATGTTCCATCGTGGTCGAGGCGTTCGCGCTCGCGCTCGCACACATCGTCGTCAGCAGCAACGTTAATCTCATCGGCGCTTCGTTTCCGCGTCCGTGCCACTTTCCTTGTCTCGATTGCCGCTGCATCTTCTCGCTACTTTTCACGCGTTCACGCGTTTATGCGTTCACGCGCCGTCTGCTCGCGGCACACGCCCACGCGACGCGTTCGCATTTCGCCACCTCGATTATTATTCGCCGAGAGGGTTATTTTCGTTAGCGCCGCGCGGACCTCAACCTGTTTGCCTTGCTACAGATTTCGCGAACTCTTCGAGAAAATTGAACGACCGCGCAAGCAATTCGACCGAAAGACCGAAAGACCGGAAGACCGGAAGATACTCCTGTGCGCGATTTTAGCGGCAACGCGATTCTGGATCCCTTCGATCGGCGAAAAATCGACGAAATATCAACGAAAAAACGTTATGAAATTGGAGCGTTGCGAAGCAAGCGAGCGAGCGAGCGAGCAAGCTCGGGGCGCGCGATTGAAACTGAGACGAGCGGAGCGGCGATGCGGTGGTTCGGTCTTCTCGCGGGATCGCCGCCGATGCCAGACACGAGATCGCTCTCTTCCCTTTGCGCTCCTCCTCTCCCTCTCTGACCCGTGGATACACGCCGCTACGATACTATTCCTACCTACCTACTACCAAACTGTATACCTATGTATTTGTACTTACATACACGTTGTTGCGCAGCGCCGATCACCAACGAACGCGAGCGGAACGCATGCGTCCGACACGTTTGCTTTTGCCTTTACTTTTGCATTTACCTTTGCTTTTGCACCGTAACGCCCTTTACTCCCTACGTCTTTTCGTCAGGTATCAGCCCTGACTCTGTTCGCCCTCGTTCGAATCCGAATTCAAAACGAGTTATCGACTGCCACGATAACCTTCCGATTATCGACCAAGGGTACGCGATTCGACGATCTTTATCGGCGAAAGCGAAACCGCGATTTTCGATTTTCGAAAACCAACTATTCGAGCCAACTCGTTTCGCGAACGACCGGCTTTCTTGCACTCCAGTTCTTCACCGTTCCGAGGAAAAAAATCGATCGAGAAAGCCTCGTAACACTTTTTGCCGACTATCGATCGCGTAGCTATTCATTTTTTTATCCGTTCGTCGAGAAAACGTATAAATATAGATTTTGTGATGCGTCGCGTCGCCGCGTATCGTGCTGTAACGAAGCAATAATAGAAACGGTTTGGTTCGACGATAACGCGTCGCGATAACGGCCAGGAAACAATGCGATAACGTTGCTCGCTTCGTCTAATTGATACGACCGATTAAACGGACGATTGGGGCTTTCTTTTCGCGATCGTGGAAAAATCGCGCGATCAGAGCATTTTTAACGTTTCGACGCGTAAACACGCAGAATCGGGTTACGCAGCCGCTACCACGATTATCGTTCGTCGAATTCGCAAATCCGTTAAACACGATAGACCCTTTTGACGCCGAGTCGATTCGAATCGAGAGCCGAACGACGATAAGATGGTAAGCAAGGCTAAACTCGAATGCGTTTACACGCCGATGCGTCTGTTTTTCGTAAAATTTCTCCTAAAATCGACGCGTCGTTTACACGAGGAACGCGCAACGACGCGACGGTTGATCGATGCTTCGGCGAAACGGCGAAACGGCGAAACGGCGAAACGAAAACGAAACCACTACCACTTACCACTGTACCGGTTGCCAACGTGAGTCCGCAACGATTCCGCGTAATCTTTCACATCGGTGGTTTCCACGTCGAACGTGTCAAACGTAGAGTTTGGCTGCTTCTTGATAAACTCCACTATGGATTTCATCGTCAGCTGACAGGTGTGTCTACCGGCCACCTGGCTCTGCCCGTTCGTCGCGTACACTAGATGCACTTTCTTCCACTCGTGACTGCGATCCAGAAGAAATATAACGAAAACTCTCTCAACGTATCAGAATTTTATACAGGGAAGAGATTTATATATATATATAGAGAGAGAAAGGGGGAGAAAAGAAGGTGGGAGAAACGATCGAAACGCACCGGTCCATCAAAGCGATTATAAATTTGGCGAGATCTCTAAAAGCCAAATTTCCGATTCTGGTGGTCATAAAGTACTCGTCTTTGCACTCGGTCTTCTTCTCGGTGAAGTCGAAGGTGAAGCCGCCGGTGGTGATTAACGGGGCGCCGAAAAACTTCACCACCCTGCCCACCGCAGCTGTAAAAAGCAAAGTACGCGAACGGTAATAAGATTAAGGAGAAAGTCGAGGAACCAGACGGGACGAGACGAGACGAGACGAGACGAGACGAATCGAATCGATCGCTTACCTACGCAATAGTCGCAGGCCGGGCCAAGAAACAGATGAACGCAATTCGAGAAGCTGTCGATCGCGCCGATCTGTGCGTACATCGCGTCGCAATGATCGTCCTGCGAAAGAAACTTTAGTTTCAGCCAATGGGGTAGAAGGCCTCGCGATCTGGCCTCGTAGACAGCCAAGTCTGTGAAAGCAACCAACAATTCTCGATATTCTTGCGATCGCAGCTGTAACGCGACGTTCACTTACCGACCACCGGAAGAACCTTTGGCAAAGAAATGTCAAAACTCGGATTAGCCGGTAGCAAAACGGCCACCCTGAGCTCGCAGGAAATCGCACCGTAACGAGTTCTCTTACACAAAGTCTCGCAGTCGCGGGCTAGCTGTACCTCGCGACACGTCGTTCTCCCGTTCGCCGGAAACGTTAACCACGCGATCGTAAACGCGACAATCCACTTGGTACCCATGTATATGTACGCGCACTTCTTCTTCCTCTTCTTCTTCTTCCTCCTCCTCCTCCTACTCTTCTTCTTCTTCCTCTTCTTCTATGTTCACCCTTGTTAAATCGCATGGAAATGTTTGCACCACCTGGAAACGGCAGCGGACAGGACCTCGCGGGCAGGACAGTCCAACGTTCGTTCGCTCGCGTCCATTTTCCTGCTCGCGATCCGCGCGAGCAACCTTCGTGTTTCCCGATCGGCCGCGGTTTTCGCGAAACTCGTTTCACGTATCCAACGTACGTCGCGGGCTAAGCAACGGGAACGGACGAGCGCGGATCGTATATCCGCGAAAACGGCCGTCCGTCTATCTGTTACTTTTTAACAACTATTCTTAGATACGCGTCAGCTCGCTCTATCTGTCGGAAATGACACGCGTACCACCGCGTTGAACTTGCCGCTACCGATAGATTAGGCTTTGGCGATCGTGATCCGATAACGGATAAGCAATCGTCTCGATTCGCCTCGCCTCGCCTCGCCTCGCCTCGCCTCGACGATCTTACGTTACCTCCTTGCAGGAGTATGGTAAGTATGGTAGTTTGAATTTCACAGGAAACGAAAGGATTGCGACCCGTCCAGAGATCGGACACTCTATTGACGCCCGGTTCGATGATCTTCGGTCGCATTACCTACTCGAAAACTCGCATAAGTAGACATCTCGTACGGCTCGACTCGCGTTATCGCTCATTTTCTATCGCATCGTAAGATAATAGCTAATCGAAATGTTCGTCCATTGTACTGGTCCGCCTCCTCCCGCTTCTTTTTCTCGGGCTTCCGATAATAATCCAAACCACTGTAATTCGTTTGTCGCGCGCACGTAAACAAACGCTGCTACGCGCTCACCTTTCCAAACGGAATAGTAGCCTTATACGATTCTCCACTCGACTCCTGTCTTTGTATCGCCTCGATAAATCCTTTCTCGTTCTCGTCTTCGCTTGTTCGATCGTTCCTCGTCATCGTCGATGATCGTATCTCGACGCGCAACTCGACATTGCTTCGTTGTTTGAAAACTCGCGAAACCGCTCTTTCCTATTCCTCGCGTTCCATTCCTGCTGTGCAGCTTCTTCTCATTCTACCTAATCGGAACAAGCATGTTTTACTTTTAATACACAGCAACGCATAATGTACGCATAATAATTCTCTACATATGTATATCTACATAATACAAGTTATTTACCACTGTTCACTCGAATATCATTGATAAACTTGTCACGAGACGCTTTCGAACCTTTCGTTCTATCGATCCTTCCAAAATTTTTCATCTAATTAACGTGCAAAACGTTTCCGACAATTATGCCAACAACGTATTTTTTTTAAAGTTAGTTTTTTTTTACAGAGTTCCGCGCCAACCTTGGAGACGTTTAAAAATGTTTAAAAAGGAGCGTGTCCTACACCACCGTCTAAATATTTACTTAACGAGCAAACTGAAAGAAAGAAAGAAAGAAAAAGAAAAATCGGAGTAAGCTCTTTGCTATTGTTCCACGAAGGAGAAACCGATAATTACAGATTGCTAGTAGCTCGTCCCGCACAATAATTCAATTTCTTTCATCATATACATATGTATATCCACGTATATGTATACATGTAAATAGAAGTATATGTATGTCATGCAACAGTTAACTATGCAATCAGTTTACAGTCCATCGCTGAAACAAAATGTAAAAAGCACGTTATATTTAATAGAAAAGGTAAGGTTTCGAAAAAAAAAAAACAAAATTACCTTGCTGGTATGTATAGGTACTTGAAACTGTACGCAAAAATATCTTATAGCCAAGATGGGAAAAAGTACAAAACGGATTCATCGATGCTAAAAGAGAAAAAAACATTTTCGACTACCGTTAGTAATAACTAACTTAGTAGAACTTAAGACGTTTTCAAAGTTATCGATGGTACGCACCGTTTTGCCAGAAAACAGGACTCGATACCCTCTCAAAGACAACATGGAAACAATATGGGTTGTAGGAAAACTGCACAACTGTTCTTCCGAATAATTTCAATCTGGCCAAGTTTATTTGTAAAATAAGATATCAAATGTTATAATATCAAATAGCAAAGACTTGGTCTATGAAATATCTTTCATACAGAGTTATACAAGTGTACAATAAATCAAAATAATACAGGGAAAGTGTGACAAACCGAGACGATCACCAAACGGTCACAAAGGACGTGGCACAGGGAATAAGACTCTGATATCAAAAGTTTTCTTTTTATTGTGAGATAGAAATAAATCATACTAACGGCAAGATCAAATTTGTTCAAAATGCTAATAACATACTCTCATTATAGATGAGAAAAAAGTGTTAAAAGAAATGCACAATGTCAGGTACACGATGTACGTTTTTATAAAACAGCATGCTTTTAGCTTTTTAGCTTTTAACCTTTTAACCTTTTAACCTTTTCATCTTTTAAGGGCCAAAGAGCAAATATATTTTTTTACGGATTTTATGCAGATCATCTATCATCTTTCCTGTTGCTGTTGTTGTTGTCGTTGATTTGCTTTGCTTTGCTTTGCTTTGCTGTTGCTGTTGCTGATGTTGTTTAAACGACACAGTTGAAAACCATATTCCATGTATAACTGTGCGTATGTACAAATAAGAGAATGAAATAAAATCAAGTATATACGCCCACATAAAACCAATTTTTTCATCTTTTAAATATCTACTTATATTTATACTACAATTGCGTGTACATTGATGAGATGAAGCATTTTGATTGTTACGACACTCTATAACATTCGAAAAACACCGTGTTGCGTAAATACAAGTTACCTTACAATTCTCCTGAATTTGGAACTTTTCTGAATTTTCTTCGTGTCTCACCCTTTTCTCGAGTATTAACATAGGAAAGATGGATTATAAAAATAAGTCAGTCTCGTGTCTGTTGCAATATATGTGTAGAGAAGCCGATTCACAAAGCAAAATGCTATTTGGTACTTTCGACGATTCATCGATCCAAATCTGCATTCGATTCAACGTGATCTCCAATGTGTCTTCTTATATACAAATACCTTCTATCGTTACACTGCGATCGTTACGTTTGTGTTTTTCCTGCACAAAGTCCCGTTAAAATCTTTTTATCGATCAAAATTAATTTCGTTATTTCATAAATATACTACAATTACTGGTCAAACAAATAATTTTGTAACGAAGAAGTAACGTAGTAAACTTCTACCCTCGTCGGTTGATTCTGTTGCACTGTTTATACTTTCTTCGCTTGGACTATTATTTTCTTCGTCTGTAAGCGTTAACATTTCAGTTCGTTCAACGAGATTAGATTTATCTATGTTCACCTCGCTCAATACTCTGCTTGCATCCACTGTTTCCGCATTAATATTATTATCATTATCATTATCATTATCATTATCATTATCATTATCATTATCATTATTTTTATTATTGTTATTGTTATTGTTATTGTTATTATTATTATCTATAACGTTGTGCTTAGTCGCGTCGTCGTCTTCGAAAGAGAAGTAAGTAATACTAGTTGGATTTTCAGCTTCTTTCGTACGTTTATAATTTTGATAATTCTTTGACGCGTGTCTCATACGAATTAAAAAGTTGGGTAGTCCTGCGGGTTTGTAAATGTACACGAATATAAGAATTTGCTTTCAAGCGAAAGAAAAGAATGCAACAAGGAGAAATAAAGTAGCAACGCATACCTGTCATCGCGACCCACGAAGTGACTGCTGACGGAATATTTACACCCGGATCGTCGAAGTAAGTTAACCCAAATTCAATACCTGGCTGATGAAATTCTGTGTAAGGCCTTATCACCATGTACGACCAATACGTTCTGACTCTGTTATGTACACAGAATTGAAATTATTCGAAGATAAAACAGAATCCTCTGAAACTTTCCTATGTTAACATGTAAGTATCGGCAGTCGAAATACTTATCGAACTAGACGATTCCAATAATCAAATACAAAACTAGAAACAACACATATATATCGTCGACGTTGTTTAACATTCCAACAAATGGTATCGAGCGTTTATCATACCTGTAAACTCCCGGTTTGGTAGGTGCATTAGGATGTTCCGTTACTTTGCTGATGATTACGATCAACTGTTTCTCTCTGTCCACCACCCATCGCCGTTGATACACGTAATCCCTGTTTGCGAACAGTTTCTAAAATCACGATGTAAAATATGTTAAGACGGTTACTACTGGATCGGAGCAATTGGAATGAACGACCGATTGCTGCATCATACCGGCCATATAGTTTCCCAATAAATCACGTCGGAGCTATCGTTGGTAGACGTTTGCGACTTTGGATCGGTATCGATGATTTGTAATTCGCGAGCAGTCGTGTCCCATTTCATCCTGTAATCGACATCTATTTGCGTTTGGAAAAAATCTTCCGCGGTTACGTCGGAGAACGAACCATACACCTTGTACGCAAACAATCCTCCAGTATCTGGTTCTTCTCTTCTCCAAATCAGCATATCTTCCCGCTCTATGTAAGGCTTCCATCCCTGAGCTGAAATTAACCAAGAACGCAGAATGCAGTCCACAAAGCAATAAAAGTTGATATCGCGATATTAAAATTAACGTAATGAAACTATTCGTTCGTTCGTTCGTTCGTTCGTTCGTTCGTTCGTACGTACGGCCTTCGTTGACAGTGGCGCTAAATTTACTACCATAGCATGTACAATACTTTATGCCAGGTTGCTGAATATCTATCGTAATTCTTTGATGGCACTTTGCACAGATCACCGTCAAATCTTTCAGCCTCTGTATCCCTTCGATTTCCTGCTTGTAACTAACAACAGAATTAATTCAAGTATAGAAATATGATGAAGGAAGTGAACAAGGTACGAGAAAAAGGATAATTTACCTGTTCAATTCTTCTTCGCTTATTCGTTCTTGATCCCAATTGTACATTGTTACTCCGATGCTGCTCATCAAAAAATGTCTAGTATTTCTTAATGTACGATTTCTCCAGGTTTTCATAAACTCTTTGAGCGTTACTTCGTCCCACATTCGTGTATACAGATGAAATATTTGCAAACTTCTTCTAATGCGTTGCGCAGCAATAAATTCAAATTGCCTGACACAAATTTTCGCTACCAGACCACTTTGTTCTCTTAACCAAGTGGCTATCCGTTTTCGGTACGCACGAAATTTTCCATAATTTTCGTACTGGCAAAAAGAAGAAGCTAACCTGCTTCCATTTCGAACGTAATTTGTACTGAACTGTCTCGATAATAAACCGGACAATTGCACCACGTACATCGTTAATATGCTTCTACGGCGGATAAAGCATAAACAACGTGACCGTTTCTAACCGCTTCGTGGATACTCCTAAAAAAGTGAACGACAACCTTGAGAAACTGTTTTATAGGTTAAGTCTCGTTCTGAAAGAATAACGACTGATTCAAAGCACGCAGCTCTTTACGCTCATCACGATAATGTCTTCAGTAAATTTCCTCCTGCATTTTGTACTTTTTTTTTATTTCAGATATATAAATTAATTATCTAATCGCATAATTACTACGTAAAAGTGGACGAAAAAGTATCCGTATCCAAAATCGTGTAACCGTGGTGAAGGGGCACGTGGTATCGATACCCTGCGATCGATACATTACCTCGGTGTACATAGGTATGAGATTTAGCGCTCCAATGTTAAAAGTAAACGACGCGATAACGTTTTTGCGTTTAATAAATCGGACTGATTTCCATGAAAATCCGACCAAAATGACTGAAATATTGTTTACATCGTAATTTTCTTCGACAACCTATAAATGTATTCGTTCGATGTATCGAATTTTCGAATCGAAACCCGTTCAGAGGATTCGATACATCGTAAACGATATTCGATGTTCTCGATGTTCTCGATGTTCTCGATTTTTCTCGACGTTCTCGAGGTTCGATGTTTGCGCGCGCCGCAACGCAATCGTTTAAATAAAATCCTATAATTACGTGTTATTATCGTTCTAAGAATTTCTTATTTCTTTAATGCTTTTCTTGTTCATATCTGTTTCGTTACAACACGATCAATATACCATTGCAATAAATTTTCACCAATAAAACAACTGTAAAAAATATTGATTTTAAAGCACAGAAAACTATAAAAAAGTTATACGCGATAACGTTTAACTCGTGTTGCTGGTCGTTTTTAAGTCCTGCTTCTATTTACAAGACAACATCGATGAAGGTACACAGTTGTTCGCTGCCGTCGAGTAAAGATATCCTACTGGACACTCGAGCAAGTAACCTTCAAGTAATCCGAGTTTGTTGCGTTTGCACTCCAAATAGGTGTTGGAACAAGCAACGTTGTGCGTAGATCGGCCCTCCGCGTGGCACGTTGTAACTTCTGTAAGACTCAGCTGAAAAAGAACACGAAAAAGAAAGTATAAATAACAATATCTTAGATAAAATAGAAATGTGACGATCGAAGAAGCGTGTTTCTTACGAATCGTGAGGTAATCTGTTTGCCCTTTAGTGGAAGCTTCTTGCACGAATTCTTCTTAACTGTCGACTCCTTGGAACATCGAAGGTTTTCCTCGTCGAAGATCAAACCGCGGGGACATACGAATACCTTGACGCGGTATTCGAGTGAATCGTCGAGGATGCACTGATAGAATGCGTTGCAATAGGTAGCATGTCGTCGAAAACCGGTCGGACAAACGAGCGATTCACGACCTATCATTTTATCGATGACTCCATCGTCGTTTTTGTTTTTGCAGCCCCTTTGCCAGAGCGCGGTCCGGAAGTTGCAAGTTTTCAGACGATCGTCCCAGACAGTTCCACGAGGGCAAACAAAGTCGTACCTGATAAAATTGAACATTTTAATGTTTGAATTTTTGAACGCAACGCATCTGTAGAACTTTGAACAATCATCAGGGTCGGCGAAGAAACCTTCCCGAACACATTTCTGCCGACTATCCGGTTGCTTTTGATTCGAGACCTTAACTTTATTCGTCTTGTTACTCTCTGGAACGTTCGATTGTTGTTGCGACGAGTCTTCGTCCGATTCTTCAGACGAGTCTTCATCAGACACTTGCTGCGAGTCTTCGTTCGACTTTTGCTGCAACGAGTCTTCGTCCGACTCTTCAGACGAATCTTCGTCCGACTGTTGTTGCAACGAGTCTTCGTCCGATTCTGAAGACAAATCTTCGTCAGAGTCTTGTTGCAATGAGTCTTCGTCCGACTGCTGTTGCGACGAGCTTTCGTCCGACTGCTGTTGCGACGAGCTTTCGTCCGACTGCTGTTGCAACGAGCTTTCGTCCGACTGCTGTTGCGACGAGTCTTCGTCCGACTGCTGTTGCGACGAGCTTTCGTCCGACTTCTGTTGCGACGAGTCTTCGTCCGACTGCTGTTGCGACGAGCTTTCGTCCGACTGCTGTTGCGACGAGCTTTCGTCCGACTGCTGTTCCGACGAGCTTTCGTCCGACTGCTGTTCCGACGAGCTTTCGTCCGACTGCTGTTGCGACGAGCTTTCGTCCGACTGCTGTTGCGACGAGCTTTCGTACGACTGCTGTTCCGACGAGCTTTCGTCCGACAGCTGTTGCGACGAGCTTTCGTCCGACTGTTCAGAGGAGTCTTCGTCAGACTCTGGAGACGAGTCTTTATCAAACTTTTGCTGCCACCAGTCTTCGTCAGATTCTGGAGACGAGTCATCGTCGGACTCTAGTTGCGACGAGTCTTCGTTCGACTGTTGTTGCGATGAGCTTTCGTCAAACTTTTGCTGTAACCAGTCTTCGTCAGACTCTGAAGACGAGTCTTGGTCAGACTGCTGTTGCGACGAGTCTTCGTCAGACTGTTGTTGCGCTGGGTCTTGGTCAGACTGTTGTTGCGACGAGTCTTGGTCAGGCTGTTGTTGTGCCGAATCCTGATTAGGCTGTTGTTGTGCCGAATCCTGGTTAGGCTGTGGTTGCGTCGAGTCCTGGTCAGGCTGTTGTTGCGCCACGTACTGATCAGGCTGTTGTTGCGCCACGTACTGGTCAGGCTGTTGTTGCACCGCGTACTGATCAGGCTGTTGTTGCGCCACGTACTGATCAGGCTGTTGTTGCGCCACGTACTGGTCAGGCTGTTGTTGCACCGCGTACTGATCAGGCTGTTGTTGCGCCGGGTACTGGACAGGCTGTTTTTGCGCCGGGTACTGGACAGGCTGTTGTTGCGCCGGGTACTGGACAGGCTGTTGTTGCGCCGAGTACTGGACAGGCTGTTGTTGGTCCGGGCGTACCACTCCCACATTGAAAGCAAAATCGAATAATCCTTTCGGAGACGCAAGAATGCTGCCTAATAGCTGGTCTGAAAATCGAAATACGGAATCAGCCGTGTCGCCGCGATTATTGGAAAAAAGAGATAACTTAGGCTCGAAGGGAACGAGCCTCGATGTTTCGAGATCGCGATTACCTTGTTTCTGCGTGATGGATTGAGCGTTAAGACTTTCATCGCATATCGCTGTGCTCTTGTCGTTCGTTTGGACACAAGAGTTGTGCTGGGGTGAGTATAAGCGACCATCGTAGCACTGATAAACGTAGTACACTAAATGACCGGGCATGAGGTTCACGCACTGATAATAGTATTGGCAATTTTTCACGTACGGAAAGTAGCCATTCTGTGTGCACGCGTACGAATCGATCTCGCCGTATCGCCAAAACGGCAATTCGGCCGAGAACGGCAGCCTCCTCGGTATGTATTCCGATCCTAAAGAAAGAAGAAAGGTTATCGGTTGTGTCACGGAGACCGCCGAACCAGTCGTCTTACCTCTGTCAAGGGCAGCCTTCAATAGGAATGAACCTCGTACCTGGGAATCGAGGCTGGCGAGAATCGCGAGAATACTCAGCACGCGGAAAATCGGCTGCATTTTTGTCGAAACGATCAAAATACTTGGCGGTTGTTGGTTGGTGTGGTGTTGCTGAAGTTGTCGAACGAACGATCCGCGATGCGATACATATAGGCCTCGGGGATCGTTAAAACGCGCATAATGGAAACCGATGATGCTTGCTCGTAATTAGAATCGGTCCAGAGACAGAGGGGGAAGGGGGAAGGGGAAGGTGTCCGTGGACGTGAAAGAATATCGTATTTTTCTTTTACTACTCATTGTTTGTATTATCGTTCGTATCGTTGATTGTACAAGGTTTAATTCGCAGCCGGAAGTCGGGAATGTGTTCGAACCGGTACAGGTAGCCGCCCAACATCTAGGATCTCTATAAATCCGCTAATTCCGTTAATTACACAGGCCGATCCTGTCGGACAGTTCATTCGTACAGCTTCCGACAATCCATCATCTTCCTCGCTTCCGTCTATAATAATCGGGAAAATCGGAAGAAATTGGAAGAAATCGGAAGAAATCGGGAGAAATCGGAAAAAAATCGGGAAAACCGGCAAAGCAATCGCGCGGTATATTGTCTATGTTCGCGCGTGAAACGTACCTGTATGATACTATAGACGGTTAGCAACTGTTCCAGCGAAGGTGTAGCTTGCAAAACGCAATCGCCGTTAACCCGTTCGAACGCAGCCACCCTCTGGTTCCTCTTTCCCCAGCCGGTCGAGAAGTTTAACTGAGCGTCCGCGCCAAGCTCCAGGCTCAAGCATAACAGGACTATTATCGCGAGAAAAGTGAACCGAATCTTTCGATACCTAGGAAAGAAAGGAAAACAGTCGTTTCCAACTCGTTTGGCCTATTTGGAAAAATGTGAAAACTATCAGACTATCGAGAGAAGCGGACGCGGCGAAACACTTACATGACGTTGCCGCGCGCTTAAGAACCGAAAGCCGCTATACGAAAGTTGCCGCCGATACGATCCAGGAGACAAAGTTTGCCGCGATCGGTCGTGACACGGGAACGCGAGCGATGATTCTGATCGGCGGTGTATCTTCGTGTGTACGGGATGGACGCGTTTGCGAACGATCCACGCCACCAGGGGCGGTTTTATAGTTTCGCCAGCCACCCCTTCTTCGAGTCCGTGCCGCGCAACGCCGCCGTCCCCGATCGACGTTGTTCGATCTTTGCGAAATACTCGGAGGGAATCCGGAAGGGAATCCGCTCGAATCGACGACCGCGATTTCAAGGATCGCGCGAGGAACACGATACGCGCGATCATTTTCCAATTAGTAAAACGCGAATCGTTTGCAAATTAAGAAATTTCTTGCCGACAGCGCGCTTGTCCTGGCGAGAGAATTCTCGACGACGAACGTGGCTTCGAGTATTTCGCAATCGAAGAGTCGAAGGGTTTCTTTCTCGTTCGAGGATGCCGCGAAGCCCGCGACGAATTTCATTAATTAAAACCATGTTCCATTACGGCTTAGCTTATCGAACGTCGGACGATTCGACGAACGGATCGACGAACGGATCGACGAACGGATCGACGAACGGATCGACGAACGGAACGACGCCCTCCGAAATTAAGACCTGTTAGTTCATTTTCTAACCGAAACGAAAAGAACAACGAACAGTCTACGTGTTTGTCCGAATTTTACTTTTTATTGCTATACAAAAGGGGAAAAAAAGGAAAAGAGAAACAGAAAACAAAAAGGAAGTAAAATTACACGTATCTTTGACGACAATAGATGAACCGCGGGTAAAGAACGAAGGTGTGCACATAAGATGCTTTGCGACCGACTATCACATTATGTCGAATAGCTTTCGCGAATCGTTCGTTTGTTTCGCCTACCCTTACTATCCTTACTACCTTTACTACCCTTACTACCCTTACTACCCTTTCTCGTGGGTAATGTACAAGAAGCCTGTGTACGAATATTACCTAAAACTCGTCCATGCCACCCTTTTTTTCCCCTCGGTCGATCGTATTCCGGTTTTTTCCTCCTTTCTCGTTCGAACGAAGAAAGAAGCTGAACTCGCCAGAATCCGGTGGACGAAGATGCAGTAATCGATAAAGTCTAATACGTGAAGGGCAGTGATCGAATAAATGTATTCTCGCTTCGCAGTGTATCCTATCCTCGCTTCGATATCGCGATCGGGGCCCGCGTTTCCTCTTCAACGCGTCCACACTCTGTTTGTACTGCGGAGCGTCGGAGCGTCGACGTCCAAGCGACACCGACAGCTTCGATGTTCGTTGCTGGATATCGATACGCGCGATTCCTCCACTTACGCGTCCTCCGACGACAATGAGATCACACCACGCTTCGCTTAAGCTGCACTCTCTTATTTCGTATAAATTACACCTTGGCTCTTCCTTTGCGCACCGTTGCCGAGCGGTGCCACCAAAGAACCACCAAACAGGCCCTTTGCTCAGAGTCAACGATGCCATCAGTCATCGATCTATCTTATTATACACGTACATGTCTCGTCGTTGATTTATCGTACAAAAAGCTTACAAATTATTATCACATATATACGTGTACGTACGTGCGTGCACGCGTACATAGGTACACGAATATACATACATACATATATATGTATATGTATATGTATATAACTCTATATATGTATATACATATGCGCGCGTGTATACGTGGTTCGTGTGTATGTATGGTGCGTGCGCGTGTATTTATCGCGAACGGGTGATAATCGTCGATTGAAAATGGAACGGAATGGACGACGACGAGAAACGATATAACGCGATAGATACGTCGATAGAAAGAGCAGACGGATTTGAGGCGAGGAGAAATTGGTTTCTTTTCGGGAAAAGAAAAGAGACGGTCGTCTCGAATCGTCTCGGAATCGCGCCACGCGCCACGCGCCACGCAAAATAACATCGGATGCACGATATGGCACTCGATCTCGTCTCGTCCCGTCTCTCTCGATCGCAACGCGTGCTTTTGCGCTCGTACAATGTCACGCGCGATAAGCTTTCTTACCAATTTCCATCACCACCGCCACCACCACCACCACCACCACCATCACCATCACCACCATTCTCGGTACAACGACGATAGTTAAATTCGCTTGGAAAAGCAGATCTACTTGGTGTTAGGCATAATATAAATCAGGCCTGGGTAACCGATTGCTCCCGGGCAAATTTCCTCTTTCGAGCAATCAGTTACCCAGACCTGATATGAATAGTGATGTGTGGGCATTTTTCTTAGGAAAACTTATCGTGCGTACATGCAACGTACGTACATCTGTGTAACATGCAGAGATACTCACACGCATACATACACACAGACACACACACACACACACCTGTGTACGACGGTATATATTTAGTATTTAATATTTATATCTATATTATTTATGCGCGTGTTCGCGTATGTAGTTTTCGCACACCCTCGTCGCGACTTCTCACTCACGTATATCCAATTAATAAAATACTATCTATAAGTTAAATAGTGGAGCGACGTGCCGCGTCTCTTATCTACACGTTTATCCGTACATGTAGCGAATCGCGCGCGCATGTACGTATACTTGTATATACCTGTGTATATCATTCTATAATGTACGTATAAAAAAATAGCCCATAGACTTTATGATAATTCGAATGATTGCCACAACTTGCAAACGCTCTTTTTGCTTCGATCCCCGAACGATACACGGTATCGCCCGGGACACGTCCGTTCGGCGTCAGAAATTTCTTACTTTTCTGGATAAAAATGAACGGAGCAATTGCTAGACGACCGAATTGAATCGCTTCAACGCGAATCAACTTGCTCGGCCGACGCGTTTCTTTACTGTCAATGATAATTATACCTACTCGACGATCTCGCACACACGCATACAATAAAAAGAAAAAAAGAAAAAAAAAAGTAAAATAAATGATTAATCCATCGTTCGGTTCTTTTTCATCCTAATTGTTTCTTTTTTCGGGTCATCGCAAACAAATAAAAAATGTCCATGTTTCGCCATTTCAATCAACGTTCAGTTCGTATTGCCACGCAACATCGAAACAATCGCGCGACAACGAATTCTATCGACCGTACGGCGAATCGTCCGTGAAACAGCCGCGTTTCCGTAACAGGAATTATTTCCTCGCGTATGAAACGAAAACGAAAACGAAAACGAAAACGAAAACGAATGTAGGAAAAAAGAAGAGTTAAGTTTCGTCGGAATAAAAAATAACAAATTAAAGTTACGAATCGGCACGCGCTTAACGCGGTTCACAAATAATTGTCTCTGTCGAACAGGAGCGTGTTTGATTCCTGGGGCAACGTTTCAATTCAAGGGAAATCTCGAAATTGTTTCGTTTCTTTTCGTTCTTCTCGGTGTAGCTGTGCGAGCTACGATGACGAGAAAACGACTAAAACAAAAGGTAATCTCGAATCTTGGAAGTAGTTTTAAGTACACGAGGCGCTACGAAGCGTCGTTTCGTCGTTGCTTCGTCATAGGAAGTGACCGCGAGCGTAACGAAGCCGATGATAGATATCGCGCGCAAAGTAAGCCACTGGCGCGATCAATTCGAACACTGGAACACGATTCGGGTAAAGTTCAACACCAACTCTCGCTTTCGCGTTCCCCGACACCGTCGCTTTCTTCGTCGCTAGGCTCTTCTCCGTACATATCGGCCAGTTTTCGGAATCTCGGACCAAAGTTTGACAGGTAGTTGAACTTTAGATCTCCGTCGTCGGTACCTACGAGTCGAAACGTTATAAAAAAAAGAAGTGAAAAGTAAAAGGAGAAAAGGAGAAAAGGAAGGGAAATTGGTCGATAGACAGTAAGTATACGTACACGAAGCCAGAGACGACAAGGAACCCTCGGAATTGCCTTCGCCCTCGTACGCGTAGTGTCTGACATCGTCGAACGGATTCGTATCAGGATCCTTGTCGCAGCTTTCCTTTTTGCCGTCTAGGAAACCACAAATATCTGGTACTTCATCGGGCGCTTTGAAAAGAAAAAAAAAGGAAAGAAAAAAGAGAGAGAAAAAATAAACAACAAAAGTACACATAGTCGAGTTTGTCGTTCGCAAGCTTTCTCGATTTTCTTACCTCTGGTTTGTAAGCCAACGGGGGCTATTTTGGAATCGATAGGCGGGGCATCGTAAATAGTTCGCAAAACGTTCAGGTCGTAGCCCGTGTCAACCTCGCCGCCTCCTTCGTCCTCGTAGTTGATTATATTTTCCCTGATGTCGTCCATATCCTTGTACAAGTCGTCGGTCTTTCGCCTGTGCACTACCACGGCTAGCAAAAGTATCAAGAGAATCGCTACGCAAACAAGTATCGCAACGAGAAAGTTTGTATCGATTCCGAAGGAAACGGCCTTGGCCATTCCGTGATCGCAGCCAGGATCCGCGTTTCTAGATAATGAGGGCATTCCCAGGTTGTACGTCTGAAATTCGAGAAAATCAAAAGGTAAGTATCTGGTGCTGCTATCGGTCGTGTGTACAAGTTGAAACAAGACAAGAATTTACATTTCCGTTGAAAGTCATATTTCGTATACAACCAACGAAGCCTCTGTCGGTTGGTTTGTGATCCCATCCCAACTGCGAATACAGCTGCGCCAAATTGGTCAGAGTGCCGCCGACTTGCATAGGGCTGTTTACGTTTAAAAATTCGTTCGAACCTTGCGGTGCGGTTAAACTCATGCAAGCCGATATGCCGCAATTGTCCACCTTCATTTCGATCGACTGTAACACATACAACAACAAACAACGAGGAGGAGGAGGAGGAGTTTATAATAGTCGAACGCGAATTAAAGGAACGCGTAAGGAACGCGTAAGGAACCGCGGCGCCTTACGTTTTTCGTCCAATAAACGTCTATCTTGTGACTTTTGCCGTCGGTGAGTTTGATATGCTGCTGATCCAGTTTGACGGTGCCGGTCCCGTAGTCCACGTAAAGCACCGCGTACCCTTGTTGAAGCTCCAAAGCCATAAAGTCCTGAACTCGAATTTTCGGACTGTAGGTCATCGGGCCGAAGTAAAAGACCAAGCCGTTGTCCACGTGGGGCGTTATCTCGAGGCCTAAATCGGCGCAAAAGAAACATGAAAGGGAGATATGAAAGGGCGAACGCGTTACGAAAGGAATAATACACGGGTTAAGTTGTTAAGAATTAGAGAGTAGAAGAGAGAGTGACAAACCCAAATGAGAATCGTCGCAAGCTTGACCCGGCGGTGGCATCACGGCCCAGCCGTCGCCGTGAAAGCCGATACCGAGAAGCTCGCACCTGGGTCCTTCGAGGCCTGGCGGACACTCGCAACGCTCGGCCAAAGGCGTGCCTCCGTTCAGGCAAACCAACGGCTCGGCTACGTGGCAAGTGCACAACGGATCCACGATCGCTCGCACGCCTACGAACGAGCTGGTGTTCGTGTAGACCGCGGCCGGTTCCGGGCTGACGTTCAAGTAGCTGCGACACGAGTTGTTGCAATGCAGCTTCTCGAACAAACACTCGTCGATGTTCACCAGCAACACGTCGGTCTTTAGTTCTCGTTCGATCTCTTTGGTGTGTTGCGCCAGTATCGTGTTCAGCTTTTCGGGTGCGTAATAGGGGCTGCCGTGAGCCGAAAATCGAACGTCCAGCAGATTCTTGTCGTTGTGATGCGGGGAGTGAAGCACCGTGAACACGTCCACGTTCTCCACCGACGTGTTTAGCATGTTCGCTATCCGTTCTTGAAATATCTCCTTCTTGCTGACGCCGGATTCGTCGGGTGCGACAAATTCCTCGGCGTTCATTCCGTAGAAGCGCACCGAGCCCGACCTCGACACCGCCTCCTCGGGCAGTTCTCTCACGGTAACGTTCACATAAGCGTTCACTTGATGTCGCGGAATGTGCAGACTGTGCTCGGTCACCAGAAACTTCAGAACAAACGTGTCGTTCGATATACCCGACAATAGGGTGATCATACCGGTGTCGTGGTTCAAGGTAAAACCATCGTGCGACGAGGCCCAATCGAAGTGTTTGTCCGGCAAGTCCCAGTCGTCCGTGTCGTTCACGTACACTCGACCGATTTCCATAGTGGGCGCGTTGCCCTTATAGTTGTACACGAATATAGAGCTGGAACCTTCCGACATCGGATTATCGTTCTCGTCGCCGATGATCACGGTCAACGTGGACGTCCCCGTCATCGGCGGTTGACCGCTGTCCGTGATCGCTATAGGGATATCGTAACTCTTTCGTTCCTCGCGATCGAACTGTACCCGCGCGTACAGATCGGCGTCGCGAATCGCAAACTTGTCGCGAATCTCTTTGTCGGCGGTATTCTCGTCGATCTGAAAATGAAACGGAGGCCCGTTCTCGTCCGAATCCCAGTCTCGAGCCTTCAGCTCGGTGATCTTCCCCGGTAGCTTGTTCTCGCCCCAGACCACCGGATGCGGCATATCGAGGAACGGCGCGTTATCGTTTATGTCGATTAACGTGATGTTCACCATCACCAATTCTCGCAAGGCGGTCGGAGAGCCGTCTTCGTCTCGCGCCATCACGATCACCTGAAACACGACACACCGCGTCGCCACACCGACAATTAAGTACTTGCTTAATTTTCCCCACCTTTCTTCTCTTCGTTCCGCCGAAAGAGATACACTCACCGTCCACATAGAATAGCCGTACGGTGAATCTCGATCCAGAGGTTTCTTCAATGTCATGCAGCCGGTCTTGTCGATACCGATCAAAGGTTGTTGATCCTCCTTTACGATGAAATACGCGATATGCTGATCGGCGTTTCGATCCTTTATATCAGGATCGTAAGCGACCACGGTGGTGATACATCCTGCAAAGTATCGAGTCGGTGGTTTAACCGCAAGCTCCGATCGGCTCGAAGAGAAGTATTAACAGAAAGTAATAACTTCTGTACCGTGATAGATACAGTGTGTTGTATGTAGGTATATCTTACCTTCGACCAGCTTCTCTTCCTCGATCGTAGGATTCTTGTTAAAATCCTCGAAGACCGGTGGATTGTCGTTCACGTTCTCGATGAAGATCTTGACTTGAGCGGTGTCGTTGAACACGCCATCGTACGCTCTCACGGTCAAATTGTATTCCGTAATCTTCTCGTAATCGAGAGGATTCTTCACGCGAATTTTCCCCGTGGTATTTTCGATGTAAAAGCTGTCGTCCGTGTTACCGTATATGATACTGTAGGTAACCGGACTGGCGGTGTCCGAGTCGACTGCCTTCACCTCCGTCACCGGAGCGTTGATATTAGCGTTTTCGAGAATCGAGTTGGCCGTGTAAACAGCTTGGGTAAAATGAGGCGCGTTGTCGTTTTTGTCCGCGATCTCGATGCGAAACACCTGCTGACCCTTGTTGTGCTCGCCGGTCTTGAACAGGGCGCTAGGAGAATTGTCCACGGCGATCACTTTCACGTTATACGTGTCCTCCACTTCTCTATCGAACGTAGTCAGGGTGGTGATGTTGCCGGTGTGCTTGTCGATGGCGAACAAGTCGCGAAAATTGTCCAGCTCGTAGGTAACCTTGCGTAACAACGTGCTAAGATTAGAGAGCAGGAGGAGGATGACAGAGGAGAGAGGTATACGCGTATACCTGATTATGTTCCGGAGTTCCGTCGGCGTCGATCGCGCGCACCTGCATCACAGGCACGCCCGCTGGCTCGTTTTCGAGTACGCTGCCCTTCTTCAATTCACGAAACACTGGAATATTATCGTTCACGTCCAATACCTCGATCTCGACCACCGTCTCGTTAGCCAGTTGATACTTGTTTTGTACTCGCACGATCAACGTGTACACGGTGTTGCTCTCGTAGTCGAGATGTCGCGCGAGCTTGATGTCGGCAACGTCCTTCGTCGATTCCAATCTACATTGGAAAAAGAATACGACGAATGTTAAGAAACCGTACGGGCAAACTCTCTCTCTCTCTTTTTCGATACCTGAAAGTGTTTCCTTTGTTGGTTTGTTCGGTCCTTCCGGGTACGAGCTCGAAGATAACGCCGCTGTTGTCTCCGCTGTTCGAAACGGCGCTCAGTCGTACGATGCTGGCGTCAAAGTCGCTAAAGTTTTCCTGCAGTCGAATCGGTTTCGACGGTCTCGGCAAGAAAGCTGGAGCTTTCTTGTGAGACTCGACCACTCGAATGTCCAGATCGATCACGCTCGATTTTGGATTCTCGCCTTGATCCTCGGCGGTTGCGGTCATACTGAACTTGTAGTCTGGATTTCTCTGCAAACGATCGATCGTTGAACGAACTGTACGTACTGTGTGTGTGTGTGTGTGTGTGTGTGTGTGTAGCAAAACACCGTGTCCGAGACGAATTATACTCACGTCGATGGTTTTATTGAGGAATATCACGCCAGTGTTGCGATCTATACGAAAGTACACGCTATCTTCCGCCCTCTTTGGCGACAGGCTGTAATAGACGACCGAATTGTTGCCGTCGTCGATGTCCGTGGCGGATACTCTCATCACTTCGCTTTGCAAAGGTAAATCTTGCGGCACCGACTCGGTATATGCCTACGCAACCAACACCGCGCGGCAACCGGAAAACAAACAAAATTTGCTTTCGGTTTACTTTCGGTTTACCTTCTTTCCCTTATTCCTACACGTGCATGCGTCAAGATGTAAACGCAACGAAACAAGCAGCGACCCACGAACGGCAAGATCGTGCGCGCCTCCAAGTCCTACTCTTCCAATTCTTTTTCCTTACAAAACGAACGAGCGATTTTGCTTAGCACGAGCTTGCCGTTCGATTTTACGCAAGCGATCGATATATATATACATATGTGTGTGTGTGTGCATTCATCATTCGCATTCCCATTCGTGTTTGCATTCGTTTTGGCATTCCCACACACGACAAACACTGAAATAACGTTTACACCGCAAAGATTCGAGAGACCAACCTTCCATACGTATCCACGAAAGACCTGGGTTTAGAAGAGAGAAAAAAAAAGAAAGAAATCGAAGCAGAAGATGGTTAGTGTGGCAACAGTGGTACGATAAAAACATAGGAGTACGCGTTAATCGATGAACGACGATGCAAAATGTGTTCGTTAGGGGAAATTCGATTGGTCCGCGAGAACGTGTGTGCAAAACGCGTTCAAGTTGAAAAGGAATTTCAAGTCCGTGTATACAATGGGGGATTCTAGGCTCGCAACGCATGCATCCTACCAAGGTGATCGAGACGATTCGCAGGATCGAATCTCGAAGAGACCACGTGCCTCGGAACTTGAGCTTTATTCGAGTAAGGAAATTGTCGAAACGTTTCGAGGCTCGTGGCACGTCGGTACGTGGGATTCGCGGTACACGAAGAACCATGGACGAATCGATTGACCCATAGAACGTACGATTCGGGTTCGTTGTGCGATAGCACGTACCACTTTGTCGAAGACGGGCGAATTGTCGTTAACGTCCTCGATGGTCACTTTAAAGGTACACACGTCGTCGAGTTGAGGTCTTCCGTTGTCGGTCGCGAGCACGGTCAGGTAAGCTTCCTTCTCTCGGGCCGGTTCGTCCCTGTCCAACATCTGCGTCGTCCTGATCAAGCCGGTCCTGTTGTTGATCTCGAATTTCAGCTTCTCACCCGGAGCGGTCACGAAGCTGTACGTAATCGTACCTGCGAACGGGAAAATGCCGTCTCGTTTTCTTCCCCGAAACGTATACTATGCTCCCTCTCGAATAAACGAAACCTTACCTCCATCGTCCGGAAGGTCTCTATCCTCGGCGTGCACCTGGATCACGACCGTGCCTGCTGGTTCCTCCTCCTTCACCACTGGCGCGTAATTCGGACAATTGGAAAACACCGGCTTGTGGTTGTGATTCTCGCCCTGCAGCACCTGCGAACCCACACGAATCTCCTCTAACTCACGTTCCATTTAAACGCGCGAACACCGCGCGAACTCTCCGACCAAAGTAGTCGAGATCAAATGTAACTGTAAATGAAGGAGAAACGAACAAGCACTTACAGTTAAATCTTCGTCGTTTGTGAACTGCGATCTCGCGTCCAGGTGTCTGGAATGCCTCAATCTCGTTGCATCGACTGAAACGAAAAGTAAACAACGGGCTCGTTAGAAATTCGCTTTTTCTCGCGTACAAAAGACGAGCAGGCAGGGATTCTCGAGGATCAGGAGCGAAGCAGGCGGCTTTTTTCTTGTTTCTTTCTTTCTTTTTTTTTATTTTTTTTTTTTTTTCCACCGACAAATACTCGCGACGCGCGAACGTTTCTTCTCTGTTCATCTGGTACGAGAGGGTGGGTAGGTTGGCGCCGTAACACGGCCCCGTGAAAGCTTTCAATTTTACGGCAACGAGACGACGTGATGCGACGATCGAGCGCGACGACCAATAGCTGTCGAGAGACCGGTAAATAATTGAGAAGGAGCGACGCGAAAATGACATCGCCTCTCGCCTATTTTCGAAATTGGCTAATAATTATTTCAAATCTCGACGCGTTCGCTCGTTTCATAGAATTGTTTTCGAAACGATCGGGTGTCGCGAAACAAATTCCAACGCACAGATTCGAGGCCGATAATTCCTTTATCATCGAGCAGTTTTCTCCGTGGACTTTCCCGGACGATTATCGACGATTCGCGCTGTATCGTGCGCGCAATGCATCATGTAAAAAGTGCAAAGTAAACTTCCATTAACGAAATTCCGAGTTAATACGAAATTATGAATTATGAAGCGAATCCAACACGAGAGCGTAATTGGTAATTAACGTATCGATCCGGAGGAGCCGAGAAAAAGAGAGGGAAAAAAAGAAAAAAGAGAAAAAAAGAGAAAAAGAGAGAGAAAGAGAAAAAAGAAAGAAAAAGTGGTAAATCCGATGCGGTTCGAAAACGCATAGTTTTGATGCGGGTATAAACGGTGTAAGAGGGTGTAGACACGCGAGTTAACCCAGTTTCGTCGGTGCTCGGGCTCGTCCGCAACGCGAGGCTTCGCGAATCGGATAAAGATTCGAGCTCGCTTCTGTGCGATGAATTTGACGCGTTACACGCGCATACGCGCATACGCGCGTACGCGCTTACGCGAGAGCGCAGAAAATCGAGGCGGCCGATTGCCAGGCGGAAAATTTCATTTTGCTGGAAACGAGAAGCGATTAGAACGTTTAAGAAGGACGACGTTCCGTTGCGTCAAGACCGTTTTCGGTTCGCCATCGTTTACACCGTTTTGACAGGCTGATCTTGCGCGATAATGCGCTTAACTAGATTACCAGTGAGTTGCCGTTCCGCTTCGGTCGTGCTCGAGGGTGTACGCGCTCGAAGCTGGTCTTCCCGAGAGCACCACGAGCCGAAGGACGTCCGGTGCAATGTTTGGCTCGCGAGCTCGCTAACTCGGTATTTCGGTAAAATATCACTTCGGACGGAGATACGATAGAGAGTAACGACAGAGAGTAAGGAATATCGAGTTTTTTCGATTACGATTTGCTAGAGTTTGGCCGTTCGTGACTGTACCTTTGAACGATAACGATTGTTCGGCTGGTTGGCCACAGGACGTTTGAACGGCTCGTAAAAAGTGGCGAAACACGATGGCAGTTATCGCGTGTTCGTTCGCCGTTATCGGTCAAGCTACCCTCGAGACCGCTCGATACATGCCCGATACATACCCGATACGTGTTCTCCGCGGCAACTTTTCTTCGACACACAGTTTCGTGTTGAAATTTCCCGTGGATCGAGCAGAGGACCGTAACCGCGCGTGATCCGGATGCTTCGCTGAAATTTTCTTCGCTCGTGCTCAGCGTTCAACTTCGAACTCGGCCAAGGATAATACACCGGTACTAGTTTTGCCCCGCGATGGCATTAACCCGCGAGAGACTCGTTCCGTTCATTTTTCTATTCTCCGAAGAATCGAATAAATAGGAAAGCAGAGATAAACCCCAAAGTGTAAAGTGTAAAGTCTAAAGGTTTCGCTGGCAGCGGTGCCGTCGTCTCTTTAATCCCTCGACTCTCTTTGGTCGACGAACGACGACAAGCCCTCTTGTCTTTCACCCTCTCTCGTTCGTTCAAACTCGACTCCGGCTCTCGTTACACCGTTTCTACCGTTCCTACCGTTCCTACCGTTGATTGCCAAAGAAACCAATGACGTCAAAGAGACCTCGAGTTGTTTCTTCCTATTATTATCTAGAAAGGTTTCGTCCAATCCTCTCCTCCTCCTCTTTCCTTCCCTTTTCATTTCGTTCCTCGAGAGATCGGAACGATCGATCACCGATTTTTTATTCTAACGGTACACTTCTGTTCAGACTAGCCGAGTGGAGCACCCGAGAGCGAAAGTGTACTTGCTCCGCCTCGCCTCGGTAGCGTTCCGCTTCGAAACGAGAAAAGTATTCTCGACAACGTACATAAATATTGTGTCGTATAAAACAAAGCGATTCGAAAGAAAATCTCGACCAGGCGGGCAACGTTGAAATTTTCTCGTCGACCAAAACACATCGACGATACAAGAGTGGGCGCGATGTTAAAAGCGTTCGATCGAATGAAGAAAAGGGGCGAGGGCAGGATCGATAAAAACGGTTACTTCGTGGCTGCTTCTAAATTTGTTCTGGTGAATTCAAGAAAAAAAAAAAAAAAAAAAAAAAAAAACGAACCACCTGTTGCTGAATGAGAAATCGATGACCAACGGCGCGAACGAAAATTTCGATGTACTCGTTGTGACGTTTCAACGAGCGAGTACATATTCGGTCGATCGGCGCCTGTAATATCCGTCGCGATTTCCATACCGCGACGCTGCTAATTATCTGCCCTCTCTGATAGCGCCGCGTCAAATCGCGTCGAATCGCGTCGAATCGCATCAAATCGTAGCAACGAACACAGGGGACAGCTTTCTATCAAACGATATCGAGCGCGTTCAAAGGCAATTGCATTAAAGTGCCCCCATTGTCGCGACGGTCAGTTTTAGGCGAACGTCGATAACGCGCCCGATCGTTTTGGGAATAGCTACCTACCGACTTCCTGTATCGTTCATTGGAAGAATACGAACCGAGACGAGTCGAGTCGAGTCGAGTCATCGATCCATCTTTCTTTCTTTTTTTCTTTCTGTTACTTTATGTACTCGTCCTAGGCGAATAAAATGAGAAACGGTGAAAGCATGGCAACTTTAATTCTCCAAAATTCGAGGCTTCGTCTTTGATGTTTTACTGTTCTTCCGTTTGCTTCTGTAGCCGTGCACGTCCGCCTTTGCGTTTTTCCGTCTGATTCTTCTTCTTCTTCTTCTTCTTCTTCTTCTTCTGGTTCTTATGTTTCCGTTACGAACGCGATTCACCACGCTACCGTGGATGGAAAGATCGCATGAAAATAGATTCGTCCGAGAAAGTATAGGACTGGATTCGCGGCAAGAATACGTTAAGGGAGGAGGAAAGGCGGAAAAGCAGAAAGGCGGCAACATAGCCCGAATCGATTGATACTCGTAACACGTTTTAGCAGCGTTCGCTCGTCGCCACGGATCACTCTGCGGTGTCGAGGTAAAACCGGAGGAACAGGGGGAACGGGGTAAATGCAATTTCTATTATCGAAATCGAGAGCTAAGAGGAAACGTGACTTTGTCTCGGTTTCCTTCGGCCGTACCTATACGCTCCAACGATACACGCTACGGTAATGTATATGTTGCTGTGCAATCGCCTGCAGCTGCATATGTATAAATTAAACCGTGAAACTAGGACGATTCCTTCTTTTGTCGAACGTTTTATTTTTTCCCTCGACGAAAATGTGACACAATCACATTATCAACCCTTTGGCAAAGTCTGCGTGTACCATTATTCCTGTGTTTCGTTCGCTCGCTCGCTCGCTGTTAGACTAGAAAACGAACGCTTCGATTTATCGATGTAAAGTTGTGGTCGATCGATTAACTCGACTATTCGGCTTGTTTCGATATCGTGAACCGGGGAGATACGAGCTGTCCTAGTTACACGACTCGCGCTTTCCCGTGTATTCGCTTTAAGTAGGAGGAAGCGACGCGGCGGAAGCGGGAAACACGACGCGACGCCACGAGGTATTACCGAAAACCCGAAGGAAGTCTGAAAGTTTGGGAACAACGATGTTTCGTTGCAAATATTCAGTGAAAATATTCGCGAGGAACGTGGAAGTGGAAAAACGTAAAAACTGATCGATCTAAAAAAGGAAGTCGATCGTCCGAGCGTCCCTTCGCGTTTAAGCTTTGCGACGATTATCGAATATCGAATCGGATTTGGGATCGTAAAAAGCCGAAACGTTTTCGTTTTCGTTACAAGCGTATGTGCACGCGTTTCAAGGCGCCTAATTCTAGCCGAGTTCGTTTCTGGTATTACATCCGGCCGGGGCCGTTCGAGCCGAACCCTGTCGTTAAAAGGCAGACCAGAAACGCTCTCCCAATCCCTCCGTATCTTTCCGGCGGGGGTAATTTTTTCATTCCCGGACACGTGTCTCTAATTCCTTACCGTTTCGCCCCGTTCCATCGTTAAAGCCGTGCCTACCCTTCTCCAAGCGTTCGCCAAGCGTTAGCAAAGGGTGCGGAACAAGCGTTGTTCCCTCCCACGCGATCCTTCTTCCAGCAAACCCCGAACCAGCAAGTCACGAAACGGGACGAAGCGAAAGTCGCTCTCGAACCCGTCCTCTTCCCGTCTTCCTCTAAAATAGCTGTGGGGTTCCAGCGTTCGGAGACGCGCGACATTTTCAAACGTTCAGAAGAATCCGCAAAGTCGAGCGACAGATCAATGTCCCTATTTCTTCGATCCTACCCAGTTTGCGGACAACGAACTTTCCGTTCGGATTTACCAGCAAGGATTACGACATGGATTTAGCTTAGGTTAAGTAGCTTAACTTCTTTATCCGTTAGTGGTACTCAGCCACGAAACTCGGAAGAGACGCACGTACGTCCCTGCCTGGTAATATTGGATTTGCCGAGTATAGTCGTCGAACGCGTCGTTCGATCCTCTCCAACCGCCGACTATTTACACCTAATCCATCGAACTCGAGGCTAGCCACCGTTCACCACCTTTCGCCATCTTTCGCCATTTTCTCCCCGCGAACAAACGAGATCGTTTACTCGAAGTCGCCGTGTTTCCAGATCATCCGAGAGATTCCTAATCGAGCTTAATTCCGCGTTTCGTTGGGAAAAGGCGCGCGCGCGTGCCGTGAAGGAGAGCGAATCGAAAGGGGGCAAAGAAATTCCGCGTGAAACGAGAAACGAGAAACGAGAAACGAGAAACGAGAAACGCGTAAGCGTAAACGAGACGAAGGTTAAAAGGTTGGCACGCGGTCCCAACCGCGTCTGTTCTGCTCGTTATCGAGCTAGACGCGTTCGTTGGCGGAAATTGTTTGGCTCGTGGGGTCGTCGAGGCGCGATAAACCGCGGGAATTGCGGTTAATCCGCAAAGTCGACTCGAAGAGCGCCTAAACGCGACGCTATCGTTTGTCCAGAGGGTGGCAGCGACTGGACGACTTTGGCGTCGAGGAGCAAGGTAATCGGTCGGGAATGCGAAAAAACAGCGGGGTAGGCGAAACGACAGCTTAATCCTTGTCGCGGCGGGAAAAGAGAAGGTAAATGGCTCGCAACAAAGGTTTAATAACGCGGTCATAGGACATTCCTTTTGTATTTTGCCGAGTTGGCAACGTTTTCATCAAGCTTTTACAGTCGGTCGTTGCATATTGCATTACTTTTGTCATTCTCGTTTGGAAACCGGAGAAAAGAGAGATGCGGTGTTTCCTCGCGACGGAAAACCAACTTCCGCGAAAAGGGCGGAAGCTTTAGTTTGCGAGATTAAACCGTTGACGACGCGAGTATCGAACGATCGCGCGTTTTATGCTCGGCGCTCGACGTTCGTTGCCATGACCGGTGAAGAATTTTAATCTTCGGTGGAAAACGGGAACAAACGCGGCGACGTCGCTCGCTGCTTTGGCGGAGAAATTGTTTTGGAAAAACGTATCGCGTTTGTCGAGAAAGCGCTCGACGAGAGGTAAAGCGGAAAAATAAACTCGTCGATCAACACGGTCTCGACGTAATCGGATTAACGAACCGTTCTCCAAAGGGACCTCCTGCCGTCCACCCGAATCGACTTTCAGTCAAAACAGCTACGTACGTAGGATATACCTAGTGTTAGGCTAAGGATACCCGTCGTACAAATTTCAAGAGATAGCGAAAAGGTTTGTATCGGTGAGGTTTGCACGAGTTAACCAACGGCGGCGGACGCGGTGGCAGTGGTGGCTATGGTGGTCAAGGGATGGTGGCTATGGTGGTCAAGGGACAAAAGGCGAGCGAATGACAGGACCGAGAGTTGGCGAATAATTATAGAGAGCGAGGAAACACGGTTCCCTATAGTTTTGCAAGGCGAGGGGGCCTTACGGTGGCGGGTTCGTTAGGTCGGGCAACGCAGGTAGCCAGTTTGGCTGCCGGTTGGCCGCAAAGTCTTTTTCCGATGGAACGGGAAACGTTCGACGGGATTCGTTGGCTCGTTGGCTCGTTGGCTCGTTGGCTCGTTGGCTCGTTGGCTCAGGAACGAGAGTCTCGGTAACGAGTAACCCGCGGAGATGTTTCCACGAATCGCGTCGACTTTCATCGAAAACACACGCGTCTCCTCTCCCGGGGGAACGTTCGCACTCCCTCTTTCATCCATCTCCGTTTACAAACGCTCAACGAGTACGAGTACGTAGCCGTGCGCGAGTTCCTCGCGGCTCCCTTTTGCCTCGTTACCCATTGTCTTTTATCATCCGTCACTTTTCCCGTCCTTTCCACTTTTAATTTTCCCACTCGACAACAGATAATCGGGTTAGCTTCGCGGCGAAACAAACGAATTCGTGCTCGTTTCAAACTTTCCTTCGAATCGACGCGTACTTAGTTGAGACGTCGTTCCGAACGAAACTATATCGGCAAAATTACGCGGGGAAGGGGGAGAAAAAAAAACACAAGTGGCGCTTATCGGTGGCTTATCATCACTAGCCATTATTAGCCGATCGTTGGCCGTGGGAACGCCTTTAATTTCACAGCATCCCCATTACGCATCGATCCGCGACAAACTTGGAACTGGCCGAGTTTCGTTCGAGCCGTTCGTAATCCGATATTCGCGAAAGAAATTTCCCCCGTCTCGCGGAAAACCGAGCCGCACGATCGAAAGAAAGAGAAAGAAAGGGAAAGAAAGGGAAAGAAAGGGAAAGAAAGGGAAAGAATAGGTAGGTATGGTAATCAAGAGAGAGGAACAGGACGGGGCGCGCGACGCGGCGTATAAATTGCGTTTTTAGCGTAATTGGGCTCGAATGTACACGGTTGACCAGCCGTGCACGTAACGAGCTATCAAGAGCGTACGTTTGCCAGTTACGTGCGATCGTGCGCGTGTTTTCGAAATTCGCCAACTACGCAATTTTCTGGCCCGATTTGCGATAATTTATGCCCGAGTCGTGACATTCCGCTCGCGACCCGTTGCTTTTGTAAAAGTAAAAAATCAACGATCGAGACGAGGATTCGTTAACGTTGTCGAGGGAAGGCGGGAAAACTGTGCAAACTATGAAGGATGAACGCGAACGCGTATCGTTAAAATGGCGTCGCGAGGAAGTTGGTGCCAGGGAAGATTAAATTTTACCGCAGCGGGACACATTGGCTGGCAAACTTTGGCACCGGAGCTCGTTTTAATTCGCTAATCGAGCCTCCGCTCCGCTTCGCACCGCTTCGCACCGCTTCGCACCGCGTCAGCCGGCGTTGCGAGGCTTTGCTTATCGATTCGCCGAATTGAAATCTCGCTGCAAATCCGTTCGTAACGAAGAAGGGAAGGGAAGGGCGGGTACGGAGCCCCTGCTCGTCGTCTCGAACGAAATAATGGTATAATTCGATAAGCGCGCTCGCAAAGGGCACCCTAATGGTTTTTCGTTCGAGCCGGTGAAAGTCGTGCGAATCGTTTGCACGTATCGAGAGAAGGGTGGCAACGGAAGCTCGGAATTTCATTTCGCCGAGAGGGGCTGAAAACTCGCGAAGGGCTGATAAATAGGATAGTCGACCGAGGTGTGGAACAACGAGAACGCGCAAACAGATTTTACGCGCCGATTTCAAGAGACAAAATCGAAGCCAGACCGGGATCGCCTCGTAGAAGCGAGAAATTTATTCGTCAGATTCGCGATTCGTGACAAACCGAATCTCTGCTTCCCGTTTTCGAAACAGCCTGTACGATAGAACGTTTGCGCGAGCTCTGTGTACGCGGAACCCGCATGCCGTACTGTCCACGGGTTTTAACCGTGCTTTACGCTTATACGCGACTATTGTCAACGTTTAATCGCAAAAGCGTACCCGCGCCTGCCTTGAATCGTAAACTTTGTCATTTCGTTGGCGAATAATTGGCCCGCTACAAATAACGCTGCTGCTCCCTTCGGAGACGCGTCAGGAAGATACGACGACGCATCGACGACAGGGTTGTTCCTCTGAACTACAGGGTCCAAGTTCGCATAAAAGAGGGCGAAAGTTTACGCGATCGGAAAGAAGGAACGATGAAAGGAACCGATAGCGAGAGAGTCGCCGGACTCGCAGTTTTCCTGCCCTATCACTCGATCTCGAGCGAATTAGATGACATCGTTTGATCGCGGCAAACGAAATCGACGCGAACCGTACAAGCCGCAAATACAAGTTGTATAACACGAGTACAAAGTTTCTCGCGCGATCTATCCGTGTCGAAGAAAATGTTTATGAACGACGCGAGTCTGTTTAAGCGGAAAAGCTCGCGTTTCGTTTTCACGGTTATATTTAACGTTGAAATTGAAAACTCGGACATCCGCTTCGAACCAGAAAACTATTCTTCGAAAGCGAAAGAAGTTTAAACGTTCGCGTCTATCGGGAAACGTTCTCCCGTTGCTTTAACGTTTAACGCGAATTAGAGTTCAGTTGAACGATCGTTTCGACAGGGACGCGTGCCGCGGCCGATCGATCGATCTTTCGTGTTTTCCACTCGACGATATTACCGATGCTATCTATCGACGAAAAAACACGTCGATCAATCGATCGGTTCACCGACAACCAGAGAGAGAGAGAGAGAGGAAAGAGAAGGGAAGGTAGAATTTCGCGTAGGTTTGTTCGTGACGAGGAACGATCAGGAAAACAAATTGTTTCGCGTCGATCGAGTTTGTTAGCGCGCAGATTAAGTCCGAAACGCGATGGTAAGCGCCTACCATATCGCCGCTACAAAACAGAAATTCCATTTCCATTTTGTCGCACCGCAAACACCGCTCGGAATATCGCGATCCCGTAAACCGACCACGCGCGCCTACCCGCGACAACATTGTCCTCGTAATTCAAAGAGATGCCAAACGATAAACGTCCTTTTTCCGCCCCAACAATCCTGCTAGCGTACCTTTGCAACGTGTGCTGCGTGCCTTTGCACCCCAGAATATGAATCGTGTCTCGTTCTGATCGTTTGTCTTCGTCGCAATCGACGCGTTTGTCCCCAATCACGCTCCTCTTCAACAACAACTTCAACAACTTCCCCTAGCAAAAATCCTCTCCTACTCGAAATAACTAATAAACTCGTCTCGCGTTTAATTCAACCGAAATCTAACCCAGATTGAACGCGAGTAATATCCTTTGGCCTACATCGTCCTCGTTTTCTCCGGGGAAGGCTAGCGTGTTGGCCACTGTGTATACACGCGGCAACCAGGGCTAGGAAAATCGTCCACGCGAATTTCCTGCGTTACCGCACGAGTTTTCAAAGCACGCGGACGCCGTGCGCCATGCAAATGCGATCAATTTGCGAATCAAGGCAGCTCGGTGATTCGTGAACGACCACCACCCTACGTCTCCCTCTGCAAGAAATCTGGCTCGATGCCCGTCGAAGGCAGTCCTAATCTGCGCTTCCTCTTCGAAAAACCAGTTTACCAGTCGAAAGTAAAGGAAGGAAGGAAGGAAGGAAGGAAGGAAGGAAGGAAGGAAGGAAGGAAGGAAGGAAGGAAAGATAACCACGGTGTGATTTGATATTGTAGAGCATACTGAAACAGGCTGTAACATCCCACGGGATCTCGATTCGCTTTGCCAGAAGGGGAAGAACCCCCGATGTTTCCCGTGGGTCGTTCGCTATCCAAATACTAGTCGATTTCTCCCCGAAATATATGCGCCATACTTGTGCCTGCTCTCGGCGTCGCTTCGTCAACGGTCACGCGTCATCCCCCGTCTCCCATACACCGATAAACTGAACTCCTGCTATGTTTTCCCTCGCGAGCACACCATTCGAGAGACGATCGCGCGAGTTTCCTGCCACGCTACCGCGTGATTTCGAGAAAGGGACGGTTGCGGACGATAAGTTTTCCCAGCGTGAATCGATAGCCGAGAAGCGTCGCACGCGACCAAGCCAAAGGTCGATCCGTCGATCCGATTGGAAAACAATGAAAAAGAATTTCAATCGCGCAAAGTAGAAAGTTTCGGTGGGACGGTTGCCACGCCTCGTTCATCTCGCCGCTTGTCTTCTAGCTTTTCCTTTTTCCCCGGTTTCTCATTTACGAGTGAAAATTTGCCATTTCGATGGGGGAAATATCGGAAGGTTGGCAAGGTTCTCGGACGGAATGCCGTCCAATAGAGCGGTTCTAAACGCGATTCGTTCATTGTCAAAGACGTTCCCTGTGGAGGGTAAAAGGCTTGCGTCCGACGATCGATCGCTTTAACTGGGTCGTTTTCCCGGTCAGCGGTCGAGTCTTTGCACCGGCGAGCACGAATTTGCAAGACGGACAAAGGGAAAGCAAGTACGCGTAGCAAGCAACCAGCAGCAGTCGAAGAAAAGAGGTAGATATCGAATCGATCGAAAAGGCTAGGAAGCTGGTGGGCATGCAATTTCTGTTTGTCCGTAAGCAAAGGTCTGGCAGGGTAGCAGCACGCATGCATAGGTAATACCGTGGAAGCGTTGCAGCATCGAGAAGCTAGCGGCTCGCGTTCTAATGCAGATAGTCGCGCTGTGTACGCGGTCGCGAGGGAGAAACGGCCGCGTTACCGCTGGCTGATGCTGCTCGAGGCCGAGTTGGTACACGCGGGGGATTCTACCCTCGGGGAATATATCGCGCGAACTGCTGGTATGGCTGGTATACCGATCGCGCCATTGATCGAAACCCGACACGTCCTCGTTACGTCAATTATTATCGAGCATACGAATTGCTGGACGCTTCTCGCTGCGAGCCCCGCTTTCCAGGCTAATTTCCCGTTGGAGTACGTTCCGTGCAACCTTGTCCCTCCACCCCTTCCGTACCTTTCTCCTGCATTCGCGCGCAATTTCGTAGCCGTATCGCGGTCGACGTTTATTCGCGGTTAAGAAACTTTTCGACTGGAATAAACGCGTTCGCGCATCGCATGCGAACGGCCAGTTTTTGCTCTGCTAGTTTAACCACCGCGGATAAACGCGTATCGTCGGACGGGACAGGGCGGGCGATCCTGCTTTTTCCTCTTCGTCCACTTCTCGTATCCATTTCTACGCGTACGCGATATTTCCCGAACGACTCGTAATATCCAGAATCGTAAAGTCGCTTAGTCGTCGCGAAGTTTCTTTCTTATGCCGCTCTGTCGCTCGAGCATACAACTTTAACGACCAAATTAACCTATTGAATAGAGAACTATCGAAAGTCGAACGACACAGAAGCAATCGAACCGGAACGGCTCCGACGATGCATCCCTTAACCGAATAAACGGCACATACTCGACAGCGCACTGCCCTCATGTTTTCCGCGGGAATCGAATCACCGACAAGTTTTTCAAACTGCGAGCGAATCGAAAAACGCGGACTCGTTGGGTCGAAACGGTTCGGATCGACGACGACGACGACAACGAACGTCCTCGTTACCTCGTCGATCGATCACAACGAACGACACGAAACGAAACGAAACGAAGCGAAATGAAACGAAACGCACAGAGTTCGCGGCCTCGGTCAAACTTACGCGCGAACAGCGTATTTAAATGGGTCCCCCGGTGGATCCGAATTTTCTTCTACTCGAAACTCGAACCCAATAACGAGTTTATCCGCGTAAAATTTCATCGGATCGCGCGACAATAATGATACCGATAACCGATCTCTAGCTCGCAATAAAACGGCAAAAGAACCCAGCCGTGCGACCAAAGATACGCTTCGTAAACGTAAAAAGAAGAAAGGGAGGAACATAAAGAAGCGTCGCTGAAAATTACTATCTCGCGATTCTATCGAGCGACGAGCAGAGAACTTTATACGACCACGTTATGTCGCCGATACATGTATATCGTGTACACCGAGTGCGCCGAATGCGCCGAGTGCGCCGAGTGCACCGAGTGCACCGAGTGCACCGAGTGCACCGAGTACACCGCGGTGTCTATGAACGAACGGTCGAGTTTCGCCGTGGAAACTGTGCCGAGCGAATCACGCGATATCGAAGCGTGTACAAGTTTCCTTGGCTCGAGCCGTAATTCTCTTCGAGCCGAGCTCATTGTCAAATGTACGCGATTCGTCACGGGATGATTTCGATGGTATGAGATAACGTTGGATCGGAAGGTATCGAAAAAAAAAATTGGCTGAGTCGCTGTAACGGGAAACATGAAATTTTCATCACCGCAAGCGCGACGTTGCACGATAATTCATGCCTCGCAATGTCAATCGAGCCGCGTCCAGGTGAGCACGCGAACACGCGTCCACTACCACAAAATTAGAACTAATTTTCGATTTAACTGCGACTCGATAAATAGACTATGAATATTCACGAATCGGTTGGATGATCGAATCGAAACCGCGACGCTCGCTACGCGATCAACCCATTCGTTCGCCGCTTTGTTACAAACTTTTCGATTCCTCGATTCTTATCGTTGCGAGAGGATCTTGCCGGAAACGGTAAAGCGTCGCCGCGTTACGTTGTATTCGACGAACAAGTAAACGAGAGAAAGGAAATGAAAGGAAAGGAAAGGAAAGGAAAGAAAGAAGAAAAGACAAGAGGGGAGGAGGATTTATTTTTAGCAGGCGCCACCGCGAGGTAAGGGGGGGGGGGGAGGTAAGCGCCAGTAAGTGGCTAGGGTAGCGTAACTCGTTGAACCGATGTACGTTATACATCGTGTACTCGTTGCTCGTTTACGCGACGCGAGAAACAACTAAAGCATCGCGTAAACGAGACGAGATAATTCGTGATCGCGCAACTTATTCGTCTCTCGATGCACGAAAAAAGAACCGAAAGCTCTTTGACCGATAACCATTTTATCGACGTTGACTTCGAAGAATCGACACTTCAAATGAATCGTTTCGCTAAATAAATATACGTATCGAGAATGTATCAGAGTCTGTAAATTCGATCCATTGAATTTAACATTACATCGAAAAGACTTTGGCGTCGATACTTGTAACGATTAGGTTTTAACCACGCCGTTTCCAATGACATTTACCTCGTCGATAAGTCAATTTACTTTGTCGTAAAAGCATTTAACTCTATTGCAGTTTCTGCCCCCATCCCCATCTCCATCCCCATCCCCCTCTCCATTTGCTATTGTATTAAAACTATTCAACGAAATCGTGCAGCTAAAGAAAGAAAAGATGTAAAATATTTAAGCAATGCTCACGATTTCTTTACAATTTTTACTTATCAAAATTTGTTCTCGGATATATCGCAAAATCATGTTTTATATCGTAACAGTAACGAAGAAACCCAAACAAAGATAAAAAAAAACAAAACAAAGAAACCAAAGAAACCAAAGAAACCAAAGAAACCAAAGAAACCACTTTTATACTGTAACGCAACAAAAGGACCTGTTGTCGGACAAATATGCTGGACATCCTAGCATTTTTTTAAGACAAATCTTGAAAGGAAGAACTGCAGATTCATGAAGAAAAAAAAAATTTGCATAAAGGAAAGCACAAGTATTAGAAATTCTGCATGCACCGACTTCAGAACGCTTTGAATTGTCAGAATTGTAAAACTCTTATGAATTTTACGAAATAAATAAACGTAAATTTGGTTGACTCAAATTTGGTTTGGATAAAGGAAAAGCGTGTAATCGTGTTTTCGGAGGAAGGGGAAGAAAAGTTGTTGGCAATAGAAATCGATAAGCAACATTTTCCCCCGTTTGCCCGGCCCTTTTTCCCTACTCGGCCGGGACTCACGGAAGGGCATCGCATCTGTTACCCCTCGGCGTCTCTCCGCTCCCGCTTTCATCCACTCTTTCATCAATTTACCCTCGTAGCGCCGAGACGGTCGGTCTACTTTATTTCGTGCATTCGGCATGTTCGGTTTGTTCCCGGATCCCCGACCCCCCATCTCTCTCTGCCCGACTCGTCGCGCCGTCTCTCCCTTAACTAACCCATAGAGACATAGACGATGCGAGAGAACCGCAGCTGTGTGACCCGAGCGACTCGTACGCGTACACGTACGCACCTCTCGATGCACCCATGACTCATACACCGAGAATCCACTTTGTTCTATTGCTCGGATCCCGAGGTCCCTCGCCGTTGCTGCTTTTGTCGATCGCTTCTCTAGTCTATTGCTTTTTCGTTTCATCCTTTCGCTAGCAACGTGTTACGGGAACTTTTCTCGTAACGATCCATCCAGAATCGCGACAACGACGCGACAACGACACGACAACGACACGACAACAGCAACAACATCAACAACACCAACAACACCAACAACACCACCGACAACGCGTCAGCCCCGTCACTCGTCGAGCAACCTTTCAAAACCGAGAGAAGAACGTTTTCTATCGAAACCGGTGTACCGGAGCTTGGCATTTTGATCAAGTTCGCATAGTTTTATTTCGATACGAAGCTATAGAACGCGACGGCCACGGAAATACGAGCGAATATCGTAACCCGAGCAGAAATTCGCGCGCTACGATGCGTTCGCACGCGAGATACGTACATAGGTACTGTTCCTTCGGTATACGCCCAACAACGATCCGGCCGTGGAAAAATGAAACTCGAAAAGGATGAATGTAACGTTAGGTACAGGCGATATTTCATTCGAAATGGTGTCGTCGAAAAGCACCCTCGTATATTTTTGGCAACAGATCCGTAAAAAGTAGGAAGAAGGAACGCGCCACCCTACCGAGAACACCCATGAATGCATTGTATCTTACATTAGTTATCGCGCAACAGCTGCGCTTAATAGTTTTCAGCCCCGTGTTCACCAGAGAAAAACACAGTAACGCTAGTGGTACGGCTATGTACGTTATTTTCGGCCGATGGATCCGTGGAATGAAAAGATCAAAGCGAAGGGGCGAAACGCGGCTAGATCGCTCTTTGTCCCTGACGCGACAAACTCTGATCGAATTCAATCGAATCGAATCGAATCGAATCGAATCGAATCGAATCGAACCGAAAGCTCTCGGTGCGATGGGATACGATCGAGTTCGGAAAACGCTGGAAAACTCGAAACGTATCGAGAATTGTCAAGAAAACGTTTTTTCAGCCAAACAATCTCCCGACTTGAAGCAGCGATTGATTTTTCGCGATATTTGCGCGCGGTTGATTTTCGCGGTCTGATTCGTTTAAAACGATCCTCCCTTTCTTTCTATTTTTCGATTCGTTCGTTGACCTTTTACCCAGCCGCCGCTTTTCACCGCCATCGAACATCCCCTGGCCACGCGTCCTCGTCCCGCCGGCAAAATATTGGTAATAAAGTATCGTGCCGTGTCGGTGTGCCGACGCGACACGAATTACGATCGACGAAAGTCTATAAACCATGGATAATTAATAAACGAGAAACTCGATACGTCGAATAACGTAGTCTCCGTACCCTTTGCTCTGTCACGAATTCGCACGGAAAGAAAGGGACAGCCAGGCGAGCGTAAGCGTGAAACGAAAATCAAGACGATCCTATAACGAAGAAGAGGAGCAAGCTCCGAGAGTGGTGCTCGAGGGCGGTCGGCGCGCATAATTATTATGTATCCCTGTTGACTTTCGACCATGCTTTGCCTCCGCGAGTACACGATTACCAGACGAGACGTAATTAATGGTCGCGATAATGCTCGAACGTTCGTCGAGCGATTCGAGAAAAACTAGAACGCGTTATACGCTTAGCGAAACTAAGCATAAAATGAAATCTACAACAAACGCTGGATTTCGTTCGATAGAATCCAGCGGATAACAGAATTTCCGTTTCCGAAGAACGAGGTCGCTTCGCGACACACGACGCCAGCCTCTGCTTAATCTTGTTAAAAAATTATGGATGTTAACCGTCGAACAAGTCCGTCGCGCCGAGAAGACGTAGCCGATAAAAAGTGACGTTTATTTTACGACGACGAGGACGGTAACAATAACGCGAACGCGAGCAACTGGGGCAGGGAAAACAGTTAAGAGGGTAACTCGGTTGGTCGAGAACCGAATTAATTCTGTTTCTAAGGTGAAAATCTGAAAACTCGTTTCGGAGAACTCGTTCGCGTATGGGTGGCGCGAAAAGAATAGCTATCAATGGTGAATTCCCTCGGTAAACAAAGGAAGTAATTTACGTAGGAAACGAGCACAGGGGCCGTCGATTGAAAATCGGATTGGATGAAATTCAATTAAGAATAGAGAGAAACTGGTGGACGCGTTAAGGCGCGACGAGACGGGACGAGACGGGACGAGACGGGACGGGACGGGACGGGACGGGACGGGACGGGACGGGACGGGACGGGACGGGACGGGACGGGACGCGACACCACCGCAACGAGCCCGTCCGCATTCGGAGCGAACGAAATTTTACGCTCAGACAAAGATCGATCGCGATTGAAAATCGTTTGCCGCCTACGAATCGACAAGTTTTCAAGAAGAATATAGTTTTCTGGTCTGTCGGTGGCCTCGAAACGAACCGAAACGAGTCAAAGAAAACATGAGCTAAATCGAATTACGGTGCTGTCGCGACTCGCAACGTCTGATGGCTCGGTTCACGGTCCGAGCGTGTACCAAAAGCCGACGAAGAAGATGCGAATTCACCAACGACACCCGGCCGTTCCGCCACGAACAATGTCTCTCCCTTCTCTAACAGCTACTTACGTTAATGAGTGTTGCCGACCGAAAGGACTTTAGCCGGCGCAAAAGCGCGGTTTCCGACATCGTCTTGGGAGACGCGCGTCACCCTCTCAGACCAGCGAAACGAGCAACCCCTTTTGCTCGAGTTCACGGTCCACACCAATCTCCATTACTTTACCTCGTTACGCTGCCCTGCCACCAGACACCGTATCTTCCCTTCCAAACTACCGTTACAATTACTGCCGCCATCGCTGCCGCTACTACTACGAGTTTCGTCTTTCCTACCTCCCGACCGACCGACCGACCGACCGACCGACCGACCCTGTGTCGTACGTCCAAGAAATTCGAAAATTACCCGATCTTTCTCTAACGAAACTAACGACTGGAGAAGATTCCTCGTTCCTCGTTCGTTCAGCTACGTTGAAATCGGTCATTTTTGGGATTTAGAAACGAGCAAGGGATCGAGGAAGAAAAGTGCGAGGCGGGCATCGATAGTGAACGCGTTTCTCACGGATTCGTGTTCGCCCTTTGTATTCGCCGTTCTCACGTTGCGCCGAGGGATCAAGGGACAATTAAGTAACTACTCCCCCTCGAAGAACGGGCAACGCGAGAAAGCGCATGCCCGGCCGGCTGGCCAACCGTCAGGAACTATCTCATGACTCTTCTTCCTTTACCTCGACGTTTAATTTCCATGCTTGTTCGGCCGCTCGATGGGAAACGACGTTACGAATCAACGCGAGCGAGACTCGGTGTAACAGGTGCGGGCAACGCGGCTCGAACCTCCTCGAACCTCCTCTCCGACTCGACCGAGCCAACTAACCGACCGAAGCGGACGATAATAAACGATCGCTGCTGAGAAAACTGGATGCACCCACGGGAAAAGAATACGTATACAAGCGGCAAACGCGTAGCCGCGAATGCAAACGTTTTTTCAGACGATATTCGGTTCGTTACACCGTCCCGAATCACGATATACTTCTTTCCGGCGATATACTTTTGAGGAAAAAAAACAAAGGTAGCGTTGAAACGAGAAAAAATGTCTTCTCGAGAATGCATCAGCCGACTCGCAGCGAGTGACGCGGCGAGTTCGAGAATCCGTACGCGTAGAAACGAGAGGCCGGAGAAGGAACTCGTACAACGTCCTAACGATCGTCCCCGCGCGCCTCCGTGTGACAAGACCGACAGGAATGTCGATGACGTCATCGATTCAGGTATACCATGTGTGAGTCAACTCCGAAGCGGCCGAGTTCCAAGAATCGAGCCTCTCTTCGCTTTGCTCCGCTTTGGTTATCACTTTATCAGCCTGCTTCCCCTAGCGTTCTAGCGGTACACGAGTACAGCGTATGCTCGTGGTTACGCGTGTACGTGGCTGAACGCAACGCACCAAAGTAATCTATTAATAAATACGCGGGATTTGGTCGAGGCAGCTGCCACGAATAACCCACCACGGATAGATGGATGCACGCGTCGCGTTATCGCTCGGGGGTGAACGGAACTCGGATAACGCGTCGCCCCGTCGACGAAAAGGCCAACCTTTCTTACTCGTATCGCTATCCCCTATCCGCTATCCGCTATCCGCTATCCGCTATCCGCTATCCGCTATCCGCTATCCGCTATCCGCTATCCGCTGTGACAGAGTAACCCGATCGAAATTAACCGTCCTCTTCTTTTAACTTTAACCAGCATGGCGCGCTTCACCTTTTATAACGAAGCTAGCGTTTCGTCGAGTCTGGTATCGCTGTTCGAGCGCGCGATTACGATTCGAGTGCCGCACCCTGATAACCGTGTCGTAGCGGCCAACCGTCCAAGCGTTTCGAGGAACGCGATCGTCATCGAACGATAACGCGTTCCCGGTAAGCATGAAACGGTGAAAAATCAAGAGGATTTCTTGCATCCTGTCGTAGCGGCGAACCGCGAGCGTACAACTATTTGACAAGAAACGGCACGAATCTAACGGAATCGCAGTGCTTTCTTTCCCGTTTCGTTCCTCCTCGCCTCCAGACCGCTATCGCCGTTATCGCCGCTATCGATTTACCATTAACATCTCGGCTTAACTGTAGCTAACGCGCATCCGGATAAACATCTGCTCCCTTCCTTGCCATCGCCTTCGCTGATTATTTTTAGATGGAACCGTTCAAAATAATCGGACGCAACTTCTTTTCTCTGCCTCTCTAAATAACTTCCGGAGATTAAATCCTGTCTTGGGATGCTTTCGCCCGCCTTCGTTTGCCGAGCTTAAACGTCAGAAATTGTTCTCGCGTTATGTTTCAAGGAAATGTACGTTTCGACGATGAACAGTGCGAGGAGAATAAAGGAAAGGAGTCGCGTTAAAAGTACGGGACGAAATATTTAACCGGTACGAGTCGGTTCGTTAAAGGTGCGAGCCACGTAGACGATCTAAACACGAGCTACGTGCTGACACGTACGGCCAGGAAACATTTGGAGAAACGACGCGACACGAGGCTAGTTTGCTACGCGTTGTTGTTGCTCGCCAACAAATAATAACCGTTTTTAAAAGCTAAACTAGCGTTATGTCCGTGTCCAAAACAGAATTTGATAACATCGTAAAGAGTTTGCGCCAAAGGAAAACGGATTCACCGTTCGGTTTTAATAGCCGAACAATCCGGAGATAAAATTGTAATGTAATCGGGGCAAAAATATCTACGACTACGAGGCATAATTAATGCGTGCGGTATTTCATTTTTTCACGTTATCGCAACCCTTGGGATCGTTGCGCGGTTGGTTAACGTAACGCGATTCAACCGATAACTTGTGCCGTTTCGATGCAGAAAAACCGGAAGAATGATATATTATCGTTACAGATAAATCAGCAAGATTTTTCTTATCTACAACATATCTATATGTGTGGAAATTGTATATCGCGGAAAAAGCTCGAGGTGAAAATCTAATCCGCGATGGACGGGAATAATCGTTCGATTCCAAAAGAAGCAAAAGAAACGAGCTATTCGACCGAAAACGTTACCTTTAACGGAAGAATATTTGCGATCGTGTTTAATGGGCCGTACTCTCGCGAACGTAAACGTCCCATCTACGTTGGCAAATCGACGATAACGAAACAGCTTCGACGAATATTCCGATTTTCCGAACGTATCTACGATACTCTGGCAACAATTCCTTTCGTCATATTCTCGAACGTAAACACGAATTTTGCCCATACATTCGTTAACAGCGACGCGTTTTCAAGCAGGATCAAAGTCTGGAAGGTTGTACGACTTTGATAAATTAGTGTCTGAAACTCGGCAGGTTTCCACCGTCGAAAATACCACCCCCGACGATAAACAGTCCAGGCGTCTGGCCCATCGCATAACGAGTCGTATAACTGAACGTATCGAGTTAATGCAATCGAGAAAGTAATAATCGAAAATGCGAGGATAATGTAGGGTTGGTGGGCGGCGAACAGGCGCGTTCAGAGAATTTGATTTCGCGAATCGATTCGATGTATTGGAAACGTATTGCACGGCTTGCAATTAGCCTAACGTACTAATTGCTCGTATTCCCAAGCAAGTACCTACACGCAGTACATCTCTGGTGAGTTAATATTCGGGGCGTTTGACTGACAGCCTGTTTCCTTCCTTCTACCAGAGGTAGACATTCATCGTTGGAAGATACACGATATCGCGCGATACACGCGTGCACGCCTGTTCACGCCTGTACACGCCTGTGGGTATTCAAACTTGCATTGTGCCAAAATTAACGATCGTCGAACGAAAAAGCGATGAACGTTTTGGTGAATCGCGACCGCATTCAATTTTCACGAGTTTTGTTCGAGTTTTTAATACCGCGAGAAATACACGCGAAAGATTAAATTGAATTTTTCTTTATCCCGCGTAAAGCGAATTACGATGCGAGTACAAAGGGGCGAATATCGTATAACGCGAGGCGAAGCGTTTGTTAGATGAAATCTGGCAAGTGCAACGAGATTAGGGGAAAACTAGTTCCCCGAGAAATATCAGAAGACGGACGGTGTCTTCCTGGATTAGTCATCCCGCAATCGAGAGGGGTGCATTCAAGCGATCGTCCTCTTCTCTCGCCTCTTGTCCTTTACTTCCTGGAATTATCCTCTTGTACTTAAGCTTAATCGCCTTTCGTATTCTTCGCTTCGATATTCGATGAAACGACGACGTACCTATAGGTAGAGAAGAGAGTCGAAAAATATGAGTGAAAGAAACGTCTTTGAAGCAAACGTGAACTCGATGATTTCGAAAGTATCGAAAAGCTCTTTGTCCAATGACGTTCGAGAGCGAATCCGTAGAAAGATGCGCATGGTTATTTACTCGACAAAATGAAAGAAGAAAAAGCGAACGAACATCGAGGATCGAGGATCGAGGATCGAGGATCGAGAATAGAGGACGGGATGTTATCCTTCCTAGAATGAAAACTCTTGGAAAGTCTTGTTTGCGAATCTCTTCTCGATCGTAGCGTCGCTGACTCGATTCGTTCGGTTCTAACCGAATTTCTTCGTAGCAATTCGAAATTGATCGAGCCACGACCGAAACGATTTGTTTCAACCCCTTTCGCTACGACCAACTCGCTTTACATTAATAGACGTATAAACACGAGCGCAGTAAGTAATCTTTTGAAAGGTAATATGTTCACACGAACTTTAAGGAACTTTTACGTTTGTCATTTTATCGACTATGGTCGGCCTTAATAGCAAAAAGATGAAATCTCGTACGATTGACGGAACGTTTTTCTATCGTATTATGTTGGAGGTAGGTCGTGGAATCGCACACAGGACGACCCTGCGTTCGCGAAGATTGCGTCCCGAACGAGTTGCATTCTACGGTAACCGCATACCCTGTGCAACCGGCTTTTTCATCATCGTCTCCTTCTTTTATTCTCCTTTCCTGCACGCGACACTTACTCAACGCGCATAATTCTCCTCGCCCTTGCCGGTAGCGATATTCTTTCTACCTTCTCGTCGAACGTGTTGTAAAACGTTCAGATTTTTCTGAAAACGTTTGTTCGTCCGTTCATTCGGTCGTCCGTTCGAGCGAATGCCACGCGAAAGTGGACGAAACGAGTCGACCATGCATCTCTAACTGCAACGTTTTCTTGTTACAGTCCAGAGTGGCTGGCACAGTCGACTGATATATATATATATATACATATACATATGTACGTGCACTACACAGCTATGTACATACGTCAGTTGCTGACCTTCCGTTTCGTATACTTTCGAACGGTGCCTCGACGACCGGCTACCGGCTACCGGATACCGGATACCGACTACCGACTACCGACTACAGACTCGACGCAACGCGGTCAACATTTATCTAAAGTTTGGAAAAATCGATTGGATAAAATATGAATCGAGTTTGAAGAAAAAAAAGAAAAGGGAAGAAGGTTAGGAAGAAGATCGATAAATGAGAAAGTTTGAAGAAAGGGGAACGGAAAAAGAGCTGGCGACGAAGAAGAGGAAGGAAGCGTAAGGGCGTAAAGATGTAAGAATTCTGCAGAGTTAAGCGATATTCATGGTTGAACGTTGAAGAAGACGAGAAGAACGTCGAGTAGGTAGGCGTCTCTCATCGAATACTCCTACAAGCTTACAAGCTAAAACGGCGAATCGTTATAGCTCGAGTGGCATAGTCTTATGTTTGCGCATCGGTCGACGCAGCCTCCGAACAATTTCTCTTTACATATTGGCTGCCTCGTCGTTCTCTGACAATAAAAGTACCTTTGAAATAAAATTACCAAAGCGATCGGGAGCATGGAAATAACGATGTAAACACGACCTAAGTCGACGACAGTGGTATCGCGAGTGTCCCGTCTCGCCTCGTCTCGACTCGTCTCGTCTCGTCTCGTCTCGTCTCGTCTCGTCTCGTCTCGTCTCGTCTCGTCGCCTTGGAGTTTCTTACCGAAAGGAAGAGTAGAGTGGAAGCGGCTTTCAGCGATCCAAGGTCTATTTCGCCGACACAGACCGTGAGATGCAACGAAATGAGAGATTTTACTATGCTCTGCGCACTCAACCCCTTAAAACTTCCTTTTCTCATTGCAACTTTTTAATCTGTAATTACGAGTTACCGATTTACTTACTTTTCTTCTCCTACTTCTTTCCGCGTTCAACTGATCAACTGATTAGCGAGTGCTAAACGAATCGTAACTCGCGTAAAAGTATATTTGCTGTTTCTACCTTGTTCAACGTATACCCCTGTTCCACTCCACTGGAATAAATACTGACAAATTCTTATCGAACGACTTTACCGAACATCACACACAACATTTCACAATTTTCAATTCGCAGCAAAGAGACGCGATTCTCTTTACTTTTCTACGAATACGGAAGTCGTAAAGCTGACAACAGACATAACAATAGAGACGATACAAGACAATTTCTATGCTATGTCGAATTAAAGTTCAAAATCGTGAGCCAGAGTGAAACTTGTCATCAAACCATACATGTAATTAGCAAAATCGTAGGTGAATACTTTAGGAGAAGAGTTAAATTACAATATTTCACAGTAGACGTTATATGTATATGCGATAAATTAACGGGCCGTAAATTATTAATTCGAAAGCGAAGCAGCGAGAATCCGAGAAGGTAATTTTATCTCTTGACGCTTGTTTCTCGCGACTGGTAACACTGGTGGATAACTAGAGCTACGAATGCAACGAGACGTCTAACGTTCGTCCCGGAATCGTTGACGCGAAACTTTGCGACGGTGAAACATTCGGAAAGCGACGATTGTACGTGTGCGTTCGCGAGTTCCTCGAGGCTCGATCAGTCACCGAGAACGTTACCTTTTACTCCCGTTCGCTTAAGAAACGGTAGAAAGGGAAAATTTCGACGATGATAATTGTGGCCCGGCACTCGACGACAAACGACTGAAACGAAGGGGCCAAGTCTCCACTCCGTAGAGAGCTCCGACTTTCTCAACTTGTCGATATCGATAAAAATTAATTACGTTCCGTGCTCCACACTTCGAGTAATCGTTCAAACTCGAACCCGCGTAAAGGCTGACCCTCTTACAGCTGGTTCTTCGCCATACGTTCAACTTGAATAACGTGTGTAAAGTATACGAGGCGCGGGACGACCAGTTAAGGGATAAGAAACGTGTTTTTGCAATGAACGGAAACGAAAGGAACAACGCCGTTTCGATTCGGCTTGCAGAGAATTGATCGTGAAACGTGAAACGTGAAACGTGAAACGTGAAACGCGAAACAGAGAACGCGTTTAGAAAATCTGCACGCGAATCACATCGGTTGGCTGCGCGTGTCACGAATCGCGCTCATCATAAACGGCTGTCAGTCGACGGCCGACGATTTTCAAATGCAAATGTGTTTCGCTCTCGTGTCAGCCTCGCGTTCCACCTACCAGACCCCGTTCTTGATGGACGGCGCACGGTTCTAAACTCGATAACCCCTACCGCTAAATCCAACCAATTAGAATGGATTCGGCGATAATAATACGGGTGACACGAATTAGTCTGCTTATTTCTTCCTCTCCTATTCTCCTCTCGTGTCGAACGCTCCTTTACGCCCGCTTCGTAATTCCATTCATTTCTCAACCAATTAACAATCGATTAACCTTCCCTTCGATTCTCGATTCTCGATTCTCGATTCTCGAAACGCGTTCCTTGCGTAAAAATCATAGCTCAGCGTGTTAATTGATAAATTGAGCAACCGAATAAAGATATCCGTGATGCCAGGAGGACGGTCCCGACGACGTTACGCGGAACAACGGGATATTACACATCGTGGGAAATGAATCACTCTCGATCACGTAATTTCATCGAGAGTTTGAACGACGTTTGAATCATAGGGAAAAGAGGAAAGTTGGAAGGATGACGAATACCGAAATCAAGAGGTAGGGCAAAAGTTTTACGAGACGAGGCGAAACTGTTTGAAATTGGAATTACTGTTACACGTGGAATTGGCGTTGCCGCGTACTGAAACTCGACAAAAGTTTCATTTTAAAGTGGACGACCAGCCGTGGAGAGGCGAGGCGAAGCTAATATCGACCAGAGTAACACCGAAAAGCGCGCTCTGTTTCGACTTTATCGTATACGCGTTATCGATATCGACGTATCGCGACAGATTCGCGATAGCGATTATTTAAAAGCTCTCCATTTGGTACACGCGTACTTGTACGGTGTCCTGCACGGAATATGTATAGTGTATTTGTAAACTTTCGACTAACGTCGTTGATCGTGCAGCAAACTGTCCTCGAACTTTAATTATTTCAAGCTACGATCGATCGATCTTCAAATTTCACTTTTCTATTCGACAGCTTTGCACCGCGATTTGACCTTTCTTTTCCTTGGCCAATCGTTAGATTGTAGAACATTTGAAGCACCGTGTCGATCGCTGGTGGCGGTGAACGTGTTAAATATTAATCGTTGACCGTCAACGAACGCGTTGAAAATATTTTACGTTGGTTGATTCCGTGTATGGAATAAAAGGTAAAGAGTAAAGAGTAAAGAGTTAAGAGTAAAGAGACGCAAACGGTCGTGGTGTCGGTCGGAGCTGTAAACCGAAAGACATCGTTCCCTTGCCTCGCAGCCAGCACACAACACACCTACAACAAACGGCCGGCGACCCCGCCAGCTCTTTGTCCTCTCGACTTCTCCTTTTTCTCCCTTTTGCTCCTTCCTTCCTTCCTTCCTTCCTTCCTTCCTTCCTTCCTTCCTTCTTTTCTTTCCCTTCTAACCGTCATCCTCCACCTTCTTCCTACGTCTTTATTGTTCACCGTGGCAGCAAGCTACCGCTCTTTTCTTCGCCGATCACGTTGCTCCACCTAATTTATTTCCTTCCATCCAACGAGATTTTCCTTCAAAAATCTATTCGCCGTATAAGAGGAATAGATGTAATCACGGGGCCAAGAATCAGACCGTTTTTCCACCGACAAAGAGATCCAAAACTAATGTAATCCAGACTACCGGAAGTTGAAATCGGGTTACGCGCGAATTCCTTTCCTATTTACATTGCTAAATCGCTCTTTCTCCCTGTCTTCGTTCCTTCTATTCCTCTCGACCCGGCAGGATTTCTCTGCCACGGCAGCGAGTTTCCAAAGCCAAAGCAAAAGCTTTTTGTTCCAGGCTAATCCGATCAACCTTCAATTTTCGTTTAACCCTTTCGTCATCGCGTCGATACAACACGGTTAACCTTCGTTCGTATTAACAGGGAAATTATCATTGTTTCTCTTTTGAATAAAATGACTCGCGGTATCTGATCGGTCCGAACGGTATCTACGATATTCTCGTTCGCGTTTCTTTGCCGACTTTTTCTCCCGTTCTTTCTGAAAACCCCAACTCGCGATCGCGTTCAATGCTTTCACAGAGATGAGACAAGCTTGCAGAGGATTGATATCTAAAGACGACTTTTTCATTGTGTAATCCTGACCCAGTTAAACGAACCTCCACGGTGAAAACAAAATAAGGAAGCTACGGATCTTAGAGAGACTCGTTTTTATACAGACTTCCTCTCGCAGGAAACAAAGTCGTGCACGGAACAATATGCTCGGTGGACAGCAAATCCGTACCGAGTTTTCACTCCCCCTAACCTTTGGATAAACTTTCCCAAATCATCTTCGACGAGAATCGAAATCGAAATCGAATTCGAAAATAGGAAAATCGAGTCCAAGGAACACGAGTCTCGTCCGTTCTTCCGTTAAGTTGCAAGTTTTAAAGAAACGCGATGACACCGGTTCTGTGCTTCTGTTGCTCGCCGGCAAAGAGGAAACGAATGCTCGCAAACGGTTTCCTTTCGATCCTGGAATCGACCTTTGCCGCTTGACATTTTGCATAATCCAGATCGACTTGTTTACGTTCGTTTCTCCTCCCTCTGTTTCGGTGCGAATCTTGAACGACACGGCGCGGCGTGGCGAGAATAAAACAGCAGCGGAAAGAAAAGAAAAGAGAAGCCATAGTAGTACTAGCTATACGCTAGTACGTGGCGCGCGACGACGCTGCTGTTACTGCAGTTAAAGCTGCATTCTTTCGTGAGAAGGAAAAGAGAAGCGTCGCGAGCGAGAGAGAAAGTGTAAAAGGAGAAGGGAATGGACAACTGTAAGACGAAGGAAGGTAGGGTGAGAGGGAGGGAGGTAAAGAAAAATTCGAGGAATGCACCAAGAGAGCACTTTGAAATCGGCTGGCAGTGGTTTAAGATTACGCCGAGTAAGGTTCCTCGAAGGCCTCTCGAATCTCCTCCAATCGAATCCTTATACCGTCGACACGACACGACACGACACGACACGACACGACGCGACTCGACAAAATGGAACGCGACCCTGATTGCCTCGATGCACCTACCCCTTCTAACAAATTAACGCCGATCAAACACGAAAATAACCCTAGACGAATAGACATTAGTTTAGAGAATTCACTAGTATGCACCGATGCACGCAATCTTGCCTTTTTATCATATTTTCGAGCTATTTCAATTTTCCAACGGCGTACATCTATAGCGTAGCTGTGTGTAAGTAAAGCCGGTTGAGAAATTGCAGCAGATAATAAGAAACGCAGGAAGTTACGAATACGCGAGTTAACCGCGCGTACCAAGATTCCCACGAGTACTTTCAACAACGATGTACTTTCCTAGAAAAATATCGGCCCGAGTAAATCTATTTTTCGTCGCTTTTCTAATATCGCGATACATTGCTATCCGATATCGTCCGGTAAGAAAATAAATGGAACCGGGTTATGCCGGTTTTGCATCGAGCAAAGCGCGTTAGAAAGAGGACAAACGCTGGTACGCGTTTCTTATGCCAATCGAGTGTATATTTCAAGGAACTTTGGCGTCACCAGTCTCGATAAACGGCTCTCGTCGGTAGAAGTCGTATGCGTGGACGGAACGCGTCTCGAAGCTCGAAAAACGTCGCTGATCGACGAGTCATCTCGCGAGTAGTTACGAACGCGGCCTAAGGCCCCAGTTTGCCCCACCATTGTTGCGCGACTGGCTTCGTCGACGCGTACATTCACGGCATCGGGAATCGGGAGTCGCGCATGCGCGTCGCCACCGCAGAACCTGGTAAATACACGCAACCTTATCCTCTCTTCTTCGTATACGCGCGTATACGCGCGTACACGCCATACACACGCACGTGTGTACAATCTCTACCTATCATACGATACTCGTTCAACAAGTAAGTGCGCGCGAGTGCGCATAGAAAAGTATCGCGAGATACCGACGACGAACAAAAGATACCATCTACTCACCGAGAATTCCACACAGCAGCAGAAACGACAACAAAAGACGTTGGGGCCTCGCCCAGGCCCGTACGATGTGCCTGTCGTTCCACGCTCGCGACATCTTTCTTTCCATTCGTTCTTTCTTCTGCTTGAATTTTCGACCAGACGATCCGGTCGAACGAACGGAACAATCCACGCCGTAGTTATTTACTCGTGATTCTCTTCGATGTTTGCCTATTCGATGCAAATTCTTTCACCAGGTACCGCCGATCAGCTCAGTTTCAACGTTCACTAAAGTCCATCGCCGGTGCACATGGTTCTTGTGGTTCTCCTGCTATCGTTTACCAAAAAAGAACAAAAAAAAACAAAAAACAAAACACACGTTACACTGGTGCACTGGAAACAAGCGAGGTTGATGGGTGAACGTTAAACCGATCACAACACGCGCGAACGCTACTCCAAAGCTGACGCCGTACAAACGCGCCTACTCGACTGAACGACGAGGACGCGTGATTCGTCGTTCTTCGTACCTTGCACACTCGCTTACTCGATGGATGCCTGCCTGCCTGCCTGCCTGCCTGCCTGCCAGCCTGCTGCTTTCCTGCCCGTTTGCTTGCCTGCCCGCCTGCCCCGAATACGCTCGGCACCCCCTCGCTTCGCCCCTTGCCCATCTTATCGCTCCCCTCCTCGTTCTAACTCCCTTCCCGCCGCCTCAGCTTACCTCTCGCACCCCAACGCCCCGCACCCATCCAACCACGATCCTCTCCGCTTCTCTCAACCCCGCGCTTCCAATCCCGTCACCGGCATACAAACAGACCTCTCCCCACCACTTGCTAACTACTTGTTGATCTTCTCGCAGGGACGAATCATCGATCCCTGGAACCCTGCGTTTTTCCTTCTTCCTTCCCGACGGTAATCTAATTTTGTACCAACGATAACGAAGGGATCGATGTTATTCAATCGTACTCCGAAACACCCGGAATCGATTGTAAATTGTAACGATGGTATTTACGCGACGATTACCCACCAGATGTATACGTGAATATTTTCCACAAAGCGATTCGTAGACTCGGCTCGTACCTTTGCTATCGTATCCGGTGCACGTTTATGCCGGAGGAATTACCGTAATTATAGCGGTTTCCTGGAGAATTGCTATCTTCTTCACCCCTTTCCTTCTTCTTTCGCGTCCATTACCTTCTTCTACCTTCTGCCGCTTTAATTTGCCCTCGCAGACCAACGAGAAAGTACAATCTAGCGCGTCTCTCGGTTCGCCGCGTTTCTTCGATGAATCGAAACGGACTAAAACGATCGATCGATCGATTAGCCCGCGTCGTTCAGAAAAAACTGTAACTATACACATAGCGGTTTACGACTTTTCACCAATTAACGTAATGAAATTCCACGGAATTGAAAGTGGAACTTGTTCAGATAACGAGAACTGTAAAAGCTTGATCTCGCATGGTTGAATCGGTAACGAAAAAAGGAAAAATCGATCGATCATCGATCCGGCGCTTATCAATTTGTCTACCTGTTGCCGCAACGTTAAATATGGTCAAACTGATACACCTACCGTTCGGTAGAAGGTTTGGAAGACGCGTACGAAGAAGTGTTAGAATCTAATTGGAAGAAGAATCGAACGCATGAATCGAACGGAGATTCCCGTCGACCTTCTTTCGAAGCCGCGAAAGGGTGGAACGCGAAGAAATTCCTTTTCTTCCGGTTCGCCGCCGGTTAATTCTCGACGGAAATTCTCTTCTGGTCGAGGAATGTATGCGCGTGGCCACGTCACCGTGGCAGTTTGCACGGTGGGGATAATACGACGACACAGCGTGAATCATTACCGTTCGATACTAACTGTTTCAATTTTCTACGATATTTTTTTCCCCGGTTTCGGCATCGTTTTCATCTCGAACGAGAAAAGTTTGTCCCCGGAAGAACGGCTGTTCCTCCGCTATTTGCAGTTGCCGCACGAAAGAAAAGTCGATCGATCGTCATCTCGATCGAACCGATAGCGTTGCGCTCGTTTCAAGGAAATAATTCAGTGAGAAGCGAACACAGTGAGTTAAAAGCATCGTAGACCTGTGGCCGATAATGGGCCACACCTTTTTACAGCGTCGAGCAACACCGTGTAAACTTAGAAACTCCAACGATTGTTAACGCATTGAACGGCGCAGCAATTGCAACGCGAGCTAGTAATAATTACTCGACTGGATGCTGGTTCACAAACTTAGAATATGAGCACGCGCGGTAATAATAGGTATATGTCGTATATTAGCTTTCTGTTTATCATCCAACATTAACGGCGCGCCGTGTAATAACGCTTTCAACACCTTCATTCTCTTTGCTCGTATTCATTATTTGTCTATGATAATTATATGTCGAATAGGGATGAATTATAAAAAAAATGTCATAATTTATAATAACGCGGCTGACTAAAAACCGTTCGAGCGTGCGACTATTGTTTGAAGAAACGATACGCGTCGCTGACCAACAACGAAACTAGTTGTTCTAAATGAGAGAAAGGTGTAAATTATGTTCGGATCGAAACGTAGACAATTCGATTCGCGTTTGTAGCCGAGATACGGTTTGCGAGCAGCGCAACGCGAGCGCGGCACGATTCGGCTAATCGTCGCGTAGCTGGTGAAACGGTCGCGCTAACCGACTCGTCAAAAGGAAAACGTCACTTTAGAATTAAATCTCTGTTGACACCGATCGAAACTATCGAATGTATCGTTTAATTTTCCGGGAAATCGTAGTCGCTTCGCGGCGCGAGAGCGTTTAGTTTGTCAGCAATTTCGATCGTTTTCCGCTTAATCGGCGCGCACTCGACGCCATGCCGCACCACGCCGCACCACGCCGCACCACGCCGCACCACGCCAGCCGTATCGAACGCGCGAAAGCCCATTATCGTTCGTGTTCCCAAAGGATCGAATCCTGTGTTTCTCGCTTTCTCCCAATTCCTATTTGTCGCAAACTGTCGTCGAACTAGGCCTTCGAACGAGTAAACAACTTTTCCAGCGATCGAATAGCCGAAAGGAATCAAAGGAGAAATCAGGCTAATCGGACATTGCCGGCCTGTCACCGTCCACCGTTCCTTTGGAATCTCTAATTACAATTCAGCCCTTTAATTGCTCCACGCTGTTCGTCCACGCTTTTATTCCCAATTCTCACCTACGTTTCTTCGTTCCTCGCATCAACCATCTGCTTTTTTTATTCCACGGACTTTGACTTTCATTAGTTGCGGAAAAAGAAAAATTGGAACGTCGATTGGCGTGGAATCACCTTACATACCTACCTATCGATCCCCTGTATCTCATGTTATTTACTTGAACTCTAACTTTATCTGTTACTCGATGCATCGTTGGCCTATTCTATTGTTTCATCTTTCGTCTCTGTTTTCTCCCACCCAAACATAATCAGAGACATGATTTAGAAAGATTTATTTGTCAATTTGCTAGCAACGACGAAAGACATCGTTACGCTTTTCATTTTCTTCTACCTCGATTCGATCGATTCCTTCTTCGAGATAATAAAATGCATACCAAAGGAAAAGACACTGATCTCCAACAATGCTACGATGATAAATTGCGTTTCCTTCATTTTCCTTCTTTTTCCTTCTTTTTCCTTCTTTTTCCTTCTCTTTCCTTCTTTTTTCTTGCGCAATCCGTAATACTTGTACAACACAAATTTCTATTCATTTGCGAGTCGCTCGAGTTTCATCGACGCTTGCATTATTTATCGAATTTCTATCGTACCGATGTAGTTAATTAAATTGCGCGCATTTCATTAACGAAATGATACAATTAATACGCGAGAATTGAAATTATCCTGGATGAAGAGGAGGAGTGCGGAGTTCGCAAATATAATAAAACAACATTAAAAGACTTTAAGACTATCCTGTCGCGCTATAAATATTGAAAACACAGAAAAGCTTTGGCGTAAAAACTGGAAAATACGCAAACAAGTTGCACGAAACTACGATAGAGATCCGTGCCAACATTTTTACTCCTCTGAACGTAGAAGGTGTACAGAGGTAAGCCAAAACCGAAACATCAGGTATAACACGACGTGCCATATTCGATTTGCTTCCCGATCTTTTACACGTTTCCGGTTTCCGTCACCTTCCATCGAAACTTTCTTGATATCCGCCTACTGGAGTTACTATCTTAACATCACCGCGAATATGAACCTTTTTCAATTTTCTGCCATTGTAAGTTTCCGTTTCCGTCGCTCACATTTTAGCAACAATTTTTTTTTCTATCGATACTGATTTATTAAATGAATTTTGTGAATTAGAGGCGTGACTAAAATCGCTTTCAAATAAAGAGGCTTGTTATATATTTCTTAGGACGATAGAATTTTCTAAACGATACAAGTATCTCTAAATAAAATTTCAATTCATATAACTTGTTTAATTTGCCGCTTATCGAGCCACGATGTAATGTTACCGCCATCTCGTGACAAATTTAATCGTATTTATTATTTACAGCAACATGTTAAAACATTCGTAATTAAACTTTTGAATTGATAACACGCTTTAATCTGATAGTTTAAAAAGTCATCAATATTTTATGATGATAATTCATGCTCCTGAGAAAGCAACCGATATCACAGTCGATAAAGTAGAAGGTAACAAAAGAGTGACAAGATTTTCACCACTTTTTTTAAAGATATTTAAAAGTTCTTGACATACTAAAGTTATAAAGACATTTATAACAACAAAATACCATACGCAACAGCGTTAAAAAGCAGATTTTTTAAAAAATGTTTTTTACCGACTTTCATTTTTCACCCCTAGCGCCATCTGCGAACAAAGTGCTGAAACTTATCAACAATTATCGACTGAGAAAACCGAAACATCGTTATAAATGGCGGGCTTTTTAAAATGAGCAATGTATCATTTTGGAATTTTCTCAATTAAAATCGTCAGAAAGGTTTATTTATTAAATTTCTGTTTAATTATGAGACTCAAAAAACTCGTATATAATTTTTCATTGTTTAAATAACAGGAAAACCTACATTTATGTTCTCTTTTCATTGATGTAGCTGCGCAGTATCATCGTTTGGCAGGTAGCTAAATTGAATAGTTCTTCTTTCCTAGTTAGATGACACCACCATGTTGTCAACGAATTTGACAATTCGTTCTCTAGAGATTTCTTGTTATTAAACAATTCAAATACGATGTAAATAAACGATTCATGAAAGTGTACTGAAAGTGCAACGGTTTGTTGTTTTACGTGAATGTTTATTAAATATTGAAATCAAATAATCTGCTTACTATAATGTACTTTTGTTACATCTTTTACCTTTCATTTCACTTATAACCTAGAAGTTGTCGGAGAGTTTTATTTGGAAGGAGACACAGGATGTTTATAGTCACGAAAGAAATCGACAGTGAAAATATCAGCAAGTTATGTCGTACATGCTTAAGGGAAGATGGTGATAAAATGGTTTGTTTATTCGTGGGACCGGCTGGTTCCTCTCTCGCTGCCAAATTACGCTCCCTCTCGTGCTTGGAAGTAATACATATATTTTCAATCAATTTAAACTTATTTAAATATGTCTTTGAAAACGTGTACATCATGTTCATCAGGTTTGGCAAGGCGATGGTCTTCCGGAGAAAATGTGCGACCGTTGCGTGACCAGAGCGGAATCGGCTTTACTCTATAGAGAACAATGTCGAGCCGCGGACAGAGCATTGAGACAAGCCGTTCTGAAGGTAACGTGTTGTAGAACTTGCAAACGTTAAATCTTAAATTTAACCATGCTCGCAACGTTTATAAATACCCTTAGGTTTCTGGTGTAACTTCTTACACCACTGTATCTGGATGCAAGCTATATCAACAGAATCAAGGTTTTGTTCCGGTACAGAACTCTCACAAGACATTGAAATGCGTCGAGTGTGGAGCTGTGTTCACCAGCTACCAGGAACTATGCGCTCACAGCCGGCTGCATCTACCTTTTGTTCAGGACAACATGCCGATGCAACACATGCATATCGTTGAATCTCAGAATCCTTATCTTAATTTTAACTTTAGTCATTTAAGTAGCAATAATCTGAGCAACGATAACGTTCAACACGCGCAAATCTCTTCCTTGATTAGGCCAAACGCGATGCAAACGATTCCAGCAAACGAAGAAAATTCGAGCCGCGCCGCTTGTGCTCTACATTGTTCATTGTGCAATCGTACTTTCACCAACAGAACGCAACTGATCAGTCATAATATTTCCCACAACAGGGAAAGCATAGATATACCGTGCGAAAATGAGAGCATAGATATCTGTGAAAATTCTAATCAAATTCCACAAAATTTGACTTACGAAAGATCAATTAATTCCGTCGGGAATTCCATTCAAAACTTATCTTATCAAAGATCCACGACGAACGATAACAGCGAAATGCAGAACTTAGGTTTTTCCGAGAATATCGACTTGGTAGAGGACGTACGAGACGGCAGCAGTCCTCAACGCGTGCAAAATACATCGATACACGATTCCGGAAGCTACATGTCCGACTCTCGTCCGCTCGTTCGATTCGCAAAAGGTCACGAACACGCGGACAACAGGGAGAACGTAGAGATCGACGGGTACCAAGCGTGCGCGAACCTCGTGTACAAGGGAAACGTCGAAAAAGAGAACGTACAGTTTAAAAGATTGAAATGCGAACTATGTCCCAAGTTGTTCTCTGAAAAATCCAAATTGCTGACGCATCGACTATCGCATTCTAGTCAGCAGCCTTTCAAGTGTTCCGATTGCGAGAAGGTTTACTCGTCCAAGAGCAAGCTGAACGCGCACATGCGATTACACACGAAAACGAACGTACACTCGTGCAAGCTGTGCGACAAAGTGTTCGCGTATCCGTCCTATTTACGCGACCACGTGAAAAGTCACAAACAGGATGCCGGTATCGCCGCGAGTAACGAGGGAGGTCAATCTTTCGAGTGCCCCACTTGTAAAAAGAGATTCCGATTGTTGAAGAACTTACGAGCTCACGAACGGCTTCACACCGGCAAAGGTTTGTTACAGTGTGAAATATGCGATAAGAGATTTAGCCAGAGTCACAATCTAAAGATTCACTTGGGAACGCACAGGGCGAGCAGACCGCACAAATGCGAATATTGTAACAAGTGTTTTGTACAAAAGGGTAATCTAGCGGAACATTTAAGAATTCATACAAAGATAAAACCGTTCGAATGTAAAATATGTAAAAAGCGTTTCTCGCAATCGAGCCATTTGAAGAATCACCAGGCGTCGCATACGACTGTCAGACAACATCAGTGTCGACTTTGCGGCAAACGATTCAAACTGGCCAGCCACCTAAAGAGACACTTGATTTTGCACAACGGCACTAAATCCTACAAATGTCATCAATGTAATCAGTTGTTCTCGCAGGCGTTCAGTCTGACGAGGCATTTAAAGAGACACGAATCGCAAACGTAACCCGTCTATGCGTCTATATGTCTGTATACTTGTAATTAAAATCAACATTTTACGTATAATAATTTTCTATAGTTTTTTATTGTCTAAAAATATTGAAAGTTCCTTATAATTCACTTGTAATTGTTGAGGACAGTGGTTAATATATGAAGACCCTCTTCGGCTTGCTCTTCCGTGATAGTAAGAGGCGGTGAAAACCTTAGTATTTGTCCGTGCGCGGGCCTCGTAAGCATACCTGCGTCTTTCAGTTTCAAGCAGATGTCCCAGCCATCGGCGAAATCTAAAAATGTAACAATTGCAAAACAGATTACGCTCGAAGGACGGACAACTCCCGTCGAATCTCGTACCTTTATTGATCACCGCACCCATCAACAAACCACGACCACGAACTTCCGTGATTATGTCTTTTGGACATTTTTCCAAACCCTTTCGCAACATCTTTCCAATCTTGCACGCGTTTTCCGCTAGATTCTCGTCTTCTACGATTTGAACCGCTTCGATGGCGAGCTTATTTCCGAGCGGACTTCCGCCAAAAGTACTGCCATGCGAGCCGACTTCCAGACACAACATTACCTGATGAACAGTGCAATTTCCTTCCGTTAATAAGGTTCACGCACGCTTTGGTGGAATGCAGGCAAAGTGGTGGCGACCGTTCACCTCGTCGTCCGCTAAGATACCGGAAACAGGATACATTCCGCCGGCTAGCGCTTTGCCTAAAACAAGGATGTCCGGTTTCTCGTTTTCATGATCGATCGCCAATCGTGTACCCGTTCTACCCAAGCCAGTCTGAATCTCGTCGGCGATCCATAGAACGTCGTATTTGCAGCACAGATCCCGTACGCCTTTCAGGTAGCCATCCTGTACAAAATATACATATTATTACGTACATAGGTATATTCCGTGTCATTATAATCGAGTAAGTAATTACTTAGAGTCGCTGAGATTTGTGTAACACTCACGTCCGGCACTACGACGCCTCTCTCTCCTTGAATCGGTTCCATCATGAACGCGCAAATCGTTGGATCTTCCTGAAGCTTCTGTTCCAACGCCTCCAGATCGTTGTACGGCACCTTGTCGAATCGGGGCACGTAAGGTCCGAAATCGGTGTAGCATTTCGGATCCGTGGAGGCCGATAACGCCGCGATCGAACGTCCCCAAAAATTACCTTCGGCGAAAACAACCGTCGCCTGCTCGTTCGGTATTTTCTTCACTCTGTATCCCCATCGTCTGGCCACTTTCACGGCGGTTTCGGCAGCCTCGACTCCTGCAATCGGATAGATCACGCTACATTTCCGTTCCTCTCTTGCTGCACACGGTCATTCTATTAGCAGTAAATCATGTAATAATAATAATAATAATAATAATAATAATAAAAAAAAAAAAAGAAAAAAACGAAAAATGTCGCCAAATATACCGCTCCGCTTCTACACTCTTACTTTAGGATACCTTTTCGTCACGACAATCTATCCATCTAGTCGGAACAATTAGAGCGGTCCATTTAGCAACACGCAACACACTTTCTTCTTCACTCTACTAAAGAGAGAATTCAGCCTGTACGTGAGTGTAATGTTGCAAAATCGTTATGTCTGTGCGAATACATATATCTATTTTCATTTGGTTCGTACCGGTGTTCATGGGCAAGAATCTGTCCCATCCGAGAAGCTTGGAGAGATATTCTGCCAGTTCACCGTGAGGTTCCGTGTAGAATGCTCTGGCCGTGTGAGTCAATTTTTCCGCTTGTTTTTTCATTACCTTGACCAAACGTGGATGACAGTGACCTTGATTAACGGTAGCGAAGCCCGCGAGAAAATCAAGGTAACAGTTGCCCTCGACGTCCCACACGTGAACACCCTTGCCTTCCGCGAGAACAACCGGAAGGGGTTCAAAGTGTCTACCACCGTACAGTTTGTCTCGCTCGATCAGCTCTTTGGTAGTCAGTGATCTTCGCAAGCCGAGTTCTGCCCTTAGCCTGACGGCAGTCGATCTCATCGAATGCATCGCTATACAATATCGATTCGAAGAATGAATCGAAGAGTGAAACGTTTTGCGCGTAAATATCGCTTAGTTAATGCACCAAAGTAAAAACTGTGTTCGATTTTGCATTCAGTCTTACATTTATATCGAGGCGAGAAATGGTAGGGGAGGTACATATGTATATTGCTTATTTGCACGGTATGTTTTTCTATACAATTGATGATACGTCCTCTGTAGGATTTAGAATAAATGCCACGATGCAACCGTACGAACAAGATCTGATATCTGATAATGAGCGGGACATGCTTTATTACGGCGCCAACGTGTTAAGCCAAACAAAAAACAGCAAACAAAGTGTGTTGCATCGATCGCGAAATAACGCGTTCACGACGCGAGTACACGACGATTCTTTCGTCGTCGTTTCTTATTATGTCCGATCCGGAAACGATAAGCGAATCGATTCCAAGGTTCAACGACCGCCGATCATATTATTCGCCAATTTTTGCACAGCGAATACCTTTAGCGTTATAAACGCAAACAACAAATCGTTAAGAAATCGAAAATCTTTTCATTCTATTCATTGTCAGTTGCAAGATATTGTCATCGGCATAAGGCTGATTGGGCACGAGTATTATGAGATTAAAAAAGGAAACTACATTTGTGTCGTTTAACTGTTTACGTTCTTCGAACGATATAGTGATCCTTGCCGGAAAATGTATAATAAAATCATTTGACAACTAAATGACAATATCACGTTGAACGTCGAACGTCGAACGTCGAACGTCGAACGTCGAACGTCGAACGTTGAACGAAATCAGAAAGAAATGCATTCCTCCGTTGGAAGTTTCAACGTTCAGCGTCTTCTCAAATAGCAGAAGATATCGCGGTTGTGTCAATAACGTTGGCCGTCAAATATCAGAATAAACATTGATCGCGGGAAACAGGATAGGACGACGATATCGCGTTCCGTCGCGATAACCTGTAACGCAACCGGTCGACCAATTTTTCTTGCCTCCTAGTGTTTCGAAGATAATAATCTTAATTTGTGCATTGAAGAAATCCCGCGGTATCGATAAAACAGTGTACGTTTACATGTATTTCTGAATTACATAGAGCCGAGACGATCCTCAACTTTTTCTTCTCTGCATTTCCTTTTTCCCTTTTTTTTTGAACGTTTGTTCGCGTTAGGATAAAAAAGGATTCGACAAGATTCATCCGATGATTATAAACGAAGTACATTTATTCACGAGATCCATTGAAAACCGGAACAGATCAGTTTGCGTGACGAGAAATAGTTGTGCAAATGATGTCGGCGCATTCTCGAACCTGTGCTTCGGTAATGATCAATGGTGGAGCCAATCTGATGATGTGCCCATGCGTCGGTTTCGCGAGTAAGCCCGCTTCTTTCAGCTTCAAACATATATCCATAGCGTCGATGTTTTCGTTAATCACGATAGCGTTAAGCAGACCTTTCCCTCGTACCAAAGTGACGATATCCTTCGGAAGTTTTCCGAGGTCCGCTCTAAAAATATGGCCGACCTTTTCCGCGTTCTCCGCAAGCCTTTCCTCCTCGAGAACGCGAAGAGCTTCGAGAGCGACCTTACATCCTAAAGGATTGCCACCGTAAGTCGAACCGTGTTCGCCAGGCTTTATGGTCAACATTACGGAATCGTTGGCTAACACGCCAGAAACCGGGTAAAAGCCGCCAGAAAGAGCTTTCCCGAGAATTAAAATGTCTGGCTTTACGTTTTCGTGATCGACAGCCAGCCGTTTACCCGTCCTGGCCAAACCGGTTTGTACCTCGTCCGCTATCCACAAAACGTTGTTCTTCGTGCACAGCTCTCTAACTCCTTTCAGGTAGCCGTCCTTAAGAAGAACATCGAAATATAAGAATTAGAAAACAGTTTGTCCAAGGATGCATCGAAGAGTACGAAGCGAGTCGAGCATAGTTATGTATGCGTTACCTTTGGTACGACAACACCAGCTTCGCCTTGTATAGGTTCCACCATAAAAGCGCAAACGTTAGGATCAGCCAAAGCTTGTTGAAGCGCCACGAGATCATCGTACGGGACGACCTCGAATCCAGGCATGAACGGACCGAATCCACTGTAACTAGTGGGATCCGTGCTCGAAGACACGGCGCTCATTGTTCTACCCCAGAAATTACCTTCCGCGAAAATGATCTTTGCTTGATACTGTGGTATACCTTTGCACGCGTAACCCCATCTACGCGCCAGTTTGCAAGCAGTTTCGCCACCTTCTACCCCTGTGTTCATCGGTAGCCATTTGTCGTACCTGAAGATAACGTATTCTATCATTTTACTAATTATCCTGTCGCAACTAGGAGCAAACGGTTTCTTTATCGTTTACCCGAAAAGTTTCGTAATGTATTCTTCGAACTCCCCTAACACGTCCGAGTAAAAGGCTCGCGAAGTTAACGTTAACATTTTTGCTTGATCGATCAACGCCTTGTAAATCCTCGGATGACAATGGCCTTGATTAACGGCGGAGTAAGCGCTCAAAAAGTCGTAGTAACGCTTGCCTTCGACATCCCACATAAAAACTCCTTCGGCTCTACATACCGCCACGGGAAGGGGATGATAATTGTGAGCACCATATTTTGATTCCCGTTCGAAAATTTCTTGTGACGAGATACATCGACGATTTTTTCCGCTCTACGATCAAAATTGAATATGTATATGTAATTGGTCGAATGAATCATTTCACTTTATAAGATAAGAAACGAGACGCGTTATCTTTTACACCTTCTGTTCCATTACCTGACTGAGCAGAGTCGTCAACTTTCTGTTAGATATTTCTCCAATTTTTTTAAACATCTTGATCAATTATTCGCACGATACCGATACCTCAATGATTCGATAATGAAAAGAAAAAAAACGATTCTTCGTCCACCCGTGATTGACCTTCCAGACCTGACCGATCGTTAATCTGTATGATTAAAGATGTAACGTGTTATTTTGAATGAAACGACATAATAACGAATGATATTGCATTTCAATTTTTAAAAGACCTAACGATACGCGCATTATCTACCGAGTTGTAGAACGTATATAGCTTTTATTAATAACAAGAAAGAAAACATTATCAGTCAGAGTGTTACTGCTTACCAGAGAACTGATCACGACTGCATCGTTATCGCTATAGCAAAGCAGCGTATCACCGATACCTCGCGCGTTCCTTCCACTTGTTGGATGTTTTTTAGTTTCACAACCGGTGATTGTCCGTATTAATAAGTTCCGTTCCGCTCTTCGAACAGACTTGTATCTTTCCAACTTTCTTAGCGTTTGCTATCCCCCTGAACGGTCGATCAAATTTGAAGGAACACGGTATACTGAACATGCCCTGACGCGTCTAGCCGTCTCTAGTCGTGTCGTCGCACGTTTTATTCGTTTCTCCTCAATACGTATACGGTCACGTTACATGCTCTTCATATCGCAGATAAGGTGAACGATACAATTATTATGTACGGTCCATCAATCGTCTTAGTCCAACGGCCTATTTGAGTCCAAAAATCTTGATTATTTGTATTCAAAAGTAAATATGATAAGCCGGGTTTTACTTGTAAAGTATCACTTGATCCTGTTTACTACATCGTGACGCATCTAATAAATCTGTATCTATTAAATAGAAATTGAATATTTTAATTAGATTTTTTAATAGATTTAACACGGTATAATTGCATATTATCGATATTACAGATATCCTAATGATTTTTACGATTTGGAAAATAAGTAGAAACACATACATATGTACTTACAAGTATTCTTATCAAGAGATAGTCGAGGATGATAAGCGATCGTCGTACGCTATCATTATCAATGATTTTACAGTTACAATTGCGTTGGGTTTCAAATATGAAACGCTTTATATTCTCATTATTCAAAGTAACATTTGCATTATCCAAAAACGCAATAATGATAATAATAGTCCACTGTATGTGAATGTTACTAAAAAAATAAGTTACAATAAATTAGTCACATTCGGTAACACTATTTTTCATGATTTATCTCTTTTAAAGGATATATATATATATATATATGTGTGTGTGTGTGTGTGTGTGTGTGTGTGTGTGTGTGTGTGTGTGTGTGTGTGTGTGTGTGTGTGTGTGTGTGTGTGTGTAGATGTATGTGTGTGTTAGGAATACGTACATATTTAGTAGATGTGTATGTCCATTTTACCCGCCAAATCTGCTATTCGACTCGCCATAACTTTACATGCGGGACATGCACGGTTATTCAGCTTCAAACATTCGTTACTCGTTTCTTAAGTTTCATATACGAAAACTGGAATAAAAAGAAACTTCTAATATGAGTGAAAACGATTATGACGATCTTCGGAAAAGAAATATAGCTGAAAAAAATGCTATTGTAAGTATTCGTTTATGAGATTTATATTTCTAACCTTTGATCAACGAACGTGTTTGTTTACATTCAACAGTTTGCCGAGTTCTTCAAAGAATTGAAACAACAAACAAGTGAGATAAAAGAACTGCAAAAAAAACGCGAAGATAAAGAGAATTCAGAAAATGAACCACCGCGAAAGAGACGCAGAACTATTCCTCGTGAAACTAACAATTTTAAAAATGTGAAACTTGAATTTCGCAGAAAATATAACACGAGGAGTGGTTCGAAGAATCAAAGTCGCGATCATTTCAACGATTCGCAAAATGAGTTAGAGGATGATTTGATCGAACCCAAAAGTAACAAACCTAAATTGCAAGTCCTGTTTCCTTGGGCAAAACCTTTTCAGCGATCAATTGATCTAATGAAGTTGGGAGTCTGTGATGTAGATGAAGAGCAAGAGGAACAAAGCGACGATGATAGTTTTGAAGATTATACAAGGAAAAGGAGGGTTTATAAAATATCCAAGTCCCCGTATGATCCAGACAGCATACCATCTGTCGATGAAATAACAGAAGAAATGTTAAACAATGTAGCAGAAAAAAGCACTTTAAAACAGTATTGTAAAGTTAATGGAACTAGCTGCCATCAGTGTAGACAAAAAACTCTGGATACAAAAACAGTATGCCGCTCTGGAGAATGTATTGGAATTAGAGGACAGTTTTGTGGACCTTGTTTAAGAGGAAGATATGGTGAAAATGCTGTTGAAGCATTAAAAGATCCTGTATGTTTGGAATTTTCACATTTATATCTTTTTTTGTTTTTTCCACCTTTTTCAATTTTTCCATATTTATTTCTTTTGTTATTTAAAATTTATAGGATTGGGCTTGTCCACCTTGCCGTGGTTTATGTAATTGCAGCATATGTCGAACGAGGAGCGGTTTACGCCCGACAGGAATTTTAGCTCCTGTAGCGCAAGGAGAAGGATATTCGTCCGTCATGGACTACCTCCAATGCACCGAAATCGACAACACGTAACTTCGTTGCTGTAAAATTCATCAAACAAAGTTTTAATAGTGATCAATTTTTTTACGAATGAATGTAACATTTAAAATTCACGTCAAAAATAAAATCTTACTTTGTGCTAAGTCAATTTTTCTCTTCTTAACCTTCTCCTCCATCATTATTTGATTGCAAAAATACCATAATGTCTTGGTGATAACATAGGATCGAATAAACGCAATATAGCAAATTTTGAGCACTGACCGCTACTTTGTAAAAACATCATTCTGTCGAGCATAATAGCTGCTTCTAATACAAGACCCATATGTATTCTTAACATTTGAAATATATAAAATTTTTTCATTACAGGCATATAGAATTGGTATACGCTTACCAACTTTTCCTCTGATGGTATCTGAAGAAACAAAAGTTTATTCAACAAAAATTTTCTTTTATACTTATACATTCTATGTAACCCTATACCTTTTCCGATTTTACTCCAACTCGTAAGAGTGCCCATCGAGCGTAACTTGCGAAATCATTCAAAGGTCTTCCACGACCAACTCGAGCATCGTAAATGCCTATCAATGTAAATACAAAAAATAATAATAATGTATATCACGATAAATAATGAAATTAAGTTAATAAATAATCATACCCATAGAATGAAGAATCACTTGTAAAATAGCCCTATAGAATAGTGATGGTGACATAAATTTATTTTTTGTGCTTCTTTCAACGCATTGTTGAGCTAACATTCTAGCATTCTTAGAAAAATTGATTCTTTTGTTGAATGTTTCATTTGTCAAGTGATAACAACAAGGCACAATGCACAACGCTCTAATATCATTAACAAGTAAAAATGCTTTAATAACTGAATGAGTTAAAGAACCACAAGTATGTAATCCAGTTAATACAAGGTTTTTATTTATATTCCAATCGCTAAAATGTTGGCTAATCATCTCAATATAGTTGGTGTTTTCGTTTATTTCTTCTACAACATACTTTACCTAAAACAAAACATTTATTTTATTTAGATTGTACAATAAAACGTTATTGTTTTATAAAACTGTATTTAACATATGTGAAATCATTGTTAGTACCAAACTTTGACAACATGTCATTTTCTTCTTTGATTTTGTTTGTTTACAGATTGCTCCATTGCTACATGATTGCGAAGAATCTATTGCAAGAACTGGGATTCTATAATTCTCTGCCAAAAATGTTGATAAATATGCTTTGCCAGCACCAGCATCTATCACTAAATCATTAGCTGATCCTGCAATTGTTCCAATTATATTTCCAAGAGATTCAACTTCATGCAATTTTTTGGCATTCATAAAACCCATTTTTGAGCCTTTGCATTGAAATCTTTTCCAATTACCAATATCTGGTAATGTATACATAAGCTCCTTTGAATTTATTTCTATAGAGCATGACTGCAGAGAAAGAGATTTTGTTGATTTTATAAAATTACTTAGTATAGGATAATCATCATTTTCTGCCCAATGAACACAATTTATTTCATTTTCCTCTAATTCTGACCTTAACGAATCTGGCAAACATGTTTCCCATAGATTTTCAGTAATAAAATCAACCACATGACAATTTATTAACTTATGATAAGTATTTATAAAATGTATAACTTCATCAAAATGCTTATCATACATATTTACAATTAAGTACAATACTTAATTTAATACAATATTGTTGATAATGACATAAATTCTTTTTCAAGTAACAACTCAAGTTCAAATGTTATCATTATTTGTTATTCTTGTATTCATTTATATTTGTCATTCTTATTTTATTAGAAATCAAGCCTATCTGCTTCTGGATACGATGAACATAGTTTTGTTAATGAACAAAACTTGGCATACTTAAATTTAATGTCATCAATAGTCTTTGATACATCTGTAGTCTCGTCATTAAATTTAGGAAAATTATAAATGTCTTGCAGCAGTTCTTGCGCAATCTGAGTACTTTTCTCTGAACTACACTTCTTACTATTTAAGTATTGTTCCAGGATACCACTATAATATCCTAACTGTGCAGCTAACAAACTAGCTCTATGATATCCAAAATGAAAACCATCTGTTAATTGTTTCCTGCCAACCTCATAACCTTCTGAATAACCAATATGTTGAGCATTTTCCTCTGCAAACAATAAATTTGTGAACTCTTCGTTTACGTCAACTTCCTTTTTGTCAGTCATACTTATCAAGTCTGAAAATTATTAGTATAATGAAGAATACAAATAACCGATTAATAAATCTTTTTTATTACCGCTTACTTATATCATATAAATCTACCTATGACATATTATAAATTAATGTTTTAACAATACAGACATAATCTTCATTTTGCTGTACACAAAAGATATCAAGTGATTTAAACAATTTGATACAACTTATGGTTCCAACTACTCCTTAATAACTGACTGCAAAGCAACAATAAGCCGTTCTCATCTTCTCTTACTCTCAAACCACCATACTTGAAATTGCATAGCAAACAGGTTTGCCAATTATTAAAATCACTATTCATTATTCTTTCTTCTTCATTGATATAGAGAAATCGGTATGTTACCAGCATTTCGTTAAATATGATTCTTCCCTTTACTCTCAGATAGCGCTGTAAATACCACTTGTTACAGTCTCTTGGAAAGCGCGTTTTATTCAATTTATGAATAATAATTATTTATCAAATTTCTGCTTTTACACGCAATTATAGGACTTCAAAAACGATATGCGTGAACCATAAGCTTCCGCTGCATGACCACCAGCAAGAAATAAGTTGGAATTTGTTCGATTTCGAAGTATTTGTAACAGAAAATCTAAGTATCAGTGTCCCCGGTCAGAGGGCGATACAGTTTATTTTCAAAGATGACGATTTTGAAAAATCACACAGCTTCATATGCTAATATACCATATATATAATTGTATCCAGTAACGTATATCGATATTAGTGTCGAATATTATCTCTTAAGGTTGTTAATGGATATAAAGGGCGACAATACTTTTTTGTCTCTTTTCAATATGAAACAATTATCATTATCATGGAAGAAAAGCATTCTGGTTATTTCGTAAAAAATGTTCAAATCTGTCTCAAAATATATATTCATAGGAATAATGTAGTTCTAAACTAACTTCAGAGACGTGTCATGTTTGCAATAAACGCGGCGTTCTTTCTGTAGTGTATCCTACAACTTTTTAATAATTTGTAAAAGATGCTTGCGTTAGGACCAAAAAAAGACGGGGGACCTAATACAAAATTTTTTGAATCGCAAGAAATCCTCACACAACTCGATGGAGTAAAACAGTGGCTTTTGAAAAATTGCAAAAAGGTTCGTCTAAAGTGCCCGGCGTCTAAATCTATAATCAATTGTTCAACAATTTATGCGCTATTTTAATTTGTTCTAACATTTATTAGCATTTCTAGAACGTATAAAATTTCATAATTGATCTTGCTTTTTTATTTAGAACTAATATATACATACATATTAATAATTACATATCAGTGTATATAGATTTACAAGTTATGATGGATGCATGTTTTGTCCTCATATTTTTGTATACATTGTAAATGAATGGACATTGTAATATATAATTTTGATCTAATCTGTGTAAGAAATACAGATATTTCATTGTTTTAACATATTTCTTTCTTCATTTTTTCTTCCAGTATGTACAAACAGATCCTCCCACTAATAAAAGTTTATCTACCCTAATAGTGCAATTGTTACAATTTCAAGAAGATAATTTAGGAAAAAATGTTTCAAAACCTCCGATGACAAGGCTTCCTGTATGTATTTATCAATCGATTAAATTAAATATTATCATATAAATATAATATTGTTTTAGGAATATTTTCAGAGTATAAAATAATTGATGGTATTTTTAGATGAAATGTTTCTTAGATTTCAAACCAGGAGGTGGCCTATGCCATATTCTTGCTACAGCGTATCGTTTTAAACAAGAGCAAGGATGGCGTAGGTTTGACTTTCCCGTGGGAAAGGTAAGTATTAGAATTTGAAATGTTAATACAATGATTTTTGTATAACATATGAAATACCATTGCCGTTTCATTTTTTGTTTCTTCTTTCTTTTCAGTCAGGATCTCGTATGGATAGGACTGTGGAAATGTTAATGGCAGCTGAAAGAGCCTTAGTGCAGAATAGGTGTATGGCTATACCAATCGTATACGTAAGACCCGATGTTGATAAATCAACAGCTGTAAAAGTGAAAGAAGCAGTTCGACGGCACCAAGGTACTATTACCGAAAATGAAGCGGATGCATCGCACATAATTTACCCTCCGGTAGATCCGTTAGAAGAAGAATACGCACGGCCTTGTATGAGGCGTGAGAGATCTGTTTTACTTCATTGGTACTACTTCCCGGATAGTTACGATTCTTGGACTACCTTAGATCTTCCGTGGGATTTTCCGGAAGGTACACTTACAAGTACAAACATGAAATCGGTATACAAAGTATCTGCAACCTGGGCGTTAGATCTAGATCAGTACAATGAGTGGATGAACGAAGAAGATTATGAAATGGATGAAAATGGGCAAAAGAAAATACATAAGTATAGACTATCGGTGGAAGATTTAATGGCTCAACCATCTCATCCTCCACCTTCCGCGAAAAAACCTAAAAGAAAACGATCGCCTAGTCCACCTCCGAAACTGGCAAAGCGTAAAAGTGGAAGAGCTCCGTCAGGTGTTCAAAGTACTTCGTCCTCGTCGTCGCTAACGGCGCCAAAAAAATCACGCGGGGGAGAAGAAGAGGATGATCTCACTCAAGGAATGGAAGATCCGCCGGCGGAGCCTCGAATCGTGGAAGTAGTTGCTACGCCTACGAACCCACCCGTTACAGGTCAAGGCAGTGTTCCAGCAAGCGGTAACACGTTAACGACTACGGGAAGTAAGAAACAGGACAATGAACTTCAACCACTGAAATCTGGTAACATGGCAGACTTGGACGAACCAATGGATGGTGACAAAGGAAGTTCTCAAAGTACCCAAGACAGAGAAGAACGAGATACGAGTAAAGAAAGAGGAGAAGGTAATAAAGGAGATGAACCGGAAGATAATGTTACAGAACAAACGCATCACATCGTTGTTCCCAGTTATTCAGCTTGGTTTGATTATAATTCGATTCACACTATCGAAAAAAGAGCTTTATCTGAATTTTTCAATGGTAAAAATAAATCTAAAACACCTGAAATTTATCTTGCATACAGAAATTTTATGATCGATACCTACAGATTGAATCCCACGGAGTACATTACTTCGACAGCCTGTAGACGTAATTTGGCAGGTGATGTGTGCGCGATCATGCGCGTACACGCATTTTTAGAACAATGGGGACTTATCAATTACCAAGTAGACGCAGAATCAAGACCAACGCCTATGGGACCACCACCAACATCTCACTTTCATGTATTATCGGATACACCTTCGGGCTTGGCTCCGGTTAATCCGAATCCTCCGAAAACGCCCCAACCTTCGGCTGCAAAAACTTTACTCGATTTAGAAAAGAAATCGAATGTGATCGGGCCGGAAGAAAAGGTTTCAGCTGGTGCAATGACGAATTTCGGATTGAAAATTGATCAGTATTCGAGAAAACCGGCAGTTTTAAAGAACAAACAGGCTGCTGGCGCTACCCGCGATTGGACGGAACAAGAAACACTTTTGTTATTAGAGGGATTGGAATTACACAAAGACGATTGGAACAAAGTTTGCGAACACGTTGGTTCTAGAACGCAGGATGAATGTATTTTGCATTTCTTACGGCTTCCGATAGAAGATCCATATTTAGAAGAGGGTGGACCAGAAGGTTTAGGTCCATTGGCTTATCAACCGGTACCCTTTTCGAAAGCTGGCAATCCAGTAATGAGTACTGTTGCATTTTTGGCTTCGGTCGTTGATCCTAGAGTTGCAGCAAGTGCAGCTAAAGCTGCCATGGAAGAGTTTGCAGCTATCAAGGATCAAGTACCGGCCGCTTTGTTAGATCAACACTTAAGAAACGTTCAAGCTAGTGCAAATTCCGATGGTAATTAATTAACGTCTCCATTCTAGTCTGTTTCTAGTGCGTTAAACGGTTACATTATATTATAATTTATTCCGCGTAGGCAAATTTGATCCAGCTGCGGGATTAGCGCAGTCAGGTATAGCTGGAACAGGACCACCCGAACCACCGGACGACGCGACAGCACCTTCGACGACTGGAAGTGTACCAACCACGGTGGCTACTTCTCCGCATTCGACGTCTTCCGCTTCGATGGACTCTAAGAAAGAGGAACAGGAGAAACCTAAGGAACCTGAAATTGATCAGAACCAATTAGACATACCGAAAAAGGAAGAAGAAATTAAGGAGACGGAAGAAGACACGAAATCTACCATGGATGCTGAAACCATGGAAGCGAAGGAAAAGAAAGACAAAGTAAATTATTTGATCGATATTATTGTTTATAACGTTATAATATATAATGATTACATTTTTCTTTTCTGTTTCAATAGGTGGTACGAGATGCTCAGCTACAGTCTGCAGCTGCTGCTGCGTTAGCTGCAGCCGCCGTCAAGGCGAAACATTTGGCAGCTGTGGAAGAGCGAAAAATTAAATCTCTAGTTGCACTGCTTGTTGAGACGCAAATGAAGAAATTGGAAATTAAATTGCGTCATTTCGAAGAATTGGAAACCACGATGGAACGAGAACGCGAGGGACTCGAGTATCAGCGACAACAACTTATCACCGAGAGGCAACAGTTTCATTTAGAACAATTAAAAGCCGCGGAGTTTAGAGCTAGACAGCAGGCGCATCAACGTTTGGCTCAGGAACAGCAGCAACAACAACAACAAAATCAACACCCTACCTGGCAACCTGCTGCTCAACAACAACAGCAACAACAACCGCCGAGCCCACAGGCGACGACTCAACAGCCGTCGGCGCATACACCTCCTCAACAAGCATAATTCATTTGTGAGTTATTTATAAATTATAATTATTGATCGGAATAGAATTATATTATTATATTATCGTATTATTGAGAATCACAAGGACGAAGAAACAAATTCTTAATATTGAATATATTATTTCTGCAATATAGTCGAATAATATTTTCTTGCATTAACGATTTTCTTCATTCGCATTTAATAGAAACTTGAATAATTCATTCTCAAGAATGATAAATATTAATTGAAAATTATCAGTAAAGTATTTTTAGGGGGAGAGTAGGAGGAGGAGGAGGAGGAGGAGGAGAACGATTATTTTTAATATATATATATTTTTTTTTAATGTTTCAATTACATTACATAGTACAAATTTCAATTTGTAACGAAATTTATACAAATCTTTGTACTGTGTACGCTCATTTGTATAAGATTACACGGTATCTTCAAAAGTTTGTTTCGTTATTATCGTAAGAAAAATATTTGAATTATTTTATAAAGATTAATCCTTTCAACCTATAAAGCATGATTATTCACAAGTTCTAAAACTAAATCAGTCATTAGTCGTGCGCATTCCGCTCCTCCGCGGGGTGGTGCTCGCATGTTTTGTTTCATTTCGTTTGTCTCCGATTTTTCGTATAAATCTGGAGCGTCTTCGCTTTCGCAGGTACTAATTGGCAACATATCCAATGCAAGACCAATACCAAATCGTCCGCAACGTCGCATTTCTTCGTCTAATCTGTACACGATTAACAATGTTAAACTTTTGAATAAATGAAGAACTATTACTTAACATGTATATTCTTTGCCAAGAAAATTAACTACGTGTATTTTACTTACAATTCCCACATTACCGAGGGATCTTTTGGTGGTTGCTTTGGATTAAGCGTATTCAATGAGGACATTAAATGAAAATGGTAGTGCTGGAGAAGTTGGGTCATGTGAGCTCGTCTGATTTCTCCAGTTGTGCAACAATACAACAAATTTGCAAGATCAAGGGCGAGTGAACCAACTCGAGCTAATTGAAAATCGACTAAATAAACGCCCTGTAAAGTCATATATAGCGTTAAGCGTAATTCAAGAACTAATTCGATCAAAGTGTAATATTGATAATCACCGTTGCTGTTTCTTTTAACAAAATTTTCATAAATATAGTTATATACTATATAAAGTGTGTATAAGGATTGAATTTTTCGACATTCTCGACTACTTCAGTAATCAGGAATCAGTAACTGTTTATAACGACAAGGTATTCGAATTTTCAGAGACAGTCGAACAATCTAATTTTAATAAACGTAAGAACATCTATTATTATTATTATTATTATTATTTTGTATATTTTTTGAACGCGTTTGGCGATTAAAAAGGGAGAAGATCATAACAGAAGAGTCTTCTTATACATTAATGTAATAAAATTGTACTAATAAAAAAAGAAAAAAGAAAAAAGAAAAAAGAAAAAAGAAAAAAAAAGAAGTTGAATTCAATGTTTGTCCTTAACTTTGCTCGAATGGTTTGAGAAACGTGTACGGATACGTGTACAATACTTACCTCTTCGTTTGGAGCAGCGTTATCTTTAAATAAGATATTATTAGTCCAACAATCACCGTGACAAAATACTGTAAGGGGTCCTTGAGTGGCTACTAATTTGCTCATGGTACGAAAAAATACTTCGTCGTCAAGAAATGCTTGCAATTTCCCCATTATTTCATCTCTCCTATACTCCATATGACTAGGAAGACTATCAGATACCATTCTAATAGCATTTTTAGCAGCAACTTGATAATACTGACGATACCAATCTTCGTTTTCTGTGCGAAAAAGAGCCTCCTGTATACCCTGACCGTCGTTCGGATCCGTCAATCTTGCAAACTCTTCCGGCCTTCGTAACATGCGTTATATACATATTTGTATAGATATTAATGTGCTCGCGTATACATCAGATATACTAACATAAACATAATAATAATAAAAAAAACTTGCCTTGTTTCTCTGAGGGTCAAACTAAGCGCATGGAAGCCTGCTAAAGCTTTCAATACTTGTTTCAAATCATCAAGTTGTAATCCTTTCCTCCTATCTGCCATTTTAAAACCTCTTTCTCGTAAATCCTCCATAGCGATAAGATCAAACTGTGCCGCATATATTTTAGCAACTCCGCTAAATACTTGTTTGGTGTTTGCTTGCGATTTATTCAAAGCTGGCCATACGTACGTATAGAATGCCACCTCGTTCCGAAAAAGTAGCTCGCTTTTAAAAGCTTCGCGGTGTTCTCTAGATCGTGGTAAAACTTTATAAATAATGGCAAGTTCGTAATTTATCCATTCGTCGTTCGTTGCTCTTTTGCGTCCTTTTGCTCGAACACGATACAGCACAGATGTATAATTATCACCCCTTCCCGAGCCAGGCTCTTCTTCTAAACTAGTAATTTCTACGCCAGGTTCATCTTTCTTGATCAATTCGCGAATAGATTCCAGCGTGAGACGCACGGATCCTTTTTCCTCCTCCATCATTTTTGCTGCTGATGAGGATAGTTTCCTTTTAAATGTTTTCAAAAAGTCCGCTCGAACGATGCGATTCCTGTAAATCGTACAGTCCCGTCAAGCTCCTGAATCGATGGTATCGTAGCACTTGAATCTTTAAAGTGAACGGGTGAGTTACGATGTTAAGCTATGCAATGCAGGAAATAAGTATTTGAGTGACGAGAGGACAGTACCTCCCACTGCCATACAACTTAATTTATTAATCATACGTACCCTAGCTAGAGGGACAAGGACATTAATACATACCAATCATCTATGCAATTTCTATACTTTGAATGACAAACTGATTGAAATTCTTGCACGTATAACGCAAACTTAATAAAGAAATAATCTGAAGTTCCACAGTACATTATAACAAATTTCAACAAAGTATTCTATTTTCAAATTGTACAAATAATAAAGAGCAAGTAATGTTACAGATATTCTTTCATCATATTGACTCATAATTTAAGATGATTCCAATATATTCGACGTATTCAGTGTTTCCTCTCCAAGAAAGTTGATCAATTTCTTTCGATCGGCGTTTGAAAGTTCCGGGAGCTTGTACAACTTCTTACCCATCTTCTTAAATTCTTGAAATCCGAAAGTTGCGGAATATTCCATAACAAGCTGCGAAGAAGATGTAAGACATGTATGTTGCATTTTAAATTAAAACTAATAAAAAAGATGATGAAAGAATACACACAAAAGCTCCTTGAATGCACTGTTTCGAAATAAAAATTGTAAACAATTTCATCAGTTGGTTGGCGGTTATTGTTGGTAAAAATAAATCTGGTTTTTCACTGATACATGTTAATACTTCTATGCTTTTATTTATATGATCGTCCAATAGTAACATCTCTATTAAGTAACCCAACAACGCACTCTCAACTGGTTTATACCATTCTGATTTATTGTCTATGTCGTCCTGTAAATATTATATTATTACATTTTCCTGTTTGTTATCATATCATTTAAACCTTGTAAATAAATGAGTATTGAACCTTTATTTGATCCCAAGTATTCAAAGCTGCGAATATAAAAAATGATCTTGAAGGAGACTCGGCTGGTAGACTATTTGCATCTATCAACGATAGCAGACTAAGTTTCAACGAATGATCCATATATCCAAATTCCGTTACATCTGACCAAAGCTTCACTACATAATTCTCTATTTCGTACTTATGAAACTTTAACTTATCTACAATTTTCATTATTAACTTATAGCTTGGAACATATGTGTTTGGTACATATTTTTCATAATATTCGAAAAATTCCTGAGGCGTGCTTGTCAGTAAGAGTAATGCCAAGTACGAATCGTAATAGTTATGGTTCTATCATTAGAAAATATGTTATTTAAAAACAGGCTATAATATTGAAACGTCAAATATTTTATAACGTTGAGATAAAAACGTACCGATATATAATCTACAAGAAATTTATAGTTATCACCAGTCTCGTAAATTTCGTTTATCATGTTACCCATTTTTTTATCGGTGTAATGCTGAAGTGCAATATACATAGCGGAAGAGAAAAATCTAACATCCAGCCGATCCCGAATTGTGAAAGTTTCTTTTGACATCGTACGTAGAATATTCATAATATCATTGTATGACTCACTACCTAAGGAAATATGTAATTCTGTATAAAAAGTTGTGATACAAATAATATGATTAAAGCATAATTACCTTTCTTCACAAGTACTTTTAGAATATAATGATATGTAGCTAAAGAAAATTTTATATTTAATTCTTTGAATTCTTCGCATAAACGGTTCATAAAATTAATAGCTGCATCAGGTGGTAATACAGTAACTACTTTAAGAGTAGCATTCAACGTCTTAACATCTGGTTTAATCCCTTTCTCAGCCATTGATTTAAGTACATCAGTAATCAATTTCAAACTATCTATGTTTTTTTTACCGCTAGTGCGCCCAAACATAATGATTATATAATTGTAAGTAGTAAGATTTAATGGAATATTTTCTTTTACACATTTTTTATACAGCAGCCAACATTCATCTGCCTAGAAATATAGATTATAATAAATTACTCTGTGAAGGTATGTAAGATATTATGAACAAATTAAAATTTATCATACTCTTTGGTACTTTGCTAGACCACATAACACAGTATTATGAGCTAGAACTGCTGCTTCTGGATCTTGATCAATCAAAAATTGATATAACTCTTCGACATGTTTAGTAGGCCTGAAATATAAAGTCATCAGAAAACATAAAATATACTATAAAATATAGTATGATTATTTTGCATTTCGTTTCATTACTTACTGCCAAAACAGTTTAGAAACAGTCTTAGTATAAAAATTTTCAAAGGGAAATTCATCAGATATAATGTCCTTACTATTGCAAAAACACAATAATTCTAAAAGTGCTTGTTTGGTTGCATTGGAAACATTGGTTTCTAATAGCTCATAAATATGAATAGCCTCTGACACTTTACATTTGGATATAGTTTTCAGAAGTAGCGCTTCTGATACTCCTGTTTTGGAAGTATATTTTACTGGTGGTTTGAATGCCTACAAAATACAATAAACAGAAAACAAAATTAAGTAATTTAGACTTAAAAAGGAAATAATAAATAAATAAATAAATATATAATTAAACTTTACTTTAATCGGTGGATCGGAGAGATGGATTGGAAATAAGCTTCCATGTTCATTATGAATCCACATAGCTGTTTTCTTGCCCGATTCATATGATAATGCATATTGACGATAATTTTGTCTCCTCCTTGGAATTAAGAAAGGGTCGTCATGATACACGTATTTCATTCTGTTTGATTCTTCTGGTATTGTACTTGCAAGAGCCTTGATTGTATAAAAAAAGTAGATATATAACTATACAAACAGAATAATAAACAATTTGATACAGTAACAGATTTTATAACATGCTTACTTTTAAAATATCTGTAGGTCCTCGTTCTATTCTAGTTGGTATTTGAAGGGTAGAATTTGATGATGAAGATTGTAACCTTTTTATCTGACACCATGTACGTCTGCTAATTGATTAGTTTTATTAATAACACGTCTAGATTTATTTTTCCTATTTATATACTTAACGCAAATATTTATATTTTAGAAAAGAAACTTAGTATATTACAATATTTCCTACGATTTAAATAAAAATTAAACAAATTAACACATATTGATAAGAAATATATGTTATTAACCTAGATGATACATATTTGAAGCAATTCATCATAAAATCTTTTTACGTTTATAATAAAAGTTTAATCGAGTGTTGTTTAAACGTAATCATAGAGGTTAGGATCAAATGTAACTTTGCTTCTATAATACTACCAAGTGTATATTGCAGTATGTTATACATATATACTTTTCTGAAAGTATAAATCGAATCCACTATACCAAATCACTATCAGCCTAAACACTTTTATCGTTCATACCTATACATCTTCTTGGTTGCCTACTTGCAGGCGTTAACTGTTTTTTTTTCTTTTAAAGTACGAAATACTAAATTCAAAGAAATATTGAAAATGAGATTAATATAGTAATGTCTTTATCCACAATTTGTATATCATAAATTTACATTTTATATCAGCAAGATTATTTATTCATGGGATAAATTCAAAGTTTTACTGATCTATTTATTCAATATTTTTTATAGAAGATTTAAAAGATTTAGAAGAATTTCATGCGAAATGTAAGGAAAGTTAAACAATCTAGTATACTTTTAATCCGGAAATAACAGAAATTAAGTGAATTTTTTCTAGAATATTAGCATACGAATAAAATCGAAAGGCGAATTGCGACAAAGTACGCTTCGGTTTCCGATCAATTACAAAGTCGACATCACGATAAATATGATATAACCCGCTAAAGAAAAGAATTTAAACTTATTCTTTTATTAAATAACCGAAACTTTGAAAGTTTTGTAATCGAGAAAATTCGTTTTCATTGAACTCATATACGTAATAAATGTACCTATATGGCAGCTGCACAGCCCTATCTACAAGATAAAGATTTATTTCTTTCGACGCATTTATTGTTTAGCATATGAATGGTAGATGCATATACATGTACAGATATATACGCCGTCGTACATGAAGTGTACCCTTTGGCATATTACAAAGAATTGAATAAAGTTTATAAGGAAGCCAAAACCAGTCCGCGAAGAGAAGCAGTCCTCTCTTGCCGTGAGAATATGCGTGCGCCTAAACGTGTTCCGATGTGGTCGTGTATATGTACACGTATATATTCTATATGGTGCGTACGTAGGGAAGAAGCCAGGTGTTTTATTTCAAACCGTGGGACTCTTAAAAGGGGATGCTTACACCACGTCTTCTACTTGAAGAATATATGAATGGAAAACAAAATTCGTGTTTCACCAGCCAACGAAGAGGAACTCGAACCCAACTACTACTTTTGTCGTACTTTCTTGTTCGATCGTACGTAACGTAACCCCCAGTTCTTTCTTTTTTTTTTTTATCCATGCTTTTTCTCCAACGATTTTCCTTTTTCCTTTTATTTCTTAGCCGTGAATTAAATAGCATTCCACGTGGCGATCCGTATCCTCGTGTTTTATACTTCTCGAAAAAGTATAGAGACTATTCTCGTTGTCGTTCACCGATGCAGAAATTCAAATATAAAACGTTTTCGCTAGTTTAACGAATTCCACGAAGAAAAGAACCCCGCTGAACGAAGAAAGTGTTTGCTTCTTTTTTTCCATGCTTATTCTTTTGTCCCACCCCTTGGATTCATCGCACATGTACAAACGTTAATCATACTTTTTAATATAGTTCAGTTATTTTTGACAATATACATCTTTTCAGATTTGTTTGATGTTTTTTATTTTTAGTTTTATAAACTAGAATTAATAAAACCAAAAATTCACTGAAAATACCTGAATTAAAAACTTCATAATCTTTCGACAAAAATGCAAATACGCCATTCAATAGATGTGATAAAACATTTCGATAGTTTGGACGCTAAGTAAATCTAGGATGATTATAGTTAAAACACAACAGGTTCGGTTAAAAAATATACTTTATTATTCCACTTTTACATTGATTTCTTTGAATAACATTTGGACATTTGTACATTTAGAACATACTGTAAAAAACTTAATATGTATCGCTGTTTCCGACATTAAAACGGCAACGGTTCTTTGTTTGATATTACGATCTTCATTTCAATCAATCTATATATAATTTAACGCCAATTTACACACATCTTGTATCGTCAAAAAAACATATATTCATCTTGTTAATAATTTTACATCAAATTAACATAATCGCCAATTTTTGTATCCGATATAAAGAACGAAACGGATGAAAATTCGAATGGACCCAGCAGGCCGGGACGAGTGCAATTTGATCTAATCTCACGACAAATAATGCCCACATCCCGACCTGCCGGCATCCTTCGATAAATTTTGACGTAACTAGTCGAATAATGTCGTCTCTTCGTTCGCCCTTGATTTTTTCTCAATCTTTGTCGTTCGTTTCCAGATTTTCTTGACGAGATACAATGCATTCCGATAGGCCGGGACAAGTGCAATATTGAAAAATCGTATCAACACGAAACATTGTCACAAATCTCGGCCTATCTTCGATGCAAATCGTTGAATCTTCTTATCTTAAATTCAAATATCCTAATAAAATGATCCATCGCTCAGATATATTCAAACTGTTGATAACCGACACAGAATTACAAAAAGAAAGTTTGAATTTTACAAATTTACACAATTTTATGAAAACAAATTACGACATAAGACATGTAGTATACGTAGAAAGTTTACACAATACGATAAATACGTAGTAGTTTCGTACAGTTTCTTCGACTTGGCCTTTGAATAATTAATTTCCAAATCAGAGAACAGTTCGCTTAAAATCACATAAATTGCAGTTTAAATTGTAAATGCAAACAACATGAATACAAATAATATTATATCGTAACATTGAATACATACAATCAAAAATACAGTATCACGTTTTGATCAGGTTACAAACGATCGTGTACTAATATAATTTTTTACACGAGTTCGAAACTACCGTTTTGTACCTAAATTTTACGTGAACGTACAATCGGTACATTTAAAATGATGCATTGCCAAACTTATGCTTAGCACTATAAAACAACGATGCGTTAACGCTTGCCGAAAAACAAAATATTAAAGTTTATATAATTTTTGTTGTTGAACCCTCGTGCAAAAGTACGTACGACGCACATTCGATCAAACGGTTCGGTAACCATGATTTTCAACGGGCTGTTTTCTTCCTCTTGATTTCGATGTTTACAAACACAGCGTAGAAAGAACGGGCGACAAATTACGTTATTATTATAGGCTCTACGAAACGAAATTAGTGGATCATCACTAAATATTGTGCATACGGACGTAGATACGGACACGTTTTGAGGAAAGCACGTTACCGGTATACACCCTAACCCCAAATCAAAACGAATGACGTCTTTCGCCGCGCCGGTTGCCAATATCCCGCGTCTCTTGATTCTTCCCTCTCTCTTCTTCTTTTGTTGCGTCTCATCGTGTCTCGTCTCGTTTCGTTTCGTTTCGTCTTTCACTTGTTTGAAAGTACGATGTAAATGTTTGAAAATCGCAAAACCAAAACCGATTTGAATTTCTTGTTCACTGCACAACACTTTTGACGAGATACTTTGTATGTCACGGCATATTTTACGATGTTAACGGTAATGACGACATTAACGACGATTACGACGACAACAACAATAACGGTTACGACGACATAACAAGAACTTGAAAAGAACTTTCGTTTCGTTGGATTCGTACGTTCCAGGAGGGATGTGTATCCGCAGGTCCTGAAGAGAAGCGTGAAAGACACTGCAACTTCTCTCGAAGAGAGTTCTGGACAAACTGCTGTTCGTGACCAGGTGTCTCCTCTCTTTATTCCTTTTGGGTCCCAAGAACATGAAAGCTCCCGGCTATATAGGTACCCCTTAGAGCCAATGGTGGGGGCTTATTCTTATTTAACAGCAACGAAGCAGGAACACCAGCAACAACCAACTTTGAAACCTCCCTCCTTTTTCCCTTTTCATCTTTTTTTCTATCTTTCTCTGTCAACTACCTTCGATTCTTTCAACTTCCTCCCCTCTGTTCCCCTTTCCATCCCCTTTTCTTACTCTTTCCACCTTTCTTTTCCCCTCTATCATTCTTTCCCTTTCTCTCTGTTCATCTCTTCTTCTCATTGGAGTATATAGTACCCGTTTTCTTTCCTTCTATCTTACGCTCTTTCTTCGTCCTTTGCTTTGCAGCGCAAAACGCTGCAAATCTACCGATAAAGCCCGCCAAAATTGTATCAGCTGTCCTGAATTTTGCTCCGCCTGTCAAGTATGTGACGTATACCGCTCTTCTTGTTCTCCCGTCTCTTTGTCAGGTAGGTATCCCATGGGAAAAAAAGGGTCAGCCGAATCTTACAATGGTAAAACTTACAATTTATGCAGTGACACTTTTTAAATTTATTTTCAATATCGTTTTAAAAATATCGTTAAGTTTTTAGTTGGCATATATCTAAAAGACGGTATAACTTAGTTTGTAAACGAAACGAACCACTTGATGCGTATATTGTTTAAAAACAAATCGACCAAATACATCAATGTCGAGTAAAGATTTCAACGTTTCCATATAGTGGCATCCATATAGTCAATCATTTTTCTAATTGTGTGTTAATTCTTTATGCGAAAAATTATAAAAATGTCACGTGAACCTCAAAACTTTTTACCTCAGAATAAATCCTGATTCTGTTAAAGTTTACCTGCATGATCAAACATCTTGATAAACTATTTGAAAACGTTTTAACGTGCAGTTTCAGCTAAATATGTAATTAAATTTTATATATTCAATATGTGCTTTTGTTAGAGAGAACGATTTGATATTCTATTCGTTCAAAATTAACGTTACATGAGGTCAATTTTCACGATACATGTACAGTTTATTGCATGATTACTTTAACGTTTCTTTTCTTTTTTCTCTTTTTCGAATAGTTTATAATAGTTTCTACTCTTCACACTATTCGTAGCTGAACAGCTATACAATGTACGTACGTATGTTAAATGTAGTATTATTTCTGCGAATAATATGCGGAAGATAAAGGTATTCGAGTCATCGTGACTTATCAAACAAGATGTTATTTTAATGTTACTTTTTCATTGAATCTGACATGCATATGGGAAAAAATAAAGGAAACTGTAAAGAGAGAGTGATTGAGAACCACTTGTAGGAGGACAGCTGCCGTTGAGAGCGCATCTGCTGTCGGTTGCGCGGGCACGCGCGCTTACATATCCTTATTCCTATGTTGGTACTATACACTCTATATAGATGTACGCGGGTCGAACGCATACGGTACTCCTCTTGTTCTCCTTATTTCCACCATGTTATTCCGTCCTTTTTTCGCTACTCCTTTCCTTTTTCCTTTCCTTCCTTATTTTTGTCCGAACATTCGCCCCTCCCTCCCTCGCGCCTTTCCTTCTCCTTGTACCTCTGTCCTTCCTTCATTTCGTTCGTTCGTTCGTTCGTTCGTTGCTTCCTTTTTTCTCACCCCTCGAACTGCGACATCACAGCATTCGAATCCCGTTTTCAATATACCTTCTAAGCAAACGTCTCTTCTCGCTGTATTGGGGGTTGACGGACCGTCATCTTCCCTTTAATACCATCCATAGTGAGGATTTATAATCCGTGAGAGAGAAGGTCTACTTGTGTTTGTGACATATACGATACTTGTTTGATTTTGAAAGCATGGTACACCTAGTTCATAATACCTATACAGGGTTTACAGCCGGCAGCGGGCTTTTCTACGCTACGTAGCGGTATACGATACAGCTTGCCAGCCGGTCAAATTTTCTTTGTTCTCATTGTTCAGAAAATTTTCACTATACCTTTACGACGGCTATGCTTCTCAGAAAATTGTCCAGTTTCCCTACCGAGGGATTTTTCCATCTGTCAGCCTTGTTTCGCATTCATTTCCTTTCCTTCTTCTTTCTTGTTCATTCTTATGAACACCCTCACGGGATTGTAAGTTCAGGTCCTTTGTCCCTTTGCATACCTGCTCTCGTTGAAACGAACTAACGCGATAACAATCGCCTGCTTCGCGTATACGTACTTCTTTAAAACTTTATGTTTTTACGTTCTTTAGAAACGAACAAAATAATCATGTAAATTTAATATTACGATTACACTTTTTGTGTTTAGTTCTATGACACGCCAATAATCCAATAAGATCTTTAGTTGTTACAGATAATTGAAAAGTAAGTTATAATTTTATTTCTGTTTCTTTTTTTTTTTTTTTTCTTTCTTTTTTTTGATGTTCAAAATTATATAATTCGATAGCGACGATAATACGTAATTGAATACGTCATGGCTTGTCTTATCACGTTATTTTTATTATCTCATCGAAATACGAAAAGTCTAACACACATCGGCACATGCAGGAATGGCATCAACGTGCCGTGTGTTTCACACTGCAAGGCCCAGATGGTAAGCGTTGAATCCCTTGCTTAAATTTTAACCACTGCTGCTTTTCGGGCCACCTGCTCTATGCGTAAATCGAAGCTATTCTTAAAATTTCACATAATTACAAAGAAACATACATTAATAATCGGTAATAATGAAAATAACAAAAAAGGGTAGAATTTTCATGTATATGTATTAGAGATTTTGATTGATACACTTCTAAAATAATAGAATATTTATGTTTATTAAAAAAAATATGAAAAATGTTTTATTTATCGGTTCATTTTCCGATTTTCCATTGATATAATCTTTTATCTTAATTATCTTATAAACATATTGACGTTTGATATCAATACTGCTTGTGGTCTTGATTAACACCAATTTAATCGTATTTATACAATAATGAACATTTTTTTACCATTTAATCTGTCATAGTAGATAAAAAAATGTATACACTGTACTGTGTATTGGCAAACGGTCGTTCTAAACGACGTTATACTTTGGGACGAGTTTCAAAAGATCTTTGTTCGAGTTGAGGAAGTGGATCCATGATCAAATTCAAATGTGTTCGTGTCTCATGTATACAAATACTTTGCGTTGTGTGCAACAACCGGAAGTTGAACATACATAATGTTTCTAGGTGCGCCTGTTTGTGCTATTTTTCGCTTCACTGACAAATAGAAACAATGTAACGATTAAACATGATTTATTGAATGTAATCAATGTTTCTTTCTGATTTTTATTAAATGATGCTATATTCTTTTTTGTTTTGATATAAACTTACAATTCTATAATGATGTTATTGTGGAAAACTTTTTATAACATATTGTAAAAATGAATACAGGGTGCCCCAGAACTCCTGTAGGAGCCGGAAATGGAGGGTAGCTGAGATTATTCTGAACAACAATTTCCTTTGCAAAAATATCGGATGGGGCTTCGTTTTTGAATTATTAAGCAAAAACACTGATCAACCAGAGCGCGTCTCGGGCGCGCGCTCAGTACCGTCGGTGTAGCGTCGAGCCTAGTCGCCCCGGGACAAGCGCCTCGGTAGAACAAGAAGCGTTAAGTCCTGGGATCATCTAATTTGAATAGTAGAAAGATAAAACATTGTATTATTATAAAATAATGAATTTAATATCGTTCAAGCTTTATTTTGCAATTTTTTTAAAGAGCAACTGAGGACGGTACATTGTCGAGGAAACTTTATCCAATAGAAGAGATAGGTACGAATTTTGAAATAAAAATTTTGTAATTATAGTGTAGAGGTATTCATCAGTTAGAACACCTAAATGATTAGGGTTTTTAATGCTAATTTTAAGAAAATTTCTGTATTACAGGAGACTGCATCGAAATTGCAGTGAAATTAATATCGAAATGGCACAAACCCTCGAACACGTCAAGCATTAACAGAATAAGAAATGGAAGGATATAACTTGTAATTACCATTAGGAATTATAATTGACCATGATTAATTGAAATTTGTTGAGATTAAAATACTGAAACAAATGTTAAATATACCATTTTTATAGCACTGTTATATTAAGAGAAATATATACTCCCCGTTGTATTTTCTTCATTTTGCAAGAACTAAATGATAAAAAATACTTAAATTGTTTATATTTAATGATTTTTTTCATTAAAATCGTTGTATTTTGCATAAATAATTAAAAATTAAAAAATATTTTTAAATTTTTACCTCTAGCGCCATCTCTTCGAAAAGTGCTGAAACTGCTCAAAAATTGACAGGAATCTGCCGTACCTACAATGATTATTTTTTAAAAATATAATTTTTTGCTGTTTTCGCGTGTTTGAAGCATCTAATCGCTTCTATTTTACACTAATTATCGATTCCAATTGTCCGATTAATCCTAGAAGCCCGAAATATTGAAATATTAAAGATTAAATCGCACATTGAGAGAGTGAGAGGTCCGAATGGCGGACTAGTGTTCACTCTCTCGCACATTGGTGTTGTGCGCAGGCGCGAGTATGGCGTAGAGAGAGTGAGAGACTAGATGCTCGGACCTCTCACTCCCACACTGTGCGAGAGAGTGAACACTAGTCCGCCAATCTCACCTCTCACTCTCTCAATGTGCGATTTAATCTTTAATATTTCAATATTTCGGGCTTCTAGGATTAATCGGACAATTGGAATCGATAATTAGTGTAAAATAGAAGCGATTAGATGCTTCAAACACGCGAAAACAGCAAAAAATTATTTTCTTAAAAAATAATCATTGTAGGTACGGCAGATTCCTGTCAATTTTTGAGCAGTTTCAGCACTTTTCGAAGAGATGGCGCTAGAGGTAAAAATTTAAAAATATTTTTTAATTTTTAATTATTTATGCAAAATACAACGATTTTAATGAAAAAAATCATTAAATATAAACAATTTAAGTATTTTTTATCATTTAGTTCTTGCAAAATGAAGAAAATACAACGGGGAGTATATATTTCTCTTAATATAACAGTGCTATAAAAATGGTATATTTAACATTTGTTTCAGTATTTTAATCTCAACAAATTTCAATTAATCATGGTCAATTATAATTCCTAATGGTAATTACAAGTCATATCCTTCCATTTCTCATTCTGTTAATGCTTGACGTGTTCGAGGGTTTGTGCCATTTCGATATTAATTTCACTGCAATTTCGATGCAGTCTCCTGTAATACAGAAATTTTCTTAAAATTAGCATTAAAAACCCTAATCATTTAGGTGTTCTAACTGATGAATACCTCTACACTATAATTACAAAATTTTTATTTCAAAATTCGTACCTATCTCTTCTATTGGATAAAGTTTCCTCGACAATGTACCGTCCTCAGTTGCTGTTTAAAAAAATTGAAAATAAGGCTTGAACGATATTAAATTCATTATTTTATAATAATACAATGTTTTATCTTTCTACTATTCAAATTAGATGACCCCAGGACTGTATTTATAATACCGAAAAATATTCTGCAATTTTTACTTATTCCTTCTGTTGGGATATCCAGCCATTCAGTCATTCCCTTTATTCTAAGGTACGATTACTCTCATAACATTCTACCATTTGTTTTTTACTTTTATGTCCAATATTACTTGTGCTTAACGCTTCTTGTTCTACCGACGCGCTCTGATTGATCAGTGTTTTTGCTAAATAATTCAAAAACGAAGCCCCATCCGATATTTTTGCAAAGGAAATTGTTGTTCAGAATAGTCTCAGCTACCCCCCATTTCCGGCTCCTACAGGAGTTCTGGGACATCCTGTATATTAAATCCTATAAATTATAGCAGAAAGAAAAACATGTATACACGTGTGCTGACAATAAAATAGATTCCTTTCTTATTGATTGCAGGGGGAGTCGGTAAAGAATCACCGAATTGAATTACAAAAGTAGGCCATGTATGAACCATACAACGCTATAACTGTACCCTTTCACTTTTAGGAACCGCTTCAAATTGCTTGCGATGGCAAAAGTAGAAAGTATTTCGTTTAAGTCGCTTGCATTTCCAAAAGAATTATTATTAATCTATTTGTGCAATTTATCAAAGTAAAATATATTAAACATTAATGATGCAATTAATTGAAATTGAATGGTTCATTTAAATGACCACATGTTATATTTTTTAAAGGTTTTACACTTCTATACAATTATTTTTTTGTAACAAATAAGAGTTAATGATGGCTAAGATAAAGGATAACACCGTTCAGGTGGTCTTTATTTCTTTACTTTTGGATCTTTTGGCATTTACCATGATATTACCATTGCTACCAGCTTTATTAGACTACTACAAGGAAATAGAAAATGATCAGAGTATGTACTTTAAAATTTTACGTTACATACAAAGTATGAGAAAATTTTTTGACGCACCTGACAAAGTCAACACAGTACTTTATGGAGGTTAATTTGTTACCTTTTTTTTTTCTTTAATTGAAATGTTCGTATGTCAGTACCAAAATAAACATGTATTTTAATTTGTAGGTTTTCTTGGGTCTATGTATTCTTTCTTACAATTTTTGGGATCACCAATTGTTGGAGCATTATCAGACATATACGGAAGAAAACCATTGATGATGTTTTGTTTAATTGGAATTGCAATGTCTTATTTATTATGGGCACTTTCATTTAATTTTACTATATTCGTGTTAGCAAGATTTATCGGTGGTATTAGTAAAGGAAATATTAGCTTATCAATGGCTATTATTAGTGATGTCACATCACCAAAAACAAGGGGAAAAGCAATGGTAAATTTGAATACATATTGTACAAACAAGTATATAAATGGTGATCTTAACGATAAAACTCTCTTTCTTTCATTTTCAGGCACTTGTTGGTATAGCTTTTTCTATAGGTTTTGTTGTGGGTCCAATGATAGGAGCATTTTTTGCTTGGATTTCAACTAGTAACAGAGAAGGAGCTTGGTATATTATACCTGCTGTATTTGCTCTTTTTCTAGCAATAAGTGATTTATGTTTTGTTGTTTGTAATTTAAGAGAATCTTTACCCTTGGAACATAGAGCAAAGAGTCTAACATCTGGTGTATCTGGAATTACTACTTATGTTAACCCTGTAGATTTATTCCAATTTAACGGAGTATCTGGTCTAAATACACAAGGTGAAATTTTCTTTAAATCAATAAGTTATGAAAGTTATGAAAGAATTATGAATGTATAAATAATTTCAGACAGAAAAAACTTAAAAACACTGGGTTATGCATATTTCATGTATTTATTCATCTACAGTGGCTTGGAATTTACCTTAACTTTCTTAACTCATTATTTATTTGAATTTACAAGCATGCAACAAGGATGGATGTTTCTGGGAATTGGATTAATTATGGCAATTTTGCAAGGAAGTTGGGTACGAACAATTCCAGCGGATAAAACAAAGTCTATTGCAGAATTGGTGAATATTTTTGATATTTAATATAGATATATATACCTGTATTAACTTTTTTTTTATATAAAATCATATCATATTGAATATTTCAGGGCTTATGGTTAATAATACCAGCATTTGTTTGCATAGGTTTAGCCAATGATATATTAACATTGTCTATTGGATTGCTTATATTTGCAATTTGTGAGTGCAAGATAACATGTTTTTAGAGAATATATATGATTTATTAATGTAAAAATATACAATAATTCTGTTGGTCTTACAGCAACTGCCATGGTCGTTACTTGTATGATGACGCTTGTGACACGTATTGGTCCTGATCATCAAAAAGGTACAATAACCGGTGTTTTTCGTTCTTTGGGAGCATTAGCTCGAGCTTGTGGGCCCATTATCGCTTCTATAGGTATGAGTAAAGTTTGTAGTTATTAGTAAGTAAGTTACTGTATAAAAACAAGTATCTTTATTTCAGCTTTTTGGTGCATTGGTAGTAAGGCTACATATCTAACTGGCGCTGTATTTCTTATATTTCCACCTGTTATTCTTCAAAGGATAAAATTACTATAACTAACAGTATTTATATGAGTATTTACGTGTTTATATATCGTAAGTATTTTTAGATTTTTAACAAGATCTTTAATGTACTTTATAAGTAATTGAAAAGGTATTTTTATATATTTACTGTACTTTTTAAAAAGTATTTTTATATATTCATTGTATTTTATAATGTTTTGATAATATGTTTTAAATGCTTGATACAATCATATACCTAGCATGGACAATTTATTTTTCTATTTATATAAAAACATATTAAAAAATGATAAAAATGTTATGAAAGAAAGAAATTTTAATGTTTTTTTGTACATAATTATAACTATCGCGTTTATTTTCCTAATACATATCCACATAATTTGCATATTTTCTTAATTAGTATTAAATATGTAGGAAACATTATGTATTAATGTTTGATAATTTAATAAGTTTAAGTGTGCTTATTCGTGTAACAGGTAGATTGATACAATTAAAATAAAAATGATTGATTCAAAATAGGATTTGTTAAAATATACGAATATTATTAATGTATTGCAACATATTTTTTTCCGCGTGTTACGTTCCTGAGGAAATCATAAACTAACTGAATCGTGATTGGTGGTTAGTCATATGACCTACCCTTTCCCCTTTGAGTCGCGCCATTTACGGTAAGAAATTCTCGGAATTCCGTGTTCGCGGCACTCCGTCGTCATCCGCGTTGAAGGGAGTAACACAAAAGGGGGAAAGTTATTGATGAAAGTCGCGCGTGCGACCGGTCCCCGTAATCATTACGTTTACGATTATTACGCGGTAGAGTGTGTTTGATCGGTTCAAAGGTTACATCCTGGGCAAACTGAGTCAAAGTAAAAAAAAACAAGTAACAAAATTTTACGCTATTAGTCCTAGTTGCTTTTGTCTTCGGACTAGCAGCAGGTAAGCACAACCAATTCTCGAAGAGAACATCTTTTTCTTTTGCCCCTCCCGCTTATCTATCTATTTACGCGTTATTATTATATGTCACGTTTTGATATTTCTAAACTTCAATGTCACGTTCTTTGTATTAAATTTAATCAAAGAATGGAATTATCGGTACCGTTATTTTTGTATTCACGTAGATTTTTCCGATAATTGTAAGTAGTAATAGTTATCTGAGGTTTACCACTGTTTGTTTAAGCTTCAGAAGTGTGTCCATTTTTAAAGTATGCGTGTTTTGTACCGATTTCATCAAGCGTCTTTTGGTTTTTGTACTTGTGCGTTCAATCGAAATGTCAATATAATCTTATAATGATTGTATTTTTTTGTATATTAGATATAAAAATTATTGCATTATTGATTTATAATTGTAGTAATTATAAAGTTGAGAGCTGTTGATACTTCCGATAACGATATTTAAAATCAAATAATTTCCAACAATAATGTTATTGATTAAAAAATTTATTTAGGGTAAAATAGAAATCACAATGTCACTGTGGGCAAAAGCACAGCAATTGCCACAAGATGCATTGCAACAAGTACGTTCAGTGTATGGAGAACATTTTCCAATAGAGGTTCGACATTTTTTGTCTTCTTGGATAGAAGAAAAGATGTGGTAAGACATCTTATATACAGATATTTATTTTATTCATTGTAATACATAAATATCATAATTCAGTTACATTTACATTATAGGACCGACATAGAACCTGACAATCCACAATATGAACAGTACGTTGCTAATCTTGTTAGATCTTTGATACAAGAATTAGAAACTAAAGCAGCTTCATTAAATACGGATGATATGTTTTTGACAAAAATTAAATTGATGGAAGTTGCCAAAAGCTTTCGTGTAAGTTTTATAATAAGTGTTAACAAATAATCTGGAATACATTATATATTTAGGTTTTTTTTCTTTCTTTCTTTTTAATATAGCAAAGATATTCTCACAACCCAGCTGCATTATTTAGAATAATTAGACATTGTCTAGGCACAGAAATGAAATTAGTAGCTCAATTGGAGAACTTAGGTGGTATAATGACAATGGCAGGTGGAAAAGTAGGACTGATTAGCGATGCTGTTGCTGAAATAGCACAGCATGTTGAATCTTTAAGGCGCAGAACACAAGAAACTGGGGAAGATTTACGAAAAATGGAGCAAGAGCAAGAAGCATTTGCAATTAGTTATCACGAATGTACTAAATTAAATGCCCATCTCCAACATCTTGCTACACAACCACAAAATCAACCAAATTTAGATTTAGAGAAAAAAATCAGAAGGCAAGTTGAAGTTTGATTCAATCGATTAAAAATTATTTTAATAATTCAAATCAATTAATACGGAACTAAAAATTTCTGTAGGCAAAAGGAACAACAAGAACAATTATTGAATCATAAAGTAGCTGGTTTAATGCAATTACGACTAACATTAGCTGATAAGCTAAAAGACACTATTACCAGATTGAATAGTCTACAATCCAGAGTCTTAGATGATGAACTTATTAGGTAAAAAAGTTTATCCAGTCTTTAATTCTTTCTTAATGCTTTAAACATATTTTGAATAAAATCTATTTTACAGATGGAAAAGAGATCAACAATTAGCAGGAAATGGCGCACCATTTAATAGTAATTTAGATTCTATTCAAGAATGGTGTGAAAGTTTAGCAGAATTAATATGGCTTAATCGTCAGCAAATTAAAGAAGCAGAACGTTTAAAACAAAAGTTTGCGCTCGAGCCACCTGGCATGCAAGATATTCTTCCTACATTAAATTCACAGATTACTCAACTTCTCAGTTCACTAGTTACAAGCACATTTATCATAGAAAAGCAACCGCCACAAGTGATGAAGACTAATACTCGGTTTACGAGTACAGTACGTCTGCTAGTAGGTGGAAAATTGAATGTTCACATGACTCCTCCGCAAGTAAAAGTGAGCATTATTAGCGAAGCTCAGGCGAATGCTTTATTAAAAAGCGATAAAATGGCAAAGAATGGAGAGGCTAGTGGTGAAATTTTAAATAACACAGGAACAATGGAATATCATCAAGTAAGAAAGATGAAAATAAATTGTAATACAGTTAAGAAATTATACTGTATAACATTACTATGAAAAAAGAAAACAATGTTACTACACATTTCAGGCCACGAGACAGCTTTCTGTAAGCTTTCGTAATATGCAGTTGAAGAAAATAAAAAGGGCGGAGAAAAAGGGAACAGAGTCTGTTATGGATGAAAAATTCTCACTTCTTTTTCAATCGCAATTTAGCGTTGGAGGTGGTGAATTAGTATTTCAGGTATGGACATTGAGCTTGCCGGTTGTGGTGATTGTACATGGAAATCAAGAGCCACACGCATGGGCTACAGTCACGTGGGATAACGCGTTTGCTGAGCCGGGGAGAGTACCATTCGCAGTACCCGATAAAGTTCCATGGGGTCAAGTAGCCGAAGCATTAAACGTTAAATTCAGATCGGCAACCGGTCGTTCATTGACCGAAGACAATCTACGGTTCCTTGCGGAAAAGGCATTTCGTGGTGGAGCTGCGAACGGACAGGATTACTCTAGCTTACTTTTAAGCTGGGCTCAATTTTGCAAAGAGCCATTGTCTGACAGGAATTTCACATTCTGGGAATGGTTTTATGCTGTAATGAAATTAACTAGGGAACATTTAAGAGGCCCTTGGATCGACGGTTACATATTGGGATTCGTAAGAAAAAAACAAGCGGAAGAAATGCTGGCAAATTGTGCCTCAGGAACTTTTCTGATGCGATTTTCAGACTCTGAACTTGGTGGTGTTACCATTGCTTGGGTTGGAGGTAACTTTTATACGCTCAATTACTTTCATTCCTATTTGATCCACGTTTCTTTGCATTTTACCGTATATTCTTTTCCATATTTTAACGAATGTTAAACTGTTTGATATAAAATATTTGTGACAGATCAAACGGAAGTATTCATGTTGCAACCGTTCACAAGCAAAGATTTCGCGATTCGCAGTTTAGCGGATCGTGTATCCGATTTACAACATTTACTCTACCTTTATCCGGATTTATCGAAGGATCAAGCATTTTCGAAATATTATACACCGTTCACAGGTAAATATTTGATGTTCTCCCTTCGTCTACCCGTCTTTTTACGATTATTCCAGTTTAAATGATCTACAATGTATTTTGTCGTAGAAAATCAATCTACATCAACAAACGGATATGTAAAACCTTTGTTAGTAACGCACGTACCTGGTTGGGGTGGACCGGGTGTCGGTGGTCAGACACCATCGCACTCATCTGTTGTCGGGGTAGGGAGTAGTGGTCAAAGTGGTCCGGGTGGTAGTTATCCTGCAACCCCATCAACTATGTTTCAAGCGCCCAGTCCTGATCCGTCCGTAACACGCGACACTCCATCGGTGGCTTCCAGGTCAGTTCCCTGGATCTAAAGTATCAATCATTTCTTTTACTTTTAATAGAAATAGGCTGCCATAGTTATTTGATACAAGATATGCAAAGAATTCTTCTTTTCATTTCTCTATTATGCATTTAAACGTCGAACGAGTATACTTAAAACTGAATTTGAATGTTTCAAATCGGTAACTATATCACACTTCCGGTGACTGTATTATAAAACTATTCAGCGTACTACTTGTCGATACTGTTGTCATATCGATAGTGTAGATATTGAAATTTTCATTCAGAAGGAAGAACATTCCTACAATTAATAGATGCTTTGCATGTCTTTTATACATCTGATCTGTACACACAATGTCAGTATTGTTTTCTATGTTCTGCTTTTGCGAACGTTTAGCAAATATTATAGTTCGCAATGATATTGTAGTTTTGTATTTTGTAAACTTTTCTCATAGAATTTTGAAGTTTTTATACTGCTGTATGGTGAAATGAGATGAGTATCGGTAACACATTAAGTTGTATTTGTGCTCGTAATTCAGAAAATTATACATATTGGAGAATACTGGGTGTTTCAGGGCAATTCTTGTGTAATAACGATCAATAACGAAAATATACGTATATATTTTTGCGTATACTTCACTAGGTATACGAAACTTATCAAATAACTAGTCTTTCACATTTCTATTTTCTTCTTTTTTCTCCGTTTATGTTTCATTTCACATAGATTAGCCATTGTATCACCCAGCACTTTGCTCCGATATTATAAGTTTTTTTCTCTCTCGATAAGTATACGTTTAGTATTAAGTGGCATTATTAAGGTAACGCGATATATTCTACAAAATGCCATCATTAAACGTCCAAAGTCCTCCGTATAAAAAAAAGAACAGATAAAACAAAGATGTTGATGACGATCATGATAATATTGTTAGTGAGAGTTGATAAATAATGCATATCTATATGTATTTGATTACGTGGTGCTATAACATAGTGTAGCTGGATAATATGTTAATTTTATTAAAAAATTGCTTACAAAGCAAATTATAACGAAATCCGTCCGGCGGACGAAGTAGATGGAGGATTTTTGGATCCAAAAGAGTAACAATTATTTAGCCGTTGATCACTTTTTCGATCTTTACCTTTCCTTTTTCTCTTATTTCTTTTGTAATTGACAATATACATATATAGTTTGTAATGTGAACAGCCAATACGAACCAATAGTTTGTACTATCTTCTCAGACTGCCAAATTTTTTATGTCTTTTTTTTTTTTTTAGATAGAGAAACGGCTTATCCATGGCATTAAAAAAAAAAAAAAAAAATTAAAAAAAAAAATTAAAAAAAAGTTTGAATATGAGAAGAAGCTCTTGCTTCGATCGTAGTATTGTATAATGCATATTTATATGTTTGTGAGTACGTAATATATGTATAACTTTTTACACATGAGTTCGTTTGAAAAAGAAAAAAAAAAAAAGAAAGAAAGAAAAAAGAAAAAAGAAACGAGAGCAAGTAAAAGATATCAATAGCTGAATTAAATGAATCGTAATTGCGCATGTGCAAAAAGTACTAGTGCTTAACATGAGATTCCAAGAAACGGAAGGCAAAGGCCTGGAGCAAGCCGGTACAACCACAACAACGGAATATTTAAAATGCTTAAACGCTACTACTGAACGGAAAAAAACAACGCAGCTCCAATCACGATGCATTACAGTTACATAGTTGAATTACTGGCAAATTCTTTAAGGTTTTGTTGCGAGACGGTGACAAATAGAATCGTTCCGGGATACAAAATCGTACAAGTTATGTAAGGTATAACCAGTGGCGCACCCAGAAAAAAGGCCAAGGGTACCTGGCACTTCTCAAAAAGTATATTAATTCCTCGGTTATGATTAAAGCAATTCAAAAGCTTTATGAAAAACATAAGTGTATATCTAATTGATTTAATTGAATTTGCATTGAAAATATTGTTACCCATTTAAATCGGCTGTCCTTAAGATTAAATGCTGAGTGCGCCACTGCGATATGACAACACGATGTATCACCGTGTGTGTGTAATTGCAACGTATTTAGAAGGCTTTAGGGTGGGGAGAACGATAAATGTCGAGTGACCGATAAATTTTCAATTGGGTTGGGAAAATTTCATGTGGTTGTTTGTACATCCCTTGCCGTGTTGTACCGGCTAATCCGGCTGATCGGTCACACGTTTCGTCTTTATCTCAGTTAGACGTTTTACGTAATCAAACAGAAGCAATAGGTATTTTATAAACAGAGAAAGATAGAACAAGAAATCATAAGTATATGCAATGTAAAACATAAAGAAGGAAGAAAGAAAGAAAGAAAGAAAGAGAGAGGGAAGAGTAAAAAGAATCGATTAAGATTTTGTAGATAAATGTGTTTGGATTTAATACGAGTCTGTTATCCATTATTATGCCAGTGATTGGGGTTGTGTTTTGATTTGTGGTAGCTATGCTCCGGGCCTTGGCCAGTCGAGCGTTGGGCGAACAAATCAGGACATGGACTATGTGGAGCTGATGGGTCACGGTGAGCTGCCCTCGATCGACGAAAATCTCAACTTGGACCAGTTTAATGGCTTTAGCTTCTCCGAATTCATACAAACGTACAACGCTAAACCACAATAGGTATGTCAGGCGCGATAGTATTTCCTCTTGTTACCTACGTGTCGATTAAACGTCTAACATCATCTTCATCTATTTTTTCAAAAATCGTACGTGCATTAATTCGACGGATGTAATCCGCGTGTTTTTAAATTGTTGTAGGGGAGGGATGTAAAAAGGAAAAAAAGAAAAAGAAAAAAGAAAAAAAAAACGATTTCGTCGTCTCCAAATGTTATCGTTTTATCTAAGCAGATGTATTCTTGTTCTCCTGACATAGCGCGGCATATCTTTTTAATTCTATCGTATGTAAGTGATATATACATATATATATATATATATATATGGAAAGAGAAAAAGGAATGTTATCCTTGTACCTTTTTACGAATGATCGAATTTTAAAATCACTGTTTATCTATTAATGTTATTCAGTTGCATATTTTATACGGGTACGTGTGAAACGTTAAGCATTGCTTTACATATTGTTTTCTCTTTGTTCATTTAAATAATACTTTGATCAATATCAGTCGAATCGAATGTAAATTATCGATTATTTATTGAATGTACTGTTTTAGTTTGTGATCAGCTAATTTTCAAAAATTTGTTTTTTTTAACTATATCATTGGTATTCCAATTCCGTGTCGATGGATGCGTGGTGGACCTCTCCGATCCGACCAATAAAAATGTACTTACACGATTTGTCAAAACTTTCAAGATATTTATAATACTTGAACACAGTTTGCAATCAGAATAATTATTCATGCGTCAATACTAATTAATATTTAAATAGCATATTATACGATGTTAAGCTTTGATAATAATGAGTTTGTGGGTCGGAGAGACTAAATCCAAAAGCAACGAACAGTACTGATCATGGAAGTCTTGACTGAATCTTTACTAATCTTGTACAGTATCTATCAAATCACGTTCTAGTTTTAAATGCTATATTATAACGCTGTTACGCAATATCTAAACTTAGATTTTCCTTTTTCCTTTTCTTCTATTGTTCCGAGCTTAATAATTTCTACATCTTGTTAAAGGAAAGATAAAAGAAATGAATGTTCGATACGAAGTGTTACAAATATTGAATGTTTCACAGTGAATATGATTATAAATACAAGAAAAGCACATAGTCGATTCATTTCTATGTCGCGTGGTGCGCTTCAAGGATTCTGTTCTTGTACAAAACAGTTGAAATCATTTTCACAGATGTTAACGTTTGATAATCTTTGTTCATGTGTGTGTGTATATACATGTGTCTCATTTTGCTATTCAAATGGGTCTATTCTGTTGACGGCAACCTAATGGGAAAGCTCCGTTTTCTGAATGCAAAAAGAAGTGAGAGTAAATAGCGACGAGTGATCTAAATGTTGATTGACAATAGAATCGGTACGGTAAACGTACAGACAATCATTTTCGTGCAGTCATGTAAATAGCGAAGTTACAAGAGGCAAAGCTTTTAATTTAAACGACGGAAGGAGTAGTGAGAGTAGAAAAGTTTTACACAAGGTTTGTGCAACGCTAAGGGTAGAAAATGTATACGTTACATGATTCGTGTGACTTAACTATGTGCCTTAAGATCATTGAAACGAGGATGGTTATTCTATTTTTTGAAAAATTCTTACTCAAATTTACATGTATTTTTGGGTAGAATTCTTGTTTTTCCCTGTAATGATTTTTAAACATTATATTCGTCGAGAGCTATTAGAGAATCAAAATTGAGTCTAAATTGATACTTTAAATACGTTAAACTATGTATATCTTGATAAAAGTGAAATTTGATCATCGTTTTTCGTTACACGCGTTAAATCTAAGCATTTGAAAGTTTCTATTGTCAATTTAAAAATGGATAACTATTCGTTCCCTCCCCTGTAGTTTATCCGACATCGAAACTTATCGGTTGTTGCGCATACACTTTATCCTGGATAGGATTACACTCATCGTTATCTCCATTATTCTTCTAATCTGTATATGTCCCTTGTGTGTGTGTGTGTGTGTGTGTGTGTGTGTGTGTGTGTGTGTGTGTGTGTGTGTGTGTGTGTGTGTGTGTGTGTGTATATATACACACATATCTATACGTATGTATGCACGTGTGCGTGTATGTACGGTATGTATTAAGCTAAATTTTTGAAAAGTGTACGTTAATATTGTCTATTGATGATCTTTTATCAAAGATTAGAGTTTATTTTATTATTGAAAACAATTTTACTGTTTGTAAGAGATGATACGTTATTATTGCTCTTATTCATCCTGTACACAGCAATTAATATAATAAGTGTAAAATAAGATTTTGTTCGTACTCGACGTAACGAATAAAATAACTAACTTTTAATTCATTTATCGAATTTCCTTCGTGTCGTCATTTCACGTTAAAGTTATTTGCGGACAGCATTTTATTAAAAGCATTTTCAAGCTTAATACAATTATTTGTCGAATGTATGTACCGCTTTGTAAGTTACTGTTTGGTCGTGCAAATATGTGTACATCAATCGTTCGCGATGGACTAACTTTTATCGTAACGTATGTATAAGGTAAAAATGTTCTATCGTGACGATCAAGAATTTCGCGAAAAATTTCGATTTACAATAAAAAATTCAAAGCTTGCAATAATCGACTTCAGTATTCGCAACTGCGTCTACTTGGTCCTGCAAAGGGCACGCGTCCTTCGTGTCCAAACAATCGCACTCTTCCGGTTCACAGGGCTCGTAATGGCCAGGCGCAGGATAGCTAACGTGATAAATAGTATCGGAACACATACGATCCGTGGGCGGTTGATATTTGCTTTTAATCGCCCATGGCATATCTTCCTTGCGACTCGGCGTCCACGGTTGATAGGACAATTTGCTCACTGTCTCGCTTTCGATTTTATCTTTTAATCTAAACAGAAACGTGTTTTTAATCGAACGATACTAGTAGGCTCGATACCAATCGTTTAACCAGAATAATGCTTGTGTTTTACCTGACATATTGAAGGACAGGTTTGAAACTTTGAGCGAATTCGGTTGGTTCCGGTTTCATGTAGGACAATTTTGCGGTCGTTTTGTCGTCCATCGGTGTATCGGCGCTTCGAAGATTATTGCATGGGATAACAGGATCGGGTCGCATCGTCGATTTCGCGATAAAGTCAGAACGATTGGTAGTCTCGGACTGCATCGGACCGTCTCCTATCATGTTTCTCGGACGTGGTAATATCGGCAGGCGTTTCTCGCTCTGAACCGGCAGATAACTCAACTAAAAAATAAATTACGTCTTACCGCTTGATGAAAATATCCGTATATCTAATAATTTACCTTTCGGTAGAAACCTCTGGAAAAAAGAGTGTAAAACTATTGTAGGAATGTATGCAATTATTGTATGTAAATAGCGCGTACTTTGCTGGTCGTGTCCCCTGATATTTTGCCATCGGGTTTTGAAATACTGTTAACCGGAATAACTGGTACCACGCGTTCGATACTATCCGATTCTAAATAGCTCTCTTTGTAAATGGTTCTTCCCTCGAAGTGACCGTTACAAGGAAGTATGCAAGTGGTAGCGGAAGGTCGAATAGGTTGTTCGGTGCTTAGTTTTTCATTTTTCAGATAGCTCTCAGAATAAGTCGTCTTCGCGCACATCGCAACATCTGGAGGGCTTTAAACGTTTCAATTAAATCAAATGAATAATAAAAGAATAGTTATTGATTAGGAAACAAGGTCAGATTCTTCTAATCGTACTTATAAGTTGGTTTCTGCTGCCATGGATACGTTTCCTTTTCTTCGATACAGACGGGTAGATAACTCAATTTCTGTGTTGTATCTGAAAGTATCGGTTCGCTGGGAGGGCAATAGACTCTCATCGGTCTGAAATTAATCGTCGGTTCCGTAGGGCCTGGATCCCCATAAGAGAGTTTCGCAGTAGTATAGCCGTCCAATTTACTGCTACTCAAACGAATGTTTCCGCAAGGTACAACGGCGTCCGGCCTGTCCACGTATTTCTGCGGATAATCCCGCCGAACGGTGGTCATACAGTCCATGGGACCTGATCCAAGCATCGACCTGATACGAGAATAAAGAAACAGATCCTATTATTATTCCAACTTTCATGCCGTTTGTTTGCCTTTTTTTCTTCTTTTTTTAGGAAAAATCCCATCAAGTAATAATACATGAAAACATTACTTTTGCCTGGGCAGGATTGGTTTTGCTTTGGGAACATGTCGATTGGGCTTGTAACTCAACTTGCTGGTCGTCTCATCAGAAAATTTACCCTCGATTTTCGCGAGGGCAGGAGTTGGTCGAATTGGACGAGATCTACTTCGACGCAATTCCTCATGATTCACATTCAAATATGACAGATGATATGTGGTATTAACGTCGAGCACCTTTGAAGGAGGATTATACGACCGCACAGGTGCGAATGATTTTACTCGTGCAGGTTGTACGTATCTGCTCGTACACTAAATATAGACGAAATTATTGATGGAAGAGAAACGGTGGAAGCGTTGCAGAATCGTCAGATTGAAATGAAATTGAACGTTACTTTAACGTTACATGGACACCTTGACGGCTTGTAATACAGGGGTTGCTTCCGCTTCGTACAGGTCTCTACCAATTCCATGCTGACGGCCTTATATATTTGGCGTCATTACTGTCTAAATAAACGATACAAATACGCGTTCTCAGTCGATGGAGCTGAATTGAAAAGTTCCGCAATATAAAATACAACGATACAAAAAAATAAAACCGTAACCGTATAAGCGTCAACTTTTCCGTTACATGTTGAGTAAAACATCAAATTTAGCGACACGTATGCTTCGAAATTGGTCCCGAGTCGATACGATGTTTAAACAAAAATAAATCAAACAATAAAATCGATATTATATCGATGATTACAATTTGTAAATTGAAATTTGTTCAAAATCATAACAGAAATTTTTATCTTGGCTTCTAACTGAAAATTTATTTTGTCATGCTCGTCGATTAAAAATATAATATCACGTAGATTACGCAGAATGTTTATTTTAAACAATAAGAATATGTCTTTTCGCTATTGGATCACAGTTCATTTTTTTTCTTTTTTTCTTTTTTTCTTTTTTTCTTTTTTTCTTTTTTTTGTTTTTCAAGGTTCGACAGCGTTTAGTGAAAATATGTAAATCGATATGTTCTATCCATTAACATGAATTAATACGAATTGTTGGAAGACTTAGAAAACATACAATGCGATTACGCGATTACGCGTATTTCGTTAAAGGGATATTGTTATAGGTGTAATTATAAAACACTATTTATCTACATTCATTCGTCGCTTTTCTCACTTTTCCACACGAAGCATATCGAAAAATATTCGTTTAATATTACATATATTTACTGTATACAGTATAATTATATACTATGGTTGATGTTTATATTCAAAGTTGAAAGGAAATGTTTTAGATATCAGAAAAATTAAATGTAACTGTCGATATATCTAAAGGTTGCAGATTAGAAACTTACTAATTCAAGAAAAGAGGTAGCGATGTATAATAAAGTTAAAAAAAGAGAGAGACAGAACAGATAATAATAAGATGATACTTGTGATGCACCGAATAGTTCTTTTTCAGTCGTCACACAGGGCTAACGCCATACCAAGCACTCAATGATTTTTTTTTTAACACCAAGAGAAGAAAGGACTTTTGTTCTGGAAGCGCTGTGTAAACGTATCAGAAAATGAAAATAGTCTTGGTGCTCCGTTTCCTTTGGCCCTAGAAATATAGTAATAAAATTAACTTTTACACTGTCTATTATACATACGTATGTTTTTCAATAATATACATGTGTAATAAATAAATACTTTTCAACAATCACAGCAGGCATTTGGACCAATTGCACAGGACTTTTAGCATCCTTTAAAGCTTGTTGCAAGTTTAAGATCTGACCACGCATGACGCTCATTTGTTTATCAAAGTGATGTCGATCGAAACCCTTATCTTGCTATAAAAATAAATGGGCTCGTATCTCAACTTGCTCGAGTGTTTAATCGTTAATTTGAGTAACTTACTTTAAACAATTGATACAAATCATCGCAAAGATCCTGTACAAAATTCTGATCCGAAAGTTGTGGTAACACAAGCTCTCGCGTTACTTCGCTGAACGGTTGCTTCGCTTGACTCAACCATGCCCAGTGATAAGGATAAGCTCGCCAAGAGTCAGGGTGTTTAAAAGGGAAGGCCAGACCATTGTCGATAGCGGCAATTTTTACTTCGCCTTGATCTTGTCGATTTTTTCCCGCACCGCTTTCGTATTTGATTAGCCAATTATCGTTACCTTTAAATAGGATACAAATATTTTTATTTATTAATTACAATCTCATGTAAACTATAAAAAGAATTGTATGTGAATTGAATACCTCTGTCTGTATTTCTGATTATATAGTCCAAAATGACTAATCGTTCGAACTGAAGTTGAAATTCCCTGCTAAGACGCGGTGATAAAGGTTCACTTTCCCATCGTCTTAACCAATAATCAGCATCTTTGTAACCATCTACAAACACTTGAAAAGAACCAACTTTTGGTGGTAAACCGATACGATTGAAATGAGAACCCACTGTAGGAAACTGATCCATAATAGCTTGCTTCATACGAGCTTTTTGACGGTCTAATCGTGGGTAATTAAACGTTTTACTGACCAGCTTGACTACCCTAGTGTTTGGAACTATACCCAGACCTAATTTTCGATCAACTAAACTTGCGCCCGCTTCGCTGAGGTATCCCTGATTTGGGATTAAACAACTTCGTCCGAAACAACAAGGACAGCAAAGCTTGTGCATCCATTTTGTCCATTTTGGGTTCAACCTTCCATATGGTTCTTCATCTTTTGGTTTAAAAACACCTATTATTTTCTGTAAAATAAAATATTAAATTTTTTATTGTATAACAATGGAAAAAGTGAATTCACTATATATGAACGATTCTTCATATATATTTTAAAATGTATTCAAGTTTAAGTGGAGAGGAAAGAGTTATACCTTACCCCTTGAGGATTTTTTACAAAATAACTGCCACTGGAACCTTGATATATCCTTTCGGGAAAGATTCCATTGTCTATTGCGCACTCAGCCTGCCATACCAATTCAGAAAATTGTGGATCGTCTGAAAATGAACAAATAAATAATAAGTACCTAATTGACACAAACGAGAATTAAAATAAACAATGTGAAGATTTAAGTATATTTATGAATTTTTCAACACACCAGGGAAACGATTAAAGGTAACGTCAAGCTCTAGTCGACCAAGGAGAGGTTGGCTCTCCCGGTCAATCCCAGGGGAATCAATGGTTATGGTTTGTTCGTTGCTTAGGTTGGGAACAAACTCGACGTTTGGTATTAATTCTGAACACTCGTTGTTTACTGGTAAACAATTGTTGGATGTAGTCGAGAGATCAACCAATGCATCAGTATCCACCAAAGCAGAAGTATTAGTATTGTTCTGGCTATGATATTCCCGGTAAGGCACGTGTAATTGCCGTTGTTCGGAGTCACTCATCACAAACAAGTCTGCTACTTAATTGGTAAATTCCTTTACTAGTCGGTCGTACAAAAGATTGTTTGTGCAAATTATTCTAATTTCCCCATATTCCTATCGCACCTGTCAATGATGCGTACGATCGAATTCGTGTCTTGCAAGTATTTTCACCATTATATTCTTTGATATAATCATTGCGCGATTGAAACACTTCTGATATTTATCACACTATTATTAATTCATGAGAAGAATAATGAGATATTGGAATATGTTTATAATATTCCGAAGCAGTGTTTAACCAATTAATGAAACTACGATTCGTCATCCCAGCAGACGATATCAGCTGATAGGATTAACGCCATTCTTAAGGTCCGTTTCATACGCTTACATGTGCTTATATATATAATTGTATTTTTCCATTTATTTAAAACATTCTTGTTTAAACATATATATGTATTTACTTTATATACTATTACTATTCTCATAAAAATACATCTAACAATACATATTTCAAAATTAACGTAATAAAATATTCAACTATGGTATATATTTTGTGAGTATTCACGGTATTCACGATTTTGTGAACATTATATCTTCTATAATAATATATAAAAGGAAAAATTTGGATTAAAATTATTTACAAAATAAAATCACAAATACATTTAGCATAGAAATTATACGTAAAACTAATGCAACCAATCAGCATAAAGAACATTCGAAACACTTGACAAGAATGAAAATTTTCAGAAAGATAACGTTATGGCAGTCATGAGCAATAAACACACGTAGTCGTGCGTGATATCCTTACCCGCGTACGTCGGTTACATACAGTTTTATAGCTATATCAGTTACGGGTTCCCTTGAACCTCGTTCGGTTATTAATTTATTTTTCACCATTCATTTCGTGATGTACCTTTCGCGCGATTATTTAAGTAGTTTTCATAATTTAATCATCGAAACATACTTTTTGTGGAACTTCTTACCTTTGTTACTTTTCATCTATCAATTAGTTTGTCACGATCAAATAATTTATATTTCTCGTACTTCAACGTAGCGATAAATTAAATTGACTTATTTATTTAATATATTTCAATATTAATGTAAATTTTTATTTATACATAAAATTAAATATACCCGAAAGAAAAAAATAATTGTACATAAGAAATTTTAAATCTAATTCTCTCAGAAATTAAAATTCAATTTTGCAATTAATGCATTCTGTAAAGAACAATATGTTTTTCGTATGTGTAACCGTTGGCCTTGTTCTGTTGGCCTCAAAGTATCGCAAAAATGTATTTCAAAGCGTTAAACATCTTTGTCAAAGTATAAGAAACAAAGGTCATAGCCAAAGCGATCAGAAGAAGGAACTTAAAATTACATTAGACAAAATTATTCTGGCAGACACCCCAGAGAAATGTGATTACGCCGTTCAGCGTATTCGCTGGTAAGTTCTTCCTAGTGTTATATGAAATACATAGTGTTACTATATTTACATTTTTTTCTATGTTTTGAATCTGGTTTAGGACCTATATAAATACTCAGAACATTAGTTATATTTATGTTTTTTTTTTCAATAGGTTTTAAATTAATATTTATATAATATTTTTTTAATTGGAATAAAATATATTCTTTATAAGATTATTTGTAAGGTTCATTTGCATATTTCAAAATATGTAAATATTTTTCATGTCAAAGCAACTTATCTAATGGTGTATTGGGTTTTGATTGTGAATGGGCTAATGAAGGACCTGTTTCTCTCCTCCAACTTGCTACATTTAATGGAGTATGTGGTCTTTTCCGCATTGGTAAAATTGGATATATTCCATATAAATTAAAGGTATGTAACTTTAATATACATATATATATGTATCAAATATATAAATTTAAACTAATGAATATTTTCTTAGGAATTATTAGCCACTAAACATATTCTTAAAGTTGGAGTTGCTTCATACGAAGATGGACAAAAAATAATATCAGATTATGGGTGTAAAGTATGCGGTACACTTGATTTAAGAACATTGGCGGAAAGAGTAAATTTACCAAGTCCAAAAAGTTTAGCTGCAATGAGTTTACAATACTTAGGCTTGGAAATGGATAAATTAATAGAAGTAAGGTGTAGCGATTGGAATGCTGGCACCCTTACTGACGAACAAGTAGCGTATGCTGCTTGTGATGCTATTGCGTCTGTTCTTATTTATGACCAGGTGGGAGAAAGCATATATATTATGAGTTACAGTTGTTTCTTTATAACAGATGAAATTATTCTTTATATATGTTTCACAGATCGTGCAAAGGATAAAAGAGAAGTGTTCTTTATGGCGAAATTTTGTGAATTATATTAAAAATGTGTATAATAAAAATGTAAATATACAATTTCATTGTTTACCTAGCGGTGTAATCGATACGAGGTAATAAGGTGTTTTATAAATCAAAAACTTTCTTTAATCACTATTTAATACATCAAATATTGTATGGATATTTTGTTGTTTTAGGTTCAAGGCTCAACACACTCATACAAATGTTAATCAAAAAAGTTCTAAATATAGCAATCTTCAGAAAGATTATTTGAAATCAAACAACAATATTATACGTACGAGTAATATACCTATTAGAAATAAACCATTATATCACAACTGTTATTTACAAGCTCCAGATGGTGACATATTGTGTACCTGCGATCGTAAAAAAGCAGAATGGTATGTTACTAAAGAATTAGGAACTATAATTGAAAAAGAACCCTTTACCGTGAGATTAAACTTTGAACCCTCTGGACGTGCTTTGGGTGAGGTTGGACAGTATTACACGCAAGTTAAACTTAATCGATGTGTAGTATGCGGTAATTCAGAGAAATTTATTAGAAAAAATGTTGTACCTCGAGAATATCGTAAATACTTCCCAGGTAAGGTGTTAATTAAACGTGTATGTTTTTTGCATAATACAATATTAATATGATTATAAATATTTTTCAGTGGTGATGAAAGCTCATCAATCACATGATATATTATTATTGTGTCCATCATGTCATGAAACAAGTAATTGTCATGATCTCCAATTGAGAAAAAAATTAGCAGACATGTGCGATGCTCCTTTGGCTGGTCCATTAACCCACACGCGCAATAAATATGTAAATAACTGGAGAAAATTACATTCAGCTGTTAAAGCCCTAAAAGAAAGTACAACTTTACCGGATTTGCGGCGTAAAGAATTAGAACATTACGTTCTGAAATGTACAAATCAGCAACAAGTAACACCTGTTCTCCTTGATGTTTTAAGTAAAGAATTAAAAAACGCTATATCAGTACCTAGTCATGAACAGCCTAAATGCCAACCTCATGGTTTAAAGGTTTAAAATATTTTTTAACTAATTGCATGAATCAGATATTGTATAAAATAGTGTTAAATATATTTATGAACATCTACTTTTTAGGTGGTTCAATATTTTCAAAGAAGGGAAGGGGGACTAGTAGAATTGGAGCGTATGTGGAGAGAACATTTTCTTTTGACTATGAAACCAATATACTTGCCAAATCTGTGGTCCGTACGACACAATCACGAGAGATTGACTATTCGTCAGTCACAAAATAGAATTGAACCAGAAGATGTAAAGGTAGCTGGTTTGGCATATTGAATTTTAAGTATTATGTACCTAGAAGGACTCGTATAAGAGCGAGTACTTATACTGAAAGACTGTTAACAATCTATATCTCAAATTGCATATATATTTATATACATACAATTCACGTGTATATGTATATATTATTCTTATACATATATACATACATATACACAATGTAAACACATGCGAAAGAACTTTGTTTTCATTTTGTGAAATTGTTTGCAAGCACTGTAATTTATAAAAAGACAAAGACTCGTCAAATATGTATTTCAAATAAAATGTTTTCTTTTATTTCATTATTTTAACCAACAACTAAACAAGATATAGTTCTGACAATCTTGCTGATTGTACATTTCATACTATTTATTTCTAATGAAAATATGTCATTAGATGTATATACACAGGGTTTAGAAATATAATTAAATTAAGCTTATATAAACATTTATTAAAGTTAATTAGCAGCTTCTTGTGTGGAATTTGCTTTTGGCGGTGGAACTTTCATATTCTTTAGTTCTTCATCTATACGTTCTTTAGCACGTACAACTTTTGATTGAATATAAAAAGAACCACCTTTTGATCTGTCATTAACTTCCATAAGATGTTTGTAGTTACGTTCAATAGTTTCTATCTGATCCACTCTTTCAACATTTAAAATTTGTAGTGCTTCTTCTAGAGAAATTCCAGTTTTGTAATTGGCTGCCACATGTTGTGTACCCCGTGTTCCACCACCACTTTTACGTGCAGCTGCCTGACTAGCTGCGATTTCTTGTTGTAATGCACGTGCAAATGCTCTAACCACGACTTGCGTACCCATTATAATTATTTGTATCAAGTGTTTCGCCATAACCTCTTTGTTCAAATTGAAAATACTTATAAAAACAGTTTTTAATATACTTTCTTCTTCACTTTAACTTCTAAAAGATAGTTTATTAGGTAGATTTCGTTTTTTATATCATTCAAATAATGACACCACTGGTTTTCAATTTTACAGAGGCTTTTTTTACATAACGTGCTTCTTACACGTTTGAAACCTGTGTTGCACCATTTCCGAACGTGCTTATACGGGTCTATATTTCATTGTCCGTATATGTATGTATATCTCAGTAAAAAATAGATATTGACTTGCAATGCTTGAAATACATACATGATATAATCTGAGTTTATATATTAAGAATTTAAAGATTATGCAAGCATTAGGTTATAATTTTATAAAACTAATAATGCAAGGAAGTATACAGGGTGTCCCGGAACTAGTATAAGAACCGGAAATGGGGGGTAGCTGAGACGATATTGAATAACAATTTCCCAAAAATGGGACTTCGTTTTTGAGTTATTAAGGAAAAACACTGACTTGACAAAGAATGTAGCCAGGTAAGAAATATAAGGTTCATTGAATCAGTCGTAGCTTGACGCTGGAGGAAGAAGATCGTTTGGTTTGTGTGGTTCGTGATTCTTTGATTTACAACTACGTAGTTCCTTCAAAATAAAGCAAAGTCTCTACGTATAAATGCGTATTTAATAATTTCGTGAATAAATGGAGAATGTTGGTTCTCCGAAGCAACGGTTACCGCCGTTGCATATCTCCAGGCGCAGGCCCCTTTGAGGATGGTGACCAGCGTTTCTGCTTTTTACCGACTTTCATTTTTTACCACTAACGCCATCTGCGAACAAAGTGCTGAAACTGAATAACAATTATCGACTGAGAAAACCGAAATATCGTTATAAATGGCGGGCTTTTTAAAATGAGTAATGTATCGTTTTGGAACTTTCACAATTAAATTCTTTAGAAAGGTTTATTTATTAAATTTCTGCTTAATTATGAGACTCGAAGAACTCGTATATAATTTTTGATTGTTTAAATAAAAGAAGAACCTACATTTATGTTCTCTTTTTATTAATATAACTTTTAAAATTGCATACTAAACGTTTTAAAGTCAATAACACGGATATTGTTTCAATTTTATCATTTTCAATGCTTTCAGTACGATTATCTAAAGCATTTTATTGATTTAAGATGTTTTTTAAGTTGTGAAAGACTAAAGAATTGGTTAAGAATTATGTGTTGTTGTGCAAAAAGTACGACATTCCGATTGTAATCCCTGTAATTGACACTAGGGAGCATCAAAGTGCGAACAAAAATAATAATATAAAGTTAACTCGAATGAATTTTATTATTTATGATTGTATTTCAAGATCATGAATTTGGCGGTACATATGTATGTCAGCGATAAGAATATTCTGTAAAACAATAATTTAAATAAAAAAAAATTGTGTTTAATGAAAAATAATAATTTATAATTATTACAAGATATGAGAATGTATCGTAATAATTGAATAAATGACTTATTGTGTGTTTGAAGCAAATTGCATTAAAGCATTATTAATAGAGTACAAGTTCTCAAAGAAGTAACAGTTTAAAGTATTAAAATAAAATTTACAATGACTTCAAAATTAAATCAATGTTCTGATCATCAAATAGTGGAAATCCTTGATCTGCAATCAGATTCAGACATAGAAGAATCTGTAACTAACAAATTACATTTGAATAAGTCGAACTTAAACAAGTTGCAGAAAAAGAAAAATGTTAAATCACAAAATGCAATGGAAAATATGTTGAATGAAAATTTAGATACAGAAAATATAAGTCATCATTTTAAAAACACACCAAAATGTAAGGTTTTAAAAGATGAGACTGCGCTTAAAATTAAGTTAAGACGTTCTACAGAACAAAGTTTGTATAAAATTGATACAAATTCTAAATGTGATAAGCCTATACGCAAATCCCCTACCCAGTTTTCAAGACAGAGGAAGAAAAGTTACTCTGAAGAAAAAATGAAAGAATCCCATAATGAGAATAAAAATAGTGCTATAAACATTAATTTAAATGATAAAAATGAATTAAAAGAAGAGCAAAATATGATTGAAGAACACAAAAGGAGTAGAAATAGAAGACCACCATTAAGATTTTCCTCTTATCACTGTGATACATTACCTGTAACAAACTCTTCCCCATCTTTAAGAAACAGAACAAGGAATATTAATTATAATGAAGATAATTTATTTATTGAGAGCATTAAGACAAAGTTAGATGAAGAAGAAAAATCACCAGTACAGAAAAATGTTGAATTAGATGTTGCTTCTGACAGTCATCGTTCAAAATATAAATCATTAAATTCAAGTATAAAAACCAACAAAAGGCAGCATATTTCTTCTATAAAAGACAATGGGTCTAATAGCGATACAGATCTTCAAATAAAAATAAAGTTAATGAAAAAATCTAACAAGTCTGAAAATCATTCAGAAAATATGTTGGATTATTCACCAGAAGAAAAAAAGATGACAGAGAAATCAGATTTGTTATCAACATCCATAACTACTACTCCTATTAAAACAGACAAGCAAAAGAGAATCACTTCTAAGAGTAAGCAAGAAAGAGTTCAATATGCTAATAACAGTAATAAAGATGATAGAGAAGAAGAAGAATATTTAGTTGATATTTGTAAACGTATTAAAATTTCATCAATGGCTAAAACTTCAATTAGTACAAATAAACAAAAAGGAAAAATTTCTAATAAAAATGACAAAGAAATAGAAGATTTAAATAACTTCCATAAACATAAAATTTTATCGGCAAAGAAATATATTTTAACACCACAAAATCAAAACAATATAGAAAAGAGTATTGAATCACGTTTGGAAAAAACTCATTTGAGCACTCCGAAATCACGTCCAATAAAATGTAGTAATATAACGCCGTCGATGCGAAAAAGAAATAGCCTTTTAGTAAAGCCGGTCACGCCGTTGCAAGAAGCTAGGTCTAGACTACATGTTTCCGCTGTGCCAAAGTCTCTGCCTTGCAGAGAGGAAGAGTTTAATAATATTTTTACATTTCTTAGAGGAAAGTTAGAGGATAAAACTGGCGGGTATGTTGAAAGAAAGATGAAAATAAATTTTTTAAATGCACTTAACGAACGAAAGATATTTACAGATGTATATACATTAGCGGAGTGCCAGGGACGGGTAAAACTGCAACTGTGAACGAAGCTGTGAGATGCTTGCAAAAGTTAATAAGTAAGGAACAGTTGGACGATTTCAATTATATTTCAATTAATGGTATGAAGCTGACAGAGCCAAGACAAGCATATGTACAAATTTTAAAACAGTTGGATGGTAGAGTAGCCACTTGGGAGCAAGCATATCATATACTCGAGAAAAGATTTCATAGGGCGAATTCTAAGATGACATTACTTCTTGTGGATGAAGTACGATCCGCTGTGATTTTTCAAACACAACTTTTGCACGTATTCCTATTAGTAATATTAATAATTAATTGTAGCTTGATTTCTTGTGTACGAAACGTCAAGATGTTATATACAATTTACTGGATTGGCCAACAAAGGCAACAGCGCAATTAATCGTTATCACCATAGCTAACACCATGGATTTACCCGAGAGGGTTTTAATGAGTCGCGTCACATCTCGTTTGGGCCTAACACGACTAACTTTCCAACCGTATAACTACAAACAGTTACAGGAAATAGTAATGTCCAGACTTAAAGGTTTCAATGGTTTTAGAAACGAGGCTGTACAACTTGTTGCACGGTACTAGAACCAGTGTATTTTGCTTCTTTGTGAGATTCGATTCGTTCTCATCTCTTTCCACATAAATGGAAGAAGACTTCCACTTATAAACAAATGCTTTAATTCTAGAAAAGTTTCTGCAGTGTCCGGAGATGCTAGACGAGCTTTAGATATATGTCGCCGAGCCATGGAAATCGCAGAAACGCGTAATGCCGAGACTATTTCTCTTCAAGATGTAACCGAGGCTGTATCCGAAATGATCGCGTCGACGAAGGTTCAAGCCATAAAACACTGTTCGAAAATGGAGCAAATATTTTTACAGGCAGTATCTGCCGAGGTCACACGAACCTCCGTTGAAGAAGTGTATTTTAAGGATGCATTATATCAGCTTGAATTGCTCTGCTCCTTTGATGGTTCGTTTATACATTCTTAATAAATTCGTCATTTTCAATCAGATTTTTGACTAGTGTTAAGATTGGAATGTAATCACAATTTTATTTTATTTTATAATTTGAATTGCAGGTATAGAAGTGCCAACTGTAACAGAAATCCTTGCTGTTTGTGCAAGATTAGGTGCCAGTCGACTATTAATATGCGAACATTCGAGAAACGATATATACCAAAAAATTTTATTGAACGTCTCAGTAGATGACATTCACTATGCGATACACAGTCTTGATTTACATTCAGAATAGCGAAGATCATGTGTCTTTTTATAACAAACGCGTATTTGTATTACGATGTGCGACTGATGTGTTCTAAACAGTGCCTTAATTTTATCCATGATCAATTTTTTTATCAATGACGCTTGTATCATAAAGTAATCACGAATTGTTTAAATTTTATAATAAAACGAGATGTATTTTTGTAATTCATTAACATTACACCAAGTACATTGTACGATTTTGGGTTTAACGATTCGCTATTGCTACATCATCAATATATGTATATTGACGAATTACGTAATTAAAAGATTTCGAGCGAAACTTTTAGACTCTATTATTAAACTATGTAGAAATATATTTTCAATCGGAGCTGAGTATCGTCGAATTGGTAGAGAATAAAGAAAGTTTTTTGTTGTGCTCTGAAATTATGATCAACGAACATATCGAGAAAGAAATCCTCGCGTTTTATAAAGAGCACAAGTGGAAGGATATCATTAATTTAGATTGTACTTTAAGTGAACTGGATAGAAACAGATATTTTTGGGTATTACCTACTGTTAATGACTTGCGTTGGATGGAAATGATAATCGAGAAATACAGTTTGATTGGATTAACAAGTATAGGATGCGGATGTGGATTGTTTGAATGGTTGTTTCAAAAGTATTCTGGTAAGTTTCCACCATCTTTATACACTTATGACCAGTTATGTAAAAGTTCCATTTTTAAATTTATGCTTGCTGACCTAACGAATCAAGTATTAATAATACAATTCTCTTAGAATCGACAAACACTTTTAATAATTAGCTGTTTTCTTTAAGATCTGAATGTTATTGGAATCGAGCTGGATCATTCATGGTGGTGCAGCAAATATTCTCCACCCTTATTTTTAGAGAATATAATTTTCGTCCGTGAAAACGATACACAAATTTATCTACAAGACAATTATGCTCTTTTGTTTTGTTATTTCAATAACGGACCAGCGTTTTGTAATTATATCGAAAATTACAAAGGAAATGTTGTTTTTGTTATTGGGCCCAAAGATGGTCAGAATCGTTGGACGGATCCGATGCCTTTCGATGCGAAATTTAATAAATACGGCTGGAAATTGATAGATAGTAATGATTTAGAACGAACTAATGATTGTATTGCTGCTTATAGCAAATAATTTCCATTAAAAATCATTGTACTTTTCTAAATAATGTTACCGTGTTCTGAAAAATTCAATTTTGAATACTGCTTTGAAGTTGCCTTCGAGAATCGAAATGCGATTGTTCGATTGTCGAACTCTCATTAAACATAAGTAGTAAGGTTACGGAAAGAGTTCGATAGAAACTTTGAATTCAAGTGTCAACATAATTAATGTTAACAGCTGTGACTACATTATTTATAATTTAAAAAACATGTCAGCTAATGATGATGTCAATTCTTTGAAGGATCAAAATGAAAAGAATAAATTTAAGGTATACTGTACGTTTTGTCCCTCAAAGATGCTCAACATTGGTGCAGCCCGGCTAGTAAACACTGAGGTGATTTCTTAAATTCGTATTAAAAAAAACGTTCACACGAATGAAATAATAAGAAATTTGTATGGTCGGCAAAGTATCTTTAAGCGTCATATACTATCTGTAATACTGAATACGGTTCATGTTTAATTGCAAACTTAACCTCAGAGGTTGTTTATTTTATGGTTCTTTGTTGACTAGATTTCTTCAGAACAAAATATAAAATATTTAATTAAGAAATTAATACATTAGCAGACTAATCTGTATAATTTTTCAGTTTAATCTACCTTATATACACCGTAAGGGAGAGGGTGAAGCTGATCAACAGGAAATGATAACAGATTTTTGGCTGGTGGAAGATATGTACACGTTTGAAAATATTGGTGTATCCCATACTGTAGACAATGTAAAGTATCTAGCGTGTGCAGACTGCGAAAGAGGTCCAGTTGGATGGCACGATCTCTCTACAAAGAAGTCGTACATTGCATTAAGTAGAGTTAAGCACGAATGATTTATAAATAAAGTTATTTTTTAATTTTATATGAATCTTGGCTTGATTTGTTCTTTTTGTTTTTTGTTTCTTTTTCATCCAAGACGTGTTGCGTCGACAGTGATGGAAGAAGATCTTGAGAAGCTTGGAGGAAGAATGCACGTTGCTGTTTTAAGTTGATAATTTAATATTTAATCACGTACGTTACAAACACAGCCGATAAATCAGATAATCAATCGTCGTTACGATATAATAATTAATAAATTACGCTTACGATTAGAAATGGTTTATCAATGTACTTAATACGTATACATTTCTGTGAATCAATTTTTATCATAATGTATTTTGATGTTTATATCGAGACCATGTTTGGCCGCAAAAACGTTTATGCACTGTGCATTTCGGCATAATTATTTTATGTGTGACGTGTCGAACGCGTGGATAATTGTATCTAAGTGTACATACTTGTATGTGTATTTGTACATGGATAGAAATCAATGCCTTTCTTAGAAAAAGAAAAAAGAAAAGAAAAAAACTTTTAATTTCGCATCTTCGATGTATTTGAGAAAATGTAAATAAGAAACAATCTTTTCTTTTCGTTAAAGCCTCGTTAAATTAGTTCTTTAACCGATACGATTACTTTGCTTTTCATCTTTCCAAGACTAGAGTAACTTGTATGGCACTGTAATTGCGTTTGATCATTAATTGCATAATGCTTTATTTCATTCGGTTACTTTGTTTCATCATTCGAATTACTTGATCGTTGGAGAACAAAATTTGCATTTGATACAAATATATTATGTGTACATATATATTTATGTATATATATAATACGCATACATGTATACGTATGCATTTGCAAAGCGTTTTCAAAAAAGTCAATTACAATTAATTATTAAGTACTTTTTCTAGTCGTTTTCGATTTGCTTGAAATATTGCAAAAATAGTTGCGCGTTCGTTTCGAACGGTGTGCCACGATTTCAATAACATCACAGTTTTTCATTTTTTTTTTTTTTTTTTTTTTTTATACCTCGTTTGTTCACTCGTGAAACTTCCTACGTTTCGTCGAAACTTGGCGCTTCATTTGCCGGAATCATTATCAAAACGTTCGAATCGAACGAAATGTAATATGCGTTTGCGAGCAGCAGTCGATTTTATAATTTTATTTAATTGCGAGTTACGACTGCGACGGTGTACAACGTTAACACATCGACTGCCACAGGAGATCGTATATGACCATAAGGATTTAACACCTCGAGTGCCACGTCTCTTATTTAATCAATTAACTAGAGACTTGAAAACTTAAATGTCTTAAAAATAATAAAAAACAAAGCATATTAAAGAAACAAAGGATATTGCAAATATTCTTTAAAATTATGTTCATACTTAGAAACAGGAAACTTCTAGCGAATAGTTGTATTCTACTGTGTCAGTCAACGTGTTAATCATTGAAACGATGACGACGGGTGATCGCAACGATTGCACCTCGATAACAATGATACAAATTTTCGGGTTAAGATGGATAGAAAATTGCGACGAATATAAGAAAAAAAAAAAAAGAAGAAGAATTAACGATACAACGACAGAGCAGGAGGACAGAATTACAGAATTAGGGCTTACAGTAAAAATGATAACGTGTTCGATAAATAGTACAACGGTGAACATTCGATCAACGACGCATATTGATATTCTAATTAACACTACACTAAGAGAATTTTCATTTTTTTTTTGTTGCTTACTTTTGTTCAAAATTGCGTAGAGTGCTTGAATGTATCATCGATCAGTAGGTAGGGGGTGTGTTAGCATTTTATTAAGGCTCGTTCAAATACGATTTTCTCGTGTTATCATTTCAAGTTCGTCGCTTTCGTATATCGTCGGACGCAGTTCGTAAACGTAGCCGTTGCAACAAGCGAATTAACCGGCATCACATACATAATATGTATATGTATTTCGTGTATCAGTATGTACATGTATATTAATACGAGTACGTTCGCGCGTAATTAGCAGAATCTGTGCTTTCTACCCGTGCCTCTGGTAGACGCAGTGAAAAGGTACAAAAATAAGAATAGAATCGGATAGACTAGAGAATCGGACAAATATATATATATATATATACGTATTTATGGACGTTTATGTTATCGTAGAGATCCGAAAAATCATTGTCGCTAATTGTTGTCGGTTCAAAGCTGTTCTAACGAAATAATAATTTTGATCATACCTTTGACCATACAACTGTAACAAACAGCGATAATAGATCTCGGACGTTACTCTAACATACACGCGAACTTACGCATCCTTTTCCCATTCTTTTTTTAGTAGCCGATTCATCATTCGGCTACTAAATGACGGATATACCTCCGTAAGTGACACGAGCTTGGCTCCGTAAGACGGTGGTACATATTTTAACGAAAATATTTCAAGATGACACGTACTAAACGATTTCTCTAAACGAATTTTAAAGCGACGATACTTTTTAATCAGTGAAATACTCGAATGCCTATAAGTAAGGGTTAAGCGTACCAGAGCCATTCGAAGAATATTGCAGACTCTGGGAGCCTTGTTCGTCTATGAGAATAAAAATTGAAACAGTTGGTAAAATCGAATCGGTTTTGCAACAAAAACAATGTTTTAACTTAAAATTCGACTTTCTCCGTCCAGAGTGTGCCCTATACAATGGCACAGAAGCGTGCCGTATAACAGACGTATCGTTCCCATCGATAAAGGTGTTAACAAGCTTGTGAACCTTTGTTAATAAGAAGATTGGCTGTTCATCGTCGATAATAATTGGCCCTTCGTAACGAAAGGGTTAAAAAGAATCTTTAACACGTTCGTCAATGACGATATCGAGCTTTCATTTGACACGCGAACGTGTTAAATTGTTTTACAACGATTCGTTAAGCGATCGACTAGAAACGCGTTGGTAAAAAGCTGCTTAAGCTCCGATATTTGCGATTAAAACTGTTGAAAGATTCGAGGATCGGGTTCACGGTGTTCGATTCGGCCCTCGAGTCGTGAAATAAATGAATTAAGATACAAATGAATAAATTAAAGTAATTGGAACTTGAGTATGTCGGTGATAGAGCCGAAAAATATACAAATATTTTGTAACTGATTATTCTTGGCGAACGAACCATACTTGTATATTTTTCTGTTGGAAATGGAACGTGTATTTGAATAAAAGTATCTGTATAAAACGAGGAGCGAATCGATCACGCGTTACCGCATAAATATCCTCTCGCAAGTGCAATTAACTACATCACGCTAAAGATTTAGGATTACGTGTGTTAGGATTACGTCTTGGTCCGTGGCGTATTTTAAACTTTAACGAGATTAATTAATTTATTTATCAACGCACCCTATCATCTAAACGACTGCTTGTTCATTCACGGCAGATGACGCGTATAAAACATGGCATATAGTATGTAAGTAGGTGGAAAACGTTCGTCCCTCTGTTTTTCCTTTAATACATTTCTGGCCTATTCTGGTAAACTTTTTCAAACATTTGTTTCCGCTCTACTTTCGATAAAAACATTTGGAAATTTACTGGAATTTACTGAATTTGGACCAGAAAACGATCCGTTCCTGTACGATTATACGTTTCTGACAAAATACAAAATACAGTCTGTCGAGAAAAGTATTTTTGTTGAAACTTACTCAACATTGCCTGATTTTAACACGGAAGTAAAGAAAATTGTGAATAAATTAATTTGAAAAGTGTATGTATAATGGCCTAAAAAAAGTGTATGTAAGTGAAGTAATTTCAAGCAACTTTAGTCTTTTTTTATTTTCTGGTCAGAGTTTACGCAATCCCCTGCTTTTGACATTTTTCAAAGCAAATTCATTTGGCATTGACCAATTTGAAAAATAATGGCCTTAGGTGGCCATGATAATTTGGAAAGGCGAAGAAGAAGTGTTAAAAGTAAAACCTTGGAAACTTTTCTCAACTGACCGTAGGTACAATTGTTTTCTTTCTTTTTTCCAGCAGCCGATGCTTGGCTCTACGGCAATATTCGTTGTGTCAATTATGCGTTATTCACGAAGAGATAGATACTCGTCTATAACTCGGCGCCATAACAGGAGAAGCTTATTCTCGATCGTCGTACGATATGTATGGTGTGTACGAGATCTGACACTTACAAAAATCAGACCAGCTTTGTATCTCAAATATCAATAGTACGGGGTAAAAAATAAATACATATGTATTACAAGATGTAATAATAGAAACGACGGGGCTTCTCCATGGTATTATAACAAATTTTTCATCGTTTGTTAAGATAAAACTATTAGAGTCTTGAAGTGTGTGTACGATCTCGTTTCTTTTCGTGTCGGACCTCGTACACGAAGGGCGTTCAAAAAATTCCCGGAAAGTGATTAAAAAATAAAAAATGAACCAGCCAGTGTAGAGATACGAAGCAAGTGGGAGGCATAATACACGAAGTGGGGATTGCTGTGGTGGCATCGCCAATTTACTCCTGTAGCTCCACGCTGGTTGGGCAGTATTGGATAATTATCAAAAAATCCTATTAGACTTGTTTCCTTAGATTTGAATCGTCTAACGAACGGCGTCGAGCAATTATACTTTCCATGCTTTCCCAAAAACATTTCGAACGCCCTTACGTACGTACGATTATCATCTACGATTCTAATTAATAATCGTAATAAACATAGCGGTATAATAACGATTACATCGTACGCGGTGACACCGTGACGATCCTTGAACATGCTCGAGAGGATCGTTCGTATTTGTTCTTGTCCGGATCGCGCATATGATGTTAGTGCGACGGCTAACGGATATAATTATAGAAAATTCGATTTCCGGTTACTCTAGAGACGATACAAGACATCGTACTCGATCGTTTCTATTTAACTTTGAGCTTGATGAAATCGTTGAAGTTCGTGGTCGTCGTCGATCCTCTGTTCGACGATCGAATCGCGTACAATTATCGCAAAACACGATCGATCCTTGTTAGATTTTTGGTCTGTGGTTAAATATTGCTGAAGAATCGAGTGGCTCGATCGACCGATCTATTTCCTTGCTGTTTCTCGGCCACTTTTTTCCCATGTAATCCGATTATTCACGATAAGAATTAATGCTTACGATATAGCAATAACGACATATGTACGTAGTAGTACGATAGCAGCGATATTTTTAGTAATAATGGTAATTAATAATTACTCTTTCTTTCATTCTTGTTCTCTCTCTCTCTCTCTCTCTCTCTCTCTCTCTCTCATTCTCTCTTAGCCTGTAACAATGATGATAACAGTAATAGCAATAATAATGAGAAGAATAACGGTAACAGTGACTAGAACTTAAATCGATGGTAATTAACAACGATAATGATAACGATGAATGATAATGACAAAAGGTACGCGGACTATCAGGAGAAACGTCGAATATATCAGCTTTGTTATTCGATTAACACCTTAACGACGGATGACGCATTATTACGTGGAATTATCAGTGTCGTAAGGAAATTTTCTTGATTAATGTTCAATATTTTTTATTATCATTATCTGTATTTTTGTGAAATTCTTTTATTTCAAAATCACCACTTCTAACTTCAATGCTAAAGATTCAATCGATAAAAGTAATCTGTAATCTGTAAGTTTTCAAACTGGTTCGTCGTTAAGAGGTTAAATTGATGGTCTTTCGAACGGATTTGAAATTGTGCGATAGGGTGATGTTTCTTTCAGGTTTACTTTCAGGGTTTCAACGAAATCGCACGAAACGTTACGATACATCATTTCTATTGTCTGATATTTTCTTCGCGTTTCTACGTTCCTCCGTCGAGTAATGGGCACTTTGTTAGATTTCTAAATCGCAAGCTTTACCCGTAATACGTTTGAAGTTTTTCTTCTCACCCCCCTGTGCTTTTTCGTCTCGTCGTTCATTTTGATTCGATCGAGTCTCGTGTTTGGTTTCCTTGTTTCCTTGTTTCCTTGTTTCCTTGTTTCCTTACCAACGACAAAGGAACAGAAGGATGAACGTACCGTTACGTTCCCAATTTTCCAGCGAAAAGGTTCGTCCTTTGGGTTTTGCTTGGAATCGATCGTTACAGATAGAACGTGGATTGTTCTTCGAGCTAACAACGCGAAATCTACCTCCAACGATCGAGAAAAATTCACAACTGTCGCTTCAAAGTCTTAGAACATTTGTTAAATTAGTTTAAAAAATACAGTTCTTTTCGTTTTCATACTTTCAAGAAACTTACGCGTACTGAAAATTAGCTGCTCGTATCTTTAATAATTAGAGTTTGAATACGCCTGACTATATACTCGTGTATTTTCACTGTGGCAGTGAACGCGTTAACAGGTTGGCCGCCGCAGTAGAAGAGCTCGTGTTTGATCAGACGAGATATAATCGTGATTATTCAAAATACAAACGTTCTCGAATCGTTCTTCCCATTTGCTACCTTGTGTAAACAATATAGGTACTTTCGATGCCGTGTATCTTAACGTTGTTCGATGATATTAAAATAAGAAAAGTCGAAAGTGTACAATTCGAAGATGTACTTTCACCGTGGCAGCCAGCGCGTTAATCGAACAATCGAACCGACTTAAGGTTCTCGAATTTTGAAAGAATACCGACAATCGTCCTAAGACCTTTGAGCGTACAAGTTAGAGTCAAAAGCGAATAAAATAACTCGTCGCCTGAATTCTGAATCGATACAACTGCCGAATCAATAGAATTTACTTTCGACTCCGGGTGTACGCTTAACGCGAGATACCTATCGAAAAGCTTCGATGAAACGACGATTGATTAACCAAATTTATATGCATATACATGCGTACATATACACACGCGTATACATACAGATGTATATATATATATATTTATATTTGTTTCATTTTCTTTTTTGTACAGCGGAATTGTATGCTTTCGCGAACGTCTTTTCTGCCGCTCGCTCGAAGGTCTACCAATGTATATATATATATATATATATATATATATATATATGTTTATATAAGTTGCAATTACGTTGATTACGCCGCGATTTACACCGTAATAAATCGGCAAGACACAAAAATAAAAAAAAACCGAAGAGAAGAAAAAGAAGAAAGGTCGATCGTTTAAGTTAGAAGGCGGAATCACGAGTTAGCGATTTCATGGACGACACTTGCATCGACCTTCTCTAACTTGTACAGTTTCAAGATTTTACAAGTGTAACGTTTCCTTAAGTAGATAAATTTGATTCGTTCAGTTAGCGTAATATATATATATATATATATATACTTATATATTTTTCTTTTCTCTTTAGAAGCATCCTCGAATTAGCGGTTAATGATTATTCGTTAGAAGAAAGAAAAGAGAGTAAAGGAACGAACGTGCCCGTATATTTGTTAATCCTTTAACGCCCAAACACCTTTACACCTTTACACCTTTACACCTTTACACCTTTACACCTTTAGCGAAAAAGAAACTTTGAACTTCATTGTTATCGAATATGAATTTCAGTTACGTTTAATTATATTTCAAGAGCGCTAGAAATTTGTGAATTTCACAAAAGTCTGTGTTCGTTAGAACGGACGTTAAAGGATTAATCTGTCTGTCCGTCTGCTCTCTTGAGTGCAGTACGAGGTCGTTCTCGTACACCGGACAAACGGTGCTTGTTCAAGAATTATCACATGTGAAAGATGACGAAGAACAGGCGAATCCGTCGATTCGAAGTCTCTGCCATCTTCGTTTTCTAGTCGAAGCCAAGGAAATTCTCAAATTTCCTCTTACGAAGCTTCGCTTCGGCTTCTATCACGCATCCGCCTCTCTATTTTACCACTTTATCCTCTTGAAAATTCTGCTCGACGATAGCATTTTAATCCGATAGCATTTTTTGCTCCTTCTTACAGAATATCCGTAAGATTCCGACGTACGCGACATCTTCATCGGGGAAAAGACTTTGGATCACACTTTCGTTATTTGAAAATCACCGGTTCAGTTTCGGCAAGTTTCTCCTCCGATCTGGCCAACGTTGAAATTCGGCTACGATACGATCGCGCAAACGACTGATCGTTACGTGATCGACGGTGAAATCGATCGAACGATCGTCGGATCCTGGATGTCGATCTACGAGCTGCCTTTGTAGTGGATGAAGAAAAAGGTGAGGAACATGAAATAGGCGACCGGAAAGGTAATTCTCGCTATCACGTCGATCGTCTTCGCTACTCTTATCGGATGCGGTGGTTCCTTTTTTCTCAGCTGAAACAGAACGCAACCCCTTAGCAGATCTTATTTCAGTCTGTTGTTTAAACGCGTTGTTTAAACAAAGTGTTGTTTAAACAGAGAGAATTCGAGCAATCGACGCGTTCGTATAACTACTAAGGAATGACCGATATAAGATGATAGGTGGGTATCGATCGTTTTGAATTAGGAAGCTGGATGTTTCGAGTTTCGAGGTGTCTAGGAATAGTTAATTAACATACCTCGGCTGTGCATCCATTGGTGGTGGTGTGGGTGCAAGGGTTGGGTCCACAGTTGGTACAGGTCACGATCTCGTTCGGTCCTGTGGTAGCTCCGGTCGGTGGACCACCCTCTCGCTTCTTTTTACCCTGCGACAGGGTCTCCGTAGAAGAAACTTATATTCTTACGAATCTTTCGTACGAACAACGATCCATCCTTCGACCAATTTCTCCCTTCTTCTATACCATCCCCCTTCGTTCTCCTCCTTTTCCTTTCTTTCATATTTCTCTTGTTTTTCCACGTATACAGGGTGTTCGAGAAAGTACGCTGACCTACATTTTGCTTTACCATTTCATCCCAACTTTCTTGAACACCTTATATATATATATATATATATATATATATATATATATATATATATATATATGCAGGTACATAGTACTGTATATAATTCGGTGACCGATATATCGAAAGATCGATTCTATCAAAACGATTAATAGAAATAAAAGTAATAGTAAAAACGTAAGAACTGAAAAGTTTTTTTCGTTCGAAATATGAAATATTATTCTCACGATTTCTCGTTCGGTCAAATTGTTTTCATGGGACACTTCGTTGGATGGGTTTTTCTTACGAACATGGCATCGTTCCGCTCTCTAAACGATAATTGATCGTTCGCGATGACAAGCGTAAAGTAAGTAAGTTAAGCGTGATGAAGGCTTTTTGATCGAGGCCGGCAAGCTTGCACGTACAGGCGGCGTGAGAAATTCCGGAAGTTCGCGCACAGACACATCGGCCACCGTTCTTCCTTCAACTTACGTTAATCGTCGGTGATACTCGCTTCGCTAAGCGAACATTCATTATTCGAGATAACTTTAATCGGGGCTCGAGCAAAATCCTCGAGCCAGGGATAAATTAAACGCTTGACCGTGGACCTTTCATTTGATTAAACGCAAGAATACTAAGAATTTGAATACCAATTGTAAGAAAGCTGAATGCTAGGAAATTCGAATGTAAAGAAACTCGAGAGTTAGGAGATTTGATATCGATTATCCTAGGAAGCATCGAGGCAAAACGTAAATGAACTAAATCGTGAGAGATTGTGTATAATCAGGGGATTTAATAGATCGCACGGCGTGTCACGTCTGGAGTTGAACTTTATGTTTTTGAATAATGAAACTTCTACTTCCTACTCTCTACTTTGTTGTACTGTGCACAGTTTGTTGATTAACTTTCACGGTATTTTTATCATGTAAGCGGAAGCTTTGGGATAAAATCGACTAAACATTCTTTGCTCACGATATTTATACGAACAGAAAGTTTGCAAGGTCTGCAGTCAAACGATTAAGTTAGGAGCGTGAATTCGAATCGATAACTTGTTTAAAGTCAGGAGTATCACCGAGACTGATATCGGGGATGAATATCGTAAAAATTGACAGGCTTTTGATCGAAAAGCGAATCGTTGTTTCTGTTAATCGACTCACGTCGTACATATGTATATGGATCAACATTATCGGTGCCTCTGCGTATAATTTACGAACTTACATGCCGTTAACATCTACGTTTTACACCGTTACACATCAGATTCGGACCATTTAACGTCAACTTAAATCATCCCGACGACTATCAGAATATCTAGTATGTAACGTTATGTGAAATCACGAAACACGTGACGTAAAAGACTGATCACGATTCCGATGCGAACGTCACGTACTTTTGTAGCAACTGTACATCTCTAACGATAAGTTATCGTTGCGATCGAATCTTTCTTTGAATCGCAACTTCTCCGCACAATGAATCCCGAACGTCTCTCGACCAGAGCTGTCAACTTTTGAATATTTGAATAATTCGGATTTCTAATTCGAACAACTCGGATATTAGAAAATTGAAAAGCGTTAGGAAATCGGAGTGTTATGGATTTCGGATTTCGAGTTTTAACGAATTCTAATACTAGGGAATTCGACTTCTGTGGAACTTGAATACCAAAGGAATTCGATGATCAGGGAATCGTAATAATTCCTTAAACTAGTTTCAATTATTCCAATTCAATATCCGAATTCTACTGCCATCCGAATATTCGATCGTTCCTTACAGCTCCACTCTCGACAAAGAATTTCCTCTCAGACTTTTCGCACAGTTTAATGCTCTAACGCTTTTGTGCCAACTCTCTACAATATTTTCTCGCTTTTTAACGAATTTACTTCGAGTCCTTCGACACCTTTGATGCCGAGCTTTCATTATTCCAGAATAATTGAACTTTCCTTCTACAATTCATAATACGTAAGTTGTGTATTTCTCAGCTTCAACTTCGATGCAAATTCGTTAAATATATTTCTGCTTTCCAATCAACGAACGGAGATTAATTTTCATTCAGATTTTCCAAGCGTGTATTTCTTTCAATTTCTAGGCTTTTCTTTCTCTTTCCAAGCAACGTTCCATTAAACTGGGCGAACGTTTAAGCGAATCCCTTTTTAAGAAAAGGAATCCTTTTTTTACCTTTTTTTTTTTTATGTAAAGCTATATGCTACGTGTCAAGCTTCGGTCGGGGTAAGTTTAATGGCAAAAAGCGATCGTTAATATCACAACCAAGGCATCATATATATATAATATATATGTTAGATATTGTATATATTGAAAATAAATTGAAATAAATTGAAATAAAATGACACGGTATGTATATGCATACGGTTGATATGGTTCGATACGATCGATTACGATTGAAAAGGAAACAGAGGTAATCAAACGTTGATTAAATTACGCAAATGAGATGACTCGTCGCCGCGCGTTATTATTTTACGTGTAGTTAATGATTGTAAGTACTCGTTATCGCGTTATTTGTTCTTGTTAATGTTGCGAGGCTCTGAATTGCAAAACTGATTGGAAATTTTTATCACCGTTACACCTGTATGCGTTCACCGGATCATTCGTGTTAACAATGTATGTACTTCGAAAGTATAGGCAAGTTAACTTAACCCTTTTATTACTATTAATTATTGTCTATTTTTTGGAAATTTTCAAATAAAAGTAATTAATTTTGACGAAATAATGAAATATAGAAACGTATAGAAGTTTTCTGAGACGACTATAACGAAAGGGTTAAGGAACTTGAATGGACTCTAGATGAATCTCGTGAAAAATGTCTTTTATATGAGATCTGATATCTTGTGGTTGGTTCGTTATACAGATTCTGCGTACACGTACGTCGATAATTAAGATAGTCTGTTCGACGAGAAAACTATAGAATCGAAAAGAAAAAAAGAGAAAAGCGCCGCTCACAAATCAAAGGATACGATGCAATCGTACTCCGTTCACTACTCTAATTAACGAAGCAAAGCGAAAAAGGCTTTTCTGTATTTGCACGCGTCACAGAATTCTGGTACAATGCTTTCTCGTAAAGTGTCGCTTCTTACAACTAACAAAAGGCATTGAGTTGAATTTGGGATTTTCAGAAAGGTTTCTCATTAGTTGTCTGGCTTACAACTAATAATTAACCAAAGTGATAATTCACGAGACACTTTGCGAGATCCTGCATCGCCTCTTCAATATGTCGCCTCTATTTTACTAATACAATTAAAGAGACAATAATCAGTCCTTCGATCTGCAAGCGACAGTTCCAGCTAATGTACGACTCGAGTAATCGCTTTTATCGTCGCGACGGATCCGTATCAGCGATCAAGCAATTGAAGATACGCACACACAAGAACAAAAGAAATAAATTAAAATGTTACTGGGAAGCCTCGATTCGATATAATAAGCTTAACACGTCGATTGCCGTCAGTATCGTTAGCTAACGGTAACAATGTAAGATAATATTAATTGCGCAGCCTCGGTATTTCAATTTTTTCACTCAAAAGTAAATATTGTTATACGTCATCTAGTGTTTGCCATTTTGTTAAATAAGAAATAAGTATTGCTCGTAGTGATATTAAAAAAGCAATGGGTCGATCATTATCATTTGTTAAGTTAAGCAACGGTAACTAAGGGTTAACGATTAACGTAACTACGTCTGACTATGTATGTCCGTTTCCACTGCGGCAGTCAACGCGTTAATGCCGGAAAGCGTTTAATAAATCTGGGGAACACGCGGTGCGCGTGTTTACTGTTAGATCGATCGATCTATTTGAAAAGCTCACGAAGAACAAGAGCCTTTATTCGCTTCGAGGAGAGTAACCGCTGATCTGAACGCGATTCCCGTGGTTTCGCGATACTTGTACAATCAAAATGGTACACAGAACGATGTAACAGAGGAGGTTGTTGTCTCGTCGAGGCAACAAAGTACAGCGTGATCGAGCAAAAACATCGTCCAACGTGCTTCATGCCCGTGCAATATACATTTATGCGTTTAACATGCACATCGTTCATGCGTCGCATGCGTTAAAAAACAAAAGAACACGTTTTTTTGATACGTACGAGTTCAAGGAACTTCTCCGTCGTCGATTCAATATGCGGATTCGTGCACGAGGGGACCCGTCTCTTGAACTCGCAATAGCATTTCAAGCGCGACGAGCTTCGAGAAATTTTTCTCGTTCCTTTTTACAAATACTCGAGAAACTACTTGCAAATCCAACGCGTGTCTCCTCGTTTCGTACACAGGGTGGAAACGGGCACGAAAGGTCTAGCAGGTGCAGACTTCGTTGATCAAGCTATTCTGTACATCTACCTTTATGATCTGCGCACGGAATGCTCGCAAAATTCGCAAAATTCGCAAAATAGCAAAGAATTTTGCGGCATTCCCTCGTAGATTTGTCGCACGAAGGAAATTAATGTTGGACGCGGGGAAGAAGCGACGTGGTTAAGAAATATTTGGGCGGAGAATGAAAATTCACGAAAGAAATTTAATACCATCTTTCAATTACAATTGATTATTGAAAATCAGCCAATCGACATGCAGCTACAGGTGTAAACGGGCGGTGCCACCGCAGCAACTCCCACTTCGCACGCTGTGGCACCCATTTGCTCTTGGAGCTTCGCGTTGATTAGTTGAATTTCAATAATCAATTGCTCGCTTCTTCCAACGCGTTGGGAATTGTCTGCCAATTATGTTTCCATGGACGTTTTATGCATCGTTCGCGCGTGCATGCATTTGACCATGCGTTTCAGTGGGAGATTGTAGGAATACAGGAGACAGAGTGAGATTAAAGAAGAGACAGAGGAGGAAAGGCAGAAGAATTTGGCACGAGCACAGTCAGCGAGGAAGGATACGATAAGAGCCGAGAGGAATGTTCGATCTTTTCCTTACTTCTTAATCTTGATTCGACAAAAATTATAATATCGCGGTTTTGAAATTTTTCAATAAACTTAGTTACTTATTAATAATTTCAAACCAAAGTAGAGATGTGTGCAATTAATAACCCCACCGTATTAATCAATTTCTCCACTATAGAATTACGGCCACGGTCAATTGTTGTATATAATAATAAATAAAATAAAGGATTATTTGCTATTTCCCTAGTACCGCGATCCATTTAACTGATTTTAAGCGTATAGTGGATTAAGTGTGCAACAATCCTCTATAAATATGTCACGAGTTTCGCGAGATTAATCCTACAATTCCGATCGCTGAACATTCTCGCTCGACTCGTTCTCGTCGAAGCAGAGAGGGCTAAAAAATGGCTGGGATCAGAGAAAGATAAAGGGTTTTTCGTTCTCTCGAACGAGAAAGCAAGAGAACAAGTGTCCATATAGTATCCACGTGTATTAGTGTGTCTGTATGTATATGTATACGGGTACATGTGTGGATCAGTGTGGTTCGTCAGGACGCGGTTAAGACCTTGCACGTGTACACCATGGATATTTTGGAATTACTATAAATTACGACCCGTACGAAGCAAGCTTTCGATTCCCTAGGAGTTTCCTCTTTGAAGGTTAATTTACACTAGTACGTCACGGATTGTCAGGACACGACTCGACACGACACAGTTCAATTAACACCAGTGCAGCATGAACCGTCGTTTGAACTTAGCCCCATTGAGTCGAGAGAATTAAAGAACAGAGTGTAAAATTAGTTATCGAGATCCAGTTACTCTCTCGTCTATTCGTGAAAAATACTCTCAAGTCGATACGTAGCTTAATGGTCCGTACCCCGCTAACGTTAATAATGCCACTGCATCGATAATGAATGTGTCGTGCCGCGACATAATTAGCGTAAATCGAGCGCCTCTGAAAATCGAGAAAGGAGAAAAAAAGAAAAACGCGCGAAGTCGTGACCGCGCCCTAATGCTAATGGGGGGTCTTACCAAGGGGCTGGCCAATATTATCCCTATCCTGCTGAGCACCGCTGGGAGCCGCTGCAACATCACAGACACCAAACAAAGAGACTTACTCACCAACATTTCCACACCAACCAAATTCTTACTAATCGTGTGTGTGTGTGTGTGTGTGTGTGTGTGTGTGTGTGTGTGTGTGTGTATGTGTGTATGTAACAATGTGTTTTTTGTCTTTTTTCTCCTCGTTCATTTATTTCGTTTATTTCGTTTATTTCGTTTATTTCGTCTTTTTTCTTTCGAAAAGGGGGTAGTGGGTAGGTATCTTTACTCGTTCCTTTCGCATCTTCTTCTCATTTTTTCGACTCTTTTTATATTTTCTTTACTGGCCATTAATCCGTATACACTGTGCGATTAAAAGGGGTGTTTTAACTATTGAAAAGCGGACTGAGACAACGACAATTACTATGTAAATTCGATTAAATAATATTTCAAATAATAATCAATAGTAGTTCAAATATCATTGTATTCTTCCCAAGGGTTGAGGTTCCGCCGTTCAAGGGTTAAAAATGTTTTCCTCGCGAAAAGTAACCGCCTGTTTCGCGTCAACATCGCCTATCCTCTGAGATTAACGAAGATTCACGGTTTAATCGAATTGGAATCATTAAACATCGGTGGAGAGAATGTTGGTCTCTCGAGAGATTCAGTTTCACATGCAAGGACGAAATGATATGTTCTGGTATCCGCTGGCGGTATCCAGTGTACATCGCGATCCCAATAGAACCGCGAACAAAGGACGCCAATTTCTCCTCTGCGTATGCATTACGAGCGTAACTTTTTCATTTTTGACAATCGAACCATTCGAAAATAGGTCGGGCAAATTAACATTTAATTGTTCAAAAATATTTAAGTATAATAAAAGTTTCTGTGAAAATTTCATTGAATTTGAAACTGCAGAGAGAGGGATATATTTTGGTAAAGTTTTCAGGAAAATTGAAGACGATCGTAACGCATGTAGATACGCGCAACGAGGAGGAGGATATAATTAGTGTTAAAACGACAAAGGTATCGGATACGATACATAGTGCGTCGGCATCCGTGGAAGAAAAACTATACTCGTTGTTTCGGGGTGACGAAATGTAAGGAAAAAAAGAGAAAATAGAGAAGATTATTACAGAGAATAAGAAAAAGGGGGCAAAGAGTGTGAAACTGCTGGAGACATGCAAATACTGCAGCCTCGATTGAAATTGACGAGAGTACCGAACGTTCTTCGAATGTTAATTCTGAATAATAATGATTCCCTTCTTTTTTTCTTTTTTTCTTTTTTTCTTTTTTTCTTTTTTTCTTTTTTTCTTTTTTTCTTCTTTTCTTGTCTCGTATCGTTCTTTTGTCTATCGGCAAAGGATATTTTTGATAAATCGTTCGAAGAACGTTCGTACAATTGAAACGTCTCTCGTCGTAAATCGTGTTTGATCGAAATTGGAAAGGGATAAAAAAGTCGTGAGTTTCTTTCGGGATAGATAGAGACACAATCAAAAAAGAGAAACTATATATAGACAATAGGCGTATAGTATCGAGAGATGCAGCGATTGTCAAGTAATAACAAACCATACCGTGTCACTGTGCAAATATGTTCACGCCAACGAAGTTCACACGTGCACGATGCGAGAAACGCGAATACCGAGGAATCGTTTCAGCGATTACTCGAACTTCAACCATCATCATCACCACCACCACCACCACCACCACCCGTCACAAAAATCCCCCCTACAACTCTCTCTGTCTTCGAAATCCGTTCCAAACACAAACACAAACAATCTCTTTTTCTTTCAAATTTGTCTAATTCGCGCGCTTCGCATATGATTTCGCGAGATTTCGATGCGCAATACCCGACAAACCTACAGTACCATCTTTAATGATTTTTCTATTTTAACATAACCGAATACGAACCATCGATGCTCCCAAATTTCTTGTTAACAATGGAAGTGCTAATTATTTATTAATTTACGGTCCCATAGCCTTGTCGGGTGATGGAAAATCGAGGATTACCTGAAAAGTTCGTTGCACCTGAGTCGTATTCGAGAATATAACAGAGAAATGAAGCGTATAGATACATTTGACGGAGATTCGCGAGAAAAGGGGGTGAAGTTTGTTCCTCCTCGCGGATTGTTCGTCGAGAAAAACGATCTGTCTCGCACGTATCGGTCTGCTTACCTCTGATCTGTACCACGCATCGATACGAACGGAACAGCAATTATTTTCCACGTACCAACACGTTTCGCTCGATCATTGTTCAAAGAAGAAATCTTTTGGTGTTTCATTGTGTGGCTCGAATGAAAGGTGCTGTGGTTCGATCGTGTACTGCGAGTGTACGTAATGTCATTGTCCGTCAAAGAAACGAATAGAAAGAATAATACTTTGCTGACTTTTCCCGCGGTTTTTAACACTTTATTTATTTTTTGATATTTTTCTGAATTATTATATTCAAATTTCAATGAATAATTGCCAATCTAATAAAAAACGATTCTCCAAATAAAGTGTTAACGTTCATCTCAGGGAGAAACCGCTCTTGCGATCGTTTCAAGTGATAAAAGGAAACGAAACATGACCACGAGAGCGGTTTTTTTTTTTCAAATTTCGTGTCGTTTGACGTTCTTTTTTTTTTTGTTTTTCAGTGAGCAGACTTTCGTAGCGCGCAACATGCTATCAAACGGATCGAAACGATTAAAAAAGAAAAGGTGTTGAATTCGTTTCGAAGAGCGCGACGACGAAAGTATAAGAAGAAAATGAAGTATAGACACAACGGGGCAGGTGAGAAACCAAAGACAAAGAATTAAATTAAGTGAAGAGAAAAAGAACAAAGAAATTGTGACAATAGACGTTAGACTCATAAACCGGGCAAGAAAATACAAGAATGACAAACGACAGACGAACAAGTTTCGAGATTTTCAAGAGAGCCTTAATTATTCGACTCGACCACTTCTTTTTTCTTGCACTTATAATTCCGCATGTTTTTCTACACCTTTCAAGTACCACGTTAAATTCTTTTTAATTCATTACGAACTTCAAATTTGTACAGCTATTAAATTACACCCCAAAACTATAAGTACTTCTAAACATACTTTATCACTTCTTTTCGAAAATGTAGGGAATTCGCCTTTTCACCACTGTATCTCTAATCGTTTTGTTCAAATGTTAAGCATTAAAATACTAATCGTAAATATTCATATTAAATATTATCCTTGGAATAAAGAATCGTTCTTTAGCAAGAAAAGGATCGTGGTACCGGATCGTTAAAGATCTTTTGGCTGTCTCGAAGTACAGAATGGGAAAAAACGAAAAACGAAAAACGAAAAACGAAAAACGAAATACACGTTGAAAACTGTGAACGATACACGGAAAATTATAAGAAAATAAAATACGAAACGTAGAGACACAAGTGTCGGATAGAATAAAGATGTAAATGGGGGGTGGTGTGGATGGTGAGCGCAGCAGGGTGAGCAAAAGTACCTGGGTGACAGGATTCTCGCCGGGACGATAGACGACGTTGTGCATCGGCCGTTTGCGACCCACGTAATTCACGCAGACGAACTCGAGCAGGCTGGCGTAAATGAAGCACATGCACACGCCGTCCCACACGTTCATGGCAGTTAGATTCGAGACGACCGGAAGCGTCGATCGGAAACCGTTCGACGTCGTGAAAAAGTTGAGCATCGTTGTCACACCTGCGAACATACGTGCATATCGTTTCCACCTTTCCTTATTTTCGAATGAAAGGGTTAACACGTAACATTCTCCCCATGTGTTTTCTCAGATTAGCTCATTATCGTAGCTACCTCCACGCGCGGTGTCACCTGGTAAACGATATCGTTCTCCAGAATTCGTACATGCTTTACACTTTATACGAATTTCTGGAAAACGATATCGAGGAGAGGGCTACGATTCGCGTATCATACATTCTAAGGTACACGCATAGAAATTGTACCGCACAGTGGCCTTAATGCAATTTGTAGTGATAAAATACATACATACATACGTTATCACATTTACTGGCGTGCACGCGATATCAACCATTATTTCGCGAATAATATTACTATTATGCTAATAATATGAATTATTGTAGTAAATTAAAGGCTCGGCACGTTGATCGGCATAATTGTTACAGGGTGATACCATTCCATTTTTTGAATTAAACTTGTCGCGTGCTACTTTGCTCTAATAATATACAATTTTTCATTTCGCGTATCCTATTCTTGAAATTATTCGATAGAAAAAAATAAAGTTTTAAATCTGGAACTGAATTATTTTCATTTTCTACTACGCGATCAAGAACTGATCAGGCATTCGATTATCCTGATCGCTTTTCGTGCGTTTCGTGCGTTTCGTGCGTTTCGTGCGTTTCGTGAGGAACTAGAGTCTGGAGGTTGATTATACAAAGGTGTCGTATAAAAAGGAGAAAAAAAATCTGAGCTTACCGATCATTACTCGCGCTGGCACGGCGTTCCATTCGAGCCAGAAGGTAATGAAGGAGCTGGTCACCAGAATAATTCCCGGGATGAAGACCGTCGTGAAATAGAAGGCACGATCTCGCGTGAAAATCAGATCCACCTTCAGGCAGCTGTAGTTACCTATCGTGATGGTAGAATCGATGTATCGTTATCGTCGCTTCTTTACGAACGGCGCGTGGAGCGACGGGATTAAAGAAGCGGCTACCACTTAACGAGAGTATGCAACAAATTTTAATCTCTTTCAATCGGACATCGATTTAAAAATAATTTTTTACTTGAAACAGTGTCGAAAGAAGACCGAAACCTTTGCATACACTCGGAATTTATTACTTAAGACAAATCAATTCGGCGAGTTAATTGCAGACGCTTTTCAAGTTCGTTTAATTATCTTCCCAGATTCTTTCCTCACATGATTCGTTTACGTACTTTGCTTGTTCTTTTTAATCGTCGAGTTTCGTCTTGCGACGATCAACATTTGACATATCTATTTCGATCCTATCGATGGTCCTGTTTGATTTTAATCGTTAGTCGATTCGTGGCTTTCGTGATGGTCCAACAAAATAAATAGAAGAAAAAAAAGAAAGAAAAAGGAACAAGAGGACAGAGTCGTGTCGCCAACTTTCCGCAATGAAGCTCCACATTCGCGAAAGCGTTTTCAAGCCGAGCTGGATATCAACGCGTGAATGTGCAACGTTCGTTTAACAATGTCTTCTTGTGTACCTCAATACGCGTAAAAACGATTTAATTATACGAGTTATGGGGATCAACATAATTGCACATTCATGCCTCTGGCACAAAAGGGGACGATATGACAATTTAATTTTGCTTCAATGGTAAAAAGAACATATCGAAATCTTGAAAAATGAGAAAACGGTAAGACAGGATATTTCGATTGGGGAGGATAATAAAGGGAATCCGATTCTTTTATTAATTGATAGGGAGTTTTTTTGGGGAGGATGAAGAATAATCTCGTCGATCGAAATTCGACGATTGAATGTAAACTGTAGTATTCTCTTTCGTTTGTGTCGTTTACAGAGAGAGAGAGAGAGAGAGAGAGAGAGAGAGAGAGAGAGAGAGAGAGAGAGAGAGAGAGAGAAAATTAAAAAAAAAAAAAAGGAAAAATTCAACAACTGGGAATATAATGAAGCAGAAGCGAAGCGCAGGCTAAATGATTCAAACAAACGTTTGTCTGGATCCGAATCACGTTCAGCAAATAGTACTCGAATTTGGGACTAACGTGTGGGTCGACAGAATGCTAATTACCATTTGCACAGACTCAAAAAAAACACCTGTTAATTGGTATTAACAATCTCGTGTACTACGCAGACGCGATTAAAATGAACCCTTTCGGTTGAAGAATGTTCACGTGAATTCTGGTTCGTTTTATTCTTTTCTTGATACTTTCTTACTCTATTCACAGAGCTTCTTCTCATCCGAAGGATTCTTTCTTTTCAACGGATAAAAGTGAATTTGTAAAATATTTGAAAGAATTAAGAGCGTTTGGAGACGGTATAATTACGGCGTAATTAATGCGGAATCGCTCCACTTTCGGGTGCAATTTGAACGATCCCGATGCATTGACAACGCGTGTTATTTAATTTCAATCGCGTTTGCATATTTCATACGCATCCGTAAACATTATAGAGCCAACGATAATCGTCGTTCGAGTGCTTTTCCGAGTCCGTGCACGTACACTTAAAGTATGCTAATTTGTTGTAACATTCTACGACACACTAGATTACACGTCCGGTCGAGCTATTAACAAGCCCGATTTTTCTCGATTTATTTCTTGAAATAAGAACGATACGTTTGAATTGAAATTGTTAATCGCTCGACAGGGTGGTAATTGTCAGGATGGTCCTTCAACCCTCTGCACCAGTCATCCACCACGCTAGTGTTTCTCCGCTTTGCGAGCCTTTTTCAATTTTTTTTATCATCCGTGTGCCACAACGTTCGGACGTCTTCTTTAGAAATCGTATAGGTATTGTTGAAGCGACGCGATAGAAAAATAAGCATTCTCGTGCTCCGTCGTTTCCAGGGCAAGAATTTCTTTGAGTCGTCTTCGCGGCGAGCATCGGACGTAGTACAAAGGGTAAAAGTACCATGGGTATGCGACATCGTATCTACTTTGGAACGTTGTCACCCAAATTCCTCTACCGTCTGGACTTTTTGGATTCTTTGTCTCGTTCGACGAGCCCTTTTGCTGCCGCGTCCAACTAAACTACCGTTCAAACTTCACATATAATCCAACCTAAGTAACTCTATACTGTATCAAATGAAAGAAAAAAACTCGGCGAATGCTATAATTGTACCGTTGGATGAATACCTTTTTTCTTTAAATTCCCGTAAATCCGGGAACGTTAACGAGCACGAAATTTCGAAGGTTCAAATGGAAAAGAGAGAGGAATTTGATTGTGAATTTGATGGCGAAAGGATCGAGTGCCTGCAGGTTGTTTCGCGTTCAAAAGTACAATTATACGGTGCGTTCTACGTTTTATCGTAGCTGGGTAACTAATCTATCCGACTCAGCCACGGATAACGTTCGAAATTGCAGCAAAAGGATTAACGGATCGCGAAACGTCGGGAAATTCGTGTCGTGCTCGAGGAAATCGATCTCCAAGTCCAAGGGAGAGGACGATTTGGGAAGCAACCACTCGGAATATCTAAGCCTGTCTCACGAGTTGGTAAGCTTGGTCCTGTCTCTCCCTCCCTTTTTTCTTTCTTAATGGCTCGTCTAAACCTTTTTCACCGTCTAGTTTCAGTTAAAATTTACTTTAAGGAATATTTGTCCGCGTCGAAGGGGAGGATTTTACCTTGCTCCTCAAACCTGCGCTGGCACAGCGAGCACTTTGAGTCCCCGAATTCATCGAACTCGTCCTCGTAGTCAACCATGATCTGTCCGTCAGCTGCAACAGAACAGCCCACGATCTTCCTTCCTCTCTTCTTTCTATTTTTCTTTTATTTTTCATTTTCATTTTCGTTTCGTTTCGTTTCGTTTCGTTTCGTTTCGTTTCGTTTCGTTTCGTTTCGTTCCGTTTCGTTTCTTGCTGTTTCCTTTCTTCTTAATTTGCTGTCGAGGGGACGGATAAATCTTGAAAGCCTCGAATCGACACTGCTAACTGATCGTTAACACTTTGAGCAGTGGACTGGTCGACAAACTTTCGAGTACTTAACGTGTGGTGGTCGTATGTGGTGGTGATATATTGTACCAAACTAGTGATCTTAAAGACAATTGCGATCTAATGCAAAATGCAAAACCATCTCATCGCTGCTTTGTGTTTTTTAAACCTTTCGATCAATCCGTTCGAATCTTTCCATTCGTACGATCCGAAACGAGTTATTTACGTGAACAGACGACACAATCGTACAAGTTGTAGAAAAGTACACGTAACAAGTTGTTCGGCTCGAAACAAAGTTTGCGTGAATCGATACGAAAAGCTAGAACAACGTTTCGTGAATACGACAAGAAGGTGTTTCGGCTCGAAAACGTGTGTTACATTGTTTTCTTAACAAGATCTATCCGTCCTTCTGTCTTATTCTCACGACCAATTCTTTTTCTTTCTGTGTCTTATTTTTTTTAGAAGTTTTCAATGAAATTTTCTGTCGCGTAACGATAACCAATCGAGCATAGAGGAAATTCAAATCGTTGGGCTAACTAGACCAAGCATTACCCGCATACCGCCATGGTTATATTCTTCGGGGTAAAGAAAAATGAAATCTTTTTGCTTTATTCGATCGTATCTCTATCGCGGCGTATCGATCATCGAATCGAGTTTAAGAAAGCTTGTTCGAGGAAACGAGAGAAGGAAACCGCTTCGCTCAGCGAGCCGAAACGAAGTTTCTCCTTTATTCTTATTCATCCGGTTTGGCTGTGAAAACGGTTTCACCGCTGGAAGAGAAAACAGGCGAATATGCGTTCGTGTGTTTCACTCGAGACAAGCTGCTAGGATCACGCTTTTCAAAAGAAAAACCAAAACAAAAAGCTTCTCACTGGCTACGTAAGCTGTTCAAAGAGCTTATAAGCGATCAAGATAAAGGGTTACGAAACAATCGGCTCAAACGAGACGTTCGAATCGGTTAAAACACCGCTGTTAGCGTTCCAAATCCAATCGTTTTGCGAAACACGGTCTTGTTTAACCCAGCTACACAGCTTGTATCATACTTTCTATCATTGATAATTTATAAATTGATAAATTATTAGAAAATAATGCGATTCAATGGATTTAGATTAGAAAAGTTTGGTCCGTTCAGAGAAAGAAAGAAAGAAAGAAAGAAAGAAAGAAAGAAAGAAAGAAAGAAAGAAAGAAAGAAAGAAAGAAAGAAAGAAAGAAAGAAAGAAAGAAAGAAAGAAAGAAAGAAAGAAAGAAAGAAAGAAAGAAAGAAAGAAAGAAAGAAAGAAAGAAAGAAAGAAAGAAAGAAAGAAAGAAAGAAAGAAAGAAAGAAAGAAAGAAAGAAAGAAAGAAAGAAAGAAAGAAAGATTGTAACGGGTAAAGCAAGAGCCAGCTTTGGCTTTGGTTAGATCGTGAAACCTACGGCCGTGTTCTCGAACGAGAGATCGTGGGACGATCCGCGACGAAACCGTGGAACAGCCACAGGAAACACGTTGCTTTCGTTAATTGATTGTTAACGGGTCGTTTGGATGTAAGTTCAAGGACTTAACCTCACCCCAAAAGCAAACCACGGCGGGCTCGGTTAAAAAGCGAGACAGGAACCAAGGTTGCCAATATGCACTTTCTAGAGGAGCTATGTATCGTCTAGTTATGTACATACAAATATAAATGCAAGATGTCTCAATCAGATATCCATAGTGTGAAAATGACAAATTTATCATCGTAAAGGAAGTCGAATAATCTTTGAACGGTGTGCAATTTAAAATTTCATTTTTCAGATATAAGTGGTTAAAAATTTAACAAGTTACTTTTACGTCCGTTGATAAATTTGTCAAATTATTAACTATTTCACTGCGATCGAATTCAATGGAACATTATTCGCGTAAAATATTTGATAATTGGTAGAATCGGTCAGGTGACGATTAAAGCTCCTATAGCGCACGACGAGTGAAATTTTCAGACGTTTGTAGGCACAAATATAGCAGTGAAAGGGTTAATTCGTAATGTGACATAGATGAAAAAGTAATCAATTATCTGGTGAACAAATTTCAAATTCCTTTTGCTAAGAAATTGATGATTTTCACAATACGGTGTATCGTTCATTGAAACTCCTTGCACGTATAAGTGTACAGAAGATATATGTAGACACGTGTGTGTACACACATAAAAGAGAGAGAGAAAGGCATCTGTGTAAGTACAAAACGTATCTACGCCAAACTATCAAGTAACAAAGGTGGTAACATAAACGAAGGGTTTATCCTCCTTCGTCGCAGTTCCGGCTACTTCGCATGCAGAACCCTTCAATGTTTCTCCCTTAAACGTTTCGCGCGCGTTATGTTCTTCGAATGGACACAGACGTTTTCACACACGTTCAAACACGCACGCACGCACGGACACCCGCTTTTTTTCAGCTAATTTTAACACTAATTCTTAATAATTCTCTTCCAATTTAGCTAATAATTTGGTGGAAAGATCTTTGGCAAATTGAGCGTGGCAGTCGAGGTGTTAGGCTGCGTATACATTGAAAAGCATCGCGATACCATTGTTTCTCAGAGAATAGGTTGCCGAAGCAAGAAGGCAATTACAGCCAATTCGGTAAGTTTGTCGAACGCAGCGTTCGTACGATTCCGTATCTTCACATACACATACACAGACACAGACACAGACACACACGCACACGCACACACAGGTTGTTGCACACTACATCGAATCCATTAATTGGTACATTTTGGTGCTGAACGTGCAATGAAAGTACAGAAACGTGCGAACGCTGCTTTCGGTTATCACCGAATCGGTAAAATTACTATTGTTGCATCGTTTGTACTTGGTATCCGTCTCCTTAACACATTTGCTGCCATTTTCGCGAATTTTTTATCCAACATTTCTTCGTGGAACGACCTAACCAAAATAATATAGTATTTAAACGAGCAAAGATTACATTTCATTCAGTAATTTTCATTCGATTATTACTTCCGATATATATATATATATATGTGTGTGTGTGTGTGTGTGTGTGTGTGTGTGCGCGCGTGCGCATCTTTGATTCGAACATTTCTCGAAGCTTAAAACGTTTCCCCCAATGATGTGTTTTTCACTCTGTTTCAGATTGTTGCGAGTCGTAAAGTGCAGAACACACGCGTTAAAAACGCGTTCCCGTTTTTCTGAAAGGGAAACACGTCGGTGGCATAGAATTGAATGCGGTGCAGAAAAGGTCAAGCATCGTAGGTCGAACGGGAAGGAAGCCGTTTTGCATGCATTGCGACTTACCTGGCCACCTAAAACGCGTTTCTCCTTCGAAACACTTCGTTCGGGGACAAACGCAACCGACACGGAATGGAAAAGAAAGTTGGCAACGACGTAATTGTTTGGAAAAAAAAAAAAAAAAAAAAAAAAACAAAGCTGCGTTAACCCCTCCGTGTCCACTAACGGAATTTTCTAATCTTGCCAATTGATAAGTTTTGGACGACTGTCCATGGAGAGCATCCATGAATCTTTGCAATTTTAAAGCGTCTCGAAATAAAGTTGAAAAAAATCTTTGAAATAAACTGGTCGGAAGATAAGAAAGGGTTAACGGGTTTCCAAGTTCAAAGACGAGATGAATCTCAGCCGAAAAAGAGACGAAGAGTGTGCGCGTGGGAGAAACAGGTTCAGTGGACAAAGGCGAAGCAGGTAATTGAAAATGATCGATAGTTAATAGAGTGGAGGAAGAGGAAAAGGAAGAGGAAGAGGAAGAGGAATGTGGGCAAGGCGTGAACGAAATTAGGAATTCTTTTTCGGCGGTGCCGGTCGGATTTATTGATCCGTTGGCGTCGTCCATAGAAACGATGGTGGGGTTTTTCCAGGAATGGAGCAAAGGTTCAAGGGATGCAGCACCTCAGGTGCATCGATCTGGCCAACAGGTATCGCGACCGCTTGCTCCTTTCGTTCGACATCGACCCAGGAAGATCGTCAACCATTAATTTCCAAACATCGAAAATATATTCAGCTTTCAAAATCCATAGCAAAAAATAAAAGTTATAAATGCTGGACCGCGTATCGTGAGAATTATAAAGGGAAGCAGTTAGGAACAATCAACCTGGGCAGATATCAGTTTCGAATAAAAAAGAAAAGAAACCGACGGATCAATTGCTTCGATACGGTCGAGCCCGAAACGTTCGACCGGCTTAGTTGAAGCGATACTAAAAAATCGTTTTGGTGAACTAACGAAATTGCCGTGATTCGGTGCATTGCGATAGTACAGAAGCGTGTCATTCGAAGGATGCAATAAGAATCGTAAAAAAGAACTGACAACGAACAGAAAATTGCAAATTTACAAAAAAAGTCGCGACGCCTTAGATTTTCCTTCGATTTTAATCGATTCGTTCGATCTGATTAGGTGCAATCGTTGCACTACGACACAATAACCAAAATCGTCATGGTAACAAGATACATCGAGCCGTTTAAAGCTGTACGACGTTTCGTAAAAGGCATCTTTGATTAATCGTTTTCTTTCGAATATCTCTTTTTCGATAAAGTAGACCGTTAATTCGGTGACTCACCTCGCCAGCTTACTTTGATCGGACAGGTGATTGTCTGGTTTTTAATGAGGTATGCATTCAGCGATGTCAGGCTCGGACTTTTTCTCAAAGTACCCTCGTCGTTCTTCCACACGTACGTGATCGCCGTTTGTTCGTACGATACTGAACGTAAAGAAACAGAGCAGAAAAATCACGATTAATTAACAAAATATATCAACGAGGGATCGGACAATTCTTATGTTATAGAATCACTTACTGCTCTCGATCGCGAATGAACACAATGGGTCATCGAAGGGGAAGATATTGAGTCTACCCTGGCAGGATAGGATGAGGTGACGCCTGAAACACCAGACAAATTTTACTTTTCATTCCTTGACTAATTAGCCGCGCGAATTAGTCAACTGTGCGACTTTATTCTGATGCCACATTGTTTGCTGTCCCCCGATGTGATTTAACAAAGGCTAACGTTAAATTACAGCTGTTTGGTCGGAGCTTCCGTGGGCAAATTAAGTTCGTTAGTTTGCTGGTACGCTTCGATAGAGAGCTCGATTATGGAAAGCATTAATCGAAACTGTGTTCGATTCTGTGTACGTATGTACGTCGAGTGGCTAATACTACGGGTCATTGGCTACCGATTAAACGTTTAATTGGTCGCAAGAACGGAGTTGGTAGCGGCAAACGCGTCGAACAACAATGAGTTCGAAATGAAAATGTCTAAAATCCTTTAGAAAAATATTATCTGCTTTCGAAGAGTATTATACCTTTACTGATCCAACGTAACATACGCGAGTGACTTTTCAACCCTCGACCGGAGATTAAAATCCTGTTCAAACTTTTTCTTCGCCCTGTGCATTCTATGAATTTATTACGGAGCCCAATGGTCTTGTTACTGAAAAACTTTTTCTTTTTAATTAACAGGCTAAGTAGTCGAGCACCTCCCGAGAGGCTACTTGTGTTTTGCGAATCACCGGTTCAACCCTTTCGTAGTAGCCAATCGATTTGTATTAAAGCTTCGAGCTCGACGGTTAACCCATTAATTTCCACATTATTTTCATCAAAGTATTATTTATTAGCCCTACATATTACCCCGTATATTACCCCTAATACGTTACGATATAAAAATATTAATAAATATGGGTTTTTCTAACTTGGTTTTTCTAACTAATCCCAAATGAGGAATTAATGAATTAAACGAGTAAATAAATAAAGGTACCGCATAAGATAGTTGACCGTGCCGTTGCGGTATATCCGCAGGGCGAAATGTACAGGTATGAGCGGATCCTTAAAGTCCCCGTGCATTATGAAGTACGTGTCCGGCAACCAGATATCGTCGTAGTGATGAATCGCATTCAAGAACTCGTACTGAGATCGGTTGCTGTAACGTAATCGCGGATCGTACCACTGTTGTTGCAGCAAGAACTCCACCTCGTATTTCTGTCGATCAGAAAATCACAACGTGATCGAACACCAAATGGAAAAGTAGGATAAATTAGAGAATAAAATTTGTAATTACCAGACTGGACTCGTCCGGAGAAGCCAAGCTCAGCAACAGCACGCTCACATTTACCGTCAAGGTTCCTGGAACATAATGACCGATTGAAATTGTACGCTCGATCGGGAGATCTCATCGATAAAATCGCGAAAAGAGCACGCTAATTCGTGGGGAAATATTGCGCTCGACGAGGAAAGGAAATTAGATTTCGATCGAGCGACCGTTTACGAACCAGAAATAGTTTAATCTGGCTCCGGTATCAACGATTGCTTTAATAATTATTCATCGGAATTAGCGTGACTCTGTCTATCCGTCTATTTCTAGAACCGATCGGTGCCGACCTTTGCGAAGCAAGATCGATACTCTCCCGATCGTAAGATCAGCCTCGATCGACAACTGTCAGAACGTAGATTAAACAAAAAGAAGAACTCGAAGAACCTTTTTCTCCTCTACGTCTGTGCAAGCCGTTGCCGATAATTGCGAAAGCGTCGTTAATAGGGCCATGCTGTGCACATGCTGCGACTAAATTTTCTATTTCGTGTTAGTGTGAAACTCGCGGCCCGCCGGTTGGGACTCGAGAACCTTCTATTTAAGAGTTCACCTAATTCCGTCACACTTCAGCGTTAATTAGTCAAATCTACAGGCTGCAACAGTACAGGATATTTCGAAACTTTTCATAATTTACGTCTGAACGAAATTTCAAATGACACTTTCGTCCATCAACCGATCGGTTAAGGGTGTACGTAATTTGTAAACTCGATCGAACGACGCGCTACTTTTAATCGTCGGTTTATTTTAACAACGTTTCTTTGTTAGTTGATTAATTAAATGGAATTTGTAGCTTCGGTGAAAATAATCCCTGTGACAGTGAACAACGAGAAGGAAGAAGGGGGATGGGGCTAGCCGGGTACGCTTCATTTTGCCCGATTAATCGAGCAGTTAATCAGCGACTGTTCGTTCGCGTGTCGACCGGCCAATGAGTCCCAACCACCGATCCACTTTGCCGAACGCATTCAACTACGTGAAAAAGACACAGGTAACGAGTGTCTGATAACGCTGTCGTGTAGAGAGCGGATGGACAACGGGGACAGGGACGGAAATATATATATATATATATATATATATGACATCCAGAAATCTTGAATCGACGATCGAGGAACGCCTGTCCTCGAGTTTTCTCCTCGATTTCTCAGACTTTTGTTGCTTTTTTCTTCTCGTATCGAGAGGGGAAAAGAAAAAGAAAAGGGGAAAATAGAAAAAAGAAAGCGATCGATACGCGTTATCGGACGGTGTGAACACACGATTTCCTGGCTGCTTTTCGATAAGAAACCAGCCCCCGTGCAATTATGCCGGCAAACGAGCGTTAATCGGTCGTCGGATCGAACATGAACACCGACTCGACCGAGAAACAATGTCAGATATATTTTGCGATCGGTTAGCTATCCTTTTACGTCCCCTTAACACGAACCTTGCGATGCTCCGCTTCGATCGACTCGAAAAACTTCAACTTTTTTACTCGTTACATGTACTTGTAAATCAAAATTCTACTTTCCTCGTTTCTATTGCGAATTTTCATTCAATCTTCCAAACGATTCAAATATCTTTAGAAACGCAACGAGATCAATTGTACGTGTACACGAATCGAGACATTTCGATCGTTTTTTTCTTCCTTCGATAAACATGGAGCAAAGAGAGGAGCTTTTTTTTTATATGTTTTTTTTTTCTTTTCTCGCGCGAACGCAAGCTTGTTCAACGAGGGAAAAGAAATGCGCATACCTTCGATCGATCTAGAAATCCTCGTGGAAAAAAAAAGAAAAGAAATTCGACGAGCAACTCATTCGGGATTCAATTTCCCCGGCTCAACGATATTTCACGAACAACGCGCTGGTACACTGTTTCGGTTTCATCGCTGCTCTGTTTTCAGTTGGCTTCTTTTCAAAACAGACCTTGCTTTACATTCTATTTCGTAATATTATACACAACGTGTAGATCAGAAGGAGGGATTCAAATGTTTCCCTTCCCTTCCCTTCTCGGTTATTTAAAAATGTATTCGTTCAATTAAAACCAACACTTGAATGTTTGATCAGACGAGAGAGACCGCGTTGAAATCTTTTGAAATCTTACGAAAATAAAAATAAAAATAACCAAACTCGAGGCTTTTCAACTCGTCCTTTTCTCGACTGGCAATGTCGATCGTGTTAAATGCGAAGCGAAATAAACCGAAGGAGAATAAACGAGAATAAACGATCGATCAAAAGTAAAGAGAAACGAAGGGTGAACGAATGACGAAACAGAGAGGTATAACTGAATGATAAGAGTGAGGGGGATAACTGAATGAGTTAGGTAAGGGGAAAGATCGGTAATAGGCTTAATTAATGTTTCTAGACGTGGTTACAGAAGAGAAGTAAAAGCAGAAGGACGGACCGCGAAGGTGGGTGCGAAGGTGTCGGTGCGACGTGTAGTGGTTATTGTTCTGGTTGTTGTACTGGTTCTTGGGGTCGTTAGAGGAGGTCGACGACCGGTTCGACGAGCCGGTCGCGTCACCAGGCCATCGCATTCCGCAGCAGAAATCCGCATCTGTAACACCCAACAACCCTTGCCCACGTCTCATCCTTTTCCTTCCTTTTCCTCTTCCTTCTCCATCTTCCTTCTTTCTCTCTTTCTTTCTTTCTTTCTTTCTTTCTTTCTTTCTTTCTTTCTTTCTTTCTTTCTTTCTTTCTTTCTTTCTTTCTTTTTTCATTTCTATCTCTTCGATGCAACTGTTCGATCTTGCGACGATCCCGAGCCGTTCGTTCGAATATCTTTCCGTTCCAAGTTTCCATCTTTGAACGACGAATTCGAATTTGAAATTGGAATAATTTTTCGTCCGATCGGTGCCCGCCCCTTTCACGATAAAAGAAGCAAAAGGAAAATAAAATCCGACTGCGAGCACGGAGGGACATTCGGACACCTTCGTACACGACTGATTCGCTGCCAAGTACTTATCGTGGCGGTTAACGAAGGTGCGGGCCATCCGTTTACGAGGCCGACGAACGGCGCGTGTTAAGAGCAACTCGTTATCCGATCGAACAGCACCGAGAGAATGGCAACGGGAATAGTGGAGGTTGTACGTTTTCGTTAGAGTCTAGCTGTGTGTGAATTTCTGTGACAGCCAACAACTCTCTTGCCCACGTCTCATCCTGTTTTGCCGCTTTGTTTCCCATCTCCTGGCCCATTTGTCTTTCAGAAATGGAACCTTGCTCGTCTTTCTAACCCTACTTTTCTGCTTGCTTTCGTCGGACAGACGCGTTCTAAACGCGTTCACGCTCGCATCAAGTGTATGTTTCATCAACGAAACTCTTGTTTTATTCGAACAGTGAACGCGTTAAGAACGCTGGTCCGAAACGTGCAATTGGGGGGAATTCGCGTTAGCAAACGATCGATCAAATATAATAAATCAGCAAGACAGAGAAAGAAAATGATGAAGATAGTCGAATGGCTGGCGGAAGAGAATTAAGGTTATTCCGAGAAATGAATGAAGAAAAGCCCCGCGTAGCGGCTTACACTCCCCCTGATGAATCCTGAATAATACAGTTTCCATGCAGTTCGGCTTCCCATCTCGTTCTCTGCGAGAAACTCTGCTCTTCTGCTCTTCACCCTCCCTCCTACCTCTCTGATTTTATCTCGATCCCATACCACCCTTATATCTCGTAAACTCGTTAACTTCTTTCTCGCGTATGGAAGGCGACGAGTTTGTTTTTCCAACAACCGACTCGCGACCATCACGAAGACGCAAAATATCGCTTGTCGCATTAGATAGCGGCAATAAAAACATCCCTTGAAAAGAAGAAAATATCTATGAGATACTGTAGACAAAAATTGTATCCGCAGCGAACGTATACCACCACCTGAAGCGTCTACGAGATTCCATCTCTGAAGACACCCACCCTTCAAACTTCCCTCTGGCCAAGCCTTTTCTCGCTCGCTTGCTTTTCCAACACGACACTCCTCCACGTCTCGTTAATTCTTGCCGCGAGAAGAGACAGACGGCTCGCACGGGCCAAGCAATCGACGCCGGTTCCGCGTTGTCTCTTCAATCGAGAAAATGTTGAACGACAGAACGGCGAGGGGAGGAGACGCGTTTCAAACGATACACCGCGATGTTTTCTTCTCGAGCCTTTTCTCCGTGCGCTCGTCGCCCGAACAAACGACGACGCCGTGCCGGTGCTCCAGGGAGAACTCTCTTCCTCCCTACTGGCGCACAAACGGGAACCCTCGCGCCGTCTTTTGTACCTCGCGAATCTTTTCTTTCTCGAACGACTAGAACTGTGTGCTTTACGCCTAATCAACGCAGACACGTTTTCCACCTTGATAAATCGCTGAAAATATTTCGAACGATGATTTTCTTGATAGCTATCCAGGAAAATTAAATCCACCGGATACGATGGAGGATTAAAGGAGACGGTTGAAACGAGCAGCAGGTGTAAATGTGCAACGATCGTCGATATTAATAGATTACCAACTAAATTTTAAAACGGGAGCTTCTAAAAATCATCATACTTGAAAGATTATTTCTTCTTGGCTTATTTCACACTGTCTACGTTTTCCTTAAAAGCTGTTACTGTAAACGTGACACGGTTCTATAAACTTTCAACAAGAACGAATCAATAGTTGAAGCATTCGGACATCGGAGCGGATTTTGATTAGTAGAAGATCTATATTTATCGAGATAGAAGTCTCACGGTACTTCCGCTGAAACGAATCTTTCGATATCTCCAACTCTCCAAAGTCTAATGGATACCGGATAATCCTGCGAGTCTCTCGTTTGTCGCGAACGACCGATATCTTGCTACATCATCATTTTTATTCAACCAAAATCTCCTATTCGAGGAAAATACAAAACCTTCCCGTTCGCTTATGATTTTTACTTAGCGAACTTCAGTTTCGTTCCTTTACTTATTATTAATACTTTCGTAATTGAAAGGGCTTCGTCAAATAAACAATATTATTACGATGAAGAGAGAACGAAGAGAGAATGAAGAGCGCTCGAGACGAAAACGAGACGCGTTTTCTACGTGCGATAGCTGCAAACTACTAGCTGGCTGTTCGCGATCGCAACATCGACGAAAGTTTTTCTTTCTGCGAAGCTCTTATAAAGCCAAAGAAGTTTTCTTTCTCGAGAACGAGGAGTTCGGGAGAACCGTCTGACTTTGTTCCCGTCTGGATAAATCGCGGGGAAATAATTCGAGACCGTTTAATCCTTGAATGCATAGTTACACTCGTTAACGTGTTAACGAGGATCGCGTAAACGCGAATACGAAACTCGAATACCTTTGGGAAATTTGCGTTATTCGTTTCCTTGAGAAATATTAAAAAAGCATCGTAGATAGGGTTGAAGCGTGTACCTCTACTCCGTACGCAAGGGGATTTGCGTAAAATAAATAAAATTAGAATCGCGACACGATTTTTTACCGTGCTTCTCGTGTCACGATTCCATCCATCCGCGTCAGGTCTCGGATGGAAAAAGAAAATCCTGTCCTCGACCCGCTTCTAACCCACCCTATAAATATGCCCGTTACGCGAACGAATCGACTAGGGTGAAAGATAAGCGAAACTAATCGATATTAATCGCGAATTTTACCCTCGAGCGAACCCTTTCCTTCCACGACCAATTCAAATTTACCCGTTTATCGATGCTCGATAACTTTATCACTCGTGTTCGAATAACCGACGAACCATGCCGCGCGGCAACTCGAGCGCGTAAATCGTTCTCGCGAATATCTACGAACCCAAGAAACTGCGGGGATCTCTTTGAGAAAATTCGAACAATCGTGGCCAAGTACTTAGAAATATTTTTCTTTGAAATTGCCTTGAAATAATTACCCGCAAACCGTAGCGGCGATATCGATAAACGAATCGTTGAAATTGTTAGCGATACCGATATCACGAGAGCGTCCATTGTATTCTAAATGGGAAGGTGGTTTCCGGTGCAGACACGTCGCGTCGCTTATTAGATCGACGATTATTCGCCGCGAGCGCAGGTAAATTTACATTCGAATAAATCTGGGCCACCCGGCATCGATTCGGTATCGTGAATTTCTCAACCGAGCTTGACGTAAACATTTCCTGGTGACGTCACCGACCCACTAGACACCGAACGAGGGCTTTATTTTACTCGCAAAACGCTTCAATTTACGCGTCGAATTCTATCAGCCAGCCAGCCAGCCAGCCAGCCAGCCAGCCGGAGATAAGTGGTCCGCGTAATTAGAAAGCTCGTTAACTCGAGTCGAAATTAGCCTCGTCCGTCCCGAGTTTGTCCTAGAAAAATGATCGACGACCACGCTACACCGAATCGATGATACCAACTTGGTGCAACGTAAAAAAGAAAAAGAAATAAAGGCAAGTTTTAATAGGGAATAAACGAATCAGTTGGCACGTTTTCAAACTCGAAAAGGTATTAGGAAGCTTTCGAAAGAATACGGCAGGACTCGTTTCGAAGCGACGATGGCGCGACGATGGCGCGACGATGCAAAATGCCAGCAAGTCTCGTCGGGCCGATTTCAATCTCGAGAAGAATTCCGACTAGCCTAGACGACGGCCAGCAAATTTATTACCGCCTCGAATTCAATTTCCAAGGGAACGGCGTCGAGTCGCGTCGAGGTAAACAGCTGTTGGCAACGAGTGGCCCGAAGCTAGTGATAGAGCTTCGAAATTGGTCAGACGGCTCTCCCTGACCGACTCAACCACCAGCTAGTTACTTTCTGTCAAACTAGTCGTGTTGTTCGTGACGGGAACACGTTAACGCAAACGTTCAGCCATTCGATGATTTTTCAATCCGTTGGAAATGAATTGTAATCATCTCGCGAGGTTCGCAGCGATATTAACGTGTTCCCTCTGTAATTTTCTTCCCATTCACTCTTTCTACTCTCTCTTTTTCGCCCTTGTCCCATTCTCATCCCGTTCGTTCGTTCGTTCGTTCGTACGTCTTGGACGCGTCGTGCTCTTTTCATGCATAAATTCGAATCGAACGGCGAGGAAGCTCAGAAAGCTCGAAAGGAAACGATACTCGAAAGCCTTTTCTCCACTTTTCTGCACGCGCATCAAGCACCTCGTTCGAACACTCGACAACACAATTCCTTGCATATCGTTGTCCACTCATCCCTTCCATCCCTTCCATCCCTTCCATCCATCCACCCATCCACCCATCCATCCATCTATCCATTTGCCGTTGGTGTTGTTCTTGTGCCGTTTCAGCGTGATCAGGTCGATTTCTATATTAGAGTACCCTTTAGACGAGGGGTGAGCAGTGAGCTGTGGTTGTGTGGTGCTGTATCGTGGTTGCGGTGCCGGTGGTGTTCGAGGTGCTCTGGATGATCGGAGTGATTGGGTACGAGGTGGTGGTGGTGGTGGTGGTGGTGGTGTTGGTGTTGGTGTTGGTCAGGGGTGTAGTCGTCTTGACGGGTGTGGGGCGGGGGCCTCAGTGTACCTTGGACCGGGGGCAGAAGCCGCTTGTCGTAACGCGTCGACAGCAGCAGGTTGTCCAGGATCTCCTTGTCCGACTTGCCCTCCTCGAAGCTGCAACACAACGTATTGTAGCTAGCCCCGGAACCACCGGACATCCATCTTCTTTCTTTCCTTTGTCTCAGATTCAGATTTCCCTTTCTAACGTTCGCCCGTATCTACATCTCGAAGGTCGCTCCACCGATTCTCCTAATTTTATTTATTTCCTTTCTGGGAAACTTGTATCGAAACACGAAATATCGATATTTTTCGGTTACGTCTTTTCCAAATAATACCGGTGCTTTACATTTTGATACAAGTCTCTGCTTTTTCTTCCTCGACGTCCACGACCTTCGAGTTGCCCCGTATCGAGCTGTCCCTTTTTCTTTTTTCTTCGACGTACACACGTGAGTCGACGGAGATCATCGAACGATACGTAGCTCTAAAACGCACTATACAGCTTCTAGCTTCGAACGTGACTCGCAATCAATTATTCTGTATCGAGCGTGGCTAGATCACGATCGCTAAGATTCTCAAACTCGTCTACGTGGGCTAAACGTGTACGATGCAATCGAACGGGCAGGACGCCGATCGAATTTTGAGCTCGAGTTCGAGTTCGAGTTCTTTCGGGTCTATTATTCGCTCGTATTTGTCGATTCTCTGCTACACGTATGTGTGATCGACGCGGTCTACTCTGAACAGTTAGCGTGGTGTGTGCTACTCGCATATATTAATATCTCATCGCTCGCCACGGCTTGTCGGCGTTCTACATCGACAGGATCGCGACGGCAACAACTTTATGGTCGGTAAATCGAGTTCACCGTCATAAAGGATGATAATACGAGGAAACTTTGCTCCTTCGACCGGCGTCCCCCTTACCAACCAGACAGGTCTGGTCTAGTGTTCCATGTAGAATGTAGAACGAGTACGTAAAGAGCTTTCAGAACGTGACAACGAGGCGACATTAGTGGCGATTTTTCTCTATTCCATGCAAAAAGAAACAAGAAACGTCTCGGTTCGTCGCTGGAATTACCTATCGAGTAGCTCTTTCTCTTTATTTTTATACATGTATTGTATTATATAATCTACTCTATCGAGACTATCCTCGTTATAATGTCGCTCCCCCGATTCCTATCGCAAGCAACAAAGTCTTCTACGCTAGTATCGCGTTTCTCTCGATTTCCCGACATATGGAGAGAAAATTTCAGTATCAGAACAACGTCGGACCAATCGAGAAATAGAGAGAAAAGGATCGTTGAATAAACGTCGATTATTGAACGTTTGGTAATACGTACATGTCCTCGGCGCGCACAAGAGTGACAAGAGTGAGGGCAAGTGTGAGGATACAGAGGATGGTGAAGATGAGGGAGCTTGCGAGGGAGGTGAGAGACAGCGAGAGGACGGACGAGAGGCGGCCGCCACCACCCGCACACCGCCCTAGCGCCACCCAACCCATTCTATGTCATCTGAAACAGAAAACATATTTTTTACATTTAACCATTTCTTATATATAGAAATTCGTGAAAACTGAACACACACACACACACAAGCACTCCCGCTCCAGTTCCCGACTATGTGCGAGAAACACGTGCCACGTATCATTATTTCCTTTTTCTTTCCGTATTAAGAAATTTTATGTTTTGTAATATTATATATAAGAGCCTTCATAATAGAAGTGCACTTCAAATATCGAACCTTGTTCCTTTCTTTTCAAAAACTATTTTCCCAAAGAAAATTTGATCGCCAACGACACGATCAGAAATTATATCATGCTGTAAACGATCCTTGGCGATAACTCGATACGAGCGTTTGAAAATGTTCAGTCGCTATGCAAGAGGTCCGTTGGTATTAAAACAGGAAGAGGTAAAAGGTTGAGGGTAGGTCTTTTGCAGACCTGTGATTGTACTCTTGATCTACGACCTCTTTGATTCGTACGTATCCGACCCATGGGGTACTTTGATCCAAACGTACTAAGGGTGATTATAAACGTTTACTGCACAAAGGTATAATCTGAATTTATATCAAGATAATTCTGTGCCAATCCTTTACGCGTTCGAACGATGTAAGTGATTTTAATTGAATATCCGACGAATCGAGGTCAATACTGAGAAGAAAATCGAAAAACTTTCGAGCTCGAACTTTCTATCGCGTCGACAAACACCGTCCCGAATAATTTCCAGAATCGTAAAACTAAAGTAACTTTTAGTTGGTGTTTGCTTGTTCGAAGGAGAGGTATTTCGATTACGTCGAAAACAAGTAACATTCGTAGCCGAAAAAGTGCAATGTAAACTTGTCGGGAAACGCGGCGTTAGCGTGCTTAACAACGTAGTCGTCGACGACGACGACGACGACGACGACGACGACGACGACGACGACGACGACGACGAGGACGACGAGGACGAGGAGAGACGTTATCAAAGCGTTCGTGTCTAACTTGACCGTGGCGGAAAGTCGACTCGTTTCCCTCGTCGTGCACTAGCGCTTTTCGAGTACCTTGTTGTGTACCGGTGTTCCGAGTATCTTCGTGAACGCGCCGAGCACCATTTTCCCTCCTTTCTCCTCGACCCTTCACAACTCGTACGATGTTTTTTGGCCGAGCCATTGAAACGAGTTTCCTCGAAACTCGTGTTTTCAATTCACCTACCGAACTTTAAAGGGAGTGAAAAAGCTATTCCGCGAGGATTTTTTTTTTTTTTTTTTTTTTTTCAATCCAGATGACAAGATTTTCGAAACGCTTCGGGTATCGAGCGAATTACTACGTCCTTAATTTACACAAATCCGATCAGCGTAGCTGGCCGCGCTAATGAGATTTTAAACCATCGGGGAAAACGGAAACTAGTCTTTTCCCGCGTCAAATTGCCAATTGGTGTCTTCCAGCTCTGCGGCTTCTAATCCAATATGCTTCTATAAGACTGTGTACGAATCAACGTTTAGACGCGAACGCGTACAGAGCTTCGCGTGTTCCCGTCTTGCTGTCCAATTATTTTCAACCGACACAATTAGCGAAATACCGAAGCTCGATTGTTACACGTATCACGAGCCTTAATAATTGAAAAACAGGAGATAAACAACTCGATTAGAGCTTAAATTTGAATACTAACTCTTCGAATTCTCGATGATTAGAATTTCAACGCGTCTGACCATACGCGTAGATTTTCACTGCGGCGATTAAAGCGTTAGGATAGAAATCAGAGGTCTGTTGAAATTTGTAGGATACAAAAGCTGTTCGATCGTATCGCGTTTCCAGCAACATCATTTTCAGCCCAGAACCTGATAACGGTGCAAACTAATTTCTGCACGGTACGTTCAATCGAAACTGTTGCGAAAATTCGGGCCGAAGGCGGGCTGCAATTGCATCCCTCGGAGTTACTGCGCATAAGAGCCAGACAAATTAAACGATTACCCGATGGGGCTGCAGCTCTAACCGGCTTCCCTAGACACCGAATTCAAGAACCGACTTAATTGGCTCGGTAAAGGCTCGATATAAAACGAGCCAGCCTGGGGAAAACGCGGCCTTTTCACAACACCAGACCAAAACGAATAAGACGTTCCCGATTCTTTGCGTTATTATCTCTCGTTCGAGACAAAAGATTCTCAGGAGCTGAACTTTTTATTTATTTAAAAAGCGCTCGTGTCTTCGTAGCTGAGTTGTTCATTGTTGAAAAATTCACTCGCAAGTATACTTTACAAACGCCGAATTTCACTGTGCGTCACTAGCCTTCCTGTGTAAGTAATGCATTACGCAGCCGGTGTGTTGGAATGGGTTAACGACGGCAAATGAAAGAAAGAAAAAAAAAAAAAAAAAAAAAAAAAAAAAGGGAAGGATAACGCGTTCAATGGGACGCTTTGGAGAATTTTGTCGGAAGAGCGGGTAGCCCGCGGCATTTCGGGCTTGGAACGATTCAACGCGCCGTTTCTTCTAAGTTGCTGCTTACCCCAGCGAAGCTTTACCCCGCGAAGAGACACGATCGGCCTCTCGAAGTTTGCCCCCGGGCATTTTCACAAGTGGCACGTGTTTGCGGTCGCCTGCTACCCCGAACAGCCTAAACCGCGCCAGACAAACCCGTCCCGCGTCAACCAGTTGCGTGTTCGGATCAATCGACCGACCCCGTGCCAACGTACGTTTCTTTTTTTACCACAATACCTGTCGCATCGTCCATTTTTCAGCCAAGAGATTCGATCGCAATTTTCCTAGGAATCCATTATTCCTTTCGTTCGTTTAATTAGAATTCTAAATACACGGCGAACGCGAGAAGAGAATCCGTGTTTTGGATAAAATTAATTGGGTTAAGCATCGGGCTATTTTCAATTTCCTTCGTTATCTCGAGGAGAATCGAGTTAAGCCTCGACAGCTGATCGTCGTGGCTAGCTTACCGAGTAATCTGAATCTGAAAAGGCTGGTAACGATCAGGTTACAGGTGTAGCGATCCACTTAGGAACGACGCCTCTGTATCGCCAGCGACAACAACGATATTCTTTGGCACGCCCATACAACCCAGCCTTGTTAATCACTTTTCCTGCTGCAACTGAACGCTGTATTTCTCGCGGGAAATCATCGATAAGTTTGCGCCGTTCAAATAGTTTCGTTATAAGAGCGAGCGTAAACTTCGGAACGATGAAATTTATTTTTCCACCAAGACAAACACGCTAATAGCTCTGCGTGCTCAGCTTGCATTATATTAAATGCGTTTCGATTCGTTAGTTAATTATAAATAATTTGATTATACGCTTAAAACTTGATACGATAGAAAGAGGTAAGTTTACCGGGAATAAAGGTATAAGTTGGAAGCGAAGGCGTTAAAAGAAGGGTAAAACAAGGCCTTTGTCCGAATTTTCAAGCATGCCATCGAAAGAAGACGAAAGAGATTCGGGAAGAGAGGGGGCGCAAGTAGAGGAGAGTACGTATACCCGGTAAAAGTGGTCGTGGCCGGAGCTAGTCAGACCGACAGGCGACTAGGTACGAGTAAACGCTACCAACCGTACAGCTGATGTTCGTTCGATCAATACGGGGCGTTGCGGCACGAAACGCTATAGAGTATGTCACGTGGCTTAGCCCGGCCCATTCTCAGTCCGCGACTCCTTTCCACCCTTTTCTCTTCCTTCTCCATTCTGCCCTTTCTTCCTTTGCGCCAGGATACCTCCGGTAACCCGGCACCCTACTCCTACACCCTACTCTTCTTTTTCCTGACCACGCGACTTAACTCCAAATTCCCTCTTTCTTTATTCTTCCTTCAAAGACGCTCGATTAGTTGCCGTCTCTTCTCACCAGTTCACGGATTAACCCTTCCTTAACCCGTTTACCTCTACTCTACTCTCGTAAATATACCTTTTGTAATTTCACCAATCTTCTTATTACACAAATTTGTAAGCGTTTGCTATATCCTATACTGTAATATGTAATATAACAGTTTGCTACGTCATAACTTTGCAACGAAAATGTTAATCTTGATAAGCAAATTTGACAAATTTGACAAATTTGACAAATGGAAAGATAGCGAGTGGAGGCAAGCAATAGGAGGAGTTACGACGCGTCTGACCACGCACGGCCATTTCTACTGTGGCTAATGGATTGCCGAGCAGGTCCGTTTGAAAATTCTATTTCCTCGTGATTTGAAATCGTGAGAGAGTTCCGTGACACCCACAGCGAGACAACGAAGAAGTTTCGTATCGGGGAGGGAAGGATTACGAGCGAGCGGAGAAAGGATGCTCCTTTCGGCTGGAAAATGAACGGGATACGGTATCTGGAACAGCAGACACGTAGACGCCATCGTGACCCACACCCTTTCGGTTGCTCGCCCGATCTGGGACGAGCGCGTAATATTTCGAGCAACAACGCAATTTATACGAAAGCTTCCGCTTCGATTTCTGTAATTAAGGAACGAGCACGTCGCGTTCGAAGACGAGTACTTTCGACAGCAGACGAATATTTCTTGATCTAACAAGACTGTAACGAGAGTGCGCGCAAACAACGGGTTGCCTCGCCACTTTTCTCCGAGCAGATTTAAAAATAGCCGCTTTTTACCCCCTTTCGTCTTTTCATGGAACAAGGTAAACCGATCCGATGAATTTTAATGTTCTTTCCACGTAACGTTCGACACACTTCCCCTATTTACACGCTTACATGAATTTAAATCACCCACTCTCGAGAACCTTTAATCTTTCATCTCTCGAATAGCTTAAGGATATTGATGCTTTCGGTAATGCATAAGAAAATTGAAAAAACCTCCATAAACGATACAAATTAGAAGAGATTGGAGATTAAATAAGAAAAAATTAGCTACGTAAATCATAAGAAAACGATTTGATCGAATAATTTTTTCATAAAGACGATTGTTCGCACGATAAACGTATTCTTACAAAATAAAGCAAAGCTTAAAGCGATTCTTTGACGAAGGAATCCATGAAAATGAAGTTGTTTTGTGAGAATAGGGTGCGGCACCCTTTGAAGTTCGACGAACCGTAGGAGCACTTCGGATTCGTTATTAACCCATCGTGAAACAACGCTGAAATATCCGTTTTTTTAAATCGATATTTCAAAGGGTGTCGTTTATTCATCGACACTTTTAGTTTCGTCCCTTTCTGACGAACGAAACGATGAACCTTGAAACAGGAAATAATAAAGTTTACCTCGTTTCTTCACTTTAATTTATCCCGGTGACACGTTTCCTTGTGCGTTTCTTAATTAGTCTCGTTACGACAACCTTGTCCCTTAACCTACTCCTTCATCGGTGTCCTCGATGTTGCGTGTCTCTTCTTCGAACGAACGTGACTCGCCTGTGATTAACCCGTTACTCAGCAATTTTTTAGCAAAATTCCAAGTGTTCCATACATCTTTGGTTCGTAATAATTTAGTCGAGGAACTTAGACAACACGTAAGTAGGAAGAAAGTTTCGAATTGATGTTTCTTTTCTATCGTTTCGTCCCTCTTTCCGCAAACTCGATGACAAAACTTTCCTCGCGTACCCTTTCCAATAAGTTCGAAACTTGTCCACCGATTGCACCTGTGATCGACTTTCCGAGATATTGCAGCTTTCGATCAATCGACGGCCAACTTGATTCGTCGTTTTCATAACACGCGCGCGTGCGAATCAAGTTGAAAATGATTGTTTGGAAATTATGGACTCTTCGCGTCAATCGTATTAACAAGCACGGATCCTCGATATATGTATTTCCATTTTCAATGTTTCCCCACGTTTCATTGAAAACTCCGGCTTGCGGCGAAAGTTGATCCTTTAATTACCGCGTGCTTCGATTGAAAATCACCATATGTGTACGTAATGGGAATTAAAATTCAACGAACAATTCATACGCTCGGTTACCAAGCTTTGGGATTTCGAATTTCCAACTCCGATTTCCTCAACCTGGCGAAACGTGACGTTAAGTCAAAAGACGCTAACAGAATTTCACATTTTCTACAATTTCGTGAAATAGAATGTAATTTTTTAAATGGAAGCCTATTCTTCCGTTTGTGTCTTATTCTAACGTGACGAATAGAATCTTCGAAAAAAATCAGTACGATTCAACGCACGACATCGATCGAGCGGTTCGCGATCTAACACTGCGGCGGCGACCCCCTTTCCACTGGACTAAAATCTCGTCCTTAACCTAGCTAGTTAATTCAGCACCTTCACCTTTGCGTGATGTTATCGACTTCCTTGAGACTGGTGAAATGGAGTATTCCGTGCTTAAGCCGGATCGGCGAAAGTCGTTTCGATCAAGTCGCGATCGTTAAGCTTCCTTCAGGCTGTTTTTTCTCGATCGAAATTTCCTTCGAGAACTCTGCGATTTAAACATCTGACTCTTGTTTTCTCAAACTGACAACGCACAGATTTTTCAGTAAAATATTTACGCGAAATGCGATTGTTTCGCTACCTATTCGATAATACCTATTAAATTGATGGCGAAGAAGGTGTCGACGAATAAAATCCTAAACGTTAGACCGCGTGCCGTGCGGTTTCCAGCACGCCACTGAACGTGTTGTTAATTCAGTTTTATTAACTCTCGAAACTGTTCTTCTGGAAATTTGTCTTCTCGCTACGTCGGCGAAAGATTAATGAACCCTCGAGAAAAGGTTCAAAGAGGCGATCCTTCGAACGGACGTGTACGATATAGGGTGAGTCTAAAGGATCCACGAGCCAATCAAAGCGAATGTTTCGAGTCACGTATGTATTTCACGGAACGTCTTACACGATTTTACTTTTTCGTTCGTCCGTTCGTCCGTTCGTCCGTTCGTTCGTTCGCGGTTGAAACTTTGATCTTTCTTCTCCTTTTTTTCCCCCTCTATCCCCCCTCTTCTTTCACCTCCCTTTTCTTCTCCCCTTGTTATTTTCTTCTAGCCGCATGGATGAAGTTTGCTCGTATCTCGCGATCACGTTCGTGCCGAGGTAAATTTAAATTTAAAACGAAACAGCGCCACGAGCAGAATACCTTAGCATCGTGCTCGTTACATAGACAAATTCCGAGTCGAATCTCATATGCCGTGTTAACAGAAATATCATATTTTCTATTTAACGGGTTCAGCGTAGAACAGAGTGTTCTTCGCTCGAAATGTAAAACGTAAGCAGTTTTCTAACATCTATTTTCAACTCACCGACGTCACAACTTATTAAAATATTTATACTCCAATTTAAATATTAACGGGGACTTCAAATTTCTGACGTTCTTGCGAGGGTGGTTCGCGATAGATTAACCCTCCGAAATTTCAAAGCTGTGTTAAACTTGTTGACCAATCGATCGAGTTATACTGAAAAAGAACTAGTACTTACCTTAACGTGAGATATGTGGCTGGTCGCAATGGACGAGGCAGGCTGTTGCTATTCGTTGTGCAGGTTTTTACTTCAACTTTCGCGGACTCTCATCTTCCTTCTCGCGTTTCGCTTCTCGGTCGCTTTCGCGAGCAAACCGCTCCTTCTGGTTCGTATCGTCTTCAGACACGACCGGTCGTAACTTCCATCTAGAGAACAAACACACGGATAGGATAAGATTTTCAACTATTCTCCAACTTTCTTTTATTTTACGCGTTTCATTATGCTTCGCGAGAAACAAAGTTGCAAGAAACTCGAAACAAAAGTTCATTTTCTTACTTTCTACATATTTTTTGTTGGGATGCAAAAATGCAAAAGAATGTTCCCAAATCGACGAGTGTTCAAATTTAAGTTTTCAATTTATTACCCTACAGTAAAGTTAACTCTTTAAGTAGTTATGATTTTCTTTTTCAATTGACTAATTAGTATTAAACGTGAAAATGAAATACTGCTAGGATTGTCGTGACTCGTGTTACGGATAATGTTACGGATAACGTTACGGATGCGCCAGCTTTCTCGGAATTGTTACTGACCGACCAACCAACCGACCAACCAACCAACCATTGGGGTGTGTTGGCAGTAACGAGTAACGAGTAACGAGTAACGAGTAACGAGTAACGAGTAACGAGCAACGTACAACCTTGGCCCCGTGGCCCGATTCGTGCACGTTACTTGCCCGTCTGTTACGTGTCTCTTCTCGACCGAACGACTGCGAATAATTAGCCGACGCGACGGTTTCTTAATCGTCGTGTAAAGACATTCCGCGATCCCTCTTGCGGACCACTAAATATTTCACTCCATACCGCCTAGCGTGTCGGGCAGATCGAAACCGTCGACAATTTATTCGACTTACGTTTAACATATTTCTCGAGTGGTTAAAAGATTAACCAGCGTCTTCTGTGTTCCGAGGCAACGAAGCTTTCTCGTAATTTGTCGAATAATTAGTGGAGAAGAGGCAACTCGTCGACAGAACCCATTGTCTCCGTTCACCGGAAAGAAGCTCGTCAAACGGAAGTGGAACGCTTTTTGGTCTTTCTGAAAGTACGAGCAACCCAATCCTTCCTTGGCCGAAGAAGCTCAACGTAAAAATTTCAAAAGTTCTTTCATTATTCCGGACAGTAGGTTGAAAGTCAGCGATGACGGGGACCGATCGCGGTGGCAGCAAACTTGATTGAAACGTTCGAGTTTTCGTGGAATTTTATGAGGCCAATCGATGTCGGAAACGACGGGACGAAGGCAGGACGGCGTGCTCGACGTTCCTTCGAATAAATCCAATTTTCTAACAAGGATTCGCCCAGCGCGAGTCGCGATATCGGTTTTTCCCTTTCGCCTCCGATATAAGCTCGGGGCCGCTGTAAATTTTCAATCGGGAACGATTCCTATTGAATTTTTAACAAATTTCATGGATCCCTGAGTAAACGGGACGCGTCGTATCGCGGAGTTGTAGGTAACGCTCGATAAAATTTAATCAATTTCTATCGGTGCCATTTTTGTATTATTATTTTCTGAAACGTCAAACGCGGCCGATCGATTGGGAGAAATCTATTGTTACAGGATAACGCGTAAAAGTGATTTTTCAAAGAATAATTTGTAAGGCTAATTGGAAAGAGTGGACGCGCGAAACGCATCGTGGACGTGGCGTTGGCGTTGGCGTCGGTGTCGACGTCGACGTCGTGTCACCAGCACGTGAATATTAAACGGCGAAGAGAGGGTCACGGAACAGCGTGGCGCATTAATGTCCGTCTAACGTGTTCAAGTGGTAGGAAACGTCGCGTGTATCAGGACCATACGCGTTGATACGGGGAAAACGAATCGACGCTGTGTACTTCATCTATGCCGAACAACGTTCGGAATTTTCGGTCTGCGTCAAGGCACGTTAACGCCGATCACTGGCACGATAGATACGGCCGCGTTCAATTACGCCACTATGTTCCATGAATTATTAAACTCGTTATGCATTCCGTTTCTTAATCTTAATCTAACGCCTCGATTTGTCCTTTCGTGTTATTAGCGCGGCTCGTTCGATGACTATCGTGGTTTATCGTGGTTTATCGTGTCTTAGAAGATACGCGATAACGTGGATTGCGTTTTTCTGCAAATTTATTAATCTCGCGAGTAACAGCAGGGTCTGGTAGACCCGGAGCAGCAAAGGGAACAAAAAATATGTAATAGCTTCGACTGGAGGAAAATATGGAATAAGGTTAACGTGTCAGGACTTGGAGGCTACGTGTACACGAGCTATAGCATGCCACTCGTGAACGTACTTTTTTCCCTGTTTCAACGACGAAACTGGAGTAATTATCACCTATAGGTGGCTCGAAGTTTCCGAACGGACTTCCGTCGAGTCAATTAAACTCTTCGTCAATTATTAAAGAACATCGATCGACGTCCTCGGTCGCGAGAAAAGAAAGAAAATTCTTGGGAACGAGTGGCTTTCTTTTCTCAAGGATACGCGAAAGCGTCACGAGCAACGATACATCCGGGCGGAATCGATGAAATTATGCAGTCCGACAGGGAACCGTGAACCAGCAACATCCGTCGGCGAAGCCTGTTATCGATCGACAATGCTATTTTTGCGTAGGCGTCCTGTTTTCCGTAATAACCGGAATAACGCTATGAAAAAGCTTGAACTGCGCCTTCGCAGCAATCATTGAACCATTCGTTCAGAACGTTTCTATCAAATCGATATCATTTCTCAGAGTCACTTTCAAACGGTGATACTCGCTCGTGTTCATTTTAAAAGAGTACTCTGGATAGCTTCTCGCGGAAGCTTTACTTTCGAGCCGTCGCGCGACGAACCGTTCGTCGCCGCAGTAGTAACGGACGTGTATAATCAGACACATCGCACGCGTTCATTTTCACTACGGCAGCGATTCATTTTTAAATGCTACCTTTCGATTTTCTAACCTTATATCAGTATTGTAATAGTAGATTTGATACCTTGGCACCGTTTCTTCTTGACACGCACACGACCGCTTTCTGCTGCGCCTAAGGTCGAATAATTCAACGCGACAGCGAGTTCTCGCGTTCGCGGGAAACGCACACTATGAAAATATTATTTTTCCATCGATCTCTGGCTCGTCGCGTGACGTCCCATAGAAAAAACTTGTCCTGAAAATGAAATCCCGTGTTTCACGATATTCTTGCCTCCGAGCCGAATAAAAATTCCCCTCTAAACGTAACAAGAAAACAACGATAATCGAGATAACGAATCAATTAGGAAACGATATTTCGTGTGTGGCCGGCAACTTTCACCCTTGAACGATAACGCCTGAACGATGTCGCATAGTCGTACCTAGGGCATAGGTATTTCCATCGATAAAAATCAAGGGAAATGGGAAGGAAGTAATTCGATTCAACCTTGAGACCGTAATATCTCAGAAACGTAGAAACTACGACTTTGCTCGTTTTCCACACAGACGACGTGAATATTTAAGCTCCCTCTGCCAATTGTTCTTTAATCGCTATTTTAACAAACAAACAAACAAACAAACAAACAAACAAACAAACAAACAAACATCCCTGCTAAATGAAAGAAATCACTTCTTCCGGTCAATTAAAATGATATTAATTGGATATTATATTGGAAGTATTAAATATTCATTATTACTTGTTAGGATTAGTAACGAATGGAATACGGTTCGTGACGTTATTCCTTTCCAAGGTTTAATCCACTTTAATCATCGAGGGATAATTATCGGTTGGAAAATAAGCGCAACACTAGTCTGACTTTGTTCTGCGTATCATTGTACGATCTACGACATTGATCAAACTAGAAGCAAGAAGTAAGTTACGTGAGAGATATTGCACCTGTTCTGCCCTAGCTCGCGTTCAGCAAGACCTACTTAACATAACGTACGCGTTTCCCTTCGCTCTGCCTCTTTGTCTCGCGGTAATCCTTTGTCACGGAAAACTATTACATCGGTTCCGATCATTTTAAAACGTGTCAGTAAGTAAAGTTATACGAGAACCGTCCCACCGTCCCACCGTCCCACCGTCCGACTTACCTCCATTTCACTTTTATCCTACTCTTCGCTTCGTTTCATCGCGACCTATTAACTTGACAACTAAATCCACCGTCCGTATAATCTTTCTCTTTACGATTATTTACTCAAATTAAGAAAGAAAATCATCCTGTCGATTTCATGGTAGAGATCAAGTAATTTTCAAGTAAATTTTTACACCTCGAACGGTCTCCTATCATCGACGAGCATTTCTTACGATTATTCGCATTTTCAGCGCATTGTTAACAACACGGTACGAAATGTTCAATTGCTAATCTTTCGTTCATTAAATTTGCGATAATGAAAGTGTTTGCGAGAATACCATCTTAACGAGGCTTTAAATCAAAACTATTGCTCCTTGCGAGCGCGATAAATTACTTTTCCTTCCTAAACAAGCTTACCGGTTGTCCGGATAGTCCACGATAAACGCGCGAATAAAATATTGATACCTTTGAATATTCATGAGAGGCATTTGACCATGATTCGCTGGTAATATTTATTTTGACCTCGTATCTGGCTGTGCACATTTGCACCATAGACATTTACGATCAAATGTATCGTATTTTCCTGATATCATCTTGCGTTCGATATCTTTCGATTCTTTTTAAAATTCGATTAATTATACCGTATTATAACCGATCCGTGCGTTGATCGATCGATAATTTCTTTAATTGCGTTCCGGATGATGAGCGAATTTTATCGAAACGATATACAATCTAATCGGGCACGATTCGATCAAACATATACATACATAAATACTCTAAAGGCTATAGATTCGTTGTTTGGATATCGATATTGATGGAAAACATTCGTGAAGCTCATGTATACGTACCATGTAGATCGATAATTTATCGTCGGTCATTCTTTCGTAGTCGTTTATTGCCAAATACAATCATTTCCTCGATTTATTGTTCTTTTTTAATTCAAGCACTGATTAGATCCTCGTCAGACCCTAATCAAAATTAATATTTTCCCAACAACGTCCAGTTGTTAGTTAATGAAAACGATTAAATCGATCACATGTGTATGATTATCAATGGAACAAAGAAGCTAGGTCTGCGATTGTAATTCGAATGATTGGCATATTGAACGTGTACGGTTATCGAATGTCGTGCAACGGGTTGAAATATAAGGGTGGTTGTGTAAAACAGCAGGTGATGCTCGAGGCACAAGAATATCTTAGGATCTCGATGTCTCTCGGTTGTAATGTCGCCTCGTGAAATCGAGTGGGCACTTGCCAGAGATCGAACTTCCTCCCCGTGAAATATATGCGGAAGAACGAGCCTCAACACACGACACGGATATCCGGCCAACTATGAATTATGATAATATTCGAATCGACCTCGTCGGCACACTTATTTTTCATCCTCGATATAAAAGTGTCACTTTGGACACGAGCACTTCGACCACGACGGCGAAGGTGAGTTTTAAGAAGAATCGTCGAACGAGCTTACATAAAAAAGGGGAATGTTCGATAAAACCGTTGAATCGTGGAGCGATAAAGAAAGTAAAGGTCGAAAAGGTACGGCGCGGCGCGGCGCGGCGCGGCCTGGCCTTCGACGAGACCGTGACACAGTAGTGTGTATCTTCCCGTGCCAGTCAGACTAACTCGTCAAAGAATTTTCAACTTCTTGAAACACGACCATCTTGCTACGCTGTACTAATTGCGAATTTCCTACCCTTTTAACCTACTGCAAAGAAAAGAATTCATTCAAGTAGTGTGTAATATACCTACATATCATATAAAGATCTTGCGTAACGACGACAAAATAGAAAATGAAACAAAATTTCGTTGTAACGCGAGTGAAAAAATTGAATGGACAGAAACGGGGTTAATAACTTACTCGAGAAAAGCCTTGGTTTCCCATTTTATTTGCAACTCTTTAAAAAAAGACCGATTCGGTAAAAAAGCAAGCGACGCGAGAGGAGGAGGAGGAGGAGGAGGAGGAGATGAAGAAACAGAAACGTTCCATTATGCTCATAATTGTCGTACGTGATTCTGTGCCCTCTTTTTATCTTGCGTGGTAAACCATGTTTCTGTAAAGTAGGACAATTACGTGTATACGTACATACAATATATTGCATACATAGGACACGGTTTGTTTCAAGCGTGGAAACATTGCGGGAATAAAGCGCGGAACACTTTTATCTTGGTAGCAGCAGCTAACGTCTTTCACGTTCAAGTGCCAATTACATTCTCGCTTCAATTCGGAATATTTAGTAAAATCAACTAACAACAGAAAACGAAGGAAAAGAAAAGTAGGCAATTATTTGTCGGTTCGTTAAAAGTGACGTCCAAAGATACTCGATACTCGATTATTCAAATGCTAAAATATTTATTTAATATCCTGATAATTGAAGTTTTAATTACGTTTACGTATATTGTGTGAAATAAACGGGAAAGAGAAAAAAGAAAAAAGAAAAAACAAAAAGAATTGATATAAACGTACGATGTTCGATACAGTACGATGTTAATCACGATGATACCGATTTATCGCTAGACATTTTTGATTGACTTCCTGATTAAATAGTCAAGAGTAATCATCCCGTCGGATCGTTATCGAATCGATAAGCTGTCCATTCCACTTCTACACTCAACGGAATAATCATTATATAGGTACATATATTTTTATACTTTTTGACATTTTTAGAAGATAATTGCAAACAGAGGGTAATTAACGTCAAATAGTAATTAATATTTTTTTTCTTTCGTTTACCGTCAACGAGTGTTGATCGATTAACGATTATCGATTATCGAAGACTTTGATCGATCGTTATTTATTAACTGATCGATAAAAGTATTATAGTGCAAAGCGCACTGCACCGGAAAGTAATTTCAGGAAAAGTATATTCGCGGTTCACGATTCGCGATTCGATCGTAAGATAGTGATTCGAATATTCGAATCGCTCAAATTCTTCCTATCACTCGAGCTCAAAGTTATCCTAATTATTGGCATATTCGAATGATCATTGTCCTAGTTATGAGCGGTAACATGTTAACGTCGGACCAACGGTATCATCGATATCGTGTTATGCGAACAAGGATGCAATCCCAACGGTGTTGTTCCGCTTGCTTTTCCATTGCGTATCGATTAACGCGACGATAATCCTGAACGTGATATTTTTCCCGTTTGCGGCGATGAGCGTTCCTGCAGAAAGAAAGAAAAATAACGCACGATCTCACGAGCTAGATCGATGACGAGAAACGACATCGATTTTTCGCAGGACGTGTACTTTCTCTGTTCCACGAGAAATTTTTCACCGCGATTAAAGGTTACGACTCGCGATTATTACCAATGATTCGGCTGCATATTAAATCACCGGCCTTGACCCCGACAACAGTATTTTCGTGATCTAGCAGACTGTCCTTCGTTCATTCCCGAAATAACTCACAAAACACAGAGACTCGACTCGATTCCAATAAGACTTGGCACAGTTACTCGTACCGACATCGGTAATTAAACAGAATAATGGGACCACCCCGACTTTGTATCCGAATCTCGCATTCCTTCGTAGACTGCGAATTACAAGCTCGAAGGTATTCGCTAATCGAAATGTTCGTAGGTTCGAGTTCGATGCGAACTCGTGAATTCGGACCACTTTCGATAAAAAGTGGCGAGATCGTGGAACAGTTGACCCGGTTTTACACGAATTTCTCAAATGACGTATATCTTGAGGACAAGAAGGGAAAACGGGAAATTTTCAAACTTGCCATTAGACGAATTTCGATCGCGGCAAGTTTCCAGTACGTGCTCGCATCCGTATCCGTTCGTGAATTACGTTAATACCGGTGGGTCAAAGGCGGCAACTAAAAGCGATGGTAAATGGGGTCGGTCAGTCCTCGATGCCGTTATACGCAAGGAACCACCCACCCTCTCTCTCTCTCTCTCTCTCTCTCTCCCTCCCTCCCTGACGTCACACCGTAGACAGAGGATCAACCCCCTCACCGTATCCCCCTTTCCTTCTTTCCCAGGCCATAGCTTCCGTTTCGGGTCAACCGAGGTCGACCCGAGTAACACCGTGGTTCGACTCTACTCTACCTCCTCCACCAACATCCCCCATTCTTTTCTTCGGCCTGTCATCTTTTTTCCTACCACCCCCTGCCAGAATCGTCTTATTGTCGTTTACAAGAGTCTTGGCTTTGAAATTCAAATTGAAATACGTCAGACGATAAAGGTTCCATTCGAAGTTTAACGTATCTGTCAGCAACGAATCATTTTTTGATACCGCGTATAATACTCGAAGAAAAATGACGAACAACGTATTATTCGTCGAATAAACACTTTCCTCTCTGAAAGTGTTGGGACAACGGTATGAAATATTTGCAATTTTTGTTCGACGATCGAAGCATAGAACGAGCGATTCTGGTTTCGTCAGAAGGGAGTTATCGCTGCTCGATAGGAAACGGAAACGAAATTCAACCCTGCTGGTTTTTTAGGTAGTCGGACTCGCGGTTACAGGCTGTGACAGCTTTCGATAAAACTTTCCTCGTGATCGAGCCTGAACGAGGAGGACATTCGCGATTGTTGCTTCGAGCACGCACAACTTTTAAACCACGCGTGCGACACGCGTGCGACACGCGTGCGACACGCGTGCCAACCCGTATCGATTTCCTAATTATTTATTCACGCGTCGAAATGAAAGCGACCACGCTACAGTTTCAATTAATTCGGGACGCAACGCGGGCAAAATCCGTCGTGCGAAGGCTAATCTCTTTAGATTACCACGATCTCCCGTAACGATGAATGTTTCGATTAAAATTACACGCTGCTAATTGTACGGTCGCGGTCATTCATGAAACGAAAATACGAGCGGAAATAAAGGCAGGGTTCGAGCGAAAGAAAATATTTTTCCAGGGAAAGACGGCTGGTTTATTTTCAACTGAATTGCCTGCTTCAAAGCATCCCGTGTACACGTAATCCTGAATAGTCGACGAAGCAACTCACGGTTTTACGACGGACAAGAGACAACAGTATCGCTCGAGATTAATTCAAATATTTGCCCTCGTGCCTTGGGTTCTTACACGGTAACGTTTCGAAGTCGAAAAGAAAACGAACAGAAAAAGCATCCTCTACACTCGAACGACGATGAAATTTTGCCGTATCGCGAAACGCGATACGAAACTAACTAAGTACTACGTTTTCCTTTTTATTTCTAGCCTTATCGTGCAAAGTAATAGTCGGAACGACTAAAAAGAACAAGTTGTTAGATCGAAATTATTTCAAACTCTATCATAAGGATATAGAAATAATCGTAGATGTTTCGAACAGTGGTTACCCCGATTGAACAATTTCCCAAATGGATTCGGATCGGTAGCTCTCGAAAAAGTCCGAAACGAGCCTGTCACGAGTCCTCCGGGAAATCGCAAGCACGTTCGGCTAATTTCGAAGAACCAGTGATGTACGGCCAAATTCCAAAGATAGCCAACGCGAATGCATAATTCAGAGTCGATCTTTTATGCACTCGCGTGACTTTCAGATTACGCGTCAAATTTCTCTCACAAATTCATCCAGTTAAAAGGCAAATCGATGCAAAGCGTCCAAACAATGAAACAAAAATCCGTCTCCAAGCTTTAATTGTGCTTTCGTATATTAAGCGGAACGAGTGTAGAAAGTAAAAAGAGATGGACTGTAAAGAGAATTTACAGCGTCGCGTAGAATACGAGAGAAAACGAGTCGCGTCTCGTAGAATGCAAAGTGAAACGATAGAACGAATTCCAAAGAAAAGGTGTCGCGTTTCATTTTAATATTCAAGAACAGTCCTCGCATAATATTCGTCCTCTTGGTTCAGCCGTTAACGTAATTCTTCTTGTGAAAATTTGTTTACACGTTAACGAACGTGACGTGAAAAGCACTGTTACCGGTAACAATAACCACAAAACCGATCTGTGGAGATCCTAGCTTAATTCTCGGCTTAGGAAACCCCGGTGATTCGTCGCGTCGCGTCGCTAAAACTCGATATTTTCCACGTGATAAAATCTTCGAAATCCTCGGTTGAACGCGTCACCGAGTTCATCCCATCGACGATTTCTACGCTTCGTTTCCTGCCACTTCGCGGGATTACATTAAACCCTCAACTGGACAACGCTTCTTACCTTCGTTCCGATCGAGTACCCAGCTCAGACACCATTTTATCGCCCGTATAATTTCTCGCCACCGGCGGACTTCTTTATTCGTCAAACTTCTTTAACTAAATATACACCGAGCCCCGATAGTTTCGAGCGAACTTCCTCGGGGCTTGGATAATTTTCAATTTTAGTAATCGTCGCTGAAAGTCGACGACGATGAACGCGTTGAAAACGTTAAACCGCGACTATTCGCTCCCATCGTGCCTCGTCCCCGTGTACATTGTTTTATTTTTATCAATTTGGGTCAGTAACGGCCGCGGACGATAAAAAGTTGGCATACAGGAACGACCTTTAACGTTTCGACGTCGAATCAAAACTGTTCCCGACCCTCGACGGATCTTAATCTCTTCTTGAAAACGAAAATGACGTTAAAAAAGCAGAAGTCACTCAACGCAGAGTTACCTAACCTGAAGGAATTTCATGACTTTAACGGAGGAGAGGGATCACCGTTTTATCTGTAGAATAGTCTTTCACGTAAATAACGATACTATTTAACCTTTTCGTAAGCAATTTTCGAAATCCCATTCCTCGAATACTTGAATAAAAATGCATGGAAAACATGTTGAATATTTAGCCGAAATCGGTTAGATTTCTCGATTAGAACGCAACGAGTATAAAATTAAAAAAGAGTGGGAACCAACCACTGGTACCTACAACGAAATCGCAAACAATGCGCTATCGACGTACATATCTAAATAAAAATAAAAATAAAATAAAGGAAACGTGATCGAGAAACAATCAAGTAATTTGATTTGCTTTCTTCGGATAGATTAATCTTCGATCTTCCAGATCGATCAACAGATCCGAACGATTTCGGAAGTGATGGAAAAGACCCGAGAATCCGTGATTCGAAACGGGAAGCGAGACGAGGGGGCGAAGAATCGTTGTGACGTGTATCGAGAAGAGTTCCGTTGACACGTGCGTAATAATTGAATAAGCGAAACATGGTCGATCGATCGATCGATAACCCTCTCGAAAACTAGATTAAAAGCCCTCGATAATAGTTTAACTACGCGTCTCTTGACCTCCTCTTGCAGCGTGCTTAATATCGGTATTAATATCGCTCGTAAAGGAGAGAAGGAAAAAAAAGAATCACTCTCGTGATAAACCGATCGTACGATTGGAGGAAAAGATTTCAGATTACAAGATTACAATGATACACTGGTGTTGCTAGAGCTGCTCGTTTTTACTATAAATACCGTACGACGAGTACTCCACGTATCATAAACTTTTGCACAATGGAGACGTTCGTGGCAATCCTTGCTCTCGTAGCCGCAGTGGCCGGTAAGTTCTATTTATCGTTAATTCGACATTTTTTTTTCTTTTCGCCCTTTTTCCAAGTAGAAATAAATTGTAATTTACCTATTTCTGTTGCGCTTGAAATAAATGCAAAGATCAAGGAGTGTGTAACTGGTATTCTTTTTCTACTCCGAAAGTTTTTCATTTTATCGGCTCCAAAGCTTTCAGCTTTTCCTAAAGGGAAAATTCACGCTCGCGGTCTGGCAAATCGCGAGTAGAAACGTTTTCCTTTGTCGTTTCTTGTTTTCAAAAAAACGAATAAAAGCTACATAAAAGCTACCGTTTTGCGATTTCACTCGACTTCGAAGAGATACGATTCTCCTAGAGTCTGTTAACAGGCGTCCGGTTGATGAAGTGTTAAACACTCGGTCCAATTAACAAACATGGATAAAATAGAAATTAAGACGCAACGTTTCGCGGTATAGAAACTTTCCAATGGGCAAAGTTTCCAAGTAGAATTACTGCAACGGTGGGTACTTGGTCGGTAATGCTCTCGGCGTTATCCTACAATCGTTATAGGAAGAAGAGATCTTGTTCTAATATTACCTCTTCTATAACTCTTCTCTTCCTCTTCAAAGGAATTATATTACCCGGTTAAACACTTTAATCTTATTACCGTTGACAAATAAACTCGTGACCCACGATTTAACGCGTTGGCTAACCACCTAATAAAATAAATAAGAACGTGAACGAGCGGACGAGCGGACGAGCGGACGAGCGGACGAGCGGACGATCGAACTCTCGAGAAACAACTGAAAGAGTACAATTTTTTCAGCAAATCCTCTGAACCTGAGCCAGGATGAGGTCGACCTGAGGATGGACGGTCGCATCGTGGGCGGCCAAGAAACGACCATCTACGAAGCCCCGTACCAAGTCAGTCTCCAGATGAACGGCCGCCACTTCTGCGGTGGTAGCATAATCTCGGAAAACCTTGTGGTAACAGCCGCCCATTGCACCAGCTACCCGGCTAGCTCGATTACGATCCGTTCCGGATCCACTAACGTGAATTCCGGCGGCACCGTACACCGAGTGCAGCAGGTGATCAAACACCGCGACTACAAAACGAGCTCCCGCGGCATCCCCATCAACGACATCGCTCTGCTTCGCATTTCCGGCTCCTTCAGCTTCAGCAGCGCTCGCAAAGCGGTTAAACTGTTCGCAGGAAACTCTGCCTCCTTGAACGGACAATACGCTCTGATCACCGGCTGGGGAAACACGAACTCGGGCACACCGGTCATACTGAACAAAGTATCCGTTCCCATGGTCCCGAAACAGGAATGCGACAATAACTACAGGTCGTACGGTGGAGTACCTCAAGGACAGATCTGCGCCGGATTCGCGGCTGGGGGCAAAGACTCTTGCCAGGGTGATTCCGGTGGTCCTCTGGTCATCGGCGGAAACTTGGTCGGTGTCGTTTCTTGGGGCATGGGATGTGGTACTCCCAAATACCCGGGAGTCTACACGGACGTCTCCTACTATCGTCAATGGATCAGACAACAGAGTGGTGTTTAATTCGGCTGATGATGTTTGCTCGAATTGACTATTCGAATCCCGGATCGTCACGGACCTCCACGAATCAACAATAAATAACATTTTATCTATCCGACGCACAATATTCGACCAAAATATTACTTTCAATCTTGTTTATCCAAATTTTTCTATGATCAACTAACAAACATAGATGTAACGTCAACTGTATATGTGTGTATGTGTGTGTGTGTGTAAATAAACTTCTAACCTACAAGCGTATAAATAGATGTTCTACGACTAAATATTTCTTAATATAACCTGATTTTATTCGATGTTTATACAACATCGTGATAACAGAGCTACGAAATAGATTGTTTGCAAATAAAAATCAGAGTCATAGAAACGAACTAATCGAATTAGAATAGAGAAGGTCGTCGATCGAACGACGATATCTGTGATAAGATTGGACTTACAAAGTCAACCGTTCTATACCCGTATTACGCGATTATCTATTTCTTACGATTCCAATACAATTAACCTGTGCAATTATTGCACAAGATTAATCAAGAGTACGACTAACACGAGATAAACGTTATTCAGATATCTCTTTTTCGTTTCACCTTTGTTTCTCGTCTACTGTTGCCTTTGAAATTTTTTATTTTCGTTACAATATATATATATATATATATATATATATATATATCTTATTCTGTAATACCAAGTATTCTGTAAGCGATAATGTCTATGAATGAATGCAACAAAAATTGCAGCTTATCTACCGAAGCTCAAAAGATGAAGAAGAAGATGAATAAAAATACAAAGTTTATGTAAAAATATTAAGAAAATTATAGAACGCTAAATGTATTGATTAATTGTAAAAGGGTTGCAGACGTTACGATCGGAGTAAACAAAGAGAATAGCGGTAGAAGAAAGCTTACTAATCGAGAGACATCTTGATTGATTTTTCACGATAAATCGTTGCAAAGCATAGATTAACGTCTTAAGAATTAATCTTCCCCTTCTTTGAGCCGCTTTAGTCTTATCGGTGGGTTAAAGTAATATTTTTTATTCAAACGTGATCCGTATAAATAGTAGACGTGGTTTTGGGAAAAGGCACAGAAGAACCGTAACAAGCCGAACCAACATGTTTCAACAACTGAGTCTGCTCGTCCTATTGGCGTTCGCGTCAGGTAACAATTTTCTCTTTATATTAAATGTGAAAGCAAAGGTTTTTAAAATACTTGTAAACAAAGATTATAACTTTCGTATACGTTTAATAAATTCGTTAATATTTTATCCCGCATTCGATTGGTTTAATTGGGACAAACCGCAAAACCGTGAGAACGGTAGAAAACGTTAAACGTTGTTCGATTGGGAATAGCATCAGAAATATCGGGTAAAATTTTACGTTTCACAGCCAATACAGCTGACGCTCCGCAGGGAGATATTTACCGTTTCCAACGCACCATTCCCAGCCGCGACGACACACATATTTCTCGCTTCGTTTCCACCCTCATCGATCATAATTTATCCCTGGAGTTGCGATTCTCGCGAGAATTATTATTCGAAAAGTTAAAGCACTATGTCGATCGCGTACCAACTGTTTATCCTCGACTAAGAGTTCAAATTTAGAACGTTTTAGAAGCAGAGTAAATAAAAATGAACTATGTTTATTTTCTACCAGCGAACCCAATGAACAAGGTGATCCCCCTGAATCCACTGACACCGAGCGGGCAGATAGTGGGTGGCACGGACGCGAAGATCGAGGAAGTGCCTCACCAAGTATCCCTCCAGAGTTCCGGCTTCGGCTTCTGTGGCGGTAGCATCATCTCCGAGAACTGGGTGGTCACCGCCGCTCACTGTATGACCTCTTACCCCGCCAGTTGGGTAACGGTCAGAGCAGGTACCGCGACCAAATCGTCCGGCGGTAGCTTGCACAAGGTAGAAGAAGCGATCATTCACGAGAAGCACCGCACCAACTGGTACGGAGTCCCTGAGAACGACGTAGCCGTGTTGCGAGTCAGCACACCTTTCAAACTGGACAAGACCCGCCAACCAATCAAGCTATTCAAGCAAGGAGAGGAATCAATCCCTGGAGTAGACGCGGTCATCACCGGATGGGGAGCAACCAGAGAGGGATCCAGCACCACCGACGTCCTGAAGACCGTCACCGTACCCATCGTCCCCAAGGATGCCTGCAACGACGCTTACACATCCTACGGAGGTCTTCCCAGCGGACAGATCTGCGCCGCGGTCCCCGAAGGCGGAAAAGACGCTTGCCAGGGTGACTCTGGCGGTCCAATGACCATCAACGGCCGCCTGGCTGGACTCGTGTCCTGGGGTTACGGATGCGCCCGACCAGGATACCCCGGTGTTCACACCGAGGTTGCCGCTTACAGCGACTGGATCGCTTCCAAGACCGGAATTAAACTGTAAACCCCCTAAACTCGTTCAACACCCCCCTGCTAACGATTCTACGACGATCCTCTTCTATATATTTCAATATTTTTACTAGACTTCTGTATGTATTGTTAGGTGGTAAACGTAATAATAAACAAAGCATTCTAATCATATACAACTTGTAACCAATTGCTTTCTTCCTATACCTTATATAATAATTACTTCGATAAAATACCTAGCGACAATGACTGTAGCGCGAAAAGAACAGCGAAGTATAACTCCTACGGGATTCTATGGAAACCTAATACAATTTCTAAAGCTCGGTCAAATTATTCGAGTTTGTGTCGCAGACACGACACGTCGATGGACGGACAAGGGTACAGGTTACGAGGCCACGCAATTAACCGTTGATTTACACTACCGCATCAAACCACTTTGCCAAAATTACACTCACCTCTGCCAACTGACAAAACATTTTTATTTTTTCACCTTTAATTCGCGCGAATGAAAGTTACGCGTAAAATCACTAAAACTAATAAACAAGTGATTAATTGAATATTTCTTTATATGTACATATCTCGTCAGTCTTTGAATTAAGCAAAAACTTCAAAAATCTGCTCTCCTCTTGGAATGTTTCTACGAAACGTTTCCATTCAAATTCGTTGAATACAGATTGAAAAAGATAATTGAAGCATTTTTGAAAAATTGTTCTATGTAATAGATGTCGGTAAGCCCGTGTTGTCGACTGTATACCACGAAGGATTATCATTGTTGCGTTTAAATAGTCCCGATACGTGGGCGTCGGACAAATGGGGTGTGGGAAAATCGTTTTTGGCAAGCGTTCCGTTTTGTCCGCGCAAACCAGCGCCATAAAGCCGAATCGTGTACCGAGTTCCAAGCCTTTAACCCACATAAAAGTAGAACTCGTTTTCCTCACTACGAACAATACGAGCTTCTTAACCTCTACAATTGAACGCGACCAGCCAGCTGTTAATGCTCCCTTTCACTGTTCTTATCTTCCAGAATACGCAAGCTTTTATCACTCTTCTGTCGTGATTGTCCCTATTCTCGAAAAATAAACAACAAATTTGGTTATACCGTTGTGTAAAAGGCACGGCGGCTTTGCCAAAAGCATCGAGAGTCATCGAATTTGCAATTGGCTCGTCTCACCAACTCTTGAAACCGTGTGTACCCAAGTGCATCGTTCGCTGTCACAGATGAGCTACTGTTTTATATGCACACCGATGCATATTGGATCCTGGCCAGCAAGGAGCTAACCATCCAAATGCTACCCTCCTCGCGAAACTAGCAATCAGAAATTGAGAAAATTCGCAAGACCGCAACACGTCATTACAGCGACACGTCTGTCAAACACGTTCGCTACCGCAGTGTACAACGATATACCGTAGCTTCCAACAACTATGGACAATTCATTTTTTTCATCCGAAAAAATCGAAAATCGTTGAAACTTCAAGGGTCATCGTCTATTCGTCTATTTCAATGATCGATCGATCGCTGAAAGTTCGACGAACGCAAACAGCCGTACGTACGCGAACAAGGACCAATCGATAAATTATTTTTAGTTCGTCCGGTTGGCCAACGAGGAATTAACGATCGAACCGAGCAAACGAGGACGATCCGATCGAGGTCACTCGTACGATTATCCTGCGAGCTAACGATCCGTTTACCTTGAACGAATCAACTCCAATTCCTTCGACACCCTTACCTCCTCAAGGACACTACACCTTACCAAAACCTACCGCCTGTCCTCGATAACCATTTACTCCTTTACCTCGAATCAGAGTGGGCAAAAAGACGAAATTTTATGGCTCTCCATTCAAAAATTCTTCCTTCCCTTTTCCTTCCCTTTTCCTTCCCTTTTCCTTCCCTTTTTACAGAGAATTCGTCAAACGGATATCGCAATACGTCCAGGATACTTTCTTCGGATAAATCTCGGTAAGCTTATCGGTCGTTGAACATAATCAATTCTCCTCTACACAGTTTCAATTGATATTTATAGAAGACTCTCAATATTTATAGGACGGTCGACCTGATATTTATAAAGTCGATACGAGAGCGTGACATTTAAAAAAAAAAAAAAAGATAAAAAGGAGCTCGCTGAAAGATATTTCTGATACGAAATCCTGAACCTACGGGATTATACGGTGTCTTGAACATGGATGCTACCTCTTTCGTTTTATAGAACCCCGTGTATTTTCATTAAACTAATCTCGACAAAGTTTTCGAACGATAAACTAGCAAACGTATTTAGTCGAATATTGAACGGAGCCCGTATGTCCTCTACCGTGAAAAATCAAAGTCTTGAAAAGAAAAAAAGTTGGCGCAGCGATCGCGTTAACGACTCTTTAGTAAGTTCTTTGTTATCTGGAAAGTACGGACGGCGAAATACGAGTCTCATCTAACCTATCGTTCTTTCGGCGCAAACAGAAACGCGAACAGTATGGTGGTCACTAGGAGAACGCGTGAACTTTTGACCTCGAGCGACGGCAACGCGCACCACCCACCCCCGTTCGAGCTCGTCTGCTCAAAATATTATTTCTATTACCCCTCTGCGCTCCCACCTACCTCCGACAATCACAGCTTTGCACTTTACTACTACTTCGACCTGACCATAATAAACTTTAACCCCCTAACCACATCTGCCGCTAAACGCTCCTTTGCGCTTTTATGTTAAATCGTTTCGCGATAATAAAATATTTTTTCGCGTCAAAATTAATTTACATATAGCTACTTATGTACGTGCGAGAAGCGCTTTCGAGAAAACGGATGCGAATTACATATATTTTTTCTTTTGAATTTTTCCATTAAGAACAGGACTTGGTAATAATATTGAAATATTTGATATCGATGTTGATATTGGCACAATAAAGGAATTTTGATTTATAAAATCTGTCAAATCGATCTGTCGATCGATGAGATTTAATCGATGATTTCAGCATTCAAAGAACCGATCGTTTCCGCGTATTACGTTGATAATAACAAGCAGGTCGTAATATAACGCGCGTTGCATAAATGAATATGCATGGAAGCAAGGAACATCGACGATTCGCTCGAAAGCTCATCTTTGAAAATGTAATTAACCGTGTACGTGCTTAATAATATGAAGAAAACGGACCGTGCCGCCACGAGTGTCCCTCGGATCGAATATTTTATAAAAGAAATATGCAAATAAACCTTGTGTCCGTCGACCTTCGTTTCGCTCTTGTTTATTCTTGCTTGCCATTTATTAACCATTCCTCTGCCATATACAATACATTACCCGATATACATTTTATCCCTTTATTTTCCTCTTTATTCAAGCTTTCTGTTTAATATTGTCTCCATTTCTCATCGTTTAGCCTACTTAATTTATCTGCGTTTATATGTTAAATAAGTTAAACTACTCAACGATTTGTACGTACAGTAGCGTTTAACGATAGAGATCACCCCCGGTACGAGAAGATTGAAAAACACCCAACACCATAGGAATTGGAGCCGGATTGGTCAATTTACGCTGCATGGGTAAATCGTGTGAAAAATAAACGTAGGCTGGGTCGTTCGCAAAACACTCGAAAAGCTTTCGAGGCGATTCGAGCACGCTACGATCGCTTCATCGTTTCGCTCGTCCGAGTGGAACAAACGTTCCCGTTATTATACATATACCCACCACCGTCGAACGTCCACCTCGTTCGACACAATATTCCATTCACCAGTTGATTAATTCGTGGCGAATGCCTCCGCATTCACCCTAATAATTCAAGTTAAACGTAAGAAAATATTCCAGGTAGGACGAAAATCATGTCCAAAAACGCGCTAAAGACCAAATTATTTATTTATTTATAAACGAATCGAAATATGCTTTTAGAACTCGTCCTGTCGCGTTGTTTACGATCCCAAGATGATTGAATTCGTGTCCCAAAGCGTGAAAAGAAGCTCGCTATTCGAGCCACGGTATCAATTTAATTGCAATATCGTCGTAAAAGTAACGTTAAAGTAACGACTATTTATTCCCTCAGAATCATCTCGAGAATCATTGATCCTTCGTTGGAAATTCTGATCTATTTCGTTGCAAAGATGTCGCTGACACGACAGACAGGCCCTTCGAAACTTAACCGTTAATCGAATTATATTTTTATTACACTTAAAAAAAAACTAATCGAACCAATTTTCGTTTAAAATTCACCTATGAATCGAGGTTATCGAAAAATTTCATGCGAAAATCAAAAATTATTATTATTATGTAATTATTTTGTATAAAGAAATCTCAATTATTTCGAATCGAAAATTAGAATTAACCCGTACTGTGTTTTAAACTGGTAAGAATTTACTAAAAAATTTGAATGTCTGCTGCTTGTTCGATAAACGATTCGATAGGTATCGTTTCCAATATGGCGGATCAATGCTCGCGAAACGAACCTCTAGATTCTGAATCTAGAGATCTCTGGCGCGTTACACCGATCGATCGAACTTAAAAATCAATGACATTGAATAAAAGAGAAGAAAAATTAGTATTCCTGTTTATCAAACTACTTCGAACGATCGGTTTCGAGGGTTAGATTCAACGAGTAATTTTCGATCTCGCGAAGGTGCTTGCCGCGCGAACGTAGCCATAAAATAGCGTCGGGTAGAGGCGGTAAAAACATTCGAAAGCAAAACATTTTCGCTCTCAAACATCTTGTGTATACTTCAGAGACATAAACCAAGGACAAACGAACCGTTTCAACGCGTTCACAGATGTACCTCCCAACACCTCACGGTACGAAATGTACACATTCGTATATTCTGTGTTACGTCGTCAAAACGAGCCGGAATTTTCATAAAAATTGTAACCTAACTTTCATCGAATGCAGTTTCGCAACTAATATCGCGACAGAAAACGACCATCGTCAGACACGAGTAGTCGAAATGTTCGTGTTATGTCATTCGCGAACGAATTTGGCAAACGATCAAAAGACTCACCGAAACGATGCACTCTGCTAACGAGACCGTTCGGATTCTTGCTCACTGATTCGTTGGCTGGTCCACAAAGTTTGTCCAGGCTTTAGCCTCGAGTCTTAGCACTGCGAGAGACACGACAGGTAATATAACTAATAAAACACCACGAAAACGTATATGCGGCAAATACGTGACACGCAACGATACGAGAACGAAGAAGAGACACACACCCGAACGCGGCAAGTTTCAGACTGAGGGTTGTTTCGGCGCGACACTACCGCCCCTTCACCCCTCGGCCAACCAGCTCGTTAGACGGCGGACCGTCGGACCGTCGGACCGCCGGACCGCCGGACCGTCGGACCGAACCGCCGAACTACCGGACCGATGAACCGAACCGCCGAACTACCGGACCGATGAACCGAACCGCCGAACTACCGGACCGATGAACCAACGAAAACAGTTCGGTTTTTCGACTGTTGCCAACTATTGTTTCGAATCGTGCTTTTTCAAGCTTCGAGATTACTCACGCCCGATTGCTTCGACTTTCGCCCGACTCGTTCAGCTTTATCCTTCTTTCCTTCGTTTTCGAATTCGCGTAAGTATGTACGTGTTTCAACGGTCGTGTAATCGAGTGCGAACGTTTATCATAACGTGAAGCTCGAAAACAATTAAGTTATTTTAAAGTCGCGAAACCGACAATCACGTTTTTCAAGCGTACATGACGACGATAAGGATACGTAAAATGCGCACAACCGGTAATTACCACAAAAATTTATGTAAAATTACTTTCGAACCGTTCGATTTTTCAATGATAATTGTGAGGATAAATTGTGCAGTCGGTATGTAAAGCTCACTTTATGCGAAGGAAACGGTCGCGAACAGAGGTACTTTCATTATGAGTGAATTACCCTTCTGCCGTATTTCTCTTTTGATTCTTGGACGTGGGTACCTACTATTAAACGATTTCTTTTTTAAACGCCTAACCAACCTAACTTAAAAGGCACTTTGCTTTCTTAACCGTTACTTTTAATTGTGTTTAGTGGGAACGTGCGGACTTGGACTGCCCTCGCCCGATCGAATCGTCGATGGAGCACCTATCGATATCACGAAAGTACCTTACATGGTAAATAACTATATCGATCTTTCCTTTATCATCCATAATATTTCAGCTTTAAATAAACACCGTAAGTAACAAGACGATAGAAGGAAACGTTAATTAGTAACAGTAATGGAAGAAATTGTTCGAAACAGTTATCGTACAGAGTTAACGACAATCATGTATGCGGCGCTGCTATTATCGATAAAGAATGGGGACTAACTGCTGCACATTGCGTCATTCCGTAAGCAACAACTTCTTTTTCTTTTTATAATTTTCATTCTTTCTCGAACGTCCAATTCAATTGTTACAGATTTGTAGATGACCCTACAGTTTCGATAACCGCTCGTTCTGGATCCAAAAAGTATGACTCTGGCGGGACCGTTCATAACGTAACGCGACTTTCTTATCACAAAAAGTATAACGAAGAAACCAACAAATACGATATTGCTGTATTCAAAGTATCACCGCCGTTCAAATTTAACAATGCTACACAACCAGTCAAACTACCAGAGGATCGTGCATCGATTAACACCGATTGGGGTTTAATCGCTGGTTGGGGTTACTTTATCGTAAGATCCAAATTTAGCTTCAAAACGTTCAAAACATACGAAGATATGTAATTTTTATAATGTACAATTTTAGGACATTGATCCGATACTGTCTGAGACTCTTCAATACGTTATCGTGCCGAAAGTCAATTGGAAAACCTGCGCGCGTGATTACAAAGACAGGTACGAAGTAACATCGTATCAAGTTTGCTACGGATTCGCGCAAGGAGGGAAAGATTCGTGCAAGGTACATCAATTAACAAAGAAACAATTCCATTGAAAATCATGAAGATATAACTACGATTTTAAATCAATGAAAAATCAATAATGATTATTATTCGTACTATGTGTATAGCATATAACACTATTTATACAGTATATCATTTGTGTAGGGTGACTCGGGTGGTCCATTAGTTAACAATTTTACCGTGATCGGCATAACATCGTGGGGTGCCGATTGCGGTCAACCGAGATCACCCGGTGTTTACACGGACGTTATTCGTCTAGTGAAGTGGATTAAAAAAGAGACTAAGCATTCCGTCTAATCCGGTTAACACCAGGACTACACGTTCAATGTACGTTTGCATTTCGACGAAAAATAAATAAGAGATGAAACATCATTTTTTATCTTAAATCATCAAAATGAATCTTGCAATTTAAAATACGTAACCGGAAACAAGTGATTTTCACCCGTTTCGTAATTTTAGTAGTAATAATTGTGAAATAACACGCCGGAATGCTTGTAAGGGGAGAAACGAATTTGAATCTTCTCAATCTATCGATATAATAGACAATTTTATTCAATCAATAAACTTTTCATCTTCGATGTTGTATCGCAAATTCAATAGTTTCTCCGTCTTCGAATATCAAAAATCTGGCTTTCTTGTAATTCGACAAATTAATTTTTTTCTGAATCGACCACAAATCGTATCCAGCCTTGTAAAACTTTGGCAAACGATCGAAACCAGCAGCATCAGCCAGGGAATCGTGGTACGCCCATTGTTTGTCCATCAACCTGTGCGCGTGCCTTTTCTTCTGGGTTTTCAACTTTGAGTCATCCAACATGATCGATCTCGCTGGTAGATTTGCCCTGTTTTCCAGCAACGCAACGAAGTATCGCACCTGGAACATCGATATTTCATTAAACAACGTTACAGTCGTTCGCGTACTCGTACAAAAACATTCGTAATGCAAATATGGTATCGTTACTTGAGTGTTAAACAGAGGAAATGGAATAACAATGGTCGGTATTCCAACTATACACATCGTAGGATGATCGATATTGATTAAATGTTTATACAGAGGCGTTATGTAATTGTCATTCACTTTTATGCCACAGTTCTCATCCAAGAACGGGAAAGCGTATCGATAACCGGTGCAAAACATGAACACATCCGCCATGACGAAAGTTTCATCCTTTAAGAAGATCTTTCCATTTTCTATCCTATCTACGCCCATCACTTCAATTATATTCGATGGTAAGGCACTCGTCATCCTGTATATATTCAAGTTTATAACAATTCTGTTCTTTATCCCAAAGAAAATACACCCACGACCGCCGTTTAGAAATAATCGAGTACCTTTCGTTGTTGTGGCTCAAATACACCCGAGTTACGTGATTGGCCAAATCGAGCGCGATATCGGTTCCAGAAGCTGCTGCTCCTAAAATTAAGACAGTCTTTCCAGAAAAATCCTCCGGTTTTCTGTACGAATGACTGTGTAGTATTGTTCCTGGGAAAGTATCGATGCCAGGTATCGCGGGTGTGTAAGGATCAGAGTAATGCCTGCGTTATTCACAACATAACAATAGAAGATTTTAATTCATCGTAAATAATAATGCTATGAGTCGACGAAAATCAAAACCTACCCATTGCAAATCATTATAGCGTTAAAAACCAGCTCGTTTTCTTCCTTTGTTTTCACATTTCGTACTCGTACAATCCACTTCTCTTTGTCTTTGGACGAAACTTCTAACCGAACGGATTCTATCTTCGTACCAAACTGAAAAATCGTCATTCCATCATCAGTCAGTGAAAAATGTTAGTACGGTAAAAGTAATTTACCTGAATATACTTAAGCAAATCGAAATGCTTCGCGTAATTCTGTAAATAAGTTCGAACTTCGTAATGCGTCACGCAACAAGGTTCCTCGGCGTTCATTTCTAGGTAGTCGGGAAAATTCATTATCTTTGCCGGTAAATTAGTTCTACGATGAAAGCATAAAGTTTTAACATGTAATTATCTTAATTACTGCAAGAAATATTACTTTCTAGTTTTACACGATTAATCCGTGTTTAAATCGTTGAATCTACTGAATCGTGATATAAAATAGAACCTGAGATCCCTGTACATGCTCGAATGAGTGGGTAAACCATTTTCATCGACTCCCGTTGCTTCCTTGTACACCCAGATACCACCGATATCGTGCGTCTGTTCGTAAACTTTTATCTCGAAATTTGAATTTCCTGCCAAATGCCGGGCTGCGCAAAGGCCCGCCGCGCCAGCCCCCACCACGCACACTTTCAATTTCTTTCCTAACTCACTCATCAGTATGTTTGAACGTAACCTCCTATTTATAAATATATATATATATAATATAAAAGAAAAAAGCACATACACATTGAAAATAATATCCTACGTATCTATAGAAAAGATTGCAATCATACAAATTTAATGATACCGTGTTAAAGAAAGTTAGCAAGGCAAACAATCGATTCAACGTATTGTCCAAATGTCATGCATTTTATACCTTGGAGACGTAATAGTTTGCAAAGTGGTGTTAAATTGACTTATAAAGTATTTAACATTATAATTAGAGGTCAGTTTTGTTACAAACATAATAAATGTTTTTACGTATAGTAAAAATGAACAATTATGTAATATATATATATATATATATATATATATATGTTCGAAGAACGATAAACAAGAGAACTTCGATAATATATTGTTAATAAAATGTCAAATATTGTTTAATTTAGAATCGAGATACAAGGTAGTTGTTCTTAAATCGTTAATAGTTAACTCGCCACTTACTAATTTTAAACAACGATGTTCTTATATCTATGAAAGAGTTACAGTTGTCGTTAATAAAACTACTCCTTTTCTCCGCTTGTCTGTCATTTTATAGGCATGCCTTAAAAAGAATCGACGAGAAAATTGTAAAAGGATGAAACGGGACAAAGGACTAAATTCACCTCGTTTGAAAACGGAAAAAATAACGAACCACAAGGCTTATCGCACTCAATAGCGTCGTTAACTTTGCTATTGCATATATACATATACATACATGTACACGATTTGATAACCGTCGTATATCCTTGATAAGATTTTCATGATTTACAAACGTGAACGATCGAATTCTCGCAAATGAATTGTTCCAACGGTAGAAGTAAAATATTTATTGTATTATTTCTTGATAACATTACCATGTAAATAATCATAACATTAGCCTTACGATCTATATTAATGATCGGTATTGAATTTACTTTTTATAGCTAGTACTGAGCAATTAATTATAAAGAGTCTATGTTACAGCGGCATATATCTATATCTATATGTATAGTTCTCAGTCGACATCGTACAAACCAAACGAGAATTACGGTATAAAAAATTATTTCTCTTATTTCTTTTTTTTTTTCTCGGCAACATTCAGAATTACATAATGTAAATGCCATCCGCGAACACTATGCACACCACACAAAACACACGGAATTCATTGCAAACATGTTCATTCCATATGAATAATGTATTTGAAAAAATTCGATAAATTTCGCTTCGGTTACAAAGTGCAATGTACTTCTACAAAAAATTCTACAAATCATTCTAAATCTCTGGAATATTCTGGTTTTCGCGTTTGCCATCAATTCTGAAGCGTTCAAGAAGAAAATAAAGAAAATGGAACGATATACACGTAGAATTTGATATATGTATAACCGTTGAATGAAATCTACGTTTGCAGATTTTCATTCATGTTCTGGCGAACGTTCATTTCTTTCGTTAATCGATAGAATTATGTACAAAACGGTGTGCTCGCATCTTCAACATCTTCGATTATCATTAACAATCGTATCGTTTATTTGTTTCTTTGTTTTTTTACGTTCATTTTTGTAACTAACTAAGTATCCGTAACAATTGGAAGTGACCGAATCATGCGCATTTCCCACCTGTTCAATTTTCGCTAATGATCGTTTCTCTGTGCCTATGAATCGTTAACGGAAGCGATTATCGATAAACAACTTAACGCTTAGCTCGTAATATATAAATATACCTATGTAAAATAAACTCGATCTAAGACGAACAAGTACATTGTCGCGCAACATCGATCGAATACGTGTATTAAGGTAGAAAAAAGGGAAAAACGCTTTCTACAAATCATAAACGAGAATTTCTTTGTTTCCACTGAAACATACCTTTGTTACCTTTATAATACAAGATAGAAGCTCAATTTCACTCGTCGATTCCATGATTCCTTTGTTTTACAGCGACCAACTTTATGGAACGAAAATGTATTTTCGATTAAAAATTCGAATAGACATTAATAAATACGTAATAGCTCGTTCGAAAAAGTAACGAACAACGAAATTTCATTGTTTACAGGCGCCAGTTTATCAAAATCATAAAAACTTACGTAAACATGATCAACTTTAAACATTTCATTCCAACGAATAGATCAACAATATAATCTCATTTCTCGATTTCTCCGCTTTTATACGCTCTCAGTCTATGTTTTTTTTTCTCCATATACATATATATAAGTATGCGCCTACACGTCGGTACACGATTCCATTCCACTGTTAATTAAACATACGGGCGAGAAAGAGAAAAACCTTTGCAAACCGATATAAATGCGAAAACTATTCGTAACAAACAAAAGAAGTAAACAGTTTCGCGTATGCTTTTTTAAATACTGTACGAACAATGATTAGAAGAGAGTATATACTCGAGGGCAAAACAAAGAGACGAAGAAAGAAATAATACATAATTCTATAAAGAAGATTGACTACTCGAACGAATCGTCGACAAGTATCTTTCTCTCGGCTATATATTACATCACTTCACGCTCTAATCATCGTAGTATAAATATCTTTGATCGAAATATGTGTAACGCACGCGAATCAACTCGCTAAAAACTGCAGTAGTAAGGCTAACGCGAACATTTCGTCTAAAATATTATACGATTCGTTAAATCTATATAAAATTTCGTCGAAATTTCTTTCCTCTTTTTCCTCGCTGCTCTCGACTTCTCCAGTCGATTTTTCAAATTGTACCACCTCTCTTTCGTTTCAATTTTTTTTACCGGCTCAGAACGTCACACGCGTTCTAATTTACGCTTCAAAACAATTGAACACGAATGAAAGTAGATGTTGGAGAGGCACAATCGACGAGCACTTTCAAACAATTGCTGGCAGCGCCTGACGCGAATTCGATTTAAACGGCAGTATTAAGCCATCTTCTTCATTGCATTGTGACTGAAAATCTTAATGTTTCAAGAATATATGTATATACGTGGTGTTTCATAACTTGTAGGGCACTCTTCAACGGCTGACGAAAGAACGTGTATCCTTTATATCTCAGGAATTTATTCAACCATTTTCATCAATTAATCGCTTCGTCCTTTTCCTCCATACAAGCATCTATGCGCTTCGATATGGATTAGAAACGATGATTATACATACGTATTCAATAACAATCTGATGAACATTTGCAGGATAATAAGACATATCTCAAATATATCAATAAACGCTCGCAAAATACAGCTTCATTCACGAAATCAAATTTGACACGCTTATACAGAATCTTTGTTCCATTGTTTTCGTATTTCTTGTATATCTATCATCGAAGTGGTTCTCACACGTTATGAAACACCCTGTATAAATATGTATATATACATATATGTATGTACATACGCTTTGGCAAACGTCCACTTTTTTCTCTCATCGAATATAATACTCCAATGATATTCCAATCGCAAAAAATGAAAACTCGAGCAAAAGTTGAATAGAAAAAAAGACACATCAAATTTCTCTCGAGTTACGGAAGCTTTGTTTCAAAAGAAACCGGACAAGCTACTTTCAAAGAGACCCGATCGTTACGATCGAGTGGAATATTCAAAATATATCAAATATGCTTCGTTTCTGGTTTCATTTATGTACTATGTATGTACAAAGCTTCTTATTCGTAATCGTATCTGTATAAGCACGAGAATAAAGAAAGATACAAAAGTTTGTATAATGTACAACAGTGAGAAGGAGAACGAGAAACAAGAGGGTTTATAATTTTATACAAATACACGGTGGTTCTTTACATCTACGACCCACGTTAGCCACACATGCTCGTTTCGAATGCGCGCAAACTATATAATGTATGTATGTATGTACGTATATCTGTACGTGTGTAGGTGTGTGTGTGTAGCTATGTATGTCTGATGTATGTCTGATGTATGTCTGATGTATGTATTTATGTATGTATATATGTAGACGCGCGGTAAGCAACTATACATTGTATATATGTATATTTGGCGTAAACCTTTGATTCGTAGTGTTGAACGTTTATTTACTAAAATATATATATGTGTGTGTATGTATATATATATATATATGTATATATACTCGATCTCGATAAAAAAGAAAACAATCTATTGGTGAAAATTTAGCATTCTCCTTTACAAATAGTATGACTCGTTGAACAGCCTAATTACGAAGATACGGGAAAACCGCACGCAACATGGTTCAGATACACTTCCGATTTCGAATGGTGTACCGGAACCCACGCTATCTTTATTCCCTTTTAAATGTACGATTACAATCTACCACATCAGATTCTCGCGAATGCTAGTACTCAACATTCCATAGAATAACAAGCATGGCAGAATTGCACACCGGCGAGTACAGGTAGGCTTTTCTAGGAAAAATGCAACGTCATTTCTTCTAGAGGTAGCCAACATACTCGCCACTGTATTCGAATAACTAAAGATATACATATACAGGGTGTGCAAAAAAGAGACGCAAGACTTACAAGGTAAGTATTACTCGATAAACTGGATGAAAAATGCTTAGAGAACGTATGTTTAAAAAAATAATCCTTCGTTTTCACGTCGCGTAAAGGCAAGCAAGTCATTCTTTAGCAAAATCGAAAGTCTTGAAAATAGGTTCACGATGCTGAGATGATCGACTTTAATCGCACGTTCAGTACAACATGTTTCGTTCAGTTCAGTAATTACTACCTATCTTGTCAGTTCCGAACCCTTGATTTTGTAATACCCTGTATGTCTGTCTTTTCCACGTGTGCACCACGCACGTATAAAATCGCCAAGACATTCTACGAACACGCTAAACGACACCACCGTGTGTGTACAGTCTCGATACAACGACGAATTATCCTCGAATTGACGGTGATTCGATTCCTAGCTCGATACACGCGTGTATAAGATGTACAAAAAGGAGGTCTACTAATCGTAGGACACGCTGACACGCTGACACGCTGACACGCTGACACGCTGACACGATTAGCGCGTATACGCGAAAAACCACGAATTCTCGTGACTAATCATCGGGCGGATTCTATAGATTGTACCAGGTATATTTTCGAATAAGATCGTCAGAAGTTAATTGCGTTTGTATGCAGCGATTCGTATTCGACGATCACTTCTCGGTCTAATTTGTACGTTATTGTACACGGTCAAGCTTGCTAGGCCCTCCTAAGAAAAATAGCGATACAGAGGAAGAAAGTCTCGTCATTCGTTTTATACTTGCAGCTTACCAGAGATTATACTTTAGATTTTACTTTCTTATTAAATCAACCAACTGTCTTTAAAACGAATACTAACTTAAATACGTAATACGCAGCACTTCTCGAATACTGAAGCGAGTGGTGGAGGATCATTCTTCCTCTACATTGCTATTTGTCACCTAGGGAAACTTACGAAGTTAGACGATGTACATCGAGAAGAACGGGGCCAACCTTCTAATTTTCCAATCTGTCCATTGCAATTTCCTTTAAACGAAACACGCTATATAAGCTCGATCGATTCTCGAGCAACGGGTCTCTCGTTCCGCGTCGACGTTCTGATGATACCGTATCGTTTGTTTGAAGCTTGGTCACCTCTCGACCTCACCTTTCTCGTTCTCTGTCGTTCGTAGCCGCGCGTCCAGAAAGGAGAAAAAGATCCAGATCGATTCGACGAACGGCAATTTATCCTTCGCTGACCGAGGAGAGCGAACTGCGCGTCGAACCGGCCGTATGATGAGTCAAATCAGGAAGATCCGCGGGCAAGCACAACGGTATGGCGCTTGGCCCATAAATCGCCTCTTGTTCCTCTAACTGTAGAGCAAACTGCTCTTCCAGCTTCTGCAACGGAAAATCACAAATATTTCAGAGACCGATGCAACGTCGTGGATCGACACATTATACAGAGCGTCTGAAAAACCGATGTACACCATAAAAATGATCTTTATCATTTTTTATACACCGAATTTACAGTTTTGACGATGTACATCCTTTTCTGAAACGCCTTGTACAGAACAGTTACGGTTTCAAACAAAAGAATGCAATTCTCTACGCTTTTATGCTTATACTAGTTTTTCTTTATGCTCTATTTATTTATGGTTATTCGCATCAACAGACCTTTTGTTCAACTGACCTGATTCATTTACCTAGTAGATCGTTCTGATATCCAGTCGTGGAATCTCTTTCCCGACATACAGTGTTTCTTTCTTAAGGTATCTTTATAGGGATGTTTAGAACACGTAAGTAAAAGGGGGAGCAACGACATGATCTAACGTACACATTGGAAACATTTATACGTGAAAAAACCCGTGATATGTTGAAAGCATTTACCATTACTATGGTTTCACTATGTCCGATAAGTAGTACAAGATACAGGCCCACAACAATTACCACCGATTCACCCTGTTATAATTCTCGTCTGACCGTTTCAGTGAAAGCTGTTGCTTTGGGGACGCGACGATTACGTGTTTGTTATCGACAATAATAATACAATTAACGTAAAGTGGCTAATTAACTCTTTCACATTCATCAACGAAATATCTCGTCAGCTAATATCCGCCACCCATCCGATACTTTCGACGAGATGTCTCGTGATTGAACGCAGTTCATGAACTCGTCGCGAGATTTCTCGTTCGCAGAATAAGATGGATAAACATATTAGTTGACCAGATACTTGGTCGATGAGACGCGAAGCGGTTAAACAAAGAGTCTACGTAAAGTGCCATCGATGGCAGAAAGCAACTTAGGATTACGTGCGATCATTCGATAATATTTTGCGTACCAACCATCCGTTTATAACGTTATTTACACAGCAACGATTAACTTCTCAAACAATTGTCAATTAGACGATCCTATGTTGCTTTGGCTTCATCCTCGATGAAAAAACTTTACGAGCGTTCTTCCGTATATGCGTGCGGACGTGGATAAACCTGCAACATCGTAACTGTAACACAGTGCACACGACTTTTCGACGATAAATTTATTCGATGCCGACATATTTCTTTTTTCCGCGATTAAAAACGTTTCAGATATTCTATACTCGATTCGATAGCTAACAACAAACCCCTTAACGCTTTACGGCTGGTATATATATATATCATATATATCATATATATCATATCATATATATCATATATATATGATATATATTTTATATACACACACATACACATACTTGCCAGACTTTTGTATCCCAAACAATTGCGATTATCCTTAATAGATGATTATAAATTAACGGATTACCTATAATATATTGTTACTGTCTCCATTGTTATTCCATGTAAGCCCAAAACAATATATTATACATACTCGACCGTTGGTTAACGAAGACTATATTAAAACGTGTATATACGTGTACATTGTATAGTTATAATGAAATAAAGAAATACGGTAAAATACGACTAAATAACGAGAAAGCAACAGTGAGTAAAGCAGGTATGTTACGCTTGAATGCCATATCAAATACAATTCAACAAGAAACAGCTTTGAAATAGAAAAAAAAAGTCAAAGAAAAGGAGAAATCGCATAAATGATCAAATAAATGCATCATTTATTTTTAAACGAAAAAATTTAACAGAGAACAACAGGAAAACAAAACTGCATCGCATGTGATACATGCTTTGATATCGTTTTGCGAGAAGCATAGAAACAGGCCGTGCTCCTGGCATGGACAATGAATGCATTAATGAATTCTATTCTTTTTTTTATTTCAAAGCTTGTCTGAACAAACGAAAAAAAGAAAAGAAAAAAAATAACAAATGAAGACACATGGGAAACGTCTGAAGAAAAGGGAGTAGACTATTTACGGGTGGAGGGAGATGGCACTAGGTCCGGTTTCGAGTGACTTCGTGGAAACATGCCATTGACGGAATTGGTGTCTGAACTGGCAACCCTCAACGACACCCTGGGAATGGTGAATGGAGACGGAGACGTGGGAGTGGAACGTGGTAAACGGGGCGACTTCCTCCAGCATTCGAAATTAAAGAGAGAATAGTCTAAAGGAGGAGAAGAGAGACCATTAAGAGGCGAGGTCAAATAGTCGCGGTAGCGAGCTTCCAATGCTTCCATTTCAGCCGTCAGCTCAGCCTCTAACTTCTATAACAAGTACATTAAGATCTTATTTCAGTATGGTTGTATCTATCATATTTTCTTTTTTGTTTTTTGTTTTTTGTTTTTTGTTTTTTGTTTTTTGTTTTGTTTTTTTTTGTGCGTGTAAGTTAACAGTCATCCACTCTGGTCATTTGGTCATTGGTATCTTTGAGGAAACGGTTACCTACATAACGCAGAGTAAGCTTTCCATCCAGATATTAAAAACTATTTGCAAAGTAATAATTCCATTAACAGTGTACCGTATAGGAACAAAGTAAAAACCAAAAATATATATTAGATAAGAAACAAATGCATAAGGAAAAAAAAAAAAATATATAGAAACAAAGAGAAAGAGAAAAAAACAACCGAGTCAAATGCAATACAAAGTGAAAAGCCAAACTCATAGGATAAATAGACTCTGTTTACCTGCTTTCGAGGCTTCAGTTGCGCCTTCCATTCGCGAAGCTCCTTGCCGTACGCCTCTTCCAGTTCCTTCAACTTCAACGTTTCGTGCTCCATCAGCATCTTTCGTTTCTCGTTCTGCAACTGTTCCAACTCTTTAATCGTGGCGTCACTTTGCGCCCTTACCTCCTCCAATTGCCGCGAATGTTTCAACTCGAATCTTTGCTGCTCCGCTCTGTAACGTTTCTTCTCGTTCTCTTGGAACTTCTTCAATTTCTCTCTCTCCGCGTCGGGATCTGGAGCTATCACCGACGACATCGAGATCCTCATCGACTCGCGAAACATCATTTCCCGAGCCTTCATCTCGTTGCGAATCCTCTTCGGAAGATTTCTGCGCTCCACCGTCTGTCGTTTCACCAGCTCGTCCTCTTTCCGTTGATTCATCCTCTTCATCTGTTCCAGTTCCTTTTCGTGACGGATCAGCATCTGGTGTCTCTGCAGGAAGAAGATATCTTTCAGTTGCTTCTTCAACAATTGCTGCTTCTCGTGGATATGTCGCTCCTCTTGCTCCCAAATGGCCGCCTCTCGTGCTCTCATTAGCTGTTGTTTCTGCTGCAAGAATTGTCTCTCCATCAAAGCTATCTTCTCACGATGACTGTCCGACAATCTCCTCAACGATAACTCGTGACTTTCGTTCAACTTGTCCAAGAAGTGCTTCTCCCTTTCTTCGTGTTCAGCTTCCAGCTTCTCTTTGCGTATCTTGAACGCGCTCTTTCTCTTATCTTTCGGCATCAGATCCACCTCTTGCTTGAGCAATCTCAATTCTTGCTTCAACCCTTCGCGGAACTGTTTCAATTCCCTCTCTTGCTCGCTGCGAATCTTCTTCGAAGCCAGCCTCAAGTCGGCCTCCTGTTGCGCCTCGGCTCGCTCGATCTGCTGTCTCTGTTGCCGAGCGAGAGTCTCCAGATCCGTCTCGGCGTTCCGTTCGAGAAGCTGCCTTTCTTGCTCGAACCGTTTCTCTTGTTGATCCTTGTTGAACTGCGCCTTCTGCGACAGATCCTGGAATTGCTTCTGCTCCATCTTCTGCAACATCTTCAACTCCCTCAACTCTTGCTTCCTGAAGATCTGATCGTCGTACACCTTGCCGTTCTCGTCGTCGCCGTAGATCACCTTCGACGTAGTCGTAGTGACCACCACGCCATCGATCTCGAACTTTCTGGTTCGTTTTCTCGTCTTTTTCTTCAAATTCATCATAGCCGCGTCCTCCTTTGTTTTCGCTTGTCGCTGTATGTCGCGATTGTAATCGGGTTTCCGCCGCAGTACCACTTCCTCTTCCACTTCCGTCGACTGACTCTGATTCAAATGGTTCTCTTTGCTAGATTCCCTGCTATCCTGGCTGATCGTGGTGGAAATAGACTCGGCGTCGGAACGATCTATGCTTTTGCTCGGCGTGTGCGATCGCGTCGAACCGGACTCGCTCTGAGACCTGGATCCCTCGAAGCTATCCGGCGATACTCGTTTCTCCTTGTACCCTTTACCGATCTCCTTCTGTTTCATCGTTTTTATCACCTTATCGTCGATACGAGCAACGGGCGACTTGTCATTCTTTATCAAACCGTTCATCTTCTTCGAGTTTCTCTCCACTTCGTCACTATCCGCAGGCTCGACAGTCGTTCCAGCGACTATCATTTTCGTAATCTCGTCACCGCTGTCGCTCTTCGTGCTCGATCGATCGACAGAGTTTGCGTCGACGCGAGTGGAAGACGTACGCAGAGCATCGTGCGTGTTAAGTACCGACGAATCTTTCACTTGTTCCCTGTCGTCGCCAACGGTAACGACGGAAACATGACTAGTATCCTGTAATTCGTCCACGATCGGGCTCACGATCAGTACTTCGGACTCGTCCAACTTCTTGCCAACTCGTTTAGAAACATCGGTGAGAATTACCGGTTGCTCCTGAGGAGTGTACTCTAAACTATCCAGACTAGGAAATCCGTCGTCGTCGGTCGAGCTTTCGTTCACCTGCGTCTTGTTCAATTCGTTTGCGACGATCACCACTTCCGACGTCGGAGATGGACGACAGGAAAGAGGCGTCGGTGATACGGCATCGACGAGTACCGGCGGATGAGTAGTTACGACCGTTACCTGGCTCACGTTACTTGCTAAACTATTCGATAAATCTGGACTGTCTGCAGTGATACGGACGGTTGATGTGTTTGGACGTATTTCCTGTTCAGATTTACCTAGAAATTTGATCACATTTTATACATGATATATATTGTAAATGTAATGAAAAATTCAAAGGATTTTCTCTTACCGGTTATGACAACTACGTTATCACCGCTTCCTCTTCTCGAAGTACTTCTGCTTCTGATGGGTGTCGACGTAATCACCGATACGTTCACCGACGAGCCTATCTTCTCGCTATTCGCACTCTCGTTGCTCGCAACGTTATCGTAATTTCGTTCTTTGCTTAACCATTTCTTCTTATCCTGTTTCCCGTCGGATTCATCCGAGAAATTTTCTAACGAGTCATACCTAGAAGATCCCTCGCTATGACTTTTAACGGCAGACTCCGCTTTACTCGTTCCATAGTCGGTCTTAACGTTCTCCGTGGAACAAGCCTTGATAATGTTTTTCTCGGATACGGTAGCCTTTGGAACTTCCTGATGCGATAACGTTTCCATCGAAGAAACACCCAATCGCATATCGGCATCCATTGAAAATCGTTTCTCTAAAACGGCATTCAACTTGTCCTCGACAGATTTTCGTTTTTCTTGTAAACTCTTGTAATTCTCTTCATTTACTCGTTCGTCGATCGGTGCTTTCTTGTCAATTCTGAAATTAATTGTTTTTCGCGACAATCAAATTAATATATTGTAGATTTTTGAAAGACAATCGACACGAACAAATGAATAAATGAATAAATGAATAAATGAATAAATAAACAAGTACCTGTTCTTTTCTTCTAAAGACGATTGCTTATTAAATACCGGTTTCATCCAATCCTCGGACGCTTCGGATTTAACTGGTGCAGATTTCCTTTTCTCTTCCAACACTGACGACTGCGGACTCAACGATGAATTTACTTTATCGTCTACCGATTTTTGTCTGACATCGACCTTCTTCGCGTTCTCTACATTATTCTTTTCTCTTTGATTATTCTCTGCTGCTATCTTTTCTAGACTACCCAGCACGTTCGGCTTCTCGCTAAGCGTTTCTACGTTCGTACCCTCTCTCCTATCTATCGTTTCTTGATTCGACGACAATTCAGTTTTATCTCGTTGCAGTTTATCGGTAATTTTACATTCGTCTAATACTTCCGTATCGTTCTGCTTATCAACGATTTTCACATGATTCTCCTTGTCGTCGTTTTTACTATTTTGACGCATAAGCGGTGGAGGAGGCGCAGGACCTTTTTCTCGAGATACTCTACGTTCATTCGTTTCGTTTGTACTAGGTGGTTTCGGTGCCTGAAAATGAAATACCAACGTTATTTCCGTTCGGAGCAAACATCTGGACAATCACGTTGGAATAAATACTTGTTTCTTTTCAACAGAAGTAGGTATGTTGTCTTTAGATTCTGCTTTACGTAATTTCTTGTTTCTGTCATCCTTTTCACCGTCTCTATTAATTTCTCGTTTATGGCTTTCTTCTTTTTTAGCAGACACAGATGATACAACAAGATTTTCTTTTTCAGAAACTAAAACAGAAAAAGGGGCGATAAGAAAGGCGTACGATTGAAATTGGCTCGATTGAAATACATACTCTTAACATCAGCGTCACTGCGCATAGACGCAGAGTCATCTCCGAGTTGATCTAGCTCCAGAGGAAGCTGAGACGTGCGTTGCTCCTGAAACGTTCATTCATATTTCACTAACGTATATATATATATATATATATATATATATATATATATATCATTTGTTTTAAACGCGTTTAAAACCGTAATTTACAACGTTTAAACTTAACTAAAAAAGATATTTCTTAACTATCGTGTGATATGTAGATATGTAGTTCGACAAACGTTCAGATAACACAAAATAAGATAAACTACTTGACATGGACGTAAAGTAGTAAGATGAGAATAAAATGAATAATTGAAATACGTTTACATAAATTAATATAACTTAATATATAATTGCAAGATAATGTTGATTGTGCGTCAATGTGTATATGTTGAAAATAGCTTATGCATTGCAAGTATAGGAATAAATAAAAACATATTAAACACTTGTAGTAATATATATCGAAAAAGTATGACAGAATCACATTAGACAAAACTTATTGCATAAGCTACTGACCTGACAAACGCAGGGGTGATGGGGCTGGCGAGGCCCAGGAGAGCCGCATGCACAGCCAAATTATTTAAATTACAACATATTTATTATGATATTATCAAACATTGTAATCGAAAAATAAGTTGAAATCTTTCGAATCGAAACGTGGAATATTTATAGAGAATAAATAATAAATAAAACGATTTAAGTACATATTCTCCTTAAACAGAGATACAACTTTAATGTATTTTTTGTAATTTTGCAAATAAAATAAAGCATAGTATAAAACTAAGTGTCACATGCGGATCTTCTTAAGATTTTATACACATTTATCATGCATAAATACATGGACTAATTGTGTTTTTAATGATAATGGGATGAAGTACATTAATAATTCATGAGACTTATGCAAATACTTTATCATAAGCATTACCAGTTTTTTCTCGATATAAATAAATATTCTTCAATGTTCAGTTGTTTAGAAACGATCAGTAAAATTATACAATTCAATTTACATATTTCATTCAAAAGCAGCTTACCAATCCGCTGATACAGTTCTCTGTGTTTTTTCGCCTTTTTAGCCTTCTATCAAAATGAAAGCGTGCAACAATGTATATACATGTTAACTCTGTTTTTAAAGCTTTATACATCGCTATGGATTAAAAATATAACGAAGTACACGAGTCTTATAATATTCTGACATTAGTTTCATAATAACTTTTAAGTACATATGCGAGATGATTCGTTTATATTTATACACTTCGTAAGTGTGCTTTCTTATTTATTGACCAGAATTAGAAAAACCAAGAAAATAGTATGGCAAGTACTATAATGATAATTGTCACGGTTAATCGAAACGAGTAGTCTACCTCTGCTTCTTCATCAACCAGTTCCTCTTCAACGACATCGGCTTTGTACTCTAGTAACAAATCCCTAATCGGTTTTGAGTCCAAATTCCGATTTATAAATGGATGTTTTAACAACTCATCGGCCGTAGGTCGCGATGTCGGGTCCTTTATAAGAGCCTTGGCAATAAAATCATTAAAATCTTTGCTCCATTTTCCAGGCTGATCAAGCTTCGGTGGATCGCTTTTTTGTATTTTAAGGAGTACACGCATTGGTGACATTTCATGATTTGGTGGTTCCATTTGCGCAAATTCTATTAAAGTTATACCAAGTGACCAAATGTCTACCTATATAGAAAAGAATATCATTTTTATTCTTAATCGCGTGCGAAATTCATCTGTTAAAAACACATTACTTACTTTAAAATCATATGGATTATCTCTGAATGTTTCACATAATACTACTTCTGGGGCCATCCAGTACGGTGTACCAATAAACGTATCATGTTTTTGTAAAGTATGTTTATTTTTTGCAGACACTCCAAAATCAGCTGTAAATTTACAAACATATCGATTTGCTTTCATTTTAAATACGGTAAAACATATCTTTGAAAATAAAAATTACCTAGTTTTACTCCTCCAGCCATAGTTAATAAAACATTTCCTGCCTTTAGATCCCTGTGAATAACTTTAGATTTATGTAAAAATGCAAGACCTTTGGTCATATGGTGACATATGTAAGCTATTTGTGGTTCGGTTAAAGCTTTTTGTAATTCAACCATTATGGAATCAACAGCACCACCATCGCAATACTCTATTAACATCTGTGGATTTGTTCAAATTATGAATTACTATAAATCTATATTAAATTTATAAGTATAGTATCATTAAAAAAACATACCCATAGTTTGCCCTCAATAAAATATGCTTCGTGTAATTCAACAACATTTGGATGTTTACATTCTGATAAAATATCTATTTCAATCATAAAATCGCTAAGATCATCTTCTCCCTCCAATGCACACATTTTTGCAGCAGCAAGTTGATGAGTTTGCCTATGCTGTGCCTAAACAAAACGACAATATTTATTCAATAAGCAATCATCTCATGGTAATTAAGAATTTACATTATATATTACCTTGTAAACTTTGCCAAATGCACCATCTCCCAGTTCACCCACCATTTCCCAGAATTCTTCTGGGTTACAATCCATTTTAATATTATTATACAACTTCTTCTTCTTTGCATCGTTACCACCAAAGTGGAACGCTTTCTTTAGGTTCGATAAGAATGACATTTTTATAATACTTATTCTATATATTCACACGTATAAAAGCTATGCTCCTATTACATTATAAGACTCAATAGTATTTATTATCAACAACAAATATCTATTTTTAATACTGCACTTAAACATAAATCTTATGCAGTAATCAAATAACTCATTGTTATATGAAACAATTATAAGATGTATAAAATCATCTTTTCTCTTAACTATGATCCATTATTTTAACGTATTTTCTATTATGATAGAAAATGTTTCAAGTAAAAGATTTTGTTTAAATCCCCGTTCGACACCAGGGGATTATACCAAATCTCTCCCGCATCTTGATAATTTATAATCAGTACTCACTAATTAATAAGTACATTGTTTGAATAAATAGCAGTGTACATATAAATAACAAAGCCCATTATTAATAGTCTTCTCTTTTCACTTATAGTGTAATAAAGCTGAAATAAAAGAAAATATAAATAAAAACCAAAATAAAACCATTTACATGATCTTAATGCATGAAAATAACACTAATATTATGTATGACACATTCATTAACATAAATATAAGAGAATTTCAATCTTAGATATATATGTATATTATATCAGCATGACATTGGCAATTTAAGAATTATCATTTAATAATTTATATCAGATATAGATAAAATACCATGTCATATTTCATACATTTAATACTCTTACTTTTGAATATTTTTGCACATAAATCTGCTTTATTGCTTGCAAGTTAAATATTACATAGTGGTTTTTAAGTTTCTTTTGTACTTTTTAAATAAATCTTGTATACTTTCCATACATTAATATTCAACATAAAAACTTATAACATACAGTTTAATAAGGAATTTGATTGCTCTGCTAACATGTATTACACCAGATTGTACATTTAATACAGCGATATAATGTATTTAATATTATTCATTAACTATGTATTTATTCTTTAAAGATAAAAAATTAAGTGAAATTTCTTAAATTCTTTTGCTGAAAAACAAAATTTACAGCTGTTTAAACAAAATGATAGACAAATATTGCTTACGCAATAAAATGTGAGACGAAAAATCTGTTAAAAGTGTCAAAACTTGGCAAACACGAGGTTGACATAATTTTGACAAGTAATCTACTGCCGTATCTGTCCGCCATCGTTTTGTAAATACACTTTCCCCGTGTTCTATGAATTGGAATTGTACAAAAAATAAAATTAATTACGATAAAAGTGAAATAAGAAATAACTATAATTTAAAAATAAATATTATGATAAACAGCAAAATATGTACGTATTTTAAAGGTACCGATAAAAGTCATTTCGTGAAGTCATCAATGCAGTTTGTGGCCTGCCAAAGACGATGTATTTCTTTTGATTCGAAATACGATAAATCATACAACAGTGTTTTATTTTCAACGATACAAAGCGATCATACAAATGCGTCACTAAATCAACACAGTCAAACAAGAACTTCGTATCATCTCTTTTCTTAAAAAAACACGATTTTCGAAAAAAAATCTGTAGACACATTCTCTGCTTACCTTCTCTTTTAATGATCCACCGTTAACGAAATGGGCACACTTCGTTTCGGCTTATAACCACCGACAATCCATTGAATTCTTTGTTTCACACAATTTCACGAGCTGTATATATTTTAAAAAATTTCACCAATCACTTTGAAATATTGAAAGGAACGTACAAAATTTTACGAAATTAGTAAACTAGACGGACTCGTACGTACACGGCCATTTTCAGTAACACACGTACATCACACATTGTACCGTACCACGCCTGGAAGTGACGTAATCAATCGGCAAGTGTGCCTATATTCTACAAGAGGCTATCTAACTCATAAATGCATTAACAAAAAAAAAAAATACTTTCTGAAATGTCATATCTCTACTGAGAATGAATATATTATAAATTATGGAGCGTAATTTAAATGTTAACCATTACTGCTTAATACATGTTCAAATTAAATCATAATTCATCCGTATAATTTATTTCCAAATTTACTCAAATTCCAATTTAAATTTCTATATAATTGTACATAACAATGAAATACAATATGATGGTTTTATATGCGGAATTAAAGTTTGTTATTACTAAATCCAAATATCTATTATATATTAAGTTATAGAATTGATTTTATATGACATACCGTTGCTACTGCAGAAACCCTTTAAATATATAATCTTATTAAAAGCTATCATGAAATAGACATGTTTTGTAACAGAGCAAAGATATTTTAAATGTAATATTACTTATAAACCTTATATTATAATAACGGTGTACTTCTTCAGATTTTATAATGCATCAATTTTTATTATAAACAGAAATTTCCTAATAGACAGTGTTAAATAAACAATACTCACCTATACATTAATAAGTGTTGCAGAACAATGTATAAAGAAATATATATGTCTTTCACAGATACGTATATTATTTTGTACGCGTTTTACTAAAACATTATTCCTACACTTCGATGAAGCTTATAAACATATCAATATATTATATTAAACGTAATGTAAAAAAAATCAAGTATCATAAAAATTTAGTCGCAAAGGATTATTTTTTGAAACCAAAATTACAGTGATAATTGAAAACTTAAATGTAGGAACTTAACTTACTAATTCAGGACTACCAATATAATGTATGGTTATATAGTATCTGTATCTATAAGAACATTATATTATTAAATAAAAACATATATGTATGTATTTCGTTTAAGAAATAATAGTTCAGTAGAAGAATAAAATATTTATATTATTACATATGTACAATGTTGACATTTTGTCAACTATTACACTTGTGTCCTTAGACATGTGTATATTATTGTCTACATAAAAGGTTGGAAAAGTTTGTGACAGACACCGAGTTTAGCGAAATAATATATGCTTATAATTGAAATTTTAAATTAAAATTTTAATAATAGTAACATACTCAAATATTTGAATGTAAGTATTGCAAACAATTATTAAATGTTCAAAGTTTTATCCCTTTTGTCACTTAACCAAACTTAAATTCAAATATTGATTTACATCTATTTAAATAAGTGAAATGTAAAAAGATATTTAACTTCATTATTATTTAATTGTTTTGATCTGGTGTTTTAAATATAGTTATAAAATGTCTGGAAAAGAGCGAGGTGTATTTCAATTAATTTGGAAAAGTTTTTATGCGTCTATAAGATTTCGTGTTAATAAACCTAATTTAATCGGTGAAGACTTTTATGGCACTAAATATTATGAAGTAGCACCTAAACCTGGTTCCAATAAAAGACCAAGTCGATATTTTGTACCCGTAACTGAAGAAAACCACGAACAGGAAATACCTGCAGAATGGGAATCATGGCTAAGATATCGTAGAAAAATTCCACCAACGAAAGAAGAAGTAATACAAAATTATCAACTGGCAATGATTAAAAAACAAAAAGCTTCAGAAATAAAAGCAAAATATGCAGGTACCAAATCAATAGAATCAAATGTGCCTGTTGAAAAGAAAGGATACGAATCATTTCCACAATACGAAGAATATAAAAATAATGGACAAGACTATAAAGTAAAATACCCAAAATACTGAAACATGTTTGACTTAGCTTCATTTAATTGTACCTTATAGAACATTGAAAATTAATAAAATACCTAGTAAATATGTACAAATTTTATTGTAACATACCTGTGTATTGATATATAATTTATGTATTCATTGCTTATATTAAGTATAGTTTATATGTAAAAGAAATTATTAATATCCTACGCTTCTATGGATATACGCTTAGGTATATTCTTTTGTATAAGCTATCAATCTCTTTAGTAATCATAAATTCATTGTGTATTGATATTATAAACAGAAAATCCATTACCTTCCAGAAATTAATATTATATGTACAAATTTCAATCTTTTGTTGAATAAGACTACTCGACGATACTTTTGAATTTTTATTTCAATAAAATTATGGCTTTTAAAAATATTCTACTAGGTACTGGTTTAGTAACTTCGATCCGTCTACTGATTGTTGAAGTCAAAAAGTGTAGATAAGCAGAAATTAAAATCTATATCTACTACTTTTTGAAAAAGAGACAGATTACAATTGTTGAAGTTTATAATGAGAAGTATTTTCAATTGTTGACTCATAAAGTACCAGTCAACAGTAAATACAAATTCTTTCTTACGAAAGAAACTGCAGAGTTCGATAGACGACAAATGTTTCTTGATCAACCAGAAAAATCACTATTGTCAAACAAAGCTTGATCATATAATTCTCCTTTTACCAATCGTCCACCAAAGTAACGACCATTTAAAGAATCCCTTGCGCGTTCCGCTTCTGAAATGATTGATTTAATAATGTTAGCTAAACAAGCATAACAAATTAAGAGATAAAATAGTGCCATAATCTTACCACTCATCTGGGAGAATTCAACAAAAATTTTTACAATCACTTCTGCATCTTCGTCATCTTCAGACTGTCGTTCGTTATAAATAATAACTCTTTCTACAACTCCAAATTTAGAACATTCATCTTGGATTTCTTCTTGTAAACTTTCGTCTACATCTTCTGGAGCTACCATATTTCGTAAAATAACAACGCGGGATTCAACTTTGCGCATAAGTTTCTGCATCACAAGATGACGCGCACTTTGTCCCTTAATAGACATATTCTCTTGTTGCTGCAACGTTTGTGGTTCTGTTTCTTCTAACAATTTCTTTTGCAATTCTTCTTGCTGCTTTTGATGAGCTGCTTGCTCTTGTGCTCGCCTCATTATATCAGAATTTGTTGTAGTTGTGACTGGAATCTATTAACACGTACCGAATCGTTTAAATATACTGTATCGTACGGTTTACACTTTTTTAGAATTACAAATGATAGAAAAGAACTTACAACAGGAGTTCCTACAATGGTGGGTGCGACAACAGCCGGAGGTGGTATAACAACTGGTTGTCCGGGTATTGGTTGAATTATCGCTGGAGGTCGGGTTAAAGTCTGTGGTATAGCTATACCAGGTGGAGGTATAACTGGGGCTACTGTTGCTATAGTTGGCGGTGCCATCATCGTCGCAGGAGCAATTGTAGGTCTTACTATGCCAGGTAAAGCTGCATACATTTAATGAGTAGAATCGAAAATCTTTTAAAAATTGAAGACAGAAAACTGTTGTATGTACCTTGATTAAGAATCGGAGGAGCCGCTGCTCCAAGTTTCGTTAAACCAAGAGCAACCGCGTTACTAGCAACCGCGTCCATTGCTTGAATTTTTGCGGTTGCAGCGGCAGCTGCAACTGCTGCCGCTGTAGGCATCATGCTGGTTCCACTTGGTGGGCCCATGAGTGCATTCGGTGGAGTGATAGCTCTGCCGACACGTAAATACTGACCACCCAAGTCGAATAAATTCATTGATGCGATAGCCTCTAAAGCGGCTTGCATTGTTTCGTATTCGATAAAACCGTAACCTTTGTGCCGATGAGGCGAACTACCTTGTGCTAATTTGCAATACGTAATAGGACCGAACGCTTCGAATACAGACTTAATATCATCTTCGGTCAAATCTTGATGAATCGAGGCAATGTAAATGCGATTATAGTGTTTACTCTCTTCGGTAATTTCGTCAATTACAGATTGGGCTTGGGGCATATTCGACGGACGCCCCACGACCTGAAGAAAACACAGATATTCAGAAACAAATGGAAATTACTTTGGACAGATCTACTGAAAATTAATATAGTTATAATTACAAAAGCAAAGTAAGTAAGCAAGAAAATTTAGCAAATAAATAAAAAATTCTACACGAAGGAACTCATTGGATTTTAGGAGAGAATAGCTTTTTGATCGAAGTGCATTCTGCAAATGCAATGCGTATTGCAATGCAATTCAATCAAAAGGGATTTTTGTATTGGATAAGGCTAAAATAAAAATTTGCCGACCTCCGGCGGGATGATAGGATTGCTGGGGGACAGGAAATTCGTTATATAGGTACGTCCCGCTACCTTGATGTTACGTCCACCAATCATGACACCATTCATTTGTTCCAAAGCAAGTTGTGCTGCTTCAGGTATCTCGTATTCGACGAACGCGAATCCCTTGTGCTTCTGAGTAACAGGATCCCAGGACATGTTGATCGACTTGATAGGACCAAACGGCAAGAAAGCTTGCCTGATTGTATCCTCTTTTAATTCAAAACTGATGCTGCCCACATATACCCTGTCATATAGGAATATTATTTTAGGTGATAATCGCTCTTGATCATATTAAACTGACTTCTTTTTATATCCGTATCTATTAGCAACATACTCGTAACTATATCCTATGTACAAATAAAATCTTTAATGTTTCGTGTAAAAGAAAAAAAGAAATTTACTTGTCATCTTAATGATTTCTTCCAATTGGATGCCCGAGAAACGAAGAGAAACAATAATAATTCAATTACTCACTTAACATGATCGTATTAGAGTTGAATTTCGTGCAAGAACCGTCTTTTAACTTAATGGTAACTGGAAGAATTCAATATGAAACATACGCTGCTATAATATGTATTTCAAAAGAATAAATATTAAATATCGACTAATCGCACGACTTTAAATCATTCAAATTCGATTAAAACCCAAATTAAACAGCGAATGAAATACTTAAGTATATATGTATGTGAAATACGACAGTCGAAAATTATTTTCTATTTAAAGTGGCGAGTCCCGAAGACGAAATTCGGAGGGCTAAGACAAAGAACAAACAAACCTGCACATGAGGGCGAGAGCCTGCTGTCTCTGCACCTGATTCCGTTGACTAGCCATTTGCTGTAACACAAAGGACCATAGGCCTTCTATTGATATCCCTCCCCCTTACATAAACCACGTCTCGTTCATTTCAAAAATCCCCCAAGCTCTTTTACCATTCCACCTTCTTTGCTCAACTACTCTTCTCTTTATTTTTTTCCTTTTCCTTTTCCTTTTCCTTTTCCTTTTCCTTTTCCTTTTCCTTTTCCTTTTCTTTTTCTTTTTATGACTGTTTTAATGAAAACATTTATTCTAAATTAATCAATAATTTACAGAATAACATCTGTAATTCCTATAAAATTGAACAATTTTCATTCTGAGCTTGTATTCAGAACACGTTGTTAAAAATATTAATTTCCTTTTTAAGAAAATAACGTTTTAAATGATAATAATGTTAAAAATGGAAACCAACAATTTCTTTGACATCGTGTTTCAAATACAAACCATCAGTGTGTTTCATAAAAGTTCTTCGGCAACGCGAAGAGAAAGAGTAGCCGAGCTCGGAAGTATATACTGATTATTTTTCTTAAATCATCCAGAGATTCATGCACAAAAACTTGTCCTCCATCGCGCTGGTACAGCTCTGCTCCCGCCGACTACTATCTCAAGATATCTAACCTTCTCTTACAGTAGTAACTCAGGGAAACGTTTAGGAGTGTTTGATCGTAAGGCGGTTTCGTATCGTTTCTGTCTTGACTTGGTTGACACTAACCTGCACATTAGCAATAAAACTTGCTGCCGCAGGACCAACTTATTCTTCTGCGGGGAGAAAAAATCAACCGATCAGAGTTAGGTTCCAGTGTTCGTTCCTGATTTCTGTTATAATTTTTTCACTTTACTCGCTCGTTACAACGAACACAGGTTAATATTTTTACATAAACAATTTAACGTTACTCGGCGGGGCGAGCTTAATTACAAGGACAAATATTAATACAATATACTATATGCATACTTCTGTTTCATATTACTGGCAAAGAGCTAAGTAGAGGAAACAATATAAATATATATATATATATATATATATATATATATATATATATATATGTTAATCCATCTTTTAATAAATAATATTTTCTGGAGACAAAAAAGAACCCCACAATTGTAACATCTATTTTTATAAATGTATACATCAAATCCATTGTGCATTCATATGAACAATCACTCAAAACTTTTATAAAAGTATATCGTTTATAGTTCTTACCCGTAAATACGGCGCAGAAGAAATTTAACATAGCATTAGTGATATAATATTTACCCGTTTTAAAAGTAATCAAAAATATATGTTTTTCAGTAATCTGTGAATGTACAATGGAAGATATGTTAGGCGAGTAAAGTTTGTTAGCATCACATTAAAAAATTACCTGTTGTTGATGCGCAAGGGTTTGCTTCATCAGTACCATTTTGATGCTTTGTTCCATCGCATACTTCTTTGCTCTGTTTACTGTATCTTGCTGTTCAGATGTAATTTTTGGGAGACCTGCACCTAGAATACCAGGTAGTGTAAGGTATTTAGCTCCAGGTCCTATAACAAAATAAATATTCGGATGATAAAATATACCTTTCATTTACGAAAATATATTTTAAAGTATTATTCTTTATCAGATCTTATCAGCTAACTGTCCATTAATTAGTTATCAACTCTCAATCTAACTCTAATTGGAGTGACGAATGTAACTGTCACAATTATTTTATACATCATGCATAAGTATGAAATTATTTAAATTAATTACAAAGTTAAATAATATCATAATTTTGATATTACCAGCAACAACTTGTCCGATTTGATTAAGGTCATATATAGGGCCTGGCAAGAACTCTGATGCACTTCCTACGAAAAAAATCAGCATTAGATAAATGTGTGACATAATAAACAGCTGTACTTAATATTTCCAGCATCACACACATCATACTTTTATAAGACTTTTTTTTTTTTATTCACTTTTTAATATCATTTAACTCTATTTTTCTTGTGATGATAGAAGTACTAAAGTATCTTGTTAGTTTACATGATATACAGATTTGAATCCTTAAATTATATGCTTACTGTTTATTACAATTAAACAGCATTCAAAATGTACGCATAATTACTTTTGAACAAAAACATTTAATATTTGCTATATAAATATATTGTAAAATTCTTGTAAGGGTAGCTTTCATGAGTCTCTACAAAATTCTTAATATGAACAAGAAGTGAAAGAAACGATTTAAAGAGATGAAAAAAAGGAACGATGTCGTGCAGCAGTTCCCAAGGTAGAACCATCCTCAAAACTGTAAGTTCAAAGAAATTAAAACAATCAAGAACAGTAACATTACATTTTTATAGCATAAGGTAATATATACATATATTTTTATATGTATATTCGTACACAGATACATGGTTCATGTATAGTAAGTAAAGAGATGAATTCCTTTCTTATTTTCTTTTTAACGCCATTAAAAGCAAAATTTTTGTTGGTATCTCTGAAGAGAAGTAATAACAAAGGTTTTTAACCTTGTTTTAGAAGTAATAGCAAAATTTAAGAGAAACCACTGCATCTATATGTTTCATTTAAATTTCATTACTGTTTACACTATCAGCCCCAAAAAAAATCAGACTACCAATAACTAGATTAGGTTTCGTATGATCTTAACCAATTTGGTCTGCTAGTCTCTGAAACAGAAATCAGAACACGTTGAAACGTTTCTTTTTCTTTTTTATGACTTTTGCAATTTCACGAATTAATATTAGCTTTGTTCAATCATTTGATTAACGGCTAACCGTGTTCTGGGCTGAGCAATGACGGTTGTGCGCAAACTATCCGAGATTGAGGCGACGCACAAATCTGTAAGCACAAAGCAAAGGAGAATACTCTCAGTGCATTTTCTGCGCCACTTTCTTACAGTTTGCCTTTTCCAACCTACTACGCAATTAACCCTAACATGTTCTATATAGCAATGGCGATCCTAATTGGCAAGAAATCTAACGTGATTGATCTTCCAAAGGGGATTTATTTTTTCTCAAGTTGTACACCTTGCTGCAATAAGTTTCTTGCAACAGGTAGATCTTCTTTAATAAAAAAATATCTTACCTATGTATAATATACATACAAATTTGATAATGTACATCGCCATTGCTTCTCCTACTTTATAAGCCTTTTCTATTATAACTACTTTTATTACAACTACAATATTTTAATACTGTAAAATATAATTGCTTAATTTCAACATTACTTTGTAAAATAAGGTAAATAATTTGTTGTTTTAATTAAGTAATTTGTATGCAGAATAAGGCTTATAATTAGGATGAAAGAAGGCTACCCTAAAATGCTGACCTATCTAAAATACGCATCATATTTGGTACTCGACAATAGATGCTGTGTCAGTAGGAGTTTTCAAAACTCTGATTTGTTCTGTTCAACGAATGTAGCGTTCTCTTTCTTTGTTTGGCGCACGCTCATGATCACAGCTCAGTCGTAGGCCACAGATTCTGTACTGTCTCTCCGCTGTAACATCTCAGAACAGAAGGACAACCATACATTAGTTTTATTGAGGGCCAACGATCACCTATTACCCTAGCCTACCAAAATAAATTCTGAAACTGCAATAGACCACTCAACACTTATAGCTTGCCAGCACTTTAATAGAAAGCTAGCACCTGATTGTCCTAAATAAATAATATATGTTTTTCTTCATCATTTCCTTTGCTTAGAAATATATTATGCTTGCTGTTGCTTCTGTGTTCACCGTCTTTTCCAGTTGTACGCTTAGTTGTACAGTTTATTAGTGATTAGGAGCATACATTTATTTGGCAATATTAGCAATGTACCTTCAACTCTAGGCTTTTTGTTCGGAGGTTCCACATTATTCTGAGTCGCCGGTGCCTAAAATCGTAATAAATATTTGTAAATTTAAATAATAATACTAAACTATCATTGGTAAGAAATTTTATAATGCCTTAAATATTCAGGTATTTTTTTTATAATAAAAGGCAATTATAAAAGTATTAATAATATAAATTTTAAATATTTAAAAATAAACTTGTAAACTCAAGAGTTTTCATTCACTAAGTTTATGCTAGAAAAGTACATCATTAAATTGTATAAAAAAAAGTTGATAACTTTATTGATTGAATCAATGATTAATATTACATTGTATCTGTTCATTCTTATATCAGTAATATATAATAAATATCTTAGATAACATTTGTACATCATTGTGTTGTACATTTTATTAAATTTCTAAAGATTATTAAACGTGTAAGTACGTTAAAGCATTTTGCAACCGCCATCATGCTCCAAATCATTTGTTACTTCTACTGGTTCAATATTTTATGTAAAATTAATAAAAAAGTTAACTCACCATGGCCATCGCTCCGTTCATTATCTTCTGTAGTTTAATAAAATGAGATCAATTTCTTTCAAACGTATTCTATTGAACGAATCCTAACTAACTTGTACAAAGTAATTTACATCCAAAGCAATCCGAAGCTTGCCTTTTCGGAAGTATTATATGTACTCCGTAAGTCAATAATAACCCTTATATTAAAATATGCATTTATTAAACAAAAAGTAAATAAATGTATTACCTATTAATTCGAACAAAAGTATTTATTATTTTGTTACATATTTATTTCAAATATAATTAATACACTCATATATGAAATTCTTACACTGATCGTGATTTGATTATAGTAGTATTAATTATGACAACTATAGAATATGTATTTAAAGGTTAGAATATATTCTTAAAGTGATATCTTTGTTAAAGACTCAAATTACAATGAATTCCAATGATTTTCAAGTTAGATTAATTAACAATGAAAAGGTAAAATGTAACTGTATGATATATGATTATTTTATATTAATATAAATACTTTTTTACTCTATAATTACATTAATCAATCAGTACACATATAACTGTTTTTTATAACATTCTTCATTAAAAGTAAAATGTTTATACATTTATTATAGGGTAAGGGCCTTTTTGCCCTTCGCTCATTTAAAGATGGAGATACAATTTTGGAAGAAAAACCTATAGTCTGCTGTCAATTTTCATGGAATTTGGATTATAAATATTTAGCATGTGACCATTGTTTAAAACCTTTAGAAACTGCTCAAGAAAATGTACGTAGATTGACTGGGAATTCAACAATTATTTTACCTCATGCAGAGTGTTGTGAAACAAAGAAAGATTTAATCACAGAATGTCCTGAATGTGGCACAAAATATTGTAGTATTGAGTGTCAAAATGAAGCTTATGGAAGGTAATTTATTTTAAAGTTATTAACAAGATAATTGAAACTATGATTTTATATAGTATTAATGTTATAATTTTAGGTATCATCGTACATTGTGCTTACAATCAAGAGAAAAAGATGAATTTCATCCTCTTGTACAATTAAATGAAACATGGAAACAAATGCATTATCCACCTGAATCTGCAACAATAATGTTATTAGCTAGAATGGTAGCTCTTGTTAATCAAGCCAATAATAAAGAGGATATTCTTTCAATTTTCTCACAATTCTGTCATCGTACATTTAATGATACACACGAAATTGCACATAAATTGTTAGGGGAGAAATTTATTGGTCAAATTGATGTACTCAGACAGATGATGCAGAAAGCTTTAAACACAGAATTTACAGAGCATGTACGTGATATAAATTTAATTTTAAAAAGCGCAATGAAATAGATTATTTAAACTTCAATCAAACTTACAGTGGTTTACACCAGATGGCTTCAGAAGTCTATTAGCACTTGTAGGTACAAATGGTCAAGGAGTAGGAACTAGTTCATTTAGTCGTTGGGTTAAAAATGTATCTGCTTTAGAGTTGCCAACAGAAGACAGGATTTATGTTTATAAATTGATAGATCGAATTTATGATGACATGGAAGAAGGTAATGTAAATTATAACGATGTAAATTTTATTACATTATTACGATTACGTTAACGATTCATTTATCGTTTTCAGCGGTTGGTTCTTTTTTAAACAATGAAGGTTCTGGTCTGTATATACTTCAATCTGCAGTGAATCACAGTTGTGTACCAAATGCAATTGTAGAATTCCCTTATTCGAACAATGTACTAGTTTTAAAAGCAATACGTGATATTCATCCTGAAGAGGAAATATGTATAAGTTATCTTGATGAATGTGACTTAGAAAGAAGTAGACATTCTAGACAAAAAGCTTTAAGTTCTTTGTATTTATTTGTTTGTTGTTGCAGTAAGTGTTTATCACAAGCAAATGATTCGGATTTAACATCAGAAGATGAAATAGATGATGATATGTCCAGTTGAAGATATAAATTTTTATAATATTCGTAACTAGAAACGAATTTTATAACGTTCATACACATCCTAATACATTCATTGTTCGATCTATATATTTGATATATATAGTTATAATAATACTTACTAAGCATAGATATAAAATTTGTGATTTCATGTCTTTTACATAGCTCTACTTTTTTTTATGCTTCCTTAACATAGATAAGAAAATTTCTATACTGCAGTAATAAAACAAGGTCAAAGAAACTACCTAAGTTATGTAAAGTCAAACTCTTAAAAATACTATATATACATATATTGCTCATTGGTTTTGTAAATAAAATTATGTTATTTATAATGAAATATCAAATAAACCATATTGCTTCATTATTGTTTTAATATATATACAAATGTTTTAACCAGTATATTATTTTACACAATTTTTACATAAAATTCAATAAAATTTCTTGTATGTTGAATTATCAATGTTACATTAGTTTTTATTTTATGCATTATGAACTAGAATATCATGAATATTATTCAATTTTTAATTTAAAAAACATCAATTTCAATATGAAAAAATGTTATTTTGATTAAAAAATTTTTATTTAATATTGTTTCTAATTATTTCTAATTATAAAATTTAATAGTTAATTTTAAATTCAATTAATTTTATAGTTTAAAATATGAACTACACGTTCATTAATATAATGTACAAGATTTATATTTTATATAATATTGGAAATATGAATCATTTGAGTATCAAAATTGTCAGTTGGTTTTAAGTGTTATTTCATTCTTCCCTAACACCATAAGATTTGATATATAATAAGGTAAAGGTGTAACAAGTATACGTTGTTCTATCAATTTTCTTAAACACTTTACAATATTGTGACTACGAAATTCCCATCTGAAATATATAAAATTAAAATTCTTATCATATAGTACAGTATTAAAGTATATGATGATTTTATAAAAAATACTCACGTTGCACATATGCTTTCATTTGGTATCTCTTTTATTATATCTTTGTGCACCACAGGCATATTTGGTCCATTTAAAACAAGCAATTCTAAGGTAGGTGGATCATTACCAAAACATATTTCTGAGTATCTTTTCCGTTGGTGTTGTTGAGTGAAATCTATACCCGTTTTTCTAAAATATTATGTAAAATACATACTGTGATAAGAATTATCCTTTTCAGTAAAAATAATCGTTCTATTTTTTAAAGAAAATGCAAAAAACAAATATTACTTAATATTAGGAGCAGCATCTTTGTATACCGAAGTTTTATTAAGAGTATTACAATTTAAGGCTCCTTCCATTTTCTTCCAACATAATTTACTTAAAGATCTAAGATCTTTTCCCATTAATTTCAGTCTCTTGGAATCTTGATAACCCAAACAGTTTACTATTACATTTAAAATATTTGATGAAATATATCTTCTAGTAGAAAAAAAATATTTTTGACCCATAAATAAAGCAAGGTACATGGCGCTAACATATTTTTTTTTCTTTGATCTCCTTCCACTTTCAAATAAAGCCACATATGTAATACCATTATGTGTAATCACTTTTACAGTAATTTTTAAATTTACAGAATGAAAAGAATTTTGCATATTGTTTTGAATTTCTCTATTTATAAGATAATTTGTAGATTTATTAATATCTGTGAATGTGTAACCATACCATGTTATTCTCTTATTATGCCAGCTTATTTCTGTAACAGATAAATTTTAATCTCAACGTTTAAATAAGTGAAAACAAATATAAACTATATATTACCAAGTAATTTTAATGTTAGTAAACGGTCTGTCCAAACTTTTTCTGGTAAGTTTATTTCCTGTTAGAAGAATATAAAATGTAAAAATAGATGAAGGTTTAAATTACTGTGGTATATTTTTATGAGAAAACTTACCCTTATAGCTTTTTTAATAAGCTGTGCTACATTAACCGTTGTAAATGATTTATGATATTTGACCAATTGAGATTTTATGTTAGTCCATGATATTTCTATAAAAATTGGCATCACAGATGATTCCAATTCCTCAAATTTAAATCTTTTGATTATATTAATTATTTGTTGTTCCATATGTGTAGAAATTGCTAAAATATAAACATATCTTTAACACAATTTATATATACAAAATACTTCACTATAACCTCTTTAAAAGTAGAAATGATATTTAAAAATTTCAAATATCACATTAAAAAATACTAACCGATTGACATTATATAAAACAAACAAAATGAAACTAAAAGATAGAATAACTTTAAAGTAGCGCCAAAATTCTTAAAAGTTTCTCATGTACTTATTGAAGTTTGTATACATATACCTCTATACACATATTGCATATGCGAGTCTACCGATTCCCGCTCAAAAGAACGGTTTCTTTTAAATATTACTGTACCCACCAATGATGTGTCATAAACAATTATAAAATGATTTTATTAATTTCTTTTGGGTGCATTTTAAAAAAGAGAAAAATTGAATTACAGACATACAAATTACCGTTTTATAATGGTCATATCTTAATCACACATAAAAATAATATACTTTTATTTAGTATGTGGATAAAAAGCATTAAAATATATTATAGCAGGAATTAGTGTTTTCAATATGTAGATAAATGATAAAGTTAATGAATGATATACGGATGTTTATTTTAATTTGAATTATACGCTCATTGGAAGGAATGATAACATGTCACCTAAATGACGGAAAGGATGCAGTTTTCATCGAAATACGCAAGCGCAACCGAGAAAGGCGAGATTATAAAATGCAGCAGTGCTTCACCACTGTATGAAGTTGTCATAGTACATTTGTCCCATGATGGCGCAACATGTTATTCATTCAAGTGCACCGGCAGCTCTTTTGTTACTTGTTTTTACGATATTCAACTTAGTAAACGGTAATACATTTACAGAAGTGAAGGTACTTGATAATTTGAAAGTGAAATCAGTAATTGCTTTAATCACTAAACAAGCTCATGCACGAGAGAACCTGTCCGATGGTTCAAATTTCCTCGTAGAGGTTCTTGGCACCGGCCTCGAGAGTAACGTTTCGTTACGCTGGTCACCAACGTTAGATGATTGTGATTTAGAGAACAAATTGAATGCGATTTGGATTTCACAGAATGGCAATCGTGCGATATACAAGTTTATCAAAATTCCTAATTTTAAGGTTACCACAATCTATTTTTGTCTGAGATCCGTCAGCAGGTTCGGAGAAACATGGACCAATCTTGGAAGCAATTTAACTATTAAGCACCCAATTCGATCAGAGTAAGTTCAATACTCGATAATTTGCTTTCTCTCAAGTATCGTAAAAGAATAAAATTCTCTTTCTTTATGAATAAGAATTATTCGTCATATGGCATGGCACCATATTTTAAAAGGATGAAAGTACCGATATTATCGACGATGAGGAAGTTATTCTAAAATCTTGTAGTTACACGTGTTATGCATTCATAATTTCTTTGCTACAATCTAATGTTACAGAAACAATTTATTTATTTGATTCCCTTTATTATTGTATCTAAATATTGAAATACAGGTAATTTTAAGTAATTGAGATATATATATATATATACATATATATCTCAATTATATATACATATATATATATTACAATCACATTTAATATATTGATAGAAAAATAAAATTATGTATTATTGAATAAATGATATAAAAATATATTTACAGTACATAAAAATATAATTTTAATATTTAAAAAATTAAATATTAAGGAATGAAAAAAAATTAGTACAAGTTATAAATCTAAATGGATGAGTCATTTTTTTTTTTGTTCATTTTTCATTCAATCAAATGATTACAATGAAAATGTTATTACATATATTTTTAGAATGTGAAGTGTATTATACAAAAAACTCTTGGACATTGTTGTATCTTAAAAATATTAATTTTATTAATTAGTGAAAATAACTTTCCATTAAATGAAGGTTGAAATCATTTATATGATAATATAAATTTGTGATTTGTTCATTATTTCTATTGCCACCTTTATGCTAAATATCAAGTTAATCTTGTTTTTGTACCAATTATATTTTTAATTTGCAGAAAATATTTTCGTACGCGTCGTGCCAATTCATTAGGTGGTGTTGACGATGATTACAAGAATCTATCAATTGAGCCAATCCATACAGATGTGTTTGTCGAAGGACTAAGAATAGAAACATCAGACAAGGAACCTAGTTATAGAGAAGATGGTATTCCAGAGATATTAGCAGGCAGCAGGGCAGTTATACGATTGTTTGGTTTCGGTTTCACAGAAGATACTTTGGTCACTTTCACAGATATGCCTGCAAACAGGGGTGATATTTGTGATAAAATTAAAAGCAGTGAATTTCTAGTAAATACTACATTAGAATTTTTTGTTTATTTTAAAATTTGAAGGTAAGCCTCATATGTATGTTGTCCTAAATTTATGATTGTTATAGGTAAAAAATGTAAAAAATCATACAGCTACCATAGATGTTATATTACCACTTGGTTCACCATTTTATATGTGTGTTAAACAACCAATATATGGAAAGGAAGGTCCTAATCTTTTGCTTTTTAAACATCAAGGCACTGCTTCATGGAATACTGTAAGTTGATATCTGTTAGTTATAAAGAAAAGTAAAGTATTATCAAAAATTATTGTATGAATATTTGTTACTGATATTCATTTGCAGATATATACATATGAAAAATTCTTACCACTTTGGCTTAGTATTGTAATTATTCTCACATGTCTTAGCTTTTCTGCTTTATTTTCTGGTCTGAATTTGGGATTAATGGCAATGGATAGAACTGAGTTGAAAATACTTTGTAATACTGGAACAGAAAAGGTTTGTACTCAATAAGTTTAATTGTATTATTATCATTTAATGAGTAACAACTATTTAATTATTCATGTGTGTGACAGGAAAAACAATATGCAAGAACAATACAACCAGTTAGAAATCACGGGAATTACTTGTTATGTTCGATTTTGTTTTCAAATGTATTGGTGAATTCAATCTTTACCATTTTGCTAGATGATCTAACTTCCGGATTAGTTGCTGTTATTTGTTCTACTTTAGCTATTGTAATTTTTGGTGAAATTTCACCCCAGGTATGTACATTTATAAAACTACAATTTCATTTCTTAACAACAGAATTGAATATAAAATGTAAGAGAAATGAAATATAATGTATTACATTTTTTAGGCTATTTGTAGTAGACACGGGTTATGTATTGGAGCAAAAACTATTTATATTACAAAATTAACAATGATAATAACATTTCCATTGAGCTATCCTATTAGTAAGCTTCTAGATGTTCTTCTTGGCGAAGAAATTGGCAATGTATATAATCGTGAACGGTTGAAAGAACTTGTAAAGGTGAGAAAGAAAAATAGATATTATATTATTTCTACTATGTATATACATATACATATTTAATATAGTTTTCTTTAATTGTATAATTTAAAGTATACATTATCAAACTCTTTTTTAAACTTTTTAATGTTGTGGATCTTATCAGAATGAGCATGGATAGGGCAGATAATTATACTGACATCCAAATTCAATTATGTGTAGGTAAGATATAGATCTACTGACGTTTGCTTGAAGTTTTTACATTCTACAGAGTATATGTTAGATTACTTATCATTGTGAAACTTAAATAAGATAACTTTACATGCTTATATTGTGCTAATTTAAGCGGAACTTATCGTTAAAATGTATTAAGCCACACGTATATATAATGTGTGCGCGAGTGTTCGTGCGTGCGCGCGCGTCGAGTGTGTACGTATGAGTGTGTGCGTGTGTGCGTGCGTGCGTGCGTGCGTGCGTGCGTGCGTGCGTGCGTATACGAGTTAAGCAAAAAAAGAGTAACTTATGTAATTAATATTCAGATCCTTTTATTGCGTGTTCTACTCAATAACATTATTAAAGACTTGAGGTCAATATGCGTAAAATTATAATTATGCCAATGTTGTTACTTGTAGGTGACAACAGGATATAATGATTTAGAAAAGGATGAAGTGAATATTATTGCTGGAGCATTAGAATTGCGAAAAAAAACTGTTAAGGATGTAATGACAAAAATTGAAGATGTATACATGTTAAATTACGATGCTATTTTAGATTTTGAAACAGTGTCAGAAATCATGAAATCGGGTTGGTAAAATAATATTTTTTCAAGTTTCTTTTTCATTGAGCGACATTAGTACGGTTTGTAATACTTATTATCATTCGTTATTAGGTTTTTCACGTATACCAGTATACGAAGGTACACGGACGAACATAGTGACAATGCTTTATATTAAAGATCTTGCTTTCGTTGATCCAGATGATAATATGCCACTTAAAACATTGTGCCAATTTTATCAAAATCCGTGCAATTTTATTTTTGAGGATGTTACATTAGACATTATGTTCAAACAATTTAAAGAAGGTTAGTCTTTGGAAATAATGTTAATAATCAAATAATTTCATTTATGTGTTAAGAATTAACGTATAATAAAATTATGATTTTTTATTTATAGGTCATAAAGGTCACATGGCATTCGTGCAAAGAGTAAATAACGAGGGTGAAGGAGATCCATTTTATGAAGTAATAGGATTGGTCACATTAGAAGATGTTATAGAAGAATTGATTCAAGCCGAGATCATGGATGAAACTGACGTATTTAGTAAGATTCTTGTAACACATTAAACCATGTAGTATAGAATCTAAATTCATATGTATTTTGAACATATTTAAAAGCAATTAATTTAATGCTGTTACAGCGGACAATAAAACTAAACGTAGGAGACAAGATAAACATAAAATACAAGATTTTACTGTATTTGCGGAGAAGAAAGAAAATCAACATATTCATATATCGCCGCAGTTGACATTGGCCATGTTTCAATACTTATCTACAAGTAGGAAGAAGTGTTTTGATTTAAGAAAATATAAGATTTATATAAAAATCCTTTTAGTAACGCTCTTAAAATGTATCTGAGTGTAATGTATGATCCACAGCTGTAGACGCATTTAAACCCGATACAATATCAGAAACTATTTTACGCCGTTTACTTAAACAAGATATTATTTATCATATCAAAGTGAAGTCGCGTGAAAAGGCAAGAAACGATCCAACAGCGGTAATTTATCAACAAGGAAAAGCGGTTGACTACTTCGTGTTGATCTTAGAGGGCCGCGTTGAAGTTACGGTTGGCAAAGAAAATATGATGTTCGAAAGCGGACCATTTACCTACTTTGGTTCTCAAGCTCTAACCGTCAATGTTGGAATCGGTAAATAATGCATTTACATTTATCTATGCGTTCAGAATGTTTAGCAAAAATTCAGCACAGATTTATATGTTTAATTTCATTTTAGCTGAGTCTCCCACCAACGCAAATCCTCAAACAGTAGGCAGCATACAATCGATCAATTTGGATAGTATGTTGCGGTATACATTTGTTCCTGATTATACGGTACGGGCAGTAACCGAAGTGTTTTATGTTAAAATTAAAAGATCCTTGTATTTGGCTGCTAAACGAGCCACTCTTTTGGAACGGAGCCAAAAAGATGCTATACCCGGAAGTCAGGAACAATTTGACGACGAGATAGAAAAGGTTAATTTTGTAATCAATTGCTATTTGATTTCTTTAAAAACATTTTCTCATGTTTCTTATATTTTTTTAGTTACTACATTCTTTGGATGAGGATGATCGTAGTGTACCAGAATCTCCAATATTACCAATCGACAAAGAGAAGGAAAGTAAAAAAGAGAAAGAGAAAGATAGTGTGCAATCACCCATTCATAGTGCTACTGCTCCAACTTCTCCCGCTCCAGTTAGTGCTAGTCCAGTTACACATTCAAAGTTCATTTCATCGTACAGAGATCATAATGGCAGACTAAAATATTCGCCAATGAAGGTTACCTTTTTTTTCTTTTTTTTTTCTTTTTTTTTCCCTTTTTTTTCTGTTAACACCTCATCACTTTATTATAAATATAACAGGAAAATAATGATTTTCTAATTATGTTTTAGGCATCAGTCACGAGTTCGAATCACGAACAACCCAACTTAGATTTAAATTCCGAGATTCTTGCTTGTCAAGAAGCAAATAAAGTCATATCAGCAAAGAAGTTAATCGAAGAGGAAGAAAGAACGAATCTCCTGCTTCAGCAAGAAGAAGACTCTTAACGCTCGAAGATCGGTCGACGGCATTCAAACACGTCGACGTTGTTGACATTGCAGGTATTAAACAACGAAGAGCAGGAAAAACCTCTATGACATAGAATGCTATGATGGCATTAGGTACTTAACAAATTACTTAAATATTTGTAGCAAAACAAATTGATAACCGATGTTGAATATTTTAAGTTCTAAATGGTTGGCTCAAAGACTATTCACGATATCCTAGTTCTGTAAAATTAGTACGCTCAGGGAAGTTTGCCAAAATTTCAAGCGTTTATACGTATTCAATTCATACAGTCTACGTAAATAGTTCAATATGTAACTGAAGTTCAGACTTATTTTTAAGTAACAAATGTTTCGTTTCTTAAAAAAGCGGATCGCTTAACTGGAAAAAGAGTATATTCTCATCGTAATAGAAAAAATTCATCTTCTACCGTTTGTCACGAAATGCACACGTTCGCTTAATAGTTTCTCTTGAACATTTGTAAATATCATTTTACTGCATATTTTCATTTAGGACGGAACCTTTGTGATATGCATTTCATTTTTGACAGTGAAATACACATTTGCATGACATTTCTTGATGACCATGGATTAACATTTCTCATGTTATTATAATTACACGTTAAAGAACAAAGTAGTACATTCTGGAAAGATTTAAAGGGTTGAAGTATTGTCGCAGTTAAAATATTATATAGGAAACAAAAAAGTAACTCGTACCTTATTTAGATTTCGTACAATTTCTAAACTGTTATACTGACAAAATTCGTTTAATCATCTACTTGACCGTGAAAATATTAATATGTAATAGAAGAGAGTACAAATCGAGAAAAGCGTTTCTAAGAAAACGTTTGAGTACATTATTTAAAAATATTCTCATAATACAGAGGTCTTTAAAATAATTCTTTTTTATCAGTTATAGTCTATTCGTTGATCATACTTCCTAATTGTGAATAATGTAAATAGAAGTTAAAAATCGTTCACACATTTATAATGAATGATAACAACATTTTTCAGTATATAATCACAATAATTGCTTACGTTTTCATTCAGTGCCTTAAAAAAAAAAAAAAAAAAAAAAAAAAATATATATAGAGAGAGAGAGAGAGAGAGAGAGAGAAAAAGAAAATTATAAATCTCTGTTCAATCGTCTACGATAAAACGTATTTTAATACTACATGAAATTTATTGTTTTCATGTTAGATTCATTACATAAATTGTTGATTTCAATTCGTTTAGATTAGTATAATAACTTGCAACCGATTGATTAATTATTTTCAACCTAAAGTAAGAATTCTTCTTTCTCATGAATTTTCATAAGATGCATGATACTCATTACGTATGTAACATAAAAATAGTATTTTGAACGAGAATGTTAAATGGTACATGTACAATGGAACCATCATCCCTGTAAACATTGTAAAGAAATAGTGAATTTCAAGAAGTTCGATATTTTAATAAGAGCCTAATGCGTGCTTTTACATTTCTAATCGTTAGTATTATTTTGTTTATAACCATAGGAGATTATGAATTATCAATACAACCTGACGATCAATGCTGGTACATATCTTAAGTTCGAAATAGTTTTATCGATAATAAATCTTCCTGAATTTCTCAAAGTATCCTTAACAAAGAGGAGATAATAATTATATAATAAGCTGTTAAATCCGTAATGTAACGAGATAATACACAATCTATCATCAGATTCTTTTTATGAAAGAAACAATCGATTACTGTATTGAATAGAAAGAAAAACATAGAACAAGTTTATCGTATGGGATTTAGTGAAATCTGTAGTTCTTTTAAATCATCACGGCTTTTTCCGTTTGTTGCTCTTAAACCTTAATAGCTAAACTATTACTGCCATATTTTTTGTACTTGCTAAGTGTTGTTTCAATGCTTGTTTTAGTTGATTTCTTTGGGCGGAATAACGTTAAACATCGGATTTGTTACTTATTTGAAAATTTAACAAAAATAGAAATTTAACATTTTAAATTGTACGTTCACGTGATTGTTTTCTGCAAACAAATATCAGCTTTAGAGTAACGTACAGTGTTCAGAGTCATTCAAATTTTATTTTTTATATGAATATATACATATATATATTTATTGTTTAAACGATTTTATGTAAACGTACATGTTTGCGTGTTTCGGACAGTTTTTGTGAAGTGTTTTCGTAAATACAAAGTATATTAATATAGCTTTAAAAAATATATTATTCACATTAACATATTTTATGTTGCAGTTAATGTTACAATATTTAAATGACGTTTATCCTTAAAATGTAATTAAGTAGACACACATAATAGTGTACATCGTATATTTATAGCATTTATTTTATTACTCTTACATATCGTTTATTTTTTCTGTTGTTTATCTTTTTAACATCAATTTTTAACTAACGTTACACGTAATATTTTTACGCTTTACTTACTTACATTGTTCTAACAGCAGTGTAATATACTTGTTGCAACTTATTTATATTTATAGCATATCTTTTTTCTTTTGTTTTATAAACCATGGATATTATTATAGTCATATATTTACACTTGTAACGATTTTCTGTTATTCTTTACAATGAAGATTGTATCTTGTTACAAAATCTCTACAAAAAGAAACCCTATTTGTATTGCCATTATTGTCTTTTAGATGACTAAAGTCATGTAATAGCGTGCCTATAATTAAATAACGATAAGTGTATACTGCTTTATACATATATAAATATATACCAATACGTCATTTATGGTAAATCTGATCGAAATTGTGATTTAAAATCAAAGATTTTCTCGAATCAAGCGCAAAATAATAGAAAACTAGTACTTACTCTGTATCGGTGTATGGTGACGAAATTATTGCACATAACTTTAGTAACATTATACACATATATTAATTCTACATTGTACTTACTACCATAGGGTCGAGGTATGTTGGTGAAAGTGTATGTATATTCGTGAAAAAACAGAGCCAAATATTTATCAATATTATATTATTATATTCACAAAATAAAGATACAATTTTGTTTTCATTTATTTGCGTTTAAATTGAATCGGACTTAAATGTGTATAAAGTAGAAAAATCATCGTTATTGCTTATTCCCTTTAAACTTTTTCGCACGATCAAATTCATATTAAACGAGCTGCACCCCTCGTAACAAAAACTTACCCTCGACGCGTAGAACGAACCCTTTTTTACCGATAATACGTTACGACCATTCAAGTTTCCCCCTTGTATTCATATTCAAACGAGGGATGCACGAAGGAAATCAAATTTTAAAGAATGGAATGATATATGCCATAACGTTCATATGGTTCAATTAATTCGCGCTCATTGCGCAACTAATATAATTAAAAAATTCTTTGACGATCAATTCCGGTACAGTGCTCGTACAAAATTAACTCCTTTAACAATTATAACGTATATATATTGTAAAAGTTTGTAAAAACAAGTGGTTAATAACTGTTTGAACTACCTGCGCAGAACGATATGCGCAATGAATAAAACGGCACGCAACTCCCGATGGATGACGGTTATTCAGTACAGACAGTTAGCGGTAAGCATTTGCAGGCGTCACGCTTATTGTTTTCAAATTTATTGTAATACATTCCTCTAAATACGTATAAAAGAATATTTTTCTATTTTGATCTTGATTCTTGTTAACTTCTTTTACTTGGATAAAAAACTTTAAATACATTTAAAAGTTTACCGCTACTTATTAGTATCTTAGACTGGCAATTGTTTGAACATCTGAACGAAATAACCGAAACTAACCAATCACTTTAGAGGTAAGTGTACTCTATTACCGACAGTTTCAAATATTTTCAACCGTCATTCGATATTTCAAGGAAGATTATTTGTAAGTGAAATCGAAGTACAAACTACTCTAAAAAAGGTACGAAGAATATCCAATATACGGACAAATAAAGTTCAAGAAATAAGATGTACAACGAACTTATTACACATATTGCAAACACGAGAAATCATTAAAATTTGACTGTTTTCGATTGGAAGAAGGTGATTGAGATGAAGGTATGAATAACGTTAAACAAATCAGTAATTATAAAATCATTGATTAATCTAATAACCAGAATCAATTGATCTATTGATTTAAAAATCGACATTCGATTCGATACAATGGAAACAAACAGAATAATATTGTACGCTATATAATTAAATGTTAGTATTTATGATATTTATTGAAATGATTAAATGATAACTTTTACAAACATAGTTAATTTCTTTTTTAGATTCTGATAAAAGTTCTTGAAAAATAAGAGAAACGAGAATTTTCCTCGTTCAAAAGGTAAAAAGCCACTCCCTTTGGTCATTAAGTTCTTTCCTACTCCGTTTAGTAATATCTGAGTGCATACAGAAAACGTATCGATCTCTCGTCCTCTCTATCACATTATTCTTCACAATTTGCTCGATACGTTTAAATGATGTATTTGATTCTCTAATTTACGACAGAATCGTTCAATTTTTCAATGCTAGAAATTCATCGTTCCGTCGCTTTCCGAAACATTTAAGTAAGTAAAATTTTTCTTTTATTTTGCATAAAGGAGAAGAAGAAGAATCAGGCTTCGATGGCACGATAGTTACGTCAAGAAATCGACACCGGTTGCAACTTCGATCATGGTCAAATCTAATAGATCGCAACTTGTTTATTCTACAATTAAATTGCATCAAGTGATTCGCTCGTTACGGATCCGATAAGTCCTATCAATCGGATGGACATCGTACGGATGGCATCAATAAAATCCACTAAAAATTATGCAAAACATTAATCCGGGGGCATTGTTTGCAACTTCAAGATGACATTAAGATGTAGAGAAACGGGGCAATTCGTGGTAATAACAATGATTATAGACTAAATCCAGCTGTGAAGAAAGATAAAAAGAAATTTGGAATAGGATAAAAGAGTAATTAACCGGTTTGAAACATGAATCAAGTTTATCTTTTATGTAATTGATAATCAAGAGATTTACAAAATGAATTCATCGTATGTTTGGGGAGAGGATGAAGATTGGGGAGCGCGGTATTACTTCACTTACTATAGCCAATTTGAGAATTATAAAGGAGTTAGCACTGTCGAGGTAAGTTTCATTTGGAAGCTTTTAATTTACTATCACGATGATAACACCACGACAATTGCTAAACGTGCTAACTTGAGAGTAAAAAATCACGCGAGAGGAAAGTCAATTTCAGCGCAGTATGCACTTGCGAAAAATCTTCTAGGGGTTGGAATGGATTCTCCTCACGGGCGAGCTTTACTCTCTTGACATCGAAACTGTCGTCAGAAAAGATACTTATTTTAATTGTCGGAAGAAGTTACTTTCGATTAAAACGGAGGAGAAGAAAGGACAAATGGATTCATTGTGTTTATCCACAGGTGGTGGTATTGGCTGTTAGCTTCGTCCTAGCTGTTGGTGGCAATTTAGGAATGGCTGGATGTATACTGACCTACAAGGAATTGCAAACTCCCACGAACATGTGCCTGGTAAACTTAGCCGCCGCAGATCTTTTGTTCACTATCGGTATACCAGCGGTTGCATATACCAGGTTGACACAATCCTGGCGTCTTGGAGAAACGATTTGCAAATTATTACCTTATACCCAGGTAGAATTATTACCTTATCCCGGGTATAACGTTTCCTTCTTTCGAAAAAACAATTCGTAGTGTCAGCAACAGATTGTCTATTAGCTGTTGTTAACATCTTCTTAACTAAGAAAATAATATGTAACCCTTTCGTTACTAAGAGCAATTATAGTCGTAATGAAGGGGATAACAATGCTTTCGAATATATGAGCTCGAAACGTTATTAGTACACGCTATGGCAAGTTATTTCATTCGATAAACCTTGTCCCTTCACGGATCAGAGACGTGATCAGCGACAAAGGATTTTATAAATAAAACGTTCCTATCAATATGTTACTGATTCAATTCTTTACGACTATAAAACTAAAGCTCGCACGATAACGGATTCGAGTAATCAAATTATCATAATACACGTTCCCTCTTTTGAATGATATTATCTTTGTAATATGTATACTTATAGAAATCTATGCGCGATTTTTCCAACTTACACTTAACTCGTAGCTCTTTCATTTCTTATAGTTTGTCTGCGGTTTCGTGCTCCTATGGACATTGACATTCATCTCGATGGATAGGCATCGATGTCTGACGATAGTACCCTACAGAAGCACCTTAACGAAAGTCAAAGTACTAATAGCTAGTCTTATCACGTGGATTGTCGCGGCTCTCGCTTTCTTGCCGATCGCATTTTGGTTCAAGCAAAAGGTAGATGATTAACAATCGTACAACTACAATACTTTCTCTGTCCCATTCAGAAAACAATAATAACAACTGTGTTTGCCCAACCAAAGATATGTACATACGTCGCTGTTGCAATGACAACTAATCTTTCATGGTACAGGACCTGGCGAACGGTTCAACGATCTGCACCTTAATTTTCCCACACAGCGAAATCGTGAACGTTTCATTATGTTACACGGTACCGATCATCGTCTTGGCTTGTCTTCTGCCTATGGCTCTATTGGTTTATCATTACCAACGTATCTTTCAAAAAATCCTTGACACACGGAGCAGATGGGCAGTACCATGCGTTGCACAAGTAATACATTTCATAATAATCTTTATATTATTATTTCTCCACGTATTCTATGCAACAATTTAATCTCTCGATATCATGGACATATTTATTTTTAAACAAAAACGATAAATATATTCAGGGGCTGGAGGGTGACGCAACAGGTAGAAGGGACTCTGAGCTATCGGTGGTAGGAACCCTATTACCTTGGACAGGAAGAAAACAATCGTGTACATCGATAACGGGTCGAAAAGGGCGTGCTGGCAGCCTCTCTCAACACGAAGAAACACGATTGAACAAACACCTTCGAGTTGTGCGAATATTGCTGTTGAATGTGCTGGCCGTACTTGTCATGTGGCTTCCGATCATTATCGTAATGCTTTTAATTTACATAGACGGTAAAAGACCTAACGAAGATTCGAATTTCTTTTTGAGATCGCATCACTTCGTTTGGACCTTGACCGTCGCTCAATTGAATACCATAGTCAATCCCCTTCTTTATGGCGTATTCTCGGAAAACTTTCGAGTCTGTTTTGCTAAACTGTGGAAACGAGGAATCGATAGCAACTCTAAAAACGTGGAACAGCCAGTGTCCAAGAAGAGTTCAAAATCCTTGGAAGCCTTTCAGACTCGATTAGGTGGACTTAGATCTCCTAATAAACTGAAGAACTCGAATAAACGTTCACAAAAGAATTCCAGTTGTAGTATAGGTAGCATCGTTGAAGTACCTAACTCGGAAAGAGTATAACATATAAATTAACAAAACGTACATACAGGGTGTCCCAGAACTCCTGTAGGAGCCGGAAATGGGGGGTAGCTGAGACTATTCTGAACAACAATTTCCTTTGCAAAAAGGAATGGGATGGGGCTTCGTTTTTGAATTATTTACCAAAAACACTGACAAATCAGAGCGCGTCTCGGGCGCGCGCTCAGTACCGTCAGTGTAGCGTCGAGCCTAGTCGCCCCGGGACAAGCGCCTCGGTAGAACAGGAAGCGTTAAACACAAGTAATATTGGACATAAAAGTAAAAAACAAATGGTAAAATGTTATGAGAGTAATCGTACCTTAGAATAAAGGGAATGACTGAATGGCTGGATATCCCAACAGAAGGAATAAGTAAAAGTCCCACTCCCGCCACAGCAATCTCGCAAAATTACAATTGTAAACGTTAGTTATAAATAATACAATAACTATTGTAAAGCTGAATGTATGAATCGTGTAGTTTATTGAATAAATGCAGCTTTTTAGTACCATGAACGTTTCTAATTAGTTAACAATCGCGATAAAGCAAGAAAATAATAAATAAAGGCTCTGAAATGTAGTCTTCGAGTCACGTAATCAAGCGCAGGTTTATATCGATTTATATACTTAAATGATGTTCCAGGATCACCAAATTTGAACTAAAGGAAGGGGAAACTTTATATTATCATAAAAGTATCAATTTGTCACCGTACAAGCTCTATTTTTTATTATTTTTACAATTATTTAAATAATTATATTTTTTTTTTTACCCCTGGCGCCATCTCCGAACAAAGTGCTGAAACTGATCAACAATTACCGACTGAGAATTCCGAAACATCGTTAAAAATGGCGGGCTTTTTAAACGAGAAATGTGTCATTTTGAAATTTTCTTAATTAAATTCCTTAAAAAGGTTTATTTATTCAATTCCTACTTGATTATGAGACTGGGAGAACTCGTGTATAATTTCTGATAGTTTAGATAAACGAAAAACCTTCATTTAAGAACTACAGAAGTGATTTTCGAGCACTTATAATAGTAGCAGAGTATTCCCCAAAGTTATTAATTTTTTACAGCTTAAAAAACATCTTAAATTAATAAAATGCTGTACACAATCGTACTGAAAGCATTGAAAATGATAAAATTAGAACGACATCCATGTTAATAGCTTTGAATCGTTTATTATACAACTTTAAAAGTGATATTAATGAAAAAAAGACATAAATGTAGGTTTTTCTCTTATTGAAACAATCAGAAATTATACACCAGTACTTCTAGTTTAATAATTAAAGCAGAAGTTTAATTAATAAACCTTTATAAGGAATTTAATTAAGAAATATCAAAATAGTACATAACTCATTTTGAAAAGCCCGCCATTTTTAACGATGTTTCGGAATTCTCAGTCGGTAATTATTGAGTAGTTTCAGCACTTTGTTCGCAGGTGGCGCCAGGGGTAAAAATAAAAAGTCGGTAAAAATTATTTTATTAAAAATCGGCTTTTTAACACCGTTACATAAAATATTTTGTTGTTACAAATGTCTCTATAACTTTAGTTTATCCGAAAAGTGGCCTGGTTTTTGAAAAAACATAATTTTCTGTTTCGCTAATTTCGTCGGTAACACCCCATGTACCGTCCTCAGTTGCTCTTTAAAAAAATTGAAAAATAAAGCTTGAACGATATTAAATTCATTATTTTATAATAATACATAATGTTTCATCTTTCTACTATTCAAATTAGATGACCCCAGGACTGTATTTAATTATACAAATTGCCTTATCTCTTCATGCCGCTCATTTACCTTCGCTACAAACTCTAACAACATAATATGTATTATAATTATGTAATTATATTAAAATATTATAATTATTATAATTATGCAAATTTTGTTACAATTATTATAATTTTATGGTTTTACAATGAATAATTGTTATGCCTACAAACTTTTATTTTATTTTAGTTCATTTTAATGTATTTTATAATTATTAATTCTTTAATTATTTATTGATTAAATTGTTCTCATTTCTTATACATTTCTTTATTAACTTATTGTACAATATTTCTATTACTGTTTTCAATGTTACTCTTATTTATTAACTATTTATTAACTATATTATTGTTAAATTCATTAAGGTTGACTATTTTTATCAACTTTACTAAAACATACGTTGCACATGCCCTTCTTAACGTATTATAAAATATTTGTATTATTATTTTCAATTTTGCAATTATATCTTATATACGTTATTGTTATATCCATCAGAATTCATTATTTTTATAACTTTACGTACAGATATGTTACAATTTTTTATATAATTCATTGTGCAATGGTTTCATACTGTAATGTAATGTTTTTATTATAATTTTAAACTTTTACGGAATACGTTTCCGCTTGTATCGTTTCCGCTTTTTCCAAGCGTTCGAGTTTTTGCTTAATGCTTCCGTGGACACGAGGAACGACAAATTAAGGAGGCGCAACGCCATTCGGGATATTCAATGTACGTACATACATTAATCGGTATCGTCGAAACTCGAATGAAAAAACAAAAGCTGTTCGATACGATACCAGTTTACAAAGGAAAAGAGGCATTCGTTTCGCCTTCAGGGTATGCCTTTCATTGTCAGAGAAATCTTCGAGTTGCTCGTACTGTTACACTTTGCCAATGTCAATTGCGTAACCGTTGCGTCCAACGATAGTCCGATTACATTCCCGTTCTCTTTGGATTAACGCTATGTTTTTTTTCTTTTTTTCGATTTTTTCTCTTTCGATCTTGATCTTGAACGGTTTGTATCCTCGATTATCAGATCTTCTTTCTCGAAGCAACAGCTCGAAAAATCTTCATTCGATGTAACTTTGAAAAGCAAAATAGCGCAAAAATTGTACAACTTGCTCCGCTTTTTGAAATTGTCGTTTACCCGAAAAACGAAAAATTCAATCTGCATTTATAACGTAGCTATTCATGGCGCGATTCTTTGCGATGCTTACTCGTAACTTTATACGCACCGTATTGTATAAGATGGCTTGATAACGAGACGTATCGGTTGCGATCCGAGATACGTTTGCGTTGGCCAATCGTACACAAATATCTAGCTGAGCCCCGTGCCCTCGAGCTATCACGTCGAAATCAAAATCGAAATCAAAGTCGAAGTCGAACCATTCTTCAATGCGTTTCTTACTTTACTTCCGTTTCGCATCCCGACGTTCTGATAATGCACCACTTCTGATCCGCACTTGGACGTAGTTCGAATTCGTTCATCTATTTGTTTCCGTTTCGCACCTCGACACATTGTTTTATTCGAATTATCGAAATATCCTTTTAGTATTTATTATGGAAAAAACACTAAAATGCAGAGAATTTTGGTGCCAATGGGTTTGCAACGATATCAAATGTGCTGCAACTCCGTACAGACATCGAATACGAGGCTGCAGTTTCACGTACCCACGTAGCCACGTACACGCGTACGCGTGGTTGCGCGTATGCAGGTGCAGTTGCGTGTTGCAACATTGGCTGGTTGTAAACCATCTACTACAAACTATAGCGTATACAATACTACTTCTTTACTGGCTTCGGTCAGTCAGACACTCGATATCAAGTTTTCGGGGAAAAAATGTTTCGAGCCGTGTATTCGCCGAGGGTAGGTTTACCAGATCTTACATATAAATAGGCTGGCAGATTAATCAAATGCATTCAATTCGTTAGTTGCTTTCGAACAGCAAAGAAAGGAGCTCCACACTCTACCTGCATCATCATGTTTAGGGTGAGTAAAATGTATTACGAATGTTTCGTTTGGTCGGTGTTTATCGTAAACTTGTCAACTTGAGAAAAGCATCCTAACATTGAAGATAAAAGATAGAAGGGAGACGGGGGGTTGAGTTAGATAATTGGAAAGGAATCGAGAGAGAGAGAGAGAGAGAGGGTGTAAACGGGAAAAGGGAAAAGGGAAAAGGGAAAAGCAGATTAGGAATAATCTGTTGTTGCGGTCTATTCTGTTACAGTTCTTGGTAATCTGTGGTTGCTTGCTGGCAGTCAGCCAGGCTGGAGTAATCGGTGGTGGTTTGCTGGCAACCGCGCCCGCAGCGCTTGCCGTGCAGCCAGCAGCGGCAGCCCTTCCTTTGCCTGCAGCCGCCGCGCTCGCGGTGCCAACCATTACGGCATCCAGCTCTAACGTGATACGGGGTATCGGTAACTTAGGTGCCATATCGGCCTACTCGAAGAGCGTAGATACGCCGTTCAGTAGCGTCAGGAAAGCGGACGTGCGCGTTAACAATCCTGGAATCGTGACGGCGACCGCTGTGCCCGCCCCAGTACTCGCGGTCGCTAATAACGCTGTTGCAGGTACCTGATTGCTGGGTGCCAATTAACAATTTCTAATATCCCCACGTACTTTACTCTCTATTTTACCGCTAGGTGTACTTTTATTTCTTACTTTTTCTACTTACGACGTCGAAAAACATAATATACATACATAATAATACGTGTTTACACGATAATATATGTGGAAGATCGGGCGCTTGGCAATCGCTTGCCGACACGCTTCCTATCTACGCATTAGAACCGATGTTATATTAGTCCGCTTTTCTCATATTTCTTCTTCTTCTTCATCATCTTCTTCTTCTTCTTCTTCTTCTTCTTCTTCTTCTTCTTCTTCTTCTACTTTCTCTGTTTCTTTCTCTGTTTCTTTCTCTTTCGATCATTTTTGGTTTTTTTTCTTCGTTTTTTCTCTCTGTCATTTTAATCTCGTCACTTTTCCTCCGTTTCTCACACTCGTTTATTTTTTCGTCTTTTACGTGACTCGGTTCTGTTCTCGATCGAATAGCATGCTAGTCGATAGATAATTCATCCTAGTATACCGATGAAACGTTTTCAGCTCCGGTGACCACGGCTGCCCTCGCCGCGCCTGCAACTCTCCTCGCCCCCGGACTGACTACCGCGATCGCAGCAACACCGACCATCGCCACCGGGTTGGCGGGCACTCCCTTGGGACTCAATGGATTGGCTTTGAACGGTTTGGGGGCCGTCAAGGTCCTCTAAGCTCCGTACGCGAACACGATCGCGTGATTCGTCGTACAAGATTCGACCGATACTCGATTCTTCGCCGATGTCGACTGCACCTTCTCAACGTTCGTACCCCCGATAAATTTGCACCGTTACGGCGCAAACGATCTTCATGTCACAGAATGTAATAACGGAGCATCGAATAAACATAAAATCGTTACGATAAATCCTTATTGTACCGCTCGTGTTCTTTCCCCCTTCTCCTCTCCTCCTTTTCTTGCTTCCCTTACTTTCCTTAGTTAGTGCGGTTAAAAGGTGAAAAGAAATTAAAACACACTTTTGTTTATGATTCGATTACGTGTCTGTTGTATTTAATAAATAAAAATAGATAATCCAAGATAGACAGAATACATTGGCAAAGCGTTGTCGTAAGAGGAATACACATGAGCATTACCAAGAGTAGGAGACACCGATGGGGCTGCTGTAAGCCATATGAGAAACAGCGACCGCCGGAGAATAGGCGACGCCGAGCAGGGGGCTGGAATGAGCGGCAACCGGTGTCAAGGGTGCTGCGTGCGCTGTCGCTGCATACGCGAGCGGAGCAGCGTGCGCGTAAATCGCCGGATTTGTTACGCGAATGTCCGATTTGCTAGAACTGGAGAACGGCGTGGAGATTGTTTTCGATTGGGTTGCGATCTGCGCCAAATTTCCCGTGCTACGAAGAATATTGTCCGACGTAGATGTCAAAGCCGCGGTGGTTAACGTGTATTGTCCAGCGGCGGGCAGTGGTGTCAAGAGGCCGGCATTGCTCGCTGCCAGAGCGCAAGCTAGTATCACTATCTGCACAACGGAAACAATAGGAATTAAACCTCGATTAAACCTCTAGCGACATTCTCCTCGGCGAATCGTATCGTGTCGTATCGACGAAAATCTTACTTACCTTCGAGAACATCGTGAAACTTGAAGAGAAACAGCTGTTTCTTTCGGTTTACTCGGCTTCCTTGCTCGATTACTCGTCGAAAGCAAATGCGTGCCGATCGTTTCGTAGCCGAAATCTTATATAGGCCGAACCACTGAGCGAGCGAGCGAGCGAGCGAGCGAACCAGATGGACATTTCGGCAAATCAGGTGGGGTACAAGGGCGTGTTTCGACCGCCGACCGAAAAACTTTCGCCACAACAACACACCAGCAATCGTTTGTCCGCTTTTTCCGCCACGCCCGATCCCCTTTTCTTTCATCTTTCTTTATCTCTTTCTCACCCAACTAAATTCTCTGCTTATTTCTTCCGACCTTGGACTAAAAATCCAAAATCGTCGCAACACCGTCATCTGGTTTAATCAAGGAAAAAATAAAAGGCATTTCTCTCCTCTCCTCTCCTCTCCTCTCCTCTTCGCTACCTGTAACCCTGTCTTAACTGATTTCTTCGTTTAACGATAGGCATACCGAAGCTGAAATGATAATCGTACCGTTTAAACAATTGTTGCTCTCGCTTCTGAAACTAACCAATTAATAAACCTTTCGTCTATAATGCAATGAAAGTAATGAAAATTGTTTGTACTATAATTACGAAGAAATTGAAGCTAACGGTTAAATCCTTTAATCTTTCACTGCCATTAAGTTTCAAAGTAATTTTCAGCCGCTAAATAAACCGTTAATAACCAGAATAATTTTTATTTAATTAAACATAATACCAAATATAGTTAATTATAATTGAAGATATTAAAAGTCACTTAAACATTATGTTACGATAATAATATTACTTACAAACGTTCAGAGCTGGATTATGGATTAAGGGGTAGGGCATATGTGGTAGTAAGGAGCAGAACCTTATCTTTTTTATTGTTAGTTGTGATATTTCTAACATATATTTTATATATTGTTTATATATTACCTAGCGAAACGATATTTAATGAAAGAAACATGTTGTATAATTTAATTTTAATACAACGCAAACTTTATTTTTCGTTTTTTTTCTCTCTTCATATCATACCAACCGCGCCCTTGAAATCTATACAGGTGGTACCATCTAGTGGCGTCCAGTGAAACCAACGAAACAGAAAATTGCGTTTTTTCGAAAAATAAACCACTTTTCAGCTTTTCTGCCACGTATATCGCATTCTAGGCTCAGAATTCTATAAAAGTAATGCAATCAGCCGTCACAGAAGACATTCATTTCTAAAATTGAAAAAACGTACTCTGCACGGCCACCGAAACACTATAACCATCTAGCGGCAGCATCCTCGAACTAATGAAACTAAATTTCATATATCATTGCCTTAATAATTGCATTTTTCTGTATACCTTGATTCGTTAAACCTATTATATCAATAGTATGCTATAAATAAAGCTACTAGAAATGCATTCAGTCGACTAAAAATTTAAAAAATAGACAAGAATAAGTACGAGTGGTATAAAAAACACTCGTTTTACAAGTGCACTCGTAGCGCAAATGATACTATGATAGATTCAGATTTGGATTATAACACCGCTAGAGTGTGCTCGTTTCACAAAAACAATTTCAAACTTTTCATCCTTTCAATTAATGAGCCAAAAAGCAATACAAGTTGTTATACATCATCCTTATAGAATAATACTTATCGTGATAATCTGATTCAATCGATCGAAATATGTATCAGCATTTTCAAAATTTCAAGGATCGTGAGAATCGTGAGGATCGTGAGAAATTGCGCGCATTTATTCAACGATCGAACGTGGAAGAGGTAATCAAACAATTTTTGTTTTGATGACAATTTTTAACGTTAAACTAGGAACAAACTAAAACTAAAACAACGTTCCAACAGCTGGTGAAAGTGGTACACAACAGCATTTGTAAATTGGATGCTCCAAAAATATTGGACGATATTTTGCAAGAGTTTTCCGACTCGGATACTTGCCAGTTAAAACGACGTGCCTTGGTCGAAGCTGTTTTGACGGATTTAGGAAAAGTTCAAATATCAGTCGGACAAGTGGATGCGATAGTCAATCGTATAATTGTTGATTTTCCAAAATATTCGAAGCAACATCTTGTTAAACTTGTTGATTTTTGCCTTAATAGTATACGGAATAACGATGATGAGTTACATAGGTAAAACAGCTTCTTTTTCCTTGTCATTCTCTCTGCTAATAATAATTTTTACACTACACGATAGCATTTTTCTTCTTTTTCTTGTTTAATCGTACTTTCATTTTCATTTTTATTTTCATTTTCATTTTCATTTTCATTTTCATTTTCATTTTCAGCTGGAAAGATTTGTTGCCAGTCTTGTTGGAAATACTTGAAAGCGAAAAATATATTGTCCATATGGATGCTGAGGTTTCTGGAGACGAATATAAATCATTAATTATTCAGACGATATGTAATTATCGGTGGAATGTTAATCTTCTACCATCTTTAGCAAAGATGTTTGGGTAAATGATTTTCTGTGTAATAAATAATTCAGATTATAAGCGTCGTTAGAGATTATAAGATTTTTTAAACGTTTCAACATAGAGAGATTGCTTTGGACAAGACTTGTCGTAATCAAGTTCTAAGAGCATTATGTTCCGCTTTGGCTGATCTTACGTTGGATCAGCTACCTCCTTTTGTCTATCAAATATTAAAGTTGTGTAAAGATCGTGACTGCTTATACCTCTTGGATGCTTTGAATAAATATTTCCAATCTTATTACGCGAAAGCACTTTCAAACGACCGCGAGGATAGTCTCGAAGATATTGGTATGTAAAAATGTAAACAAGCAATGTTTCTTGCTATTATAATTACTACATTGTTTGAATCTATGTTTGTATAGGTACAATCGGTATGAAAGAAGTACAGGATACAGAAAGCACCGTGTTGTATTATATATATCAAGCGGCTCAACTAAATCATGAAAGCATGAAAGATTTTGTTCGTTATCTGAAGAATGTGTCTTCAGCTCCTGAATATATTTTACAACCGTTTATGCTTGCAGTATTAATGTCAGTTTCCAGCATCTATGAAGAGCAGGTAATAAAACGTTTGGTAATTAAGGAATCTCTTTGTTTCGGTTAAATTTATCATGTTACCCTGATGAAAAATTTATTCGATAGATCTTTGAAATAATGAGATCAACCATTGTTAACGATAGCTTAGAGAAAGGAAAACGGGAGGTTAGTGCATGGTCGAGGCAATTAATACCTTTTCCTTGCAACATTGTTGGCGTTATACGGCAAGTCATAGACTGCAGGTAACACGGTGGTTCCGTTTTATTTTTTCCCTCCGCTTTTTACATTATACTTGAGTAGAACTGTTTATTTCATTTGCAGCAACAAAGACCGCCACTTATTATTAAAAGGATTTATGAATTTAGCTTTCGCGTTATTGAGCTCGGACCAAAAATTCAAGAATAACGCAACGGTGTTGTGGAGTACGGGAGCAGAAATAATTCGAGAAATAATTAAAAAACGCCACGAAACGGTTGCTACTGTTATGCAAGAGTTGGTAAATAAAATAGTGGCAGGTGGTACATCGACGGTACATTATATAGGTAATTAAGAGAAAATTATATTGCGGCAATAACACCGCGGCATCTAATACTCTACTGATTTATCGTTATTTTCACAAATATTTTTCTAATCTCAGATTGTTTAAATTATGCTTGTCGTGAATTATCAATGATGGTTTTGGATCATCAAATTTGGATAATGATTCTTATAGAACGGTTGATATTTTTACCGACTATAGTTGCCAATCAAGTATTACACGCGATTTTTCCGCTGATGCGCGTTTCACCTAATATACGAGAGAACCTTGTTTTAACTTTGAGAAAAGCCCTTTACAGGAAGGGTGTGTCGAAACGTCAAATGGCAGTTACAGGCTTTCTCGAAATGTTAAAATACTCGAAAATCCACTCATTGGACAATTTCAGACTCAGCCAACGTCATCATCATTCTTCTCAGTATTTTGCTAGTTCCAATTCTAGTTCCGGTTCTACTTCTAGATCTAGATCAACGTTAACTCAAGTATGTATCGTTCAAAATTGACTAATTTACAAGATACATATGTGTATCTGTGTAATACGTATATCACCTATACCGATACCGATACGATTACGATCAAAACACAACTGAAATCTTGATCACATAATTTAGGCAACCCTGGAGTTGCATACTTCGCAACGAGAAAAGTCAGATTACGAGAAAACCTTGTGTTACGAAATATTGGACATATTAAAGAAGAGTTTTACATACGAATTCGAGATCAGATTGCACTTATACGAAGGTAAAGAAGATCAAACTTTCTCGAAACCACCTTGTTTCATCAGCGAACTATTTCATAATAGGTCGCTGAACGCGGAATATTTGGGTGAAAAAAAAAAAAAAAAAAGACAAAAAAATTGAACTTTTAGGATTGTACGATACCGTGATAAAAAATTCTGAAATAACGGAAATTGTGTTAGACATGCTTCTTTCGCATTTAAGTCTCTACCTGGACACGGTCGATGATGTTTTGCCAGCCGTGAAATTCGACTTATGTACAAATGTAATCGGGACTGAGGTAGTTTTACAAGAACCTATCGCAGAATTAATATTTGCATTACAAAAGATATATGTTAGTAGCGTGCCAAGAAAATCGAGTACCTTTGATAAAGTACGCGATGCTTTGGAAACATTGTGCGAAAAGATGCTAGCTATGGAATTGAAACACTTGAATCTGGTAATGAAAGATTTAAACATAGTTTTAATATAGAAATGAAATATACGAACATTGTTTATCCATCAGTCATTTTAGGAACACGAAACAGATCTGTTTGGAGACATATCAAAATCACAGATCAAACTAAAAAATCTTGCCATGACTATTACGATATACGAGGCTTTGATGGCATTTCGAATAGGAGAATGTTCGAAAGGTAATCTACAGAGTTTCCGCAAGATCGACGATTTGTTTAAAGGATACACGCGATCGGTAGACTTTATTCAAACGGTAAAGCATTCAATCTGATTCTTATTTCTCTTATTTTCTTTCTTGAATGCTGCCCATTTCAAATTCGAGTCTTAATTGTCAAATCGTCGGTAGCAATCCAAAAGAATGAAAAAACTCGATAACAGCAAGGCTAAAAAGGAGAAGCTGGATGTAAATAATACAATAAGAAAGTTTGCAAAATCAAATAATATTAAGATACCGAATACTATTACGGATTTCGATGTGATTTCTCAAAGTTTATCACTTTTATACTCGTAAGTATTCGTACGTATTCATGTAATGTTAACGGTTAAACGAATGCAATCATTGGATCTTAGTTAATTGAATTTTTTCATTTTCCTCAACTATAGACAATGTTTCCCGACTGCCGAAGAGACAGCGTTTCAAGAGAATCCAAAGTTTCGTCGTTATATATTTCAAACGTGCGAACAACTCTTACAACGTTCAAAATCAATCATGGATTCTCCTCGAATGCGAAACAGTCGATACACGAACCTGTACATTGAGATCGGTGGGTGAGTATAGAGAAAATACTAAGAAGAAATAAATTTTCTTAGTAGAGAAAATGAAAAAATTGATTCTTACGCGTCTTCTTTTAACTGGTGCGTTTATACATTTGATACTGACAAGCTTTTCCTTGTTTCATCAGGTTGTTTTATAAACGTTTGATATTAAATTTAAACGACGTATTAGAAGATGACGAACAAACAGCTGTATTAGCCTTGCAATGTTTTAAAGAAATTTCTTGCTGTATATGTACATCATGTTCATCCGAATTGCCACGGTTTCTCAACTCAGTTTGTATGTGTTTTGATCAAGAGTATTTTTGTATTACGAAAAAACATACCAAGCCATTCATTTCTTTTCATATACAATTTACCTTTTTTCACGTTGCAAATAGTATCGAAGAAGGGTAATACAACATCCGAGGATATAAATTCGAAATTAGAAGAAATTATTTTCTCGCTAAAATCCTACTTGGAAGCTTCGTTGGTCGAAGAAACAAATAACGACGAGAGGAAGAAAATACCGTTTTTGTTGTTGGAAATAATCGAACAATTTACATATAAAATTAACTTTGAAAAATATCATTCTAAAAAGGTTAGTATACATATACGATTCTCTTCTAAAATGGACAGAAGAAAGAAGAAAGACAGAAAGAAAAGTCACTTTTTCATTTGTATATAATTCATTTCTCGTTTGCTACAAAGATATTCGACTGGTTCAGAAAAATGGCAGAATTGGAGAATGTTGAAAATTCGACCGTTTCTACGATCATGCAATCTTTGTTACGTTTAGAAGAACATACCGAAGAATACGGAGAGACGTTGCTGGATATTTGTATGGAAATATGTGAGAAAGTTGGAAGTATCGATGAAGTAAGCAATAATTTCTCTATACGTGTATCTTTGCTACCTCTACCTCTGCCTCTAATTAAAATTAGTTTTTTCTTTTCATTCTGCATCCAAACGTAGTCTGAATCAATTGTAAGCGAGAAATATAAAATTATACGGGAAGATACCGCTTTACAAATTTATAACGTATTGAACGGTTGTATAAAAGAAAAACTGAATAATGCTTCGTGGTTGTTGATACGATTAAAAGCGGAAGACACGATAGCTCGAGCACCAGGAATAATAAACGAAACTTGTAAGTACGAATTCGACGATTTCATAATCGCAAGAATCTCGTGACAGAGGTGAAAACATTGGTATAAATCAGTGAGTGTATTTTCATTCGAGACAGGGAACAACAGATTACGAGAGAAAGAACGAAATCTATGTAAGCAATTGTCTCGACTCGCTCAGATACTTTGTACGTTAGCTAACACATCGATCGATCCAGGTCCATGTACCGATGTTACCTTCAAGAATTTACAATACCTATACCATTTGCTTGGAAATCTTACGAAATATTTTTATATAAAATCAGACAGTCAGAATGCTGCATTTCAGGCGGTCAGGTACGAACGACCTTTGTTCTTTCAAACGATGTATCACTTTTTGTATAATTATTCATTTCTTTGATGTAAAGCGACAGGTTTCTTACAAAGTATTTATACATATACATATGTATATTACAGATTCATTCAAGTGATTCAATTAGCTGGCAAACCATTAAAGTCTGTTTTTTATAATTTGGTAACGTACGTGGAGGTATGCCAAACTTGAAATTATTATTCTTTTTTGTTTGTTTTTTCTTTTTTTTTCTTTTTTTTTTTTTTTTTCTTTCTTTTCGTTAAACGCACACATCGTCAACAACGATTCATTTATTCTTGTATTGTAAATATGTTTTCCGAAGGAAAATCAAAACAAATCGCGTTCGAAATCTGATTCGCACGCGCAAAGGAATAAGATTTTAAAAGAAACTAAAGTAATACCGCGTGTGGTTTACGAAATCGAGCAATTTAATAAAGAAATTTTATTACTTGGCAAAAAAACGAGCGTAAGTAGCAAATGTTAAAGTAATCGTTTCTTCAGTTTGTTTGATTTTTTCGAATGATCACTATGTTACTTTTAATCGGACAGATACCATTGGAAAACTATATGAAGCATAGCGTAACGAGAGATTTTAGAATAAAAAATCCACAACTAGTCGAAGATCTTGAGAAAATGGATGTGAGCCTGGTAATACAAAATGTTGCATTTAATCTTGTTTTTTATAGTTCTGTTTTGATTGCTTTTGATTGGCATAATATACATTTGTGTACTGTGAAATTTGTATTCTATCTTCGATAGCTTACTTCTTTAAACTTGGAAAATTCGGAAAATATGGAAAATATGGAAAACACGGAAAACACGGAAAATACGAAGAATAGGGATGATACACACAGCTCGAGTGCGGATGATTACGATAACGGTTCCAACGATACGGCACCTTCATCGAAACGACTCAGAATGGAAGATGAAAACGTTCTGAATTAAAGTTACGTTCTATCATTAAAATCTTTTACCTTTGGAAAAAAGTTCGTTTACATGAAAGTTGCATATAAACGCATTATATCGCCTCATGTTATTCAAAAACAGTTCATGTTTATCGTCAAGTTTTATATAGTATATTATTTACCTGAATGTTTCTTTGTATAATAAAAGAATAAGTAATTTTTTATATCTTTGATGCGTGTCATACTACCCTCGTTGTACTAATAGAAAAGATGGAATTTGTATACAATTGGAAAGTTGTGACGTGAATGGTAAGAAAATTGGTGGAAAAGTATCGGTTGTGATTTTATGCGACAAAATCCAGTGGTCTGTTGAATCCTCCTTTTCTATTCATATACTGTCTGTACTTTCTTTTTAAGATAACGTGAACTGCTCCCACGTCATTTCCTTCAACCTTTCTGCCTTTGGTAGTATCAAAACCACAAAAGCCCATTATTCGCATCATTTCTTGTTCCTCTGGTGTTTTTCCTTGAAGGTCAGCCTCTGTAATAATAATAGTTCATTTAAAATATTTACCGATTACATTGGAATTTATGGTATTTATTCACATTGTTTGTCCATTATTTATTTTACCAGTAATCACAGGACGTTCTGCAGTGGTTTGCTTCAATTTAGGTTTAGGTCTGTCCCTGTCTCTCGATCTCGATTTACTGTACGAACGTCTATGCCTTTCTCGTTCACGATCACGATCCCTCTCCCTGTCTCTCGACTTTACACGATCTCGTTCGACAGACCTGTAATATTATTTTACAATGACAGCGAGATTCCTCTAATGTATGTGTATATTTTTCTATGGAATACCTTCTTCTTCTTTCACGCGAACGTCTTCTTCTTCGATCCCTGTCTCGTTCGCGTTCCCGATCTCGATCCCGATCCCGATCCCGATCACGATCCCGATCTCGATCTCGAGATCGATCTCTTCTCCTTCCAGGAGAAGGTGTACGACTGCGTCCCATACGCTCTATTACTTAATTATAATGGTACAAACTAACCTCCTAACGGTACACTATAAACATAAAAACGATTAAACATATAAACGCGTATTTCTTAACACTTTTATTTTTCAAAATGGCATTTTATATGAAAAACGGCAACACGAACAAATACGTTTACATAAATATACAGTTGACGAATTAAAAAGGTTATGTTTACATACTTTTCATCTCTTTTTCTCTCTCTCCCTCTCTTCCTCCCTCCCGCCATCGCTCTTTCTACCTCTCTCTCTCGCTCCCTCTTTCTCTCTCTCGCTCCCTGTTTCTCTATACACAATGTACGAACAATGTATGTAGTTTTACATAATTGGTATTTTGTTATTTAATAGATACGTTATATCGATATCATAATTTAACATACGATAACGCGTAATATCATGATCGTGAAGGAAAAATGAAATAGTAACGCGTTTACAAGTGTGCACCACGCATTTGTAAATAGGCCTTTTACAGATGTCGAGCTGACATTATTTATTAACAATAATATAGTTAATGAATAAGAGTAACATTGAAAACAGTAATAGAAATATTGTACAATAAGTTAATAAAGAAATGTATAAGAAATGAGAACAATTTAATCAATAAATAATTAAAGAATTAATAATTATAAAATACATTAAAATAAACTAAAATAAAATAAAAGTTTGTAGGCATAACAATTATTCGTTGTAAAACCATAAAATTATAATAATTGTAACAAAATTTGCATAATTATAATAATTATAATATTTTAATATAATTACATAATTATAATACATATTATGTTGTTAGAGTTTGTAGCGAAGGTAAATGAGCGGCATGAAGAGATAAAGCAATTTGTATAATTAAATACAGTCCTGGGGTCATCTAATTTGAATAGTAGAAAGATGAAACATTATGTATTATTATAAAATAATGAATTTAATATCGTTCAAGCTTTATTTTTCAATTTTTTTAAAGAGCAACTGAGGACGGTACATGGGGTGTTACCGACGAAATTAGCGAAACAGAAAATTATGTTTTTTCAAAAACCAGGCCACTTTTCGGATAAACTAAAGTTATAGAGACATTTGTAACAACAAAATATTTTATGTAACGGTGTTAAAAAGCCGATTTTTAATAAAATAATTTTTACCGACTTTTTATTTTTACCCCTGGCGCCACCTGCGAACAAAGTGCTGAAACTACTCAATAATTACCAACTGAGAATTCCGAAACATCGTTAAAAATGGCGGGCTTTTCAAAATGAGTTATGTACTATTTTGATATTTCTTAATTAAATTCCTTATAAAGGTTTATTAATTAAACTTCTGCTTTAATTATTAAACTAGAAGTACTGGTGTATAATTTCTGATTGTTTCAATAAGAGAAAAACCTACATTTATGTCTTTTTTTCATTAATATCACTTTTAAAGTTGTATAATAAACGATTCAAAGCTATTAACATGGATGTCGTTCTAATTTTATCATTTTCAATGCTTTCAGTACGATTGTGTACAGCATTTTATTAATTTAAGATGTTTTTTAAGCTGTAAAAAATTAATAACTTTGGGGAATACTCTGCTACTATTATAAGTGCTCGAAAATCACTTCTGTAGTTCTTAAATGAAGGTTTTTCGTTTATCTAAACTATCAGAAATTATACACGAGTTCTCCCAGTCTCATAATCAAGTAGGAATTGAATAAATAAACCTTTTTAAGGAATTTAATTAAGAAAATTTCAAAATGACACATTTCTCATTTAAAAAGCCCGCCATTTTTAACGATGTTTCGGAATTCTCAGTCGGTAATTGTTGATCAGTTTCAGCACTTTGTTCGGAGATGGCGCCAGGGGTAAAAAAAATATAATTATTTAAATAATTGTAAAAATAATAAAAAATAGAGCTTGTACGGTGACAAATTGATACTTTTATGATAATATAAAGTTTCCCCTTCCTTTAGTTCAAATTTGGTGATCCTGGAACATCATTTAAGTATATAAATCGATATAAACCTGCGCTTGATTACGTGACTCGAAGACTACATTTCAGAGCCTTTATTTATTATTTTCTTGCTTTATCGCGATTGTTAACTAATTAGAAACGTTCATGGTACTAAAAAGCTGCATTTATTCAATAAACTACACGATTCATACATTCAGCTTTACAATAGTTATTGTATTATTTATAACTAACGTTTACAATTGTAATTTTGCGAGATTGCTGTGGCGGGAGTGGGACTTTTACTTATTCCTTCTGTTGGGATATCCAGCCATTCAGTCATTCCCTTTATTCTAAGGTACGATTACTCTCATAACATTCTACCATTTGTTTTTTACTTTTATGTCAAATATTACTTGTGCTTAACGCTTCTTGTTCTACCGAGGCGCTTGTCCCGGGGCGACTAGGCTCGACACTACACTGACGGTACTGAGCGCGCGCCCGAGGCGCGCTCTGATTGGTCAGTGTTTTTGCTTAATAATTCAAAAACGAAGCCCCATCCGATATTTTTGCAAAGGAAATTGTTGTTCAGAATAGTCTCAGCTACCCCCCCATTTCCGGCTCCTACAGGAGTTCTGGGACACCCTGTATACCGATGAGAGAACGTTTAATAAGTGGGAAGTGTTAAAAAATTTGAACCTGAGAAAATTGTAAAATTGTTCATCGTTGCGTAACATCGTTCGTTTTACAGCGGGAAACTTGTTCACATAAAATTAATAATAGAACATGTATACGTATACGTATAGTGTGGTAGACGTATCAAAAGTAGTTGAAATGTTAGATGTAACGAACGAATGAACGAACGAAGGGTGGATAAATATACTCGAATAGAAATAGAACATTGGAATTTGCATCATGAATTTCTCGTTCAATTGGCTGTGCGTATGTACATTCACGAGTTGGCTAGATGAGAACTGTTCGTAGCCATGCTATGCTATTTATATCCGTTTATTAGATTTAATCTTAAATGCGACGTAAGTGTTATGAAATTCATCGTTGAAACGGTGTTTCCATCCATCGCATCGAGTTAAAGATTAACGATCGCAACAGTTTAACGGCAATGGTAAGGTAAAGTATACATTTATGTCATACTAATTGTAAGCGGATAATTGTAAAATGAGACACATTAAAAAATATAAAATTGTTTACCGTGATTCATTTGAAGATGACTCGAAGCAAAGGATATTTATAAGAGGACGTCGACCGTATCTGTTCTACGTGATTAATTGTAAGTCAGAATCGTTGGAAGTAGCAGTGTCGACGTTTCCACGTAAACGTAAAGTATCGTTTGTAAGAAGAACAAGTTGAAATGGTAAGAAAATTGTTGAACATTGGTAATTGTATTTCGTTCAGTTGATAGATAAAGTCGTTTCGTCGAAACGATTCGGTGTTTCGGTATTTATAAGGCATAAGGGAATACGTATAAGTAAATATTACTGTGTCGTTTCAGCGCGAGTGCATATCCATCCACGTGGGTCAGGCGGGCGTTCAAATTGGGAACGCTTGTTGGGAATTATACTGTCTGGAGCATGGGATACAGCCGGATGGACAGATGCCGTCGGACAAGACGTGCGGTGCGGCTGGCGACGATAGTTTTAGCACGTTCTTTAGCGAAACTAGTTCCGGAAAGCATGTACCTAGGGCGGTATTCGTCGATCTGGAACCAACGGTTGTCGGTAAGAGACATATTAAGACAATATTGTATGCAAGTTTCGATTGAAAAAGGATGTTGAGGATCGTTTCGATTACCTCCGCAGACGAGGTACGAAGAGGGAAGTATCGGCATCTTTTCCATCCGGAGCAGTTGATCACAGGCAAGGAGGACGCCGCGAACAATTATGCTCGCGGGCATTACACGGTCGGTCGAGAGATCGTCGATTTGGTAATGGATCGGATACGGAAACTGGCCGACCAATGTACCGGCTTGCAAGGATTTCTGATCTTCCATTCGTTCGGCGGCGGAACCGGATCAGGATTCGCTTCGCTGTTGATGGAACGTCTTTCCGTTGATTACGGGAAAAAGTCAAAATTAGAATTTGCGATCTATCCGGCACCACGAATCTCGACAGCGGTCGTCGAACCGTACAACTCGATTTTGACCACGCATACCACCCTCGAGCATTCCGACTGCGCTTTCATGGTAGACAACGAAGCGATATACGATATTTGTCGACGCAACTTGGACATCGAACGGCCAACTTACACGAATCTTAATCGGCTGATAGGCCAGATCGTTTCCTCGATAACGGCCTCGTTGCGGTTCGACGGTGCGTTGAACGTTGATTTAACCGAGTTCCAGACGAACCTGGTCCCTTATCCGAGAATACATTTCCCACTGGTTACGTACGCGCCGATAATATCCGCGGAGAAGGCTTATCACGAGCAACTGTCGGTTAGCGAGATCACGAACGCGTGTTTCGAGCCGGCGAATCAGATGGTGAAATGCGATCCAAGGAACGGCAAATACATGGCCTGTTGCCTCCTGTACAGAGGGGACGTCGTGCCGAAAGACGTGAACGCCGCGATCGCTGCCATCAAAACGAAACGAACGATACAGTTTGTCGATTGGTGTCCAACGGGATTCAAAGTCGGCATTAACTATCAGCCGCCCACCGTTGTACCTGGCGGCGATCTGGCCAAGGTACAGCGCGCCGTGTGTATGCTCTCGAACACGACCGCCATCGCCGAGGCTTGGGCTCGTCTCGATCACAAGTTTGATCTGATGTACGCGAAAAGAGCTTTTGTTCATTGGTACGTCGGCGAAGGCATGGAGGAAGGCGAGTTCTCCGAAGCTCGCGAAGATCTCGCGGCCCTCGAGAAAGACTACGAAGAAGTCGGATTAGATTCGAACGAACTGGAGGCAGACGCTACCGCCGACGAATACTGATCGTGCAAGTTGAAAACTTTTTTTGTTCAAAGTAGCAAAACCCCTGTAAAACAGACACAGTACAGTAACACAGTTCTTTTCAATAAACAAATAAATAAATAAATAAATAAATAAATAAATAAATAAATAAATAAGTAAATAAATCAATAAATATACATTAGGTACGCGAGAGGAAGGAAAAAGAAGAAAGATCGAAGGAATTTAGTTAATTTCTCGTTGATTGTAGACGTAATTCTTTCGTTTTATTGCATTACACAAACGGGGCTGGGGAGGCAAAATTAAATAGCGGATTAAATAGTTTAGCGCGACGCTTTAACAAATTAAAAACGTAAAAACATTAACAGTACAATATAGTTTCTTATCGTAGACGCAATGCGATGGCAGTCTTGAGAGTCCTGGAAAGATGCTGTGTGTGCTGATTGTTGCATGGTTATTTCGGTTTTCAATTTCCTATGTACTATATGCTATGTTCTATTATCATTCGTTTCCGCGGTATATGCATTTTTAATTCGCGTTGCGCGATATCCTCGACTTCTCTTTTGCTCGCCTTTTTAATCCTTCTTCTCCTTCTTCTTCTTCTTCTCCTTCTTCTTCTTCTTATTCTTCTTCTTCTTATTCTTCTTATTCTTATTCTTATTCTTATTCTTATTCTTATTCTTCTTATTCATTATTCGACAATTGTTCTTCGCTTATTTGCGATAAGCTTTTGCACGTGGCAGTGTCTGGAAATAGAGAATAAATAGAAAATAATTTGTATGAAAAAATTGATCGATTGACACCACAGAAATAAACGATTCGTCCAGGATGCGCGCTAAGTTTTTTAAGATCGTGCAACAAAAAACCGTTTATGTATGTAAACACGTTTCAGCGATAACGCGCGATCAATCCCACCATTGTATTTCAATGATCTAACTGGCGACTAAAAATTGAAAATCTACGTTTGCTGCGTCTATGCGAGTTACAGTAGCGCCAGCTGATAACTACTATTCTAAGAGGAAAAGTGAAATGCTTAGACATTGAAATCTACTAGCCTACCTTCTCTTCTTTGAATATTCTCCATTTTATAGTATTTTCAGAAAATATAAGAAATTTACGCGTTTATTCTTTGTTCTCGCGACGACACGGTAGATAAATATTCTCGCATTTGTTTAACGAATACTCGGATAAAAGGAAAAAACAAAAAAAGAAAGACCGATCAAACATCGAATCGTGACGTGAGTAAACATCGAAGATGAAGAAACAGGAAGAAACACGGAACGCGTTCGATCTAATCGAATGTTTCCAACAGTGTGCAGATACGTACCAAAGTTAGAACTACCTACGCCTCGACTGGCTTCTTCTTTTCCTTCTTCTTTTTTAGGAAGGATGGTGTCCTAAGGCCTTTCTTCTTCTTCTTCTCCTTCTTCGGTGATTCTTCGCTAACGCTCACATCCTGCGACATGGAACCCTTAACACGGAAGGTCCCAACCGTAACCATGAACCTTTCTGCATGCACATGCAAACACCAAATTCTCTCTCTCTCTCTCTCTCTCTCTCCCTCTTTTACGCACATACATTCTCTCATCTTTCCATTTCTTCGTTCTTTCCGTCTCTCTGAGCCACACATACACGGACACACGGGCACACGCACCATGAAACAATTTCGTCCCTTAGCGTTTTGCATGATCTTCGTTTGGGTATCCATAAATATTGTTTGATTCATGCAAGCGAACACTATTGGCGTACTAGCTTGTCTCAAGCATTCTGTCACAGTTAACGAAAGCAGCGTATACGCAGTTATCTTACAACCCATTTTAGTCACAAAGTTTTATTCGACGCGAACGAATGTAACCGGTGATAAATTATTCCCGTTTAAATAACAATCGAAAAGCAATCTATAATTTCGGTTGTTTTACTAAATCGTATCCCTTCATCGATTACATACTCGTTCAACAACGATGTCATTTCATTACCGGACGACACGCATCGACCATCCTCGAGTTTCTCTCTACGATTTTTACCAACATTTCGAATAATCAAATCACTTTGCATTCTGCTACAACAAACCGAGAGAGAACAGATTATAGGCATACACGTTCGAGATTGTACGCTTCTAATCAACCTCGAGGATAACATGATACAGACGTGTAAAAACAAAAACGAGCAACAAACCTCTTTGCTACTTTGAGAAAATGTACTGTGATGTGCATCGGAGTGATCGCCGTTTACGGTATTTTCTCCTGAAACATAAGCGTAAATGTTAATTCGATCGTGTTCGAAGTTGAAAGCAACGTTCGACCAACGTTAGACCAGCTCGCAAAAAATTCTCAATCTGTTAACCATCTTATAATATTTAGTGTCGCTTATCATAAGAAATAAAGAAACAAAGGAATACAATAGAAATTCTCTGGAAATTCTGGTATACACGGTAAAACGTAAGAAAAGAAGCATGGATTTATTTCATATGCACAGGATATGGTTTACGTGCAAAACAAGCATCGAGTACAAAATGAAAAGAAAAGAAAAAACATGGTGACGCGGCGAACAACGATCTTTAAGAACGTGGACGATTAATATGATCGCACATGCTTAACAAACAAACAAACAAACAAACAAACAAACAAACAAACGAACAAGCAATCGAACAAACTAATCAAATAAATATTTTAATTTCGTTCAATTAATTAAGGAACTAACATAAAAAACGTAACATCGTTTTGTAAGGTCATTTACGAACCAGCAAGGAACAGTTTTCTTTGGTATTCACGCATCTTTTCTCGTAAACGTGAATCTTTAAGAAACAGGAAATACAAATAAAACGCGATGTAATCTTTCGATAGAATTATCGCAAGGAAAACAAAAGAAAGCAAATGCAATTGCGCGATCAAAAAAAAAAACTGAAAACTGGAAACTGAAAACTGGAAACTGGAAACTGAAAACTGAAAACTGAAAACTGAAAACTGAAAACTGAAAACTGAAAACTGAAAACTGAAAACTGAGAACGTCGATTCTCATCGTCGGAGGACGTGTTCAAGGAAATTCGAAGAATCTTATAAGAATCTAATAAGTCGTTACCGATACAAGATTCTTCAATCCTATAAATCAGCGATCGTTTGGTAAATTCGATTACCGCGTTAGTTTCTTCGTTTCAGAATTTGTTTCGATTCCATCGACGTCTCGTCGACCTCTTCGTTTATAGGTGATAAAAAGAAACAATCCGTTTGATCGTGATTCGTCGAAGAAAAGTCGGTGCGACAAAGTGAAATATGCTGAACGCGTAAATCGCTCGCGAGTTTCGTTGTTTCCAATTCTTCGAATAATTCAATTAGCGTGTCTGTGCTTTCGGAACGATCGATTACAGTACTCGTGTCCTGGTTCGAGGCGGAATCTACATTTTCGGAAGACAGCGAGACAACATTTGTAAGCAAAGCACTTGTAACGACCGAACCGGATAGTTTATCACAGCGAGAACCATTTACGGTCGGACTGTCCCTTGGTCGTTTTTCTTTTTCCGCAACAATATTCCCAATTTGTCGAAAATCATCGTCATCGCTTAACGCGACTGTATCGTTACCCTCGTAAACAGGTTCAACGCTAAGATTCTTCTCCACTCGAAAATTCAACCGAAAGTCCGTATCGTCAGCGTTTGACGCGATCGTGTGAAATTCGAAAATAGCCGCAGTTTCGCTCGTTTCCATTTCGTTGGTTTTTCTCAAATTTCCGATGATTACGCTCGACGGAATCTCATCGATCTGCTCGACTTTGGAACAATTAGTTGTCATGCCACAGTTTGAAACGCTACAATCCTGTGTTTCTCTCAATTCTACGTTCGCGATGTCTTTAGCGTTCTTGAACTGACAATTCGTCGCGTCTGCCGATGCGTTTAAACGCTGCTTCCAATTACACTCGTCGCGCGTGTCTATCACATGATGCACGATCTCGTGCACCACGAAAACTGGCGAATATTCTTCCGGATGCTGCTTCGTCAACAAAATCTTCGGACACGCTGCGGTTTGCGTCCGAGGAGACAAGAGGACGCGGTCATCGTTCTCCTTCTTCAAAATCGAGACTGACATTGAATTCGAAAACGCGGAATGCGAAGGAACGCATCGGCAGACTGTCGTCGATCGTTCGCAACGGCAACAACTACTGCTGATGCGGCGATGGCGATACGAGCAGAAGCAGCAGCAGCAGCAGCAACAGCAGCAGCGGCAGCAACAACAGCAACTGGAAAGATTATCGTAAACTTTTTGAAAAATGTCATCCAATAAAGAGGAAATGCTCGCGTAAGTGTCGTTCGCATCGATTTCAGCGATAATTTTGTTCGCGCTGTCGCTAATATCATTCCGAAACAATTCACCGCTAGTCTCGAGTAACTCGAAAATCGTGTCAGCTGGTAATTCCAACAAATCGGATCCTTCGTTTGAACGAACCTCGAAACGATCGATAGCGGAAGAAAGGTCGTTTGCAATTTCCGCCCAACTTTCGTTCGATGTCTCGGATGCGTTGCTGTCATTGTTGTCGTTGTTGTCGTTGTTGTCGTTGTTGTCGTTGTTGTCGTTGTCGTCGTTGTTATCGTTGCACGACTCTATCCAATCGAAATTGCCAGTTTCTCGTTTGTATTCGTCGCCGTCGTTTTCTTCCTCCAAATTGTTGATCGTGCGCTCGGCCGACAGCGACGACAACGACGATAACGATTCTCTCAACGTCTGCTCGTCGCTTACGTTTTGCTGATACTCTGCGTCCAGTAGCGGCGTCAAACTGTACCTCAAGCTCATATCGATGGAATCCAAGTTATATTTCGTCGAGATTCGAATACTCGACCGAGATGGTACGATGTTTCCATTCGCGTTTCTTCTCCGTCTACTACGTGTCGACGATGAAACGTCCGAATCGTCGCTCACACGATTTTCCATCGTTTTCACAATCTGTCCGCCGATCGAACAACATCTTTCCAGTCTCTCCGCCGTGTTTTTCGGATTTCCGTTATCTTCGACTTCGAAGCTCTCTTCGAACGAGTTGCTAGACCAGTCGAAACCGTTCCCGACGAGTTTGCGTTTCGCGTTAATCAACGATTCAACAGGTTTACACGGAACCGGCGGAGAGTACGCGATCAATTTAGCTGTGAACCGTTCCGCGATCACACCGGTTCGAGCTACTTCTAAACGTGTTTCCTCCTCCTGACCGTACGCTTCCGAAACGTACGCTTTCCAACGATTATTATCGTCGCTATTACGCAAACTGTACCCTTCGCAGTCCTTTTCATTCTCTTGCTCATACTCGTATTCTTTATCGCTTTCACTGCAGCAGTATCTGCTCGACGAATCACCACCATCTGCAACCACATTTTGCCCAAAATACACCTCAATTGTATTTATTGTAACGATCTTTCATTTCTCCCCTCCTCCACATTTCTTTACTTTTCCTTTCTCCTTGTGGAGGTAGAAGATACTCGTTATGATCACGGATGCTCACACCTCCTATCCTGCGTATTTCAAAACTATTTCACCGCTACATATTTTCGCGATAGATTTATTCGAACGAACAGTGAAAAACGGCTATATATCGTTACAGAGAATCTTGTTGTACGCTGATTCGATCGTACTCCTTTATGCTGTTAGAAATAAAAAGGAAGGGGAAAAAAAGTGTTACGGGATCGCGATATTCAGCACTCCATTATACCTACTTATTTCTTATACAGGTATATGAGAGATACGAATACTTGACACGCGATAAAAATAAAGAAAACAGCAGAAAGCATACACGAAGGAAGCAACAGCATTCGCAGAATCATGGCATTCGAAGATTCGGTTACAAACAAGATCGTGCATAAACTTAACAAACATGCGGATACGTGAACGTGCAGGTATGGTGCATTGCGCGGCAAGGTGCAAGCGTTAGTGATCATAAATGACAAGGAAAGTAAACAAGAAAAATGCGAATATATATTATATGTTATATGTTATATGTTATATGTTATATGTTATATGTTACATGTTATATGTTATATGTTAGCAAACAAGTTGGAAAAAAAATCGTTTAGCGAATCGTAACCTTTTCATACCCGTTAATTGGAGAAATTTTGATCGTGCATCGGACATATTTCAGAACATCCTCGTCATGTTCTTTTCTCTACGCATTTATCTCTCCGAGAGATAAGTTTACGATTCAAGATCAAATATGTAAGTAAGATAGAAACATAAGTCACTCACCGTCGCTCAATACAACTTCCGGTTGACTTGGTGCAGGCACTTGTTTCGTCTCTATTCGCAATACTCGTGGTTCTGTAAACGATCGAAACGCTAAACCTTTCTGTTCGTTGTTAAAAACAAGTCGAGTACTGTAAAATCATTGAAACGACTGCGCATCATTTACCGTCTCTGCTTTCTTCTTCCGTTTCCGAAGTTACCGATACAGGTGACTGAATAGGACTTTTGGCAGTGCTCGATTCGTGGGTCGCACGACTAACATTAAACGATGACAATGCTTCCGATTCTGACTGCGATTCGTCGTCTTTAAACAGAAATAATCATCGTTATCGATCACATCTATTCTACATATTATTTACTTACATATATGTGTAATTCAAGTTTTCTCAACTTGTTTTCAAGTAAAAATACTCTTTCTTTCTTTCTTTTTTTCTTTCTTTCGGTATACTTACAGATGTCTCCTTTTTGTTTACGTTCAATTTCCTTTTTGTATTGATCCAGTTCTTGGTCGGTAACAGCGTCGAAAGGATTTTTTGCGTACGGAGTTTTGTAAACCATCGCATTGTGCTGAAAGCCTCTTTGAATGATACCTTTGCTGGCTGCTCCAACCAACACCACTTGTTCTCCTGTTCCGCTGATCGTTGCATCCTAAAGTATGCGTTTCGTTCAATATTTGCGTTAGCATAATAGTCGAAGAAATTTCGAACGATTGCTTCGACGAAAGAAACGTGAATTTTCTTTACCTGCATCTTTTTAGCTTCTTCCCACGTAACTCCTTCTAATATATGAGACTGTGGTCCAGCCGAAATTTTATCTGCTCTTCGGTAATCTTTTATCTAAAACGAACGAAGAAACATTATAGCATGACAAACATACAGCATATAGCATTCAATTTCTTAACCGCGCTGACTAACGCGTATATACACGATATATGTATATTATCATTACTACCCTCAACGTTGATTATGTACCGCATGAATAAAAACTCATCTTTAGTTACTTACCTGTTGTTGGATTTGCTTAAACTCCTTCGGATTGGTATTTTTCGGCACGAATTGAAGGGCACTGTCGATCTTCACCGGTGTGCTGCTATGGGTCGGAGAGCCGTCTGACACCCACTGCGCACAAAACCAGAACGTTAGTCGACCCCCTAGCGATAATTCGACATTCGACGTTCGACATTCGACATTCGACACAGCATCGTAAAATTAACAAGTTGTTCAATCATCTGCGTATGCTATGTGTGCCTGCTCTATTGCTGATGCTGTCGTACAATATCATTTTTAGTCTTTAGTCTTTAGTCTTTACTCTTTAATCTTTAATATGATCAACAAATTGTTGGCTTGCTCATCCAATCTTTACTTTCAAACTAACTTTCCGCTTGCTTTCCTTATTTTAAGAAATAATTTCATGGTTTCACATTAACCATCGATCGCAAATATTTTTTTTCAATTCTATTCTATTCCTATCTCTCTCTTTGATTACTCTTTTTTCTTTTCATCCCTCTCCCTTTATTTAGATTTTGTTATTTAGCTTTGTCAATGGTGGGGTCGATCGATCTGGTTTTGTAAATGCAGTGGGGACCAAGAATATACGTCGATTCGACGATAACACAATTAACAGGCACACATTCATACACAGCTTCGACTACTACAAGCCGATGAACGCGAATTACGATATGCCCGAGGACATTGTACGATTTATCTTTAATTCCATGTACGTTAAGTGGATAACGTTCAACTGGTTTAGGTTCGAACGAAAATGCTGGAACGTATGGATCCTCTCTTGGTCACCGGAATCGATCAAATAAATCGTACAAAATTTACGAAACAATCGAATCTCTGATTACTCTCCTATCTTCCTTTCTTTCTTTCTTTCAATGTAACATACCGTTTTATCATTTTACCATTTTATCATTTTACTATGAAAAAAGAGAAAAAAGGGTTTTTTTATAGTTTTCGAAAAATCACCTATACATAGTGAACAGTAGGCATGTATTTATTTGTATATTAATAAGCTACAAGAGAGAGATGCGATTAAATTTGTATGTAAGTTTAATATCGATCAAAATACACGCGATATCGTTACGACATTTTCATATTTGATCAAATGTCGCCTCATTAATTATAATATCTCTTTTCTTCTCTTCCTTTTTATTCTTCTACTTCTTCTTCTTCTTCTTCTGCCTCCTCCTCCTCCTCCTCCTCCTTCTCCTCCATTTTACGTTCCTTTATTTATATTGTCGTTACTTTTTCTTTCCTCAGAAAATATCGCGTGTATGCTTACGCTTTTCTTCTTTTCTCTTTTCCTCTCTCCCTATGCATTCATCCCCCCGCCCGCCCATCTTTCTCATCCCCTTCACCTTCTCTATACTCCGACCATCGTCTACTACATCTTACAACTATTTTTCTAATACATTAACATAAATTGGAATGTACGAACAACGATATTATTGTTATGAAACTTACAAAGAGAAAACAAATGAAACATAATATATCTAAAAATTGGCAAAAATCAAGTCGCGCGAAGAGTACTAATGCTGTTTGTAGTAAATTCTTCTTTACAAAGGTCACGAACAATGTTACGCAGTTACGAGTCAAGCAACATTTATGACAAATTGAACGTATAATCTCTCTCACCGTAAAACGTGCACAATATATTAGAAACTGCAACAACGCGTGCACGTAAAGTATTCGCAACCATCGATATTAATTGTTGAGAAAGAAAAAGAGTATCTTTCTCGATCGCATATCATATTATTTCATACTTTTTCATTTTATTAACTCCTATTAATTATTCTTTCAATTTTTTCCTGGTTTTTTGTTTTTTTCAGGAACACGATTTTATATCTACTATTCATTTTTATTCTCAAAAGTAATGACTTCTACCTTTGTAATTTTTTTCGGATCAGGGGTTCCTGTTTCAAGTATTTCGACCTTCTGATACACGTTAGGCGAATTTAACCAACGCGATCTGTCCGTGCCTTTGCGACCACCTTTCCAGAGTCTACGAAACGAACGAAAGAACAACAAATTAAAGCTTTGTTTTATTTAGACAGCACCACTTATTTACATAACATACATATATATATATACCTACCCTTGTTTATAAAGTTCTTCTTCCTCGAGTAAGTAACCCAATGACGAGACCGCCGGGGGCACTTCAACGTCGTTTCGAGGTCGCGGAGGTTCTCCTTTCACCAATGGATTTCTGTAGATGTAACCGGTACGAAAACCCTGACAATCAAACGAAATCAAGTTAAACGGTACACGATATTACTGTATCGATTCTGTCGTATTCTATCGTATCACACCGAATTCAATGAAATTAATTTAAAATATGTGTACATATATGGAAAAGGAACTGGAACTGGAAATGGAAATGGAAATGGAAATGGAAATGGAAATGGAAACGGAAACGGAAATGGAAGCAGTAGTGAAAGGAAAAGGTAAAGGCGATTAAAATAGTAAGAAATATTTAAATGCTTACTGCATTATCAAGCATTCGCATAAGTGCTTCGAATTCAGTTCCACCGATTCGCCAGCGTTTTTCAAGTTTCTCAGCAAGTGCTGCACTGTCGGAAATCGGCATGGTCGTTTGCTGTGGTGTCGGTGGTTTTCTCGAAGCTTCGAATATGGCTTTCTTCGATTCTTCCGAAATAAGATTTAAATTATCCAAACCAGCTGGCATTAGCTTTAGCTGAGTCTCGCAAGCTAACACCATGTTATAAACGTTAAAGAAAGCTTCCTCGACGGTTTCTCCGCAACAGAGAGCACCACGATTCGTTAACATCATTACTTTGTTTATAGGTCCAAGATTTCTTGCTATTTTTTCCTTCTCTTCAGGTTCGAAAGATCCACCTATGTACTGATGCGTGCTTATATCTCCTATTACTATACTCTCTTGTCCGATCGGTAGTAATCCGCACTTTAACGACGATATCTAGATGTGAAAGATGATAAAAAAAACAACAAAAAAGAAAGAAGAAGGAGGAAGAAAAGAAAAAAAAACAAAAGAAAAACGAACGATGATGTTTTTCGAATCAGACAAGAAAATGATGAAAGTAACAACAGAGAAACGTTCTTTTATTATACATACGGCGGTAACGGACGGAGTAGTAATATGAACGATGCATTTGATGTCGGGTCTCGCGGCATGAATCGTCGAGTGCAATTGAAATCCTGCCACGTGAACACCAAAATTGGTCGTTCCCTGTTCAACGATCGATCCTTGCATATCAACCTTGATCAAACTCGAGGCAGTGATTTCGTGGTACAGCAAGCCATATGGATTAACTAAAAAGTGTTCCTGGTCTTGATTCAAGCGCGCGGTTATCTGTCCACCGACACCTTGAGTCCAACCATACAGATCCAGCAATCTGAATATCGCAGCCAATTTACAACGCAGTAATTTCTCTCCTTTCGCGTATCCCATGCTTTCGACACCGCGTATGTCGTTAATTGGTAATACGCAGTTTGAATCTACAACAACGTAATGTAGTTTAGATGATAGTTCGAAAACATATCTTCACGAATTGTCTGTTTCGTCGCGACTCACTTTTAAATACGTTTCCATTGAAGCGAGCACCTTGTGCACCCATCATGTCAGAGATTTGCTGTAGCAGACCCGATGGTCCAGCACCATCTTTCATTTGCGTTTCAATTATGCGTTCCAACTCTTCTCGAAACAGTCGTGAATTCATCATCATTTCAACCCTTTTCCTTCTCTCCATCTCCCTCATATCCTAAGCAAACGTAACAATACATATTTTACAATATCTTACAACATAATGAAATCAAATTTTTCTCCCCCATCCGATATCTTACCGCATCGATGTCGGCGGGTCGCATCTTACTCTTCTCTTCTTCCGTTAAACCGTCCATCACTCCATTCGTGTGTGGTTCGGATAACGCTGGTTGTGGACTCGTATCAGCCATTTTTAAATCACTTTACTGTTGCTCTTTTTCCTTACTTCCACTCTATCCAAGATTCCCTCTTATTCTATATATCCTATAATCTCTTTTCTATTATTCTTTTTCTTTGCTTTTACTTTTTCGATCACGTTTAACACATCATCACTGTCACTGTCACGATTACACCGCCACCACTATTGCCATTGGCATTACCACTGCCACTGCCACTGCCACCGTCGCCACCACCGCCGCCGCCGCCGCCGCCGTCGCGGTCGTCGTCGTCGTCGTCGTCGTCGTCGTCGTCGTTGTCCTCGTCCTCGTCGTCGTTGTCCTCGTCCTCGTTGTCGTTGTCCTCGTCCTCGTCGTCGTCGCCGCCCTCGTTGTTACCACCACGGTTAACCCCGCAACCACCGACGTCGATGCTGCCGCCGCCGTTACCACCGCCGCTTTCACCTTCGCCTCCTCCACCGCCACCACCGCCACCGCCGCCGCCACCACCTCCTCCACCACCCTCCTCTACGTCCGTCCCCAACGTTGGACGTCTACTGAAACAAATTGCACATTATGCACATTATGCGTATTATACGCATTATACGTACAATATAGCTATATCGTTATATATCAACAAATAATTTTACTTCAAATTCTCCATTCCCATTTCGTGGATTTTCCTCAAAATTATAATACATATATATTTAATAACCCTTCATCGACCATTCAAAACTCCATCCATACTTTTAATTACAAAGGATAACGAACATGAAACGAATGAAACGAAGAAAAGAACGATGAAGAGTCAGTAAACGATCGATAAAGTTGGTAGGAACGGTGTCGAGTGTGATGCGCGTCGACTGCGTTACAGACAGCGAGGCTAAGCGAGTAACATGAATCCGTAGAGCGACGGAAATCGTACTTGTCTTTTTTCAAATTCTTCCTGTGCTTATTTATACCGTGCTCTCATTCTGTCCTATGTTTCTTCATATTCATTCCTAACAACTGTCTTCCTTTTCCATTCATTCTACATATATCATTCGTACATGTTTTACGCATTTACAGAAGAGTAATGAGCACAAACATATTTACAGAATGTGCGCAGAAAAATCAATAGAGACGCTGACTAATGTCGCGATTATTAATTGGTTGATTGATTGATTCATTAATTAATTAATCAATTAATTAATCGATTAATTACTTGCTTACCGTCATAATCTAGACGACAACATGAACAAAAATGGAGCTAAATGGAAAAAAGAGAGAAAAAATAAAAAATAAAAAAGAAAATATCTTTTACAACATATTGCAGTTGACGATCCACGTTAAATGCTCAAAGCTTACGCGTTAATGTTGCTGATAACCTTGTGTAACGGCTCTTGATTCGGAAGCGTATGCTTAACCCAAATTCATAACTTCCGTGAATTCTAAATTAAACAGGCAAACCACAGAGTACTAATTCCGTTAATTCTTTCATCGATCACTCCACAGCGTTTCAGTATCTTTATTGTTGTCTGTACAACTCGATCCCCCGTCTCGATCCCGATTGCTCTGTTACTTATCGTTCGTTTTATTAATTTCATCGAACGAGTGATTGCATTAAACACGTGATTGCGTACGCGAGAAAACATGATTTAGCAATCTTTCTATTCCGTGAGAAGCTTTGAAAACTGTCATACGAGAATCATCAAATCACCTTATTTGTTTTTACATCGATCAATTATTTGAAAAAGAATCACTCCTTTATCTATTCGCGCGTGATACTTTGCATTGCAATAAAGTTAAATAGAATTTCACGTTGGAACAGACCTGTTTTTATTTTATCTTTTACTAAACGCAGTTAAAACGTAAGCCTTAAAAGATCAACTGATAAAATATCGAACTAACAAGATAGCGAAAGAAATACAATATAGATATGTACGTATAATACAGTACGCGCGAGACACTTAATGCGGCTCGTCCGCTGATTCTCGACACGATGATGATGTCATAACTTAAAGTGTAAAGCTCACAATCGTTCGTTCGTTCGTTCGTTCGTTCGTTCGTTCGTTGGGCGGTACCGTGCTCAGCTAATACCGGTACACGACAATCACATTTTACATTCTGAAAGAACGCGCAACATTCAACAATATGTAATATGCAATCGATGTGATTTTTAATTTTATTTTATAACCGATCGAAAAATCCTTCGTTTTTACATTACAAACGCATAAGTTATCGAAATAAAACTGTCGCAATATAAAAAAGATAAAGCGGCAGACAAAAAGAACATACAGGTAGCGTGCCTTCTATAGAGTCGAAACCCGAGAGCAGCCAGTTTATTTCGAAGCGACGATAGATTGCGCGCGGGCGGTTCTCGTGTCACTTGTCATAAGAAAAAGACACGTTCTTCATAATTCTGAAACGTGCATCTACTTTATATGTTCACCAATTTAAACTATGTCCGTCATAAGAAAACAAATACCAATTGTTTCATTTAAATGCGAACGCATAACGTATTTGTATAGGTTACCAATACAGTGATACAGAATTTATAGTTACAACCATTTAATTTATAACAAAAAATAATACTGATCACAAGGACGTTAAGACGAACTCAGTGTACGATTATTCGTTCGAATACGCCCAAATGACTACTTTATAACATATCGATTTCTTTCAAATAAAACAACAATCGTAAAGGTGATGTATAGAAATGAATGCGAGCGAGAGTGCGCGCACGTACGCACACACACGCACGCGCGCGCACGCGCGTGCACACACACGGTACGAAACCTAAAGGATGAACACGCACACCAATATCAAGCATTGAATCTAACGTTGCGAAATCGAATCAAATTTTATTTTAATCCCACTTTGACCAACTAATTTGTCTACTCAATATCTGAACAAACAGATTACACTCGCGTATAAATAAAATGAAAATAAAGGGAAAATAAAAGAAGAAAAATGAGTAACACAAACCGCGTACTATTCTTAACGCGACCACTATTTCTGTGTAAATGTATTAAAGATACAAATTTGTACGCTACTTCGTCAATGCGAAAGCTTAATGTATCCAACGGAATCTTTGCTCTTTTTATGACGGTTCGTAAGTCGATGTATACTTATACTTCGTATACGAACGCTCCGCGAAATATCGTAGTAATGTTAAAAAAAACTAAAATCTTGTCATTTTCTCTTACATCTCGATATTAAATTTCGTAAGTTAGGAGAATTTCGAAAAATCTGATCGTTTTACGGTAAAATAGAAAGAAAAGAAGGTCAATGGTTTAACAATGCAAATGGCGATACAGCGATAGAGAGCAGTGCTTTTTAATGGTACGATTACGAGGATTATTTGACAGTGGTTATCGAAATACTTTCGTTAGATGTTTAAAGATGAACGAAAACGATACCGATAACGATCAAGAATCAGGTATTATCCAAAAGCACTGACGCGTATAAAAGCATCAAAGATTGCCGCCTAATCGACGACACACCCCTTAACGCTACGTCATTCCTGTCAATTATTTGGAAGAACGGAAACCTCTCGTATTTCGATAATAACTTCAATTTCGAAACAATTCTATTCTCCTGAATATTTTCTGTTATCACCTGTTATAACTTACCTAGCACAAAATCGGCAGCTACCGTAGAAAGTTGTTATATTCGTGCCTGTTCGGGGAACCGTTCGACTCGCCGTTCGTATCACCGAGCGGTCGTTCTGTTCGGTGGACAGCTTCCCCGCCCCCGTCACCGTCGATGCTCTTCCGGCGGCTAGTAAACCTTCCCCAAGCCTTCTCCGCCTCTTCCTTCGTTCTCCCACACAACCACTACCACTGCTACTCCTACTCCTACTTCTACTCCCACCACTTTGATATCCACTGCCACTTCCAGTGTAATTTCTACTTCTACTTCTACTTCTACTTTTACTTCTAGTTATATTTTTCTTTATTATACCTATTGCTGTACGTACGTAATAAAAAGTATATGTACTTTCCACTTTACACCTTCTTCTTTCGTAGCCAATGTATCAAATATTTTGTGCAGTCACCGTTTTTAACCTATCCTCTGTTATAACGCTTTTAAATGTTATTCACCACTTTCATCTGGACCTTGATGCTCGTCTCTTTCCAATCAAAAACACGAACTACTTAATCCTACAAGATTAATTATAATTCTATAATTCTATAATTCTATAATTCTATAATTCTATAATTCTATAATTCTGCGCAACTGTATTAAAGCTTCCTTCTTTCTAACCAGTACTCCGTATTCTTTGCCCTTTTTTCAACTACATACACACACGTACGTATTTAATCCTACGGCATATACGTGAATCGTGCGCACAATGCTAGTGCGCAACCGATTCATGAAATTTTCCAAACGATCCAACGAGAGATCGTTTCTCGAAACCGTGTTGTCCGATTGGCTATCTCGAACTATGCGTCCAATCAAAACCTTCGACTTTCAAATAACCAATAACATGTAACGTACAACGTACAAACATCGTAAACGTTGGTAGTCATTAAAAATCGATATTTTCCGATTAATCGAAAATGTTTTGTACTTTAATTTACGAAATGACCAAATTACGAAATAATTCAAACTACTACTATGTAAACGTAAACATATCGTCACGTGTATTTGCCACACCAAAATACAAATAAACGAAATCGACTTTAATTTATGAATGCGTGGCAAGATTATCATTCTATTTTGATTACAAATTATGTTTAACGAGGTTATCGATTGTCCACAAATTGATAGATATTGAAAAACGAAAGCATAGTACATCGCTACATTAACGTGCCCCTACTCAATTGCATTAATGAACATTTGTATACATACATATGTGTAACACCGTCCAGAGCGACGGAACATTTTCTTCTTTTAAATAATCATAGTAAATTTTTAGAAACGATATATATATTATTATAAACATCATATCAAACATTATTAGATGTAGGCAAACTTAATTGCGTAACAATAATATTTCTACACACGTGGGAGTTTCCGTTTCCAAATAAAAGAAAAATGAAAATACATAGATTTCCAGTCGCGTACCTACTTTATGCGTCCGCATATTCTGCACGTTTTATCACCGAGGCATATATGTATGTATATGTATATACGTATGCTGTGTTACAGCAATCTTTCAGTTTGTCAAACTAATTAATGAAATTAATTAATACGGTCGATATTATTATCAATACATATAATAATAGTACATTAATACATCGATGCGTTGGTGAAGCTGCTTTGATCAGATAGAACTTATTTTTCTTTTTTCTTCTATTGCGTAAGAACCTGTTTGATGCTTGTACATAATCAACTGCGAACAGAGTTTCAAGCGAGAACTCAGATGTACACGATATAACAAAGTAGTTTCAGTATTATATCGGTTCGCGGCCAGACAACACCGATTTCTCCCCTTTTTTTTGTCGCGTTATCAAAGTTCTATGTTTCATCAACGCTTTGCGCGTTATTAGTTCAAGTTTCTATTTCTATCTGTATTTCTGTTTTTCTCTTCGTTCGAATCTTCTTCGTGCTTCATAAATTTGAATATGAATTTCAAGTTAAATTCGAATCTGTTTAAATCACTGATACGACAAGTACGTGTATTGATACACGAATTTTTTATCTTTTATGCGCAATCGTTTTATAAAATTATCCGAAAATCCAAACGATTTAAACGCAAACGAACAGTGAAAAGTAATAGAAAGTAAAAAAATATTCTTGTTCTTGTTGATGAAGCGAGGTAAAGCCGACGCGAGCAAACATTCGAATTTCTAAGGCAATATTAATCGACTCAACAGGCGGCGATTTGTTATTCGCATCGCGATCGTCTGAAAAAAATATACAATACAAAGTCCTCGTACCACAGAAGTAGAATTCGCGCTTTCATTTCACGCGATACAATGAATTTCGTACGAAACTCGATCAGTTGTTAAATCAGCACCGACCAATTCATCATATTTTCTTTATCCGAAGGATTTACAACGAATCGACAAAGCGTCAAATTTTTTCTTCAATTTAAACCAAGCAATAGTAAGTATAACGATATACACAGTTCGATAAGAATTGTGATTTATTTTTCAGACAACGGGAAAGATATGGGTGAAAAGGCAGCTGAGTACGTGTGCACCGCGTCTCAATCACTCACCCGGACCTTTATCCCAATTTACCGATGACGAACTCTTGATGAAAGAAAGTGGTACTTATACTGTTGTCGTTTATTTATATTTCGATTCTCATAAGTTACTTGTATTTCTCTATTTTGCCGATACAAATATTATGTACAATGATATTTCACTAAAACAAAACAAAAAACAAAAAACACTTCCTAGTTAGTAAATTGGCGAAGGAGGAAATTGCTCCGGTTGTACGAAAAATGGAAAAGGAAGGAAAAATTGACGAGACCTTGCTACGAAAGCTTTTCGAGAATGGTGTAAGTAAAGAATCGGGTGTTTTACGTATCCTCAACCCTTTGATCGCATTCCTTTTTGAAGCCGCTCGGCTGTACCAAATACACTCTGTAACATTAACGCGTCTTTTTCTTTTCTTTCTTTCTTTCTTTCTTTCTTTCTTTCTTTTCACCCTGTGTTGATCGATCCATTCGTTGATTTATCAGTTAATGGGTATCGAGATACCAGAAGAGTACGATGGCTCGGGATGCAATTTCATGACGACGATTTTGGCGGTCGAAGAAGTGGCAAAAGTTGACGGGGCCGTATCAGCATTGGTCGACATTCATAACACTTTGGTTAATTCGTTGATCATAAAAGTTGCCTCGGAAGAACAAAAAAGCAAATATCTGCCGAGATTGGCTCAAGATTACGTAAGCACTGAAATTCATAAACAAGACACTCGATAAACCACGATGGAGAATAAAGCGGAATATGTAGGAGCAACCTACATCTCGGTTTTATCGTTTCAATTTCTTTTTCCTTTGCCGTTCTAGGCGGGTAGCTTTTGTCTCACGGAACCTGGCTCAGGATCAGATGCTTTTTCCCTGAAAACCGAAGCGAAAAAACAAGGATCGGACTATGTGATAAACGGCACCAAAATGTGGATTTCAAATTCTGATATCGCTGGATTATTTTTAGTATTCGCCAATGCCAATCCCTCTGCTGTAAGTTTATGTATTTAAGTATATTTTTTTGGCCGTATTTAATCTTATCTACCGCTTCGTAATACATATAATAAATCCGCAGAAAAGAAGAGAAAAAAAGAAAGAAATGTGTAATTTCTGTTATTAGGGATATCGTGGCATTACAACGTTTTTCGTAGAACGAGATACACCGGGATTAACCGTTGCCAAACCTGAGGATAAACTAGGAATAAAGGCATCGGGCACATGTATGGTCCACTTCGATAATGTTAAAGTAACCGAAAACGCCTCTTAAAATTGGACATTTATCTGAATACCGCTTCTTTGAAATCCCCGTACAGCTAATGATCCTATTTCTTCTCCCATCTCTTAGGTTCCCGAAAGTAATATCTTGGGACAGTTTGGTCACGGATACAAGTACGCCGCTGGATTCTTAAACGAAGGTCGAATCGGTATTGGAGCTCAAATGATCGGTATAGCACAAGGCTGCTTAGATGCTACTATACCTTACACACTGGAAAGAAAACAATTTGGACAGGACATATTTTCGTTTCAAGTATAACAAACAAACAAACAAACATACTATTTATACATGTTTGCTACACGACTATTAGAACGTGAAATATAACAATCTACTCGTTTCTGACTTCTCGACAGTCGATGCAACACCAAATTGCCCAAGTGGTCACTGAATTAGAATCCGCTAGACTGTTAGTTTACAACGCAGCCAGATTAGTCGATGCTAAAAAGGATGTAATGAAGGAAGCTGCTATGGCTAAACTCGTAGCTTCGGGTAAGTAGATTTTATCTCCTTTTATCGTTTCTACGTATTATAATACTTAATGGTAGAATCGAACTACATTGATAATCGCACTTACAACTTACATAAATTCGTTGTTTCGTTCTTGCTTTCTTGCTTTCTTGCTTTCTTGCCTTCTTTCGTTTTTCTTTTTCATATTAAGAAACAGCGTTACGCGTCACTGCAAAATGTATCGACTTTATGGGCGGAGTAGGATTCACGACCGACTTTCCTCAAGAGAAGTATTTCAGAGACTGCAAAATCGGTACAATTTACGAAGGCACCAGCAACATGCAACTATCGACCATAGCCAAATGCATCCGTAAGGAATATTCATGAATACATCGTTATCGTGAAGAAAACTTTATTATGTACTTTTAACATTTCAAATATTTGTATTTTTACTTATTCTTTACCCTCTTTTTTCTTTCTACCATTTTTTTAACTGTTTATTCTTTTTACAACACTTTGACTCTCAATAAATTCATACTAGCCTGCTGACCATCCTTTTTGAACCCACCGATTATTTTGGATCGTGAGGTAATTTAAATCCGACAAGATCGGCAGTTTCTCTGATACTCCGTTCACCTTTACCAGTGTATCGGGCTTGAATTTCTTTGCACATTCTTTGAGAATTTAAATAACATAGGTACGTTTCTGCCAAATTTTTCAATTCCTCTCGTGCTTTGCATAAAATTTCCGACGTTTCTCGATGTGAGCGCGCTTGGTCCAATACATATTGCGCCATTACATTGTTTTTCGTGCTTCGTTCGGAAGACACTCGCCGAATTTCTTGTATCAGCGTCCGAACTAATTTTACATTAGGTTTCATCTTCATTGGAACCTGCAACAAAGTTAATTACTTGTTACAATCAAACCTTCCTCTATCTACTTTAACTACTAATATCTTAGTGAAACAACATTTATGATACAACTTTGCAGTTTCCTCTTTTACTTTTACTTTTACTTTTCTTTTGTTTTTCGAATATTCTTATAATTAATACTTCTCGTACACACCCCAGCAAAGTATATTTAGATAAATTAAAAACAGATAATTACGATTCTTAGCATCTATACGTTCCGTTTGTTTGGCAGTCAAGTAATGAATCTCTGCGCCTTGATAAGACGGTTTGTCCCTTTTGTTCCAAAAACTCTGAGGAATCGAGTTGATGTTCTCCTCAAGAAATATATGAATGTTTAGATCACTGAAAGCATCTTTATACATAAAGTTATTTCTTAAAGGAATTTCTGTAACATATGGTTGAATACGTAACACGTAATCAAGAGAAACACATCTATTGGTCTTTGTTAGATTATCTGCCACGATAGAAAAGCTGTTCGTCAACAGGATACATTTGTTTAATTTTTTGCTCCAGTTTGTGTAAAGAAAATTGTTAGTTAAATAAATAGAACAGTGTGGCATGTATATCAAAGTTACGCTATCCTGTATAGTCCGTTTGGCTTCTTCGTTGATTTCTATAATATTACAATTAAACCGCTTCAAAAGTTCAATTTCATGGGAGTAAAAGACTGGGTCGTATACATAAACTCTAGAATTATAATAATTTCTTAAGCACAGAAGTAACGCTAATTGATATTTTGAAGATCGACAGCAAGAGAAATGTCCCAAACCATAACATAATATTTCAGAAATACCGTCGAGCCTTAAAGCATTCAACGAGTCCCTCAAACTATAAAAAAAATTCTCGGCAAATAACGAATTTTTCAATTCGACTTCTGCCTCGAGAAGCGTTCTGAAAATTATTGTAGTCATTGAAGAAACTTTATATACACACATTTCAGATAAATGCACAATACCTTACCCAAAAAGTGTTTCACAGTTTACATTATCCTTATCGTCCTCATCAACTAAAGAAACTTTCGAATCGGAATGTTTTCGAGCAACAGATATGCGTTTCTTTCGACGAATAACGAGTCTAAATTCCTCATTGTCTTGCATTTGGAACATTGTCCAAACGTATTATCACAGCTATATTTACGCTTTCATTATAAATTATATGATAACTTTAACCCTCTACGACTGCAAAAATGCTGTTAACTCATATTATCCTGCAAAACTTGTTCCCTTCGTTTTTATTATTCTTATTCTTATTCTTATTCTTATTTTTATTCTTATTATTATTACTATTCGTATGAAGGACTACATACCTTCCGATAAAGTTCATCGATACAAGACACAGCACAATCACCCTTTGATCATTCAAAATTCAAGATTGCGTATGTGCTGTACTTACATGTTTCAATGGATATAACTCACATTTTATACCTATATATATGCACGTAAGCAAATATACCTGTCTCGTCAATTCGAATACGTTTTAATCAATAAAGTCGTATAAGTATTCGATATTTGTATACAATTTCATGTACTCGAAGCAAATCGAACAGTACAAAATTAATAACGTTTCGATAGCTTCGATATCGACAAGCTCGATCGTCAAACCTTAAAACTCAAGTTAGATCAAATATAGGTTTGTCATAGATATATATATATATAACTGGATAGATACATGGTGTCACAGTATAAATGGACTGTGTGATTTTTTAAAATCGCCATCTTTGAGAATAAACAGCTTCGCTATCTGGTTACAAACACTGATACTAAAGGTTTTCTACTTTGAACATGTAAAATATCTTGCGAAACAATGAAGAATGAAAAACAAAAAACATTATCTCTAAACTGTTAACGATATGACCGTGATCTAAAATGAAAAACCGGCGTATAACATTCTTTTTTCAAAACCTAAAGCTTATTTTTCTTATGAAACGTAATAATAGCAACATTCAAATTTTTGTAGTAATATATAGTAAAGTTATCAAATCATAAACGACATTAAAATTTAATTATTAAAAGTAAAAACAAATTCATGAAGTGTAGTTTATATGAATTTATATAAGTAAACAAAATTCTGTAGTTATCTAATTAGAATGGTAGCAAGGAAAAGCATGATATTATTACAAAATAATAAATTAAATAGAATGCAAACTATATTTTTGATTTATACACGATGCACTATCTGTTGTTTCACTTGTATTCTACATTTTGAAGACGAAAGATATTACTGCGCTTCACAGTGTAACGTAAGTCATTGGCGCGAAATGTATGAACACTGGGAAATATTTGCACGTAAGCGTATAATTCGAATTCTAATCGTACGTATACGCATCTATTTTACTTGATTGTTAAAGTCTATCAGATATTTAATCCACTTTTTTCTCTTAAATTTGTTAGGAAAACAATTACAAAATAAAAATAAAATCATATCTGCTATTATAGTAACAATAGTATCTTACAACGTTCAATCGGACAAATTTCTACGTTGATCGTGTAAATATCAAACACGTCTACCTATACGTAAAATATCCAAATTCTACTTAAATCATATTACAATATAAAGTAAAATTTGAATTTTTCGAAGCACAAAGTACAACAAAAAAAAAATCATGTAAGCGCGCGAACGGAAGGAGTGAAGAACGAGTAAGAATGAAAGAACGAAGGAAGGAAAGAACGCACGGCACGATGCGTCCACGAGACGTGACCACACCGATGTATGTACATACATACCTACATAGATATTGTGGATGACGTATGCGTTATTCGTCGAGAACAAACCGACCAAACGATTGATTAGCCGATCGAAGGATGGTTGAGTGAACAGCGAAACCAGTGTAGAGCAACAGTTACGATCTATCGGCATAGATCAATACAGGCATGTATATATATATATATATATATTTGTAAGAATATTTACGTAACGAGATTACGGTAATGTGTTCGTGTCAATGGATTTTGATCAACAACATTTCGATATACAGTGCGTTGTTATACAAAAGAAGTAGGAGAAGTGGGAGAAAGGAAGAAAGAAGCAAAAAACGAAGGAGAAGAAGAACACAAGATACATGACATCCGAAGGTAAAAGGAAAGTTATCACATCGGTCATCGCATTGCTTTACCGACAAATGCGTGCAATGAACATCGATTTTTGTTTTAGCGACGATACCATGAAAATTCGCATGTATATACATGTATAAATACATTAAGCGAATTTGTCTTTTACTAGTCAGACGAAAAATAAATTGATTATCTAAGCGCTGTTCTACTACTTGCTGGAATAGAAAGTATAGGAATAGATAGAAATGGTGTCAATGCGACGCGATTTTCATTTTTCTGTGATATTTATGAATTATTCCTGACTCTTTTTCCATCACAATATTCCAATAAACGGCGACAACAACAACAACAACAACAACAACTTGTTTATTTAAAGATTAAGTGTACTATCTTTGTTAAAAAGCAAATTTATATACAGTTTTAAGAAGCTGTTAATCCTAAAATTGTATTTTTCTGTTTCAGAATTCACGAATAATTGATTTTTTAAGAAACGGGAACAAACTTTTACATATTCGTGATCCCTTTTACAAACGAAAGGGTGATATACGTTTATCGAAGTAAGTTGACAACGATTGAGTAATCGTCTTTCTTCTCTTCTACGACAATGCAATTTCAAAATTACTGCTGAACTTTTACTCGATTTTCATCCGGATATTAATTTTATTTCTCAAGTTGCAATTTTTTTTCTTTTTTTTCCTTGTTTCTTTTTTTTCTTTTTTTTCCCCTTTTTTTAGAAAGAAAGACATGTCATTACATTTAGAAACGAACAAATGGACTCCAAAATTGATAATAGTCTTTCAGTTGACTATTTGGAGTGTCGTTGGAATTATACTTCTTCAAAAGGGCGCAATCTCTCTTCGTGAAAAAACGAAGCCGCGAAATGATACTGCTGACGTACAGGCTCGACATCTCAATCAATCAATCGTAATCCATTATGTTTTTAACGAATAAAAAGATGAAACAAGTTTGACAAAATTTCGGAACAAATATTATTTTCGCAGGAAAAGCTTACAAGATGGAATAAAAAAGAATCGATCAGAGGGTCAATGAATGTTGCGGAAAATCGACGTCAAATGACAAAGGTTTATCACATTCCACGGACGAACGTCACCGATGATCAAGTCAATGATGTTACGTCGAACGAACGGTTACCCTATAAATCACATCCCTTTCGTCACATGCATAATAATATCGACCAAGAAACGATTAAAAAGGTATCAATAATCGGAAAACAAGCAATAACAGTTCATGATGATCATGATATTAGAGGCACACGCGCCGTTCAACCACTGACAATCCACGCAAATAACAGAAACGAAGTAAAGAATATAAACCATAAAGAGAATGTTATTGTTTCGCTTGCTTCCAACGAACGTTCCTATAATACGGAAAAGACTTCAATAGATAATATCACGTCAAGAACATTGTTCGAATTGAAAAATTCTGGCTTGGTTAATCACACTCGACCAGACAAAAAATATTCATTCGAGCTTGAGGCCAACGATGATTTAATATCTTACGAGATCACGGGAAATGGTAAAAGTGAAACAAAACCGCGTCGCACCCCTGTTAATCGAATCGGAGCAGCTATAGCTATAATCATGCTAGCGATCGGAATTGTTATGCTGCTTCTAGGACCGTGCATAGTTATTCTGCGTGCCCTAAACAATCGAAGGCGAACTAGAGAACTATTGCATAAAAAACGGAATTACACCGATCGGCCTCCTACTTACGAAGAAGCAACCTTAATGGATCAAGCACCGAGATATTCGACGCTTCAATTAGACACGATCCTTGAATCATCTTTTTCACTCTAGTCTAATTTATATTTTCCTCCTATTTTTATTTCTTCTACTTCCCTTTTCCTTTCTTTCGTCCCTTCTTTCGTTCCATTCATTCTTCTCTTTCATTTTCTTTTCTTTTCCTCAACGTTCTTTCGTACGATCATTCCATCTTTTATTAAATCGTTTTCATTTGTATATTTACCATTTCTCTGCGTATTTATTATTTTTTTCACATCTTTTATTTCACAATTTTAAAAATATCCATTTTAAACGCGATTCAGACATTCTCTTCAGCGTTGCTTTGAAATCAAACCAAACTTAATACAATACGTATACGTGTACGTACTTACTTAGTACGAGTATTTGTACGCATAACGTTGTATTTTATACTAAGCAGACACTGTATTATTTCCTTTTCTCTCTGTTCAAATTGATCAACGTATCGCCTAAACGTTTTTATTTATTACAATTTTGACGTCTGAAAATAAATGTAAATAAATACGAAAGGATATCATTTCAATAATTTTGCACATACATATATATATATATATATATATCATGTTATTATATACTTGATACTAAACAAAACAAAGAAACGAAAAATGAAATGGAACGGAACGAAATGGAACAGTGGAATGGATTCTGATGGAAGGGGATGGAATACTGATAGAACGGAACGAAACGGAACGAAGTAAGTCGGTGATTCGAATCAAGATGGTACTCGAAAGTACGATGATATGGTAAGATTTTATTATTTTACACGAGATTTACAAGAAACTTTGTATTTTTCGAAACGTTACATCCACGATCGAACTTTATGTCATTGAATTTAATAGCTACTCTTTTAATGCCCATTATCTTGAAAAATTGTGAACGCCAGTTTGTGAGTGACATTGCAAAGTTGAAATATTTCCAATTGTAATCAGGATAGGTTTCCTTTGCTGTAATAAAAATCATTTAATGACTACAATTAAAAAATTTTAATCATAATTATAGATAACATTGTTAACGAGCAAGTAACAGTAAATAAATCGAACATAGGTTATTTATTATTTATCTAGAGGTTATGCGATATTATTGATTTTTGATAAATATACTTATATAAACGTGAAATAACTGTTACATTACAATTGATGATTTTATAAATATTTCTAGTGTCGACAATAGCGATTACATGAGAAATGGGGATTTTTTACCAACACGACTCCAAGCACAACAGGATGCTGTTAATTTGGTTTGTCATTCGAAAACTCGTTCGAATCCGGAGAATAATGTGGGCTTGATAACGCTGGCCAAGTATGCCGTACTTACATCTTATACCATAAATATTTATACATTTTTCATATAATTGTTACATGATTTATTTTAGCGTTGAAGTATTAGCTACGCTTACTAGCGATGTAGGTAGAATTCTCTCAAAGCTTCATCAAGTCCAACCAAATGGTAATTTGTGTCTAATTACTGGAATACGAATTGCACATGTGAGTATACCGATGATACATGAATTTAAGCAGCATTATACAAATATAATAACAGATATGCTAATTATAAGCAAACTTGTTATTCTGTAGTTGGCATTGAAACATCGTCAAGGAAAAAATCACAAAATGCGTATCGTGGCCTTTATTGGTAGTCCAATAGAGATTGACGAGAAAGAACTAGTAAAATTAGCAAAGAGATTGAAAAAGGAAAAGGTTAACGTTGATGTGATTAGTTTTGGCGAAGAAAGTATCAATAACGAAGTATTAACAGCTTTCATTAATGCTCTCAATGGAAAAGATGGAACCGGTAGCCATTTGGTTACCGTCTCACCTGGGCCACATTTAAGTGACGCGTTGATTTCCTCTCCCATCATTCAAGGAGAAGATGGAATGGGAGGTACAGGGATGGGAGGAGCTGCGTTCGAGTTTGGTGTTGATCCAAATGAGGATCCAGAGTTGGCATTGGTTTGTATTCTGTGATCGTTTCTTCTCTCTCCTCTTTCTCTTTCTCCTCCTCCTCCTCCTCTTTTTTTCTTCTAATGAAATATGTATTTTTACCGTGGATGATAATTAATCTCTTTGTACCATATATTTAGGCTTTGCGTGTTTCCATGGAAGAACAACGACAACGTCAAGAAGATGAAGCACGGCGTGCACAAGCAAATGAAACAGCTACAAATAAACAACCGGAAACTATCAAAGAAGTACCCAATGAAGAAGCAATGTTAAAACGTGCACTCGCTATGTCTCTCGAAGATACAGAAAACTCATCTTCAACAAACGATAACGCTACTCCCGCTAATATAATAAATGTGCCCGATCTTGCTCGTATGACGGAAGAAGAACAAATTGCTTTTGCTATGCAAATGTCCATGCAAGATCAACGTACGACAAGTATTTTCGATATATGTTTTTACAAGTATGCTTAACTACGTACATATTTTTCATTAGTATTTATTCGTTTGTAGAAGAGCTCGAGTCTCTGAAGGATGAAGCTATGGAAGTTGAAGAGGATTATGCGGCTGTCATGTCTGATCCAGCATTTTTACAGTCAGTGTTGGAAAATTTGCCAGGTGTTGATCCTCATTCCGAAGCCGTCCGGCAAGCCGTTGGATCTCTCCAGCAAAATAAAGATAAAGATAAAGATAAAGATAAAGATAAAGATAAAGACAAAGAAAAAGAGAAAGAAAAGGATTCGGAGAAAGATAAGGAAAAGAAATGAAGAATTTACATCCCTTGGAGATATTATTTTATGCTAATCGTTGTTTTGTGAATATCTGCAAACTAAAAAATATATATCTACTATATGTATATGTTTCAACCAAATTTCATACAATAAAATTTCACGAAACTTCATTACGATATTCTTTTTCTTTTCATGCCCTCTCAACTTAGATTTCGTAAAATTATTCTATCAAACAAACATAACGATCTTTTTTTATTTCTTTCTTCTTTTCTTTTCGTCGTTCCCTTTTGCTGATGTTTCTTTTCTCTACATTTTCACACACGACGACCGTACTATGTTAACGGTTTACTAGTAAAAAGGAATATTACATTTCAAAATGGCGCCACGTAGGAAAAGCATCAAAACTCTGCGGAGATCGTTAAATAATATTTTAGACAAGGAAAATAATTATTTACATTCGTTAAGTGATTATCATGCACGTGTTCGAAGGCGTGACAGTATTAGAAATTATAAAAATGTGGCGGTAAGTTTTTTCTAAGGCATGACGATATGTTATTGTTTACTATCTGTTATTTCTTCATTGGTGTAATGGAATTTCTTATTAATCCATTATATTTTTTAACGCTACAGAAATGCAGTAAATCTACCTTCATTCATCTGTGTGTATTGATATTTTGGAAACACTTAATTTTTTTCAAAAATTTATATTACCTACGATTAGGTTAGAATTTACTCAAAAAAGAAAGATTCGGTTTTTCGATTCGTTTGTAAATCGAACTATTTTAAACATTATTCGACCTATTATATTCAATTTACTTTCTTACCTTTCACGTTATTTCGTTCTTTCTTTCTTTCTTTCTTTCTTTATTTATTTATTTATTTATTTATTTATTTATTTATTTATTTATTTATTTATTTATTTATTTCATTCGACGCGAATAGTATGAATGAAAATTGGTATCATCGTTTACTTGTTACAGGTTGAAATTAAAGAAATCCTACTTGTACTTTTCATCTTCGATTGATAATGGAATTCTTATCGAGTGTCTGAGCAATTGTATTCGTTTATGCGAATGAGGTCTTTGTTTAAAATTAATTGTGTTTTTCATCCATTCTTTCTAGGAATACGACTTAGAACGAAAAATTGAATTAGAAATTAAAATAAAAGAAGGCTCTTCGAGGCTATTGGCTGCTGCGCAGCATCCTGCTCAGAGCTTAGAAGCAGCGCGTACTTTCTTCACTTCAAACGAAAGAATGTCCACCTACATGACCGAATTACAACGTCGCGGAGAAAATGCATCGTTAAAAACCAAGTATTATTCCTTTATTATAAAGTAAAACGTTCAAACATATTTCATGTTAAAAGTTATTCGATACTATTTAATCCTTTCTATATGTATATGTTTCAGCATTTCCGAGGGCAGCGGAAAATTGTCTGTTTCAGATCTTAGATTTCCGCTGATGTGGAGAAATTCCGATCACTTTAAAAATCGTGGCGATTATCGAAGATTCGCTGTTTTTTGTTTAGCTCGTGTCGGTTCAGAAGTTCAGGACACCAGTTTACTTTATCCCGTTGACAGAGAACAAACGGATATAAGTTTCACCGATGTTCTATTATTGTAAGCTATTTAATATGTTCGCTGCCGATGGCTTCGATCGCCAAGGACGGAAGCATTGTCGATTGCATTTGATCGGAGCTACCGCTGGCGAACATGTTAATCTAATCCGTAACGATCTGTTTCATACTATTCGTTTCGTACTATTCGTTACTATTAACTCTATGCATTTATTTTTCTTTTTTAATCAATTTCTATTGAAACGTGATCGTCGCAAATACTCGTGATATGTGCACACACAGTAACAATGTACCGGCCGAGTTCGAGTTGACTCTGGAAATTTATAGCCACATGTTGCAAGAAGATCTAAGTATTGCCAGTACTCCGAGAAAAATCAAAAGGACTATTCATTCTTCGATATCGAGAACTGTAGGCAAAAAGTTTGTGGCATCACTTCGCGATGAAAATGATTCTGTCAAAACGTAATTTTGCATTTTCTTCATTACATACATTCTACGTAGAACTTTCTCTTCGTTGTGTACTATTATTTTCTTTTCCTTTGTAGACCGCAGTTCGATTTAGTAGCGTATGCCAGGATGACTCTTGACGACACTGACAACAATGTACGTTCACACGATTTAGTGTTGAACAGTTTCGGTGAGAATCGGATCAGTTTCTTTTCCTTTGTTTTATTTTCAAAGATCCTACCACCTAAAACGTACAGCAATCTTCATCGGTGATATCCTGTGTATTACATATACTCTCAATTTCATTTTTTAGAAAATAAGGCTCATGCTTTGCCACTGTTTGGACACTTTTGTTGCCGTTTGGCCATTCATCCGACTTTTATTGATAAAGAGGTTTTCGCAGGATTTGTAACCATAAATAATCGACGTTGTTGGGCACGATTACGAGGTTTTCAAATAGATGCTTGGAAATCGAAAAAACTTATGGAAAAATTGCAGAAACCTACGTATACGATTTCCGTGAATAGGGTAAAATGAAGTACCATTCTTAATAATGTTTTACTGCGCTTTTCACGACCAGTCACCATCAGTATTATATTGCTTTGTTTAGGAAACTCTTATTCGGAGATCGAAATCAACAAATAGTCAGTTACACGTAATCAACAACACTGACAATATCAAGAAACGTGATGTTATGGAATTAGATTCCAACGACGATTTTCAACGATGGCTTGAACAACTGATGTTACGTATTAACGAGCATTCAAGATGGAAACATGCGGCAATAAACTTTCAACGAACTCCACTTTCCGAGAGTCCAAACAAACTAGCAAATCTAAGAAACTGTTTTCAAAATAACAAACGGCAGGGATCTATATACGAGGATATACCGTTAATGGATAGTACTTTCAAAGAAACGCAAACAGTTTTCAAATAATCAACATTTTTACTATCTTTTGCAGTTTCAAATATGTATATCCAGATTTACTAAACAATTATTACATCATCGCTACCGTTTCACTGTACGCGCTGCAAAAGATCTGTCGACATAAGAATTACAAATATTACTACTTATCAACAAAAACTGCGTAATTTGATAACAACACTTACGTTGCATGAACTATGTTGTTCCATTGATAAAAAGTATAAACTTTGTAAAAGTATTCAATCGACTTTGTACCCAACACGTTTTTAATTTATCCAAGAATGAATTTTTGAAGCAACAAAAAGCGATGTAATTTTTTGTTTGAGTTTTCAATAACAATTTAGCAAGCAATAAGGAAATGGAAAGAACAATTGATAAAAATACATTTAAAAAATAATATTTATACATGTATATGATAGTTTCCATAGTCTACCGATAATTTTAAACTAATCTTGCACATATCTTTCTATATCGCTGAAAAAGATAATCTATTCCAACTGCAATTTCAGTTGCAAGTAAAAATAGTACTTATTATTTTTTGTGGTGATATAACAAAGACAAAGTTTTTGCATAGGAAATTAATGGGTTAAATAAAATAATAAAATAATTTGATCACTTTGTTCACTCTTAAATGACAATTAAACATACCAAAATTGATTAAAAATTTCTTTCATAACTAATTTTCTAAAGAATAACTAAAAGTTCAAATATACTATTTCTCTTGTTTTTTTGTTGAGATAATAAATCCAACAGCTAATGATAAAATGGTAAAACCTTGTGCTGCAACTCGTGCACGCATCATGTACTGAGACATTATCGAATTTCCTTTATAAAAGTTCCAGATTCCATAAGTAAGAGCAGCTGTAGTTGCTGTAACACCTAAAACGAGAATGAAACTTAACTCGTGAAATTTGAGTTAGATATAAGTTTTATCACGAGTGCTTTTTCTTATAACTTATACATATTTACATGTACACATGCGGATACATGCATAAAAATGACACAACGTAAAATCTTTACAGATTATATTTATAGACTTAAAACTTAAAACGCACAAAGGTTATATTTACCTATAGGTACCATAGGATTTTCGAGCGTTTTGCGTTTTAATTTCTCCGTAAACGTCTCAATTTTGACCTTATCACCAATTCGGATCCAATTCAATTCATCCAATACTTCCGAATTGTTTGATATATTTTCCGACATTCCTGATTACTATTATTAAAAATTACAAACGAATGAATAAATATACTAATAAGCAAATATTACATTCATTAACGTCTACACTTCGATATCAGAGAAAATACTATTGACGCTATTCTATAAAATGAACAAATATTATTATAAACATGATAATATATACTACATGTACAATTACTGATTCCTTGTTGAATTTCACGAGTACAACTCTGCACTTACGGGTAGCGTACTGAAGAACGTGAAGAACCGAAGAACGGAAAGAACTGTATAATTGTTCGGTGGTGTGCAATTTTGTTGAATACTTAAGTATTGATTATTTTGAGAAAATATCGTTTATCAAGAAAGCAATCAAGAATAAGATAAACAGAATTTTTATTAAGTCATTATATACGAAACTGTAATATATGTGTAATATGTGTGTGCTCTTTACTCTAAGTAACGACCCAAGTTGAATTTCAAGCTGATAGGCGCTGTCATTTTAACTTTATATACCTACATACATATAATTTAATTAACGAAATAAAATATGAATGTACGAGATATCGTGGAAGAATTGACACAGACTTGTATAGAAATACGTCAGAATTTGGAATCGTTGATTAACAAAAAAGAACGAGAAAATCTAATATTAAATCATATTGAAGAGTTTGCGAAAAGAGGTTCACGGATCAGCGATTTTCAAAAAGGTTATCAATTTTGATCTTAACAAATCACTATAATATTAGATTTTTTAAGCAATTGTATGTTCAGTTGTTGTTGATTTAAGGAGCGATAAATATAAATTTTTCGTGGATAAATGATCAGTTTGCTCACTTTATTCTCATGAAAATGATTTGTTTTGTTTTTGTTACGCATTGAGCATGCTTTACTATTTGCAAGTTTATATCGATTCATTTGAATATATATTGAAATCTATACGTAAAGATTACTTGAAAATATTAACAATGACTTTCATGTTTATTAGGTAAAAAAAAGAGTTGTATACAAGAGTAATTATGCTTCGCAAAGGAAAACCTAACATACGCAAGGAGCAAAATTCAAAAATTAATAGGGGGGTAAACTTAACACAAACAAGCCATAAAGAATATGTTTTCGTTATGGAAAACGAGACACGCGAATATCTGAAGCTTTTAGAACTGGAAAAAGTTGTTGATCAAGAATTGGCCGGTTTAATAATTCAAGAGAAAGAATTTTGTTCTACGGAAGAGACTATGGATTTGTTGCATAAATACAATGATATTAAAGATGCAACTCAAACGATTATAGGAGCAATAGCTGTGTCAAACGAAACTACAGTTAGGAGTTTGTACCAACGATACGGTTTATCCACAGAAGAAGATTAAACCTATATTATTTTTCTGTACATTTCTTGCCTGTTTCTGTTTTGGCATCCATCTCTCAATTAACCCAGTTTTTTTTTTTATTTATCTGGTGTTTTATATCATTCAATTTTCTTAGCTGGTAATTGAAATTTAAAAAGAAATCCTTCTTTTGAATACATCAGGATTAGAGTGGTTCAATGTCGCAGAGGGACTATTCGTATATCAACATCTGGTTGGGAAGATAATTATTATGGATTTCTTTACGTACTGTTGCATCAATTGTATGCATATCTTACCGGATTTACATGCTCTCGAGAAGAAATTTCCCATAACAGATGGTCTCGTTGTGGTCAGTATACAAGGATGCAAAGCATCCTTCAAAACACATGATTCATTTTCGAATGAGAACATGATTACCGAATTAAGCAATCCAATTGGTTCGTAGATTGGAGTACATAGTGCAAAGTTTACGAACGAACGTGATTCAAAAGGACTGTTATCAGCTATACAGAGATACAGTATAACACATCCGGTTGTAAACGACGCAACCCTGTTAATGTGGCGTGATTTAGGAATCTCCTGCTGGCCAACTTTAGTAATGATAGGTGATCATCATAATATGTTTTGAATATACTTTTAAGGTATTGTAAAGAGGTTTTGTTGTAAACCAGTTACTTTCGCAGGTCCCGCAGGCGAATTACTTGCAGTTTTCGTGGGAGAAGATCATAGAGAAGAATTAATTTTATATACGAGCGTAGCATTAACATACTTTAAATCGTTAAATAAAATATCCGAACACGATCTTCCTTTACAATTAGCACAGCACTTATTGCCTGTCGGTGGGAATGAAGTACTTTTATTCCCTAGTAAGTTAGAAAGCTTTCAGAGCGAACAAGGAGAAAAATTGGTGATATCTGACACTGGGAACAATAGAATTTTAGTGACAGATAGATTTGGGAAGGTGGAATATGCTATCGGTGGTTGTGATCGGGGTTTCAGAGACGGCGATTTTGAAAATGCCAGATTCAACGCACCTCAGGGAGTATGCGTATTAGGTGATTCGATTTTCATAGCTGATAACGAGAATCACGCAATTAGAAAGGTAAAGGCATAAGAAGTTTGAAATTTGAAATCTGAATTCCGAATGAATTCCGAAATGAATGTGGGCTTACTTTTAGATAAATCTGACGAAGAAAATCGTTAGCACTGTCGCTGGTACAGGTGTACAAGGTTTCGACCGTGTCGGAGGTAAATCGGGTAAAGATCAAGTTTTGTCTTCTCCATGGGACGTGGCTATTTACAAACACGAGCACGATAACAACACCGTACCAGTATTATTGATCGCAGTGGCGGGAATGCATCAGATTTGGGCCCTTTTTCTGGCAAATACTGTATGGTGGAAAAATAGGTAACACGAATGTTCCTTGATGTTTTTCGAGCTTTTAGATTTCTTTCCTTTTAATTCTTCCTGTTCAAGTCTTTTCTCCTTTTCTTTCTTCCTTCTTCTTCCTTCTTCCTTCTTCCTTCTTCCTTCTTCCTTCTTCCTTCTTCCTTCTTCCTTCTTCCTTCTTCCTTCTTCCTTCTTTCCTTTCTTCCATTTTCCCTTCCCGACCGTTTCTGGATCACCCTTACAGCCGTCTCTCCCTCCTTCATAGACGAATACGATATATTGTTTTCCGGTTTTTTCGTAGAGAGTATAAAGAGGATTCGTGCGCTGCGATAGTAGGAAGTGGTAGAGAGGAGAACCGTAACAATGCGTATCCTCATGCAGCGGGTTTAGCACAACCCTCTGGTTTGACCGTCGATCAGAAAAGTAAGATCGCTTACTTCACAGACAGCGAAAGCAGTGCTATTAGATGCATAGATCTGCAGAATGGACGAGTTTCAGCGGTTTGTGGTGCAAATAAAAATCCGATGGTTAGTTTAAATATAAAACTTATGTTTTACAATGGTACATTTTAAATCTATCGTGCAATTCGACTTTCAAAATATCGTTAGTTAATTAAGGTAATCATACCACAGGATTTACATGATTTCGGAGATTTCGATGGCACACGGTATACCGCTAAACTTCAACACCCTTTGGGTATAACTTGGCATTCGAAAGAGAATGTGATTTACATAGCCGACACTTACAATCATAAGATTAAAAAAATTGACGCGACCATCGGTTCTTGTAAAACTTTGTACGGCGATGGAAAACCTAGCAAGAATTTTGCAGTATGTACCGTCGTAACCACTTGAAAAAGTAGCAAAGTAACGATTTTCTCATCTAATCATTTTGTTATAGTTTAGCGAACCTAGTGGCATTACCGTTGATTCTAGCGGGAATATATTGTACGTCGCAGACACTAATAATCATGTAATAAAAGCGATCGATACAACAAGCGAAAGTATTACCACGGTAAATTATTGAAATATTTTATCTTGTTTGATATGTATGTTCCAAACGTATACGGTATACCCTGCATTGATTTATTCCGATATTGTAGTTGTCTATAAAGATGCCTGTGATCGAAACGGACAATAATTTTGACAATGTTTACGACTTCGATACGGCAGTTAGTGAAAAAGGCGGTGAACTGAAATTGGTGTTTGATATAATGTTTGTCGAACACAATTTAAAATTGAACATGGAAGCACCGCAGAAATGGACTGTAAATTTATCGGCTAATACTGGGTGGACTGCTATACCAGTAAGCGGAGAAATTTCGCATCCAATATCGATTAAAGTTAAGGAAGGAAACGAAACGCATCAAGTACGTGTGATCTTGGACATAATTGCTTGTAAAACCACCGAATGTATACCAAAACGATTGTCGGTAACGTACCACGTTTACCGAAAAACAAATCTTCCCAACATTATAACAGAACGGAAACAATTATTGGTTAAATAGCTGTAGAGACTACATTGGTTTTCATGTTAAACATGTTTGCGCTAAAGTGAGGCAAACACACGCGTATACACACGCGTATATACACGCGTATATACATGTATGTACGTATACATATACATATTCGTACGTGTAACAGTTCGTGCATACGTGCGCACTCGTGTCTTCTTCGTGTACATACATACATATATATATATATATATATATATATATATATATATATATATATATATAGATTGAGTTGAAATAAAAAGGTATATTTGTAAAATTATTATTTATTTAAATAATGTTTGTGCCTCTTATAAAAGATTCAGTTAAAAGTTGTTTGCGTAGAATCTAAACGTTGGTCGAAGACGGATCCAATTTGTCACAGAAACAACTACTTTTCAGTTTATTTTCATTTTGAGTATGGACTGGTTGAAAAGTGGTCAATCTCGAAGGGAAAAGGTGCAAATGAAAAGGAACGGTTAAAATAAAAAGGAAACGGACTATCATTTGTACATACATACACGTATAACGTTTGTGTCTGTTGTGTGTACCTTCTCCACCAAGATTCGGAGGAATTGTCCGAAAAAGGTAAGAACTTTGAAAGTAGTGTCGTATCGAAATTCGTAGAATACCAATTTTCATAAAGGTGTTCCCGATGACCAGTCGGTTGGGACCACGCCTTGCGACAGTTATTTTCTATCCATTGAATGAACTCGGCATTTGGTATTTCGAGCACCTTTGTAATTTAATATGTATGAAAACAGAATTTGTAAGCTTTTCGTTAAAGGAATCATATATCATTTCGCATACCATGCTTGGATCTTGATAAGATACGATACATTTGATACGTGGATTAAAAATTCCGATGCCTGCATCGTAACACCTCGGAGGGATGAGAAAGCCGGCTGGATTATTCGTGGGTAAGGTTGCCCCAGCAGGTCTTAATCCATACTTCAAGCAGGTATAATATCTGACGTTGTTCATATAAAAAGAAATATGTACACCTCTAGTTTTTCTACTAGTTTTCCTAGTACATCTTGATCATTCAAATTTCTTAATCCATTCGCTATCACGGACGAGTATCATGGCCGTTCAACGCGAAATTCGTTAACATTTCGATCCTTTGCGGATAATCAATGAATTATTTAATTTACATTCTTGAAAGAAACATAAGTGATTAAAAATGTCATAAAGTGAATCTGAAACGTTGATACGATCTGTTTTGGAAGAAAAACTCGTGCAAAGAAAATTATTCGTCATAGATAAAATTGTCTTGTGTACACATTATGATTGTATATCGAGTTATATAAATAATTTAACACAGAAACGTGGCGAAAACAATTTTCGGCGAAGAGACGATCGTAACGATGCTCGAACGAATCTGAAACGTTTGCACGAGAAGTGCAAAAAGGTAAGATACCAACCGCCTATCCGGAAATTTGCAGTACTTCCACTCTTTGGTTTGAAAGACCAATCCATCGTTAAAAGTATATCGGCTTTGATCGCATTTGCCTTTGTACCAAACACCGTCCATCCTTTGTCCACGCGGCCAATACATGCTACCATGACCGTGAAAAGTGCCATCACGAAGCTCTCCTTCGAACAGGGTATCTGTTATTATGGATAAAAATAATCATCATCTGTCTGTGTTTGAAGAGACGAGGCTGATAAAGAAGGATAACGATAAGCAGAAAATGACTACGACGATGATAATGATAATGACACCAATAATAGTAATAGTAATAATAATATTAAAAAATAAAAAAAGAATAAGTAAAAGAAGAAGAAGAAGAAGAAGAAGAAGAAGAAGAAGAAGAAGAAGAAGAAGAAGAAGAAGAAGAGAGAGAAGGAAGATAAAAAGGTAACAGATCTTATGGGATTAGCGTGTTGAACGTAGTAGGTTCTTGGTAAAAGATGGGACTGTTCAGGTATCGGTAAATGAAAGACGCGCACAAACTCTGGAACACGAAGAAACTAAAATGGTCGCGTAACGGTACGTGCCGACTTACGCGCGAGAAATGCTCGACGTTGTGCTTAAAACGAGTACATACATGCATATACCGTATTACTGAACGTACCTCGTGAACACAATTATTGACGTTCCCATATACGACTCGTCGACCTCGCTTTAACCATCGGTACTTACAAAAATTAATTCCAAACTTTGAGAAGCGCAGGTGCCATTCAAATCGATTTTTTACCCGTACCTGTATTTCCTTTGTTCTGTCGTTATACTCGATACCGATACATTGCTTTCTTCTCGCTTCAGTTGCCTTTCACCCTTTTTCCTTTCCTTTCGTATTCTTTGCCTCCCGTTCCTCATCTTTCCCACCTTTCCTGTTTTCCGAACTCGAGCATGCGTTTGAAAAAACGTATTCGGAGCAAAGATATACCTATTCCAGATCCTTCCATTTTACTTCTTGCAAATGAAGTATACTAACTATAAGGTAGAATGTATTTGCCAATTCCTTCCATGCCCAATACATTCCAGGTGCCCCTGTATTCGCTATCAGTGACGAAATGTACACCATCTTCGGGATTTTTCAATAAAACATCCATGATGCGTTATCGATGCGTTGTTATATCTGATTAGTGATTAAATTTTCCACATGTCTGCAATATTTTCGATCTCGATTAATCTTTCGACTGTGTTTTACTTGAATAACATCGGATTTCAATAACACGAAGTAATTACATGTATACAGCGATCGTTTTGTTCCTTTAATTTTCTATTATACGTTGTATGAGCGTATCAAGGTTAAATGAAAAAATCATGTACTACAGAATGTCAAATACTACATATCCCCTGCCCTCTCCTGCCACCGATCACCACCGACCTCTTGAAAAAAGAAAAAAGAAAAAAGAAAAAAGAAAAAAGAAAAAAGAAAAAAGAGAAAAAACAAATAAACATTGCAACTGAACATTGAAACTAAAGCAATAGGAAGATTTTTCGAAAAAGAGATCATTCGTTTTTGTTGTAGAGTCGATAATTGTTTTATAACTTTCTAATCAAGTCTTCGTATCTTTGTTCTAAGGAAATCCGTGTTTGCAGTTCTTAGACGTTAGTTGTTAGTTCTTAGTTCTCAGCTCTTAGGTTGTGGTTAGGTTGCCGAAATATTTCTTAAAACAGTTGGAAGACCGAGTGGAAAGGGAAGCTGAATAAACGGATACCGTTAAGCGTTCTCGTCAGCGTTCCTCATCGTGGATAGAAATAAGATCCGTACAATATGTCCACGTATAAATGAGAATTATTATGCGTATGCAGAAGTATTATATAGTATACAAACATACCTATCCTAAGTATTTACATATGCGGAGGATAAGGTTGCAGATATACGAATATAACGATGAACAAAACAGTATAGGTACATAATTAGAACTTTTTATATGTTTGTAGATGCACATCTCGCGATACAAGTGTTATCGCAGAAAATAATATTTTACACGAAACTGTTGAAAAAGTTTAAAATATTTTACTATCGCAAAAACAAAAACTCAACGAACGTACAATGTATTATGAAAATAATTTATTCGGTCGATGTACAGTTAATCGCCATCATTCGTTCCTCTTTACGAATCAAGTTCAGTTATTAATAATAAAAAAAAAAAAATAAGAAAAGAAAATCTAACGTTATGATTTTGAAATTTATACTATACTTATTCATAATAACTATTGGTATGGATATTATAATAGTTTGATGTCAGATAATAGTTTATAAATAATAGTTTGACGTATGATAATCTCATTAAAATTTATAATACAACGATAATGTTTTTTTTTTTTTTTATTTTATATATATACGACTATCATTTTTCTATATAGTTTTGAATCTTATTATTTTAATCAAGTATCTAACATTTTCTTTTCGATCGTATCCTATTTATTGCTGCTTATCCGCGTGATTCACGATTTATGTTGGTTTTTCGATCTTACGCTATTCAATACTTCCCCTTTACCTTCCTACATGCTATTATAATCAATGAAATGAATATGAGCTGTACGTAACAACATCGATAAATCGAAACATTAAATGTACTTATATTCTCATGCATTCCGACACCTGTTCGACCTCTGGTATGAATTGTGCCGATCGACCGATATATCTCGACTTGGCAAGTTCCATCCTTCTTTCGTCTTTTCGTTCAAAGACCATATGCCCCCTCCCTCTTTCAACGCTATTCTTTTTCAGTCCGATGCACTCGTCTCGAGCGCAAGGATTCGAGGACAGTGGAAGAGGCAGTAGGTGCTCGTCCAAGCTCCGATAGACAGTAGAAACGACAGGTGGCACGGGAAAAACGTTAACTCACGGGATCCCCGCGTGTTATCATACGGTACGAACGACATAAGAATCAAAGAAGAACGCAACACAAGAAACATCGATTACTATAAAGGGGGATAGAGAGTTAGAAAGGTAGATAAACAGATAATTAGATAAAAGAAAAAAAAAATATATATATATATATAGAGAGAGAGAGAGAGAGAGAGAGAGAGAGAGGAGTAGGAAGGTAGAAAAAAGAAAAATAATATATAGTATAAAGAAAAGCGAAACATCACTGACCGGATCGTTGATGTATTAATAATCCATAGATTGATCTTTACCTTCGCTGTCACCATGTTATTAAATAGAATTACCAAACATCTGAAACATTGAAAGAAGGATAAGGTAATAAAGAATTACGAGCAGAATAGGATAGGTAACGCTTATTTCATTGAGAGACGCGTGTTTCTTCTTGTTCGTCGACGTATCAGAGGTTTCAAAGGTATTTATCATTGAAATTGGCCCTTACCGTTTTATTACAGTTACTTTTGCATGATTTCGTTGCTTCTTGAACTCGATTTGTACGTACACGTAACCACGAATACGCGAAAAAATCAGATTCAGGTAAGGTGAATATCTTTTACTATTACAGAGTAATTATTGTATTTTCGTTGCATCGTATTTTTCTGCTTTCGTCCAATGCTTACTCTTGTCCCGTAAATGAATTTCGATCGAGAAGAATACGCAGATTGCGTTATCGATTTATCTTGCATCGAATAACTCGATCCGAAAAGAATTTGTTGGCAGACCACACAGTGTATGTAGTGGAACGCGTAGATCGCGGGTTCACCGAGCGATTTACAACGCAACGGAAAACCGGTCGTCACGTTAAGGCAATGGGTCTCGGCCCGTAAGGGAGTAACGAGGAATCGAAGCAAGGGTCGTTCACCGAAAAGAACAACTTGCAACTTGCTACTCGCGACTCGCTGCGACTCGCCGCGACTCGTCGCGGGGTCTCATCCTCTCCCGTTAAGCTCTCTCGATCAATTATTTTTCTACATGTAAATACATTCCAATTACATTTTCAACGAATCAATTGCGCACTCTTGCAGTTTATTCTTTGTCAAGAAAATTTCCGTGCTAGAAATTGAAAATTCTTAACTTAAATTCTCGCTTTCAGATTATAAAAAAGTAAAAGAAATAAGATAAATATGTGGTCGAGACACTTCTCTACAGCCTCGATGACCCTCGTATTATGGACGTGTCTACACTTTGGTACGAGTTGGCCACTTTTAGAAAACACAAGTGTCGTTGCTGCACTGCCAACGGAATATTCAAAATCCAGGTCAGTATGGTCGAATGGTGAACGAAACGACACGATGCTCCTCCATTTGACTCCTCCAACTATTATAGAACAAAGAAAATATCTACACACATAGATACAACATACTTGTGTGTATCTATTAATTCATTAAATGTAAATATATGTATATGTAGTTTTTTAATAGAAGATAGAATTAGTATTTTAATAGTGTGGAATATCAACGTGGATAGGAGGATAGGTATAAACTATCCTCAGGACTGAGAATATTGACAATATTGCCTTGAGAATGTTGCCAAGTATTTGTGTATAAATTACTGTTTTTTTTTTTTTTTTTTTTTGTAGCACGATCGCATCAGCGTTGTCGGCTGCTACAAAATTCAACGATTCGAAAAAGCAAATTGTTCGTTTGACGGAAAACGATAAAAAATCAATGGGTTCGTTCAGTGGCGGTAATTTTCATCGACTACCTCCTTCACCCGCCAATCTTTTGAAACCGGATAGATTTCAATTTTATACGTACAACGAAAGAGGCGACATGATCACAAAACAGATGACCATGCAGGAAATTCAGGCATTAATCGCAGGAGGAGGTCCGGATCATTCCAACACGGAGATTCAAGAACCTCAAAAAGTTGAAGACATCTTGACCGGTGGAAAGAAGGTTGGTAGATGGTTAGGGTTCAATCAACGATGAAATAACCACGAAGAAAGAAATAACCGTGTAAAAACAGTGTAACAGAGTAATAAGTTGAAAGCGTAACAGTAAAAGAGAAGAATATCGTAATGAAATACTTTTCCCTCGTAGGTAATGGACATTGTGGAGAAGGTGCAAAACGTACTGAAAAGTGCGATGGGTAAGCCAGCCACATTAACTGGTTCGTTACCAACAGTTCCAGAAAAGGCGAACGTCGAGTGGAGCAATATCTTGCCGGCGATATTGGCCGGCGAGAAGTACGGAGACAAGTTCGAAGATACTCATTACGTGGTCGAAACAACGTCGTCCAAGCCAGCATCCGTGTTCGCGACCGTTCCAAATTTCACTCCTTATTCGGAAACATTGAAAGGAAATGCAACGGAAGCAGCTGTTCCGTCGGAGAATACGGAATCGATCGGATCTACAGTGCAAAACGAAGCAGCGATCGAACAAATCGATCAAACGTTGCATCGAACGCAGGAAATTTCGTCAACGACCGTTTCGCAAATCACTACGGTCTCGTCAACGGAGAAACTGATGATTCCCGTGGCCGTTATCACGGCAGAACAGAACGCTCAACTTGCTCAACGGGTCACTCAGAGCCCTGTTTTTCAGAAGATTACGGAAATCGTGTCGCTGGAGAACGGGCCAGACGAAAATCTTATTTATAACGAAAAATACCATGATGCGTCGACATCGGTGACGCGTATCGAAACAACAAAAATACCGACTACGCCAACGACGACAACGACAACAACAACGATAACCACCGATGCTTCCCCGTTGTTTTCCAAGTCTACGACGCAAGAGAGTAATCACGGCATCACCGAGTTCGTTAAACATACAATGTTCGATACAAATAATGTATCTTCGATCAACGAACAAATTGATCGCCGAAATATCTCATCGTTGCTATCGATCGAAACGAATATAAAGCCCGTAGCGAATAGCTCGATAAACGGGAATAAAGTTTGGCCGTTTTTCGACAGCGATTCGGAACAAACAAATTTTGCATCGGCACCGACATCGACATCGACATCGACATCGACATCAACATCGATATCAGAATCGAATATAGTTGAAATGCTCGTTAATAATAGCACGTTCGCGACATCTCCGTCGCATTCTTCCGCCACGTTGTCAAGCAACGTAGCAACGAACAAATTCGTAACAGTTTTACCAACCGAATCGACAACCAGTATACAGGATGTAGGAAAGTTTACAAGCGCAAGCGACCATTTCGATGCTACGAAACCGGTGAAACCGTTATCCATAGAATTAGCGAATTCTTTGTCGAGCATGATTAATCAGGTTTCCGAAACCGTTCCTTCGGTTCTATCTATCAATCCCGAATTCGAGTCGATGATCAACGTTAATTACGAAAAGTATGTAAATGGCAATAGCCAGACGAAAGGTGATGACGTTTCGGAAATTTCGTTGAACACAGCACCGATGATTTACAGCACGAAATTTCCTGTGATTCATCAAGTAAAACCAGGAGAGCCGAAAGATTCGTTCGAAGAACAGGTTCAAGCAACAATCGGCAACGCGACGAATAAACTTCAATCTAACCAACAAAAAATTATCCCAATTACCTGTTTGTCGTCGAATAAGAAAACAACGAGCAATTGTTCCGATGTATCAGTCACGATGATACCGAAGGTTAGCGAATCCTCGATAGGTTCGACAGAAGCGACGCCGACGATAAACAGCAACGAAATAAGAAACGATACTGTTGCAAACGATTTAATGGCAGTTTTCACGGGCTCTTCGGATCGTGTTCAATTGTCGGACGTTACGCTAGAAAATAGCGAGGAAACGATGACGGCGAGTACGACCGAGTTATCACACACGACCTTGGCTGATTCGTCGAAAGTGAATTCGATAAACGAAAACGTGGTTAACTGGTCGAAACCGATAGCTATCGTCGACAACATACTCGCTACTCTTCCAACCAATGTAAATAAAGCTGTTACCGAACCACTTACTTTACCAAATATTTTGCTGGAAACTCCATCCGCAAATACTTTGGCGAGTGGACTTATCGCTGGTTTTGAGGTACTCGGTTCGACGATAACAACGCTTCCGTACGCGAAAGAGACCGATTCGACGGAATCACCGTTCGATGGAAAAACGTCCGTCTCTCCGTTGAAAGCCGATATTTCGTCAACGGCAGAGGGACCAACAGAGGAAACAACGGAAAAGGAGGCGCTTACAGCGGCAAAGGAAGGTGGTTCCATGAAATCGAACGAAACCGACCGATTTATTGTTTCCGCGATGAATGAGCATCAGTCGGCTGATTCCATTCGATTAACGAGTTTTCCGGAAGACAGTGAAACGCATGTACAAATGACCGATCAAACAATGACCGTAACGCAGTCAACCACTGAATATTTCGATCGAGAAATCGAATCATCGAGCGACGCATGGAAATCGGCAAACAATACAAAGATCAGCGAATCCTCGAGCGGTGATCAGATTACCACGACAAGTAGAATTGGTACGGAGGAAAATGAAGTTGTTGCTAGCGACGATACAACGGATGTATCTCGTGAAACAAACTCGGCCGAATTCAGCGCAAATTCGGTGATCGTTCCGAATTTCAGCACCGCGAACGTCGAATCCTATACGTCGCGGTCAACGTCCAGGCCAGAAAACACGTTTAACCTGAAATCGACCGAATCCAGTGTCATATCGAAAATAAATGCAACAACGACCGAAACGCTATCCGTCGAGGATGTATCGAGGAAAAAGGATAAAATTATTCCAGTTCGTATAAACAGCGTTACACAAACGTCTCCGTTCACGAAACAAACGGAGGCTGGAATGGTTGAAACGAATACGAGCAAAAGCTCGTTTGCAATAAATTCAACAGAAACGAAAGAACGACCGTTAGTGAAACAAGAAATGTACAACGTGGGCTCGGCCACTTTAACGAACAATGTAACAATTTCGAAAAGTGGTTCTTCATCCTCGAAAGAAACCTTGGTACGGCAAAAAAATCAAACAATCAGCATCGGTGAAAGTTGGAAAGCTGTTAACGCTACAACAGCAGCTTCAAGCGTGACGGAACATCCGTTGATCGTTGTTACAAAACCGATGAAAAGCACAGATCCTACAACGGCGATGGCGACAACGTCGACGCTGTCGCCGTCGAAAGACGGAAACAGCGGTGGTATCGACTCGTTCGATTTAACAGAATCGAGCGAATCGAACAATCAAACGAACAACATATCGAAAGATTCGATGGATACGAAATTGTTAATCGTTCCCCCCGAAACGCAACAGCATATGAAACAAACGAATGACTTTGACCGTCTGATTACGAGGAAACCTAACAACAGCGCAAACATCGAGGATTCCGAGGATACGTGGCAAAGAATACCGTTGCATCAAACGACTTCTTCTTCTTCTTCTTCTTCTTCTTTTTCTTCTAGTGTTCCTTTATCATCGACGAAACAGCAACAGCCGATCGCGAAGACGACTGAAAAACCGACAACCGTACCGGAATCGACGACGCGGAATTCGGAATTGAACTCGAGCAAAACGAATATCGAACAACCGAATACGATGGCTGGGATGCAACCGACAGTATCGTTAAATGCATCAAAGAACGTCGGTGGATTGGATATCAGCACGAGAAACGCGAGCAACGATATCGTTCATTTCTCCAGGCTTTGCAACGAGATCGCGTTTCAATTTTGGACAGCGGCTAACAATGGACTAAGCAACGGAAGATCTCTAGTTGTTTCGCCGTTCGGTATGATCAGTTTGTTAGCAATGATATATCTGGGTGCTCGGGGATCAACGTCCGATCAAATGAACGAAGTGCTCGGGCTCGACAATGTTGCAACCTTCAATCCCCATTTGATATTTCAAAATGTGACGGACACGGTGAGCTTGGCGAGACATCAGGGAATCGCGAACGCGGCATTCGTTCGCGAATTGTTCGCGGACAAGGTCAAGGTTAGAAAGCTGTTGCCCTTCTACAAAGAACAAGCACAACAGTTTTACGAGGGATTAGTAGCCGAGGTAAATTTCGCTACCATCAGTGATCTCGCTCGGCGACGAACAAACCTGTTGATTAGGAAACAAACCGGCGGCAGGATAAAGGATTTCGTGAAGAACAACGCGATCCCATTGCGATCACCGTTAGCCGCGATATCGGCCAACGTATTTCAGACCGATTGCAACAGCAGTCTAGTCAGCGCAACAGGTCGCGACGGAGAAATATACTTTGCCGTATCCTCGGCTCATAGGCTAAGGAAACTGATCCCAGTGCCGGCCACCGTGTGGCGGTCGAACGTACTCGCCGGTTACGAGCCGAATCTGGACGCGACCGCGATCGCTGTCGGCGGTATCGGACAAATCGTGTCCACGATATTTCTTTTACCCGGTCAACAGGGTCACGTCGCACCAGGGGACACGTTGGATCGTCTCGAGCAAAGGCTCGTCAAGGCAGCGTTTCGAGACGGTGCTTGGAACAAACTTCTTAACGTTCTTATACCCAGGCCTGGCCTCGAGTTACAAATACCGAAATTTACTCATCGATCGGTGATCAACGCTACAGCCGCATTGAAAACGATGGGTCTCGATCAGCTGTTCTCTACTCGTGCCGATTTCAAAGGTATCAACGGAATTGGAAATCGTTTGTTCTTGTCCGATGTACTACAGGTAATTAGATGAATTCATCTTACTGTTTCACTTTTTCCTCTTTTTCCTCTTTTTCCTCTTTTTCCTCTTCTTCGTCTTTCTTTCGTCTCTTTCTTCTTTTTTTCTTTCTTTTTTTTTGTTTTTTGTTTTTTGTTTTGTTTGTTTGTTTTTGTTCCTCCAAATCTAATCGATCGTTTTCTTTTAGATGAACTTATTTGGTACATGTGGCGACGAAAATATCGCCAATGGACGACATCACATAGAAATCTATCCAGCAAGTCCATCATTTCGAAACTTCCGAAATGGCGAACCGCCAAACGTCGAACAATCGATCACCGACGAACCAACAGAATGGACCGACGAACAATTTTTATCCAGAAACTATCGTAAAATTTCAATAGGAGAAACGACTACGACAACGACAACGACAACGACAACGACAACAACGACAAACGTTGAAAGATCAAAGGATAAACCTAGATTAAAATTGGATCAACCGTTCCTTTATTTCGTACGGCACAATCCGACCGGTTTGATACTACATATGGGTCGTTTCAATCCAAGACTATTGTAGATCGAAATTACCGATGTAACGTTATCTTGCGTTGTCTGGCAAATTCGAACGTGCTTTTACTTTACCTTCTTTTCTTTTCTTTTCTTTTCTTTTCTTTTCTTTTCTTTTCTTTCCTTTTCTTTCCTTTTCTTTCCTTTTCTTTTCTTTCCTTTTCTTTCCTTTTCTTTTCTTTTCTTTCCTTTACTTCTCTTTTCCTTTCTTTTCTGAATTCTTTGTTTGCCAACATACCTATCGGTTACATTTATCCGTATAGATTATTACGAATGTTCGATTGGCAATGCATTAACTTTTACAACAATAATTGCGTTCGGGTTAAGTATCAACGATGTGATAAGGAAGCACGTAGCTAGAAAACATCGGTTAGACAAATCGACGAACGACTTGTGAATTCTAATTCGAATAGTCGATAATATTAATGCGCGAACATGCGTTAGATTGAATTGCGTCTTTTAGTCGTATTAATAGCGTTCTATTATTATTATTATTATTATTATTATTATTATTATTATTATTATTATTATTAGTTGGTAAGTAACGGACACAAGCGAGCAAAAGTATACACGATCGACAGTCATGTTTTTCAACACATTTCCAGCTGCAATATATGTATGTACATGCATTATACATATGTACAACATACAAGTCTCTTACAGTAGACGGTATGTGATACTACGTTTATCGGTATTCTCGATTTATCGCTTCTTTTTACATGAGAGAAATATAACGTTATCATTGTAAAAAGTTATATCGAAGGAAAATGTAAAACATATTCAATTTATTAAATTTGATCTCCTTCTATCACGATGCTGATCAATTATCTAATCTGTTAACACACGACGAATCTTACGATTGTGTCTTGAAATTTGTCATTGGTCAAATCGATGAAGTTCGCTTTTTAAATAATTACCAGCATCTCGATTGTCCCGCCAAAATGGCCGCCACGATCGTGTATGATTCCATCATTGCCCAGGGATCATTCTTGTTACAGTTAAATTATTTATTTATTTATTTATTTAAAATAAATAAAGAATTGATTGAATTATCGACGCAAGTCTACATGGTGCCAAACACCAATCCGTAACAGTACATATGCTAGAAACGCATCATTTGATCAAGTTTTAATGAAATATTATCAAAAGATAAGAAACTAAATACAAAGGTGACATGGCAGCAACAAATTACAAAGGCGAATAACTTAATAAATAAACCTTTCTATGGAATTTAATTGAGAAAGATAAAAAATGATACATTGCTTATTTTAAAAAGCCGATTTTCTTAGTCGACAATTGTTGATAAGTTTCAGCACTTTGTTCGCAAATGGCGCTAGGGGCAGAAAATGAAAGTCGGTAAAATATATTTTATTAAAAATCTGCCTTTTAACGCAGATACTTAAGATATTTTGTTGTTAGTATATCGAATTATGATCTCTTGAATTACTTTACCGTCAATCCATGAATAAAATGTCTTCTTGCCAAAGCTCTGTAAGTAGATATCTACCTGAGCGATGATGGCGCTACAACTTCAGGTAATATATACAAGGAAATTGCTATTTATATAGAGTTTGGACACTCGATTAACCAGGATCTTTGATCCTTGATTGCGGTATATTTCTTAAACTCGCTTTGGCAATATCAAATGTATATAAAAATCCTTCTTAGAAATTTACCATCGTCCTTCTGTCATCGAACAACCTGAAACACTTTGAACTTATTTCAATTCTTATCAATGTTTCATATTAACCGTATTCTAAATATAGTTCTGTAAACGTTTGTTTCATGTACAAATTTAAGATGTTATCATTACCCTAGAATAGGTTTTACGTTATTTTGGCTACCCTACAGTGAGCGGTGGCTCCAGCCCGAACCATAACCCTTATTCTGACTAGCTGGGGGTGGGTATTATGAAATTGTGGATAGCTTGATGTGTGTTTTACGTAATTTTATCTAATCTAGAACATATTTCAAGTAATATAGGGGTACGGCTTCCGGTT